>CM037032.1:81188853-86188853 GCA_020882235.1 Schizaphis graminum | reverse complement strand
ACTACACAAAAACAAATTTTTAACAAAATTGATTATATTTTTTTTGCTTAGCCTAAAATGAATAACTGTAATACTTGAAATTTTCATAAAATGCTAATATTATTGTTTCTAGTACATGGTATCATTTTGTAAGCATTTTGACTATTTTTAAGCTATTTATAGGTATTTTAAATTAAAAATTTTTTTTATTTTTTTTCTCTGTGTAATAAAACTTGAAAACTGAAAAAATAGTTTCTTATTATCCATTAATATTTAAAAATATCAAAAATATATAGGTGTAATTAGTTTATGAATTTTAAGTTCACATTATTACGAAATTCATATTACGAACATTTTTAAATTATTTTATAATTAAAAATATAAACAATTTTCAAATTTAATAGCTAAAGATTGAAAATTAAATATCTACTAGGCTTCTCATACGTAATTCATACTACATGTTCCTTATACGATTTTGTTAAATTTAAGATTTAATTATAAGACATTGCTTCGAAATAATCATTTCCTTTTCCCGTTTCCTGTTTCAAAGTTTATCTTGCAAATGCTTGATAAATTACTAAAATAATATTATATTTGTTAAGGGTTACAACATAAATTGTGTCTAAATAAATATTAGCTTAAATCATTGTAAAAAGCTACATAGTTATGTCTTATAAAGAATTTTTTGATTATTTAAAGTTCATGGTGGGTAGAACGTATGTCTCAAATTTAATTTGAATAAATATTTTTGTATTCAAACATTTACATATTAAGATTATTTTAAAAATACGATACAAATTTCACTTTGATAAAAATGGAAATAGAAATGTTCAAACGTAATTAAAAATACAACGAACAAAAAACTACCTGTTTCAAATCAACTAGATCATGTCAAAAATATATTTTACGGTGATGATTCGAACGGTTGATCATTTTAACTACTACTAATAATAAAAACGTACGTATTAGCAATTTTATAAAAATAAACTTTTACAAAATTTTTTACTTCAAATTTTAAAGCTATTTTGAATAGTACACCTATTAGAAAAGTGATAAAAATATTAATTAATTAGGCTATCAGATATCACGCATTTAAAAATATATAAAAAAAAGCGGGTAAGTGAGTATCGCTCTGCTGTACATTAGGGGGTGGGATGGACCTCGGACTAGGGTAGGTTAAATTTGAATGCAATGATAGGTATCATTGTATACGAAAAACGATTCTGAACGGAGATGATTTGTCAGTCTAGAATATATTATAAAAAAATCGAAAATTATTTATTAGTAAAACGTTATTTTACACGTGTATTTTTGATTTCAAATTAAAATTAAAACTTTAAACACTCGTAAAATTTTTTTAATTGAATAATCCTCAAACTTTTTTATAATTATTCTAAGCTTAACTTGTGGACAGCATAGTATTAAATTTTCAATTCTTAGCTTTTGATAGAAAAATATTTATAAATTTTTAACTACCAAATAGTGAAAATATTCATGATTTTGACGAATTTTTGTCAATATTTGAACTTCAAATGCTAATAAAAAAAAATTGTGCCTATGTATTTTTATAATTTTTGAATGAGAGTTAGAACAAGTTATGTGGACCCTTCAATTAAATTTTTAAGTAATTTGTTCCAGCTAAATTTTTTTTATTAACATTTATAAAAAAAAAATAAAAAAAAATTGAAAATTTCAATTGTCTATAAATAGCTCAAAAAAAGTCAAAATGTTTTGAAAATCAAATCACGTAAAGAAAATGGCAATCTAAATAACTGGTAAAATTTTCAAGTATTTACGATTTATACTGTTTGAATAACAACAAATATCAAAAATCGTTTGAGGCTAAACCGTTATTTAACACGTTTTTGTAAAAATTTAAATTTCAATCACTCATAAAATTTTTTTGTCATAGTCCAGTAGAGTTTTTTTTGCAGATAGTTGAAGAAAAATTTATGGAGAACCTTGTACCAAATTTTCAAATCTTAGTTATAAAAGAAAAAAATTTTACGATTTTTCAACCACAAAATTACTTTGCCAATTTTCGCAATTTTGACATATTTCGTATAAATTCGAACTTTAAGCACTTATAAAAAAAAATTGTGACTAACGATTTCGGATTTTTTTTTATCACTTTAATATAAACTTATAAGAAACCTTGTATTAAATTTTCAAGATTTTCTGGCCACCCAAAATTTTTTTATCGTTATTTTAAAATAAAATACTAAAAAAAATTAAAAATTTCAATTGTCTATAAATAGCTCAAAAAAAGTCAAAATACTTTGAAAATTTAACGGTGTATAGAAAATACAAACATAAATATTTGATGAAAATTTCAAGTATTTACAGTGATTAGTTTTTGAATTACAACCATATAAAAAAATCGATTTGGTCGAAAACTGGTTTTGCGTAAAAATTCCCATTTTTCTATCATTTTTATTTGTTTTACTTTTTCTCAATTTTTTTGAAAACTGTTGGAAAATGTTTACTATAATGCACCAAGGATATCCACTTTGCCATCGGAAACCACCCCCAAAGTTTGAAATTGAAGCATTATTTCGACTAGTTATGCTGTACACAGACACAAAAACAAAAAAAAAATCATTGTAAAATCAATACATTCATCACTCCGTTCAGAATCTAAAAGTCCCTTTATAATTTTTCAACACAATTTGGAAACAATTACAATTTCAGTTAATAATCGTATTTTTCATGTGATTATACCTAAGACTGGAATAATATAATATAATTATATGCATTTAAAAATAATTACGTCTTTTTAAATCATTATAAAAACAATACGAGCATAAAACCTAGCAATACTTGTAGTTTTATATATTTTCTTGAAAATACGCACGAATTCATATACTAAAATATACCTAATTTCTTTGTCCTTGTATTTTCCTAAAAGGTTTTTTGACGAAACAAAGATCAATGCAAATCACTCAAGCCCAAAGGATACTCAGAATATTGTATTATTTTCAAGATTTTGCGGTCTAGAATCCAATTTTAGATTTTTCTATAGAAACTTTTTTTTTTTATCTTTAATAGACTCGCTTTTCTATTGTTTCATAAATTATTTTTTTTAATTTCCTTCACCACTCTGATTTTTACCGATTTTGTATTTCATAAATGCTTAAAAATGTTTAAATACAGTATAATAAAGCATGGTAAATTAATTAATGTGTAGAAATTGTATTATAATAATTTATAAATATAGCTATGTACTTGGCAAGTGGCAACAACGTAAACAAATTAAAATCATTTACCTATATCTTAATTTTACCAACAACAATAACATGCATTTGTCTGGCTTACAAAATTATACAAATGTTTAAAAAAAAGTGATTGTGAAATTGATTATTTTTGAATATTTTTAGTTAATAGTCGTAGTATATGAATTATATTTTGTTATTTCGCACTGAACATTTAATATTTTTCATTAAATTAAATACAATTTTTATAAAAGAGTTTTAATAAAATATTTATTTGAGTAAAAGTACAAATGCTTGTATTTATGAAATGACATATTATATCATAATATGTATTTATTTTTTTGAGTTATTAAATAGTATTTTGATATACATATAACTTATGTTGTAAATATTACGTGATTGTCCAATAATAACATATTTTTATTCAAAGTATAAGCATTACACTAAAATATTTCAACGTACACAGAGAGTGTTAATTATATTATAATACACAGATCATATAAAATATTCACTAGTCTCGTTGCACAATGGTTATATGTTATGTTACCTCCATAATTTTAAATCTTTTGAAAATATTAAAATAATTTATTCAAAGCAATGCACGATTGAAATTGAGCATGATGAAACTTCTAAATTTTTGGAAATGTTCTCTTAACATTTAGAGAAACTATTTTTAAAAACATTTTCAAAGTACTATGTACCCTATACAATAGATAATTTTTTAATTTATAAAGGAACTACGACAAAAAACTTTTCGAGTAGCTACTTCGTTCACCCAAAAAATATAATGAATTATAATAATAAAAATAATTTCTTTAAAGTCAATGCATTTTAAACTTTTCTAAGAATATAAAAAAAATAAATTGTGAATATTATAATAAAATATATTATTATATAGTATTCTGAGTATTGGCCCAATGTGTTATTTATAGTTTAAATAAAAGTTATTATAGTTGGTAAAATATGATTTTATTAATGTTGATTGTTTTATAATATTGTATAAGTACTAACCAATATTTCATTGAATTAAATATGTATATATATATATATATATATACATTTTAAATCTCTGTACAAATAAATGTACGTCATAATATACTCATATAATATAAATGTTAAATTTAATAAATACAACCATACCATACGTGATATGTGAATATAAATCATAGTACAATATACTTGAATAATCTAAACCATAAATATATATATTTACACATAAATAATAAACATATACGATACATATCAAAATATGCTTATTTTTTGTCGTATAATATATGGATTGGTTGTTTTTAGTGATGGATTTTCTAATGAAAATAATAAATACAACACCATTTATTTATGGCTGTCGAAAGAATAATATGTACATTATGTATTTAATTTTGATATTTACACGGATATTATACTAATGTGTATGTATAATACATATTCATTGTAAAAAATGTACTTAATAATTAATTTATCGTTATATTTTTGATTTTAGAATACAATCGTTGATGATTTACGTAATTTTATTTAAACTTAAATATAATAATAGATTTATAAATAATAATATATAATTTTTAAATAGTGTTACAATGAAAAAGTCGATAAAATTTTTTTTTATTTTTTTATTTTTTTTATTATTTATTTATAATTTATTTATTATTTAAATCATAATATTATCAATATTGCTCTCAATTAAATTTGCATTTTACAAACATAATAGATGTTAAATCTACTATATTATTGATACTTATAGGGTGTGCCGCTATGTTTGTTTTCATTCCCAATTTATTGTTTTATTGCTAACTAGTAACTACTAATCTAATATAATACTTGTGTATCGCTATGAATGCATCCTGGCTAAACTTGAAACGTATACATAATAATTTGACACGGTCACATATTTCTCATAAATTGTAAAACATGAACATCAATGTAGATAGGAATGTATCGTGGTTAAATTGACGAGATTGTGGCGGTACAGTATTTGCAAGTTAGTTACAAATTACACAGTATGCAGGGTTAGGGTCGTGAGTTCTTGGGTCATGCGTTAGTTTTTAATTTTTAATTTTAGACGAATTATTTCCTAAATCATCCGCTATTTCGAGCTCTGCATACATTGATCAAGTGACAACTGGTGATCTAGTGGAAAAGGCTGGTAATATTTTAATATTTTGTGGAAATGTATAATTAAATTAGTATTTGTTGTATTTACAAGTATTTATTTTCATTTATATTATTTCTGTAATTACCTCTTACAAAATTATTATGAAAATATGATATTTTACGTATAATATAAAAGGTTCTTTTTTCTATAGTTTTATATATTATGCTTTGATTATATTTTTTTTCATTAATTCGGAATGAAATAAAATTTATAATTGTGTGCCTGAAAATACAAAGCTTACTATGTTTAATTTTTAATCAAATAAAATAGCCGATAATTATTTTACTCGAATAAATGCTATCTAAATAATCAACTAAATATATGTTTTTTTTAAATAACATCCTACTGTCTAAGTGATTTAAAAATGTAGTTTAATTTGTTTTTTACTCAGGATAAATGTACATATAAAAATCTTTATGATGATGGTTCACTAGTAATCATTTTTGGAAATCATATAATATTAATATAATGTAATAATTATAAAAAAGTTAATGACGTAACCTTACGTAAATAAGTGAATACTAAGCTGAAACACTACGTATAAAATTATATTAAAAATATATTAATTGACTTTAAAATTCATGATTTTCCGTTTTTACTATAACATGACAATTTATTCATGAATATATAAATTGGCATCAATTAATTTTATAAATAATTTAAGATTTTTTACAACGCACGTCATTCAGTATTACTAAAAAAGTATCAAATCGATATTTGGATTGAATAAAACTTCCCAATCTCTTAAGTTCTATTAACTTCTATTTTCAAGATACAATAATAATATGACAGTTTAAATTATATAATTTCCCACCACATCTCAAGAGTTAATATGGCAAATAATAGTAGTAGGTAAGTCGACTTTATGTCGGAATTTAATAACATATACATAACTGTATGAGTTCTAAAATATTTATGCCTTATGACTTTATGAGCTCGGTAGATATTTACATTAAATTAAATCATTTATGGTCTAGGTGACTCGATGATATTATATAGAAACTACCGTAAAGAACATAATATTGTATCGGTAACAAACTTTCAGTGAGCTTAATCAAAAACTCGTCAACATTGATCATGTGGTTAATTTTTATTATTTAGCTGCTTTACCGATAATATTAAACTGTTTAGAATGTACATATAAAAATATCATATAATTGTACAATATAGATAAGTCCATTTAAGCAATACATACCCGACATAGAGTTTATATAATTTATGATAAAATTATTTAAACGTCAGTAAATACATAATAAAAATATAATATTATTATAATAATTAGATTTAAATTATATTCTATAAAATATTTGTTTTATTTTTTTAATTTTAGTTCATTCTCATTTTTTATAACTATTTAGCTTATATCTAGTAATACTAAGATAATCGAAAGTTCAAGCTGATATTCAAGTCGATGAATATGTCTTTCAGCTAGTAACAGACTTCAAGTATCTAGCAACTACTATAAATAATCAAAACAAAATGCACAACGAAATCGATTTGAGAATTGCGTCACGAAACAAGGGATATTATTATACACTGGGAAAATTGCTTAAATCGAAACTTCTATTCAAAATATCAAAGGAATACTTAAATAATATGCCAGTTTTTTACGCCCCGTATTGGCTTATATGTGAAAGCTGGCCGGTTACTAAAGAAGATGATGAAAAATAAACATCTTTGAAATAAGAGTACAAGAGTATTACGACGGATAATTTACTTTATAATCGAGAATGTAGAATATTATACAAAACGAAAAAATCAAGAAATTTACCAAATATTCCAAAAATCCGTGTGTTCGAAAATGCGTGATCGCAAAGTAAAATATTATCAATTATATTTGGTCATATATGAACATCTGAAGTATAGCTAATAAAAATTTTATTGGAAGATTTAACAGAAAAAGGGCAATTTTTTTTAGTCAGACCTTGTCAAAATCTCTCAGGGAACAAAGATTGAAGCAGCGAATACAGAAATAAGTAGAGAGACGTGTGATAGAGGCAGAAAAAGTTCTTTGTGAACTGTAAAAGTAGTATGAATAATAATTGTTTTATATTATGTATAATTACGTATAATACTACATTTTTTATAGGTAGGTATAATAATTTTGGGAATAATATTTCATGTCAAGTTCATATTTTTATTTTAAATAGAAAAATATAATAATTTTAAATTAATTGTATACGCTTAAAAAAACGCACATTTAAACACCCGTACACATTGGACTTAAGTGTAATGAGTAAATATATATTAATATGTTTGAAAAATAAAATTTATTCAATTATGCAATTTAAATAGTAAGTGGAATGTTATAATGATTATATTATTATAGAATATCTATTACCCTCACATATAAATTTAAATAAAATATTATATAGAATATTTTAAAATCATTTTAAATTAAATTAAACGTATAAATATTATCAAATAATAATAAATATTTAATGATTTATGGAATTTTACATAATTTTTATTAGTAAAAAAATATTTGTAATATATTATTACCTATTGATCCTAATTTATTGTATTATTATTAATATTATTACTCTATTATATCAACACTTATATTCAGATAACTATAGTAATTATTTTAAAACCAGCAAAACTATTTTATCGTTGGTTTAATCATTCGATTTGATTTAAATTACCTTATAAAATAATTTGTTGATGAAATTATGATTATAAAATTCACTAATTTGGTCTGTATACCATTATCGAAGTATAAAGAGCCTTTTTCCCCTAAATATGATTGCAACATTTGTCGCTTGTTATTTAGTTGAGTTTAGTATTTTATAAATCTTGACTAGGACATATTAAGTTTAATTAGAAAAAAAAGGCATTATAGGTTATTGCTTTTTGACTCGACAATTTAAGAATTTGGTGCAAGAGATATTTAATTGAATATGTAAATATTATTTATACAAAAAACTGCAGTATATATCATATTTTATAATGTGTAAAATGTACAGAATATCTATATGAGATAATTAGTTATAATATCGTTAATTAAACCACATTAAATCCATCTAATATATCAAATATCTTTATTCACATCACGTGCAATAAAGCACGTTTTGACTGATGAATATAAACACGACTGTTACAGGTCTTACAGTTATTCCTATATAATCTATCTTGCTTAATAATAATTATAGATGTGAACATTAGTTACAAATAATACAACATAGAAGAAGAATCAAATACAGAATTATATAACTAACAACATTAATTTTTACTTAGGATTAAATAACATTTAGCATCATTATTTTGTACGGAATTTTATTAATTTAATATTTATAGATAATTTAATAGCATATTATGAAGTATTGATGTTGGTGATGTAATTTAAATTAAATTTATAATTAATAATAATTAAAATATAAATGTAAGGTGTGTAGTATAAAATTGTTACCAGTAACTATTTAAATGTATTATAATGTCGTATTTTATTGTATAAAAGTTGTATTAAAAGACCTCATGTAAAATATATTTTATTGAACATAAATATTTTACATTATTTGAAATAAACAGAATAAAACGTAAATTAATGTAACAATTTGTTAGTAAAGATTTACAGTTTTTAAATTAAACATTTATTACCTAAGAATATATATTTTTTTTTTAAATAAAACGATAATAATACATTGTATGTATTTTATTTAAAAGTATATTAAACAACATCTACTTTAGTAGAGTTAGAGTTAAAATCTTTTAATGATGTGGAATTTTTAGAATGTTAAAATAATCGTAGATTATATTGTTAAATATATTATTTAATATCCTTATAAAGTTAGCAGTACAGCTACAACAATAAACACATGAAAAATATTCAGTACATGTACATTTGTTGGACATTCTTGAATAAGTTTAAAATGTTATTGTTTTAATAATAATTGTACCTATGCCTTTAAACAAATGTGTATGATACATATGTAATATTGCAATTTATAAACCAATTTAAAATATTTATAAATCTATCTACATTTGAATAAGTATATTATAATATGATAGTAATTTAATTAAAAGACAATAATCTTCAGTAAAGTTAATCATATTATAATTGGTTAAATTATAAATCGTATTTAGTAATCAAATTGACTAAATTATATAATATGTTATTTAATAATCTAAAAGTTGAATTTTCAATATCAATTTAAATGTTGATGCGATAGATAATATATAATTTACAACGTTGTCATATAAGTTTTGTAAAGGAATGGTATTGGTAGATTTATTACTTTTATTTATTTTGTTGTATATATATATTTTTAAAAGTAAAAAGATTTTCGTAAGATATTATACAAAATATATTATCACGATTAAAAAAAAACAATTAAATAAAATTGAAAAGTTTTATTTATTTTACTCTCGAAAAATATAAACAAGTAGAGTCTAATATATCATTTATATAGATCACTAATTTTCATAAATTAAAGACTCAGTAAAAGATAATTAAAATATTTAAAGTTTTTAAATATTATTTCATGACAGTATGTATTGTTTGTTTACCTTACAGTATCTCGTATTCTTGAATTATTGATTACTACATTTAAAATAATTATCTATAGTTTGAATAACAAATTGAAGTTTGATTGATGAAAATTGACATTTTTATTAACAAAAATAGAGCTAACATTATTTTGCTAAATATAATTGGAAACTGATTATTGATAACAAAAATGTATTAAAACATCTTTAAGAAATGCCTTTTTTCAAAAATGTTTTTAAAACATTATGCAGTACTTTTTATATTACCGACAATTCATTATAATAATGTACCGGTAACAAGCTGTGTCGATGTAAGATAAGCAGGATATGTTTGGAAAAACTCTGCAAGGCATGTCGTACGGCATGATGTATATGCAATATGGGTACATTACTGCTTCAAATAACATTGTTTTTACATCAACCATTTTTGTTATAAGTGCCCGTAATGTAGGAAGATTCAAGAGTTTTATAAGCTACTGTTTTCAATTAAACACAAAAAAAAATATATTTAGTGTTGTCAAATTTAGCAGGCAACCATTTGTTAAGTCCGTAACACCAGCTAATCTGATTGTTTAGAAACACATGATTATGTATCGGTAATCTCATCGCGTATAATAATACGTGAATAATACAACTACACACTCACACGCAGGCAAATGTAATTTTCTTCCTAGGCTTATATTTTCCGTGATCAGATAATAATATGGTACTGGCCGTGGTACTGAGATATGTATACCAAGTCGCCTGTACCCACATTAAACTAAATTGCATCACGTTAAACGTTACACATATTATGTTGTCCGTTTTTTTATATATATCTTTCAAAATAAATTTAATAGAATAGCTATATTCTGTGTATTTACAGACCCATATTTAGCAGTGATATTTGGGTGAAAAAAATGTGCCCAGGTTTCACTCATTACTAATGAGTCTTTAGGTACCTATAGTAGCAAATGATTTCATGCATTGGTCAAATATGTAATTACATACCATTATTATGTTTTTAATAAAAAAACACCATGTACAAATGCGTTTCTCTGTATTCACATGCAATATCGTAGTTTATCCAAAGATGATAAATATATAAGATAAGTAAGTTTATTTTTTTTATTTGATATAATGTAATACATTAATATTAAAATTAAATTAAACGTACTATTATAATGCATTTTAAGTAAACATCACCTACCAGTTCACTGATGATTTCGAAGAAAATGAGCTCGAAGAGGCTTAAATAATTTTTAAGATAATTAAATTATTATTCAACCCCGGAGCGAAAGTATAATATATTTCTTTCGTGAATAACCGATAACGAGTTATTTACCGAAAAGGTAAACTTATTATAAAATGCAACATTATAACTCACGAAAAAAACAATACATTGGTATTTTATTGTTTCAATGAATAAAAATGAATAAAGTAGATAATTTGGCATTGATATTGTTCAGTTCTGGTAATTGATTTATTACCTATTTAAAGCTTTTTTAGGCTTAAAGTATTGTATTATCATAAACGGATCACCCTGTATTGAATTAACTTAAATAAAATATTTTATAACCACTGAATGTAAAACAAAATTATTTGAAAACGGTTATTTGTTTGTTTACTTCAGTGTTTATTTATTAAAACAGCACACATCGCAAAAAAAAATGTTCTTCAAATTATTTTTAAATGCTAAATCATTGTAGCCAGAACTACTAAAAACGGCTTTGTCGAGATCCAATCTAAAAAAATATATTAATAAAGAGATATTGGGATATTTAGAATAACTACGTGACGTTATTGAACTGGGCTCGCCTATCTCACGCGTGTAAAATTTCCTCCCTTTACACAATGATTAACCAACTTAAACATTTTATTTTTGATGTTTCATTTATGTAAAACTATGTGATTTTTCATACCAAAGACGATAGAATTATCAGAATTTCAATATAATGTTTAATTTATTAAAAATACTAAATGAGTTATTTTTGTCACGTATACTAAACAGTGAATTCGGACAAGTACGCGCCACGTCATGTCGTGCTGCTGCGGTTATAGAGGCGCGTACATAACAAAATTTACTTTTATAAGATTTTAAATATTTCAAAAAGAACTAAGCACTTAAGAAAAATTTTAGTTCAGCTAACATTTTCAGTACATAAAATACACCGCATCTATATAACAAAAATAAATTATAAAATATAATTTAAAGGTAGGTAAATAATTTATTTATTGTATGAAGCGAGTAAAATTTACACGTCTAAGATAGGCAATTACTATACAAACCCACCTAATGACTCCATATATTTTTTTTTCAATTGCTCATCAATTATTAAATAATATAAGTATAGAAACGTTAAACTTATATACCAGGGGTCCCAAATTAATATTTTTAAAGGGCCACATTAGGGATCTGAAAATTTTCCACGGGCCATCAAAATTCTAAGTACCTACGTCTTACATATTATTTATATTATTTAAAAACCAATAATATTTAACAAAAACAATAATTTACAATAATATCACATATAATGTTGTCGTAATAATGTGTTTTTTATTATTTGTCTGCAGGCTGGATAAAATGTGTTCGGGGGTCGTATGCGGCCCGCGGGTCGCCATTTGGTGACCCATATTATATAGCATCAGGTATTTTTAGAATAAAATAAAATATATTTCAAATTAAAAATCTTATATTTTTGTGTTTTGTGCTACATTAAAGGCCTGTATGAAATAATACATGATATACAACCCAACATGTCATATTCATACGAATTGTTATTATAAAATATTATTTTAGATGCTGAACAGAGATTTCTGTTTAAGTTTTACAACGGTTTGTGTTGTTATTATTTTTTTTTTCATGACTACTTAAACCTTTTGTTTTATAATTGCTTCGATCTAAATTTCCAAGGTGATTTCTGACTTTGGAACTTGATGGGAGGAGGTTAAGTTACATACGTTGAAACTTAAAATATTTTTCAAAGTTATTGGAGGTTAGGAATAAAAATTGAGAAATGCAGGAATGTTTACATAAAACTATACATTGACCAATATTCAATATAAATTTTATTTTAGTATCATAGTTAAAAAATTATTAACTGTATTTAAAAAAATTTAGAATAATATTGTATAGACACTATGAAAATACAATAATTAAAATTTTTTTTTTGTGCTATTTAGAGACATTTACAGACAACTTTCAAAGTTCAAACGCTTTTTAGTATTTTTTGAATAATGTATGAAACCATTTTTATTTGTAAAAAAAGATTTAAAATTCAAGAGGTACATGGTTCGTTATATATATATTTTTATAGTAACTTAAAAATATCAAAAATATTTATCATGCACAATTATTTTATAAACATTTCAATTTTAATTTTTTTTGAATAATTATAATTTTATTTATTGACTTAGAAGTAATATCCGCTAATCTGTCATTGATCAGAAACATTTTTCGTATTATGATTTGTCATTGAATTTAAATTCAACACACATATTAAAGTGATAACTCAAAAAAGAGGCACACTCGATAATTTATACCTATTATAAAGCAGAGGTTTTATCAGGGCTATTTTTTTTAACCTTTAAGAAATAATGTTATTTTTCATTCTGTGCATACGAATTAATTATATACCTAGTTTATACTTCCAAGACATTTTGATATAATAAAAATACATTGAACATCAAAAGCATTATCATTGAAATAAATAAATTTGTACCTTTTACCCTTTAGTGTTCTACTATTGTATATTTTTGGAACTTGAAAGGATATAATATAATAATATAAACATCATACATTTACAATTTATGACTTAATTACTAAAACAATATGTAAATGTATATTATTTAGTATTCATATAGGTATGTTAATAAAATAACAATACTATGAGCTCAATTTTTCTAATAAGTTCTATAATTTATATTTATATGTGAGTGATCTTCGTTTAATGCACATTATTAAATAATTCTTGACAAATATAACATTAGAATATAGTAAGAATGTTAATAAAAACATAAACTCTTGCAAAATCAATTATTTCTCTTTGTATTAAATGCTTATAAAATTTAAAATATATTGATTTTCCATTAAATAAAAATCATTAATAAATTATGAGACCTATAAAAACTTAAAAATAATAATTTCTCGCTAACATAAACATACTTTTTTGTAAAAGAAAATCGAAGCATTTATATTATTAAATACAAATTAAAAATACGAGTATATACTCGTTACAAGTATGAATAATCAACTTATAATATTAGTTTAATGAGTGAATTATTAAAAAATACTTGTAATGAGTCCCAAATATTCTTTAATTTTAATTTTAAACAAAAAGAGATTAAAAATAAAATCAACGTTAATTATAAAATTATTCTTAAACAAAATATTAAATTAGGTAACTTAATATAGTTATAAAAAATGCATAAATAAATACAGAATTATAATTGATTAAATTGTGTGTTAATAATAATTATACTGTCTATTTATAAACATAAGGTTTAAGGATATTCGTTAGAATGTTAATTGTTAATATGTTGTCAAAGAAACTTTGTGACTTATGATTGTTCAAACGTACGTTGTTTAAATTAAAATTTTAGCACAGAAATTTATAATATATACATTATACATAGATATTATATTTAATATAGCTATATAGTATTGAAAATACTATAGATATTATTTTTATTCGCCAAAAGTAAAGTTTTAAAATAATAATTTAAAAAAAAAACAAAAAATTAATATATTTTAGGGTTAATATACCTATTTAATTCATATATTTTTTAAACCTTATCGAAATGTATAATACTATTTTTTAACTACGTATTTTTAATATTGTCTTATACAATTTTTAG
Organism: Schizaphis graminum; assembly: GCA_020882235.1. Taxonomy (NCBI): domain Eukaryota; kingdom Metazoa; phylum Arthropoda; class Insecta; order Hemiptera; family Aphididae; genus Schizaphis; species Schizaphis graminum. The sequence continues at coordinate 86,174,192 of CM037032.1, read as the reverse complement.
AACTATATTTATAATTTTATTACGTTTGAAATTTTATGGATAATGTATTCTTAGACATAAATAATTATTTAATTTAATTAAGGCCTGTCATAAAATTATAAAATATTTAATTTTATTTAATATTCATGATATGACTCATAATTAAAATGTGTGACATTTTAAGAAGAAAATTTAACGCCTTAACGGATATTCAATTAACGTGCATCTTCGTAAATACCATAATGAATTATCCACGTGGTTTGGTTAAATTTCACAAACTATTTTCTTAAAAATATATTTCGTATTTGTATTGTTTTTTGTTTACGTGATATTAATACATGATGAGAAATTTGTTAGCAAGGATGCTATGTAAAAGTCACACAATAGCTGTTAACTCTGTTATATAACTTGTTTAAACTTAGATAATTTTAAGTCAGTCCGTGGAATTCATTACTTAGAAGTTAAAAGTGTTTTTTTTATGTATATAAAAATAATAAGTTAAACATTTCTTTATTTCTATATTTTTATATTGTTATAAACTTATAACTTATTACAATAATCGAAGCTTTCGTAAATAGTTATGATTGACAATTAAATTACCTGGTGTATAAAAGTAAATCTAAATATATTTTATGTAAGAGTTATATAATATCATATTCTAATATGATGTAAGGCAAACAAAATGTTTTTAAATAGTAGAATAATTAATAAATCATTCCAAAGAGCATTCCAAAGAGTCGATTTAAACAGGGGTCGGTTGAAACCATTCGTTTAAATTTATTTAATAACCACGCTTAATGAAATTTCTTCGAGAGTTTTTCACGAGTGTAAGATGTTAAATTTTAAACATTTTTCAATAAAATTGTTTGAAAGCCATAGTTTAAATGAAAAAATATTTCTTTCTACTTCCCTAACTTAAACAATATAACAATGACATTCTGTGTTTATTTAAAAGTGATATTATAAGTAGGTAGTGGATACTAAGATTTTATGAATGCTACTATAATCATATTATTATAATCAATCTAAACAGAAAGAAATAGTTATAGATAAAACCGTAACATAGGCAGATATATAAAAACTATATCTTTCATAGTTGCGTATATAATTTTAAATTAGAAAGCAACATACATTTTAATTCTTAAATTGACTTTGTATAGAACTTATTTGTTATTTAACAGTAGTACTTAGACCAACATTTTCGCAGAAAACAGGTGATAAAAAGCAAAATACATAAATGTTTAATGAAAAAAATGGTTTTTGTATGAAATGTTCAATTAAAACTTCAATACCTAATGGAGACAATTTCAAAATAAAAATTGTTTATTTAATAGAAAAAGTAATGGAAAGTTTATTTCAATTTTTTTAGTAACTTTATTTTGAACCTAATATTCTGTTATACTAAAGTTGATGAAATAAGCATAAAAAAAAATCTATTTATATATATTAAATTCGTATATTCCATACAGGGTAATTATTTTAAAAGTAAACCCTTATTTTTATTTGAATTTATTGAATGGTCGCAAATTTCTAATTTCATATTTAAAACCTGAATGATTTTTAAGATTTTGTATATACAACAATTTAATTTTGAACTATTTATTAATTAATTTAAATATGTATTTAGAATTATATGAGTATATCGGGCAAGCTTAGAAATGTCCCGATAAATGTTGGTGCACTACTCATTACTCATTTTGATACTTAAAATATTTACAAATTATAATTTATAACTCAAATAAAATAAAATTTGTGTATATTGAAATGTTTAAAAGAATTCTGCTTAAAAATATGGAATATTCATTGATATGTCAAAAAAGTAAAAGTAATAAGTAATAACTTCTAATTATGATAATAATATTTTAAAAACTTTAATATTTTTAATACATTAAATTTTAATCGTTATTCTATAAATTCGTAATTTAAAAATTAAAATAATCTGTTAAAAAATAAATAAAATTTACTATAAACTAAATCGAATGCTATATTTAGTTATTATTATTGAATTGCAATAAATAAACAGTAATTATGCTAGAAGTAATTATTAATATAAAAGTGTTTATAGCAATTTCCAATTTATTATTTAAATTATATTTTATTTTTGACTGTCTTGTGTATTATACAAATAATAAAATATATTATTGTATTTTACACTAGATATTAGAAAGTACTATGATATATTTCGTGGCACTGTAACAAATTTATATTTGATGGTCTTTCCCTCCATTCTTCAATAAATAGAAATAAAAGAAAATCCAAAATGTAATTTCAAACGCATTTGGGAAATAATTAAATGACACGATACTTTAAAATAATATGTTATGACTGTTAAGGGTAAATCAAATATAGATGAACTTAATAATTTAATGCCATACATATGAAGTTATCTCCATATAATTTATATTATAGTATATAATTGTTATTTTAAATGTCAAAGACTCTGTCTTCTCTGTAACACTTTTTATGTATAATGTATCTTAAAATATCATTTTACCATTCGAAAAAAATCGGCGTTTTGTTTTTATATACACGTTAAAAATATATATATTTTATATAAGCTATTTATAAATTTGTATTTATTTAGTATCAGTATTCCATGAAAATTCGCTGATCTGAATTCCCGAAAGATAAGTCCTAAAGTTTGCGATACATGAATCCACTTTTGATCTGTTATAAACTTATTGCGTAGGTTCGTAGGTACAAATGCTTTGAGTTTACAACGAAAAACCTTTAAAATTGTTTGTGTTGGAGGTAGAGAGTTATACAATAATAGTTTTTAAAATATAAGTTTTTACATAGATATAATCAGATTAAAATATAAAGAAATGATACTTAAATGCACAGTATGGAAAAGAATAATAATTATTTTAAATGAAAAAAAAAACAACGAAAATAACAATAACAATTGAAATCAAGTCTGGAAAAAACAAATGTTATCATTATTATTATTTTACGTGTAATAATTAGTAACTATTAAGTCATTTTAAAAAAATTTACATATAATATACGACTTACTAATTATAATTTGTTTCACATATTTCATTATTGTTACATATTATTTATACTATATTTTTATTTTTTGATTCATTATTTGTGGCAGTTTGTATAGACTACTGGGACATTAAATGCCTTGTCTTTTTCTTATAGATTCTAATTGAAAAATATTAAACCAATTGTTTATATTTTTAAAAACTATAGTAAAACAAATTTTCTTGATTAATTTTATAGGTAAAGCTCTTAAAGACTTAAAGTCTTTCAAATTCATCAATGTAGACCCCGCAAGCTATTTATGCCTAGGGAAATTCTAATTATTGTTATTATTGATTTAGATACGTAATTAACGTAAATACTAGATATACAGTCAACCTGAATGCTGCAATCGAATACATAGGTACAATTATTCACTTGTTTACCAATAATTTACATATCAAAAATATTAAAAATAAATTAATAATAATCCAATCAAATGAATATTCTTGAAAAATTGAGCTTTTGAAAACTAATGATTTTACTCATATGATGTTATAGATCTTAAGTATTTAATTTTTCCTACAGCTAACCTGTATTTGTCTATAATATTATTATTTATAGTTTTTTTAAAAACATTTTAATTACTTTTTTAATATTTGTTCGTAAAACAGTGTACAAACATATCTTAAGAGCTTATTATAGTTAATTTATTTAAAATTTACTGTTCTTAATTTTTTTTTTTTTTTAATCTATTATTTATGATAAGCTTATCAAACTTTCATGTTTTATGCAGTAAATATATATAATGCATTTACTTGTAGATGACGTAGTATTTATGCATATGTAATGTGTGTGGGTAATGCTTGTATTTGTAATAATTTATTCCATTAAAGTTATTTGTTACTTTGATCAACACACAGCTGTCAGATTTACCTACGACCTTTCCATTAAGCTTATAATATCTAAAAATAAATAAATCACTTTAAGTAAAATTTAAAGGTTTACCTACATTTACTACACTACAGATTTATACAGCATATTATGAAAAAAGATATTTATAACTGGATATTTTTTTTGTTTAATAATCTTTTTCGAAATCATAGTAATTAAGTGAATATAATTATTATATAGATCGATTTAAGTAGATTTTTCCTAAAAATTAAATTTTTAAATAAACTTCAATTTGCACAAATGTTGAATTTAGTTTAGCACATACATTTTAATGATAATATTGAAACAACAACAAGGCCATAAGGACATATTGAATTGCAAGTCATACGACACAAAATGCAAATGCGTAATGTACGGATTGTAATAGTAAATATGTATAAAATATCTAATATAATAATAATATAATTATTTTAGGAATTAGGATTAGTAATATGCTCAATAATTCAGTAAATAAATAAATACTTCGGGGCGTGTTGATATTATCTACAACAATAATAAATACACACATTTATAAATTATATTTATGTAGGTTAAATCCAAGTAAAAAGTGATAATATAGCATATATTTATTGAATAATGTTTATTAATATTAATATATATAAATAGATTTATTAATATAATATGTATGTACGAGACAAGTCATATAATACCTTTCTTGTATACTATAGACAGTATAGACTATTTTCCACAAATATCAATACTAAATACATTTCTCAAATTCTGCAATATTTTTTTTTTTTAGTTTTAGAGTAAAAATAATTTAAAAATCATAAAAACATTGTTAATATATGAAACGATTAAATTTAAATATTAATATTTCAGTGTTATTTAAATTAAAAACTAAAATGTGTAAAAATCGATATTTTATTTTAAGTTAGTACCACCACATGTTATTAATGTGAAACGTATTCATTTTACTTAGGGTGACATAATTTGATTTTGGGCGAAGGAATATATATACATTTTATCCTCGTATAATTTTAAAAGCCGCTCTATAAACTGAAGTTTAGTTAGATTGGCCTTATTCACTTTATTAGGTTATGTTAGTTATATATAGAAAGGTATAGAAATATGTTATAATCTTAAATGGAATGATCATATAAAATACGTAACGAATAAATTTAGAAAAATAATGTATGCATTTAAAAATTTGAAAGATGACAGAATTTAGAAAAAAAATTAGAGTACTTTATCAAACATTAATAGAATCCATAATTAATTATGGTATTTCTATATGGGAGGTACATATGAAACAACTATTGATCCATTTAAAAAAAAATACAAAATAACATACTAAAAATTATCTAATGACTCGAGATACCACACTAAATGCTTATACAATGATATGAATGTACTACCAGTAAAAATATTATTTTATAAAGCTTCAGTAATTTATATAATTAAAAATAACCTAACTTTTAAAACTTAACTACTCGACAAATATCTAATATCAAAGTATCAACTATGCACAAAAAATTAACACAATCCACATACTTATATATCGGTCCAAAAATTTACAATATATTACCGTTAGAAATTAAACAAAACAACTCTTTCAAGATCCTTAAAAAAATCACACTTTGGTTATTATAGGAATAAAATATTGGCGATAAACTCACAATAAATGTAAATGATTATTATATTATTTAGCTACTAATATTAGTTAATTTATTTTAGTAATTATTGATAAATTTAGTATTATAAATATGTATTATTTAATTAGACAATTTTTTACACAACACTACATCATAATATTATATTATACTAGCTGAATTACCCGTCGCTTCCTGGTTACAGTAAAAAAAAAAAATATATGATAGTAGAATATTTTTATTTATTTATATATAAATAAATACCTAGGTATATCAATATTTAGTTATAACTTATAATAATGTTCTAATGAAAATTTCTATGAATATGTATATTAATATTACAGAATTCGAAGTTTAAAGAATAACAATGCTCGCATTTAAACGATAAATTACCCAAATCATAGGAAGTAACATGAGATATATTATGAGATAAAGCGCATTTATAACCTAATTTAAATGCACTCTGATTTTGATTTAAATTGTTCTCATTGCGTTTATTTCTTTCACGCCTCCCAATTAAAGAATGAATATTACGCTTCCTTTTAGCGTTTGCATTTATTTTTTTCGGTAGAATAAATTCATTTTTAATATTTGTATTATTACCAAATACTAAAACACAATAATGTCCTGCGTCACAGGGCCAGAAGAAAATAAATTACACATTGTAACACCTGAACCATAATCAACAAACTCAGTAAGATCGTTTGATCTATACACACGAAATGTATAATCTGGATAAAGATGACTAATGCTTTCAACTTTTAAGTTCAACGTGACCAGCATATTCGCCATTGCACATCAGTGCTCAATAAATTTTCGTAATCGTTAAAATTATAAATAAGTAATCTATACAAAGGATTACCAATGATGAATTCTTTGTACATTTCCCAATTATTTATTACGAAGTTTTATTTATACCGAATATTGCAAATGCTATGGAACGAAATAAACAATGTCCATCGCCTTTATGGGAATTAATTAATATTCCATTTTGTGAATAATAAAATTAATAGTTAAATATAAATATAGTTACATATAATATATAAATAAATAATAATATATTTTAAATTATTAAAACGTGAGGCGATTTCTTATGACAGTTATATCTGAACTGGACCGATTTTTGACGGAATCGAAAATTCAAAATAACGATAACGCAGTAGCATATTATATAGGAGTAGTGGGAAGGAGATAGATAGTACCTATACACCATACAGTCGTCGCCACTACCGACGACACTACGACAGTACTGCAGGTCTGCAGCAGACGTAGGAGTAGTGGGGGTCCTAAAGATGTGTGTGTGTATGCACGGCAAGCAACGCGCATCGCTATGTAACAATACGGCAAACTTTATGCTTCTAATATCTATTTAAATAATTATTTTTTTTTTACTTTTCTCTTTTTATGGCTCATCTACACACCGACTACCGAGTACTTTCGTCTAAAAAAAAAATCGTGAAAATCGGCCCAGTAGAACTTCTGATATAACTGTCACAAGAAATTGCCTCCCGTTTTAATAATATCTAATGATAAACAAAGAAAAAACATATACTTATATTCTAAACTGATATTTTAGTTATGTGAAAATGTTTATTGCAAATAATTGTAATCTTTTAATTTTATATTTAGTAATTATTGAATTTATTTAAATTGTGAACTCATGGGCCCCCACTCGAATATGTTCAGTGGGGCCCATTATCTTTTTGAAGAATAAATAAAAATAAAAATATTTCAAAGTTAACAATTTTTCTATTTTTAAATTACTCCTCTTATATATCAATTGGATATAATATCTAAACATGTTTATATCTTATAGACCATACAATAAAATATATTATGGTAATATTTTTTTCCGATAAGAAGAGCTTAGGATCTTAAAAATCCAGGGTAACAAAATATTAAATAAATTATTGGACAAGCTTCTATTTTTTTTTAAATAAGCTTACAATAATTTATCACTATTTTAAATAAATTTGAAATAATGCTACTTAAATGTACTTATACGGTTAATAGTTTAATTCACGTGTTATTAATGATCCAATAATTACATGTTAATCTCATAAAATGTTATAATAGTCAGCCTGACTAGTACAGAGTACATGACTACACGACTAAAAGAAAACAATGGAAACTCTTAAGTATGAAGTACAGTTCACTCTTATCATCTCAGCCGTAAATCATTTTTATCTCGATCGTCAACCAATTTCCTTCAGGTGGTGTATATTCGTATAGATAATCTATGTATAGATATTTGAAGAACATCATGTTCGGCACCGACAAGAGAAAAATTCATTTTCACCACACGCTCAGATTCAGGTTTCACTGAAACCGTTTCAGTGTTGCAAAGGATTGCGGTTTTCTGAATAGATATTATTATTATGTGAACGCACGCGGAAATTTGCGGACGCACGCACACATATATTCGAGTATTCGACGTACATATATAATATTGTTAATTATTAATTTATTATTATTAAATTGTGTGTACAACAATCTGATGGGCTGAGAACATTCAAATATTACGTACGATAAAGTGAAATTCTCTCAAGCGTCTATTCACTCTATGTACGGCCCGATTGCCAGATTACGATTAGGAATTACATTGTTCTATTGTAAATATGCGTATTAACTGCAGTTATAGTAGATGAATATCCATTTTAATAAAATAATCTTCAATTATCGAAATAAACAATTTTCTACAGTTTTTTTTTTAATAATCATTTATTATACTATTATTTAACCGTTAGTTTTATTAAAATTCAGCGTACTTACCCATTTTCATAAATAAAAATCAATACTCTTGCGATTTTTTATGACTTTTGAATCATTTTATTACATGGCTTGAAATAAAAGATAAACGAGTTATGACGTCCTTCAAATTTTCATTTATTCACGTTGAAAAGTAGATATACTTTGTAATGTCCAAGTCTGAGAAATCAGATGTGATGTAGATTTATCGTTCGAAATTTTAATTTTACCTTCATGTGTTCACTCACTCCTCTGTCCATAGATTAATTCATTTTATTAATTTATATATTTTATATATAAACACGTATATAAGTCTAAATTTATATTTTTTATGTAAACTCTTTTATAAATGTGACATTTTCAATAACGTCATCTTGTCGATAACCTTTCATTTTAAACCTTTATATATTAATTAACTATAAGGTACTTTTACTAAATATAATTATATTATGTGTCAATTTCAGCTTTTGACTCTTTATATTATAATGAAAAATACTAAACATATAACAAAAAAGTATTTTAAATGTAACTACCTGAACCGGCTGAACCTAATAGATTTTTGTTGCTGATAAATTAATAACTGAGTCATTTTATCATCTTCTATATTATATTGTATTAGTGTCCATCGATAGTATTGTTTTTCTTGAATACATAAAGAAATACTTAACTAAACTCTATTATTTATGTGAAACTAATATATAAATTATATCCAAATTATATTATTAAAAATACTTAAAAAAAAATAATATACCTTATTTACCAGATGTTTAAGTAATATAATATAGTTTTTAGTTTCAATTTTTACTTTCTTGATTCTTAAACCAGGTATGGTAAATTTAAATGAAAAAAGTTTGAATGATTAAAACTTCAAGAATTTTTGTTAAATAGGAAAATGATAAAAATGTAACTAATGAATAGGTGGATAATTAAGCTATAGCTTTAACATAAAATATTAATGAGAGATCCGATATCACAGCCAAGCGGTATAAGGATTTGAATCTAAAAAAAAAGCCTGCGTGAACAGTCCCAAAATTGTTATATTTAACTTTTCTCCAAAACTATTATACCTAAAAAGTTGGTTGATAGCTCATTAAAAATGGAATATCAAATAAATATAAAATGTGAAACTAAATATTTTTAAAAAAAATTATTAAATTTTCTCAATTAAAAAAATAGTTATTTTTTGTCAGATTTTCATTTAGCGTGGTAGATTCAATCGTTAACTCACTACAAAACTATAAAGCCAAAAAACATAAAAAAAAACTCCCAATAAAATGCGTTTTAATTTTTTTTTTAAAGCTCTGTAGTGAATTAACCATAAAATATGAAGTTCTGAAAATCTTCACTGCATTATCCTAGCCAATGTGAATCTAATAAGCCCTAAACAACAAAATCCGCTCTCCGGTTTCAAAGATCTATCTGACTAAATGAAAATGAAAATAAAATACATTATACATATTATACATATATACATACATATTGCATACAATTAATACATTTCTAAAAATTGAATATCAAGAAAGTTTACATGCCAATCTTTGACTTGGCAAGCGTTTTTTTTCATATTTTTAAGTAGGCCCTATACTACAAGCCCATAGTCAAGTATGTATCTTGTAAAATTGGTGACGCTCGAATTGCCTTCCAAATGTATTATATTATGTATCTTCAATGTAAATTATTTAATAAATAACCTATATTAAAATCAAATATTTTTTTTTTATAAAAAAAATATAGAATATATTATATATAGTCTTATGTTTGAATTATTGAGAACAATTTTTTCGATTTCATTTCTTTCGGTAAAAAGAAGGATAGAAATTCAAATATACCCTTATACAAGGATTCTTTGTGAAAGGTTGTTTGATTCTTGTTATCTCCGCATGATTTCCACTATGTGTCCATATGTATGGCTCAATCAAATAACGCATTATTTCTTTTGTTTATCAGCACTGTTTATTTCCCCATCATTTGACTACGTCTTAGAAAATACTATATACTTACTCAACGTGTATTGTATCAATGTCCAATGAATCATATTATTGTGGATCGACTATCGACTGCAAGCAATGCATATAATTTATGATTTTGTAATGATATCCTAAATTTTGAATGCGTTAAAATCTGTTTTAGTAGTAAAACATAATTAAAACCATGCATATAATATATAAAATATACTACATCATATGTTATATACTATTTTACGATTATTTATAACCTCATTTTCTAGTATCTTTTCTACCTTAATATACTACTAACTACAATAATAAAAAGTAGGTAACAAACTAATATCATTTAATATATTATATACATCAGGGCATGATTTAGGAATTGTGTAGCCTTAGGCAAAATAAAAAATGTGGCCCCCTTATTGTCAACAGTAGCATATATAGCCATAGCCTCTCTCCACAAATGAGTCGCATAAAATAAAATAATAATAATTAATAATAATAATAATTTATTACAATTAAGTATTTACTTATACATTTTCACAAACATAATTATAATGTTATACATTTTTTTTATCTCTACAGGCTACAGATTTCTTGTACCTATTATTTTAATTTACATTTTACGCTGATAAGGATTAATTATTTCATTTTTTTGAAATATTATATGTTTCTTGTATTTATTTTATAATATGATGAAGTAGTACTATAAAAAAAAATAATAATAAGGTTCATAAAAATCCGAGGCCCTATAATAACGGAAGCCATAGGCAGTTTCCTATCCTGCCTAATGGTAAATATGGCCCTGATATTCATTATCAGTTGATGACATATATTAAATATACGTATCAACCACATATTGTTAGGATTCATCTCAACTGCATTATGCACATTAATAATTTATGTCACAGTGACTTGTTGGAGATTCATCGTCTCCTCAATATTATATATTTTATTTTAAACTAATAACAATTAAGTAAATACCTACCTCAAGAGTTTTTAGAAATTACAGAGTCACTGAGAGTCGAAGGACGACATTCGACAATAATATTATATAATGTATAATACTGAATAGGTATCCTCAGAAATAAACGAAAACATAGGTAGGTACATAGATTAAGTTAGTTAATTTTGGTCAACCAATATTAAAATTGTGAACAAAAAATATCAATAAAATATTAGCTATTTTCATTTTTAAACTAAAAATGATATGTTTTACTATTCATTAACTTAGTTTTTCTTTTATATACATTTTAGCTAATAATTCAGCAAAGTGACAAAACGCTCATATTCGTCAAGTTAACTGCAAGTTTTATATTTTATAGTGCACAATAATTATTAGTGCTCTACGCATTACAATGTACTATAACATTATTACATTAATAAAGCTGCAGTACTTACTAATTTTCAGTAGATACAAGTGGTGCAATTATGCATGGAAGATTTAGATGTCATATCCACCTTCTATGACAATTTTTAAGATTGTCATACCAAATTTATGTATTTGTTTAATACTACTAAATATTAGATACCCATCATATTTCATAGAGATAAAACAGTACCTAATACAAACAAACCAAATTTCCTATAATATATATGCGTAATTATATTACTTATAAACGTCTTTGCACAAATATATTATATATTATATTTTATATATTGAACTGTCAAACAAAAAAACTACCGAGTCGAGTGATCGAATATTATAATATTATTGCGTAGTGGCGACGCACATTAGCAACATCATCATATTATTTTACCACTTGTACCTATAGGTAAAACAACACTTATTATTTCCAAAAGTATTCATGTTTTTGAAAATATTTTTTTACATAGTTTCAAGTTGTTAAAAAAACAACATTTTTATTAAAAAGTAGTTTATGAGTTATACTTATTTAAAGTTTAGACAAGCGGAGTAGTAGACAAACATTGTGCGGGGTAACCCCGTATCACTCCACTACGCACATCTAAACTTTAAATACGTATAAGGTATAATTCATAAACTACTCACCCTAAATTCGATTCTTATGTATCGAAATACTCAGAAAATTATTCTGGTTTGGAATATGAAATTAAAAATCTATATTGTCATTCAAAAAAGTAAAAAACTTAAAAATTATAAGGATAAAAAAATATTTAAAAATATAATTTTTTTATAAAAACGTTGTTTTTTTAACAATTTGAAACTATGTAAAAAAATATTTTCAAAAACATGAATACTTTTGGAAATAATGAATATTGTTTGATAAAAAAATCACCCTGTATATTATATTAATTGTAAGCAAATATTTAAATATTATGTTAATATTTGTTTCCGTATATTATGATTTACGTTTGTATACATGTAGCATATTGTGTATGCTGTATATTGTATATTGTTATATATAACATGGCAAATTACGAGTCTAGACACAGTAGACACTAGACACCAGTACACCACGTATTATAAACATTATCGATTTAATTTTTTACAAAAACCCTTTCACCAAATCAAACAATATTAATTATTAACTATAAATATTTGTAACGATTTACTAAATATAGGTAATATAAAAATAAGTACCTACCAACTTGCTTATAATCAGTGGCGTAGCCAGGATTTTTTTTAGGGGGGGGGTTTTTTTAGTAATAAAATAAAATAAATCTACAATCGTATTGAAATAATAAAATAATTGAATGATAATGATTATTATCACCAGTGCAGTCGATAACGTGAATAGAGCATAACAGAATACATTTCACCACGAATAAATGATTGTATTTTTATGTTATAAAAATTATATTTTTGATAAAAATACGGCCGAAGGGGGGGGGTTTCAACCCCCAAAACCCCCCCCTGGCTACGCCACTGCTTATAATAATAGGTAGGTACCTATATCATTAAGTCAGTATATTTTATGAGTAAAGGTATCTTAGTATCTATGTATATAAATTATAAATCAGGTAAAACAAGTAGGTTTAAAATGGTGGTTTCCATTTATTATATTATGTCTCTACAAACATTGGACGGGACTGTTTCTGTTTTAATCCTGTAATCTCATGTGCGTAAAAGAAAAACGTATACAATATTTACACCAAAAAAATACAAAATATTTTATATCTTTATATTGGGGTAAATTAAACCTGCAAAGTAATTAAAGGTTAATAGTTGTGTTAATAACTTTGGTTACCTACCTACATTTATTTTATAAATAATAATATAGGTAGTTAGTTATTGTATAACGATCGCCAATTGATGACAAATAATAAAAACATAATTTTATTTTTTAGAGAAGCCAAAATTGTTAATCCCGTTTTTTTATGTACCTAAATAATATTATAATCACTTTAAATTAATATATTGTTTATAATAATACTGGTACTAAATATTATCTAATCTTACAGCCTAGGGCACTTGCGTTGGTGGTGTAATGGTCAGCATAGTTGCCTTCCAAGCAGTTGATCCGGGTTCGATTCCCGGCCATCGCAATATATTTTTTATTCATTTTTTAATATTTTAATTAAAATAAATTTATTTAACATTCAAAATATTATGTAAAACTAAAAATATTGCTTAAAGGTATTATAATATGGTTATAAATTTTTATAAGATTTTATTATAATATTACATTATTGATTTTAATATTAAAATGCTAAGTTGTAAACTATAAATAATACTATACAGAACGATGTGATAGGTTAGATAAACTGGTGATAAAAATTATAGTTTAAAATTAATCTATAATAAAAATATTATTGTGTGAGGAAAATAATTTTTGTAATAATATACAAAAATAATTTTAGATTTTGAACGGAGTGATGAATGTATTGATTTTACAATGATGTGTGTTTTTTTTTTGTATGTCTGTGTACAGCATAAGTAGTCGAAATAATGCTTCAATTTCGAACTTTGGGGGTGGTTTCCGATGGCAAAGTGGATTTCTTTGGTGCATTATAGTAAACACTTACCAACAGTTTCAAAAAAATTGAGAAAAACAAAAAAAAAAAAGCAGGTAAGTTAGTATCGCTCTGCTGTATATTAGGGGGTGGGGTGGACCTCAGACTATAGTAGGTTAAATTTAAAATATATAATCAAATTATTAAAAATGTCTTAAATTATTGTCACTAACTGTTTTATTCAAAACTATTTATTTGAATTGGAAGGAGGGTCCAAGGATCCATATCCCCCCACGAATTTTTTCCGTTATGGCTTTGATTGTATCTATTTAGGTATACTGGTATATAATGGTATGTATATTTAATATGTTTTTTGATTTTTTCCATACATGTTGTCTACAAATTGTTCTATATAATTTCGGTAATGTATTTATCTTATTTTTATTGTCACCCGGAGTCCTAAATCCTATACCTAACAAAATAATTGTTCAGTCTGTGCTACATCACGATCGTGTTTATTTTGTTCATTTTAATTTAATAAAAACAGTGCTTGAATTGGGGATGGACGTAGGGGGACAGAGACCGCCTTTTTTATTTTTTTTTTTAGCATACCCCTTCTATTCATTTAAAACGGAACGCTGGAAACGCAACATTTGCTGTAGTGAATTTGTAAATCATCAGTTTTTCTGATGCAAAATATACCTATAACCTATATAACTTTATCTTTAGTTGTAAGTGTTAAGCTGTAATAATTTTATATTTGTAGCTTTAATACAAAAAAAAAACCCCTTTAACACTTATAGCCATAATATTTGTATATTTTTATCGACTATGAAAAAATAATATGTAATTAATATAATCAATCGTTAGGCTGCAGCGACCACACTCTAGACCTTTTTCTTTGCGACCGCTACGATCCTAGATATTGTGAAGATGACTATTTTTCACTTTTATTATAATAATAAATAAAAAAAGAAGATATCAAATCTATAAGTGTTTTTTCAACAAATTTTACACTAATTCACTCTTAACATCGATTGGCCACAGTTGAGTTAATTGCTTATATTTTATAGGAAATCTATAAAAAAAAATTTATTCATAACTAGGTGCTTATAAATAATAAACTTAACTGAATGAACGTGGATATATGTATTACTAAAAAATATCTTGTATAATAAACAATTATTATGTGTTACAATTTTACAAACACTACAAAAAAAAAAAGCGGGTAAGTGAGTATCGCTCTGCTGTACATTAGGGGGTGAGATGGACCTCGGACTAGGGTAGGTTAAATTTGAATGCAATGATAGGTATTATTGTATACGAAAAACGATTCTGAACGGATATGATTTGTCAGTCTAGGATATATTATATTTAAATATTGTCATACATTCTATTTTGAAACTAATTCAAAAATTTAAGTAAAAGTTTCAAGATCTTACGTTTAGTAATTTTTTAAAAATAACAAAAATCGAAAATTATTTATTAGTAAAACGTTATTTTACACGTGTATTTTTGATTTCAAATTAAAATTAAAACTTTAAACACTCGTAAAATTTTCTAAATTGAATAAACATCAAACTTTTTTATAATTATTCTAAGCTTAACTTATGGACAGCATAGTATTAAATTTTCAATTCTTAGCTTTTGATAGTAAAATATTTATAAATTTTTAACTACCAAATAGTGAAAAATATTCATGATTTTGACGAATTTTTATCAATACTTGAACTTCAAATGCTAATAAAAAAAAATGTGCCTATGTGTTTTTATAATTTTTGAATGAGAGTTAGAACAAGTTTTGTGGACCCTTCAATTAAATTTTCAAGTAATTTGTCCCAGCTACATTTTTTTTATCAACATTTATAAAAAAAAAAATAAAAAAAAAATGAAAATTTCAATTGTCTATATATAGCTCAAAAAAAGTCAAAATATTTTGAAAATCTAAGCACGTAAAGAAAATGGCAATCTAAATAACTGGTGAAATTTTCAAATATCTACAACTTATACTATTTGAATAACAACAAATATCAAAAATCGTTTGAGGCTAAACCGTTATTTAACGCGGTTTTGTAAACATTTAAATTTCAAACACTCATAAAAATTTTTTGTCTTAGTCCGGTAGAGTTATTTTTACAGATATTTGAAGAAAAATTTATGGAGAACCTTGTACCAAATTTTAAAAACTTAGTTATAAAAGAAAAAAAATTTACGATTTTTCAACCACAAAATTATTCGCAAATTTTCGCAATTTTGACATATTTCGTATAAATTCGAACTTTAAGCACTTATAAAAAAAATTTGTGACTAACGATTTCGGATTTTTTTTTATCACTTTAAGAACAACTTATAAGAAACCTTGCATTAAATTTTTATCGTTATTTTAAAATAAAATACTAAAAAAAATTAAAAATTTCAATTGTCTATAAATAGCTCAAAAAAAGTCTAAATTCTTTGAAAATTTAACTGTGTATGGAAAACGCTAATATAAACATTTGGTGAACATTTCAAGTATTTACATCTATTATTTTTTGAGTTATAGCAGAATAAAAAATTCGATTTTGTCGAAAACTGGTTTTGCGTAAACAATCCCGTTTTTCCGTCATTTTTTTAGGGTTTTTTCCGACTCATTTAAAAAATATTGAAAATTTTTAACTTTTGACCACCCAAGTACCAACTAGATTCAATTTCCTTTTTAAAGAGGGGCAGAAGTCCAAAATCGAAGCATTTTTACTGCTCCAAATGTTGTCGTCAGACACAAAAAAAAAAAAAATAAAAAAAATAAAAAAAAATAAAAAAAACACACATCATTGTAAAATCAATACATTCATCACTCCGTTCAGAATCTAAAATGTTACGAGTGTTTAAAGTTTTAATTTTAATTTGAAATCAAAAATACACGTGTAAAATAACGTTTTACTAATAAATAATTTTCGATTTTTGTTATTTTTAAAAATTTTACTAAACGTAAGATCTTGAAACTTTTACTTAAATGTTTGAATTAGTTTAAAAATAGAATATATGACAATATTTAAATTTTAAAATAATATTCCCTAGACTGACAAATCATCTCCGTTCAGGATCGCTTTTCGTATACAATGATACCTATCATTGCATTCAAATTTAACCTACCATAGTACGAGGTCCACCCCACCCCTTAATGTACAGCAGAGCGATACTCACTTACCCGCTTTTTTTAAAGTTACTATTATAACTATTATAACTCTATTATAATAATTTTTAATATTAAACAAAGTAACTAAAATATTACAGAAAGCAATTGTCATGATTTGTTGAACATGTCAAATTTTATTAAAATTAGAACTTAGTTGTTATAAATACAACGTATGAAGAATCTCTTATTATAGTTTTAAGCTATTTAATCAAAAATATAAAATTATTTCAACACTTCAGAATAAAGAACAAATATCTTAAATGACTTAGAATTAGCCTTTACATTTCACTGTACATAAGATATATTAATTAAAGTAAATTTACAATGTTTTACCTATTTGTATTTAATTTTTATTGAATAATAATAAAATAACAAAAATAGTTTGAAGAGAAATCGTTATTTACTTTTGAAAAATTAACGTAGTCATCATTTTAACTTTGAACATTCATAAAAAATTGATGTAATTTGTTAAACTTTTTTTTTAATCCTTGTAGATAAAACTACGAGGGATCTTGTGTTGAATTGTCATGCTTTAACATTTTTATAAATTATAAATTACAAAATAATAAACAAATATTTTTAATTTTATAAAAAAAATGTACTTTTAATGCTTTTAAATTATAACGTGAGATATGACTATAATATGTATATTCTTCATCAAAAATAAAAACAATCGTTATGGTAATTTATGTTTCCTTTGCCACGAAGTCAACAGTAAAAATTAATTAATATTAAATGAAAATTCGTAAACAATAAATTATTATAACAACAACAATATCGAACGAAAGAAATCCTTGGACAAACAGAAATACTACCTAATAGTATGAAAAAAATAGTAGTTACCTATTTGGTCATTGGTCATTATATAATTCAGCCAGGATTAAGTATAGAAAAAAATATATAATTAAGAATCACCCTTATATACATTCACTACAAAAAAAAAGACATAATATAATTAAGTAATAAAATATAGACTATAAAAACGAATCGGCTCCTGTTTTTAAACGTACATCATTTTTAATTGTTATGCATATAGAACATAATTCTGTTACATGGATGCATTTAACATACATATATTATACAGTACGCTGTGATATTAAATGCACTATTAATATTTAAATCAATAAACAATATTATTATAACACTGAATAATATAGCAAGCACCTATTTTAAGTATCAGGCAATAAACTGATTTTTCCTGTTATGGCATTATCAAGAAAAAAAATCAGAAAAAATAGTTTACTCTATGATTTTTATGATTATTCAAAATAGATGTAAAATGTGGATATGCATAACATAATTCTACGATCCCACGTACAAAACAAAAAGACATAATTTAGGTATCTTACGACACGAAAGTCCTACCGGACTATGGAACTGACCAGTATATTATGATTTATGCAGGTATAACATTATATAATATTATATACGACTCACCTATTCGAACCTACAAAATCTCAATATCTGCAAAGACAAAGGTACACGGTAAATAATACATCGTATCCTTTATACTAGTATTAATAATTAATAATAATCAAAAATTCGGAGCGCTCTCATGTTGTAGTATGCCTATTTAATAATATATAATACCATCAACAGTATAGTATTACGCCATCCACATGTGAGACATAAATGCATAGTATATTACAAAAATAAGGTGCCAATGTAAATTATTAAAAATAAAACTTAAAACTGATTTATTTGGGAAGACGTTTTTAAAAGATAGATAATTATTGATATAAGATTTTTATTGAGTTAGATGGAGAGAGCCGGAAAATTAGAAAATTTTGATTCACCACAGTATTATATACGACTTTGTGGTTGACTACAATCTAGATTCTAGAACCTCAGTCTATGGACGAATCAGCAGAATTTTAGGGAAAATTAGTTTTAAATGTTTGAATACAGAGACATAATTTTCCTGTAGACTTTCTAGTTCTATTGTCCACAGTCTCGTAATTTATGAGTAGATCTATAATGAATTAAAATGAAGCGTAATCAAAGCTAGGTAAAAGCGGACTTGAAATAAAAATATTCTTATGGAGCACGCCAGGAAAACAATTTACTTATTATTGCTCAAAATATTCGTTTTGAATATGCCTAGGAATTTAAAAAGTGTTAAATTTGAATTTAATGATATACCATTGTATATGCAAAATTATTTTTAGCGGAGACAGTATAATAGCCAATGGGTATGTTATATTATATTTTATTATAATATCTATGAAAATCGTTTTTATAAATTTGTAAAGAAATCTATTAACCTGTATCGTGAAATATTTTTTAATATTTCTATAGAGTAATTCATTTTAATATTAGATTATTTATATTACAGAAGACTACTAATATTAATAATTTGTTTTAATTTTTCAAGAATTTTATCCTAGCTGATCACATTTATCGTTATTTAAGAAAAATAAAATATTTTTAATTTCAAGTGCTTATAAATAGCTCAAAAATTCAAAATATTAAAAAAATTTACTTTGAAAATTTAAAAAATCTGCTACAATTATTCATCTTTGAATATTACGAATTACGATACAAAAATAATCATTTGAGGAGAAATAGTTATTTTATGAATAAATATGCAATGTAGGTAATAAAAATTTGAACTTCAAACGATCATAAAAAATGAATGTTACTCTCAGGTAAACTTTTTATTTTCGTTTTAGGTAGAAATACTAATTAAGAATCTTGTATTAAATTCCAAATATTAAATATAAAAAAATTTTAACCTAAAAAAATAATTTTTAAATTTTTTTATAAACCTTAAACAAATTGCTTCAGACTTTTTACTTTCAACATTTATAAAAGAATATTGTATCATTTATTGTACAATTTCGGTATTTCTTAATTGACAAATAAACAACTTATGAGGAATTTCGTGTCAAAATCAAAAGTATATTTATCTGGTGATGCCTATAGATTACCTATAGAATAAACTAAAGTATATTTCAAATTTCTAAAAACAATTTATAAAAGTCAAAATATATTGAATATTATTTTATACGTAAGAAAGTCTAATATTAACATTTGATAGAAATTTAAAATACCTAAGGTTTTCGTTTTTAAGTTACACACACACACAAATAACATCGATTTTGTCAAATACTGGTTTCACGTAAGGTTAGGTTTCCTGTTTTGTCTTAGATTTTTGTTTATTTTTCCAAATTATTTTTCACATTTTTAATTTTTACTTCTTCGAAGTACAACTTTAATCCATTTTACTGTTAGAAACCACTTTCAGAGTTGAAGAACAAAGCATTTTATCGACTTCTTATCGTGTACAAAGGTCAAAGACATATACATAAATCACATACTATTGTAGGTAAAATCAATACATTCATCGTTCAGCACAGAATCTAAAAATGTTTTTTAAGCTTTGATGCGTCTCTATCACTATGTTTGGTTTAAGTTGTAATTGGTCAGTGTTCTTTCGAATATCGAATTGTATTTATAGGTTACAATATCCACACGCATTGTCACCGTCTTATAAATGTGCAACGTAGATAAAGTAAACTGGCGTTCAGCTTTTGTATATCTTTGTGTTGTTAGCTTTAATGTTATTAAAGCGAGTTGACCTATTATAAAATATAACGGTAAAAATACTATCTGTGTTAATACGTTAGTTGTTTTCAATAACTTAATTTTTAATCAAGTAATGATCATATTTAAATTTCAATATATTGTATATTTACGACTTTTTAAAATTAAAATATCGTAAACACATACGTAAAAATATAGATTATGTTTTTACATTTATATTAAATTTTTATAATAAGTCAATTCAGCTTAATACTAAAAGATAACACTTCAACCTTCAAGTTTTTATTAAGTCGACTTCTACATAATATATTAAAACTAACTCTACAAAATGGATCTGCTGCGAACAAACAATTGATATTTCGCTAAAGAATCGCTTTTCTAGCCTCTACTTGCATTTCAAGTATATTATTATTATTTAATGTATCGTAATTATTGTATAGTCGTCCATTGCTCAAACAAAGTTTCACTTTAAACGAGATGAAAGCTCGACCTTATTCTAACGGTCTATAAAACCCAAATTGAGCAGTAGGAAATATACCGCCATAGTGCAGTTGATTGCGTCATTTGAAAATAAATATTTATTATAAAATAATATCGTGTATTGTAATAATATTCTTTTCAATTCCAATATTCTCATAATTATACAACCTGCTATTATAAAAATAAAATTATGGGCATAAAAATAATAAATATTTTTAAATGTTATAAAAATCATACCTAACCTGTAGATATACCTCCATTACCTCCGTCCCATCCATGACTTAGTATTGGAATACATCGTATCAAAATCATCTACATTGAGTGTTATAGTGACCCTTAATACTCTGTAAGGGACTAAGGGCTTATTCTTAGGTTTCGTTTTGAATTATATTTTCTCGCCACTCATTATCCACAAGCAAATATAATAGACGTGTAACGGAACTAATCATATACATATATATGTTAGCATACCTATCGTATAAAATGTATATTATTACATTATTATACATGATTAATTCAGTAGCAGGCATTCGATTGCGTAATACGCGTGTTCTCCGTGTTATCTGTGTATAATAATATAATATAATATACTATGCATTATGCATTTAACACATTTACCATTACTGAGTCATATGATAATATATATAATGTATGTGACGTTCACTCTTCTTTTGTCTGTCTTTTTCGCCAGCCACGAGCACTATATTTACGCTCTGTGTGGAGCGGTAAAAGCAGCAAAGTATAATGGTTGTTAATGTTAGTTGTATTTTTTTTTTTATGTATATAAGTTTGTTTTAAAGCAGAAAGGAACACATATTTGAAAATTTAAAACGCATTCGAGCAATGAGAATTTTTCTTTATTATTAGATTAGAATTCATGTATTACTGCATATATTAGTACTAAATGAATAGCGCGTTATAGAGAAATTATAGCTCTATCACTGAGTCACGCATTTCAGCGTGTTAAATAATATGCAGTAATAGATATATTATACTTTTATTTGAATGGAAGTATGGTACTATAATGCGATCCGTAGTCTTCTTAAAACGAAAAAATATATAGGTACCTATAATGTATAGATAATGAAACGTTAAAATCTCATTTTTATACGTGGTTTTGTACAATACATTATTTTCATGACATACTCTTTTTCCTTTTTGGAAATATTATTATAAGTAATGTATATTTTTCGAAATAATTTCTAACATACCTTAATACAATTATATGTTTAAAAAACAATTAATGGTGGTGTTATACTTAAATATTCATTGATTAAACTAAATTATTTACTTTTAGACGTAATACATTACAATAAGTCACATATTTGCAATTTAAAAAATATTTACAATGCAAAAATATATGCGATGGCCGGGAATCGAACCCGGATCAACTGCTTGGAAGGCAACTATGCTGACCATTACACCACCATCGCAATTGGTAGTGGGGAGTTGTTTTACGTTACTTCAGACATTAACGATTATTAAAAAAAGAAAAAGAAAAAAAACGTGGATGTTGTTCTGTTTTATAGTAGATGTCGAATGGGTCAGTGTGATTGATATGTTAAATTTGAATTCAATGATAATATATCCTTGAACTTATATAAAAAAAATTATTTTGATCAGAAATTTATCTGCCTATATCACTAAGTACCTATATATTTTTATGTTATATTTTTTTTATTTTGCTATTGTGTAAAGTAACTTATTTTACTTTTAGTAATACAGTAGGAAGAACTATTTTTTTCCAAAAACATTGCATTTAAAAATATCATTATGTGTATAAAATAAAATAATATACGTTATTATAATAGTATCATAATAATATTCATAGTAAAAAACACACACGATTATTGTGAAATTAGTACATGCATCGCTCCACTCAAAATACTGCAGTTAGTATAATATTAGATATAGTAAATGTAAAATTTACGTATATGCATTGCATTTTTGAAAACAGAGTCATTAAATAAGTTTTTTTTTTTTTTAAATAATTAGTAAAAGTGTTTAAATTAATTAAAAACGGTTTCTTTCAAAACGATAATCGAATATTTGATTTTTCCAAAACAAATCGTGATACGACAATTAGTTTTGTTTTATTTCTAAAAAGGACGAGTATCGGCAACGAGTTCTTTTTTTTTTAACGAACACTAACTTATTAATATTATACAAGTTGTACAACTATATGTATCTAACACACATATATATAATATATAGAGAGAGAGTAAATAAAGTCCATAAACTATTACACAAAGTACCAAGCAAATACTTATGTGTAAAGTTTATTATTTGTATATTTTTTTAATTTACCTTTGGGCTGTAATAAGGTACGGTTCACCGGTGTTAATCTCTCAAAATAAACTTCTAAAACATATATATATATATATTATACAGGTAGATACTACCATAAATCCGTAACTGACAAGTCGATTGTCGATAACAACTATTGGTGTTACACTATTTTATACTCTGTTAACTGTTCTGTAGACTGTAGTTTATTGGTACCTAAGTCCACTGAAATACAAACATATTGAACATTGGCATTGGTATGCTTAACGCGTTTTCCGAAACCAAATTTTCCCTACAACAATAATAATATATAATAATATGTGTATGTTATATTGTACCGCATAATACTACTGTTATTACTGTAAGTACTGTATTGAAAATTCGTACTGCGATCGCGGTATAATATTATATCAATACTGAATTCAGAGCGATTGTTATTTAATACTACTATTAACATATTAATTTCCTACTATTTACATATTGCTATAATGTAATTTACAAAGGCTGAATTTAAAAATAAATCAGTCTATACAGATTTTTGTTTACGGACCTCTTAGTTTTAGTCTGATCAGCGAACAGGTTAGAGAATGTCAAAGGTGAAACTAAATATTTATTCATGCATAGACCAAAATATTTTAATATTGGCCTAATCCCTAGTCAAAAAATTATTAGGTAGGTATTCAAATTTGTATATTTTTTTAATGAAATGTAGAAGAATTTACCCATAGGTGTTTACAATTTTATTAATACTCTGGGCTTTGTTTCTTACATTATTATTTATTATACTTAGATTATTGTATTTTTTTATTTTTATTATAATCATATTTATAAAATATATTGTTTACTAATTGAGTCCATATACCTGAACGGGGAAAAAAAATATATTAATTATTTCTCGGGTACACACGGGACATAATATACTAATTGAATCCGGGGTTTGGAATCTAAAAATATACTAATTGAGTCTGAGTATTATTTTGAGTAAAATTTAAAATCAACTGTCCAGACACAGTGAGAATTATGCCACGTGGCATTAATATATATGAACTACTTACAATGATATTATATTAAATGTCCATATCTTACCTTTAATAATTAAACATTTAATACGTTTTTACTACAAAATACTTGTAATTTGTAAACTTTCGTAATTTTGTATACATTTGTAATTCAAATGCTTATAAAAATAAATTGTTCATAAGTATTTTTATAGAGATACAAGAAAATTTACGTGGATCGGATCTTGTATTACATTTTGACAAATATAGTCCTAAATCTGTAAAAATGGAAAGGAAAATGTACCTCATCTGTATCAATTCTGATGCGAATACCTAACCTTACCTGACTAGTTTGACCTGTAATAGGGTTGAAACTTAGGGTTGGAACTATGGTATATTATTAATTATTATATCAATTGATTTCTGGCATAGTAAAAGTCAGAACATCTCGTATAATATTTAAATTTATAGGTAAAAAATGATTAATGAGTATTTATATAATTCCATATCAAATATTATATATGTACGTTTATTTGTCATAAAAAGTTGTGAATGTATTGAATAAATAATTAAAACTGGTTTATTACTTTATATCTTTAATATTTTCTAACTGCTGTAAGAACAAATTATGAAGAATCATTGTATTATAGTTTCAAGCTTTTTGATTTAAAAAATAAACCGTATCGAGATAGGTAGTTTATTTTTAAAAAATCAACATTTTAAATGTCTATAAAGTGTTTAAAGTCCATGTTGATGTTTTTATAATTTAGTTTTTAGTTTTTAACTAAATATATATATTGAAGTACATGTTCATTAACGCTCTAAAACATAATGACAGAAAAAAAAAATATTATTTTGTTTAGAATCTAAAAGTACATAATATATTATCTAGGGTATATTACTATATTATTTTATTTCTACGCTTTTGTTAGTATGACATATTGACATCATCACACCAAATACTATTTCAATACACCCGAGTACTGCAAAATGGTGTACTCATAAACTCATTAAATGATGTCAGGTACTATGATTTGAAAGTTTGAAAGACTATATTGCTATAGTACTTTATACTTTTGAAGTAGATATTATTGAATAACTTTTTTTTTCCATCACAATATATTTTGTTGATTTCTCTGTGGACAGTGAAAATAATGATTTGCTTCGTTAGTGTTTTCAGTTGATAAGATCATTATACCTATTATATGGGTATTAGCCATAATAGGCATTATTTACCTATAGTAAGTATAAGTCATATTTGTTGAAAAACATATAGGAATATATACTCATTTTTATAAATTCATTACGAATTTTTGTCCCTAGTTATATTTTTTGTTTATAAATATTAATAAATTCTAATAAATCTTTGTTACTGAATGGTCTATAATTCAAGTGTTTAACCTAACCTTGTTTATTTTTTGTCTTTTATGTTAGTTATCGTATAATTATGTATAACACATATTAAATATAAAATAATATATATTATTTTATGATCTTATTTACAGTTTTATTTTATGGTTTATACTGCATATACATTTTTTATAGTGGAATAATTAGTGACTAAATGAGTTGTAATATTTAAAATAATTTTTATTTAAATAGAAAATAGAAAAATATAATAAATTATACTTTACGACGGAAATAACTATGATTCATTTTCTATAGTTATTTCTAATAGTCTTCCGAGGCTTAACCAAAATTTCCAGAGTTAACCATCTGAAAAATACTGTTTAATTAACACGTTAAATTAACGATATTCATGTACAAGATTATCCCTGTTTGTTAACCCATTTTCTTGTTAAAACAGGTATGTATTGGTGAATAATTTCAAACCCTGTTCCGACAGTTTATACTTGGGTTCAAAATTAAACAATATAAACGCGAAATGTAACCACTATCTATGAATATCACTACTATAATACATTATGCACATAATTCAATATGTTTACTATATTGCCGTTTAGTGAAATTTTCTCTGTATTCAAGACACTCAGTAGTAATCTAATAATAAAGTCAGAAAACTGAATTGGGTTTGACAGGTATAAGTGCATAATGTTAAATACAAATGTATTTATTGATAAGTATGTAAAAAAATATATAATATTGAAAAGCTTTTTAAAATGTAGAAAACTACATCAAATAAAATAAAATTGGTTACTTAATATTTTAATGCAATAATATTTAATTATATAACAACTCTTAAGCGTAATTTTTATAAAACCATTATATAATTATTTTAATTATAGCAGGTACTATTAAAATTTATTGAAATAAATTCTGTTTTTTTTTCTTGATTAATTTATGCATAGATATTTCTGATTAAAATACATTTTTCTATGACCAAATTAAATAACTTTCAAACCGTGGCAAATTACAAGTATTAAAAAAGGTAATGAATTATTTTAGAAAGTTGATGATTATAAATTATACTAAACTTTAATTTGCAAGATTATAATTAGCTTTATTCTGCTAAACTTATGCAAATAAGTTTTAAAATGTACGCATTTGATGGGATGAGTTCTCATCTCATTTTGTATACTTTGGCAAAAACTATGACGTGTTTTGTTCTAAAAATAATGTTTATTTTTGTTGAGCATCTTTTATGATATATATTATACAGGAATTATATTTATTTGTATAAATTTATATTACAAGAAAAAAAGGAAAATAATAAACTGTTAACATAAAAGATAATTTATTTATGATTGAAATAAAACATTGTAAACAAAATAAAATTTTTAATTTTTAGATATTTATTTTATTCAATTTAAAATTTTAAAAATATATTTAATTTAGTAATAAACTTAATTAAGTAACCTTGTAATACATTTTTAAATTATAATATTAGACATTGTATTAAAATGTAAGTAAAATAATTCAATGTTTTTATTTTAAATTAAACAGCGTTTAGTTAATAGCTTTAATATATTTTACAATTTTAGAATTTTAGTTTGAATAACATACATAATTTACTTTTTATTGAATTTTAAAGAATTTAAAATTAAAATTAAAATTTCAAAATGTGTGTGAAAATATAGTATGCCAATAGAAATAATTAAAAAATCATTTTTATTTAAAGTATTACAACAATTTGAAGGGTCTTAAACCATAGCAAAAGTTAGAAAATATTGTTTGAAGTTTATTCTTTCTTTCCTGACAAAGAATTGAACTTAAATGCGTAGTGGGAAACATCTGGGACATCCAAAACTATTTTTTTTTTTTAATGTACCATATACGTGTTAAATTAAATTATATAGATATAATGATATATTTTTTTAACATTCGTTCTACTATACTAAGTGTTAACACACAAAACTTAAGTAATATGCCATTGTAATAACTAATAAAACAATCTAAAATTTCAAACTTCAAATCTTTGATAGACTCTGAGCAGAACTTTAGATAAAATGTACGAGTATATTGATATTTGATTTTACATAATGTCTATTGCTATTAACATTTTTTCCTGTATAAAAAGAACCAGAAACTTTACGCAGAAAAATGTTATTGATTGAAACAATTTTTATATTTCTATTGGAATTGATATACAAATAGCATGGTGTGGGAAGTGATACTATACAAAATAGAATCGTATCTGTACTTAAAGTTGTCTATCCCCAATTATTTTAAATGATACAGTTTATAATTTCTAGAAAGAATGTTATTTTAGAGAATTTTATAACTCTATACTCCAAAACATTGTTTTAATCATATACATGTTATAGAAAAAAATATTATTTTCAAATGACCAATAATAATGTTGTCTTATATTTTTTTGCACTAAAGATATTTATTATTTATGAAAATAAAATATCAGCATTCATATTTTTTCATAGCAATAATGTATCTTGTTAGTTAGTTCTGTAAAAATATATTTTAATATTGTAAAAACTATCAATAAATTATACACACATATTTTATTTTTATTTTCCTCTAACAAGTTATTTAAAAAAATAAAAAGTTAATAAAATTATTAAGTTTATAGACAATGCAAATAATGATTTACTAAGCAGATTTGTTTTTAAATAATTTAATTATTCAAATTTTGATTTTTAAATAGTTTAAGTAATGTTTTGTAACAATATAACTTTTTATAAAAATATAGAATCACACTTTCTCTTGTAAATTTTTAATCAGATTCATTTTTGTTAATGTTGACATCTTAATCGAATAATTTTTAAGTTATTTAGAGCAATTCATTTTAGTAATTTATATTACTCTATCAACACTTTATAGTTATTAAAAATTATTTTAATAAATAGTATAGATCCACTATTAAATCTATTTTATATTTCTGTAAAACCATTTTAAGGACCATAATAATCCTTAGTTTACCTACACATTTTAATATAAATCAGACGAAATAGGCACTTGTTTGAATTTTTATTAAAATAAATCGAAATTTTCATAATAATAATTTACTTTTTAACTTATAATAAAAAATGTTGATATCATTTGGAAAATTAAGCTTTTATCATTATAATTATAGGTACTATAATCATACTTTTTAAATGAAATAAATTATTTGAATAATTGAAAAAATGGTACTTATTAAGTATATTATGTACATATTAATTTCATAAATCATAACTTGAATAAATTCGTTATTAAAGAGAAAAAGGGGAAAAGCACGCTTAGTGGATCATCCTGTGTAGATATATTCAATGAGTTTTTAGTTTTTACAGAATACTTTTTTGAATTATTATTTTTTGATTCATGACAAAGATAGATTAATTTTACTGATTTTTAACAAAGAACATTTCAATGACGAAAAATATAAACTATATTATATAAGTAGAAGAAACAAGAGGCTTACATTATTTTTCCAAGTGCGATCAAATAGTTGCGATTATAATATAACAGCCACAACCCTAAAAGTGTTTTTCGTTTCCGCGATTTGATGTAGTTATCTCCTATTTAAACAAGACTAAATTAAACTTTTCATCATCCTATAACATAGAAACATTATTGCGTTTCGTCACGCATCAGTCTAAATTGCCAAAATCGATTTATTAATTAGCTTTATAACGTAAATATTGGTAATACCGATTCTATAATGTATGTGTAAATAACCGTGAGCCTCCACACGGTTTTGTCTCAGTGAGTCCCAATAATCTCATAGAAGATTTAAATAAATAAATTAGTAATTACCAAATTTTATATTTACCCACCAACTTCATAATATTATCTTTGACTTAAAATAAATATTTTAAAAATCCTATCTACTTGGTGCACAAATTAAACTAATTCCTAAAAATGTATGTAAAAATACATAGACTATTAGTATATGTACCTACTTATAAATTATGCAGGTATGTATAAAATATAAATACAAAAATCGAATTTCATACCTAGGTACTAAAAAAATGTATAAAGTATTTATTTTTTATTTTAATTTAATTTTTTTCTTCTTATATTTACATACAATATAACAAATATAATTATTGAGTATTGAATAAATTAAAAATAATTAACATTCAATAAGCTCAACTATTTTGGATTACTATTAATATTTTATAACCTATAGGTACAAGAATATCATTTTATTGTAATAATTATTTTGTTAATTTTGTTTATAAATTGTAAGTGTAATTATTTTCAATCCCATAATGTAAGTATGTTCACTCAATGAGTTCAATTAAAATTTGAACTATTACACTTTGATAATCAAAGTAAATGTTTATAGAAAATGTGTTAATCGTTTGAACGAATCAGAGGTATTTTTAATTAATTTAAAGAAATTAGTATTTAATTGTTTTCGATTATCTTTTTACCGTCTATGTGGTTTTCAAAAAATAGTTAAATTTAAGTTCATTAAATAATTAAAAATATTTTATTTAATTCCTCGACCATATAATTTAAATCTTAATTTATTGTATTGTTATTTATAATTTATAATATTTATAATACCATTGATTAAATAATAAAAAACCTTAATCTAGATACACGGAGAAGAAAAATGAAAACATAATATATTTAACTTGTTATTCATTAAATTATATGTTTAATTTCTTACGTAAAAGTGATTACGAGGAATACGACGTAATAAATAATAATGCATGAACAAATATCAGAAAATGTTGTTTTAATTTAGCTCCGAATGCTGCGGTAGTATACTATTGTTATTCACACAATTTATAATATTCATCATGACTATATGATAATAATATATAGATACCTAGGTAATTACTAATTACCTTTTTCTATTACTTGGGAACGACGCTTATGTTATGCCTAAGATGCACATGCCTAACCTACCTTTGTATTATTATATATCTGTATTTTACGTCGATGATTTAAATATTTAAATAAGTTTTGAAAACATACTAAACTGTTTCAGTTTTTTGAAATTATTCAACAATTTATTTTTTAATGTACTCGAATCAAAATTCTTAAAATCTACTTAATCATCATGTTTGAAGTACAAATCTATAAACAATAATATTACGATATTTGAATTATGCCTTATGATTTATGATTTTTGCTACCATGACATAAAATATAGACTGGCTCTATTTTAGCTTAAACAATTAATGAGTAATAGTGTATAATATAGAATCTATGGAAATAATTATAAAACAAAAATTAACTAAATCGAATTCTGTATTGCAAAAATGACGTCTTATCAACCTGAAATTGGAGGCGAATATAAAACTGGTTACTTAAAGACACTTATAAAAACTAAAGAGTTGCATAAAGATTTAGAAAAAATGGAATTTCTATCTACTGTCCTAACTAATCCAGATTTGGAATTCTACGTCTTGACTACGAATACTGTGCAAAAAGTCGATCATAATCACAAAGTTGTACCATCATTAAGAAAATATAAATAAAAATACATCACATTGGCTAATTGGGTTTATTCAAATGTATATTATACGTGTTAATTTGTTTTATTAAGTAAGATTAGATAGGTGTTCATCACAGTTCCTTTAAAATTGTATATTATCGTATCAATGTAAATATTTTATATAATAGTATGTATTATATCAGGGTATACCAATTTTTTTTTGACTAAAATGGCGGGAAACCACGTAAGAATAACACAGTCCCCCATTTTTGTTACATTAAATTTGTATGAGGTATTACACGATTGCACCCGGCTTGCCTTTTTCCATTCAAAAAACGCAATACGATTGCGCTCCAATATATTATAATGTGTCCCTTATATTTATATAATATATATGTATATTCTAATCATTTTCCAATACACTATTAAAAGTATACCTAGTTGAATTTGGTTTTTCTTGGGCTTGGTTAACTTGAAGTTGAAGTTAAAAGTTCGAGTTATTAGCGCATACAATGGCATTATAACATTTGTCATATTTTTTTTCATCATATTAACTCTTAACAATTTTCCTTCCCAATTTTACAGGCTTAAAACTGAAAACAAAATCATTGGCTTGGTTAAAAATTTCGAATTACATTTTTTCTTTTTTAATAATAATACTATTATGAATTACAATTTTGTGGCAAATGAAATAAAAATAATATGATCAAATTTTATTTGCGCATATTATATAATTTTCGGTCTTTCTTCAATTCTCATTATAATCTTATTTTTTTTGTTTTGAAGTATAAATTGTTATGAATTTATGAGGTTTTGTTGGTGAAGTTTATAACTAGCTATACCTATATAAAGAATATATGTGTATATATATAATATAAGCACGTAGGGTGTAGGACTGTAGGCTATGCGTATGGAGATATTATATATCACTGATATGTATAAGACCTATATAATTGTAGGTATCTACAATATTGGTATATCATAATATCAACATCACTTTTAAGAATTGCACAGAGAACACTGAAAATATATTGAAATCACAAAGAACGTATAATTAAAGAATGATAAACACTCCCTGGTTTATCTCTTTATTTTAGATTCTGAGTGGTGCGATGAATGTATTTATTTTACAATGGTGTGTGTTTTTCGTGTATATGAGTAGGTACACAACAAATCGCGGATAAAATGTTTGGATTAAAAACTTTTAGGGTTGTTTTGGATATAAATTTGATTCTAAATTAAATATTCAAATTTTTATAATCGGGAAAAACAAATTAAAGAATTAAGGATGAACGGGAATTTTCACGCCAAACCAGATCTTAAATAAATTGATTCCTTTATTTTCTTATTATTCAAAAACAGAAATTCGTCAAAATCGAAAAAAAATTTATTGCAAACAGAAAGATGATATTTTGAGTTATATAAACTTATATATTATTATTGTAATATAAAAAAAATGACTTTAATAGCTATATAAAAACGTATTACGAAAAACACTTAGCATAGGCTGACAAACCCTTTCTACTCTGAATCGTTTTTCGGAGCTTTATATAATATATCATTAAGTTCAAATTTAACAAACTCATAAGCCATAATATTAACCACTAACAGATGGTATGGAAATTGTAAACCTGATGTACAGCTGAGGGGATCCACTTGCCAGTCTTGCCTACCTTTTTTTTAACATCTTATTCATTATAATAATTAAGAAGATAATAATTATAAACACACGCGCGCGCGCGCGCATATATATATTATTAGGTACCGCTAACTCTACTCTTAAAATATGTATAGATATCAATGAGAAACAACCTTTCCTTGCCGCATTGCATTGATGAAAAGAACTCTAATTTTGGTTCACTTTTTTGCAAAACAATAGACACGGTTTCTTTACCTACCCACTTATTAAATCTTGAAAATGTGCTGACTTTTTTGAAAACAAAATTCGTAATCAAAAATTAAACTGTATTTTCCAAAGAATGAAAATTGAAAATCATCATAAAATAAAAATTATGTAGGTATGTAATTATAATAATTATATACCTATTAAAAAATTAATAATAAAGGTTGAGGGCATTGGAAGCGTGAATTTAATGTTTTATTAAAATGCATACATCATTTTATCACGGTAAAATAAAAATGGTGTAATAATAAGTACCTAATAGGTAGATACTGGATGTTACCTACAAATTACAATACCTATATATTTTTAATATATCTAAGTAGGTACCTATCTACAATTTATTTTAGCACGATTGTGTTGTTTTTATTTTAAAATCTCAAAATAAATAAAATAAACATGTATATAATTTCCATTATACTTATTGTAGATTATAGTACATGATAATAATATTATTGTTATATTATTACCATAAAATTGTATTCACCAAAATATTGTCATTGCTAAATTGATGTTATTTGTACCCCTACTCTTAACTGCGTTGGTGGTGTAATGGTCAGCATAGTTGCCTTCCAAGCAGTTGATCCGGGTTCGATTCCCGGCCATCGCATCTAACCTTTTTTGCACTTTATTTATTTATATTTTGTCTCGTAATAAAGGTAATAGGAAAAGGTTTTAACAAGTTTGTTTCTATATCACAGAACTAAATGTATGCATTACTTTCTGCACAATAAAAACATTATTTTAAATTAATAATTATTAAATAAAACGTAAATATAATAACAATTAATACATTATTACTTGGTTGCATAATAATGATTCATAAACAATCACTATTCACTAATCAATTTTATTAGTCAATAGAGTGAATAGTGAACTATAATGGTTCCTTAAACTTGATTTAGTAGCCTATGATTGATGCATTAATTAAATAATTGTATAATTTAATCAATCAATTTTACATTTTAATGTAAATTTTAATACTAAACAATGAGATAATTAACACTCATTATTTCAAAAATTGGTTATATTTTAGAAAACATTTTTTAAATACATTTTTAAGATAATAATTGTTGTAATACATACAATTTATGTATTACCTATACATGTATTATATTCAATTTCATATTCCTAAGCAGATTATTTTTTTTTAAGAAATATTCGGGAATAAAAATTGAATTTCGAACGAGTTGTTAATTAGTAAATATTTTAAGTTTAGCTGTTTAGGTGAGTGGATTGGAGTGGTACTACAAAGGTGGGCTGCAAAATGTTAGTCCTCGACCCCACTTATTTAAACTTTAAATACATAGGTATGAGTATATAACTAATTAACTAGAAATTAAATTCTTGTATGATAGTATATAGGCAGTTAGTTATTATAGTAGTTTATTTTTACCTAGTGGCTATTCTACATTGTACGTTCATTTGTCTAGTCAATATTAGTGATTTATGAAAATATTCATTATAATATATATATTATGAAAATAGACTATACCTTCATTGGTTGTTTGAAATAATTTTAACTAAATTTTCAATATTAAAATATTTAGATATATGTTAAAATTTAAAACTGTTTAATTATTGTGACTAAACAAAAAATAAATACAAAGATACCTATAGTTTTTTTGTTATATAATGCTATAAAACATAAAAAAAAATATTAAATAATAATAACAAATCAATAGATATATATTTACCGCAAATCAAAATTAAATTAACTATAAACCATTTTATCCGTATTCGATAATAAATAATAATATGGTTTTATTTTTGTATGACATCAAAACTAACATTAACTATGTATTGCAAAGTGCGCACTGTGTTAAAATCTTAAATTTATTTTATATATATAATATTTTATAGTAAAAGAAGTCTCAATAAGTAATCAAAGAATAAAGCTTATTTTACGATATCAATATTGTAATTTCATTAATCATTAATCAACTCTGGAAATAACATTAGATATTATATTATCACATTATTATTACATTTTTATTTATTGATGTTGTCACAAAATTATACATAGATATTTATATTTCATTGCAGAATACTGACATAAGACCTTCAATTACACTGTGCCAGAAAAAAAATAAACAAAATTGAAAATACTTAAACTAATATGCTCAACAATTAATTACCAGGTAACCATTTATAAATTCAGTTTATTTTAATTACTACAAAAAATAATTGACAAATAAAAAAAAATTATAATATAATCATTTATATTACATTTTTAACTACGACAATGATGAATTTAGCTGAGGAATTGAACAGCGATTTTACATGATTATAATTATCAAATAAATATATATTATATTATTTTAACAGTATAATAGTTGTATACACAGTCATTTTTAGATTCTGAACGAAGTGATGAATGTATTGCATTTACTATGATGTGTGTTTTTTTTTTTTTTTTTTTTTTTTTTTTTGTGTCTGACTCCAACATTTGGAGCAGTAATAATGCTCCGATTTTTGACTTCAGCCCCTCTTTGAATAGGGAATTGAATCTAGTTGGTACTTTAGGGGGGTCAAAATTAAAATTTTCTAATAGTTTTCAAAAAAATCGAGAAAAACAAAAAAAAATGACAGAAAAATGGAAATTTTACGGAAAAACCACTTTTCGACAAAATCGATTTTTTGATTTTGCTGTAACTCAAAAATGAATTATTGTAAATACTTGAAATTTTCACAAAATGTTTATATTATGGTTATCTCTTTACAGTTAAATTTTCAAAATATTTTGACCATTTTTAAGCTACTAATAGACAATTGAAATTTTCGACTTTTCTAAGTTTTTTTTCTTCAAATGCCGATAAAAATTTTTTGGGTGGCCAGAAAATCTTGAAAATTTAATACAAGGTTTCTTATAAGTTGTTCTTAAAGTGATAAAAAAAAATCCGAAATCGTTAGTCACAATTTTTTTTTATAAGTGTTTAAAGTTCGAATTTATACGAAATATGTCAAAATTTAAATTAAATTTCATACGCTCATAATGCGAATGTTGGCCATAGTAACCATAGTAACATATAAAAACTATACTATTTGTTTCAAAATAGAATATTTGACAATATTTAAATATAATATATCCTAAACTGACAAATCATCTTCGTTCAGAATCGTTTTTCGTATACAATGATACCTATCATTGCATTCAAATTTAACCTACCCTAGTCCGAGGTCCACCCCATCCTCTAATGTACAGCAGAGCGATACTCACTTACCAACTTATTTTTTTTCTTATAACTGTTAAAAATATATATTTTTTTCCGAATTGTTAGCTATCGAACGATTGAGAACGTTATACCTTTTTAGCCGAACGATTGAGAACACTTAAAAATAACAAAGAACTTACCACTGGCCCTAAAAAAAACCCAAAAAAGAATACGATTGAGAACGAATTTACGTGCAACGTTGCCATATAATTTATTAGATTTGCCTAAAAAATAACCCCCGAAAAAATAACCCCGCGAAAAAATAACCCCATATGCGATTTTGTAAGATTTTAAATAATAATAATTGTCTAATACTCTAATATTCAAAACTAAAATGTATATTCTAATAAATACGTGTATAATAATATTTTATAAAATATTTTAATTATTAAGTAAATTATGAACATTTTGTATTGTAGTTAAACATATAAACAGTTGATTTTCAGGTACGTGAATAAATTGTTGGCCGTTATACATAAAACTGTTTTCATTTTGATTGTCCTTAAGCTAAGTAAATGCTTCATCGAATGACTTTGGCAACGTTGGAAAAAAATATCGAGCGTTCTCAATCGTATTTTACCGGAATTGTTGACTAGTATAATTATTTTAGAAAGACATTTTTTAAAAGTTCCTTTTTTTATCCTTATTACATTTTTATTACATTAATGTTTTTAACACAATTTGTATAATATTTCAAACATTTTTAACCACAAATTTTAAGTGTGTTAAATAATTTAACAAATAAAAATTTAAGTCAATAATTAAGTCATACTACATTATGTTTTATAATACTATATGTATTATAACCTACTTTAAATATTTTACTGTTTTTTTTAGTTGTATGCAGAATTTATTTTAACTAGATGGATTTTTATAGTGATATATTACTGTTTAATATATATTATAAATCATAAAAAGTTATCACAAATATTTTAACATATAATTAATAATATTTTATGCAATCAAGCTAAAAATTTTCCTTATTGTATGAGTATGGATGATCTCGTCATTTTACTATTTTTATTTATAAAGAATGAAATAACGTTATTTTTGAATACAATTTTAATTTTATCATGATTTTTATATAAATATTATAAAGCGTAACATGATAATTAATTATATTAATATCCAATATCAAAGTATAACATTTTATGTAAATACTAAATTGTATGTTATCAGTCAGTGAAATATTTCCATTAAAAAAAATGGTTTGTTTGCATTGACACGTACTTTTTAGAATAAATTGTATGTTCTGATTAGTTTTCTTAGAAAACGTCATTACACATTATATACACGATACCTATAATAAATAGGTAACATACTAACATATATAATATGATTTTGAATAATAGTATGTTCAATGGTACAATGAAATGTAAAGTGTACAAAGCTACTAGTAAAACAATGAATTTTTAATAAATTTGTAATAAATGAGTTTCATTTCAAACAGTTTGTAAAGTAAAAGTAATAAAGCCAGCCAGAGGGAAAGCGTAAATATAATACATTTAAAAACAATACAAAACAAAAAAAAACATTCCTGTAAAATTAAAAATGTTCATTAGACAATATTAATCACAACTGTCAAGGTATTTTAGTTATGCGCTTCTTGTTAGATCTTTAGAACATAGTTAGAACATTATTAGAACATTGTAATATTAATCCTATACCTACATATCTACATCTACAATTTAAAAATAAAAGCCATATAATTTTCCAATTCATCATATAGACTTCTAGGCTCAAGGTGCCGTTTTAAATCGTTTGTCTATTGGACAAATAGTTATAAAACAACTTAGCTAAAATGAAATTGTATTATGAAAAAAACTTATAAAATCAAATATTATTAATAGATAAGATAGATAAATACTTTTTTGTGGTAATGAAATTTAAAAATTATTATGATATTAATAAATAATAACTAATCTTAATAGTATTTCATTTGTTTGATAATATTAAAAGTTATAACGAAATGTCAGCCATTGCCCGCGCTCCCGAGGCTTATTTTGAATAAAAAAAAAAGTTTTAACGTAAAATTAATTTCAAAATAAATTATCAACTTTGTTATATAATACATTATTAAATCTAAAAATACTTATTATCAATAATACGTAATAAATTAATAAAATAATTTGGTAAATCGGTTTTTTTTATATTAAAAATTAAATTGAATAATAATTTATTACAATAAGAGATCTTTACATACGGTATCAGCTGTTCAAGCTATATTCATTTTCACATGTGCTTTGAAAGTTTTATCAGTTTTTAATTTATTGATTTATAGGTAATAAACTAATAATTAGCAGAAAATAATTAATTTATTACGATACTAAGTATTTAATTTGTTTATTAAAAAATACATCTTGGATCAATTATTATTTTTAAACTTTTTATCCCCA
This sequence comes from Schizaphis graminum, assembly GCA_020882235.1. Classification (NCBI taxonomy): domain Eukaryota; kingdom Metazoa; phylum Arthropoda; class Insecta; order Hemiptera; family Aphididae; genus Schizaphis; species Schizaphis graminum. The sequence continues at coordinate 86,135,344 of CM037032.1, read as the reverse complement.
TTGAAATACTTGAGAAAGCTTTAAGTAAACACGCATAATATACATAAAATAAATTTAGTTTTACGTATTTCATATATGTATATATTTAACTATCTAACTATTTATTTTTTTAGATAGCAAATTATTTATTTCTTAAAGTATTATTATGGTGTATTGGTGTTATTAAAACATCTTGTTTAATGTGCAAATAAAGTTACTGATAACGTATAATAATTTAACATATAGTTCAACCGGTCAAGTTTTTAAAATGTGCACTTCTTACTCGGACCACATTGTCTATACTTTAACTCATATTGGAGATTTATTTTAGCAATATAATGCAATATGCAACTACTAAATCTCATAAATCTATCCATTTTAAGCATATTACATTTTACGATAACAGGCTATGTCACGGATTTGAATCGTTAAACAAACTAAAAAAGTAATGGTATTTATTTTTAGGATAAATAAATCATAACTGTTGTACCTATGCTATACTTAGGACTGTTAAATGAGTATTATTAAATATTTATTGACAATTGATGTAATAATACAAAATAAGATATATCCGTTCAAAAATCTCCTGTTTAATATTACAATAATTGGAATAATCGCCATAAACCATACTTAATAATATATACTGAATTTGTGATGCTACAACCTTTTTTTATATAAGACATAAAATAACGTAGATCGAATAAAACAGTATTGTACCATCGAAACAATAAAAAATTTAAAATGAATATAAATCAAATGTTATTGACCGTCGTCAAAAAATAATAACTGTAAATAACACAAGTGGCACTTACATTACGTTTTAAAAATAAATTACGGACTAAATTATTGAGCGTTAACTCCTCATGTAATCCAGTAATTAATATTTCGTAAATTATGATTAATAATTAAAAAAACTTATATTTCAATCTGTATCAGCTATATTCACCAACTATGTTCAGTGTTCAGTGCTCACCTCCTTTGTGTCCTTAATAGTGCATATTTTATTTAAATTTATTCTGATTTTTGAAAAATTGATTTATTAAAATATCAAATCATTTAATACTTTAAAAATACTCCTCAACACACAAAGTTTAATAACTCAGAAATTACTAGAATTAATTTCAAGAAGACATACTTATTTTAATGCTATAAATAAGCAAATTATTCAAAAATAAAAGAATAATAGAGAAGTTAAAATAAGAATTTGAATACATGCTTTATTAAAATATAAAATTGAGGTTAAACTGTTTATAAATAGTACCTATTATCTACCGGGCTTGAAACTTTTCTTTATTGTTTAATATTATTTCTTACTACACTTAATGACATTTTCAAAAATATTTAAGTAGATGAATTTTAATTAATAAGAAAATATTAAAATTATAAATGACAAACTTATTTACGTTGTTTCTAAGACTTATAAGTTATAAGTTATATAATTATAGTTAATAACAATAGTATATGATATATTATAATAACCACAGCATATTATAATATAATATACCTACCGTAATAATAACTAGTGATACAGTAGAAATATTAAGCTGATAGACTGCAGTCTCCGTTTTAAAATCGTTTTTCAAATATTATAATATATCATTGGATTTAAATTTAACGCATCCGTAACTCAAACACCTAATGTACGGCAAAATGGTACCGGCTGCATACAATATAGTAATTATTCTCTGAAAAATTGCTCAATATAGGCAATAATAAAAAAATCTATTGCATAGAAATAAATAATACATCAAATTGCCAGATAATTTTTGCAACATTGTGGTCATGAAAGATGCTTCTGATTGAAAACATATTCCAGATCTGCGCACTATTTACATTAATCACGCATGGCTACGTGAATGAGCTATTTTGGCCGCAAAAAATATCGATATCGACGCTATTAGTTTTAAAATGTAACAGTTATTGCTTATCAAAGAAATTTCGACACATCTTGTCGATCTTAAAGAAGCAGAAAACTATCTTGTTTATTTCTTGAATTCACTGGATTAACCAGAAATTCTACCACATAACTTGTAATTAAAAAATAGTTCATCCAAGATTTTACTTAGGAATTTAAATTCATCTAAATTATGCAACGGCAGGCGAATTGTCATTAAAAAAAGGCCATAGGCAATGTTCTTGAAGTTACCATTTTGAACAGAAAGTTTCAAGGTGAAGTTATTATCTTATCCTAGATTCCAATTATCTCTACAGACTCACTCATTCAACTCAGACGCCTGCAATTTTTAATTTTATTAGCATTGACTATTAATAAGTTACAAAGCCAAAAAATAACAATTTGCTTGTTAGATTTATAAAATTTATGCTTTTCACATTGCCAATTATAATATGTTGCGTGAACTCGCGTTGACAATTAACCATCATGATTATTCATTTATACACATCAAGGATTGACGAAAAACATTGTTCATCAAATCACATTAGGATAAATACAATATACATACTATATTCATATTAGTATTAAGATTCAACATTTATTTTCATATATTACTTTTCTAACATTAATAAAATATGGCTGTCAAGGAAATGATTTGATTTTTTTCTTTTTTGTTATTATTTAATAAAAATTAAGATTGTCCAAATTTGCATCATGTGCAATTGTAATAGGTCAATGCGTCATATTTCTCTGAAATAACAAACACGGATGCATTTTGTGCTAACAACAATGTTATACCTTGATACCTAGTAGTAAAATACATACACTTATAATGATAGTTGAAATGTATATAAAATGTTGATTAACACAGCCATGTTTACCTTTAAATATTGATTAAAAATTAAAATAATAAAATACTAAAAACCAGTGAAATCGTATCTATAAATCATTGTATAACTTATAATGTTATAACACTATAATATGTATTGCTTTATAAACCTACTAGGTACAATGATTGATTTTTAAAATATTTCATTGACATTTTAACTGTGAATGAATAATAAACAAGTTGACTCTCATATTTGAATATTTGATTGATTATGTAATATTGACACTTGCAACGCTAGATTAAAAATTAACGGTTATAATACTATTATATATTTATATATTATGTGTTTATTTTATGTTTTAAAGTGATATTATTTTAGTATAAATGCAATGATATAGATAAAAACATAGTCAACTTTGTCAAAACATAATGAAATATACATACTTCAACATAATTCTATCCGCTGGGAGTTTTCTGTTTTGATTTGTATACTTTTTTAACATATTTTTGTATTATATAAACATTTGGTATAAGCAACTATCGAATTCTGATTGAAAACAAGTCAAATAAGTCAAATCTTTTCAAACGTTTTAGTATCACACATTGTGACAAATTATGATCGAATAGAATGATATGTAACAAGCTACAAAAGACCATTATATTTCAAAATGGCATTCGATAGAATATTTTATATTTTCTAGTATTCAATTATATTTTATTTTCTGAACCTTACACTACTTTCATCGTTATTTTATTGAAATACTAGAACAATGCTTTATTTATTTTTGTTTTAACACAAAATAGTTATTTGTTATACTTATGTGTGAAGAGTGATGATCATAAGTTATAATAATTGTATGGGTAAATAATCATAAACTTACCATAGTAATTCAATATAAAAATAAAATCAATTAGGATTCTAAGAATTATTTTTATAAAAAAAGAAATTATACATTAAAGCATATTTTATGTAATACAAAGAGTATTACATATCAATCAAATGTATGGTATATCTCATCTACCAGAATTTCAATATATTATACCTATTTAAATTTGAAATGTGAAAAAATATTTCATAACTATTATATTTGTATTAAACTATTAAATTATGATATTTACATTGTATTAAAATTAAAATGATCCATACAATTTTTATATAACATCACCGATTTAAAATAAACTAAGTTATTGCGTAAGTACCATTATATGTTCATGATATGATATTCCATTCACCAATAATTTCTGACTTCTTGAAGTCGATACAAAGTTAAAAGTAGTAAAAATTGAATTAAAAATATGTTTTTATAATGGAGAAAAATAACAATACATTTTTGAGTTTAACGAAAATCATCAAATCAAATTTAAAAAAATAAATTGTATAAAATACATGTCACTAACCTATTCTAGTAATTGTTTTCAATTTATAATATACAACTCATTATATTTATAATATACTAAAAACAATATATACACTATCAATGATAACATTTTTATGGATAGGTATCTATAATTTACATTTTACTGTATAATATATGTACTAATATTACATCCGATTAATTATTTTAGCTAACGCTATTATATAATGTATACTGTCTTATAATATTATACTTACTCATTTATCATATATATAAAAATAATGTTGTAAATGAAACAAAAATATGATTAATAATTATACTTGATATGTATTAATATTTTAGTTTATTTTAATATTATGTTTTGAAGGATTAAAAAAATACATAAAAAATAATTTTTTGGTGTGAAAACAATAATAAATTATGATCGATGTTTTTTTAATTTAAAAAAAAACTAAAAAGTTTTAGAAACTTTAAGTTTTTTATTTAGTTAAAATAAAGTTGAAAATTAATAATAAGAAAGTTTATTATTTTCTAATTATTTTTGTTGTGATTTTTTACGGCCAATAAACAAACATTAATTTGAGAAAATTGTGTATAAAAAATACCTATCACAAAGTAGCATAATAACCTTTTTACCCCGAAAACTCATTTTTCTGTACTTTTGCAGATACATTTATACAAAATTATATAAATAGGTAACTTTTAATAATTTATTTACTTTTCAAATTGTTACAACTGTAATTTGTCAAAAAGTATAATAAATATATTAAAATGTATATTATTCCATGCACTTGATTTTAAAAGTAGACATGCATAATTAAAAAAGAAAAATTATTCCAAAATAAATTAAAAAATATTAATTACAAAACAGTACAATAAAAAAATATGCGGAATTAAAATTTATAAGAAACACTTTTATATACGATAATTTTTCATAGTTTATTATTACACTGAAATTACTGTAAAAAATGTAAAAAATACCACTAAACTTTGAACAACTAAATAAAATTGTCTATCCATACACTGCAGTTTCAAAGTTTTATAGCGTTTATATGACTGTGCAATCCAAAAAAAGTAACCATTGAATAAAACTAAACCATTATCAAACAAAAACATTTCTCGTTGAGATTGTAATTTAAGAAATACATTTTATAAAAAATAACCAATTGTAAAATTATTATTAAGAATATTTTTATGTATTATAAAAATTTATTTTTTTTTAACAGCAATTTTTTTTATTTATACATTTTTTTTTTTTAGTATGCACAAATATTGTATAAATATAATGTTTTATTATATATTTATTTTTACTTAATAATATTTAATTTCATATTAATATTATTTGTATCGTAAATTTAAATGATATTATTAAAACCATACCAGGTTTTTAAATTTTAAGAAATAAATCTGATTATCATCGGTAAATGGAAAATAGTTTATTCTTATATACTCTTATAAATAAAAAATGTTTTAAGACTCCTTGTATTTCATAAAATATTGCCTAGTAGTTTGATCCAAGTATGATCTTATGAAAATAAAACAACTATTGAATAAAACGAAAGTTATTTTTGTGAAACGTCGTTATAAACTATAATACGATAATATTTTATAATGAAATAATATTACACTTAAAAACCAATATAATGTGCGTATCCCATAAAAGGTATTTCGCTTTAAACCCATGATAGTATGATTATGATGTGTTTCTAGCCGTAAACGAAAGTGAGCCGTCAAAAAAGCTATAATTTAAACTAAAGCGTTCTCTATTTTATCGCAGATAATAATCTTAGACTCGTCTCTATTTTATCTCAAGTGAACAAATTAGTTACATTCACTATATAATATTATTACTCTCTTAGTATAATGTATTTATCACGTGTATAATAATATATAGGGTGATTCCACAAGTATTCTCGCCCACTATTTTTCATTTTATAACGAAGTTATTAAAATTCTGATTTTTGAAATGTTAATATACACTATACACTTGAGACCATATTTTAAATTCATGACATATTTTTGTACTATTTAAGAAATGTTCTATGGCAATAAAAAATTCTGTTTTCTGAATGACAATTCCACTTGTTTATTGCTAATTATCTAGTGGATAATTTTTTTTGAAAATGTCGTTACACCTAATTAAACGAGTAGTTTTTCAATTATTAAAATATTAAGCATAAAAGTCTTTAAAAAAAGTTAATTCTCAAGTCACCGCATAGGTATCATATATTCCAGTACTTTACGTCTACATTTTCAGAAAAATTATTTGCTAAATAATTTATAGTGGAAAAGAGGGTTCTAGTTCTAAAATTTAAATTTAAATCTACACCGAACACTCTTTCAATATAGCACAGACAATCCAAAGAAAATTAAAAATATTATAAAGTATGTTAAAAATAAAAATAAAATAAAATTTTGAATAATTTCAGTACTGCAGAAAAACGAGATGACCATGATTGGCAATTCACCCTGTATGTGGCTTTAATGCTTTTTCTATCTAATTCTGGCGGTAGTTTTAGCGTATCCTAATCTATTGCGCTCGAGTGGTTACAAGGGCACAAAATATTACGGGCGCAACAACTATAATATAGTATATTATATACTCGTAGTAATTCACCAATATTATTATTTACTGGTATTTGCAAAAATATAAACACAGTGCGACACTGCGATGGTATTCGCTGTATTATTATATATACAGTATAATATATATTTACCTATATGCGCTATACGCGTAATAATGTATAATCTCATGTATATATGGTATTTATCTATGCATCCCCTCAACAGTAATTACATTACTTAATATGATATTATCTGAAATAACGAAAATACTTACTTGTTTGTGCAGAGTTTTTTTTTCTTATTTAAATTTTCTCTATATGTACAATAAATCGTATAGATAAAGAAATATATCTACTCTTTTAAGTCTAAGCTTGTGATGGAGTAGAGAGTTAAAAATAGTAGTAATAATTATAATAATAATAGTAATACTAGTAATAATAATAATAATAATAATAGTAATTTAAAATAGCAACATTTGAATAAACAACAAAAAATAATAAAACTTTGATAGGTACATCTTTTCGCAAAAGAACAAATTTCTGAATAAGTATATAATATATATAAATAAATAAATTTAAAATAAGATAAGAATAAGAATACAAAATCAGTCACATTAGACAGACCAGTTAAAGTTACAATACAATACAATAATATATAAGATAAATAAAACAAAAGATATCATTTGAATATATAAGAGAGAAACGTAGCAAGATTCAAAATCATTCTTTTAAAAATTAGTATAATAAATTTAATATACAAATTAGATCAAAAATCAAAATCAAAAATCATGTTGATCAAATAGTTTATTGTTTGTATTTAAATCGTGTACGACGTTGACACGTGTCACCGTGATGATCGACGATAACGGCCATGGGCCAAAGTTCATGGCGTAAATGCTCAAAGTTGTTGTAATAATAATATTACATAACAATAATACCCATCGATACGAATGAGAAATTAACGGACCGTTGTCCTCGATATACACAAAATTACTCGTAGTGCTATACTCGAATATGTATATTGAATACCCCTAGGTATATGCATAATATTACGTATTGTACGTGTAACGATTTGTTTTCCCGTTGTTTCACCCGACATAACAAGACATTACTTGTCCGAACATCGAATTAAATTCTTAGCAGTCGGACAAGTCAGTATTATGAGCCAGATTGACGTATTAGAGATATTATAATATATTATTATTATTATTATTAACTTCGAACCATAGATTTCTCTTGAATCCACTTAACCCACAGAAGTTAAGCTTACGCACTTGATGGCGTTATTGGACCTTAGGAATAATTGCTAGTTTGTTATTCTATTGTAAAATACAGGTAGGTATAGATAAAGGGTATGTATATAAATACATAATAAACTCGGTGAGTTGAAATTTCGTTGTCACTTGTTTCATTTTGAAATCCAACAAGGACTTAAACACTAATAACAATAAATTAACTTGCTTTGCACGGTTAAAGAAACATTTTAGATGAGTGGACTTATACACCATCATCATGCGGCCTAACGTTATATAGGCGCGCATTATTGCGTTCCGTCCCGGATTAAACAAGTTTGCTCGATTTCTTATCAAACATAAAAATAATGCTTGGTATAAACTATAACTGAACGCTCTCCAAACAATTTATTGGATTTTTTCTAGTAGACCTTTTTTGTAAATGAATAAATAATAAGACACATGACTGTTTTTATGCGGGTACCAAAATTGGTATGCAAATTTATATGCGTATAAAATGAATCGTGACTTATACAATATCGATTGGTACAGGTATAACAAATAATTACAAACTTAAAAGCTATCATATATGTACCGATAAAGTCTAAATTGAAAACATCCTAATAATTCATATAAAAAAGAAGTGTCGAATTCTTACAATCTCCAATTTATACTTAAATATATTTTAATATCATCTTCGATAAAAATATATTATTTGATTTTCTTTTCGGGTAACCGGCTAAAAATTAATTATTGATACTATCAGAAATGAATAAAGTACTAAAAAAAAAAAAAACATGTTATTAAAAATTGTAAATATTATCTATAAAATAAAGCATAATATGTCAATATTTGGACAATATTATCCGTAGGAATGCCCGCAAAAAAAGTTTATTTTGCACATGAAGGTAGATTTATGTTATACAATATTGATGGGCAGATACGATTGCAAATTGCAATTCGACTGATGTTTTATTAAAATCGTTTTTTTTTTTTTTAATTCAAAACATAACACAAACTGTTGACTATATTATTTTGGAATTTTTTATTTAAAAAATATGACGTTCAGAATTGCATAGACAACATCGGTGGTAAATAATAATAATAACAACAATAATAATAAATATTATATTATTGTTTTCGCAGCGCATGCTGCCAGACGACTATCATGTTGTGCACGGACGTGTTGTCCAACAGGCCGAGGTATAACGACACGTGGATGGCGAACCTGCGCAGCCTTAACCTGACGCAGGAAGATCTGCAGTACCTGATCAACATCACGTCGTTCGTGCAGGACGACCAGGACGGGTTGCCGAACCTCCACCACCAGACGGACGCCGGTTGCTACAACTGCGGTGGTGCCGTGAAGAGCTACTCGCTGCTGTTCCGGGAAGTGCACGGCTACGTCAGCCTGTTCCTGTGCTTGTTCGGCGCACTGGCCAACGCGCTCAACATTGCGGTGCTGACGCGCAAAGACCTGGCCGGTTCGCCGATCAACCGGATTCTGTGCGGGCTGGCCCTGGCTGACCTGGCCCTGATGGTCGAGTACACGCCGTTCACGTGCTACATGTACTTGACCACCGCCAAGAAGGAGGAGTTCTCCCACGTGGGCGCCGTGTACGTGTTGCTGCACACGTACGTGTCCCAGGTGTTGCACACCACGTCCATAGCGCTCACGCTCGTTTTGGCCATGTGGAGATACGTCGTCGTCAAGTGAGTGACGTAAAGGACGCGTAAAGGACTGCGCGATTTTGTACCCGTATAATATCTTTATATTTTCGTCGCAGAGGATATTATACGTATTACCCATATCGATTTACCTGACCAAACCCGACTTACAGTTGTCAACCAATAGCTCAACGCTACGTAGTGTTTATGCACGACACTGAGATACGATATATATAATGCACGAGTGTGCACGACAATCGCGTCACGGTGAGTGCCTCTCGTCGACTCTTTAACATGCCATTAGACAATCTCTTTCTGTGTACCTATATACACATTTTCAATAACAACGAAATCAATGTAATATCCAATTACGATCATTAATCGGATCGACGTTATCAATACTAAGTTCATTATCGTTCGCTTTGTAAACAATATTTATAAGAACGACTGCTTATATACTTTATACTTCTTCGCTCGCTGCGAAAGTACTAGTGTTTACTGTTTATCATATATAACATAATACGAGTGGGTACACCTTTACGAGATTACTCGCTTTTGTCAGGATTAATATAATTTGCGTAGGCGGGTATTTGGTTTTTTTACCTGTCGCGAAAGTCGTAAGCAGTTATTATAAAATGTACCTACACAAACAATACCTCATATATTATGTACGCATTGTTTTTCGTTTACAATAAACATTTACTTATCGTGATTTTTTCGTTTATTCTCATTATTGTACATGTTATGTTAGGCGAGTACCCATTTTATAATGTATGATGTTTTAGTATCAGAGACCAACTTACGTTGAGGGGGCTACAGGAGGACTACAGCCTCGAGCCCCAATATTACTTGGTTCCCTCATTCCCTGGGCTCCTGTTGAGGATTAAGTATTAAAGTGGCACTGTGAAATTGTATTGCTTTTGGGCAAATTTTATAAATATTATTGCTTTTGTTAGACATTTACATGATGTATATTAATAATAATTAATTATTATTTTTATTTGTAGTGATATTATTATAACTATCTATAGATAATTAATAATTATATTTAAATATTATACAAGTATTAAAAATTAATTTATGTTCTCTAAATAAAAAACTTTATTCACTAATGTTATTTAAATATTCAGTCTTTTTTAAATTACATTTAACAAATATTAAAGGCCCCTAAAATTATATTGCTCCGGGCCCATATTTTCTAAGTTGGGCTCCGGAAAGTATTAAACTAAATATTAATTATATCATATAGGTATACCTAGTATATTATCCCATTATCAGCTAGTATGTATAGTCTATTGGACCATTATGAATTTATGAGAAACTTAAATATGTACAAGAAGAGAAATTAAATATTAGTGTTCTACGGTATTCCAATCAGAAAATAAAATCAAAACACATGATAAAAATAAAAATCAACCAGGATTTAATAATGATTTTGATATAATCATATATAATATATATATATATATATAATGTAATACATAAGGACAACATCTTATAATGGCTGTAGTCAATTTACACCAAAATCGACCCAAAATATATACAACATGTGTAATTTGCAACATTTTTTTAAAATGCGTTTATAATTTGTACCATCCTCAGGTAGTAAGAAATAGGAATTGTAATTTGGACTGAGACACGTTGAACATAAAGCACTTTTTTTTACTACACGATTGAGCAAAATTGTCGACGTATCAAAGGAAATTAAAATACAAAAGAAAACCTACACGAATGAGCATAAAAAAATTCGGCAACGTTGCCATGTTCAATTTTAAACTGTATTATACAAAAATATTTATTTCAATAATTATAATAATTCAAAATATAACAAGTTAAAAAATCACATGATTTCATAGTCAATAATATGTAATATACCTAGTCACATTACAATAGTATTTAGATTTGTTTGATAATTATACCTAATAATAATAACAGTTATGACATGAAAATAATAAAATCAAAATATTTATATGTCAATAATAGTCTCAATAGTAGTCACATTAATCATTATATAATATAATATAGATATGTTTGATAATAATAAATTAAATTGATATACCTTGGTATCTGTTTCCTAAGTGGCTTATATATAATAATACAAATTCCGTATTCTTATGATTTAAGTATTGTTTGAAAGCTTGAATATTAAAAAATAATAATACATTACAAAATGTTGCTAACATGAATATGGCACCAAATATTAAAATAGATTATTTTTTCGATAGTATCTCGATAGTACCATAATCTTGCAAGTTTCTATAATCTAATATAAATTTAGCTTAGTTTTTATTTATAAAATAGCTGAGCTTATACACATATTGTTGTAATTTTATATAAAATCGTATAATTATGAATATAAAAAAAAAGTTAGCCAATTAAAAAAATTATATTTAAAATTAAAAAAAAAAACATATGTACCTATACAATATAGATATTGATAAAAATGTCTATATAATTCTAGTATAACTTAAGCTTAGTTTTTATTTATAAAATAGCTGAACTTATACACGTATTGTTGTAAGTTTATATAAAATCATATAATTATAAATATAAAAAAATTCATTCGTGTCCATCTAGTCAATTTAGTCTTATTGACGTCAACGAAGATATCGAGGAATAACCAAATATTTTAAAATCGAATATTCGATAATTGAACAAATAAATAATCGTTTTAGTGCAAATTATAAACACTACTTTCGACTACCTGCTGTGGTGTAAATATCATATCTTTAATTTGATACAAATTACAATTTACAAACTCCCCTTATAATGATCATAAAATATATAAAACAATTAATAAAAGTACAAAATGACTTAATTAATCGAGTATTATTTAATACTAAAATAAAATAATATTAATTTTATACCTAAACCAAAAGTATTCAATATTTAAATCAATAAAAGTTAAAATGTTTTTATCATATTATTATTGTTGTTCATTTATATCGCGTTACATCTTTAATTATAGTACTTATTTAATAATTAATGTATTAAATATATTATACTTTTACCGAGGATGTTCATGTATAAAATCAAATAAAAATAATAGTAATCTTTATGACGCACCTTGGCGCCTTTAATGTCATATTCCAAGAAATATTTGCATTTCAATTGTGTAATTTGTAGTCATGCCGTATTTTTAAAATCTATATTTTTTCTTTTTTATATGTACATGATTTAATTTAATTTGTTAAATTGAATCGAGAGATTCAATCAAATATTTAACTTAGGTACATTAGGCTAGTATTAAATGTTATTTCAAGTTAATTAAATTTATTCAGTCGGTTATTATTATTATGAATCCTGTCAGTACTTTTTTTTTTATAACTATAATTAATGATAGGTCTCTTGACTGTCAGGTAATTGAGAATATATTATTCATAAATCATAAGCTAATAGAATTCGTAGGATCCATATTGAATGTGTAACGAAAAATTTTATTGAGATTTTATTTACAATATAATATTTTAACTTCACGAATGAAATTTAAGATCCGATTACTACCTTGCATGTGTTTGTAGGATTAGATTCATATGTTACTGATGATGTTTGAAAAAGTTACATTAGTTATTTATTATTGTGGTTGCGTATAATAGTTGTGACATAAGTTCTTTTGAAAGCTCACAAAAGTTATTTATAATATTATTTATTATTTATTAATGAAAAAACATGCTTTATTCCTTAGATGTATAGAGCTACTTTCGTTTAATCTATACAAAAAATTTTTTGCTGATATTAACGATGAGTCATTTGATGGGGTGATCAATATGCGCATGCGTGATGAGACTCGTCGCATAATTATTTAATATTTCTTAATTTTTTTTATAAAAATGTAAAATAAATTATTGTTATCTTAGATTATATACTAGTTATTAGTTATTGCCAGAGTAATTTGATGATAAATAAGCGAAAAGTCACATAGCACATGCATACATACCACACATCAAAAACTTCATCAAGTAACTCGTCACTAATATCTGCAACAAACAAATACACTATGTCCCATCCATAAAAAAATGATCTCATCTAAATGATTCTATACTGTACCAGATTTAGAAAAGCTATGTAGATGTTTCGTAAACAACTGAAAATTGAATTCACAGCAACATATTGACACATGTACAGTGCTGCTACTGTCAATGGACATATTATTATATACATATAAAATCAAATTTCTATACTCCTATTTAACGTTTATGAAACTCTCCGAAGAAAATGGTGTAAAACATGTTTTAAGACAAAACCAATAAATTCCTGGAAAAAAATACAAAATACAAACATGGATTATAGACGATGGATAGATAAGCAATGCAGTTTAGCTATGTGAAATATAGTTAAATATAGTTGTATACAATACGTATGATGTTCATTTTATATGAAAACATATGAAACTGAAATGTTGATTCAATTAGTATAATGTCTAAAAACAAAAATACATTTTTTTTAATTGTGAAATAAACTTTTTATCTAACAAAATATATAATATAGCGTAATACACTTTCATGTAGTCAAAAAACTCATGGAATTATATTTGATTTAATGTTTGAGGTTCACTTAATACAAATAATCTAGTCAACTGACAAAAGAATAAATAATTTAATTATAATAAATGCTTGACAAAATTGAACCGACTATTCTGTAAAATATTGACAACAAGTATTCAGTTTTAAATGACAAAAATATTTTTATTTATTGTTTCAATCTTGTATTTTTATAATTCTACGATTATATATTTCTTGAATAAAACTAAAAAAATATCATTCGTTGACCGTTATTTTTATTTTTCACTTTAAACATTTATTTATATTATATCAATTTTGTACTACCAACCAATGATAACTGATAAGTATTCGATATTATAAAATTAAAAACTGAATCTATACAGTATACGTAAAACTATTTTTAATCTAACAAGACAAATATTCAATTATTGAAATTGAATTATTTATAGCTTTATTAAAATATATATATTATATGATATTATAGTTACATTATAAACTACTAAACGAATAGCTTAATCGTTACTTTTGTAATTTACACACAGATTAGTTTTTATGAGCAAAATGTGTTTTTATTTTTATATATAGACACAATCACTAATTGTTTGTTGCTGTTTAAGCACTTTTCATGTTTAAATTTCACGCTGCGTACAATCTTGATTAAACACCTAAGTGCTCAACATTTTAATAGATTACATTAACGACAAGCAGATAAAATGAGATAAGAAATAAAATACTTTTTAAAATGCATTTATTTCGTTTTATTTTCTACTTCAATGTATCCAATCGTCAAGTAACCTGCAACAAAATAAAAATAGTACCTTAGTTAATGTAAATGGAAAATACATTTTAACAAGTTTGGTAGATATACATTATACATAAAAGATTAAATTAATTATGAAGTACATAGCTGCTATCTAGCTATTTAAATTATAACTTATAAATAATCATGTAACAGTTGTAGATTTTTATAAAATCTACTAACAACAAAATATAAGGTCTTGTAATTTTTTATAATTATTATTATTTCACATCTTTGTTATAAACATAGAAATTAAGTTTATTCTTAATTTATTTACATTCTTACACAAGAAATAGTACGGTGGGTATAAAGTGACCCTCCATTTTAGCCATTTTGATTAATACAAATTCGTGATTAGTGTTTACTTGTAAATAGTAATAGTTAATATTTTATGCGCAATGGTACTAAATAAATAATGTATATGCCACCATCCACTTATTGAAATCGATCTTTTCGTGACTGGGTGTCCAGATAGTGAAATTCACGCAGACTGCATTTTAGCAAAAATACGTGATGTGGACTTAAATGAAAATACATTATATGGACAACGATTTAATGAAATGCACAATGCATATAATCCCATAATCTTTGTAAACTTATTTTAATTATACGTAATAAGATATATAATTTAAGTTCTTTAAACTATACATTCTTATAGTATAATGTTATTTTTAAAATACGTGGTCCTCCAAATTGTTTTAAATAATTTCACGTATTGAAATATAATATGAATATAATATGAATATAATATATAATACTAAATAGTATGAAATTCAGTTGTTATTGAAAAAATATTAGTCAATTATGTGATTAACGTAAAATAATAGAGTGGCCAAATTACAGTAGTAGACGAAATGGCCATTTTATTTTTAACAGAGAAAAAAAATTACAGATGGTTTTGAAATGAATCAATGTATTTTAATAGAACATTAGAAGTACTGAAAGTTGATAGAGTATTTATTAATAAAATTGTTTGATACTTAATAATTATTTTATATTTATATTATAGTTGGTATAACTATACAAATAAATAAATGTTGACATAATAAAATTGTTTATATTTAAAATTAATTAAAGTAAAATATGCCTATTGCCTAGTACCTACCTATAATATAATTCTTTATATCGTCCATTTCATAAAAATGATATATTTTCGTCATTATGAATTTTACTATTTTGACATCTATTGCATGAAAAAATTTATTTCATAACTAAATTTCATATAATCTGTACACTTAGAAAAATTATATAGTGCTACTATAATTAATTAGTCAATTAATGGCACAATTAAGAAACTGATTGTTAGAAGATACAATAATGTTTAAACATTTCAACACATTTTAAAAACTTCCTTATTTAATATGTAAGAAATTTACAACATTAAAATTATCTCAAAAAAATATACTACCTATATTATAGTTACACAATGAACATTTATATTGTACTGTATCCCATTTATTATTCCATATTCATTAATACTGAATAATGAATATAAATATTTTATAAATATGTTTTACAAATAATAAACTTCGAATAATTTTGTTTAAAACAATTACTTTTGAGAATCGACTTTTTAAAATGTTCGTTTCTTTTTTTTTGTTATATTATAATATTCGTATACAATAAGATACAATAAGACGTATCAATTGAAAGAACTCAAAGTGAAAACAACGTTTTACTGTTTTTATGAATCAAGATTGTTCGAAGCGTTGTGAAAAAAAAAATTAATCAAACGTGATTTCGAAAATTCAAGACCAGATTCAAATCAATATGAAAAATTACAAAAGGATCAGTTGATACAATAATAAAAAGTTGATCAAAAATGTAATACCTATCTACTGTGTAATATTTTATTTTGCGTATTGTGTGTAATCCCTCAAAGCTTAGAGTATATCCCGAAACAATTAAAAATAATAAAATTACTGTAGTTGGTAAACATATGTGTGTTACATACATAAATATACATATTATTATTATACATATATTATATAATATAAGTAATTCATATTTTGATCATTTACTTTTGTGCGATATAAAGCAATTAAAATTATAGTATATCTATAATTACTATATTCTGTCTCTCTCGTATTCATTTGTTTAAACGGTTTGAGGAAAAAGTGGAACCCAAATTAACTTCTAATGAACTTTTTACTTTCAATTTACAATTAGTAAAGGAGAAAGATAGTTCAACAGCAACAGTTAATTTGTTTCCTTGTCCTTTACTCTTTTTTAAACGAAAATTCACGTTGCTCTTATTTCTTGTTTTATCAATGTTTTTCATCTATTCTAACTATCCAACTATACATTTTTTCCTATTATAATCACGCAGTGCAAACAGAAACTTTTTTTTATTTAATTTCGGCATCGATGGCCATTAGCTATTTTATTACAAATACTTTAAACTACATTATTTTTTTTTTTGTTTATATAGAATATTATTGGAGTATATAAACGATTTACATAATTTATCTAATTTTGACATTTTCAAATGTTAGCTTATACATACGAGTATAAAACAAAAATAAAGAAATTTAAATTACTAACATACTTATTATAACATCTATACCATTTTGTTTATGAATGTATTAAATATAAAAAAGCGGGTAAGTGAGTATTCTCTGCTGTACATTAGGGGGTAGGGTGGACTTTGGACTACGGTAGGTTAAATTTGAATACAGTGATAAGTATCATTGTATACGAAAAACGATTCTGAACGGAGATCATTTGTCAGTCTAGGATATATTATAAATAAATATTGTCATATATTCTATTTTGAAACAAATTCAAACATTTAAGTAAAAGTTCTTACGTTTAGTAATTTTTTAAAAATAACAAAAATCGAAAATTATTTATTAGTAAAACGTTATTTTACACGTGTTTTTTTTATTTCAAATTAAAATTAAAACTTTAAACACTCGTAAAATTTTTTAAATTGAATAATCCTCAAACTTTTTTATAATTATTCTATGCTTAACTTATGGACAGCATAGTATTAAATTTTCAATTCTTAGCTTTTGATAGTAAAATATTTATAAATTTTTAACTACCAAATAGTGAAAATATTCATGATTTTGACGAATTTTTGTCAATATTTGAACTTCAAAATTGCTAATAAAAAAAAATTGCGCCTATGTATTTTTATAATTTTTGAATGAGAGTTAGAACAAGTTATGTGGACCCTTCTATTAAATTTTCAAGTAATTTTTCCAAGCTAAATTTTTTTTATCAACATTTATAAAAAAAAAATAAAAAAAAATTGAAAATTTCAATTGTCTATAAATAGCTCAAAAAAAATTCAAAATATTTTGAAAATCAAATCACGTAAAGAAAATGGCAATCTAAATAACTGGTAAAATTTTCAAGTATTTACGACTTATACTATTTGAATAACAACAAATATCAAAAATCGTTTGATGCTAAACCGTTATTTAACGCGGTTTTGTAAAAATTTTAATTTCAAACACTCCTAAAAAATGTTCGTCTTAGTCCGGTAGAGTTTTTTTTTTACAGATATTTGAAGAAAAATTTATGGAGAACCTTGTAACAAATTTTCAAAACTTAGTTATAAAAAAAAAAATTTAACGATTTTTCAACCACAAAATTACTTGCACATTTTCGCAATTTTGACATATTTCGTATAAATTCGAACTTTAAGTACTTATAAAAAAAAATTGTGACTAACGATCTCGGATTTTTTTTTATCACTTCAAGAACAACTTATAAGAAACCTTGTATTACATTTTCAAGATTTTCTGGCCAGCCAAAAATTTGTTATCGTAGTTTTAAAAAAAAATACTAAAAAAAATTAAAAATTTCAATTGTCTATAAATAGCTCAAAAAAAGTCTAAATTCTTTGAAAATTTAACTGTGTATGGAGAACGCTAATATAAACATTTGGTGAACATTTCAAGTATTTACATCTATTATTTTTTGAGTTATAGCAGAATAAAAAATTCGATTTTGTCGAAAACTGGTTTTGCGTAAAAAATCCCGTTTTCCCTCATTTTTTTAGGGTTTTTCCCGACTCATTTAAAAAATATTGAAAATTTTTAACTTTTGAACCGCCAAAGTACCAACTAAATTCAATTTCCTTTTCAAAGGGGGGCTGAAGTCAAAAACCGAAGCATTTTTACTGCTCCAAATATTGTCGTC
The DNA here is from genome assembly GCA_020882235.1 of Schizaphis graminum. Taxonomy (NCBI): domain Eukaryota; kingdom Metazoa; phylum Arthropoda; class Insecta; order Hemiptera; family Aphididae; genus Schizaphis; species Schizaphis graminum. Next base: position 86,116,370 of record CM037032.1, on the reverse strand, counting down.
AGACACAAAAAAAAAAAATAAAAAAAAAGAACACACATCATTGTAAAATCAATACATTCATCGGAGTGAACGGAGTGTTCAGAATCTAAAAATATGAAAGTATAAAATAAATATTGAAATACGAAAATTTCGTAAAAAATTAAAACAATATAATAATATCAAAAATCGTTTGAAAATAAATTATTATTTTACGTGTGAATTTCCAATGTCAAAATTTAATATTGAATCACTCATAAAAAATATATGTGGCTTAACGCTAAACTTTTTTTAAATTTTAGTAGCTAATAAAAACTTATAAAGAATTTTATACTATTTTTCATAACTTTTAGTGTAAAAATTAATAATTGTATACTCGTACATTTTTAACTACAGAATAGTTTGAAAAATTACTAACTTTAGAAAAATGAAACATGTATTTTTGATATTTTTTTATGAAGGTAAGAAAAACGTATGTAGAATCTTATATTACATTATTAAACTTTTTATTCAAAAACAAAAATGTTGTTATAATATAATTTGAAAAATAATTGAAAAATTGAAAAATTCAATTGTATATAAATATCTCAAAAAGAACGAAAATACTTGGAAAATTATTATAAAATTAAATAAAAATAATATATGATAATAATAATATCTGATAAAAATTCAAGTCTTTTCAGTCTATTTATTTTTAACTACGAAAAAAAGATTAAGTATAAAAACTAGTTTTGCTTACAAATTCCAGTTTTTTTTATTTTATTTTTCCTGATTATTTTGAAAACTACTAGAAGTTTTTTTTTTTACATTTTAATTTAATTCATGCTCTTATAATAATATGTACTATGTATCGTATGTGATATGAGCAAAAATGTTTTTAAGTACAGTGGTATACCTATACCTTCAATAAATAAATTATTGCATTTACTATGACAATATCGAATTGATAGACCTTATAATTTTATATGACATTATTCTATCGCCATATGCAAGAAAAAAAAAATTATTCTATAATAGTGATTAGTGATTAGTGATTTAGTTAATCCTTCGATATAGTTGCCTACCCATCATATTTGTATTACATTTTGAAATCAAGAGTTGCATTATTTTTTTCAACAGCAGTGAAATAATAACAAAACAACACACAGCTATAGTGGAAGGTATAATCTTTGTGTTATGTACTTGTGTACAATGTAATATAAACTAGCAGAGATAAACAATACAATGATCAATGGAATTCGACTCCCGATCATAAAACGGTTACTGGGATATAACATATTCAATTCAAATACAAACACACAAGTTCTATAATGTAGGTATGTTTATACATGTTCGATATTCGAATTAGTGTTTTGAATACGTCTTAAATAGCTGATAACAATACGATCCATAAACGGCATATTATTATACACGGGGAATAAAAGTGAATGGGTTATATTACATCAGTGTGCAGCAGACTATAAACACATATCCACGTATTTTCAATATCTACATATTATTTCGTATAGTTTTTATTTTTATGATATTTATTTTCTTGTTAAATCAATAAATTCTAAATTTTTATTAATCATTTTTTGGCCAACTATGCGCAAATTTTAATTTTTTTATTCTTGGCCATATTATGTCACCACCACCATCAGCTGATATATTATATATGTCACATCCACTTAATAAAATCGTTCTTTACGTTAAGTAGTTGTTCACATCATGAAAAATATCCATATCATTTCACGTGAAAATTTATTATGAAATGAATATATATATTCGTATGGTGGAAGCTTTTCCACAATATAATATATATGTATGTCAATGTTGATTAAATCTATTAATCGCTGTAGCAAAATACCAAAAACGTCTATTATTATTTATTATCAATAATATCATTGATAATAAACTATAAATTAAATATTAATTTATTAGTATTACACTATTACATAGTTCCCAAGTACTTACATATACCTGTATATCAGGTCTTGAAATGAAATATACATTTTTTTTTAAATATATTGTGTAGTACCTACCTTTACATTCCTTATATGAATTATTCTAGTATGGAAAGCTTTCATTCTTAAATAAAAAATATCATTATGGAAACTTTATTTGTAGATCATTTTCTTTGGGTATTTATCAATAGCTAAATAGACAACTATTCAATAATGAGTAATGCGCATAAATATGTGGACAGCGTAATGTGATAATTTATTGAAAAAATAACTTGAAATCACCAAACAATATAATTAAAAATAGTAGGTACTCGATTATCTTACTTACAGTTTCACTCAGTGTCATTTTTTAAAGTACTTATACGAGCCAAAATAGTAAAAATGCCTCTGTGATAACACTCACACTCACACACCGTGTTAATAAAATAGTATATTAATATACTGTTAAAAATTACAGAATAAACTCGATGTAAAGTCTTACCAAGAAGTTTGAAAGTTGCATACCTACGGCAAGTTAATTCGGGCAATACCAAAGTTTTTCCTTCGTTCGTTAAAGACTATTATTCGAAAATATTTAGATACTGTTTATATCCGTAACAACTATAATATAATACCCATAACTTGTAACTCTAATATAAGTTTTTTTGAGTTTTAAATAAGGAAAAGGTTTAATTTTTCCATAAATATTTTATCATAAAACTTGTATACTTTAACACTGTTTACCGACAAAAATGTAATTTTATAGGTACGGGTTAAAATACTATAACGTATCAATATGATATTAATTAATATTGTTTTAAATCATTTGTTTTTACTTATTTAAATATCAAAAAGGTTGAATTGTTTAAAATATTTCATATTAACGAATTTGAATTTGAATTTATCAAATGTAGGTATATTATTATTAACATAAAAGTAAAAAAAAAAATACCTATTATTTATTTTATTATAACCGCAAAGTCATGGATATTTTTCATATAATTAAGTATAGATATAATAAGTTGATTTATTATATATCAAAAAAATTAGTTTTGTTAAATAAGAATAGCTTGAAAAATTATGATTTTTAGTATTTACAAACAGCTACCTAAAAAGGTTCCACTGAGCGGTTAAAGCTTTTGTATTTTATTACAATACTATTATGTATTGTAATAAAATAATAAATAATAATATATTTGATAATGTCAAAAATAATTAAAATGACTACAGTTTATATCAAATATATCAAATTTAATATAATTGAAATAGTAGAAAATTGTATTTGTTTTTTTAATTAAATCTACAGTTTATATTTTATGTTTATCACTATATTATGTTTTTTATTTATTTGGGTTTGACATCGCGTTTTGGAGCGAACTATATTTTTAAATCTTTGATGTAGCTGGTGGTTAATGGTTTTTTATCTAGTTGAGAAGTCAAATTCTTTGTACTTTTCTTAAATATTCAGAATATGAACAAAAATAGTAAAAAAAAATCATTGTAAAAATCGTTTGTCACAATCGTGTTTTGTTGTAATTCATAAAGAAATAACTGAATAACATTTGCATTAATATTAACATATTATATATTATATATTAATATTTTCTAGATATGATATAATTTTCAAAATATTTTAAATCTTTTAAATCATCTATATACATTCAAAATGCTCAACTTTCTTAGTTTCATTTTGAGTTATTTTGATAGTATTTATTTCTGTTAAAGAGCTTAAACATTTAATGTATATAAGGTTCCTCATAACAATAACCATAAGTTATTCTTATAAAAATTCAAACATTTTTATAATATACAAAAATATTAGCACAAACTTATTCACACTTATCTGTGGTATATCGTTATTGACTTGTGTTATATTAGATACGTATACAATAAATTATGCTCAATTATACTTTTTATAAAAAAAACATATTGATTCAAGTTAACATAAAATACTTCTAATAAAATATAATATAAGATAGACTAACCATAGAAATAGATCTGATTCACTCATCTTCTTTGCACAGAATTATTTTTCGTACTCAACTATTTATTATTGGATTCAAATTTTAACTAATCCCTTACACAGTAACCAACTCAATGACGAAATACATTCAAAACTGTTAGCCACTCTAGTTATACACAGTAAAAACAGGTTATCAGGTTTTTTTCGTCTACTCACATGAAATATAAATACTTTGTTATTATTGTAACGTCTGATCAACCACTGACCACTCATTGATGCTTCAATTGGTCCATCTTCTGATAAGAATTATTACTATTATCAGTTGATCTTCATAAAAAAAAATCCCGCCCCGGTGTAATAACATATTATTATAATAGTACTTTTGTAAATTTGAAAAAAGCCAATTCAGATGCAGCACAATCACGTGGAAGAAGCTATATAATATGTCTTATGGCATCGTGCAGAACATTATTCTATAAACCTCATTTCCAAATAACACCTATAGCATTACAATTTTTTTTTGTATGATTATACGCAAGACTCAAAATATAAAGTTTAATTTAACTTTTTTTTATGTATTTTAAAATATACTACTATTTTACAGTTAAAATGAAATTTCTCAACGTTCATGTTAGAAATAATGTAAATCAAAAAATATTTCCATTTATATTACACCTTTTGTGTTTGCATATAATAATTTTATGTATATCGTATATTGTACAGTAAAAATAATAAATCTATTGCATTATTTATTTTTTTGACGAACACAACTGAACATATCTTATTACCTCGAGTAGACTTTATAGAAGCTGCATTAGTTTTTAAAATATGAGTTAGCATTTTTATTATCGGTTTTTAAGTAAATACGTACTATGTGTACTGTACAGTCTGTAATGTTAATATATAAAGTATATAACAAATACAATTCATTTTTTATGCATTTCAAATGTAGTCATAAGTAGAAAATATAACATAAAAAAATTGTATACCTAATGTATTTTAAAAATTAAAAATAATGTATTTGAAGCTTTCAGAAATTAGTAAAAGTTCACCTTGTAATTAAGCATTGCATAACTGTTTTTACGAATTTCCTTAAAGTTGGTAGTGAAACATTTGAGCGTACCATGAGATATATGTATTGCCACTTACTAAAAATTATGAAGTGTATGTCTTATTTTAAATCTAAAAAAAAAAATGGTGATTTTATGAGTATTATGTCACAAAACGATAAATTAATAAAGTATTTTATAAATTGTATTTTTGATGATCATATCTGTGTCGTTTGAGGTTTACTCCACACATATGGGCATTACGTTCTGGAATAATAAATGTCATCAAATCTATTTATTCGCATTTCAAAAACAACTTCTATATTATGTGATATCCAATTATCCACAACTTTTTAAATTTTTTAATAGAAATGCAGTTAAATATTTGCATTAAAATTTAAGTGCGTAGATATATATTAGGTCAGGAAAAAGACTTAAGTCAGACAAAATTATATTCAAAGAAAAAAACCAGATTTAATTGAATACCCACTGTATATCATATTTAATAAAAATAGTCGTTTTTAACTAATATTTATATTTTTGTTAATTGTAATTTAATTATATTTTAATAAATTGTACATGTATTTTTATTTTATTTAAAATAATATCGTTGGCTTTGGTGAACTAATACATTTGTGACCAATCAAATAAAATTTAAAATTAATTTATTGATATTATTGAGATCATTAACTTTACTATTGCAGAAAGATATATTGGCTAGTATCAGACAATATCATGATCGTATCATATGTCTTAACATAGCCCGTATTATTAATTTTTATTTTGGATGCGATTATTTATCTATCAATACGATGCTTAGGCAATTGCTAGCAAGACAGTCGACGACGACCAGGTCTCTGTTATTTATAATATTATTCTATTATAAATCTACATTCCAAATTGTTGGTACCCCTTAAAAGTTTAAACATATTATATAATTTGTTTTCTACGAAAAAATATTGCACTTGTACGAAGTCAATAGGTAAAATGTGGCCGAATTTACAATCACAAATGTATTTGTTATATAAATGACTAACTAGTTCCTACTTATATTAGCCTTGTGTACTTGGTTTATTCTGTTTTGGTAATTTATCATTTCAATTATTTTTTAATAAGATAAAGGTTATTTAGTATATAATTGTATTTATTAAAAATTTTAATTATTACTTTAAATGTTATATCCCATAAAAAAAAACTAAAAATACAACATTTTATTTATATCAAATATATTAATTTTTTAAATCTGATACATTATTTTTCCGACAATACTTTTAGTAAACGTACTCAAAAACTTTCATATAACCTCTAAAAAATTTAAAAGTGCACCCAAAGGTACAAAACTATGATATTATATTTTAAGTATTTTTTTTTTCTTAAAAACTTCAGAGCAATTTATTATGTATATTATAATTTGTGTAAGAGATGATTTGTTTTACATAAAATTTAGTATTTAGTTTTAAAAAAAGCATATCCAGTATTTGTGTTTATTTATGTAAGAATTGTTTTATTATTTCTTATAAATAAAATTAAAAACAGCAAAATCATTTATCAATACTTTGTCTATCAACATAATTTATTTATTAACCCATCATTAGTTTATAAACAAAACCCGAAGACTATTGTTTGTAGAATCTCTTTATATTTTATCTCCTAGATATATTTCATTTTACACAATATATTAAAGGTTAAAATTTAAATAATAATCTAGAACTAATTTTCAATTATTTTATGATTAATTTAGTTGTCTTAAACACATTAAGTTATTACTAAAGAAAAATGTAATATTAGTTAAACTTAATAATTAGCACTCTAAATTTTGGTAAAACAAATATAAAAAAAAAGATGATATCTTGAGTATTTAAATCGAGTTTTGCTATATTTTATTTTATAAAATATAACGAAAATATAAAATTTATTAGTCAACTAATCAATGATATCTGATATAGTGATATCTATAGGTAGAAAATTCTATATATGACTTGAAGAATTTCAATGATTCGTAAAACCCTTCCTACAAAATTACCTTAGCATAAATATGGTTTTCTATTTGAAAATGAAAAATAATTTAAATACATTTTTTGTAGATCAAAACAAACATGGATGCAATTTAAACCGTTAATACAAAATACAAAAACATACTTTTATCATACACGACGATATTATATTATTTCATGTCGTTTTATATGCTATATTTGTTTGTATTTAAATTTAAAGACTTGTCGAGCGTATGTTCTTCCGGATAAACGACATATTATATTAATGATATCGGGTTTTCAACACGTAGAAAATTCCAAACTCTCAATATGAGAGCGCACAAGATGAATAATGTTATGGGTGTAATATTATCGGCCTTTGAACACCATAACGATTAACATGCATTTTGCATTCCTAAAGAATATTTTCACTTTTAATACTCTAGCTTTTATATTAAAATATCTTATTGGCGCGGGTGTGAACCTGATCAAGCTTAAGCGTACATAGATTTTTGAACAAATAAAAAATAATATCATACAGTCCCGAATCACATACCACCACGTGCCAATAAATTGCGTCGAATCGTCAAAACAATATAAAATTACGGGTTTTAAATTGCTTTGTGCGACTTTTTATTTCAGTGTCGTATCGTATTTCTTTATTGCCTATTGTTGTTTATTTTCATTTCATCGCCTGAGAGTGTATTGTGTTTGATAACATTCAAAAACTTCGTCTAATTCAAAGCACATATGAAGTGTATAGTTCAGATATATTTATTCAACGCACGCATAAAAATTGGTAGACAATGAATTAGGGGCAAATACAAATTATACTGTTTATCTTAAATAATATTTTGTCGTTCATCTCCTACTCACTCGATGTACTATGCAGAGAGTATATGCCATATGGTATCATCAAAATAAAATTATGTATCTAATTATTTTTTAATGTTTACATTGCTTTACATAATTTTTTTTCTGAATTTTGGTTTTTCTTTACCATAACTATTTAAATTGTATTCACTAATGGTTTCAATAATAAGGTATAATTAACTATGTGACCAACTTTATTTTACCAGCTCCCAATTTAATTTAGCCATTTTTGAAACTTATTACTCATTTATGCAATAAATCTCACTTAATATATGTATAACTGTATTAGTTGAAATATTTTAACTACATCTTTTTAAATAATAAAATTCCATATTATGTTGCCTTAAACGTAATACAAATTTTAAAAAATTACAAGAAAATTGCAAAATAATTGGAATTTTATAGTTTAAAATTATTATTTATCATTATTTGTATAAATTTTTATAATATTACGAGAACAAATAAATCAATCAATTTCAGATTATCATCTGTTGAAGATATTAAAAGTTTCACTTTGAAGACGATCAAAATGATACGAGAACTCTGCTTTAGTATTTGTTATTTAAATATTTTTAATTCGGATTAAACTTGCACTTATATAGGCAATATATGTACTTTAGTGTGTTAAAGAATAATCTTTTAAAATGTTAATAATATTAAAAGTATATATTATTTTAAAATATTATCATCCATTAATGAGACCAATGAGGGAAAAATGTAAGATAACGATTTAAGTAGGTATTTTATCGATTGACAACCTATAGAGACTATTCTAATTATTATGTCATTAGGTCTAATCCACATACATATAAAAGAGAAAGGTATTTACGAAAACTTCATGACCCGTGCTAGGTAGATAGTATATATAGGTAAGAAATGTCTGCTAAGAACGAATTTTATATTAAAATAACGAATTTAATAATATACTAGTCTTAGTTTTATTAAAAAAATTAAGATATAACATTCAAACATAAAATTAATGAAAAAAATTAAGTCCGAAAAAAATCTTTATATTATATAAAAGAGTAGTATTTTTTATTAAACACAAAATCTCAATAATTACTTGACTTAATACACTGAAATTTCGTAGGTAAGTAATAATTTGATAAAAGTATAGGAGATGTCCGCTAAAACGAGTTTTGTAATTTCCAACTTCTAAGGGGATTAATGCCGTTAATGGGATACGTTTTTTGGTTGGATTTTTATTAGGAGTGATATTATGTTAAAAAGTTGATATCGTATATAAATACTTATGTATACCCTATTTTGTATCTATTATCACTACACTTTAAGTTTACCGTGTTAAGTTGTACTTTATTTTTTAAATAAATTTAATCAATTGTTTATAATAAAAAAAAGTAAAATAAGTTTGAATAACATTAGTCCGTGCGTAATTGAACAAAAATACTATTATGATCGAATTATATTATTGGGTCTTACATTAAGTCTTAAGGTTATACTATACTGGAAAATAACATTTTAACGGGGAAAATAAAGTTATAATATTTCATCAATTTTTAAATGCTATATGATAAAACAAGACCTAAGCTAAATAGGTTATGAAAATTCGTAATTCATTGTAAAAAATTGTCCATACAGAATACAAATACAAATAAATGAATGTGTCTAAAATATTAAATATATTTTACAATAGTTAAGAGCCCAACATATACACGGTGATTCTTTTATCATAAAACACTCATTATTTCAAAAAGTATTCATGTTTTTGAAAACATTTTTTACATAGTTTCGAATTGTTAAAAAATAATGGTTTTTATTAAAAAATTATATTATTATTATATTATTTTTATTCTTATATTTTTTTACGTTTTTTACTTTTTTGAATGATAACATAGAGTGTTGATTTCATATTCCAAAGCAGAATAATTTTCTGAGTATTTTGATACATAAAAATCGAATTTAGGGCAACTAGTTTATGAATTATAGGTATTTAAAGTTTGATGCACGGAGTGGAGTGGTACGGGGTTACCCAGCAAAATGATTGTTCACTACTCTGCTTGTCTAAACCTTAAATACTTATAAGGTATAACTCATATACAACTCGTCCTAAATTTGATTTTTATGCATCAAAATATTCAGAAAATTATTCTGTTTAGGAGTATGAAGTTAAAACTCTGTTGCCATTCAAAAAATTAAAAAACTTAAAAAAATATAAGGATAAAAAATATTTAAAAATATAATTTTTTTAATAAAAACGTTGTTTTTTAACAATTCGAAACTATGTAAAAAAATGTTTTCAAAAACATGAATACTCTTTGAAATAACGAGTGTTTTATGATGAAAAATCACCCTTTATGTATGTGACAAATTACACACTGTGGAATGTAAATTGCATCGATTAAATTTAATATATACTTTATACTTAAAGAATTGACACTGAACTCGAAAAAAATATCTACAAATAAACATTATACATACAATATACATATTTTATTAGATTATCAAATAAAGCTGCGTAAAGCTTATAAATCTCCGATTTCACAATTTCACCGTCCCATTACCAATCATCAGTTCAACACTACAATGTAATCATACTCGTATATGCATTTTTTTTTTAATCGAAATAAAATATCTATTGATGTCACCTGTCACAAAATTTCCAAATAAAATGATATTTTATGAGCATTATTGGCAGGTCATAATATTATAATCATTATTTAAAATCTACAGTGCTACTCACAATGCAACCATACAATTCGTTTCCACGTCATACCAAAAGAAGAAGTTAAAACAGACGCGATAACGTACATTTTTAAATATCCAATGCATAATTTACGATGAACTGTACCTCATTTTTATGTAGAGTAAAAAGACCTTTTTTAAAACATAATACTATATGCAAGACAAACTATATTTTGGATATAGGTACATGTACTTGAAACCATTAATAATTTATAATGCGCAGACCTTGTTCATATAAATCACTGTTTCGATCTAAAGAAAAAAAAATGTTTTCTGTTTAAAATTTTTGAATAGTACCTACACATTTTACATGAAGAGGCTATAAGATTCATGACAATATAAAATTCCTGAATAACTACCTATACACGAACCGTGTAAAATGCAGCAATACTATTTCCAACGAAATAGTTCCTAGTTATTCGATTAAATTATTCTATTATTATCGATAATTATTTTTAAAATCTAATAAACATTATGTTTTATTTGGTAAATAAAATAAATTTATGTCGCTCATAAAATGTTAAATTATAGTATCGTAAAATTACACTATGTTATTGCCTTATTGTTATTATTAAGGTCTGAGGTTATGCAAGTACAAGTAAAACAATTTTATTTTGTATGATCGTGTGAATTCAATGATACATACAATATCAAATAATTTACTATCACAAATCATAATAACCAAATTTGTTTGTAATCTCGTATGCATTTTTATATTTAATCGAAAAACTGGTAAATATTCGAATAATAACATTTTTTTTTTAAAATTAACACGTTTGTTATTATATTAAATTATCATAAAAATAGAATTATCATTATTATTATTATTATTATTATAGAATTATTATAGGTACATAGCCACATAGGAATATAAATACATTTATGATTAACATTTTTTACCAAATTTATCAATTTTTATTTGACAAATTGCTGTTATACGCTTTTAAGCAGCTAGATATCGTAAACATAGTAGTAAAAGAAATTGCGCTGAACAGACGATTGCGTACTATTGTTTTCGTCACTACTGTTTTTGTCACTTTCTTAGTCCTCGCTTGATTTTAAATTAAAGAAAACATTTAAAAAATAATGATAATAATAAAATATATACCGATCGCACGTGTATGTATACGTAATATATTTCATAAGTTGTGTACACGTATTGACGTTTAATATAATGTTTGGTTAAACGAATTGACATATAATTACGTTTGGATAATAGATGGTTTGTATAACAGAGGTTCTATATTGTAATACAAATTTAATTTTATGAATTTACCTATACTATTAATATTTTGTTAAACAAAATATTAACTATAATTTTCATTAATTGTTACATTAAGCTGGGCACACGTATAATGTTGTAATATGTATCTAATTATTAAAAATGAAATAATTAATATAATTAAATCAAGACAAATTATAACTTTTTGTCGACCGTTTTATTTCAATTATAGTAAAATATAATTATCTATTGTGGTTATAGCTTAAAGATAATCTGATAACACTAAATGGTTAAGTCACCCTGTTTTAGACTTAAAAATGGTTATATATGAATATTAGGTATATAAATAATGTAATTTAAAATTACGTATTACGGCTTTGAACAAAATATTTATTTTAAAAGCTTATCACTCAATTGAAAAATCTCGCGTTTAATACAAAATTACGTATTACAGTTCTGAACAAAATATTTACACTGGAGGCGTATAATTCAATGGCAAAATCTTACATTGAATCGTAAACTTACTTAATTACTTTATTTATGAAATAACTAAGAAGCGAACAAACTATTTTATGCCACTTCACGCTATACTAGAATTGAATGTATATTTCAAGAATAGATTCTATAAATGTTCTACTTAATTTATTCGTAAATGGAACACCAATTCAACGGCTAAATTTTGTTATATAATATTCAAAAAGCCGTCATGTTATAAAATACAATGTACGCGCGGACGTACAGTTCAATATATTTTTTATTTAGGTACTTTAAAATACCTACCGTAGAAGTGCTATTATTAGTATAATACTAACGACGATTATCCTATTGAAAATTATCTTAAAACATTGTCTGTAAATGGAATAATATTAAACAAGACGAAAAACTTGTAAACATTTTTTTCTATTAAAAGAGAATGCTTAATTATATGTGATTATGGACTTTTGGTTATACAAAACATATAAAATGGATTAGCTAACCAACGTACTAACATACTATATAAGTATAAATTAGTTTCCATATAGTTACAAGTAAATTATATTACTATACAGATTATAACAAGCTTCTATAATTCTTAATCAACGAAACTTTGATTTAATTAAAATTATTAAATCAACAATTATCTAAAACACTGAAATGATAAACCATCATAATACCATCATATTAAAGTTGATCAATGTACCTATCCCATGGACCTTGGCATTTATTTAGGCTAGATGTGAATATATACTTAAGTCTGTGGGTCATGAATATTATAGTAGTCGGCTTATCATGTCGTAATAGAAAACTATGACTGTACAACACCAAAAAACTGTCACCTAGATGAAAATTTAAGTTTTCCATGATTAAAATAACATGGTGGTAGGTATTCTCTTAATGCCCACCATAAAGCGAATGGCCAGTTAAAATCATAATTTAATAATATAATAAAATTTTAAATACCAATTTTCAGAAATATTTTTGATTTATACGTAGATTATCACAAGATTTGATCCGATTTCAGGTTTAAGGACAAAGAAATACATAAATATCTCAAATGATATAAATGATTAGCTGTGCAAAAGCCTTTATATACAATAATATGCCGCTAATTTTAGTGAAATTTTAACAGTAATTTTAGAAGCTAAATGTGATATTGAAAATGACAGAATAATATTTTAATTGTACACGTATTGTGTTTGTTTATATAAATAGCAATATTTAGCTATAATATTTTTGTATTTTATGATTTTAAGATATTCGCATATTTTATTATTAACTATAAAAATTAGTCAAAAGTCAACCATTTAGTAGTATAATATAATTATTAAAATACAATTTTCAATTTAGATATAATTAATCAAACAACATATTATAATTAAATAAGGAATATTTAATTAATCAAACAGTAAAGCACTCGACAATTTATCAAAGCATAATATATAGTTAATTTTACAAAATGTCAACTGTATATCAATATACTAAAATATCTTTATACTTATAAATTGAGTTATAATACAAACATTATACATACATTTTAGATCCTTTTTTTATCTGCGTATAGAATTTATTACTATTGTGATAAAAATAAAAATTATATTAGCAACGTTATTTTATATATTATTTTTATTTATTTATCTATAAATTTAAAAATAATATAACTTTAAGTTTTAACACATATATGCATTTTTTTAATAGCATCAATATGAGTACTTACGTGATGACTGAATACTTATTATTTCATTAATTCATAATTATGTATTGACTATTGGATGTATTTAATGTGATGTGTTATTGTAGATTGCTTTATTCTGGGATTAAAATATAACGTAGTCTTATCCATTTTAGTTCATTTCTGTTTATTAAGAAATTCAGTTTACCTATAATTATGTTTGAAATACTTTTAAATATAATAAAATAATATACAGTAGCTACTAGCTAGTATTATGAAAAATAAAATAAATTATAAGATTGCATTTTAGCAAAAAAATATAATTAAACATTAATTAATAATTACAATTTTAAACAGCTAATTATGTATTGATTTTGTTTTGTTTTTTTTTTTTAATAAGTCAAGAATGTCAAGTCACAATATTTTTAATAAAATATATTTTTAAATTCTCAAAACTTTTCATACATTTTTTTATATTGTATCATATCCAAAATTACTGCCATTATTTAAACCATTATAATTATGTTGAATTACTTCATCTTTGCTTATTATAGATGATTATAATTCGAATTGAATTTATATATTATATAACATCATTAAAATAAATATAATATATAGGTTCAAAGGTTTTAATAGTTTATTGTCGAAGAAAGTTTCTATAAATCATAATAGCATAATTAAACAATACTATGTAAAATATGTCATTTTTATTACTATTCGTATGTTATGTTTCTGTATGTTTTTCCTCAGGACATGAATATATAAACGAATAATAACTTTAATCAACAAAGAATTTGCACAAATCTTCCAACTACATAACTTAAATTAATGAACTTAACTAGGCTTAAATTGTTCTCTTTATTTTCCAGACAATTATTAATATTTCTTTTCTGGTCATAAATCTCAATAATAATAAAAATATCACATTTTTCATGGTGGTTGTTTTTAGTTTATTAATGCATAGTTAAAACATATACATAGTTGATTTTTATCTTAAGGTGCAATGTGAAAATACAAATTATTAAAACTATTAAATCATTGATATATTGTGTTACAGATTACCCAACTCTATGCACACTATATGCTCCGATCGGCGATGTACTATAGCCATCAAGTTATCGTACCTATTGCCGTTCATTATTTGCAGTCCAACGTTTCTAGTGTTCGAAATACTGGAAACAAAAGTCGTCGAAAACGGCACTGTGGCCACGCTGTATCATTTGGGCTTGAGCACAATAGCAAGAGTGAATCATGAACTATTGTACATGATACATCTATGGACATATGCTGTAATCATCAAACTACTACCTTGCCTAATACTTACCGTCGTTACCATATCTCTGGTAAGAGTACCTTGCCGTAGTATAATATAATTACAATAATGAATGTGCAATCATCACTTTATCGATATATTATATTAAAAAGGAAATTGTATTCGTTGATAAGTACATAACTTAAAAACAAATGGACCGGTTGGGCTAGTTTTTTTAAAATTTTCGTAATAGTCTGAATAAACTTTTTAAAGAAAGCAAAATTGAAAAAGTTATCAGGAAAATTGAAAACTTAAAGAAAAACTGAAATTACTTTTTTAAATGAGAATTTTGTATGAACTCACGATCATATGCGTTTATTTGTTGAAATTCGGTATACATATAAAATACAGATAACAATAACACTCTAAACCACTCTCAAAACAACGTTAGCCTGGTCAGATAGTAGCATATAATATATACTCTTTGATTCAACATAACGAAATTGGAGTACATTGATGTGATACCGTTAGATAAACTTAGATTCCTCGATTAATTATTTAATCTTCCAAATAAAAATTTTAAATAATAATTAACAAAAGATATTTTAATATAATATTTTTTTAGACCACCCGGTATCCATTAATTATTTACTACCGTACAAATGATTTTTTTTTATAACCTTTTTCAATGTTAGTAACAAAAATCTGAAATAATTATTCATGTATTTTTCTTTTTCTATATAATACTATTTATATTACCCAGCGTAGCTAGAGAATAAATAAAACTAAGATGGGCAATCCACCTGTTGTGGATAGTATAGATATCTTTTTTTGTTACGTGAGCCAATTTCAAGCAGAAATGAATGTTTATGTATAAACAAAAAGAATATTCAATTTTCGTGAAATGAAACAAGATTCATTTATGAGCTACCCTATAGAGACCTATATGGATTAAAAAACAAAGCTACCAGCTCTCCGTAAGTCTAACGGATTCTATTGAAAAGCTTTTATTGAAAACGGTCCAGTAGTTATTAATAGTCTATAGATAAGACTTCCCTAAGGAAGAAAGAAGAAACATTAATTTTTATTTATATAGTTTAAAAATTATTACATTAATATTCACTAAAAGTTCTCTGAAATTATTTGTATTAATCATATTATATACGTAATACGTCCGAACCATATTTCACATTATTTGATGAATTAGTCGCGAACAATTTATTGATCACCGGTAAATTGGTCACCAGGATAAATGATCGACAAACAAACATTTTTAGTTGTTTAGTTATTTTATAACTCTAGGTATGTTTCCAAGTTTTATGTTTATCATTTTATAATATTAAAATATTCTTATTTATTTATGTTTAAATAATAACGGACAGTTAATGGAATTTACAATAGTATGATATTAATATTAAAACGTTTATTTTTCAAAAAAAATTACATTTTATATTGTTAATTGTTAATATTTACACATTAAATATGATAATAATGTCAGTTAATTAAATTTAAAGTTGAAAATTATTCGAAGTTATTGCCACACCATTTCAATTATCTCGTGTGTATATCATAAATATAATAGTATCTACCTATAATAGTTGGAATATAATATTATTATTATACCTGTTAACCACATTGTAAATTAGATTAACTATACATTGTTTAAAAATAAATAAATAAGAGTATTTAAATATTCGAAAATAATATACATAAAACTCGAAAATATGTGTATTAATTATGTTATAAATACCTATAATAAAATAACGAAAAAACTAAAAATATTCGTTCGACGATCAATTTATTATCCTGGCGACCAATTGTATTCGTGATCAATTCGTCCACGATCAATTATTTGTAACCAATTCACCGCGGTCTATATTTCTCGACGATTATGCAATAACGTTCCCTAAAACTTACATTTTATGTACATAAAGAAACGTAATAAAATATAGTAATATCCACCAAACAAAATTATCAATAGTGTAATTTTAACTTATAGATAAACGCGTTGAGTGAAGCATCTGAAAGGAAAGCAAAGCGACTTCCTACCCAACAACAAATGGCTCGTATAAGGAATATGAAACTCAAGAAAAGGATGGACCGAACAAGCCGTATAATGATTGCAGTATTGTTATTATTTCTTGCGACAGAATTCCCGCAAGGAATACTGGGTCTGTTAAGTGGCATACTGGGAAGGGGTTTTTTTCGAACTTGTTACAATTTATTTGGCGAACTTATGGATATGTTGGCTCTCTTGAATGCATCGTTAAACTTTGTATTTTATTGCTGCATGAGCAAACAGTTTCGTGTAGCGTTTGGACAATTATTCAAAACCCAGCCTAGCATTATGTTTAAGCCCAGCAATATTTTGGAAACATTCGTATAGGGTTTGGGGGAGGGTTAGGACAGGCGGATTGAAACCGTGAAAATTAACCGATTGTCGATATGTCTGCTATTTAATCCTGGTGGAAATTACGGGTAAGTTAATTTATTTAATAGTTATTAAATATGTTTAAATATAAACGTTTAACCCAATTATAATTACCAACTAAGTCAATAGCTTTTATAATATAAGCTTAAGTTGCTCAATAGTAATATAATATAATATAGTATCTATCATAAATAAATTATCTCATATATATGACGAGATGTCATATTTTTTACTATAATTATTAATTACATTAATTTTCTTCATTTGCACACTAATTATAATTTTCATAACATTATATTTGGGTGTGTTTTTTTATAGATAAATATATCGTTGACTCATATAAATTAGACTGCATACTTCTGTAAATTAAGTAAAATTGGTGGTAAGATAACTTACTATCGATTGAAAATCATATTGATTTAAGTACCTAATATCTATTCAACGAAATCTACACATTTTTTTATTATTATTTTATTATATTCATTACCTAAATGAATACGGAAAATGGTTTCATAAAAAATATTGTTTTTTAATTATGTAAAAATGTTAAAGACTTTTTATTAAATTAAACTGTTATATATTTATTGGATTATAATAACATACATCTAAAATATATCAATATATTATATGTGTGTGTGTATTAATAAAAAAAAAAATAATGATTTAAAAATACTTGACGCTATAAATTCCTATGTAAATATTTAAAAAAAAAAAATGTAATACATTATAAATTTCTACTAATGGACGTCTGTGTTAAAATTATAATAGTCTCAATAATATTTTAATCATATGATTAATGATCAATTCATTCATTTGTTGGCTTTAAGTAAATTTAATAATCTATCTAATTGTTTATAAGTAAGTGTTATTACAACAAATAAAATGATTTATCCGAAACTAAAAAATAAATTGAAATAATGTATGAATAAATAATAATAATAATTAATTGAAAGATAAGGAACAAAATAAATAATTTAATAAAAGAAACTAATATTCAAAAATCAAAATAAGTAATAAAAACTATGTTACTAAACTTACATAAAAAAAAAATTAAGTAATTACTTTAATTCTCTACAATGATAATGTTTAAAAATAAATGTTAATTTAGTAACTTATTGTAGAAGCCCTGCAGAACTTCTTTTTTTAATTGCATATACCTATGCAATAGGTATTCAGAAAATAAATTATTAAAAATACATATTGATGCTTTCATTGTGGAGGCTAAAAAAAGATTGAAAGCTATTGCAAAAGTAAATTCTCAGTCTTCCTCTCATATTTCCAATTTATACAATATTATGTGCAATTCAACTGATGTCACATCAACCCACACAATACAGTGAAACTTTGTTTATAATTACTTAAATATTGAAATGAGCTAAAATCCATCTATATAATAGCAACCCTGTGTTAAATGAGAAAAAAAGTTAATTAATTGTTTTTTTCTTTATTAATAAAATTAAAAATTAATTTATATCATAATCTTAATACATTATAATAGACATTAAAATTTTTAATATGTATTTTTCATTCAAAATATTTTTTAAGTCACATGACTTCTGATTATCAAAGATAATTTTTAACTATTGAGAAGTAACTGCTTTTTTGTATTGATTAAAATAGTAGGTTAAGAAATATATTAAAACGACATTTAATATAAATAATAAAAAATTAATTTGTTATATTAAAAAAATAAAACCTTTCCATTATTTGATATAACATATTGATATTGTAATACATTTTAAAACAGTTGTCATTTAAGATATTAATTATACCTAGGTACTTCAAAATAATTTTAGTACCTATGTCAATTTTGACACAATAAAATATGGGTTTGATTAACCCATAATTTATACAATATTATACTATCTACATTTGAAAAAATAATTAAAAATACTAACTGTAAGTTTATAAAACGAATGCAAACTGCCATTGTTAATAATATTTGAGTACCCGAACTCATTTTAATAAAATGAAATTTTAAATGTATAAATAGCTACTTCTTATAAAAAAGAAAATACATTGAAATATTTATAGGAATGTAAAAATGATAACTGATAATAGTTCTTTAAAGTAATTAAGTTTCTAATTTAGTATGAATTTTATTAATTTATCAATAACAGTTACATTTTTATATATTTATAAAAGACAGGTTTATAAAAATTTATATAAACTACATAATACGTACATATTTTAATCTAATATTTTAAAATTATTTAATTAAATATATAGAATTTAGAAATTTAAATTTAATACTAAATTTTAAAATATAATGTAAAAATATATTTGTGCTATGAAATGTTTCGTCAATAAATGTAAAATAATTAAAATTATTATAAAATATTGAGTGGTATAATTTTGAATTTATATAAGTACTGTACAACGTTATTTCAATAGATATATAATATGTATTTTTAAACCCCATACGCAGTTCAGGATATTTAATATGTTAAATATTAGTTACCTAGCGAAAAAAAAATAACAACATATTGATGTAATATTATATTAAAGTATTTGTTTCAAACGATTTTCCCTTATTTATGTTCACCATATTGTTATAATATAAAATATACATTACTTTTCGAAATGAGTTTGTACAAAATTTTTGAATTAATATTAAAATATAATGTATTGTCGTGTTATTATTTTATAAAATGTAACGTTGAATATTCGTTCAAAATAATGTAAAAATATTGAACTTAATATTAAATTGTTATGTAGTGTAACTATTCGTTTTGGTATTTGGTATTAAATTTATTGCAGTACGTTTTTTCGTCAATCGACTTTTATAACGCATGAACAAAGTCATAGTTATATCCTGAGTACCGTCTAGACAATTAGGCCTGTACCCGAAGCCAGGAACGTGATTGCACGTAAACGTTACCGTCGTTACCAAACGTTTCTGTGACAAAAAAATGCATTTAGTGTTGCTGTCCAACGTCACCAGCTAAACCTGAACATAATACAATATTATTATTTAGAGTAAGTAAATAGCATTCCCAAAAAAAGGTCAAAATCATATACTACGTAAATTGCGGACCTGGTATTTTTGAAACATACGTAAACTGCATCCCAGGCCATTTCAAAATAAACCCTGTAAAGTAATATGTATATAATATGTTTGTAAAATGGGATAACAAAAATTAGAAAACTGATGGAAAAATAAACATAAATTAAAAAAAAATAATAATTTCAAAAAAAAAATATTTGTTTAGATATTGTGAAAGATTACTGTATGTCTATACAAATGTTTACCAATAATTTATAATTTTTAATAATAGATTTTTTAATCGTAAACAAAATAAACAAAAAAACCAATATTTTTAACCATAACAATTATAATATAATTATATTGCTAGTCTTAATTTTTAAAGATGAAAAGAAAGTATTGATTTTTTTAAAATATTCTTTGACGTTATTTACGCATAAATAAAAAATTAAATCAGAATTAACGAAATATTCGGGGGCTGAGATTTAAATATATACAAAATAACTCCAGATTTAAAATGATGTATGTGTAAAATATACACGTTCCACAATTAACAATAAATAAATAAAAATGAGACACAATTTACAGCTGCCCATATTATTGTAGCCACATTATGATCATACCCATCATATTTGTAATAACAGTATATTAAAAAGGCACAATTCGCGAAAAAAATTAACCGATTGTTTGGACTACATCTTTAACTTTTATGTACATATACTTACCAAAAATCTTTAGTATTGGATCAAATAAGAAAAACTGCAGTAGGTACCTACGTATAAAAATAAAAGCAATTAATATAGACTTAAATTCAAAAACAAGAAATACGTTCATCTTTACTCGTCAAACTTGAAGAAATTATGTTTTCCTATAAGAATATTATTTAATATAAAAATTATAATAAATAATTTAGAAAAAAATAAACATAGAATATAATATTATGTTCATTTATAAGCAGTATATACATCGTGTTAGATAACGCTATTTTCGTACTCTGTCCAATACCATAGAAATTGCATATAAACGTCATAAACCGTTTTATATACATATATTCAAAAAAATATTACTTTTAAGGATGAACATTTTGTTTTTTATTATGGTAATAATAACATATTCAGCTATCCTAGATTGCTATGTGATTACGAAATTGGGAAAAATGTATTAGACAAGTTACGTATCCATATAACTTTCGGCCAAGTTATACATATATAGGTGTCCATAATATTATAATTTTCACCAAATTGATAAATAATAAATAAAAATTGAACTAAACAATATGGGATTTTGTTTTATTCGCCCAAATTAAAACCACCTTTTTGTTTGTATTAATACATACATATACACCTATATTATGCTACACCGATAGACCCGATGACCTGAAACTGCATCTCAAACGGCAAAAATGGTTCCATGGTCATGTACGTCCGAATTAGTATTCACCCGAGTCCTGGGCCTGGATATTGTTGAATTTCATCTACTGTTCTATAACTTTTTTCCCATAGATATTTTAAAATTATGAAGTAGAACTATTAGATCGAGAAAAATCAGACCCATAAAATTAAAATATATATAAAAATTACATTTTATATATATTCATTCCGCATTACTATGTAAATGATTATGCTTTTATTATTATGTTAATCAAATATATACCTATATTTTTATATTTATTTATAGTAATAATATTTTGTATATTTTAACTGCTACTATTATATTACATTTTAAATTTAAAATAATAAAATACCCTAAATGTAATCGGTGAACACAAACTGGTTCCTAATGGTTGGTTTCCAAAGGAATCAAACTCAAATTTACAGGGATTCGTAATATGTACGCAGAACGTCAAGTAAGATATTATAAATAATAATAATGATGTACGAATGTAGTAAGTGTAGTGATCCCGCGATGCGTGCCGCGCGTATTTGTAAAATTTAATTAGGCTCCGCTTCTCCTACGGTTATGGCGTGAATGCGTTTATAATACATGGTATAACAATTACATTTCGGCATCTACGTGTGTTCAATTTCGGAACAAAGTCTGCTGTCATATTATGTTATAATTAATTAGATATAATACACAACTTGTGCACGTTTAATATTATGCACGTACCTAATATAAATTCACAGCTAAGTATAATATAGATGTGTGTTTATGTGAAATAACATATACACATTGTACAACATTCATATAATACATGATAACTGTTAAATATTATATTATTTAGATATGGTGTATACCCATATGCCGGCGCCACCGTGTTACGATGATTATGTTGCAGTTGGTCGACAGTGAGTTTCCGCACACATTTGAAATCAAAATTCTACGATGTTTGCAATTGTTGTGTGAAGGTAGAGTGTGTTTATGGCGGAAGAGAGTCGGTACACGTCCGGTCTAACGGCAATGCATGCTGTATTATATAATATTGTGTTTGTGTAATATTGTATGTACAATACATAATATTAATATATTATAATAATAATATCAAGTATGAAGTTTTCGATAAACTAAACTTGACGAAATCGCGAGGTCAATGAAAACATGCTACGGTACCATCTTAATCCGTTTATAAACGAGTAATATAATACGTATGTATAAGTTGAAACAATAAGTTGTCATAAAAACTATTATTATCATACAAATATTATCCCAAAATATATATGCACGTAAATTGTCAATATGAATTTATTGCGAAATATAATGTATAATATATTATAATATCATATTATTTATACATTACAAAGAAATAAGAAAATATATAAAATAGTTATACTGAAAATTAAATTAAGTGTTGTAGAAGGTTTATTGACTATTGTCATATTTTAAGTACTCCACCGTCAAATGTCTCCAGCGAAAATTAAAAATATATTAATTATTTAATTTAATTTAATAAATAATTAAATTCTTACAGCGTTTGATGATAATAATAAAAATAATATACAGATTTCGTAAAATGTTGCAAGTGTAGATAATAAAAATTATTACCTATCATGGTTTCGAGGATGCACGAAAATATTCGTTTTTGTAGTGGTGTAGATTACGAAGATTAATAATTAGACGTGACGCCAATTTATTACATGTTGCTTTTTTTGAGGGAAGCGAGAAACAGATTACATACGTACTTAAATGTAAGTATGTAACCTATTATTGGCGCAAAACAAAATCTCCCAGTTTTGATTGGAAACCATCATCGCCGTCGTGTGAGCACAAGTGTGGGTATAAGCCTTGCCTAACAAATTATATATTGCAGGCTGCAGCGTTCTGTGGACATCGCTGTCGCGTGTTTTTCAGTATAGGGTATAAGATCTGCAAGTAATAGAGAAACTTTGAACGAATGCCAAATTAAATTTTTCAATACAGTCTACTGCAGCTACCTATACAGATTCTCACCAGAATGGTATTGACTGGGTACTTTCGGAGAAACTGGAATATAACGAAAAATACCGCATTGTTTCGTATGAGATTATTGCTTTACAAAGATGATAATGACGTGATTAAGCTCTTCGACATAATATTATTACACGCGTCAAACTTTTACTCTTCCGTTTTACGAATTATGTGTTATTTATTTTTGTTGTATCTGTCATTTCAACTGTTGTATAAAAGTAACTTATTTAAGTACAACTGTCAATCAAAACTTAGTACGTGTGCAGCATATTATAATATTATTATTTAGTTATTTAATTTTCCTATATAGCTAGTTTTGATTTTAATAGAGATTTAATTTGAATAATACATACATAATCATCCGACCGTTTCACATATTACCTGCAAACATACCGACATTAAAAGAATGCTATAATTATTTTAATTAACACCTACCTTACAGAAATTTATTATTAGAATAATATTAAATAACATAACTATATTAAGGATGAACCTCATATTAATGTCAAGTTGACATAAATGTGACATTTTTAAATTACATTATTATACGTATACCTACCATTATCATATGCAGCTAGATACTCATAAATGCATATTTACATATTAACTTATACTTAGAATACATAAATAAAGTATGACATCTTACGAATTGTCAATTTTTAACACAAAATAATATTGATAGTACTTATTATATCTCTAATGGAGAAAAAACTCTGCAGAGTTTAAACTATATAACGAAATTACTTTTGAGAATAACATAAGTTATGAATATAGTTTCTAATTTATTCATTTTAAAATGTTTACTTACACATTTTTTCGTTTAAACTAATAATTTATGAACAGTATTTTATAGTAAATAGATATATGTATATAAAGATTACTAACCAGTGATCATTAAGATAATATAAAATTTATGCCGCAAGCATGATTAAAGATAAATCATTACAATTAATCATGGTCGCGAGAAAATACGCCACGCATTACAACTATTAAAAGACAATATATTTCTTTTTTTTTTTTATTAGATTCTAGTCCAAGTATTATAAACAATTATTCAAGATATATAATATGTACTTATATATAAAAAAAAAACGAAAATACACTATAAACTAAAGTATAAAGTAATAATATTTTAGATAATATAAAATAGTGTTAGAGATCAAATGAATCGAAGACCTATGAAAGAACAGGTTACAAATAACATAATATATACAAATATACAATAATTAAAAATATTGTATGTATTAGTTTAGTTAGTAAGGTATGAATAATGTTTGGACTATGGAGTATGGAATAAGCTGTTTATTTAAAACACCTTTAATATGGAGGAGATTTATTAACGCGAAAAGATCTGAGATAAAATTAGAAAATTGCTTATCGTTAGTATGATTATTAGGTAAAAGGATATTACAATCGAACTATTAGAATCGACGATGAAGGCATAGGAAGTTTTTCGAATATGAGAGGGGGTTTTGAGATGAGGTAAAGTTAATACTGTATTCGAATAATGTGGTTTTAGAGTTGGCTTGTAACGTTTTAAAAGTGCTTTGAATATTGGACAACATTTATTGTAGCTGAAGGTATAATTGCCCATCTAAAAACCACACTTGGCTTGACTACTTTTTTCTTTAGTGCAAATGTCTGAGAAGTGGTAACCCCCCTCCCACCAATCTTATCTCATTATAACTTTGAATTGAACGATCAATAAACATTATATAATTGGAATAAAATATGTTATACTTATTTGTTATACTAAAAGGAAAATAAATATGAACTATCATTAAAATAAACGACGTTTAAATTTTTGTATTCCTATAATTGATTGGCATCCTAATGAACACATTTTAACAGTAATAAAAAATAATAAAACATGTATAGATATTGGTAACTTTTCGTAATAACTAACAACAATTATAATAGTTATTTTAATTTTATTATTCTTATTGCTAAAGTATGACGTAATAATAATTGTTATTATTATTCTAATATTTCATTATAATAATATGTATTAAAAACTAATAACACCTACTACCTGTTACTAATAAATGTATGAAAATGGAATTAAAAATCATAAATCAAAATGTTAGGTTAGATTGAACTTTTCTGCGAATTAACTCACATAAATCAAACATTTTGAGGAGGTTCAAGTAGATGATAATTGAGTGCTCGTTTTGATTTGTTTAATTGCACTTGAAACTTTTTCGATAATATTTTAATGTAATATTATCAAAAATATAAATAATTAAACATGTTTCATTCGACATATATACGTAAATAATGTTATTTTCTTTAATTTTCTATTACATTACCGAGAAATATAAGTGGTTCTTGACAAACAAATTAATTTGCTAACAAATAACTTGGTTATTAGAGCGATTGGTTGTAATAAAATAAATAAGTTGTTTGTTATCACTTGCCACCATACTGTATGTAATTTATAACCCCATTACAGGCACGGTACGTTGCACTCTTCTATATTTTATATATCGTAATATAAATTTTAAATAAAAGTAATTAATAATAACTCTTATATTTCTGATAGGAAACAAATAGTCAAGTGTAAAAACTTTAAATCGATTCCTTTCACTGTATTATCTGGTGTTCCTCAAGGTTCCCACCTTGCGCCATTTCTATTTCTGTTATTTATAAATGATTTAAATTTGATTAATTCTAGAAAATTACTATTCGCCGATGATATGAAACTGTTTCGTCTTATAAAAAACAGTAATGATATATCTTTATTACAATACGATTTAAGTCAATTAGCTAATTGGTGTGATAAAAATAAATTACCTTTAAACTTCGAAAAATGCAAAGTTATGTCCTTCACACGGTCTCGTAACTCAATTCTTCATACTTATAGTTTACGAAATCACCATTTACTTCGTGTAAACGAATTTTGTGATCTTGGTGTCATATTTGAGTTTGATCTAACCTTTAATCGCCACATTCAACATATTATCAGTAAATCCTCCTCGATATTAGGCTTCATTACAAGAAACTGTAAAGACTTCAAAAACCATAACACATTAAAAATTCTATTTACATCCTTAGTCAGATCAAAGCTTGAATATAATTCAATAGTTTGGTCTCCTTATTTAAATACGCAAATTCAATGTATTGAGAATGTCCAAAATCGCTTTCTCCGTTTCATGTCTTATAAATGTAATATTATACGTGTACCTCATTCATCTTATCAACCATTGTTAAATACATTTAACATCCAGAACTTATCTAATAGAAGAAAAGTGAATGATCTAATATTTTTGTTCAAGCTACTAAATGGTTTTCTCTTCTGTCCTGAGCTATTAAGTTTTTTTAATTTTTCTGTTCCTCGGTTTAGAACTAGATCATCAATCGTAACTACTTTCTATCTAAATAATCACAAAACTAATTATGCATTATCCGCTCCTATAAATAGAATGATGGCTATTGCTAAAGATGAACAAATCGATTTTTTTAGTTTCAATCCATGTTCAGTCGATTTTTTCAATAGTTTTGTAAGAAAACAATTTTATTAGATTTTTTCAATGTTATTTATACTATTTTTCTGTGTTTTTGTATTACTAGATTATTAAGTATCTTAGTTATTCATAAATTTATTTTATTTTCTCAAATGTTTATTTATCAAATGTTTTACAATATTTTATATATACTAAATTATAATCTTTTATGTAATTGAGTTTTTAACCCGTAAATAAATAAATAATAATAATAATAATAACACAGTAAAACCTCCTATAAAATTGATCATTTTTCTCGTCAATTTCGAATAATTATTAAGGACTGTGAATTGCGTAAATATAAATCTACACTATTCAGTGAAATTAACTTTTATAGCTATTTTTATCTTTAACGTCCAGTCATGAAAATGTAAGTGCGTACTTCGTCGTCAAAAATAGATAAAGCAAAATGAACATAAGTCTTACAAAATTATACATCAACTACTTTCTCATCTATTGGTGTTGAAATAAAAAGATCTAGAAGACAGCTAAAATAAATGAATGACTAGTCCATTACCTAAAAATAATATGATGGCGCACAACTCATAAAAATTCTCTTTTAAGGATATTTTAAAATAAGTTGATAAAATTTGCAAGATAAGAAAATATGCACTTATAATAAATTACACATATACTATAAGAACAAGCATATAACAAACTAACATAATAATATTAAATCAAATACAATTTAAAATATTAAAATGAGTATATTTAAAATTTACCGTTTTGTACATAAATAGATCACTACTAGATCACACGTCAGGTCTAATCAAGATACAAATACATATCGATCATGAATATCAAATGTTTGAATAAAATGTCCACAAATGGTCTCATACAAAGTACCAACAATAAAAACAGGTATTTTAACTAAATACAATCATTAATATTTTGAATAATGGTATTTTTAATACTTAAAAGTGCTATCACGTTATATATTAGACCTATCAAATACCATAATTTAGACAACCAAAACATATTATATTCTATCGTTTTTTTTCCTACGAGCAGTTTATATAAAAATGTAACGCTACTAAACATATTACATTAATATTAAAATTATCCATTTCCAAGTAAAACAAAGTTTGACATATTTAATTGGATTCTACTTATAAGTCATATTAAATCCAAATATTTTCATGCATTTCTACCATAACCAAATTTTAATAAACCATAATCTTATAAAAATGTACAGTTTTCTCTAGACAACTATTGTTTATCAGGGAAATACAAAATAAATTATAATATAATCCAATGATTTGATAAACCTACCTAAAATTGTTTAAAAGCATATCAAATACGCAAATATGTTTCACCTAAAACACAAATGACCACATTAAAATATTATTTCCTTCCTTAAGGATATTTGTATCAAATTACAGTTATATATTTGTATATGTCTAGTAAAATTTGGCAAATAAATACTACCTTCACTGATTTATTTCATAATATATTCTTTGATTACTACAAATAAAATTAACTCCTATATGGAGCATAGAGGTTTTTTAATGGAAAGAACATAAATAAACATTGAATATTTTATTGTATATATTGTTTTAGAAATTAAAAGGACGAATTTTCGATGTTACTAAAAAGGTATTCACGACTTCATCAGTTTTAATTGTTCGAATAATTTATTCATTTGTCTAATAAAACGAACTATATTATTTTAGTTTATAACTTATAAAAAAACGTTACGAATTTATAAATAAAAGATAAATAGTTTACAATTTACATATCTCTATAAATCTTCATTATATTGAGTAGAAAAATACAAAAAGTCTAAATTTTAATAAAAATTTACATGGATAAATGCATCAGTTATTATATAATGCTATCAATTTAATTATTCTATATGAATAAAATATATGATAATAATGATTATTGAACAACATGACTAAAGATAATTTATATTAGCTATAGTTGAATCAATATAATTTGTTTATAAATACACATACTAACTTTAAACTAAAAACTGCTAAACAAACCTTTTGGCTTTTAATAATTTATTAATAGTTGAAAATTAAAAATTATTTAATATTTTTTCTCATTGATGTAATTTTTTATTTAAAAGCGATATTGAACATTTTTAAAATAAATTATGGTCTCCGATAATACTATAAAATTTTTTTATTTTATTTTTTTACGGTGGTTTAAACTGGTAACACACAAGCAATTAACTAACGATACAAATTTAAACATAAAAAAACCTGACTGCCGTGATATGTTACAATAACATTAATCTACTGTTCTTGAAAGATCGAGATTAACCAATTCATAAAAGGTTATTAGACCAATAGTTTTTGTAACAAGTTATAAAGTATCAAATTTTCTTATTTTTTACAAGAAAAGATTTTAAATGCCTTCTAATATACAATATCATTTTTACATTATAATAAACTTAATAAATATTATAAGCAAGGCTCGAATTTTAGAGCACTAAAAATAATTGAAATATGTGCTATGATATGACCTTAAAAATATTAAAATAAACGCTATAATATTATGCCCTAAAAACATGAAAAATAGCAAAAATAAAAATTTATAATTTATAACATAAATGTACTTAAAAAACATTCAATAACATAATTGATTGATAATTAAATAATATCACTAAGGAATGGATTTGAATGCAAATTGTATTTTTTTCTGAATCATCGAAAACATAGCTCTTTAAGCACAACGTTCATTTCATACAACAAGGAATTAAAAAATGTAACTTTTATTTTACATTTTTTTGACATTATTAGCGCATTTAAATGTTTTTATGTCATTTTTATATAGGAATGGATAAAAATCGATAAAAATTTAGTTAACATTTATTCTAAAAGAATAAAATAAAATATTATTTATCTTATAATATGTCGTACTTCTATTTTTATTTATTATTATATTTTTATCGATCAGATAAATGTGACGCCAGATGAAATTATTATTGATGCGTAGACATACATCATACATGCGAATAATACGCGCAAAATATTATACATGAATAATTAATACCAATTTATATAATTAAACACATTTTTTCAATATTAAAAATAATTTTAAGAGCATTTTTTAGCGCATTTTTAAAAAAATTCTATTATGAGTGCATTCAATCGTATTTTTTTATGACATTTATCTTGTTTTTTAGGGCATTTAAATCCGTTCCCTAAATACTACAATAACCGTCTCTCTATTAATAAAAAGAAAATAAGTCTAGGAATCTTACAATTTCAAAAGATTGAATTGTTGTAAATGCTCATTCGACTCTTTGCTAATTCGATTTGTGTACATACTACATAGTATATATATCATACCAAATTGAAAGTAATAAAAAATAAATACAAGTATCAGTTTCGTTTTAAAATAAACCTTCTTATAAAAAACGTAACAATAATACTGTAAAATCTGTCTACAACAGTATAGAAATATGAAAAACAGAAATCTGTCTATTACGGACATAATTTATTGTCTATATAAAAATTGACTCTGTTCACGTTTTGTAGAATAAAACGAAAATATTTCTAATCCTAACTTTATTGCAGATCCTGTCTTAAACATATTATTCAAAATTAAATTATTGCAATTTTAATTAGAATAAACAATTACAAGGAAAATCTAGGATACTTGTTTTTATATATATATATATATATACAAGTACTACGTATAATATAATACCTGTAATATGCTTTTCATGATACATTTAACTGTTTCAATTGATGTAATGGTAAAATTTTAAAAATATTTATGGAAATTAACTTTTGAAATGATAATTGTTAATTTGTGTACCACACAAACAAGATCAAGATGTCCAAGACGAAAAATATTTATGTAAACAAAAAAACTAGTTTCAGACGATAATCGAGTACTTACGGTGATACAATCTAAAACAACACAACTGTTCCACATATTTGAGAATAAGACACGTATTAAAATTAAAACTATAAAATTATATCATTATGATTTTAAAAATGCTAAAAAGTCCATTTTTAACCACTTTTCTACTTGAAAAAACATAGGGCATCAACTAAATAAGAAAATTTTAATTACAGTCTAGTTGTTACTTGTTTTACAAATTAAAAATTATAAAATGCATTATATTTTAAACACGTTTACTACTTAGTTTTTTTTATGTACATATTTATAATAAACTGCTGTATTGTGCTAAATTTGCATTACCTACTATTATTCAGTTTAATCACGTATTTAATATAAAAAAAAGAACATAAATTACTCGTTAAGTATAAAAGTTAACAATGTACTTAATTTGTCAGTATATTTAATAGCAGTTTCACAAGATAATGCGTAATTATTAAATTTGTTGGTAAATTTACAGCTTATAATTATTTTTCGATATCTTTACCGAAGCTATAATTATAATGAATTTTTGAATTCCTAACAGTATTCGCTTTTTTTCTGCGAGATAAATAACAAATAATAAAATAACACCAATATACTTTTACATACTTCAATATATTTTGTAAGTCGCTTTCCATTATATTTAATATTCAACCAATTCGTACTTAAAACAATTAAACAAATTACTATACAGTTGAATAATTTTCAAACAAATAATGTGCTAAAGCGGTTCCATGAAGTAATTTCAGATTTAAAGGAATTTAATTGTCAATATCAATTAACAACATTTAACTGAAGCAGCTATTTGCTTTCAGTTATTTAATTGCCATACAAATTACAAATTATGCATACGATTTAATGTATTGACTTAAGATACCCCGGGGAATCGGCAAAACGATTTTTCCGCAAACACTTGACAACTATAATATTATGTAAAAAGCGGTTTAGTTAAATGAAAACCCAAACAAATTGTCGATCTATTTAATGCTCATAACCAGGGGCATCGTATATACGCACATAAATCAAAATTTTTTTAGAGATGTAGAACAACATTCGCAATGTATAGTATATCCATAATTTAAATAGATACCACTGCAATAACCACGTATATTGTCAATAATAATCTACGACAATATAATGAACGTTAGCTATATTATAGTCACCGCGTGGAATACTACAATAGTAAAGTTATGTAAACTATGAGCCCATCATTATATTCTATCTGTAATTTATACATATAATATATATATTTATGCATTGTATAAATATGTCTGTTTTTCTTGTCTCGAGTAATATATTTATTAGTGCAAGTGAGTAGGCTTATGCGGTTTTGACAAAATGGATATCATGAATTATTTGAGAACATTACTCTTGTTAGGGAGCTTTATTATAGAATGAACGTAATATACAAGGTGATTCACCAAACTTGTTCACCCCCATTTTTTTCTTTGATGATTATTTAATTAAAATTCTTATTTTCAAAACGTAACTCTTATTAGCTTCGTTTTTAAATACTTAGGTTTTTGTAACAAAGAGTGTCTTATGGCAATACCAACTTGTTTTTTTTATCGAAAATTAATTTTTTTTAAATTGATTGGTTCCAATTTTAGAAAAAACAATTTTGGACATCCCTAGAATATTCCTTAAATTATGTAAAAATTTAAGTATGGCCCTTAGGTATACTTAAAAATTTTAAATCAAAATTCGAATCAGTTCATTATTATAGGATAAAGTTGGAGGGGGTGAGTATACTTGATGAATCATCCTGTACATTATATACAAACGGTATATAAATATTTAATCTCATCATGTACGCCACCATTGCAATATAAAATATTATACAATATATTATTATTTATTAATTTATTATACAGTGAGAAGGGAAACACGTAGAGATGATGAGAAAGAGAACACCACCATCATATCTGTTTTCCGGAGATGGGGGGCAAAATCATATTTCATACATTATTTTGACGGACAAAAGCCCCCGTGCAAAATGATTCACCGACATTCGCAATAGCCATTGTCCCTTGCTAGCAAGTAGCAGTCAATATGAAATAGGCTAGGTGGACACATATGCACAGGGTTTTTTTTATGTATCGCACTTTATTTTTGTGCAGGCTGTGGACATCATTTTATTATTACGACTGTATACACATATTGCATATAATATGATGTGATTGTATTTAAATCCACAGAATCTTATGCATTTACTACACAGTATACTAATTTTTCTATTGATGATAAAATTATAATCCGTCAATTTGTGGCTATACATATTTTAATTTTATAGTAAGACACGATAATACTTACTAAGGATGTAACATTATATTTTGAATAGTTTGTACGTTTTTAGATAAATAATGCATATAGTTAATATAGTATATTATTATGTAATTGATTTTTTAAATCATAATACATAATGTTTATTACCTAATAATTTGACCATACTATTACTTTTAATCGTTTTATCGTTTATTAGACCTGGTAATTGTTATTTTAGAAAAGCAAACACCTATGAATACAAAAAATAATGTCAAACTAAAAAAAACCCTACTTTATGTATCAATTCATATTATTTGTATACAAATATGACGTCACAACATATTGTATAAAAAATAAAAGGTACACATTTAAACATTTTGAATAATATAGTTATTTGAATTTACAAAACTTTATTGAATATTTTAAAAACATTTTTAACCACATATTATTTTAATCATTTTTACGTAAAATTCATCGTACTTCACACCTCAAACATGAATATAGTATAACAATTAATTAAAACAAAATAAAATATTAAAAAAATTACTGTATACCAACACATCTATAATATACAAAAAATATTTACAATAATATATTATACAATAAGGCGACACTTTTCACGTACAACATCGATTGTTCTTAAAATTATTAAAATATTTTAAAAATTTTTTTTTTTTTTACATAATACGAAAAAGTCTAGATTAAAATAACATTTTTTAAAGAAAAATTTATAATTTTACATATATTATTATTTAACGATATTTTTTATCGTTATTATTTTTGTTTTACTTTTTTAAGTGAAAAAATATTTTAGAGCATAATATTTTTCCGAGTATTTTAATGTTTAAAAATGTAATTTTAATTAACTATATACGTATTCTTAATTTTATTTTTTTCAAAATACTCAAAAAATAACATAATATATAAAAAAAAATGTTTGGAACACGTTTTCGGTTTTTGAATTAATAAGTGTCTTTTATTAAAATAACCACCCGGTATGGATAAATATATTAATATGTATATTATAA
The DNA here is from genome assembly GCA_020882235.1 of Schizaphis graminum. Lineage (NCBI taxonomy): Eukaryota > Metazoa > Arthropoda > Insecta > Hemiptera > Aphididae > Schizaphis > Schizaphis graminum. Next base: position 86,081,848 of record CM037032.1, on the reverse strand, counting down.
TTTAAATGGTTCTTCTTATTCCTATGTCGATCAGCCGAAGCTGTTAATCTCATCGCGTACATGTGGATCACTTCGACGCTGTCATCAACCCTAATTGATATCACTCTGGTAAAACGACGTTGACACACACATGTATTACCCAAATATTGAAATATGTATATTATACAGATGTTATTATAATATATGAGTAGTAATTAATTGTTTTCGGCTGACCCATATTGAAATATTGACATGTTATATATTGTACGGAATATTATAATAATTATTATTATATGGATTTACTATCCATATAAATGCGATGTCGTAGTTGTCCTATAAAACAAAACTAACCTGTAAACTATACAATATATATGGTAAAAAAATATTCATAAAATATCGTATTAGGAATGAGTATAAGAAATAAATAATAATATTAAAATAGTTATATTTATGAAAAATTATTGCATTTCAAATTGTGGGTTTCTATTTCAGTATATGTAACCATCATAGAATTCGATTTCGATTGGTTACGTTTACATAATAATATATTTTATATTGGATTTGTTTGCTGTTTTTATGTTTGACAAGACAATAAAAGTACTGTTTCCATTTATTTATTATAATTTTTATATAAATGTAATAATATAATATAAGTACCTAAATCATTATTTATTAGATATTATTAACAAGTAACAACACAATATTCTTAGATTAGGTATGAACTACACTAATACAGTTTTCAAACTATGTGTTTTGCTTAAGGGGATCCCATCCCGTGATTTTCTGTCTTTGTCTAACACATGCGAGATATAGTATTTTAAACATGTTTTTTGTCAAACATACTAATTGATTTAATGAAGCGATAAGAATTCTCAAAACAGATGTGAATTTATCGTCAAGTCTATTTAGAATCAAATTTATTACAGTTTTGATATTTTCCCCTAAATTTCTAAAAAAAAAATATGTTAAAAAAGAGTAATTCAAAATTGCCGTATTTCAATTTTTAGAGAAGTTAAAATCAAAAAGTCAAAAATCTTGGAAAGTCAATTTCAAGTAAACTCAACGAAAAATTCAAATCTGTTTTTAGAATTGTTATCGCTTCATTAGATCAAATGGTATGATTAGCAAAGGATCCGTCTAAAATCCTATATCAAGTGTGCGTTAGACAAAAACAGAAAATCACGGTATCGAATCCTTTTAAGAAGAAAACACACCATAAACAAAAATAAAAACTTTTATTTCCTGTGTCAACAATCAGTTTTAGTTTTAAACAGTTATAAATCTTTAACTAATTAATAAGTATAATATATTTGAAGTATTTGTAATAAATCAATACATATTTATAAATTATTAATTTGGTTATTAAATCAAAGTAACATAGTACGCTGCTATAATAATGAAACAATATTATCTAAGTCTTTATAGTTATAGATTAACAAGAATGTCGTGTATTGTAATTAGATATCATTGGTAAACATAATATAATAATGTAAAATTAATAACTATAATAGCCTATAGGTACGACTTTGATGTCAATACGATTATCATATAATATTATTATATTATTATTATCTGTTTTTAGTATGCTTTGTAACATATTATATTATAATAGGTGAACTAAATAATTAATTTTATATTTTAATTTCTTATAAACTATCAGAGAATTATACATTTTGGGCAGTTCCAAAATCCAAAATTAATTGATTTTAATACGAATTTGTTCTCTTTTACTCGTACCAAAAACCTTTATACAAAAACCTTGCAATTCGTTTAAAATAAGTCTTTTCAACGTTTGAGGATTAAATTTCAACAAAATGTATTATTTTCAAAGAATAATGACCATATTTTTTTTGGCAATTTGATCTTATCTTTACATTAAATGAGTAGAAAAAAAATCCCAATTAAGTATTAAAAAGTCTGAAAATGCAACTCAAATCGTATATACCTATATTTAAGCTACAATAAGATATAGGTATACCTAAATATGACAATATTTCACAACAACATTATTAGCTCAATAACATTAAGATCTTAAAATAATGATTCTAAATTCCAATATTCAATCATTTCTTAAAAACCTTGACTAACAATATTTATTTTATGATAAATCGTATGTACTGCACCTTTTACAATTTCACTATAATATTTTAAAATAGGTACTTTATAAAAATCTACAATAACTTTATAAATAAACTGGACTTAGAATAACAGTTGGTCTGGAAAATAAATTGTTGTATTAACTATATAAAATATTGAAACACAGCAAAAAAACAACTGGCACAATTATAAATATTTATTATTAATCATAATATTGAAAATATTTCTCATAAAATATAGGTAACGATCTAATTTTAAGCATTGTTTACTGCATCATAAATCCAATTTGGAAATAATAAGTTTGATAGATAGATATATAAAAAAAAAATGAAAAAATAGTTTCAAAACCAAATTTAAGTTGAATATTTAATATAATATTATCTCAATGGTTTGCTATATGTAGAATTCTAACCTATGGGATGGAATGATTTTGTCCATGAGCAGTTATATGTGTTATTTGAAAAAAAACTTTATACTCTGTATAATACGAGTATAATGTTACTGTTATACTGTGAAAATTATTCAATTTGAAAACTTTTAAAATTTCAATTTACAATTAGCTCCAACAAATACATATGAATAGAGCATAGACTACTAGTTCTATAAAAATTCCAAAAAGTTAAAAGGACCTGAATTGCCAAACTTTCAAGAATAATATAGGGGTTTTTGACTAACAAAGTCTGGTTTTATGCTTAGAAATGGCTGGTTGAACTTGATTGATACAGATGTGGAGCTTTCGAGAAGTTAGAATGGTTGTTTTGTGGTTAATCGGAATAGGTTGTACAAACAAATTCTGATTAAATTATTTAAACGGTATATTCAAATTCTGGATTTTGGTTATTACTAATAAAAGATCAATATTAATTTAAGATGTAAATATAAAGATAAATATTCTTAGTTCTGGTCTGATGAACTTCGAATTTGCATAATAATTTTTATTGTTGTCATTAACACTTTATTATTTCTTATAACTAAATTATGTATATTCATAAAAGGATACATTTGGATATTTTATAATATTAATATCTTAATACTATTATTAATATATTACTAAATTAAAAAGTAGGTAATTATGAAACCATTCTGCTAAACATTGGGTGTCAAGTGTAACTCGTTACTAAGTAAGTCACTATTTGGATATTGTGTTCAATTTAAATTCAATAAATTAATCATTACATATGAAAAACGTTATGAGTGGAGATCGTCTGTCATTTTATTATCATTTTATTTATATATTACTGTTAATTGTTAACATTTTTTACCATTTGTAATATATTATAAACAATAAATCGAAAAAAGTTTACAAGTTGCAATTATTATAATGTTTAGAAAATTACAATGTATATAAAATATAATAATATATGTAAAAGTTTCAAATAGGTACTCATGCAAAATATTTTTATAGATTATGTATAAAAAATATAACTAAAATTTTCATTATTCTTCGTTTAAACATCAAATTTTTACCTAACATCAAATATTTATGAAAAGAAAAACAAATTCTTATATTTTTTAGATTTTTTAGTTTCGGTATGAAACTATGTATGAGAAACTTTTAATTGAATTACCAAGTTTAACTTTTTATAAACATTGAACTACAAAATAATTTACATATTGTTATGATTTGAAATTAAAATGCTTAAAAAATATATCATGTTTATATATCTTCAATATTTTTAAATAGGTAGCTATAATAAAGCTAATATTGAATTTTATAAAAATGTTTGATCGACATTTATAGAAAAATGACTATAAAAGTCGAAAATGTGAAACGTCTATGTAAACATCTCAAAAAAGTCAAAATAATTTGATAAATTTTATAATTTAGTTATAGAAAATCTTAATTTAAACATTTCGTGTATATTTCAAGTACTTACAATAATTCGTTTCTAGTTGAATAAAAAAAAAAAATTGATTTTGTCAAAAAAAAGTTTTGTGTGAAATTCCCATTTTCTTTTTTCTTGGCCATTTTGAAAAACATTAAGAATTATCTATAGTGACTACTTTAACTAGTTCCACAATATTGTTATCGGAAACCATCCTGAAAGTTAAAGTCAAAGCATTTTTACTACTATCGTTTATTTCTTTATACAAACACAAATAAAAACGTATATCATTGCATTATCAAGACATTCACAGCTCCGCTCAAATCTAAGATATAATGATTTATAAGTCCAGTGAGAATACGATTAAATATAAATTTACCTTTTAATTTTTTTATTAATTGTCTTTTTGTCGACTACATTTTACTAGTTATAAGCTATGATAACATCTAAATATTTCTTTATACTTTTTCAAAAATAGTAATCGTTTTCATGACATTCAAAACAAAATTAAAAACATTTTATCAATCTTTTTATAATCATATAATAAATGAGCTATTAGGATCAATATGCCTAATGAGTATATTGTTTTAAAAATACAATTATGAACACATGCTTATCTATATTATTCAATTATATAGTACTATAATAGATGGTAATTTATTATCGAAAATACATATGAATAATTATAATATATATAACACCAAATTAAAATGATTCAGAATTAATTCATTAAAAATGTATAAGTACTTCATTATAAATATTGAACACTTGATTATTATTTTATTTCCTAGAATATGTTCGGATATGATTACTGATTAAAACCACTTCAGACGCGATATTATATAGAATATTTTTATAGCGCCAATAAGTGTTTTCTGAAAGATATAATTGTAAACAAGCTTTTCTAGTTGAACTTTTAAGTTAAAAACTGCAAGTTTTGCCTATGGTTTTTTTATATTAAAATAATCACACTGTCGCCTATCACCATCATTGGACAATATCAATTTATATTTAGTCTGTTATCAAAATTATAATGAAACAAAAAAAAATCCATATTGAAAATTCGCTGTTTTATATAAACGTCAATATTCCATTTTGGCAAATAATTTATCATTGATTAAAATAATAGTTAATATTTGAGGAAAGTATATCTATATGTATATATAATATTAATATAGGTGTATTATTCATCTGACATGATAAAATTATGCTAAAAACTACACTCGATAATAAAATTGTATTTCCTTTGAAACGTTATTCCAATGTGTTTTTATGGGATACTTATTGTTCCAAATATAAAATATGGACGCATGATGCATCAGCGCGTTGCAGTACGTACTCAGAATTTGAAGGCATTCTTATTGTATATTATACCCTTGAGACTGGTTTCCTCATTTCTTTTTATTAAGTATTTTTTATGTCCTGGTATACACAGATACGATGTGCGCGTCATAGTTGTCTTATGAAAGACTCGATTATTCTGTATAATATTATATAAAAATAAATATAGTTTTTATATGCGCTTTACAGAAAACTATGTATATATATATACCTATCCTATAGATCATACAAGCAATAACCGTAACAGGATGTTTGATGAAATTGTAACATTGAGAGAATAGGTTATTTTTATTTGATTTTAATAATAAATATAATTTTATAACTATACCTACATCGGATGAAAAACAGACGAATAAAAACCAAAAGTTTACAGATAATATTTGTAAACATTAATTTCTCATATTTTTGTATATTATGTTTGATATGCATTTATATATATATATTACACTGTATATAATAACAATCTCATAACCTTAATTATGAAGATTAACTTTTTTAAATCTGATTAAAATTAAAATATGTGTATTCATAAATCATCCATCCAACATACTTTATCATCCTTTAATCCAAATATGTATTTACTAAAGATCACTCTCTCCAACTTTTTAAAAGATTTCAAAGATCTTATTATTTTTTTTTTTTTTACTCTCTCTTTATGCTGACAATAAAATTCTTAAATTTAATCATCCATATTCTTTCCACAGACCGAAATAACATCTTTGCAATTATTTTTCTTTGACATTAAGCATACAAATGTGTTCTTTTTTATTTAATTATGTAATAGCTAAAAACGAAACTAAGTACAAACTATTCCATAACCTAACTCCCCATTTCCAGCTGTTCATTATTTGGTAAACATTTTTCTAAAAATTTCGATGTATTGCCATCTATGTTCTTTAATCATGAAGTACAAGAATCTCAAACACTTTAAAATATGATCTTTAAATATATTTAAAATTTGAATAAATGCATTATTTAATTTAAAAATTGGGGGTTAGTATGATTGGTGAATCGCTCTGTAAATTAAATGCTGAATAAAAAAGTGACTACTAAATAAATAAAAGTAGTCAAAATATACAAAAATCAATAACACAATTAATAATAATAAAATGTAATATTTTTAAATGATTTTTTTTTTTAGTTTCTAATACTCAAATACACAAATGTTGCAATAATAAAAGTATGATAATTAAAAACCAATGGTATACAAACATAATAAATTATAATCACTATGGTTGTTAAAAATTTCTCATTACTTACATTTTATAAATCCAATATAAAAATCAACATGTATCTAAGTTGTACCGGTTGAAGAGCCAAAATATTCTTCATAATAAATATCTACAAGGTAAATACTTGATTCGAGTCTACTTTATTGAATGAATTCTTCATTCATTTTTATCCGAAAAAAATACTTATACATTTGAAACAAAATATCGGGACAGCTAATATTATATAGAATTTTCAGCTGGTAGTTAATATTAATACCGTATTGATATATTGAAATACTGTGAATTTAATTACATCAAATAATAAATGATATTTGTTTTCTGTTTCTGTCCAAGTTGTATAAAATTATACATAAATACACGTTTTTATTTCTGATGGATTCGTTATCAATTATTATTAGGATTCGGGACTTATAGCATTTGCATATCCATCACAAATATAGTAATACATAAATACATTTCATAGTAAGAAAAATTCAAATATAAAATTATATTTTCGCATATTTTTAATTATTTAGCTATATTAACGCATATTAAACAATTTTTAACAATTTATGGATAATATAATTGTTTAAAAATATGTATTAATTAAAATGTTGAACGATTAATTACAAACAGTTTTTTTTTTTAAATCATAAACAATAATTTTTTTTTTTATTTTATGTATTTTACATTTTTATATTATAATTCCGTAATAATTACTATAATACTATTATTAACATTAAAATAACTAATATGATGTAAAATATAATTAAAAATACTATTTGTGTAGCTATTTATCACAAAAATATTGAACATTCACGTTATCTATAAATACTTAACAAAATCAATTTGAAACAATCAAAAACAATGTAGTTATCCTAGTTGTATAATCCTTAATAGGAGAGCTTTCTTGTTAGTTTCAAAACGTTCGAAAAATTGAAAAGTTCAATGTGATTACATAGGTAGAAATTTGATTTATAAATGTATAATAATAATATGAAAATCTTCAATAGTTATTTTTTAAATGTATAATTTTTTAAGTTTGTAGGGTTATATATAAATGCATATTTTAATATTTATTAATGCTACAAGTCCCGAACCCTGAATTTATTATAAACAAATATAATAATTGTGCTCGTGAATAGTGTACGACAAATTAAATGTAAATGCAATACTTGCAATAACATAATATTATCACAAATAATAATATAAAAACATGCATTCACGTAATTATCAAGCTTGTACATATAGTACGATTAGTTACCTAATTTTTTTACTTAATTATTAAATAGACAATAATTTTGAATTTTTTATTGTTTTTCTGTATCAACATCTGTAGTTTGTATATATTATGTATACAGTGAAAACTGTCTACAACGAATCATCTGAAAGGATCAAGGGGATTCATTCGTTATAGTTTTTGAATAGAAAGGGCTTAAAAAAACAAATTTTAAATTATTCATGTACAAAGGTTAGTTTAACTATGTATTATTATTTATTATACACATTATTATTTTTACATTACATGAATACATGAATATTTAATTACATATATATTTTATTATTTTATTAAATTATATCATAATTATTATATTAAACTAGTATACTATATATTTTATTTTAAACTATTATTTAAAAACATCTGTCATCTTTGCTTAAACTTATTTACTCAGCCAATATCTTTTGTATTTTTCTTTGAATTTTTTCCATGTCAACTTTAAATCATCTCCATAAAACAATAAATATTTTTTGAAATTTGTATTATAGAACATAAAATGTTGTTTTGTTATTGAGAGTGATTAATACACTACACATAATGAATTAATTAATAGGTTATAAATCAAACCAACCATTATGATGTTATATTTACGTTGATAAGAGTTTTTCGTTGTAATGAGTTTCGTCATGAAAAATTTTCATTGTATGTATTACAATATTTTGACAATAGTGGTTTTATTTGAATATGCCTATTGTACGTACGTTAACCAAATGAAAATCATCACGTCATATTTTTTTATTTTATAAACGTATAAAATATTATACTCTCTAAGTCGACAAGTTGCTCTCCTTCGCGATACAATTCGTCCTGTTGAACTTTATTAATAAATATATATCCATATCGGTGTTCCACAGACATTTTTCTCGTCAAATATAAACGCACTTTCATTTTAGACTATTTTCACTACGGCAAACAACTATATACAATTTCGTTTATGATTTTATACCTAAGCCCTGCGTAATAATAGAATTTCAAGTTAAATCGAATTGTTTCCTGCGTATACGTTTATATGTCATATGTATATAATATATATACAAACACATACATATTACATATAAGTACTATCAACTAAAGAGTGGATGCCTGATATTGCGAATTTCGTTGCACATTGTTTGCGATTTTTAATAAATTCAAATAAGATGTAAAACGTAATAGGTACAATAGATACATAAAATATGTAATATTATAATATTATACTGTATAATATGGGCGGAATATTGTCTACACCATATAATAAAATAATACAAAATACGCGAGCATCATCATTGTAGGTACTATTATAGAACATTATATTTTTATACAATGTCAACAGGAATTTGAGTCAAGCCAAATAACACAAAAATTAAAAACTATAGAAATATGTATATACCATAGACCGTCAAGTAGTAGTGTATAGTGTATACATGATAATTCTGTTTGTATATTACCTATTAAAACAAAACTGCTCACCCGTTTGTACTTTAAGTAACATATGTGCATTTACTAGATGATTATTTTACAATGGACAATATTTAACGATTAATTTTTTTTTTTTTTTGTAATCATAACATGTAAATGATATAAAACGTAAGATGGAAATAGATATCCTGCATAATGTATGGTTTTAAATCCTCATTAATAATGATAAAAACACTGCTATAAAATCATTAAAAAAAAACAATAATATAATTTTCAATTTGATATTTATTCTAATTTAATTTGATATAATTGATATCTAGTTTTAAAATTAAAAAATCGGGTAAGTGAATATCGCTCTGCTGTACATTAGGGGGTGGGATGGACATCGGACTAGGGTAGGTTAAATTTGAATGCAATGATAGGTATATCATTGTATATGAAAAACGATTCTGAACGGAGATGATTTGTCAGTCTAGGATATATTATATATATTGTCATATATTCTATTTTGAAACTAATTCAAACATTTAAGTAAAAGTTCTTACGTTTAGTGTATTTTTGATTTCAAATTAAAATTAAAACTTTAAACACTCGTAAAATTTTTTAAATTGAATAATTATCAAACTTTTTTATAATTATTCTATGCTTAACTTATGTACAGCATAGTATTAAATTTTCAATTCTTAGCTTTTGATAGTAAAATATTTATAAATTTTTAACTACCAAATAGTGAAAAATATTCATGATTTTGACAAATTTTTGTCAATATTTGAACTTCAAATGCTAATAAAAAAAAATTGTGCCTATGTATTCTTATAAATTTTTTATTGCCATAAGAATAACTTATGAGGAACTTTGTATTAATTTTTCAAATATTTTAACTCAGCCAAAAAAATTTTATCGACACTTCAAAAAAAAATTCTTAGGATAATTGAAAATTTCAATTGTCTTTAAATAGCTCAAAAAAAGTCAAAATATTTTGAAAATCAAATCACGTAAATAAAATGGCAATCTAAATAACTGGTAAAATTTTCAAGTATTTACGACTTATACTATTTGAACAACAACAAATATCAAAAATCGTTTGAGGCTAAACCGTTATTTAACGCGATTTTGTAAATATTTAAATTTCAAACACTCATAAAAATTTTTTTTCTGAATCCGGTAGAGTATTTTTAAAAGAAATTTGAAGAAAAGTTTATAGAGAACCTTGTACCTAACACTTAGTTATAAAAGAAAAAACTTTACGATATTTCAACCACAAAATTACTTGCAAATTTTCGCAATTTTAACATATTTAAGTGCTTAACACTTATAAAAAAAAATTGTGACTAACGATTTTGGATTTTTTTTTATCACTTTAATAAAAACTTATAAGAAACCTTGTATTAAATTTTAAAGATTTTCTGGCCGGCCAAAAATATTTTATCGTTGTCTACGTCAAGCACATAGATGACATACACGAAATCGCCTACTTACAATATAAAACGCTGCTATTACGTAAATCTAATCTAATTTTTAACAAAAAAATAAAACAGTTATTGATATTGTAAATTTGTCACTGTTAAATTAATCTCCTGCTTGTCTATATTATGAATAGTAACATAATACGTACATTGTATAATGTACGGTATAAGTAACCCACAACGATTTTATGGTAACGATACCTGGAAACAGCTGTCCCGAAATACTGCTGTGTTTCAGTTATTGATTAAGAATAATAATACAAAAAAATAATAAAAAGATGATAACACGTCAGAAACCGGTAGGTATATAAACAAATAGTATATATACATATAGTACACCCCCGTATTCGAGGTTGTTCATCGTTTTAAATGTTGTTATTGGTTTATTAATTTTTATAATAATATGTTGGAAAGGTTTTCTTATCCGCTAAAAACGAATGATACACACGCAGCCCGAGCTTGTATGCGCGTGTAATGATTCGTACCTAAAATTTGTGTTTATTTTCCATTTGTCATCAGTATTTTGTACTCAATTGCCTTAATTTTTTACTGAATAGTTTCAAAATGGTATTTTGACACGCTATTTCAATTTTTGTTTGATTTTTGTTTGACTTTTAAAATTAAAAAAAAATTACAATATATAATTACAGTTATCTATAATTTTAATTAAATGAAACGAGCAAGAATTTGTATTACTAAAAACGTGATGAATATTATTATTTGTTATACTAATGACACCTCCAAAAGTAAAGTCGATTGTAAATGCATATATTAAATTATTTTGAATTACATTTTTTATTTAATCGTATGGATCCGCTACAGTCGACGATGATGATTATGGTATTTTTTATGTATAAATTACCACCATATTTTCATCAGTCCTACAGTTTTACTTATTAACTTCTATAATATTATTATTATTATGCCATTATATTATATATTCACCACAAAATTAAAGTCTTCCATCACGTACTTTTTTATACATTCAGAGTTAACATGGTCGACCATTCTGACTCTTTTTTATAATATCACCCGGTGAACTAGTTTTTTGTATTTCTACGAAAATATATAATATGCGTCTGCGAATTAAAACGAATATATTAAATTAATTCTATATGCAACGTATACGAAAATGGGTAGAATTTCTCTATAAGATTCAAATATCTGTTTTACATATTTGTTATTGTTTTTATTTTTCATTTAGACAAATAAATTGGACTATGTATATCAGTCGTAGAAAAATAATTGAACGGAATACACAAACAGTGGTCTACCTATATCGTGTATTGAATGATTTGAATTACAGACAAAACTCAGTTATGATATAATTTTATTAAAATTGATTATAAGCTGAGCACATAGCTATGTATGTACAATTAACGTTATATTTTAAATGTTTACAAAACAATTGGGAAAATAATTTTTTATGTTAACATACAGATTAAATACAAAGTGATTCACCAAGTATTATAGTAATCCTTATTTTGTCCTTTAATAATAAATCAATTTTTATTTTTAGAATTTTCTAGTACACTTGAATATTTTATTTTCCAAATCTTGAAATATTCTTTTACCACTTAAAAAATATCTCTTAGTGGGATAAATTTATTTTTATTAAATGAAAACCCCCATTTTTTATTGTAAATTATTTAATGAATATATTTTTTTTAAATTTATATTTATCTAATTTTAAATTTTAAGTTTATACTATAATAGTCCTTAAAAATAAATCTTTAAAAACATTAATTAAATATCATATTGGTTTTAGTGTTTATTATATTTGGATCAGTCTTACATATTATAAATCTAGATGGATTAGTATAAATTACTAACATTTTTAAAATCACCAAGCCAATTATTATGAATCTGTTATAATAATTACACAAATAAAAGTAACTCAAAAACTACTCATTTAAATTTTAATTTTAACGCTTCAAAATCTTTTGAAACGAAAAATAAACTATTTTGTTGTTGAACCTCCAATCTTAATAAAAAAACTCATTGAATAGTGAAAAAAATCTCAAAACTTAAAGTATAGTTAAAAATTTCAAAAGTTAGATTCTGAATAACCGCATAAATAAAAAAAATAAGGTAAATATGATTTGTAATTCACTTTGTATACTATCTGTATGTAAAAATGAAAAATATACCATCTATATATTATGTTAAAATATTATGTATATTATATCATACGTACATATAACATTCAGTGTTCTATTTTACAGATGGCTCACATTAGTCGCATTAATTATAATATTATAGTAGTACATAACAATAATAATAACATATAAATAAGTTTAATGAAGGTATATTATTCACTGAATTACACAGCTGCTATATAAGCGCGAAATTGTAATTATACATATACATTTTATTCATTTCCAATCGTATTGATTGTGAGAAAATAATACTCTATATTACATACTTTGTACTCTACATAACTATTATATAATAGACACACTATGACTTATGTGAATAAAATCCATCGTGATTTTATATCTGAAAAACATAAATATTTTGTAAACAAATATTATGTTCTCGTATCAAAATTTCGTTTTTTTTTTCATTCATACTTTTTCTTTCTCTATTTCATTAAATATTCAGCAAAAATACCAAAATTTAAATCTACAACTATGTTAATTACACTAGTATACGACGATGTGTCTATATATATTTATTACATTACAATAATTTAAAATCAAACAATATTTCAACAAATTAAATTATAAGCCCATATCCTTCATAAATAATTTCTTTATTACGTTATTTTCGTACGCATTGTAATATAGCGTGACTTTTATTTGGACTTTATAGTATCTACTAGATAAGCACCTAACTAATATTATAAATACAATAGTAAAAATTGAATAGTATTGTTATATACACAGACAAGTAGGTATAATACAAAAATGTAAATGCATATAATGAAAAAACGATCTAAAAGAAATCTTATATAAGTTTTAGCGTTTACAATTTTCATACAATTTCTGTTCAATACTATTTTTGATTAAAAACAATAATATTAAAAATGCAATACGGATAATTGTAGTTTAATATTGACGTCGTGCCATGATATTGGTATAAAGAGTTAATTAATTTATAATTGATTACCCATTGACCTAAAAACTAAATTTAAATAGGTCTTAAAATTGGCACTTACGTTGATTATAATTTATAACTTTGAATTAGTTTGATTTAATCTCATAATAAATACCACTATACCAGTATAAACTTTATCCTCGTAATACACATTTAAATAATTATTAAGGGGATTGGAAGCGTTGATTTTCTGTCCTTGTCTTACACACGTGGAATATAGGAAAAATAACTATACGCGCCTGACGAAAATCAAGGTACTTCTAGTTGTTCGATTTAAAATATGTAAAGATGATTGAATTGGTATACAAGTTTATTTTGCATCGGTCGAAGTACTTTTTCGATTGTTTTATTGTTTAAATTAAATATTTTGATGAGAATAAATATTTTAAATTTAATGAATTAGTCAATTTTTATTATTAAATATATATTGAAAATATTAAAAATATACTTCGACCGATGCAAAGTAAACTTGTATACCAATTCAATCATCTTTACATATTTTAAATTGAACAACTAGAAGTACCTTAATTTTTGTCAGGCGCGTATAGCTATTTTTCCTATATTCCACGTGTGTAAGACAAACACAGAAAATCAACGTTTCCAATCCCCTTAAGTATGATGACACGGCGTCTTAGATAGGCAACATAGCTACAGAAATCCATACCCTCAAACAAGATGTATTGAATTGGTATGATAAATTAAAATAAATTGATTTGTAATACAATATTATGCTGTAAATAATAATACATTTTTAACTGTGTACATTAACTTAGTGGCATACGCAGGATTTTTCAATGGATGAACATAATACATGCAAGATGCAAATTAAGTACAGTAACAGATTTATTTTCATTATAAATTATTATAGTAATATGTATAATAAATTTGTATATTTCATAATAGATTACAATATATAAAACATATAAATGGTAAATAGTATTTTATGTTTATAAATAGATATGTAATATGTTAAATTACATAATAATAATAAATAATTTTACATTTCATATATTTTGTTCTTTTTTTTAGATTCTGAACAACTAGTCGAAATAATGCTTCAATTTCAAACTTTGGGGGTGGTTTCCGATGGCAAAGTGGATATCCTTGGTGCATTATAGAGGTGAAAAGTAAACATTTTCCAACAGTTTTCAAAAAAATCGAGAAAAACAAAAAAAAAATGACAAAAAAACGGGAATTTTTACGCAAAACCAGTTTTCGACAAAATCGAATTATTTATTTTGCTATAACTCAAAAACTAATCGATGTAAACACTTGAAATTTTCACAAAAGATTTATATTAGCGTTTTCCATACACAGTTAAATTTTCAAAGAATTTTGACTTTTTTTGAACTATTTATAGATAGTTGAAATTTTCAATTTTTTTAAGTATTTTTTTTTAAAATAACGATAAAAATTTTTTGGCCGGCCAAAAAATCTTGAAAATTTAATACAAGGTTTCTTATGAGTTGTTCTTAAAGTTATAAAAAAAAATCCGAAATCGTTAGTCACAATTTTTTTTTATAAGTGCTTAAAGTTCGAATTTATACGAAATATGTCAAAATTGCGAAAATTGGCAAGTAATTTTGTGGTTAAAAAATCGTAAAAATTTTTTCTTTTATAACTAAGATTTGAAAATTCGGTACAAAGTTCTCCATAAAATTTTCTTCAACTATCTGCAAAAAAAACTCTACCGGACTAAAACAAAAAATTTTTATGAGTGATTGAAATTTAAATTTTTACAAAACCGCGTTAAATAACGGTTTAGCCTCAAACGATTTTTGATATTTGTTGTTATTCAAACAGTATAAGTCGTAAATATTTGAAAATTTTACCAGTTATTTAGATTGCCATTTTCTTTACGTGATTTGATTTTCAAAATATTTTGATTTTTTTTGAGCTATTTATAGACAATTGGAATTTTTAATTTTTTTTTATAAATGTTGATAAAAAAAATTTAGCTGGGACAAATTACTTGAAAATTTAATTGAAGGGTCTACATAACTTGTTCTAACTCTCATTCAAAAATTATAAAAATACATAGGCACAATTTTTTTTTATTAGCATTTGAAGTTCAAATATTGACAAAAATTCGTCAAAATCATGAATATTTTTCACTATTTGGTAGTTAAAAATTTATAAATATTTTTCTATCAAAAGCTAAGAATTGAAAATTTAATACTATGCTGTCCATAAGTTAAGCTTAGAATAATTATAAAAAAGTTTGAGGATTGTTCAATTTAAAAAAATTTACGAGTGTTTAAAGTTTTAATTTTAATTTGAAATCAAAAATACACGACGTGTAAAATCACGTTTTACTAATAAATAATTTTCGATTTTTGTTATTTTTAAAAAATTACTAAACGTAAGATCTTGAAACTTTTACTTAAATGTTTGAATTAGTTTCAAAATAGAATATATGATAATATTTCCTGGACTGACAAATCATCTCCGTTCAGAATCGTTTTTCGTATACAATGATACCTATCATTGCATTCAAATTTAACCTACCATAGTCCGAGGTCCACCCCACCCCCTAATGTACAGCAGAGCGATACTCACTTACCGGCTTTTTTTAAGTTAAGTTTATTATTATTTAGACCAAATGCATCATTTCGCCTTTAGAAAATAATAAAAAAATAATATACTTATAAATATTATGAAAATTATAACTAATTATGATAAAAATAATAAATTACCTTTTTACGTAATACTCTCGTTTTATCAAAAAATATTAAACATTTTGAAAGTATAAACAACTTTAAAAAAAAAAAATTATAAATTTTTCTATTTTTATCGTTACATTTTTTTTATGACAACATACATTTTTAATTTAATAAGGTTTTTATGAGTGAAGTAGTGGAAAAATATCTTGCTGAATTTTATATTGATAATAATGAAATTTCAAATAACGTTACACTATCGTCATAACATATTTTAATAATGTGATATGTGATAATATTATGTTCGTCTAATCTTAGGTAAAACACGTGGTTTAGTAGTCAATTGAGAAAAATGTGTTCAATATTATATTATATATCATATTTTTTTACATTTCAAGTTTGCAATGCAAAATGTTATATTCAATGTCGTTAATTAGGGAGCTATATTAATTAAGGTCCTCTAGCTTCTTGGGTAGTTCACTGCTAACACATACATTATATTATATTTTACATACACACATATTTATTATTTTATTTTAATTAAATAGTAACAAAAATAACTATTTATATTACAAAAATAGACGTTATAATATTTATAGTATATATTCCATACATTTATAATACGCGTCCCTGTATATTATGTAATATTATACACGGTTACTTTTTAACACAATATAAAGAGACAATCCAACAAAATATTCCTGGAATTCTGATCCCTATTTCGAACAAAACTATTCTAAAATTAAATCCTCTTGTGATCAACTCCCTTACAAACGTATATTAATATATAAATAAATTTGAAATTATTAAAAGATAAAATTTATAAAATTCTACTTTTCGACAGAATATCACTTGTAACCCAGTGTGCCGTCACCAGCAAGGTTTAACCCATGGCTACGTTTCAATAAATACCTAAAATTTCAAACGATGATGCATCGGTGTTTCTGAGAATTATTATGTACATCGAAAATTCGGGACGTCGATTTCAAACGATGTCAGCACGAAACGTATAAAAAAAAAGGGCCATCAAAGTGATGTACGATAAGCTGAATCGATTTCACATTTTTGTCATCCAGCAAGCCACATAATCTTGCCGACGTAGGATCGACTGATATTTAAAATCTTTGAATTTAATACAATAATGATAAGATCTGTTTTTTAGTAACCTTTATGATATAAATATAATAACACCCAAATGGAATAAAAGTCATTAAATCGGTTATACAATGTGTCCTAAGGGAAGTAACCGGCGAATGTCTTATGATAGGATACCTTAATTTATAAAAAAAAACCACCATTTAAAGGGGATGATCCAACTCTTTTATTTTTATTTTTTAGTTATGGGTAATTTAACATTTTTATAAACAACACCGAATCTACCGAACATTTTCTGACGTACCTATCTTCAAAACTTTTCAACTTTTTTAGTATTTTTATTTGATTTTAAATCTATTTTATTGTTTTACAATAAACATACACAATTAAACGGAAAAAAAATAAATTATTTTAACTAAATAAAATTCAAAAAAATTTATCAAAAATTAGCATTTTTAATGTAAATCACGTATAATACAGTTATTATTAGTAACTCTAAATACAGTTTTTATTTTTATTTTATTATTCGGCTGAATAATCCTTGAAAGTTTTATTTTCATATCTTTTGATATATTAAAAGCATGATTAGTTTATTTTGTGTAGATAAATCATATATATTATATTTAGATGCAAATATTGAAATACATGAAACCTCACAATATAATTAGTCCTGTATTTTAGTGTAACAAATTCAATGTTTACTGGTACCTCCAATCTCAGATTTTATTTTTATAGTATACCATTAAAAACTAACATCGGCGCCACTGTTATCATATGACGCAGGCCGATAACTCCTCCCCCCACCTTGCGCGCGAATACATTGTATACACCACTGGATATGTGAAATAAATAATAATTATAATTATAAATTGATAGAACATTTTTACATATTATAGTGTAAAACTGTTAGACATATTTATTAAATACTACTATTAACTAATAACTATTGTCCCACACTCCATAAAGTACCATTGCTGAATGGATTTTTCAATTAAGTCAACAGTCATCTTCTACCTCATACATCACTTATACTCATTGTAAATGTGTAAAGATATATATTTACAGATTGTATACATACGAATAAAAATCAAAAAAAAAAACTATTGTCCGGTTTTTTTTTTACTTAAGATTTTTTCTGAATGTATTGATTTTATTATAATAACATTTTTTTTTTGTGGATAAATATACGATATTTTGTCGATAAAATACTTTGATTTTCCAAAAGGAAAACTTACTTTTGGATATCACATTCAATCTAGTTTATTCTTTAAAAAGGTTAAATTTAAAAATTCTCAATACTTATTATTATGCTCGGAAAAAACGGTTTTTTACGTAAATCCAGTTTTTGATTTAATCAAATTTTTTTTTATGTAACTCAAAAATAAATAGTTTTGTTATAAAACGTTTAAACCATTATTTTTATTATTATTTAAATAGTTTTTTTTTTTAATTTACAATTTATATTAAATAATACAATAAGTAAATTTGATGAAAAGAGAATAAATAATATAAGGAAGACATGGTAAGAGAAAATATCCATTGGTATGACTCTCGCTACATCTATACTTATATGTATATAAGTATAAAATAAAATAATTAAATTATCTAAAGTCTGAGTTCTTTATGTACGAAAAAATTATCAAAATATTTCAACGATTTATAGATATAAGGAATTTTGAATTTTTTTTAGTTTTTTTATTATAAATGTTAATTAAATAATATTTGCAAGGTAGAAATTCTTGAAATTAATTAAATTAGAAAGCTCCTCGTAAGTTATTTTTAATTTCTTAATTAAAAATATCGAAAATATCCATTAAAATCATGAAAATTAAAAAATTATTTTGTAGTTAGATATACATAAAAATTATTATTATTATATCTAAGATTTAGAAATTTAATACAAGGTTTTTTTTATTAGTTTTTCAGTTTAAATACTGAAAAAAATTTCTGTTGGAAAGCCAAATCAATTTTTTATCAGCATTTCAAGTTAAAATGTTCACAACATTCGATATTTGTTTGTAAAATAATTTTACAAACAGTTTTTGATATTTTATTGTACTTCAAAAAAAAAATTATATATACATAACATTTTTACCAAATATTTATATCATTATTTTCATAATTAATTTTTTTTTTTAATCACTGATTTATTTATATACATGAGAAATTTTCAATTTATTTTCCATAAATATCGATAAAAAATTATTCACTGTGCAAAAATTCTTTGAAATTAAATACAAAAGTTATTCTTATATTTGTATAAAAAATATTAAAAATATATGGATACAAATTCTTTTTATATGCGTTTAAAGTTACAATTTTGGCAAATTTCATCAAAATATCAAAAACTTTTAAATAATTTTGTAGTTAAAATCTCAAAAAAAATTATTTTTGAATCAAGATTTGAACTTTTTATATAAGATTCTATATAAATAGTTCATACTAAAACGTCTAAAACCATAACATTTAAAAATTGTATTAAGATAATTATTCTTTTAGACGTTTTAAGTTCGAATTTTGACAAAATTATTTATTTAAATGATAAATAGTATTGTTAATTATTTTGAGTATCGCTCTGCTGTACATTAGGGGGTGGGGTAGACCTCGGACTAGGGTAGGTTAAATTTGAATACAATGATAGGTATCATTGTATACAAAAAACGATTCTGAACGGAGATGATTTGTCAGTCTAGGATATATTATATTTAAATATTGTCATATATTCTATTTTGAAACAAATTCAAACATTTAAGTAAAAGTTTCAAGATCTTACGTTTAGTAATTTTTTAAAAATCGAAAAATCGAAAATTATTTAGTAGTAAAACGTTATTTTACACGTGTATTTTTGATTTCAAATTAAAATTAAAACTTTAAACACTGTAAAATTTTTTAAATTGAATAATCCTCAAACTTTTTTATAATTATTTTAAGCTTAACTTATGGACAGTATAGTATTAAATTTTCAATTCTCAGTTTTTGATAGTAAAATATTTATAAATTTTTAACTACCAAATAGTGAAAAATATTCATGATTTTGACGAATTTTCGTCAATATTTGAATTTTAAATGCTAATAAAAAAAAATTTTGCCTATTTACTTTTATAATTTTTGAATTAGAGTTAGAACAAGTTATGTGGACCCTTCAATTAAATTTTCAAGTAATTTGTCCCAGCTAAATTTTTTTTGTATCATCATTTATAAAAAAAAAAATAAAAAAAAATTTTAAATTTTAATTGTCTATAAATAGCTCAAAAAAAGTCAAAATATTTTTAAAATTTAACTGTGTATGAAGAACGCTAATATAAACATTTGGTGAAAATTTCAAGTATTTACATCGATTAGTTTTTGAATTACAAAAAAAAATAAAAAAATCGATTTTTTTGAAAACTGTTGGAAAATGTTTACTTTTCACCTCTATAATGCATATAATGCACCAAAGATATCCACTTTGCCATCGGAAACCACCCCCAAAAGTTTGAAATTGAAGCATTATTTTGACTAGTTATGCTGTACACAGACACAAAAAAAAAACAAAAAAACACACATTATTATAAAATCAATACATTCATCACTCCGTTCAGAATCTAAAATTTTACAAGTATTTAAAGTTTTAATTTTAACTTGAAATAAAAAATACACGTGTAAAATAACGTTTTACTAATAAATAATTTTCGATTTTTGTTATTTTTAAGGAATTACTAAACGTAAGATCTTGAAACGTTTACTTAAATGTTTAAATTAATTTCAAAATAAAATGTATGACAATATTTAAGTATAATATTATATCCTATACTGAAAAATCATCTCCGTTCAGAATCGTTTTTTGTATACAATGATACCTATCATTGCATTCAAATTTAACCTACCCTATTCCGAGGTCTACCCCACCCCCTAATGTACAGCAGAGCGATACTCACCCGCTTTTTATTTATTAATTTATATATTATCTCTGTACATATCTCTATTAAGGTTATAATACTTCTTTGTAAACAATTCAAATATTTTAAAATATTTTTATTGATAAACTTCTTGGAACAATTATTCTTATCTACACAACGACAACGACGAACAAAAAGGATAGGTTGCAGATAGCTGGAAACCCGCGGGCCGCCGTGCTGCACAATACGTATCGGCAGTGAATAATTATAATCGTTAATTACTCCACTAAATCGCAACATTTTTGAAAATCTTTTCTTATTACACTGTGAAAATATGAAAAGAACCTCTATTCCAAATTTAAAGTCCGTACGTTGAGTAGTTTTTGAAATACATCGATCAGAGAGTCAGTGGTATTTGGATTTTATATGTATAGATAACTAATTATTGACTAACATTATCGAACTTTATTTATGCCTTATTTATGCCTTTAAAACCTACTCCGTGATATCTTCTTTCATTAAAAAAAAAAAACAATTGAATAAGAAATGCACAGCAGCGTATAAATATACTTACATACTTTTTTATTCTCTGTTTTCCATTTAATATTAATAATATAAGTAAATTGAATCTCGACATCAGTAAACTTTATATATTCTAAACTTTGAACTGTATAAAATCCTTTATTTATATTTACATTGACACCATGCATTGTGGAAGCACCACAAATATTTTTACTAAACATTTAAATCGATTAGTTTTGTGTATAACATAAACTGAGTTCAAATCTTCTTTAATAGTTTAATAGTTTTGAATATTATGAAAATGATTAGATGTATAATATTATTTAATGAGTAATCGTTCAACGATCGTTCAAATTGTTTTGTTTAGACTATTTACAATACACATATTATAATAAATAGCATCTATAATATATTTTACTCAACATCATCATAAATTCAAATTGTTAAATATTGAATCAGCACGTTCGAACTTTGAGTTTTGAAGTTACCGAGAGTTACAATGAATTAATAATTTATTACTTGTACAACTGTACTGGTAATTGGTAATTATAATTGACACATATTATAATATCGTGTGTTATATGGATCATAGTATTATACCTTAAAATGTCACGGAAAATATAATTACTTAAGTACTTACATTTAAGATTACCAAAATTATTGACATAAAAAAAATAGTGACAAAAATGATTATAATAATTTAATGAAAATATGAAAATTGTATATTGAAATTTAAAATAATAAAAACTGATCGAGAAAACGAGTGTAAAAAAAGTCAACCAGTGTAATATATTTTCCATTTATTACTGAAAACCTCATTACGAACAGTTTCTCGTTCGGTAGATTTTTTCCTGTATCACTGTGTATGTGTGACGTATGTATAGGTACGCACATCGGAAAACCACAAAGCAAAAATATAATAAATACGATTATAAGATTGTTGATATAAAAGTAAAAATCCGTTTTTATTTCGACCCTTTGTATTTTTTTGTGCCTGCCAACAGATGTTTTTGTCGACGGAATACAGTACATTGAACATCACTATCGTCGTGCAATGCGTTTTTCTTAATACAATAGAGTGCGCGGGCTGATAAAAAGTTTATTTTTCTCCAAAGCGACGCGCGTTTTAGTTTTTAAGAGTATATATATATATATATATACGTAGAACTTCAAATGTCTGTATAACGTACAGAAACAATACGAAAATCCCTAGAAGGACGTAATTTTATAACATCGTACAAGCGCAGCATGTTTAACGCCGCGTGGACGCTGCAGGTATATCAAGATTTCTCCTCCGTCGACCCTTGCCTCGTGACTTAAACTAGGCTTCGTTAGATGATTTTGATAAAATAATGATATGACGTGTAATTACGTATTAGATAATATATAGTATATACCTAGCAATGACCTTTGCATTCTCAGAGACTAGTTAAAAGAAAAATGTTTTGGTATAATCTCAATGATTAGTGAGATACTAATAACAAATCGAATATAAATTATTTTATATGATGACGTTAAGCGTGCGACTCACAAAATTCATTTTTCATTTAAGTAAGGTTGTTATGCGTAATAATTAACAAGTATAGAGTGGAGACGATTTTTATAGTGATAATTGCTAAAGTGAATATTTTCTAAATTAAAACGCGTTACGTAAGACGTGTGTCACTTTTATAAGAATACAAATATAATATTAACGATTGATCGCTAACGTCTCGTAGAGTTGCAAAACGTTATTGGCTAATAATACGATGTTGAAAATAACGTAAAAAGAATAGATTCTAATAAAGCGGTCGACCGCTGGACGGGGCGGCGCTTCAAAAGGTCCAACCATCACTGTGATCGATGAGGTGATTGAAAGTTCGAATTGTCATCGTATATTATTTAGATAACGTTTAAAGTGTAAAAAAAGATCATTCATCATCACGTTATTACTATCTCAAATAGAATAAAAAAAAATTATAACGTTAAAAAGCAAACAGCAGTTCTCAGAATTGCTAGAAGATTGCTAGCGCTTTTGAGCATACTTCCAATAAAAATATACATATTTCTTGGTTCAATTTTTGTAATGTGTTTATGCGAAATTTATTTTTTATCAATATTCAATAATAATTTAAAACATATTATATTTTTCTTTCCGTTTTTATCAAAGACGAAGAGAAGGCGACCAACTAGTTGAATAACATTGTAAATAAAAGGCTCGGAAGTTAATGACCTTAAAAACAATAAAAAATTACCATAAAAATGGCAAAAAATGTCCTAAAAAATTACAAATATTAGTTTTATATTAATAAAAATACATTTTTTTTTAAATATTTTACTCTATTTTACTATAAAATTAAAAATATGACATAAAAATGACAAAAATGTCCTTAAAATAGGAAAATAAAAAAATTAAAAATATTTGTTTTATAAATTTATACAATACGACAACGACAAATGTAATCGTCGAGATAAAATTGGATAGGTACTAATCTTAGTTTGTGGTTTAAATTACCAGCATATAATGATCGACAAGAAACGATAAAAAATGAACTAGTGTGAAATCAGTAAAAATAACTAAAAATTTGGGAAAATGACCTAAAAATCTCAAAAATTGACTTAAAAAGTAATAAACACCAAAAAATGCAAAATAAAATAAAAATTAGTTATTTAGAATCACATACTTATGAAACAGATTTGTGGCCAGAAGAACATCGTCTAAAAAGTTCCAAAAAAAAATGCAAAATACATCAACTTCCGAGCCCTATAAATAAAGTATCCATATTAACCAAATTGTTATGTGTTCATTTTTTATTCATATTATTATATAGGTACCTACCTAAATACATCACAAATAACAGTTCTTAAATACATTAATTATTTGTTAATATTCATAACTAGGTTAATTTATTTAAGCTTTAATATTAAATATAGGGTACTTTTATTAGATCATTATTATTGAGCGCACAACTTTAAAAACTATTTATTTATTGCTCTAATATAAAAAAAAATGTAAATAATAACCAATATATACACCTAAGTATAAAGGCATCGAATAGTTACATATGAATAAATTATACGATTGAAATACGTAAGTTCTCGTGATTTAACACTGTATAATGCCTAAGTAATATATTTATCGAATTTTTGTTATGTAGATAATAATAATTTCTATAATATAAACTGAAATATAAAAAAACCCAGTACCTACCTGGTATATAATACGTAAGAAAAATGTAGATGCTTTTTCATTTTACTTTAAACTAAAATATTATATAATGATATTTCAAACATCACATTATGTAAAACTAATATTATTAAATTATACATTTTCGACCCGTAGTCTAAAATATAATTTATATTGTATCTAACCTTATAATCGGTTTATTATTTGTATAAATATTAATTTTAATGGTTTCGACAATATTAAAACTTTTTTCATTCCTTCGTGGTCGAGACAAAGTAAATTAAGTACAAGTACCTATTTAATATTATATTAGTTAAGTTTATAATAATGAATTCTTATAATATTTTTTACGTACCTATATATATATATATATATATATAAACACTAAATTACTGTAATTATTATTATATGAGTGCTTTATCGTTATTCTTTATGAATTTTTGCGATAATTTCAACCGACAACGTGACCAACTAGATAGATACTAAAGTAAATAACTATTTTATCATTAATGTTATTATACCTAGTTAAGTTATCAATTTATCATTAGTTCACTAAATTCGTATTTAAGAGTTGCTAAAATTAAATTTTCAACACTATACACTTTGGCAAGTATTTTGTCTTCTCAACACTCCCTATCAATTATGCGATTTCAAATAAAAAAATACAAAACATAGGTAATTAAATATTTCATTACATTAATTAACATCTTTAATTTTATTAATTTTGAAAATCACAATAATTTAAAAACATAAAATTTAATGGTAACTGTATATTTATATAATGTAGGAGTCAAAATGTTTACATAGGTACAATTATTACAGGCAATCATGTATATATAATCTATAATCTCGCCATATCGTTTTTCCCACTGGATACGTTAATTCAATTTTATATATATTTTACTTTTGTTTTTTAAAAATATTTTCCATCAAACTTGCCTTCACCCAACACGAGTCTTCGTGTATATATCTCATATGTATACAGGTATACATACAAATCGTCCGGTAAGAATATTATTTTTAACAGAACGCAACTGTTCTATAACTATACAGTATGTATTAAAAAATATAATATTCTCAAATGCAATTTAATAATGACACTAAACGCTTGGCCTTGGATATTTTGTAAATGGTTAATGTATTTGGTAATTAGTTTGTAATTCAACGTAAACAACAGAGCTAAAAACATACCATAGTATAGGTAATACTTCGATACATAATTTAATATAAATATGCTTGTGGTTTTTATTCGACGCAATTTAATATAATATATTTTTATGTAAATAGTAAATATACATTATTAAGAAATAAGTATAATATACATAAATGCATTTATTTCTGTAAGTTAAATTTTTTTTTATGTTTCAGAACGTACTCAAGCATATTAATAGGTAAGACACAGAAACATAATGTTTT
The DNA here is from genome assembly GCA_020882235.1 of Schizaphis graminum. Lineage (NCBI taxonomy): Eukaryota > Metazoa > Arthropoda > Insecta > Hemiptera > Aphididae > Schizaphis > Schizaphis graminum. The sequence goes on along the minus strand of CM037032.1, from coordinate 86,055,415 downwards.
TGAATGTTTACGCAACATTATTGTCTATAGCAATATAGCATCGCTATATTAATTGTTAAATAATAAATATTAGATATGAGAATTATTGTTTACTTAAGACTACACGATTATGTTTTCGACAGATGTATACCAATATTCATACGTATAATATAAACATAACATATATTATACATTGAATCCCATAGGAATTACATAACTCACGAGAATACCTTATTTTCACGGTAATGTGAAAGTAAAATCAATAAAATATATCTAACTGTGGTAGTCAAAAATATGGACATATTATATGCATATATAGATATATACAAACGAAAAAAACGTATACAATTACCCCTAAAGATGTACACAAATGTTAGTAATGACGAGGTGTTGATGCAGTAGTGTTCGTTGTATAATAAGCAATACTTTCTAAGGTGTTTTTCACTCCATTTAATGTACCTACATAAAGTAAAAAATAAATTATTTAAATAAAATATATAAACAACCAGCAAGTGGATAAGCTGTTAAATTTTAAGATTCAATTTAGTCGTTACGATTAAAATAATTGTATGTCTTATAAACCTATATTAATGAATATTGTATCATCTAAAACTTGTTCACTATTGTATACACGTACTCTATAATAATAATACAAATATTTATTATAATCAAGTAAAGTTACTAATGTGTCAATACTTTTTACCTATCAAAATTTAAAAAATGTATCGGTATATAAATGTATTTATAACAGTTTTAATTAAAGTTTATTTCACTCCACTAATTTAATAAATAATTAAAGTAAATTAAATATATTATTCCGGATTAAATACGCAGAAAAGGTATTTAAGTGTAAAATATTACAAAAATATCAACGAGTAATGTGTTTTTATTGAATTAGGCATAAGCTACCTATATCCACCAATTACAAGTACCTATCTACTAAAATATTAAAATACTATACTATACTAATGTACGGACAATCACTAAACATCCATTGAATCAATATTGAACTAAAAGTCCCTGAAACATGATTTAGTAACCCGCAATTGGTCCATTACATTTTATTAAATCAATTGTTTATGCAACACAGCATAATTTTACTAATATTTGAACCATTTTCGCAAATTATAAACGTTGTTAAACTAAGATTAATAACCAATTCAAATTTTCAAATCACCGTAACCCCGTCCCTATCTTCCAAGCCCATCATCATGGACCTTTTATCCTTGGTATACAAAATAAAATAACTAACTCAAAAACTACTCACACAAATATCGATTTTTATACGTCAAAAATTTCAAAAAAATTATCTGCTAAACAATTTATAGTAGAATTAGGGTTTTATTTGAAAAACAGATATTTATGTATGCACCACTCTTAAAGTAGTACAAAATCTCAAAAACTTGAAAATATGATCTTTAGGCATATTTAAAAATTACAAAAATGAATTTTAAATAACTGTATTATTGAAAAAAAAAATATGTATGCATACTTACTGTGCGACCCTTACTCGCCCTTCTTCACTCGGACCTCTGTTTTCACTGTTTTAATAGAGAACAAAAAAATTCTCGAAAATATAATTTTATAAGTTTATGATTTCAGTTTAACGTTGGTATTATTGTTATTTTTTTTTTATGAATAGATAATAGATAAACACACTGGCTTTATATTTCATAAACGTAGTTGCATAACGTTATGAATGATTCGTTGTTATGCAAAACATCATCATATTATATAGCAATATTTATACACATTTAAAACAATTCATTTTTCATTTTCATTCTTTAAGACAATCATTTTGCGTGTACGTTTAAGTTTTTTTGTATTCTTCGATTTTGATTTTTAATATTCAAAATATTAAATTTACAAGTTACAACACATTCTTACATTTGAAAATATATCGTCGTAATAGAAAAGAAAAATGAACTATTTAGATATAATAATTATACTTTACAATATTAAAAATTTTAATTTCATAATAATATACAGTATTAGGTCTGTTTATTATTTAATTTTAATGAGACATACGTTCATGTACAAATAGTCCAATAATGTATTAATGAATACACTGAATACACAGCATATGATTGTACATGCTTTGATACAAAATATATAATAATACTAAATTTATACTTCACAATGTGATCATGTCAACTACATATTCTTTGATTTTTTTTTTTTTTTTGTATTACAAAATAAATAAAATAAAGTTTCTCTGTGTCTGTATATTATAAACACTAGTAATAATAATAATAATAATAAATTATAGTTTGGTGTTACTTATATAACAATGAAAAAAAAAATGCAGCATTTTGAAAATGCCAGGCAAATTTTCTCTTTATACTAATAAAATACTATACAATATACATTTTATCATATTTATGATTTAAAATGACCTGCACTGATGCGGAATTGATGTTTCACATTTTCCCCTCATAAAATAAGGCCGTTTAGATAATTATATTATTGGTAAATATAATATAATAGTTCTGAAATTTGGTACATGGGTAATCCTATTCCAGAGGATGTGCATCGATGAACCTTGAAACCAATTCTTTTTGCATTTTAAAAAGGGGCTCAGTGTTTACAGATTTACATATAACAGAATTTAAGATAGGATAAATAATCCACTGCGGTATTATTTAATTTGTTAAGGAGAGCACCATACAGTATCAGGTAGTACAGTTCTTCTCAAACCGGGGGGGCGATATTATGACTGGTGTACCGTGAAATATTATAATATAACCTAATCCCGATAGGCCATAAAATAATTAATGGATTTGATTAAGGGTGCCTTGACAATATCACATTACATTTAAGAGAGCCGCATGGCAAAAAAGTTTGAGAAGCACTGTGCTAGTATAATGCAAACAATAATATTATATTGTACAGTATTAAATTTATAGAAAATCTATTGCAACAAATATACATAAATAAATTTGATACATATAAACACAAAAAATAATAAAAATGAAAATTGTAACGATATATTGTTATGATTTTCGTTGACGGCCGCAGATGGACATGGTGTACTCACGTCCCACGCCTGTGGCCGATCACTTTACAGCGTTCCGCGGGGCCGACACCTGCGGACAAACGGCCGTCGCCGACCTGGGCGAAGTGTGCGAAACGTGCTACACGCATTGCGCCGGCGGCAAGACGGAACTGTGGCGGCACGCCCGAGACGAGCACGGTGACGACCCGAACCTGCGGTGTCACGTGCCCGGCTGCGGCCATGTGTGCCGACCACGGCGCGCACCACCACATCGCAGGCCCGAGCGGCCGGCCGCCGTTGACGTGCGAACTGTGCGGCCGGCTGTCCGTTAACCGGCCGGCGTGCTACAAGCACGTGAACGCGGCGCATCCCGAGGCCCGGGCCGCCATGTGCGGTTGTGTGTCACTCGTACGAGGGTGACGTTTGGTCGCTAATCGATCGCGTGCGGCGCCGGCACGTCCTCGAGCTCGTCACTGCAGAGATGACCGCGGTCAGTAATGGATCCGACCCGAAGCGGGCCCGCAGACGGAGTGTACGGTGCACCGTGTGCGGCAAGCGGTACGGCAACAACCACAACATGAATGCTCACGGACGGGTGCACGGCCTCGCCGACGACCTTGTTCCGGCGCATCACCCACAGTGACGTGCAGTAGTCCGGTGAACGCGCAACCATCGTATATCATGATATTAAATGCATGCAGTATCCGCTGTCCACCGTTGTCGGCAAACTGCCGATTGACACTTTTTTTTTTTTTTTGCTACGGACATTCTGTACGAATTACCTACTGTAACCTTTATCGCATATAATGCCCCACGTCTATGCGGTCATTGCCGCAGCGTTCTGTTTCTAATTTTTCTATATAATGTGATACTACACTATCGTTTTGTACATAAAAGGAAATTTGGTGAAATTACTGGGGGGGGGGGCTGAGCAATATATGCTCATTACACCTTTATAATGCTAAAACATGCACTTTAAATAAACAGTTTAAACTTCTGGGAGGTTTCGTCTCTCGAGCTCCCCTGATTTCCGCCTATGGCTTAGTACTTAATTAAGTACCTAGTAGACATGTACATCATATTATAGTTATGTGATTGTATCGATCCATTGACAGAACCAAATTTCGTAATTCTTTTCATCTCTCGTGACAAGATTTAATACGAAAGAAAGATGATTTCATATAGGATTTTTATAGAACGAGTCTAGGCGAGGTGTGACTGACTAAGCATTACTCTGTAGTCTGTACGTTCTTTTAAGAATCATAACATTATATACATTATTATATTTAAGTACACCATATTAAGTTGTTGATAAATTGATTTATTGTAAACATAAATTGTTTTTTATTTTGGGTTCGCCTAGCCTTATATTATAATAACAACATGCACTATTTTATATTACTATATAATATATATAATACCTGCAATGTAATAGTATAACTAACTAAAAAACTTTACACGAGTATTTTGACCTACCAATAAACGATTATCAATAAATCATATTTTAGTAAACAATGGTTACCTAGTCTTATGATAATAGGTTTATCTGTAATCGGTATGGGTATATTATATATACATATTTATTCACGGTATATAATCTACGGTACACCGAAAAGACAATAACTAAAACATTTGATAGTACTGCTGCAGCAATATGGTTGTGATATAGTAGTATAAGAATATAACATAGGTAATATATGTGTTTTACTGGGGTCTGAGCTTGTGGTTCCCATTGACTGAGTTTATGTTATTTTTTTAATCACATATTTTGTTGCAATGACAAGTTGATCGTAGATTGAAGTGTCCACATATTAATTGGACATTTAAATGGTGTTAAGTATAACAAATAATTAAAATCACTGTTTATTTTTTCAATCACTTATCTAATTACTAACAAACAAAATATTATTAAAACACGAAGATACCTACTAATGACGTGTGCAATTGTCTCACATTTATATATACCTACCTATATAATAAGTGGTAATACTATCATCGTAACCAGCATTCGTATAACATAATAAACAAATTAAATTATTAAAATGAATACGATATTACATTGAAATTAATTTAATGTTCAGTTAAAGGTCATGTTTAATTTTCTCGGTTTTTCACAGTTGAGTGTTTAATATACAGTTGTTTTTGTTTCATGCGTTCGACGTTTATAAATAATTATCAACAAATAGTGTACCTATAGATAATAATATAATATTACATACATCTCCAATATAAATAAAATATAGATCTTGAACTAATACTGATACTGATGAAATATTATACAGGACATATATAGGCAGGAGGTAGTACTACATGGTTTACTATATTATTATTCTTGTAAATATATTTTTAGCGTCATTTACAATAATTGAATTATGAATATACTATGATAAAATCAGTGCAACATTTTTTTTCGTATTATTTTAATGTTGCGGACGTCACTGTTTAATGATAACTATTGTAATACAAACGTTACACCCGTTAATTTCGGCAGTGACAGCGATGGGACGACCGTGATCGCGCCGTCGTCCATGGGAAAACCGTCGAACCTAGAGTTGTTCAGGAATCAGGAGGTTCTTGCGGGACTCAGGTATGATAGCGCTCGTCGACGACTGGATATACCGGTTCGCCGCTGACCCGTTCTACGCAAACGTCGCAAACACCGACCGATTCCGTGCAAACGACCTGCAGGTGGACACGCTGATCGACAACAACACGGTAGCGTGCGGTTGATACCGTATTTGAAAGTGTTGCCGGTAGACTGGAAGCGGAAGATCCGGGACGCCCGGAAAACGCTACAGCAACGCGACGGCGCTGTATATTATGTACTTGTAGACGATGTACGGCTGGAGGACAGTGCACATCACGATGTTGGAAATGATCGATGACCGCACGGTTAACGGCCGGTCGGTGGACGCGATGGTAGCCCTGGTGACCGGCCGATCCGACCGGGTACAATACGAGCTGTGGCCGGTCATTGCTGTCGGCCACCGCGACGGGCTGTCGCTTCGGTCCAGGGTGACCGAACGGACACCCATGACGGACGGCAACATGACACTGGTCGAGAACTCGCTAGGCACGGCGTTCGGATTCAGGGGCGACGGTATATGATCGTGCGTTCTTGGAAAACATGCGCGTCCAACCATACTCGTTGGAACGGAGCCTCGATCACATGAAGCTTGCCGGCGTATTCCAAGGCGCCGCGGCCGTCGTATTCGATTCGTTCAACGATACACCATCGGACGAACACCCGCTGACCGCGTTGGTGTTCCAGCGGTTCTCGGCGACCGTGCCGTTTTCAATGTTCTGCGTCGACGGCATCGGTCACGGGTTCGTCAACGATCCGCTGCCGCTCCACACCGACGCCACAGTGGTTGAACGACGCCTCCGGAACATCGTCTTACACGCTGACCGTCGTCAATGTTTACGATGCGGACACGTTGACCCGCACCGCTTGACCAGTAACAGATGGAGCTATTACAGATGTCACTCGATGTGTGACTAGCGAAGGAGAGCCATATATGGGAAAGGCTTTTTCACAAACAGCTAAATTACATATACCTAGTCCTATATTGATAAGTTTAAAATTTCGTTTTAAATAAAAATGCTCTTAGAAATAAATATATTTAAGAAATTATATCATACAGATTATTACCTATTTCAAAAACCCAGTGACGTAGATTATTGAAATTTAGTCAATAAAATTGTTTTTTATAAAAAGACACTAATTTTTAATAAATTTTATATTTAATTTGGTACTCAAATAACAATAAATTATGACTTCATATTATTATTATTACTGGGTCGTTAAACATTTTTATAGAGGGAACGAAATCTATCTTAATTTTTAATGGGCAGGACTGGAATAAATTACGTAATATTGCTGCCACTCTAAATAGTTTGATTTTGTGTGAAATATAGGTATTAATATCTACACAAAACGCTCTTTAAGTAGTACAAAAAATTTCAAAAACTTGAAAATATGATTTTTAGGCATATATTTAAAAATTACAAAAATCAGATTTTGAATAACTGTATTATTAAAGAAAAAGAAGGAGTGCATATTATTTGTGAATTATCCTGTATAAAAATTAAAAAAAAAAAGCGGGTAAGTGGGTATCGCTCTGCTGTATATTAGGGGGTGGGGTGGACCTCAGACTACAGTAGGTTAAATTTGAATGCAATGATAGGTATCATTGTATACGAAAAACGATTCTGAACGAAGATGATTTGTCAGTTTAGGATATATTATATTTAAATATTGTCATATATTCTATTTTGAAACAAATAGTATAGTTACTATATGTTACTATAGTTACTTTATAGTATCTGTTTATTAATAAAAAAAGTATTTGGCAACATACGCATAATGAGAGTATGAAATTTAATTTAAATTTTGACATATTTCGTATAAATTCGAACTTTAAGCACTTATAAAAAAAAATTGTGACTAACGATTTCGGATTTTTTTATTACTATAAGAACAACTTAAGAAATCTTGTATTAAATTTTCAAGATTTTCTGGCCACCCAAAATTTTTTTATCGGCATTTGAAGAAAAAAAACTTAGAAAAGTCAAAAATTTCAATTGTCTATAAGTAGCTTAAAAAATGGTCAAAATATTTTGACTGTAAAGAGATAACCATAATATAAATATTTGGTGAAAATTTCAAGTATTTACAATAATTCGTTTTTGAGTTACAGCAAAATCAAAAAATCGATTATTTTGTCGAAAAGTGGTTTTTCGTAAAATTGCCGTTTTTCTGTCATTTTTTTTTTGTTTTTCTCGATTTTTTTGAAAACCATTTGAAAATTTTAATTTTGACCCCCTCAAAGTACCAACTAGATGAATTTTCCTATTCATAGAGGGGCTAAAGTCAAAAATCGGAGCATTATACTGCTCCGAATGTTGTCGTCAGACACAAAAAAAAAAAAAAAACACACACACATCATTGTAAAATCAATACATTCATCACTCCGTTCAGAAAATCTAAAACTTAAAAAACTCCCCAAAATATTCAAACTATATTTTGAATTATAGAGCAACAAACTTTTTAACTAATTAATATAATTAATATAATTAATATATTAGGTTACCAACATATATTAATATCATATTGCAAAACGCTTTAACGGCTGCTATAGAAAATTGTTTTTGTCCTAAAAATGTTAAAGCCCACTCTGGTATAATAATAATATTAATAACACTACTGCAATAGCTAATGTTAAATGACCTTCTTGAATTTTCACACACATTACGAAATTCTAAGATAAAACGGACTTCGAACATCTAGTGCCAAAATTGTTTTCAATACTCATGATAAATTGATAGAAGGTATAATAAAAAAAAATTATTTTATAAAATGCTTGACACCCACCAACTGTTTTATAATTAATAATATTATTATATCGGTCAGCTTGGCGGATTACACGCCTGTCGCCCACGCGAAAATATTTGATGCAGAACTGAGAATGGTCCGCATAATGCACACACTATAGTACACATAAATATATGTTATATTATAATTTATAATAGTGACAAAACAATGCAACAAACGGTTACCGTCTCCGTTGCAGTGTAAAAACAACCTCTTTTTATTACATACGATCAGACCACATTCCTTTTTTTTTTAAACCTTATAACACGTATTTTTTTGTAAACTCGTTAATCAAACGTGTTGTAGTGTATGATGGTGAGTATGTGCGGCATAGTCATAAATATTTTTTTTGTGAAATAACACATTATTTTATAATAAATGACTTCATATCTCTAAAAATTCGTGCTGCATGTCATAGATTCATGTACATAGTAATACAAAAATAGAAGGTATATACCTACGTCAGTAAATCCAGAACTTACACGTATACATTATTGCATTATAAAATAAATGAAGCAATATAATATAATCATATAATAATTTTACTCATTGTATAATTAATTATTTCCAAATTTCCAATAACTTATAAATCAATACATTATAAAATATAGCTTCTCAATACTATTTGTATGAGTTAGATACCACCTATGTATATAATATATTAATATATTATAGCTAGCCCAGCTATATAAATGCATTATTGTAATCGATGTGCACTCTTAAGTCTCAATTAGTATGCGGTTAGTGAGTGGAGTGGAATGATTTCGGGGTTTAGTATTATCCAGTTCAAATAAATATTTTTTTAGTATGAAACTATGCTTTATATTATCGTACGAAATTTCAAGTTAGGTAGCGTTTCAACGTTTGGCGATGAAATTATATAAAAAGTGGAATTTTTAATATAATATATACCTATTTTTTTTGGTCTAACAAAATCCTCATGCCACAATATACGTTTAAGTATAAAATATTAAAATGCAATATATAATAATATGTACAGTTATATATATTGAAAGATAACTAAACACCTATATGTAATAAAAATACATATTAAAAAGTTCAAATTGGCATAAAAGCAAAGGAAACACAACCTTGGGGAGACAAATAATATTGTAAAGTTGGATCGTACGAGCGAAACTCTTTTTGAGTAACGTATATAATATTATATGCAATACCTCTCAGCTATAATTTTTTTTCCATAATAACCTGCACACAAAAAGGCTTAACTTGCCATACTCTGAATATACCATCAAACATTCCACGGAAATTATATACATTCACTGAGCGTCGATTTGCACCTTCCATACAAATCTTTACCAAATACAAAACTCCAATCACACAATTGTTTAAACCTTTTTTTATATAAAATGAATTATTTTACAAATTTATATTAGATCACAATATGGCGAGTTTATATTCGATTTTAAGCTTGGCAGCAAATTTTAGTTGCTTAAGTACTCTTGATATATATATATATATATATAATATATACAGATGATGTACTAATAAAATGTATAATTTTGGAAAATCATATTTATTAATAATTTATGTAAGAGCAAACCATAATTCATAAAATTAATATTTATATTGTCTATACGTATATACATATCTGACATCTGTCCTGCCTAAAAGTATAAAATGATAATTTATGAATGTAAGTATAAATTTAAATGTTTGATGTTTGTAGGAGGAATAATTGTTTGATCAAAAGTTGTGTACAAGGTAAATATGTTTTTACGGGGAAACTGACAAATTACCAATCAGAGACTTTATGATTTCCATTTAATATGTTTACTGTAAATGTCGATATTTTTTTCTTGGGAGAGTATTGTCTATCAAATATACTAGTGTAGGAAAATATTAAAATAAAAAATGGGCAAAACGATTGTAAAAATAAATACATACAGCTTTATGTATACATTTAACGCAACGATAGGAATCATGGAAGAGGACGCAGCAATGAAATATCGTCATTATTTCATCGTAAATGATGCGTAATAAACCAAAAATTTTAAAAATCAGCTCAATAATATATTACCTCCTAATACGATAATAATAATAATCGTATACAATAGTCTAGTAAAAAAAAATGTAGTTTCTAAAGTGTAGATTCAATATCCGATTGATAGAGTTAGATGCACACACATATAGTACTTAGTAGTGCGTGATACTTCTCGTTCCTTTCCACTGGCTGAAAAACCGTTTTCTGAAAAAGAAAGCTCCCAATTCTTGAAAAAAAAAACAAATAAAATTCATACCACAAAGTCCTTATCTGTTTACATTAAATCAAAAATAAAAGAGTAAACACCCACTCTATGTTACTAAAACTCGTCGTTACGGTCAGAACAAATATTGGATTTAATGAATAATATACATTTTATCCATTTGACATTTGTTATTAAGACTATTGAGTGTTAAGTATTAATATTATTTAAAAAGTATATAATATATCGTCTACTTTACTTAATAATCTATGACACGTGATAATAATTAACTTAAGTTCAATGCTAACCCGTTAACCTGCAGTTATATAGCTTGAATCTACGTAGGTATTATATTTATATTGTAATAGCATATATTAATGAATATTAAAACTGAGATGTTATAGCAAGTGATTTAACCAGAAAACGATACAAACATTAAAGGATCTACTTATTGGTGTTCACGAATACTATATACATTATACTATACCAGAAAAAGTAAGCATCCTATACCCACAATTAAAAAATACATAAATTTCAAAGATTCCTTTCTCGTTCATTAGTTAAGCAATAAAAAGCTATAATACTGTAATCTCTGATAATAAACTTACAATAGTTCAAATTATATTTCATACATTTATCACTTTCAAAAATAACAAATTCCCTTAGAAATTATATTGGAGCGGGGGAGGGGATGAAGTTTCTAAGCTAACTCTACATTATGTCACTGCAAATACCTAATTAATTTATATGTCTCTCTCCTTTTTGAATTCAAAAATCCTTAAACGTTTACAGAATATAAAACGTTACCGGGTTACCCCCATTCATTTCCTCCCTAAACGGAACAATTTCCCTCAGACAAGACTTAAAAGTAAAAATATTAATAAATAATAATAAACAATGCAAATAAATAAATGTACAAATGAACTATATTTGTTTATTTTATTATATTTATACATATATATATATTAAATTAATATATATATAAATATAATTCAATAAATCGTCATAATAATATTATTGCCAATGGCAATACAAAATGCACCAATATAAATATTAAAAATATTAAACAATATACAAATTACAAATAAATATAGGTACTATGGATATTTAAATATAAAACTAAATAATAAACAAATCAAAAAAGTTCTACTAATATATTTTTTTATAAATAGCTCACGGAAATTAAAAAATTTTAAATATTATTATTTAAAAAACGTTTACATAACTTTTTTAACCGTCATCATTACCCAAATTATTACGAAAATCTCTTGCTCTATAGTTTAAATTTTTTATTAATGCACTTTAGTTGCTAATCTGTAGAGCTTTAATAATAAGCCAAACATATGGATGATTAATTCGCACTATATGTGTATAAATATATTATTTTTGAAGTAGTGTCGCTGGGCAGTGGGCACTTTCTCTATCACGCCATTAAGCCTTGTAAAAATCTATAACCATCAAAATTACCTATTGTATATATTAATTACAGATTGTATATTTTTATCTTTTCTAATAAAAATATATATATATATATATATATTATTGAATTATTCCTCCCTTCCGAAATATTGTTTTTCTACTTATATCAGCTTTCAAATACGTTCCATATGGAATGCGAATGATGATAGTCAATAGATACCCATTACCCGTATATTTCGGGTAAAACCAAACAACCTACATATGTATTATGTGTGAAAAATATATATATTAATTCGGGGGGAGGGAATGTCTCGGTCCAGAGGGGAAATATCCAGTAAAACTAAAATCCGCGGTTAGATAAGTTGAAAGTAAATAGCGGTAAGTGATTATTCCAGATTATCGTTAAACTGAACCATATGAGTGAAAAGAATAGCACTAACTCTGCGACACCGACACGGTTTCATTACACGATGGACTCCAGCCGGTCCTGCGAACAGCTTCTATAGTTGTACAGTAGTACAAGTGTACAACACAACACTGGTGTGCGCTTAGATATATTACATAGTATTATCTACAATAGGATAATATAGTAATATTAACGTGTCGACACATAGGTACGAGGTGCATCATTATAATACCAACTGCAATAATATAGGTATATTATTATAATGTAATATTGTGTACAGTGTGCGACGGGAAACGTATAATGTAATAGGTAATATGCAAGGTGGATATATATCCACCTTGGTAATATGATTTGATTTTATTACGGGCGGCTCACGTTTATTGGTTTTTAACGCGGGTCGTTAAGGCCAATTTACTGATTAATAATCAAGGTCGGCGCGAACGCGCGCACACAGTTCATAATATTTTATTATATTAAATATGCGATAAGATCGTATATCAAATAATGGTAGGTAGTAGGTACATACACACAATAAATTGTACAACATAATTAAAATATACACGTATTTTAATACATCTATAGGTGCCGTAGCAGTGTCGTATACATAAAATATTATATTATGTGTGATAATTAACGAAAATTAATTTATACGGAACCCTACCTATACCTACTTCGGGTACCTGCTCTGTATAATCTGCATCTATTTTACACTGCTGTGCCGCCGCCGAGTCGCCTGTGTAGGATACCTGTTAATTTCACAGAACGGTGTAATCTGAATTCATATCGGAAATTTATGCGCACACGGCACAACCCGCGACTGCGCCCGTGACGAATCTCCGGAACCGTTGAAAATGCGAATCGGTGGCAGGGTGTTCTATCAGCTGCAATTATTAATCGCTGTTTTCAGCGCCATCGCCACAGCATCCGTGTACGGCTTGAGAAACGTCAGGCCCGAAGGTACGTTTATTATACCGATACTTTTAATGCTGTGGGTATATTGTGTTCTACTGTTTTTATTTATTCGTTAAGACGACGAATATCCGACTGCAATAGTGCAGTTGCGAGTTAACAATAACTGTTGTATGCTGTAGTAATATTTATTTTAGGTAGGTAACATCTATAAATATTTCGAATGCTTTTGTCGTTTTTGCAATTATTTTTTTAGCGTGTGTAATTATTCGAATCGAGTTTTCAAAGAAAAAAACTTTTACTAACTTGCTCTTTTCAAGTTAGCGCCGTTAGCGGAGTTGAGTACTGAATAGTGAGTAGTACGAGAATATCCCGCAAAATGTTAATCTATACTATTCCGCTCACCCACACTTTAAATACTAATAACTCAAAAACTACTCGTCCAAATTTCGATTTTTATGTATCAAAATATTCTAATCGAAAAAATGAAATTAAAATGTATGTTGTCATTAAAAAAAGTAAAAACTTAAATTATAACGATGTGATTTTTAAAAAAAAAAAATTATTTTATTTCGAATGGAAATTATGTAAGAATAATATTTTCAAAAACAATAGATTTTGAAATAATGAGTGCTAACGATAAAAGTATCACTCAGTATGTTATAAAATCAATAGATTTATTTATTATGCAATTGTCTCAATCAATTCTCAGATTTATGATCCTAAAATATCTCGACAAAGTCGAATAGAAAGTAGTATTATAGAAAACTACCAACTAAGGAAGTTAATCCCCTACCTCTAACGCTTAGATTTAAAAACTTCAAATCTACCATATTCTTTAAATTTATATTATTTTATCGACGAATCAAAGTGTATTTATAGAAATTGCAAAGTTGCAACAAATCAAGAACCTACGATGGCACGATGTGACAATAGCGGATAGCTGTTAAAACGTTGATATGCGTTGCGCGGTTACACAATACAAAGCACGATTTAGGGTGATTCTGATGTTATTTGTCTCTCTGCAGACGAACAAGCCGGAATAATAATTAATGATTATCATACTTCCCCGCTGATATTATGTAACATAGTAACCTTAAGGCTATATATTGGCAATATTTCCATATGTATTTATACTTTATAGCCATAATTCGGCAAACAACCATTGGGGATGTTATATAATATAATTATTATAACAGTGTTTTCTGGTTCCAACTCCAACAGCTTAATATTAAAATTTTACAATCGATTGGTGATATTGGTGTTCGCGAAACGTTATAATAATATTATAATTTTGTCGTCAACTTTCGTGATAGTTTAACCGAAACGCTGTAAACTTACCTACAATAAATATTAAATGGTCACTAATCACTAATATAGAACGTCCTCGTATAAAAATCGCATTATTTTTGAGAATTTTAAATGTCTGATGTATTTATTTGTTCTATAGAACTGAGTTAGCGAATAATTTAAACGATATTAGCGAATAATAGAATCAGTTTTAAAAAAAAGAATTCAAGTCGAAGAAAATTGGTACCTCCTATTAGCTGCTTCAAAATTCCAAACGAATCGTGTAGGTAAAAACACCAACATTCAATTAAACCATACGTCATGTTATAACAATTTAAAAAAATTAATTCATCAACGATAACTTGATATTTAAATAATAGCTACAATTTAGTTTAGACATTATGAATTCATTCATTATACTTATTAATAATAAGTTATTATAGTTATAAATACTCCTATTAATCAATTAAAGGGGATGTAAGGATTTTAAGGGGTTTGATATAGGCAAATTTATAGACATTTTGAGAAAAATTAAAAATGTTAATCCTAAATATATGTTATTTATCAATACTAATTGAAAATATTTTAAAAATGCTTTGTGCCATGTAAGCGCTAAAAATTATAATTGCGTAATAACAAGATTATATAGAATAACACTAAATAATCGTTTTTTTTTTTTTTTTGAGAAAAACTAATGGATACAATATTTACAGCTGATTAATCAAATGTTCATACTATACATAGAGAAGATAATTTTATCATAGCATTTTTTATTCGTTTTATCAATACTCATTAGTTTATTATAGCCAAATAAATAGGAAAAAATAAAATAAATTGTTCTTTATAAATCATTCAAATCAATAATTTGGAGCATAAGCGTGCTCAGGTCTTCTAGGCAGGGTAGGCAATACCTTAACTAAGGAGGTCCAAACTCCAACCCCCCCACGATTTTCCTCAGCTAAGACCTTGATGTGAAGCAACGATAATTTCAACAAAATAATCACACAAAATCAAGTATATGGTTCTATTAAACCATGGTACTGATATATTGTTCTACACGGTTAAGAGTTAGGTTAAACATAAAATTACCAAGAGTTTCCAATAAGTTCTCTTTAATAATAATGTCTTTAACGATCAAGAAGATATAATAAAAAATAATTAAGAATACATAATAAATAAAATTAATAAATAAGAAAACATGATTTGAACAACTTGCTTATAGGTAATATGTTTTATTAAAGTTCCATACACTTCATTTAGCGGTAGGGTCTAATGTTTTAAACATTTCTATTACTTCATACATTTTAAATGTGTATTTTGTTTTATTTGGATCTAAAATTAAATTATAATAAGGATTGCTAACCTATGTAATGTCACACTAATTGTAGATTTTAATATATTTACTATTTTCAAATAGCATAGGTACCACTATACCAATATTGAACATTTGAACATATTATTTAAATATTATCAAAAATTAGAAGGTATTATTAGGCACGTTTATGATTTGGAGTCATCCTTAAGTTACAGAAAAATCGACAGCTATGACATGATGATGTTCTTCTTTATATATTTTTAAAATTTGGTGAGGCTACTGAGAATACTGTCTTCATAAGTATGTTGCCGAGAAAATCAGTTTTATACATAAATGACAGGTAGTGTGATGTTTTCTGTAGATAATTTTTGGTACCTTTACAGATTTTTTTGAAAATAGACTATATGTAAATTAAATATTTTTAGATCTTATGATGCATATGGTCATATGAATGAATTTGGCATAATTAATAAAAGACTGATAAACATAAAAATTAATATCTCATAATCTTAATCAATTTACAAATTACACTTGACAATTACTTAATGTTTTACAATTTGAATAAATGTTTTTGTTATAGGTCCATGTGATCCAGGAGAATTAGTGTTTGTTGGTTTTTGCAACTTGTGCTTATGCAATTCTCAAGGAATGCCAAATCAGCTTTGCGCTAGATCATGGTGCCCCGTCCAAACATCATTACCACCCAGAAATTATATACAGTATTCAAGCACAAATAAACCATTCACATGAGGATCATCAACTTATGATAAATTATCCATACTATCCATATGATGTGTAAAATATATATCACGAATAAGTTATTCAGAATAACAGATTTAAATTTGACAAAATACATATAAATTCAACACGTCTAATTTATTGTCAAAGTCTGCGTAGGATTATGATAAAAATAGACACAAAATATATTCGCAGCAATTATATAACTATAGGTTTAATATAATCTCTTAACCATGTTATAAAATATTAATGATTTTATTAAAACTTTACATGTTAATCACTCATTTTTAATTTTATTTAAAAAAATATATGTATAATGTATATGTATACATATAAATATAAGTAAATTGTAAAGGTAATAGTCCTAAATTCATCTACATACCTTAATACCTTCACCATATTCATTTACATCACTTAAGAAACAAAAACCTAAATTACAATAAGCGATAAATTACAACAATACTATTGAATTTATTAAAACTTGAACGAAAATTAACAATGATTAAAAAAAAAAAAAAGAACAGTCACTAGGAATTAGAAGGTATCAATTTAAGTATTGTCTTTAGATGAATGTTAAATTAAACAAATTTGAATAAGTTCAACATAATATATTTTTAAGATATTTATGTTTGTTGAATTGAATAATATTGGCAATACAGAAATTACTACAAAATAAATTTTAAATAATTTATTTAAGAATATTTGTTTTAAAAATACTTAATTTTAATTGATCAACAAAATATAGTGCGTCAATTGAGCACACGGCTTTTTATTTACATTTAAATTTACAATCATAGAAAAATACCTCTGACTGAATATTTAATGAAAATATTATAATATATCAAGCATTTTTGTCTGACTAGATCTTGTCGTTAGTAAAATGTGTATCAGCAACTGTCAACTATCAAATATGTCACTGGAGAAGAATAAATATTTTTTTTTCCCATTTTCTTTTCTCTACAAATATTATTTATTCCAGAGGTATTATCATTATCGTGTTCTTAATATTTACAACTGGATATTAGAAAAGTACAATATAGATTATAATTGTTTTATTATGAAAATCCTGCACTTAAAAAAATGTATTACTTTAAAAATTTTCTAAATTCTTAGGGTTAGCTTCGATGATTAAAACCTTTGGTGTTATCAGGCCCACGTGGCTGTCGAATAACATTGTCTTCAACAGCAACACGAACTATTGGCTGTCGAAGTACTTCAAATTTCATACTTCCTGAAGAACTGGCTCTAAAAATGAAAAAAAAATAATAAAAATAAAACAAATAATATTATCATGAATGATAAATGTTGAGTTCTAGATCAAGTATTGCAAGTAGAAGAATAATTATGGTTTTATTTTTAATCCTATTATATAAATATACATTATGATAAGTACTTCAAAATTTATATTATTATAGTAATTCCATGTTATATAATTAGTAAAAACAAAATAAGATTTTAGACAAAATTGTAATTAAATATTTAGACTTAACTTGTAACTTATTAGAAATAAAAAATAAATATATTTATAAAAAATGAAAAAAAAAATGGTTTCACAACAATTTATTCCTTACTGGTTATTAAACTTTTAGAATAATCATTTTAACCTTGAAAACATTAATTTTAAAATGTTCTTTCTTTTTATAAGCCCAAAATATTTTAAATAGGTACTTTTAATTAATTTAAAATAAAAGTATGATTTGTTTTTAAGCCATTTTATATCTTAGGATTGTTTTGAAATGATTTTAACATATCTATTGAAAACAATCCAATATGTGACATCTAATATTATAAAATAAAACAACTTAAAGTTATAGTGCTATCATGGCTACAATAAGCACCTATTAAATATTAATGAGGACATTTTTGGATCTTATTAATTGTATAAAACTGTAGTAAATAAAACCTTTTAACTGTGTAACCTTAAAAAAGTTTGAAGTTAGAAACACTTAAAAAAATTACACTATGCTCTTATTTAATATTTTTGTTAATGAAACACAATATAATATTATTTAAACACGTCTATGTTTAAACATTTTGTAAGTTTTAATTTAAAAAATAAATCCTTTTTTTTCTTTAGTTTTTTTAAAAACCATATATATGAACAAAATAAAAGACACGCCTAACCCTTCAACATAATTTTAATGTATACATAGGTTAATCTTCATTATAACTTAATGTAAAGATCTAAAAAACACATTTTTTTGTTTTAAAAATATTTAATTCCAGAATAAAATATTTTTTTAATTTTTATATAAGATTTCTTTTCGTCTAATACCAAATGAATTCTTAGAATATAAGCAATATAATATTATAGTGTTATTTACAAAGGCAGTACATTTTAATTTAGCTAGCAATAAGGTTCTTTCTAATTTTATAACTATAACACAAGGAAATTAAATGTAAGTTTCTTAGAAAAGCTTTTTACTTTTTAAAATATAAAGAATTAACTAAATATAATAATACCTATGAGTCAAATAATTATATTTGTATTTTATTTAAAAAAGTACTCATTTATTTAATATGTTTCTGTGTATGTGTGATTGGTACTTGTTGTATAAATCTATAATATATTAACAATGAAATTAAGTAGAAAAATATTCAGTTTATTTAGTATTAAATTAAATTAATATTCTAATTTAGTAATTCAGTCTTGTCATTAATAAGTACTACATAAGTAATACTAGAGTAAAATAACTTTAACTGTTAAAAATTACCCTTCATCATCAGCATTTAAGTCTTCTTCACGTTCTTCACCCATTATTCGTAATCTAGCTTCTGCATATTCTTGTTTTCTCTACAGCAAAATTTAATGTGTTGAAGAATTGTAAATGATTAAACAGACATTCAATTTCATACTTGTTCCAAAGATTTAACTTGTACTTTGGGTTTATCAGCATTTTCATTTGCAGCATTATCTTTCTGCGGTCGTTTGAGTATTTTAACAGTGGGCTGTTGAGGGATTGTCATTTGTTGATGATGGTTATATGACAATTGTAAGCCAGGTGGCAATATTACAACATTGCTATTGCTAAAAATTTTGCACGGAAAAATAGTTTATATGTCCATAAGATACTAAAACGACTAAATAATGTTTAAAAATAGTCACTTTTCATTTTTAGTAGCAGACGCCAATTGCATTTTTTTTATCTGAGTACTGAGAACCTATACATAAAAGCAATAATAAAAAAAGTAATTACACAGTGACAATACATGAAGACAAGCTATACTCTGTAGGTACAATTGGCGAGTTGGCCAGATCTATAGGAAAATCAAACCGACACAACGAATGACACCAAACGGGGGGCCGATCAACTGACCTACCATACTTAACAAAGAAAAACAATAATATAAACACGACTTACAGACGGATCATCTAGAGCTTCCCAGCTTTCGTAGGGTTCGGTTGTGCCCGGGTCACAAGCCGCCATAATATTGTACATACTACTCACTCAGCGCGGTATCGGATGTTATGCGTGTGCGTTTTATTACGACGTCCACTGTTCGGCGGGTTGAGGCATAGTTGGCGGGAGCAGAAAAAAAATTGTAGCTATAAATAATATCGATGTTGTACGAATATATCTGGATTAATTGTCGAATGCCGAAGTAACGTAAACGTTGTAGTTATAATTATTAATTACCGTTCGACGCAAGAGAAAAATGTTAAAAATGTATCCGATGACTGAGGTACACACTACACAATGAATAATAATGATTAATGAATAATTATATATTGTGATATAATAGCTGCTGCCGTCTTGGGCTCCGACGACAATTTTGACAACACGTCGAGATTACAAGCTCGAGTCATGGAACAAACGGTAGTGGTCCGTCCACTCCGTTTAGATTTTTGTTTTTGAGTTGGCAATACGCGATCCTCACTTTTTTTCTTTTTTTTCGACCACTAACCACCGCTACCATTCAAAGTCCAAAGTTTTAAATTTCGAAATCTGAATTATAAGTTTTGAGATCGTATAAATTATAGTTTAAAACTACATACACCTACGTAAAATATGCCAAACCATCGTTGGCAAATCAAACAAAATACAAACCAATCATTCATTAAATACCCATTTATATAATATTAGCTCGATCACCAGTGGTGCCGAACTCAATGGCATGTGAAGCAATCGCTTCTCTTCTTAAATTAAATGGATTTATCATATACATTTTGTGGGTGGTTGGAATAAAAAATTTAGATTTCGCTTCACAAAAAAAGTCTGAGTTTAGCGCTACTGAGCTCATACGCTGCAACTACAGCCTGCATTTAGTCCGTTTAGACATTACAAAATGAACGTTTTATAAAATAACCATGATTTGTAATAATTGATTACTTCATACTTGAGTGCGGATTTCTTGTCTTTAAAAATAATAATAATGACTTATTTGAGCCAATTTAATGCATTAATAATTAATAATATTACAAAGCTCCAAAAATTACATTAAAAATATTTGTTCACTTAATATAACTAAACAATAAAAATTATTACACAAAAATGTATTTGTTTCACTAAGAATGGAAGTCATTTAACGTATATATTTATTATTTATTATTTTTTGGACAATGATCAGGTTTTGACATAAATATTAAATATAATATATATAATATATTATACACAATGTGTCAATGTATCTTGAGAGACTGTGGGTAATTCTGTTTGGCGATCTCGTGTCGTTTTTGAATTTCAGTTGTAACCCCGTTCGACATTGTTTACGTTTGAAATGTGCTATAATCAAAGACCGTTTGCTTTAATAGGTTATTCATGGACAAAGATTTCCGTTATCGATACTTCGTAATCTATAGTTTTAATCAATGTTCATTACTCTAGTCTCAATCTTAAATGTTTTTCTATTATAGTATTATTATACCTAGGTACGCCACTAATCACTTTTTAATTATTACTTATTTAAGTCTACTAACTCTCTAATAGTTAATTTAGTGGTATACTACTTATTGACTTATTTTGCAAGGACTACACTAAATAGTAAATTAGCATTTATATAGAGTAAATAGACAGTTACGTAGTTACTAATCAAGACTATTTTTTTTAAATCTATTTGTGTATAATTTAATTATAATAAGTAGCTACAATTTTATTAACATAATAACATTATCATTCTTTTCCAGTTCTCTCTATCGTCGGTTGTGAATGTTGTGATCCAAACACTTTCAATATTATAGGTTATTTTTAAAATGTTAATATTATTTATCAAGTACTAAACAACTTACTATATTTATCGGTCCATCATTTAATAATTAAAGAAGCTTAAATACGGTAAGTAAAATTGTTCAACATTTAATTTTTTTTACAAGTATATTATAAAATAAAAAATTAGACTAATAATAAAACGTTACATAATTAATAAAAAATTATAAAAAATTTTTTTTTATAATCTTAAAATAATACTTTAGAAAATATTTCATTGTTCAATGTAATTATCGTCTAATTAATGAAATAAGATAAAATTTAAAAGTTATTGATTTCTGATGTTTCTATTTTAGGTATAGCTTTGATATTAATTTTTTGAATATCAAATGACTAAATATTTACCTATAACATTGATATATCATATTTCTAGTTTTAAATATACATTCTCAAACATAGCAATATGTATTATAAGAACTTAAAACATGTTAAATTGAGACAAATGACTGGGATGTGAGCAATTTAAAAATAGAGCTCCCCCATTTGATTTATACTATTATGTCACAATAAATATTAATATAATTTATAAATACAATAATGTTTATTCTAGGTATTTCGACCTATGGATGGATTGTTCTCCAAAATATCAACAAATTGATATTCACAATTTTACAATTTTATTTTGTCAAATAAACAATTATATAATATGTGTTTTCTTTAAAAAATACAATATATTCATATTATGGTTATTCATTTTAATTATTATTTTTATAAGTTTTCCACTCTATTTATTGGCATCATAATTTTGTTTTCATCATTATCATCCCTGTATTTCTATAATTATTTGTGAATGACATTTTTTTTTTTTTTTTGATTAAAATTGTTCTGTTTGGTAGTTTTATCATTCATAGTTATTCATAATTCATTCATTAATAAGGTAAACTTATCTAAAAATTATTACAATTTTAACTATTAAATTATTAATATTATAAGTACCTATCTAGTACCTATACATAAGTTAATTAGAGTAATCATAACTTGTCTGTCTCGAAATACCTAAAATAATTGTATACAATATTCCTATACTTCAACATTTATTAATACATATTTAATATGTACTGTTTTTGGAAACTTTTTAACTTTGAGTATATTTTTTTTATTTTAGGTATTTAAGTGACTATGGCGCCCAAAACAACATTGGTTCGAAATCGAAACAAATCACATAATAACATTTTCATCAAAAAACTTAATCACTTTATGATAATCAATAAAAATTTACGTAAGCGTATTGAAGACTTATCAGAAAAAAATAAACAATTATCGACCACTAGGAATACTTTATTATTGGAGAAATTGGAATTGCAAAATCAAAATAACACTATCCGAAATTCAAATATTCAACTAACTGCAATGCAAAATATTATGCTTAGAAAACTTAGTGTACTAGAACAGACTATACAAAGCTGTATACCTTCATTAGTAACTATGTCACAATGCATCCCATCTATGTTAGAAACTGTACATGAAATGAGTAAATTTGAGATAAACAATTTTAATAAAGAAAAGAAAGAAAAACAAACTGAAACTGTACGACCTATGATCCATGGTATTACTCAATCAACTGTTACAATAAAACAATTTGACATGTCACCTATCATTGAAAGTCCTAATTCTAGTTCTGAACAAACTCCAATAAGGCCAAGAAGATCTAGTAATAGAAGCTCACCACACAGCAAACTTAATGTGGAACCATATGTAAGATTAAAAGATGTCGCAGCTATGTTGAAAAACTCCAAAGCTGTTCATAATGATAGTCCTAAACGTCGACTAAATGAAAATGTTGTTGAAGACTCAAGTTGGTTGAATACTCAAGAAAATCAAATCCAATATTCTAATGACAATAATAGTGTGACACAATATGGTAATAGTTCTCCTGGATTAAACACTCCCAATGAAATTCAGGCTGATGTACCAATGACTGCTTCTACTACAATTGGTAGCATAGATAATACATTTAATGAAACTGAAGTACGACAAAGTGATTTATTATCTCCTATTGATTCAAGTATGCTGAGAAACATAACATGTCGAAAACGTGCTAAACGATCAAGTGAATCAAGCAATACATCAGATATTAATGATTCAATCTCTTCAGGAAGGCCTAGTAGATCTGCAACAAAAAAGGTTACAAACTATAAAGAAAAGAGTCTTGGCTGTAAACTCAGAAGATAATTATTTAAATTACCTATCATAAAATCAATAAGAAATGGTATTTTATATTCAATAGTGTGCGTTAAATGTAATTTTTCTTTATTAGTAAGCATTTTTTTTTTATTATTATAATTTGATGGGTGTTTTGATTCTAAACCACAGATTATAATTATGTTTATTTTATTTGATTATTAAAGGAAGTTAATACAATATAATTTATTTTACCAATATTTAATGTGTACTTATAGTTAAAAAAGTAAAAATTTTATATGAATTAAATATATGTAACAGTGGTGGCAATCCTCAAAATAATTTGGGTTTCTGAGGACATTTCTGACTATCTACTTATAAAAGATGGCTGTATTTAATTAAAATTATAAAAAATGAATTCCCACGTTTTCCATTTAGCCATAAGCACTACCAACTACATCAAAGCATCAACATCAGTTCAATCAAAAATATTAGGATAACATACGGTTTTTTAGAGGAATTAAAAAAAATGTGTGTGTTACTCAAGTCAATTACGTTGTTTTTTTTTGTGAGCCATTGAAATTCAAATTTTTTTTAAATTTCTAACATCAAAAATATGCTCAACTTTTTGTAAGTAATTTTGAGTTGTGTGGGACGATTTTTTGTAAAATGAATCACTATAGTATACATTTTTTTTAAATCATATTTTTTATATCATTTTATAATGAGTCATTATATAATAAATAATTATATTAATCACCCTACATCCAATTATGACCATCTGCTCATCAAAGTGTTGCTGAAACAACATATCGGCCATAGGATAGTCGCCACTGATATGTAACAAGGAATACAGATTAAAGTTAGAATTTAGAATGAAGTGTAACATACAGCAAAATTGTCAATTTAAATGGTAATATAATATATATTTGTATAATATTAATATGTTGATATCAGATAAGTTGTGAAATAAATGAAATAATAATTAGTTGTGAAAATGTTAAAATGTTATGAAAATTATTCATAAATAATGTGATTCTATTTTTAAGTTTTATTTTTTTTTTAATTTATGGATGACTGTTTAAATATGACTAATACATCTATTACATTACATATTATGTAACATTCATCTCTTCCAGCATTTATATTTTGGAAAACTTTAAATGAATAAGGTTGGATGTTGGATGTTAAACTTCAAAAAATATAATGTGTATAACATCATTTTTTTTTTTTATAAATTCTATATATTACATGCCATTAAATATAATAATAATAATATAATATATGCAAACTCTTAGGTATAAGTAGGTATGATTAAAAATAAACAATAAATATTAAGACATAATTCGTTAATAGCAGCCTATCAGCGTATTGAAACTAAATTAATTTATAGTCTATATGTTTTTTTATTAATTTTTCATCACAGTGGCATCTTCAGTGGTCCTTTGCTGTGGTTGGAATGACTTTATCACTCCTGGAGTATGAACCATTTGTAAAAATCTATAAATTTAAAACAAATTAGATAGAAATTAGTTAGATATACAACTTTTAAACATACATTAATAATGCAACAATACAGTTATTATAATCACGATTTTGTAATTGTATTTCCTTATTTTAGATGATTTTGTCAGAAAAACTTTAATAGTAATAGAAAATATCACAAATTATCAACTCCAGAACTGCAGGCATTTCTATAATAACGGCGTGGGGGTGGTTTACGACTTACTCCTGATACGCGAATTAACGAATTCGCAGAGTCAATAAATACAATCGGATTACGAATAATGTTAATGCATTTTTTAGGTATTATAATTTATATGGACGCCTATATACCGTTGTATTAAAAACAATATTATTATATAGGTAGTAAAGGAACACGTCTTCCCTGCAGCGTCCAGACTCCAGACGCAGCATGCCAGCATGGAGAATGAACCTTCTGACAAAAAAAAATTAAAGTCATGCCACACGAACACCAATCAAATAAACAATAAATTATAATTTATAATAACGTATCAGTTAGCTCATAATATAATATTAGCCACATTAACTATACATATTTTGCAAGTCATATAATTTCATCCGAACCCTGTTTTATAGAAACGCAAGAACATTATGTATTTGTACATCATTATATTATATAAATATACCATAATTACGTTCGCTTTACTATAGATAGATATAAGATACTTGTCATCTGGTTTATTACGATTCAAAGTGGTTTCGTGCGGCGATAAATGATTTTTAAAGATATTGTGTGGTTGTCACATAGGTAGGTACGTGAATATTGTTACATCTAAATAATACCTATATAATAGTATTATGTACGCGTGTTATACGGTATACAATGTTATTCGTGTAGGTGTAGCTAGCCCAGCCGGCTACAAACGAGTTGTGTCCCACACTTTTTTTGGGTTACACGAATTGTGTCCAACAATTTTTATAAATTCAAATCGTGAATTTGTTTATTAAAAAATTAAAAGTATGTTATATATTATAATATTTTACACGAAAAATGAAAAAATTCGTATAAAAAGTCATTACCTAGATCATATTATTATCATAGTAAAATTGTAATCTAATCTAAAAAAATCGATGTTGTTTCGTCTAATAAATATTAATACAAAATAAAAATAACTACATTAATAGTTTTAATAAAATTACATATTTGGAAAATGCTTAAATGATACATGATGTAAAGCCGTATAAAACAATTGGGACTCAATTCGTGTATCCCTCTTTTATCACTGGGACAAAACTCGTGTGCCTACGAGAAATTCCGTTGGGACACAACTCGTTAACTGCGAGCTAGCCCACAAAACGGTATAACTAATCATATAATATTGTGAAGCGTGTATTCGATTTTATAATAATATATTAGGTAGTAGATATACCGTACAAACACGAAAAGTGCTCGCAGAAACCGTTACGATTAGTTCACGGAAACGCTGTACATTGACATCATCATGTACATGTACAAGATTACTGTACCTATAATCATAAATCATAATACAATATACCTAACATAGGTAACTCCTATTTATATCAGCTCATTTGACTAAATGTGCACATTATTATTTATTACGATGATGTACTTTGAATCAAATACTTCGATATTAGATCATATTATATAAACTCGAAAAAATAGTAAATACCTACCTAACAAAGCATGGTCAGTGATCACCTACCATATTTTAACATTTAATAAATAATAATAGATAATATATTTATTCAAATTCTAGTTTTATAGAATTTTTAAATGTATCTATTAGATATATAGGTAGGAGCATTGAACATATTTCAAATAAAAATACTCTTTTTTACCTACTCTAAATTGTTTAACATTTTTTTTTAATACAAGATACAAGATTTTAATACACATAAATCAAAATATGAATAAAAAGTACCTATTCGATTTATTTAATTTTATGTATACCAGGTATAAGGATAATTCAAGTGATGGGTCGAACCCTGATTTTTTAAATCAAACTGAACTTGAACCGAACTAAATTATTTTTTCGAATTCGAACCGAACCGAATCTAGAATCATTTTAAGTCGAACTCGAACTCAATACTTTTCATAATTATTATTTTAAATGATACATAACCTACCCGCTACAGCTTATAACTTTCTATTGCTAATAGTCTAATTATTTCTAAATAATCATTATCAGTGGCGCCGATCCTTTTTTAAACCACTGGGGTAAACCCTGTTTGAGTGTACCACCTACCCACCCACCCAAGCCTGATTAAGGGAGACAGGTATATAAGATATCTTCTCTACATTGTGCCTGCTTTCTGCGTTAAATGCATTTTACTTATCTGTTGTCTACTTCTTTGTATTTATTATTTAGTATTTACAAATTACAACTATATCAAAAAAAATTACTCACAACCCATTAAAAAGTTCTGGGGTATTTACCCCACTTGCCATACGTGATTGGTGCTACTGATCATTATCAATTTTTATTTTTTTTTAAATAACTTTTGAAGAATTGTACAAATATTTGGCGTTTGAACTATCATGGCCACATGGCCAGTAATTCTGTTCGATAAATATTTTCAAGTTCGATTTTCGAACAGTAAAATATGTTTAATAGTTCAGTTCGAAATTTGAACAGTTTGACCCATCACTTTAATAAATTCATTGTTATAAAATATAGTTGAGTAGGTTCTATAAATCTATAATATTAAATCATTGTTTAATTTTTTGATAACATTGGTACCTAAGTATCAAACTTTATTATGCATGATGGACATTATCCTCGGAACTTGAAATTTAATAAGTATAACTCGAAAACTACTATTAATAAAATTTAGAATTTAGGTAACTATACCATCAACATTAAAAAAAAAAGTCATTAGTATAAAGGTATAGTTCTCGGGCGTAACACGTTTCCACCAAAAGTAGACATTTCCCTTTTCCACCAATTTATGTTTCCACCAAATGAGATCGTCCTAATTGTTTGGTTAATTTACCAAAATAATTTGTATACTATATGCTTATATTAAAACCTTTAATACAGTAATAAGTTTATTAAAAATAATAATGCTGGATTGAAAAAAAATGATATATTAGTGTATTTAGCTATGTATATATTGTTCCTACTT
Source organism: Schizaphis graminum (assembly GCA_020882235.1). Taxonomy (NCBI): domain Eukaryota; kingdom Metazoa; phylum Arthropoda; class Insecta; order Hemiptera; family Aphididae; genus Schizaphis; species Schizaphis graminum. The sequence continues at coordinate 86,026,850 of CM037032.1, read as the reverse complement.
ATATATATATAATTGGTTGATATTTTTTTTTCAATCGTAGAATATCTATGTATTTTACGAACAAGTGAAAAGATTGCACAGTTTAAATAGTGCATTACAACTGCGTGTATGTTAAAATAAAACGTAATTTTTAAAATTTATAATTCTGTGATGGCAAAAGTGATTGAAAGTAAACGTGGAAAAAAAACACTAATACTAAACAATTTTAAATTTTTTAAATTAATTTATTAAATTTCATGTACGATTTTGTGAAAAGTATATCCTACAATTTTAAAAAATATATCAACTAACTGTATATATAGTTACAATTTACATGACTAATCATTTTTTAAAATTTTTATATTTGACCATTTACAATTTATACCATAATAATTCTTATATATCGATTTTTTTCAAATTTTTATGTCTGACCATTTACAATTATACCATAGTATAACTATTTTATTTTATTTTTCAATTTTTTATATTTGACGATTTACAATTTATTCCATAATAACTGTTATATCGTTTATTTCACATTTTTATATTTGACTATTTACAATTATACTATAATAATTATTATATCGTTTTTTATTTTTTTATTTTATTTGGTGGAAATGTATATTGGTGGAAAAGGGAAAGGTCTACTTTTGGTGGAAACGGGTATTGGTGGAAAAGGGAAAGGTACACTTTTGGTGGAAACGGGCATCGCCCTAGTTCTCATTAAGAAAAAATTGGGGACATCCAAGGCTGAAAATTGGAATTTTAATTAAATACATAAAATTTAAAAAAAAAACATAGAGGTTAAGGTGTGAGCATGCTTGATAAATTATCCTGTACATACATACCAGCTAAATATATAAACAAATATTATGTTGCCAAACATTACTACATTAGGTAATCATAATTTAAAACAAAGAAAATAATTTGGCTTATATGGATACTGGTGCATACAAGTATACAACAATTTATCATTATAATTTATAAGTAGGTACTAACTAAAAAGAAAATTAGCTTGGTTTATAGACTTATTTTTAATTTATATATTGTAATTTGTAGCCTACAAATTTATAGTATAATTAATAGGGAGTAGCTTATTTTGTGTACACATATATAGTAAAAATATAATAGGTAATAATGTAATATGATGTATTTTGAATATAAGTATTTTTATACTAGTTAGTTTTTTTTTTGTATATATATAAATTATATGCTATTCTTACGGTAAATGTGGTTTTCGGATGCGCCGACACCGTCCCATCGGGTCCCTGAAATATCCGGGTCCACACTTTCGGTTTACCGTGCTGTTTGTTACAGCCGCGGTCGCAGATGCAGCAGCGGAAGCTGTGGCAATGGCTGGTGAAGACTGACCGGACGCTGGCGGCGAAGACGATGTCGTAACGGTGTTTGGTGACAATGGCGGCTGTTCGGTAGGTAAGTCGGAAGTGTTTCCATTGCTAGCGATCAACGCTTCGACCATCTGAACAATCTTATCACTATTGGACTGCGAATAAGGGTCCAACAACGCCAGTGCAGGTGAACTCGTACTGACGACCGCCGCTGTTGCCGCAGTGCTTGATGTAGGAGCATAAGTAGTGGATGCGTTCTGCGGTGGTTTGGTCGGACCTTCAAGTGTGTCCGTGTAGTCAGGTAAGTCTTCATACTAGGTAAAAATCATATAACTGTATGTTAGGTGTATTCAGCATTGCAGTATATGCGTTTTTGACGTATAGGTAATCCTATGCCCTCCTGTGAACCTCAACCAACTTCCACTTCCATCTGCCCAAAATGTTCGTTACTTAAGCCTACAACTCGACCGTCGGCTAACCTGGGCAACACATATTCACACCAAACAGATTGCTTTAAATAACCGATCTCATCAACTACGTTTTCTCTTAACAACTAAACATATAAACCTTAAAAATAAACTTCTCCTATACAAACTACTCCTCAAACCAATATGGACTTATGGCATTCAACTTTGGGGTGCCGCCAAACCCTCCAATATTACTAAGATTCAATCATTCCAATCTAAATGCCTGCGACAAATAACTAAAGCTCCATACTATGTATCCAACGACACTCTTCATAAAGACCTATCTATCCAAACAGTTAAAAACGTTGCCAAGATTTTCTACAAACGTATGCACTCCAATCTCCACAACCATCGCAACCCCTTAATTTCAGAGCTATCTATCCCCACTATTCCTGGTGACCCCAGAAGGCGTCTAAAACGAACATGGTGTCGTGATCTACTGATAAACTAACCCCCACCACTACATGTCATGAAGTACCATCAATGGATGGTATCTTCACTCAAACCCCCTGTCTAAATTGACGTAAATAATCGCAATCTAATTTAACTTGTTACGATTTGTAACTTTGTTACTTTATATTATGTTATTTTGTCTTTTCTATGTTAACCCTTAATCGCTTGTGCTTATTGACAATAATTATTTTACAGATTGTACAATTTTCTAGTTTAAAAATAAAAAAAAAAAGGTAATCCTTTAACTGTAAATATTTTTTTAATGTCATTTTCCTAATTAAATTAGTTTTAAATACAGTTTTTAATATTTATTAATTCATATTCATACACAATTAGAATATCATTACATATATTTTTTAAATGAAAATTTATAATTATAACTATCAATTTTTCGAATATATATTATTTTTGTTAGATTGGTAATTGGGTAAATTACAATGTAAATAGTTTATGCGGGAGGTTAGATTAGGTGCATCTAACCTTATTTTACGGTGCGCTAAATCTGAGATACGTTTTGGCATCGGTGGTCAAATTTGTATTAATTCTTTAGTAATAATAATAAATAAATTTAAAACTAATATATTATTTTCAAATGATTAATTAGCTTGGTTTGAAAACTTTGGTAGTAAATTGGTTATTATCAAAAAAATAAAATGTTTTGTAATACTTATAATATAATATAGCAAATATAATACCATACAAAAATTCAATTGGAGATTTAAGAAGTATTGTAAGTATTATACCAGTTTATGAAGTACGCTGAAATAGTGGAGTGCTCATGAGGGGGGTGGTATTATAGTATCATATTCTCCCCCTTTGAATTTTTTGTAATGATTTATTATGTACACAAAAAAAATTTAGGATCTGTAACAAGTCAAAAATGAATATCCCTCTCCTTTCAAAAAAATTGAGCATGCCACTGGCTGAAAATATCTTAAAATTTATAGAAATATTTATATAGTAATATTATACACTAAAAGTGAGAAATTAGTAGAAAAGTATTCTTTAATGTTTATAGTATTAAATGTAACTAAACGTTTTAAAATTGTATAGTTATATACCTACAATTACAATCTGATGCAAAGTTATGTAAAAATCACAATATAATCACATAATTTCATTATTAGACCTTATCAACTCAAACTGTAAAAGATAAATAAATAAACTAAATAAACTGAATAATGCACTATATTATATAAGAACAGAAATCAATTTTAAATATGTATATTGTATGGTACTATGGTTCTACACTCTACAGTCTATAAAATCAAAATAAAAGCCTGAGATTATTTTATTATTTGTATGACTGTATATTATTATAAAGAACTATTTAAAACATATCACAAAAATCTATAATACAGTAAATTCCCATTACAACGAATACTTGCGCATTGTAAAGAAAAATCCCGTTATAACGAAGTCAAAGAAGTCAGCTACTTCCGAAAAGCAGGGCTTATAAAGAGTTTATTCGAATTATCGTTACAACGAAATTTCTGTTATAACGAAAAAAAAAATCGGTCCCCTAGAGTTCGTTGTAACGGGATCTTACTGTATTTCTTAAAAATACTTTTCTTCAGGAAAAGTGACATATATTAAATAGCTATAAATTTATAGTATTTTAAAAGTTTAGCGCCAAAAAAAGCATAAAACGTTCATTACTTTAAATTAAATATCTACCGTAATCCGTACTTAATATCTTCTTTATAAGTACACGAAGTGTATAATATCTATTATATTTGAAAACACCTACACCTAATTGAAAAATATGATTTTAAAATTTAAAACAAAAATAATAATATAATATTAAATGAAACTATACTTTTTTTATTGATGTAGAAGGTATTTACTATTTTTAGTTATGATGTTTCAAAATTATCTCTGTCTTCAAAAACTCACAATATCATAGAGAATAATAAAAATAAATTTTTTGTATAAAACAACGCGTTAAAGTCTCTGAGAGAGATTTATCTATACATCATACAAATAGCTTAAAAAATTTGAATTAGAGAAATCACCCAATGATAACAGTCTAATAACAATATACAACAACGACTTGTCTTTATTATGTGAATTTAGAGACAATATAATATAATATTATCAACAGATGCAACAGTATAAGCCGCCAATTAAATGCGCTACTAATAACTATTAATTTGCTATTCTATAACTATTGTTATCAGAGCCTATCAATATTCGAACCGATAATTATAGTTGATAGGTATTTCTCATTATGTTATATATTTTGTTATAATATATAATGTGCAATGACGATAACAATCAAATCACCTCTCAAGTTTAAATTCTAAGACTGGAATCGTACCAAAAATAATCTAAACTTTATAATAGTTATAGCTGACCCGGCAAACTTAACAAATTTTAAAGAATAATTTTTCTAATTTTTCTTTTCGTAAAAACTTTATATAGATTATTGCGAACATTATAAAAAAAAAATTAGTCCAATCGGTTCATCTGTTTTCAAGTTATTATACACTTACCAACGAACAATTTTAATTTTTATGTATACCTAGGTATTCAAAGTATTAAAACCTAAATATTTATTTAAATAGGTACATTAGAAAATATGACTGATCGTTTTTATTTTATTTATTTTTATTCACGTACAAAGCCATGTTCACAGCTACGACAACCACGGTATTGTATGCCATCTATTATTTTATATTGATAGGCTGTTGTGACTTGTGATTATATTATTTGACATTTACTAGGTAATCATGATCTAGCAGGAAATTTCCAGATTTAGATTAGAACGAACTCAATTTTTAGACACGACTTGACAGACGACGTAGCTGTGAACCAGATTTAAGTATATAGAAACTAGTTGAAATTAGTATTCTGATTCAAACATTTTTTTTATTTTTGAGAATTAATATATGTGGATGTGGATCCAAAGTTTTGATTGGTTGACGGAAAAGCCTTCCAAAATTAAAAAAATCGTAGAAACCTCCACCTTTTGCGTCATTAATTCCAATTCATAATATAATATACCGTGTGAGGACCGTTCCGAAACTAAAACCGAAATCGTTGCACTTTTCTAAAAACTAAACCTAAACCGAAAATATCATATATGTCCCAGTCTCCCAAAACTGTAAATATAATACGATATGTTATGGATATTAATATAATATAGCTGATAATGTACTTCGCTCACTTCGTCGTCGTTACCGCCTGAGTCGTCGAACACCGCGTACAATTCGATGTTCTTTAGATGTATCTGCAGATTGTAGTCGCCCGTCTGGCTCTGGTCGAACTTGATCGTGGCGCCGTGCGCCAACAGCACCAGTGCGGATAGCACTAGCACCGGGACCGCGGCGGTGCACCACCGTCGCTGCGAGTACTGCATGCCGCAGCTGCAGCACAGACGTTCAGGTATTATATAATAAACTGTCACAGTATTTTCGACAACGGTGCTGTGTACGATACGCCACCTGTACCAATAATATTATATTGTTGTCGTTGCGCTGTAGCAGGCAAACAACAATATTACAACACTGTTACATGTAAGGATATCGGCAAACGAGTGGTCCGCACAGCGTCTGAAGCGCGACTGAGAATTGAGCCGCCCCTGCGACCTGCGGTGGCTCGCAGTCTGTATCGTCACCACTATAATATAGCTGCGATCCGGCCGACCAGTTCGAGCACCGCTACGCCGACCCGCAATATCGCTTTGCAGAGCTGCAGCGACCTCGACCGCGACGCAGTAATTTATTATACAGGGCGATTCACTTATCATGCTCAACCCTGTTTTACCTTTTAATTATGCATTTATTCGACTTTGGATTTTTAGGATATTCAAACCTCAAAACGTATTATACTTCAATAATGACGTTGTCATTAAAACTGATTGATTGGGATTTTTTTTACGGCATTATGCAGAGTTTTCCCATACAAACCTCTTTTTTTAAATGAGATCATTCCTATTCTTAATATGAAATTTTATGCGGATGATTTTTTTTTTTAAGGTTTGTGTATCGGAATCAAAATTAGAGCAAATAGTTTGTGAATTATTATACCGTGCGATGCAATATATATATATATATACCTAATGCATTTTTAAATTGTTAAATTTCACATAATACAGGTTATATTATTTCGCTTAAAAATTATAATACGAAAAATAAATTGACATAGAAACAGATAATACTTTTTTTTTAATTTGATATAATGGGCTAGTTTACTCAATATTAAAACGAATAACACAACACTAAAACTACTAAACGCAAATTTGCTATGTTGCACATTTTAAGACGGAGACAACACATACAGGCAAGCGTAAATATCTTTTGAGGCTAGGGAGCTTTGATTCGGGCCCGGTTGGCCGACACCCAATTACTGATTACTCGTTTCGTCGACGCGAAAACCAGTCTCTGGTAAAAATAGAAAAAGTTCCAATTCACCGACAAATCATAGTTTCACAAAATATAAAAATAATTTTATTTAATAAACAAATTTTGAGCTTGACCTTTTAGCATGAAAAACTACAATTAGCAATTAAAGATAAAAACTAAATATAAACAAATTAGAAGAAATGTTATTATTTGCAAAAAAAGGTATAGCATTTATAAAGTTGAATGACATATAATAATATATTTTTTTCTAATAACATTTCAAATTATAATTTTAGGCTACAAAATGGTACAATTTATATTTTGGAATAAACTTGGACACAATAATGTTCCATCTTCGTTTAAAAAACAGAAGCTTATATAAGGTTAGGTATTTTTATAGATAGTTGATAGTTGATTTGAACAATATTCATGATTTATACAAATAATATTTAAAACAATGAAAAAATTATATCATTAAGTATAATTCATTTTGAACTAAATATAGGTAAATCATCGGGTGTCGGCGAATTGACTTGTCGGCCAATCGGAACGTTATAGTAGTGACTTTCGCATATAATATACCATTATACCATAAGGTATCTGGCCAAGGTCGTAAGTTGAACACCCCTACCCCTGGTTTATAGGTTTAGAATATAATATAAAACGGGGTGGCTTTATAATTTTATAAGTATCTCTATATCGTAAGTAATAAAAATATTAAATATATCCGTATGGATTATCGAATAGGGATCTAATCTTAAACGTGATGTCAACAAGTATCGTTTTATTTTGAGGGCCTATAGAATAAATTGCTATTGAACCATTGAATAAATGTTTTAAGCATTTATTTAGAATGATAAACATTGGTATGATATGTTTCACAAGTATAATAAGTGTGTATGATATTATATTGAATGGTATTTATATATCTATATTCTGTATATTAAAATATGTAATCATTTATAAATATTTGTTTTTCAATACGATACTTGAACTAGACATAATACCTACAAATTATAAAATGAAATGAATGTTTATAGTACTTCAAGGGGAGCTGGAACCTTTCAGCACATAAATAAGAAACTTCTTTATACACGTGCATAAAAAAAATAACTATAATTTATAATGATCTTAATGCATTCGATTTTATGTATTACAAATTTAATGTACGCATTAAATACGATGATTTCAAATTCTTTTGTTCGGTCTGTTTAAAGTTTTATAATTTAAATTCCTTTTATTTTTGGTTCCACTGGTGTCATATTTGGACATTTGATACTCATTAATTTTATTCGCAAAGAATATTATACTGTAAGAATTTTTTTAGAAATATATGTATTTACATTTACTTATCTAGAAATAATTATATTTTTTAATTGTACTTGTACAATACATCATATGATTCATTTTGTACATCGTAACCACTCTCTCTATATCTATTTTCTTATCGTCTCCTTTCTTGTATATTCCCTATGGTTTTAAATCGTGTCAATGACTTTCGCGTTCAGATACCCCGCTGCGGTCGCAATGATGTACAAAAAAATATTATGAAAAGAGATTAAATCGTTGTACCTACATACGAGTATACAATTAATAGTTCTTAGTGTCTTACATCCATTCTATACAATATACATCAGGGGCGGCCAAACGGTCGATCGCGATCTACACCGGTCGATCGCAAACGATTTTAAAGTCGATCATGTTAGAATTTATTTTTAGGCTACACACACGAAAATTAATCATGGTGGTTAGATTTTTTATGGAAACGATCCTCAAAATTCAAGTATAATGTTAGTAGATCGCGGCCAAAAAAAGTTTGGCCACCCTTGATATACATTATATATATTTTAATATATATAATATGTATTCCGATACTTGTACTATCTTACCATAATATTATACGTAAACTTGGTTAATTTTAATATCATTTAATTATTACAATACATAAAAATATATTTGTACCTATACTATATGCAAATTATTACTACACATCAAGCTTGGGATTGAGTTACGTCGAACTTTTGACTAACTTAATGTATTAACTATTTAGAAAGTAACGAATCCGCTACCACCAACATTGGTTATTATTTTTTTTTAATAGGGTCGAGTTTATACTGTATTATTCGTAATATTTTTAAATACATATTATATTACAATTCTCAACTTCCAGAATTACTAACGAATTAAAACTCCAACTATATCTCTGCCACTATAAAATTCATCGTTGCCCCTATCTAATAAACAAATTTAAGTATATTTTAACATTGTATAATATTATATAATATATATATTGTCGTATTTGCTAACCATTTACCTATTTTATTTTTCATATAATCCATATCTATATAAATATTATACATAAATCTGTCTCAATGACCACGCTACCTAGAGTTATTTTAAATCTAAAAGCAATATACATATACCTAATATTCTATGTAATGATATTTTGTAGTTGATCGAATCCGGAACAAATACTTTGAATCATCATACATCATACGACATACACCAATATGTATATATATATTTTATCACGTACCGAAATCTGCCACGTTGCCGTTCGAAATGTGGGCCAAACTTCAATGCGTTTCAAACTGTGATTTTGTTGTTCTGTTCGAAAACTCGGACATTATTGTACAAATTATTTCTCTTTGTGGAATATTTCATGGCAAACAGTAGACGAACCAATCGGCTTATGAATATATATATATATATATTATATATATAGTCAAGACACAAGTTCTAGGTGTGTTTCGCTGAGGTGGTCGGTGTAAACGGAGCAAAGACGATGGGATTCGGATTGTACACAACGGAGCCCCCTAGTGATGTGTAATTAGAACCTAATTACATATTGTATTCAAATTGCAAATTTCTACAAAATTCTTTCCACTATATGAATTAGATACCTACCTATATGTATATTATATATTGTTCATGGTCCAATAGATACACATCAGAATCAATTAATACTTGTAAATAATTAATTACAAATGAAATACCAAAACTTACGAAATTATATCATAGAAATGTATTACAAATAATATATTTTTATACTTCTCTAATTTTCTGCGTTTACGGGTATGCATATTCAATATCATTGTGAAAAAAATTGTTGCTACTTTAGCTTAGCTACTTAGCTTTCAAATGTATATATAATTACTATAGTATTTCGTATTTCCGTGTGTATAATACACCTTCATTTATAAACCCTAATCATCCGTATATTGTGTATCTAAATTGTTTTTATATATAAAGATCAAGAAAAATATATTCCTATCGATTAGATTAAAAATGAGGTTCAAAAACAATTTATGTTTATAATATCTTGACAAATAAACAACTGCATTTTAAATTTATTTTAGTTTATATGAATAAATTACATATTATGAATCATTGAAAGAGAATAATGAAAAAACGTCTTCATCGTCTGATCATTTTTTATACCATGTAACAACTATAACTGTAAGTGTGCGTTAACCGACAATGAGTTTTCGATTTACTTGTTTAGTAAATGAATCGTGACCAAATATACTAAGAATATATACAGAAATAATGGCAGAGAATAAAAAAAAATCATCACACAGCCGTCCAACGTACGTGAGGAATTCTAGTTAAAGAAAAAAATTACCTATATATAAAATATAAATGTATGATATGATTGGTTTAACAACGACGGTCAAGTCTAAACTATACTCACGTAAGTTGATTATATTTCGATGGAAATCTATTCGAACAATGGTTTTTTTTCAATTATATACTCCACCCATTATAATAACAGTTAAGAATTAAAATAGGAACGCAAATGTTATCGAATTAAGAAAAATGCGTTATTTACAAAATATAAATAATAACCGTTAAAAATAGAAATATTTCTTGGAAAAAAATATGTATAGATAAAAATTCTTGAATATGTTATAATATTATGTAAACATATTTAACGTTAACGGTTTAAATATTTTAATATAATTACTTCAAGCTTAAATTTGATATAAAATATAAATGACAAAACGCTAAGTGGTCAACAACCCTATACATGTTGGAACTTGGCCAAAATCGACTTTCTACATTTACCAAACATTTGTAGGAATTGATTTTTCCATAGGCATAAAAGTGGTAATCGACAGGTACAACATTATGAACGATGAATGCAATAAATACATAATATATTCGGTTGCGTATGAGCGAACTAATTACTATATTACTATATTATATATTATATATTGTAGAAAAGCATAATGGGGAAACACGTACAGTATAAGTTTCAGCTAAGTATATAGTATACATCCGATAACATAGATTATTATTATTCGTTCGATTGATCTATAAGAACATGACCACCATTAGTATATAATATATACACGTGATGAGAAATGCATAAGATTTCGAATGGAAGTAGATGAAATATAATACCGGAATATCGAACAGTCCGAACAGGCAACGAATATTCTATACAATATAATATGTACCTACCTATAATATACAATATAATATATACATTCTACCATTGATTATAAATACAATAATAAACTATATTACAGTATTATAATATTATAATAAATAATAATATATAATCAATGATTCTACATACCTGCAGGAAAATGAAACCACCTGCAATTTTACGTGATGACAAGCAGATTTCGATATTGGTTGTAATAAATATTTGACTTTTTTTTTACCCCAACATACGATGATTTGTGTCACACTCGTCGTCTCGTATTGAGTACTTTATACTCATACTTTATAGTAAAGTTTATACTTTATATATGTTATAATTTTGATTATAAAATTGTTTGTCAGGTCATCCGATTATACCACATCAGAATGCGATCTACAACGTAATATGTATTGTGTTTATTATTATTTTATTTATAAGTAGGAACACTGTAAATATACATTTATCATTTATGTGCACTTATGTTTGGCATGATTGTCTTGACGACTTAATGTTTCTGGCAATTACCCACCACTGAAACTGATCAAGATGAATATGGAATTTAAAAAGCATTTGTTCCAATTTACATTAGTTATATAAGTTTTAAAGTGTATCCATAGCACCACACCACTAATTAAATAATTTGACGACAATATAATTACCTAAACAAATACCTACCTGGGTATTACATGGTGATATAACATATAACTAAAACATTACTGCAAGTTGCAGGTATTTTATGTAATATAGGTTTTTACACTTATTAATGAATGTTAATTTACCTTGTTGACGGGTAACTGCAGTGGAAGTACAAAAAAAATAAAATATAAAAAATATTACAATAATAATATAATAATATGATTGGGAATGTTATGAGTAGCGTGTGAAATAAAATTCAGACAACCATTTTCATGACTGTCGAATTGATTCGCAGAAATTCACGCAAGATGATCCGAATAATAAAAATACAATATGTATAAACATATTATAATAACTCGACTCCGTTAACAAGTACAGAAAAATCACGATTTCGTGCACTCGTAACGGATACGTATAGGTTAACTGCAGACTGCTGTAAATATGTATATATTAATAAAATATACTACATGGTCGTAATATAAAATTAATTTATTTTCAAGTGTATTTAAATGTGACATAATTTATATGAAATTGAAGTAATATGATACTGAACACTAGACAACTGATTATTTTTAAAATACAAAATAGAATTTAAGTTCAAATTAATATTAGTACAGTAAAATTAAATTTAGTTCTTATCATTCATTATTGTAATTCACAAAAATATTAACATACATTATATAATAACTTTATCAATTTTTATGTTAAAACAATTTTTTCTTTCGTGCAGTGCTAATACTTAATATTTATAAATACCTATGTGCTGATTGTTAATATGCTACTTGAGTTATACTACATACCTACATTACACAAACAAGTTAATAATTTTAAGAACGAGTTTTGTATTTAATTGTCACCTACTCGTTTCTCGGTAATGTGTTAAAGGTCAATATCATGACGGAGCAAGTTCGATGACCGTCTAACCAAATGCTAATAATACTTTTTTAAATCCCAACCGATGCTGGTCAAAACAACTATAATTAACCAATTCAGTGTATACGCAATATATAATATTATAACGGTACCTGTACGGCTGTACGTACAGACTCAACTAGAGGCAAAATTAAAGTTCCGTGCACTGTACGTCACGATGTATTTAAACCGTAATTTCCAGTTTGTTGTTACGACTACCGGTTATACAAAGACATGGCTAGTGAGTGCGCTAGGGGAAAAAATACATTCTCGATCGTTGTCGAGCTATCATATAGTAGCAATAGGAGCTGCAGTAGTGTAGTTATACAGCACGATGGTGGTTGCGTTACGGATTGTTTGTGTCTTAGCAGTTTTCTGTGGAGCCCTGCAGGCCGCTCCGACAGTCACGTACGACCAGAGGCAACATGGTGAATTCAATTTGCAGGTGGATGTAGACGATGTCGCTATAGTATTGTTGCCGAGCGATGAGCTCGCCCAAAGAGGTATATTGCAGAACAGCAATAAGATGTATCAAATATTAGGGCGCCGCAACGGCGTCAAATTGAAAAAAAAGCATCACAAGAAACCGGTGAACTGCATGGCAACAACGGTTAACCCAGAAGTGCCCTACAGCGAATTACCGTCAACATCATATCTTCCGACATCATCACAGGGATACGAAGAATTGTACTCAGTGTCGACTTCGAGCCAAGAAAAATTACAGGATATAATACCCGCAGCTGTTGCATCGCCCGTGTTTGAAGCAAATGTTCCGACCGCTCTCGATAGTTTAAATACCACAAGTAACGACTCATATTCTGAAGTTATAACACCAAGTCCGTTTGAGAAAAAAGATCATTTGGAGGTAACTTCAGGTAGTGTCGCAGTTAACTCGTCTGAAATAGTAGCGGTAAAAACCGTAGAAAAGCCTACGGTAGTAGGCAGTGTCGTCGAAACCAATAATAATACAGAAATGGTTGCGATACAAACAGTAGAAAAATCTACAGATGTAACAAGCTTGCAGGCATCAGACATTTCAAAAGGTTCGAAGACTGACGTTAAAACAATTGGTACACTTTCAACAAATTTTGAAGAAAATCCCGTGAGCGTATCATCCGATGTAAAAATAGTAGACAAAATCACTAATGACGAAATTATTAAAGTCGACGATACCCCGACAAAGGACTCGAACACTGTAGATAAATCAAATGAAATTACTACTGTAAGAATATTAGAAACTATAGAAATCAAGGAAGTCAAACCCGCCGAGATGATCGTAATAAAAACTATGGAAAAACCAACGGACGGCGGTACGATATCCGAAGAGTTCGTTGACGAAACTGTAGTGGACGCATCGCGTGTAAATGGTTTGGAGACGCAAGTAAATACAAAAATAACTAATGAACCTACAGAAATGGTTGCCATGAAAACTATAGAAAAACCGACATTTTCCGAAGTCTTAAAGGTCGTAAAAAACCCTATGGATGCGGCTGATGCAGTTAAATCTACAGATACCCAAGCTAATAAAACGACTTCGGTAGATTTGAACAAAAGTCCTGTAGAATTAGTCGCTATGAAAACAATCGAAAGCCCACATACTACTGTAAGGACAACAACTTCTATAGAAAAGTCTGGAATTACAACGAGTACTAAGCTAGTGGAGATACAAGAAGACACAAAAATGCAGAGTAGACCTTCGGTAGAAAATATAGTCTCAAGGTCTGCTCCAAAACAAACGGAAATGATCGCCATGAAGACAGTGGAAAATTCGGCGACGGTAAAAAGTGTAATTTCCGTAAAAACTGTGATCAAACCTGGAATTCCAAAGTCAACACTGTCGTCAAACAGTTCCTTGATCATGCGTAAGGTAGGCGATCGTAAACCGTTGCCCACAATCTCATTAGAAGTGGCAACTCCAAAAGTATTGTAGGTAAAATGCTTGATGATAATTGTAAGATTTTTAAAATATTGTAGATGATTTTGTCATTTTGGAACTACGTTTAAATATAATTATATTTATAATGTTTATCTTTTAAGCGCTAGCCTAGTATAAATCAATACCTGGATGGCCAGATAATGCAATCTGAAGACTTATAGTATTATAAAAATCAAAACACGTTTTTATGAGCTTTAAATATTTGTTTTAATTGTTCGATGTTATACCATTGTAGTTGTTTATTTATTTAAATTATACAAATTTAAATTTAAAAAAAAATCTATTATTGTTTTTTTGTAAATATATTATATTTTGTAGTATTAATTAATAAAATAATAGGCAATTTAAGATAATTGTATATTGATTATAGGACATAATTATCTTAAAATATAATGATATGTTTACATTATTAATTGATACAATCGTTTTGGCTAACCTAAACTATTATTTTTAGTCAAAAACGGCAATAATCCAAAAAAATCCAAATGTATAAGAATACAAATTAATCTGTCGTTAATATTGTAGTGATATTTATTATTTACCTTCCAAGTTCTAAATTATAACTTATTAGTTTATTATTATTAAGATAATATCTTAATTAATATCCAAGTGATCGAAGTTAAATAGGTCATTAAATTATTATTAAATACCTTACATTTTTATTTACATTGAGTAAATTTAAACATGAAATAATATTTATTCATTCAATGGTTTTTCTTCAGCTCTCACTAATATTATTCTAAATATCCAAATAATAAATATATTTTTATGTATTCAAACAATGTTAAAATTGCTGGATTGTACAACAATAACTAAACATTTAATGAATCAATAGTGAGTTAATGGTACCTTAAAGACTTAAACATTATTTAATGGCCAATGATTGGTCCATTAAAATGATTTATTTTAATTCAAACCTACATTAATATTTTTCCGTGGTTTAACACGTACCACTCTGATTTTAAGCCGCTATACATAAAGAAAATCTAAATGAGCATTATCCCCCCCCCCTTTTATCATAAGGACAATTTACGTCTATAATATATCCGTATAGTTATTTATTATCGTATTGTTGTATTAATCATTAGTTATTGGGTGGGTATATAAAATATATACTAAATTAAGAAACAGATATGCTACTAGTTTGCAGTAAACTGTTTGCTACAACATATCAACATTATAAGAATTTAAAATTAGGTTAAGAAAACATATTTTGTATAATAGCAGGTAGGTATATAAAACTATGTATAATTTAAATCCTTAGTCAGTAAGTATTTTAGTAGGTTAAAATATTTATGTATCAACATACAGAACTAGGTTAAGCTATGATATATATGAGATATGAAAAAAACGGAAATAGTCAAGCTGTAGGTACCTTAATATATTGGTACCTATACCCCGGACAATGGTTGTGTTGATGGAATAACTACAAGTTACAACATAATACAATGATAATATTATATATTTTAATAGTTTTATTTTATTAGTAGTTATTATTTATACTTTGAAACTGGGAGGTAATCGGTATGTGTGAATAATGACTATAATGAGTATGTGACAATATAAACAGTTGTATAATTATATATTATATTTTATATTTTATCTTGTAGGTGTAAAAATATGTAATTTAGAAAGGAGGAGGAATAAGAATTAAATTCTTAGTAACAACTAACCAGTGGTCTCCTTATAAGTTTTTAATCATTGAACTATTAAAATAATATTTGTTTACCAAATAAATATTTAAGTATTTATATAAAGATATATTACCATGTTATTAACCTTCACATCACTTTTATTAGTTACTTACATAGGTATCTATGAAATTAATTTGCATCACACTATCTTATTCTTATTGACATAAAATGTAATTGTAAATTACTCAGCAATTTTCAAATACATTTGTCATTGAATCAAATGATCGATTGCGGCATTATATCATTACAACTTATAAGTATTTGTCATTTAATTTTCATAAAATTACTTTAGTTCATTTTAAACTTCTAACTTATTGAAGTATGTTAGCTTAATTCAAAAAATATAAATATGGCAGTTACAAGAAATAAATCTTTCAAACAATGTCAGTACAAGCAAATTCCAACCAATCCAATACGATTAATATTTGAAATATTGTTGTGCATTTTACTTATAATACCGGCTGTTGTGTGGGCAACAATAAAATTATTTTTTAGATCTCCACAAAAAAACGTTAGCGGACAAGTTGTTTTGGTAAGTAAAAAAAAAAATCGAATTCCTATATTTTTTATCGCATTATTCATTTGAATTCGAATTTTATCGTCAAACCCTAAATTCGTTAGTGCAATATTTAGGTTTATATAGTGGATAAGCTCTTATGATTTTCAGATACGTATCTAATATATTATACATTATTATAACATCAATGCTAGACGGATTTAAAATTTATAAATTTACACTCATCAGGACTACAGACGTCAGCACAAAGCAATTATCCTAATCATCTAAATTCTAAATACGTATTAAACACGTATAACATATATTTGAGTCCTGTATTATATAAACCAATAACAGTGATAACAAATATTTGATTGATATATTGACAATATATGATTTTATGATCATTTTTATTTGTAATTTATTTATTTTATTCCCTTTTTTTTTTCTTTTTTCCCGTACATGGAAAATTTGATATTAATTATTTATCTTATTATTCTTATTATATTAGTTTAAACTTAATCCTTAAACTGTTAAACATGGATATTTAAATTTAATTTATAAAATCTAATTATAAATTATTAAAAATACTGTCATATTACTCATATTATAAATAATTATAATTGTAATATTATTTCTGTAATAAAATATAATATTATGACTATAGGTTACCGGGGCCGCTCGAGGTTTGGGTCGCGAGCTTTGCAAAAGGTTTCACACGCTGGGCGCCAAAGTTGCTTGCGTTGACATCGACGGTGAAGGGTGCGCCGAGACGGCGTTAATAATCAATCGAAATGGCGGGACGGCGAAAAGTTATAAAGTCGATGTGACTGACCGGCAACAAATAAAGGCCATGCACGAGGCCGTTATGAAAGAACTAGGTCCTGTGGACATAGTGGTGAACAACGCGGGCATTGTATTGGCCCATATGTACGTCAATCCCGAATCAGATCAGCTTATCGAAAACTTGATCAACGTCAATCTTCTTGGACAAATTTGGGTGAGCTTGGACTGCAATTATAATATGATATCGTGCTATTTCTGTCGATTTTAATTTTTATTTTCAAAATTAATGATATATGATGAAGATTTTAAAAAAAAATGTAAAAGTTATAAATTTATTACGTCAATATTCATACTAAATCACAAACACTTAAATTTTTAAAAATTATTTTTTATTTTCAAATTTTTAAAACATAATATACGTGTTTAAATTGTTTTCGATGTTTGAACTAATTTGCTTAGACGACATGCAATATCAATTGATACATTTAGTTCTCAATTTTTGGCATTAATACTTTTTAGATTACAATAAAAAATTGTTATAGATCAATAGAGAATTATTGCCCTCGATGTTGGAAAGAAATCATGGACAAATTGTTGCTATATCATCTATGTCATCGATGAGTGGATTGTCTGGAATATCTACGTACACAGCCACCAAATGGGCGACAAATGGTAAATAATAGTAGTAAATTATAATTTTAATATTATTAAACATATTATAACTTATAATAATTTTATAATACTCTGTTTTAGATTTATAGTACCTATAAGAATTAATAATAATTAATATTAATATTATCATTACTATATTTCTATATTATGTGTATCTAGGCATGATGGAGAGTTTGCATAATGAACTGAGAGAATTGAAATCAGCCGTCGTGTCAACAACGGTGTGTCCGTACTTTATAGAAACTAATCCAGAAATATCTAAACATTTAATGCTCAGGTATATATTACAATTTAATGGTTAAATAATAATATTTTATACTTAAAAACAAAAATAATATTATTTATATACGACTAAATGTATTTTAGATTACCAGAAATGCCCACATCTTTTGTTGGTGAAATCGTTATAAATGGTATACTAGAAAATCGAAGAATTTTTTCAGTTCCCAATCACTTTATGTTTCCGGTTAAACTTGTAAGGTATGTAAATTTTGTTCAACATTTGTTACATAACAATAACCAATAGATACAAAATTTCAATCTTAAATAACAATGTAAAACTTACTAATTTACATTTCAATTTAAGTACCTAATAGTATTTAACTAAATACGTTGATAAATTAACTGCTAAATCCTAAATATCTATAATATAGTTGAATCAAATACTATGCAACACGCGTCTATACATATTTCATAATTTTAAATTATTAATTTAATTTTTAATTACAGCTTTATTACAATAGTACTATTTATTAAGCATTGTGAGTAGGGGAAAAGTGTCCAAAGCGGCCACTTAAAGTTAGGTTAACCCTAATGAAATATTATTAAAAAATTTAAATTGCTTACATCCTAGAAAATTTGTTGTTATTGAAGAAATTTAACAATTTCCTAAAGACTCATTGAATACAATATGCAAATTATCTGATTTAGAGGTTTAGACTAAAAAGTTAAAGATCATTGCGATTAAGTTAAAAACAATTATCTTGTCAGTATAAACTGTGCTCAGATAAATTGATTGATACAATTTAAAATTCATCTAGCCAATTCAAAAATGACTAACATAAAGAAAAAATATTAATTTGTATGCAAGGACATCAGGTATTATTTTTATAATCTATATAGTTGTGGTATAGTATAAATAATTATTTTAATTATGTAGTTTACTAATTGTTTATGTATTTTAAATAAAGTACCTTTAAAACATTATTAGATTATATTGCACTGGGTACTTAAAAGCACTTTTTTTTATCATTTGATGACATGATCATTTTTAAGGACCCTTCTGGAGAAATGCATCCTTGAGGCCCTTTAAGTATCAGGCCGACATTACTATTAACTATAATTAAACTTAGATCAATTCTATAATACGTAAAAACTTATGTAGATTTCGAAAAAAAAATAACTGGTTTATTAATAAATATGTTTAAAAATATAATTATTTATTCGTAACACTTACCTTACATCATCAGCATCAAAATATGAAATTTTAGTTTTAAACGAAAACTATAAATGTTATTATTATAGAGTAATTTATTAATAATCCCCATGATATAACCAGCTGTTTATTTTTTTACAACAGAATAATAAAATATGACTCAAGGTGGATATATATATATGACCACTTTAACTCCTTTGAACAACTTTCCCATATTTGCCATATATTTGGAATAACTACCTAATCAATAATTTTTTTTAATTTTGTTTTGTATTTATTTTATAGAATGTTACCTGATAACCTACAGTGGTTAATCAACAAAATATTTTATGTGAATATCATTGGATTTCCAAAAGATATAGAATTGATGAACAGATATCGGCAATAGAAATGTTGAAGAAAACTGATAGATAATAATTAATATATTTGTGTTATCTGTAATGAGAAAAACAACTTCTAGACTCTAGTAGCACACATATAAATAAATCATATAGATCATATAGAGTATAATATTAATTATTTACCATCATGATAAACAATAATAAAAATATAGGTATAGGTACCTATCTGAATAATATAAAGGTAAAAATAATGTGTTATGCAAATTTTTTTTTATAATATATATAAAGTTTTACCGACTAATGCTGTAATTTTAACTTATTGATAAATTATAAGCAATTCATTTAGGAAATTATATATACGAGTACTATGATATATTTTTAAAACTTAAATGTTTATTTAATAAACTTTTGAAAATTTTAATAATTTGATGAATTTATGAACAATATATAAATGTAATACCTATGTAGAAAAAAAAATTTCCTATAATAAAGATACCATTGAAAGAATAGGGCAGTATTTAGGCAAGGGCGTATTTGAGGGGGGCGAAGGGGGCATTCCCCCCCATAGCTCGTATTTTGTTGGTATATATTTTGTATATATATAATATTAAATGAATATTTAATTCAATTCAATTTGATACTTTATTACTTTTATTTTTATTTATTTACGCGAAACGCGAATGAGTAACAGGAACAAAGCTATAGGTAATCGATTGTAAATTATTTTTAGTTTGTATAGAAGAAAAATTAGCTTCGCCCCCCCCCCCTCTTGGTCTCAACTCAAATACGCCCTTGTATTTAGGGAGGTAATGGATCCAGCTAGATATCCTCGTTTGATACTCGTATTTTTTTCGTACATAATATGTAGGTACGGTTAGATACGTACACATTATTTAAAAGAATTAAGAATATTAGATTAATTTGTTAAGTTAGTATAGTATTTATTATGTAATGTTAAACGGATTGGACCTTATTATTTTATCATATCACCAAGATCAAGAAGAAGAAACATTATGAACACAGATAAAGTTAAAAAAAAAAATTTTGAAAAATTTTACTTAAAAAATTTAAAAAAGGATTGATTTAAAAATAAATAAAATTTTAGTGCTATAATTTATTAATTTATTATTGTTATTATTAAGTAAAGCATGGATCATTAACAATTTTATTTTCTCTATTTCTTCACTCTCAACAAATTCTAAAGATTAAACTAATATTTTATGTTCTATAAAGGCTTATTATAGAACATAAAATATTAGTTTTGAAACTTGAAATATATACTTTATTACCTATATATTCATTTAATATATTTATACCATACAAGGCTTTTTATTTTATTTATATAAATGAATATTTTTTTTTTAAATAGGTAATAAAATAATATATATACATATATTTTACTAATAAAATATAATATAATGTATGAATACATGATATAAAATTTATTATTTAACTTTATTTTTTGAAAATAACTGTCTAGGCCAGTGTTTCCCAACTTCTTTTACTCGCGGAACCTTTGCAGGAGCTTGAAAGTTTTGTGGAACCCCCATATATATTTTGGAGCTATTCTATGTTAGAATCATAATTTATATCAAAAATATTGTTAATTTATTTATATTTTTTCAATTTTCTCACGGAACCCTTGGCGCTGGCTGACGGAACCCTTAGCTTCCGGGGAACACCAGTTGGAAACACTGGTCTATGCCACACATGTGTTTTATAACTTTAAGTAACTCAAAATAAAATATGTATTTGTGTAAATATATAATAAATTAATAAACATAAATTAAGATGAGTCGTCAGAAGATTTCTGTTTTATTTTTTTTTTTTAAGTAGGTACATCACGCTTGCATATGCTGTCTCTGTCTTAGTGTCTTACACATAGACAATATGACAAATTTACGTTCAAGAGTTCCAATTTTATATTGTTAGATTTTACATTATTGTGATTTATTTATTAAACTTAAGGCAAGAAAAATAACATTATTTGTATTTTGTCGTTGTTTTTACAATATTTTAATGTTAATGATAGAAGTTAATACTTATGAGTATTTTTAAATTTTAATATTTTCCAGAATCATAATTCCCTTAAAAGTTTTAATAAAAACTATGTTATTATCTTAAAATTTGATAATAGGTCAATTTTCTCAAATATTTAAGCTAGTTATACAAAAATGAAAATACGGCTAAACTAACATTTTATATGTTATGCGTAGTTAAGACGCGTGTATACAACACGTATGGGCGTGACGTGGTACTTTTAGTTTTATTATTACAACTATTATTGGTCGTGTTTATATAAATTTAAATAAAAAGGAAAAGTTTTTAAATATTATTTAGAATTATTTAACTGTAAATAAGTTAACAAAATTTACTTAGCTGTTATAGATGTGTAATTTTATTTTAAGCATAAATATTGATAAAATAAACATGATCTACTTGTTGACTTATTAAATTACTAATGTAGACCGTAATTTCATAATAGATGAAATAATAAGAATTGCATCTACTCTCTATAGTATAAATGTATAATAGACAATAGTAATATAATATATAGCTTATGATTCTTTAAAAATGGGTTGAAACTTTGAAAAGAGTGAGAAAGTCGCACACTGATTTTAAAGCTTGTTGGTATGATTTTATAAATACCTATATAGCTATTTATTATACAATTGGTGAGTTAGTCCAAGGAAAGGGATGAATATCTCCATAATTTTGATTCTATATAATAGTAACCTCTATTCTATATAGTATATACTATATAGTTATATCTCTACAGAAGTTTAACCATAATTCATAAGCAATAAAGACATACAATTAATATACTAATTACCAGTGGCGTAGCCAAGGGGGTTTTGGGGGTTGAACCCCCCCCCCCCTTCGGCCGTATTTTTATCAAAAATATAATTTTTATAATATAAAAATACAATCATTTATTCGTGGTGAAATGTATTCTGTTATGCTGTATTCACGTTATCGACTGCACTGGTGATAATAATCATTATCATTCAATTATTTTATTATTTCAATACGGTTGTAGATTTATTTTATTTTATTACAAACCCCCCTCCCTAAAAAAAATCCTGGCTACGCCACTGCTAATTACTAATATACTTATAATTGTGTTTATTGTATAGTGTAGATAAATAATACAACTTATAAGTTTGACAGGATCGAGGTTTGGTACTTGAATACTTGATCACGAAATGTAGTCTCCTTAAAAACTATGTGTATCTTTACTAGTATACTACCTATAACTAGAAAAATTAAAAAGTTATAACAAGTTATTGAAACGATATTAAAACCGTAACAAAATAAATATATCTACACGAACGTGATCTACAAACAATGTGTATTATAGCATTTATAGCCATTATTATAGGAAAGTAAATAGACATACTATATATCTAGTTTAATACAATTAAATGAATTGAAGACAATTTCGTTTAGTATTTAGACTTTTATAAATTGGCTCTATATTATATTAAGGCATTTATAGGGCATGCCATCATCAATACAACAGGTTCGAGTTTGATTGTCCAATAATTTAATGGTATAGGTACCACGTACAAACTAGGACTATAATAATTAATATATAATAATAATATAATATAATATATTATATATATTATATATAGGTATGATATACATTTTTAACAAAACATGTTTATTTGTATAGATATTGGGACATTATTTACTAAGGTAGGTAGGTATCTAACTGACAAAACATAGACCATAGACATAATATTAAATCTATTCTATGCGTAGACTGCGATGTGTGATTATTAATTTAAATTGTGTATTTACATGTATACAAATATTTCGATGATATCCACCATGGACATAATATTGTTTTAATATTTTTTAATTTTTCTGAGGTTTTGATGTAAGATACCATATTTTGTTAATATTAACATTGATTTTAGAATATATATACATTGAATGAATATTCATTTACAATGAATATCAATTCTAAAATCAATGATAGTATAATATATAATTAATATAAGTACCTACATATATATTGTTGTTATTAGTATCTATTTTGACATTAATGTATTAGAGGACGTCGTACCCACGTGTGTGTTATACTCTTGTATGGTCTTACTAACGTACAACATTGCTAATTTACGTTCACCAGAATACATTCATAGATTTTTATTGATATTTTCATTTTAATGCGAGTTATAGCTATATAAAATATTGCAACATTAAAATATTCATAATTCGCTTTACAGTCAATTATAATATTAATATAATCCTATGAAGTGTTATTGATAATATTCTTACCTTTAAGTTTGATAAGTAAATTTTTCTAGTATTAAGGCTAACAGCATAAAATAAATTTTATTGAACGCAGATTGTTAAATGTTTATAAGACGTAGACAAAAAATACGGGTACAACGCCCTTCTTATTGTATTAAAAATTAGAAAAAATAGCCACAGAATTATTTACCCGATCAAGTAAGAAAAAGTAATTGTAAACACGCCAATGATCAATGACATGGCGTGGAATCGACGGGGTTTTCAGTAGTGTTAGTAATCACTAAAAATTATACCGGCATCTAAGCATCTTTCGCACAGCACATGAATCAATGCGCAGAATCTAATAATAAATTATATTAATAATAATATTATTCTTTCTTGTTAACTACACTCACAAGTGGTAAAATTAACATATTTATCATAATCATCATTTAACATAAAAAAATTAAATATACAATAAACATCAAAATACAACAAACATTTAAAAATTTAAAAAAATTCAAATATTTAACATTTAAATAATTGATTATAATCATTAAATATAAAGAATATCGACTATTGAATAGTTTGAAATTGGAAGTTGATGAGTGGCGGTGACCGATGACAGTTCCAGTATTATATCAGCGTAATAGAGTAAGATATAAAATTATATCGATTAAAACCACGATAGGCCGTCGCCGTATAACACATTTAAAAATCGTTTATAATTTATATGTCAGTACCATCAGTCACTATCCCTTATGGCTTATAATACTTATATTATTATTTATTATTAATGCAATTATTTTTATACTATAAATTGTAATAATATAAAAATGCAAAAAGGAATTGGAATCAATTACACACGAATAATAATTTTATAAATACTATAAATTTTTTTGTAATATTTATAGAAAATATATTGTTGTTTCATGTTTGAATGTTCGTGTACTAGTGATTTGGGGGAAATTTTACCGAGTATTTTGTATTTACGAGTTACGACTACGGAAACGCCCGAAAATATTGATATTATTTTTAGATTACCAACAAATAACAATCATATATAAAAGCATTAAAAACTACAGTATAGTACCACCAAAAAATGTAATAATACCTATTTAATTTTGCATTATTAGAATTTGATCATGGCATAAATTAAATTTTAATTTGATCATATTTTAAAAATATACCCATATAACGTTTTACAACTGAAATTTTAAGCCCCGCATATATACTGCTTATATGCACGCCCCTGCTTTTGGTATTGATGTACGAGTGGTATACAATACCATGGTACTGCAGTACCAATAATTTAAAAAATAGGAATACAGATTCATAGATAATAAATAAATGATAATAATACGAGTATATACCTAATATCTAAAAACATGTGTTTACGCCTAGTTTACTTGTTAAATTTGTATTACTATGCCTGGTGGCTGGTAGCGTTCAAATTAATTAGTTATATTGTAGTTCAATGAAATTTGATGGACCAATTACGTTTAAAAGATCATTAACTGGATGTTGATTCAATAAATGTTTAGTAATTGTTTTTTCGTTTATGCAACCCAGCGTGCTCAAGAAATATAGTAGAAATCCAACAATTTATCAATATCTATTTCAATTTTCAATGTACTTACCTACTATTTAATGTAAATTTAGGATGTTCCCCCATGCACCCACCCCCCTCAATTCATTGGACGTTCCCCCCGAACAGAAAATTTCCCCACGGACAAAACTTAAAAGTAAACAAATTAAACAATAATATATAATGCAAATCAATAAATGTACAAATTAATTTTATAATATTATTCTATAACAAAACAATACATTTATATATAGATTGGTATTGGTGTGTAATAAGGTGAGTTTTAGTATTTCGTGTTCAGGCGAACGACCTACCATCATATTATGTTCCAGCCACTTCAGATCGTACCATGCATTTTGATTAATGTAAGTGTTGAAATAAGAGGTAGTAATTCAATTGTAAAATGTTGAATATATACAACTTATTTGAGTTATTTCATTCAAAATTACGTTAAAAACGAAAATAGACTATATCTAAAAGCAGTGGCGTCCGCAGGGGGGGGGTCTAACGGGCTGAAGCCCCCCCGATTGCCCTTGTTATTGTTTTAGATTCTGAACGGAGTGATGAATGTATTGATTTTACAATGATGTGTGTTTTTTTTTTTTTTTTTTTTTTTTTTTGTGTCTGTGTACAGCATAACTAGTCGAAATAATGCTTCAATTTCAAACTTTGGGGGTGGTTTCCGATGGCAAAGTGAATATCCTTGGTGCATTATAGAGGTGAAAAGTAAACATTTTCCAACAGTTTTCAAAAAAATCGAGAAAAACAAAAAAAAAATGACAGAAAAACGGGAATTTTTACGCAAAACCAGTTTTCGACAAAATCGAATTATTTATTTTGCTATAACTCAAAAACTAATCGATGTAAACACTTGAAATTTTCACAAAATATTTATATTAGCGTTCTCCATACACAGTTAAATTTTCAAAGAATTTTGACTTTTTTTGAGTTATTTATAGACAGTTGAAATTTTCAATTTTTTTAAGTATTTTTTTTAAAAATAATGATAAAAATTTTTTGGCCGGCCAGAAAATCTTGAAAATTTAATACAAGGTTTCTTGAAAGTTGTTCTTAATGTGATAAAAAAAAATCCGAAATCGTTAGTCACAATTTTTTTTTATAAGTGCTTAAAGTTCGAATTTATACGAAATATGTCAAAATTGCGAAAATTGGCAAGTAATTTTGTGGTTAAAAAATCGTAAAAATTTTTCCTTTTATAACTAAGATTTGAAAATTTGGTACAAGGTTCTGCATAAAATTTTCTTCTACTATCTGCAAAAAAAACTCTACCGGACTAAAACAAAAAATTTTTATGAGTGATTGAAATTTAAATTTTTACAAAACCGCGTTAAATAACGGTTTAGCCTCAAACGATTTTTGATATTTGTTGTTATTCAAACAGTATAAGTCGTAAATACTTGAAAATTTTACCAGTTATTTAGATTGCCATTTTCTTTATGTGATTTGATTTTAAAAATATTTTGACTTTTTTTGAGCTATTTATAGACAATTGAAATTTTCAATTTTTTTTTATTTTTTTTTTATAAATGTTGATAAAAAAAATTTAGCTGGGACAAATTACTTGAAAATTTAATTGAAGGGTCTACATAACTTGGTCTAACTCTCATTCAAAAATTATAAAAATACATAGGCACAATTTTTTTTTATTAGCATTTGAAGTTCAAATATTGACAAAAATTCGTCAAAATCATGAATATTTTTCACTATTTGGTAGTTAAAAATTTATAAATATTTTTCTATCAAAAGCTAAGAATTGAAAATTTAATACTATGCTGTCCATAAGTTAAGCTTAGAATAATTATAAAAAAGTTTGATGTTCATTAAATTTAAAAAATTTTACGAGTGTTTAAAGTTTTAATTTTAATTTGAAATCAAAAATACACGTGTAAAATAACGTTTTACTAATAAATAATTTTCGATTTTTGTTATTTTTAAAACATTATCAAACGTAAGATCTTAAAACTTTTACTTAAATGTTTGAATTTGTTTCAAAATAGAATATATGACAATATTTTAATATAATATATTAACATATCCTAGACTGACAAATCATCTCCGTTCAGAATCGTTTTTCGTATACAATGATACCTATCATTGCATTCAAATTTAACCTTCCCTAGTCCGAGGTCCATCCCACCCCCAAATGTACAGCAGAGCGATACTCACTTACCCGCTTTTTTGTTTTTATATTTACCTCGATTTAATATTTTTGTTTCTTAAATCGTGTGTTTACCTATTTATAAACCTGTGACAATTGAGTAATTATTTATTTTCAAGCCCCCCCCCATTGAAAAATCCTGCGAACGCCACTGTCTAAAAGTATAAACAAGTAAAGTCCAAATCCAAATGGCAAATACGCTTGAAATCCACGTTACAAAATAATATTATATTATATTATACTAATATTTATACGTAGATAATATATTTTAAAGAATATAATAATAATAGTGTTTGGAAAAATAAACAGATCCGATATATTTGAGTTCATTAACAGTTCAGAGTCCGAGCCATGTAGACCAAATTGCTAACATGCAACGCGCTGATAAACCAAAATAAAATACAAAAAACAGCTGAATATGAATAAAATCGAAAAAGTTTTAGAGCAAGTACTTGGAATTATTAAATAAAATATTATTCCCCGCGAAGCCAATATCGAAGAACAAAAATATTGTACAGTCATCTGGTGAAGACGCATGGTATACGGAGATCGAAACAACGTCGGTCGATAATGCTGCTGATCAAGGAACAGGCGAGATAATCAACGGATAAGGAGATCAAGAAGTGTCCGTGAAAGTAAACAGCGCCGTGAACAAGGTACCGACCAAGCCGCCGGATGTATAAAATGCTATTGATGATTTAATCAGTGGGCTAGATCCGGATGCAACATTCACGCAACCCCGAACCCGCCCGCCGGCGATTTTCGGCTGTTTTGAGACTCTTAAAACAGTCTATATGTTGTACATGTGTTATGATCGATGTGATTAGCGTCAACATGCATAATTTCATTAAGCCGAACACATCGAACAGGACCATACCGTAACAAGGATCGGGAGGATACGAGCAGTACTGGTGTGTTCAACGATTCCGTTTATGCGGTAACTCAGTACCTGCTTCTGCGACAATAAGCGGACACTTTGGTACAAATCGAGCAACAATATACAGATCTAAAGGAACAACGAACGTCAGCGGCACCGAACCCGCGGAATATCTACCAGGTGGTATTAGTAAGCACGACCAACAATTAACTGCGAGACGCCCTATAGGCGATGCCCTAAAGTAAGTATTTTTTGCATCAAATAAATACCGGCGGTTTGATCGCAGCAACAGTATCTGCTAATACAAATTCAATTCAAAGCATAAAATCTTCGCTGGTCCCATGCTGTTTCAATCTACGCCATCCGTTGATGCGACTTATCTATATTCTATACGACTGCCGATTGCAATGATGCTCGTTAGTCTATATCAGGAGTTAAAGCCGTGCCGTATGAGGGCTTAGAGACATACGCCCAGGGCGCATGGTTTAACCTAACCTGTACCACTGTTACCGCCGAAACGTTTACTTGGACAGCTTATACGTTGTGACCAATATCAACTACTACATGGTAGTCAATAGTTACAGACAATTCCAAAACACGCGTTTTCAAAATACTCGAATTACCGGCGCAGAGATAATAAATTGTCTTTAATTGCTTCTTCTCGTCTCCGGTTTCACTTTCAAACCATGTGTTTTCCCACACCCTCGACCGCTGTCCGCGGCTATACATCAATGTGTTATTCGTTTAGTATTTACGTTTTTGTTTGCCGCATTACGACTGATGACTGTAGTTATAAGATTGCGGCTATCGTAATTGGATTGTTTTCATTTCAATAGTAACAACTGTACAAATACGAATACTTTTTTGATATACCTAAAAAACAATAAATAAGATTTTTGTCCATTTTTAATCACCAAAATATAACTAAAATATTGGACAGTAACTGCCGCATGCCCGCATAATATTTATTAAATAAAAATATTTTTGTTAAATTATGTTATGTATATTACAAAATAAACTTTAATATTTTATATTTATACAATTTACTTTTGAATAATGCTGTTACAATAATTTTCTGCGTCATATTGCATAGGATTTATCCCACATTCTCATTATCTTATGCTTAAATTTTTATTTAATCTTAAATAATCAAAAAAATTTAGAAGGATAAAATATATTTTGAGAGGGCCAAGCCCTCCCCCTTAAGTTCCCCCCAACCTAGTTGCGCCAATGTTTGTGACTAGAATATTTAAAAAAATAATCAATCAAATTTTCATGGTTTAAAATATAGTAAATAGCGTAATTGTATTTCTTTATACTTACAATATCAATTAATATATAATATTATAATATACTTAATGCTATAAATTATTATGATTCGTGAATATTAAAGAATGTTGGTATTAATATCTAACAGTATAATAATTAACCTGCCCTATTTTTATCATAGATTTTAACTACCTATTCAAAGATCATTTTAATCATTCATTTAAGCCAATTGTAATAACGAAACTATTAACCAACTATATAGTGTAAAACTACTAAAACTACAACTATAATTTGTAATTCTTAAGTAGATAATGATAATTTAATAATTTAATATAAAGTAATAATTATTAATTTGTCAGTTCCAAAATAGGTAAAAACAAGTTTGAAAGGTTAAAATTGTTATTATTAAAAAAACATATTGAATTTTCATTTTGCACAAAGAACTGGTAAACATAAATAATTATTATAACAATAATTATCTTACAATAAATAATAATATAATACTACGAATATAATGTACCCAGGGTTAGCCTGGCCAGGGTTGGAGGACCGGGATTCCTGCCTGGGCCCTTGTATTGTGTCGCACCGTCCGCACTGCACGTCAATCACTTGTTTAATAATATCAAACCATCAATACTACGTCGACCCACGGGCCACGACCTTAACTCACTAATTATGTCCAATCTAAAGATAAATGATAAATAAAATACGAAAAATGATAATCCCGATCACAAAATTCAGGAATAAAAAAAATATATTGTCTCGCCCAAACACATAAGAAACTAAAGAAACTCGGTTAAGGGGATTGGAAACGATGATTTTCTGTCTTTGTCTTACACACGTGGAATATAGGAAAAATAGCTATATTCGCCTGACAAAAATTAAGGTACTTCTAGTTGTTCAATTTAAAATATGTAAAGATGATTGAATTGGTATAAAAGTTTACTTTGCATCGGTCGAAGTATATTTTTAATATTTTCAATATATATTTAATAATAAAAATTGACAAATTTATTAAATTTAAAATATATATTCTCATCAAAATATATATGGATAACCTTGTATTAGATTTTTGAACCTTAAGTATAAATCACAAAAATTGTATGAATTTTCAACTTTAAAATTCCTTGCAAATTTTTGCGATTTTGATATATTTCATAAATATTTGAACTTTAAATGCTTATAAACAAAAATTGTGACTAACGATAGTTCAACTTATAATAAACCTTGTATTAAATTTTAAAGATTTTTTGGATAGCCAAATTTTTTTA
This sequence comes from Schizaphis graminum, assembly GCA_020882235.1. NCBI lineage: Eukaryota > Metazoa > Arthropoda > Insecta > Hemiptera > Aphididae > Schizaphis > Schizaphis graminum. The sequence goes on along the minus strand of CM037032.1, from coordinate 85,995,487 downwards.
TCGGCATTTTAAGAAAAAAACTAAAAAAATCAAAAATTTCAATTGTCTATAAGTAGCTTAAAAAAATTCTAAATATTTTGAAAATTTAATCATAAATAGATAACGCTAATATAAACATTTGGTGAAAATTTCAAGTATTTTCAATGATTCGTTTTTTAGTTACAGCAAAATCAAAAAATCGATTTTGTCAAAAAGTAGTTATGCGTAAAAATTCCCATTTTTCCATAATTTTTTCAGGGTTTTTCCCGACACTTTTAAAAACTATTGGAAATTTTTTACTTTTGACCCCCCAAAGTACCAACTAAATGAATTTTCCTTTTCAAAGAGGGACTGAAGTCAAAAATCGAAGCATTATTACTACTCCAAAAAGTGATGACAGACACAAAAAAAAATAAAAAAAAAAACACACATCATTGTAAAATCAATACATTCATCACTCCGTTCAGAATCTAAAAGGGGACAGTACCCTTGATTTAATTTATATGTAGTGTTTGATGCCAATCGTCAACGTAATAATAGCAGACATTTTAAATTTTTGTGCTTTACAAATGTATTAAATCATTTTTATTATATATCGGAATAATTATTAATTATTTATATATATTGGTAAAAACTAACCATTATAACATTTATAATTAATAATAAAGTATTAAATATAATAAATATCATAAAACAATGTATAATTTAAAATAAGTTATTCATTTCATTTCATAAATGTTACGGGCAAAGTGGAGTAGTTGGGAATTGTGTAACAATGACCAGACATTGTGCACAGTGCCCATCAATTTCGGGTAAGGTAATCAGTTAGTAATAATTGTTTACTATGACCGGTCATTCTATAACAATGTCTGGACAATTTGGATTGCCCGACATTATTTTAGTGAATGTAAAAAATGTACTGTAGAAGTAGAATTGTTAATACTCATTGCTCAATGATGAGGTACACACAACACCTGTGTCCTGTAATACAGCTGTATGCTATAGAACAGTGGTTTTCAACCGGTGGGTCACGTAAGTTTTAAAATTGGGTGGCGATAAGTCTTTTCTTAGCAATTTTAAGGAATTTTAGCTTTTTTACAAGGCTTATGTGGATTGCGAATCCAATAAGGTTGCAGAAGACCACTGTTATAGACTCTATCTTATACTCTTATTATCATTTATCATAGGTACAAAGGTTATAATAAAGAAATATTTGAAATTATAAATGAAATTCATTTAAATATTGGACACGGAGGGCGTAATCGAATAATATACGACATAAATTTGTGTATAACAAGTAAAAAAAAAAGGTTTAATTGTACGACCAATCCGCTCCTCAGAAATGAATTCGCGTTGCCAAATCGACTTGATCGAGATATAAGCTCAACCCGATACAATTTTTAGTTAAAAACCTAACCTTAGCAAAAGCGTCAAACAAAAAAGTGTAAATGTAAAGCAGCAGGTAAAATGTGTAACTCTAAGTACCTACCACAGTAGCAATCTGTGCTCAAATAATACATACATATAGCTTTTTCTAGTGTTACCTACCTATTAAACTAAAAAAATAAATTACAATTACCATGTATACTACTACTACATGTATCATCTATCTAATCAGTATAATAATAAATAAATAGGTAAATAATTAAATATAATATTTATTTTACAATAGGTATAATTTTTATACATTACCCTTCACGCATTCGGTCATTATACCAATGTCCGAGCAATGTGTTTCATTTCACTTCAACTAGTAAAATTGGGCATTGTGCACAATTCCTGACTACCCCACTTTGCCCGTAACATAAATATTATATAGCGCTATCTCGGTTATGAACTTAGTACTATTTCATACCTCAGCACGTCCAGCATAGAACAATCGACCCATCCATAGAAAATATATACAGATTATAAATATAAATAGATTATAATCCAAAAACCTTGCCCATCTACAACCACAGAATAAATAATTAATTAATTTATAATTAATTTTATTTATAATTTTGTGCTACAACATTTTTGCTGAGCTGATATTATCATATTATAGCTTATCACTAACTTTATCTCCACTTTTTATACAATCACATAATAATCATACAAATTTCCTATTCACGAGTATGTCTGAGGTTGAGTGAGGTCCATCGTTGGAACCGGTTCAATTTTTTTAATTTAAATCAGCTAAACAAGTAAGCTATATTCAGATTATAACACATCAATTTCCCATATATCCTTTTGAAAATCATTCAGAATGGTTTTAGGTCAAATTCTACGTAGCACTTTCCAGTAAGTTGTTGAAAAAATTTCTTAACTTGATTTATAACACCCATTAATAATTTTTGTCATAATAATTATTTTAGAAAAGTTGTTGGAATTACTTCTCATGGGTCTACACCAACTAATTTTTTAACACCTTCAGCATTAAACTCTTGGTCTATAGACTTTGTTCGCACAAAAACACGTCATCATTTTCCTCGACCTAATGAAGCAAAACGTATTAAAAAACATGGTTGGTGGACTAGGATGGCAACAAAAGAGGGACGCAAAGTACTGCAGCGCAGAATACTCAAAGGGCGATATGTCCTCAGTCATTGAATTTTATTTTTTTACTTATGTTAAAATAATTTACAGTTAGTTGTTGGCAATTTTATGCTCATCGTGTTTTATAGACCAAAATAAAAAAAAAATGTATAATAATCAATTGCTCGTAGAGTTATTTATTTTTTACTTGAAATATCTGGTATGTTGTAATGTGCCTTTATTATTTATCATTTTTATATTAGTGATATTGAAATCTTTTGGATGTAAGCCGATGTGCATGATACGCTGCTTTAGTGAAGCAATTGAAGTTAGTAAAACTAAACGAAAACATAGTCGGAATGTCAATTATTACGTGCCTTTACTTTCAGAAACAAGACGAGAGGTAATTTTATTAAACCATATTTTTCTACTATTTCCTCTAATTAGATAACCATTTTTAGTCTATTAAAAAAATAGTTTCTATACAAATGTCTGGTCAATATTTGAGTTGCACCACTATACTTCGAGATGGTAATATTCTTAAAGATTGGAAGATGCTTTACATGCCAGAAGAGATGAACAAATTTCATTTAGATGATGTCTATAATTCTGTAAGCAATATTTTATACATTCATATTATTAATATCTATAACATAAATTGTATATACTCAGGTTGCTGCACTCATGAAAGATTTACCTGAAAGTGATATTTACCTAATTGAGAACTATGTGAAAATGCCAAACAATGTGAATGTTGCTGGTGCCAATTTATTTTATGTTAAACTACAGACACTGGCTATGCTAATTGCTCTTATCAACAGCAGCCAAACTATAAATACTTCAGATAATACTCGTAAATATTTACCAATATATTAATATATTGTTCTAAAACAATATTACATAATTTTTTTAAAATATTTTTAGAAGAATCTATGAACAAAGTAGTACTAATGAAAGCACGTTTACATGCCAGGCTATTTCGAATTATTGTTGGTACAGAAATCATTTCATCACAAGATATAACAGAATTGATGCTAAAAGGTGTCTTTCCTGAATATATTACTCCTGTTGTTCCTGCTATTGATGCTATTTTAACTTATAGATCGGTTAAAGAACCAATTATAAGAGAACTTATGTCTAATGGTCTTATGTTAGCAATGACTTTTGTAGATCTGGTATTGAATTCAAATCCAAAAAGTATACAAGCACTTAATGAAAGTTCTAAAAGACAATTAAAAACCACAAAAAAATTATAATTTTTATTTATGTTAGTGATCGTTAATGAAAATATTTGACTAGAAATTTTATTTTTAAATAAACAATGATCTTATGAAAAATATGTCTACATTTTTAGTTTCTTCAGTGTATAAGATAAATAAATTATGTACATATGAAAAGTATTAAAATTAATCGAATTGGTAGTGTAATAATTAATATATGATAAAAAGAATATTAATGCTAATTGCTAGGTAAAGTAAAAATAAGAATATTAATAAATGTACATTATTAAAAACATATAATATTATTTGTAATCAATAAGTTGATTATCTAAAATATTGAGTTAATTTAATTTAAAACAAATTTAATTTGAAATTGTTCATAGTGTTATCATCTCCATGTTTTTTTTTTATGTGACGATTTAAATCGTTTTTCTGTTGATATTTATTATTGCATATTAAGCAGTTATAAGGCTTTTCCCCTGTATGTACTCTCATGTGTATACGAACCTTTTCTGGTCGACTAAACTTACGCAGACAAACTTCACAGATGTATTTTTTTTCATAATGTACAACTTCATGCTGGCGTAATGTTGACAAACATTTAAACGAAGAACCACAGTTCACACAGTGATAAGGCCTTTCCCCGGTATGTTGACGCTGATGAACACTCAACTGAGATTTATTTGGCAATTGCTTACCACATGTCTCACATATTAAGCATGTAAAATGAATACGTTCATGGATTTGTCTTGATGCTTCACGAATAAAAGTCTTATTACAATATCGACAGCTATAACATTTAGATTTATCAGATTGATTATAGATAAGTGCCCATTCTCTGGAATATTTTATGTCATGTGTTTTAATGTGGAGTATAAGATTTGCCAAACTAGTGAAGCTGAGGGTACATAAGTCGCACGGATAATATGGGTGTTGAGCATAAAAATGTAATTTTACATGGTTTTCAAATTCCAATAAATTTGAACAACGACGAAAACAATGATGACAATCTAGTTCTTTTAAGTTATGGTTCAACAGGATATGGCGTCTCAATTCTGTACCTATATTTATATAATAAAAACAAATACAAATAATTTTACAATAATAAGTTATATTAGTAGACAAAGGTTATATATTTATATTATTATCTATATATATATATATATACATTACATAAATATAATGCTGTTTGTTGGTAAGTGCACAACATGAAAACGAATGAACCTATTGGGACACATTTTTTTTATATAATCTTCAAAATAGTGGGATTAAGATTTTTACAAAAAGAAAAATTGGGAAAATTATCCAGAAAATTGAAAAAAACTGAGTGCTTTTTACGATGCGATTTTTGTATGAACTATAGCGACCATAGCGCGTGTATTTGCTGAAATATGGCATACACGTAGAGTAGGTAGGTACTGATGACAATAATAGGTATTCTGAACCACTCTCAAAACAACATTTTACAGATCAGCTATTATATCTTAAAATTGTACTGTTTAATTTACTGAACTGGGACCATAACAGCTATAGCGTGATCTTGTGGGCAATCTAAGTCCAAATAGGCAATGGCTGTTATAGTAACAATTCAGCAAATCTGATCAACCTTCATAAAATGTGATCATAACGAACTCTTTATTAAAATTATTATACTCACCACAAGTAAAATTCAGTGTACAACGTAAACATTGTATTTGATTTGTACTTCCAAAAGTATTTTGGGTTGTATGAACAATATTTTTAATACCGCATTCCCTCAAAATATTACCAAGCTCATTTTTTCCATCATTTTTTTCCTAAAAATACATTTTATTGTTAGTTGAATGATACATAAATCATATATTAATAATTAATAGTCTCACTTGAATTATTACTTCATCAATGTCAAATTTTATATCATCTTGAAATGTTTCAGAAATGTCTAACGAGGCACTATCAATCTATACATAAACATATATAATATGTGTCACGACAAAAATAATTATTAGGTAATATTTATATATTTATTTATTTATATGTATGAACGGGCTAGGAGCCAGTGCCGAACTTATGGGTCTCAGGGCCTCAAGGCAGCTACTAAAGAAGGGCCCTTTCAAATATATATTAATAAAAAACAATTTTTAGATTCTGAACGGAGTGATGAATATATTGATTTTACAATGATGTGTGTTTTTTTTTTTTGTGTCAGACGACAACATTTAGAGCAGTAATATTGCTCCGATTTTTGACTTCAGAAACTTCACAAAGAGGGGTCTTTGAATAGGAAAATTCATTTAGTTGGTACTTTGGGGAGGTCAAAAGTAAAATTTTCAAATAGTTTTCAAAAAAATCGAGAAAAACAAAAAAAAAGTGACAGAAAAACGGCAATTTTACGAAAAACCACTTTTCGACAAAATCGATTTTTTGATTTTGCTGTAACTCAAAAACGAATTATTGTAAATACTTGAAATTTTCACCAAATGTTTATATTATGGTTATCTCTTTACAGTTAAATTTTCAAAATATTTTGACCATTTTTAAGCTACTTATAGACAATTGAAATTTTCGACTTTTCTAAGTTTTTTTTCTTCAAATGCCGATAAAATTTTTTTGGGTGGCCAGAAAATCTTGAAAATTTAATACAAGGTTTCTTATAAGTTTTTCTTAAAGTGATAAAAAAAAATCCGAAATCGTTAGTCACAATTTTTTTTTATAAGTGCTTAAAGTTCGAATTTATACGAAATATTTCAAAATTTAAATTAAATTTCATACTCTCATTATGCGTATGTTGCCTAATAATTTTTTTATTAATAAACAGATACTATAAAGTAACTATAGTAACATATAAAAACTATACTATTTGTTTCAAAATAGAATATATTATGACAATATTTAAATATAATATATCCTAAACTGACAAATCATCTTCGTTCAGAATCGTTTTTCGTATACAATGATACCTATCATTGCATTCAAATTTAACCTACCATAGTCTGAGGTCCACCCCACCCCCTGATGTACAGCAGAGCGATACTCACTTACCCGCTTTTTTTTTTTTGTGTGTGTTTCTCCGAAGGCCCCGGAAGGCGAGGGCCCCCAGGCAGCTGCCTAGTTTGCCTAGGCGGAAGTTCGGCCCTGCTAGGAGCCCAATAGTAAAACACAATTTGTAGTAATGAATATGAATACAGAATAATATAACAAATAATAGATACACGCCAAACAATACGGCGATTATATACAAATAAGAACAAAAACAAAAGTAAACAAAAATATTATATATTATATAAGTATTAATAATTAAATATATATTAATATTTTATAATATTATAGGTAGTATATATACCAACTACTTGTATAATAATATTAAAAACTATAAAATAATTATAACAGACTTCATTTTGAAGAGGAAGTCAGTGGCGCAACTAGGGGAGGTGCAAAAAGGTCTTTAGCACCCCTTTTTTTTAAACCTATTATTATTTTAGTGAAATACCATCAATTGGTAAACTGTCAACAACATCCCATATTTTAGAGGTCTAGTTGCGCCCACGAAGGAGATGACGTGGCAAGGTGAGTGTTTGCCCACATCTAATCTTATAATTTGTAGGAAATATATAATTTCAATGTGATACGCTGGAAAATTATTATCATAAATTACAATGATGATTAATAGGTACTTAATAGTTGCAATATTCAAATTCACGGACGTGTATCTATTTAAAATTTGACATACACGTGTACTAAGTAAATACTAAATAGTGTGTCGATAATAATGTTTGAGTTGTGTGAAGGAACATATATACAACCAAGTCACAATAACTTGAAAAACTTGAATATCTCGAAACGAATTTTTATCTCCCTTCAACTTCGAGTTATCGTGATGACTGTATATCTTAAATTTATAATTTTTAAATAAGTATACATATTTATTCTGAAAATTGTAGGTACCTACAGATTGTGTTTGTTTATTATATCAAATAATGAAAAAAATATCAAAATTTTTAAACTTATAAAAAGACATCTCACCAACATGTCATCGTCTTACAAAGTTTCAAATGCCAATGCATAACATATCAAATTTACGTACAGTAGTTCTCATTTACCTCGATAGATTTAATATTAGAGTGAATTTACCTTTTATTGAACTTAAAGGTAAATAAAACATATTTTTGTGTTGGTTGGAAACAGTAGCATATTTTAAATCTGGGCGCCTAGACCTAAGGTAAATTCAAGTTAGGGAGCACAGAACGTATATCAGTTACATATTTACATAATATACAATTGTACATTGTACATAAATAACACAGAATATATTTATTTTTTTATTTAAATGGTACCTATTTATGTTAAAAATAATTTGATCATTTAAAATATGAAAAAAATTCTATAACATCAAAATCTCTCTATCATCCTATTTAATAATTTAATTTCTATGTTTAAGAGGGCTCCATCTACTATTAGTCCTAGGGCCTAGGGGCTAAGGTCACCAAGATTCATGCTACGCCACTAGTTTGAAGTAATTTTAAAATATTTTAATTTTGGAGTTATAAATTATGAATTCTATGTTGTAACCTTTAAGTTTATTGATAGCTAAGTTCTAGGCTTAATGTAAATTTTTCATGTTACGCACTTGAAAGACAGAGACAACACCTATGTCTCACTACGGTCTCACTGACCGTGAAACATCCTTTTAAGTTAAGAGATGTAGGTACCTATTATTGGAGAGTAGATATACAGCGATTACAAGTTACAACGCATACTAGTTATAACAATATTTTGAATATTTATAAAAAATGTATACACCATATACGTTTAAAATATTAATTTTATAAGTAAAAAGTTAATGATGGACAATACGAGTAGGTACTGTATTTTTCTTTTTAAATTATATGACCCACCCAACACACATTATGACCGTTCCAAAACCATACAAGATAATATAATGTAAATATAAATAAAGTTGATTTGTAAACGGATCGCCTACTGAAAATAATAACAATAGATAAAAATAAATTTATAATATTCACTTATATGAATAATTTGTTTAAGCAACAATAGACATAAGTAGTAATGCAGCGAGAAAAATTTTAAAAATAAGACCTACTAAAAACAGTATTTACAAATACATTCCCATAATCTAAGCTTATGATATATAATAACTTCTTACATTCATAGTATCCCGTGGTATATTTTCAACCACCATCGACATTAGTTTTGTAGTGTTATGACAAAACTCAAATATTGGGTATACATCTTCTACTTTATTGATACAATTTTGACAAATTTTTAATGATAGTTGATCAACAGGAGACACCTAAAAATAAATATTCAATTATATCACATAAAGACGAAAATACTAGAAACAAGATATCGATTTTTTAAACAAAATTAACATAGATATTATGCCAAAAATGTTTATCAAAATTAATATATTATATAACATGAAAAATAAAACTTTATTATAGTGGTCTGTTATTTGAAATTAAAAAAATTACTTTCAGCGTTAAAAACGAGTTCATCTTATCAGCTAAGCTCACTAAATTTTCATCAAGTTTATTATAAATATACAATAATCCAGGATTTCCACAAATACGACAAAGTTGCAACATCCTTTCTTGAAAGTTCTGCTTACAAATAGTGTAATTAAAAATAAATTAAATATTTCTTATTTTTGTTATCAATATTTTATAATATATAGATGAATATAGTATAAAGAATCATTAGAATAGCAAAATATGAATCTAATTAACATTTTTATTATAGTTAAGTACTTACCTTAAGCAGTAAGCCATAAGACCTAATTAAGAAATTATAACTACGAACTACGAAGTCTTCCTAATTTTATATACTTATTTTTTTTAAGTGTATAATTTTTGTATGAAAACTACTTATTAGTTATTTCAACTTATTAGGATGTATTCAAGGACGGACACAGGAAAAATTTTCGGAGGGGGTTTAAAAAAATAAGAATAATTACTGTTATTTTGAAATAATTATTAATTATTTGAAATTAATCATCCATTCATTTGGGGGTGTGAACCCCCAAAACCCCTCCCTGCGTCCGCCACTGGATGTATTCAATTAGCTTATATGTTACCTATATTCTACATCAATCACCTATGTTTATGATATATGATTCATAACAATCATAACCATAATAAACTAGTATATATAGTATAATAGATACTAAATATATGTAAGTGTAAGGTAGTAGGTAGGTATGTTGAACGTAAGTAGGTACTATATATACTATGTTGGACACTGGACAGATATCTTTGGAAATATGTACTACACGTGTATACTTCTATTATAGTACTATACACCGAATAGACATTTATATTTTTATAAAACAAGTTTAGAATCACACACAAATTATTTCTTTAATCAATAACGGCCCAATAAGTACCTACCCTAACTTTGCGACGCTACGTCATGCCTACATATAACGTATCTATATTCTATATAGGTACCTATCAGTTTATGTGAGTATCTAGACTCCTAGTATATAACATGTATTTTACTATAATATTAAATTATTAACCACACCAATTTGGCTAATTTCTTACGCTATCTTTTTTTTCTAGGAGTTTGATCATCAACTCATTGGTATGAATAGCTATTCCCACGATGTGATTCAATGTATTAATTTGATTGACACAAGCATTACATGCCATTATTGAAAGACGGTCGTTAAGTGCTATCTTCAATCCAAATAAAAATGTATTATCATTATAATTATTTAAATATTTTATAAGTAAAATATCAAAATAATTTTAAAATATAAAAAAAATATATCTTATATAAATAAGAGTAGGTACGTACATTAATTGGCAACAGTGTGTTTATCTTTTCTGATAAATCCATTGACTGTCCTAATGATCCAAATATATTTATGGAACCAACGTCACCACATATTCGACAAAGTTTTCGAATTTTATCATTAGATGACATCTATAAATTCAATAATTTCAGAATTATATATTTATTTATACATTTCCCTAAGTAATTATAAAAAAAAAAATATTTAATTTTAATTATTTTTATCTTAATCATATTTTTAATTTTTCACTGTTTTGAATTATAGCCAGTGGCGGTTCTAGCGTATGGGCAAGGTGAGCAGCTGCACATACCAAAATTTCTGGTGCCCATTATTTTAAAAATGTTATTTTTATACAAAAATAAGATGTTTCATCATTTGATAAATTATAATGATAATTAACAATCGTATTATTATCATTACAATAGGTATTATATCTTTAATCGTGCTAATATATTATCAAAGTGATATTGTCGCTGCTAGTAGAGCTTGTCGCTGTTTATGAACTGGTGACGGCGCGCGTCGTGGCCAACTTGTGAGACCACTGCACCACACTGCCCCTTGGAAATGAGAAATATTATTTGCAGTTAAAAGTTAAAACTTAATTTTAAATCTATTGTTGCCCATACGAAAATTTAGTCCTAGAATCGCGCCTGATTATACCATACAATTTTTTACTTCATAATCTGAAGAAAAATATTTTTCAGGTATTTCATTATAATATGAAGAAGGAATTTTAAATAAGTAATTACTAATTACTTGTATAAGTTATAAGAAAACTCTACTTATGTAGAGCGTGGATTTCTATGCAATTCCATATTTTGATCCTTTTCACATTTTTGGATTGTTGTCAGAAATCTTTACGAATCATAACAGTTTGAAGAAACTAGCGAATTTTTTTTACATATTTAATGATTATTGCATATTTTTATGAAATTCAAAATGTATTGCATATTGAAACCAAATTTAAAAGTAATAATATTTTGTCGAGTAAAAAAATTAAAAAGCGGGTAAGTGGGTATCGCTCTGCTGTATATTAGGGGGTGGGGTGGACCTCAGACTATGGTAGGTTAAATTTGAATGCAATGATAGGTATCATTGTATACGAAAAACAATTCTGAACGAAGATGATTTGTCAGTTTAGGATATATTATATTTAAATATTATCATATATGTATTCTATTTTGAAACAAATAGTATAGTTACTATATGTTACTATAGTTACTTTTTAGTATCTGTTTATTAATAAAAAATGTATTTGGCAACATACGCATAATGTGAGTATGAAATTTAATTTAAATTTTGACATATTTCGTATAAATTCGAACTTTAAGCACTTATAAAAAAAAATTGTGACTAACGATTTCGGATTTTTTTTATCACTATAAGAACAACTTAAGAAATCTTGTATTAAATTTTCAAGATTTTCTGGCCACCCAAAATTTTTTTATCGGCATTTGAAGAAAAAAAACTTAGAAAAGTTGAAAATTTCAATTGTCTATAAATAGCTTAAAAATAGTCAAAATATTTTGAAAATTTAACTGTAAAGAGATAACCATAATATAAACATTTGGTGAAAATTTCAAGTATTTACAATAATTTGTTTTTGAGTTACAGCAAAATCAAAAAATCGATTTTGTCGAAAAGTAGTTTTTCGTAAAATTGCCATTTTTCTGTCATTTTTTTTTTCTCGATGTTTTTGAAAACTATTTGAAAATGTTTACTTTTGACCCCTCAAAGTACCAACTAGATGAATTTTCCTATTCAAAGAGGGGCTGAAGTCATAAATCAGAGCATTATTACTGCTCCGACTGTTGTCGTCAGACACAAAAAGAAAAAAAAAACACACATCATAGTAAAATCAATACATTCTTCACTTCGTTCAGAATCTAAAAATTAATGGTTATTTCCAAAAGTTACTTTAATTGATAATGGAAAGAAAATATTCTTAAAAACACCAAGTCGAATCTCTATTTTTAAAAAGAAAATGAATTATATCTCTTTACCACCCATTCCAGTTCTTATACTAGGTAGGGGACATGATATTTTTGCATCGTTATATTACGCAGATCATTTTAACAAATATAAAAGTTATTAATAGAGATTGACAAAGGACGATGCGCAAAGTATAAAAAAAGTTCTAGATATAATTGAAGATGGTACCAACTTTTGTCAATGAATTAACATTTATATCCACTAATTTGCATTTTTTAGTGATAACATTGATAGCAATAAAGAACTATCTCAAAATATGATATTTTAATAATTTATGAAATAAATGAAAAAATTCAAGCTATTCCTGGATCGAAAAGGACAACACTTTAAACAAAATTACATAATCTTTCCAATAAAAACAAAGGCCTGGTAATTTAACGAGAAGCGAATATATAGTATTAATAGGCGAAAACGTTAACTTGATGATATTTATCAATACCAAACAATACTAAGTTACTTCAGTGACGGATTAACCTTCACGGCGCCTTGATGACGTTCAGTGTTTACAGCCCCCTTTTTTTAAATACTATCCAAGGATCGTAGTTTAAATAGGCTAACATCAATGAGTGATGGGTAATTTGGTATAGCCGAGGTGGGAGTGAAAAATAGAAATGGTTCAATTTTTTGAGAATAAAAATAAAATAACAACAAATTTGCACACCCTACAAGTTGTTGCTGTAGAGTCGAGCCTCACGAGCCTAGTGGTTAATCAGTCACTGAGTTGCTTCAAATATGCCCAATCACTTCAGTTTCAGCTGACATCGAATGATCGTTCTCAATATTTAAAAATATACTAGCAGAAAAACGTCACAGCTTAACTGGAATGAAATTAGAAATGTACGTGGGTATTTGTTTTAGTAAAAAAAAAATATATTTAAAAATAAAACAGAACTGTATCTCATGATCTCAATAATGTAGGATGATTTCAGGTAGCAAATTGGATCAAACTTATACTTTAAAAAGATTAAAAATAGTGGTAAGTATCGGTGGGTCACTGACCAGCAACCACTGTAGTCTGTAATGAATGTGTTAAATTTAAGTTCAGTGATATAAAATATAATAAGTATACAATTATTGTATACGATAAACAATTCTGAGCAGTTTTTTTTTTTTTTTGTCTTCCCAAATATAATGATTCGTCTCGAATGTGAACAACCCAAAAATAGAACATAAAAATTAAATTATATTAATTATTCGTAATATATTATTTACTATTAAAATTTAAATTATAAAAAATTAGGTAGTATAGGTAAATATTGTTTCTCATGCTTATTTGTCCACATGAAATGGTGTATTTAAGATCTATACATGTACACTGCTTTAATCAAATCAATTAAATCATTGATTTTAATGATTTTTTATAGTATAAAATCAATTTTTAATTATTATTTATTTATTTATCGTAAGGCCATCAATTTTAAATAAAATTTAAGAACAAGTTATTAAGAAATATTTAAAGAATAATTCTATGCTATATCATTAGTGTTGAGTAAAATCTAGATACAAATTAGGTACCTACATCTTATCGAAATAAATAAATAAATTAGTATCTAGTTGGTGACTAAAATTTAAATTATGGAAATCTACATGTATCTCGTTGTGTTATGTACTTGTATTATTTTCAATTATCGTTTAGGTACTCGTTTAATCATTTTCTATAAAATATAATATTTGGTACCTACCTCAATACTATCTATATATAATACCTTCCTAGTATATATTACTATATGAGTACAGTGGCTTAACCAGGATTTCTACAAGTGAGAAGGGCCAAAAAAAATTAAATAAATACATTCAAATAATGAAATAACAGGGTTTTTAATTTTTCAAATATTTTTAACAATATTTTTATTTTGTCCAATCTAATATTTGTACCCTTCTTGGAGATCTCTTTATAAAAGCTGATAAAATGTATTTTTCGATATCTTCAAAGTATAAATCATCTTTGTTTATATTAGCTAGAGTTAAGCCATTTAATCTTTCTCCAGTCATAGTTGCTCTTGAATACGTTTTAAGTCGTTTTAAGACTGAAAATATTAATGAGGTTAAAAAGGTTATAATGTTATGTTGTTATAGGTATCTGTAGAATATTAATTATAATCTTTTCAACGACACATCACACTTTAAATCATATACAAGTACATATATACTTGTATATAATCTAAGCATCACAGAATATCAACATATGATATTATACAGCTAGCATGTGACACGCTTATCAATCTACGGTAGGGCACTAGGGTTTATAATTTATCGCAGAACAAAAACTAAAACTCGTGACTTAATAACAAATATTTTAGCACCACATGCAATGAAAAATATGATTGATGGAAAAAAATGCAAACTATATTTCAATATTAGTAGATACCTACTTCAAACCATAAGGCAATACAATTATTACCGGTTATTGCTAGGTACTTTAGTCCAGAAAATGAAGTAAAAAATCAAATTTCTGATTTTTCTAGCTTGCCAGGAGAAACAGCAGATTTAATTCATAATAAAATATTAAGCGGTACCTACTCGTCTAATATGCTACCTACCGTAAAATGATATCTACCAAAAAACTATATGTGTGTAGTATGCTACCTACTGACAATAGGCTACCGTAATTATTTTTATTTTATTGTATTTTATTTTGTTGTGGAAGTACATTTGATCCATTACGATAAATGTAGATGAAGATAATAATATATCAAGTGATGCTAGCGTTATTGATGATGACCATTCAACTCAAAAAAATTACGGTACTCTTATTCGAAGTCCGTGTATTTTTGGTATGTGTTGTAAAAATGTTAATGTGGTTGTAGAACGAAGATTTTTTAAAATGGAAAAAATAGATAAGGCAACTTTATTACCAATAATACAAAATTAAATAGAACTAGGATCAATTATTTATTCAGATCAATGGCGAGCATATAGTACCTTAATTCTTAAAAGATATAGGTTATCATCATGAAACCGTCAATATCATTCCTAGTTTTTTGTTGATCCTACAACAGGCGCACGAACACAAACGATCGAGTGTATAATATGGAGACATTACGTCATAACTAAATACGGAATTAAAACCCGAGGAGCAACAGATTTGTAGACCTACAATTTAAAGAAGAATGGTGGAGCGCTCCATTCATACGCAACACGCTTTATCAGAAGTTTTCTGTGATGATGTAAAAATAATATATAAAATATATTATAATAACATATAATGGTGTATAGAAATATTATAAAGTATTTTAAAACAATAAATTAAAAAATTATTATTGTTATTATTGTTATTATTGTTATTATTATTTGTTTTTTGGTAGGTATCATTTTACGGTAGGTAGCATACTACATGTAAACTCCGCCACTGAAAAAAATCAGGTAAAATTGAGTTCATGTAAACTCCGCCAGTGAAGAAAATCAAATAGTAGTATAAAATTAATATGATATATTATTAAAAAAAAAATTATAATATAATATCATTCATATCATATCAATATTTAAATCATACTATAAAAAATCATAATAAATAATCCAATATCCAAAATCATATTTTTCATAATAATAATTAATAATTGTCCACATAATAGAATAAAATATAATAAATAATAAATAAATAATCGTTATAAATATTGTCATGTATGAAAACTATAATGATGTGATACAATTTGCAAATATTCTAAGTCTTGTATTTCTTTATTGGTATACCTATTCATAGCATTCTATAATACTGTCATTTTTTTTTTTTTTTGATTTCGAATTTTTTAGCTGATTTACTTGAGATATGCCATTTAATTTAATATAAGTTAGGGTTTGAAATTCGATAAGAACTTTACTAAAAATGTGAACATTCGGATGACTTTTATAAAATGAATTTCTCAGATGACTATGAAAGGATTCACAGGCATTTGTTATTCGATTTAAATTTGCATTTTGATCACTGTCGCACTGACTAGGTAAAAAAAAAAACTGGCGGAGTTTACCATAGACCTATGATTACCATTTTATCTTGACCGATATTCTGACGGAGTTTACAATCGTCCGAGTGCCTATTAAGCTTTTTAGAAAAATTTGGAATCAAAGAAAAATTAATTAGCTATTCGGGAGACAATATTATATTGTCTATACAAATACTAATTTCGGTGGTATTGCAATAAAATGGAAAAACAATGTTTATGTTAAACTAAAAAATACATTAAATCGTGAAATTTTAGGAATAGGATGTTGTGCATCATATATGATGAATATGCAACGATAGTCTTCCGATTGATATTGACTCAATTGTTTGCAAAATATTCGAATTTTTCCATATTTATACCGTGTGTGTCGAAACCTTACAAGAATTTTGTGATTTCAAAATCCAAAACTAAGTGGTTATCTTTGAACTCAAATAAAAGAGCTATAATCTTATTATTATCTTAATAATCTTTGTTATATTTAAAATAATGAGTAAACACAGAGTTGAGGAGGTTTATTCTTCTCAAGTAAAGGTACTGTACAAAATAATAATGAATATAAAAATAGCTAATAGACAACAAACCTCGAAATGTTTGAAGGATTCCCAAAATTGAATACCTCGATTTTTAATCTCAAATAAATTGCAGCCCTAATCTACGATGTTTTGATAAACAATAAATTAATTTTTTTTAAGTTAAACTCCAAACCGGTATATCGCCAAAATTAATTAATTTACGATTATTTTTTATATATTATATATTATATAATACGGCCAATAGGTTGGGAGCATGGCCGCTGTGCCCCCCTGGCTACGCCACTGTATGGGTACAAAATAATAATAAAATTTGCTGAGTTGTTTCCCTATAATCCGGGCTATAATCATTATCTTCTATGCTGTTGCCATAATATTTAGACTACAATATTTTAATGTTTGGTAAATCATATAACTACCCTACCTATTCAAATGTTTATATTTAGGTATACACTAAAATATTTTGAATTTGCTGGATGCCCCAATATCGTTTTCCTGTCAAGTACTCAAGTGACATCTTCACCTTGACGTATTAATTTTGAACCCCAAATTATATAAATACAAAACAAATCAATATTTATTTTTGAAGGTGTCATATTTTTATGTAAATTTCCTAAACCGGGAGTCAAAATATTTTACATTTTTTCATATTAATCACTAATCAGGCATCCGGATGCCCCTCAAATATCTGCTGTCCGGGGCAAGTGCCCTAAGACATTCCGTCAAATCTATAGTCTTGGCCTCTGTTAAATCTTAAATGCTTGCCTATACTTTAAATAATGATAGGTATTTCTTAGAAAGAAAATTATTTATTGATTACCTATTCAAGATTTGATTTTTATGCATTCGACAAATATTATGGGTATTACAGTTATAAAATTAAAAATATAATTTGGTGTAAAAAATTGAAATCTACAATGATAAAAAAAATTAAGAGGTACCGTACCTATAATATATTATAGTACCTATACCTATATGGAAAAAATAAATTTATTGTAAAAATGCAGTGTAAAATGCCTCAATTCTTACAAAAATTGTATTAACAAATGAGTGTAGCCGGTTAAGTGAAACAACCCGAATCCCGTGAGCATAAGTTATATCGACGTATAGTGCCGCAGTAACCAATTTACTACGAAACGTCAAAAACGGAAACATAATAAATTATTACGTCCATGATGGAAACGCGTACCTAATAATTAAACAATTACATAACCCGATCAAAAACGAAATATACTTACGGTCGTCTTCGAAAAAATGTTGCCAAAAGTTCTAAATTATTTATTATAATTTTAGTGTCGTTTCCGCCGAATTATAATGCAGCTGAACGTCGTTAGCGAATTATTGTAGACGAAAAACTACAAACCGTTCATCCAATATCTGCGTAATGTTTATGAATGATTTTCTTCAACTGTTCACAGTCATAAAAAGATACTGCCCATGGGGTATGGGCAAATGCTAAATACTAAATGAATTTGTAATTCGGCAATAATTTACATTTTGGATCAGTTGTGAATTTGTGACACACATGCCGCATGGAATAAAAAAGTTATTTAACCATGGCATTTACGAAATTGGATGATCGATGATCGATGGCTGTCATGTCTACCGATGGAATCACGCGACAGCAACTTAATATTTGAAATACTTCTACCAACGATTCAGTATGACCATTTATTAATACTGAGTGAGACGAGATAGTCATTTCGTATATTCTGTGATAAAATTATCGTGTTAAATCTTGACTTTACTGAAGGGGATTCGATACCGTGATTGTCTGTCTTTATCCAACACATGCGTAACATACGAATTCAGACGTTTTTTTTGTCCAACGTAGGTACCGATTGACACAGTAAAGCGATAAGAATTCTAAAAACAGATTTGAATTTGTCGTCAAATCTACTTGAGAACGGCCAGTCCACATTTTTATATTAAAATATAACTTTTTAAACAATTGAAATATGACAATTTTTTAATTACTCATTTGTTTTATAATGATTATAGGATTTTGGGAGATAATATCAAATATGTGGACTGACCGTTCTCAAGTAGACTTGACGACAAATTCAAATCTGTTTTTAGAATTCTTATTGCTTTACTGTTTCAAAAAAACGTCTGAATTCGTATATTACGCATGTGTTGGATAAAGACAGACAATCACGGTATCGAATGCCCTTTTAAGGACGTAAAGGTAGCTATAGACACTAGACAGTTGTTGTAGGTACGAACTTTTTAAGACGTTATTATTATTATTACTAAATTACTATTATTACCGTAATACCTACTATATATTAGTAAATCGTAATACTATATGTCTATATCCATTGATAATAAAGAATTATTATCTATGATTATATCGAATATCAGTAATTCCATAAATAATAATTGTATAATATAATCATATTATATTAAATTACCCATGATTTTATATGGTAAAACGCAGCCGGGCGGCAGACACATTACAAATACTAAATTGACGATTTACCGCCTCCGAGGCATTGTGTGGCGTGTCCGCGCAATTTGCTATATTAATATAATAGTATGTACATTACCCGTAATTTAGGCAACTCGACTGTCCTAATTAGCCAGTTTCTAACTTACTACTTTCCTGTTATGGCATTCAGGTAGACTTAAAGATAACACGCTCGTTTTATCGTTTACATCGTGGCCATTACCTATCATTTGTTCTAAGTTACCCCAGGGGCGTAATTACGGGGGGGGATATGGGGGATAGATCCCCCCCTTGAGCTGTATCTATATATTGTCTAATACCTATACAAAAAAGCCCTTCACAAGTTTGCCATAGAAATTTATTTTGATCCCCCCCCATAAAACATTCTCAATTACGCCACTGAGTTACCCAGAAAATGTAAATTTGTTAAAACTTAAACTTAAATGTTTGTTAACCAATATCCCCACACAGAATAATCTTTTATGGTTCTGTCACGAAATCGTGCCGTGGAAAGTGGTAGGTACTTTATCAAAGTCTCAAAAAATATACCTAAAACATATTTTGTAGTTTGTACCTATCCTATAATAATTGTTTGAAAACAGAATTCAATTTACTATAAATAGCAAACAATTTCTGCTTTTGAATATTAATTACATAATACAACAAAACTATGATAATTATTAATTATTAAATTATCTAAACTATTATCATATTATAATACCTACATATTAATCAAATTATTAACATAATACCTAAGATAGCTTTGGGATGGGTGTTGGTTAAATTATAATATAAAATATAAATACATACATCTATATAATAATTTAATGTTATATAGTATAATATATATATTTGTAGCAATATAGCTATAAATTATTCATAGCACAATTTTATTTATTTACCTATTCAATTATAAAAAACAAAAATTAATTAGTTTATATTTTTAGGGCAGCTAAACTGATCTCTTTGATAAATACCTACTTTTAATATTAAAAAAAAATGTTTTTTTTTTTTATAATTATGAGCATTATTTCAATTTGAAGTGCTCTAAATTCACTTTCAACATCTTCACATAAGAACATATAGGTAAGCTATAAGTATAAGTACATTATTATTAGTCTTAATCACATATACGTTTCATTGTTCCTTATTCTCAAATATAATGTACCTAGTTTGAACACTTTGAATTTTGAAACAGCCTAAATATGAATACATCATAATATTGTATGAGTTAATGAGTATGTTGAATACAAATATGTTTTTTCCATAAAATTACATGTTTAGTTCAATAAAATATTTAAAATATTCCCAATCATTATTATATTTTTTGGTCCCGACATTCTATATTAATAATAGTATAATAGATAAATTAGATGAATAATGAACGGAAACAAATATACATGAAAGACAACCCAATAGTAAAATCTCTGAACCATTGAATATTAAATTTTATTCACCTAATAAATGGGTAACTGAATAACAAATATTTTAAATTGATAATGGTGAACTATGATGCGTATGTAAAAAAAAAAAATACTTAAATTGGTACCTACGTAATATACCTACATTATAAAAGAATATTAAAATAATATTGCATAAATTATTTATAAAATACTTGAATGTACCTTCTTTGAAAAAGATTTAGTTCTTTAAAAATAGTATTATCTTGACTTTTGATTTATTTAAACCTTTAAATTATTAAGGTAAGTACTTAAATTTATAAGATAAATTTAAAATTTGTATTTATAGGAAAGGAAGATAAAATTGTTGTAGAAGCTCATTTGTATTTTTAATTGGTTATACAATAAATTTTCATTTTTTGGAATCACAAATATTTTATGTTGTCACACTTGAAACAACTGAATATAAAAATAAAAGATTCACAAGAATATTACATTATACAATATTGCTATTATGATAGCACACAATTTATTTTTTATTATAATATGCATTTTTTCAGACAAATCACATTATAACTTGTGGTTTAACAAATTTGGTAGGTAAAAAAAATAAATAAATTTCCCTATATATCGTAGGGCTATTCTAATTTTAAATAATAAATATTAAAAAATCTTATTTTTAAAATAATTATAACCTCTTAAACGTATACATTCATAATAATATGTACATTTTAATGTCTGTTTAATCTATTTTTTTCATTATATGTACAAAACATTCATAAAAACGGGAAACAAAAATATGATCATACAAAAAACATACTGAATAGCATACATTTTTCTTGGTTTATAGATACATGCATAGTTAGCAAAGTCTAACTAATTCCATCAGGTTATTAAATTAATGAGCAAAACAGTACATATAATAATTTTGGAAATAAAGAATAGACTAATAAAGTCTTAATTATTTTAATTATAACATAGACAATATTAGCAGAAGTATGATTATTGTGAATAATATTTCCTTTATCCAAAGGTTTTCAATAAGAACAACTATTGAATTAACAATGAGAGTACAAAAATAAGTATCTATTTAGTATTTATACATAGACTTCCAACATTAAGTTATTTGAATAGTCAAATAATTTATATTTTTAGTTGAACTTTAAATTTAAGACTATAATAATAGTTATCCAATAGGGTAATAATGATATTAAAACATATTTTTGAAATGTAAGGTAAGATTTTAGTCTATCGAAAAAAAAACATAAAATATGAAGAAAAATAACAAAAAATTAAAATTCTATAACAAAATTAAAAATGTTAAGGAAAAAATATTTAAATATGTCATTAATTTAAATCTGTTAAGACTATATACAACAGACATGACCATAGTATTATGTGTTATATTTTATTGGTAACATGTATTAGTTAAGAATATTTTAGAGAGAACAACATGGTAACGCAAGGAATTAAGTCTTTTTGACAAATAACTTCCCACAACTTATGTTTTATGGACTAAATCTGTTTTGTCATTAACAAAAATAATCAATTATCCATTCAAAAAGTTCAGAATACATCACATTCATCACTTTTATGTACTAACCATAATTGACAAGTAACCGTACACTTTAATTTAACTCAAATTTTATTGAACAACTGCTATTGGTGCAGCAGTTGTTAGATTTGCAGGTGACTTAAAATCTGTTGTATTGTTAACTACTGTTCTTGCATCTTTAAATTCTGATGGAGGTGGAGGAACATGATTAACCGGAGAAGAAGACACAAAACTCTGTTGGGGATGATGGTGGTTTGCAAAAGGTGAAGGCATTCCATAGCACTGAGGGAAGTACAACTCAGGTTTCACTATGCCAGATGGTTGGTTGAGTATAGTATTTAAGTGTGGTGGCCTGCCTGGTTTGCCACTATCGGATCTACGCTTATTAGCATGAGGGTTCATATGGTTGTCAATGTGACGTTTTACTTCCTGTTCAGTACCAAACCGACGACGACAATTTGGCATTGGACAGCAATATGGCCTTTCTCCTTGATGTGTTCTTGTGTGTTGATCAAGAATGGCTTTTTGCCTGAAATCCTTTCCGCATTGCAAACATTTATATGGTTTCTCACCGGTATGTATACGTAAATGTTGATTTAGTATAGTGCGTTGTCTGAAATTCCGTCCACAATAAATGCATGTAAACGGTTTTTCATTTGAATGTATACGTAGATGTTGGGTGAGGTGTGATTGTTGTCGAAATCGTTTACCACACTCAACACAAGGGTAAGGTCGAGATTCTATATGAATGCAACCATGCTGAAGTAAAGTAGACTTCTGTTTAAATTCTTTATTACAAATTGGACAACGAACATAAAGTGGCATACCAGCACTGCGACCATGTTGGATTACATCAGGTAGACTTTTACCAGCCTGGCCAAAAATTTCATGCACAACGCCTAAAGAAGAATACATATATTAATTTATAACAATAAAAGTCAATTAATTTTTGTTACCTTTGGCATCTTTAAAATATGCAGGGAACTGAGGAGCATTTTCTGGAGAAAAACATGGATCATTTGAATCATATTGTCCACTTTTAGATTGTGGCAATGGCACATCTTGTGGCCAAAGTTGCCCATTTTTATAAACTAAGTGTGGGCCTACATCTGAAAAATTAAAAATATATACAAAAATGAAAATCTCGGTTTTTCTTTTAAATTTACTTTAAATTTAAAAATTAGGATTACGCATTTATGCCTATTAAGAAAATATGATTTATGTTTAAAACGATTTTAGGACTGAAAATAAATATTTAAGTATTAATATTAGAAACTCAACAAATTTAAGGATTTATATGATTGTCGAACACAAAAATGTTTAATTAAAAGTTAAACCATACTAAATTAAATTTAAAATATCATAAAAAAATTGTTTGTTCAATGTAAAATATTCAACAGTTCTATGTCTACTTATTATTAAAGAAAATAAAAGTATATCACAGTTTTAATAGTTTAAAATTTATATTCTTCATTTAACTTAAATTTCATAGACATAAAACTCCTGTGTTGCTGAATGGAGCTTTATCTCACCTTCCTTGAGCGGAGCGACATTTTCTCCTTGGACGTTGTTACCAATAATCCATGAGCAGCATAATTAATTCAAAAGAACATGCCGCTCCGAACCGGATTGAAGCCACCAGACAGACAACACAATAATACCTTTAAAACTCATCACTTCAATGAATCAGTTTTATAAATTATGTTTCTTGTTTTTCAAGTTGTGCTCGACATTAATAATAAGGAATACCATTTAGGATATTATTTTACATTGAAAACAATACACATTAAAAAGGATTAACACAAAAGGAAATATACCTATTTGGCTATTTAATATATTATAAGGATAAAATAATAATAAAAAACAATAAAACAAAAATATTAATTAAGTTAGTGAATAACTTAATAAATTATAATACTAACAATAAGTGGAAAATTATGTTTAACTGAAAATAAAATATATTCAGGCCTATTGTTATCATTTTCCATGTTTAATTTTATTTAATTTAAATTGTTTATTGTACATAATAATTAATTCTCAATAGACAATCTAAATAATACTAGATATTAATTATTCATAAAATAATTAATATCATTTTTTATATTTACAAGATATAATGTTACAAATTATATTTAAAAATATTGAAAAAAAAACAATTATAATAATAAGAACATTTTTTAAGTTGTTGATAAAGTTAACTTATCATTTTATCAAAACAAATCAGGTGTGGTTTAGAATATCACTCCATACTTTACAAAGCACATAACATTTGATTAATTTAAAAAAAAAAAATGTTAATATGTTGAGAAATAGTGACAATAGGCAGTAAAACGTGTATTAGTAAACAGCAATAATAATAGGTAGCATAATATATTATCATACGGATGCAGAGAAACTTTTTTTGCAAGCCATCCTGAAAACAGTATTTAATTTAGGACTTTTTGCATATATCATCCTTGACCTAACATATGTCAGAATTTATTTTTTTTCAATATCAGTTATAACTCTCATGGGGAGACCTTCCTCATTTCTGATATGAGCAATATTTGTCCTAACAATGGTTCTAGGGTAAGATTTTGTAGGTATATCTAACAAGTTAAAAGTTTTGGGACTGTTAGGTGAAGAACAATACGTAGAAGAATTTAACTGCTTAACTTTAAGATTGTTTTGTAACAACCTAGAAGCAACATTTCTAAAATTAGAGTTGTTCAAGTGTTGTTCGTCTTGCGCGCTATCGCTTAGGTTCGGGTAGTATTTCATTCTAAACGCTTCAGCTGAAGACTTGAGAAAAGCGTTTAAATTATTGTGAAGTTGCGAGGGCGGAGGTGAACTTGAGGAATCACTACTATTTAACGAGGAATGAGAGTGCTCGCCTTGGTGAGTGCGGACATGCTGGTTCAGGATGGCTTTCTGCCGAAACGCCTTGCCGCAGTCTCCACACCCGTACGGTTTCTCACCCGAATGAATCCGTAGATGCTGGTTAAGGATTGCTCGCTGTCTGAAGGTTCGCTCACAGTAAACACATACAAATGGTTTTTCATTAGCATGTATGCGCACATGCTGCGTAAGATGAGACTGTTGACGAAACCGTTTACCACAATCACTGCACACAAATGGTCTTGAATCAGTATGAATTCGCTCGTGTTGCATTAGTGTAGCCTTTTGTTTAAAATCTTTGCCACAAGAAAGACATTTGAATAGACGCAGATCAGAACCTTTTTTCCCTGATGCTTCTTGTTGTTGATGAATAAGGTCTGGCATATTAGGAAAATCACCAGACGCTTCTGCTGGATTTAACGGAGTTAACATGACACCAGGCTGTTTTAGATAAGACATAAAACTTGATGGACTCAACATATGTGGAGGGCCTCCTCTCACACCAGAATAGTAGTTGGAAGGGTCGGCCGGACCATAATGGCCTGGTTGGGTTCGATCAGATTCAACAACACTGTCTTCTGGTGGTGTTTCATCTTCTCCGCCATTTCCAGAACCTATTCAAGATATTTAAATAAAGTTATATTTGTATTAAATTAATTACATTTTTTACATACCTTGAATTGAATGATTGGTATTAGGGTATGGTGATGGTATAGGTGAAGCAATCGTTGATTGAGATGCTTGTTCAGTTGATTGTTCAGCTGGTTCGTGTTGAGATGATACAAGAGCTGGATAACCATTTTGTGAAGGCCCTGGACCCCATTGACCATTACTGCTGTTCGGCCCTTGTTGATGGTGGCCATCTTTGTTGTATATAACATATGGAGCACCATTCTCTGTAAAAGAAAAATACACACTCAAAACCGGGTATGGGCGTTTCAATGAATCACCACAACAGTCAGCAGATCAATCAAATTAGTCACGCTGAACCTTCCCACTCGATTGTTTAAAATACCTTCATCAGGTTTGGGTGTTTCCTGCGAATTGATGATCATTGGTCATATACATTAAGTTAAGAAAATAACATAAAGGTGTCTGACTGGTGGACTCACGACAACGTACATACAGTGATTTTCTATAAAGTATTGACGAATAAATTTAATAAAAAGGAAAATAAACCCCGAAAAAAACGGAAACGTGCAGTCGAAAAAAATACTAAATAACTGATAAAAAGCACATTTTTTTATCACAAAATATTAGATTTTTTTTCTTATTTCTTCTCTGTTTCCTGTTCTACGTAATATGAATACAACGTTGCCGTTTTAACATATGGTCTCGGGCACCTTTAGATAGCAGCACCAGACGTAAAAGCCGGTACCGCGACCGGGCGGCTATCTTGTTATTGTTTATTTATGCTGACCAGGGGTTCGTATTTGTATGAATATAAACAAAAACTTATTAATTCATATAAACAAATTAAAAAATAATAAGAATTACTTCTATAATTTCCAAATTAATATTATAGTTTTAAATTTAATTTGTTCCCACTACCTAAATTCCACTTTAAATTGAAATACTTATAGGCTAATACTGAAGTACTTGACTTATAACTACATTAATTTTAAATTCAATTTTTATTTTATATATGAATAACTTAAATTACAAATAGAGGAAAATTAAATTGCTACCAGTAGAATTTGTAGATAATAAAAACCAAATTAAAGTTTAAGTTATTATGACCCAAGGTTATCTATAATCCTTGATTGAATTCCAGATATTTTAGTATTTTGTAATGGTTCAGTTAAAAGTAACGTCCCTTCTTTCCAAAAACCTACAATCTGTACATACTTATGTATAATAGCATATTTACCATAGAGTACATAGAGTAAATAGTAATTACTCTATGATTCAAATGTCAGGTATACCTATATTGTACATGTACACATGTACAGTTAAGTATATATATGTATATAATCACAGGTAGTATAATAGGAACTACTTTTGAACACAGTCTAATAATATTTTTTAATTTAAAAATATTTTATGTAGGTACTTTATCTTAATATAAATTGAACTAAATTAATCACTATATGCATGATATAGTCATATAAAATATAAATAGGTATATAATATCTATATTATATTTATGTAAGGTAATTTTTATTAGTTTATTAGGTTTAACAGAGTTAATTATAACTTAATAAAAATTCTTAAGTAAATAGTTACTTATAGATATCATTCAAATAAAATACATATATGCACAAGTGATACATTACAATTTTAAATTTTAAAATATAGTACTTATACGTAGTATGCTGTAGTGTTAATGTGTTATACACTATAGTTCAATAGGTATCTATATCTTAAATTTTTAAATTGTACATATTTAGGTTTTAGGAGTATTATTGTTATTCATACTCATGGGTGATTTTTACTTGCTATATTTTGTGTAGGAACTTACATTTATCCTAACAAATACAATACCTACTTAAAAAATTACACAGAAAAATGAGTAACAAAATACTTTACAGTATTTATCTTAAAAATAATAATAAATAAATAGATTAATTAGTTAACTAATTCTTAAAAATCAGTTTAAATGTATAGTACTTTATTTACCTTGGGCAATGCAGTACATAAAATTCCGAGGAACTTTGAGGCCTGCTGCCAGACATGCTGCAAATGATGCTGAGAAATTGATTGCCATAATATCCCCTTCATCACTTCCTAAACAAATTAAAAACAACAACTATAATACTAAATTTACAAAAATGTTTTAATAATTTCAACAAAAAGATTTTGATAATGAAATATTTTTATATACTTATAACTCATGACTAGTAATAAATAAAAAACGTTATAGTATATTTGCAGTACACTAAAAGATAAAGTAATAATAAATTATTAGTTTTATATTGTTATAAAAATTATAAATAATAGTTATCTTATTATTAAAAACATTTGGTTTGATATTGAAAAATTACAAATTTACAAGAGCGTCAGTGGCATACCTACTTAGTAAAATATATCTGTGTTGTTTGGATAAAATACATGAATATTTATTACATTTATTTGTAAAAAAAAAGAAGAACATTAATAAAGTCATAATATAACACTAATAATTTTATATTATAATATATTGTAAAAATTAGTTATGAAATATTTGTTTTAGAGATTCGATTATCACTATTATTAAGCAAAAAAATTTATTTTTTTTAAACATTATACAAGATAGTTACTATATTTTCATTTTTCATTAGTAATAGTTTATTCTTCCTTGCTGTTTCAAAATATGAAATAATTGTGCATACTGTGCTAACCTATTGACCATGTAAGTCTATTTTGATAAATATTTTTACTGCTTAGGAAAATGTGTAATTCAGTGATTCCGTTAGATTAATTTTTTTTAAACATTTAACTTAAAAGTGATAATTTTTTCTAATAATTACTTTGTAATTATAACTTAACTGGGATGCTCTGTTTCAAAATACTTCTTATTTTATTTTTATTTCTTATTTGATTTATTAGCATAAAAATAGATTTAATAAACTAAATAAACACTTCAAAGCACATTTAACTTAAATTTTATTTTCTTATTTATGAAATGTATTTATTTATGTAAACTTACTTAGATATTACTTAGATGTTTATTTATTTTTAAATTTACCAATCTAATGTAATATAAAAACCAATAACTATATGAAATAAAAGCTATGCACATTTTAGATTTACATTAGATTTATATATTTCAATATTTTGGTAAAATTTTTATATACACATATTAAATATATTTTACCACATAATTTAAATTGTATTAATAATATTTTTTAAATATGGTTTGAGCAATGTTTTAGGGAAATTTTTATTTTAATAGGTAAAACAAAATATGAATTAAATAATTACACAGCTACATTAAAAAAATCAACAAGGTATAAATAAAGGTAATTTTATATTTTGTAAAAGTACCTATATAATTTATATACAAATATACCAACATACACAGCTAAGAAAAAACAAAATCACATTTAGAACAAGAAAATATATTAACAAATAATAGTAATAAATAAGTACTTATTACTATTTTTTTTTAACAAAAATTTTAATTAAATTGTCCATCTTATAATTAACTTATACTTGCAAATAAAAATAAAGATAATTGATAAATAAGTTGTAATTAAATTATACATTGACAATACATTATAAATATTATTTTTAGGCATTAAAATCCTTTTAGTTTTTGGGACTTCTAATTTTTAAATAATTACTAATAAGGTACTTAATAAATTTGAAAATAATTTTCACGTCTTATCACAGAGTTATAAAATACAATAATGCTATAAAAATAATATAAAAAAAAAAAAAATGTAAAGGGAGCAATTAATACTTAAATCATTATTACAATACTTGCCAATGCTATTGAAATAACTTCTTCAATTAAAGAGAGAATAAAAAACAAATACTTATGATAAATTTAATTAATTAATAGGTATTAATTACATTACAGCTTATAGTTAAACATTAGGAGTACTACACGATCTGCTCATTTTTCTACCAACCAATCGTTTAATTCGTTCTTTTCTTGTTCGATACAGTTTTGAATGTTCATATCTTCTCTGTCCAATTGTTGTTCTTGATGGTGTTTGTGTTTCAACAGAGTAACAAGGTGCCAGGAATTTAGAACTCAACTTCCATACTTCCATTTCGTCTTGTTGTTGTTTTACAGCTGCCATTCCTCTATCAAGCAAAAGATTAACCACTGTAGAAGCATTTGGTCTATTATTAGGATTCAAGTCAACCATTTTTTTAAGCATTTTCTCAAGACCAGTACTAAAAACAGGAGTTTGAGGCAATGAAAATTCACCATCCCTTAAACGATGCCATTCTGGTCCATTTTTGGGTAAATCTTTTTTAGTTGCTGCCTCATATACAGTAAGCGCAGTTGAAAATACATCAGCTTTCTGTAATTGAGAATAATCATCACGTAATAGTTCTTTAGGTAAATACCTACAATCTCCATCTTCAATAGTTCTGACGTCTTCAACACATATTGTATGACCAAAGTCTCCAATCTTATATACAATATCTTTGTCAATTGTTTCATCATCATCTAGATCTTCAGCAAACCACAATGCACCATCAGTACGACATATTAATATATTGGCAGCCTTAATGTCTAAATGTGCAAGCTTTTTAGAATGAATATGAGCTAGACCTTTGCATACATGGCACAACAATCGTCTTAAAGCACTATCACAAAATACATGGTCAGATTCATGAATCATTCGTTCCAGGGTACCATCGTTACAAAACTCTGTTTGAATATAAATATGGCCTCTCTCATGCCAAGCTGTAAAATATGAAACTATGTTTGGATGACGTCCAATTACCGAGTGGGCATAAACTTCTTTACGGATAAAGTATTCTTGGCTTTTGTAAATTGTCTTTTTTGTCTTTTTAATAGCATATGTGATTCCATCTAATAGATTTGTACACTTGTATACCTCACCAAATGCACCAGTAGCGATAAAATCATCCATTCTGAACTCTTCGTTAAAACGTGAAGTCTGCAAATCATATATACTGACATTTGTCACTTCGCCTTCATTCATAAGATCTCTGATAGAAGGATCTACTGGAGACGATGTTTTATTGTCAGGCGGAGTGGATAAACTACTATTGCTGTCATGACTTGAATGATCTTCAGAACTAGAGAAACTAATGTTCTGTTTAGCTGGACACAGTCTTTTCTTATGTTTGTTTTTTAGTATTTCAATGCCAGTTGGAGTGAAAGGATTGACAGACAATCGAAATTTGTTAGAACGCGTAGATTCACTGCTGGTGTCGCTCGACGGTGATTGGCCCCTGAGGCGCACCTTGTGCAGGGCCCGTGGTTTGAGGAAGGGTGTCGAAGAGTCGACACCGATCTCAGGTGAAAATGACCGGCGACTGTCAGGCGGCGATGGTGCACTGGCAATGACCAATGCTGGGATCGCTCTATCAGCATCAAAACTGAGTCTTCTCATTTTCTGGACGAAAAACGAATCATCGTCACACTCCATCTTGTTGACACCACCGTCTGGGTCCATTTCACCGACGCCTGCTAGAAAATATCACGCGCGCCTTACAAAAAAAAAAAAGACCAACCCGAAAGTAATTTTATAACAATTATTGAAATTTTGAATCATCGACGCGTAATTATATAAATTGAAAAAACCAGTGATAAAACACTAAGTTTTAAGCTCGTTAACCGACTGTTGTCACTTGTCAGTGTTGAATGTTGATACTTGATAGCAGCTGTTGGCCTGTGAGTTGCGAGGGAAAACGGCGCGCGCGCAGTGCAGCCCCGTACGGTGATAACGTATATAGTGTACACTGTACACACTGCGTACGGGAATTTAAAAAATAAAATAAAAATTCGTATTGTTATTTGCTATGTGGATGAAACAAATTTTGAATTTCAATTCGCGCCACCTCGCAGCGATCAACGTCAGATGTACAATGGACATATTATTATAATTATAATTATTACGTGTGCATATTATCGATATTACCGTGTAGCAATGTGTTCGGTAATCCCGTGGACGTTGGTGGTGCTCATGACTCGGGACGAGTACTCTACGGTGAACCAAGGATATACAACAAGTCACAAAATACAAATATTTGTTTTCACGAATCAATCTTATTATATAATTATCGTTTATTATAATTTTTTTGTTTTTTACTACTACTGATAAGACGACAGGGCGCGCGACCTGTACGGGATAGAAGTATTAAATTTTAAAATTAAATAAATAATAATCGCGATTACCCGGAGGCGCGTCGTCAGAGACTCGTAAAGCTCCGCGGCGGCGTCTGACGATAATACAACACACACTCGTGAACGACACCGTACAGTAAACACCGGCGGCGGCGGTGGCTACAATACATTCGGGGGAGACGACGGTGCGTGTGCGACTGGCCGACGGCGTACGTAATAAACGTCGGTGGTGATGAGGGGGCGGGGCGCGGTGGTAAGGGGCGACGGAAAAAAACCCGGCAAGCGCGCGCGCGCGCGCGCGCTCCTCCGCCATAGAGAACCGGAATGAGCGGTGCACGCGGAGGCGGTGGCGGGCGGCAAAGACGGGACAGAAAAATGAAATGTAAAAAAACCAAATGAAATACCATCGGCGCGCGAGACGACGACGGCGACGAGACGATCGTACGGCGCGCGCTAGAGGGAGCGACGCCGCCGAACAACCCAGCGGCGTTGCCAAATGTATGTCCCAGACGAACCCTGTGTGCGCCTGCGACGTACTATTGTGCGCGTGTATGCGTTTATGTATAGGAGAAGGTTGCTTAAAAAAAAGCGTCCTACACTCACTCTCGCCGCCACCGCTCGATCCTCAGCAGCGGAGCCGAACAACTATCCGACAATCAATATTTTAGCAACCCGAACTACGTCGGGAGGAATAATAATAAAAAAAATAAAAATAAATGTATATTGTATACGTGTGTGTGTGTGTGTGTGTGCAATGTAAAAAAGATCCAAACATTATAAATATTCTCTTTTATTATTCTTATATACGCATTAAATAAGCGCTTTTTTTTTTAAAAAAAAAAAAATTGTTTGTATTCCTGTTTGTTTTTGCAAACATTTCCATAAGAATTTAATAGTTTATTGCAGATAGATAAATTGCTTAAAATGTCTACCTGCACAATGCGCTTAATATTATTGCAAGTCGAACCGACAATAAAGTACTTGTTTCGTAAGCACTTGCATTGTGTGTGTTGTATTGTTGTGGTTATAATGTTCATAATCTGCGATTTAAATAACTATATGCGTTTAAATTGGGGTTAGAATTTCGAAGTAGTTCGTAATAATTATACTGTTGGAAATTAGCATAACCGACGAAGGGTGATTAACTGATGCATGGTGTTATTTCAAATAACTGACCCAAATTAATATACAATAATACAACATTAATATTTAATATGTTACACCGATTTACTCCATCGAAAAAAAATATTTTAACTATTATTTTTTTTATTACACAGAAAAGGTTATAAAGTAGTAGTTAAATGATAATAATATATGGTTTTTGCCGAACCATATTATTTTCATAATTTCTTAAAAAAATCTAATTACCTAGTTATTTTATATATATATATATATACTAGCAGACCCGGCGAACTCCGTTTCGCCACCAGATTCGTTTTATGTAACATTTCGTTTGGTGATTAAAAGATAAAGAAAAAAAATTTTTTTTGTTATATATTTGAAAAGGAAAATATTTATTTCATTTCACAACAGTAATAAATTCATTTCAATTACCTACTAAAATGAAGTGTTATTTTATTGTTTCATTGTAGTGCTCTTTGGTAAACCACATTTTTTGTTTTTTGGTCTGACGTTAACACAAACAAAGCGGATGGTTTCCCAACTCGTGAACACGCAACGTATAACTGTCCATGTGAAAAACAATGATTTTCCAAATTTATCCCGCAAACACTAAGCGATTGGCCTTGCGACTTATTAATTGTCATTGCGAACGCAAGGCGAACTGGGAATTGCAATCGTTTGAAGTCAAACGGAAGATCAGTCGGAATCATTGGTATTCGAGGAATACATACATTTTCACCTGCGTACTTTCCGTTAATAATGGTTGCCTCAATTAAATTCGGCATAAGTCTCTTTACCGAAAGTCGAGTACCGTTGCAAAGTCGCGGTGGATTCAAATTACGCAGTATCAAAATAACTGTACCAACTTTCAGTTGCAAGTTATGTGGTGGAAATCCTGGTATCTCCAGAGAGTTCAAAAACTCCGTTGGATAATTTACTACATCATCGGGATTTGTTATTGAATCAACGGATTTGTATGTCACCAAATCGCCAGCAATTTTTGATTGAATGGTGAAATTCAGTGCGTGGACATCATTATTCTTTGCTGCAAGAATTGCTCGTTGACTTAACCAAGCATAATTCTTATAATTCTCACTAATGTTTGGGAAAACATTTTCAATAAGAACTAATTGAGTGTCTACAAATCGGCAAAAGTCGTTGGTAAGAGTAATTAATCCAGATGTCGCATCAACTGGGACTTTTCCATTTCCAAGATCTAACAATTGTTTGGAAAATTGTGCAGCACTTTGATCATTTTGAAGTTGAACTCTCATATTAGTGGTTAGCGATAATGTTTTTACGTTATTCCATAAAGGTGATGCCTTTAGGCAAGCATTCAATTCATCTGCAGGCGTTCCACGGGGAACTACTGGCAACGTCTGCCTGAAATCGCCTGCCAACAATATCATTAAGCCGCCAAAGATGTTGTTATTTCTCCGAAGATCCTTCAGTGTGAAGTTAAGTGCTTCAAGTGATTTCTTATGTGCCATTGTGCACTCATCCCAAACAATGAGCTTGCATTGCATTAACAATTTTCCCATTGCACTGGATCGGGAAATATTGCACGTTGGCGTATCAATTGTGTTTAAATTGAGTGGCAACTTAAGCGCAGAATGTGCAGTACGACCGCCATCTAGAAGAGTCGCCGCAATTCCAGATGATGCTAACGCCAAAGCTATGTCACATCTTGATCGAATAGTGGCCAAAATCAATGAAATGACAAATGTTTTCCCTGTTCCTCCAGGTGCATCCAGGAAGAATAGACCACCAGTATTATTGTCCACCGCTTGCATTAATGTTTTGTATACTTGTTTTTGCTGTTCATTCAGCAACGGAACATTATTTCTAACGAATTCCTGCAATGTATCAACATTGTATTGCAGCTCTCGATTTAATTCTTGGTTGAATGCATCGTGCATCGATCGATTTGGCGCAATCATTCCTACTTCAATCAGTAGCTTGTTTGCAATAGTCAAGCATTGATCCTCAATCAGAATCAATCCTTCATTGTAGATTTCATCGGTTATTTGGATGTCAGGATTATTCGTTTGAATACGCAAGCGATGCAAGATATCATGTAAATATTATTTACATGTAAATAATGTAAATACCTTACATCCATACATAATAGAAGTATCAAACTTTAATTTCTGTAAAAAAAAATTGTTTTCATTTAAAGTTTTCAAGTCTTATTCAAATCGAATAAAATTTAAAAATTATAATGAAAAAGTGTGCCTACATAATGCCAATGTCCCACACGTCTTGTAGACGATATATATAGCTGGTAATTTATTTCTTAAAATGAATAGTATTAAATTTATTTAACACTAATTTGTTTGAATAATTAATGTTTAACAACTTATATGTAGGTAGTTATTAGGTTGAGCCTTTGGGGGGTTATAGCTATAAGAAATAATCCACACCCTTAAAATTTACATGGTTAACAGATTTATATATCATAGTATGTACAATGTACTTTGTACAGTCACCGAAGCACCCTCCCGACCCAACATGACTATTGACAAACCATAAATATTTATGATAATAGTTAATACATATTTTAAATTAAATTAAAAATTTTAATATAATGAAATTCGGGATAAATAACTTACTTAAATAGATTATTAAAGATAACATAAAGATTATTGTCATCATACAACATGACTAGTTATGGGAGAAATTATGAATACATTTGAAGATTATTTCAAGTAATGTGATACATTGATTAATGATTTTAAAGTTTATTAGGATCAATAGAAAAGACTAAAGAGTCATAAATTTCATAATTTAATAATTTTAAAATAAAATAGTTGTAAATTTGTAAGCACTAATTTTACATGCTTTTAAAGCTTTCATTTTTAAGGTCCTAGAATATTTTTGTAACTAGCGCGAAGTAGGAAAGTTATTGATATATTAACATATTGTAAAGCGAAAGACTTGGTTTTAAATCTTTCATGATGTTACTATACTATCCACTGCTATTATTTTCAAAGACTATATTATCGGCGCATATTCAAATAAAGATCGAATAAGTGAAGTATAGAAGCATTTGAAGGTTAAAAGATCGTTGAATTTTAAGTATAATTATGTTTAATCATTAGTACCTAACAAAAATAAAGCTTTATTTTAGATATGGTTGTTGAATAGTTGTTTTTAGTTAAATAATGTATTTAAATCTTTAAATAGAGAGGAATGAAATACACTTAGTGTAGATATATTCGATAGGTACACTATATAGTACCTCGTTAAAACTAATTGATTTATGTATTTTGAGTATGAGATGACTTATTAGTTATTGGAATTTGTAAGAATTTACAAAGAGATAATTTAAAGTGCACCTGACTGTGCACATTATTTTGAAAACATTTTTAAAAAAAAAAATATAATTTTGTAGAATATATCATCTTTAATAAATTAATTCAACGTGAAGATTTTTGCATCATTGGCGAATAGAAAATTATTCGAATATGTACCCCTTAATAATAAAAAAAAACAGCATCAGCTTCAATGAATAAGTCGAAATGTGTTAGAGGACTTTAAAAGTTACAAATAAAGGAGATGATATACAATTTTTAAATATAATAAATTAAGTTCATTCATCCAGTGGCGTTATTTGTGGGATGCAAGAGTGTGCTGCAAACGCATATGCATCTCGTGAATTTTTTTAACATACTTTTTTTTATAGAATTATATAGTATAAAACAAATAACAATAGGTTTTTTATGTATCTTATGTTGTATCATTGTATGGTCTTAATACTATAAATAATAAAATGGTACTCAACCATAAGAGCAGCTAGTATTACTTTAGATTTTCAATATTGGTTTTGTATCTCATGAAAAAATGTGAAATTATGCCCCTGGATTCATCACTGTGATAAAAAAGAATCGAAACATGATAAAAAGGTGTATGCAAAACCAATTTTTATAAGTTTATGAATTGAAAGTTCGAGGTTAACCTACCAAAGATTTTTATTGATATTATGATTTTAAAGTGAGTTATAGCTATGTAAAATACTACAAATTTATAAAATGCTTATAACTCACTTTAAATTGGTTTAAAATGATAATATCAATAAAAATTAAAAGCATATGACATTTACTAGATAATATTCTTACCTTTGAATTTGATAATAGGTAAATTTTATATTTTATATTAAAGCTAACATTACAAAATGTGTTCTGCTGAACGCAAATTTGCCACGATGTACGTTATAGTAAGATAAACTAACATAAACGTACACATACGGGTATAACGTATAACGTCCTCTTAACAAATTATATTTAATTGTCATTTTATTGGTAATAGAAATCCATTTTGTTGGGGCATTAAATAACCCACCAATTTGATCTAATAGTGATTATCCGTTCCAATCATTCAGATCGATAAACGTTCAGTATAAATAGTATAATCATTACAAATTCACAATTATTATCTTATTATTCATACATATTGGAAAAATAAAAACAATAGATTCAAAGTATAAGATTAATTACTATTATCATTAATCAATGTAATGAATTAAATTGGAAACTCATCTGAGAGAAGCGTTTTAATTGACAACCCATCAATATTTATGAAAAATAAATATTATACCCATAAATCATAATACAATTAATTAATTATATATTTTTAGTGACAAATAAAATTAGTCAAAAACTATAACAATAATATTCACTATTAATTACTTCAAAAATCATAACAATTTAATCATGGAAAATTATTTGCCCGCTAATTAAATTGTTATTCTTTAACTATAGGTACATGCACCTATATATTTGTATATTTATTCCTTAATGACCTTAATAGTTAAGTACAGTAAATCATAAAAGGTGGTGGTGAAGGAAGAATCTGGATGTCAATTTCTTAAGTCTTAGTCTTTTCACGTTGAGTTTATAATTTTAAAACAAAATTTAAAATTGTTGATACAGTTTTAACTAAATAAAAATTAATTTATTAAAATTTTAACAGAAAATGTATAGCATACGCCTATACGCTATACTATCAACTACTTAGCTTATTTATTATTACATAACACTAAATAACTTATTAAAAGCTGTAAATTAATAAGTGAATATAAATAATACAATATTATAAATTATGATCATCCTTAGTACGTTTAAAAAGTTAAAAATGTATTATTTAATGAACAGTAATTTTTTTTAAAAATCTAATATATTAAATTATTAAAACATCAGCATGATATACTTAAGTTATAGATTCTAACTAACGCGAATAATATGTACCTTATATTAACAAAAGTTAAGTTGTCGGTTATTCATAATCCTGTACGTTTATAAGAATACTATAAGATTAACAGTCCCTAGGATTTTCGAGGTGGTAACAATTTTGCGGAAGCAAAATTTTCTCAAACAATGAATTACATGTTTACGATAATACATGTCTGTTTTTAGATTATTTACAGGACATGGGAAACTGTTTTATTTAAGCTATACTAATTGACTTATCGTTTATCTTTAATTATAATTATTTAATATATAAAATTATAAAATATAAAAAAGGTACCTGGGCTGTTTAAACGCTTGTACCTAGGACACAGTGCCGGATTAGAACCCAAAAACTTACAGAGCACAATAATTTTACTGGCCCAGTTAATTTAGCTAAATACTTTAGCAAGCGGCCCATGTATCATAATAATCTTACGGCCCACCGCGCTCAGCGCGGTAGCTCGCCGGTCCAATCCGGGCCTGCAGTAGGACATATTGTATATATTATATTATAAATTAATTAATTATTTTATGCCTAAGCCCTAAAGAATATTTATGGATAATATGAACACAAAACTTGTTGTATACTTGTATTCTTGTATTTCTTAAAATATATGCTAGTTATAAACTAGTTTTTGGGATTAAAAAAATGGATCGTTAAATTTCTTTCTAACTTAGCCAGTCCAATAATAACGCAATATTAAATAAACCAAAAGTGTAATGCTATTATAGCTTAATATAGAGAAAGACAATTAATTTCTAGTTTTATACAGATTATTATAAAGTACCATGTACCTATTCAGGATTTTAACTTATAATAACTAGATATACAGTATACGACTACACGAGTGTTCATTTTTTTTAAATAATCATCCTTAGATCTCATAGTACCCCCATTACTTATCAAATATATTAGGCAAGTATATACTTAATGTATAAATAAAAATTATTATTCATGTATTCAACTTAAATATTATTATTGATTATATTACCTATAATATTTTTTTAACAGATTTTTAAGCATTTTAGTAACCATTTTACAATTTTTTACTCAAACAAAAAATGGTTAAGAATTTAAGGGTTAAGGTTCGATATAATAATACAAAATACCAACATATTGATACAATACCATATCATTACTTAAATATACTATTAAATAATTTTAGATGGATTAATCATTAATTTTTTAAATAATTATTAATTATTAGACTCATACACACAGACGATAAACCTTGATTAAAATAAATAATTATATCAAATTATTTTTAACTATGCTTTAAAAAAAAATTGCTTTCTTAATAGGATATTATAATTAATATAAAATTAAGATTATTTTTTAAACCGAATGACAGATTAAATTAGTTTAATTTGTACAAGATGTTATATAATGAATAATGATTAATAGGACTTACCATATTATCCTTGACATACTGCAAAACGTTTCGCTACTATATACACTTTGAAATCAAATTAAACTCTTGTAATTTTAACAAAAACAAATATATAACATATTTTTGGTTCCTTCTTAAAATTTGTAAAATGCAAATAATACTGCAGCAGCGTTCCATGATTAAAATAAAACGTAAGCACTAAGCATGTACTATATGGACATACAAAATAAACAAAATATTCGAATTCGAAGTTACAAAATATATTATAATATTATGTGTATAACTATCGTTTGCAACGAGGTGTTATAGGAATTGAACAAATGAAAAAAAAATGTCAGTGGTCACATGTTAAGTTGGACACTAAATACATGTATTAATTTTTATACATAGTTATATACTATTGTACTTATATTTAAATAAACGCTTATGTGTAGGCTATGCACATAATGTGGTATATATTGTGTGCATATTATATGTTATTATTTTTTTTAAACTATATACGGCGTGTGTATTATATAGATACACTACGGATGACAGACGTTCGGAAGTGCGGTCCACCGGCTGGTTAAGCTGTGTAGATCGAACGAAAACGAAACTGGAAATATTCGCAATCCCAGACTCAGACTAAAATATACATATATATGTACATATAGAATATATACACAAATAATATATATTATATCGTGTTATATACAACAACGAATGTGCCTCCCTTGCGCAGAAGATCCCAGAGCGTACGATTCCGCCTAACCGGTTATATTGTTATTTTCCATACACAAACAGCGCGATTCGAATACAATAATATAATAGGTATATATATATACCTATTGTATATTATAATAATTTATAATAAACGGATTATAAATATGCGACGATATAGCGAGATCCATACTAAATCGTATACGCAGATATTATAAACTAATATATCGTGAAGTTGTTTTTAATAAAAGTTGCTTATTCGTCTGTACGATTGTATAATTATTCCTATAAAAGCTTAAATGTGTTATTGTGGAGCGAGTTTTTAAATAATTATTATGATACACATGGGTATACTGCGAATCTACAGATAAGACGAAGCACAAAATTTGCAACCCGAGTATAATCGACTGATTATAAAATTAATGTACCTAGTACATATATTATGTAATGTTCGATCACAAACTCGGATGCAAATATATAATATATATTATCTATTATGTGGATTGCGGTGAGTATATTAATATTCTACGATGAAGGTTTTATGGAGTTCACATTTTATCGTTAATGAAAACACTGATTACCTATACCTAATGGTTATAAGATATTTAAATAACGCGTTAAACAATTATGTTTATATTTCATAAAACTATTAATATTTAACTGTTCGATTTAGAGATCGTTGAAGTTTAAAATTCTATTGAGTTTGTGTATATTTTTGTATATATACTTAACACAAATATATCTAAAAATTTGCTTCATAAGGGAATTAGAAATATAACATTTAGTGTGTCAATAACAAAAACTAAAAATTTGTTTATTTATTTAAGAAAGCATGTTTATTAAAAAATAACACAAATGTAATTTTATTAAGTTAACATTTTTCGTACAATCCAAATTATTTTAAATAAATTAATGAAAATGCCCTATATAGTAAATTTTTATTATCGGCACCGTTTTATAATGTAGGTATTATCTAGTTGTGGAAAATATGAGTACCGATATACTCAATTTTTTTTTATTTCTGTTTCACTCAATTTATAAAAAATTGTAAAAAAATGTTAAAAATGTCTAATAACTTCAATAAGTGACCCAAGGAGTCACAAAAATGTCCTAAAAACGAAAAAAAAAATACAAAATAAAAATTAGTTTTGTGTGTTTACATGCTATTGAACCATATTTAAAAATCGAAAATCGTCGTCTATGATGTTCCAAAAAAAGATGCAAAATTCATCAACATCCAGATCCCACTAGAATAACTAATTTAAGCTTAACTTAACAGCTATATAGATGTAAAGTAGATTATGATTGTAGAAGCTATAGATACCATTTGTTGTAAATATCATAATTTTTAACTTTTGAGAAAAGTTATTTTTGTGTTAAACTTATAAATTTTTCTTGTCACGAATATTAATAAAAAAACAGAATCATATTTTGGAATGCGAGTGTTCTTAAAGTATTTATATAAGAACAATTTTAAACACTAAATAATTTGTACATGTCAAAAGATAAATATTTTTATAAAAGTACTTATCTAAATTGTTTTATTAGTGATTTTTCATTTTTTTTTTGGATATGGATATGGATATTTGGAAATGGTTTTATATTTGCGAACAAGCGCATGATCTAATTATGTAAAAAAAAAACAATAAATAACCTGAAAATTTGAATTAAAAAATGTATGCTAAAATTGCATCCAATACAGATAAATTAATTTTAATTAATTTTTAAATTATTGTTAGAAATAATTTTGTAAAATATAACACTAATAAATAATATTTAACACAATTTAGTTTTAAACTATTTAGTGTTTTTTATAAAATTAATATACATGGAAATAAAAAACATTTTTGAGACGCACTAGTTTACGACCTTGAGCAGGTATTAGACAGACATAAAAGAGAGAGAAAGAAAGGAAAATAAGCCAGACGACTGGTCCAGCAGTATAAAAGTATAATAGGTAATATTATTCAGTTCACTCGATTATTATAGTCTACATAAGTTATAAATATATAACAACGTAAGTATAATAATGGTACCTAATACGTATAACTTATAATATATTTTGGTAGATATACAGGGCGTCGCCCGATTGCGGCCCAAAGTAAACTTTTTACCTTTTCACCTGTCCCAATTGCGGCCCGTATATAATAGGTAGGAAATACTATTTAAGTGGTTATCAAAACTAAATAAATATTCGGATTGCGTTCGATACGTATTTTGACATTAATATAACTATTGATTATACACAATTCACAGGAATACACGATCACCAATAATCGCCATTCGGTGCTGCCATATATTTAGCTTCTATACAAAGGCTAAATA
Organism: Schizaphis graminum; assembly: GCA_020882235.1. Classification (NCBI taxonomy): domain Eukaryota; kingdom Metazoa; phylum Arthropoda; class Insecta; order Hemiptera; family Aphididae; genus Schizaphis; species Schizaphis graminum. The sequence goes on along the minus strand of CM037032.1, from coordinate 85,952,709 downwards.
TAAACATTTTGTGATTATTAAGTAGACACTTATATTGATGATGATTCTGATTTTCCTCCTGAAATATGGGCTACTTGTAGTTCCACGTTCCAGTATCTATTTCATAACGACGTGTGTGAAAGTTTCTATTCGAAATTAAATTCACTTTCCAAGTATATAATTTTTAGAAATTTTGAAAGAACGCCAAACAGATGCTAAGATAAAAATTTAATCTATTGTTTGGACTCAAATACTCAATTAATTATATTTTATATATTTTTTTTTTTATATACCTATTGTAAACAATTTATTATTTTAATATTCGACTATTTATTTATTGATACATTTTTGTATTTCATATATAATTTCAAATACAAATACCTACAAAAGACTCAAATACAGTATTTAAAAATTTTAAAAATTACATTATTTTATTAATTATAAGCTATTTTGTGAACCAATGTGTGCTTGGACGCAATCGGGTTACTTATATTTGGGATCAAATACGACTACCTGAATTCGGGACGCAATCGGGCAACTCTGGATATACATAATACCCACGTGGTATTAGTAATCGGTAAGTAGCTAAAAAATCATTAATACATACTATATATATATATAGAATATAGATATAGATCTGTATTCATAATATTATAAGAATTATTAATTTGACAGTTTCTTTTTCATCTAAAAATATTATTGCTAGGTAAAACTCCATTAAATTTACTGTTTACATAAACAATTTAAGATTACACAGTTTAAAAAACTATTATCGGTACAAAAATTAAGAATTGTCTAGAGAGATAAACTCCATACATAGGTTAGGAGTTTACGACTTGGGTCAAATAAAATCTTGCGAACACTATCGTAGCTATAATAATATGGTACTATACATAATAGACAATAACCAATAGGCATATATCAATAATCAATAGGTACATGAATAAAATATATAATATGCATATTTGTTTGAAACTATTTTAGAAGTGAGATACCTATATAGTTATATATTATTGCTACATATTTTTATTTAAATTCATTATAAACAAGAACTTGAATAATATTGCCAAGGATTTGGTCTATGTGTTGTGTTAGAAGAATATTATTTGTACATTACACATCGTGATCCATTTGGCATTTAGCGTAAGACACTCATTATTTCAGAAAACACATTGTTTTTAAAAATAATTCTTTTATATAAATTTAAGTCGTTGCAAAACAAATAAATTTAATTTTAAAAAAAATATATTTTTTATCGTTATCGTTTTTAAGGTTTTTAATTTTTTTTTAATTTCTTATAACAAATCAAAATACTATTAGGAGTATTTATACTTTATAGATCTATATAAAATATAAATTAAATTTCGGACAAATAACTCATAACTTACTAGTAATAAGTTATTAGTTACAGCCGCTATGAGGACGCCACACATGCAGGTGTTGTCTCTGTCTTAATAACGTACATCATAACAAATTTTCGTTCAGCAGAATACATTTTATGATATTAGCTTTAATATTAGAGAATATTATCTAAACAATGACATATGCTTTTATTGATATTATTATTTTAAAGTAAGTTATAACTATGTAAGGTATTACAACTTTAAAATGTCCATAATTCACTTTAAAATGATAATATAAATAAAAGCATAATATGTCATTGTCTATATAATATTCTTACCTTTAAATTTTATAATAGGTAAATTTACTCTAATATTAAAGCTAACATCACAAAATGTTTTCTTCTGAAGGAAAATTTGTTATGATGTACGTTAGTAAGACAGAGACAACACATGCGGGTATGGCATCCTCTTATAGGTGTTTAAAGTTTAGATGAGTGATTATTAGACCAACATTTTGCGGAATTCCATACCACTCGTCAAACTTTAAATACTTATAAATAATTATAAGCTACACGTTAAAAATTCGAGATTAAGCTCAATTAAAGTACTCCTGCAAACAATATTATGTTAAGTGTTTACTATTTTGGATTATGATTTATGTAAAAAATAATACCATCATAAATAATAATAGTTTTTAAAATAATGTGTATATATATACACATATGTACATCGATATAAGTTTCATTTATAATTTAAAATTAATAATATATGATATTTATTTAATTATATAAAATATACAGTTATACAGTAACAGTATAATATTATTATTTAAATTTAACAAAATTAATGTCAATAACAACTTAGTTAATGTACAAGAAGAATTGATACATAAAATTGTTATTATGAATTCTGAATTGAAATTTATAAAAGAAAATAAATCCTTTTTAAATTATAAAATATATTTTAATAGCTAATAATATTGCTTTGAATTGGATAACGTTAAATAAATGAACACATCTTTTTAGCTATAGCCTATAGACCTATAGTGTAAGTATATAAGTATATAATCCATACTATAATTGTCATTTATTTTTAAAATACATTTAAATAATATATATGTAATTGTTTATATAGCACACAAAACAAAAGGAAAATAAGAAGAAAAATATTATGTTTTCGTTTACTCATATACACTTATGTCATTGTCTATTCTATAATCAATGCTTATGTGTATATCCACTAGGTATTCAGTATCCAGTATCCACAGTATATTTCACTTATATTTTTCTATCAATCTAGAAAAACAAAAGATAATGTTGACTTTGTTTGTTCTAGTAAATATAATTTATATTAACATTTGTGTGACATATAATATAACTATTACATTACAATGTACATATTATTGTTTTACTTACGTTTTTTTTTTAAATCAAATTCAATTGATTATATTATACTTAAAAATATAGAATCTTTAATAATTTCTGGATAATAAGATTTCAAATTTTACAACTGGTTGATTGTTTTTTCTTTATTTTTCATTATTTATTAACATTACACAGTACCTATGGCAAAAAATAATTCTATATTAAAATCAAGATAATAGGTTATATTTTGATAATGAAACTTAATTACATGTTTAATTTGGTAATCTAGAATAGCCAGAATAGGTACCTATTTCATATTTACATTTGACATCAATATAGGTAGTGGGGTATTTCAGCAATAGATATAAATGGGGCACTGGTATATAATCTATAGATGCTTTATAATATTACTAGGACTATTAGCACTATCTTATATTATTATATTAATCATAAATTAAAATGTTTGTATGTTTATAGTAAGTACATCATAAGAGACATAAATTATAATTTCATTTTTGTAATGTTATAAATTGATTTAGGTATGCTAAAGAAAAAAATAATATCAATATCTTGATAATAAAGACGTAACTATCTTACTATTTTTATTCGTATATTAAAGTTATTAAATATGTATAGAATTTGAATGTATAATGTTTAGAGTAATCTGTAGTTAGTTTGTGTACAAATTAACGTTTACCTATTCCTTTTTTTAAATAAAAATGTATCAGTTTAGTTTGTCATATTAATATTTTATTATATTTCTTTGTACATTTTTCATCATCTTTGATACTAGGTACCAATTTTATTTATCACATTAATCATTTAAAACTATATAAATTCCATTTTGATATTTTCTTACTAATTATATTATATTTTAATTATGTAATTATAATTAATTCTTTGTACAATTAAACCCTTGATAAAATAATTAAATTTTTATTTTAAAATTCCTTTTATTTTTTTTATAATTGCCATGTAGTAAAATTATAGTATATGTTATATCTAAAGATATTGAAAAACTTATTACTACAATTGGAATTATTATATTTAAAAGTAAGTACCTCTATGGCATTGTTAATTATTGTTGATAGTAATCTTTTGAGTTTAGACTTCACCGTATTATTATATATAATCAAAAAATCGATTTTGTCGAAAAGTGGTTTTTCGTAAAATTGCCGTTTTTCTGTCACTTTTTTTTTGTTTTTCTCGATTTTTTTGAAAACTATTTGAAAATTTTACTTTTGACCTCCCCAAAGTACCAACTAGATGAATTTTCCTATTCAAAGAGGGGCTGAAGTCAAAAATCGGAGCATTATTACTGCTCCAAATGTTGTCGTCAGACACAAAAAAAAAAAAAGAAAAACACACATCATTGTAAAAGCAATACATTCTTCACTCCGTTCAGAATCTAATATTATACGCATTAAGTAAAATTTAATATAATTTGTTAATTTCAATACTATTTAGGTACCGTAAATTAAATTTAGGTCGCATTTTATAACAATGTAACTATACTTGCTCACTATATTGAAAATTATTTTTGTTTTGTGATCGAAAATAATCGATTATGAGGTTAATATAATTAATAGGTACCTTTAGAGTTTAGGTACCTAAATGCCTACAATCTACATATTATATATATAATATTTAAATATGCTATAATAGGCTTTAGCCTTCAGCCCTTATAAGTATATAATTGTTTCTACTAAATCTGATTTATATTTTTATAGGTACTTTATTTAATAAATATATTATATTATGAAAAAAAGTATTAAAACTTTAGTCTAGATAATTTGTGTACGTTATCTTTTTAGGATAAATTATCGCTATTTATTATTTTATTATGGGTATCTATATAAAAAAGGACAAACCCAAAAAATAAAAGCTCACACTAATAAACTTATAACTAAAATAAATTAAATATAATTGAGATCCAAGTAGGAGTTATGGAAGGCGCTCTGTTCTTAGCTGCACTCCATACGCGCAATTTGAGAAGGGCTTGAGGTCTAATTCCCCTCCCCAATGGTTTGTATATATCCCCTTCCACTTTTATATATCTCAGGGAGCATACACATTACACATAGTACATACATACAATACAAATTATAATAGCTCCCCAAATTTATAACTCAAATCATTGCGCCTATGCCTATGCAATACTCGTATATTGAATAGGTTAAGTTAGGGTCGTAAGATGTATAGCTAAATGTGATGTTGTAGCCTTGTAGGAATAGTAGGATAAATATCAAGTGTACCTACAAGTGAGTCCAATAGATTTGTTAAATTTGAATTCAATTATTTAACATTCAATCATTATGTACATATTAAAATCGATAGTGAATAAAAACTGTATTAGATATTATTTCTAAGGATATAATATATGATTTATTAATAATACTATTAGTCATTAATTTTTCTTTTAGGTAAATGGTCATCGGGCATACCAAACTAATTTTTGCAGAAAAAATATTGTGTATAATGTATATTGTATAATTGTATAATAAAATATAATAATAAATTATAATATAGTATCGTTCATTTATATTATTTTTATGAACTTATTTAAGTTATTACAGATAATAGGTGTGCTTTATTATACGGCCAGGGTGTAAATAAAATCGTAGTATAATGTCTAATTAAAGTAGATTAAAATTAATCTAAATATATTATTAAAATTGCATTTTAAGTGCTCACAACTAATTTTGTTTTGAATTAATGTCTGTATATACATTGAAAGTAGTAAATAAAACGCTTCGATTTTCTTAAGTAAGGTTAACTATTAGCCATTAGGCCATTTAGGTATAGTTTGTGATTGAAAATTGAATCTAGTTGATATTTCTGATAGTTCAAAATGGAAAATTAAAACAGGAATTAAACGTAAACTTAGTTTTTGTGTAATCAATAGGTAACTCAAAATCAAATAACTGCAGTATGCGACAGAGTTAAGACAAAATAGTAATTACTGTAGATTGTAGACCTAATCAATTATTTATTATATGTTTATGTTAAGAATTTCGTTTTATTTGTACCCGAGAAAGAATGTCATGCTCTGGTGGAAAACCTGATCGAATGGAACGGGAACATCTAAGCAACCTTCAACTTGATAAAGTGGTATAAAACATGAAGGCTATTATATAAAATGATACTTAAACCACCAAACTATTTGAATTTTAAATATGTAATGAAAATTTAATCTAAATCTTGCTTCAATTTTCTATTAACATATATTATAAATAATATTATATATATTTTTTTACATTACAATCCTTTACTTCATAATCCATATTATCAGGGGCGCTCGGAAGGGGGGGGCAGTGGGGGCCATTGCCCCCCCTGAGATTTTTCGTGTCATTTACAAAATTGGAAGTTTTTTACATAAAGCTGATCTATAATAGTCAGCAACTATTCGACAATCCTTGTATCTAAGTATCTAAAAAGTCATATAGGAGGTATTTATTATTTAATCGTGAAAAAGACATTACGATTATTTTCAATCGCTAATAAGTCACTTTTTAACTTTTGGTACGTTCCTACAGATTGTCTGTTAACGCGGAAGAGTCAAAGTAATTAATTAAATTAATTTATTTACTTCAAATAAAAGGAGATTGCCATTACTTTTTGAATAAAATAATAAAATATGAAATAAATTTTATCAAATAAAGTTGTTTAAACTTAAGTTTTTTTTTGAACTTTGTTATGTTTTTTCTTACAAATATTAGAACTAATAGTGTAAATGTGTAATTTTATATTAACTTAAATTAGTTTTGATTTTTAAAAAATATATTATTGATTGTATTTACAATTTTTTTTGGCCCCCCTAAACTACATTTCTGCGGGCGTCCCTGCATATTATTATGTTATTATAAATTCCTCCCATGTTGAACCATCTAATAATAATATGTCTATTGTGTAGGTATAGGTACCTAATATTAATTTTTTTTTTTAATATTTGCGTTATGAATTAATTAGTAATTATTTTTGTTTGAGTGCATTACTATCAATATGTATTACTTATTAACCCATTAATAGATAAATATTATTTTAGTTTCTATTATTTATCTTAAATGGTTAAATAGTTTAGGGATAACAAATTATTTATAAATTAGAAGAAACTGTTGAAAAAAGTTCCAGTAAGTTTTATTGGTGTATTTTTTATATGTACTACCAAATACGTTTTTTTTATCAACATTTTAATAGGCAGACTAATACTTACCTATAGCCTTATGGGGGATAAGAAATTAGAAATTACGAAGATGCGTAATCATATCGATTCAATAGGTACTAATGGTACTAGGTATATAATGCTGCATTTTTATTTAAATAATATACATTATAATTATTATATTTAATAAAATATTTATGATTAGACTTCGAAGGTTAATATTTTCAAAACTTTTTATATTTATATATCTTAAGTCATAAATGATTAAACATTTTATTCAAAAATATAATATTAAATCTACCAATCTAATAAGAATCCATAGTTGACAAATTATTATTGTTTTTGTTCATGTTTCAATATAATAGTATTTTATAAAAGAATGATTATATTTTAATTATATAGAATGTCCTTGTTCCTTGTATTTACTATTTCAAAATAATGCACAAATGATTATATAATTCTTAAAGTAGTGTGTATACCACAATTTTATTGTAAAATACTTGAATCGTAAATGTATATCATAAACAAATATAGTTACACACAATTTTATACCTAACTATAACTTAAAATATTATTAAAAATAGAAATTAGGTACCTAAATCAATTAATATTTCAGTATTTTTAATAACCTAACCTTGATTATTCTTATAAGAGAAGTAACATCTTATTTACTTAACCCTGTTTATACACTGATTGACTCTCGAGATAAAGTACACCATTGAAGACAATTTAAATTATAGTTTAAACATTAATTTTAAATGGTCAATCTTATTTAAAATTGTTTGTTTTTATTATATTATCAATAAATATAAATTATTGAGGACAAACTAAATGTTAAATCATTAACATTTGATTTTTAATTTCTTTACTATTTCTACTCGTATTAGTAATTAATAAGTAAAAACAATGTAATACATTTTTAAATTACTAAGGACTTAATAATAATAATAATAAAAAACAGTAAAAGATTCAGTTTGACACTTTATAGATTGTAAAGATGGAAATTATCTGGTTTCATTTTTTTTTAATACAACATATTAAGGATGTTTTATAAAAAACAATCATAAATACAGTTATAATATAAAAACTATTTATAAATCAAAAAATTAAAATTTTGTGTAAAATTAATATCAATATAAAACAATCGTGATTTATTATTCACAATACAGATAATTATTATTTATGTAATCATTCTATGTAATTATGAAATCATTTAAAATATTGTATAAATATTATATGTATAAGTACCTATAAATTATTAACTATAAAACAAAATATTTTATAAACATAAATGAATAACTAGAAAACTAAAATATTTTCACATTACATTAATTATTTTCAATACAATTAAGTAGACACTAGACGCATTACTAATTACTATCATACATTTTTTTTTATTATTTTTTAATGTGCTTACGTAACTATATGTTATTATTTATTTTAATTAAATCAAATACACAAGTGTAACATATATTATATTGTAGATAGCTCTACATTTTTACACAAAATATTATAAATTATTTATTTAAGTATTGGACTTCAATTAATAAATATCAAACAGTAAATAATCATTATACCTCAATTATATGACGCGTATTTAATATTTTAATGTAAATATAACTTTTCCTATAAAAATTATAAAATAATTATCAATTTGTATATAAATGTTTAAATGACAAACATATTTTCCGGTTGATTTCAAGTTTATGTTTTTTAAGAATATATTTACTTGTTATTTTATTATTCTGTTTAAATTAAAACACATTGAACTTAACTATAACGCCGTGAAACGAAAATTCAGCAATTTAAACTCATGTATGAAATATTATTGTATCATCGTCTACTCTGTTGTGTAAAACATATCACAATAAGAACTATAAAATAAATTAATAAACTATAAAATATTATTAAAATTGTATACTATAAGTCAACATTTATTATTCTATTATAGTGAATTATAAAACCTACATATTATAATACATCAGTATTATTGAATATTGATTTGTGTAAATGTTTCTCGGTACCTATCTAATTGAAGTTATATTAATTACATTGTTATATTTTGTTTAGCCTACCTATAAGTTATAAGTGTCCTAACCTAACTTAATTGGTAGATAGCCAAGGGCATCCGCCGAAATTTTCTCTGCAGGGGGGGAATGTTTATATAATATATATTTAAACTGATGTTATTATATTTACTGAACTTTCATTGTGCATGCCAGTGCCGTAACTAGGATTTTCGGGGGTGGAGAGGGGCTTGGCTTGATTTTTGATGGCCAATCCTGACAACAAATTAAGTTTGCACTGTATTTCTGACAATATTATAATTCATATAATAAATAATTATACATATTATCAAATTAAGATCAAGTAAGTGTGATAGGAGTAGCGTTGCTTTATCACCACAAACGATAATTAAATTAATACAATTATTGTCGTGTCTAACATTTCTAGGGGAGCTTGAGCCCGGAAGTGCTGATGCATACCACTGTGAGATCGTAGAATCTTTTTTTAGAATCAATTTTTTTAATATTAAACTAAAACAGTCAACAATGATTTTGTTTATTGAAAAAAAATTGCTTTTAAAAATATTTATGAAAATATTATACAAAAATTATCAAAAAATATGTTCCTTTGTGATAGCTTTTATACAAGGTAGGTTGTATAATATTATTTCAAATTACTTTTTTTAGTATATATTATAGAGTTACTCTACTATTGTCTATTTTAATTCATCTGTAAATTAGATATATTTCTACATTGATAATTTATTGTATTACCCAGACGCCAGAGTATGTTTATAAGATCGAAATTATTAATATAATAATAATGTCATACATATTGCGTTAAAAAGTTATCAAGTCAATAATAAATGTTAAAGATTATTAAAATATATAAAGCTTTATATAATATAATTATTATGAATATTTAATTATGTATCAGTCATTTAGCCATATTATACACAAAAAAATAGATATTGGCTATTATATAATATTGTATTGATAGATAACAAAAACACTGTAAAGACGAATAAATTTATTTTTAATCTTATTAAACATTAAAGATTAAAAATGTGTTGATTAATGATTATTACATAAATTTTGAACTTGTTTTATTCGAATGCTAATTATCTTTAATTAAACAAAATTGGAATACCTCAAAGGAATTTAAATTTTAATAATATCTACAATTACAACATACCCCATAATCCCACTAAATAAATGTTTTTACAACTATTTTATATGTTAACTTTTAACACTACAATTAAGTGATATTTCTAACCTCCTCTCCCTCAAATTATTTAAGAACCTTTAAGAACCTACATTGACTATTGAGACACTTTTAACATTTTTAACTACATATCTTTATTATTTTCGTATCATGTTTTCTATACAATTTATAAAAGTAAATAAACTTATTAAATTTACTAAAGAGTATTAAGTATAGCAGAATCTAGTATTCTAGTATCTATACATTATACAAGTCTAAAGTAATAATATTATCTAACCTACCGTGAAAAAACTACAGTTTATTAATTAATATATTATATACTACGGCGATATTTATAAAATATATATAGGTAGGTTGGTAGGTATATTGGTATATACTATATTATATTCCAGTTTATTTGTAGGTACTTTGGTATAGTACGTAAGTAAAAGTTGTGAATTTTTAAAATGTTGGTGCTTTTTTTTTAATTTCTTGATAGATCTAAAAACTAAAGCAAAAGAAAACAGTAAAAATATATAATACTGATAATTATTAAGCACGATACGTATTTTTGATTGATTCATTATTGGTAAAAAAATCTGAAATAGGATTTTCTGGCTCCAATTTAATTTAAACAAATCTACTAACCTACATATACCTATGTAAGTATTACATTACAATGTATAAAGGTAAATTGAATGAAATATTGAAGTATTTAGTTCAGAAAATTGTACAATAGGGGCTGTAAATAAAAAATTAGAATTGGCACCTTACGTGTTCAAGTTCGAATACAACGTTCACGTGATACACAATAATATGTGTCATGCGTCCTCGTGTTTTATTATTACTTTTTTTTTATTTATATAATAGACCCCATCCGAGAAAAATAATATAATAATGTAATTAAACCATTTATAATCTAGTCAATTGAAACTTAACTAATATACATTTTCGATAATTCTAATCATATAATATAATATATTATTTTAAACGATCGTGTTTTATCCGTCGGGAACGATTACAATCGCTCACGTTTACACACACATTTATTACGGATTATATTCAGTTCAATAAACTTTCTAAATATTATTATTGCGACGTAGGTACATGAACAGCCAACTAAAAAATAGATATCTAACACGAAAATAATAAATTCTTGTACCTAGTTAAAAAAAAATAATTTATAGATATTATAATAATAATTTATTTTGCACAATCGTACCAAAAATATACAACAAAGTATGGACATATTAAAATTAAAAATAATATAATATTATAATATTATTTCCTTTTAAAATGTGTTCAAATTCTAAGAACCAGAGACTGATAACGGTTAATTAACTAGTAGTGGAGTGGAGTAAATTATTAAAAAATAAGTATCATAATACCTACATATTATATTGTATACTTATAATCTACATGATTATAACAGATATAATAATACTAATATTATGTATCTATATTATCAGAAGCTATTGCTACTGTTTTTTTTTTAATCAATATTATTATTATTTATTAGCATTATACTGTTATTATATTTTATATTTATTATATTACAAATTACTATTTATGCTAATCACGCGATCCTTCGAATCGCTAAGATGCCATGTACTATGTGCGTCGTAGAAATTGAAAAATATTTATTAACAACAATGAAAAAAATTCTCATACCTATAGCAGTATAGTTCAGACTTCAGATTAGATGAAGTTCAAAATTTAAATGCTTATCGACATAAGACATGGAATTTTATCTATATTCGATAAGCGAGTGCGCAGATTAAGGCGCGTGCGTGCATACATTATAGCGTTAATACCATAAATATTTATTATCTATGGTTAATACATAATATTGTGTTATGTGTACATCGATATAATTGGTTATTTATCGATACATAAACATGCCTTACTGGTTCAATGGTTGACAAATTTGAAATTAACTCAAAACTACAGGCTACAGCTCCAGGGTTTTTGGGTAAAAATCGCGTGTAAATCGCTCGAGACAATTATTATAATATTTTCTTCGAATCGGGCGTACAATATCAGTGTACCACATTGTCCACATTACCACAATAATAATAATAATATCGATAACTGACGTTCGATAGCACATTTCTCACTGTACTCGATTGTTGACATCGTGACCCCTGTGTACGGGAACGCGATTACCGCCATCCGCACGTCCAGGTTAGGTACTAGTGGTACTACTTCCATCGATATTTCTACCACAATACTACCACTACCACCATTACCCGTTCTATGTATTAATTTCCACCTCTACCTGTACGGCTGCTCACCTACGTACGACGACGACCACCACCACGATTCATAACACGCTCCGACGCTCTGTTTTTTTTTGTTCACTACGTACGCCAACTGCTTTCACTTATGACCCCGTAAACCATCAGGATTTAACAATTGCCGTTAACCTCTATCGTCTGTGCCTTTAGCATTTCGCTGGGATAGCGTTTCAGTTCACATTCGACAGCGATCTATATTCAACTACAACCGAGCCACAAGACACCGCCGAGATGAAGTGATTTCGGGGTCCCCGTAGACACCGTTCAACCCGCACACGGCTGTGTGCCCAAACCCAATCAAACGATCATGTCCGCGACGGCGAGGTGAGCGATTTGATTATTAATATGTCATTCGATTACGTTACGTCGTATTTGAGTGCATCTTCAACGCAGCGATTACCTTGTTATATTACAATAGTAGGGATACTAGATCGCATACACCGCGATCGATGTCTCTGCCCGGCGTTGCGGTAGTATAAATAATAATCACCCGGCGACATAACAGTGGCGACGATGGTGAATAACCGTGCGAACCTTCAACTTGACGGCATAATTTGGTATCGGTATGCGTGCGTGTGCGGCTGCTGCGCCGATTTCGCATGCCCTGTACCTGTGCCGAAATACGTCACTGCTGTTGACGTGTGTGGACGGCGTGTCACCGAGTGGCTTGTTGTGACTGATTTGCATATTTTAGCACGTCCGTAACGATAATATTAGGTACCCACTCACCACTATACTATACCCCAATTCCTACAAATTTTCTACAACAGTAGCACAAGTGTCAGCTTGTACTTGTAACGTCTACCATAATTATTAGACAATATGACAACAGAATAAATTTAATTTTATTATATTTATTCTGTGATATGACACTAATGTTGTACCCCATACTTTTTTGGGTGTGTAAACTTGAACCCCTATATTTTTACTTTGCCGTATATACTATATTATGCAGGAGAAAAATCAATCGCTGTTGTTAATTTTCTCTGTATTACATGTCTTGCCCTTAAGGTTAATATATCCGTCCACCAATTGGTTTTAGAATGTAGGTAATCCACTACTAGTTAAAATTGACTTTCTCTCAAACTGTGCTACCAAGTTAAAATTATTATTTAATAGTCTTGTATAGTCTTATAGTTTGATGTAATTTTAAAATAAAATATTTCTTACAACAGCATAAAATTAATTAATAGTATTATTAGGTATATTAAATATGTGATGTCATCTGATATTATGAATTGGTTGAATTTGTAGCGTTTTTGTCTAATAAAACTAAGACTATAAAAAGACTATAAGTGTAGCACATTAAACTTATATTATATATTTAATTAATATTCAAGTAGTAAATTATTATAAGGATTGCTGTTTTCTTATCTTTTAAACTTTAAAGGAGGTACAACAAAATTTAGTGTACTAATAATGTTATAGTATTAATCTTAATGAATAAATATAGATAAACTAGGTTCAGTGAAAACTAGCTCTTATTAATTTGTATTTACCTTTTGTTCATTATCTCGGATAATAATATAGTATTAATAATATATTGTATTTTTTCATTAAAATTACAAGGTTATACTAAACTAAAGTGAATACAATGTAAATATTTAATAACATATATTTGTATGCCCCTAAATTTATTAATTTATATCAAATACATTATAGCTAATACTTATTTATAACTTAAATTTGTTAATTTATGAAGTTATGAATTAATACTAAACAATGAAGTTAGAAAATTACATTCTTGTTTGACTTTAATTTTAAAACTAGTGAATGCTCAGCAGTGTTGTTACTATAAGTTATTATTTATTATAGTCAGTCCTAAACAACTAAACATATAAGGTTATAAAAAAATATTAAAATGTTGAGTTAACATACACCATAAATGTTTATAATAGCCTTTTATTTCTGAGTGTTGAGAATTTGAATGTTTCAATTTTTGTGAGTCGTCTATTCTGTATATTGTATTAAATAAGTATTTTAAATATTTCCATCTATTTTTAAAGTTAGAAATATTTATATATGTATAAATTGTTTTATAATTTGAAACAGTTTATTATAAGAGGTTTAAAGTGATAATTGTCTATTATAATTAAATTTTAATAGTTATCCAATTGAAACAATAATTATCCTGCTAGTGTCATTATATTTTAAATGAATTACCATGAACAGGTATAAAATATAACATAAATCATCATCTTGGGTAATAAAATATTTTAAGAACGCAAGGTGTAAAAAATATATTTTTAAATATAAAAATATCTATTGGTTAAGTGTAAGAAATATGTATTATTTTTTCTGAAATATTTTTTTTAATTTTTTTTTTTTTAGTGCCAATATGGCTTCCCTATTCAAAGATGGTGCCACCATCAAGAGCATATCAACGCAAATCATCAACAGCATACTTTTCACTTCGATTAATAATATACCCAATCCATTACAAAATGTCAGGAATGTCGCAAGTAGTACAACCAAGCTGTTCGTTGCTTTTAAGCAACGAGCCAACAACAGCTCTGTCTTCTAAAGCAATATGTAATTTAAACGACACAGAATGGGATAAATTAACAAGGAGTGACATGGCTGGAAAATTATTAGAATACCTAGACAAATTGTACGATAAAAACGATGGTAAGTATTTTTTTTCATTTATGAAATAATAATACTATATTTTATAGAATTAACAAATAAAAAATGTTATAGCATCTATATAAAAATAGTATCTATTTGATATTAAAATCACTGCACATAAGTATGTTTTTAATATAAAATTACTTGAATTATTCTTTAATATTATGAATCTATGTAACTTTTTTAATCAAAATCCAAAATAGTGATAATTTCTGACTGTTAGTTTTTAAAATACAAATACCTTAAGTTTGGCTGTTTTAAGGTGTCTATATTAAAAATCCATAAACTACCTAATAATTAATGTTTTGAAGTCTGAAGCACGTCATTATCAATAACATAGATTAGTTATTACTAATCCTTAGAAAGCTATACAATGTGTCTAAAAAAATTATAGATAACAGACGTGATTTTATGGTTTCCGATCAAAATATTCATTGGGCTACACTCTACAGCAGCTTTGAAGTATCCTAAGCTCTAATCTATTATTTTATATAGCTGGCCAAACACTGATGCAATTATTGTGGAGTGTTTAGTCACTTTTCTACCATTAAAGTAATAACATTTAGTTAGTCAAAGTTTACGTATCAATTTATTAACGACAGCATCTCATTTATTATTTGGAAATAGTCATTGTCACAAGTTTAAAATGTATGAGACTATCTGCTCTAATGTCACCATATCTGAGATGATTTCAGGTAAATTTATGTCTGTTAGTATTTTTACCTTAGCCTTAGAGTTATATATCAAGTGTTTAATAAATAATGTTTAGATTAATATATTTATTACCTAAGTAATTTTTAATATAAAAAATATTAATTGGTTAACCATTACATAGACCTACAAATAATTACAAGAATTCAGCATACATAAATTAAAATCAATTAGTGACTTATGTAAAATATAATAATAATAATATATCATATTAATTCAAATGTATCTTTAAATTAGGCACTATATCAATAATAAAAATATCTCGAAAAATATATAGTATACAATTATGATGATAATGAAAACAAACCTTAATTATTGAAATTAATTAGCTTAAACATTAAATGTTAAAATACTGGCAAAATTGTTATTAATTAAAATAAAGAAGCATTCAGTAATTAAATTAAATACAATCTACAAATATATTAATTTAAATTTTAAATTAATATTGGTTTATAAAATTTTGTATTTAGTTTAATTATTATATACTTTGACACTTTAATCATCTATCATTATCTTATTTTAAAGATTTTTTTTTAATAATTAAACCAACTGATAAAATTATAAAACATTCATTTTTAATATATTATTTAATTAATTAAGTGTTGATAGAAACTTGATTGTTCTATAAAATTTCTGATAATCTTTGAGCTTTGATCGCATTCAAAAAGTTGCGCAGCAATAAATATTAAATATTTGTATTTATCATATAATTTTTTGTTAAACCTTGATAATTATTATATAACATGTACTTAATATATGAATATGAATAGGAGTTAAACAGAGTTGATTATTAAGGAATATCAAGCATTTAATTTTAAAAAAAAACCGGTATTAATAGTTGAGTATTAACTAATTTTTTGTTAAAAATGAGATGAACTTG
The DNA here is from genome assembly GCA_020882235.1 of Schizaphis graminum. Taxonomy (NCBI): domain Eukaryota; kingdom Metazoa; phylum Arthropoda; class Insecta; order Hemiptera; family Aphididae; genus Schizaphis; species Schizaphis graminum. The sequence continues at coordinate 85,936,135 of CM037032.1, read as the reverse complement.
GATATAAAAAAAAAAATTGTTCTATTTTTAGTGTAGTTTAAAAAAAAATGTCCTTTGAGCTCGATAACTTTGTGTCTTCTTATGTATAGAAGTACGAAACATAAAACTTGTTTGGTTCCAAACATTATTTTTCAACAACAAAAACCTCGTAAAATTCATAACTGTTTCTACTCTGGTATAATTTTTATACATTCTAATATCCTACTATTGAAATTGTTTTAAACTCAAATTTTTTGAAATATTATTTTATTATACATGACATAATTTTAAATTGGAGTTTAATAATTTATAACAATATTGATCTATGATCAAAAATAGTTACCTATATAGTATATATATTATGAAGACATTTGGTTTATTTAAATGTTAATATACATAGATTAAAATTTATAAAAATACTCAAAGTCCTATTAAAACTTTTCAATGATTGTTACCATCAGTTGACAATAATTGTAATATATTTTTATTTATCTTGAATCTCCAAAAGGAGTGAGGCACAGGCCCCTTATATCTTTCATAAAATGTCACTGAATCAATACAAGGATCAATACTGTTCATTATCTAATTACTACTATCAGCCATCAAACTGTCCAGTGTAATGGATGTCATTATCAGTCATTACATGCATCTATGTAATCATTATTATTTTAGCCTTTGTGTTAGTAATTAAATAATCTATTTGTATTATCTGGCATTACCAGAGTTAAAATTGATTTATTGTTCTATCATTTTTTATTTTAGTTGATATATATAATACTAAGACAATTACTATGATTAATTTTATAATTTTCCATGTTTTAACTTTGGACATATTTTTGATATAAATATTAAAAATTCACTAAATTTAATATTGTTGATTGGTATTCGCTTTAATGCGCTAACATCAAAAATATGTCCTGATTTAAGAAAGCAAACCATATAAGTAATTGTTGTAATTGTGTTCATAAGTATTTGATTTTTAGATTGGGTTTTTTTTTAATATACTCTTATTTGTAAAAATATTTATATTATTTGCTATATTTCAGCTAATTTTAATAATAATATAATCTGTAGCTAATGGCTACCATTTAAATGAACAAAAACTATTAGATTTTTGCTAGTTAAAATTAAATTTGTGTGTAGAACTATCTTATAAGGTTGAAAAAAAAATCAATTAACACTTAACATTCAGAATCTCAAGGAATTTATTGATATAACATTTATTAAAAATGTTCTCATAGTTTTTGAGGACAAACAAAAACTCATTTATTTTGATATAAATATAGATATATTATAATATACTTATGCTGTACAAATATGTATGTATATATATTACCATTTAATTTATTTAAAAAAAAAGTCGAACTAAATATTTATTAAGCATAACAAAATATTAGTTTTTTTACGAAACAATTAATTTTTCTGGTATACAACATAATGTATGTGTATTGGTATATAAATTACTAATATTCAAACCTATAAACAAAAATTTTTTCTAATAAATAAATACTTAAATTTAAATTTATGTAAAAGTAAACTTCATAATTTATAACAACTGTGAAGCTCTCTCTATATGTATAAGAATAGTTTAAATTTAATTTATTATCAATATTTTCTTAATTCAATGGGTTTAACTACGTTAGTTTAAACATCGCGTTTATTAAAACTTACAAACCAACATCGACTTGCTATAGATTGGTGGTATAATTATTGTATTAACAGCTTAAATTAATCTAAAATTTCGAAAAATGCATTGTTGTTGAATATTTCAACGTAAGTAATAATGAAATACAAGTTAGTTGAATAACAACAAAAACTAAAATCATTACTTTAAGTTTGAAATCGAATTACGTTAAAATTTGTCAAAAAGTGATGTAATGGAAATATTCTCGCTTTTTGTTTGTATTTCCCAAATATTTATAAGATTCCTGGTGATTTCATACTTTTGGTCCCCTGAGTTTTTATGCAACTAGATACAATTTGTTACCAAAAATCACACTCGAGCCTCAATTTTGAATATTGAATTAATTTTATGCTCTTAAATTTTATAGTGGACATAAAAAAAATAATGAAAAACTTCATTGTTAATCGAATCTAATAAAATAATCTAGTGGCTCTTGAAATAATAAGTATGGAATGTTGTGTCGTAAATATAATCGTTTTAATGAAGTAAGAAAAAATTATAATCATTTTTACCTCAAAAGTAAATCTACAGTATATATCAATAGTTTTCAATTTGTGCGTCACGGCTCCCAGTGGCGTCTTCGATTATTATCAAAGGAGCCGCGTCTGTACTCCGTAGTATAAACTAAAAATAAAATTACATAAACATTTTTTTAAAATTATTATCACTGTTCGTATGGAGCCGTTTATTTGATTTCAAAATCAAAAGAATACGTGAACTCAAAAAGGTTGAAAACTACTGGTACACCAGTACATAGTACACCCCAATAATTATTATTATTTGTTTAGGACGACCCTGAAAACTACAATAATACTTTTCCTACTTTTTCAGTCTACAGTGTTACTATAACTCGTACAAGTTTTATAATACCTCTTTCCTATTATTTCTTCAATGATACTAGTCACTAAATACTAAATACTGGTGCTAAACTCAGAACTCCTACTATTTGTGTTATCTACCACCACTACTATTACTATTATATTTTGATATTCGGTTGCCAACTATATAGTAAAAAATTATCCGGCTTTAGATCAATATACATAATAAAAGCGGTTCACCTTGTTATACTTGCGTGTGTGAATATACGCGTATAATAATAAATATATTTACAATATTAAATGATATTTTAATAACATAATACATATTATGTATAATATACTGCAATTAGGTTTTATCTATGTACAAAATAGAGAAAAACTTGTAAAAAAATTAACAGGCGCGCGCATCGTGAAGAACGCGTAAACATGCTATTAGAAGTAAAGGAACAATAATAATAACAATATTAATAAGACAAATTGCAAATAGAGGAGGAGGGAGATTTGTTGTCGGGAGTCTTTGTGTGTGATAGAGGAACCAAAGCGGTGGCGTGTCTGTCCGCCCGCAGTGTTCAGTCAACTTCTCGCGCGACGCAACCAGTTGTTCGTTGAAAGTTTTTACACTTTGTATAATAGATGTATTTTCGTTCACATGGTAGGTCGCAACATATCACATAGTTGTGTGATTATGAAGTTCATCTATCATTACACCTGGAGCAGGCAAATTATTTTCAACTCGCAAAAATTGGTAAAAAGAAGGTGAACGGTAAAAGAGCAAAATTTTGCACGCCTTACAAGTGAAACCAAATATCGAAATTTACCATTATTATTTTGTTTTAATTGTTATTACCTAAATTTCATTTAATTTAGATACCTATATATTGTAATTGTTTATTTTTTTTTGTTTCGATTGTTTTATGTACTATATTATAAATATATTATATTAGTATATTACCATAGGACTACCTACTTTGTACATATATTCTGCTGTCTGGTATTTACATAAATTTCGCAATAGCTAGATATTTGGTTTCGTGTCAAAACACGCCAAGGCTGATGATAACACAGCACATGGCTACCGGAATGATTTCATCTCATTGGTGCTCCTCTGGTACGTTGATGCATCTACATTTTTTTTTTAAATTGATTTTTATAGGGTAAATATGTAATTAGGTAGGCATTCCATGTTGATGAAAACGTATTTTTACTCGTAGTTATCGCAGTTTTTTCTCGATGTTGCGTAATTAATATATTTTATAGTATCTATGTGCTAAGAATGTAGAGTAGATATAATTTAATCTTTTTTTAAATTTAAATAAATTATGTTTCTAATTTTCAATCATTAAGTGTACTTTTAAAGCACGTATTTACATATAAGGGTATGTTAGTTTATAAAAATATGGCTTGGAAATGTGTTAATGGTTATTAAGAATGGTAAGCATATTGCATAATTACTAACATACTATGTTTTTCTGACGGTTAAATCCGTGGGATTTCCGTTCAATCAAGTTTTATTTTTTTTTAACATTTTTTATACTAGTTCTTTCTTATTATTTTATTATTTTACAGAATTAAATTGATACGTAATTTTAAATTTGATGACCTATATTTATTGAAAATGCTTTTACATTATTTTATAATATAATAAGTTTAACATTTAATTATGTTGGTATTTAATATATTTTTCATTCCAAAAGTTATTAAAATATTTATTTGTTCATAGCTGTTCTTATTTCCGAGAAAATCCACAATCGACCATTCATAGAAATATTAATATTATTTAATCTTGTTTTGAATTTAATTATTTATATATGATAACTATTAGACAACTTTTATTAATTTCTAAATGCTGGTGTCCGGAAAATGAATTAATTTAGTATAGTAAACTAGATTTTAAATATCGCCTAAGCCTAATTTGATGTAATAAACGCGAGAGTGGGATTTAATCATAAAAACATTTTAACTAAAATATTAAAGTATAGTACCTATTTTTATGTCTTTTCAATTCGATTTTAAGAATTATTTAGCCTATAATATAAATAATCTTATTATGTAGGACAAAGAATATTATTATAAAAAAGATATATTAATGTTATCCAAATTGGAGATAATACATTAGGCTTACTTGGGGAAAAATTAACGCGGAAGAATGAAATTTTATTACTTGTTAATTGAAAATAACTACTAATAAAAACAATTTTATTGTTTACGAGAAGTTGATTTAAGTCTTGCTGGTTACAACAATACTTGAAGTACTCTCTTATTTTTAAATTTAAAATAGTATAGAAATGGATTTTATGTCGAACTATTTTCCTAGGTTTATAAAACTGATATAAAGATCTTTCGAACATTTTTGTTAAGTAAACGGATATACATAAGTATTTTTAAACATTTATGTGGCTATGGCTCCCAATTTTTGTTTATTTTAGTTGTGCTTACTATATATAAACCCCAAATGAAAATGTTATTTATAATTCATACTTATATAACTTAAATATTTATCAATTTCTAAATGCTAATACTTATAACAACATAATAATTTAACTACTCTAATTTATAATAATAAATTGTTTTTAATTGAAACATAACGTTTAAAAAAATATATTTATTATAATATTATAAAAATTTACTTATTAAATAAAATTGTTATTTGTAAGATGTTAAGCACAAGGTCCAGTATACTGAGTATTCAAAACGTAATATTACAATTTTTTTAATCTAAAAATCAATGTCATTATGATATTCCTCATATTATTTATATTAATATAAATATTTCTATTAAGGAAATACATATAATATCTTGGACTTTGTAGTTGTATAACTTAACCAATACTATATATATATATATATATATATGTTTATATACTTTTATAAAAATAGTAATATTTAGTAGAATAGATCATACAATCGCATATATATTTTAGTCTATTCAAAAATTTCCTTGACATATTGACTGTGTCTAGTGATATAAATAATAAAAATATAATAATCAAATTATAGTATGATGATAAATTATATTGTCCTTTGTTACTTTTGATATTCGTTGTATTTTACTGTAAGCAAATACATATGATAATATATTAATAACATTCTGCTACTCGGGGGACATGCATGATAATTAAAATAATTACAGTTTATCGCATGGTTCTTTTCAGCTTGATTGACATCCAAAGACTTTTTTCTTATATTTATACACTCATATATTTAATGACAACTATTATAAGTCGGGTTGACTATTTAGATAAGCAGACGAGCAGCAGTTGTCTTAATGTTCTATGAGTATTTGGGTCATTTCATCAAAGGTCATTACTTATCATAGGATAAAAATATGTTGGTACATTATTGTATTGTATATTGTCAGTGATGGTTTTGATCGATCTATTTTTTAATATATAGTTTTGTGATTTACCCAGAATTATAATGAAGCTATTAACTAATCATAATTATTAATGTCAACCATGTCTACATGAAAAGAAATCATATTTTATCAAATCAAATCATTAGTATTACTTTTAATTTTCATTGGTTTAATATATTTGAAAGGATAGAACACTTTAATTTGTCTTGCTCTTATATAACAGTATGCACTATAGCATTATCAGTAGTTATGTTATAACTTGAGTTATTATTAGAGGGGAGTCCAATTTTTAGATGAGAACATAATATTGCTTTTACTGCATGGTGCAAATTTCCTATGTGGATTTTTTAGAATAAGAGTTAAATTAAATTGGTTAAGTTTTCATATTTTTCTTAAAAAATAAATTAAAAACTAGTTATAATATTAAAATACTAAAATAAACCACTTGGAAATGTTATATGTAAAATTTACTCTAATAGTCTTTTTATGGTAAGTCAATTATGTCTGTGATAAACATAAAATAATACATGCTAATATACTAGATCCTCTTAAGTTTACAATTTTAAATACTTATTGCTGTATTGAATATAGCATAAAACAGTTAATAGCTAGCTATATGACAACACAAAATAAAATATTATTACTTTAAACTATGTATAGTTTATTTTATTTGTAATTTGTGTTGTACTGACATTAAGTTACTTAGATAAATGTAATTTCAATATTATACTCACATTTAGTTATTTTTTGTAATAGTTTTGTAAATGTGACCTAAGGTTTAAAAATACAATTTAACACGGTATATATATATTTTTTTTTTAGAATCTGAAACTATCACAGATTGGTTAAATGAAGAAAAATTCATTGACCTTCCAATATTTGATGATTTCATGACAAACACTTCTCCAAACAACATTGAAATGAAACCAATGGAATATCAGAAATTTGTCCCTTCCAATAAAGCTATTCAGTACCAACCATATCCAACCCAACAGTATGCACCTATGTATTGCCATGAAACATCCATTCAGCCAAAATTCAACTATGTTCCACCCGCTTCATTGACACCACCAGAAAGTCCCAAAGACACTGATGTCCTTATGTCTATGCTGGATGATATGCAACCAGAAGAACTCAGTCAATTGGTAGTCGATGAAGATACATTGTCAGACTTTATGTCATCAGACGCCAGTAGTCATACCGATTCATACAGTGATATAACAACTAAACGAGACAAACCATATTCCCCAAAGGCTCCCAACGAAGAAAAACGATTACGTAAAAAAGAACAAAACAAAAATGCAGCTACAAGGTATAGGATGAAGAAAAAAGCTGAAATCAAGGAATCTGTTGTAGAAGAGAAACAACTTTTGCAAAGAAATGATACACTCAAGGACGAAGCTAAAGAACTAGCCAGAGAAATCAAGTATTTAAAATCGCTATTGAGGGATGTTTATAAAGCCAAAGGACTATTGAATTGATATACATTTAAAATTTTTGATCTGATTATTTAACTTGTATGGCGTATATTTGATTAATAGTTAAAATATAGTGTTAAAAATTGTCATGTAGGTTTGCTAGTGGGTGTTCTCGCATTTTCAGTTTTTATTTCTATTTAAGTATAATTACAGTATTTGAATATTTGGAAAATCTACTTATAACACCAGTACAGCCATTATCTCCTTGTAAATATATTCTTATTCTTTTCTACTAGTTTTATTTTTAAATATTTTGTATCCATTATTTGCTTGTTAGAACTAACCAAGACAATTTGTATCATTTTCAAACATACATCTGATCTTGTGATATATTAAAGACATACCATTACTACTAAAGTGTTTGAACTGTTTATAAAATAATATTTTGATATTTTTCTAAACCATATCGGTGAAGCATTTTTGACATTTTAACATATTTGGTTTAGTATATTATTATCAGAAATCTCACAAGTTTTGTATGCTTGATTATTACACTAAAACCCTTGGTTCAGTTTAATATTACACATTTATTTAGCATTTTTATTATTAGATTAAGAAAAAAAAATAATACATTATGTAACCTAACCTATTCTTTTTTTTTTATTCAAAATCTTATATTATTTTAGTGATTGTAATTTATTTTTTGATTTTTAGTTTTAGTTTTACTTTTAACTTACATGTGTGCTTTTTGATAAGGTTGTTATGATATTTGTCTTAGAGCTTTTTACAATGTCCGGTTAAGTATCTGTTAATGCTAATTGATAAAATTCTGCCGATTATAAAATCTGCTAACTGCCGATTAAGCGTTAATGGACACTTAACCGGACATTGTAAGAACAGTCCTAAATGATATTGTTGTTTCAACTGAGGAATATATAGTAAAATTCATTTATTTCTCATAAAAAAATGAACAAACTTTTTTGCAATGAAACTAGTAGGTGTTGGACAATTTTTATCTCAGTTTTTACTTGTAGCAGGATGACAACTGTATTTTTATTTTATTTTATTAAAAAATATACATTAAGATGACTGTTTTAATTTTTAATAACTAATATAAACTATTCAAATATATATATATTTCATTGTATTTTAAAAAATTGGTTTTATTTGATATAGTACTTTTTTATGACTGTTTTAAGAGAATGTTAGCATTTAATTAGTTTTATTTTTGACCCTAGAGCAAAACAAAAATAAAACACATTCACATAAAATATTTTTTAGATTTTACTTTTAAAATTACTCAAATTTACTTAAAAACTATAAAAATAAAAAACAGATGTGCTAACATCATCTTAAGCAGGTGTCATGTGCACCGCTCTCAAATTTTTTTTAAAACCTACAGCCACCAGTATTAATTGAAAATAAGGAAATTTTTAGAGATTTATTTATTCTGGTAAACATATTATCTCTAAAAATATATGTACTTATTAATACTTAAATAAATTCATTAAAAAAAAAAAAAAAAATGTAATTATTTTTACATAATATAGATAACAATAATATTAATTTGTTAATTGAAATATGGAGTAGCTGAGAAAAAAATGACCTTCTAGTTACTGTAGCCTACTCCGAATTTAAGGATAATTTAAATAGGCTTTCAGTGTTCTGTAAATGTTCATAAAAAACCAGGACTATAAATTATAAAAAGAGGTAAGTAGGTAACTTCTTTGCTGTTCAGTAGATGTCAAGTCTACTTAGTCTTTGAGGATTATGTCAGTAAATGTGTGTGATGAATTTGATGAATTTGAATAAAATGATAAATCTTAGCATACAATAAACGATTTTGAGTTGAAAACTGTGTCAGCTTAAATTGCTAAATATCTTTCATAATATTAAATTAAGTGTTTGAGTAATTTATTTTACTATTAACAATAAGTTGGATTAATTTTTACCTAGAACATATAATTTTAAAATATCATTTGTATTTATGATTTATAAAAAAAAATTATTAAAATACCTTAAAAGTTTTAATTGCCCGTACCCATAAATAATAATTTTAAATGACTATACCTACTAAATAATTAAAATCATTATTCTTTATTTAAATATCTAATTTTGTCACATTTTAAGTTGAAATATGTTTTCAAAAACCTATTTATAAACGTTTTTGGCTAAAGTAAGTATATTCATTGATTATAAATACTATTTATTTATTTTTGATTTTATTGATATTATCATTTTAAAATAAGTTATGAACATTTTAAAGTTATTCATTTTACATAGGTAGCTGTAACTCACTTTAAAATAATAATATCATTAAAGGCATATGTCATTGTCTAGATAATATTCTTACCTTTAAATTTAATGATAAGTTAATTTACTCTAATATTAAAGCTAACGACCTAACGTCCTCACGTCACAAAATGTATTCTGCTGAAAGAAAATTTGTTATAATGTACGTTAGTTAAGACAAAGACAACATATGCGAGTATGGCGTTCTCAATGAGTTTTAACAAAAATAACCTTGCATTAGATTTTTAAACTAAGTGAAATTTAATTTAATGATATTTATAGAAAATAAATTAAAAATTTCAAATGTTTATAAATAAAATTAAAATTCAAAATATTTGGAAAATAAAATCATGTTCAAAAATTCCAATTTCCAGTATATAAACACTTGGAAAAAATTTGAAATACCTACTTATATTTAGGTTATTTGTTTTCAAATTAATTAATATAAGTTACATTATATACAACCTGTAATCTAGCCATCAAACGAATTTTTCAGAAATTAAATCGGAAAGTATATTGAAATTTTGCAGAATGTTTGATTGTGGGTTCCTGATTAACCAAAAAAAGTTACGACTGCTCTCCGAGTTCCAGAAATGTCCGCTATCTTGAATTTTATGTGCAATATTACAGTATTTTTAAATTATCTTGAAAATATTAATTTATTACAAAAATACATCTATACAAAAATATTGCTAACAAAATGTATAACAAATTTATATATTTTTATAGTTTAAACAGGTGAACTGCAGAGGCGTATCTAGGACCAAAATTTAGGACAGGCCTGGTTATAAAATTAATTTGTATAGTCAACACATATTTTAATTTAAGAAAAATTCATATTTTGGGTATGGTTAAATGAGTAAAGGTTAAAAATCAGGGTAGGCCCGGGCCTACCAGGCCTACCCGCTGGACACGCCTCTGGTGAACTGTGAAATCCACTCGGCACTCGCGCGTTGTAATGTTTGATATGATGTACTTTAATAATCTATACATAGTCACATAGGTCCTAAATTGTACGTAATAGCGGTGCGTCGCACTTGTAACGGTTGTAACGATCTTTCGTGTTCTGTAATCGTCAAAAAATAACAATTGCTTTATTGTAATATTCGTAAATAAATCATATGCATTATTATTATTATTTATTACTCGAAAAAAAAATGTGAATAAAATAATTTATGTTAAAAATGTTAGTTAATTGAATGCTAAATGAACATTCTATTCATTATTTAAGCTAGATAATATATTATAAATTGGTTAGTAAAATAAAATATAGACTATAATGTACCTTTGTCAATAAATATAATACATTAATATAATAATACGTAAAATTTATCAATAATATAGAATAAAATAATTATTATTACGAAATGTTAGAACACGTCATGCAAAAAAACGTAAATATTGCGTTTTCTAGTTTACACGAGTGTTTACGCGCAGTCTATGTAGGTATAGATTGTTAAAGCACGTCACATCAAACATTACAACGTGCGAGAGGACTTCACCGTTCACCTGTTTAAGCTACGAAAATAATTGCATTGAAATATAATTAGCATTTAGCTGCCACACGCTGAACGCTGGCTGATTTTAATTTTTTTGTTTTTATAAAACATATATAAGATTATTTCAAACTAAATAGGAAATTATTATTAATTATTTTCTCGAGTAGGGGGAGGGAGCCCATCTAACTAAATGTATTCTTTTTGAAAACGTCCTGAAGTTATCTGTTGAAAAACAAATTACACTTCGCTCGTGAAGCGGCTGGAGTCAACAGTGTTATGGGGATTCAAGGATTTCAACGGTACCACTGTAAAATAAAATATAAAACAAATTAACGTACTGGCCGATCTACTATAAGCTATACTTTATACATCAAAGTGCAATACAGCTTAGGTACTATGTGAAAATAAGTGATGCTCATACAGCTATACATAAACATAATTTCCATAAAAATTATAAAATTATAAAAAATTTGATTTAATCGTATATTCTTTATTTATAAATAGTAAGTATATGTGCCTTATCACAACCCTGTTAGTTTTGTATTGAATAAATTATTATTGACTACATATTTTTGGTCAATAGTGACAATGACTATAGCCAATAATGTTGAATACGTGTGTAGTCCCTGTGGCTACATACATTTTTTTATTACACCATAATAACTCAATGCCCGATACCTGGAATTTGGTACTCCATGCCACATTGTAATTATCGCCCTTGTGGCGAATTTGATGAATAATAAATTAACGGATACCTAAAAAGTAGACAATGAATCCTATATAATGATGTAGCTAGATTGCCTATTCAAGGCGCCGAGTATGATATAAGTAAAAATGAATTGTATAAATTGTAGACAATTTTTTATGAATTCTAAAAAAATACTGAAAATTCAATGAATTAAGAGTCAGTAAGTCACGAATCATGAAACTAATAATTATAACGCTCTGAATCAAACTTAATTACAAAGAAATTTTATTAGATATTATTTATATTTCTATATATAATTAATAATTCTTATATTAATAAATACGCGTATTGCGTATATTGTACACAGTAAGTTATGTGGACTTTTACCAAAAATGAAAAATAAAAGCGGGTAAGTGGGTATCGCTCTGCTGTATATTAGGGGGTGGGGTGGACCTCAGACTATGGTAGGTTAAATTTGAATGCAATAATGATAGGTATCATTGTATACGAAAAACGATTCTGAACGAAGATGATTTGTCAGTTTAGGATATATTATATTTAAATATTGTCATATATTCTATTTTGAAACAAATAGTATAGTTACTATATGTTACTATAGTTACTTTATAGTATCTGTTTATTAATAAAAAAAGTATTTGGCCAACATTCGCATTATGAGCGTATGAAATTTAATTTAAATTTTGACATATTTCGTATAAATTCGAACTTTAAGCACTTATAAAAAAAAATTGTGACTAACGATTTCGGATTTTTTTTATCACTTTAAGAACAACTTATAAGAAACCTTGTATTAAATTTTCAAGATTTTCTGGCCACCCAAAAAATTTTTATCGGCATTTGAAGAAAAAAAACTTAGAAAAGTCGAAAATTTCAATTGTCTATAAGTAGCTTAAAAATGGTCAAAATATTTTGAAAATTTAACTGTAAGGAGATAACCATAATATAAACATTTGGTGAAAATTTCAAATATTTACAATAATTCGTTTTTGAGTTACAGCAAAATCGAAAAATCGATTTTGTCGAAAAGTGGTTTTTCGTAAAATTGCCATTTTTCTGTCATTTTTTTTTGTTTTTCTCGATTTTTTTGAAAACTATTTGAAAATTACTTTTGACCCCCCCTCCCCCCAAAGTACTAACTAGATGAATTTTCCTATTCAAAGAGGGGCTGAAGTCAAAAATCGGAGCATTATTACTGCTCCAAATGTTGTTGTCAGACACAAAAAAAAAAACACACATCATAGTAAAATCAATACATTCATCACTTCGTTCAGAATCTAAAATAATAGTGTATAATTATATTATATGTGTATGACATAAACAACTTATATTTATATAATTATATTATATTAATCAAAACATTTTTTAAAATACACTGAGAATAGAAAATTTATATATTATATCTACGCAGTAACAAATATAATTTAATATAACATTCCCTACAAATGATACTTTTTTAAATTACAAAATAATGACTAAAGTCATTATTTTTCTTGAAATATTTATTTTTATTGCACTTAAATAAAATGTCTAAAAAAAATTTGCGCCAATATATTTAAATACTTTAATATTGCCGAAAAAGCAACAATGCAACATAATATGTGGGATTTTGTATTAAATTTAAAAGTTTTTTTTACTCAAATCAAGTAATATAAATCAATAAAACTAAAAAAAAAAACGGAAACATTCAAATTTCTTTAAATAACAAAAAAATCGAAATATTTGGAAAATTATTCTAGTTTTATGGAAAATTATAGTTTAAACATTAAGTGAAAAATTAAAATCTACAGTTTATTTGTTTTTAAATAACAAGAACCAAGAACCATCGCATTATTTATATGAAAGGCGAGATAATTTTGTTACTAATTTTTTATAACCATATGTCCATATTATAATAATATTGCACTATGATTTATTTTAAAAATATTTTAAAAGAAACCAAAATAAGAAATAATCTTTGTAAAATATTAATGATTAATGATACATTATTTATAATATATTATATAAACTGAAATTCTGATTGCGTTCCTAAGTTAAAATTCCAGCCTTGTTTATTATTAGGTAATGTTCTATTAGTTATATTTCAATAAAAGTTTTGATTAAGTATAAAATTTATCTCTTTTTACTTATTTTGTTTTTTCACTCAGTGGCAATCAGCCCATCAGCCCGGGTAAGCAGCGCTCCTGGTGGTACTTACAACTGGTATACTTTTTTGATACTACCTATAATGGTCACGGATCACGATGTAAATAAATTCTATAAAATCATTATCAAAACATCAACGCCGTGATAATGGTAAGAGATATTAAAAATTAGAAATTTTAACATGAAAACCCAATACTAATAAAATGTTATGTACTTGTATATTTTGTTCATGATTGAAGCTAGAGTGACACCACAATTCTCATAAATCCATCTTCAGTAATATTAATTATTGTATAACGACTTCTGATTAGTGAGTAATGTTAAAATTTACATAGACATAATATAAATATATATATATTATGTCTATGAAAATGTAATTATAATATAAAAATTATTGTATGTATGTATCTATGTTTGTTAAACACTGGAATGTTGTATTTAATTATACAATAACATTAATTAATAATTATTAATAATGTATTATACTTTTTATGTGAAATATATTATATATTATTTTGTAACTGTTGAAATATTTTTTTTGTACTGATATTTTTTTTTTTTAAAGGATTGGAGACAAAACCTCAACATGATCTATTACAAACTAATTTGTGTATTTTGTTCAGTGTTTAGTAGTATTTACTGTTCTGTAAGTAAAATTTATATTGGTAATAAACTATGTCTATAATTGTAATAAATTAATTTATCTTTCCAGGATTCAAGTTATGATACAATATCTGATATTTATTTAGAACATGAATTGATTCCTAATGCTGGTTTCACTAAACGCAGTTCTATTCTTGTCAATTTGGAGTCTAGGAATGATGTTGTATCTATTTCTACAATTAATGATTCAGACATACAATTATTAAAAGTAATAATTTAATGAATATTCAATCAATTGTTTTGTTTTAATTAATTAATATAAATATATTTATTTATAGCAACTAGCTTCTAAAAATGAACTATACAGATTAAAAGTCACTGTCAGAACATTATCTGGCAAAGAAACACATTTTCTCACCTTTACTAGAGCGTGTCTTATAGTTGGATCTAAATTAAATGATATTCTAACGTTACATTTGGATCACTTAGATTCTCCATTTGCAGTTAACTTAGCTACTACATCTAGCAACTGCAATAACTTAAATGAATTGGACACAAATAACTTTACAACTACAGTATTTTTCAGAAGACCAGAAAGCAGTCCAGTGTTTGTATTCCAATTTTTGTTTTTACATTAAATCAATATAATATAGCAAAATTTTTGGTTTTTTGCAGACCCGATACAGCTACTTATATTCAAAAGATGGAACGTGAACGTGATGCAAGAGAAAAAGGAAAATCAAGCAATAACAAATCAATGCTTGGAAAATATGTTAGTACAAATTTATTGGTACTTATTTGTTATCGCCCCCCATAAATAAAATAAACAATAAATTATAAAATGTATTATAAATTATAATTAACCTATATATTATTTTTAAAATTAATTTAAATAATGAGAGCCAGCAATGTACTAATATATTCTGATATAAAATGTAATTTTCTCACTGCCTAAAATAGATCATTTATCACGAGCTTAACACAATAATTGTAGGAACAATAACAGCACACAAATATAGCTACATAGCAATAAATGTTATACAGAGTATTAATGAGGCAAGGGTGGCACTACACAGAGGAATTTGCCCCCCCAACATTTGATTTTGCCCCTTCATTGCCTCTCTTATAATTTAATGTTCAAAATATGTAAGTAAATAAAGTAATTGTAAATCATTATTAGTATATAAAATAATTTACTTTAAAGAGTTTTTAAACTTAAGTTTGTCTGTTATATTCAAATTAAATATGCTTCTTTTGCACTTAAATACTCAATAATACTAATTCACACTTTCTAAAATCTCATACATTAAAAAATAAAAAGTTATGTATTGTTACATACAGATAAAAGAAAACGGAGGAATTTTGAAGTTTTACTGTATCAAATACATTAGTGATAAAAATATATAGTAGGTTTTTTTTTTATTATTTATTTAGAAATATAACATGTTATATCCAATATAATTTTAGCAATACTTTCCTGAAAATATGGTAGAAACAAATTAGTGGGTGATGAAGTAGCCATACATAAATACCGCACCAGAAAAAAAATTTGGCCCAATATCATTCCCCCTTTCAAAATAAAAAATATCTATATCACTATAGTGAGACGATAACAAACAAGTACCATAAAATTAAAATTAAATCTATTAATTTTTCTAGTTATTTAAAAAATACATATTACACTTATAAATGTAAATTTGGGCTTGTATTTTTAAGATTTTTCAAGCAAAAAATAATTTAAATTATTATTTAGTTAAATAAAAACTCAGTGTAATTAATGTATTATTAAATTTTTAAATATTAACTCACTAATAAATATATTATTACAGTGGATGTATATATTACCATTAGTCATATTTATGATGATTGCTGGCGCATCAAATCCAGAAGCAAGACAGTAAATGGAAAAAATGTACTTCTAAGTTTTATTTATTTTATTATATTCTTCAATTAATTAATGGGGCTATTCCATTAGTGTCTTTATGTTCAATAATTTAAATTTCATAATATGTACATTAAGTAATATTATTGTCTATTTAATTACAATATTGAGTTAATAATAAATAAATTGTCTAGTAATAACTAAGAAATATTTAAGTTGTTTTTTTTCACAATATAACCAGCTCCACTACTATGTTTAAACACACATTGTCCATTGATCCAAGTTGATTGAACATTCAATTTACTTCCCAATAATACAAAATCAGCATCAGCTTCATAGTTAAGTGTACCTTTAAGTTTTTGTATTCCTAAAACCTTAGCTGGATGTAAAGTTACTGTCTCAATTGCTTCAGCAACACTACAATCTTCAAAAATATATATTTTTTTAATATACCATTGAGTCAAATATTTTACTTAAAAGTTTTGAACTTACTTGTTGCTTTAATAAAATATCTCATACATTCGTCTAAGGAAGTCACACTTCCACATAATGTATTTGTGTTTGCAATGTATGCTTTTGAATTCTTTACTTCAATCTGCTTATCACCCAAATGATGAATTCCATCTGGTAGCCCTATAGCTGATAATGCATCTGTTACCAACACAAGTCCTTCTGGGTTAACTTTATGGGCAATTTTTAATGCCGCCGGATGCGTATGAGTACCATCAGCTATAATACCAAAAAATAATGGCTTCTCAACTCTGGGTGGACAAGCTATGAGTCCAATCAATCCTGGATTTCTATGATGAAACTATAAACACAATTTGTTCAAATAATTATTGTTGTGAAACCAAAGTATACCTACAGAAAGCATTGCGTTGAATAAATGTGTAATAAATGTAGCTCCATTTTTTACAGCTTGTATACTAGTTTCCATATCTGATGACGTGTGTCCTAATGATACAACAATTCCATTACTGGATAATAGTTTTATTGCCTCCATTGAACCATTAAGTTCAGGAGCAAGAGTAACTATTCCTATATTGTCCAAGCTACCATAAGTATCTATTAGATTAGAATTTTCTAAGCTTTTTATATTAAAAAGGCTATGTGCACCATGTTTTAGTTTACTAATGAATGGACCTTCAACATGTGCCCCTAAAATTGCAGCTCCTTGTTCATTACCAGGACAACGTTTGAATTTTGGTAATATCTGCAAATAAAATATATTTTAAATTGTTAGTATTAATAAATTATAAAATTATCTAAAACCTTAAAATGGTAACATAGAAAATGAGTCTTACATTAATACATTTTTAATGTTTTCATTATATATATATATATATATTAAGATATACCAGTTAAATAGTTTTGAATTTCCATAAAAAATTAATATATATTGTATCAAAATGTACAATCAACAAAAATTAATAGAACCTAAATAATTTAAAAGTAGTTTAATACTATACTTGCTTCGTGGTAATTTGAACTGGTCGTTGAGACTATTGTAGGGCAAAATGCAGTAACACCATATTGTAATAATCCTTTTCTAACTATATCAAGTCCATCTCCTCTATGGTGAGTAAAATCAACTCCAAAAGCCCCTATACACATGTCATTTTTATACTTTTAAGTTAAGTTCCATAAGCAATTACTTAACATTTGACAAATCAATAATAAAGAGTTATTCATAGACGTGGGCACAGGGCGAGCCGTACGAGCACCGGCTCGACTGGAATCTTTTTAGAGGCATAACAAAAATTTCAAATTTGTGTATATTATATTAACTCTATTATTATATTTGTGGAGATAATGAAAAATTGTATTTGTCGTAATAGTGAAACAAAATAAAAATATTTGTGTATCACTACATAATTTTTATTGATTTATTTATCTGACTAAAACATTGTGCACAAAATGTCAAAATATGTATTTAGTATGACTAAAAAAGTACTAAAGAGTCTATACTCTATACCAGGGATGGGCAACTCAAAGTTACTATAGGGCCAATTTTTAGAAATTTAAAATATAGCGGGCCAGAGCATAGAAAGCAAAAAAAAAGGTCATTCAAAATATACATTTTAAATAGTATTTATTTTTGTTTATAATGAAATAGAGTATACCTAAAGCAATTTGAAAATGTAACGCGGGCCAGATAAAAAAGGCTCGCGGGCCACCAGTTGCCCACCCCTGCTCTATACTATAGATATAGACAATAGCCTATTGTCTATGGGAAATAAGAAAATTAATTTATCAATTATTACATAATTACACATTTATATATTACCTACTAAGTTTATATATGTATATCTAGTTAGATATAAAACATGCATTATGTAAATACATATTAATGTAATATGTAATTTTATTTATAACTTAAAATGTCCTATGTCTAGCACATTAATGTTGTATGCACATTGCACATACAACTTGATTCTATTTGCATAGGTATAAACATATTATACAGTTTTAAATTTACAATTATTACAATTAGAATGTATGTACCAAGTATGTTAATGTGTCAAAAAAAATTAAGGACACTGGTCAATTATTGGGTCACTAATTTTTCCAGGCTTGACCGGGAATTAAAGTCTGCATACGCCTGTGGAGCTATTGGTCCTTTAAATAAAGAGTAACAGGTTGAAAGGTCAATTACATTTTAATGAATTAAATTAATCAATGATTTTTTTATACAATCCAACAGAAAACTTCCTTTATTTAGTTTATTTATTTCTAATGTTTTATGATAATCATAGTAAATGAAAAATGCATTGTAAACATATTGCATAAATAATATTATACTTTAGTTTATTATAAAATATTGGAAAATTAAGGAGAGCCAAAGAGGCCGTTAGTCTTAGCTAGTCTAGCAGCTGTAGTTATTTTAACATTTAATAGATTTAATTTAAAATAAATATCACAATAATTAGCTACAGATAACAATCATAAAATATTGTGTGTATTCAATAATATATAAATATATGCAAGAATATTAAGATTTGAAATTAACAAAACATGGCAAACCAAGTCTTATCTGTTTTTGTTTTGTAAATAGATCAAAGTTTGTTCTTTGAATAACACAGTTTATAATATGGCTTGTTAATAGTTGAATAGTATTAAATAATGTTAACCGTATATTATCTTTAGTAACAAGGTCATATAGATAATATTATTGAAAAAAAAAAAAGAACATGGGCAATCTTCCTTGATTATTAAAATAAACATTTAATGTAACCATCAATGTTTTTGCAACTTCGATTTGTGGAACTATAGACTAATGTTGGTTGGAAATCATCAAAATAGATAATAAGAATGAAACAAACATAGTTATTTTAGCTATATTAGATTTATAATAAGATATTTTATTTTATACTAACCGTTGATTTGTAAATCTATAAATCCGGGAGTTATTAAAGATCCTAGGCAATCAATTTCAATGTCTGGAATTTTTTTCTTATCATAAAATATAATTTCTGGATTAGCTATTCGTCCATCAACAACCCATAGATCTTGAGCAAGAATTTTTCCATCTTTCAAAATATTGCAGTTAAAATACTTGGTGACAATATTCATATCTATTGGACCACTTACACACAACTATAACTGCAGCTAATTGAAAGATAACTGAACAGTATTTGTAATTCAATTTAACACACGTGCCATATGACTTATTAGGAATCATCAAGGTCATAATCTCATAACGCATTACACATTTTGTTGCATGTAATTGTTATCATTATTTTTGTATATAATTATCTGCTTATATAGAGTAAACAAATTGTTTTATTGCAACTTAAAATAGTACATAATAATAATATAGAATAGATATAAATAATTCGGTAAATAAAACAATTTCCTTAGTTCTTAAAAATAAAAGAAAAAAAATAACAAAAATATCACCTAATATTTTTTAGCAATTCAGTCTTCTTAAATATTTACAACAAAATTAAATATTTAATATAATATAATTATGATAAATATGTGTATGACAAGGAAGAATTTTTTCTAAATATTTTCACATTTACAAAATAAATAAAACGATTTGTAAAACAAGAGCAGATATCTTGTCATCAACAATTAGTGATAAACATTTGATTCTTGGTTCTAATATTATTAACTATTTAAAATTAAATCCATTTTTTAATTCAGCAATTATATCATGAAATTGACTTATTATTTATTTGTTATGCCTTATGGCCATTATGAAAAAAATGGCTTCAGTTAGATGACTAGATATTTAAATTAATTTCATGTTATGATATGAATGTAGAACCAAGAAAAAAGTTGTTAAAAATGTATCGCAATATATATTTTAAATAAGCTTAACAGGTTTGTTATATTATCACGGAACGTTAAAGTTTGAGCGAAAAAGAAAAAAAAACTTGTATATTTTAAGGTGTTAAAAAAAAAGTAATAACAAAGAATTTACAATTGGTACTAATTAGTAACCAAAATAACAAAAAAAAAAAATATCTTAATATTGCAATTACCTATGAGAACACCACAACGAGTAACTAAAAATTAAACAACATGCATGTTATATAATATGTATGAGTATATATATATAAATATATAATAAAAATTTCAAAAATTTTTTTTTGCCTATATCTAGATTAATTTGACTAAAATGTTCACTAGATTGTTTAAACGAGGTAAACGTCCATTATTTACAAAAAATAATAATAATAATAATAATATATATTATGTATATAATAAATGATTTATGATATTTAAAAAAAAAATACAAGAAATGTAATATTATGAGACTTTTAAAATAAAAACATAAACAGCTCATACATTTTTTTACCTTTTAATAAATAGGAACTAAAATTACTTTTTCTTGTTGAGGAAATAAATTAATTTAATAATAATAATAATAATAATAATAATATAAAAGAAAAGAAAGTCAGTAAAATGTCAGTGTTCTTAAAAATAAAAATAAATTTGTTAAATCTAGAAAAACAAAAAAATGCACTTCGAGCAGTCTCAAAAATTAATTAACTATTTATATAATAAAAATTGAAGAATAACAGGAAAAATAAGTTAACAAATACATTTTAGGGAGAAAGCTTTTTAGATTTTTTTTTTTAGAGTCACTTACACAGTTGCGTTCAAAACAAGAACATGGTGATTATTTTTTGCTAAAGTTACAATATGACCACCACTAGTTATTTTCAACCCACAACAACGAGACACCTAAAACAAATTTAATTAATTTAATAAAAGTATAAAAATTAATAAATTTGTTATTACTAAATCTTAACAGTAATATTGTAAGATAAGAAAAAAATGTAATAACTGAATATTTTAGTTTTTATACCAACATTCAATAACAACATAATGGTAGGTACAAGCTATACATTTTTATATTATACACTATATTATATTAGAATTTTTTTCAAAAATCAATTTAAAGATTCTTTCATTTAAAGTGAAACTTCCCTTAACAGTTAACGTACATCTTTAAATAGCAGACATTTTCACTTATTTTCTATAGGAAAACATCTGAATACCACAATCTAAATAACGGAAACTTTTATGGCATTTAACTTTTGATTTTAATAATTTCTATTGTAACTTTGTAGAATTAGAAAATGCATTAACATACTAAATGACTGTGTCAAAATACGAAACAATCTAAAGTAACTGTTTTTTTAATATATGTATAAATAACTAAATAAATCAATCAATTTTTTAATTATAATTTCAATTTTGTATTTCTCTAATATTATATTTCTCCCTTTAAATACAGGACAAAATTTCAGTGATGTCCAGTATTTAAATTATTCTATATAAATAAAATTAATTTATAAAAACATATACATTATGTTACAATATATTCCAATATAAATCACTGTTATAATACACTTACTTTAATATAAGGGCACTCTAAATCTGTTAAATGAGTGCCATCATGAGAAAAAACAGCAACATGGAAACGATTGCCATGAGAATCTCCAACTAATATTTCTCCATTTTCTGATATATCTATGCCATTCGGAAAACTAGTGATGTATTCACCACCAATACGTCTTAAACACACACCTTCATCATTAAACACTACAATTGAGTGTCCTTTGAAATCGCAAACATAATAATCATCATCTAAAAAGAAGATAACAATAAATACATATTACACAGATGAATTTTATTTGAATGCACAAACCTCTAACTATAATGTCTGAGGGTTCTTCCATATATGAAGCACAATCAAACCATTTCATTATGCCATTATCTTCATTTACATTTAAAACAAATACTGTTGGGTGTACACTATCAACCAGTGCAAGATGTCCATTAGCAGTCACAGCCACTCCAGCCACAATTTCAATAAATTGAACCTGAATCTTTTTTATAAATTTACCCGTAGGATATTCAAATATCTGTACTCTGGATCGATCAGAACCACGATCACAAACAACTATTTGATTATGATTTAAGAAAACCACTTTTCTAGGATAAAATAAGTATCCGTCCTCTTTCCCTTCTCTGCCAAATTCAGTCTTATAAGTACCATCTTTTTCAAATACCTAAAAAGTATTTAGTTTTAAATAAACTTCAATTAATTATTTTACAGAAATTACTTGAATCCGATGGTTGTGCGTATCAGCAACAACAATATCTTCTGTAGGACTAAGACAAAAACCATGAGGTGAATGGAATTGTCCAAGACCACTTCCCATTTGACCAAATTTTGCTACTATATCCATGCTAGGCCTACTAGAATGACGTTTTGGTCGAGTTGGTGGAGCTCTTCTTTCTTTACTGTACCAACTTGAATTAGTAGCAACTCCATAAATATCTAAAATATATTCGTTTTATACACTTTCATTATCAAATATTTAATAATCAATAAATTATAATATATAAATATTTTTATTTGAATATAAAAATTACCAGGAGATAAAGTAGTTGTAGGAGAACTCATAGATGACACACTACCAACAGAAAATGGATCTAAGCCAGATTGATTCAAAACTAATGGACTCATCAGGCTTTGAAGCATACCTAAATAATATAACATATATAATGAAAATATTATTTATTTTAAGTTTAAAAATGATATATCTTACTATTATTGTTATTGTTGGTATTCAAATTATCTAGTTTAGCAAGTGCTTGTAAGTTATTCAACGCAAAACTACCATCCAAACTAGTAGGTGTGTTCAATAAATCACCCAATGAATCAGGAGATGACATTGTTGATAAAATAGGATTATCATCAACATTTAATGAACATAAACGAGCTAAGTTTAAATCAAATATCTGTGAATCTACCATTGGTGACAACATGGGTGAAGGAAACACACGGTCAGTTAAAAAATTGGTTCTTGGAGTAGGTGGAGAGATAGGTGCAACTGCAACATTCATCCCTTGTTTTGTTTCAATTTGGCCAAAATATTTCTAAAAATATAAATTGGACAAAGCTCAAATTGCATTATTACAATAAAATAAAATAAGTATGATTAATTAAATAGTTTTACATAATTAATGATTACTTACTCGGCAATGATTTTCAAATCCACTAATATCAGGAGAATACATAAGTTTAGCATCCACATCAACATCTGGTATTTGACCAAATAGCTGAAGCATCTGAGTAAAAATTAATTTTTTTAATGCCATAATTTCAGATTCACTTCCATTCTCTAATAGACGTGTGGCAAATTGTTGCACTCCACTGATGTTGTCAGTGATTTTCTTCACTCTTAAAATAAAATATTAATTAAATAATAAACATTTAAGTAACTTAAGAATGAATATTATACTCTTCAAATTTATCCATTATTTTTAATTCTTGTTGCTTTTGGGAGGATTTAAGCTGCACCAATACCTCATTTTTACATGTATCTAATATAGCTTTAAAACTCTATAAAAAAAATAATTGTTAAAACATAACCTAATAATATATAAAATTATAATAATATAATTACATGAAAAGTTTCTTCCACGTTTGATTTTACATGATCATGAGAAGTTTGTAAATTGTCCAGTGCTTTTTCTAAAGTAGCTGGTAAAGTTGAAACATTTTTCATAACATTCTTACTTTCGCGTATTAAATACTCTAACTCAGTTCCATATTTTTTATAAGCATTGGAAAGACTATCATAACTATGTTGGCATGTCCTTGGAGAAGGTATATTGAGACATTTAGTACAAGCCAACTCCTATAAGTATAATTGTGCATTATAAGTTATAATAATTGTATTAAATTAATACAAATCTATATTCATTTGTATTACATTCATTAGCATATAAGTGAAAAATCTTATTTTAATTAATGAGTTTCTCCAAAATGCAACTAAATTCTTTTCCAAAATAAATAAGGATATTTAATACATTTAATTTTAAACTAAGATTAAAAAGCGGAAGTGGGTATCGCTCTGCTGTATATTAGGGGGCGGGGTGGACCTCAGACTATGGTAGGTTAAATTTGAATGCAATGATAGGTATCACTGTATACGAAAAACGATTCTGAACGAAGATGATTTGTCAGTTTAGGATATATTATATTTAAATATTGTCATATATTCTATTTTAAAACAAATAGCATAGTTACTATATGTTACTATAGTAACTTTGTAGTATCTATTTATTAATAAAAAGAAGTATTTGGCAACATACGCATAATGAGAGTATGAAATTTAATTTAAATTTTGAAATATTTCGTATAAATTCGAACTTTAAGCACTTATAAAAAAAAATTGTGATTAACGATTTCGGATTTTTTTTTAACACTTTAAGAACATCTTATAAGAAACCTTGTATTAAATTTTCAAGATTTTCTGGCCACTCAAAAATTTTTTATCGGCATTTGAAGAAAAAAAACTTAGAAAAGTTGAAAATTTCAATTGTCTATAAATAGCTTAAAAATGGTCAAAATATTTTGAAAATTTAACTGTAAAGAGATAACCATAATATAAACATTTGGTGAAAATTTCAAGTATTTACAATAATTCGTTTTTGAGTTACAGCAAAATCAAAAAATCGATTTTGTCAAAAAGTGGTTTTTCGTAAAATTGCCATTTTTCTGTCATTTGTTTTGTTTTTCTCGATTTTTTTGAAAACTATTTGAAAATTTTAATTTTGACCCCCCTCCCCCCAAAATACCAACTAGATGAATTTTCCTATTCAAAGAGGGGCTGAAGTCAAAAATCGGAGCATTATTACTGCTCAAAATGTCGTCAGACATAAAAAAAAAAAAAAAACACACATCATAGTAAACTTAATACATTCAACATTTCTAAAATTAGGAGAAAAAATTCATTTTAGGTCAGATATTATACTCGCATATGTTGTCTTACTAACGTACATCATAAGAAATTTTTGTTCAGCAAAACACATTTTATATTATATTTAATATTAAAGTAAATTTGCCTATAATCAAATTTAAAGGTAAGAATATTATCTTGAAAATGCCCTATGTTTTTATTGATATGATGATATTAAAGTGAGTTATAGCTATGTAAAATACTACAGTTACATAAAAATAATGTTCATAATTCATTTTTAAACAATATATTTCAATAAAAATTAAAAATATACATAGACATTATACTAATAGAAGTACATATGACATTTTCTAGATAATATTCTTACCTTTAAATTTGATAATAGGTAAATTTATTCCATTATTATAACTATATTACAAAATGTATTCTACTGAACACAAATTTGCTATGATATACGTAAGTAAGACAAAGGCAATACACGCGGGTATAACATCTTCTTAGTAAAAATTATAACTTACATTACAAGTGTTACAATAGTACACCATTTGTTCATTATTATGTTTTTCACATAAAACCATTTTATGTAGAGCAGTTTTATCCTGAGCACTCTGAATCATTTCCTCAATGGATACCATATAATGATACTGTCCAGGCGTCACAAGCATCTAATAAAAAAAAAAAAATGTTTAACCATCAAAATTATTTATACCTGTAAGTATATATAACTAAAATTAAGCATTTAAAACAATACCTTATGCATACTTTCACAACCAGAACACAAAAAATTGCAGCAAGTAATACATTTATGAGTTGCTTCTTTATTATCTCTACAAGATTTACACACTAGTCTATGGGTTTTTAACATTTCAACTTCAAGAATATCCCTAGTCACATAGTCTTGAGGTAATGTCAAAGTTCCACGATTTAATTGAGTCTAAATATAAATTAAAATAATTTTATTTAAATGAATAATAGGTCATTATAAAAAAAATTAATGATAATGAAATATATACAGTTGTTGGTTGACTGCATGTAGGACATATTATATTAAGAACACTAAACATTGAGTTAACATTTACAAGTTGTAAGATACATTTTTCACAGAATACGTGCAAACAGTTCAGGACCCTCGGACACATATACTCATTTCTGTAACAAAATAATTATATTAATATAAAAACATATTAAAAAGTACTAAATAACTTACTTGCAAATATTACAAGTATTAATTTCCAAATTAGTTTCATCTTCAATCAAAAAGTCATTACTTGAATCTAAAGACGATGTATCCATATTTAAGGATTTTTAATTATATCACAATAGATACTTGTATACACTTGTATAAATTTTGTTATTATTGGAGTACTACTTTTAAATTATAACTCTAAAATTAAATAATAAAAAAATAAGATTAATTAAATATTATTAAAAGCTACAAAAAGTGTCAGGTTTTTATAAGTTAAAATTGGTTTTTGTTTAACACTTTGACTGCGACATGGGTTGACCCTGAGCGACCCCCTGTGGAATATTTTTATAATAATAGAAGTAAGTATAATAAAAATAATATAAAAATATCAGGAATTTCAATCCACTGTGAATTAAACAATTTCAACATTTATCTGTGCTGAGGGCACAAGCAAAAATAGCTTGTTGTATACTGGTATTATTATAAGAGGTCAGAAAGTAATACAGGTTGTCAACGATGCATTTACGACCGCCGCATAGAACAAATACGATTTTTCAACATTAGCAGTCAAAGTGTTAATATTAACTTTGTAGACTTAATTGAACTAATAAAATAAACATGTTCCATACATTAAATAAATAATAAAACAATCATTTCTTTTCATTAAAATTAAT
Organism: Schizaphis graminum; assembly: GCA_020882235.1. NCBI lineage: Eukaryota > Metazoa > Arthropoda > Insecta > Hemiptera > Aphididae > Schizaphis > Schizaphis graminum. Next base: position 85,908,661 of record CM037032.1, on the reverse strand, counting down.
AATTTTAATATATCACTAATATATTATTCTTCCTCTTTTCAATGTGTTATTTTTAATATTAAAAAGATATTTTCTTTAATCTTTATAAATTTAATGAAGGAAGAACTTAAAATATAAAAAATATAACTGGTATAATTTTATATTTATTTGTATTTTAGGTATGATAAATATTATCACATACTAAAATATAATTATTATATTAACATAAATAATATTGTTCAGAATTAAAGTAAATCCTTATTAAAATAAGGTATAAACCTTCACAATTTACATCTGTTAATTATTATACCATTTTTTTTCTTGTGGTATCACAAGTGAAATAGAATCCAAGATAGGATTACTTTCTACCAAATTATTCTACTCTATCCATCCAGCTAGAGAATATATTGATACTGCTCAGAATAACTGATTATTGTTGAACTGAGGTGTGTTCTATCACAGGACACAGTATAAATAATGTTATTATAAATTTAACAATTTTTATTAACCTATATACCTACCACTATAGTAACCATTGTCTTTATTTAAATCAATTACACATTACTTATTATTTGTGTATTACATTAATATAATTTAAGTACTAGATGCAAAAATTAAAAGTTACTATATTGTTATAATACAATAATACATTGAATTGAATTTGACTAAAAATTAAAATATTTAATAAATTATAAAAATAATTATTATTTATCCATTTTAAATACAAAATTGAGAATCATCAGAATTAAAAACCCAAAAATACAATATGAGGATTCTAGATATTTTTTCTTGATTGATTTTGAACTAAACATAAGACATAAGAGCTAGTAATTAATAAAATTCAAGATGTTAATACAAAAAAAAAAAAAAAAATTATAATACAATAAATATATTGAGAGAGTATTGGAATCTAATAACTATTTGTTAATTATTTAACGATTAATTTTTTGTTAACTATTAACGGATAATTGCAATACAATGCATTTATAAAACACATTTATGTTAGCATATAAATAAAATACAAAATAACTTATAAAGTTATAATAAATAAAAATAATAATTACTAGCTATAACATAAAAATTAAAAAACACTATCAAAACTAAATATTAATTTATATACCTATTAATAAATATAAGATTTATTCTACCAATATAAAAATGTTTATCATTAACAATAATGGATCAACAGAACTTTCTTTTTGATAAGAAAAATATACCTAAGGATATAGGAAAGTACATTACTATAAAGTATCCCAGAATATAAATATTCATTACAAATTAATGTACAGTAGGTATGTATGTTATGTAATCCAAACTTACCATACCACTTAGTATATGAATTATTTTTTTTGAATTTGTAGCAATGACTAATTAATTTAATTATTTAATTACTCTATAAACAATATATTTAAATTTAAAAATCAAGAATTAATGATACAAATTAAGTCAATTTTAACAATAATTTTAAGATTAATGTATATAAACAGGTTACATTTTATAAGACATTAATTTGAGTATTAACTATTTATTAAGAAATTAACTACCTAAAGCATCAGATGAATTACAAATGTACACTATATTAATATTATCAAAACAAGTATATTATTAGATATTATATTCATATAAGTAAATAACTGTTTGGTTTCATATACCTATATTTTAAACTTTATTAAATAATTTTATGGATGAATATTCATTTAAACATTATAATGAACGTTTAGCAATTATTCTAAATGAAATGAACGAATGGTTTGAGTTTTGGATAAAGATAAAAAATCTATTAATTACAGACGATTAAAATATGGAACAGAAATGAAAATATTAAGTCTTATCAATTTTCACAATTTAACAAAAATTTTGAACCCCTCCCTCCAAGGGCATCACTATGAACCTAAATTGTTTCACTACCTTATCGAAAATAAACATAATTTAAATTAAAATAATAATCTTACCAGAACACGTTGAATAAATATATCAGGCGAAAATGCTGGTCTTAAAACAAGTAACAACGCAGCTGAGTCGCTGAGAAAAGTGACTAGACGAAAAACGGATTGCAACATGCAAATAACGGATGATAGAGAAAGGGGTCGGGTCGGGTCGACGGCCATTCATGGTACACCAACAATATACACTATGACCATGGTAACTAGTTATTCAGTTATTATCTAGGTCCTGGGAGCAATAATTTGAAAATTGGAACATACTCATTAAAGTTATAAGTTATTATATATAAGAATATATAATATATATTATATTTATTTTATTATTAATTTATTATATATATATTCTTATATAGGCTCTCTAATTATAGTCATTACCATATTGATTACTATTATTCACTTAATATATTTCTTCTCTGCTCATTTTTTTTATTTTTTCACACAAAATATAAAAAAATACAACAATTGTATTAAAATGATTTAATACAAATTAAATTATTGGTTGAAAACTTATAAAAAATGATTATAATTTAAGACTGATATTACAGAATACAAATTAACAAATAAAAACCAGTTGTTATGTTGTTCAGCAAGTTGGTCTGTGTAGAAAATTCACATTGATTATCTTATTTTATCAACTCATGATATTCTGTTTTAAGATAATAAATTATATCATAATGATATATTTATAATAATATAATATGATAAATATTAAATATGTTTGTCCAATAACTGGTATTGTTTTCATTTTTTATACTAACAAAATTAATATAAATATTAAATATTAAAATATAATATAATTAGAAATTGCATTTTAAAACAGATTATTATTATTATTATTATTAAGAGTTTTGGAAATGTCTAAGGTTCTGTACTGTAAATGTAAATTATAAAATATAAACATTTTGCTTGTAATTTAATGATTGCTACTACTTTGAAGTTTCAATTGAAATTTTGTCAATATGTTTGTTTCTCGGTAATTTTATTTTTATAATTTAAGTATGATTATTTAAATACATACTTATTTATACTTGATAGTTTTATACTCTTTTAACTATTTTTCATTTTAATGAATAATATTTTTATGTTTAGGGGAGATGTACCAAAACTGGAAGTACAATGGTCTCCTGTACATAAAAATAAATTTATCACATGGGGTCCTGACATTCGAATGTATGAAGTAATAAACACTGCTATTTCTGAAGGTTCAAAAAGTAGTGACATTCCAAAAGGTTTTATTAATTATCAATACATAATTGTTTATATTTTATATTTATGTATTCAATCTATAATATAAAAAAAAAATTATAGGTTTAGTTTTGTCTTCTAATACATCAGCTAATTTGTTGGCAACAAGTACAAATCACCGTTATGTTAAATGTATTGATATATATCCAAAACCAGAGTCTGAAATTATGCTTGCTATTGGACATGCTAATGGTAAAGTGACTTTTTGTACGTTTGGCTTAGCAACAGTCAATAATACATTAGCTGGACTTGAATTAGGACCAAGTAAGAAATTAATTAAATTAAGAGGACGCCATACCCGCATGTGTTGTCTCTGTCTTACTAACGTACATCATAACAAATTTTCGTTCAGTAGAATACATTTTGTGACGTTAGCTTTAATATAAGAGTAAATTTACCTATTATCAAATTTAAAGGTAAGAATATTATCTAGACAATAACATATGCTTTTATTGATATTATCATTTTAAAGTGAGTTATGAACATTTTAAAGTTGTTATATTTTACATAGCTGTAACTCACTTTAAAATAATAATATCATTAAAAGCATATGTCATTGTCTAGATAATATTCTTACCTTTAAATTTGATAATAGGTAAATTTACTCTAAAATTAAAGCTAACGTCACAAAATGTATTCTTCTGAATGAAAATTTGTTATGATGTCCGTTAGTAAGACAGAGACAACACATGCGGGTATGGCGTCCTCTTAAAAGAAAAAAATAGCCTATAGCTTTTATTTTTTTTTAGATTCACGCTTTTCTCGTCAGTGTAATGCTATATCATGGAATCCAGTTAATTATAATTTGTTAGCTTGTGGTTTGGATAGACACCGTTCAGATCAATGTGTTCAAGTATGGGATGTAGAAAAAAGTCCTTTGATTAATGCTGAATTATCACCAGGAAAACCGTTCTTTGATTATGGAACGGGAGAAACTGCTCATTCATTAGCTTGGTTTAATTCATCTCCTCATGTTTTAGCTGTGAGCTGCAATGGTAAAACCATTCGTTGCATTGATATTAGAGGTAAATTCAGTTAAAATGTAACTTTATAATTATTAATTGGTAGCTTTAAGATTAATTGATTTTTTTTTTTTTATTTATTCAATTAATTTTATAAAATTGAATTTTCAGATGCATCTAAATCAACAAATGTTACTCAAACTCGAGCAGTATATGGTATTAATATAGCTGTATATAACAATAACCATATTGTTTCGTATTGTGATAATAGTATAGTTTTGTGGGACTCAAGGCATTTAGAAAAACCTGTTGTAACATTAACTCAAAGTAAAAGTGTTTCTAAAGTTCAATGGTGTCCGACAAGGTAAAATCTTGACTTTTATTGTGTAATGAACTACTAACATATAAATGTTTAAAATCACATATTTTATTTTATTTACATTAAATACATAAATTATAAATATATTTCCTTCTTGAACACCGGTTTATACATCATGAAATTTATTCCATTAGGCATAATTTATTAGGGTCATTACAAAAAGACACTATGGCTATAAGCTTACATGATATGCAACAAAGCATGGATGAAGCAGAACCTTCAGCTTTAGAAAGAACTGTACATCCCGGACAAGGCAACATACATTTAGCTTCATTTTCATGGCATCCAACTCATGAAAATAGACTATTAGCTATTTCTCAAACTGGTAATATTTTGTTACAACCAATTGTATTTCTATTAATATTAAATTTATTTTATCTAATTATTTTAGGTGTCTTAAATGATTATTTTGTATTTGAGAGGATGACTTTGAATTGGTCCACTAAATCAAATATAGCTTGGACATATGGACAGCACAATCTTAAATATATTAGTGATAAAGACTTGGTTTATTCTTCATTTGAAGATATATCAACTATTATTAAAATGCGTGCGTTTTCACAATATGGCATTAAAGTATAGATATTTTAAATTACCAAATCTTTAAATTAATTTTATTATCTTTGTTCCTTACTGATTTAGGACTTTGCAGAGAACGCTAAACTTGTAGATGATCCTATCATAAAAAATGTATGGAATTGGTTGGATTTAAATAGGAAAGTTACTAGGGGTGGTATTGTGCCTACAACTCCAAATGTACCATTTCCAGGAATAAAGTAGGTATCTTTCTAAGATACAGGGAACTAATATAATTAATTTGTTATGCAATTTTTATAATTTCAGTTACTCTAAATTCATTAATGTTTGAGAGTTAAAAAATTACGGTTTCTTTATATTTATATATCATACTAACTTATTTTAAATAAATCAATTTATTTGATAAGCTAACTTTTCATAATTAACAAAAAATAGTATTGTAAGTAAATCTTTAAATGTATTATCAAACCAAAAAGACAAATAACAAATAAAATAATAAATAAAATATAAATATAATTATAATAAAATACAAATTCCCAACATTAATTTACTCTCAAAATTAAATTTCTCCATGTCAATAATAGTTCAATATTGAAGTAAATAGAATTCTCAAGTTTTGTCTTTATGAAATATATTTTTAAATAATTATAGCTTTTACAGGATTTGAAGTATTAAGATATAACACCTAAAGTTAATTTTGCTTTTAAATTATACCTTTAAAAATACTTAAAAATATATGAAGTCACTTCCAATAAACTACAGTCAAAGAATTTGAACATATTTATAATTGAAAAAAAAATATTAGAACTGTTCTAGGTTTAGATTCTGGATCTCCTATGCCAAAATCAGAATTAAAGCATGTTCAGTGGGTCGATATTCAAGGCACGGTAAAAACGTACCGGTATGTATAATGTTAACATTATCAAGTATATTGGAAAAAAAAATTTTAATCTAGACAAATTTAAATGCCAAGTTTCCGCTTAATTAAATACCTGTAGTGTACCTTAAGTTTGACAAGATGATTCAGATGTTACATAAAGATTGCACAGTGGCTCTTAATTCATTTAAATGTGTCGAATTGATATCTTAATAACTAGTATTGGTTTTTAGATATTTTATTGTGTTTAGACTTATTTTAAATTCTTTTATTTTTATATTAAATAAAAAATAACATATAGTTTAAATTTATAGTAGTATTAATAAAATATTTGTTTAAATATATTTTTAACTTATTAAATAGTAGATTTTTAAGATAAGCTCCTTATATTTTAGGAGTCCAGCCAGAGATAATGCATTATTTTTATGTGACTGGGGATTTGATCGTAATAATGCATTACATATATCTGCTTTGCTAAGAAAATTAGAAAATGAAAATGCTCATACTAGAGCCGCTTCTATAGCAATTTTTAATTTAAGAATGCGTGATGCTATTGAAACATTGAATAAAGGTGCAAATCAACAACCCAATTTAAGCATGATTGCAATGGCTTTATCAGGTATAACTTTGTTTAAATATACATTTGTTATTTTATCAAAAATACTACATTAAAATATTATTCAGAATATATACATATTAATATTTAAAAGTAAACTAAAAAAAAAACAAATAATATTTTTATTTCGGTGCAATATAATGTATTATTTTTAAACTGAGTGGTAAGAATTGTCTTAAATTCCAAAGCAATGATACATTTTTATGTTATGTTAAATTCTATTAAGTATCAAAATAGATCGATAATACTTGACAATTTTTCTTTAATAATTAGAATATCCACAAGTCATAAAAATACATTAAATGTCTAATCTCAGAAAATAGTACATGACTTTTTCCTTCTTGAATAAATTTTCTGGAGTATAAATTACTGTTAATTAATTATTAATAAAAAAATAAAAAGGTATTTTTAAACCATAATATACTTTATATATACCTACTTTATGCATACTTTCCTCAGTTGCTTCTAAATAAAAAAAAATGATTTTTAAATACTATAAAGTATTCAAATTGATCATATTTATTAAATCTTCTTTAAATACAAGTATTAAATTAAATTATCAATGACAATAGATTATTTTTACTATTATATATAAACAACTTATTTAATTCTAAAAAATCACGTTTTTTTCAAATGGCTAAATATCTAAATAATTGTTAAATTCAAAATAAAATAACCTATACCTTGTCCAGTAGAAGAATACACCATGGCCTGATGACAATCTGTGCATCCTTACACAAAGTCTTTCTATTGAAATTGATTTCACAATGGCGGACGTGTAGAATTAATGTGTTTTTTCTGGATAGAGTTTAATTAAACTATTTCAAATAATTGTACAAGTGGATATCTTAATATGTATAAGCAATTTTTAACATAATAGACAATCAAAATTTTATCTTGAAAAGTTATCAATTAATTGTCTTACTAACTTTTTCATATTTAAATATATAATTATATATTTTAATAATTATTAACTTTTTAATCTAATTAATTAATTAAAATATATACTTTTAGGTTATAGTCCTGACAAATATAGCATGTGGCGTGAATTATGTTCTAGAACTAGAGAAAAATTAACTGATCCATATTTGAGAGCAGCATTTGCTTTTCTTACATCAGAAACAGAATCGCATGATGCTGTTTTGGTAAATATTTCATTTTCTAAAATTAATATTTGTTTTTAATTTGTGTTTCAATATATTTTCAGAATGAAGTTGGCATACCATTAGAAGACAGAATAGCATTTGCTTCAATTTTTTTGTCTGATGTAAAATTAACAGAATATATTAATACAATTACAGATAAATTGTTAGATCAAGGAAATTTAACTGCTATATTTTTAACAGGTAAATTTTTTTTTTAGCAGAAAAAAGGTAACTATATTTTGGCGAATAGTAGGAGTAGATTTAACAAAAAAATGTTATTTAAATATTTCATTTCATGTTTAAAAAATGATAAAACGTAAAAACTGAAAGGCTTCGAATAAGATTTTTAAATTTTAACAAAATAACTAAAATTGTTATTCTACATTAAGATACATAATTTTTTCCAAATTTCATCTTTTTAAAAAAAATATTTACGGTTATATATTCTTAGATTTTTAGATTACAGTATGAATATATAAGGAACCCTTATATTCAATTTTTAGTTCCTTAGCTATAAAGATCGCAAAGTAAAATATAAAAATAAATGGTTAAGTTAGGTTTTAAATGTTAATTACTTTGGCGGGTCGGTTAATAAATGATCGCAGAGCATTGGCTACCACTGGCTTAGAAGATACTTTTATAAACATTTGATAAAAACTTCAAGTATTTATAGCTATTTGTTTTTAAATTAAACAAAATAAGAAATGATTTTTAGATAACCGGTTTTGTATAAAAATACACGGTTTTCAGTTAAAAGTGTTATGTATTAATTACTTTTGACCTCCAAAGTAAAACATAAATTCACTATCCACTCAAAAAGATATTAAAGTTGAAAAAATAAATAAACAAAAAAATACAAATCATTATATAATCAAAAATCTATAACATTAAATTAATGATTACCAATTTGAATGCTTTTTTTATTATTAGGGTCGTCTCCAGATGTAGTTCCATTGTTACAACGATATTTAGACAGTACAGGAGATATTCAGACAGTTAGTATATTAGTCTTAAAGACAATCCCAAGTGAAATTGTTCACGAAAATGCAGTGATGATGAGTTGGATCAATAGGTATGAATCTTTTAGTTCTATTTTGGTTTTATAATTTCTAATTTCCCAATTTATATTTTGAATTAAATCTTCTTTAATTTATAATTAGTTACCGAGAAATGTTAAACCAATGGCGAATGTGGCATATACGAGCCAAATTTGATATAGCCCTCAAAGCTGTTAAACCTCCGCCCCAAAATGTATTTTTAACCTGCAATTACTGTGGAAAAAATATCTGTCCAGCAGCTGATGAAAAAGAGAAAGAAAATGAAAAAGAAACAAAAGTACTAAAAATAAAAGACCAAACAGAAAATGGATCAAACAATTTTAAAGTATGTATCAAGGAAAATTATTATTCTTTAAATACTTGCAGTGCTTTAAATGTTGAAGTGACTTCTATAGTCAAGATTTCTAGAAATCTTTTGTCAATATTCAAATTTTTATATTTTAATTTATCGTAGCCCAATATAGTAAAAATATAAAAATTCTTAGGAATTTAATTATACATAACAAGAAACTCAAAGATACTATCAAATATATTACCATTTAATTGAAATTTAAAATGTTCTTTGGTTAAACTTAAGTGTTATGTCCATTACTAAAATTATCTTAATAGTTACACCTCACAACTAAAGTAATAAACTTTATCATAAAAATTGAATTTACTTTATTCTGTGTTGAAAATAATGTAACTAGCGTTTTGCCTATTCCAATATTTATATATATATTTAATTAATAATATTAAATTTTTTCAGTTTACATCATGTCCTAATTGTCAAAGTCCACTGCCTCGGTGTGCATTATGTCTTGCACATTTAGGCACTGCTAGTGCCAAAGTACCATTAAGAAAAACATCTGGCAAACAATTAACATCTAACAGTTCATATGTATTAACTGGGCAAAGTGTTAATAGTTTTTCGTATTGGTTTTCATGGTGTCCTACATGTAATCACGGAGGTCATTCTAATCATATCAGTGACTGGTTTAAGTAATAATTTAAATAGTTATACACTTTAATACATGATATACATAAAAATTTATTTATTTTTAATCATTTTTTTCTTAGAAATCACTTGGAATGTCCAGTCGCTGATTGTGTTTGTCGATGTTATTCTTTAGATTCAACAAGTCGCTATTGTTCTGTATAACGCCAGAAGTCAGTTAAAAAATTAATAGCAAATTTTAGGAAAAGCAATAATACAAATAAAATAAAAATATTAACAGTAACAAATGAGTATTTCTTTTCTTAAACATCAAGATGTGAGAGTATTAGTCGAGTTTTAACAGAATAACAAGAAAGTAAATAAATAAATGTAAGGGAATCATAACCATATCCTGTCATTACTAGGCTATTTGTTACAGGATGTAATGGTAATAACTAGATTAAAACATTTTTGAACATAAATAATAAATAAATTTTGTTTAAATATTAAATTTACAATGATAATATAATTATTTTCACTCTATAGGTTTTTTATATATAAAATAACAAAAAAAAAAATCTTAAAAATGTTCAATAATTAATTGCTGGTCTATAAATCGTAATTTCTACGTTTTTAGCCTGAACTTAGCTATAAAAAAAAAATATATAAAAAGACACTTATTACTCCATTCCAAACGTATTACTTTCATCTATAGCTAACAATAGTTTTTCGCAAAGTAAATTTTGAGTGGTGTACGGTGGTAAATCAAGACGATTGAAACATGTATGTGCCCTAAAAAATAAAAATTAAAATTAAAACATGAATATGTTTTTCAAGTATTTTAATTTTTTACATTAACATGAAACCTCTTAATGAATTAAAACTATTATATTGAACTAAATTATTTTTGTTACATTGTAGATATAAATTATTATACAAAAATATTAAATCTACCCCTATAGAAAATTATAAAATTTAAAAAAATACCTTGGTAAACTGTTGGCTTTGCCCCATTTTTCAATACAAAACTTTCTAGCACTAGTTGACCCACGAAGAGCAGAAAATCCTTCGTATGGTATACTAGACGTGCCAGTTACAAACTGAAGTAGTCTTAATCTTTGTTCATTAGTAAATTGTTCTATTGAAGACCAAAACCATCTAATAACTTGATGTCCATCATGGTAACCTAAAATAAATTGTGATATTGTTAGAACAATGCAATTCTATAACCATGCAAAATAACAGTTATTTATTTCTATAATAATTATTACTTATTAGTACACTAATAATAATAATATTAAAAAAAAATGATTAAACAGTTTTCTCCCTATTGTATCAATATATTTAAAAAGTAAATTTATTATAATAATATAAATTTTATTAATCAGTAGGCATGTTTTTAATTATGTGTATTAAAAAATGTAGGAATATTCAACATTTCAGTGATGTCATAGTGGATTTAAAATATAATAATTATACATAATCATTGAGTTTAATAAAATTTAAAATTATTATGTACCAATTTTAATTACATTAAAAATTTAGTTATTATTCATTACCGTAAAAAAATTAACAAAGACATACAATGAATTCTTTTTTAACAAAATTTTTAACTATTTTGGGTAAACAAAGCTTGTATTTAACTTTATTTTTAAATACAATTACAATTTAAGAGTGGAAAAACATTTTTAATTACCTGATCTATATTCTGTGTTACTTCTCCAATCAGATAAATCTATTTCAACAGTTCCGGCAATGACTAGTTCTAATTCTTGAGCATCGAAGACCGATACTAACCGTGGATCAACTACATCATAAAATCCTTGAACCAGAGCTCCAGTTTGTTCAGTAACACCACGCTCTAATCGCCATTTTACTATTTTGTCTATGTACTCCTATGAAAAAATGAATTTAAATATTAAATATACATGAAAAATATTAAGTTATTAATGTATTAACCTTTTTATTTTTGTCAGTGACAAAAATGCGTTGACCTCCAGGTTTTAATTCTTTTTCAACTGTTTGACCAAAGACTTCTTCAGTAACTGAAAATGTGAGGTCCAACATTTCTCCTGATATATCTCTTTCTTGTACCCAACATAATGATTGATGGAATTCTCGGTCAACAGATTCTAAGTCGCTCAAACTCATAGGTCTAAATTTCAAAGTTTATTAGTATAATTTAAATTAATAAAAACAATTAAATTTTATGCTTACAGCTTTAATAGAGTTTTGTAGAATGGCCGAGTAAAAAATGCATCCAATAGATATTGGTGGACTAATGCTAAACCTAAAACTCGTCCGCTAAATCTAAACCAGTCTTCTTTATTATTAACAAATGCCGCCGACATAGGCGATATTTGAACAGTATAAGTATCATTAGCCGAATATTCAAAAAGGCCATAATAGGGGTTGAACAATTCTCTGGATATTAAAAAGAAAAACTCTCTAGATGGTCCACCATAATCAAGTCCTTCTTCATTATCAAACTGTGCAGATAGTTTACATTTTTGTAAATCTTTTTTAGGCATGCTCATTATTTTATTGTATGCATCTTGAAGTAAATGATCTCGTCGTACATCAATCCTAAAGAATTTATAATAATTTAATAATGGTATAATTTCAAAGAATTTCATTAACATTACTTAAGTTTTCCTGGTCCTTGTCCATATCCTTTGGTTTCCAATTTTTTGTAAAAGTTCCTAAGTTTTGCTTCAAAATCTCTTTTGAATGGAGGAACTGTTCTATTTGCCCTATTCATTATGGGGGATTGTTGAGGAGATACTCTTGTATCTCTGACTCTAACGGGTACATAACTCATTATCTCGTTCTCAAATAAACTAAAAATTAATATTAAGTTGTCTTATTATAATTCATCTTTATGAGTGATATTCAAAATGCTGTTATGTGGTTCATTAAGTAAATGATTTAAAAAATAATATTATATAATTAAATAATATATATATATATTAATATTTTAAATTATTAATATTAAAGATATTAAGGCTTTCTAAAATCATTAGATAAATCTATAAATATTATTTAATACTTTATTTTTTTAATTTAATTTATATAGCAACTGATATTTTTAAATATTACTTGTTTCTATATTGAAAAAAATCATAGAAAACAATTATAAAAATAAAATACTGAGCATAAATTAGTTTGTTATAAAATTAAATTTGCAGATGATGATGTTTTTATACAAGTGCAATAAAAAAGCAAATTCTAACTTCTGAATTTTAATTATTAATTATATTATTTACAGTAAGTATATTCACCTTAATAAAATGTTGAGTTCTAGTTCATTCCCAAACGTATCTAGAGATGGAATACCATCAATTCTAATTTGGTTTATTTTATCTTTTAGATTTTGGTCAGTAGACAATTGTGGATACCGTTCAGCTAATATTTCCAATATATTTGGTTGACGTATAAAAGCTACCACTTTTTCATTATAGGCTGTTGGTATATCCACTGTATCACAAAGCATACTATCATTATGCGTAATAGTTGGGCGCGGGGGAGGTATTGGAGGTTCTTGAGATGTAGACGGCAATGGCACAGAAAGATCATTCAATGGTAAACGCGGGTCAATAAAAGTAGTCATTTTTGTGGTATGGTCCATAAAAAATACCTATAACATTTTACAAGTTTTTTATTATTGTTATTTTACACATATACGTAACGTATATCCATTAAGTTACTACCACTAACCTTTCCAGCAGCATCAGTTTTAGATGTCCATCCTCTAGGAAGCGTTATTCTTGTATTGGCAAATAAATTCAAAAGGCTTACCAAATCACTATGACTTTGATACCGTTGAAATAATGATGGATGATTTCGAATTTTAGGCACAATATATTTAAGCGATGATGAGCTGTTATAAAGTGCTAAAGCTCTCTATAAAAAATGTTATAAATTATTAATTCATTTACTAAGAACAAAATATATTCAATCATACTTGATTTTGCTGCAATAAAGTTGGAAATTCTTTTTTACTAATAAACTGTAATGCTATACTTGCATTATCTCTAAATTTAGTTTTAGATGAATCTAATCGTAATGAATCGGTTCTAGATAATGTGTTACATTCTGGTTCTTGTGAAATAGTTCTACGTATACTTTGGTACCTAAAATTATATAACCATATATCTAATTAATATTTACAGTTAATAAAGCAGAAGCATAAAATAAAAGTAAATTATTTTTGAATAGATAAATTGACCTTCTGTCTAATTGTTGTCTTTGTTGATAATAATGCATATCACAATTATTTTGTCTAGAAGGACGATGCCAAGTAGTAGTTCGATTAAGATGGTCTATATAAAATATTCTACCATGACTATCCATTCGAGCTTCCCAATCTGATAAATAACAGAATATTAATTATCTATATTTTAAAATAATAAAAAACCACTACCTGGTGGAAGTGTAGTGTCTCTTCTACTTTCTGTTCTTCTTGGCTTTCTATTTTCATCTGTTAACATCATAAACCTTGAGTGTTCTCTTGTATCATTTGATAATGTTTTTTGAACAGAACACTTCATATTAACATGATCTCCAGCTCGACTAGAAGCTCTAGTTAAAGGTCTGTGTGCTTTAGACTCAACAATAGGAGAAACATTGGTAAAATCAGAATTATCCATTAGACCTTTTGGTTTTAATTGACGCAATGCATCCAACGGGATATTAGTAGTTGGTGGCATTGCCCAAGTTCTTTCTAAAGGTTTATGTTTGTAAGTTCGCGGTGGAAGAGGTGGAGGAGGAGAATCTGGAACAGGAGTATCTGACCAGATTTTAAGGTAGTCATTGTTTTCAGCAACTGGTAGTTTTTTATCAACATGTTGAACATGAACATCAACTTTAGTTTCAATAATTTTAGTTCCAGATTGTGTTAATTTTTCTGAATTTTCGCAGGTTTCTGTACAGTTTTCACACACTTTAGACTGTTTGGCATTCTCGTTACTGTCTGCTGCTAACTTATACACAGAGTCAAGGTCAACTGGCTGTGATTCAGCCAGACAAGACAAGCCGCTGCAGTAACGGAAGCAAAAGAATTTTCCATATCCTAAAAATATATTTTTAATAATATTATAAGAGTTAAAGCAAAAAATAAGAATAATAATTTTAATATATACCTTCATTCATGGATGAGCAGTGTGGAAAATCAACTAACCACATTGCACTTCTTTTTGACGTGCCATTGATAGGTTGTGTGTATCGAGCTATACAGGTCATAACATTCTTCTCATCTAGAAATTAGAATAACATAAAAATCAGTCATATTACATTTTATAACTTACTAAAAAAAATTATTTTTCACTACTCCTTTAATCGAATCTTAGTCTACTACCTACTTAATAGTAGGTAAGATATTGAATAGTACATTAATCATACTATTAACTATTAATCATTTTATGATATTTTGTACTTCCTCATTTATTTGATTTATTAATAAAAATACTTTATGAATATATATTATTTTAAATTGAAAAATACTTTTTATAAATTAACTTTGTACTTATGAAAAAATTATATTTATCATAGTTTAAAAATGAAAATATAGTTGAAATTTTAATTTAAAATTACTTACAATTTAAATAATAATATATTTTACTGTAAGACATATGAATTCTCACTATAAATAATTAAAAGTATAAAATCATATGATAGATATAATTTTTAGTCTTAATAGATACTAGTAAACTAGAGGTGTCATTATTTTAATATTATCAATGTCTGACAATCAATTAAAACAAGCACATTAGACAAGACATAATGTGCCAGATATAAAGACATTTTTCCATGAACATGTCTTAACTTCTTATTTATTATACATTAATTTATTACTTTAGAAATAAATTGGAGAAAAATGTATGTTACATTATTCATAAATTACAAAGAATTTATAAGTATTACTATTATTCATGTATATATTAATGTTAATAATAAGTCAGTTATCTATTAAGTTTTCAAGGTAAAATCACTAAAATGATTTTAGGGGATGGGTAAATTAGAATAAAAAATGTAATTTTTGGTTAAATTTTATTAAAACTTGTTATTAAACTAATTTCTTCACACAATTAATGAAATATATATTTTGATATTAATCAAAATTAAAATCTCAATGAGATGAAAAGGGATACAAAGTTATAGTTATTAGAGATCATTTTTACTATAAATATTTTCAACTGATTTTTATAAATGATTAATAAGTTAAAAAAACAAAGTAGTTGTATTTTCTATTTAAGTACTATTATTATTTATTTTAAGAAATGCCTTTCAAACTTAAGTATAATTTAGTGCATAGTTCCAAGGAATCTAAAACTACAAAAGGTATTCTTATTTTGGACTACTTTCAGAGTTTTGGATCTACCAGATATTAAATGCAAAACATCATGCAGTCTCAAGAACTAGAGAGAAAGTTAAAGCAATCTTAGGCTCACTAAATTTTGGGTATAAAAGAATTAGATATTAAAGCAGTCACAAACTCATAAAAGTTTAGATACTGAGTATCACCATGTCTCTTTAAAGTTGCTATGACACTAAAAGTTATAGCAAACATATAATTTAAATTCTGAACATTGAATGTCGTATTTTTATATGTAAAATATAAGGAGTTTTTTTAATAATGTTGCTTTTGATTATGACCCATTAGTTGACCATGTTAATAATTAATTAGTTATCTAAGGAAGAAGTTTATGTGGTTATTCGGATAGTAAAATCATTATTAGGAGAGCAAGAATCCTAAAGCAACCCCTAAAACAACTTTGGTACAAATATAATAAATGAAGATGTTTTTAAATAGATTTAATAATAATTTGTGCTTTCAAATGACATAATTTGGTATGAAAAAGGGCTTACTTACTTACTCATCATTAATGACAAAACTATGACATACAAACTAAGCCTCAAATATATTATCTAGTACAATTAATAGTAGTTTAAATATATTCAGTGATGCACACTAGAAGATTCAAGGGTAGCTACTACGAACTCGGAAGTTTTTGTTGGGTGGTCCCCTTTGACTTAAAATACCTATATTATAAAAAATGTACCATGTATAAAAATAAATTATGGAATTATAACCATGTGGATGTGGGTCTTTTTTGAAAACAATTTGATCGGTAGGTGATATATTTTTCCATTAAATATGCAACCCTTATTTATTTTTCAACATGTACGCCATAAATATACTTAAAATTAAATAAAAACTAGTTTGATGATAGAAATACTTAAATAATATTATGAATAAATATATTATATCATATTTAAATAATCAATTTTTAATTTATTATAATTTTCTAAATAGTTATTTTTTATCCTTAGAAGTGTTTGTTATAATTGAAATATTTAACTTAAAAAATTTATGTCAAATTAATTTTTATCCCTTTAGAGATTCAATTTATTGAGACTACTGTAATTTATAATTTTAATATCTTTATGCCGGGTAACAAAAAAATTGATTAATTTAATGGTTCAATAAAATTTAATGGTCCAATCACAATCCACTAAATCATATTTAAGGAGAATCATTAGCTTAATATTGGTTCATTAAATGTTTAGTGACTGATCATGCAAACTGGCATTATAGTAGCGACTAAAAATATGTGTGGTTGCAGGTGCCTCCGCCTCCTATCAACACCAGCAAATTAAAACTTGATATTTTAGGTAATGTTCTCACACCAAAGACACATGCATTTCAAATGTAAATGATTAAATAAAATTATTTTTTGCTGACTCAATGTGAGTAAATGCCTATTGTCCAGTGGAATTTAAAAAAGGCGATAAAAATATTTGTTTTTAAATATCTCACTAACAGCTGTTTGTGTTAGAAAACTATCTTGTGTAATATCACCTCGAGATAAATGAAGTCATTAACCGCACATACGTTTGGCCGCTACTCTAGTATACTCATACTTACAAATTATAAGTAGTTATGTATCCAAGGAGAAAAGGGGGTTTAGAGAACACTGGTCAAGAGTTCTAGACTATATTATACATGTTTGAAATAAAATACAATTAATTCCAAATCTCCTACAATATTAACAATAACTGACATGTAGATCAAGCTTAATAATAAAAATGTATCGATAAATCATACATAATAACGAAAACCTGTCGGTATATCATCACACGTACCCAAATATATATAAATACAATATGAATACCAAATTGGGTAGACTCGAGCAAAATTAGATATTGCTTGAGGTGCTTATAAATTTACTTTATTGATATATAATAATAGTTACCTAATAAAATTGTGAATTTTTTAATAGGTACTGATAATAATAACTTCTAATTTTTTGTAGGTATTTTAATTTTTTAAGTTTAAATGTTTAAGAAATACTGTATTTTTTTAATGAAACTTTATATAAGTAAAACTTCATGAGGTTCTTTAAATTATAGAGATATCGTTCTTTGTAAAATATATAAAACAGACTTGGCAAAATGAATTAGAAATTAAATTTTAACTTAAATAATTAATTACAGTAGAATCTCATTAATTTGGACTAATTGGGGCTCTAGGTTCTGTTTTAATGAAAGCCCGGATTAAACAAAATAATCAAAATACGTGTATTATATATTTAAGATTATGTATTATAATTTATTTATTTCACATTAAACAGATTAAATAACTCAATTATATATTATATAGAAGAAGAGTGCACAATTAAGTGACACAAGATAAGTAAGTACATAGTACAAGGCGAATAAAGGAAAATGTGCAAAACTTGTAATAACTTGTATTTTAGAATAAAAAAAACATGAAAATAGCCTTAATCAACTGTCCTGATTAAGCAAAGTCCTATCTAATAGAGTCCGGATTAATGAGGTTCTACTGTAATAATTGACATAAATAATTATATATATATTAATATACTATTAAAATAAAATAACTATCATAAGATTATTATTAAGATATTATTATAAGCAACTATGAAGTAAAACTATGTTATTATGTAAAATACAGTTTTATTTAAACAAATTTTAATGTAATGAAATCAAAACTTAAACATACATTGAATAATAAATTTATATGTTTATATAATAGTTAATTTATTTATGCAAGTATCTAAAGCAATCGAATATAAAATACTTAATTATATTGATAAAAAATAATTTTAGTATTATAATCACAATTTCAATTATATGCATTTAAGCTGTTAAATTAAATCATTAATTGTACATATTTCACTATTATCCTTACATTCTTTTAAGTACGCCAAAAGCTTTATTTAAAATAAAATATAAATGTGTTATCACAATACATAACAATCCTTTCCTATAAAAAATATAAAAAATATCATAATATGGTAATACTAAATAGCATAGTTTTGAGGCAAATAGATAAAGATTTTACATTTTATCAATAAAAAAATCAAATTATCTATTTTATATTTACATTAGGTACCCAGTCTTTAAAATAAAATAACAAGTTGCTAAATAATACTAAACTAATAATAGTATGACATACAATGTACCTAGTACCTGTAGCCTATAAGTACTATTATAACTATGATCACAATGAGCAACGTTAGGAATGTTTTATCAAACATAATTAGTGCCTTACATATTAAATGATATTAATGTATAAAACTTGGTCATGCTGAATGAAATATTCTTGCGCAATATAAAATCAACAATGCTAAACACATTGAAGGCCTTATGTGATCGTATATTATGTATGTATACACATATACATATATATCTAGCGTATAAAATATAACTCCTAAACTTACCTTTTATGTAGCATTGAAGGGTTTGCAACTATTATTCGAGTAACACTAAATTTTACAAAAATAAACGTAAATAACATCAACCGGAAGTGAATAACAGATACCAAGTCCGTAGAATACGATTTAACAGGATTTTAAAAACATGCTCACAGAGAGAGAGAAAAATAACACTCATATAAAAAGCAGTGCCATGCCCTTAGAACGGATATATATGACCATTTGCCAATGAATGAAGTGAATAGATGAATGAAACGGAAACCCCCCGCCTGCCGACCCCACTCTCACTTCCGGTACATAACCCAAAATTACTATGGGCCACGAAAACATGAATGAACGCAATGCTACCAACTTAAATAAGACTTATTTTACAGAAATTGATTTCTATTATTTTTTGCCAACATTACAGTTTTTAATAAAAAAAATTATATTATATTATATTATTGTTTATTATAATAAAATAATAAATAAGAACCTATAAAGTACATAATTAATAAATTTGATGACAACTATTAATATTTCATCAAATTTGTGTACCATACAAATTAATAAATTAATAGTAACACCTCATTATAAAAAAAATTAATAACAAATTGTGACAAGAGTTAAATTCAATATTTGCTTAAGTTATTTAATGTTAAAAAAAAAAAAATAATATACGAACCTAATTTGAAACATCCAATCCAGTCTTTTGTTTGTCGATCATCTTTAACAATGTTCCATAAAACCTTTATCGATAATCGTAAACCATCTTCAGATATGTGAACTTTATTAATAGAAACTTTTAGATATGTGTTGTCCACATCTGAATTAACATAGACAGGTTCGTTTTTGTTATTTTTGGGGATACTATTATTAACTGATGTTGACAATTTTTCAACTGAATCATCATTTGTATTCCTCACTTCCAATATATTCACAACAGATTCTTCTGAAGCATTGTCTTCTTGCAAAATTGCATCTGTACCTTGTAAGATTTCTGCAGCCAGGTTGAGAATTAAAAATAAAACAAACGTAAGAATTACTTAATGAAATATTTTTCAAGGTTTTTAAAAGGTTTTTAAAAATAAATGATAAGCTTATAGGTGAGTTTTCTGAAAAATGCAGAAAATACCTAAAACCTAATTACAAAGTTTAACTGAACATTTAAGTATTTAAAATTCTTTTGATACAAACTTGAAACTAAAAATTTTCCAAAATTTTAATATGATAATATCATTCATTGTTAAGGACCTTGAATACCGCGGTAACGTTTATTCATATCCTATTTATTCATATCCTATTTGGCCCCTATAGTGGTAACCAATGACATCATAATTTAAGTGGATAAGAAAAAGTAATGTTATCAAATTACTGAATTTCTCCGATCTCTCGAATACAATGACGATCCACAGATTATATATATAAAAATAATAACCAAAGAATAATTATTAATGACTCGTAATTCGTATCAAGTATTCACTATTCAGTAAGTTGTAGTCACGTCTAGTCTGTACCACAATAGTAAAATATACTCATAACTCATTACAATTTTTGTTAAGTAAACGATTATACTTTATTCCATGCTGACATAGTTATTAGTGAAATCACTCAATCACAGAATTTTATTAAATTTTATTAGTGATAAACCGTATTACTTATTTAAGACTACTATGCTTTAGTAATTTAAACTTCAAACAGTTTCAAACACTATCTTTTTTTACGATTTTAGCCGTCCTCTTGGTAATTTGTAGAGATATCAAGATAGTAAATACAAGTATACCACAATACTTTTCACTATAATATACTTTATTGACACTAAATTGTATATTTATAAAATTAGTCTTTTCCTTCATTGATTTTGAAGATTAACAGTTATGAATGTATTAATTTAAATAAGTAAGTACTTAATGTATTATAGACTATGTACATATTTGTATTTTTAATAGTTTATTTTTGTAATATTCCTAAATATTTTTCAGGTTATAATGGAATGGATAATACATGTTTTGACTATGATAATATAATTGATGAAATACTTATGAGTGAAAAGTATACAGCCGAAAAATATTATATTCAAGGAACTGAAAAGTCTTCTAAAAGTGCATACAAGGAAGGTTTTACAATAGGTTATCAAAAAGGTTATGATATTGGATTGGAAATTGGTTTTTATGCTGGCATTTTAGTTGGCAATCGAGAAATTATACAAGTCAAAAATAATTATACTTTCCGAAAAAGAACTTAACAATTTTACAAAAGCTTTCAAACTTCATAGAAACATTTCCTAAGATAAATGATAAAAATATTAATATAATTGATCAATATAATGAACTAAAAGGTTTATACAAGAAATTTTGTTTTAATTTAAAAATCAAAGATTTAGACAAAAGAATTCTTCATTTTTCAAAATGGAACAATTAAGATCTAAATTAGAAGAAGTTATTATTTATTTAAAACCATATTTACCTATTGCCAATAGCCATGTAGTTAATTTTATTACTCATAACTTTTGGGAAACTATAATACCCAGTAATATACGAGAAGAAATTGATTTAAAAGGTACAGAATTTGTGTTCACAAATTTTTGGTCTGAAAATCAAATTCCTGATTCCCTTACGCAATTTGTTGCTTCTTCAAAGCTTAACATCTTAAATTCTTATCCAAGTAGTTGTTATATGAAATTAGATGATGCATACAATGTACTTCAATCTTGGGGATATAATCCTATTAATAAAATCACTTAATTTAAAAGAGTTTATGCTGTTAAAAAACTGCATGAAGTGGAAGTTATGGCCAAATTAGTGGCAAATTTTTCTACTTATGCTGATACGGATATTATAGTTGATATTGGCGGTGGCAAAGGATATTTAAGTTCACTATTAGCTTTAGCTTACAATTTCAATGTGCTTGGTATTGATTCACAATCAATCAATTCTGAAGGTGCTAGAAATCGAACAATCAAATTTGAGGTTTTTACTTAACATAAATAAGGTTTTGATTATTTTATTAATATATATATAATTACTGTTTTTTTTTTCAGAAATATTGGCAGTCCATAAAAAAAAAATCAAACAATTTTCCTGAAGAAAAAACAACACTCCCAATAATAAAAGAAAAACTTAATACTTATGAAGAATATTATGAAAAATACAGCAGAAAATCAGCTGTACTAGGTAGTACCTACAAACAAGTTACAGAATATGTTACTGAAAATACCAACATTGCACAATTAGTACAAACTGAATTTAAAGTAAATAATAAAGAAGAATTTACTTTAATTGGACTACATACATGTGGTTCTTTAGCTACTACATGTTTAAAATTATTTACTGAACCTAAAAATAATTTAAAACTATTGATCAATGTTGGTTGTTGTTATCATTTAATTGAAGAAGAATTCACCAATGATTCATTTTGGGGTGATGTTGAAATTGCATTAAACAAGAATGAATCTTATGGTTTTCCTGTAAGTAATTGTCTAAAAGAAAAAAAATTTGAACTTGGGCGTGATGCTAGAATGTGTGCATCACAATCACCAGAAAAAATATTTAATTCTAAAGACGTAAGTTTTTTTATACATAAGTACGAGGTAAATATTTAATATAAGGTCTTGAACATTATTTAATAGTAAATTAAATTTATTTAATAAGTTTCATAAATTATTGAAAAACTTGGAGCCCATCTGTTTTTCTACGTAATTACCATTCACTTTGATGAGCTTCCTCCATCATATTACAAAGTTTTTAGCCATATGAAGAAGCGTGTTGTTGTAATCCACTTGTAACCAACAAGAAAATATCACTCATAGTAGAATTTGGTTTGGAGTGTGGTGAACTACTTTCCATACAGTTCCGACGTTGCTTCGAGTGACTTTCAATTGTTTTCTGCCTTAAATAAAAAAACATGTATGAAGAAATTTTGTAAATGACAAAGAGGTGCGTGATGCGGTTCTTTCCTTACTGTGAGAGACAGTAAAATCTTAGATCGAAGAAGGGATATAGAAGGTTGTAGTACTATTGAGGAAACTCATCAAAGTGAATGGTAATTTCATAGAAAAATAGATAGGAGCTTTTCAACAATTTTTCAAACTTAATAAATAAATTTAATTTAGTGTGAAAAAAACTTACATTAAATATATGCCTTACACATTATAACCATGAATATTATAATAAAGTTAATAAAGATAATTTTTCATAGATAATCAATCCAACAAAACCATTATTCTACAGAGCACTATTACAAGTCTATTTAATACAAGAACTTGGACATGAAAATATTAGTAGATGTCATGTTGGACGATTAGCACATAAATGTTTGACATTTAATGAATATGTGCATAAAGCTGTGAAACGTTTACAATTAAATATTGAGGTATAATTAAGTTGTATTTGTATATCTATTCTAAAATATAAATATTATTATATTAAAAAAATTATTGATTTAAAAAAGTTTTTTTTTAGATTGATAATGAAAAAATTAATGCATTTTATGATAAATATTTGATTGAATATGAACGATTGAAAGTATTTTTTATTTTAAAACAAGCATTAGCTCCAGTTATTGAAGGACTTATAATAATGGATAGATTACTCTACCTTCATGAGCAGGTAAAATAAATGTTTGTTTTACAATTTAAAAGTGTTTTTACACGTTGACTGCCACGTGGCCACTTGCATCCGTTTAAAAATAATTAAGTATTGATAATTTTTAGATTGCCGGCTGTCGCACCATATCATTTTTTAGGAGGCGCTACGGCTGCAGGCTGTCGTAAATTAATTTAGATTTATAGTATTAACTTTCCATAGCGCTACAATAATGGTCTAGAAAATGTGCTGTGGCGTAGCAGGAATTATTGCAATTTTTCGATAATAATTTTAACATTTTATTTCAAATTCAATAATATATCTACAAATTTATAATGACACTGAAAAATTTTCTTGGCATTCCCATGATAAATATTCTTGTGGCCGCATGACAGCCAACGTGTTCAGTTTCTATTAAATCAGTAGTTCTCAAACTTTTTTTAAACAATAATTTAAATAAATGGTGGTACACTAAGTTAATGTATGAATCTAAAAATATATATATAAATCATAAATTATTATTTACATTTTCTATTTTATTAACATAATAAAAAAAAAAAGATGGTCAAAACAATGTTTTTGTGGTTAGGTTAGGTTGAGTACTAAGATATCATTACTATTAATTTATCTTAAACAGATATTTTTAAATAAAATTTTGGTTGAACAAATAAATTAATTAATTTAAATGATTTATTATTATTTAACACTAATATAAAAATAATAAATGCTATATAATTTAAAATAAAAATGTTCTAATGTTCTAAAAATTTTAAATTAATTCCAACATATAAAAATTTTGTTGATAGATGTTAAAAGAACTATTTTTATGTATAAATAAATAAAATAAATAAATAATAAATAATAAATAAATTATAATAAATAAATAATATAATAATAATATTATAATAATACATTTTTAAATTGTATATTGTTTGTTCAATATACAAATTTAATGTACTACCATAAAGTATTTTTAAATTTGATTTTGTGTCTCTCGAAAATTTGGAGTTGGAAAAATAAATAAATTTAAATAATTCTATTACATTAAGTTTTGTATGAAATTTTGCTTACTGAGTAGCAACAAAAAGTTTGTTTAAAGACAACATTTTCACCATATTTATACCAATATTATAAGAACTATCTTTATTTTTAAATATAATATATATATATATATATTTTAAGAAATTTATCATTCATTCATGTATATTTATATAAACATTAAAATTAATAACAAAACGTTTTTGTTTCAGGGAATTAATGAAGCTTTTGTTGCCAAACTTTTTAATCCATTATTGTCACCTAGAAATCATGCAATTATTGCATTAAAAAAAAATTAATCTTAAATAAAAAAAAACTTTATATTTTATACTAATATCTGTTTTTTCTGTTTGTTTATCTACTTAAAAAGCTATTTTAGCTATTGTTTGATTGATATAAGCTAAGTGTTGTCGCCTAGATGACTTTATTGTTGGTTATTGTTATTAGGTCAAAATTGGTATAATGTGAGTGATGAGAATAAAACACACTAAATGCAGAATTGAATGTATGAATATTAAATTTTATTAGAACAAAATACTTATATGAATTAATCTCTGTAACCCATAATGTTTAATATTTGGTAGTTGTCATCATGGATCTGGTTATCCGTGAAATGTATGGCCTTAGCAATTCTTACAGGTCTATAAGTATTGGTCTCCAAACTTACCTCTCCCGATTCCCATGAATGGGTAAGGTGAGAAAGTTAAATGAGTCATATTTTTCTGTTTGTGTCCTGAAGATTTGATTGCTAAAAACAAGTATCAGCAGTGATACACTTCAATGCTTTTTTTTTGTTCTTACAACTACTGTGGATCACATCAATCTAAATCCAAAATAATGATTAAAAAGTTGTTAATATTATTATAAATTATTTATTTATTTTGTTTTTTAATAGAACAAATTTAATGTGTATTTTTATTTAATTTGCAAAACATAATATACTTTAAATTTGTAAAAATACTTAATTATTATTTTTTGGTAATATTAATTAAGGTTTATGAATCATGACTATTTGCATTGGTAAAAGCTAAAAATAAATTTACAAAAAAAGTTTAAAAAGTATAAATTATTTTTGTATTATCAAAATAAATTCTATTTGAAATATTTACATTTTAAATGTATACTGGGACTGTTCTTTTAAAAAAAAAAGCAAAAAAAGTTTTTATCAATATTTATAAAAAAAAATTGAAGAATGTCTATAAATAGCTCAAAAATTATCAAAATTAAAAATTTTGACATACAAGTATATAAAAAGTACTATTTAAAAATGTTATAGATTAATCGTAGATACTTTACATGATATTTTTTATATAATACATAAGTCCCTAGTTTTAAAGCCAAAACTTTAAAAAATGTATCAAAACATAACAGCTTTGATGTGATTCAAAATTATTTTTGATGAGGATTTGAAACCATTTAAACATACATACATCATATTATAAATACAATGACATCAAAATTTTTAAATTAATAAACTATTTATTTGGAGTTCATATCATACTTTTTTTCCCCCCTTTTGAAACCGGAAACGGGTGAGAACTGTTTAGCACAATACTACCACCCGAACCCGTATCGTTTATTCACCATAACAAATAGTAACATACATACGTGGGGGCCTCTAACCACCCTATAGATATTTGGCCTTCAGCCCACAAATTCAGTCACCATACTATACTAATCACGCCTACCTGGCCCGCTCTGCATTCTCCTTCCGCCCGAGAATCAGCTCCACAATTTTGCCAAACGCCAACCTCTGTCCCTCCGCCATCGCCTCGATACGTCGCCTCCTGAATGCATCATCTGGGAGGAGCTCCTGCTCCGGCCCCAGGATGATATCCGGCACATCATTGGGATGTAGTTGCCGGCCGACGCATTGTTCCATCTCCCGTCTATCTTCTGCCCAAATTCATAATATCATACCTACTTTCTCTTGTTTTGTGTATGCGTACCTAGTGCTTTCATAGAAAAAATGCTATAATTTTCAACTCTATTTTGTTTTTTTAGTTATAGGTGCAAATAATGTTAAATAAATTTTTGTCTTTTGGATGAGGTAGGAAGGGCTAAAGTTTAGGTCCACACTGGACTCATTTGAAACTTTTTTGGTGTTACAAAACCCATAAACAACTTTTACAATCTCTTCTTCTTTATAAGATCGATTTCAATCGTTGTGACCGTTTATATATAAACTTTATAAAGTGTATGATTGTTGATATTTTTCCAAACTTCTCTGTTTTCTAATTTTTGCATGATTCCTATTGAAATTTTAATTTTGTCAATAAATCACTCTCTACCTAACTACCTGTCGGCTGTCTTGCTTTAAAATTATCCTTGAATAATTATTTTTTTAGGCTATCTCGTTTTAAAATTTCAATATTTGACGCTTTATAGTTGCTAGGAGTTGCTAATTTTTATATTTTTTAAATTATTGTTCTAAGAGCTGTTCATGGAACTTGGAGCATTTTTCTACACACTATCATTTCAAAAAATTATTTATTTTTATAACAAGCTGCATTTAGTTCTGAGTTTATGATTCTGAGCCATATTTCGCTAATAAAAACACCAGTGTTTTCATTAAACACGACTTAATTTATTTTCATAAATGATATATCTATTAGTGATTGCTCTGAATGCTTTGATTAGGCTGATACTGATTCTTTATTTTGAACCACTATTGTTTAACATGTGTTCTCCTAATAATTATGATTAATAACTAATAAGAGAGTAGCGATGGTAGTATACTGTGGGGTATTTAGCTTTTTGGCGCCCATAAGCTAAATTATTCTGGCGCTTCTATCGTCACCTCATGGTACCAAGGAATCAACAATATTTGGTCTTTCGACTCTTTCGTGATAAATTTTTATAAGCACATTTTTATTAAAATAATTTATATTAAATTTTTAAAACAAACAAATTTAAAAAAAATACATATTTCTGCAGGCCTTGTATAGTTTTCTTTACTTGTAAATTTGATTCTTGTACAGTTCCATAACAATGGAAATTTAAAAATCAACTTATACAATCATAGTAAACATAAATAATATCAATAGCAAAATTGTATAAAAAAACCTCATATTGATTATGCAATGATATATTCAAAATTTCGAAACTAAATTTACTAAAAATAAAAAAATGTAACTGATTATAAGGCAAACACTCATAAATTTGTTTCACATGAACCTGTTAAACGACTTGTCGCATGTAGCATGTATCAATAATCGAAACATATTAATTTATGAAATGTATTAAAATAATTTTTCCAAGTAACTCTCTCCTGATTTAAAAAATAAGCCGCGGCCGCCCCTCTAAAAAAGCCACCCTAGGCTTTAGCCTCATAGCCTTCCCCTAAATACGCCACTGGTAGTATACATAATGAAGACCAACCAACCAACCCCTCGTTTCACCAGGAAGTTCCGATAGTTTTGATTCTATAAAGTTTATAGTATAAACTATAAAGTTTTTACGAACAACGAACATAATTATACGTCAAATTATTTTCATATTATGATATTTCATAATTATTAATTTAATTATAAGATGAGTTGCGACTTCCATTTCTTCCTTGGTAAACTAATAAACTACTACCTAATGGAATCGTCCACTTAGGATCAGGGTATTACAATTTTTTTTTTAATGCCAATAAAAAAAAATTAGCTTTTCAAAAATTTTTAAAATTGAATACAAGATTTATTATAAGTTGTTCTTATTGTAGTAAAAAAAAAAAAAATCAAAAATCGTTAGTCACAATTTTTGTTTATAAGCATTTAAAGTTCAATTGTTTACAAAATATGTCAAAATCGCGAAAATTTTCAAAGAATTTTGGAAATGAAAATGCATGACATTTTCGTAATTTATATCTTAGATAAAAAAAATCCAATTCAAGATTCTCCATAAATTTTACTTCAAATAACTGTAAAAAAAACTCCAGTATCAATAGATATAGAAAACATTTGATGAGCGTATGAAATTTAATTTTTTACGAAATTGCGAAAAATAACGCGATTTAAAATATATATTAGCTCCCATAATTAATAATAAGTGATTGAGAAAAAAATATCAAAATATTTGTATTTATGAAACAGACTTTAGTGTAAAATAAAATTGTTTAGAAATTCTCATTCAAGTAGTCTGTTAAACATTTTTTTAAATTTTTTCTTCTGGGCCAGAAGACCATTCAAGTAACGAATTTGAATTTATGAGTTTTTTAAATGATGCAAAGAAATTACTTAGTTGCTTAAATAATTATCTAAAAATAAAAAAAATATTTATAAAATATAACACTACAATCCTATGCTCTTTAGCTGCTGTTAAACAACTATTGTCATTTAATGAGCTTAGCTTATTCATTCTTCGAAGATCATGATCTAATATGTCAAATAATACTTTCAAAAAATTAGTGTCTTTAAAAAATAATCATCAGTAAATAAAGAATTTATTTTAAAACATGGGATACAAATTAATTTAATCATTTAATAAACATTACTGATTTACCTATATATATTTTATAATATTATTAACATTTGCTTATTGTAAATATAATTTTTAACTACATTACTATTATATAGGTAGCAATATAAATATTAGATATACTTAGAACTTAATAATTTTTTTAGATTGACAGATCATCTACACATTCTACGCTTAGAATTGTATTTTATATTTTTATAGGTATGTAACAATTTATCATTGAATTAAAATTGAATACATATTATATAAATTACTAAAACTTAAATTGTTACCTTATACGCTTTTAAATTTAAATCAAAATTAAAGATATAATTAAATTTTTAAGTCTTAGGTAACTATTTAAATTGGAAATTTTATTTAATTAAAATTAAAAAAGCGGGTAAGTGGGTATCGCTCTGCTGTATATTAGGGGGTGGGGTGGACCTCAGACTATGGTAGGTTAAATTTGAATGCAATGGTAGATATCATATTGTATACGAAAAACGATTCTGAACGGAGATGATTTGTCAGTTTAGGATATATTATATTTAAATATTGTCATATATTCTATTTTGAATAAAATAGTATAGTTTTTATATGTTACTATAGTTATTTTATAGTATCTGTTTATTAATAAAAAAAAGTATTTGGCAACATACGCATAATGAGAGTATGAAATTTAATTTAAATTTTGAAATATTTCGTATAAATTCGAACTTTAAGCACTTATAAAAAAAAATTGTGACTAACGATTTCGGATTTTTTTTTATCACTTTAAGAACAACTTATAAAAAACCTTGTATTAAATTTTCAAGATTTTCTGGCCATCCAAAAAATTTTTATCGGCATTTGAAGAAAAAAAACTTAGAAAAGTCGAAAATTTCAATTGTCTATAAGTAGCTTAAAAATGGTCAAAATATTTTGAAAATTTAACTGTAAAGAGATAACCATAATATAAACATTTGGTGAAAATTTCAAGTATTTAAATAGATTCATTTTTGAGTTACAGCAAAATCAAAAAATCGATTTTGTCGAAAAGTGGTTTTTCGTAAAATTGCCGTTTTTCTGTCATTTTTTTTTTGTTTTTCTCGATTTTTTTGAAAACTATTTGAAAATTTTTACTTTTGACCCCCCAAAGTACCAACTAGATAAATTTTCCTATTCAAAGAGGGGCTGAAGTCAAAAATCGGAGCATTATTACTGCTCCAAATGTTGTCGTCAGACACAAAAAAAAAAAAAAAACACACATCATAGTAAAATCAATACATTCTTCACTTCGTTCAGAATCTAAAATACCAATTAAATTTAAAATTTTTTTGAATGAATAATTTGGTACTGAAAATTAAACTAAAGAATATTTTTACATTTATCTATTTACTATACTTATTTAATTGTAATAATGTATATTCTAGCGAATCACTACAATTTTTTTGTAGGTGGGTGGATAAAAAAAATGTTTAGCACTGCAGTGGGCATATTGTTGTAAAATGATTCACTGCTTATGGCTATGTGCCTATGTCAGTGTTAGGTACTATACAGTTGTAGTTGCAATTATGATTAGTCTAGTACCTACTTTAGTCTGATAATTGTATGCTTTTATAGTAATTGCTATTTCCTAATACTTATTGAATCTTCATAACATAATTTATAGGTAATTATTATCAAACTATTGTTTTTAATTTCATAGAATATATAAATCAAATCATTTTTATTTTTATACATTTAATCAATTATTTCAGGTTATAGACATTTTCAAACATACATTTTTTTAAAACATGGACTCTCAACAAAAAACATTAGATAATGTCATCAAGGACAGAAAACGGCCTGTCAATGAACATGGCTTATGTAATAAAGAAATGGAAAATAATATTGGAATTAATAAACTTAGTAGTCAATTATCATTTGATGGTACTGTATTGCAAAGCATTAAAAAGCAAAAGGTTAGTTGGAAACACTATTTAAAGATTATAAAATATCAATTTTTTTCTATAATTAAGTTTTTACATGTGAATGTTTTTTATCATGTACCTAAGTACTAAAAAATATTACTTAAAGGAAACAAAATATTTAAGTATAAAAATATTTACTTAATATTTTGCATTTACTTTTACTTTTTCATAAAAATAACTTTTTTAAACATTACCCTCTTTAAACATGTGTACCATTTATTTATATATGTATTTAAGTTATCGTGTATTCGTATTTTAAAATTTTAAAAATATATAATAAATAAAAAAATTATAAAAAAATATGTTTATAAATTTAAATAATACTAATACACCAAAAACATTATGTAAATCAATAAATTACATATTGTAACATTTAATAATGAGATTGTTAGATTTTTTAAATGTGTTATTTTTTAGATTTTATTCTTGCAAAATTAATGATGATATCTTCATGATCTATATAATGATGTCGACAAGATGATATGTTATATTCTTAGAGGTGT
The DNA here is from genome assembly GCA_020882235.1 of Schizaphis graminum. Taxonomy (NCBI): domain Eukaryota; kingdom Metazoa; phylum Arthropoda; class Insecta; order Hemiptera; family Aphididae; genus Schizaphis; species Schizaphis graminum. The sequence goes on along the minus strand of CM037032.1, from coordinate 85,876,766 downwards.
AGCTTAGTAAAGTACATTGGTATATTATTTTATTAGAATAATTACAATTTTAAGAATATTATGTTCTTACATTTTTGTGACTTATATAATTAATACAAAGAATAAAAAAATAAAAAAAAAATTTAAGTACTTAAAAATTGTTTGTAATACATTTGATAATTAAGTATTTAAGTATTATTTTAAATAGTTTTTTTGAAGATATTTTATTTCCTTATCCAAATACTTTAAAAAAAATATTTTTTACAACACTGTGCTGTTCTATAATTAATATAGCCAATGATCTTAGTGTCATTTTCAATATAGTTTATCTTTATCATAAATAATTGTCCGTTCTCTATTATCATGAAAATAAATGTTCAATAGGAGTAATAATTGCTGGTGTTGAGACGAATATTTGAAAAGCATATTCAATACATTAATAATCTTTTATAATATGTTTATAAATGAACAATAGTTGTATAATAGTGGTATCATTTTCTTTTCATTAAAAATTATCATTGGGTAGGACCAAAAAATAAGTACTCTACATTAGTATGTTTGAAAATTAATTTTTTCTAGTTTAAATTTGTGTAAATTGCTAAGAAATTTAAACAGATTACCTACAAATTCTTTCACTCATTTTTGACTACTTTTATATTATTACAATAACAATAATGCAAACTTTACTATACGTAGTCTATGTGAATAAAATATATAATAAATTATTAACATATATTTCAATATTCTATAATATTTTATTTTTAATATATATATATATATATACATATATAAGTATAAAAAACTACTAAAAACTTAATTTTTTATGAAAAAAAAGAAGAATCGTATTTGTTTTAATATTTAAATTACTACTTCTGTGATAAAAATATTTGAGTCAATTAATTTAAAATCATTTAATACTAATTACTACTAAATATAAACTTCATCAAGATATATTTATTACAAATAGCAAGTTTTATTATTTTGTAAAATTTATTATGTATTATTATGTAATATTAATCTTATTTGTAAGGTGTTTAGTAAAAAAAATTATTAGATTATTACATATTATTTGATAAATATTTTGTTTTTCTTATTTTTAGGTTGAAAATGGTACAAAACATAAAGCTACTGTGTATATTTCTAATGCAGTAACACCAATAATAACTACTAATAATATTTTAGATGAAAAAGAAAAAATATATGATGTTAACTCAGATAAGGCTATAACTCCTGAACAATCACCATCTACCAAGGCCAAATTACGAAAAGTATGTACCTATATCAACGGACATTTTTTATTATTTATATACATATAATTATTTATTATAAGCTACAATTATCAATAAAGAATAGTATTAATATTTTTATATTATTACCTCATTTATTAATTAATTCTAAAATAAGAATGTTTGATACAGATACATATAATAATTAATAAGTAATAAGGCATCTCAATAAATGCGCACCATATTATAATATAATTATTTATTTATTTATTTATAAAAATCAATGGACTAAAGCCCTTTAACCAAGAAAGAAAAACATTATATATGAATTGGCATAATATGAAAACAAAATACAAGTTATAATAAGTAAAAATAAGTATGTAAAAATAGTAAGAAATATAAAGACAAAATTTTAGTATATAAAATAAATATTTAGGCATTATGATTTAAAAATAACAAAGTTTTAGCTTTAAATACTTGACGAGATAAAACGAAAACATTCAGTACTGTGGAGATTTTATTGGCATTAATAATGGCTCTTGAAAAATACTATTTGTATTAAAATTAGGTGTATGGAACAAATCAGAATTACGTGTATAACTACTAGGGATTCTAAATCCAATTAAATTTAAAATAGCTGGGCAGTTTATATTATTATTTAAAATATCATACACAAACATTATATCAATTAAATCACGCCTGATGTTAAGGGAGTCAATACCTAAAGAGTTTTGAACCAAGAGGTTACAATATGTATAAAGCATAATTTAGTAAATAGTTAGTATTTAACAACAAAAATACTAACAATACATTTATTGTAGAGTTAAGTATAAAGAGTTGAAAGCAAAATTATTATTGTTTACAAAAATGTATAGCGGAAAAGAAATTGTATACATGAATAAATGCCAAAACAATTATCCCTGCTAAATATTATTATATTTTTTTGTTTGTTATTATATTTTTATTTAACATTTCTCAACCTGTATGTACACAATGTTTGAACATAATGTTACATTTTCTAATTTGATAATACAAATTCGATTTGACTAATTTAAATAGTCACAAGTCATATACTCTCAACTTAATTTGTTATCTTATGTCTATTACAAACTTAAACATTTATTTTCTAAAGGTCAAAATTTCCGAGTATTTTAATTCCGGGAGAACTGATATGTTTATTTTTTAAAAATTTTTAAGGTCTATTATAAACAACAATAATTATTATGATATCATTCTTAGAAATTTCTCTAGGTTAAAATTGCAGGTTTTTAGAATTATTTTGACATTTTATTAATGACAGTGTAGGTACTTACAGTGCCGTAACTAAAGTGTCAAAGACCCAGGTGCAAACAAATGTATATTGCCCCCCCCTCTTTCTTGAGATACAAAAAAAAAGTCGGACTTCACACTATGGGCATTTTTATTTTTTACTCCTTAGATAGGATAGTATTTGTGGATGTAAAATAATCGTTGCGATTACTTTTAATCCTTAAAATCTATTTTTTTTAATAATCAAAAATCTATTTATGTCACTCTAGACTTAGTATTTTTCCCTATATTTAGATAAACAATTCCAAATAAAACCTACCAGACTTTTACATTTTGTTATAAGAACTTAAATACAAGATAATAATTAATAATACAATAATTATGAATAAAATTAAATAAAAAAAAAAAAATTGATGGCTATTTGGTATGGGCCCTTTGACCCAGCGGGCCCCAGTGCCATGTACCGCCAGCACCTATGATTTTTACGACACTGGGTACTTAACATTACTTAATTATTTAGAAAATATTATAAAAATTATATACATATTTTTATATTATTGAATTCTTAAATGTATTGGATAATGACATTTTGATTATTCTGTTAATTACCATATCAATTAAAGTAAATATTATTTAACTTTTTTTAGATTTTAGATTTGGGTGAATTTCATAAAATTGTTTGTCCTAATAAGCAGAACATTAAAGAACTTCAAGAAAAGCTTAATTTGGTAGAACAATGTCAAAAGAACCTTAATTCTATGGAATATAAAGTTGAAGCTATTAAATATCATTGTTTGCCTTTACTTGAATCAGATGACTTCAAGATTAGCACTAATCCAGTAGAATATTCTCACCTAAAACCTACATCATTATTTCCTAGTCCTAGAAGAGTAATGATGGACATTCAACCAAAACTTACTAAAATATTTCCTAATGATATTGAGTGTATTATGAATATTTCGTCTATTAAACAGTATTCTACATTAGCAGATTCTAAAGCATTACCTTTGCCATTGAAATATCGAATTTTGAATGAATTGTTTAAAGTTATGGAAACAGTATTAACTCTGAAATTTTTAAGAAAAGAAAAAATAACATTTTATAATCTCAAACAAAATATTCAACAAATAACTAGAAAGTAATGACCATTATAAAAATATATTTTTGTTTTAAACTGGACTGATATCTTACATTCTAATATCTGATGTATCAAAAAATCTGCTATTTTTCTATTTTTATCTATATATTTTAATGTTAAATTTTAAATTTTCTTAAAAATAATGACTTTAATTTATACATAAATATTGTGTAAGTAATAAAAGAAAAATTGAAATATCATGAAACCTATACATATATTTATAAAAACTTGTTATTCACAAATTCTTTAAATAAAAAAAGACTCAAATGTACTATATGTTATTATTATTTTAAATTGTATAACTAATGTTTAAATACCTATAGACCGAGGTGACGAGGTACAAGTTTAATGTAATATAATGTTAATTATAATAATTATATTGGTTTATGGAGTCAGTCCAGTTATCCTAGATCAGTGATTCTCAACAGCCAGTCCGCAATTAAAAGGGTACTGGTCCATATTGTATTGAAATAAATTATATTTTTAATATATTGTATCTTAAATGTTCTGTAGTTCTACATAATAAGTTATCTGCCGGTCCACAACCGCAAAAAGATTGAGAACCACTGTCCTAGATAACTTAAATTATTGTCAATAACAATCAAGTAAACTAATAATTATTCAATATTATTTTCCAGGAATTTTACGGAATTACATTTGGCTCAAATTAAAACTATAGTTCCTGACTTCTTTAAGTTTTACTTAGTGAAATCACTAAAACATAATTTTAGTATTGATTTAGTAATAGTTCCAGTTTATGGTAGTTACATATTTTATGATTTTATATCTTATGAATATATTATAACAAATTTTATTTTAATTAGATTTTGCAAATAAAGATAACATTGACTTAAAAAAAATAACAATGCAGAGAAAAAATACATTTTTTAATGCATTAATTGACATTATGAAAGAACATCATGCAGTAAGTTAAATATGAATTTAATAAAGAAATAGTTTGCTTAATTTAAAAGAACCATTTTCAATTTTACCAAGGAATATTTGAATAAATTAATTCCTCCTATCGTAATTGATAAAGATAAAATTATCAGATGGCATCCTGAGTTTGATGTTGAATCTGTACCAAATATCAATCTATCACCATTGCCTAAGATTGAAATTGGAAAATCAAAAATATCAACTGCTAAAGATATTTTGGGTACAAATATTAAAAGAAGTATTGCATACTTAATTTACTGACTTTATTTTTTTTTATAGAACAAACGCATGCATTGTTTATTTACAATAATTATTTGAATCAAACTTCTACTACAATAACGAATAAAATTAACAATTTAACTAAAATAACATTACCTACAAAAGATGCGAAAAATACCTTAAAAGATGCACTTAACGGCGTTTCTAAACCATTTTTAATTAAGGTAAAGTGTATTTTTTATTTTCAATTTCTATTTTATATATTAAAAAACTTTTTTTAGATCCGATCTAAACAAATCAAAAAAACTAATGAATTAATGAGGTCATTAAGTCAATTAAATAAAGATAAAATGATGATCAGATTACCAGATATTGCTCGTAGAATACGCACTTATTTTGTTCAACTTCAAAGAAATGTCTTGCCACTAAGCAAAGTTATTGACCAATTAAAACAAAGTTATCCTGAGACTATGACAGACCGTAATAAAATTGTCTTAATTACTTAATTAATATTTTATGTTAATAATATTTAGCTATTTATAATTATCTCAGGTGATTGGAAATCTCACTTAAATCTTCTTCAAGAAAAAGTACCCCACTGGGCTGTATCAAAAATATTAGATGGAAGTGAATACATTCGAATTGATAAAAAAATGAATTTTGAAAAATGTGTAATACAAAAATTAAAAAAATAAATTTTAATTTTGAAGTAAGACTAATACCTTATAAATTGTTCTAATTAATTTTTGTATATAAATTTTATTTTTATTCAATAGGTGCCTCATTTTTATTCTATATAAAACAATTCATTGTTATTGTTATTTTTTATTTTTATTCGTACAGCATCAACAACTTAGGTTATTAGCTTACAAATAAAAATAAAAAGTTACTAGGTACATATGAATCAATACATTGGTTTTTTTAGATTGAGTTATACAAATCAATAAGTTTGAGAAATAAAATAATTTCATTGCTGTTATCTTCAATTGGGCTCATGGATTTGAAAAGGTTGTCTGGTACCTATTTCTAGGCTACACCAGGTTTCCATATGGTTTTGATAGAGCACAAAGAGTTCACCGCTGGTATGGCACTGAGTTGGTTCTTCCATTTGCATAAGATGTCTGTAGGACATCTATTCACTATTGTTATTTAATAATAACATGTTTTAAATGTTTTTAAAAGTTTAAAGAAATATATAAGATAAATTTTATTTTGAATAAATATTATATTTATACATGATTTCAACTTTTAATTTTTCATACTTCAAACAAATTTGGTTTTTATGTGTTTTTTAAATAGTATTTTATAATATTTATTTTTTCTAATTTTAGATTTATTATCAATTTTTTAAATATATAATATTTTTAAATTTATTTTTGATTTTTTGTAAAAATAAAATGTAAGTTTCTGTAATGTTTTTAGTAATCTGTAAAATACAGTAAATTAGTAGATAAGAGGTTGAACCTCTCCCCCCCTGTATACGGGCCTAATACAGTCAAGTACTCAAATACACTTACATTTAAAGCTGTAATAAATTTATTGAAGATTAGGTATACAATAATCAATATATATATTATAGCATACATAATTTAAAAAATGTGAAAACTCTAAATTGTACTTAAAAAAATGGTCAAAAATAAAATATAATATAATTTATTATGGTATAATAGTATATCGTTATCGTATATATTTTTATCGTTATTTTTAAAAAAAATACTTAGAAAAATTGAAAATTTCAATTGTATATAAATAGATCAAAAAAAGTCAAAATTCTTTGAAAATTTAACTGTGTATGGAGAACGCTAATATAAACATTTGGTGAAAATTTCAAGTATTTACATCTATTAGTTTTTAAGTTATAGCAAAATAAAAAATTCGATTTGGTCGAAAACTGATTTTGCGTAAAAATTCCCGTTTTTCTGTCATTTTTTTTTGTTTTCCTCGATTTTTTTTGAAAACTGTTGGAAAATGTTTACTTTTCACCTCTATAATGCACCAAAGATATCCACTTTGCCATCGGAAACCATCCCCAAAGTTTGAAATTTGAAATCGACTAGTTATGCTGTTGTACACAGACACAAAAACAAAAAAAAAATACACATCATTGTAAAATCAATACATTCATCCAGTGGCGGTTTATTTCAAAAACGGGCCTGTGTGAAAAACTAAAAAAGGCCCCCCTCCTACATCTTTTTGTTCTAAATAATATGGATATACATCATAAATTTATATTTTATAACAATGATATACTGATATCAGATTGAGAAAATGAAAACCATTTGAAATTGAAAACAATTTTTTTAATTTTTCGTACACAACTGTATTTATTTAATTTTTTTTTTTTTGTGGAATGTTGAGCAATAATGGGCCCCTCAAGCTGAGGGCCCGTGGCATTTGCACACATCGCACACATGTATGACACGCCACTGCATTCATCACTCCGTTCAGAATCTAAAAAAGTATTTGGCAACATACGCATAATGAGAGTATGAACTGTAATTTAAATTTTGACATATTTCGTATAAATTCGAACTTTAAGCACTTATAAAAAAAAATTGTGACTAACGATTTCGGATTTTTTTTTTATCACTTTAAGAAAAACTTATAAGAAACCTTGTATTAAATTTTCAAGCTTTTCTGGCCACCCAAAAATTTTTATCGGCATTTGAAGAAAAAAACTGATGATAACAGTTCCATAAGACGGTAGTCTTGCTTCTTCCGATGCTGAAAAACCAGAACTATTTAAAAATCATCTTCATGAAATTTTCCAACCTCACCCTGAAACATTCTCAGCTATTACAAATTTACAAACACTGTACAAATGTATCTAGACTCTCCTCTCCCTATATCTCTACCAGTCAAACACTTTACGCCTAGTGACGTAAAATTTCCAATACAAAAATACTCACTTAGGAAATCCCTAGGATTCGATTTAATTACAGCGGAAGTCGCCAGATGCTTACCAAAATGTGCCATCACTCTACTTACCCACATTTTAAATGCTACTCTAAGACTTTCTTACTTCCCCCTTCTCTGAAAATATTCTAAAATTATCCTAATCCCTAACCGAATAAACCACCTGACTCCTTAAATTCTTATAGACCAATCAGTTCATTGCCGTTTTTCGGCAAAATACTGGAAAGACTTTTGCTTAAACGTATCCTTCCTATCATGTTTGATAAAAAAATCTTACCTGACTATCAATTTGGTTTTCGTGCTAAACACTCGACTATTCACCAAGTCCATAGAGTTGTTGACGCAGTCTCCTTTTCCCTCGAAAAAAAAAACGTTACTGCACCTGCGCATTCATTGACGTATCTCAGGCCTTCGATAGAATGTGGCATAAAGGTCTGCTATATAAATTAAAAAAGTTCCTACACCCAACATACCTACTACATTATACTTAAATCATATCTCTCAGACCAGTCAGACCGATACTTACGGGTCCATTTTGGTTCTTCAAACTCTAACATAGCAGGAATTGCGGCAGGTGTTCCGCAAGGTGGAATCCTCTCTCCAATTCTGTATAATATTTATATATCTGACCAACCGACCACGCCCAACACATTAGTAGCAGACTATGTCATATTATCATCCATTCCAGATCCTACTATAGCCTCCATAAACCTACAAAACCATCTTTCATTAATGGAAGACTGGTACAAAAAGTGGTGTTTTAAAATAAACCAATCCAAATCTGTACATACTACATTTACACTTAAATTAGAACCATGCCCAGAAGTAACGATTTTTGGTACTCAAATCCCTCCATCCCCAATTGTTAAATATCTCGACCGCCGTCTTACATGAGCTCACCACATCAAAGCTAAAAGATTGCAATTAAACTCCCGCTTACAAATGCTAAAAACCCTAATAGTTAACAATAAACATACAAAACTAAACACTAAATTACTTATGTACAAATCCCTCTTAAAGCCAATTTGGACTTACGGCCTACAGCTATGGGGCAATGCAAAAAATTCTAATTTAAATAAAATTCAATGGTTCCAAAATATAGCATTAAGAAAAATCACCAATTCATCACCATATGTATCAAATCACACCCTGCACAAAGACCTACATATAAAAACAATTCAAGAAGAGGCAAACAATTTTTATAAACGGTTCCACCTACACCTTAACACACATCCAAACGCACTTATAAAAAATCTAGTTGTACTAACCATCCCTGGTAACCATCTTCGGCGCCTTAAACGACAATGGTGCAGAGACCTACTAAACCCTTAATCCATTAATAACATAATTAAAAGACGAAAGTGTCTACGGTGGGTGGCTTCTTCATTCAAGATTTTCTTCCTTTGTACATAGCCCATACTCTTATTGTACCTTATTGTGTACAGAATATGTATTTATTAATGAAAAAAAAAAATTAATAAATTTGATTATGTTGTATTTGTTTTTCTTTAAATCAATGTTTCAATATTTGGAATAAAATGTGTAATGAAAATTTTTAACAAGAAGCTTAAATTTGTTCATCAGTCAAAAGAGATATTTCTAATTATTTTACGTAACATAATTCGGGAAAACGTTTGTTCTCGATAAGTTGATAATATTCTGTATTTTTACTTATATATTTATTAAGTATTGTATTTATCAGAATGAACAAAAAAAGGTAGGTAAATGAATACCGCTCTGCCAAGGGCGTATTTAGGGGGGGGGGTGATATGGGTGTTAGAAGTTCTAACTTATTCTAACTTAGAACACTCCCCATCGGTCGTATTTTGTTTTATTTGACCAAACTCCAAACTTGCTCACGAAGTACAAGAAATAATCATTCATAATTGTAGTTCTATTATTTTCCCTAGGCTGACGGCTGTTGGTCATATTGGCAACGATCCTTGTCACTACATCTAAGAGTGTTGAGTCTTGAGTGAACGCTCCTTTTCAACTCTTCGTAAACTTAACAGCAACAGGCCCGTCGCTAGAGCATAAGCAGGTTAGGCCATTGCCTAAGGGCGGAAACATTTTCAATGAAACTGGGGCGGCATTTTTTTTTATGATGGAAAATTCGTTGTATTAAATTGTTTTAGGGTGGCATTACGTTTGCCTAAGGGCGGAAAATTTCTTGCGACGGGCCTGAACAGCAATGCCGTAACTAGATTACTCGAGGCCTGTGTGCAAATCAAACTTTAGAAGCCTTGTGTATTATACATTTTTTTGAGCCCCTGCAATATAGTATGAAGCCTGTGGCCCGTTTGCAATGCACACTCTGCGCACCCGGTTTTTACGACGCTGCTTAACAGTTAGTTAGAAAATACCGGCGGAGAAAATAGTCTGAATGGCTTAATTAATAAATATCCATAGAGATACATCTATTTATACAGCTGAGGTTATTGGTGCACTTGTTCTCTAATGCCGTCGCTTATAATTCAAATAGGTACCTAATCATAATACCTAAGTGCATTATCATATAATAGGTTATTTTAATACTATAGGTTGTAGTTGTACGTTGTACCTTTATCATGGGTTTAGTATTATATAGTGTATTATTTATTTTAGATTATGATTAATGATTAATGAGAGTGATTTAGAATATAAAAGTTATTATTTTAGTTATAGTAATTAGTAGGTACCTATTAAAGTTTTATACAATTTGTAAATCTGTCAGTCTTAATATAATCATTTTCATTAATACAACAAGTTATATCAATAATACATGGTATTTGTTAATGTAATACGGGTGATTAGGGACGTGGGAGCCGAGCCGAGCCCGCCTACCATAAGTCTATTAAATTTCAAAACACCCCCGTAAAATAAATTCTGGATACGCCACTGCGCTCTGCTGTATACATCGGGGCACCTTAGTTGTGTCCCGTTAAAAAGGTATACATATGAATTGCGTCCCACTATATTGGTTAGGTAGTAGAATTTTTATTTGGTTTCAGGGGTTCTCAGGTATATTTTTATTAGTTCTTTAATTAATAAGTTTTAAATATGTTTTATGTAAGTAGAAATTCAAATAAAAGTTTTAAGTGCAATTTTTGAAATTTTTTCAACTTTGTTGAATTTATTCATTTATACAGCTATTTTAACGACATTGTTATTATTATTTATGAATTAACTTATTTATTATATTATGGACTATATTAATAATTTTGATTGGATTTAAGTGATTTAACGTTTATTTACTTTTTTATTATATTTAATATACAATATTTTGATTCACCTCATATAATATTTATAATTGTCATTTATTTTTGTTAGTTATTTAAGAACCCCTGATTTAAATACACGAATTGCGTCCTGTATTTTTTGGGACGCAATTCGTGTATACCTTTTTTTACCGGACGCAACTCGGGTGATCCCGTATACATAAGGTACAGGCCCGGATTGTACCGGCGAGCTACTGCGCTTAGCGCGGTGGGCCGCAAGATTATTATGATACATGGGCCGCTTGTTAAAATATTTAGCTAAATTAACTGGGCCAGTAAAATTATTGTGCTCGGTAAGTTTCTGGGTTCCAATCCGGCACTGATTAGGTATTGAGTAGGTCACTATACTCACTATTATAATTTATAGATATATTAGATTTAAATACAATGGTTTATTAAAGCATATGAAAAATATAGTATAATCTATTTAAATATATGTATTTTTAATATTTTTATACATACAAAAGAATATATTTGCGGTATGCCGGTATCTTGTATTACATTTTCAAATATTTCTACCCAACAAACAATTTTTAGTTGAAATTTATAAAAAAAATTTTAAAAAAATGGAAATTTTTATTTTAAACAGAAAACAATAAAATAAACATTTAGTAAAAATTTTGAGTTACATTTAAAAAAAAAGCGGGTAAGTGGGTATCGCTCTGCTGTATATTAGGGGGTGGGGTGGACCTCAGACTATGGAAGGTTAAATTTGAATGCAATGATAGGTATCATTGTATACAAAAAACGATTCTGAACGAAAATGATTTGTCAGTTTAGGATATATTATATTTAAATATTGTCAAATATTCTATTTTGAAACAAATAGTATAGTTTTTATATTATGTTACTATGGTTACTATGGCCAATACGCATTATGAGCGTATGAAATTTAATTTAAATTTTGAAATATTTCGTATAAATTCGAACTTTAAACACTTATAAAAAAAAATTGTGACTAACGATTTCGGATTTTTTTTTATCACTTTAAGAACAACTTATAAGAAACCTTGTATTAAATTTTCAAGATTTTCTGGCCACCCAAAAAATTTTTATCGGCATTTGAAGAAAAAAAAACTTAGAAAAGTCGAAAATTTCAATTGTCTATTAGTAGCTTAAAAATGGTCAAAATATTTTGAAAAATTAACTGTAAAGAGATAACCATAATATAAACATTTGGTGAAAATTTCAAGTATTTACAATAATTCGTTTTTGAGTTACAGCAAAATCAAAAAATCGATTTTGTCGAAAAGTGGTTTTTCCGTAAAATTTCCATTTTTCTGTCATTTTTTTTTTTGTTTTTCTCGATTTTTTTGAAAACTATTAGAAAATTTTAATTTTGACCCCCCTAAAGTACCAACTAGATTCAATTCCCTATTCAAAGAGGGGCTGAAGTCAAAAATCGGAGCATTATTACTGCTCCAAATGTTGTCGTCAGACACAAAAAAAAAAAAAAACACACATCATAGTAAAATCAATACATTCATCACTTCGTTCAGAATCTAAAAAACTAATCAATTTTGTTGAAAATTGGAGTTGCGTAAAAATTCCAGTTTTTTCTTAATTTTTTAATTGTTTTTTTTTCAATTATCCTATAAAAATAATTACTTGGAGTTTTTTAAGTTAAATTTTTTCAAAGTACAAACTTGAACCAATTTAATATCCCAAACCACCACTATTTTTGAAAATCGAATCATTAAAATTTTAAATCGAAAATTTATTGTGTACTTATAGGTATTTAATATTTATGTATAAAAAAATACATCATGAGGTTATAGGCACACTTGTTATATCTAAGGTATTGACTGTTCTTATATCTTATAATATTATTATATACGAGTAAAGAGTGTATTATTACTTTTTAAAATGTATATTACAAAAAATATAACTATATAAATGTTTTTAATTTTAGAAGTTATTATTACTGTAATAATTTTATTATAATCCATAATATTATTTTTACCAAAGTTGTTACCTTCTATACATAGTATTTATAAATTATATTAACTTCTATTATACAATGATCTAGATATTTTTTAGTTTTTACCATATTTATGAACTAATGAATTTGCACATAGTAATATGCTTAATTAAAATATTATTAGATAGGTATGTATTTTAAACATTTTTACGATATGGGTACAGTTTATTGGATAGAATATTCTATTTAGACATTAATGCGATATTATAAGTAAATACCTACCTCATGTCATCATACCAATATAAAATAATTATTTGATGTACCAAATATAATTTATGAATAACAGAAAAAAATGCATCATTAAAATAATTTTATGAAATAGGCATAGCTATAGGTAAATAAAGATAAGCTTGTAATTATAATTATTAGTTAATAATTAATAATTATTAATTTGTTTTCAATTTGTAGACTAGTATTTTGTAATGAAAAATGAAAAGCTATAATTTATTAATCATTTTGATAACTAGTTTATTTGTAAAATCTCTTTGGTGTCATGTAATCATAATCCTTATCAAAGCTCCACCCCACGACGTCTCCTGTACCACTTTTGCCTTTCAGCGTTCAGCTTCAGCCTTTTAGTTTTTACTAAAAATTTTAATAAGAATATTTTTTCATACTTATTACTTATCTATATAATAACATAAGTATTAGGTTAAATACTTAAATAGCAATATAAGTAAGAATATTTAATTGTTTACTGTATATGTATACAATTACAGTATGTGTTAGTTTTATTTTTCATAAGTACACATGTTAAATGATTTTGAGCAATTTTATTTAAAAAATTATATTGGTATATAATAAAAAAAAAACTAAATGTTTTTCTAAGTAAAATTGTGTGTTTCTCCTAGTAGTCAAATGCTAATTACAAATGGATACAAATATTGGGGTCCTCGAGAATGCTGTCATACAGGTGGTGGTCGAAAGTGTTACACCGGATATGATTGTAGTGTCATACACTGCCATAAATGGGTCTGTTTACCAAGGCATACTGTTGAACAATGTCAAAAGGTAAGATTTATATTTAAAAATGAGAACGATAAGTATATTTGTATGAACTTTTAGACGTTTTCCATGTGGAAGTGTTCCTATCATAAAACCTCCACTATCGCCCAGAAATCTAAAGACTGAATCTGATAATGACATTTTACATTCTGTAAGTCAACGTTTTACCTATTTTCAAAACACCCCAAACACATTAAAAAAAATTCCCAATAAAACCAAAAAAGTGAGAAAACCCATGACCGTTCGTCTAAGACCTCGTCAAGTTCTATGTTCAAAATGTAAATCAACTTGTTCTGAAAATTCAGAAAATGCTGAAACCTCCAAAGATCTTGTCAAAAATGAAAATAACACAATTCCTGAAAATAATGGAGAAAAGAGATTATTAAGAAGTCATGGACCTGTTCCAGATTTTCCTATAAAACCATCAGATTCTGTATCGACTGTATCTCAAGTTAAATCAATTTGCCGTAACCTGATACCAAAACTTGTAAAAATTAAATCAAGAGAAATAACAGAAGCACTTAATAATTATTCAACATTCACTGAGCTAGATAAATGGGTAGGTAACAAAAAAGACTGTGAAGATGACTGTGATATTGAAGAAAAAATGGTGTTAAGAAAAAAACCTAGTATTGGATCAATGGAAGATCTATGGGATGAAACTGTATTTGAAGAAACTAAAAAAACACCAATCATAAAAATAACATTTGGATCTCAAGGTGAAGGTACAGTTATGGAAATACCATCTCGTCAAGCTGATGGAGATAGTGAACCAAATAAACTCTTACGTAAAAGAGCTAAACGTAGAAGACAAGATGGAGAAAAAAGAAAAAAACATAAGAAAAGGCATAAAGAACAAGTGGATAATTTAGAAATTAATAATTTCTCAATAAATTTAAATAATTTTAATTCTAAAGAAGAATATTGTACGAGGAAAGTGACTAATTGTTCCGAATCAATTAATAATATAAATGGTGAACTCTCTGATGATGATATTGAATCAAATAGTTCTCCTGAACTTGTAATTCCTCAGACAGAAACGTCAGACTCTAATTCTTTTTTTATACTGAAATCGGGTAAAATTCTACACAAAGGTGATGTTGTTTGGGGAAAAGTAAAAGGATTTCCTTGGTGGCCAGCAAAGGTATGTATAATCAATAAAATGATCATTTTAAAAGAAAATTGGTATACGAGTATTATGTCTTTAATAAAAATTGTTGATATTAACTATTAAGGTATCAAATTTTACTACAAGTAATGGTGAAGAAAATGGGTCATTTGTTAATGTCACTTGGTTTGGTTCTTCTACTACATCTTTTCTTAAATGTGACCAGGTTAATCCATTTTTAGATTTTTACAAGGTATGTAAAAAATAATAAAAATAAGATATATACTCTATTCAGAATAAGATTAGACTTTGGCGGCAACCAGTTTTCATCAGGCAGCAGTCAGACAATACTTATTTGTCAACCTCACTGAGTTAACTATCTGTAGTAAAGCCATGCCCATGCGCACAAGTTGTGCTCCAAAGTCTGATCTCATTCTGAATAGAGTATAGGTATTATAAAAAAAAATTTAGTAGACAAATAATTAATGTTAAAATGTCTAAATGGTACCTATTTAAATGAGTAAATAGAGGAAGACTGATATGATGGCTTAAATTTTAATCCACCATTGATTTTATTTTGCAACAATATCTGTAACTATTCAATCATAGTAGAAACCATTTATCAAAATTAGAAACTATCTAATAAAATGACAGCAGTGGTGTGTTTATACTTCTTTTTAGGAGTATTGATCTACAAAAAAATGTCTGCTCTATACTTTAAGATTGATCTTAAATTGTCATCTATCAAATTTCCTAGTATTAGGTACAATATTTCTATAAATTATTACAATATAAAACATATTCTGGGAAAATGTATATATCCTGGTTACCGTTACAAATATGTTACCACAGAAAAACTGGGTAGTTTATTGGTGTCTATTATTGTATGTTCTAAACAAATTATTTTAGAAAATAATATTCTTTGAAAATATTGATGTAATTTCATTACTGTTGAGTAATCATTAATTTTTTTATAGTCTCGATTTAACAAACACAAGAAAACAAGTAGTTATAAAGAAGCTATCAAACAAGCGATGGCTGTTGCAAAACAACAACAAAATACAACCAACCAAGATATCAGTTGATAACTGTGAGTTGATAATTATTATATTGTTTTACTATCATATCAAAATGTTATTTATCTTTAAATTGCTAATTCAAATTATTTTTGTCTTAATACTTCATTTTATTTTTAACTAGTCAAATTTTTGTACATGTTTTGCATCACAAAAAAAGAGCTCTTAGGAAACATTGCTTATATCTCATGTTAGATAATATTATGAAAGACTTAAACGATAAATATTGTTTTATACATTGTAAAGTTCCTTATTGGATATATCTATTTGAATTTATTCAGAAAATTTTATCAATTTTTAATTTAGTTATAATTTGACATTTTTAATTTAAAATATTTTTATCATAAAATAGTTTTTGGTTATTAAATATATTTGCAGTGTTGTTATTACTTTAACCATGAGTAAAAAATTAATGATTGTAGAGGACCAATAATTGTTTGTATTTATAAATATTCTTAATGCTATTTAACACATTCACTGCAGGTGACGCCTGATAGTATTATTTAACATCATTTACATATGCTATTTTTCAATTTTTTTTAAACTACAATTTTTTCAGCATCATGACAACTATACTCAAATATGATACACAGAAAATGTATTAATTAATATTATGTCTTACAAAAATTTTATTTTAATTAAAATCAAAATTATGAAGGAAAAATAATTTTATTTATAACTCAGTCACGCAAAAGAAATTAATTTGTATTGTTTACCCCTGAACTTATAGCTGTTAGTTTATATTAATCCGTAGAAATGGTGATGTCTTACAAAAGACAAATAAAAAGACAAAAATACATTTTTATTAGGGACAATATAATTATAAATATATATTATATTATTATAATTATAATTTTTATAGAATATAAACAATAAATGATATTGAATATATAAAGTCCCATGAAATACAATTAAATTTTTAATTTATAAATATTTGTACACATTTTAACATTTTTTATTATTTTATTTAATAAATGATTAATAGTTGCTTACAATTTAATTTTAAAATATCTGTATATTTTAAAATATTTAATTAAATTAGTTTATTATATATTTCCTTGAGTTCTAAACATGAATTCAACCTACAGCTCATATATCTATCAATCAAGTGATTATCTAGCTGTGTGAGTTAATATTAATTTATAAAATATAAATTAAAAACACTATATGATTATTGTGCTTGAGTAATAAAAAATCAGGTAAAGGCTGCTTATAATACAATTTAATTACCTACAATATTAATATGGTCTATTATTTCAAACAACACATTATTCAAAAATAAACATTTTACCATTTTCCACGTTTTAAACTAAAAGTTATTTATAAATATAACTATTTCTGATTATAAGATATATGTCTTAGTTAAAAACTATATTTATTATTTAAAATGTTACAAATCGTTGAATTTATGTATAAATAATAATAAACATAAATCTAAGAAGTATAAAATAATATATTTTTAATAATAGATATTTATAAAAATGTGCATAAAAAATACGCATATGTATTGTCAGCCTTTACCTAATTTTTAATAATTTATTTACAATAAAACATTTAAAAATATATATATACTCATTAAAAGTGATAATATAAAGTAAACAGTGCCGAATTTTTTTTTAAATATTTATCATTTATATGAAGAATTATAATTTAAATTAGAAAATTCTTTATGTTATCAATTAACTACAGATATTGCATAAATCATTCAAACTATACTCTGTTCAGCTAGAGAATGTGCCGATTCTGCGCAACCCCCTGCGTTACTTTATTATCAAAACTGGTTCGCCAATGGCTGAGTGTCACTTGGGAATGCGCAGAAAAACTAATTTTGGTTGGTTTGCGGCGCGTTATCTTGTTGGACAGAATATAAAATATATATTTAAAAAAACATGTATCATTTATCTAAAATTATTGTTATTTGTTCATTAATCGTTAGTTCAATATTACATAAAATCTAAATAAAACTGTAAAATTCTATGTTTTAGGTATGAATAATGAATATATATTTATCATAATCTATATACATATTATTGTATAGATTATTTATTTGATAATAAAACTAAGCAACATAATTGTATAATATATAAGAAATATATCTTAATGTTTGTATTTTTTAAAATTAATAGTATTTTGGGAAAAAAGATACAATTTCATAATACTTAAAATTTCTGTGTGTTTGAGATATACATATATCATAATTATTAATGATTATTTTATGTATTTTATTATTTAATTATAATACATTTTTACTAGATATTAAATCAAAAATGTTATAAAATTGTTACAATGATGAATTTTATAAATAAAATAAATGTACAGATATTTCATATTACATATACCAAAGAGTGAACAATACTAAAAAATCAAAGTTGTCATCTCAGTTACCATTTGCACACTTCAAATTATTCCCATTATAATTTTGGTGAATGTTTTTTAATGTGTACAAATTTTTATTTGTCATATAACTATATATTTATTTTATTTGTTGTTATATTATAATTTATTATTTTATTTTTCATTATATTTATTATTATTATTATTATTATTTAGCCATTCAATGAATTATTTAATTATTTAATTTACATGCTTAATTCTTGTCATACTGTAATGATATAATAATTTACCTCTCGGTAATTATTTTTATAGATAATAAATTAAAGTGTGAAAGCAACAGAACTTATTTTTATACTAAATATTATGTTTTTTATACAGCTTATTTGTTTTATGTTAATATTGTTTGCTATGGAAAAATT
Organism: Schizaphis graminum; assembly: GCA_020882235.1. Taxonomy (NCBI): domain Eukaryota; kingdom Metazoa; phylum Arthropoda; class Insecta; order Hemiptera; family Aphididae; genus Schizaphis; species Schizaphis graminum. The sequence goes on along the minus strand of CM037032.1, from coordinate 85,857,900 downwards.
GATTTTATAAACCAAAGAAATTATTATAGTGTTTAATATTGTATAAAAGAAATATAATTATGTAAAAACATTTTTTTAATTATATATTCCTTTTAGTTATATTTACTATTGTATAATACAATTGATTGTTGTGTAATTTTTACACCATTATTCTCATAGATTCAATGTATAAATATATAAATAATTCATAAGAATAGCATGAACATTTAATTTAATTAATGTATTTTTACACAAATTTTAACAGTTATCAGACCAAAAGAAATATTATTATTTATTAAAAATATATAATCTTATTTAATATTTTATCTTATCATTTCTTAAAGTAATTGGTAAATATTATAAAGTATAAATATCTTCTAAAATTGTTATTACTTACTTAAATGTATAAAACACTATAATATATTTCAAAAACTAACCAAGAACCACTCATATTTTATTTTTGCTCAAAAAACTCTTGTTCAATCTTGTATATTCTCGTGAATAAAATAACTAATTACTATGTATTTTATTATTAATAATGAAGAATAAACAGTTTTAACTAAAATGTGTTCTTCAATTAATTGTGAAAAACTTCAAATTTTTTTTATGTTATTGGTACAATTATTTTAATTTTGGCTTTATTTGATATATTTGAACTTTGATGTGTTATTTTATTTAAGTAATTAAGTTTGACATTGAATTATGAAATTAAAATTTAAAAATTATGTTAATAAGTGTTCTATTAATGAAAAGTCTATTAATTTCTTAGTCAGTATGCTATTATAATGTATAATGTTTTGTTACATTATTTTTGTTATTCAGCAAAATAAATTTATTTAAAACAATAACAGATTTTTTACATTTTTTATTTTGTCTTATTGATTCTTAAAGTCTTAGAATCTTAAAACTAAGATTGTATAAGTGATAATTATCTATGTTGATAGATTGCAAATTAAATATTAAGTGTTATGTTTAGCCCATTTGTGCATAATTTAATATTATCATGTATTAGAATTGTTTTAAAATTGCAACTAAACATTTTAGAAATAATTTTAAAGATACAAATGCAAGAAATTCCCAACTGGTTAGGTTGTTTTATTTTAGCAGAGCATAATTATTATTGCAGTTTTTAGATAAATGTTGAATTGTATAACTAATGTATTGATTTTTAAGCGTAAGCAATTTTATGATCACATTATGACTATGAAATGTATAGATTTTTACCAAACGTCCAACTCTTTTCTGATTTAAGTAATTTTAGTCTATTTTAAAAATTGTATTGTTGGATACTTATAACTTTTAATGTAATTTATTATATTTATATACAAAATAAAATTTTTTCAAGTTCTATGTTTTTGAACATATTATTAGTAGTAAAATAAATTACATAAAGAACAATATAAATATATCATAAGTAAACATAGTCTTAGTATTTATTAATTTAAGCTGACAGATCATCTTAATTCACTCAGAATTGTTTGTATTTTTTATTAAATTCAAATTTAACAAAATAAACATTATACTTACTTGAAGATAAGGTATAATCGATACATACTTTTTGCCTTTTTATGTTAAAAACAATATAATGCTATTTATTTAAAAAATAGATATGCTAATTGCTAATAAATAGCTTATCTTCAGTGATAATGAGGTTCCAACCTAGAAAATAAATTACATAGTCTATGCTTTGAACTTTTTAATGGACTATTAGAGTATTAGTGCAAATTTCTTTCAATTCTTTATTTCAAGAATGCATTAATAAGTATTTATTTAAATGTTTAATAAAATATGTAAATGTATATTATAAATTATGACCTATAACCACAGATTTTGCACATTTTGGTACTTTTTTAATTTGAGTAAAAATTCTAAGTTGTATTACCACAAATTTGCAATACATTTTCATTATCATCCCACAACTCACCAGTGTTGGGTAAGTTACTTTTTAAAAGTAACTAAGTTACGTTACAGGTTACAAAATAAAATAGGTAACTAGATTACTTGTTAGTTACTTAAGAACAAAAGTAATGCGTTACATTACTTTTTTTACTCAAAAGTAACTAGTAACAATGACGTTACTCTTATGTTATTTAAGTTTCATAAAAAAGTCTATTTTAAATCAATCATGTTTAATATTTATTTTATACAATAATGTGTCTTCAAAATTTTGATCAGTTATACGTGTTCTTTTTTTTGTACATAACATATGTCTCCAGCTACATTAAAGAATCACTTCTCGTAACACCGCGATATATATCTCCCAAAAAAATTAAAATATAAAAATATAAATAAATTTATAATGTAATGCATTCTTCTGGTAAGTTACTTCTAAATAATTAACATCGTTATTCTTGCCGTTACCCAAAAATAATAGTAACGAAGTTACCATAACGTTACTGAAAATTGTAACTATGTTACAGTAACGAGTAACGCACGTTACATTACTAACCAACATTGCAACTCACTGACAAAAAAACTTTCATTTTTATTTATTTATTTATTTATTTATAATATATAAACGCCAAACGGAAATTTTAAGATAACAGATTAAGTTTAAATTAATAGATATAACAATAATATAATAATACAAATACACACAAAATTAGAACATATGGAAAAACACAACATAATATAAACTAAATGGTAAAACCTTAATTTAGTAAAATAAAACTATAATACAACATATTTATATCAATGATAATATTTAATTACTTATTAAAATCAAAATTAAGATTGTTCAGATTACGAAGCATTTTTAATTTCTTATGGTGCCTGTCATCTTTAGCCTAGATAGATAATTATTTAAAAACATTTTAACATAATCTTCATTTTAATTGAAAACTTAACTTTCATTACCTACATTATATTTTTATATAATTGTTGTTCTTAATTATCAAGGCTCGGATTTTATAGCATTTGCTAATTGTTATAGGATACAAATAAAAATAGCAGAGTGAGTTGTAAATTTGTCTTATGCACCAAGGACTCCAAATATGAAATTGTATAATGCTATTTTTTGTATATTTGAAGTATTTTAGGTTTTTAGTGCTATTTTTCAAGTTTTGGTGCTATTTTTTGCTAATTTACATAATATAACATTTTATTTTGTATTTTCATAAATCTATAGTTTATATAATATAGTATGAAAATTATAAAAATGTTGTCTATTATTTTAATTATTTTTTAATTTTTTGAATACATATAAAAAATACCTACATTTTCATTCATATTAAAGTCTATTTTTAAGTAATTCGGCGTATTGGCCTATCGAACAGTAATTAAAAATGTAAACAAACATTAGTTTTTACTTTTTTATTAATTATAAATATACCTATTAATTCATAAATAATCTTTAATATAAGTTTTTTTAAATTATGAACAGAATATGTTATTATTTTTCCTATTTTTCATGGTTTTAGGGTATATTATAATGCATATTTCATTTATTTTTAGTGCTATAAAATACTAGCCCTGCTAATTATCATAGGATATTTTATTAATATCGGGTTTGGACGTACAACATCCTGCAGTGGCTTATTTAGGAATTTTTCATGGATCATGGCCAGGTTTAGTTAATTTTTCAAACACATTTAAATAGGGGGCTCTGCCCACCACACATCCTAGCATTACATTGAAATAAAAATTAAATTTATCATAAGTATTTTAATGCAAACTATATTTCCTAGGATTTAATGCCAATTCATTGATGATTTTATCAGCATCTAAATTATGTTCTGATGAATGGACATCGTTGTAAGTCTTTCTAGCATCGTCTACATTATAATGAAATAAAATTTTATGTGATTACGACTTATATTAGCATAAAATATATTAATATTTATATAATAGATGTCTATACAGATATTTATGGAGGGGTGTCCGTGCCGGACCCCGTTGATCGTCCTGTAAAAACGCCATTGACAGCAGTAATTATTGAGATATAATAAGATTTTTGTTGAAATCTCAATAAATAATATTTAAAAAAAACCACACCCTTCATACAGACTTAAAAATAAATTCAATTGAAAAAACTGCCAAAATCCTACATAAACGATTCCGCTCTTGATTTGTCACTAATTCTCTAATATCTATCCTTTATTCATACACTATTCCTTATGTATTTTTTGTATCTATTCGACTATTTCCTATTTCCTTATCTTTCTTGCAGGTTGAAGAGTAAATTATGTAAAGACTCAAATCTTCCTTAAATTTCAATTATCTGAATTAATAATCTAATACCATTAATTATAAATACGATACAATATTATATTTTTATCAATGCTAATACTATTCAAATTATCTTATAAAGTTACATTATTAAATATTATTACATGATTGCAGCCTTTTTCATATACGTTGAACGTTGAAGTTGAAAATCATAATGTATTATACTCGTAACTTGTTAGGTATACATCATGTTTAATTCATGTTTATTGTAGACTGTAGTATTTAATACCAACTGTTTGTTTTATAAATACAATTAAAAATGTATATATATGTATATATCGGATATGCTCGTATTTAGTAGGTAAGTTTTATTTCGTTAAAACTTACTAAAGTAAGTCTAGCTTCATCCATCAATATGTCTTATTTTAATAATAACTCATTCACTGCAGACAAAAAACAACTGTTATTGTGTATATGCAAATAATAAATGATATATACATGAACATGACATATACATATACATCGTTTAACCTGCTCCCCATTGATGAGTAAACTAGCTGATAGACAAAATTAACTAGGTGATATAATTTTCGAAACAAATTGTAACTATTTTTGATTCTGAGTAGAGCGATGAATATATTGATTTTATAATGTTTATTTTTTTATCTGTATCGTCTTTTTTTGAGGCAATAAATATGCTTTGAATCCTTTGATTTTCGACTTTGGAAGTGCATTAGTGGAAACCAAGGTTTGTATTAACCAATTAGATCTAGCCGGTACTTTGGGGGCTTAAATGTAAAATATTCCAACTTAAAATTTCCAAATAATTTTCTATAAGCGTGAAAAAAAAACCGGGAGTTTTTACGCATAACCAGTATTTAACTCTTTTAAGTCTATCTATAGAAAATGAAAATTTGTTTTTAGTTTTTTTTCTCTAAATTTTAATAAGAAAATTTTACATCTATTCATTGAAAAGGTTAAATTGACCATTATAATACCAGGAATCATTTTTCGTATATAAATATACAATAATATATTATTGAATCAATGGCGTAGTTATGATTTTTTTGGGGGAGGATATAGCCCCCCACACCCCTAAACAGGTCTTTTATTTTTTTTAAACATAATTCTATGGACAATTAAATTTTATATAAAAATTTAATTATCATAAATTTTATAATTTATAAAATAAGATCTAATTTCCTAGGTTTTTTTGACTAATTTATTTATTTCCATTGTATTGATAGGTACAATTTAAGAGCCAAGGTATAAGGACGTGGTCGTTGTGGATTATATCCGTGATTACCTCATAGAGTAATACTCTATGGATTACCTATAACATAATATGGGTAATTGTATTATCAAATAATATTATGTACATATCGAGTACAAGTAGACGCATTAAACATTAAAAAAAAAGGCTTTAGGGGAGGGAGGATTTAATCTATCTCCATCATCTCTCCCCCGTGACTACACCACTGCGATTAAATTTAAATTTAATTCATTCATTACATTTTTTTTTCAACAGCATAAAGCAGTTCGATAGTATCTGCCCTGCAACCACGACCACTGATGTTTGAACTGCTACACCAACGGTTCCCAACCTAGGATACACGTACCTTAGGGGTATTCGAGATTATCTCAAGGGGTACACGTACATGAAAAAAATGGGTTATGGCGGTTAAATTGTTAAAGTTAAATAATAATTTAAATATAATTAAAAAGTAAAGCACCAAAGTATATCTATGAATGAAAAAAATGTATAATTAAATAAGAATTTTTATTTTATTTGGAACTAAAAAGGAACTCGTTCATTTTTTAAAGGAACGAATTCTTTTTTTTTGAAGGAACAAGGAACGGAACGAATTTCTTTTTATAAGGAACTCGCCAAACACTGAATAGGTACTATAATATGTGTATATAGTGTATTGAAGTTAGAAGCTTTCTTTATGGGTAGAATAGGTAGATACATCTTTATCAAAAATAAACTGAACGCAGCTCCAGATTTAAGATTATATCACGCATAATTTGAACCCAATTTTGAAAAAAAACTATGTAATTCGAAACAAGGATCTCACTAAATTGTTATTATTAATTATTAAATAAATAAAATAATTAATTTCTTTTTTGTGTGTTATTAGAAATTACAAAATATGTAATTATACATTATATTATATTATTATTATTATTATTTTATTTAAACATTTTGAGTGGTTATGTGAAGAAAGTTTAAAAGTTATAATGAGGGGTACAATGTAACAAAATATAGTCTATAAGGGTACGGAAAAAAAATGTTTGAACCGCTGTTCCATACCACTAATCACTCAACTATTACTATTTTTATTTATTATTTATCAATGAGAGTTAGTATAGTGCAATAAAAACATTTACAAATGTCTGGACGGCGGACGCACATACTAGCATTTTTAGCTAGTGCTATTGCATTACGCACGCTCCAGGTTAGTACACTGTATGTACGAAGCTATGATGACCATTTCATGAATAATAAGCAGGGCTCGGGACTTACCTATACTTATTGCACTTAAAATCATTAAAAAAAACGCTTATTAAAATAAGTGAATCCATAAAAATAAGTAAATACTTTAAGATTTAAGTCTCGTGCCCAGATAATAAGTAACAATATGCGATTTACCAATGTATGTTGGACGTAATAATAATAATATTTTTATATAGATAAATATTTACAATGATTGAATAATAAAAACAATAAATAAATCTTGGTAAGGTAGGCGGATAAAGCAATAAAACATACGAATGTTGTACTCAAAGCCATCGACTTCAAATAGGTATAGCCAAATATCTCCGTCAACCAACTCACGAGTCGCGGTGCAAATTTGATCGAGATGAGCGAACCCCGTCCCTGTGTTTATTCAATGTTCAGACTTGTGTAGACTAGCGTGGGGTATTAATGTATTTTTATATAAGGGTTGCGCCTGCTCAGCCAGCCGGGAATATTTGCAGGACATGCGCACCGTCTGTTCGCGCAGACGCGAATCAAATCATTTCGCACGACCCCGATACACGCACAAGTCACATAACAATAATTAAGTAAAGCGCTACGGACTTCGCGGAATCATAATAATGTGTTGTAGATAATGTAAAATGTAAATTGTAATATCAATATAATATCATCGTCTGGTCATCAATCGCATATCCAATAATCTTTTCTATGGTCATTACTCATTACAACGAATAGTATTTCCTTGTAGCGTGTTCAGGTTTATTGTCGGCATTGTCCCGCGAGATAAATAACAAAATATTAAATAATTGTATTTAAATATTTAATACTAATAACAGCGGTTTTTTTTATATATGTCTGCCGCAAATGAATGATTTAGTATTTATATTCATCTGAAGAAAAATGTGAACGCACATTAACGTTAGCGATGGCAACCACGACGAAAACATTGTTTACTTTCGGCGCTGCTCCGTTTACGACTGTCGTCATGACGGTCAACGGTAAGCGCTGCATTGTTGCTGTTGCCGCGGGTTTGTGAGACAGGGGATGCGACTGGTTGGTGTTCGCGCGCCAGGCGGATACGGTTCGACGTCAACGATTTCGTTGTTTCGTTCTTATGGAGCAAGTCAAAGAAGTACCCGCGTGTCGTAGACCGTAGTGGCCTCTCGGCCGCGGCCGAGTTTGCTACGAATCGTGTCCACTGCTTTCGTAATTAAGTTTTGAAATATTATCCTTCCCTAAAACATGATGGTGGTCATCAATACGCTTATGATATAACAGTTCTAGAACGACCCAAGTGATTCAATGATGAAAATTCGAGTCCGTTTGTTGCTGCTTTTGCTCATTAGTGCTCTTACCTTGTTCGTAGTATTTTTCATTATCGATGAAAAACCAAACAGCGTAGACGTCAAAGTGAGTTTTGCAAACGATCATATACCATATATGTAAATATCTAATGGCTTATAGTATTTATTTACTTATTCATTTTCAGGTCGACAAGTATTATAGTCAAAAATTTAAACCACCAATTCATTTCAACCCTGTAAAACAACAGTATATAATACATCCACCTCACGTAGAACGTACATTACCAAATCGAAGTGGAATTGTTCCTAGAGACGCAGTTTGGCAAAAAGTCCAATCAACAAAGTATTGTGTTTATTTGACATTTAATGATAATGTGTTGACTTTAATGTGTCTATTAAATAGGTACAAATTTTTCATGTATTCAGCATATTTGGATACAAGAATAAAATCTGATGGTCCATTGGTACGAATAATTGGTGCCACTAAAACTCGAAAACCAGATCAAGTTTGGTGTAGATTATGGTATGCAAATAGTTCTAAGACTGTTTCAGCATTTGTGAAAGCAATTCGTGAAAACTGGAATCTAAAGTATAGTGCAGTATTTGTGTTATGCAAATTACCACAAGATGGAAACTATCCATTAAGCGTATCAATTGTATCTCATATTAATGATCCTATTACTAATGAAATACTGATTCAAATGCCCAAACCAACTAATCAACTCAAGACTGATATTGAAATTTGTGTTAAACCATTGCATTATTATTATGATCGAGTAATTATTTCATCATTTAAATTTATCCAAGATGTGTTTTCTAAATAATTATTATATTTGTTTTTAATTTAAGGCCATACAACTTATGGAATTTGTAGAACTAAATTATTTACTTGGAATTGGACATTTTACATTTTATAAAAACACTGTTGGGCCAAATGTTGGATGTGTTTTGGATCGTTACATAAAAGACAATTTGGTTTCTGTTTTACCTTGGCAGTTAGATATGGTGTCCAAGGAAGAGATTAGAACTGAAGGAATGTTTGCTGCATTTAATGATTGTTTGTATAGAAATATGTTTCAATCAAAATACGTGGCATTTTTAGACATTGATGAAATTATTGTTCCTAAACAAAATGATACATTAATAAAATTAATCAAGTATGTTTAAGGTTAAGACTTATTTTAATGCCTACTAATTAATTTTGTTACCTATTTATTTTTAGTTGGTTAAACATTTATCAAACTCCAGCTGCTTATTCATTCCGAAATGCATTCTTCTACATGCAATGGGCTGATGATGACTCATTACCATTAGATCAGAATCCATTTCATTCAAATCTCATTGTATTACGTAAAACACGACGTAAGACTAAATTGCATCCACATAAACAACGTTCAAAATATATATGTGATCCACAACGAATAGTAGAAGTTGGAAATCATTTTATCTGGGAGTTTTTAAATCCTAGTGATGGAACATTTTATTTTACACCAGAACATGCAATACTTCATCATTATAGGGTCTGTGAGTATGGCGGGAATGATTGTGTAACTGCTGACTCTACAGTGGACCGGACCGTGTATAGGTATAGAAAAAATTTGGTTGACAGAATAACAAATACTCTTGGAAACTTAGACTCAAATTGTCTAATAGAAGCTCAAGCAAACACTAATGAAACAATGTACTTTTCAAATTGATTTTTCTTGATAATATTTCATTTTCATAAAGTGTGCTTCCAATAATTTATTAAATATATTTGTTTTGAACAGGGTGAATTAAACCTTTTAAATATGTATAATACACATTAGTGTTGTGTGAAATGTATGTAATTTATTGGTCAAGAGTAAATTAACTCTAGACAATATTTTAAATAGAAAAAAATATATCATACTCTATACTTAACATGTAAAAAAAAAATATAAGTGAATACAAATAAAAATATTTGTGTTTAAAAATTATTTGTTAAAACCCAACAAATGTTTGTCTAATTATTACAGAATAAGGTATAGCAAATAATATAATATCAGAACAAAGTTAATATTAATAAAAACAAATGTGATATTTAAGAAATTTGTTTATTATATTTATTTATATAAATAATTATTGTTCTTATTTTAAGTATTTATAAAAAAAATAATAACTTTCAAAAATGTAACAATTAAATATATCATAAAGTTAATGTGTCTAAATGAAATTATTTATATAATCTTAAATAGTACGAACAGTAAATTAAGTATGAAAAAATAAAGCATTTATAAAATGTCATAACATTAAATATCTTCAATATTTTCCTTCAAAGCAGAAATATCAATAACATCACAAGCAATGAGTGGGTTACTTTTGGTACATTCATTCATGTATGTAGCAGTTTGTTCCAAGAGATGAGTATCAAATGTCTTATCACTATTTCTTGCTAACAGCACTCTATTAATATCTTCAGTAATCTTTAATGATGTTAGTTGCTTAAAATTAGTTTTCAAAATATTTAAAATTTCAGCTTTAACATCAGATGCACGACAAACAAAGTTCAATAAAAATAAACCTTCTTCCCCAATTAAACTTTTTATGTTATTCAGTATATCTTGTTTCAAAAAAGCTTTTGGTGGTCCACATAAACCCAAGGTTGGATCTTTAACATCCACATCATACACTACTGCGTCATATTTATCATTATTTTTGACAGCATTACATAGATACTCAAGACCATCACAAATGTTTACTTCTAATCTACTGTCCTCTATGAGTCCAAAAGCTTCTTTGGCTATTTTGTAAACGACTGGATCTATTTCTAAAGCAACAATATTTACATTTTTATAAGCATTTAACAACAAATTAGTAAGTATACCTCCACCCAAACCAATTAAAAGTATTTTAGATTTTTTATTTAATTGATTTGCTATAATGCCCACACCAAGGCCTAAATATGGTATATAATCACTGAGGAAATGGGAATAATCAATTTTAATTTCTTCATTATCAGTCAACAATTTTATTTCTGATTGAATGACATGAGGCATGTTAAGAAATACTAAACGTCTAAAAGTTTCATCTTTTTGTCCAATTACTTCTTCTATTACAAAATTTCCAGAGTGTTCACTTTTGCTTTCCATAATGATTTTTCGGTCTCCAAGTTGTTGTTCTAACGATAAAAATAATATAGTTTCGTTACGTTTTATGACACCTTGTGGTGCTATTTTCAACATAAGTCTCGATAGTTCTTGCTGTACTTGTTTTAAATTCTTATAGATCTGTCCTCGGTGCATACTAATAATAGCTAAACGATCTACATTACAATTCCGTCGCAGTATGTCTTGTCCTTCTTCACTACTAAATAGCCACTCGTGTTCTCGACCATGAGGAACAATGAATGCAGCAAAAGTCATTTTATTTGGATTTTTTTGTGTAGGAGATTCAACAATCATAATTGTGTAACGAGGTTTTTTTGTTTGGGAACAATTAATTTCAAATCGATAATTATTTGACATGTCTTCCATTTGACATTTAGTGAGATCAAAACACATTGAAACAGATTTCTGGGTATCAATAACTATTTCTAAGAGATCATTTATGGAATCTAACCTTTCATTTGTAAGTCCATCTGGATTCCACTCAAGAACTGGATTAGTTCCAGGTATTTTATTTACTTTAGTGCAGACAACCATAAATACTGGTTGACCATTGAAATCCGGAGAGTCTTCAACTTCCGTGCATTGGCACACACGAATTATCCAACCATTTTCACAGAAATAGGAAAATATAAACTGGGCAATATGGTACTGAAGAAGTGAGACACAAATATATCGCCCTCCAAATTTCAATATTCTTTTAATCTCGTTAAACATTTTCATTGCACGTGTGAGAGACTCTACTTCACCATCTGGCATCAAAGCATCCAGTGTTCCTTTGTCAATAACGGCACTAAACTTTTCATCAGCATACTTGGTATTCAATATATCCTCAATTTCATAAACTAGACCAGGATATTTGTTTTTATGTTTATTATTCATATTGGCAATTACAACTTCACTATTATCTACACTAGTCATGTTGATGAACCCATCAGAGTACAAGTTTAAACTAAGATCAGAATTTCCACATCCTGACATCAATATAACATCTTTAGCACTAATGTATTTGGTGAGTAAACGTTTTAAATTTTCATAATTACCATACCATTCAAAAGTAGTTTTACGTTTTGTAAAAAAAGAGTCCCAATACTCCGTTGTACTGAAGTCGCTGTTTTTCTCAGGCACCAAATTCATGATAGTTGTGTAGTTGTGTCACGATTAAAACAAAGTTACTTACTGATTAATAAAAAAAAATACTCAACACTTTAGTAATAATAAATCTTCAATAGCTTAATGTTTAATCTATCGGTAAATCATGGTGTGATGTGTGGTGTGATCATAGATAATAAATAAACGTCGAGATCTCGAGATAATATTCAAGGTTTATAGATTATAGTATATTCTTGGATAATATTATTGTTCTTAAATAAATGATAAGATAAGATAACTTACAAATATTACCAGTGCAACCATTAGCATCAAACAATTTATATTTATTTATTTCAGTTTCATAATTCATATTTAATTCAAATCACGTTCGTATTTTGTGATTTCGATTAATTATTCCGAAATATTATTAAAAATTTAAAAACAATAAAAACTGTGACAAACTTAACAAAATAAAGTTTGTCATGTTAAAGACAACAAAACGAAAAATTATAACTATAAATATTTATGCTGAATAACTATAAATAGTATAAATTATTGACCTTACAACAACTAAGGTAACTAATATGTAAATATAAGTATTAAGAGCAGTGACATAAAATTAAAATACATTTTAATGGCCCCATATAGTTCTTATTAGAAAGGGCTCTCTTAAACACAAAAATTAAAAATCATTCTAAAAAGAATGATGTTATGGATTTTTCGTATTTTAAATCAAATTATTTTCAATGTAATGGTAAAGGTATTGTGACAATGTGGATTGTGGGTGACCCTCTACCCAACTGTCCAACTAGAACATAGTACATACGTCATACATTAGGGGCTTCAACTGCTTCAAGATGGTAATACGCCACTGGACACTAATTATTAAGATATCTTTAGTTTTTATGATCATATAGTGTCATAGTGAGTATTGACAAACAGATTTGTTTGTAATTTAAATAGACATTTAAACATATTATAGATGTATATTTTGTTATGACACTAATCATCATCTTAAAATAAAAATGTATTACGATGAACGAGTTTACAATCACTATACACTGAGCTCAATAATTTAGTTAAGTACTGATACGCCTATTTAAATATTTCATCTATAAAAATATCTGAAATCACGATTTAAAACCAACACAAATCGCTTACTGATTTAAATAAAATAGAACCTATTTGATATTTAATAGGTATATTGTAAGATAACTATATACCTATATTACAGAATAATTGTATGTTGTGTCTATATAACTGATAAGATATGTTTATTAAGTACATCTGTAAAGTTTGTGTTTAGTAATTTATTACTAATCTCTTATTATAACTGAATATCTGAATAGTAGACACTTTGAACATAATTATAAATTAAACACTGAACAGTACAGCAGCATAGAAGTACCTATTACCTATCTATTCGCCAGTAGGCATGGGACATTACTAATAACTTATAATAAATTACAATATTGAATTTTACTATTAACATTTCATGCTTCATATACGATATACCTACTTTAAAATACAAAATACCATAATTATACATAATATACCACCTATTAAAACAATAAAATATATTGTCAGAAACATTTATAAGACAATAGTTAAAATAATTAGTAATAAGTTATAAGTACTAACCATTATTGTTTTATTATATAAAATAACTTAAATTAAATACTAAATAGGTACTTCTTTATTTAATTTTAAATAAGGAAAAAAATAAATAAAATATACATAAAAGTTGGCTCTTGATAAAAATTACTTTAATATTATACATATAAGTAAGTAGGTAGTATCTATTTATTTGTGTACATTAAATTAACAATAGTTTTTATATTATTTTACTAATTTAGGTGTTTAGATGTATAAAACACATATTTTAGTAATTACTAATTATTAATTATAATGGGATTATAAAACTGGATCATAATAAAATACAATTAAATTTTCATTTTTTTCTTGTCATTATCTATTTATCTAATATAATAAAATTCTATGACTGATTTTTGTTATTATATATGGCGCAGTAAGCATATTATAATATATATTGTTGCCTGTTTGAAAATAATGAATAGGTATACTTTTTTTTGAGTTGAAGTTTAAGTGCAGATTTTAAAATTAAAAGTTTATTTTATTATTCAAGTACCTATTAAAAAATAATAAGTTACCTTACAATATACTTTCACATTACTCTAAAACATAAAGTAAGACTTATTTATTTAAAAGTATGAACAACAACAAAATAAAGACAAGATTTATTTTGTCAAGTATAAATTAGTATAAGGTATCTGCAAGTTGCAATATTTACACGCATTATTATTTTAAATATTTTACTTATTTTTTATTAAAATACCTATCAAATAAGCAACTGAGCAAGTATAATAGGAATTACAAGAGTTAACGTTAAAAGATAAAAGTTAAAACTTTTGGAAGATGCTGGTGCGTTGTTACAGAGATCACCATGGCAAAAACACATAAAAACTTTCTTATACTCCCACATAGTATCATCGCAACGTTCTTCTCCATCTGAAGGTCCTCTTTGCAAACACGTCCTTTGTGTTGCAGTATCGAATTCTTGTTCTTTGGCATCAGAATTTCGTGTTTCAATTATTTTCCCACACCATCCCGAGGCACAAGGCACAGCTTCCACTCCAATACCGGATTCTAAGCTGATCTCTGTGAGGTTGGTGTACTTAAATCGATCCTTGCAGCTTCCTAAATCTCCTCGGGAACGACAACTGTAACATCGTTTTACAACGCTGTCGGAGAAGTTGATCAGTATTGACCCTAAAAGTATTATTAAAATTGACTTATTGCTCATAGTGCAGTGTGTTAATGACTGACGAACAAATATTGAACGATTTATATTACGATTTGTATGCCATAAACACACTTTCACTTTTACTCTCGATGCAACAAATAGAATAATGCTTAAAGGTGTAAGGTATAGGATAAAGATGTTTAGATGTGTACATGATTTTCTTATTATTATTTATATTAAATAGCTATGTACTTTGAAAGTATTCCAAGCAAGGAAAAATCATTTAAAAAAATATTATTTTATTCTAGAATTCTAGATTGAAAAATATACATTAATAGGTATTTGAGGTATTTCAAATTTTTAGATAGTAAGAATTATATTGTAGGTATTGGTAGCAATGAAATAACAAGAATGTCGAATGACGACCGAAAAGAATGGAATATCTTGTATTTTGTAATACAGAGTGACTGAATGGTCTGAAAAAATAGGTGATAGGGAAAATGGGAAATCATCTTATATACCATTAAATCATGTGTGAATTGGATTAAGTTATTAGACTTATGAAGTAAAATTTCAAGATTAATTTCTGATTTATTTGATATAATTTTATTTCTATTTGTTCTATATGTTAAAATGCAATAAAAAAAATTTTTTAATTAATATTTGAGTATTTGACACGCTCTGTATAGTCATATCTCTTTAAAATATCTGATACTAAATACCAGTCGGCACTCGAGTGCGAGTCTCGACAACACTACAAGTCACAATAGTCCGATAGTCGCCAGTCAAAAACTCGGATAGACAGCGAGTAGTAAACAGTAAACTACTAACTAGATTTTGCTATGCACCCGTAACATGTCTTAAACGTGCTTACTTCTTATATAGTTATATATATTGCTGGATAGTCAGTGGCTTCTATTGCCATACCAATAACCACTAACCTTTAATTTACGAAGTATTGTGAACGTTATTGTATAATTTTGACATGAAAATCGTTTACAATCTTTGTCCCCAAGCCTGAGAATATTATAATTTTATTTATATTGTTATATACCAAGTCAGTTAGTGACCAAGTTCTTACTGTGTCATAATATTAATTTAGTTATATGTCAATTATAACCTATTTTTATTGAATAACTCAATCTATAGAATGTTATAGGTAAGAATTATTCATCCTGTTCAACGAATATTAAATTTGTTTCTACTGTTTAATAAGCTTTTGTACTATTTTTAGTATTTAAAACTAAGAAAATGAATGAATCTGACCACCAGAATGGAGTGCTTTGTATGCCTACTCCAAGATCAGTTACTGAAGTGCCTTATGTATCACAAACGCTACCAGCTGGCCTTGCTTCACTTTACATGTTATGCAAAAGGATATACCCAGATCAGTGTAATCCATTACAAGCTACAACTGTAATTAAGTATTGGTGAGAAATTATTTAATTGTATTGGACATTGATGATTTTATATAGTCATAACAAGATATTGTTGAAAAATATATTTTCTCTCTTTTTTAAATTATATATATATTTTTTTGGTTACAAATTAGTAATTACCTCACAATTAAGTATTTAAAATTATATTATAAATTTATAAATTTAAATAATGAATTTGTCTTGGAGGTGCTTAGATGATAAGTAACATCTGTTATTGTTATAAATTGCAAGAAACTATTACAAAACAGTTCCAAATTTTTCATTTTGCAGCTAACATTTATAATTAGCCTTAATATTTAATTCTTGAATATTTTTAAGCTATTGAAATTGATGTACATTAATATGTTACTAGTTCCTACAATAATTTAAATAATTGGTATATGTACAGGATTGTTGGTAACATCAACTTATAATAAGTCGCATTAAAATGTTCACTTAGGTATCAAATAACAGGCTCTAAGAGCTCTGCAAAGGACATAATATTAATAATATTATTTTATAATAATATTCATTCACAGAAAAAAAATTTCCAATTACATAAAATAAAATATAAAAACATAATGTAATAAGTAATAAAATGATAATAATATGTTTATATAAATAAAAGGAACGAGAAAAGAAGAAAAAAAATAATGTTTAAGTATTAAATAGCTTTGTTATGATAGTTATGATTTAAAAATAAGAATATAAAGTAATATGAATAACATGATTAATTAATTAAAAAATTATAAGGTGATAAATATAGGTAAGAAAAAGAAAGAGAATAATATGAGAAAAACAAAAGTTAAATCAAATATTTGATAAATTGAATAATGTAGTATTAAATAAAACTAAATTTTTATTTAAGTATATTTGCATGAGTATATAACAACATATAATTTGAATAAGTAGTGGAGAGATAAAATAATAACGAATTGTTTCTGGAATTAGATTGGTTAACTCTAAAATTTAAACGCTAGAGGATTTTAGGACAATCATAAATATTATGTAAAAGTTTATGCAAAATTTTACAGTTTAAGATATTAAATCTATTATTTAGGAGCATTATTTTAAAGAGGTTATAAGTAGTATCATACCTAAAATGTGGAACATTTTTATAATGGAATTTATATGATAAGAATCTTAGGAAGTTGTTCTGAACTGTATATTGATTATAATTTTGGATTATATTGTTAATGTGCAAAATCAAAGAAGCATAGTCAAAGTGAGATTGAAGTATTGCGAAATAAAGAAATTTATATATGCTTGGACAGGTTAATATTGTTCACAAATGCCTGCAGTCTACACTGCTGTCATCAGTGGCTTATTTCAGTTATATTATAGTACCCTGCCATTATAATATTGTATGTAAATCGTCTAGGTACATATCTTTTTATGATCAAGGTGTTAATAAAAAATTTAATTTAATTAATAAAAATATTACAATATTGTTGTTCCACAGGTATTGTGATATATTATAACATAAGTCCCATTGCATTGCTATATACAGGACCCCACATTAAAATTTGAACCTTGTACAAACTTCCATTGATAAAATTTAGCATAAATTAATACAAATCTAAAACAATAAGCATTTTAAAAATTATATTTATTTTAATTTAAATTACATTATCTAAATGATTTGGACAATTCAGTGTGTATATTAAAATGAAAATATTTAAGTATATAGGTATTATATCATAAAATCTTATTTTAATATAAAATAGGTATATAAAAATTTCAAAAATTACAATTCTACTTCATGTCAAATCTTCTCACTTCTTTTGTGAGGGCTTTGACTGTATATTACGATTATTATTTTTTTTGTCATATTTATTTTAGTTTGTACAATTTGTATAAACATATTTTACAATAAGTATAATAGATGAAGAGAAACATAAAAGGGTTTGGTTGGATTGAGTGAAGAAACTATTCAATAATAGTACTTTGTTATTACTTTTTTTTTATATTATAAAAGGTTACAGCCTATTAAAGGCATAAGATTAACTATTTTTTTGTTTGAGCATTTGACTACAAACTAGAAACACAAATTTATATTTATGATGTAGTAAAACACATCTAAAAAAACTATGTTAATATTTTCTTAGTAAATTTGAATTGTTTAATATTATTACTAGTTAAAGTTAACTTTTTCTTCAGATTATTTTTGTACAAGATAAAGCTTAAAATGTACCTATCTAAAAATAAAATATATGAAAAACTAATTAATGGGTAAGGGTAAGGGTTGGTATTTTTATTATCATTTCCTGTCTATCTATTTTTGGTTGACATGTGTTCTTTTGAGTAGTTTATTATTGCATATTAAGCATAATGAATACATGAAAAAGTATATAGAAGCTAACATTTTGGAATGCATTAATTTTATTCTATATGTTGATATTATTATTTAAAATTAAAAATAAACAATGGGTTCATTTTAGATAATACTATAAAAATTGTTTCTATGAACTATGAAAAATTAAGAAATGTATATGATGTAATTTTTTACAATAATTGATAAATGATAATTGAATAGATTCTGTGCTAGGTGCTAGTTAAGCTTTTTTCTTTAGAAGTCAGAAATTCATTTTAATACTATTTTTGAAAATTAAACTATGACTAAATATTATCGAATAATAATAATAATAATAATAATATTATGAAATTTTTTATGCTGTAAAGTGGGAAGTGATTAACTCGTTTTTCTGTGTTAACCTTATAGAAAAATCTGTGTATTATCAACCACCCTGTGCATAGTTGTATAATGTGTTTATTTGTCAGTCGTACTTAGGATGTTTGCAGTTTTCTTTATACATATTGAGTGTGCATAATGAATATAACTGTTTAATAATGTATTTATCAACTATTATTTTTGTATTAGAAAATTTGTTTTGATTTATTAAATGTTGATTCTTAAATAATAGTAGAAAGATTTTATACAAACTATTATTATATTTTTTTATAGTTTTAATATAATATACATTTAAAATATAATTTGTTTATAATTTTAGGCTTGGCGGTCCAGATCCATTAGACTATATTAGTATGTATAATAATCCAGGTGATCGAATGATTGGAATTCCACCACATTGGCATTATATTAGGTAATTATAATTATTTAGCTTTTGTATTTAATAGTACTAAAGATAAGTAAAAAATGTATTTTATTTTATTTTAATGTATAAATAATAAATAAATATTACTTAAACATTTAATGTAATTATTATTACATTTATTATTATGTGATATTAATAATATTCTGTTATACACATTATATTTTATTGGTTAGTAAAATTGTTTTGTGGAATTGTATAGTTTTGGTTTATCCGATTTGCATGGTGATAATCGTGTTCATAATTCTACAAATGGATCAGATGGACCAAGTGGATTTGGCTTTGAATTGACATTTCGCCTTCTTAAAGACTCTTCAGAAACATCTCCTCCTTCTTGGCCTGCTCGTTTGATGCAGTCACTTGCTAAATATGTTTTTAGAACTGGTATAGTTTAATATAGTTACTAAAGTCATTATTATATATTATTATGATTATTTTTTGCTACTAGGTTAAAATACCATAAATCTTCCTAATTACGTCACTGACCATAATCAATAATATTGTTATGTATTTCTAACAGCCCAATATACTGACAACTAGATGATGGGTAAGGAAGTAGCTTGGAATGTTAATAAATTAAAACCAGTAATATTCTAAGTGCAGAATAATTACTTTATTTGAAAATGATTCTAAGTTCAAATGATTAGATTAAAACTGGAGTTAAGGTGCTTTTTTATCTGTAGTAAATCACATCTAAATGTGGGTTGTTTCAGAGTTTTATATACCTTTTTATCTTACTCTATCCTACTTCTAGAGATTTTCATGGTGGTCAAATGACGTAAGTTATCCCATAGTAAAATACAGTAGATACTCATGAATGATTTCTATTTTTTAGATGCTGTATCGCCCACATAATTATACATAGCAGCTATGTTGCTGATAATATTACTGCATCACTATTTATGCATAATATATATTAGTATATTCTTTTATAATAAGTAAATTTTCTGTGTGCAATATATTTCTAATATGCAATAATAATACCCCAATGCTTATGTTACCAACCAATTATACTAAGAAAGTGCAGAGGCGGTTTGAACAATTACATCTTACCGGGGCAAATAAATTTAAAACACCCACCTACCCTAAAAAAATTGTTCGTGCTTCGCTCGATTTAAATAATAACCGCTTTAACGTTAATGACGTATCACCAAATATGTTCTTTCATTTACTGGTATATTAGATTTTAATTTATTTAACTAAAATATACCTAAATAATCAGTGTAAAGCTAAAAAATAAAATTTTTTTTATTAAAACAAAATTTTTTTACCGGGGTGGTGCCCCGGTAGAAGGTGCTTACAAGCCGCCTCTGAGAAAGTGCTAATTGATCCCATATATATGTACAGGTTGTATTTCCTTCCTGTATTATAAAATCTATATCATAGTTTTATTTATATTAATTATGATATAAATTATCATAGCACTTATAATTTTTGATATTTATAACATATAAGTAACAATTACTTTGAAATTATAGGAAATACATTATATGCTGGTGATCATGTATCTTGGCATTGTGGTTTGGATGGTAGTGAGAGTCGTTTACAACATATGTTGATGGGCGAAGATCCTCAACTACAGGTCACTGTCACACCACATGGATCAGTTAGATTCGTTCAAATTGTTGGTGCATGTTTAGAAGAATTACAAGCTGTTCAAAGATGGAATGGGCCAGGAGTATTGCAAATATTGAAAAGACATTCAGTGTATGTACACAATTTTTATAATAAATACAATATATTATCATTTATTACTAAAAAAAATTAATTAAATTTTAAATTTTATCTTCTGTTTATTTTAATAATGTACATTCAAATTCCATTTCTTCTTCTGCCAACTTATTCAATATAATATATTTTTCTTCAATTTTCATCCTACCTATTCTTTTATTGACACATTCACCCTCATACAACCATGAACTATGTTCTAACATAAATTTTTTGCCTAATAGTGTTTTGTCGCTTTAAATTTATTGAAAAACATATTTTCAAATGGACTAGACAGTATACAGGGTGTTTCACGATGAACTAACAATTTGACATTTGAACCTAACTGACATTTGTCAGTTCATCGTGAAACACCCTGTATAATATGCTTTTTTCTTGTTTAACTGCTGTCACACAATTGCATATCTTATTATAAGAAGCTTGAATCATATAATTATTGACAAACAATATGGATTTAGACCTGAAAATCAACTATTACTAGTAGTGTTTTATTCATATCTTATCTAACTGAAATAGAAAGAAGCCAAGTCAATTTGATTAAAACTAATATAAAGTACGCCTTTGATACATCATACATATCTATCCTGACAAATATATAATTTTGTGTCACGCAAGGAGGTCATCTTAGACTTTTACTTTTCATTTAATTCATCAACTCTATAAACAAATGGATAATTGAGGTAAAATGCATACTTTTTGCTAATGCTATAAAAATATTATATATAATTCCTCCACATTCAACTTATGGTTTTAACTATCGATCGCACAAAATGTTCTTTAATAAAGGCACCCTCATATTGTCTGCCTTACTGATAAATGTTTAGTTTTAATTTACTTTGTTGTTATTTTTACTTAATTAAAATTATATTAATATTCTATAATATATTCAATGTGTATTTTGTGTATACATACTTAGATAATTATTGATTGACGTTAATTTAATAAATAAATAAAAATTAAACTTTATTTTTTTTAAGTTGCCTGTAATTGGTAATTTTGTATTTCTGGTGTTTTAAAGTTTATAATGGTACCATTTAATATTCTTCTATCTTCTAGTACTGGAGGTTCATGGCTAATAACAAATATGCGTAGAGGTGAAAGTATGTTTGATGTGGATCCTTCTGTTCACGATGAAATTGCTGATGGTATCAAAACTGAAGGTTCAAATTTATGTGGTATAAGTGCTCACTGTTCATGGGAAGAATCAAATAACAGATGTATGTATGCAATTTATAAGTTTAATATTCACATTTAATTATTAATTTGAACAATAATTTTTAAATTTTAGGCGACAAAGCATTAGTTTATAAGTCAGTTGAACATTCTATGAACAATTTACGTATTATTAATAACTCAAGAGCACCAAATGGGTAATTTTTTAATAAAAAGTTTTAAAATGTAACTATTTTGTTAATTTATTTACTAGGGATTTAAAAGAAACTGATGGAAATTCAAATTATAGAAGTTGTGAATTATCAGAATTGACCCAAGAACAATTCATAGAAAATGTTCATTTAACTTTTAATTTAGAAGCTGGACTTTTGCTACCTTTTGTATTAAAGTAATACTTAAATTAATTTTAAAAAAATTTTAAATATATTAATTACAAATTTAATTTCCAGAGGTCGTATTCGACATGGTCGTCATTTTACTTTTAAAGCATTAACTGGTAATGCGACTATTACTTTTGTTGCTCCTTCTGTATCTGGATCTCTTGTGAGTGATGAAAAACCATTTGTTGCTCAAGGGTCTTGGTTACAAGTATTGGTGCCAAATAGTTTCCTTGATACAATGGAATCTAGTTTAAAGTTCCTCAACGAGCCAGTCATGGTAAGTGTATAGTGACTATAGTGTATACATAATACTTAATACTCATATTAGAGATTTCAATATATATTTTTATTATTTAGAAAATTATAGTTGGTATTTATTTTTTATACTTTTACAGGAGCCGTTGCCAAAAACTATCCATTGGCCTGATAGAAATTTAACTATAACAATTAATCCAGATAAATTATAAAAAAAATTTTTTTCACTTTTTTACTCTTAAATTATTGACCCATTTGTTTTCTTTATCTAAATACCTTATAATATTAGTTCCTCTAATACTTATCTTTGTTTAATCTTTATTTAATCTGTATTATTATTATTATTATTTATTTTTTTTTACAGTAATTATTAATTTACTTTGTAAACCTTTCATGCAGTATTAAAAAAAAAAATAGTGTCTTTAAACATATCATATTGTTTTTAATTGTAGTATTTATAAATAAAATGTCTTACTTAAAAAATTATAAACGACATAAACTTTATGGATTATGTTCCCATTTGTCAACACCTATCGAAAATTTAGTTTAATAGATGATTTACAAAACAATATTCCTTTATATTTCTTTTTAGTTTGGTTTGGTTAATAATAATTTGACCCTAGAAAACTAATACAAAACACATTAATTTGTATATAAATTAACTTTGAGTTAAGTAAAACTATGTTATACATGCTAAAGTTCATCTAGTAAGATGATTTCTTAATCTATCCATTTCAAACAATAATCAATACCACCTGTACTAGCTGCTTATAGACCAGTTTCTGAAATGTATAAGGAACAAAAAAAAAAAAATGTATTTCTTACTATGTTTTAGGTGTTAAAATAACATTTTTTCTAAGGCCAATCTTTTTAAATATAATTAGTGATATTAATATACCATTTTTAATTTATATTAATTAACAATAGAATTATTAGTTATTACTAAGTCATATTCATAATATGTGCTGTATCAATTTTTATTTATTGTGATTCGAATAAATAGTTATTTTGCAAGAAAGAAATTACTAAGATTTTAAATTCTGAATAGAGCGATGGCCGATGAATGTATTCATTTTACAATGATGATTTGTCATTTGTGTGTTCTATAATTTTTTTTTTTTTTTCGTGTATGTATACACAATAAGTAGTAGAACTATCTTGATGGTGGTTTTTAACAGCAAATTAGATCTAGTTAGTACTTCAGACAGGTCAAAAGTAATAATTCCTAGTATTTTTCACTAAATGTGATCATTTTTTATGTAAGATAAAATATTGAGAATATTTTGACTTTTTTTTATAGTTCTGTACAAAAATTTGAAGTTTATAGGCATATATATATTTTTTTATAAGCATCAAATTCTTACATTTTTATAATATTTGTCAAAATCACGAAAATTTGTAAATTGTTTTGCAATTGAAATTAAATTCAAGTTTGCTTATACATTTTTGTATTGAAATTAAAAAAATTAAATATGTTTATACATCAACTTGTAGACATTTCAAATTTTAACAAAATTATATATATTTATAAAAATAATAATAATATTTATAATTTTTTATTATTATTTAAAAATATTATTCATAGGGATTTCAAACTTTTACGTGAATTATGAATTTTACTGTAGAAACGCTATGAAATTTTCAAAATATATTAATTGATTTATTGCTAATATTAATTTATATAATGAACGATATATCTATTCATACTGTTATACAGTAAAGTATTATTGATTAAAAAGTTATTAACAATTATAATATAAACATATAGTATGATAAAAATATACTTAGTCATACATATAACATATTACATTATTATATTTATAAATACAATGTTAACGTTAAAAATTAAATCATCATACTGTAAATTAATAGTAAAATAAATTACTTTAATAGCAATATTATTTAATAGTATTATGAAATATTTTTAGTGATACAGGCTAACTGTCCGTCTCCTCTAGAATCGTTTTTTTTGTACAATGATTTATCATTGAATTTAAATTAAATTCATCTATTAACAACGGCCAATTAAAAAAATACTGTAGAGCAAATCAGTTATCCACTTACCCACCTCTTTAGATTCTGAACACTCCGTTCAGGAGTGATGAATGTATTGATTTTACAATGATGTGTGTTTTTTTTTTTTTTTTTTTTTTGTGTCTGTCGACAACATTTGGGACAGTAAAAATGCTTCGATTTTCAACTTCAGCCCCTCTTTGAAAAGGAAATCGGATCTAGTTGGTACTTTGGGGGGTCAAAAGTTAAAATTTTTCAATATTTTTTAAATGAGTCGGGAAAAACCTTAAAAAAATGACGGAAAACGGGATTTTTTACGCACAACCAGTTTTCGACCAAATCGAATTTTTTATTTTGCTATAACTCAAAAACTAATCGATGTAAATACTTGAAATTTTCACCAAATGTTTATATTAGCGTTCTCCATACACAGTTAAATTTTCAAAGAATTTAGACTTTTTTTGAACTATTTATAGACAATTTAAATTTATTATTTTTCTAAGTATTTTTTTTTTAAATAACGATAAAAATTTTTTGGCTGACCAGAAAATCATGAAAATTTAATACAAGGTTTCTTATAAGTTGTTCTTAAAGTGATAAAAAAAAATCCGAAATCGTTAGTCACAAATTTTTTTTATAAGTGCTTAAAGTTCGAATTTATACGAAATATGTCAAAATTGCGAAAATTTGCAAGTAATTTTGTGGTTGAAAAATCGTAAAATTTTTTTCTTTTATAACTAAGTTTTGAAAATTTGGTACAAGGTTCTCCATAAATTTTTCTTTAAATATCTGTAAAAAAAACTATACCGGATTCAGACAAAAAATTTTTATGAGTGTTTGAAATTTAAATTTTTACAAAACCGCGTTAAATAATGGTTTAGCCTCAATCGATTTTTGATATTTGTTGTTATTCAATCAGTATAAGTCGTAAATACTTGAAAATTTTACCAGTTATTGAGATTGCCATTTTCTTTACGTGATTTGATTTTCAAAACATTTTGACTTTTTTTGAGCTATTTGTAGACAATTGAAATTTTCAATTTTTTTTTATTTTTTTTTTATAAATGTTGATAAAAAAAATTTAGCTGGCACAAATTACTTGAAAATTTAATTGAAGGGTCTACATAACTTGTTCTAACTCTCATTCAAAAATTATAAAAATACATAGGCACAATTTTTTTTTATTAGCATTTGAAGTTCAAATATTGACAAAAATTCGTCAAAATCTTGAATATTTTTCACTATTTGGTAGTTAAAAATTTATAAATATTGTACTATGCTGTCCATAAGTTAAGCTTAGAATAATTATAAAAAAGTTTGAGGATTATTCAATTGAAAAAATTTCACGTGTGTTTAAAGTTTTAATTTTAATTTGAAATCAAAAACACACGTGTAAAATAACTTTTTACTAATAAATAATTTTCGATTTTTGTTATTTTGAAAAAAATTATCAAACGTAAGATCTTGAAGCTTTTACTTAAGTGTTTGAATTTGTGAATTTTTTTCAAAATATAATATATGACAATATTTAAATATAATATATCCCAGACTGACAAATCATCTCCGTTCAGAATCGTTTTTCGTATACAATGATACCTATCATTGCATTCAAATTTAACCTACCATAGTCCGAGGTCCACCCCATCACCTAATGTACAGCAGAGCGATACTCACTTACCCGCTTTTTTATTTTGAAAATCACTATTCACTAGTAATTTGTATAAAATTATAGGCAATATATAGGTAGGTATGTGTTATTATAACTTAATATCAATACATAATGCATAACTAATTTACTAGCTTTATAAAAAATAGATGACATATTGACATCTAACTTGTCACTTTGTCAGTTATTAGATAAAGCAATACTGCAATACGCGTCTTTATAAACAGTTGAATGTTTAATAAATAAAACACATAAAGACAAACGTGCATTGTTTACAATTCAAAGAATTATGTTCAAATGTTTTATTTCAAGTCTATTATAAAATACAAAGTATAGAGATTTACGATATTTGTTGATTGAACTAATAAAATAGTTAATAAGCACATAAATGTATTTTCATAAAGATACAGTTTTAAATAATAATATATACCTATGTTTATAAGCTGCCATTCAGTGGTTTAGCGATACATAATTTTTGTATGGTGAAAAAAAGCTTAATGGAAAAAAAACATAAATATAATATATACTTAGTTATACTATTGTCTATTAACTATATCATAGTTCATAGTCGAAATCGAAAACAATTAATTGAAAATTTGTTTTTATTAAGTATAATATACTATATAGCAACGGTTGGCAACTTGGGGACCGCAGAAGGCAGAAAGCTGAACCATCAAAATATCTCAATAAGATTGTATAATTAATTTATTATAAAGATTTGGCAAAAAATTTTTTGTCCGGGTTTAGTTTATTTATTATTTTAATCTTCCGGAGTCCAATAGATATTACTTTCCGACCCCTGCTATTAAGATGATTCACCAAGCATGATCACCCCCATTTTTTTCTTTAATTGTATAGTAAATAATACATTTTGATATACCTAATACAAAATTTGAATGATCAGTTTCTCAGTTATTTTTTTTTTAATTTATTGATAGTAACGTCCGCTAGGCCGCTAGGGCAAATAGTACAAAAGATACATAAAACATAGGTTGGGGTTGTTAGGGGTAATATTAAGTATACAATTAATGAACAAACAACAATTTTTAACTTATAACTATCACTAAAGAAAAAATTAAAGTTGGATAGATGTTCGTTACTGTAGTGTTAAATTTTTTTGATGGGACTATAAATAACAACCAAATATTTGTTCTACATACTTGTTTGTTATTTATATATAGAACCATGTCCCTTAAAAATGGTTTTACAAAAATATAAAATAGATATATTATGTATAATATGTATATATTGGATCTTGTGTTAATAATATTTGTACCATTTTTAGAAATTATATATGTTGATATATGGATAGTAGACACTTAAGTTTTCAAATCGTCAAATCTCCGGTATCCTTCAAATCTATTAATTTGAACCTATATTTATCTTTAGTACCTAGGTACTAAATTACTCAAAAAATACTCGTTTAAATTTTGATTTCAATAAAACATTCTGAGAAAAATTATCCACTAAATAATTTACAGTTCAAAAGGGGATTCTTTTTTTAAATGTAGAAGGATGATATATTATATACCTTTCTTTACAGGACACTTCTTGAGTAATAAAACAAGTCTTAAGAATTTTAAAGTTAAGTATACTTGTATAACTGTTTAAAAATTCCAAAATCGAATTTTAAATAACTGCAATAATAAAGAAAAAGGGAGTGAACTTGCTTAGGGATTAGGGAATTATCCTATATATATATATTTCATACATGATATACTTATAGTACTTATACAATATATATGGATAAATAACTATAACTAATAGTACCTATACTATACATTATTATTCCATTCCAAATCCTTCAGCGTTTAGTATAGCCGTCACCAGTTTTTCTTTAAGTCGATCGTGATCCGAATATTGCGGCAACACTAATTGATTAAAACATGTATGCGCTTCGGGCAAATAATCAGATCTATTAGGACCCCTAGTTATTTTGAAATTCATATCTCCCATACCACCAACTGGCACACGATCGCTTCCAGTGACGAACAGTAAGAATTTACGCTTTTGCTCGTTCGACAAAGATTCAATAACATTCCAAAAGACGCTATACGTAAATAAAAAACCATACAATATATAAATATTTATAAATTTAAAATTTTAATTTCAGAGACTGAAAGTCAATCATAGGTACATACAATGGTGTAGCCAAGAGGAAGGAGGTTAAATGGGCTATAGTCCCTCAATTAGCCGTATTTTTTATATTGTTTTGAAATATTTAAATTTAAATATGAAAATTGTCGTACAAATTTTAATTATTTAAAATAGTTAACACATTAATGGCAAATCAACGTTAATATGTTATCAGTTTTTTATTTTTATTGTTATTGTTTTTGATTTTTAATAACTCAAGTTAAAAGTATTTAGCCCCCCCGGCCCCTATAAAAAATCCTACCTACGCCTTTGGTCATATAAATATAAATTTGTTATTGTTATATGTTTATTAATTATTATGATATAAAATTAGCAAGTTAGGACAGTTAGGTAGGTACTGGTTATTCACCAAATAATGCTGTCGTCCGGTCGATATCCATCGTATTCAGTGGCTTTGCGTAGTTCGTTCAAATCTAACGCATCCGTGCCGCAGACTAACAATTCGACTTCTTCTGGTCTCAGCATCTGCACAATAACAATATTATTATTTCTCAAGACGGCTGACAACACATTTTACCCCAAACAAATAAAATAAATGTATAATAATATTATATGACTAGAGCACTTGCAATTAAGGCATTCGAAGCGCATACGCTGTGAAATCCAAAATAAAATGCCCGGAACTGTTCGTAAATGGATAAATTTAGTATCCAGTTTAGATACAAGTTTACATACTCTTCACGACTTTCATTCGTAACTGGTATATTTTCTCCATTTGGTTTAAGTTTGTGGGTTTTGGGTGTCTTATGTTCCTCTAATGATACCTATTTTATATTTATAAACATATATTATTTATGTATAGACATCGTACGTATACTAATTTGTTATAATTAATTGTAGGTATAATATACAATTTTTTATTTTTTATATGTGCCTGTAGTTTACGCAATTATACGCATTTATACCAGATATACCTTATTATATAAGGAGACAAGGAGTAAAGACTATAATATAATATGGTTCTAATATACTTACATGGAAAAATACGTAAATAATAAATAAAGAAAATACCTCTAATTCAAAATGTGTAATGATTATTGTAATAAATGATTACCATAAATTGCCAATAATGTAAGGTATTATATAATGACTATAATGAGTTATAAAGAATAATTTACCATTAGGTATTTAGGTTAATATTTGTTGAGCGGAGTAGGACCTACATTTTTTATAATTTAAAAAATTGTTTCCATCTTTGACATAACTACTAATAAAAATTAAAATATGTTAAGTATTCGTAGGAATGGTAGTCATTTTTTGAAATGCAAGAATCAATTATTGAATTCAAGTTTAACACATACATTACAGACTACAGTTACGAAATAAAGGGATAGGTACACACTACACTTGATACGATGATACCTAATTTACAGCAGTTAAAAGTTGTAATTTCAGTTTCTAAGTTAAGTGATAAATTCACGAATGTATTAATTTTATAATAAAATGATACAGGTAATCAAATTTCAATTATAAAATAATTTACAATCCTTCATTATTTTGACGAGTCTTGATTTTTTTTGACAGAGCTGTCAAACGTTTGAAATTTTTTTATTTTTATTTATACTTAGTAAAAAACGAGAAATAAAATCGAAGGTCTATAAATATCTCGAAAAGATTAAAAAATATAGCCGCTCAAAATTGTTTATCGTAGGTATGCAATGGTTTATTATTCAATTCAAATTTAACACATCCATTACAGTAACATATATTAATTGACTTACTTGTCACTTTTTTTTATCACAAATATGGTTTAATATGGCTGAAGAAAAAAATATCAATATTAAAATTTTTGAAAATAGTGGTGCCTATAAAAAGGTTTAATTCCAAGATTTTATTTTAACATCATTTTCTTTGATTCTTTAGTAAATATTTATTAACCAATAATAAACCATTCAACATAAACGTTGATTTAATTTAAATCATATCTTTCTGAATAATTTTTTTTATGAAATTTTCAAATTTATTTTTGAAAATATTATTATTTCAAATTGTTTATATTTTACAATAATAATTTTAACATTTTTGAACCAGTAAGTTGAGTAGGCTTACTTAGGTACATCCCCTATAGTAAACTCTTTATTACGCCAAGTCGCCCATATTATATAATTTAAGTAGAGTGCAGTGAACTTAGATTACTATATTATATACATAGGCGTGCGCACGGGGTATGCAGGGTATGCACTTGCATACCCTGCGACAGACGCTTGGGGCACATGAACGTCATGAACAATGTCTCTGTTCATAATTTAAACGGGATTTTTATAAAATGGTAATGCGATACCGATATGGAGTAAGGACTTGTTTTTAAATTAATTTAGGACGGTTCTCAATAATTTAAGGAAATATTGATTTTATTTTTAGTGTAGGTATTTACTATTTATATATCCCAAGAAATGACAGCGATTACATCTATTCTTTAATTTGACGATATCTAAATACTGATAATAATTAATATAATAATATAGTAGTTAAAGTATACCAGGGAAGAGAAGGCTTGAATTATAACAATTATATTGTATAATGTACATTTTCATTTAAATA
Source organism: Schizaphis graminum (assembly GCA_020882235.1). Classification (NCBI taxonomy): domain Eukaryota; kingdom Metazoa; phylum Arthropoda; class Insecta; order Hemiptera; family Aphididae; genus Schizaphis; species Schizaphis graminum. Next base: position 85,826,543 of record CM037032.1, on the reverse strand, counting down.
AACATGTTTGTAAAAAAAAATAATCAAAAACGATGAAAAATCTATTTTTTCTTATGTAAAGTAGTAACCTATAATATAATGTCATGCACATTTATTTTAGGGGTATTTATATACAGGGTGTAACCGATAGAATTGACTTTTGGAATAACTTTTTTTCTAATCAATTTTTTTCTATTTTTTTTTTTTTATTTATCATTTATAGACCCTAGCGCTACATGTACAATATAAAAAAAAAAAATTTTATTTTTTAATAAAAAATATAAAAAAATAAAATTTGAATAAATTTTTATTGGAAAAATTCAAAATATATTGTACATGTAGCGCTAGGGTCTATAAATGATAAATAAAAAAAAAATAAAAAAAAAATGATTAGAAAAAAAGTTATTCCAAAAGTCAGTTCTATCGGTTACACCCTGTATATGGGGGGGGGGGCACATTTTATAAGCTGCATGCCTGCATACCCTGCGAACAAAGTCTGCGCACGCCTATGATTATATATACTATATAGTTTATAGTATATAGTATATAGTGTATTTGACCGCTAAAATAAGATACCTACCTGATAAATAATATGTATTATAGCCTAATATAGGTAATGATATAATATATAGGTATATAAATAAAAATATAAAATATTATAAAATTACTTACCTACTTTGAATTATATAAAGTTAATGCAATATTGTTTTTACTTAAATTATACAATTTAAAATGTTTAGAATGAGTATAATAGTTATAAATAAGTATAATACTCTTTAAAAAAATAATATTGACTGATTGTTACCTGAAATGTAAGTCCCATATCTTCTTGAACGTTTCCTTCATATTCAAGAAGTTGTCTTAAGCCACTGGCTACATCCTAAAATTAAACTTCGGCAATTAGTAAAAATTATAAAATCAGAATAAGATGATTTTAATTTTCAACTACTAACTAGACATTAATAACTTAATTTTGTGGTGTAACGAGAATAATCTATTTTTAAATATCCATAAATTTAAATTTATGAAATTTTACCTAATTAAAAATTCCGTTAACTCTTAATACTCAATTTCTGGCTTTACTATCAAGCTTGTTAATCAATTTAAAAATGTTGGTATAATTTTTGATCCTAAATTAAATTTTTCTCTTCATACTGAAATGATAAAACATAAAGCTTTTCGTAACTTGGGATTCATTAAACGTACTTTTGGCGTATTGTTAGATCCTATTCCTTAAAAATGTTCTACTTCTATCTTGTCCGTTCTATTAATCTAGAGTACTACCCCCTCATCTGGATAAATGATACGTCGAAACAAAATATTACGCTAGAACCTGTCTAAAATAACTTTCTACGTTTCATCTCTTCTAAATTCCACATAAACAGACCTCTTCATGGCATACATAATAATGTTTTAAATTTTCTTAATATTTCTCTACTCTTTGACCGTCGTACACTTTTACTCAGTAAATTTTTTGCAAAAACTGATATTAGGCTCAATTGACTGTCCTGAAATTCTCTCTTTAATCCGTTCTATAAAATTAATAGTCTTAATACTAGAGATCCAAAACCTTTTATCTACTTTTCTCAACTAAAAGTTAGATCTCCCACTAACCTTCTTATGGCTGCAGAGTGCAGATAATACTTTTGTCTTTATTGATTATACTTACAAATGTATTATTTTTTTTTAAACTATATTCGATTTGTATTCTATATCTAGTTTTAAGTTTTATTATTATATTCAATGTCTTTTAAGTAAAAACTATAAGTTTTTGTATAAATTTGTTGTATAAATTTGTATTATGTATTATATCATAAGATTTAATTAACACACAATGTTAATATTATTATGTTTTAAGACTTGCGTTAAATATTAAATATATAAATAAATATTTAAATACTAAATAATATAGTATTTTTTAAATATCACTAAATGATAGATATAAAGTTATTAAAAAAAAACTAAGTAGATGAAAGTGCGATAGATAAGTATCATATTATATAGTCACTACCTACCTACCTACATACTCGTTAACTAGATAAGCATAATAGGTGTATTAAGATGAGATAAGTTATAATTAAACAAAGTATTATACTAAATATCTTATTGTATATTTTTATTTGTACCTATATATAATGGTTAATTGGTTAAACATTTTTAGTATTTTTAGTATAATAGACAAAGCCAAGATTTAGGGTTTAGGATTTTTTTTGAAAAGGGAGATTTTTTTCTTGATTAAAAAGTTTAGAAATTTAGTGCAATTTTTCTTGCAAGTCAGTCCAACAGAAATTTAAAACTATAAAATACATACAAGCACAATTTTTTATAGGCATTTGAAGAAAAATAACATTAATTTTTTCTATAAATTAAATTAAGTTATTTTCCTTACTTATTGTTGATCGTAAAATTTAGAATTAAGAATTTAATAGTTTTCATGTGGCATTTGAAATTTGAATATATTAAAAATTAAAATGTATAATATAAATGATAGCCAGAGAAAAGTGCACGGGTATAGGGGTATAGCCATAGTAGTTGCAACAAGGAACAGATTTAAAAACAAAAAATATACCTTTAAAATTTATGATTTAATGCATTAAATTCATGCACTCATAACAGATTTTTTTTTTTAAAATGCATTAAAAAATGTTCTTAAAATTATTTATAACATTGAAAAAATTTGTTTAATTATATATAAATTGTTGTTCTTAGGTATAATATATTCGTATCATTATATATATACCTACCTAAATGTCTACACGTATCAACAATAATTATAACTGACATCGCATTTATCTGATTGGTAAAAACATTATCAATAATGAAAATAGAAGTAGTACGACATTACATAATTATACGATGAATATTATTTTATTTTATTTTTTTTAGAATGAATATAGTAGGGGTTGACTAGCGAGAAGAGACTCGCGAACCACCAAATATATTAATAAATATGGAAGAGCCAAAATGTAAAAAAAAGGTCATACATAAATATATATATACATAAATTCATATTAAAAAAATGTTTTTGTAAAAATGTTACGATAAGATACGAGCCGCCGCAAAAGCTATGACGCGAGCCGTGGTTTGGCCATCCCTGGAATAAAGTAATATAGAATATAGTGAATATACTAAAGAATTTTATCCATTCTTATAAAAAATAATTTAAAAACATAAAAATGTAAAAAAATACAAAACAAAAGTTATATTTTTTAATTCCTTGATATATGAAATGAACTTAGTGCTTGAAAAGCAATGTTTTCAGACATTCAGAAAAAAACGCAATTTGCATTTAAATCCGTTCCCTTGTTATATGTATTTACTACTATTTAGTACTAACTGGCATAATCTCGTTTAGGTCGTCTAACGTGGGGTTTTGAACGACTCCCACGCTATCGTCGTTGACGGTGGGTACGACTGGTGGTGATAAAAGTTTTCTGTAACAAATTCCTGGAAAACTCAAGTCCAGTATAATAGAATTATACACTGCTAGTCCCATCAGTACACCGATTAGGTTATATTCGCGGAGGTTCGTGTGGTCCTTTTGTCCGGTACTAAACCAATAGCATCGAGAGTGTGAGTAATACACGAACATCCCGTATTCGACATGAAATATTTCGCGAATAAGCAGTAAAAACCATTCTTTCGTCAGACCACCCATGTCCAATCCTGGTTCCCCAGCGAATGTCACTTTTAACTTTTTCTTTAAATCTTTTTGTTTGAAAGCAATCTGTAACACGTTTATAAATTTTAGTACTTATAGTAATTAACAGTAATATACTAATATATGTATTATATAGTATTTTATTTTCTATTAATATTCTGCTGATTAGGAAAAACTTTCTGTTTGCTACCCCAGTTTTTAATTTTCATAATCATCACTAAATACTTTAAAATCTGAAAAACAATCTCAGTTCATATTCGTCTATATAACTTTTAAAACCGTAACTAAATTTTATATACACCTAACACCTACTGTAAGTCTAACTAATATTAGACAATAAAAATTATAGATAGGTACCTATGTGTGTGACAATGTGTCATGAGATTTTTATAGACACTTTAATGCCATAATTAACTTCAATATAAAGTTTAACAAATAATAAAAATTGAATTGCTATAAAATTATTTTCAATTTTTATCTATTTCAATTTAATTTTTAAATTTCAAATTAAAAATAAAATGTAATAATTCAACTAAATTATAAATATTAAATAGGAGATTCGATATTTTCATTGATTATAGTCATTTTCAAAATATGACTATTACATCCATATATATTCATTAATAAATAATAATAAAATATAATTAGTAATTACTAAGCAAAATAAAACAATAGATTTTATTTTATTTTATTTTATTTTATTACTCTAAGGATTTTACCATTGGCAAGCTTGTTAGTTATAACTTTCTCCATATTAATTTTTTTTTATGTACATAGATTAAATATTTTTATAGTTTTATGAGTATCCCCGACTCCGGGTATTCGCCATAATAAATTGTATTGTAAAATAATAAAATATATTATTTTAGATTCTGAACGAAGTGATGAATGTATTGCTTTTACTATGATGTGTGTTTTTTTTTTTTTTTTTTTTTTTTGTGTGTCTGACGACAACATTTGGAGCAGTAATAATGCTCCGATTTTTGACTTCAGCCCCTCTTTGAATAGGGAATTGAATCTAGTTGGTACTTTAGGGGGGTCAAAATTAAAATTTTCTAATAGTTTTCAAAAAAATCGAGAAAAACAAAAAAAAAATGACAGAAAAATGGAAATTTTACGGAAAAATCACTTTTCGACAAAATCGATTTTTTGATTTTGCTGTAACTCAAAAACGAATTATTGTAAATACTTGAAATTTTCACCAAATGTTTATATTATGGTTATCTCTTTACAGTTAATTTTTCAAAATATTTTGACCATTTTTAAGCTACTAATAGACAATTGAAATTTTCGACTTTTCTAAGTTTTTTTTTCTTCAAATGCCGATAAAAATTTTTTGGGTGGCCAGAAAATCTTGAAAATTTAATACAAGGTTTCTTATAAGTTGTTCTTAAAGTGATAAAAAAAAATCCGAAATCGTTAGTCACAATTTTTTTTTATAAGTGTTTAAAGTTCGAATTTATACGAAATATGTCAAAATTTAAATTAAATTTCATACGCTCATAATGCGAATGTTGGCCATAGTAACCATAGTAACATAATATAAAAACTATACTATTTGTTTCAAAATAGAATATTTGACAATATTTAAATATAATATATCCTAAACTGACAAATCATCTTCGTTCAGAATCGTTTTTCGTATACAATAATGATACCTATCATTGCATTCAAATTTAACCATCCATAGTCTGAGGTCCACCCCACCCCCTAATATACATCAGAGCGATACCCACTTACCCGCTTCTTTTTACTCTGATATAGTCATAGGCATAACTTAATGTAGTGGGGCTAGATTACTAAAAATATTTTATATCAATTTTTTTTTAATTTGAATATTACTTATTCTTTCTATTGGTGTTTACAACTGACTTGAATGATTATCTGTTTATATGAAATATTATATATTTTTTTATATTGTAGACAATAGTAAAGTTAAAATTAATATATGTTTATAAGCACATACATTTTCCCAAAAATTCTGGGGGGCTAATGCCCACCCAGGCCTCCCTAGTTACACCTATAGATATAGTATAGGTAAGTTATAGACTCATTTAATGTATAAGAACTGCTATTAGGCATTGCAATTAAAATATGTTCTCAAGTTAATATACTGATATATTATAATTAATACCAAATGAGATTATATTGTTATATTTATATTTAAAAGTGAAAAAATGTTAATCCACCCCTTTGTTTTTTATAATGTGATATATTTTATATTTAGATAATAAATGAATAAAACGATCTTATAATTAATTATGATAAAAAAATATAAAATTATAACGAACTTCAAATCAAAACATGACATTATATGAATCAAATTATTTTACAAGGAAGGAACATATTTTGGTTTTTTCCGGACTAATAAATCAACATATAGATACGGATATATGTCGGAAATACAAATTTAAACAACTGAACAAAATAAAAACGTTACAAAAATAATAATTGCAGTGGTAGAAGTAAGTATAGTATAGGTCATCATTATATATTTAGCTTATAACTTTTAATTAAACAAACTTTTTATTTATTATAGAAGTCAAAATCTTATGTGATTACAAATTAACATTCTTTAACTGTTTACAAAAACATTTGAAAAACAAACAATAGTTGATAAAACATTAAAAATAATTTTGATTTTAATAAAGTGAATACGTGTAATATAAGTGAATATACGTTATATTGAATATGTTATACATATTTAATTATGCAATCATAATTATATATACCAATAAAAACTAATATTTTTATAAAACTTATAAGATTTAACTATAATACATTAATACAAGCCGCGTGGATGTTCCCCGAAGTGGAAAATTGAAATATTTAAAAAAAGACTAGAGATTGAAATTATTTTATCAAGATTTGCGAGAGATAATTGCGGTTTTTAGAGATTTAAAATTTTATTTTTACCTCATTTAATGAATCTTGTACCAAATGTGATCTTCTGACGTTTATATTTAAAAAGAATATATCGATATTAGGTGTCTGCCTTCTTGCAACTTTAGATACCAATGACTTTCTAGCATTTAGAATCATTTGCTGTTCTGAATCTTTAGTAAGTATGATTCTTTTTGCAACAATACTCAAAATAAATGGATATTGGCAATAAGAAAAACATTCATACGGTCTAAAACTTTGCCAATTGTAATAATCACGCATTAGATCAATGTGATCTAAAGCAGAGTTATACAATTCAGTAAAATGTAATAGTTCGGTTCCTAATTTGTTGGCTGCATCTAGAATACATTTCAAATAACTCTAAATACTTTAATTTAATTAGTTTAATATTATTAATGTTTATCTTTTAATATTTTACATATCAGTAAAAATTTTAATAAACGATTTTCAAACTTACTTATTAACGCTAAATTTTTCGTGGCTGATGGTATCCACCAAAGTGTCTTTCCTAAAGGTGGTAAAGATTTGTCATTTGGAGAAAATTGCCGTAAAGTTATAAATTGCATAATATATCTTATTAATGACCTTAATTTATCCAGTTCCAATCTTGAATATAGAAATTAAATGTATTAGCTAATTAGATAAATTATATATATCTATGATTAAAATATATGATATATTGCTTAATAAAATAAATGGTCTTATCAGGGTACTAAAATTCTATTAAATTTAGTTTTATAGATTTTATTAAATTATTATGCATTTTTAATTTGTATGATATATTTTTATATATATATATATATTATATATATATATACAATATACATATATAGTTTTATACGTAGAATTAAAAGTAAATTAATTATAAAAATCCACAAACAAATATTTATTTTTACAAAATATTTTAAATTAAATATGCACCATGCAATATTTAGAAAAAAATCCAATAGTTGTCTCGTTAGTCGTTAAAATGTAAAAATGTAAAATTAACACTGACAAATGAAAAATAAATTTATTATATAAATATAATATATTATTTAAATTTATAAATATAATTACATATTGATTTTATTTAAAAATATACACAGCAATAAGTAATTATAATCATTGATAATTGAATGTACATATTATATTTATTAATTAAACGACTACCATAATGTTATTTTTATTTATCCATTTCATATTATTAAATACCTAAACACCAATATTGTGTACGTTAATGTAATTTCTTCACTATTGTATTGCATAATATTGCTGACAACGCATTTGACCGAATGCCTACATATATCCCAACGTAGACTATTAATACGTATTATCATTCATTTCTGATCCAGTCTAACATTCGACATACCAATAGACAATAAATTAACTGAAAGTGTCATCATGAAGTTGTTATTGTGTTTTTCTTTAATTTGTGCCATGGCAATAGCCAAACCAATGGATGAAGACAAAAAATCAGAACAACTGCCTACATCATTAAGCACTAAAAATGAGACTGTAATATCAAACCACAGGGTAGAGCGCGATGACAAAATATCTCCGATAGCTCAGGTTTCTTCTGAATCAAACGAAAATAATGAATCAAAAATTGATGAAATAAAAACTACAGATGATAATAAACCAAGGTAATTATAATAATACTCAACAAAACATTTAGTAAATTAGTTATAGTTAAATTAAACTTATAAGGTAATATTTGGTAGCCGATGTCCGGTTATTTAAAATTATAATATAAATTAATATGCTGACATTTATTAAATAACTCTAACTTTATAGCTTTACTTTTAGTAATTAATATAATCATATTATCATTTACCTATATTTAAATTAAAAATTATAACAGATATGAGATATTGAAATCTTCAAATATTCTGACCAGAATATAAGGGAAATATAATAGTTTTAAAATACTTATTATTCAATAATAAGACTCAATTGGGGAAAAACATTTTAACATGCAATTGCTCCAAAAGCACTGTTTCATCCTTAGTATCTTTATTTTAAATCTTATACAACAGTTTTTTTTTACAGTAATTAGTAAGAAAATTCGAATTGAATGCTATATGCTTCAAGCTTGTTTTTTCAAACATTAATAATACATTTTTTCTCATTTATACTTTTATAATTTTAGGATAGCTATTTAAAACTTTTAAAATACCTAGTTTAAAAACATATTGAATAAAAATCTATTTAATTACGTAAGTATTAGTTAGCGTAGTATTGAGTTATTTAATTATTTATTTATTTAATTGATTCCTAACTTAATTTTAACTCTAGTCTCTAAGGTAATGTCAATTAGAGATATAGGTCAGGTAGAACAGAGACGCAAAAAATGATAACTATACGCCAAAAAAGAGAAAAAAAACATTAAAAACCTGAGTTTAAAAACTATACGTACCTATTACCAATAATTTAGGGATTGCTTCGAACATTTATGAAAAAACGTTATAGCCAGTTATACTATTTATAGCCGTTATAGGTACCTTAATTTCGTGTTTATGTACCTATTAAAATAATTTTTTAATTAACAATAAATCTATTTTTTTAAATTGCAATTATTGATCATTTTAATTTCTGTTTAAAACTCCTCTAATACTATGTATTTATAGATTGCCATATCGTGCTTTGCTAACATGTATATGCATATTGCATATTATCCTTATGTAATCAAAAAAGCTGCTTTAACTCTATCATATTTCACTCAATTTTAACATATTTTTTTAAACTATTTTAAAAAATATTAACAAAACAAATTGAAAATGTATGAAAGTAAACTGAATAAATTTTTTTCGAAACGTTGAATTTTCACATTAACTATTGTAAAAAATACATTTAAATATATAGCGATTTAAAAACTACATTTAAATGTAGTGGTATTTCACAGATATCAAAAGTGATATAGGACTTATGGGACTTTTGGTAGATATATAATATATATACTATTACTATTTATTACTATTTCTTAATGTAGTTTGCTTAAAATATAATACCTAATATATAATAATGTTATAATAACTAATAATAAGTACAGTGGCGTATATAATAGGGATGGGTTGGGGCTTCAAACACCCCTTGAAATGTATGGTTGGTACGGGCATTGATTTTGATTGTATAATTAGTTGGAATAAAAGAATGATATAGTATTTAGTTTTATAATAGATAATTAGTTATTACATATTTTTACATAGACGTTTAAATTATTAGTATATTTAATATAATATATATATATTAATATTATATACATAATATTATGTATAGTGAATTACAATGGATTTAATTAAAATAAGAAACTTGTACAATAATTTATTGATATTATATATCTAGTTAATATAATATTGCAGTAAAAATATAATTATTTTTATTATGGTTAAATGAGTTGGTATACAACTTAATTTGTAATAATTATTGCTCATTTTTTATAGTAAAATGTAGTTTTAATAAATAAAATACTGAACAGGAAATCACGGTTGCCAATGGTGATTAACCGTCAACAAAATTTCTATTTATAAAAAAATATAAACCTATTATAAAATTATGTTTTATAAAAAAGATTAATTTAAGAACTAAAATGTGATTTTTTTTAAATTTAATTGTAAAACTAAAGAATTTCAGTCCAAACAATAGGTCCTTGAAAATGCGCCTATCATAATATAGGTATATAGGTATAGGTATATAAAATTTTATTTACTAATTTTAATTTTAATTTTTAATTTTAATTATCGTTTTTAATTTTTTGATTAATATTATTAAATTATCAAAATACAGGTTCAACCGGTTTTTGTTGTATTTTAATAAGAAACTGTTGCAATAAATTAGAATTTTCTACCACATCCGGTTTGAGTTTGGTAGAAGTGATAATGGATGACGGACAAATGGATTATATAACAATTTTTTTTTTATTAATAATATTTTTTTTAATGTTAATAAATAGAAATTATATTTAGTACACTTTTAATTAATATATAATATAAATAAACTTTCTACTTGTTTTTAGTTAAATTAATTATTTATTATGTTTAAAATATTTTTAGACTTGCATATGATTCTACTATCAACCAGGTTAATCCATCTACGTATTCATCTCAATTAACTAGCATCCATAACACTGATTCAAGTTATCCAGTAAACTCGGATAACGAGCAATACAGATCAGTTGTTTCTGAGTACCCTTCAGTAGCTTATAGGTCATATGGGTTAGGATCAGAATCATATAGTCCATTAGAATCATCGGGATTAGTTTCTTCTTCATACCCATTAGCACCATACGGGTCAAGACCCGAATCATATGGATATTTCGGGTCAAATGGATTATCGGGGTCATATTATGGGTCATATGGGTCATCAGAACCATGTGGTTTATCGATACCCTTAGTTAGACCAACATCTTATTCCAATGCTATCCCATGTCAAGGTGGCATTGCTCAACAGATAATTCATAAGCCTGTCGTTACAGAATTACAAGAAGTTATTCACAAACCAATAATTACAGAAGTACAAGAAATCGTGAACAAACCTATAATCTCGGAAGTCCAACAAGTCATACATAAACCACTTTTCACTGAACATATTGGTCTCGGTCCATCTTACCACGGATATCAAAAACACGTTGTTAACCAACCCATTTACCATAAGCCCACTAAACATTTTGTTCGTCAACCAGTGTCTCATGCAGCAACTATTCACTTAGCTGATCAATATGAACAGCATGTCAGTAACGGCCACAGTTTCTGTGAACCGGGGGTAGGCTCGCCATACGGTTTCACGGGATCATCGTATCCCACATACGGGCCAGGAATCAACGTTGCACAACCAAGTGGACAGTATAAATCAGCAGGATCTAGGCCTAGTGTAGCATCTTATGAATCAGGTATATCTACACCAGCTTCGCCGAGTTACTCTTTATTACGTGGTTCAACCTCAAACCGTTACCCCTCAATGTCTTCCGCTCCAGATTCATACAAATACACCGCTCCTGGTTCAATTGGTTACTCTACTCCAACTTCTTCATTTAGCTATTCATCGTTGCCATCATATAACGAATTAGGATCAATAAGTTATACAAAACCTTATGGACAACAGATTGCCACTTTCAATACTGGCAATAATGGACCATACAGAAGTTCTGAAGAAAGTTCACGACTTAAAGCTTCAGAACAGATTATGTACGATAAGTTTTTACCATATACACAACAAATAAATGGAAATCAACAATATTATGATAATCAGTTTCAACAACAATTATCAGGATTTCAACAACAAAAGGAGAGGAGCAATGAAGACCCAAAACAAATTAAAATGGATGTGGACGCTATCGCCAAGCAAATCGAGAAAAACCCTGAAATGAGAAAACAATTAATAAAAATAATAACAGAGAGTATGTATGTAAGTGACCAATTGACACAATCCAATAAGAAGCAACAAGATACAAAAATTCAATCATTGCCACTAATATAATATAATATAACTGATGTATATACTATAATGAAGAAAAACGATTATTTTTAAAAATAATAAATTGACTTCATTTTAATAATATTTTTTTTTACATTAAGATTTAATTTAAATTTTAAATGTATATTGAGAAACCGATATACTTACATCCTGAACCAATGTACTAATAGTTGGTGATCCTCTTTGCTTAATTGAGCAATATAGTTTAATAAATGTGCAAATATTGGAGCACTTGATTGAGTTCCAAAAACTGGACATTGTAGTAATATAAATAAAGCTCTGACTTCATCTTTCTCATAAAGACTGAACAAAACATAGGTACATATTTATTTAATACTTAAGTAAGTAAAAATTAAAAAATTGTATTTCATCATAAATTAAATATTATATTAGGTATATAACAAATAAGAATTATTTGTGAAGCTAGAGACATGATAAGTTTAAGCCACCCCGAATATAAAATTAGCACCCACCCTCCTAAGTTATTTCTATTTTTTTTTTAAAAAAATCAGGTATATTTTGCCCATGTAAATAATAAAATATAGAGCCGTGGCTTCAACCCCTCCAAATAAATTTATCAAGCTCCGCTTATGATAGGCATGCGTGTATATTGATTTTAAGAATTATTATTTTTCATTTATTACATAACTATTTTACTAAAATAAAAATTATATTAACAAAAATTATGGGTATAAAATCAATAAAAAAGCGTTTTTACCATCTACGAGTACAATAAATTATTAATGAATAATGATTTTATATGTGATACTATGTTCTATATCTATATTATATTAATGCAGTTATAGTAGGTAGCTATATGAATTCTCACTTTTTATTATTTTCTAGTAATGCATTTATTATTGACTTTAAAACGGTTTTGTGTATTCCGCTAGACTGTAATAATTAAATAATTTACAATTTTTAAAAACATATTTATACTATAAATTTTAATTAGCTATTATACCAAATCTTTGAGGGCATCATTTATAGCATAGACAAATTCTAAATGAATATCAGGGTCATCTAGTTTAGCTCCAGATTGATTTGGATTAATCTAAAAATTGCATATAGCTACAGTGAGAAAAAATAATTTTACTTCACTTTTAATAATATTAATAGCAATACTACCTTGAATAGTGCACAAATCTCGCTAAATGAATCAAACAACCTCATATAAAAACGCTGAACTGTCATAAAATTTTCATTTTTACGAGCCTTTCGTATTTCTTGTCTAAAATAAAATATTTGTATTCAATATTAAATTGATACTGGAGTCTGAAGTACTGGAAAATATATATCTCATGGTCTGGCCATAGATTTAAAGCTTTGTGTTTATGCTTTTAGCTAAAGGTAATCTAACAACATGTTTTAAGGTATAAAAAAACTCACAAAAACTCTTCTCTTGTTTCGTGTCTAGTTGGATATTGAGGTTTAGATTCTATTTGATGATTTTTTTGAATTTTTTTACAACTCTGATCAGTTGGATTTTGATTATTAATTGGGGGTATAGTTGTTCTATATGTTAGAAACTGGTTCGAATTACCCTGAAAATATAATTAGTAGGTAGTATATAATAATTCTGATATAATACTATAAACATAGATTAAATAAATAATTAATTAATTAAACTATGTTATAACAATTAAGAACTTATAAAAAAATATTCAGTATGAATTACTAAACTATCTCAAAAAGTACTACAGTTTTTAAAATATTTTTTATTTAATTTGTAGTCATTATATACAATATTATCGAAAAACATTAATACTTTTGTTTTTTGAAATTGTTAAACAAAAATAAATATATTATATAACTATCAAGCTTATTAGATTTACATACAAATATTTATAAGAAGTAACTTACAATTGGAGGTAGTCTAGAATATCCAGATACTGTAGGATCACTGCATGATCTTTGACTTCTGGCCAAAATCGGGCTATCTTCATGACCACAAAAAGGGCACGGACTAAGGCGATCCCCCCAATGATCTTCGGTTTCTTCGCAAGATTCAATCTAAAAATTATATTTTAATTTTTAGAACAATTACCTATTATTGCCTACTTTTACCTATTTAATATTAAATTTAGCATTTTATTTAAAAATTCAACTAAAAAATCAAAAGTATTTAATGAAGAATTCAAACTTATTCGGATCGTGGTCATTAAGCTTGAAAAAATAATGGAGTGATATTAATTGGAGTTAATATTATTAACAACAATAGCAAGCTTACTGAATAATTAAAATTAATCATTTTTAACTTTTTAAGCCACATTATTCGGAAAAAAAACTATATTAAATTATAGTTTTCTAATATTATTCTATTTGAAGGGCTGTTTCCAGATAACAATAATTTGTTTATTCTGAAATATTAAATGCTGCAATGTTCTATGCTTGAATTTTTTATTCTTACTATGAGGTTATATTATTATTATAAATTTATAGTATTTATATACAATTATAAGTATAAAATACTATTAATGAAGAATTATAATCAGTAAGCACCTACTATTAAAAAACCTAGATTCACACATGCATCAATAAATTGTAGTTAGGTACCTACATTAGGTGTAGCCTATTAAATAGCTTAAATTATAAAATGTTCCTATTATACATCTCTAAAATAATAAAATAGATTTACTCACATTTTTTGAATGCAAATGATCTCTTATGGGAGATCTACTAACGCAAGGCACTACAGCAAAGGTCAATGTCCTATTGAGGAAAGACTTCCTTACTTTTTCCCAAAGCCAAGTCATCCGAAACCATTTAAAATATCGTTAAGCACGGTTCTATTTTGAACCATATAATGACGAGACAATCTTGGATGACCCCTTTTATTGTGAGTGTTATACCTATACTATACATGTTTTACATACGTGTGTCATGACAACCGTACTTATACCTAAACATACAAGGTCCGCGTTTTAAAAATATTTGACACATTTGAGTATATAAATATATACAGGCATACATTATTAATGCTACACCTATATACAACTCGTATAGATAGATTCAAAAACTTGGTTCAAGGACTAGATATTGATTTTAAATTTTTAATTTAAATCTTTCAACATACACATTTCGTTTGAAAATATAATATTATTTATAAGCGTTTTAAGTTAAAATTTCGACAATATTACAATTTATTTTAAATTATTTTGTACCTACCAAGTAAAATATATAGTATATATTAAATATAAATAAACAAATTTATGTACTAACTTATGTTAAATACTTATACGAACACACATAATAATTAATGTGTAAATAATTTAAATAAATAATATTTTAATAAAATTCTTCATTTTATAACTATAAATAAACAGTGACATTTTTTTTAGCAAATATAAAAACATGACATCATTTCATACTTGACGAAAATATTGATAAAAACCTGTATGTTTTTCATAATTAGTTTTTTATTACGTACCTACAAACAATTAGTAAACGTAAAATACTAATCATCATTATCCTATCCTAGTCGCAGAGGTAACAAAATATACCTTTTATTCATGCCGATTTACTCAAACCAATATTTTCAAATAATTTGCATGATTGGAAAAACTTGGATACGTATAATTTAATTATTGAAATATTAGATATATTATTTAATTATACTTTCACTATTGTTTTTATTTTCGTAACTTTTAGTTTTTTTTATTCAAATAATATAATTTTTGTATAAGAAAATGTAATTTTTTTAACCACTTGAAAAATATTATGGTATGTGGACACTGGACATTGAAGGTTTAATTATTTAAATCACACAACTTAAGTTTTGCGTGAGATAATAAATATATTAGTATATTAAATATTATTAATAATATATTATATAACATATTATATTATGAAATTATGATTAATGTACGAGCGGTGTTGCGTTGTGGCCAAATCCTAACATTTATTTAAAACTTCTTTGATGTGTAACAATTAGATAACCCACGGGTCTTCTCAATACTAAACTGCATTAGTTACAAGATTGATGATGTTCCAAATAGTCTATATTCTATGTAAGAATATAAGATAATTTTGTCTGAATGAAATATCACGTTCATAAAATATCGTGGTAAAATATTTAACCAATAACTTTAATTGAACAAAACAAAACGCGATAATAGCAATACCTATAAAATATAAATACGCTAAGCGTAACATTAAATGAATGGTTTTGATCAAATATAAAATACCGGTTTAAAATGTATCCAATTGTAACAACTATTTTATTACGTGTAGCTGATTTCGATTTTTGTGACCAATATACAATAAACAAACAATAAAATAACATTTTTTCGAAATATTTAAATACAATTCTATTTAATATGCACATTTGATAAAATCTTTTCTTAGTGGATACTCATATTACGAAATGAAGGAATTTTCAAAATTCTTAGTCTCTGACAGTCTGACTATGATAGTTTAGGCTTTACGTTGGTTATCAATCAGTTATAAAAAATTATTATAAACAAGGATAATATATAAGGATTTATAAATTTATAATATATGATAATGAATGTTAATAATCAAAACATAAAAGCGATTGAAATACCTATATATTGATAAATGAGAAGACATTAAACCATACCTGCATTGCATAATGCATTTGCATGTATTGTTTATTTATATGTGCATCTTATTGACTCATGATGCATGACATAACACATTAACGTTCAGAAAAATTCGAAATTTTCAATTTTTGAAATCCTCATGACTTGTTTCAAAATTAAAGGGAACAGTTGCAGTTTAGCTACAAAGTGATTTTTTTTTATTATTTTTTTAAACATATATTTTAACGAGTTAAGAACGATATACCTACCTATAAAATGTAAATTTTTAATTGTCCTTTGAAACTTTAATCTTAGATTCTTGGAGCCCAAATGCCCAATAATACATTGAAATGTTGATATGTTATGGCAACATTGGCAACTATTCTGATGGTTTTGTGTGGTGGTGCAGATTGCAGGAAATGGTTAATTTCAAAAAAAAAAAAATAGTAATGTGTAATTTTAAACAATCGATCCGAAAAAAAGTAATTTTTCGGAAATTTGTCCTTGTCCACATATCGATTCATCATGTTTTCTTATATTTTGTGGACGGAGAACGTGTCTTAATCTTTTATTTAAAAAGAAATTTATATAGCATAACAAATGATTGTTGATTGAGCATTATTTCAGGGATGTACCTAGTATTTGATGGAATGAACCACCAAGTCCTGCGCACGCCTATCTATGATCCTTACCTGCGTGATACTGTATTTATCATGTTGTACGTTTGTATAAGGCGGAGACAACACTTATGGGTGAAGCATAGTAACAAAATAAAAAATAATGTATGTTTAAAACAATTTGATATCCAATCTGACTAACAGACATATTTCAAGTTTCTGGAAATAAATTAAGTTTTTATTTCATCAAAAATTCTGCAACTATTGCCGTTTAGCTATACCACGCGATCTTTTCGATTTTATTTTTAAAACGCATGTATATCAACAAGTTAGAACGATGGTGCTGAAAAAAATTTGTTCAAATCAATATTTGAATGTTATATCTTTCCGAAGTTTGCGATTTTACATTTTGTGTTTTTTGCATGTACATAACGCTATACTTTACCATGCGTACAACAAAATTTTCAATTTTTTTTTTCTTTTGAAACTAAGTAAATCAACGTTTAAAACTTATAGTGATAATATTAATTAGAATAAACCACTAGTTTTGAAATTATTACATTAAAATACATATCATTTTTAACGTTTTTATTAATTTAATTAATTTATTTACGTATTCCGTATTTCCGTGAGTAATAAATTAATAATTAATAACATTAATCATTAAGCTTATAATTACCTATATGGCTATATTAAATGAGATAATTAAGTTATTATCTAACCGAAAATATTGGTAAGACAAATATAAATTAAATTGTAATTAACAATTATCACAATTCTATGACTGTGTATTTTTAGTACTTTCGCATTCAAATGATTTTGTGACAAGTAACACTTAAATGTTAAACATAGTGACTTTCTTCGCCCACCAGATTCGGTACTCCGAACCTCGAGTTGAATGGGGGATTAAACTCCAAACCCCCTGCGGCTAAATAATCGATCTGTAATAAAGGGAGGGGGTTGGCGACCGCTTCGGGGTATTATGGAGGGAATATATTTTACCTTTCGGCAGCTGAATAACCTAACAGTAAAAAATAAAAGTAGTCTACCCCTACAAGCACTAATCATGTTATATGTGTTGTAAACTTGAGCTATGGAATGCGTTCAAATGTTCAATCATTCATAATTCATTAAAATATGTGAAAAAATTTGAAAATTCGTTATAGATGCGATGCATGGCAAATGGCAATAAAATACAACATTGTGCGCAAATTTATTTTGCACTTTGTTTTAACTAATTAAATAAACATTTGTTAAAAAAAAATCCAAAAAATCGCTTTATAGCTAAACTGCAATCATACCAAAATTCTAAGAATTTTTTTTATTTCTAATTCTTTTAAAATATTTTAATTTGCAAGGTGTATATAGTGTTACTAATACAATATAAATGAATACTAGTAGTTACTATTGTATTATACATTTTTTTTTAAAAAAGAGAATAGCAAGTCAACTCACAACAGAATTGTTTTTGGAAGATACAAAACAATATTATTGAATTAAAATTTAACACATTCATTAAATTTAATAATATTTATTTAAATTTTAAAGTCAAATAGTAATTATAAATAAATAATTAACAAAGTACCACATTATAAAATTCTATTTTTAATTGTCAAATAATTAAAAATAGGTTTAATATGTATATTATAATTTATTAATAATAATACAATTAATTATCATAATTTAATACTTCTTTAAAACTAATTTAGGTAATTAAAAAAAATACATATCTGACACATACTAGACTTGTCTAACAAGATTTAATTTTTATAAAAATTGATAAAATTGACTTTACTCTACTTTAGTTTTGGTAGAAAACAAATCATTCTTAATTTAACTGTGCTATATAATGAGTAATCTGAAAATAATTTTGAAAAAAATTATAAATTTTCCAATAAAGTTTTACTTTATACATTGTTTGAAGTTATTTTTATTTAAAAAAAAACTAAAACATATAAAAAGACCTTTTAGATGAATATCATATTTATAAAAAAAACTATCAATACATAAAAATAGTAATTTCTAAATAATTTCAAATTTTAAAGAAAAAAAAGTTCAGTAGAAAATGTTTAGATATCAAAAAAAATAAGGTTATATAATGCTTGAAGAAAAAATGTATATATTCAAAATATCAAAAATGTGGAGATATTAATGATTAAATTACAGCCGACTAATAAAAATTAATTTAATTTACTTTATTAGTATACTCATAATTTTTAAAGTTAATTAAATTAACACATAATACTTTCTTTTCTTTAGTTATTTTAGAGATTGGAAGACTAATATTATACACTGTCCTAATTAATACTTTTATCAATCATATTTTATAATACTTCTCATTAGGTAACAATCAATAATGATTAAAGAGTAAGTTAAATATAGCTAATTCAATTATAGAATAATACAAACCTAATCAACAATAGATATTAAAAAATAAACACATAACAAAAAAAAAAAAAAAAAACAAATAATGACTTAATTTAAAAACTACCACTAATATTATTTTATACATAAATAATACAAAAAAAAAATCATATTGTAAAAGTCAAACAAAGTTAAACTACAGATAATTACAAAAAATTATCGCCATCGTGTCATAGAATCAGCTTCTGGAGAATTAGTTTTTGAACCAGTATTAGTAGCACGTCTTATCTAAGTAAATTAAACAAAATGTTAGTTAAATTATACAATTAGGCTTAAAAATTAAAAACTTATGAGTTCAATTAACTATTTATAGGTACCAGGATATTAATTTAATTACATACATTTTAAGTACAATTAGTTAATTAATTATTAATGAAGTATATATTTTTTAAGCAAGACTTATTTGTATAGCACTTTTTTCTATAAACATGTTATTTTAATAATAAAATTAATGAGTGTATAATTATAATATTATAATTTATTGAAGATTATCATTAAACTTTTCTAATTATGAGGTAGTTTTTGTTATGCACTAAAAATTTGATAGAACTAATGCAAGCTTGTTTTTTATTGATTTTTTATTAAATAATTGCTGTGCATTTTGAATTTTTCAGTAAATTTTAGCCAAATGTATTGACAATTTTTTAGATTGATGAAGAAGAATCATTTAGTAAAATAAAAATTATATAGCTAGATATCATCATATTACTCCACTCCACTCACCTAAAATGTAAATATTTATAACTCATAAACTATTTGTCAGTGTATTTACATTTTAATGTATCAAAAATACTCAGAAAAATATTCTGCATGTATATATATATATTGAATGTTTTTTTTCTACTAGAATTTATACAAATATATATTTTCAAAAATGTTAATATATTATGAAACAATAAGATTTTTTTGATAAAAGAATTACTCAGTATACAGAATATATCAGTAAAGTACATAAAATATTGTTACTTATATGGCCAATAATAAGCTATATGATTAAATGATAAATAGTTTTTTTCACAATAAAAGAACATAACGTAACAATAATAAACTTACTAAGGTTCTAAACAAATTTTGAACAAAATTTAAATTATTTTATTCAATATTTCTAAATAATATGAACTTTTAATCTAGTATTGCAAAATAAGCAACAACAAAAAAATTAGCTATAGAATTTACATAATAAAATATCAACATGTTTAAATATTTAATTAGAATTGTTCTAAGTAAACATTGAAGAATATACAATTTTCATAAAAATGTAATAATAATTCATATAATTACATTAGCAGGAGATGTGCAACTATCTGTTTGATTATTTTGCATCTTCGCCTACAAACAATAATATATGCACAATATACTCATTTAAGTTAATTAATGAATATTTTTTTTAATAAATTTGAAATATATATTACCTTATTATATTGACTTCTAGATAAACTATCACTTCTAAAATCCTTATTAATTTTTATATTTTCATCTTCTTTTTTATTATACCCTAAAGGTTTAAGAATTGCAGAGTTGGATATATTTTCATTCACTGGGCTCTCTATAAATTCATTTTAAGTTATTGCAGTATAAATTTCATTAAATAAATAAAAGTAAAATATAGTTAAATTTTAAAAACTGTAAATACCAGAGTTTAACTCCTTGACTAATGATGACATAGCATTTGTCACAGAATCTGCAGCAACTAACAAATCGTTTCTTAAACTTCGATTACCACTAGTCATAGAACTACTTGCACCAGAATTTAAACTAGATGTACTAACAGGTGTACCTTTATAAAAAATAAAAATAAATTAATTTACTATATTTCTTTTACAGAAAAATCGTTTAATTTTCCTACATGCTAGGGAGTTGCCAGTAAATGCTGATCTTACATCTCCGACCATTGATGAGTCAGACATAGACATGATAGACAGTGATGAAGCTGAAGTCAATGTTCCACCAGGTGTTGGAGGTGCTGATTTTGAGGAAGGAGGAGATTTAGTTGAACGTGGTGATGAATTTGGAGTTGAACGTGGAGACCCTTGGTGGTTCTAAAAACATATTAAACTTGTGATGAAAAGTGAATAACTCTAAAAATGTACTAATTAGTATCTTAAACATAAAAATTACAAATTTAATAAAATGATGTAATTAAAATAATCATAAAATATGAATGAATATGTAGCTTATAGTAGTTCAAGAGTGATAAGTAATACCTGAGTAACAATTTTTTACTTGATAATAAATTACAAAAAAAATATTTTCCATATTATAAAATATTAATATTATTTTATATAATATTAACAATTAATTATTATTATGCAGACCCATATTTAAAGGGGGGGGTGGTACATGGGTAGGCATATGCACGTCTCGTCTCAAGGGTGGCAAATTATTTTAGCGAAATTAATTTTAAAAATATAATGGAAAAAAAATAGTCCACGTTTTACTGAATTATTGGAAAAAATTACATAAAAAAAAAAAGAAATTTGTATGTTTTATTATGTTTAAATTTGTTGATTAAAAAGATTTAAATTTTTTTAACTATAATGATTTTCATTTATTAATATTAGATTTTAATATTAAAGAATCCTGATCAGGGCCATTCAGAGGGGGGGCAATGGGACCATTTTGCCCCAGGCCCCATTGTTGTAATATTTTTAGGGGGGCCCCCAAAAAGTCTTGTATTTTGTATATCATATTTTATTATTATGGTCGAAGGGCCCCCAAATTAATTTGCCCCTGCCCCGAAAAACCTTGAGACGGCCCTGATCCTGATCATGGATGAAATAATTAGTGTAATATTAATATTATACTAATATTATTAGTTAGTAAGGGGGATTGGCAAAAATGCCTGGGGCCACCAAATTTTTAAATACAGCCTTGGACCCTTGCCCCTTGGTATTATGTATAATGATATACAGGTACATAATTTAAATTATTTACTTTCAGAAGTTTCATTAATCCCTCCAATTGATCCATTAATTGTCTTCTAGAATCTTGTAAAGATGTTAAATGTGATTCTAATTCATGTTTTCTATTTCTCAATGCCCGAAGTTCACTCATAAGTGCTGGATTATCTTCAGAAAATCCAGAACAAAAACCTTCCATTTCTTGTTGTTTTCTGTATAAAATAATTTAAAATATAACATTTAAAGTATTATTAAAATATATACTTAACACAATAATGAGTCAAATAGTACCTAAGTCTTGAAATTTCTTTCATAATTTCTCTATTTTTAGATTCCAGTTGAATAATAAGTTCTCTTTGAGCTCTAGAAGTATCCAAGCTTAAAGAACCTTCTGATGGGGCTCTACCCTAATAAATATAATAATATAATAAGGATTCAATTGCTGTAGACTAAAAATCCTAAAATATAAATTTTTTATATGTTTGGTTACTAAAAATCTTTTAAAAAAAGATAACAACTACATTTGTTTTAACTTATTTACACAGTACTAGGTCAGTAGGTCCCAACTGTTTAACTCACTGGACTAGCAACAATTTGTATTGAAAAATAATTATATAGATAGTTTGATAATGAAGAAATCATAAATGCAATTGCTTTCAAATAGCCATAAACAAAATTTATTAATACTACTTTAAACATTTATTTTATAATATTAATGTTAAAAAGTTTTTAGAAACTAATGGCCAATATTTATTATTTTTAAACAAATTATGTTGAATAAGTTTTGAGATCTAGGTCGAAATTATTTGTCTAGTGACTTAGCTCATCATATTTTGCATGTCGGGACTGACTCCCCCTATATAATTCAATTAGGGCTCCACAAAATCTAGTGCTGCTATTAACCATTTTTATTTAATTAAAATTTTAGTTATCATAATAGTATATCTAGTTATTCAACTATAAAATTACTATATTTATTAAATCATTATAAAAAAATGTTTTTATTTTGTGTTCCTTTAATCTTTAATTGTTAAATTTGTCAATAAATATATAGTAATAAGCCAAATAACCCTTAAAATTTAAAAACATTACTAAAAATCCAGTAAATACATAAATTATAATTTACATAGTTACGTAAATATGATTAACCACAAAATTAATGTGTACAAAAATATAAGTTATTATAATATACAAATTGTTAAAATATCTTTAATTGAATTCAAATTCATAGAACATAATATTATCCAACTTACTACTTTAGCTTCAGCAGCTAGTCGTGCAGCATAACGTGCAATTAATTTATGTTCATCATCCATTGAAGTATAATCTAAACTCATTGTGCGCTTATCAGGACTAAAAATTGTTTTTAGAAAATTACTTGAAAATATATAATTAATTAAAGTTAAGAGCCGTACTCGATGGCCAACTTGTTTACAGGGGTACTATTTATTATGCATAAGATAGTAGACCCAGACACCTGGTAGGTCCCCCAAAAAAAACTGATCATCACCGAGTACAGTTTTTAAATTTAATAGAGAATAGTTATATTAAGATTAACCAAATAATTAACTTGCCTCCTTGAACTTGTTTTACTGTCCAATGTATTAAATTGACTACTAATAGATAAGTCAGAAAAACCATTATGACATGGCAAAGGTGATGGAGGTCTATGATAAAATGGATAAAATTAATCAACAAATTGATTTAAATACTGTAAAAATTATAAATCTTACATTATATGTGATAAATTTATAGTCTTTTCTGGTTCTTCAGGAAAGCGTGGTATATTAGCTTTTTCTTTTTCTGGTACACAACGAAATGATTTTCGAAGAGAATGTCCAATTTGTTTACTTGGAGATTTCTATAGTGTAAAATAAAAACTTCATCAGTAAATAATATAGAAACTGTAAGTATTGAAAGAGTATTTTTATTTTGATACCAATCATAAATTAATGCTATCAAAATACCATTCTTACTTTCTTAGTTAAGCTCAGTTATCTGAATAAAATCATAATTTTTGAAAAATAAGTATACCTACTAAGAAATAAACTCCTAAGAAAGATTGTATGTAAAATAAAATGATTTGTTTAAAGTATAATTTATTTTAAATTGATTGAAACAGTTTTATGTTTAACACGTTCAGCTCCGATGACGAGCATAGTTGTCATTCGATGTTGGGCGCTACAAGTCGATGACGACCTAGTCATCATAGGACAATTACTTTTATTCGTTATTTAAAATATTTGGCGGGTTGCGGTCGATTATTTTACTTAGTATGGTCATTCAGTATAACTATTAGAACATTTAGAACAACAAACAGCGGGTTTTGATTTACTGGCATTTATATGTTTATAATTTGCCTAGTCTTCACGAGTGTAATGTTATCAATATTTACGCGACTGGTAGCGCCCAACTTCTGAAATATGCGCCAACGTAAATGTGTTAATGATTAAGTATTTTTATAAACAACTTCCATTCAAAATATTTGAAAAACCAGTGACTAAGCAATTGCTTAATTGCTTTGCCTAGAATATAAAATATAAATAAAATAATAAACATACATAACTAGTATACTCTTTAACATCATGTTCAATTGTATGACTGGATGCAACTCGTCCTCTCCAAAAGCATTCTTGACACATTTGAAAATTATGACATTTTTGACAACGATATCGGAATCCAGTAAAGTTATCACGTCGACAAGCATCACAAGAAATAGGATGAGTAACTAAAAAATAATTATAAAAAAATTCTTTAAAATAAACTTATATTAATTTTATATATACTAACCATTTTCGACATTAGCTAATCTATGTAATAATGGTAACCATACAAGACAAGCAGGTCCAGGATCTGACATCATTGAATCCATAAAATCATTTACAGTTACTTTACCATTCTATAAATTGAATAAAAATTAAGAAGTACAAAAAATATAATCTCATAAATAAAAATATACATTATTATTACTAAAATGTATTTTACCCCAGAAAATATTTCAGCCGATATCTGATCACTATAATGAAAAGAAGGAGATTCATATACAGCTGAAGGAAGTACTAATACTTCTTGTAGATATTCTCGAAATTTCCAAGCTACCATATGTCCATTTTGATCACATATTTGCGAAAATATATCTATAAACAATAAAATATTAACAACCAAAGTTGTATCTATAACAAAAATATTTTGTATCAACTAATTTACATCTAAGTTTATCCATAAGTTTTCCTGAACACATTGTAACTAAAGCTACTTTTATAGATAATACTCTTATTCTTCCCATAGTATCGTTCCTGTAAAAAAAAAAAAAAAAAATATTTAAAATAATATTGAATATAGACTATTCAGCAATTACAATATTTTAATTAACATAATTTTAACATTTGTTTTTTGTATTTTTAATTTTTTTTCAAATTCAATAGTATATATACAAATTTAAAATGACACTGAAAAATTAACTTGGCATACAAATAATAAATATTCTTGCGGCCGCCAGCTGCCACATGGCAGTCAACGTGTTAACATACAATTTAATGTGTAATGCATTAGCAAGACAAAGTCAACACATGCAAAGTTTTTCTAAGTATTTTTAAATTAAAAGATTAACTTACGCAGAATAAACTGACATAATCCAATTAAGAAGAATTGTAGTTAATAAATCATCATGTACATGTTGTTGAGTAGGTAATCGTTTATTCAAATTAAGATATAGACTAGTTATAAGTGTCTCAAATTTGGAAACATTGACTTCGACGTGAGATTCCAATGTATTTAATCCATTTTCACGAAAAGCTTCAATCACATTCCATATATCAATCATATGTACTAAAAACAATTCACATAAATATTAATTTTGATTAATGATTGGTGTTTGACATAAAATAATGAATAAAGATGAAAAATGAATGATGATAAAATGTATAACTAAATATTCAATGGTTTTAACTATATTTATAATATTTTGACAGCATAATAAAAGATTTAATAACCATCATTATTTACAATCATAAATCATAATTATTTCAAACAAAATATGAGGAGTCTCAATGTATCTATAGTAAATAGCTGTAATCAATAACTTTTCTACTAATTCATTATGTACATTAAAATAATTATAACATAAATATATATATTAGTTAATACTTAAAATAGCAATGCACAATAAACTTTTTTAAATTTGTCACATAGATAGCAAATGTAACGTACCCCACACACACAATTGTTGCATAAAATTAAATTGCTTGTAGTCATAAATAATCTAACTTAGAAATACTATGAAGGTATTAGTTTAAATTTTAAAATTTTGTCTAAGTGTTGAAACAGAAAAATTGTGTTGGGTGATACAAAGTTGCTTGCTCTATGTCTAGAAATAAATTGTTAGTTGATGAATTTTATTATACTACTAATTAATTTTTGTTTAATTAAATTTATTGCAATAGTTTTGTTGTAAATATATATATTTTTTAATGCTAAAAGAAAATAGTCCAAATTTTATAATTACAATCCATTTTTATATTTATGGATTAGATAAAAGCAAAGCTTAATAGAAGAGTTTGATTATATGAATTTGTTTTTATTCTTGTTGGAAAAAAAAATTAAGAAGACATACTACTATAATTGACTTAAAAGTTAACACCATATTGTTATTTATCAATTGATCATAATCAACCTGTTGGCCACCCCTAATTTAAAGTATTATCTGCAACAGTAAAATACTAATCTCTATTCTTTAGTAATTTATAATAATATGAAAAGTTTTTTTAAAATATTAATAAGTATTATATTTATTGTTTAAGTTATCAATCTGTATTTATTAATAATGGAAACAAAATTTTAATATTTAATTTTAACCATCAATGTCACCTAAACTGTTTGGGATCTAGATATATATACAATTAAATAAAACACATTTAAATAAAAATATTTATATGCTATCTTAATTGATACAATAACAATTATGTTAATTATTAATAAATTTTAATAATACCCACAGTAAACTTTTTTTTGCACATATCTGAGTTTACACGCTGTTCTATAAGATGCAAAACGTATCATATCATAATTCTGACATCGCATTTCTTGTAAAAGTTGTAAACGATAGTCAGTAGTTGTTCTTCTATCAGCAGTCATGCTGTAATAAATTATTCATGATACATGAAATATAAAATTTAAAAATTATTTTAAGAAAAAAAAGAAGATACTTAATAAAATAACAACTAGGTATATTATTTAATATTATGTACATTCATAAAAAGTAAAATTAAAATTAATTTGGACTTAATGTAAGTAAACTTTCTTTAAGCTATCATAAATTAATTAAAATTACTTGTATTTTTTTTTTTTTTTTTTTTGAGATAATCCCAAAAAATGAAGTTTGTCTATAAAACTACGACTTACGTGGTCTTAAACGTAAATAATATCAGAATGAACTCAAAAACAGAAAGTGATCATAATATTTAATTTGATAATCGGTACGGGCCAACAATACTACTAGACTGTCTATAAGACTATAACTGCTAAAATAGTAATATTCTAAATAGTACTAATAGTAGTATTTTATAAAAATTAAATCAAAGACACAACATATCATTATCCGCCCACGATTTTATCAGACCATAATCAAAACAAACAACAGTTGTAACAAAGTGGGCGATACAACTCAAACTTACTATGGGTACCATGTAATTTAGGACTGAAATACAATGCGATAAATACATAAATATATTGCTATAATGTTGGTATTGATAAGTTTTTTTTTATCATAAACACGGCTACGTGATAAGCTATTGGCCGCGATTTTAATATTCGTTATCACTTATCACTTGTGCCTAAAAGATAACATAAAATTATTTTTTATATTTTTTATTATCTTTCTAAAGTATAATCATTGATTATAAATAATCATAAATTCATAATTTAACATTTTAACGTTTAACCAAATAGTGTAACATGATATTATTATTCGAACCCAATATTTCAATATAATAATAATAATTATTATTATAAATGAAACAATAAAAACAATTAAATATATTTATTTACAAAAATTGTATTAGCTATAAAGTATAAAGTTTTACATATATTATAAATTTATAAAATAAAACAGACTTTGTCAGCTTTTGTCTCTTACTAGCTGTTTTTATAATTAAAGATATTATTATTTTGCTGTAAGCAAATAACCGTCACAGTATTGAGGTATGTTCTTTTTATGCAATTTATGATTTATTAGTTCTATCATAAAAGATCTTTAAAATAAATCACATGTATCCCAGCAGTTATTACTCTTGGAACACTGTAGAGGATCTAGCTAATGCATTTTGAAAATAAACCATAGTTCTTAAATCTGTGTTTTTAAGAAATAACCGTTTCTTTTTTAAACATGAACGATTTAAATAAAGATTATTAGTTGTTCACATGGTAGATATATATTCACCTTTGGTTGTACAGTTTTAAAAACATTGAGGCTAGTTTTAGCCCTCCTTATTGTTATATAAAAATAAATTTATTGATTTCATATCTTTTTTATGACAGTAAGAATAATCTTCATACTCAAGAGAATACATAATGGCTTCATTATAAAATTTACATTTTAAGATCAGTATAAGTTTTTTTTTAAACATATAATATATCATTATCAACAATTAATTTTAATAATTATAATTTGTTAGGTAATATCAAATAACATTACTTGTAACAAAATATTTTAGATGCCTTTTTATTTAAATACAATTCATATATTATTAATTATTTTTACATAATGCATCTTAAGTGTCTTGTTGCAGGCAGAATGTTTATGGTTAACAAGTAACAACCAATCTTGCAATGGTTGCTCTGGTATCTCTGGAAAACCCATTACACAACTATTAATAGCTTCTTTTTCTTAAATTTACCTTTTTTTCATTTACTAATTTTTTATCACTTCATCGGGAGTTCAAAGGTTTTTCTTTTACAAACAGCTATTTCCTGTCTTCCTGATAATAAGCTGCAATTTCATTTGGCAATTTTTTTCTTTGTCATCGTCTTCATTATTAAAACATGAGTAATATTTCATGAATCTTCTTCTGTTTTTATTTCAGTTATTTCAGGCATTTCAGCATTTGGAAGATTAGAGGTCGCCAAACTTATTCTGGCAGTGCATCCAAACATTGCTTCATAGGGGGATGTGCCTATACCTAATAAATAAAAACATAAATTTAAATAATATTAACTAAAATAATAAAACATATAGTAAAATATATACCTGGGTGAAAAGTTCGATTTTTTTTAAACTGAATAAATTTTAATGCTGATGGCCAATCCAAACTGTTTTTTTTGCCCATCCAAGCTGATAACATTTCTTGTACATCTCTATTAGTTCGTTCAAGAGATTCCTGACTTTCGCTGTGTTTTGGCCATCCATAATCAATTTTTACTTCATCCCATATGACATGAAGTTTGTTAATTACTGAAGTTACAAATTTTTTTCCACTACATGACTGTAATATTGAAGGTGCCCCAAATAAAGTATAGATATCAATTAAATTATAAGCAATTTCTTCAACACATTTTGATTTCAGTGGTTTCAAGACTATATATTTAGTCAAATGTTCTTGATAATTCATTATGAATCTATAATCATTATGACGTCGAGTCTGCATATCAATTAGATCTACTTGTCCTCGAGAATTGAAAGTAGGCTGTAAAATTGGTTTAGGTGCTAATCCTACTTTTGAACATGCAGCTTTTTTATGACATTCAGCACACAATTTTAAAAATACCATAATTGTTTCATTAGTTATATTGCAATAATTATTTTTAAGTTCAGTTACCATACGATTTCGTCCACCATGACCTATTGCAGAATGTGTATCGTAAAGAATATCAAATAGTTCATCAATTGTTGCATAGTATAATACTACATTTTTTTCATCAATAGGTCTAATCAGATGTTCTTTCCCATCCATTACTAAAATATCATACTTACGTATTACACGATAGTCTTTTGTAGTTTTTTTTTCACCAGCAGTGTTTAAAGATTTCTTTGATTTTTTTACCTGTTGAATAACTCTACTATAATCATTGGTTGATAAAAAAGCATTGTTATCTTCTCGTTTATTCATTAAAATTAATTGTATTTGCTCGTTAAATTTTAAGCGCATAGTATTTTTGTCTATAGCCATAGTTATAATGTGAATGCCAAATACACCAGTATTAACATCAGAACACAATACAGTAGGTGCTGGTTAAAGTAATATCTTTACGTCACGTTAAAACTTAAAAAATTGATAATTATACCACAATATTAATCATCAACTGTTGCACATTTTTAATTGTTATACAAAATAAATTACCGATTTCGAACTGAACTACTAAAGTTAGTCAAGTAGTAACAATAAGTTAAAGATTTTAGTATGGTCTACGAGCCATCAATTTGTAAACAGTAAAAAGTGAATTGTTATACCATATTGCTAAAGCAATTCAACACTTCAAACTCATTGCTATCATAATATTATCAAAAATGCACGATCTAGATACAAGATACAAGTTACAAGTGATACAACATAATATCACGAAACAATTAATAATAATATACAAGTTAAACGCATAGATAATACATATTATGTTCTATGGTTAAACGTTAAACATCAGCCTATACGTCATGACAAAACGTTTATTTTGTCATGGACCTATGAATTATGATTATATAATATTATAATATCATTATGTCAATATATTATATAATGTATTTTCAAGTTCGACAAACCACTGAAATTCAGTGGCGTGCGGTGATATTTTGTGTTGGGTAAGCGCTAAAATAAAATTTCAAGTTAAAACAAAAAAAGGTATTTTATTAATAAAAACTTATAATAAGTATATTGATAACAAAAATAATCCGATATGCATCGTAAGAATATTGGAATTCCGTTTTTAAAAATATCGATAAGCGCTCGGCATAGCGCTTTCAACCATCACGTAAAAACGCGTATATCCCCTTCTACCACAACTAGTCATTCCTATAAATAACGATATAGGAAAGGCAATCTAAAATACTAGCGCTTCTGTAGAGAAATTGCCTATACGAAAAATTTAATTTCTTTCAAAATCTGATAATTTTTTTTTAAATTGAACACAAAAATAAGAATTAATAAATATTTGTAATTTTAATGTAAACAAATATTATCATTTAACATAAGAAATATTAATCTTTTTCTTTTTTTCTTTTTGGCTGGGCATGCGCCGCTTACCTAGCTTGTCCTGACCGCACGCCACTGCGACTGAATAGTTTAAATCATGATATTGGTAATTATATCATGGTTTAAATCAAATTGAGTCGCCAAAACTGCTGTGGATCTCAACTACAGTTTAGTGCAATTTATCGGCATTTCAATAGAAACTCAACAAACCAAAATGTATTATTTATATTTGGCAACGCCACGCTCCACAGCTCACAACGGTCTTATAGGTAATAGAGTGAGTGACCATAATATAGACAGACAATGACTAGGGCTCGGATTTCAATGCATTTGCATTATTTTTTTTTGGAATTTCTTACACGATGATTTTTAAGCTACTAATGTGTATCAACATCAAGTACCTCATATTCTAACCACCAAAAGGTCATTTTAGGGCATTTTTTGCATTATAACGAATTTTATATTTTTTAGGACATTCATCTATTTCTTGTATTTGACTAAAAAAATTGTACCAAAAAGTACTACACTACTACGCAATATAAATTATTTTAATTTTAATTTTTAAACTTAACATCAGATAATCCAGTTTTAAATTAGACAAGGCTGAAATTGTGAATTATTCTGAGTACAGACACAGACGTAAAGTTTAATGTATATGTAATTTAATTTTTTACTCATTTCTTTGTATTTTTTCTGCTATGAATTTGAATTTATTTAACAAATAATGCTTTTTTTTTGATATTTTTAGGACATTTTTTAGAATAGGTATTTGGGTCATAAAAGCATTTTTTGGTGTTTTTATGAACTTTTACATCCGAGCCCTAGTAATGACCATTTAATTAATAAATTAATAACCTATGACCAATTGCACAAAAATTATTGTATATTTATTTTATTGATCCGATAATATTTGGCTCCATAAGTTTTATCGGTTAGATAAAAATTAAAAATCGCCGCACTAACCGTTATTTATATTTATATCTTGAACCAGGTAATCGGTAAAAAAGAACACGGAAAAAAACTGTTTTTAAAAATTTTAATGCCGGGTTGCATGAACGTTCATTAAATATTTAATGAACCAATAGTACGCTATTGAATGAATAAAAAGTTATGCATCCACTAAACGTTAAATAAACGTTTAATAATCAATATCGTTATTGAGTTATTAAACTATTGGTTACCAATCAATTAAACTAATGATCCGATTTCGGTTATTAATTGATTATAAAAATTAAAAATTAATTAATTGATTTTATAATATAGTATAAACAGTAGAAAAAAGTGGGTAAGTGAGTATCGCTCTGCTGTACATTAGGGGGTGGGATGGACCTCGGACTAGGGAAGGTTAAATTTGAATGCAATGATAGGTATCATTGTATACGAAAAACGATTCTGAACGGAGATGATTTGTCAGTCTAGGATGTATTATACTTAAATATTGGAATATATTCTATTTTTAAACTAATTAAAAAATTTAAGTAAAAGTTTCAAGATCTTACGTTTAGTAATTTTTTAAAAATAACAAAAATCGAAAATTATTTAGTAGTAAAACGTAATTTTACACGTGTATTTTTGATTTCAAATTAAAATTAAAACTTTAAACACACGTAAAATTTTTTAAATTGAACAATCCTCAAACTTTTTTATAATTATTCTAAGCTTAACTTATGGACAGCATAGTGTTAAATTTTCAATTCTTAGCTTTTGATAGAAAAATATTTATAAATTTTTAACTACCAAATAGTGAAAAATATTCAAGATTTTGACGAATTTTTGTCAATATTTGAACTTCAAATGCTAATAAAAAAAAATTGTGCCTATGTATTTTTATAATTTTTGAATGAGAGTTAGAACAAGTTATGTGGACCCTTCAACTATATTTTCAAGTAATTTGTCCCAGTTAAATTTTTTTTATCAATATTTATAAAAAAAAAATAAAAAAAAATTGAAAATTTCAATTGTCTATAAATAGCTCAAAAAAAGTCAAAATGTTTTGAAAATAAAATCACGTAAAGAAAATGGCAATCTAAATAACTAGTAAAATTTTCAAGTATTTACGACTTATACTGTTTGAATAACAACAAATATCAAAAATCGTTTGAGGCTAAACCGTTATTTAACGCGGTTTTGTAAAAATTTTAATTTCAAACACTCATAAAAATTTTTTGTCTGAATCCGGTGGAGTTTTTTTTACAGGTATTTGAAAAAAAATGTATGGAGAACTTTGTATCAAATTTTCAAAACTTAGTTATAAAAGAAAAAAATTTTACGATTTTTCAACCACAAAATTACTTGCCAATTTTCGCAATTTTGACATATTTCGTATAAATTCGAACTTTAAGCACTTATAAAAAAAATTTGTGACTAACGATTTCGGATTTTTTTTTATCACTTTAAGAACAACTTATAAGAAACCTTGTATTAAATTTTCATGATTTTCTGGTCAGCCAAAAAATTTTTATCGTTATTTAAAAAAAAAATACTTATAATAATAATTATCAACCTTTAAAAATGGTCCAGCCTATCTTTTCCCATACAACACCCACTCATCCATTGATATTTTTGTGAATCACATGATTCAAATATACCTTCTTTAAGCCGCAACTGCTTTATTAGTACTTCTATCTATACAGCTATTGTAATTTGTGTTGTATCTAAAAACAACTGTTAAAATCACCTTATCCTTATATTTTATAAGCAATGTCGTAAACTGTGGAATAGTGATTACTGGCTATTGGCTTGGAGTTGTAAAGAACTAGCAAAATAGATAGATCAGGTATCATCATTAATCACATAAGTACACCAGATTTGTTTGATAATGGATGATCAATATCTACCAAAGTAAACATGTATATATAATATATATAAATTATACTAGGATAAATTAAGTTCACCAATTTTATATGAAAAATAATAATAAAATCTGGTAAATTTTATTATTTTTAACATTTTACTTTTGCTTTATTTCATAAGATAATTATTATTAATTAATATTTACCTACTACTAATATGACCATTTAATAGAATCTTTAAAAACCAAATATGGAAAATGCCGTCGACAAATCATGTGATTATTTAGTAATTATAAACTATACTATAAAAAAAAAAAACAGTCATTTATTCGCTTAAGATAGATATATATTGTACCAATTAATAGCATAAATAATAATAGTAATTAATTTTTATTATATCTAACCCATAGGTGCAAATAGTGTTTGACATTCGGGAAAGCCTCCAGCAATTCTATGCTTGCACCCATGATCTAACCTTACTACTTCCCACAACTTATGATTTTATTATTTGAAAGTTTTTATTAAAACACTATTTATGGTTGTTTTTTAAAATAAATTAATAATTTACTGCAATATTACACATTTTGTGTTATTCTAACTATAGTAGATATAATATATCCTATTATGACCTAAATAATGTATTACTTTTTAATCTTCTGTTAACCAAATGTCTGATGTACAATCACCTCCTGGATACCTATAATAGTAAATAATATATATTATTATTTCGGCGAATAGACTATGGACTATGGTTGGATGGTTAAATTAAGTGATGCAATACTGTTGCTTTTTACTTTTTTATGTTTTTCAACAAGTTTGTTTAATAATAATTATTTATTGTTTTAAATTATATAAATATTTAAAATAGTTAATATATTTTAAAATTAAAAAACGTTAAAAATCTTGAAAAGAAGGTCTTTGCCTATAAGCTTTGTCTATGGTTAGAGGACAGAGGTGTTATACATTTAATAAATCCATAGTTATATAATGTACTATGCAGAAGTTAGTAAATACAAATAGGAAATTATTTAGGATAAAATGAAAAAAAATAAAGACAGTATTATTAAAGAAGGTAATATTATTTAGGTAAAAATTTCTATTTGTCAAAAAAAAGTTAAAAACTGACGTATTTTAGAATTAATTTATTTTTAATTTTCTAACTCATTTTAATTATTACTTTCAAATTTCAATAAATAAAACTATATCATTAACAAAATCAATTATATTTATGTTTATGTCTAAATCTAATAATTTATTTAAATAAATTAAAAATAGTCTAGGACTTATTGGACTTAAAACAGTTCATTGAGGGATATCCTATTTTACAGTAATCGCCATTCGGATTACTGATTGATTGATTTATTTTTACTAATTTAGGTATTTTATAAAGATATGATTTAAATTTTAAACATTTAAACCAATCAAGAAAGATATTTTTCTTTTGCGTTTTCTTAATTTATATAATAGTAATAATATTCATGAAATACTGAACCAAAAACTTTTGCAATATTTAAAAATATATCTAAAAATTACTAACACTATAAAGCAAATTATAAGCAAAATTTGCAAAGTATGTTATATCATCCTCACTAGGTACCAATATTGCATATCATTTATAATATTTTTACTAACCAGACATTTTTTATAACTGATTTTGCTAAATTTTCAAGTACTTCAGATATTGATGAAACTAATTTTTTTTTGAATTCACCTATTTTAAAGATTGGATTTATGATTGTTTATTTATACGTAGATATATGAAAAACTGAAAAATTACCCTTTTGAAAGCTTATATTAGCTAAATAAGTAAGTGATTTACTAATAAATCAGATGAAATTATATCAATACCTGAAGATGCACCTTTTTGTAATTTTTTTTTAACACTATCTACCAGTACTTTATATTCAGTAAAACATTTATAATTTAATTTATTTTCATGTATGTAGTTTTATTTTCAGAATATTTAATAAATAATGTTCATAATTATTATGATGTATAATGTATTATTTTATTGTATTGATTTTATTATTATTTTACTAACATTTAATTGATTATTTAAAGAATCTATTCAATTAATTATTATAAATTAATAGTTATACCTAACTTATAATATATTGCAGAATAATATCAAATTATAATTAAACAGTTGTAACATTAATTGAATTTATTATTATTATTATTCAATAATACAATATTTACCTTGTTTCATGTGCCATGATAGGTCCATCTGGTTCTTTTCCAAAATCTACCAAAAAGTTCTGGTCTAAAGATAAACCTCCATTAATAGTATCCACATCAAGTTTGACTAATGTAGATCCATGTCTGTAATTTTTTCAATTTTAATGTTTTTTAAGTAAAATTAATATAGGTATTATAAAGCATGAGATTATTCTATATGTCCCAATGATTTATAAAGAAGTAGAGTAAAGTTTATCTGGAAAATTGTATTTTTATAAATATAAAATCAGAATAATAAATAAATCCAAACAATATATAATACTAATAATATATATTTATAAATATATAATTTTAGATAGATTACTTGTATAGTTATTATATGACACTCATACTTAAAATACTTAAGTATAAGTACAGTTAGTCCTACAGTTACTCCTACTTCTTCAAAATAATAGGGATATTCATTCCATACAAAGTTGGGCAAAATATTATCTAGATAATTATTCAAATGATTTAAAAAAATTATTATTCAAATAATTCTAAAACAATATATATTATTCGAATGATTTTTTTTTTATAATTATTCAAATAAAAATGTAATTGAATAATTTCCAAACATAATGTTAATACAAAATACAAATATTCGAATTCTTTACTTTTTAGTTTCTTCTTTAATCAGTTCTATATTTGTTTCATTTAAAGTGTTTTTCTATTTATTTCAAATAATAAAGATTTACAATAGGGAACTTAAAATACAATGCTAACTATTGTTTTTTAATACGTAAATGTTTTAATTACCAAAATTCCAACCATATTATGTTAACTAAGATAAAATTATTTAAAATTAGATAAGTAGATAGTTTGTATAAAATATTATCTAAATAAAATTTTTTTTGAATGATGCCCAACTCTGATTCTATAAGACACTTTGACATATAATCTTTTTTACCAAAGAATTCATAGTAAACTAACTTAACAGATTTTGGATAGAACTGTTTATCCCATGGTGTAAATAAAGAAGTAGTAACATACAGCCGTTTCCCATCTAAACTTAACTGAAGCATTTGAGGTGAACCAAACAAACGTCTTTCTTTGACATATACAGGTTCTGGTTGTTCCTTTAAATCAATAAATTCAGTTACTTGTTATATTCTTGATATAATTCAAAGATATATACTTTAAGCTCAGAGTCTTTTACAACAGTTAATAATTCATCATTCAACAATAATCCACCTAAAAATATTTGACCAACTAGTTTTGGTTTGCTTGTGTTTGTTATATCATATTGTCTGACATCTCCGTGCAACCAATTAGAAAAATATAGATATTTATCATCCAAAGATATCAAAATATCTGTGATCATTCCTAAAATAATAAACTAATATTTTTAAACTTTATTAGAATATTTTATAATAATAAAAAAAATAAAACTACCTGAAATTTCTTTTAATCCATTGGAATCCTTTACAGTTTTCTTAGGTACGGATATCACTTTTTCAGAATCCCAAGTACCATCATCAGTGCGAAAAAATCTGTAAATATATTTAATTTTTATAATTGTACTAATTATGTATAATTATCAAAACTTATAAGGTAAGAAAATAACAGATTTAAGTTATCTTATAATATAATATAAACATTTATTGGATTTTATCTCCCAATATACCAATGAACAGTTTAGTGCAGTGGTCGGCAACCTTTTTGGACTCTTGGTCCACATTAACGAATTAAAAAGAGTTGGCGGCCCAAATAAAAATAAAAATTTTACATTCTTAAATTATTTTCTATAAAAAAAAAATAAATACTGTCTAAAATTATAAAATGAA
The DNA here is from genome assembly GCA_020882235.1 of Schizaphis graminum. Lineage (NCBI taxonomy): Eukaryota > Metazoa > Arthropoda > Insecta > Hemiptera > Aphididae > Schizaphis > Schizaphis graminum. The sequence goes on along the minus strand of CM037032.1, from coordinate 85,788,091 downwards.
TGAAAAAAAATTGTCATTCTAAAATTTAATGCGGACTGGTTGCCGACCAATGGTTTAGTGTAATAATTATGAAAATATTATGTCCAGTCTAAAATGCAACTTTTATTGTATTCAGTGATTATACGTGAAATAAATAATTATTAAAATAAAAAATAATAAAAATAAATGTTGTAGATTAAAAAACGTAAGTATATCTATAAAATTATTTTTAATAATTAGTGTTTAACCGTAGATTCTTCAAATTAAAATATAACAGTAAACAACTATTTTACAAGTACTTTAAAATTTTGATTATAATCTCTTATACTTATGGTGATCAGATATAAAAATACAGTACTCTTTATAATAATAATATAAACTCTAAATAATAACAAATAATTTAATAATTTTAAAGATTTTCATATACCAGCTTTATAAACTGATAAATACAACACATTTATAGACCACATATTTTAGAAACTCAAATTTATTGATATACTGTATAATGGGAGATAGTCCATTTATCAATTTTTAATACCTAAAAACATTGCTATTTACTGCGCAGCCAACAAATCCTTCAGAAGCTTTAGGATTGTGTAAGAATCGTATTTCTAAAGGTGCTATGCCGTCTGTACCCAAATCAATAGTTTGCAATAATGTTCTTTCAGACCAAGAATAAAAATTGAGAGATCGTCCATATTTTTCTATTTTATAAACATATAAACATATTTAAAATTATAAATGTGTGTTAAATAAATAAATAACCAGTTATTAATATTGTAAATACCAATATCATTAATATGATCAGGATTAAAACCGATTTTGAAATCTTTGGGTGTCCCCCATTCAGATGATACTAAAACATCCCAGTATGGTTGATACCAAAAGTCATATCCAAATTTTGCTGTGTTGCCTTTTGTCCATGTTTCTACAGTTAAAGTAAATAAATAATCTATAGTCTTACGCATACATTAAACATAAACATTTCACATTTGGCATAGTTTTGATTTAACTAAAATATATTACACTCAATATATTGACACTTAATTTACCTTTAACAACTCCTTCCTCAGCATCTATCAATAAAAAATCACCTTTCCCATTACCTTCAGCATCACCCATTGTTGAAATCATTACATTGCCATTTGGTAAACAATGAGTTGTATGTAAAGTTGATACATTTAAAGCATGAACTTCACTGGGTTCAATAGTCTATAAAGCCGACAAAAATAAATTATTTACTCATCTGCATTTTAATATGGCATTAATTCTTAAAATTCAAGTATGCTTATACTTTATGTAACTTAGGAGCTTTTTCGTTAGTCACATCCAAAACATAAATTCGATCTGATCCTAAAGAAGGCAAAATTACTTTATTTCTGCTTTTTGTACAATCATCATAACAACTACTACAAGTGTTCCATCCAAAATGATGTAATTCATCACCAACATTTTCAAAATTAGTTCTGAAGATCACCTGTTAAGAACAAAATTTAGCTACTTATAAATAATTTTTATTTAACATTAGGAAGCATTGAAGCAATATACAATATATTATTACTTGAGAATATGTAGGACTATTTGGATTTACATCAATAGTGGCCAAATAATCAGATTTTTTTTTTGTTAATGTATTTGGTTGAATACATATAGTATACAAAATAGTTTCTCGTTTACCATTAATAAATGCATCTAGAGGACTTTTGTATCCGGGTCCACACTGTTTTTTACAATCTAAGCATAGAATTGAACATATAAAATAAGTTTTTATTATTGTACCAAATATTATTATTACCTATTTAATATTCATAAATAAATTTAAATACTTACTTGCCATTATAATTGCTTAATTGATGCAAATAGACAGTACTACAGTAGTGTTGTACAAAAATAAAAATGTATTAATGATCGTTATAAAACAAATTATGCAAATTTCAATATTATTGTTATTAAATACCTACCTAATTATACAAATGTAGATAATTACTAAATACTTAGATAAAATAAGAATAAATAGATATTGTATTGAATTGTAAAATAGTATGTTATACAGTAAAATAATGAATCCTAGTGAATGTATTAACACCTACTGGGCACTGGCTACTACCTACCTCTAAAATTATCAGTTTATCACTATAGAAAATAAATAACTATCATTAAATATAGGTAGCTATTTGTTACCTAATTGCTAAATAGTATGATATTATCTATATACCTACCTAGTTGAATGCACTAAAATTATTGAAAACAATATAATAAAGATAAGCAAAATTTATCTATGCCCATAAAGATTGCATAATGTATTCTAAAAAATTCAATTAATTATAAACCTATTCAGTATAATATGTATATTGTATATGCATTTAATATATTTCTCCTAAATGTCTTTTTCACATTATTATACTATATAGGTAGTAAATATTAATAGTGTACCTACCAGGTAATTGAGGTCACTGGATACAGCATAGTACAATGGATATGTTAAATTTAAATTCAATAATAAACCATTGTACCTATAAAACAATTTGTTGGGGAAATTGTCTGTCAATTGAAAGTTTTTAACTTCTTAGGGATTTTTATTGTTCATAATGATTTACCAAGCGGCATGCATCCTAAATTTTAATGCATATAAATAGTAGGTACCTACTTAAAGGTAATAATTTAAAATATTTTAATTTTTTGTACTATTAAAGGAATACTCTGTAGAGATATAATCTTCTGTTTTTCGTATAAGAACTCATATTTTATATTATAAATTAGACAAATTGCAGAGATGGCTTGCTATAAGAATATTAGGAGCGACTGCTCCTGCCCCGAAACTGGGGGAAAAATTTGTTTTAAGTTGAACAGGTTTAATCATAATTCATAATAGAAGATTGATCATTTAAGTAAAAAATAAGTATATTTATATCATAAATTGTATAAGTTAATAAACAATTTAACTTAAGAAGAACCTAAAAATATTACATTGGTCCTAGTAAATTTAGTTTGTGAATGGGTGGGTTGTTTTGAAACTTGCTCCTTTACCTTGAGTTTTGAAGATTCAAGCCGCCATTACCAGATTAGTGAGGGAATTTATAGACAATTTTGGTGTAGGTACCTAATTCAAAATTAGAATGATTTAAGTTTCCAAGTTTTAAAGATGTTAAAAGGATAATATAGCGCTAAAAATTGATTTCTAAAATTATAAAATGTATATGTAATAATGGATCTAAAGAATTAATTATACTTAGACCATTTTAAGTAATTTTTACCAAATTATAAATGTTGATAACTTTAAACTTAATTTTAATTATTAGCATTTTTAAATCATTTTTGTATCTCCCATATTTTTCGAACCCCACATTATCATGGACCTTTTATCCTTAGATATTATTATATCTATTATGTATAAAGTTACTGCAGCTTTGCACATTAATCAAAATTAACTCGCCCACCTAATTTTCTATAGGTAGTTCAATTTAATTACCTAAAGTACGTGTTTTGCGTCACTAATACTTTTACAGTGACAAAAAATTTCCACAGCGCCCAACTAGGTACCACTTTAGCCATCTGTATCTATTTATCTATTCATACAAAATTTAAATTAATATTTTGATAAGCGTTAGATTTAGAACCATTTATAGTTACTTATTTAACTGTGAATTTTCATGTGTTTTTTTTGAGTTTGTAAATAATAAATATACCATAAAATTGGTAGAAAACATAAGGTAGAATACTCATCGTATACCTATTTATCAACACAGCGACACAATTCCGCTGTCATTTATCCTGATACTGGACAATTGATGTGTCAGATTGTCAAATATGAATAATATGATTATTGATTGTACTATAATTGATACATGATTATGACTAGCAAAATAAACTACTGTACTAAGATACAGTATTACAGCCGATACAGGCTACGTAGTTATGTATGTAATACACCTTGCAGTAAGTAATGAGTATAATTGTAAAAATTAATTAATTAATTAATTAATTAATTATAACACTGTATATAATGTATTCTGGAGTGATGTACTGATGTAAACCATACAGTAAAGACTATAGGTATATTCAAAATAAACTTGAAAATGTGTCAATTTTTAAAACAATTTACAAATTTTGGTATTTTACTTACATTAATTTTTCCTTTTATTTAATACTAAATCTACTTAAATTGCATGCGAATTATTATTAATAGCTTATACCTAGCTATATCTACCTATACTGATTACGGAAAGGTGATAGGCGATAGCCCCTGACTGTGGTTTTTATTATATAAGTATAAAAGGGCACTCTTTTATATAATATAAAATAAAATATATCTTTATACAATTGTAAATTAGGCACATGCCACATAAATAATTGAAAATTTATACATTTTAATTTTCATAAATAAATGTAAATGTGAATTTGCTTATCACTTGTACTCTTCTCCATCATCCAATGTTTGTGGCAAATGGCAATTTTTCGTCTCAGGCAAAAGAAGTGTAACAAAAGCACCTATTATTTGCAAGATGCCCATTACAATAAGTGATAATTGAGAGCCAGTTCCCTATAATTAACACGATATTCACAAAAATTTAAACAATTTATCTATATTGTAATATTTTTTTTAATTAATTATTACCACATAATTAATGATAGGAAGACCGACAGGTCCGATCATACCAGCTACTGAACTAACGCTTATTCCCAAACCTCTAACTACAGTTGGATATAATTCTGGTGCAAATAAAGAAAGAATAACATAAGAGGACGAAATTCCCATTTTTCCAATACAAAACATTATTAAGGTCCACTGATCATCTAAAAAAATTACATTTAAATAAAAAGTAGTAAAATCATCCATGTAAATTAGTAACTATAATGGGTTTATTTGCAAACCTAGAATGGGAAAAGTAGCAATTAAACAAGCACACCCTCCGATCAACATACTGATATGCAGTAAACTTTTTCTGCCAAATTTTTCCATCGCTGGCCATAATACTATGTATGTAGGTAATTCAACAACTCCAGCCAAGAAAAAGTTTAAATGTTCATCAGAACTTAGAGCTGGTGCATAATAAGAAAGTCCGACATAAACAGTGGTATTAACAAACCTTTATGGAAGAAAATAATATATAGAGATGATTACATTTACAATTATAATAAATTATAGAAACCTAATAATAAAAATTAAAATACCATATAAATGTTATTGCTATTGTTTTGAAACGTAAATTTGGTGTCTTGAATAAGTGAAACACGTTATATTTTTTAATAGTTTTACTTTTTTGATTTTTAAATTCCTCTTCATATTTAATCTTAATGTAATAAAATAATAAACACATATACATGTTATGTTTATTTTCAATAATATTGAATATACTAAAATATATACCTTTAATTGGTCCATGTAATCCAAAGAAATATCTTTTCCATTTACTTTTGCCATTTTTAATAAAATTGTTTTAGCTTTTTCAAACTTTCCACATGCTAAAAGCCATCTTGGAGATTCAGGGAAACTCCTAATATTTATCAAAAATTAAATTAATATACATAGGCTTAATGTTTAAATTGAAAATATGTATAGTATATTATATATTGCATGGATTTAATAAAAATTTATATTTTAAACTTTAAAATTAAAATATAATCATTTAATTTTACTTACCACCAGTAAAGGAAATAAACAGTAAATGGTAAAGATGTAGCTAAAGCAAGTTGACGCCAATCACGAAAAGCATACAAGACTAATGATAAAATAACCATACCGACAGAATGAGCTATGTTAGTAAGGAGAATACATGTAGTTCGATGAGCTGGGCCAACAAATTCTATAGCTAAATATATTTAAATAATCATATAATAATAATAAAACATTTTGACTTGTGCAAATTTGTATTTTATCTTACGGAGCACATTAGGAGTTGCTAAAATTGCTGGTACAGTAAATCCTACTCCAATTCTGAAGATTAGCCACATCCAAAAATCCTTGGCAAATGCAGTAGCTATACCAAATATACATTCGATAAATAGATAAATGAAAAACGCTGGTCGTCTCCCAAGTCTACAGATTAAATACAAATAGATAATTTAAGTGTGGAGACTTAAAAGGACTTTATATCACAAAATATCTAAGTACACAAATAAAATATATTTACTAACCCATCTTGAATAAATCCAAATAGCAACATACCAAATAAACCACTAAGACCAAATATAGTTAAAGCAAAAGTTGGATAAAACTGTTTTGAACATACCAAATCCCACTAAAAAATAATTATTTAATCAAATATAGGTATAATTATATCGTAAAAATGGGGTAAAGACAGTCTGATTTTAGCTTTTAAGTTTAAATGCGAGTTAATAACATAACACATTATTAATATACATAGGTACCAATTGTCTCAATAGTTATTTTTATTGAACTTTGAAGTAAGTACATGAGTTACATATACGGAAATAGGTATAACGTATAAACAAATTGCGTCTCAAAAAATTAGGGATGCAATTCACGTATTTTAATCATGAGTTCTTATTAATAATAACTAAATAATTGTTTAATTGATTCAATTATTAAATATAATAAATTTATTTTATAATTTATCGTTTGTTGAATGTATAATAAATAATTTTTATAAAAAAAAAGTATACGTTGAATTTAATCAAATATCAATAAGGTCATGACCTATTTACAATAATATAATATAGCCTATAGGTAAATAAATAAATATATATATATATAAATAAATAATTATAATATCAATCAAGATGTCAATAAAAAAATTGATTCATATTTATATGATAAGCTTTTTACAAAATCTAACCTTGTTATTAATATAGTGTACCCAAAAAGGTAAATTGTATACCTATACGCGTGATGGTCGTTTATTAAACCCGTGTGTTTAATCCGTTTTAATCAACAATATTATCAGAAAATACGTTTAAAAAATATACATAAATTATTACATCATAGTAGGTACCTAGAAATCTATAATGAATACGAAATTAATATTTAAAAATAAATACGTAATAAGTACATTATGATTTGAAAAAAAAAAATGTTATGATATTATTTATACAAGGTGATTTTTTAACCATGCTCACCCCATTATTATGCTTAAATTAAGCATATGTTCAAATTTTAATTTTTACATAGTTTCAAATTTTTAAAAAACAACGTTTTTATTAAAAAAATATATTTTTAAATATTTTTTTAAGTTTTTTACTTTTTTGAATAACAATATAGTTTTAATTTCATATTTCAAAGCAGAAAAGTTTTCTGAATATTATGATGTATAAAAATGGAATTTAGGACGAGTAGTTTATGAGTTATAAGTATTTAAAGTTTAGATGTGCGGAGTGGAGTAGTACGGGGTTACTCCGCAAAATGTTTGTCCACTACACCGCTTAACTAAACTTTAAATACGTATAACTCATAAACTACTCACCCTAAGTTCGATTTTGATGTATCAAAATACTCAGAAAATTACTCTGCTTTGGAATATGACTTTAAACTATGTTATCATTCAAAAAAGTAAAAAACTTAAAAATTTTTAATAAACGTTGTTTTTTAATAACTTTAAACTACGTAAAAATCCAAATTTGAATATAATATTATACATAATTTAAGCATAAAAATGGGGTAAGCATGCTTAAAAAATTACCTTGTATATAGTTAGGTATTAATTTGCAACAATCCAACTAGGAAAATTTTTGTAACGAATGAACGAAAAGTAAAAATTATTGTTGGTAGGTAATTTAAATCATCTTTCCATGTTCCATTATAGGATTTGTTTAATGTTAAATGAATCTTAAAATTAAAATTATTTTATTTATCTTGCAGCGGTTACAAAAGAAACAATGGATTATTAATTGGCATCGAACAGTTAAAAAAAAAATACTATTGTAAATAAAGCTTATATAAAAATTTGTAATATCTTCAACAGTTCTACATAGGCATACGTATTACGTATGTACCATTATACCAATGTAGTTAATGTGTAATGTGTATGTCATATATGAACTTACTGATACATATAGATACTGATAATACATATTAAAAATTTACTTCAGCAGCGATAAATTGTTTGAATAATAACGGATATTATAGTTTATACATTTATACAATATAAGAATACAACGTATTATTACTTTTGAAGTTATACAATAATTGAACAATGGCAAACCGACTATTTAGTAGTTACTTTATAGTTTATATGATGGTGATGAAGGTATGCACTAAGTCTATTTAGACGGTAGTCTTAGTATCTTATTGGCTATTATAGGTCCATGCCATATTTTCTCCCATATCTATCTGAGATGAGTGGGATGACACATTATCGATGTCGGTGCAATATAATTGCACACGTTTTACCTTTTATCTTTATTCTTTCAAAAACAAAATGATTGTACATTATTGTTTACCTTTTTATATTTGAAAACAATGTAATATAATTACCCATATTTTATATTGTTGGCTAAAATTATGTAAAATAATTAAACTATAATTTAATATATTTATATAGGTAAATAAATAATTAAATTATTGGACAGTATTAAAAACAGTTTAATGCTTCAATTTATGTAATATGGTAATAAGTATGAAATATATATATTATATAATATTATTAGCTAGAAACTATTAATTTAATAATAGACTTTTATTAATAAATAGGGTAGATTGGACTTTAGTAATAAATTTGTAATTTTTGAAATTTTAAGTGCAGCATTGGTATTATAGTTGTTCGCACGTAAAATGTAAATTATTCACAATACATTTACAATTATAGTTATATTTATTTTATCATGTTATACGTATACGTTATTTATACAGAACATTTGTTTTATTTTTGATCATTATTTGATTAACTTAACTACAGCGCACATGGGATCCACAGTCCAATTAGTGCAGAAATTTGACGCTCTACTTCAGTACTTATTTTATACAGTCAAGTCACGAATTCGCAATAACTTGAAGTTGAAGAGAAATAAAAATTCACTTCGATATAACATGTATAATTCGAGATATCTAACTCAAACAGTGGCGGATCCAAGAGAGGGGTTAAAGGGTAAATACCCCACCCCCCTTGAGCTTATTATATTTAAATTTATAAATTTATAAAAATATAAAAATGTTTGTACCAGTTTGTAAGAATAAATTGTAAATGGTAAATATTAAAAAGAAAATAATAAGTAATTAATGTTTATATTAATAAGTATGTAATTAAGTAAGTATGAATATTATCTGATATATATTTTAATTACCCCCCCTCCCCCTTGATGAATTTCTGGATCCGCCCCTGAACTCGAATTTATATTTCTAGCCTTCTAAGGGAATAAAAAAAAATTTGAGTTGTCAAGTTTTTCGAGTTATCATAGCTCGACTCTATTAAATAATTTTTTATGATATAATTATACTTATACATATTTTGATATTTAATTACCTATAAATTGTCGTGTATAAACTATAAATAATTATTGTGTAGAACATCTATATTGATTGTAATGGGTCGTATTTTCGATGGAAATAATTACATTTAAATAACTATCCTTAAGGCTAAATTAGGTTTTATTACCTACTGTCATTGATTAAATATACTGTTTATATAATTATATATATATAGAATATATAGATATAATATATTGTATATTCAGTGCCGTAAAAATCATAGGTTCATGGCACTGGAACCCGCTGGGTCAAAGGGCCCATACCAAATAGCCGTCAATTTTTAGATTCTGAACGGAGTGATGAATGTATTGATTTTACAATGATGTGTGTTTTTTAGATTTTGAACGAAGTGATGAATGTATTGCTTTTACTATGATGTAGTGTGTTTTTTTTTTGTGTCTGACGACAACATTTGGAGCAGTAATAATGCTCCGATTTTTGACTTCAGCCCCTCTTTGAATAGGAAATTGAATCTAGTTGGTACTTTGGGGGGGGGGGGGGGTCAAAATTAAAATTTTCAAATAGTTTTCAAAAAAATCGAGAAAAACAAAAAAAAAATGACAGAAAAATGGCAATTTTACGAAAAACCACTTTTCAACAAAATCGATTTTTTGATTTTGCTGTAACTCAAAAACGAATCTATTTAAATACTTGAAATTTTCACCAAATGTTTATATTATGGTTATCTATTTACAGTTAAATTTTTAAAATATTTTGACCATTTTTAAGCTACTTATAGACAATTGAAATTTTCGACTTTTTTAAGTTTTTTTTCTTCAAATGCCGATAAAAAATTAAAATAAGTTTTGAAAATTTGATACAAGGTTCTCCATAAATTTTTCTTCAAATATCTGTAAAAAAAACTCTACCGGATTCAGACAAAAAATTTTTATGAGTGTTTGAAATTTAAATTTTTACAAAACCGCGTTAAATAACGGTCTAGCCTCAAACGATTTTTGATATTTGTTGTTATTCAAATAGTATAAGTCGTAAATACTTGAAAATTTTACCAATTATTTAGATTGCCATTTTCTTTGCGTTATTTGATTTTAAAAACATTTTGACTTTTTTTGAGCTATTTATAGGCATTTGAAATAATCAATTTTTTTTAATTTTTTTTTTTATAAATGTTGATAAAAAAAATTTGGCTGGGACAAATTACTTGAAAATTTAATAGAAGGGTCCACATAACTTGTTCTAACTCTCATTCAAAAATTATAAAAATACATAGGCACAATTTTTTTTTATTAGCATTTGAAGTTCAAATATTGACAAAAATTCGTCAAAATCATGAATATTTTAACTATTTGGTAGTTAAAAATTTATAAATATTTTACTATCAAAAGGTAAGAGTTGAAAATTTAATACCATGCTGTCCATAAGTTAAGCTTAGAATAATTATATAAAAGTTTGAGGATTATTCAATTTAAAAAATTTTAGGAGTGTTTAAAGTTTTAATTTTAATTTGAAATCAAAAATACACGTGTAAAATAACGTTTTACTAATAAAGTAATAAATAATTTTCGATTTTTGCTATTTTTAAAAAATTACTAAACATAAGATCTTGAAACTTTTACTTAAATGTTTGAATTTGTTTCTAAATAGAATATATGACAATATTTAAGTATAATATATCCTAGACTGACAAATCATCTCCGTTCAGAATCGTTTTTCGTATACAATGATACCTATCATTGCATTAAAATTTAACTCACCCTAGTCCGAGGGCCATTCCATCCCCTAATGTACAGCAGAGCGATACTCACTTACCTGCTATTTTTATTTTTATTTTTTTTAATAATTTTATTCATAATTATTGTATTATTAATTATTATCTTGTATTTAAGTTTTTATAACAAAATGTAAAAGTCTGGTAGGTTTTACTTGGAATTATTTATCTAAATATAGGGAGAAATACTAAGTCTAGAGTAACATAAATAGATTTTTGATTACTATATAAAAAATAGATTTTAAGGATTAAAAGTAATCACAACGATTATTTTACATCCACAAATACTATATCCTATCTAAAGAGTAAAAAATAAAAATTCCAATAGTGTGAAGTCCTACTTTTTTTTGTATCTCAAGAAAGAGGGGCCAATATACATTTGTTTGCACTTGGGTACAATCATGTTATGTTTATTGCAAGTGGAAAGATAAAAAGGTGTGTAATCATCTTATACTGTTGTCTGTTTGGCACCCTATTGATAAATCATATTATTTAGTATTTACTATGTTGTGTGTTTGCGAAAAATAGAGATTTAAATTAAAAATTATGATAAGAGTTTATAGAGATGTGGCAACAAATCAGAATCAAATATAAATATTAGGTACGTTATTATATTAATATACAGACATGCGTTTATAAAATGTATTATTATAATAATTAATGACCTACTAACTGCGATATTGCATGTGGGAGGAAGTACCTATATTGTTCCTTAACGTTTTAAACTTTTTGCTTTTTAATTAATCTTATGTAAGTAAACATTAAATACAATAATAATGATTACTGTTGTGGTTTGTTTATCTTTCAATTATTTAGTTAAAAAACTAATGATCGAATCTCAAAAGGTTTGAAAACGTTTTGTTTATGTATAAGCAGAGGGGTCTTTTAATTAGGAAGTACCTACTATTCAAAAATAATTTAATACGCATCAATGATTAATAAAGAAGAATTTTAAAATATGTATGTCAATGCACCTACCTATGTTTTAACTAAGGTAAAATATATTTTGTAATCAGGAAAAATAAAATTCATAAATTTCAGATTTACATTTCTTAGAAATTAATTGAATAAAATTAACAAAACATCTAAAACATGCATTGTCTATATAGCTAATTACGTAAGTATAAATATTGAAATATGTATAATAAAATTATAGACACTTCATAAATCGAAAAATAAGAAAAACTGCAATAAGTAGTCAAAAACTACAATTATAGACATACATATTGATGATAAATTTACTTTTTAACAGCGTTCAGTTTAGATACTTTTAAAAACTAACGTCTAACAATTTGTGTTTCAATTAAAATTTGATTATTAAAATTTACTTCTGTGACAATCGTAGATAAATATCGACTGTGATCATAATCCCAGAATTTGCATATGTTATTCATTGAATCCGAACATTGATTAATTTTAGATGTAGAATTAATATGACTGAAAGTAAAGTATACATTTTATGAAGTAAATTATTAATTAATAACTAATAAGTTATTAAATATTATATTGTATTAGGTACTTACTATTCATCCTTACACCAATATTCGGGAGTGGAAGCCATAAATAGTTGATTGTAAGCATGAAATCCACATGGCAAAACACATGGTAAAACGACTAACCAGATTAATTGTTTTTGGTATAAGCCATACTCACCAAAGTCTATTAAAATTTTATCGAAATCCATTTTTAAATAATTTAAAGAATGACTGAAAAGATGTACCTATGGCTGAAGCTCTAATGAAAATGCTTATATATACACATTGGCATGGTGCAAGTTAATTTAGCTCCCTCTTTTTTCTTCTTTTATAAAGCAATTAGGTATATAGCATATGTAAATATAATTTTTTTTTGCAGGTAGCATAAATAATATCTTATTATTGGATAGAATATGATTCATTTTAGATTCTGAAGAGAGCAATAAATGTATTAATTTTACAATATATTTTTTTTTTACATAAAAATTGCTTTGATTGACAACTTTAATACTTATTCTTGTAGGAAAATGATTTTAGTTGGTGGTTTAATGGCGAAGAGGATCTTTATTTCCTTTATAATTTTAAAAATTGTTTAATTATTGTACCTATGTAAATCGATTTTCTCAAATTCTAAAACAAATAATAACTGTAAATACTTGACATTTTCAGCAAATTTATGTGAACATTTACAAATTGTGGTATAGTTTCAAAATAATTCGACTCTTTTGAGGTATTATAGATATATTTAAAATTTCCTATTTTTTCCTATGTATATGATATATAATATCTAAAAAAAGTTCAATCCCACAAAAAACTTTAACATTTAATACAAAGTTCCTCAAAAAATGTTATTATAATTTATAGCTATTAAAAAATATTAATGATACATAGGTAGAGCCGATTTTTTTGATAAGCATTTAAAGTTCAAAATTGCCAAATCTTTAATTTTATTAGAGAAAACTTGTAAATTTAATACAATGCTTTTTATGACTAGTTCATAAATGAATCAAAAAGTATTTAAACATATTTTTTTAAGACATTTTAAGTATTTAACTATATAAATTTTGATAAATCTAGTTATAATTTAAACGAAACATAACGATTTTAGTTATTTCGTCGTAATTTAAAAATATTTTTTATGAAGATTTGAAAATTATACGTTAATAGTATATAGGTACGTATACTTTTTATATAAATAATGTCAGTATAATATTTTAAAAATATCGAAAATTAACTTTATAATATTGAATTTTTATACCACCAACAAATTCTATTGTTTTACGGTATCTATCTAAGTATTTAATCAATACAGCTCAAAAAATAATAACAATAATATATGAATGTGGCATTAATTTTTTTTATTATATTTTTTTTTGTAATATAATGTTAATATAATATTTTGTAATATAATAAAATAATAAATTATTAATAACCTAAAATATGCGATGTTAAACAAAAACTAATTCGATTATCGTATTATTATTATTTTGTTTAATAAATAATAAAATAGTTTACTTTAAATAATAAATAATATATTATACAATAATTTAAAAAAGCGGGTGAGTATCGCTCTGCTGTACATTAAGGGATGGAATGGCCCTCGGACTAGGGTGAGTTAAATTTTAATGCAATGATAGGTATCATTGTATACGAAAAACGATTCTGAACGGAGATGATTTGTCAGTCTAGGATATATTATACTTAAATATTGTCATATATTCTATTTAGAAACAAATTCAAACATTTAAGTAAAAGTTTCAAGATCTTATGTTTAGTAATTTTTTAAAAATAGCAAAAATCGAAAATTATTTATTACTTTATTAGTAAAACGTTATTTTACACGTGTATTTTTGATTTCAAATTAAAATTAAAACTTTAAACACTCCTAAAATTTTTTAAATTGAATAATCCTCAAACTTTTATATAATTATTCTAAGCTTAACTTATGGACAGCATGGTATTAAATTTTCAACTCTTACCTTTTGATAGTAAAATATTTATAAATTTTTAACTACCAAATAGTTAAAATATTCATGATTTTGACGAATTTTTGTCAATATTTGAACTTCAAATGCTAATAAAAAAAAATTGTGCCTATGTATTTTTATAATTTTTGAATGAGAGTTAGAACAAGTTATGTGGACCCTTCTATTAAATTTTCAAGTAATTTTTCCCAGCCAAATTTTTTTTATCAACATTTATAAAAAAAAAAATTAAAAAAAATTGATTATTTCAAATGCCTATAAATAGCTCAAAAAAAGTCAAAATGTTTTTAAAATCAAATAACGCAAAGAAAATGGCAATCTAAATAATTGGTAAAATTTTCAAGTATTTACGACTTATACTATTTGAATAACAACAAATATCAAAAATCGTTTGAGGCTAGACCGTTATTTAACGCGGTTTTGTAAAAATTTAAATTTCAAACACTCATAAAAATTTTTTGTCTGAATCCGGTAGAGTTTTTTTTACAGATATTTGAAGAAAAATTTATGGAGAACCTTGTATCAAATTTTCAAAACTTAGTTATAAAAGAAAACATTTTTACGATTTTTCAACCACAAAATTACTTGCAAATTTTCGCAATTTTGACATGTTTCATATAAATTCGAACTTAAAGCACTTATAAAAATAAATTGTGACTAACGATTTCGGATTTTTTTTTTATCACTTTAAGAAAAACTCATAAGAAACCTTGTATTACATTTTCAAGATTTTCTGGCCAGCCAGCCAAAAAATTTTTATCGTTATATAAAAAAAAAATACTAAAATAATTAAAAATTTCAATTGTCTATAAATAACTCAAAAAAAGTCAACATTTTTTGAAAATTTAACTGTGTATAAATAACACTAATATAAACATTTGGTGAAAATTTCAAGTATTCACAGTCATTAGTTTTTGAATTAAAACCATATAAAAAAATCGATTTTTTTGAAAACTGTTGGAAAATGTTTACTTTTCACCTCTATAATGCACCAAGGATATCCACTTTGCCATCGGAAACCACCCCCAAAGTTTAAAATTGAAGCATTATTTCGACTAGTAATGCTGTACACAGACACAAAAACAAAAAAAAAAAAACCCACACATCATTGTAAAATCAATACATTCATCACTCCGTTCAGAATCTAAAAATTAAAAGCTAACAGCCAATAAACAAGAACAGATCCAGCATCACTGAGATAGATAAGAATTATACTGGAGTGCGGACTCGCCCATGCTCGTACGTTGCGAAAAACGGGCCTGACGTATTTTTCGTTACCCCCACTCCTGTATGGCAAGAAATTGAACTTCCATACCAATAACATTGAAAGAATACACATTTTAACTTGACATAACTCTGGGATAAATGATCGTATTACGTTAACTATGATATCAAAATTTTTGTTTTCATGTGTACTTCAAACTTATATTTACAAAAAATAAAAATAAAAACGCTGAACAACATTTTTATTAATAACAAAATTGCCTACTGTAGTATAAATAGTATAATACTCGTCACACGATACCATATTAAAATTTATATTATTTATAATGAATCTTGGAAAAAAAGCCCCGGCTACAGGAAAAAGGCCCGTACCAACTAAATACATTTTTTTAAATTTTATAATGCACCTTTATATTAATTTAATTATGTACCTAACACTTTTAGATTCTGAACGGAGTGATGAATGTATTGATTTTACAATGATAGGTATGTGTTTTTTTTTTTTTGTTTTTTTGTGTCTGTGTACAGCATAACTAGTCGAAATAATGCTTCAATTTCAAACTTTGGGGATGGTTTTCGATGGCAAAGTGGATATCCTTGGTGCACTATAGAGGTGAAAAGTAAACATTTTCCAACAGTTTTCAAAAAAATTGAGAAAAACAAAAAAAGACAGAAAAACGGGAATTTTTACGCTAAACCAGTTTTCGACCAAATCGATTTTTTTTATATGGTTGTAATTCAAAAAATAATCACTGTAAATACTTGAAATTTTCACCAAATGTTTATATTAGCGTTCTCCATACACAATTAAATTTTCAAAGAATTTTGACTTTTTTTGAACTATTTATAGACAATTGAAATTTTCAATTTTTCTAAGTATTTTTTTTTTTAATAACGATAAAAATGTTTTGGCCTGCCAGAAAATCTTGAAAGTTTAATACAAGGTTTATTAAAAGTTGTTCTTAAAGTGATAAAAAAAAAATCCGAAATCGTTAGTCACAATTTTTTTTATAAATACTTAAAGTTCGAATTTATACGAAATATGTCAAAATTGCGAAGATTTGCAAGTAATTTAGTGGTTGAAAAATCGTAAAAATTTTTCCTTTTACAACTAAGTTTTGAAAATTTGGTACAAGGTTCTCCATAAAATTTTCTTCAAATATCTGTAAAAAAAACTATTAGAAATATGAGACTATTATTAGAAAATCTAATATGCTTATCTCATGCATAGTATTCACTATTTTTGTTTTGTGTATTTACTAATTACATTTTATTAATTATATAAAGTAATTGAGACTTTAAGTTCATTTCCATATAAAAATGGTTTTGTATAAATTACCTGTACAAGTTCTATGTACCTACCTAACAATATTAAAAATGTTACATTATTATTTTGTTATTTATAAAAATGTTTTTCAGAGTTTTTATTTTTATTTTTTGTAAATATAAGTTTGAACTTTGAAGTACACATGAAAACAAAAATTTTGATATCATAGTTAACGTAATACGACCATTTATCCCAGAGTTATGTCAAGTTAAAATGTGTAGTCTTTCAATGTTATTGGTATGGAAGTTCAATTTCTTGCCATACAGGAGTGGGGATAACGAAAAATACGTCGGCTCGTGCCTCGTTTTTACATCATAGTCCGCGCTCCAGTTCTAGTATATTCTTATCTATCTCAGTGTCCAGCATATATTTACCGTCGAAAAATTATATAATAACATATAATAATTATAATATAGCCCCCCATCAAACAAAAACAATATGATAAAATTTGTTTTTTAATATTATTTTTTTCTGACGGGGGTGGCACTTGCTTCCAGTGGGCAGTGACCCCTCCCTGGATCCACCCTTGTCAATCAGTGGCGTATTTAGGGAGGGCCCGGGCTCCCCCCCCCTTGGCCCGTGTAGTACATATTATAATAGTATAACACAGTACTACTCAGTAATCGACACTCGTATTCACGATTAAAGATATATTTTTAATCGTGCTCGTATTATACTTTAATACTTTTGTATGATTAAATAATGATTTGATATGAAAACCAAAATAAGAATATTAAATTGTTAATTCGCATTGTTTTGCGATACCCAGTGTCCCAGTACAATATAAATAACAAAAGAGATTTCTGGCTACGCCACTGTTGTCAATAGATCGTCTTTTAATTATCATATCAAATAATTTATAATTGAATTAAAAATTAATACACACATTAAAGAGAACAAACAGATAGGTACTTTTTAATTTTGAGTTCTTTGTAATACTTTTAAACTTAGCCTAAATGAATTTTTCTTTTTCACACTTTATTCATAAAAATGTATCTGCAGTGAATTCCCCTAAATCTTATTCGATTGTCCTACTCTGCTAGACGACTTGCTTTAATTCTCTTAAAACACTTAATGTTTCCTTAACCTCTACTTCTTTTTACATACTAAATTTGAATCTGCTATTAAACTTGTTATCACTTATATTTTATTAGAGGCTGGGTTTATCATAAAGATATTACACTGTTAATTTTATTCACGATTAAAGATATATCTTTAATCGTGATATTATTATAGGTGCTCTGTATTTAATTATTATTTTTTTATTCGTAATTGTTGAGCTGTATTATAATAGTTGTATATTAATAGCTTTTTAATAAAAAATACTTAATATATTAATTAATAATTTAAAAAAATATTTGTTTCAAGTAAATAAGTCTGAAATTTAATAATTTGTAGTAATTTCTTAACTATACATTATTTTTATTATCCTATTAAAATTAATATAGTCATAGTTTCTTTTATTAAGACTAAACTTTTAGTTGGTACTTCAAATTTTTATCAAATTCATTAAAATAAAAAAAAACATTGATGTAGATATTTTGTAGTTAAAAAATCATTAAATATTGAACTTTAACACTTGTTAGTTATTATTAAAAATTCTTTGTTATAATCCACAGAAAGTTAATTTCTTTCCTATACATATTGATACATTTTTTTTGTTCGTTTGGAGTTTAAAATAAGAGAGATTTATCAAGTTGTATTTCTATCAATTTAAAAGCATAATAAAACATATGAAAATACATGGACACAATTATTTTTATAAGCATGTGATGTTGAAATTTTTTAATTCACAAATAATTAAAATTTATTAGCAAAGGCTTAATTTTTTTATAAAAAGTTCTTCATAAATTCTACAGAAATTTCAAAATTATAAATGAACAATTATTTTTTAAAGACATTTAAAGTTAAAACGTTGCTCAAATTAATTAAATTGTAAAAAAAAAAAACAAATGAAATGTTTAGATATTTTGTTGTTATTCAAAAAATATTATTTTTTAGGCACTTTAAATAAAAGTGATGAGTCACTACAATTAAGACATTTCGTTATTTTAAATGTAACTATAAATTATAACTTTAAATGTAGATAACTAAATTATTGTAACTATAATTTAATCAAGTAACATGCTAACCTTCTTCTCCCCTTTTTATTCAAGAAAAAGGAATGAGTGGGAAATGTTTACCACAATACTGGCATCCAAACCAGTATTGTTAATTCACCAACTTATAAAAAAATCTAATACATAGGTGGGGCCACCTCTAACTATCTTGAATAGCTGGCTTTCTGCCCACAGAACCCTTTTCCCCCTAAGGTGAGTTCCAATAAAACTTGTCCCTGCAATGAAAAATTATAAACATTTTGAGTATAAAAATTAGATTCATTGTAGCATTATAGTATGTACAAAAAAAAATCTTTTTAAAATGGTTTATTTTTCTCATTATAATTGTATTTATAAGGCTTTTATTTAATGACAAAATATATTTTTTATTTCATATACCAAGTTAAATTTTTTTTTGAGAATTTAATTAATGTAATATGAAAAAATACTAATATACAAATTATCGAAGTATTTAAAGTTTAACTGAATAAAAAGATATTGTATCTGTGTAAGCTTAAAACACTTAACTAATATCTTAAAATTCAGTTGAGAATCAATTTTTAAACATTAACATTTTCAATGAAACTAAAAGTATATGCTGACGTTCAAAAAGATAAAACTTCTAATATGATAAGGATAACAATAAAAAATATAGATTTTTTTTCAAACTTATTAAGAGAGATAAGTGTAGTTACTTAGCAAAATCATGGTTTTAATAGATTTTGAAAATTTTCACTTGCAGATAATATCAAAAAAATAAAAATATATTGACTTAATAAGATTAATTAATCAAATTTTTATTAACATATAACTACAAGAATTTTACTAAGAAAATATTTTAAAACAGTTACATAGATAATTCTAAAAACACATTGATTATTTTTGGTACAAGAATGTAATTTTGAATGACCAAATAATTACATAATACTCTTAGCTTTCCTTTTTTTCTCTCCTTTAACAAACACTTTTCCTCTAAGTGCTTTGAGTCTTCTCATTTCTTCAATAAAGTCTTGATGTTCATCTCTATACAAACCATACTCTCGAAGTTTCTTTATTAATAATCCAGTCTCTATATGCCGAGGATAGTAGTTTATAACATTTTCTTTTTTATATAATGGTTCTTCACTAAACATCTTCACTACCTGAATATTTTAAAAATATAAACATAATTATTAAATAAGAAATGGCTAAAAAAATAAGTTAGGTACCCTCATAGATTTTTCACTAGTAGGCCGTACAACATCACCAAAAATACGATTGCTAAGCATCTTCATCCGATTTGCATAGTTAGTATTAACATTGACAAGATCACAATACTTGTAAAACCGCATTTTAAATCTAAAAAATATACATTACATTGAATAAAAAGGTAAAATATAAACTTTCATTGACTTTATGAATATCGGAATATATATTTTGATTAAATTGTGTTTACAAAATTAATTCACTAAGATAGTTTACTTCTACTACTATGATATACCACAGTAAGTTGTTATAAGTTAATGGTATTATACACCGTAGTCTGTAATAATACCTAACCTACAAAAAACAAAATGTTTACACTAATATGTTATCATCTAAACGTATTCAAATTGATAAGATTACAGAGTTGTTAGATTTCAGCTATGGTCTATTCTTTGGTACTTAGGTAGAATTATCAATCAATTAATAATAAATAAAGTATAATATTGTAAATACTTCATTATTAATAAAACAAAATTTATAAACATGATGCCAGTATTAAATACAATTTTAGATTCAGTCGTGGATACAGTAAGTTGTACAATATTTTTTGTTTCTTTTTAAAATAATATATTATTATTTGTAAATACAATTTTTCAATGTAAAACATTTCACTTATAATTAACTATGAATGTTTAGTTAATTGAAAATATATTTTAGATTGCCCCACCAACTCCAGCATTTGAAAATTTTATTTATCATTGGGAAAAATTTATGATTAATTACTTGGAGTGGACAACAGATGGACAATTTTCTCAAACTCGGATAGAAGAAACCAATGTACCTGGCCATCTAGAAATTGTACAACAGGTATTTTATATGAAAACGATGTTTTGAATTAGTTATGAGTATTATGATCTAAGTAGACAGTTAAAAGAATAATTATTAAATTGTATTATCTATTAGAAATATTTAAATAAAAAAAATTATGAGATAAATATAAAGAGGTAGAGAAAATGAAATTCTAAATAATGTCAAAACAATATACACATCTGTTATATTAATTTAGATATTATTATGTGAAGACAAGAATGAAGAAACTGCTACTAACTTGTGCATGGAATATGTATTGAAAAATGATCTATTTAATATGTTAGCAGTTATAGCAGAAAAAGAAAAATTAATTGGTATTAGGATATTAGTATTAAAATACATGACAAATCTCATCAGTCAATTAAAAAATCCAGTATTAGCACATCAGTCTTTTTTTGTTACTATTCAAGTAATATTTTCAAACAGGTTTTTCTTATGAATTTACCTATTAATTTTTATTTTTATTTTCAGAGGCTGATTAATTTATGCGACAGTGATTTGTATAATAAACAGCAACAAGATCAGATTCACTTTTTATACATGCTGTGTACACTGTTAAACAACCAACAAAATCTTTCAATTATGTTTTTTTCATATGTAATATAATATACATAAACATTTTTTGTATTTGAAATAAATTTAAAAATACTATTTATTAGGAATCCAATAAGTATCATTTAGAAGAAGCAAAGGCACTGACGGAATTAAGTACATTTAATAGATTAAATTTATTGGATTGTGTATTGACATACATCAATACTAAGGTTTGTATAATTTAAACTATGCTATCTAAAAAATGTTAATTATTGTTAATATAGATAATTTTTCTTAGAATACAGATGTTTATTACAAATGTTGTAACTGTATATTGTTGTTGACTAAACTAAATGATGAAAATGTGATAGACTTCATAATTAATAAAACTAAACTATGTTCATCATTAAGCGAACATTTTAGAAATCTGTTTTGTGCATTACCTATTATATTGGATTACAATGGACTAGAAACAATTGAATTAAATTGGAGGTAAGCGGAAATATTTATTAATATAAAATAATTTCTATTGAAATAAATATACAAGTATAATTTATGTGTATCGTAAAATAAATGCATTTTAAATATTTAACAGTCACAATATTTTTTTATAGGGACGATTACAATGCCACTTATTCAAATGATGTTACTAAATTTTTTTGTTGGTTAAATTTTATTATTGAGGTGTGTTTCTTATTCGTAGAAATATTGTTAAAGATATTAAGTTCTAGTATTACTTAATTTTTAGGTAATAAAAGATGGCCAATTAAAAATATCTTATTCACTGTGTGAATCATTAAGACTATTGTTTTTTAATAAATTATTTGATACTTCAAACCAAATACTGTCTTCTCATGTTTTTTTGTTAAAAAAAATCTACAAAGCAGCAGATCATACACCTTTAAGTTATAGTAGGTATTGTTAGCTTAATTTTGTTGATATTTATTAATGATTACTGTAATGTATCAACAGTTAGTACTTATAATAGATTATGAAGTTATATATATATATTTTATTTGCAGCAATAAATTATTGGTTACGATCAGAACTTGATAGTTCTTATTACAATAAGGAAACACCAATAGACATTTTAATAAAATTGTCTTCCACTACAGATGATATTTTTGTTTTTAACATTCTCAATTTTTTTATAGTAAATTATTTTTATTAATTATTATTAATATAACATGTATCATTATTGTAATAAATTAATATTATTTTATGTTTTATTAAAGGATGTATTACATAATTCGGATAAAGAAATTTTGGATTTTATAATTTTACGATTTATCAATAATAGAAACTATTATGAAGGTTGTACATCAGGAACATGGAGTGACGAAGAAGATGAAAGAGAAAAAAAAATACTATCAAATAAAAATAATATTAATACTAGTCGAACTCTTGCACCTTCAAGTATTGATAGAATAATTAACCGGTAAACTTATTTAATTTAATATTATAATTAAAATATAATTATTAATTTGTCTTATATATATTTTGTTTTTATGTATAGGTTACTAGCATTGATTCCTCAAAACTTACAATCAGACCAATTACATACATTTAAAGATCACATAACAGATGTAAAGAATATGTACGAGGATATTTTTAATAAATGTACAAAATTTGATTGGCCTACAGAAGCATTAAATTCAGTTAAATTAAATGATTTCAATGAAGGGCCATTTTTAAGAATGATTTTTAAAAAAATCAGTGACATTCCAAATCAAGTTGTTATTTATATTTAATAATTATTAGTTATGTTTTTAAATATTATATAGTAATCATGTATTTATTTAAAAATATTTTTTAGAATTCTTCAACAACTTTGCAGTTAAAAATTATTTTAATATTTTTAAGTTCTTTACCTCACCCATATCTACATGAATACTTGCTAAATTCAACATTACCATTAAAACATAATGTACCATCATTATACATGATATTGTATCATGTACTTAAAGAACTGCATAAAAAGATATTAACATTCTCAAATTATAATGAAGAATTGATTCAAGCAAGAAAACGCGTTTTAAATAATTCTTCAATCAAACTATTAAAAGAAAAGTAAAATTGTAAAGTATAGTAAATAGAAATTTATAATGTTTATTTTTTTAATTTTACAGACGTTTTGAAGTAATAATTTTTAACAATGCAGTAATTTTAGAAGAATTGTGTAAAGAATTGGTAGCTGTACTATTTGTGAAGTATCATCATTCAAATTTGGCTGAATGAAAATAAAATAATCTCTTTAAATTTATTATACGGTATAATAGATCTATAATTCAACATATACATAGAATAAACCCTAGGTTTTACGGTACCCTTTGTTCTAATTATTTTTATTATTCATTTAATATTATTTATTATTTAAAATGTTATTGATGATCTATATTAAATTTGCTACATTATCATTTTATACTTCATTTTTTGCTAGTATTATTTAATAATGCAAAAATATTTTTGTAATGAAATACATATTTGTTTTGTTCTTCGATAGTGTATATTATGATGTTGTATGTTGATCCACGATACTATTGTTATTGTAAATCATGTGTAAGAAAATAAGTCAATAAAATAAAGTTATTACCATTAGAGGAAAAAATTAACTGAACTTTATACTATAACTTTCAAAAATATTCAAGTTTAAATTATCATTGTTTTTATCTTTATTTGACACATTTGGACTGTTTAAAGACAATTGTGTACGTCACTGCTATTTCGTATATAATTTTAATAATTAGTTTCTCACCTAACGTATTATGCAATCTAATGCAATAAGATTATTTAAGTTAATATATTTTTAAACATTACAAATTTTAATCTTAAAAACAGATTTTTTTTCACCTATACTTTATTTTTGAGTAATATTCCTTGAGACTTATTATCTTCCCTATCATTGGTAGTAATGACTAAACTAGAGTGTGTACAACATATACATTTTACAATAGTAGACAGTACAAGAAAAAATAAATTATAAAATATTGTCGTATTAGTATTTTACAATTGAAACACTGTTAGAGTGACCAAAATTTAATTTTTGTAATAAAGTTGTAATAGAAATAATATTTGCTGTCTTTTGTCTATACTTAATTAATAGCACAATAAGTACATTTTTTGAATATTGTAGAAAAAGAAAAAATATATTATTTTACATACAGTGGCGCCAAACACTATGTTAGGACAATTGTCCTACATATAAAATTGTTGGTGGGTAGTGGATACCCATCACCACAAAGTTTCATGCAAACATTATATTATTATCTGGGAGAATGAATGATTTTATTATATTACAGAAACAGTGATCTAACTTCAAATGTAAACTAATTATGTGGTGGGTAGGTGTTTGTTTTAAATGTTTATCCTACATATTTTTTTTTACTTTGGCGCCAATGATTACATATATTACACGATTCTATGTACTATGTTACAAATTTTTAAAAAGGAAAAAAAAATATTTATTTAAGTAAATAATAAATAATTTTGTATATAAATCAAAGATTATTTCAAGGAGCTAAAAAATTCGAACTATGATTTCTTAAGAGTATACAGCGTAGTATTTGTTCTTTTTTTAACCCACGCACAACAGCAAATTTTACGTTCTCAATAATGACTATAAGACAAAAGTCTATAACCATATTAATTTCTCAAATTAGAGTGAAATGACCTCTTACTATATGGTATTTCTATTCCTCATTTTAGAATGTTAAAATTATCCTTATTAGTTATTAAGCAAACTTAAAATTATATTTTATTTTATTGGATTTTCTGAAAATTTAAGAAAATATTAATTGAAGTGTCGCTCCACTGTGGATGCTGTAGGTTTCGAGTAATCAAGTGTAAGTGTCATAAAATATTATTATAATAATGGATATTGTGTAAAAAAGAACGTCGTACCTACACTCGTACCTACAACCTGTGTGTACTATATGTATTGTTTTTGTCTATAAACGTAAAACATAGCAATTTTACGTAACAGAACTGTACTATTTATAGTAAACATATTACATTAGAGTGGTAGACGGAAAAAAAATCACGAAAATAAAAACCAAATTTTTATATTTTGATATATTTTGTCATATTTTATAAAAGATACGTTTTAATTTAAATACAGAAACAAATCAAAACAATTTAAAACTATTGAATAACATTGAAAAAAGTCAGGATAGGTTATAGGTTTTAAAAAATTTGATCAGTCGAATAAAGTAAAAATAATAATAGTAAAAAAATATATGTTATCGATATCTTATTGTATAAGAGATGGCAGTTAAAAAGTTTTCAATATCACGTACCTATACTATTATCGTAATCTTCACATAGTTTTTTTAATTGAATTTATATTTTTTTACACCGTATTTTGTTGTTTCTGGAATCCCGGAATAAAAATCCCCAGATTATATTATTGCATTACATTAATTTATATTAATTATTATTATTTGTATAATACATTAAGTATTAATTAGCTACCAAAAACCTACTTTTCTAAAAATCGATAAGCCATAATATTAGAAAACAATCTAATAATTATTATAACTGTATAACTATAACTATAACTTATAACTGTGATTATTAATTATTATTATCAAAATATGTTTTATATATTATTTTTTATTACTATTTCGCTACAGAATTTATTTAAAATTATTTATAACATTAGGTATATAATATATTGATTTTTTGATTGATAACTTTAATATATTATAGTATACCTATTTGTAATGAAATATTAAAATAATTTTCATATTGTGGTTGTGAGTAATATTGTAGGCTGGGGATTTTTTTTCCTAGGGTTGGGTTTTTTTTCCCGGAGTCGTTCGTCATTAGATTTTTATTACCATTACCATGTAATCAATGGAAGTTTAACTATTTATAAAATTATTGCAATATTGTATCGTAATATATTATTTTTATTAAGTTATAAGGTAACACGAATCACGAATGCATCTTTGAACGATGTAAATAGGAATATGGCATAAATAGTTTAAATTAGTATAAATATTTTGAAAAAACATTAATAATATAAATAAA
Organism: Schizaphis graminum; assembly: GCA_020882235.1. Lineage (NCBI taxonomy): Eukaryota > Metazoa > Arthropoda > Insecta > Hemiptera > Aphididae > Schizaphis > Schizaphis graminum. The sequence continues at coordinate 85,761,232 of CM037032.1, read as the reverse complement.
TTATAAGGCTGACACACCATCCTTACTCGAAATGTTTTTTTTTCAGTCAATTTAAACGAATTTCGAAGTGTATAATAATATGTAATATGAACAACGGCACTATACATTTTGATTCTATCAGTTGTTACTGTTGTTAGTTTTATAGTATTCAGTACTCACTACTATATAAGTACTAACATCAGCAACAATTCAAATTGTCGAGTCCTATAGCTAGATATAAAAATATAATAGATAGATACTGTATAATATTCAATTTACTACCTAGTTATATTTTGATATAGGTACTTCAATTACTGGAAAAGTTAATAATAATTTATAATAAATACTAGCTGTCCCGACACGGCGTTGCCCGCGTATTAGTTGGTTTTTTGGCATTTTCGTAGGCCATGTATTAGTGTTATTATGTATGAGAAAATTTAAAAGTAATAGGTGAAGTATCTAAATATATGTTGGTTTGTGCTTAATTTCAACATTTAGATACTTTACCTATTACTTTTAAATTTTCTCATACATAATAACACTAATACATGGCCTACGAAAATGCCAAAAAACCAACTAATACGCGGGCAACGCCGTGTCGGGACAGCTAGTTAAACTGTATAAATAAAAATAACAAACAAAACTTGAGACGGCGCGATTAACTCGATAATGACTGACTCGGTCAGATTGTGGCGCTTTATAACTGATGAATACGTCGTACCGAACTTCGCATTTTATACCTTTGAACATTTCTCGAAAATTCTATAACTTTCTTTATTACAACAATTGCAATGCAAAAAAGCGGGTAAGTGAGTATCGCTCTGCTGTACATTAAGGGGTGGGATGGACATCGGACTAGGGTAGGTTAAATTTGAATGCAATGATAGGTATCATTGTATACGAAAAACGATTCTGAACGGAGATGATTTGTCAGTCTTGGATATATTATAAAAAAATCGAAAATTATTTATTAGTAAAAAGTTATTTTACACGTGTATTTTTGATTTCAAATTAAAATTAAAACTTTAAACACACGTAAAATTTTTTAAATTGAACAATCCTCAAACTTTTTTATAATTATTCTAAGCTTAACTTATGGACAGCATAGTCTTAAATTTTCAATTCTTAGCTTTTGATAGAAAAATATTTATAAATTTTTAACTACCAAATAGTGAAAATTTTTCATGATTTTGACGAATTTTTGTCAATATTTGAACTTCAAATGCTAATAAAAAAAAATTGTGCCTATGTATTTTTATAATTTTTGAATCAGAGTTAGAACAAGTTATGTGGACCCTTCTATTAAATTTTCAAGTAATTTGTCCCAGCTAAATTTTTTTTATCAACATTTATAAAAAAAAAATAAAAAAAAATTGAAAATTTCAAATGCCTATAAATAGCTCAAAAAAAGTCAAAATGTTTTGAAAATCAAATCACGTAAAGAAAATGGCAATCTAAATAACTGGTAAAATTTTCAAGTATTTACGACTTATACTGTTTGAATAACAACAAATATCAAAAATCGTTTGAGGCTAAACCGTTATTTAACGCGGTTTTGTAAAAATTTAAATTTCAAACACTCATAAAAAATTTTTGTCTGAATCAGGTAGAGTTTTTTTTACAGATATTTGAAGAAAAATGTATGGAGAACCTTGTACCAAATTTTCAAAACTTAGTTGTAAAAGAAAAAAATTTTACGATTTTTCAACCACAAAATTACTTGCAAATTTTCGCAATTTAGACATATTTCGTATAAATTCGAACTTTAAGCACTTATAAAAAAAAATTGTGACTTACGATTTCGGATTTTTTTTTTATCACTTTAAGAACAACTCATAAGAAACCTCGCATTAAATTTTTAAGATTTTCTGGCCGGCCAAAAAATTTTTATCGTTATTTTAAAAAAAAATACTAAAAAAAATTAAAAATTTCAATTATCTATAAATAGCTCAAAAAAAGTCTAAATTCTTTGAAAATTTAACTGTGTATGGAGAACGCTAATATAAACATTTGGTGAAAATTTCAAGTGTTTACATCGATTAGTTTTTGAGTTATAGCAAAATAAAAAATTCGATTTTGCCGAAAACTGGTTTTGCGTAAAAATTCCCGTTTTTCTGTCATTTTTTTTTTTGTTTTTCTCGATTTTTTTGAAAACTGTTGGAAAATGTTTACTTTTCACCTCTATAATGCACCAAGGATATCCACTTTGCCATCGGAAACCACCCCCAAAGTTTGAAATTGAAGCATTATTTCGACTAGTTATGCTGTACACAGACACAAAAAAAAAAAAACAAAAAAAAAAAAAACACACATCATTGTAAAATCAATACATTCATCACTCCGTTCAGAATCTAAAATAATATTGAGATAAAAACCATCCCATACATTATGGAGATGATTCTCGGAACAATTCATATCTACACGCCGCCGACGATAAAACACACACAGATCAGTCAGATTACAGGTAGCTATATAGATACTGTCGCGGTCGGTCACGGGAAAACCCGAAATACACCATGCAATTATACACATTTATTAAAAAGTTAATTAAAATATTTAAAATATTAAAAAATTTGAAAAAAAAACTATCCTAATTTTAAGTTGGACCAAATTACACACGGTGTGAAAAATGTCATCAAAATCGGTCCAGTAGTTTCGGAGATTATCGCGAACATACATCGTGACACGAAATTTTTATATATATATATATATATACAGATACAGATTTAATTTATATTTATTGAATATTATAATTATTATCAACTAACATCTTAGTCGGCGTCCCCTTAGTTATAATTTAATATTAACATTTTAATATTTTTACAGCCAATTTTCTGTTATAATAAAAGTGTATAAATTAATAGGTTCGTTGAAAATATTCCCATGTTATATGAATGTTAGATTAAGTTAGACGATAATCAACATTTTCAACACCTTTTATTAAAAACATAATCCTAGATTTAAAAACTATTATTCATTTTTTGAATCCATTCTTTATTTTTAAATGTTTTAAGATATACAAAATATAACAAATTAATGAATGGAATTACAATTAAATGTAATATTATTTTCTGTCACATTATATAAGAACACGTTACACGCGTGAAACGGTCACTCCGAATAGTCAGGGCCGTATTTACAATTTTTGCGCCCTGGGTCAACCATATTTTTACGCCCCCCCCTACCCCACCAAAAAAATAGATCCATTTCTCAATTAATTTTTAATTATAATTGTTTATTTCACTTTAATTTGTCAATTTGTTGTTTTAATTACTATTATTAAAATGTAGCCATGTAGGTTTAAGAGGACATTATACCCGCATTTGTTGTCTTTCTCGTACTAATGTACATCATAGCAAATTTGTGTTCAGTAGAATACATTTTGATATGTTATCTTTAATATTAGGGTAAATTTACCAATTATAAAATTTAAAGGTATAACTCTAACTCAACGGACACTAGATGAATATTTGACAACTATTGCTCACACAATAAAACTATTTAAATTATTTTTTTTACTTTTTAAATTTTATTAATTGCATTACATTTGTAATGAATTTTTTGTAAAATTGAAAATGTTATTCAATACATAAAAATAAATCCATGTCTTTTATAGTTTTGTTTAACGTTTTTAAACGTTTTTGATTATTATTACGAATATTACGCTTTTGATCAAGGTTTTGAAAAACGTTATTTTTCTATATTGTTTCCAAATATTCAATTTAAATTTTATTTTTCTAACAAAAGTTTTATTACAAAATAGTCCAAACATTATTTAAAAATATTCATAATCTGATTTTTTAAGAATGATTTTATTTTTAGTATTAAAACAATAAGTCACAGTATGATTATAATGTTTATATGTTGTTAAAAAATATGCTCTATATTTTTTTTTATGTTTATATGTTGTTAAAGCAAATTTTATAATGTTACAAAAATGTTTTCTATGTTAAACCACTTAACTTTATTAGAAAAAATAAAAAAAAATATGTTTCAATAACGAGAATGTAGGTATTTTATTTATTTTTTTATTGAATATTTAGGTTACCTATTGAGTATTGACTTCTTTAAATTACCATATTATGTACTAAGGTGTTTTTAAAAACCTTATTTGAGTTCCAAGTAGAATGCTCAAAAACATTAAAAAAAACCTTACTGTTCCATGTCACCCGAAACTCAATGTGATGACTTAGATCACTCATTTTATATTTTTTTAACCAAGGTATGGTTAAATTTCATTTTTTTTTTTTATGCAAATATATTAATTTATACCTTGAGCCTATACCATTTTTTTTTCAAATTAAAAAAATTAATATTGAAGTTGTAAGAGCTTGGGAAAGTTAAAAATCGCGTTCATTTACCCGTGTTATATGGGAATAACGAAACAGTTTATACTTCGGGTGATATCACGGTGTGGCTTCTCCCACTCCCGAAATTTCAAAAATGCAAAATGAGGCAACCTGTATAATCTATAAACCTTGATAATATGCTACCACTTCTCAGTTATCGTTGATAACAAATACTACCATCATCATGATAGACCTTATACTAGTTATACTTATCTATCTCAGTGCCATCATATTATTATGGCCGTATCATACATAGTACAAATTCTTTTCAAAAAAAAATATTTTTTGATACAATATTACATTGATTTACAGCGATGCCCGGCCGCCCCCTAAATAGATCAAAAATTTAGCCGCCCGGGGCAAATGTTCCCATTGCCCCCCCTTAAATACGGCCCTGCGAATAGTATAACAATAACAGTATGAGTATAAGAGCAAAATTAATTATTATAATATGAAATGCCGTCTGTTTACTTCCCACGAAAAAAAAAAATTAAATATATTTATTGTGCAACAACAAATCATAGGAATTATAGTCATTAGCTGTAGTGGATCGAGGGACGTTCGTTCACCTTAGTCACTTGCAAATCACATCATACGTACACAATACAGTAATACACATGTACAGGCGCGCGCAACATATTATTCCTTCTTCAGGTCTACCTAGTGTATGTGTGTGTGTTTACAATACAAGACATGTAACGACAGGTTCACGACAAGACCTTGGTCCCATGACTCATCCTCTTTTAACTTGGTCCAGTGGTCCAGAGCAACCCGGCAATACCACAACATTCATTATTGAGCCGCGGCTGTGTAACGTTTAAAAACGTACTACTTTTAAAAATTACCTCAAACTCATAGAATTATAATTTGGACACCAAGTGTCTATACTCTATACATTACATTCATAGTTCATACGGTTGAGACATACCAATTTTATTTACGTTCATCTATCACCCAGATACTGCACCTATATGGTAAGGAAAATTGATATCTAAACCCGAGAAAATATAATTTATAAAATTTGATTTGAATACATAGTTGAAAACACATTTAATTAGAAAACTATTGTCTAGACTAATTAAGTGTAAATAATAATTTCCTAATAAAAACGTATACCTTATTCATAATAAGTCAATTCATTATTTACGACAATACAATTAAAAGCGATTGAACTGATTGAAATTATAATAATTTAATAATGTATCATATTTGTTTGTTTTAAAGATCATACGGATATTAATAGAAATAAATTTAAACATGGCACACATTTCAACTGGATTGATAAGTTCATTAATAGTTTTCATACTGGTAAGTGTCAATTTTTTACAGATATTTTTGAGAAAATTAATAAAAATTATTTTTAGATTTATTATTTTAAATTTGAAGGATAATGATTTCAAATTTCAAATTTCAAGATAGTTATTAGATTATACTTAAAATACTTAGAAAATAGTACATAATATGAACACTTAAATGTACCAGAAAAAGATCTTTTTAAGTAGGTAGTAGTGATAGTTTAATACACTATTGTTCACTTATAATAATAACAACTTAAATTTAAGTAATTTTTATTAATCTGAGTTTAAAAACATTTTACAATTCAATAACATTAGGGCTTAATGTTTTATTTTAAATATAATCCAAAATTCTATTGTTTGTTTAGTTAATAAAACTAATTAAAACAACATTAATGTTTAAAGTATTATTAAATTTGAAAGAGTAGATATTTCTATACAATAATTAAGTACTAAGATATAATAAATCAATGTGTTTATTTATATTTACAGATAATGCAAGAAAATGATTCTCGAACAATACCAGAAAAAGATGCTCTTAACACAAATACTGATTTTGAATGCCGTACAGATATTGACTGTTATAAAACAAATAGTTATTGCGATATTAGTTTAAATTTATGCTCACAATGCATGAACTGTAGCATATATTTTAGAAAAACTAAAAAATATATTAAGTGTCCAAAAGATATATCAGATTGTAGTTCGTGTTTTGATGGGTAATTACTAAATAATATATGCAAATTTCTATTTTTAGCCAATAAAATGAAATTCTTGTTATAAGCTAATTATTTTTTAACATTTTTATAGCTATATTGAAGAAATATTTTTTGGAGGAGAAATTCATGATTTATGTATTCCAATAAATAATAATATTTTATTACCTACACCAGGTATTTTTTTTTTAAATAATTGTTAGATATAGGTGTTAAAATGCTTAAATATATATTTTGTTTTCAGAGAAAATTAGTTCAAATTCATATTGGCAAGATATAGGATTTTTTTTTTTAATAATAAATATATTTTTAATTTTTTTAATATGGACTTATTTTTATAAAAGTAAGCATAACTGTTTTTATATTAGTAAAAATATAACAATTATAAAATAATTTATTATCATTTATTATGCAGGAGTTAGAAATATAAATTCAAGTGACATGTCTAATTCTATACAAGATAACATTGAGAATCTACCACCACCCTACGAAAGTTGCATGAAATTGAATAACTATGTTACAGGTATAAATCATTTATAATCTATAAGACACCACACCTGTATGTGATGTCCCCATCATATAAATGTACAACAATTCATTTTATGATCATAATTAATTGTACACAACAAAAGTAGAATTACCTATTGTGAAAATACAATTTGGTTTTTGTATGTCTTTTAGTTGTTAGTAAAATATTTGGATATTCTCTAAAATTAAATTAATAATAAAAATATTATATACTATAGATGATGTTCAAGAATTTCATTTGTTTACCGGTGAACAGCCTCCAAGAAATGAATGGAGACATCAGAATGCAGTACCATTTCGTGTACCTGATGATTCATTAGAGTAAGTGTATTACAATACTAAACATTTTTATTTTAAGTATTATTTAATTATTATTTATTAGTAATAAAAATGTCATTTAATAGGAATATAAATTGTATGGATGTAGCTGAAACTCACGAAGAAGTGGACGGAGCTTCTGTTACAAGGGGTAATTTAAAAAATATCAATTAACTTTAATAATTTAGGTACCTGTATTAACAATTTATTTTAGAAATTGAAGATCCAGAATTACACGATGAGGAAACAATGCCAAGTGTCTGGTCCCCCCCACCACCACCACCACCATCATTACCTTCAATATCAGCAATGTAAGTTGACAAAAATACATGGAATGTTCATAACTGACAAAATTGAAATTTTATTTTACTTACAAAAATATATTTGTTACTATAGAATGAATTTAGGGAATAATAATGACGTACAAACTTGTCAACCACCATTAAAACGGATAAGACTTGTTCAACAATTTTCTGATGAAAAAAGTTATCAAGATGAAGATAATGCATCAGACAAGTCTCAAGATGAATAATTATTAGTTAACTATTAAATGTAAAAATGAGATTAAATCTGAAAATTAGTTTATAAGAGTATGTATTTTTAAATTATAAAAATAAATTAAAGTTTCTCATTGTTTAACTATTATTCTTAAATATAAGTATTTAATAGTCTTTTTTACTTAGTACTTAGTAGTAAACATTTTTTTACTTGATAATATATAATTTTGAAATTGTAAATTATTACCAATTTTTGCAAGTAAGACTTGATACTATTTGAGAAGTCTGATTAAATGATTTTAAGATAAGTTGTACAAAACTATAAGAAATATTATTTTGTGTAAATTGATGTATTAAATAATATTCATTGAATGTTAAGGAATTTATATTTTCATAAACTTACAAAAAAAATCTATAGTAAGAAATAAGGGTGGTTCTTAATATTAATTTCTTATAATTAATATTATCTGTTCATGATTCATACTTTACCCTATACTTAAAATATAAAAATATTTAATAACGTGATTCTAACAGCAATTACCTACCTATTCTTCGCTTTGTAGTAGCTGCTCGTTGTTTAACAATTCATTGACTTCTTGTCTAGCTTTAACTCGTTGGTCAACTGGTACGAATAGAATTTCGTAAGATCTTAACATAAATACTCCAGTAGATATCACCGTTAATCCAACGGCAATACTCACAACACTTTTGTGCACTTTATTCAATATTCCATTCAGAAGTCTTGACATACTATTAATTAAAATATAAAATTAACGTCAACTTATATAATTAATTATGTAAATAAAAAAAATGTAGCTGTGTTCTAGTGAGTAATTACTAATTTTGTATTAACAGTTTAAGACAATTAACTTAAGAGTTTAAGACAATATCAATATTGATATTTAAATAAATTATTATAAAACACATGAGCGTGAAGGGCCGTGGAAGGATAGTGGTCATTGGTCAATCGTGTTTACTGTTTAAAAAAATGGTATAAAAGATAAGACATAGATTTTTATATCACACTATAACGTTGATCTTGTGGGACAAGAATTAAAAAAGGTTATTCCACGCTCCCGGTATGGTTATTTTATGGTTATAGGAACAACACTTTTATAAATGTTTTCATCATATTGTGAAACGAAAAGTTGATGTTGTAAACAAAAGATAATATATTATTTTTGGTATGATGTTAGTAACAATAAAATTTTGACAACTGTTGCGCAGGAATATTTTAACAAAAAATTGAAATATTAAACAATATCATTAAGAACTTAAATTGGTTATACTGAAATTGATTGATTCTGCATTTCTGGAAGCAGCAGTAAGCAATTTAATTTTACTTTATTAATTTTAGTAAATAATTATTGACAACTAACTGTACCAACTACTACTACTTGCAATACGATCAAAAACATCAACATCTCAATTTTATTTTGTACGTTTTAGATAATCTTGTTTGTTATTGTAGTGCGTATATATTGAGCTATGTGTACTTTTATAAAAGGCTTTTGAGTTGCAAAAAACAAGTGCGCACTTAAAGCCCTTCCCAAGTATAAGTAAGTAGGTATAAACGTTTATCATCCATTTTTTACAAAATTTTAATTTTTTAATTTTGTTATCTGAACTTAATATTTAATTTTAGTGTCTCCAATTACGGCTTGGGAAAAACTTCAACAGAATTTACATGGAGAAGACTTTCAACAGATATATAACGATAATTTTCCTATTGAAGTGCGGCAGTTGTTATCCCCATGGTTTGAAACTAAAGCTTGGTATGATATGTTTTACTTGTACTCAAATATTTTTATGATAAGTAAGATTTTTTTTTTTACATATTATGTCGAAATCATCTATCAGCATAATTTAATTGGAAAAACATAATCTTACAACATCAATTTTAAACATCATATTCAATATTTTTACATACATTCATATTTCTTTTATTATAGGTATCTTTTATTTTATTGATTTCTGTATAAAATAACAAGTATATAAATTGTATCTAAATTGTTTAGATATAATTCCTATTAAACTTTTTAGTTATTTTTAAATTTATTAATTAAATCTTAACCGAAGTCACAATAAATAAGTATCTTATTTACTATTATTATATTAAAAATGTTAGTATACAATATTTATTGACATTTCTAAGTGTTTTAAAGATGGTTTTAATCAATAACTTTTAATGTAATGTTTGTTTTGTTAACAAGTGTTTTATCATCATTCCATAAATTATTTGTTTTTACATTTTTTAAAGTTAAGCTTCTAATTTTTGTCTTTAAATTATCAACTATCTCAGTAAAAATTTAAGCTGTTTTAGGTCACTATATTTTCTATACAGATTTAAGTTTCTTTTGGAATTTGAATGTACCTTACCATACATAATTCATATATATTATATATTACATCACTTAGGTAACCAAATTGCTCTACCTTAATTATAATAGTAAATATCCCATCCAGCTTAAAATCTATTTAATTTCTGTAATAAATATCTTTAGCGTATTATATCTAGCTTTTGTACTAAGACTGGCCACCACATTCTGAATGAGTTACTTGTTATCCTAAACTAATTACAGAACTGGATTTATAAAATATATTGATATATTGATGTTTTGTAGATCATTTCTAAATTGATTATTTTTTTAAACTATTATTTAGGCAAATAGTTTATTTTTTGTAATTTAAAAGTAAGTATGTATGTATGTCATTACCCCGGACATACATAAATAAGATAAATTATTAATTATAAATAATATACTTTTTTTTATTCATTACATAAATAATTTTAATTATAAATATTGAAGAAACAAAATATCTTCATTATATTACTTTTATTGTTATAAAACATAGTAGATTTTATTTTATTTGGATTTTAGTTTTGTTGATATGTTTCTAAGTAGTTTAGTTAATTGTTATAATTATAAAAATTACGAGTGTAACATTTTAAATTTATTTGATTATAAACGTACAAATATTAATATAATTCAAAATATAAACTAATGAAACCCAATTTATATTATTATTGAACACTGATGATTTGGTTAAATAAACAGATACTTATCTTTGTTGTTGTAATATTGTAATTATTTTATATTTCATAAAATATTATACACTTCTGTAAATTTAAGAAAATGTATTTTACTATGAAATTTATTTTATTATTTTTAAATTTATTTATATATACAAAAAATTTAAAAATGCCAACATTTTATTTACTATAAATTATAAGTAATAACATTTTTAAAGAAATCAGAACTATTAATTGATCAATGATCATAAAATATATTACTGTCTGAAGTGTATTAGTATGTATCATGTTTCATTTTTATCATTAATAATTAAAGAGATACCAGATAATTTCCATGAATCAACACAATATATGATATGGATTTGTATATTATACAATCAACTCTATAAACTTGTAATTATCTGCCTAAATTAAAAATATAATAGTCTAAAATGTTGTTAAGTATTATAAACTACTATCAAGAACATTGCAATTTATAATTGGATTTAACAGTAAATTAATGTTTTTGTAGATGTTCAAATTAAGATACCAATAACAATAAAAATATTAATTATTAGTATCTTGAAATCTGACATTGTCATTAATATTCCACAAAAGGCATTGGAATAATAATATGTAGTCCTGTTCTATTGTAAATTATGACTATTATTGTCCAGCTAAGATTGATATTGTATTTATTTAATTAAAAAACAAAATTCTAAACAGCATAATGTATATTAATTAACATATTTAAATCTGAATCCAAAATTTATTTCAAAGTTCTTTTAAGTTTATATTATAGATAGTTTTAACAACATTGTTCATTATTGGGATTGGACTATAATTATAAGTATAACACAAATATTTATTATATTTTTTTTTACTTCTGCATGTGCACGACTTGCACCAATTATCCACAATGCTTGTATAAAATTACTATTTCCTGGAACCATCAAATTATACTATGATAAATCAATCAGATAATATTTAATATACTTATACTAATCTATTTAAATTGTGTTTTTTAATGAATAGCATACTAGTTACTAGCTAAATAATATTATTGTACAGAATTCGTCCTTTTGATTTTGTCATTCTTATGTTACAACATACATGCTTAACAAATTACATAAAATATTATACATTAAACATTTTTTATCCATATTAACCTTTAACTAGGTAAAGCTTTTGTTTGTTTAATATTGAAATATTTATAAAATTTATTTGATTTAATTACTTTATAGGACTGACATCGATCCAGATAATTTAGAGCATGAAGGTTATATTAAAGGTTTATTTGTGTCTTTTGTGGATGAAATAGTGTCTAAAGCTAATTCTATGGTAACTAATGAACAGTTTGTCAATAAACTGAAATTAATTGATACTGCCAAATTATATAAAGTGAGTATTTAAATAATTATGTGTATTTAATTGTAAATAAATAAATAAAAATAAAAATTACATTTTTAAATTTCATAATAATTAATTATTAAACTATATTTTTATAAATTATATTTATATTAATATGTATTCTTTTAATAGGAGAAGTTCTCTCAAAATCCAAAAGAGTTGATAAGAATCATTAAAAAGTGTTTGGAATCAGAATCCTTAATGGCTCAACAAAATAATGTGCGTATACTAAAATGTTTATATGTTAAACAACAGTTTTGATTTTAATTTTTATGAACAAACTGAATATATTTTATATTTGGTTAGTTCTGTTTGGGTTATATTACATTTTCCTACGCTTTTAGTAAATTGTATTCAGATTTATCAATAAAAAATTGTTTAAGCCCCTGTAAGAGTTAAATCAAGAATATACAGGTGTGACTCAAAGTATGGTTTAGAAATAATAATAAAAAAAAAAAATTTAAAACTCTTATCAGTGACATAGGTATTACCATCTTATTTTCATTTCTAAATTTTTAGTATAGATGTTTACATACTTTCTAAATAATTGATTTAAATAGTTAAGTTGGTTTATATTTAAAACTTCATAAGATGAAATTCTATAAAATTAAGAAAAAACATGGGTGGTAACCTCATATTTGTATGTCAATGCTCCCTAAGTTAGCATTAAAAAAATTATATCAACATTTTTGCTCATCAACTAATTTTTTACGTTGACAAAAATCAGTAACATTGAAAATTAAATTAGAATGAAAATCAATTGTATTCAAGGCTGTAATTAAAAAAAAATGTTGGGGTGTCCAACATTTTTTTTTTAAATATAAACGTTGAAAATATATAGTTATTTAACTATATTCATCACTAAAATATTTCTACTTTTAAAAATTTTAGGGGGGTCCGGACCCCTGGACCCTCCCCCAGTTATGGCCTTGATTATATTTGTAAACTAAAATAAAAAGTAGTAGATCAAACCTTATAATTATAAAATTCAACAATAATTTTTATCTTTAAATATTATGTTTTTGTTTGTGTGTAATCAAATAATTACTGGTAGTTAGAATGTAAATAAAGTTATTGTAGTATAATCTATACAGTTTTAATATATATTTAATTTACACAATTGAATTGTTGTATTAGTATTATTTCATGTGAGCAAATATAATATTACATCAATAATAATTAAATAAGTGAACTTTAACATATTAAAATTGCATAGAAAAGAATTTTTACTGTAACTTATAAGTGTAATTTATTAATTTTATTTAGTCCCTAATGGAGGTAAATGTAAAATCTTCTCAAGAATTGGAAAACATTGAAATTATGCAACAGATGGAATTGATAAGTAACCATGTTACACATACAAATGAGATTCGCATGACAATTCAATCAGACATTGATTCTTTTAATATTTTGTACTCTGAATGTTCTAAATGTACTCGTAAGTTGTTAACATTACAATTTATTTTTATGTATATTATTAATAATTTTATATTCCAGAACATCTACAACATATGAGAAATCAAAGAATGACTATTCCTCAAGGACCTGAAATTGAACGTAAATTAAAACAAGAAAAAGAATTGTATGAAGGACAATTAAAGACTCAATCATTAAGTCTTAACAATGCTCTTTGTGTCTACATAAACAAACTTAATGAATCATTAAATTTGCTCAGTCCTGTTCAAGCTCATATTATTGATAAAGCATTAATTCAATGGAAACGTGAACAACAGCTAGCTGGTAACGGATATAAATACATGAAAGATATAGATGTCATACAAACTTGGTATTTATAAGAACTTAAATTAAATTAATGTTGATTAAGGTAAATATTATACAATAATATATTAATTTTTCATTAGGTGTGAAAAGTTATGTGATTTAATATGGATAACTCGTTCACAAATTAAAGAAGCTGATCGTTTCAGAGTGAATTTGGGCCGTTATTTTGAATTACCTCAGTCATGTGAAATAATTAATACACTTCTTGATATGACAACACAGTATCTTTCATCATTAGTGGCAAGGTATGTCCCTTGTAATTTAAAATCATTTTATTTTTTTTATTTTTTTATTTTTATTTAGTACTTTTGTTATCATAACTCAACCACCTCAAGTATTGAAAACTAATACAAGATTTGTAGCTGAAGTTCGTCTATTAATTGGAGGAAAACTCAATATTCATATGACATCACCTGTGGTATGAAACAATTTTGTTTTGTTACATTTGTATTTTTTATAAATCTTTTTTGGCTGCTTTATTTTCTTTATTAATAAAACTGTTCAAATTTAAAATCAGGAAAATCCCTACTATTTATTATAACCAGTTATTTTGAGTATTAATATAAGTACATAATTATGTATAATATATATTTATACTATATTGTGGGAAAAATTTAGTATCATTACATTATCAAATATTTAAAATAGTTGCTTAATGTATAAAATAATTTTTTTATTTCATATTTTAAAGCTTTTGTATACGACTGATATGTCTACATTACTCTTCAAAACTACTCAACCAGTTTTGATGAAATTATAATCAATGTGTAGTTTAATCTCCATCATAAGATAGAATTGTTTTTATTATGATTAATGACCTCAATATTACTTTTTTTATTTATTTTGCGAATATTTTTGACAAATTATTTATAATTGGTTAATCGATTGAAAAAATGTAACTTTGGACAGGACAGTTATGTAAAGTTGATATGTTGGAAATATAATTTATACACTAAATAAGAAAATCATAAATTATATTTAACATTTTAACCTAATGCTAATAAATGTTAGTATTAGGTGACCAAATTTAATAAAGATGCATTTTATATTGGCAACAAGATGCATGAATTTTTGTTAGTATTATATATAATTTTAAATAGTTAAAAAATAAAATGATAAATAATCTTATACAACAATAAATTGAGTTTTAAATGTGTAATAATATATACATATATATATTAGTATTTTATAATAATAACACCCGAGAGAATATTAGGTACAGTATAAATTCAACATAATGTAACAAAAAAACATAAGAGTTGTACTATTATGTAAAACATGCAATATATATATATATATATATATATATACATATATTTGTATTAAGTATTTTAAATTTTCAAATCTATACTATCTATTCTTGGATTTTCATATGTTTTTATATATACTAAAATACCTTTGATGTTATATAGCATAAATTTGTGTATTTAATATATTTTGTAATTTCCTAAGGGACTAGATTGTTGCCATTTAATATATCATGTTTAAAGACATAAACAAATGTGCAATTTTCATATTTTTAATGAAAAAATAAAAAAAATATACAATGTAAAAATTTGATCATTTGTATAGTAATAGGAGGTGATATATGGATAATAATAAATTAATTTGTAAAAATAAATAAACCATACTAATGCATACTAATTATGACTACTGTATTAGGTTAAAGTATCTATAGTCAGCGAATCTCAAGCAAACCAAATAATTGGAAGAAACAAACCAGATGGAGAATCTTGTGGTGAAATATTAAATTGTACTGGAAAAATGGAATATCAGCCAGTCCAGAGACATTTATCTACCAATTTCCGGTAAATTTTAACTTTAAATTTTTTATTTAAGTTATTAAAATAATAATTTATAATTAAAATATAATAGAAGTATGCAACTAAAGAAAATTAAGCGCACAGAAAAGAAAGGCACAGAATCTGTTATGGATGAAAAATTCTCAATTTTATTTTCTTCAAAATTTTTCATTGGAAATGAACTTCAGTTTGAGGTGAGATTTTTTAATTTTTATTGTTTTATTACATTAATAAAATATTAAACTAAATAATAAAATATATGATATATAACTCATAAAGTCAATAAATAGAAAACAATTAGTTAGGTACAATCTAGTAATATAATGTTTAAAAATATTTTAATTTTATTTTATTCTCTTGATTTTGATTAAAATATATTAGAAAAATAATATAGAAGATATTCCAACAAGGAATAATACATACAGTGCTGAACTTCCACCTAAGTAAACTAGGCATTTGCATAATGGCTCTTACTTGTAATGTCTTTCAAAATGGACCAACTTGGAGAAATATTTTGTGTATAGAATATTATTATTATTTTTTTTTTGGATTAGAAATAGGCTTATAAGATGATTATTATTAGGTAGGTAGTAACTTAAAAATTATTGTTATGGATGTATAAAGTAATAATTTGTATCGGTACCGTTTAAAAAAAGGAAATTAAATGCAGGTTTTATTAATATATTTTTAAATTTAGTAGCTATCTTGGGGCTCTGAAACCTTTAAGTTTGGCACTGGTTACATAAATGTATAATATTTAAAAATTATTTTAGGTGTGGAATTTGTCATTACCTGTAGTAGTTATTGTGCACGGCAATCAAGATCCTCATGCTTGGGCTACTGTAACTTGGGATAATGCTTTTGCTGAACCTGGTCGTGTTCCATTTAATGTTCCTGACAAAGTACCATGGAGAAATGTGGCAGAAGCTTTAAACATGAAGTTTTCTGCAGCTACAGGCCGTGGTCTTTCAGAAGAAAGCTTGACATTTTTGGCTGAAAAGGCATTTAGGTTGATTAAATAGATAAATTTAATAATAATTAAGAATATTAAAATGATTTAAGTAAATATTTTAAGAATGCAAAATGTGGATTTCAATCATATGGTTTTGTCATGGTCACAATTCTGTAAAGAACCATTGCCACAAAGAAGTTTCACATTTTGGGAATGGTTTTATGCCGTGATGAAAATAACTAGAGAACATCTAAAAGGTCCTTGGACTGATGGGTAATAATTAGAAAATAATTTTATATAATACATTATGTTGAGGTAAAATAATAATACAAATTGTGTAGTGCCATTATGGGATTCATAAGAAAGTTTGATGCAGAAGAGATGTTGACAAGATATGCTACGGGTACATTTTTATTAAGATTTTCAGATTCCGAATTAGGTGGGCTAACTGTTGCCTGGGCTGGATGTAAGTTCTACATGTCATTAGATTGATAATAAAAATATTAAATTATTTAATATTTTTTTTTCAGCTAATGATTCAGATGCTTATAGTTTACATCCTTTCTCAGCTAAGGATTTATCAATTCGGAACTTGGCTGATAGACTATTGGACTTGCCATATCTCACAAAGTTATATCCTGATATTGATAAAAACCAAGCATTCGGAAAATACTATACACAACCACCAAGTATTCATACATTTTTATTTGGAAAAAATTAGTTTTCTTTTTTAACTAAATTTTTTTAATTTATAATTTAAAATGTATCAATTTACAAAATTATTCTAAAATAGGACAACCAATCTTCCTGATATTTAGGCAGGATCACTTTTAAAATACATTATTTAAATAGTCATAAAGTCCTGATTAAATAACATAATAATATACAGTTTCCTTGTGCATACAAAGTGACGTCCATTCAAATACATATAAAAATGGCCAAGTATACGTGTCTTATCATTAAATGAAAAGTATTGACTTCTCGATATGAAAAATTGATACGAATTTATAATCTGGAATTTTTCTATTTTATTCATTAATGCGGAAAACTGCTTAAAGCAGAATTTTTGGTTAGTCCCGTATTAGACAGTTTTCACTGTATTTGTGTTTTTTTTTTTATATGATTACTAAAATCGAGTTGTAACCGGTAGGTGAATCTTAAATATTTAGTTTAATAAATGGTTCTGTAAAGACTCAGGTCATTTTACTGAAAAAAATCCAAAATAAATACCCTATTATTAAAATACAAAAACAAATAATAATTTTAATGCGTATGTACTATGTACTATGTTCTTAGGCATGATTACTGTCCACAAACAATTGGGATTTAAAAATTAAGCATAATGCTTAATTTGATAATTGTAAAATGTATTTCCTCTAATTAAATGTCTTAATTTTTAATCTAAACTAAATGACCCTGTTTTAAGAATTGTGTGTTCTATTTTTATAAATTTAAAATTGGTACTATTGTAATAGGTGTATATTATTTATAGATTATAAGTGCATTTTTTTATTATTTAGATATTAGCACACCTGTTACAAGCAATGGATATTTAAAGCCATTACTAGTTACTCATGTTCCTGGATGGGGTGGACCTGGAACTAATGGACAAGGAATGAATAGTTATCCAAACACTCCTCAGAACCACATGTTTCATGTTAACAGCCCTGGAAATTGTAGCATTCGAGAAACGTCATCTGTGCATAGTGAACCAGTGAATAAGTAAGAAATATAATCCCATTAATTTTAGCTTGAATTTAGTTTTTTTTTTAGTTTAAAAGAGATTATATTAGAAGTGAGGGAGTAGTTTCATAATTATAAATACAGTTATGTCTAAGTAAATTTTATCTCAATTAACAGATATAAATATTATTTATTACTAGTTTTAAGTTATCTCAGATAATTTGAGTTAGTGTCACACTTGTCTCATATTTATGTTTTTTTTACAAATATCTTGTTTCTATATTGTCATATTTATAAAAAAAAAGGAAATAATATTTATTTTTTAACATGGCTCACTCAATTTACTATATTTATATACTAAATAATAATATATATATATATATATATTATATTATATTATTATATTATAATATATTATAAATACAATATAAATATTGAAAAACTGTCTTCAAATATTTATTATCATCCAGTTTTTGTTTCATTAACTTAGACTAACTTTACTTTAGGTATGCAATTAACTTTTATTTAATTTATGTATAGACATTATTGCAATATCATATTAATTATTGTTTGTTACTTTATATATATTATTTTTAAATCCAAACTTATATGCTCGCTCACTTCTAATAAACATATTTTATTTTTTTTTATGCTTTGAAGTGGTGTACATAGAATAAATTGCATATTATTTATATAGTTTAGGTGAGAAATGATTTAATTTTAAATATATATATATATATATATATGATAAATAATAACTATAACCATACATTTATATATGTTTGTGCTAAATAACAATATAACAATGCATTTAATATAGGTATTTATAAGTACTATGTACACTACTAATATCATGCTTATATTTATGTAATCAGCACTAACAATTATCAATTTTTACCACTTTTATTCTAATAAGTAATTAATTTTTATTTTACTTTTTAGTATATAATATAATAATGCATGACTATATTTTTTGTTAATAACCTTTAAATATTATATGGAGCCTTTAAATTGTAATTTATTAACAATTAATTATACTATTACTTATTTATATTATTAAAAAACTTTATTTCTTGCTTATCACTATAAAATCCACATTAAATTGTGAAATTTAAATTTATTAACTTAAATTAAATAAAAAATACAAATACAAAAATAAGAAATTATTAGGTAGTAAAAAAAATATTAAAACCTTTTAATTTTAAATATAAATTTGCCAGTTTATTTTTCATTTAATTACAGTAGTTGTCATTTTTTTTCCATTTATTATTATAATTTTTTTCTGTCACATTAAATTTGAACAACTTTAATTAATCATTGTTAATTTTTATGTGATCTAAATTACTTTTATTTTTTTTCTAAATAAATCTATGTACATTTGTCAATTACAAAATCATTGACTTTATACAATCTAAATTATTATCACATGTGATAAAACGGCATTTAGCATTTAAATTACTTAAATTAAAATGTACACTATTTGAGCCTTTTTTGTGTTTATACTTAAACTGAGCAAAATAAAAAGTAAATCATTTTATAATTGATTATATAAATATAACATTATTAATATTATGTGATTTTTAGATATGACTAACCAAACTTTAAAAAGAATTTTGCATATAATATATAAGCTTAGCCATATTAATAACTAATGTGAGAAATTATTAAAATGTCATTGTTCAATATTAAATTAAATGCAATCATGTATAATATTAAAAAAAAAATTATCTACTACATTGATAAATTGAACATATAAGCAAATGGTGATAAATGGTAACTACTGTAATTGCTATTCAATCGTTTTTTTATTCTCATAAAAGTAATTTACACTTTATGAGTATATACCTATATATGAAATATATTACTAAAGTTTATATTAAATACTAGAAACTTTGTTAGACAAATTTATTTATGCCTGAGGTTCTTGATTTACAAATCAATATATATTAATATTTTATTCAAAGGTTCCAAATATTATAAAAATAATTAAATGTAAAATATATTTATATTTAAAACAAAATAATTTTTAATTTTGCTTTAACTCAACAGTACATCTGAAAAGTACCGTCCAGGGTCGTTTTTTTCAGCCGCCATCCTATGACGAGATTTAGGAATGCCTGTACTTTGATCCTGGGATAAAGTTCTAAGTCAATTTGGATGTTAATTTTTTTTATTACTATTATTATATCTGTTACCTATTTTCATCAATTCACCGATAGAATAGAATTTAAAAACCTGTTTCCTTTAGTATATTCCTTGTCTTATTAGATTATGTAGGTTGCATTTATATATTAAGAACTGTATTTTAAAATATAGTGCTGAAGTATGATTAATATTATTTAATACAGTTAAGAAAATTAATAAGGTTATGTTTAAAAAATAATATTGGCTTTTAAAGGTATGCTTAGAACCATAAATGTTATCATAACAAATAATAGATATAGGCTAGATTAACGCTAATGTGTATGTATGAATAATTTTTAAATTTATTTAAGATATAAGTTTAAACAAATACTTTAATTCATAGTTTCAGTATTGATTGCTTTTGAATCTCAAACATAACTTACAATTTATTTTAAAAAATACATTAAATGTTTGCTGTATGTATTGAGTATATTTACATTTACTCATTTTAGTATTGTTAAATTAATGTATAATTATATAAATGTTTTATTTATTTTATTGGCTTAAAAAAAAATATATATTGTTTGCTTATTTAGTATGATGGCATTTGGAAATGATTCCTTAGAAATGGATTTTTCTTCGAACTTAAATGACATATCGCATGTGGATGAAGCGTTTTTTTAAAAGTAATTTAGATATGTTATCTTATAGTCTAGATTAGGTAAATCATTCAATGTCATAACAATTAAAGTATATATTACTGCTTGTGTTAGTGTGAAACTTTGATATATTTCCTTATTATTATTATTATTTTTTTTTTATAGTTTTTAGTATAAAAATATTGACGTACATATTATACTCAACTGTTATGAGCAAACCTTTTTTCAACCCAATTTGAGTATATAGTTTTATTATTATTTATCGCCATTGATTTATTATTTCTTTTATTTGAAATATGCATTTATTATTATTACCTTAGAATTATTATTATTTTTGTATATTATTAAAAACAATTTTTGTGATCATCAAGTCCTTATGGTGCTTAGTTAACAAACTGCTTCGTTTCGCTGTTATTACTTATTTTATTATTATTATTATTATTATTATTATATTTAAATATTATGTCAAAACATTATTCCATCAAATATTGATCAGGTAATTATTTTGGTTTTACACTTAATTATATGTTTAGTATGTTGTTATTTTCATTAATGTATACATTACTGTAAAATCACTAAGAATGTCGGATTTTTTTAATATAGTTGATTTCTTTTTTGAATAAAATTATTGAATGTTTTTACATTTTGTATCAATTATTATTTCTGAATTTTAAATTTTAACTTTTATTTTTTACTTGTTCATACATTTTTTTTAAACAACATGTGTATTATTATGATAATATAGTCAAATGCAATTTCTTGGTGATTTTCAGTGGATAATTTGGTTATTTAGATTATAAAAATAATGTACTTAAAATAAAAACGATTTCTTATGTTTGAGCGATTTTATCATCGAAATATTTTTACTTGCATATTATTTTATTATTATATAAGTATATTTGTATTGTTTACTTAGTGGATCATTTATTGTAATTTTGTATTCAAAATCATTTCCTTACTAGTTTAAATATTAAATTACTCTTTTACACATTTAATTTTACTTAACGATATAGTTTGCACAAACTTAATAAAATAAGTTACATTTGAATAGATAGCAAATAGCAAAGTATAAATATAAATATTTAATTACATGGTTTATCCTATAAATTTTTTGTCCTAGACTTTTTGAAAGCTTTTCTTTATAAAGTTTGTACTTAATACTTAACCTTCAATAAATTAAATTAGTTTTAAATTTAATAAGGGGATTGATTGCGGTTATTCACTAATTCATTATACATAAACAACTTTGTGTTGGTGCATTTTGATTGCAATATGAAAATGACAATTAACTTTTAAAAATGAATTGAAATATATGGATCTTGACCACTCATATAAATACGTCCATGGTTACAGTTACTATTTCGTGTATTAAAAATTGCTGAAGTTAATTTTAAATTATCAACTAAATGATGTATTAGATATAGTTGAAAACCGTTTTGAATTTGTCAGTTTACTGAAGTGTCTTGTCTTTTTACAGTTAGTTTTTAATAAATAATAATGCAATAGAAATTTTAGACTTCGGACATCAAAGGATAAAATTTATAGTTAATTCCATTTAACTTTGTACAAACTATTTTTTTTAAAAATACTTATCCAGTCTGTTACTCATTGGTAATAATGTAATAATTGTTAGATTGAAAGAAATTAAGTAGTGTGCATGATGAGTGAAAATGACCGTATCATCCCTTCATTAAAAATTAATTTTAAATTTTCAAATTGTTGCTTTTAAAAATATTAATTGTGTTGTGATTAAATAATTATGGTATTTATACTTAAATATGGATGTATGTTTTAAATGTGTTTTTTAATAATGAGAAAATACCTAAAATTGTATTTTTAAATTAAATATTGGTGTTTATATTGTAATTATTGGTGTAAATGTTTTATGTACAAAATTAATCAATCCTATGACTTTTAATTTCAGTTATCACAAACCATTATAATTTATAATGTGTATTATTACAACTATAAATTATACTCATGACTAAATAAAGTTTATTTAGTCATGATTATACTTGTATATATTTTTTAGTCATAAAAAAAAAAACCAAGACTAGGGAATAATGATTTAGATCTCGTGTGTACCATTATTAAATATTGGTCATCTCATTGCAAAGAATAATTTGTTATTAATCATTATAATAATCAATCTTAAAAAAATTGCGAATTGCATACAAAAAATGATTTTTAGTGGAGATAAAATAAGAATATTTTTACATACAGACTTTAATAGTTCTCATTATGTTGAAAAAAACTACTACCCAAATTAAATTATCTTATCTATTTGTAAATACACCTGATGAATACTTAAGAGGATGTCACACACTGTTTGTTTTTTCTCTCTACCCACGTGCAACATAGTGAAAACGCATTTACACAGTCTGAGTAGAACTCTCAATTTTGGTAAATATACCTATTATAAAATTAAATGTTAATAATATTTCTGAGTACAAGACAATGAGTTTTTTCCATTATTCTCAATACAACATTAATTATATCTAAGGCCAACAATTATATGCCCTAAAAATCTATAAAATATGTATGCAGTTTTACCCTAAAAATTACCAAAATATGCCCTTAAAATATGCTCAAAAAAAATTTTATTGTAAAAATGTTTAAATGATTTTTTTTTATATATATATATTATACTATAATTCAATTATTGCCAATGATTTACAAAAATGTGTCGTATTAACACATTAAAATTAAAGTAATAATTAATAAATAATATGTTAAAAAAAGCGGGTAAGTGAGTATCGCTCTGCTGTATATTAGGGGGTGGGGTGAACCTCAGACTATGGAAGGTTAAATTTGAATGCAATGATAGGTATCATTGTATACGAAAAACGATTCTGAACGAAGATGATTTGTCAGTTTAGGATATATTATATTTAAATATTGTCAAATATTCTATTTTGAAACAAATAGTATAGTTTTTATATTATGTTACTATGGTTACTATGGCCAACATTCGCATTATGAGCGTATGAAATTTAATTTAAATTTTGACATATTTCGTATAAATTCGAACTTTAAACACTTATAAAAAAAAATTGTGACTAACGATTTCGGATTTTTTTTTATCGCTTTAAGAAAAACTTATAAGAAACCTTGTATTAAATTTTCAAGATTTTCTGGCCACCCAAAAAATTTTTATCGGCATTTGAAGAAAAAAAAACTTAGAAAAGTCGAAAATTTCAATTGTCTATTAGTAGCTTAAAAATGGTCAAAATATTTTGAAAATTTAACTGTAAAGAGATAACCATAATATAAACATTTGGTGAAAATTTCAAGTATTTACAATAATTCGTTTTTGAGTTACAGCAAAATCAAAAAATCGATTTTGTCGAAAAGTGGTTTTTCCGTAAAATTTCCATTTTTCTGTCATTTTTTTTTTGTTTTTCTCGATTTTTTTGAAAACTATTAGAAAATTTTAATTTTGACCCCCCTAAAGTACCAACTAGATTCAATTCCCTATTCAAAGAGGGGCTGAAGTCAAAAATCGGAGCATTATTACTGCTCCAAATGTTGTCCCCAGACACAAAAAAAAAAAAAAAAACACACATCATTGTAAATGCAATACATTCATCACTTCGTTCAGAATCTAAAAACATTAATCAAATTAATATAATTGTTGACCCTAATGATAGCGATTAAGATTAGATTACCTCTTTTTATAAATTAGTTGAAATACCCATAATAAGGTGATTCACGATTTTTTAAGATCTTAAATATGCTGCAAAAATATGTCCTAAAAATGCAAAAATGCCATAATATGCAAAATAAAATTTTGTATACAGCATCATTAAGTTATGATACAAATTTTGGTATAAACTAGCTACTTATTTGACCAACCAATAAAAATATACAAATGCATACAAGTGTTGGCCCTAATTATATCGTTAAGAAATAACTATAAATTACATTTTTAAATAACCTTTAAATTTTCAAAATTTTAATTTTTTTAAAAAAACTCATTATCTTGTACTCAAAAATATTATCAAAATTTAACTTTATAGGTTAATTTACTCTAGAATCAAAATTGATAGAGTTCTACTCAGACTGTGTAAATGTGTTATGTCTATGTTGTGTGTGGACTAGAGAGAGAAAACAGTTTGTGACATCCTGTTAAGAGGACGCCATACTCGCATGTGTCTTACAATAACTATCATAACAAAATTGTGTTCAGCAGAATACATTTTGTGATGTTAGCTTTATTATTGGAGTAAATTTACTCATTAACAAATTTAAGGTAAGAATATAATGTGTATATAATCTAAGTAATAATTTAATTGATAAGGTAACCAATTTCCTTATACCTTTAGTAATCATTTTTCTATTATTTATTACCCTTTTGTGTATACATTATATAATTATTTAATTAAAATATAGTATAGCAAAAATTATAATTATTTATTTTACTAAATTCATAATAAACATAATTATTATGCCTGTCTAGTCATGGAATACAGTTTGTAGCACACAGCACAATATAGAATAATTGTTTGGAAAAAATATTTATTACACATTATTTATTCATTTATTTTGTGAGCTATGTATTAATTTATATTCTAAATAATTTCCACAACAGATATTATAATTAAATTTAAAACTACAAATTTTTATTGATTTGGATCCTTGCTAATGCCAACAGCAGCTGCTCTTACGATACGGTCGTGTAATTTATATCCAATTTGAGAAACTACAACAACAATACCTCCTTCTTTGCCTTCTACAACCTACATCCAAACAAAATAATATTAATTATTTACAATTATTATTTTATTTTAGAATACACCAAATTACCTGTTCAAATAAAGCTTTATGCGAATTGGGATCAAATTTTTCATTCAAAGGATTTATAGACATTAAACCATGTCTCTGGAAAATCTATAAACAGATACAATTTTATTTTTTGATAAACAATTTATGAATTAATTAATGTACATGTTTAAAATGATATATTATTTGTAATACTAACTGTTTGTAATTGTGATTCAGTAGTCACCAAGCCTTCATATAAATGTTTCAAATGTGGATTACTATCACATACTTCTTCTTTCGGTACACATTCTGTAGCTTTACTTAAACTGTCTGCAACCTAGAAAAATTAAAATTACTACTAATGAGCTATAATATGTATTTTAATGTTTTAAAATTAAAATTTCATTTTTACATCCAGTAAATCTTTACAAAATCCTTGAATTGCATAAATTTTAGCATCAGCAGTTTCTTTAATTGTACGTTTACGTATGTTTTCTGTCTCAGCCAAATACCTCCTAACCTTTTCCTGATAACAAAAAAAAAAAATCAGTAAGAATCGTAAGGTTAAGGATCAATAAGTATCATTAATATTTTTTTTCTATTTGTATTCTGTATTCTAAAATAATATTTGAAACATACAATTAAATTTTTGTTTTCCTCAACTAAATCTTCATTTTGTTTTACAAGGGCTTCAATATCAATTTTTTCTTTACTTTCTTTTAACGGTTCTTTAACATTATCAGCTGCAGCATCTGACACTTTACGATGAAGAATGTTATAGCCTATAGGACCATTTATCCTGAACAGTAAATAACAACGATTAGGAATTTACATCCATATAATAGGTAAATAAATAATTGAGATTCATCAATATACAAATAAATATAGTTTAACTTTAATAAAAGATATTCCGAACAATAAATAATAGACATACAATATCTTTGCATTTTTTATACTACCCGACTCAGCCCAAACAAAATTTAATCTTCCAACTATTTATTTCTAATCAAATAGAAAAAAAATATCAAATAATTAAGTACATAATATAATAGATTAGGTTACAATAAATATATAATTACTAATAAGAATGAATTTTCAACATATTTCTTATAATTTGGTGACTGTTAACCTTGATACTATTTAGATATTAAATTGACCATTTCCTGACTTTAAACAATGAAGATTATTATAAAAATATTCAATAGTTGATTTATGCAACTAAAATTCTGTAACATGATTGCTACCTTTAAATCTTATAAATTAAAGTTTGAAGAAACTATTATTATGTAGGTCTGGTACCACATACTAAACGAATGGCTGCAATCATTGTATTTTGATGAAATTAAACTTACCTACATTCCGTGGCCAAAGAAGTACTCAAGATAGATCTACACATGCGGAGCGGATAATTTAAAAAAGTCATTTTGATTGAAAAACTATTTTATGATACTAGAACTAAAATCTTGTTTTCCAAGAATGAAGTTTTAGATCTCGGCTTCAAAAATATTAAAAATAGAATAAAGATTAAAGACGTCGGCGTTCAAACCGTTTAGTAGACAGTGATTCAGCGATCGTCAATCAGCATGCGGTTTTAACATTCACATTTCACAATACACCTAAAGATAATAACTCTCTGTAATAAACACACCATTTAAATTTTAAAATATTAAAAATATAATAGTTGATTACTGATTAGCAAACCACGGAGGCCAGACTACATAATCTTGTGTAATATTATAATCACAAAATGTATTCCGGAGCTATAATCTTATTGTTTGTGATATCCAAAGATCCTATACTGTTAGTTGTTAGTACTTGTTAGTTGTTACTCAATTCCTTATTTTGTGCTTATACTCGAAAGTACAATATGACATACGCAAATAGTAATAATCACGCATAATATTAATAATTTTTTTTCTGTTTTATTTGTTAGTCCGTGTTGGTAATGGATATTTTTTATGTTGTCGTCTATGATAAATCATAGTAATAAAGGAGTGGCCCTAGCCGCGGTGGACAAATGGTGGATTATAATCAAAGGTCTACAGTGTCGGTGTGTATATCATTTGTTCCAAAACATATTTGTTCCACTAAAATTATATCATAGAACAATGTTCTATGGCAGCAAGTTGCAGCCTGATATGGCGATTCAGTAAAATGCTGTCATAGAACAACATAACATAGGTCACTAGGTCACAGATATGTATAATAAATGTGTATTATAAATATATATTTTGTGCAACATGATGTATTATTAATTATTTTATCCGATGCCCTTGTTTCCACAAAATCGTCTTCCAATATTTAAAACTCGTTACAAAAAATATTTTTCCCACATTGGCTATAGAAAAATATTCTAAAACCAATCCAGTGGCAACTTGTTATAAGAATACTAGGACCCATAACGGAAAATAACGATTGCTCCTGCCCCGAAAATGGGAAAAAATGTTCTAAGTTGAACAAGTTTAAAAATGATTCATTTCATATCCAGAATCAATCATCTGTTATGAATTATGATTGATCATTTAAGTAAGAAATAAGACGTGTATCTATATCATAAATTGTAAAATTTGATGAAAAATTTAACTTAAGAAGAACCTAAAAATATTTCAT
Source organism: Schizaphis graminum (assembly GCA_020882235.1). Classification (NCBI taxonomy): domain Eukaryota; kingdom Metazoa; phylum Arthropoda; class Insecta; order Hemiptera; family Aphididae; genus Schizaphis; species Schizaphis graminum. Next base: position 85,732,751 of record CM037032.1, on the reverse strand, counting down.
GGTCCTGGTAAATTTAGTTGGTGAGTGAGCCGTGAGGTGTTTTTGTTATGAAACTTGCTCCTTGATTTTTGAAGACTCAAGCCGCCACTGAAATCAATTTATCAATGCCTCATTGCGTCCAATAACCATAGACATAATATATTATATATATATATATAATATTATGTCTATGCCAATAACCACGTTTTCCGTATATTCTGCCTTTTATATTGTTTTAAACATTTGTGGAACATAAAACCATTGGGACAAATGTTTTGTGGGACAAAACTCTATTACTTTACAAAATGTTGAAACACTTCGGCTACGTTTTGTCGATTGTGAGAAATATCAAATAGGAGTGTTTATCTTTTGATATCATCGATTTGTGTTTGTTTGATAATAAATAATTCTTGTGCACCAACTACCTGCATCGGCTACATCAACATCAGCATTCAGCAGCTAGACTCGTCTCGGTATTACTGCCTAGACAGGCATTAGTGCATTACGATCTAATACAAATTGTACACTTTCTCGGAAGATTAAACTTTGTTATTGATAATATATTACATTTTATTTCAAATTATAAAAAGCTTTGAACATGGCTATTTTGGATGTGGTATAAGTTTTAAGAATTCGAGAATTCGATAATTAACCGTTTCTGGAATTGCATATTATGTTTTAATCTCAATACCCATTTTTAGTGTTTGTATGTATTTTATTCAGTAAAAAATATTACGTTTTTAAAATAGTGATTAACTAGACATAATTATACTTGATGTATGTTATAGGTACTTTATTATGTGAATTATACGAATAATAACTATAGTCAAAATGAATAGTCAAAATTTTACACTAGCTGAAAATCTCATACCTTCTTCGTATGTCCAGCAAGCAGTTAGCGCTTTGAGAACGAGAGAAAACTTGGCAAAAACGTTAATGGAACAAGTATGTTGAACTAAAAATTAAAATAAAATTATAGATGTGTAAGTAAGCAATATTATGTCATTAATATTTTTATTTCTATACTTCAATATCTCAAAGCTCACAAAAATATAAGATGAATGATATTTCATTCACTAATTAGTTTATATTTTATTTAACTAGTAATGAGAACTATTTGGTAATAAAGTACTATACAAACTTACAAATTGCTTATTGAGAATAATAATTTAATTGAGATTTACGATTTATTTACTTTTTTTTAATGATTAAATGTTTAGTTTAGAAAATTTATTTAAATAGCGTCATAATTAATTGTTTATTAATACTTATAATAAGATTTTAGTAATTTTACAGCATCTAATATAGATGAATTTGCTTAGAGTATTTAATAAATAAATATAGGATTCAATTCATTTCTACCATTATCAATTTTAAACCTCTATTACATGTATTATTATCTAATTTAATGTGTAGCATTTTAAATATTTTGCTGCAAAGGAAATAAATTAAAAATTATATATAAACTTTATTTACATTTTTTATTGTTTATTGATCTCGTGTTATTATTAGCTTTTTTCTTTATTATTCTTACCAGGGAAGTATTAGGTCTATTATTATCAATAATTGATTATTATTTTGGTAATTTTTTTATTTTACTTGTGATATATTTAAAATTAAACCATAACACAATATTATTTTATTAGAGAAAATGGCCAGATAATGGTTGGGACGATGCAACTATTGAAATGTTTCTATCAAACTTAGCACTTATGGACAGTAATAACTTTAAAGAACATGCTGGGGTTGGTGAACGAGAAGGACGCATAGCTTGTAATTTAGTTGCAAAACGACATTTTCTCATGACTCATGGAATTGGCAGGTCAGAAAATATTGCTGAAGTTCAACCTAATGCCACAGGATCCAGTTTAATGATAAAATTAGTGAACGCCATGCTCTTAGAGTCTATCCGTTTTATGGGTAAATAAATTTATTTAATACTTACATAGGCAAATTTATTTAATATAGTAATTTTTCTACCCATAATCATCAAGATTACTACTTATTTATAGTTAATACATTTTATTATAATTTAGGAGTTGCAAGTGCAACTGGTTGTTTTATGGTTCCAATGGCTACTGGAATGAGTTTGATGTTGTGTATGTTAACTTTAAAACAAGATAGGCCTGGAGCCAAATTTGTACTTTGGTCTAGAATTGATCAAAAATCATGTTTCAAGTGTATCATTACAGCTGGCAAGTGAAAATCTTTTAGATAACAATTTTAGGAACTAATATTAAAATTATGATTATTTATTTTTAAATTAATCTATACAGGTCTGCAACCAATAATCATTGATCCTATACAATGTGGTGATGAATTACATACAGATGTACCAGCAATTGAAGCACAGTTATCAACACTCGGTTCTGATAATATAGTGTGTGTCCTTAGCACAACTAGTTGTTTTGCCCCAAGAGTATCAGATTCACTTGAAAAGGTTGCTTGTCTTTGTCAGAAATATAATGTACCACATTTAGTCAATAATGCTTATGGTTTACAATCTACCAGACTGATGCACTCGATTCAAGATGCTTCTAGGTGAATAATACTATATAGATTTGATATGTTGTTTTTTGTAAATAATTTATCATAAATTTTTTTTTAGAAAAGGGAGGATTGATGTTTTTGTTCAAAGCACTGATAAAAACTTTTTAGTTCCTGTTGGAGGTGCTATTATTGCTGGATTTGACAAAACTATTTTAGATAAAATTACTAGAAATTATCCGGGTATAATTATTAACATTATCATTATATTAATTAATAATTAATAACAATTTAATTTTCTAAAATAATTAGGAAGAGCATCTTGTAGTCCTGTTATGGATATCTTCATAACATTACTGTCTTTGGGTACTAATGGTTATAAAGAATTAATAACACAACGTAAAGAAGTACACCAACATTTACGGAAAGAACTCGGAAAGATTGCAGCAAAATATGGTGAACGTTTATTGGATATACAAAATAATCCTATTTCCATAGGTATGTAACATTTTAACTGTAAATTACAAATGTCTAACAAGATAATGATTTTAGCTATGACCTTAACATCATTAAGTGTTCCAAATGCGACTGAAACTGATACAAAAAAATTAAGTCAGCTAAGCTCAATGATGTATATGCGCCATGTTACAGGCTGCAGAGTTATATCATCAGTTGAAGTCAAAGATATCTGTGGTTATAAATTTGATGGTTTGTTAATTTCTATTCTCTAAATTAATATATACATAATTTAAATTATATTATTTATTTGTGTTTTAAGGTTGGGGGGCACATAAATCCAACTACCCTTGTCCATACATTACAGCTGGTGCCTCAATAGGTGTTAAAAAGTCTGACATTGATTTGTTTATACAAAAATTGGATAAAGTTATCGCTAGGTTAAGAAAATCACCTCCATCCAATCTGGAAACTCCATCATCATCTGAAGGTAATGATAACACATCAATGCGACGAACAGCAACAGTTGCATCTAGCTATCGAAGCACAGTAAATGGAGTTTACTCTACTGGAGATGGCAGTACATCAACTTCACGCACGTCTAGTGTTGATAATTTACGTAAACATTGATAGTTATGTTTACATTCTAGACATTATTTCAACTACATATTATGTATGTTAATGTTCTATTTTAGTCAATTTTTGCTTGTAGAGCAGAAAAGGGATCTCTGGAGCAGTTATATTTTAAAATATTCAATAATGAATCCTTAACTCTTAGTAGTTGGTTATTTTATACGGTTCAAATTATAAAACTATTAGATAATGCCTTTCACCATGACGTGTTAGGCTTTCTAGTAAATATTGTTTGAAATTATGTTCAGATGCCTATAGACTGAATGACTCAATAATTCTAATCATTTATAATGAAAAGGAAAGCTTAAGTTTTAAATTTAATTAAGATAATATTTTTAAAAACTAAAAAAATCTAGTCATAGTATAAATGGGTAAAACATTAATGTTCCTCATAAATTGTGTGAGCAAGGAGAAATTTTTTTCCCTTTGATGAGTATTATGATTTCTTATAAATTTGGATTATTTTTAGTTGTACACATTACTATTCAATAAAAATGTATTATCTTAATAAAATACCTTCTAATAAATTATTGAAATTATTATCATAGATAATTTATGTTTATTTGGTATGGGCTAAATACACATTGAATTAACATTAAACAAGATATTGATACTTGTTTTACTTAAGTACATTTTTTGCTCGAATTGTATTTTATATAAAATGTAATTAAGAGGTATTTTTATTTTTAAGATTAATTGTTTTCATTCACATAAACAGCCTAAAGGTAATACTAAAATTGAATAGATGCTAGTTGTTGTCTTAATTACATTTTGTTTTTTTTTTTACTCGTGTAACACTAAGGCACAGTAGATTCAAAATTTAAATACATGCATCAAAGGATCAAGAATAGATTTTAGTGTTTTTTAAATTTAAATTGCCTTTATGTATTTTTAATTATATTGAAGTACTGTAGTTATTCAAATTAAGTGCAATAAAACACTATTCTGAGGAATAATGCTTTGAAGCTTAACTTATTAGTAATTAACTTTAGAATAAATTCATTCCAGAAATCCCTTAAAAGTAATCATACACTACTCGAATATTTTGAAGAGCAAAATTTATAGTCCATTTATAAAGTAATATCAATGTGTTGTACAAAAAATTTAAACATTAATATTTAATATAAATTAAAGGTGCTTTTATGTTTTTTAGTGTAATAAGAACAGTTTTAGGCAAGTTCCCTTTTTTAATCACATTGCTCAATATTACTAGTTAATAGTTAAACATATTCTAGTCTGATGCTTTATTTCTGATAATGTTTTAATATTTCAGCCAACATTTTGAGTTTGGCGAGTACTTATTGATATAATTAAGGTTGTAAAATATCTATTATTTATTTTATTTAAATTTAATATAGTGTGATAAATATTGAGGTACAAAATGGATTAGTAATATTCACTACAATTTTAAATTTTAATGTAGGGAAAGTTAGTACCTTGAATAATACTATATTAATACTTAAGTATCATTATTTCAATAATAGTTTTATTGGAAACTAATAAGTTATTTATTATCAATATCTAAAAACAAAAATTTGTTTTTTAATTAGATTATTCACCTTCTAATTCTTATCTAATATTTTATTTTTATTATGATTTTAAATAAAAAGAATCCTATTAATAACTGTGATTTTTAAAAAAAAACCTCTAAATACTTGGATTTATAGGATATTGTTTTATATTAAGTATCAGACAACTTGTAAGTTGTAATAAAATAATTAATATTATTTGATATACTTAGTGAATTGATATAAAACTGAAAATATGATCTTAATATTATATTTCCTAAACTTACAATTTTACATTATTTTTTATTATTACTGAGTTCAAACTAAATTTGTATAAACATTTAATAAGACATGTTTATAATAGAATATTATAATGTTGTTATGTTAGGTAAAATAAGTTGTGAAAATCTATGATAAACACAAAAGACTGTAATAATGATATTCCTATATTTGAATTATTTGGAAATGCTATTTACTATGATTAAGTATCTTATTTTTATTTTTGAGTTGTATTTTATTTAGATCAGATATTTTTTTAAATTAGTCTTATTATTTTACCTAAGTTATTTTTCTACTTAGTACTTGTTTATTTTTAATTGTTTTACTATTTTATTTTTTTTTTTATATAGAATTTATCATATTATTATTAATGTTCTAGATACAAGTACATAGTATATGGTGTGTGTAATTTGTAACCAATGAAAATTTAAAAAAGAATAGCTAATTTATCAAAAAAAAGATTAATTATGATTATATATATATCATAACAGTTATACAATTTATTTATGAACTAATAATAATTATTATTATTATTCCAATTTCTCATAGTTTTTGTTGTTTTTAATGAAATAATTTTTTTTCACGGTTTATTAATAACAAAAAAAATCATAAAAATATTTATTATTACATAATTAGTTCCATATAGATAACAATGTTTAATGTAGATACTGGCCATATTTATACGGAATAGTGAGAAATAGTAAAATCGTCTGAAATATTTGCCTGTATAAAACTAATAATTCCTATGCATACTTATCAACTGACCAGAATAATTTCCTTTACGGAATATATTTGTATTTATTTATAAATAATTATACTAATATTTATTTATTTTTATTTTTATTTTTAATGCAATATTTGTTCATTAATTTCTGTCTAGTCAATTTCTAGTCAACTTTATGTACTCGCCAAGCTCTAAACAATAATGTAAAACAAAAATTATTCTTGGATAATTCAAACATTGATATTGAATTACTAAAAGGAGATGGAATAACATTAAAATTAATGTAGGCTGAACTTTTTAATTTAACTAAATATTTCTTCCATACTGTTTAAGATAGAACATTATTTTTTTTTTATTCATAGTTTTCCATAATGTCTATGATGATGTTATAGAAATCATTTAAATTTAAAATTGTAGTCACTGTACATTATTGGCTCAAGTTAATGCATCTAAAGCGATTCTATATTTACGTTTTATTTTCATTATTATTATTATTATTATTATTATTCTGTTTCACAATTTCTATTAATTTATTTTATATAAATTTATGAAATAAATTTTACCATTTTTATTGGACAATCAATTAGTTTGAATAAATATTTAAAATAAAGCATTTCAAGTTTATTTACCGTTTAATTTGCATTAACTTAGCCAAATAATTGTAATCAACAAAAAGTAAAAATAATGTTAAAGAAATGGTGTACATATATTCTTTTGCTTGTACAATTTTTTTTATAACACTGTGCAATGTGCAATAATTTAAAATTTGTAGTATCACAATAATTATGTAAATGTTATTTACCTATATTAATATTACATATATTCTGTCCACATTAAGTATTAGTTTGTTGATTTTTAAAGTGACACAAGAACACTTGAGTAAATAAAAAAACCATTTTATTAAAATAAAAATATTTTGTTTTTATTTTCACTTTAAATTAGATTTCAGAGTCAAGTATTAGTACATCTGAAATCGAGAAAAGTGGTACCTTAACAGAATGATATCTTCTGGCTAACTGAAGACAGTTTTTTACCAACTCCATTAAATAATTATAAAAACTATCAAATGGCATGAATATTGTATATTTATTGCAAACAATAAATAATTTGTTAACATTTTTTTCACAAAGGAAGGTTAACATTTTACGGTTATATTGGTAATAATGATGTTGAAAAACTATTATATTAAATTTTAAGTTAGAGGTTAATACTTAGGATTGAATTCAATGTCAATATACTCTTGGTGATTTGAATAGTATAAAATCCTGAATTTCCAATATAATTGGAAAATATCTTTTTGACTATTTCTCCTATCTACTCTTGAAATAATTATATCTTATAATTGTTCATTTCTAAAACGCGATGAATTCCATGAGATAAACATGTCAAATGAAATAGTTTGTGAAAAAATGCTATCAAACTACTACCGTGGCTTTAACCATTTAAGGAGCAGCATCAGTCAAAATAAAAAAATCAATTTTCATATTTACACTATTTGGTCAAAATATGTTGTGGGTAAATAAGTAGATACGTAAATGGTAAACGCCATTTAGAATGGTAACGTAGAATATTTGCTCATCGTCAAAAATTACTAAAGCGGGTAAGTGGGTATCGCTCTGCTGTATATTAGGGGGTGGGGTGGACCTCGGACTATGGTAGGTTAAATTTGAATGCAATGATAGATATCACTGTATACGAAAAACGATTCTGAACGAAGATGATTTGTCAGTTTAGGATATATTATATTTAAATATTGTCAAATATTCTATTTTGAAACAAATAGTATAGTTTTTATATGTTACTATGGTTACTATGGCCAACATTCGCATTATGAGCGTATGCAATTTAATTAAAATTTTGACATATTTCGTATAAATTCGAACTTTAAACACTTATAAAAAAAAATTGTGACTAACGATTTCGGATTTTTTTTTATCACTTTAAGAACAACTTATAAGAAACCTTGTATTAAATTTTCAAGATTTTCTGGCCACCCAAAAAATTTTTATCGGCATTTGAAGAAAAAAAAACTTAGAAAAGTCGAAAATTTCAATTGTCTATTAGTAGCTTAAAAATGGTCAAAATATTTTGAAAATTTAACTGTAAAGAGATAACCATAATATAAACATTTGGTGAAAATTTCAAGTATTTACAATAATTCGTTTTTGAGTTACAGCAAAATCAAAAAATCGATTTTGTCGAAAAGTGGTTTTTCCGTAAAATTTCCATTTTTCTATCATTTTTTTTTTTGTTTTTCTCGATTTTTTTGAAAACTATTAGAAAATTTTAATTTTGACCCCCCTAAAGTACCAACAAGATTCAATTCCCTATTCAAAGAGGGGCTGAAGTCAAAAATCGGAGCATTATTACTGCTCCAAATGTTGGAGTCAGACACAAAAAAAAAAAAAAAAAAAAAAACACACATCATAGTAAATGCAATACATTCATCACTTCGTTCAGAATCTAAAAAGGTAGGTACTTTAGTACCTACTTGTTTACTGTTTATCAACTACCTATGTAAAATTATGTACTCGTACCATAATATGCAAAATAAATGTTGGGTTATTTAATGTAGATTGATTTTATCGTATCTACACAATATTCCAATTCCAGTAAAAATATGTTTTTATAATAAAATACATTTCCTACTCGCGAGTATAATGAGTCGCATATAGTAATAATGTAATACATATTATAAGTAAAGACCGGATTTATATGCATAATTTTAAAATATGCACTTCAAAAGTTTCAAGTATTCACATAAAATGTACAAAATTTGCAAAATAATTTTTGATTATTCAGTTGGGTATTTGTTTATTGTAAAATTATAAAATTAAAACAATAATGATAGAAAAAAATATACTACAATTTTATATATACAATATGTCAATATATTTTAGAGTTATGATGAAAAAATAGACAACTTGTTCATTGATGCCCTTAGGAAATTTATGAGAGGGGTATAATGACATTAAACACCAAAAAATACATTAAAAAATATTTATTCCTTGTAAACTACAAAATGTGTTAGAATTGTATGAAATCAAATACCAACCCCACACACTAAAGTAAAAATATATCGATGAAATATTTATAAATCAAAATAAAAGTTAAAATGTTTAACATTCTATTTGAATTCCAGGGAGGAGCAAAATATGCCCCCTCTTGTCCCCCCTCTGGGTGCCCATGAACTTGTTCGTTTTATACATAATACAATTTTTAATACATAACATTTATCTTATTATATCTGTACTGGTGTCAGTTTTATAAAATAGTAGAGCCATAAGTTGCCTTTACAACATCATGTTCACGTTCATTAGTTCACTACACTTTAAAATATTTTGAGATACAAGAAAATTAAGTTTGTTAGTTACTTCGTATAAACCTGTGAACCTTTCTTTAAATTGGACAATTATTGCTGTATGCAATCTGTATGCAGAAACTGTAACGATGATTGAAAAATTAACGAAGATTTTCTTCATTTATATCAAGCCTCCTATCTCTAAAATAGAAGCTAAATCTATACTACCAAACACGTACAACAAAGACACAAAGTATGAAAACAAACGTGATTAATACTTAATTAATATACTACATTATACCTATATTCATATAATTTGTTGTTATTGGTGAGAGTTAGCCCGTAATATGGTGTTTCCAGAATGTATAAATAATAAATATAGCCTTTCGGACGAAATTGACTATAGTATAATATCACATAATTATTATTTACATCTCACGCTGATAAGGATTAATTTTTTTTTTTATATTATATTTTGGAATTTTGGTTATATTTATTATGTACAAAAAAAAAAATTCATACAAATCTGAGGCCCCGATACATACATTTTGAAGGCCCCTCAAGCGGTAGTTGCGGCACTGAGAATACTAAACACTATTTTTCATTCTAGTGTATTACTCCAAATTCCAATATTTAAAAAATGCTGGACTCCAAAATTGTTTTCAGTATAAACATTGTATAAGACGTATTATATATGTATATATTATCTAATATATTGTAGCTATTAATCTATAGGTACTAATATATAAAATGATAGCGTTTGTTTGTATGTTCGGAATAAACACCGAAACTACTGTCAAAGCCCTAACGAGTTTTCCTTCGATAATGCCAATATGCTACATAAGTCTAACAAGTATCCTACTCTCTTGAAAAGACTTAAAATTGTTTTTTTTTTTTTAAAACCATCAACAGGTAGCCATGGTGAATGATTAATAAAATAATTAATATTATACAGTAACTATCTATAACTAATAGCACCTGTATTTAAAGTTAAACTGATCAAATAAATATCAATATAAAAATAATAATAAATTATGTGTATCGCATTACATGGCTTGTCCGGCGCATTGTACAGACAATTTGACTACACTTATGTGTAGAAGCAACATATTATTGAGGATAATAATATTATATTATAATGTCTAATCGAAGTGTTTCAACATATTATCAGCAGTTAATTTAATCTGACACTCAAATACTCAATATAAGTAAACCGTTAACCGAGATTTCCAGAGCGTAATAATATATAGTTGAATGAATATTTTTAATTGACAGTCTTTTGAAACAGAATATTAGGTCTTGTGTAATAATAATGTTCTTTTTTGTTAGAAGTGCAAATTTACCGCGCGTTGTGGCCTTGTTCACTTACTTCGGTACCGCTAATCACCGTGTCGCCGTCGGACCGCGCGATTATAAAAGGTGGATGCCGTTCGTCTGGCCGTCAGACAGTTTTACATGTCACTAACCGAGCGTGCGATACCCTCGAACTTGTCAAACCTACCGTGAAACGCGCGTTGGTGACTTTTCGCCAGACTCATACGTTCCTATTCTTTATCGTATATTCCCGATCCCTGCATCGCCGCCGTCATACCTGACAGTTTCAGCTAAGTACCACAATTTCACATACGTCGTTGGTTTATCAACTACTGTGCCGGTTTTTTCAATCCACGAGACTATCATATATTATATTGATATAATAATTATAATATTACTATCGATATATTCATTAATAATGACAGCCAGTCAGTGAATTTGATATAATTTATGTTGGCTGATTCATAGACTGCACTACTGCAGTCATATCACAATCCCTCTAGTGTACGTTTTTTATTACCATAGCCAGCTAGTATGTTCATTGTTCGTCATTCTTATCGATAAGTATTAGCAATTACCGCCCTTTTTATTTTTTATAAAAGTTTATTTTTAACTATATTACGTAGTGCCGATGGTAAGTAGATTATTATAGGTATTTTAATATATTTTAACGAATAAGATTTGTATTATTCTGTACTAATATATTATACGTTTAGCCATTTAGGTGGTCTTTTATTTAAATGTATATTTTCTTCTTTCAATTTACTCTACGGACATACTTTTTCAAACTAATTTGAAAAATAATTAGTGATGTTTGATTCAGTAACCTGAATTCGTCATCATTTACGATGACTATTTACTAACAATGTTGATTAGTTCTAACCCCTTATTACTAACACCAAAAACCTTTCCAATAATACTATACTAAATTATGATAAAACCTGCAGTAACGTAAATTATAAAATCTACAAGGTATCATACAGCTTACCTACCTATAGGTAAATTACTGTAAGACTGCTTATGACTGCAAGAGATAGGTACTAAACCCTTCAAAATCTTAAATCGATATATTAATATGCGTTCGTATAATATATATAACAATCCGTTTTTGTACACGGTGGTTATTTCCAGTGTACGACAGTCACATCTAGTATACTCCCCATATAGCATTTGAAAAATGTATATAGTAAATACATGTTTTTAGATTCTGAACGGAGTGATGAATGTATTGATTTTACAATGATGTGTGTTTTTTTTTGTTTTTTTTTTTTTTTGTGTCTGTCGACAACATTTGGGGCAGTAAAAATACTTCGATTTTTGACTTCAGCCCCTCTTTGAAAAGGAAATTGAATCTAGTTGGTACTTTGGTGAGTCAAAAGTTAAAAATTTCCAATATTTTTTAAATGAGTCGGGAAAAACCCTATTGAACCAACCCAATTGAAATTTTTAATTTTTCTAAGTATTTTTTTTTTAAATAACGATAAAAATTTTTTGGCCGGCCAGAAAATCTTGAAAATTTAATACAAGGTTTCTTATAAATTGTTCTTAAAGTGATAAAAAAAAATCCGAAATCGTAAGTCACAATTTTTTTTTATAAGTGCTTAAAGTTCGAATTTATACGAAATATGTCAAAATTGCGAAAATTTGCAAGTAATTTTGTGGTTGAAAAATCGTAAAATTTTTGTCTTTTATAACTAAGTTTTGAAAATTTAATACTAGGTTTTCCATACATTTTGCTTCAATTATCTGTAAAAAAAACTCTACCGGATTTAGACAAAAATTTTTTAGGAGTGTTTGAAATTTAAATTTTTACAAAACCGCGTTAAATAACGGTTTAGCCTCAAACGATTTTTGATATTTGTTGTTATTCAAACAGTATAAGTCGTAAATATTTGAAAATTTTACCAGTTATTTAGATTGCCATTTTCTTTACGTGATTTGATTTTCAAAATATTTTGACTTTTTTTGAGCTATTTATAGACAATTGAAATTTTCAATTTTTTTTTATTTTTTTTTTTATAAATGTTGATAATAAAAATTTAGCTGGGACAAATTACTTGAAAATTTAATTGAAGGGTCCCCATAACTTGTTCTAACTCTCATTCAAAAATTATAAAAATACATAGGCACAATTTTTTTTATTAGCATTTGAAGTTCAAATATTGACAAAAATTCGTCGAAATCATGAATATTTTTCACTATTTGGAAGTAAAAAATTTATAAATATTTTACTATCAAAAGCTAAGAATTGAAAATTTAATACTATGCTGTTTATAAGTTAAGCTTAGAATAATTATAAAAAAGTTTGAGGATTATTCAATTTAATAAAATTTAGGAGTGTTTAAAGTTTTAATTTTAATTTGAAATCAAAAATATACGTGTAAAATAACGTTTTACTAATAAAGTAATAAATAATTTTCGATTTTTGCTATTTTTAAAAAATTACTAAACATAGGATCTTGAAACTTTTACTTAAATGTTTGAATTTGTTTCAAAATAGAATATATGACAATATTTAAGTATAATATATCCTAGACTGACAAATCATCTCCGTTCAGAATCGTTTTTCGTATACAATGATACCTATCATTGCATTCAAATTTAACCTACCCTAGTCCGAGGTCCATCCCACCCCCTAATGTACAGCAGAACGATACTCACTTACCCGCTTTTGTTTTCATTGAATTTTTAACATTGAATAAGAAGTATGTATCTAATGTGTTATGTATGAGTTATGACTATGAGTATTAATATTCAAAACACAACGTTTGGCAGACATAAATATTATGTTATAATGTCATATTTAATAAGTATTATAATTTTTAATTAAATACATATTATATTACGTCTCCTAAATAATTTTCAAAATAAAACCAAATTAAAACGTTTTAGTAATACTAAAAAACCAATATGTATTTCACCATTATTGTTTAAGGATATATATTATATAAATACTGACATTCATTATATTTATAACTTTAAAATCTAAGGATACTAATACATTACATATATATTATGAAAAAAATATATATTTTAACTTAACTATTATTATATATTGACTATATTTCCTACCAAATTATACGCCAGTATAGCAGAACACTCCTCACACTCACGCGTTAAATAGCATAATTGTATGTGGCTTCACTACATATTAAATCTCAAGGTAATAATAAATAATAATCCCGTGTTATGGAATCCCTACACTGCATCTGACTCCTTAATTATAGAGCGTGTTCAGAGGCGCTTCCTATACTTTTCAGGTAATGTTCTCAAAATCTCTCACTTAGTACACGACTACACGTCTATTGCCGTGCACTATGTTTAGATACCTTAGCTGATAAAGTGATAAGCGAACTAATATAAATATAAAATTCTTCCAGTGAATTATTGATGGCACTTATGATGCGCCGGCTCTCCTATCATCCCTGTGTTTAATTTCGAATTCCCCAACACTCCACTCACTACACTGCTCCATTTGTTGTCCCTCTACGTACCTCCAATTATAGTCGCAATCGCCGTATCGGCCGTCTATGCGTTTGGCAAATGAGTCTTCCTCTTTTTTGCATGCAAAGATATTTTTGCCTGCAGGATAGTTCTATCTACCACAAAGCACCAACACTGTTATCCAAATTAAATTATATTCTGTGTATTATTTTGTAAACAATAATATAATAATATTATATGTATGTTTCTTTTGTAAATTTTTTTTTGTAAAATTGCCCTAACTGGCGTTAATTAATAATAAATAACAAGGAAAAATCGAATAACTACAGGCTAATGAAAGACCGTTATCACTCAGAATCGTTTTTTGTTTGCAATTATTTGTTGTTTAATTCAAATTCAACACATCATAGTGTTTATACTAATACATGATACATTACAGATTTACAGTGGCTTACTCAATGGTAAAGTATACCTACTTTAATACAATACTTTATTCTGTAGGTACTAGTGGTACTACGCAGCAGAAGGTTTTATCTTTTATTCATTGTTGTAATTTTATAAATATTATAAATATTATACAACAATACAAAACAGAGAAAAGCTTTACATATTTACAATCAAATAGTATTTACTATTATTTATACATTTTTATTCGTTCTTGAATAATGTTTTCTAAAAGTTTTCTTTCAATACGAATAGGTACTTTTTTTAAATAAACTTCATAGTTGCAATCTTGAATGTGTATTTTATAGAAAGTTAAGAAGGTATCCAATTAATTTGTAAAATATCAATTTTAAATATAATTACCTAAGTGTATTTAAGATTTAACTCGAAATATGTATTAAAAAACTGAAATGTGACCCTAACCGGTTATTTCGGTTTAACCTTGAATAATTATTTTACTGGATGTTTTGTCATTTTCTTTAAATGTGGCAGTGGAATAAGTATTAATTGTTACTTATTTAATTAGATGTGTAATATAAGCAATAAATAATAATGGATAATTTACTAAATATGGTTCAACCCTAGATGCGACTGCTAATTTACTTTGGGAGTCTGGAATTTTTTTTAAAAAAAAAAAAAACATTATTTAATAATATTTATTAAATTATTTATTATTACAAGATATACATTATTTATGTAAATAAAATATCAAAACGTGTGTTGAACTCAATGATTTTGTAGTCATGTCAACTAAATACAATATAATCAATGATTACTTTTATGTCTACTTACTTTACCGTAAGGAGAATCTGAGTTTGTAATTAAATAATAATTACCTTCTTTTCTGTAAATCAAAACAATTTTTAAATTTTTCCCCTTTTTCTTTACTATAAATAAGTTACTTACGATTTATCAAAAGGTGCTTTCCCTAATGGCACCGATAG
Source organism: Schizaphis graminum (assembly GCA_020882235.1). NCBI lineage: Eukaryota > Metazoa > Arthropoda > Insecta > Hemiptera > Aphididae > Schizaphis > Schizaphis graminum. The sequence continues at coordinate 85,717,238 of CM037032.1, read as the reverse complement.
ATCTGTATTATTTGAACAAGCTCCTGATGTAAATTCTTCATAAGAAGGACACGGAACAGCAATAAATCCTTCACTTTTAGTTATAGCTTCTGCATAATAATAGTACGCTCTACGATGACTACAAACCGCTATGTGCATAAATATACATAAACATAATATATATAATTATAACCATATTAATAGGTATTCTGGGCTTTTAATTTTATGCAATACATATATTGATTAATCTTGTTAGTTATTACCTGCATAATCAATTTTACAACCAGGTTGTGGCCAGGCACCACCATTGGGATAAAAATCCCTATGCCCAAGTCGTTCTTTAAATCCAAGAAATCCCCCTGACGTATGTACGACTTCGACTAGTTTTGCTTGACTATAATCAAGGCGTTCTTCAGGGCTTGACGAAGAAAACAACACTTCCGCGGGATCCAACCCTTTAAAAAAATGTAATCAATTTAAAAATCAAATGTATTAACCTAAGTATTTTACCAGTAATATGTTTAACTTTTCCAGATTTCAATTCGTTATTTGTAAGACCAACAACATGTGCTCCTAATGAAAATCCGATCAAATGAAAATCTTCTGTACGTGCATCAGTAGATGACGTTAAATGGTCTATGAAAGAAGCCAAATGTTTTGATACGTGTTTAGTATTTTTTGCAGCAGAATTATACCAAGGAACAGCAGCCAGTTCCGACCAATCAACAGTGAAAATATTATAATCGTTATAGTTCAAAAATGCTGTAAATATATATATTGTAAAAATAGTGAGATACATATAAAAATTCGTATACAATAATAACTGTATATTATGTAATATGTATAGGTATTATAATATATATATTTATATATTTTAATAAATGGTATATATAATTGAAAAATCATAAATAAAGTAAAGCTAAGTTTTTTTGCTAAAATATGGTCTTTAAATGTACATTTAAAAATTCTAAAAATCAAAATTTGAATAACTTCATTTTTAAATGGAAAATATAGATTTTCGTGCTAGATGAAATGAAATGTCTGTGGAATTATGCGTTAGCGTATAAATTGAATTTATTTTAGTTATTAATAATTTAATCTCTGAAAAATATTCTTATAACAATACTTATTTTTTAATAGTCATATTTAAGGATAAATGTATCCAAATTTGAAAATATTATATTGTTTCTAAAGAAATTTTTGAAAAATGAAGATACAGGTGTAGTTGATGGGTAATTAAAAATTAGATAATATCATCAAATATAATTTAAAAGGAATGAACGTGAATATTGGCATATTACATGTAATTAAATATATTTTTATTGCACCAATATTAATCAAATAATTTTATTTTAGAAAATATGTCATTTTACATATTATAATAGGGATTAATGGTATTTGTTTTTATACACACCATCTCTGAGTAATGGAAACATAATAGAATCCTCAGCGCTATCGCCAAAACCATGAACTAATATTTTCGATTTTCTTTGAGGACGGAAATATTTAAATATCGGCAAACATTTTTTGTCCATAGTTTGCATTTCAGCTCTTGTTGGATTGTCCCTATGAATTAAACATTCCATATGTGTTGGTAATTAGCGTATATTGTTTTTATGTATATTATTATTTATTATAGACTATACATGGACGGATAGGCCTACCAAGAAACCGAGCATTTCCCGGTGGGCCCCCTCTTCGTATTTCGGTAATAGCGCCCTTTTTAGACTTTTTTTTCATGTGGGAGCTCCTTTTTAAAATTTCCCGGTAGGCCAAAAATGACCTATCCGTCCATGAGACTATATATTAATGTTTTAGCCTTTTATCTGTATTTTATTATTTGAAAATTTTTACGATAATGATAATAAAATCAGGGCCGAATTTACGCATAAATTTCATAGGCTGCAACCGAATAACGGGACCACACGTCACACGCCTAAAAATTAAAAAATATATGAACTTATATCTTATAATAATATTAGTAATGTTACTTAGTAATAATTGTACGCGCAATCGAATTATTTTTACGTACACTACTGTACGAGCCTAATAGCTAATAAAAAAAATTCTTAATATTGGCCCCTAAATTAAATAGTTAAATGGTTATAATCTAAGATAATAGAAATAACTATATATTATCTAAATTAAATAAGCTTATATAATAATTAATAATTATCACTGTTCAATCAATAATAATTAGAATATTGCTTTTACGTTTTATTCTAATATACCTATTAATTATAAATATATTTATAACTCAATAAAATATTAATTATTAATTATTATTATTATTATTTATTATTTATTATTTTTTATGTAGTCTACATAAAATAATAAACAATACAAATTGTATTTTATAATAAAGATGAGATAAAATAATATAATTGTATTGATTTTAACTTCTAAAGCTGAATTTATTATTATAAAAATAGTCGTAAATTGTAATAATGCCTAATAAAATAAATCATTATTATAATAGATAAACATATTATTGATTGAATTTTTTGAATAGTTTTTTGTTCTCTGATAAGGAGTATATGTAATTACTGATTATCTACGATCTACCACATTTTAACAAAATGCGAAAGAGTTATGATAAATATTATTTTTAAATTAATTAAACAATTTTATTTATTTTTCTACTTAATGAATAGTACCTACGTCTTTTTAATTTCTTTATCGCTTTCAATATTTAAATTGAAAGGTATTTATTATACTGTATTGGCGATTTCGCATTATGAGCAACGAGGTATAACCGCCTGCGGTCGGCGAGACTACTCATAATTTTCACATTTTTTTTTGTATAAATGTATATACTATATCTACGTTATAACATTATAACAATTGATACATTATATACAATCTGCATAGATGTGCATTTTCACGATTGTCAAACTCTTAACTTTCAACTATTTTTAAACATAATTGTTGTTTACACTCAACTTTTTTTTAATTATAGTAAAAACAACGTAAGGGGAATTTTTATTAAGTTTTCAAGTTTTTTATACCAAGAATATATTTTTTATTCATATTTATGAAAAAAAAAGTAAACAAAATTGAAAATTTCAAATGTCTAAAAACAGTATAGTTATACTACTTTTTTACATTCGACTTCCTAAAGTACAAATTATATTCACTTTGGTATATTATATAAGATTTTTAATTTGAAGCTTGAAACATTTTTATTGCTCCCAAATTTGATAACTAATATATAAATAACACTATTGTCTATTGCAAAATTATTAAATTCATCACTTCTGAAATAGTATAATGAAATATTGATACGCTATAAATTAAAAAATGTATGTATTAAATTAGATACCTTGTATATAAATAAAATTTTATATTTTCGACTAATGGTTCTGCTGCGCTATTTTTTTCCAATCCCGATATTATAGCCAATTGTGGGTCACCTCGTCCGTTTGGTAACAACATCCATTTAATGTCTTCATCTACTCGTTCTTCGGTCATTTCTTCCGTTACTTCATATTTTTTAAAACTTTTCTGTATAAAAAAATACATTTTACTATTATTGAAATATTTTTAGCTTATTTTCATTTAAATACCAGCTCGCTGTGAGGAAGAAATATCAATAGTATAAGGTAAAACATTGTTCATAAATTTTAATAATACTGAAATCGGAATAATTGTCTTCAATTGTAAAACCAGTAAACCACAATTGCTTTTACCAGTTACACATACACATATATTAGGTACTTTTTATTGTATGTAAATGCTCCATATATTTTATAGATATGGTAACCCTCTTTTATTTTATTCATTTATATACGTTCTATGAATATATAACAATATGTATATATATTTTAAATGTGGTTATAAAAGTTTCTAGTTAGTGATTTATTGTAACCAAAAGAAGTAAGTATCTAAGATAATATTACTTATATTATAAAAGGTTTCTAGTTAGGTACTGCAAACGTGTTTTGAATATAATGTTATTTTGTTTGTGACCCATTTAAAATAAAAATTAACATAGTAAATACTATATTGATATCATGAAAAATCTTTACCTTCCTAAGTATATTATTGCAATCTAGAGGTCAGATTATACAAATTTGGTAAATAATTTTCGTCATATTATATAGTGGTGGAGGGGATGAATAGGATTTTCCTCCCTAATATTTAGGAATTTAAAAAAAATTATTTAATTTTTTGGATTGTTAATTTAATAATTTTGTTACTTTTCTTAATTTTCCTAAAAGTATAATTTTATAGTTTTTAATATTATTGGTTGTTGTTACTATTTGTATGACTATAATAATTTTACATTAATACATTAATGCTGACAGAATCCCATGTACATTTTAAAGATATTAAGATACTTAATAGGTAATATACAGATGAATAACAACAAATAGTAAATACCGACAGTCATCAGTCGCCGCTATTTTTCTGGCTCAATGAAACCCAGGTCTGTGGGAGAATTATATCTACATAGTACATATTAGATATTACAATATTATATGTTAAAAATCAAAAACCACGAGAGAACCAACATTTTTAGGTATAGATTTATTTTTGTCAAAAAAATTATGCACATTTATATTTTAATATTTGTATGTATGAATATTGAATAACTCATATCTATTATTATTTATAAAAAAATCAGTTACCGAATAAACGACGGAAAAAATCAACTATAATTGTATACCTAATAATGTGTATAATGGTAAAAAAAAAGTACATTGTAATAAAATATGCTTGGATAATAATTACAACAAAAATTATCAAAAATCTATTGATAAAAGTTTCCCGTCTGTAAGGTAGAGATTTTCCTATTAATAATGTTCCTATTGCCGAAAAAATGTCCGTTGTTTAGAGGTGTCCGTTAAGGGAGATTTCACTATATACAGTGTGATCACGATTTAAGGTACCACTAAATATCTCAGGTGGATGACCTTGTATTGAAGTAAATATTTTAGAGGGCCTAGGGGGTACCTAAATACACATTTATTTATGATTTTCAATTTTTTTACACGTTTGGTGTGCGCATGCGCAATACAACTTACATTTTTTTAAATGGAAACACCATTTTTTTTTTACATATTCGGATAGATTATTTTTTTTTAAACGTTTTTTGTATAAAAAGTTTTTTTCTATTTACAAAATTGGCCAAGTTAGAGAAATCACCATTTCAGTTGATGCATAATTCGTGTTTAACGAAATTTTCACTTATTACTACTGGAAATAATAAAATAAATGTTAAATTTAGCTTATCTGTTTACAAATAATAATTTAATAATATCGTATGTCGTCTAGATAGATATCTTTAGTATGTGATAATTTTCGTTTCGTTGACTGCTTTCATACAATTACAATTTTAACTACCTATTATTATTAGTGGAATTCTATTTTATTTTTCAATAGTTTTAATAACGATAAGATAATCAGATAATGTAACTACTATTTAGTTTGATGAAAAGATCACTTTGCTTTTATTCTTTAAGTAGACCCGTATCAAAGTTTGTGCGTTATTAAGTGTTCCTATAAGTTTTTAAATATGAATAACTTTGAAAAAGTTGAGTTGATTTTAATTTATGGCGAATGCCAACGTAATGTACGCTTAGCTGCTAGGACATATGCCGAACGATATCCAGAAAGATACCACCCACCTCACAATTATGTTTTACGACTTTTACAAGGGTTAAGTCAAGAAGGAAGATTTCCTGGTAGACAAATCAACCAACAAAGGCGTAGAGCAAAATATGTTTGATGAAGACATAGAATTACAGGTACTAGCATACATACGAGCTAACCCACGTTCATCACTTAGGCATGTTGCTCTCGAAATTGGAATTTCATATGGTTATGTACAAAAAATTTTAAAAAAACATAAAATGCACCCGTATAAAATTGATTTAGTTCAACATTTGCGTGCAGGAGATTCTACTCGTAGGTTAGAATTTATAGCTTGGTTCAATATTCAATTTCATAATAACCCTCTAATTGTCAATCACATTCTTTGGAGCGATGAATCAAAATTTACCAATAATGGCATTATGAATAAGCAAAATCATTGATACTGGGATGATACAAACCCACACTGGTCACGTGAAACTAATTTTCAAACGGTCTGGGGAATTAATGTATGGTGTGGGTTAGTTGGTGGAAAGCTTATAGGACCGTACTTTTATGATGGGACACTTAATGGCAGACGATATTTAAATTTTTTAACCAACGAACTGCCAAGACTGTTGGAAGATGTTTCATTAGACACACGAGAACATATGTTTTTTCAACAAGATGGAGCACCAGCTCATAATGCAATTATTGTTAGACAAAAGTTAAATGAAATGTTTCCGAACCGCTGGATTGGTACTTATGGCGTCGTTCCTTGGCCGGCACAGTCTCCAGACTTAACGCCATTGGATTTTTTTTTATGGGGACATTTGAAGACTGTGGTTTACGCAGATCCACCTGTTAAGTCATCTTCAAGACTTAAAAAATAAAATACAGGCAGCGTGTGAAATTTTAAGAGAAGAGCAAATCAAGGCGGCAACTACGACTGAATTTTTGAGACGACTTGAATCATGTTTAGAACATTATGGTGGAAATTTCGAACAATTTATAAGATAAATTTATTTAGTTCATTTTATTTTGTATTATAATATTAATACTACTATTATTAATATTTTTTTGTTATAGGTTTTTAATTATTACAATTAACGAAAAAGAATATTGTACCTACATTAAAAATAATATTTAATTAGGTACTTCAAATTTATTTTATTATTTCTTAATAATTACATTATCTGATTATCTTCACGTTATTAAAACTATTGAAAAATAAAATAGAATTCCACTAATAATAATAGTTAAAATTGTAATTGTATGAAAGCAGTCAACGAAACGAAAATTATCACATACTAAAGATATCTATCTAGACGACATACGATATTATTAAATTATTATTTGTAAACAGATAAGCTAAATTTAACATTTATTTTATTATTTCCAGTAGTAATAAGTGAAAATTTCGTTAAACACGAATTATGCATCAACTGAAATGGTGATTTCTCTAACTTGGCCAATTTTGTAAATAGAAAAAAACTTTTTATACAAAAAACATTTAAAAAAAAATAATCTATCCGAATATGTAAAAAAAAATGGTGTTTCCATTTAAAAAAATGTAAGTTGTATTGCGCATGCGCACACCAAACGTGTAAAAAAATTGAAAATCATAAATAAATGTGTATTTAGGTACCCCCTAGGCCCTCTAAAATATTTACTTCAATACAAGGTCATCCACCTGAGATATTTAGTGGTACCTTAAATCGTAATCACACTGTATGTTATTGACTAGATACAAGAAATGACAATCTTCAAAAAAATATTGTAAGGAAATTTAATTTTAATGACGTTAAAGTTCAGTTTTAGAATATTGATAACTATTTTGTTGCTGTTCTTAATTTAATGAAATATTTGTATTTGAACTAATTTGCGAATCTAGGTATCTATAAAATTTATTAATTTTATTTTCATATTTGTCTTCTTGACAAATAGTAAATAAACACTTTTTTAATATATTAACAACTTAGCCTTTTTTTTATCAAAACTTCATAATAATCATAATATATTAAATTGTGCATAATGTTACTAACTAATATATTTATAAAATTTATTGATTGATTTCAAAATTACTAATGTATGTAGGTAGTAGGTACTATTGACTATTATAATTTGGTCATACTGCACCAGAGACATTGACCGTTTTAACACAAGTAACATAAGTAGATAATTAAATATTAATGGAATTTGTTAAATAATACATATCACATTTGTTCAAATGCGACATTGACCCTATAGGTGTAGTTGCATATTGAATATGTAGGTACCTTATTTATTATTTTTTATAGAAATTATAGGTAAATTGTGATAGTAAAATATACAAATAAAAATATATTTATCAGTTCTTCTTCTCAGTAGGTATCTGAGAAATAATAATAATTCATCCCAAGTTCCGAATACGATAAAACCTCCTCTAACCATATTAAGAAATTCTTATGTCTAAATACTATTTTGGCTATGACCCTAATAGATACACGGACACTTCCAGCTGTGGAGGAATTAAGGGGGCCCAAAGGATCTCGCTTCCCCCATTGGCGTAAGTTAAATACACATTTAAAATTATTTTCTATTTGTATGTATTTGCCTAACCTATGGAGTTGGTGGGGTTGTCAAATTGACTACAAATTTTAGGTAATAAGCAGAGAAATATGTAAATATTAAACTAAAAATAAATAAGTAATATTAGATATTGTGTAATGTGTATATTTGTATACAAATAAGTTGAAGTCATGGTATAGTTATAGCTGTTGTAGGTAGGTATCAATAAGTATAGTTTTAACTAATTATCACAACTGTACCCAGAGACGTATTTAGGAATTTAGCGCCCCAGGTAAGAAAAACCTAGATATTGTATTATATCAAAATGCTTTCCAAAATTCAAATTTTATTGTCCGGGGATCAAGCTCCCCTGGCCCCCTAAATACGTCTTAGACTGTACTACTGTAGATACTTGTGAGTTTGTGACTGAGGTAAAAATGAACTAGGATTGAGAACTAAAAAAGTCGGGGATTTAAATTTGTTAATATTTGTCTTCTCAAAAATTACTTACCTAGATGAGCATTTAAACATTTTAAACATACAATATAACTACAATTTGCAATTTATCTTAAATATAACTCAGGAAATACTTTTAAAATCATTTTATTTAAAAATGTAGGTAGATCCGTAAAAGTATCTATACCAACTCCAGGTATTCAACTAATTTATGATTTATAATAAATAATAAAAAATATCAATACCTAAAACAATATATCAGTGGCGTACTTGCGTACGCAGTCATTTCCAAAAGAGTGGATGGAATAATCTTATATTATTAAAAATAAATGAATAAAATATATACTTATTTATGTATTATAAATAAAATATATTTTTTATTTTATCCATGATTATAAATTGTTTTATTATTTTCTTATCAATATATTGTCTTGTTATCAAACTATGTTATCTTCATGTGTAAGGTAAATAATATTAAATGTGATAGTCGTGTATAATGTACTTGCCCTACGGCCTACATAATCACATTCATTAAGTTCATACTTCATAGTACATACCATTATTGAAATGACACTGGAAACTTTTGTGGTTGAATATATGTAGGATATAGGTGATATAACTGATCAAGTATTTAAAATTGATTTGTTATAAAATATAAATTTGTAATTTGTATTATTTTCTTTACGTATTGTAATAATGGTAAAATTTTTTGAAAACAAAAGTTTATTCCCATTCAGATGGGATCAAGTTGTTCATGGTTTTTGGCATCGTTATCCTAACCCAGAAAGGTAATACTTTAGTTTATTATAAAAGTTAATTATTACCTAATACATTAAATAATAAATATATGTTTTCAGCAAGCATGTATTATCCGAAGATGTGTTACACAGAGAAGTGAAAGAAAAAAAATTACATTCTATTAGGTTATTCACGAAAACTAACAAGTTGCCAAAATGGGGTGAACGTTTTATAAATACTAATGTTGTAAAAATTGTTGAAGAATCAATTTTAGATCCTTCAAAAAAGACATTGGTGACATATACAAGAAATGTTGGATATGCAAGTGTTATGGTAGGTACTTGTTTTTAAATATTCATTGTAAAGACTTTTAACATTACATTTAAACATCAATAGTTTATCCAAAAATAATTTATACATAATTAATATCATATTTTCTGTTCACACATTTTTTGGTTCAATGTTTTTTGTAGTTTATCTTATAAAACTTTATAACAATAATATTATTAATTTTTCTTTTACAAATTTTAATTAAAACCATTAAATATAAGTGTTGATTCAGTATGATAATAGATTTTTTAGTTAATTATGAGTAAACTGATCTATGTTTTATTCATTCCATGATCTGATTTTATAAGACATTGTTTATTTATTTAAATATAAAAATATAAAATTTGTTGATATTTTTTATCATATTTATTTTTCAGGGTGTGACAGAAAAAGTTGTTTATAAAGTCAATGAAGAAAATCCAAGTACTACAGTTGCAGAGAGATCAGTGTGGATTGAATCAAATGTGTATGGAATGTCTAAAGCTATTCAAGCATTTGGAATGCAACGATTTAAAGTTAACAGCGCTAAAGCAGTAAAAGGATTTAATTATGTACTCAATAGTATGTATGGTAGTAATACTTCAAGTTCATCTGGTGTATTATTACATCAGAAAGAAAAATTAAAGGATGCTCTTAAACAAACAAACTACAAAACTGGAACTCTTTATGTTCAGTAAGCATAAAATATTACTTTTTAAAATGAATAACTTGTTAACTAGTTGGTTTTATGTAAATATTTTTTCTTATTTTTCAAATTGTTTTATAGTTAAACCAATTCCTATTTGAGATTTCACCAAATTTATTATGATCAATAAAATGTGGTAAGTAAATTTTTGTTTAATTACAAATTTTTTATTTAGTTAAGTTTTAAAATTATATTTTTAACAGCAATAACTAATATACTTCTAATAATATAGTGAAACAAAATCCAAATAAAAGTATTATATAATGGTAGAATACATCAATAGTTAGGTTTTTTAAATTACAACAAAATAACTAATTTTGTTAACATTTGAATTTCAAATGATTTAAAAAAATTGTATTTATTCAATAATTTTAAATTATTCTTACATCAATTTAAGAGAAAGCTAATATTGCATTTTCAAGTCTTAGATATTGAAATTATGAAATAAATTAATTTTCAAATTCTTGTAATTTTGATGTAATATGTCATCAAAAAACTTATATGAAACTTTGTATTATATTTTCAAGGTTTTTGACTAAGAAAAAAATCCCCTCTCCTTTCTCCATTATCTAAAATCCTGAATATGTCAATAGATCAAAATACTTATATAGGTATAAATAAAAAGTATATAATGTGATGCTTATTTTTATTAATTTTATCATTTTATATTTATTTATTTTTAATATTATTATTCAATCTTTATAATATATTGTATATAGAACATGTTAGTTAAGAGGATGTCAGCGTAGTTCCGGCTCGCAGGCCGTATATTGCCCATCACTGACCTAGATAATGTTCTTAACTTTAAATTGTATAATAGGTCATTTCACTCTAATTTGAGAAATTAATATGGTTATAGTTATTTTTGTGAACCTAAAATTTTCTATGTTGCGCGTGGATTAGAGAGAGATAACAAATACTACGCTAGCATCCTCTTAATACTTCATAGTGGTTAAATAGTTTTTTAATTTGTTGTGTATAGATTTTAATAACTAGAAGGGGAATAATTGTTTAAAAATTATGTAATATTTAACAAATAGATTATGTTTAAAAAATGTTTTTATTATGTATAAACCTTATTTAAGATTGGAGTTTTAAGACTTATGAGTTATGACAATAATATTGGAAATGGCAATAGGCAAGGTCGTTTAGATAATAATATTATTATAGGTGTGCACAAAAATAAATGTTCCATTTTAAGTATTTTACGCATTATAAAAGTATATTGTGTTACATGTGTAGGTATCTCTAATACCCGTTCATATTAAAAGTTCTTTTATTTTTAACTTTGAAGGTGGTGATGAGCGAGGGAGTGATAATTACATTTATTAATTAAATTATATATTTTCAAAAAGATAATATTATTTTGATACGTCAAATGTTTTATGTTTATAAATACATAATCTTCAATTATTGTTTTTTAATTGTATTTACATTTTTAAGAGCCATGAAACAGTTAAGGTGCATATATTATGCTAAAATAATTATGTACTTAATTAACTAATTGTTTTTTTATTTTATAAAAATAAAGAAAAATTAGACATTAGTCAAGTATCCAAGTCCTTTTATAAAAAACAATGCTTGTATTTTTACCAAATTGTATAATTGAATTGAAGGATGATATTGAAATGATAGGTTTATAAAAAAATATACTGTACTTAAATGTATATATAAATATATATATTTTATAATTGCACATCTGAATTGAATTAGATTATATGTATTATGTAACAAACTGTTAAGAGTTTCTGCCAGGTTTCATTAAATTGTGAGATTTTGATAACTGTTTTATTTTCTTTGGAAGAAGATTTTCTATAGCTTGCATTGAACTTTGATTTTTTATTTTATTTAAAATAATTAAAACAACTTAAAATCATCTTTTTAAAGTTTTAAATTGAAATACTGTAAAATTTTAGAAATATTTTTTAAATTCAAACCTAAAATATATGATTTGTTCATTACTACTTATTAGAATTATTCCTCATAAAGTGTTTGAACTTGTATCATTATTAATAATTTATAATTATAATTGATACTTTAAATTTTATGGGTTCTATAATTTTTTTTTTTACCTTATTTAAAATAATTGAGAATCACTAATAGAAATTATTATTAATTGTTATAACTGTTATTGCTACAAAGATGTTTTTTTTTATTTTATAATTCAAAACTAGATTGTATAAGTATAATTACAATACCATATATTATAAAGAAATAAAATTTTATGTTTTGTTTTTATTTTTCAGATAACATAATTATGTATTCTTATCAGTTCAACAATTTTAACCAGATTAAAATACTCTTCAATCTTATGTGGTTACTGTCAACTTAATAGTATTTTATTAGAATACAGTATAATTATTTTAAATAAGAGATCTTTGTTTCATTGTTTGTCTTAATTAAATTGTCTGTTTAATTAATACAATATTAAATTTGTTATCCAATAATTTGTATAAGTGATTTAATTTTTATTTCATTATAATTTTATAAGAAATTACTGATGTGATTATTATATTATATAGATGAATAAAATGTCTTCTATGTTAAATTTAGTATTGAACACATTATTTTGTAATAACTGTTTATTGTTTTATTATATAATTTGAATATGATATATCTATTGTACAACATGTTTGGTGGTGGTACAATTTTTCTAATTTGTCAATATAATTAATTTATTAAAAGATATTCAGTTTTTAGATACTTAAGAAGATATTACTCCCACATGTTTTGTCTTTGTCTTACAAACAGACAACATACCAAATTTGTGTTCAAAAGTTCCAATTTTATTATTAATAATATTACTTCTGGTAATACAAAGAATTAACCAATAAACTTAGATATTTAAACATTATCTGTGCTATCAATTGGATTTTTTACAATATTTTAATTATTAAGTAAGCTATGTGCTTATAAAATAATATTACAATTTAAAAATTCTTATGATTTACTTAAAATATTCCATAAAAACCCATTAGAAGACATCGATTATGTTCTTACCTTTAAGTTTGATAATAGATTACTTTATTATTAAACCTTACAACAGTTATAATACAAAATTGTTACTATAGGATTTAAATTTAGCATACCTATTGTATGTTTATAAGACTGAGACAACATAATATGGTTGTAGTGTCCTCTTATTATAAATATATTTAGAATGAATATAATTCTATTGAGATACTTTTAAATAACTGTCGAGAAATGCTCAGATAATAGTATAAGATATTTTCAATAATGCAATATAATATATGTATTGTGTATTTTAGTAAAATATCTATAATATTTGAATTTTTCCTTGGAGAAAGTAGGACCTATAAGTGATCACTGAGGGGGTAGTTAAAGATTATTGCTGGAGACAAAGTTGTTTACAAAAAAGTAAGTCACGTAGGGTTATGACTATTATAAGCTTGATCATCATAAGTCTGATGTCTTGTATTATAATCAAGTGTAATTGACACTACTAATTAATAATTAAAAAATTAATTCAAAACATTAAAAAGTTAAAAGTGATTATCTATAAATACTTTTATATTTATATACAGTTCTAACTTCTAAGTGAACTCTGTTTACTATTAGTTTTATTAGGAAATGTTTGTATTTTGTATAAATTAATCAATTTTATCTAAAAATCTTTACATCTATTTATTTTGCTCATTATCTATAATTAAATACTAAAATACATATGAAAAAACTTTCAGATGCACCTACCTTAATGAATTATAATAACTTATTACTATGGTCTATTCATTAAATTTGTCATTTATATAAAAGATCAATCAGTAAACATCTAGAATTTATACATAATCCTAAAACAAACAACTGGTAGATGAAACATGTTTTTTAAAGTTTTTATCAAAACTTATATTTTTACATAACAACATAGGTTTTTATAGCCTACAAGTAAAATTAATACCTACATCTATATTTATATCACAATAAGTGTACCTACCTTTATCTATGTACTTATAAATTTTTGTAATTACCTAACTCAATTAATTTTATCATAAATATATATATAAGCGAAATGTTTATTTTATTTTTTAGTTGATATTTAATAGTCTTAAAATGTAATATAGGTAGTTCAAATTATAAATTGTGTAGGTACATGTTATGTAGCCATGTATTTATCGCAGATAAATTATTTTCTAAAAAATAATTTGTCGTTGTGCTTTGTGCGTCGGCTCAAATCGTTAAATATACTGTCACAGACCACTGTTGACATCATTCCAATCCTTTAACAGCAAACCGCTATTTATAAACTACATTATAAATACTATTATTATTTGATTTTTGTATCGGCATTGCTGACACTTATAATATTATACAGCTATAAAATCGTTCAACAAAATTGTAAAATAATAAGAAGAAAAAAAGTGATTATATTAATAATTCTATATATAAGGTGTAACAAGACTATTTGACAAATTTCCATTACAAATATTACTATATTTGTTAAATATTCCTGTTACACCCTGTATATTGTGATTAAGCTATTTAGATTTTTTTGGATTATAATTACAATAAAGTGACCTAATTACACAACTTGTGATTTTTTTTTTTGTTAAAAATATATTTGGTAAAATAATTATTCGATTTCTTTCTACGAAATGTAAATTATTTAATTAGAAATTAAGAAACGCTGCATAACAAATAGTTCTTACTTATAAGTTATAATATATACATAATAGTGTATATCTAAGCTTGCTTGTTTGCGTGTATACATAAAAAAAAAAACATAGTATTGCTGAATTTCTCTGTAAAGAAGATGATTTACTCATCATTGCGTAATTCATTTGAACGAATAACTCAAAAATTATCCTAGTTACGAACGAAGATTTTTAGGCAAATCTTTTTTTCAATAATATAAGTTTTATTTTTTTAGTATAATTTGAAAATAAAAATCTGTGGTCTGTAGACAGTTACTTGAAATTTTCATGAAATGTATATTTATTATTAATTTATCATTTTCTATAAGTAAATAGTATAATTTTTAAAATATTTTTAATATTTTTAATTATATAACAGGCGCAGTGGCGAATGCTGATTCTGATGTATGGGCATGCTCATTTATCATAATGTAGGTACCTATTATAGTTGTTATATTTAATTTATAATTAATAAATAATACAGTTAACATACACATAACACAAATTTGTATTCGTTTATAAATAAGACTTTAATTTAATATACATACAATAGAACTTATTTAAATAATACTTTAATAATTGTAATTGAGTCTTTACTAACTCTTTTAACTAAAATAAGTTACCTTCACATCAGGGACGCCCGCAGAAATATATTTCAGGGGGGGGGGGGCAAAAAAAATTGTAAGTACCTAAATACTTATAGGACAATTTACCTCTACATCTTTCATCTACTCTTATTTTACAATACTATCGATAATATTTTTTTTTTTAAATCAAAACTAATTTAAGTTAATATAAAATTACACTATTAGTTCTAATATTTGTAAAAAAAACATAATAAAGTTTAAACAACTTTATTCGATTAAATTTATTTCATATTTTATTATTTTATTCAAAGAGTAATATCCTTTTGTTTGAAGCAATTAAATAAATTTAATTAATTACTTTGATTCGTCCGCGCTAACAGACAATCTGTAGGAACTAGCCAAAAGTGACTTAGCGATTGAAAATAATCTTAATGTCTTTTTTTACGATTGAATAATAAATACCTCCTATATGACTTGTTAGATACAAGGATAGTCGAATAGTCGCTGAACACCTAAGATCAACTTTATGTAAAAAACTTCGAATTTTGTAAATGACACGAAAAATCTCAGTGGGGGCAATGGCCCTCACTGACCCCCCCCTTCCGGGCGTCCCTGCTTCACATATTTTTTATTTATAAATAAAATCAATAAAATTCTTCTTTCTTTTTCAACAAATTTATCTGTTATATATTATCGTAAAATTCAGAACTCATTTTTAAATCTTCTAATAATTTTTTTTTCAATCGATAATATTGTTAGAGATAGCTAGTCTATCTTGATCTTGAATATACCTACAATATATTTTTATTTTTTTGAGTGTAGAGAATTTTTTTACCGTTGATGTTATTGTACTTGAAATAGTTGCATTTAATTTAGCTAGTTTATATACTTCTTTTAGCCCTAAGTCTAGTGTATTTAAATTCATGAATTTGATTATTTCGATAATTGCTTTATTTTTAAAATCTTCCGAACTGTACAAAACATGTAACTCATTTTTTAACCGGAAAATATCAAAGAATCTTCCATACTGTTTCTTTAAACATTTAAGTTCATTTCAGGAAATACTTTATTATATTTTTCATACGACTCAGAATTAAGTAGGTAATGAAAAAACTCCAATTTTCCCATAGATTCAAATCTACTCTTAATTTGATTCAAAATATATTATCTAATATTTCACTAAATAAACGCCTATAATTTAAGTTATCATCAATTACTCGATTTTCCGTATTCTTTTTCTTGCAGGCGGCTCACAGCAGTTTCCGTCGTCTGCACTAAAAAGTAAAAGGACATCTCACTCGCATGTTGTCTCCGTCTTACACACGTACGATATAGTAAATTTTCATTCACTAATTTCAATAGTGTGCTTTTAGTTTTAATATTAGAGTGAATTGATTTATTATCAAACTTTTAGGTAAAAATATTATCTGTGTTCTCTCGTTGGCTTTTTACGATATTTTAATTTTTAGGTGAGTTATGAGTATGAAGTTATTAACTATTTGAAAATGATCATAATTCACTTAAAAATTAAAATATCGTAAAAAGCCAAAAAGAGAATACAGTACACAGATAATGTTCTTACCTAACCTAAAAGTTTGATAATAGGTCAATTCACTTTAATATTAAAACTAAAAGCACACTATTGAAACTAGTGAACGAAAATTTGCTAGGTATGTCGTACGTGTGTAAAACGGAGACAACACATGCGGGTGACTGGTGAGATGTCCTTTTAAGACTAAAGTTTATTAAATATTTTTTCAAAATCATTTTCACGTACTTCTTGCAGTTTAATTATAACTTCATTAATTTTGTTTTGTACAATATATACTATATCCATAGCTTTAGTTTAAAGTGTATAAAAAAGAACATCAGCAAATTAAAATATTATTAAAAATATATTTTGTAAAAACTTCGATAAAAAGTTTTTAAAAAAAAGACAAAAAGCCCTGGGCCTTCAAAATTGACTCGCTATTCCAATCGTCAAAGTTTTCATGTATGTGTTCGAAAAGCATATCGTAATTTTCTTTTATCATGTTTACGAGTCTCAAAATAAAATTCCGCCAGGGTGGTTAGGTTAGGTTGGTGCTACTGAAGGCAACTTTCTTTTAACGAAATTCTGAAAAACATTCGTCCGTTTTGAAGATTTAGAAAAAAAAGTTTTTAAACCAAACATTGTTTGGAAAAACATTCTGTAGTCTGTACACTTTAATACTTGAAGCTGACTGTTGAAGAGTTAAATTTAACATATGGCTATAACAATGAACAAAAAATGTACAAGAGTATAATTCTTTAACTTTAACATTTATAAACCATTATTTTTCCAAGACTTAATAGCAGCTCCGTCGTACGTTTGAGTTAAAAGTTTTTTTTCAGATATTAAAATTATTTTGACATGTTCAAATAATGCTGTGGCAGATCGATCATTGCTTACACCAGTAAAATGAAGAAATCTCTCTTGAGCATCGCTATTTTTATCTACGAAGTTTATAACAGTAGAAAGCTGAGATTTTTAGATTCTGAACGGAGTGATGAATGTATTGATTTTACAATGATGTGTGTTTTTTTTTTTTTTTTTTTTTTTTTTGTGTCTGTCGACAACATTTGGGGCAGTAAAAATGCTTCGATTTTTGACTTCAGCCCCTCTTTGAAAAGGAAATTAAATCTAGTTGGTACTTTGGTGAGTCAAAAGTTAAAAATTTTCAATATTTTTTAAATGAGTAGGGAAAACCCCTATTGAACCAACCCAATTGAAATTTTTAATTTTTCTAAGTATTTTTTTTTTAAATAACGATAAAAATTTTTTGGCCGGCCAGAAAATCTTGAAAATTTAATACAAGATTTCTTATAAGTTGTTCTTAAAGTGATAAAAAAAATCCGAAATCGTAAGGCACAATTTTTTTTTATAAGTGCTTAAAGTTCGAATTTATACGAAATATGTCAAAATTGCGAAAATTGGCAAGTAATTTTGTGGTTGAAAAATCGTAAAATTTTTGTCTTTTATAACTAAGTTTTGAAAATTTAATACTAGGTTTTCCATACATTTTGCTTCAATTATCTGTAAAAAAACTCTACCGGATTTAGACAAAAATTTTTTAGGAGTGTTTGAAATTTAAATTTTTACAAAACCGCGTTAAATAACGGTTTAGCCTCAAACGATTTTTGATATTTGTTGTTATTCAAAAAGTATAAGTCGTAAATACTTGAAAATTTTACCAGTTATTTAGATTGCCATTTTCTTTACGTAATTTGATTTTAAAAATATTTTGACTTTTTTTGAGCTATTTATAGACAATTGAAATTTTCAATTTTTTTTTATTTTTTTTTTCTATAAATGTTGATAAAAAAAATTTAGCTGGGACAAATTACTTGAAAATTTAATTGAAGGATCCACATAGCTTGTTCTAACTCTCATTCAAAAATTATAAAAATACATAGGCACAATTTTTTTTATTAGCATTTGAAGTTCAAATATTGACAAAAATTCGTCAAAATCATGAATATTTTTCACTATTTGGTAGTTAAAAATTTATAAATATTTTACTATCAAAAACTCAGAATTGAAAATTTAATACTATGCTGTCCATAAGTGAAGCTTAGAATAATTATAAAAAAGTTTGAGGATTATTCAATTTAAAAAAATTTAGGAGTGTTTAAAGTTTTAATTTTAATTTGAAATCAAAAATACACGTGTAAAATAACGTTTTACTAATAAATTAATAAATAATTTTCGATTTTTGCTATTTTTAAAAAACTACTAAACGTAAGATCTTGAAACTTTTACTTAAATGTTTGAATTATTTTCAAAGTAGAATATATTACAATATTTAAGTATGATATATCCTAGACTGACAAATCATCTCCGTTCAGAATCGTTTTTCGTATACAATGATACCTATCATTGCATTCAAATTTAACCTTCCCTAGTCCGAGGTCCATCCCACCCCCTAATGTACAGCAGAGCGATACTCACTTACCCGCTTTTTTTATTATATAATAGATGTATCGTCTAAAATACGAGTAAGTGCAACAAAATCAGCTTGATCAAGTTCCTCTTTTAATCTATCGATGATCAGTGACGGATCCAGGGAGGCGATTGCCATTATACCCGTTCTTCTCAAAAAAAAAAAAAAAAAATGAAATAGTTTGAAGTCCCTGATTTTAATTTTTGACGTAATAATTCAAGGGTTACAAAATTATATTGTTAGATTTTTTTATTACTATTACTATAAAAATATTTTTTTTGTTCCGTATGAAACTGTGGAAAGTAACATAGGTATGTATGTACTTAAATAAATACTTTATCAAAATTAATGTGTGCCCTTTAAAAATCACCCCCCTCCTGTTATCTTGGTCTGGATCCGCTCCTGTCGGTGATTAATGTACCAACCAAGGGAAGCAATTATGTCATTTTGAATCGCGAATGACGTACTTGGTTTTCTAGAACAGGGATGGGCAACTCAAAGTTACTATATGGCCAATTTTTAGAAATTTAAAATATAGCGGGCCAGAGCAAAGAAAAAAAAAAAGGTCATTCAAAATATACATTTTAAATAGTATTTATTTGAAATAGAGTATACCTAATGCAATTTGAAAATGTAGCGCCGGCCAGATAAAAAAGGCTCGCGGGCCGCCAGTTACCCACCCCTGTTCTAGAATATAGGATCATACTGACGAATTAATTCTAGGAGTTCTAAATAATTACCTATGCTGATAGATGTACTAAATTCATCAATTCATCATGACCCCAAGAGGTAATTGTTGACTCATGTTCAGCTAAAAAAACACACAGCATCAATTATATGTTTCAAAATTGCACGATTTTTTTTAACTTTTTCATTATGCATTATGCATTAAATCACAAGTTTTTTTTTTTCGTCAGGTAGGTGATCAATTCAATTTCTACCAAAAATATTTATTTGAAGAAAACATTTAATATTAGGTACTAATTGATTTACATGTCTACATATCGCTAATGCTAAAGTTAATGTATTTAAATTATCAAAACCAACTTTTGAAAACAGAAACAGTAAAGTTTATTTAATACACAAGTTAACCAAATAGTATTATATCATACTGTGAAGTATTAAAATGTCGAATATATTCTATTTTTTTATCTTTGTGATGAACACTTGTAGGATTAGGTATTACTGGACAAGGTCTGTCTGTTTTAATAACATCATTTTTTTCAGAAAAAGATCTTCTTGAAAAAGGCTTGTAAATCAAGTCACTTATAACACAATACTCAGTTTCTACGATAGTCATAATATTATTTAATACTATTTTAATACTATTAAACTAAATAATATTAAAAAATAGCACAATAAAACAAAACAAAGAAAAATTGTCATGTACTCGTACACGTACATTTTATAAATTACGACATTGACGAAGCGTAACAGAATGAGCATGCCCTGGGTAATTGCTAATTAATACCGCGGCTGTTAGTAGAGGTGGTCTCAGAATAACTAGCATTTTACAGAGATAACAAGTGGTGTATAGCTTGCGAACGCATCTATCGCATGCGGCATGCTCTGTCATTAAATGTTACAATAAAGATAAACACAGATAAGTTATACTAACAGAAATAAATATTAATGTATTATGGTATAAACTATACATATACATGCCCATTTTGGCATTTTATAAATTACAATTACATTTACATTGTAATTTATGTTAGAAAGTTAATAATAATTGCTCTATGGTAATTACAGTACCTACTAACTACCTACTCCTACCTGGCCAGTGGCTAAACCTACATATCAACATGCATTGATCTACTCCACTTGATATTATAGACGTGTGTGATGCAGTAGACTAGAGTAAGCCAAAGAAAATGTGCATTTAACGCGCCGAATACATTTATTTACACATCTTATCTAACCTATATATCATATTAATTTATATTACTTACAATTTAAGGAAATGCCGTTTTATTATTTATACATATATTCTTTATGTACAACAGTCAAGAACTTCAATCGTCTGATATTAATCACGATACATTGGTAATAGTAATATACTATAATATGTATAATTATTAAGTGTTCATGATCTAAAATTGTTGGTAAATGAAAATGATCAATGGTCATTGGTCATAACTCATGGACCATGGTCAATGGGCTCATGGAAGTTTCGCATTGCGGATAGAAGCCTATCGACTGCATTATTAAATTTTATTATTTTACATATTATGTATTATAATATAATTTGCTTAAAAATTTAAACATCTTAAAAAGCCAACACAAGAACACAGATAGTTAACCTATACTGTTAAAACTTTTAAGTTTGATAATAAATCGATTTATTATGATATAACAACACGACTGGAATTGACAATAAATGTTGGTATACAATGCGTTAGTAAGACTACATAATACAGTGTAAGTCGATACCATGATTACAGTTAATTACGATTGATCGCTGATGTCTGAGTTGGGTTTTTATTCTTCAATACAAGTAAATATAGAAGATTTAAATTTCAAAAATTGTTATACAATTTCCTATACTACAAAAATATAGTTCGAGTGCCATCATTGATTTGAATTACGTATTTATGTATTATGTGTTCAACCATATATTACCATAATATTTAAATATTTAAATGTGTTATTATGTATAAATTATAATTACAATAAAATGATTTTTTTACCAGAAAACAAAATTGTCAACACAAAATTACAAAAACAACTTTTACGTAAGTGATTGGCGAAAACAACTGTCGCCAGTACCTAAAGGCTAATATATAGCTATATAGATACTGTTAAAAATTAAAATACGATTTCTCTGGAATTGGTAAGTTATAACTATAGCATATATATAGATTATATATACATATATTGCATTACACGTGTTAATGTATTATGAGAACGAAAACAAAATATTTTGATATGTGTCCACCACTTAAAACAGCAATTTTTAAATCGTAGTTAAAGAATAATGGTCGTAGTTTGAATACGTTCTTGTGTTGTTGACGTAACAAATATGCGCAAATATAAATACTAAATATAGGTATAAGCAGTCAAGCAGGTATATATTATTTTATTTACTGAACATTAAACGATTTGAAAATTATATAACAAAAATTTGTTCGGCCCGTATAGGTGTTTGAAAATGGCAATAATTATATATAGCTATATATAGATACTATGAATTATGATTTATATACATAATACATTGGAATAAATATTTTTTGTGCAGATATTGAAGGGAGATATAATATACATAGGGATATATTATACTCAGATGTTATTGAAATATTGAAAATCAAATGTAATTTTTTTTTATCTATTTGACACAAATTCAATTTTTTCTCGTCAGTTCTCGGGTTTAAAAATATTCAAACTATTTACATTACCTCAGAGGTAACCATAATATGATGCGTAATATCGCAATGAATGTTGTATGTTTCACTTAAAATACAGTAACACAAAAATATCACAGCCGGATGACCTTAGATCAAGTTGAAAATTTTCGAATAAGATAGAGAACACTAAAAACATATAATATGACCAATATTCAAGATTTTAACACTTCCGACGTCAGCATGCGCGATAAAATCTGTATATTTTGTTTAATTAACAGCACATATTATATTATTATATAATATTATTATTACATACATTTTAAAATGCCCATCAAAACTGTTTAAAAAATAGAACTGTTTGAATTTTGTGAAAATATAACATATGTTGTAATTTATAAACAAAATATATCCATAAGTTTTATTTCTCATGTATACACTGTATATAATGTAGGGAACATTGACCCAGAATATGTATTTTAGTATTCTCTATCTTCCTTAAAAATTCTTATTTCAATCAAGGTGTTATAACTGAATATTTCGAGTTACTACTTAAATAAACACACCATATTAGTATATTACACATTCATACTTAACGTTAGTTTTCAAATAATTTTAAGCAAAGAAATGTAACCACTAACCTATAAACAGAAATATTATAAAATAATATAATATATTAATATGTATGTTAAAAATGTATGTACGAGTATATAAGTAGGTAACTAACAGCTAACACCAACTATAACCGTAATACCGTATATCGACTCATATAATTATATACCGTTGATCTGTATAATATATTTAGTAAATTAAAATAAGGTCGTAGACCTTTCCCAACATTGGAGTTGGCAGACCACTGGTAAGTGCAAATAAATACGAATAAATTAAAGATCGCTTATGCACATTTGTTATAAGTTATAACCAATGGTGGATCCAGGATTTAATTTTTGGAGGAGGGCCATTGTCCAAAACACAAATCTTAAATTTTTTTAATAATTAACAATTACATACAAATAGACAATAATTTTAAATGTGTATTTAACTTATAACAATGGGTAAGGGGCGAGGCCCTTTGGACTCCCTTTAAATCCACCACTGGTTATAACATTTAATATTAATATATAATAATATGATGATATTACAATGTATACCTATATTGATATAAAACAATATGATGGTAACTTAAAAATTAATTGTTATATCAAGAATCAAAATGTTACAAAACATTAGATATATTCTGTTTATATTTTAAACTGTACATAATAATTATTAAAAGGATAAAAAATATCCATTCACCTAACATTATTTTCAAAATTCAATTGCATCACCTTAAATACGTTTACTCGTCGATGCTATCTACTCGCTATTATAATCAATAATCATATACGTAACTATATTTTTTTTAGATAATATTTTGCTTAAAATATATTATCTGCCAGGGTTTCTACTTCTTCAATAGTCATTAGTTACCTACTCTAGAAAACAGCATAACGTTAATGAACATTCATTAAAAAAAAAAAATGATTTATTATTATACGTGCAATTTACGTTTCCCATTTAATTGATAACTTAAATTTTTTCAATAAACTAACGCCATTCAACAATAATAATTAATAATTAT
This sequence comes from Schizaphis graminum, assembly GCA_020882235.1. Classification (NCBI taxonomy): domain Eukaryota; kingdom Metazoa; phylum Arthropoda; class Insecta; order Hemiptera; family Aphididae; genus Schizaphis; species Schizaphis graminum. Next base: position 85,692,766 of record CM037032.1, on the reverse strand, counting down.
CATTAATTTGTAGTTGGTAGTTAGTATTGGTAGTATAATGTACTACTAATATAACACATTATGGTGACACGTTTTCAAAAATCGGGTGGAAATCTTATATGAATAAATAATATCTTTAATTTTATATAATATATTATATATGTATAAAAATGCGTGATAATCAATAATTTTTTACCATGTCTATTGTAAATTATTTTGTTATTTTATTCATTCTACTATATATGCACGTGGTCTATACAGGATTTCAGTCTTCAATGTCATCCACTGTTATCCGTGGTAATAGTAGAATTAACCACTCATATATTTTATAATAATGTTTTCTGAAATAAAAAGTTATTAAATATTTAGGTAATTCTTAAGTAACTAGTTTTTATTTTTAAATAACAGAGCAAAATTAAAAATTGTGAAAATATTATTAAAATACTAAATTTTATTATTTATAATTTATTGAAATCAATTCTATAATATATACTTATAATTTACCTCAAAATAACAATGGATTTGGATAAGGATTTAATATAGCTAATAAAATTTCAGCGACTAACTTCTACAATATTATTGGCTTATTAAAGTTGTCGGTATCGATTAATTACTAATAGAATCTCAAAAAGAAGTACTTAAGTATTTGTACAAATGTATGATGTTAAAAATAATTTGTTTGTGTTTTTTCGTCAACATTCGATCCATGCCTATGTGAAACCAATTGGTGTGTTGCCTTTGTGCACTAATCACAAATAATTTTAATAATTTTTGATTAATTATATCATATATGTGTATTTATTCTGTTGTATGTTGTATCTAGTGAAAATGCATCGTACAACCGAACGTGGCCTATTTGGTGTTACCGCCAATTTTTTCACTGCATAATATAGTGATACCGTATCGTATATTCGTATGACCCGACACTAAAAGCTAGATAAAATATCAATGTCTTCATAATAATATATTATGAAAGAATCTAATGGATTGATTGATATGTTTAAACCATTATTATTTTATCAAATATATTTAGTTTTCTATAAGTTAAACTCAGATTTATTTCATTTTCAAACGAAATTTAAATACCTACTTATTAAAGAAAGAATACAATTGTGTTTTAAAAAAATTAATAATAATGAACGTATACCTGGAAGACAAATGACAATAGTAAATATTCATTGGTATTATTGATTATCGATTGATTAATTGGCGGCGATAATAGTTTATATTTTTAATCACAAAACTTTAAAACAATTTATTAAAAAATTATTATTAATATCATAAAAGCATATTTTTCAGGAATAAAAAACAAGTCTTAAGTTTACTTAAAACATTATAAATTATTATTAGAATTAAAAACAATAAACTACATTAACAGCTATGCATAGACTATAATGAAGGAAAAAATAACAATTGAAAATTTCTTAAACTATTTTATTTAATATACACGAATTAAACTTGATTAACTTTATGGGTAATTTAAATTTAATTATTGCCTTTTTGATTATTTAATTATTTTATGAATTATCAAAATTGACTGACGAATAAAAAATTACGTACCTATCATGATTATTGTATTATTATTATGGCTATGATTACAATCTGTTATCTTTATTTTGTAAAGTATTCGAATGCAAGTATTTAAATACTTTTCAAAAAAATTTTATGATATTTTAAATATAATTTTTTAAGTATTTCTATTATCAGTGGTGGCCCAAGGTATGGGCGAACCGGGCAGTCGCCCGGGGCGCCTCCAGAATAGTGGTGCCGGAAGCGCATTTGTAGGTGCTCAAAAAATTGTAAAAACTTATGATGTGACCCATAGGCGGACATTGGGGGGGCTTAGGGGGGCTTAGCCCCCCTAAATATTTTAATAGCCCCCAAAGTCGAAACTTAATTTGCTAAAAAGCCCCTACGGATCACTTTACATTGGATTATTATAGCCCCCCTAAAATTTCAACCAAATGTCCGCCTATGATGATGTCTTAGTAAAAAACAATTTTAAATAATAACGGTGTGTAATAATTACGTTTCTCTATAATAATAAATTGTTATATGTATATTTAAGCTATATTTAAGGGGGCCTATAATATCTTGGGCCGGCACTGTCTATTATTTTTTTTAAGTATTTTTAACAAAATTTAAATACCATTGATAAGTATATAGTATTCTAAGTATCTATACTGTATAGCTGATATACAATGTGTTATAGGTATACATATATTATATTATATAGTATACAATTTAAAAAAATACTTGTATTTGTATTTATATCAAACACTATTTGTAAGTATTCGTAAAATAAATTTTTATAATAGTATTTTAAAAGTATTTTTTAAAAGATTGTCTATATTATTATGTATGAGTTATTATTATTATTTTATTACATTACCAAAAATCAACAAAATATTGAATAGAAAATCATATGACACTCCCATAGACTTTTATTTCCGTGGTTTTTTCCGGAATAAGTTTATCTTTTTAGGGATTTTTTCCTAGGTTATTTTTTCTGCCTACCACCTCTGTTTTACTGTTTACCAGCAGGGAATAATTTATAATATTAATAACGATAGGTTACTCTTACTTAATATTTATCTAACTTGATTTATAATTATTAATATTTACTTGACAAGTTAATAGTTATTGCTATACTGATTTTATTTCCGTTTAGAATTTAGATATTTCAAATTATAAAAATAAATCTAGTAAGAAATCCTTTTAAAATATATTCAAGTGTGAAGTGGATATTTAAAAATCAAATATGTATAAATGTAAGTAATTTTCATTTGTATTTTAAAATAATATATCATATTTATTAAAAATATATATATAAGTAGGTATTTAAATAATTAGTAGGCGGTATATTTGAATACTAAACAATAGAACAAGACCAAATTACCAACACAAAACAATAAACATAAAATACCAAATAGGTTTTACTGTTTTAGACCTATAGTAATCAAGTTAATGTTTATTTAGTATAATACATAAAACACATTAAAATTTAACTGAGAATCTTTAATTTGTTTACTGTAAATTAAGGATTTATTCACTAAAAATCATTCGGAAGCCTTATGTTAATATTTAAAATTATCCATTTTATCAATATGATTGTTTTGTACTTACTCATATAAAGTTTTTTTTTAATTAAGTTACTTTTTAAGTTCGTTTTATTATATTATCAATATACTCAATAATACATTACATTTCAAACCAATCACCTTGAATTTTATACGTATTGAAAAAATTAATTGAAAATTGTAGGTATAAACAAAATTTCAATAATACTGAGAGTGGCAAATAATATAAGGGGTCCAATTAACTCCGAACAAAAGTAAAACATGTATAATTTATCGAGCACTACACCATGAGGATGTAATTTTTTTATAATATTAATGAATAATTCATTATAAAAAATGTGGCGTGACTATTAAAATAAATCACATGCAAAACGTATACAATTTTTTATAATAAACCATTATCTCCGACCTAATTGTTATAAAGTTCAAAAATGAAGTTACTTTATGCTTGTAAAAAATAAGTAAAACATTTATGTGCTATTATATACGTACAATTATAAGTATAAAAAATAGTACAGGAATGTGGTGACTGGGGACAGAGGGTGTTCTGCAATACTTCCTTGGCTTTTTGGTTCGTGTATTGATTTGTCATACGACACAGAAATACAGAAATAACTGTATTAGAATTAAAATTCATTTTTTAGTATTTTTTAATGTTTCATAGAAGTTAAGTTGATGGATAACAATAAGATATGTGATAAGACCATAAAGCGTACCTAATGCAAGTATATTTACTGTCCCATGGGCACGGAGTGATTTACGTGAAGATATTATTAAAAATATACAACATACAAATTCCCGCTATACACGATTTATATAAGAAAGTATTATTTCGATTTATTTAGGTAGGTATAGAATAATAATATATGATAGTTCAATCTAAAATTTTCTAAAGGTATAGAAATAATCCATTGTTCATACATAATGGTGTGAACATTTTCTTTCAATACTATTGGTTTATACTTTATAGTAACATTATGTACATAAAAAATTGTAATAATAGATATTTCAGTATTTAAAGTTATTATTATAATTAACAGCCGCTTACAGGTATATGCGAGAATACAATTTTTTTTTCGTTAAAACGAAAATTGTAAACGCAGTTAAAAAATGATATCCCTGCATCTGGTTCTTTCAAATAGCTGAGCACGCCACTATAGTATATACATACATACATTTAATATTTATATATATATAACAATATTTTATAAATTGTATATTATGATAATATTGTAATAATTTGAAATACAGTGATTTATCTTATAAAATGAATAAATGAAATGATCCTGCATTGTCACATAATATGCATGATTATACAGACACAAAACACACTTGCGCATTATTCGTAATGTAAACGACGTAATGAGTGTCCACAAGACAAAAAAAAATAGAACATGCTGCATTTAAATAACATTAATGTGACACGCAAATAATTGCCTTATCAGTGCAGTAGTACCTTTAATACGTTTATTTATTTTGTTTTCATAAAGTATAGAATGCTAGGTTAGATGAATTCTATTATAGCACGCATGCCATGATACTTTGGTGGACAGTGGGCGCCCGGTCTAATATATTTAGTATTTAATGAATTAGTAATTAATAATTACCATATATGATACATTATATACCTTTAAAAGGTTATTTTTTATTTGATTGTTTACGTATAGGTACGTCATTATAATTTATAATAAGTATGTATAACCTCGTTTAGTTTATCTTATTGGCACTCGGCTATCGTTACGATTATAAAAATAACTGTGATCCGGAAACTATAATGTTATTATATCGAACAAAATATAGTTTTCGGACCACTGTTTTTAAACGATTGCCGAGTGCCAAGATGAACTAGACAAGTTATACGACTCTACAAGTAGTACAAGTAAATCATATAAAATGTAATTTTTTTTTTTTAATTTACAAACTATTTTGATAATTTCACCTCATACTGATATTTCTTAAATTTTCTCTATTAGAAGTTATTGTAAATTATAACTACATCACAAGTTATTTAATATTGTAAAATTGTAAGTAAAATTATTTAGTATTCAACTGAAAAATTTAACTTATTATCATACATAGGTGTATGAATCGTGTTGTGTGATATAAAGAGAAAATATAATCACCGTGCGAATGACTATAATAATATTATGTAGAATAATTATAATGTGTGTAAAAATAATATACATAATATAATAATAATAAACTTATATACCATGTACGTCATATGTAATAAAAGATAATATTTTTTTTTAAACCAAGTGGGGGATATAATACTGTATTACCTACTGTGACGCAGCGTATTGTGCCAAATATAGAATATCTGTGTGGTCAAAAAACTGATTGCTAGGCGGCATACCTAACCATAAATTGTAATTTTTTTTAAAATCCATTTCACATTTATATGCGTTATGCCGTCATATGCAGTTAAATGCAAATGAATTCATACTTATACATATATGTATAGGCATCATATATAATTTAGAGCCGAATTGTTTTCATATAATAATCAATGATTATTATAATCATATTATAAAGCATATAGATACACATAATTTATGTACATCATACTTATACCATAAATATAATATATTTTACAACATGTAAATATGGGGTAATTAGAATCTTTTGAAATATTTGTTACAAAAATAATTTAAGGATCAATAATATAATATTACATTAGATTACAGATACAAGGAGCTCATATAAAATTATAACTTGGACTGTTATTTAATGTCCTGAAAAATTCGAAAATAACAAAACTTACAAAAATAAGCTATAAAAGTGACTTAAAATGTATTAAAAAATTTAAAAATATATAATAATAATACTAAAATATACTAATAATAAGCTACTTTATAATTTATTATATTGGTATAAAATCGTGTTGGTGTATAAAAATTTCAAAATAAAATTTCAAATTCACTAAGTGTATCCAAAACCTCAAAAATGTTCTAAAAGATTATAAAATAATCTAAAAATTCTCAAAATATTAAAAAAAAATACCTATAAGCTATAAATCATTTCATAATGGAGACGAAAGAGATGACAAACTTAGGTTTTTCCCTTTGAACAAATATAAGATCATTAATAGGTACGTCTTTTTACTCTTATGACAGGTTATAAAATAAATTACTAATCTTTAGGTTTATTTATTTATATCAAAAAGTAATTGTAGCCTGTAGGTATGTAATGGTTTATTAATAGAAAAAGTACGAATTATAATTTGGGAACATAGCACTCAGTTTTCATCTCGCAAAATATACGTTGCTAGTTAAACCAAAAAACATTGCATTTTTTCTTTAGGTAGGTACACAAAATTTTTGATCCTCAGACATAAAACATAGTAATGTCAAAATGAATATTAAATGTTTTTATTCTTATTCAGCAGACGTATAGGTACATAAAACTAATGTATTGGAATATTCTATAGTAAGCTTTGGAAAATAATGCGAATTGCATCAAAATCCCAACCCTATAGTTATAACATAATAATCTTTAGTCTTTGTATCGATAAATAACACTTATCCAATATCCATGCGGAGTTAATGATTTTTATTCAATTTACTCTGCTGACTGCAACAGTTTATAATTTATATATTAATAATTAATGCTTACCTATATAATGGCTAATATTTATATTTTATCTTATATAATATATATAATATAAATATAATTCATATACAGATACAATAAAAAATGTGTCTGTGTGTGTATTTATACATATATTACAAATATAGACTGTATTAGTATTTAGTGTAGAGCAGCGTTTCCCAAAGTGTGTTCCGCGGAACCTTATAGGGTTCCGTGGGAAAATCTCAATGGTTTCGCCAGATGTATGTGATTGCTGATTATTGAGAAAATTATTTTATATTATATTTGGACTGATTTTAAAAATTATTATTTTAAATTATTTAAAAAAGAGAGTTCCGCGAAACACAATTTATTCCTCAAGGGTGTCATGGTCGTAAGTATGGAAACATTGGGAATCGCTGGAAGCATACCATTATATTATGCTGACATAAATAGAACTGATTAAAATATTATTATTTATGTGAATAATGGCAACTGTTAACAATGCATGGGCGTTCTCACGGGGGGGGGGGATATGGGGGATAGATCCCCCCCAATGATCTTTGTTTTCTTACATTTTAGTAATACACTTTTTGTCTACTTTTGATATTATATACTATTACATTCAAGTAAATTTTCAGAACCCCCCCCTCCCCCCATAGAAAAATCCTGAGAACGCCCCTGTAACAATGTGATTATTATATAATATTTAAGTACTATTTTATGCACCCAGAGAAAAAAGTATTTCATTATTATTATTATTATTATTATTATTTTAAATTGAAGCAAAAACAATGATTATTAGGAGTTAAAAATAAATAAATAAATCAGGGGCAATTATAACATTATGTTTTAAATTATGAACAGAAAAAAAAGCGGGTAAGTGAGTATCGCTCTGCTGTACATTAGGGGGTGGGGTGGACTTCGGACTAGGGTAGGTTAAATTTGAATGCAATGATAGGTATCATTGTATACGAAAAACGATTCTGAACGGAGATGATTTGTCAATCTAGGATATATTATACTTAAATATTGTCATATATTCTATTTTGAAACAAATTCAAACATTTAAGTAAAAGTTTCAAGATCTTACGTTTAGTTATTTTTTAAAAATAACAAAAATCGAAAATTATTTATTAGTAAAACGTTATTTTACACGTGTATTTTTGATTTCAAATTAAAATTAAAACTTTAAAGACTCGTGAAATTTTTTAAATTGAATAATCCTCAAACTTTTTTTATAATTATTCTAAGCTCATTTTATGGACAGCATGGTATTAAATTTTCAATTCTTAGCTTTTGATAATAAAATATTTATAATTTTTTAACTACTAAATAGTTAAAAATATTCATGATTTTGACGAATTTTTGTCAATATTTGAACTTCAAATGCTAATAAAAAAAAATTGTGCCTATGTATTTTTATAATTTTTGAATGAGAGTTAGAACAAGTTATGTGGACCCTTCAATTAAATTTTCAAGTAATTTGCCCCTGCTAAATTTTTTTTATCAACATTTATAAAAAAAAATTAAAAATTCCAATTGTCTATAAATAGCTCAAAAAAAGTCAAAATATTTTGAAAATCAAATCACGTAAAGAAAATGGCAATCTAAATAACTGGTAAAATTTTCAAGTATTTACGACTTATACTGTTTTAATAACAACAAATATCAAAAATCGTTTGAGGCTAAACCGTTATTTAACGCGGTTTTGTAAAAATTTAAATTTCAAACACTCATAAAAAATTATCAGATATTTGAAGAAAAATGTATGGAGAACCTAGTACCAAATTTTCAAAACTTAGTTTTAAAAGAAAAAAATTTTACGATTTTTCAACCACAAAATTACTTGCAAATTTTCGTAATTTTGACATATTTCGTATAAATTCTAACTTTAAGCACTTATAAAAAAAAATTGTAACTAACGATTTCGGATTTTTTTTTATCACTTTAAGAACAACTTATAAGAAACCTTGTATTAGATTTTCGAGATTTTCTGGTCGGCCAAAATTTTTTTATCGTTATTTAAAAAAAAAGTACTTAGAAAAGTTTAAAATTTCGATTTTCTATAAATAGCTCAAAAAAAGTCAAAATTCTTTGAAAATTTAACTGTGTATGGAGAACGCTAACATAAACATTTGGTGAAAATTTCAAGTGTTTACATCGATTAGTTTTTGAGTTATTGCAAAATAAAAATTCGATTTTTTTGAAAACTGTTAGAAAATGTTTACTTTTGACCTCTATAATGTACCAAGGATATCCAATTTGCCATCGGAAACCACCCCCAAAGTTTGAAATTGAAGCATTATTTCGACTAGTTATGCTGTACACAGACACAAAAAAAAAACATACATCATTGTAAAATCAATACATTCATCACTCCGTTCAGAATCTAAAAGAAAAAAGGGTAGAACAATAAAATATATACAAATATACGATAGTGCAATTTTATTACACTAAGTTGGTTATATTACATAGAATAGGTTATACGATCTTGATAATTTTAAAAATTTTAGAATTTTTTTGATACTGTCTCGACCTAGGCCTAATGGCTCTTGAAAGTTGTCGAATATTTCGAGGTTGGTTCTATTATCTCCTTCATAGGCGTGCGCAGGACTTAGTGGTAGGTGTTGCTGAAAATTATATATTATAATAAGTAGGGTTCGGAAGTTGATGCATTTTGCTTTTTTTTTTTGGAACTTTTTAGACGATGCTCTCCTGGCCACAAATCTGTTTCATAAGCATGTGAATCTAAATAACTAATTTTTATTTTGCATTTTTTCGAGTTTATTACTTTTTAAGTCATTTTTTGAGATTTATAGGTCATTTTCCCACATTCTTAGTTATTTTTACTGATTTCACACTAGTTCATTTCTTATCGTTTCTTGTCGATCATATTATGCCGATAACTTAAACCACAGACTAAGAATAGTAGGTACCTATCCAATTTTATCTCGACGATCACATTTGTCGTTGTCGTATTGTATAAATTTATAAAACAAATATTTTTAATTTTTTAATTTTCCTATTTTAAGAACATTTTTGTCATATTTATGTCATATTTTGAATTTTATAGTAAAATAGATTAAAATATTTTTAAAAAATGTAGTTTTATTGATATAAAGCTAATATTTGTAATTTTTTTAGGACATTTTTTGTAATTTTTATGGATATTTTTTATTGTTTTTAAGGTCATCAACTTCCGAGCCCTAAATAATAAGTCAATACATATTATTTATTTGATTAATACAAAAATGTCATTTATTTTATACAATTCGTCAATACATATACATATTATTATTATTATTATTATTATTACAATGCTAGACGTCTTTTGTAATTTTTCTTATTTTGTAAATTTTAATTACTACGTTACTAACTATTTTTAGTTAGAAAAAATAAAAATTGTGAGTGTTTGCAGCCCGCAGGTGTTGCTATTGCATACCCTGCAACACCCGTGCGCACGCCTATGATCTCCTTATAATTTCAAGTTTTTGGCATTAGCCAAAATGTATTTGAGGGAAATGGCGGTTAACCTTATCGGCGTCCTAAGCAATGTTCAGTGTTTGCCGCCCCCCTTTTTTGAGAATAAAAATTAAATAACATAACAAATTTTCCACCCTAGGCTCAAGCCTCACTAGCCAAGTGGTTAGTTCACCAATGTTTGTCTGAGTATTTCTCCGCATATAAGTTATATTGGTGCGTTCTATAATTATTATGAAGTGTCTGTGTTTTACCACATGTGAACTAATTATTATAACAATAATCATTATGTAGGTAAGTATATTTAAAATATTTGAAAGTCTAACGGGAAAATAAATATTAGTCATAATAATATATACATACAACAAACACATATTGATATTTGTAGTGTGTACAACGTATATAAAATATTAAGTACCTATTTGTACCGAAATTACTACAAACTGCAAAGTAGATACTTATTAATTTGGGCATACGTAAACTGCGCCCAAATGACCTTTTGTTTTGTAAACTGCGTTCAAATTTTTATCATTAAATAATGTAACATAATAATGAATCATTAAGTGAGTAGTGACCAAAACCTTCAGAAACAATTCGTGACTGATATCGTGAAACACAAGGCAACCGATTCATATATGCACCAAATTTTATTTTATTTACTATTCATATTATAATATGGCTGTAATGAACCAAGTATAAATAAGAGATATTATTTGTCCTAATATTGTACTTTTAGATTCTGAACGGAGTGATGAATGTATTGATTTTACAATGATGTGTGTCTTTTTTTTTTTTTTTGTGTCTGTCGACAACATTTGGGGCAGTAAAAATGCTTCGATTTTTGACTTCAGCCCCTCTTTGAAAAGGAAATTGGATCTAGTTGGTACTTTGGGGGGTCAAAAGTTAAAAATTTTCAATATTTTTTAAATGAGTCGGGAAAAATCCTAAAAAAAATGAGGGAAAAAACGGGATTTTTAACGCAAAACCAGTTTTCGTCAAAATCGAATTTTTTATTTTGCTATAACTCAAAAACTAATCGATGTAAATACTTCAAATTTTCACCAAATATTTATATTAGCGTTCTCCATACACAGTTAAATTTTCAAAGAATTTTGACTTTTTTGAGCTATTTATAGACAATTGGAATTTTCAATTTTTTTTTATTTTTTTTTTATAAATGTTGATAAAAAGAATTTAGCTGGGGCAAATTACTTGAAAATTTAATTGAAGTGTCCACATAACTTGTTCTAACTCTCATTCAAAAATTATAAAAATACATAGGCACAATTTTTTTTTATTAGCATTTGAAGTTCAAATATTGACAAAAATTCGTCAAAATCATGAATACTTTTCACTATTTGGTAGTTAAAAATTTATAAATATTTTTCTATCAAAAGCTAAGAATTGAAAATTTTATACTATGCTGTCCATAAGTTAAGCTTAGAATAATTATAAAAAAGTTTGAGGATTGTTCAATTTAAAAAATTTCACGTGTTTTTAAAGTTTTAATTTTAATTTGAAATCAAAAATACACGTGTAAAATAACTTTTTACTAATAAATAATTTTCGATTTTTGTTATTTTTAAAAAATTACTAAATGTAAAATCTTGAAACTTTTACTTAAATGTTTGAATTATTTTCAAAGTAGAATATATTACAATATTTAAGTATAATATATCCTAAACTGACAAATCATCTCCGTTCAGAATCGTTTTTCGTATACAATGATACCTATCATTGCATTCAAATTTAACCTTCCCTAGTCCGAGGTCCATCCCACCCCCTAATGTACAGCAGAGCGATACTCACTTACCCGCTTTTTAAGATTATATATATTTTTTTTTTTTTATAATTTTATTCTATTAACTAGCTATTAATATTATATTATTATATGGCTGGTATATATACTAAGAATAAATTAGAAATTGTAATTTTTTTACTTTTGTAAAAATAGGTATAACTCTTCATTTTTAAAATTTTACCACGGCGTAGTTTACATGTAACCTTTTTATACTTGATAAAAACTCGGGCGCAGTTTACAATCGCCGATTAATTTAAGATGTTTAAATATAATATTTAGGTAAAGGTAAATGGTAATACTTAGTTACAATTACATTATCTCAACCTAGTGGAAGCCTCTTAAATTTTTATATTTAAAACAATAATGAGTCTGCATTGATCCATTGAATTTTAAATGCTCATACAGAAAAAAAAATGTGTATATTACACAAAAACTTATAAATATACCTACCTATATTTTTTTTATTTTTATTTACTTGTATATAAATAATAGTGGAAAATTTCAAAATTTCAAAGGACTACAACTAAAGCTTAAAACTTATAATGAATATATTGAAAATTTCATTGTGTAGGTATATAAAATGAAAAATGAATAGTGGAATGTTACAAATGTATTTAGTTAATATTTTTTTGAATTACCACCTACCTTCAACAAAATAACAAAAATTATTTGGGAAGATATTCCCATTTTGTTCAAAGTTGAGCTTCAACTAACAGTCATAAAAAATGTATGTGAATTTAAAATATGGTGCCATAGTGTGATGCAAGTAGAAAATGGTAGAAAGCTTTGGACTTGTGCTGTAGCAATCTCTAATCTTAAGAATTTCTACGAGTCCCACAAAAATAGGTACGCATTGCATTTTTTTCGCACTCAAAATGCAAATATAGTTTCAAAAAAAATCGTAATATGATTTTTATAAATCCCCAGGAAGGGGGTATTATAAGAGTTGGATTGAACGGACGATTACTCGTGTGTCCACCCCCAATAATCGTGAACGTGAAAATGTGATAGTCGAATGAAAATTAAGAAAATCAAAGCCGTTGTGTGAGCTGCCTTTGTAGCGTTCTTTGCAAATAGCGTATACATACGTCGTACACAGCGCCGGCGGACGACGGACGACGACGACGATCACATTAGCAAACGCATCGTAATAATGACAGAATAGAACTCGACTTGGTCATGCACAACAAGTCTGAAGTCATAGTTATTTACGTTTAACAATCTACGAATATTAACGAGTGTATAGGTTATACCTACTCAGTAGTCGTGGTCTGTAGGCGATGCAAAATACGACGATCACGCCACAATAATAACAACAACATAATATTATTATGCCGACGACGGTGGAGCTTTCGAGAGCCGTGCGCCCGTGTTGATTTTTGACCAATGGCATGGCACATCGCCCCGGTTCACGGCCTCCCGATCAGGTGCCGCGGCGGAGCGGTGCGGCGCGGCGCACTTGTTTATGTGCCGAACAGCTGTTTATCAACAACAACAAAGACTCGTGCGACGGCGATCGTGCCGTGGGCCGAGATAGGTTTCGGTATATAGTAATAATAATATTACCATTTACCATTTGTCATTATTATTATTACGACAGTTTCGTACGCGCCGCTGTCTAAGAGCACTGTGTTTCGTCCATCTCGTTAGTGCTTGCTTGCCCGACCGACTTTTCTCCACACGCAATATTTTAACACCATAATTGTTGCATTGGATTTGTTTATTCGTTTTTTTTTTTTGCCGACGTCGTTGTCTCGTCTCACGCGCGTCCCATGAGACGAACACCACTGCCGTCGCCGTCGACCGTCCACTCCGCCGCCGCGCAACGACCGCCGCGTAATTGAGGATCGGCTGTAGCGCCGCGGGGATGACGGACGCTATGAGTCGCTGTCCAGTGATGAACCCGCAGTACGACGTCGAGCGGCAGTCCCGGTGCCCGGCGGCGGCGGTACCTAAGCCGTCGCCCGACACCGACGACCTGCACGCTTTTGAACGGATCGTCGTCATGTTCATACAGCTCAAGAACTACTTGGGCTCGTACTGGCTGGTCCCCTGGTTTTTCGTCTACATCTACCCCAGCGTACTCGTCTACGAGTGAGTGTAACGTCTCAGGTTAATGTTTCATGTTTATCAGCTGTCCGGTGATACTATTACCGGTAGTCTCTGTCTAGCGTTCCACGGTTGGTTGTACAGTAAAAGTCTGTCCCGCTGACGTTGGGAAGACCGACATGTGTGCGAGCTACTTTCTACCCTGTTGCCCACACATGAGTTTGTGTCAGTGTGGTGTTTAATCGTTCAGGCAATCCACCACAGTAATCGTCAAGTGGTTTTTGGTTTGTGGACATCGTCCTATTGAGATTTTACTATATATCGGCTATTATATGTTTTCTTTGAATCACTGAGCATCATCTGTTTACTAATTGATGGTATCTCTTTTCTTTAGATTCTATTTATAATTTGTTCACAAGTACACTCACTTTTATAGCATAAATATAAAATTATTTTATAACAATTTTTTCTTTTATTTATGATAGGTATAAACAAAAGTGTTACTTGGATTAACTCCAAATTCTAAACAAAAACCGAGAGAAAATATTCAGTGTCCCATTAGAACAGCTTATTAATTTCCATAGATTTACTCTTTTCATGTAATTCGACAGACAAAAAAATAATCAAAAATAATTTACTAATTTACAATATTATTTGATCGTCAAATTAAGTATAATAATTTCCTATTATTTTACTATTTAAAATTATTAATGTGTCAACATATTTGATTTCATATGCCTACCTAGTTGTATAATAGCGCATTACATAATACCATCATAAACTATTTTAGAATTATAATAATTTATTTAATTATCAATATGTCAATAAAATATGGATAGCTTATTACATATCTTCTAACTAAAATAATAATAATACATTTAACTTTTTGTTTTTAATGAAATTATGTATGTAGATATTATAAGTAATTTGTATACTTAATTATATAAGTATTAATATTTATGAGTACCCATACCATCTACTTAATGTTTTGTTGTTTTACAGTAATTATCACCTAAAAACAAATAGTATCCTTTTGCATTGTCATATTATAACATTATAGAAATATTCATGACTATTTTAACTACCTATCTACTAAAATGTTTTGAATAATTTGATTATTGATAACAAACAAAAAAACAACTTAAAAATTGTTGACCTATTATATGGGGCGTTTCCCAATGAAAAGAAATATTGGAGGCAAGTTGGCAAGTGGGGTTAAACAGAATAATTGTCCCAAGGCCAAAGGCCGTGTATTGGCACTATTATTGCAACTACTTAACTAAAAACAAAACAAACACTTTAAAATAGTGTTAAAAAAAAATAAAAATAAAAATACTTTCCTACATAAAATTGTTTTTGTTATGATATTCTATATATTATACTCTTTTCATGAAATTCTATTTAATATTTTTTTTATTTATTAATAATAAAATTAACTTTAATTTAGGGCTTAGATCCCTATTGTTTTTAATACATTGAATTGAATTATTTTGTAATTAATTTTTAGTATTGAAAAAAAGGTTATAAAAAAATAGCTAGGTGTTGTAGAACTGTATTATCTCTGTCTTTAATAACTAATTGATATAGATACCTAATTAATTTAAATAGTAAACACCTAATTTATAGTAAAATTTAGCAATATATTTTAATAGATAATTAGCAATTGACAAAAATATTTTGGTAAAATTAAATGAAATAGTACTTTCACTAAAATAATATTAAAAATGATGTTTAAGTGGTAAATATAAAAAAAGTTTAAGTGTTTCTAGAAATAATTGTAAAAGAAAAATAATGAGGTATTTAAAAATATTATTAAACAAATGGTGCAAACATTAATTAATAATGTTAACATCACAACATAACTCAAGTGATTTTGATTTAAGTAGGTACTATACACCACCACATTTTAGTAATATTATGTACTGAGTATAGAATTATTTAGTTAAGCTTTTGCCCAATATTCTACTATTATCACTGAGAATAAAAGTGTTATGATAGGTATTTTATTGTTTGGATTGTTAATATTATAATTTTTTTTTTTCATACTTACCTACACTTTCTAATTACACTTCAAGTTTAGTAAAATATTAAGATATTATTTAACAAAGAATTTCATAAAAAAATTAATTAATTATACACACCTCCTTAATATAAAAAAAAAACTTTTACATTTTAATATCTAAATCTATATGGTGTAGGTACTTATTTTCTTTTTTTAACATTAAAAATGTTATAATTAGGTGCTTTATATTTTTGGTACTCTTCTAATATGCTATCTACCGCACGTTTGATGGTTTAGTCCATAGTTTAAACCATGTTTTTTGTAATATATAATTTTTTCTTATCTTAATGTTGTAGGTATTTTATTTTTCACAATAAAATAAATGTATAATATTGCTTATACAGTTCATTTATTAAACTATTTAAAGAATTCATAATATTATAATATTACCTATGTTTGTAAGGTGAGACTCGCATTACCAATTATTATTATTTGTACCTAATATAATTTTGTTTGCTTGATTTTAGCTCCTTAGGCAATGTTTATACATAGTTAAGATTTTATTTTTTGAATGTTCTAGATTTAAAAAGAATAAATAATATAATACCTATGTAGTTATTTATTAAGTCTCATTGTTCTGTTTAACATTTTTACTTTATTTTTAATAATACAATTTGTTGTTTTGTTTTTAGATCTTACGGTTTCATTGGTCCTTTTGTTTATTGCAACATTGTTCAGATACTATTTTTTATTGTATTTGAATTTTGGGATGAAAGTTTTAATTGGACACCATTACATGATACGTAAGTAATTAGTATACATGTATATTATATACATTTAAATAAAAATCATTAATTATTTCTTTTAATTTTTTTTCAGCATAAAGACATATTCATCACAAATTCTTGGACATCATCACATAACAAAAAGTGTTGATGAAATGGTAATTTATTAATATGTACATATTATTCAAAATTGAATACTAAGTTGATTTTGTTTAGATTTTGTTTTGTATTTGGGTTTTATCTTGGGCTGCAGTCCCTACTATATGTTATGCAAATGAACATATATTTGAATTACCCATTGATCGTCTGGAACGGTTAACTTCATATGTATCTATGATGACTGTAACATTCGTAATGGGTATGTTAATTGTTTTTTACTTTGATACTTTATAATAATTTTCATTTTGACTCGGATTAAATAATATTTTTTACAGCTTATATTATAATTTTACTTTGGATTGACATGAATTTGTTAGAACTACAATCAAATATAAATGAGCATAATACAAATTCAAAAGTGTCATCGTGTAATTATGAGCTTATGGATGATTTAATTGAACCTGGTAATATAATTTACTATTATACAAACTATTACCTATATTTTTTATTCAATTTTTTTATTTTAAAGATGACATACCTGATTTGGAAACTGTATTTGAAGATATCTCTATTACTAATGAGTTCAAAATTGATAAAGCATTTATGGATTTTTCAGAAGTAATAAATGAAAGTAAGTTATTTACTGTTTTAGTTTAACAATGTAAATCGTTTTTTTATTTTACATTTTTTTTTAGATATTATTGAAAGTGAAGAATTTTGTAACTGTACAACAGTTGAACAAGGTGAAGAAGCTAAAGAACAAGAAATGGATGTTATATCTTTATCATCAAGTACATTAAGTGACTTTGATGTAATAACTGAAGAGGAAATAGATTTACTTAAGTAGTGTATAATTTTTTTTTCTCGAGAATATTTCATAGTATAGAAATATTGCTTTTTGTAAGCAAATAAATAATAAAAAAATATAATATTAATATTTTGGTAATTAAATCTTAGATGAGAATAATTTCTCTTTAGACATTTAATCCATTACATTGAAGCTTATGACATATATTCATTTAAGTTCCTATTTTTTATGTTTAATATAAAAACATAAATCTGAGAACTTTTTTAATTGGCCTTATATTTATGAGAAGTCTTAGCTCAAATTTTGTATTCTATGTCATTTTGAATTAATATGATTAGAAACTTATTAGTTTCTATTATCTAATTCTTTATGATAATGGCTAGTTAACATGTACAGTATTCTTATTTTTGATAGTATGTTCTCTTATGAGTATTATATTCATCATTTTATATTTAATATTTACGTTATTCTGTTTTTATTTTTTTAGAAATCATTTAATACCACCGTAAATTGAACGATTGATCTCAAATTTGTATTAAAAATAGTCAAAAACATAACAGTGTCATTTTATAATCAAATTTCTGTTATTTATTTATCAAATGAAAACTAATTTTTTGTTTTTTACATGAAACAGATTTCTTACTTAAAAACATTTTATTACTATATTAAATTATTTTATAAGCACTGTATTTGAATGCTTATGATAATTTTCGAGAAGATTTGTTTTTTATTTTTAAAATATGTCTATACAGCTAATACATCTATGCTATTTAATTATTTAAATAATAAAAAACAATATTTTTTTTTACATATTTCTAAATTTTAAATAATCTTAATTGAAATAATATTTTATGTTGTCTTATTTAGTATGTATTAAAGTATGTTAGATTAAATATTTTTATTTTTCTTATTGCCAAACAAAGTAATTACAACATGCTTGTAAAATTAGATTTATATTTAGATTCTATTTTTATCTTGGTTTTATTATGTTTTCATACATTTACACTTGTTATATACCTATGTATTTAATACATTATTTGAAAAGTATTTAATTTTAACTAAAATCTGAAAAATCAAATTCATTAATGAATTATATTGAACATTGTAAATCAATGGTCATTTTTTTTTTTGTGGTTATTGTGTCATGCAAGTTAGTCTTTAATTAAAATACTTATTAATCTGACATTAAAATAAAATATTTAAAGACAGACAGTGACATAACTATATGGGATTAAGTGGATGTAAATCATCCCTCAGAACCTATTTTTATTTTATTTTGTTAACTTGTTTTTAGTTTATAATATTTATAATTTTAATTATTTTGGTATGAACATTGATTAAATATTTAATCAATGGTATGAACATAAAATTTGGTTCATGTACTGTAAACTTTATATCGCACGTTTTCTATTATTGCTAAACATATTGTAATAAATATTCTAATATCTCAATCTTTTGTTTGAGATTATTTAGTGAATTCTGATAATATAATGTTATATACACTACAAATTACCCAATGCATATTATTATAAAAAATAATAAATATTATGAGTAGGACTAGGAACTAATAGAAGTTTGCATGATTTCTAATATTCATTCAAAATATAGCTTAGCAATTTAGAAATTTTTTTCTTAATACCAGGATACTACAGTAATTAATTAGTATATTTTGCACATTTTACTCTTTTTCACGTGTTAGTACATATTTTGTCATATTCTCATTTTAAGTGCATATTTTACTTATATTTTTAAAATAGTATTTAATTTTTCTTTAAATTGATAAAAAAAAGTTTTAAATGTAGAAACCTAAAAGGATATACTATAAAATTAGTGTGGATTGTGTTTTTCTCATTTGCGAGAACGTTTATAGTTGAAATTATGAACCACTGATATACGTTTATTTACACACAGACTGTATACCTATATTGTATGATACTAATACGAGTCATGCCATCACAGGATATTATCAATCATTGTTGTTACATGTTATTATTAAATGTTTTTGTTTTTATGGCATATTTAGTAATTTTTTAGGGAAATAAATGCATATTTTAAGGTTTTTAAGGGCATGAAGTCCCTAACCTTAATTGAGCAATAGCAACGCCTTAATTGAGATTGGAGTTGTTGAAAAATAAAATCAGGTATGTTGGCTTATAATAATTTTATCGACTCGTATATTTAGACAATATCATACCATAAATAAACAAGCAGTAAATTAAAAACCAATCACAATTATGAGTTTGTGGTGTTCAATAATTGAGTCAATAATGATTACTTAAAAATAAAATATAAATAGGAATACACTCCATGTCTCACAGTGCAACAATAATTCCCACCTGTTTTCCAATTCTCCATTTCGGTATCCTGGAAAAACGACATAAATGTCGTTAAATTTAAATGTGCCTCATGTATCGTTAAATAAATATATTGCACATATTTGGATGTTTACTTAACTGACTCATATATACAATGTTATTTACAATGTGCTAAAAATACTATACCTAACAAAAAAAGAAAAATATGTATAATGTATATATATATAATTAGTAATTACATTAAAAATTGTAAAAATATATTTCATTTAAATAAATTAAATAAAATTCATTTTCTATATTTTTAAGTGGATCATGGGTGTATTTTGTTTCATTGTCTCTTAACACCACAAACATGTTTCTTTTATTTTACTTCTTGTAATGAGTATGAAATATGCTGCTTGAAAGTTGAAGATTGTTTTTGTATTCTTCTTTAAAACATTCATAGAAATATAGAATACTAAGTAAGTTGTTATCTTACAAAAGAAGTTTAGGTACCTACGTCCTACATACTACAATATAATAACCAACTTAAAAATATTATTAATATATTGCTTATGTAGCAGACAGTTTTAAGAAACTTGTCTTTAATCTATTTTTTATACTTGTCTAACTATGTATTCATTGGAATATAAAAATACAATCCCTCCTCTCCCTCTCCTCAGACAAAAAAATGAAAAATCGAGTGACGTGATGACACTCAGGAGTACATTTGGGAAATCTTTGTGAAAAAAAAATTGGAAAAAAGTTTAATAGTATCGTCACAAAATTGGAACATAAAAAAGCTTGTTCTTCTTTTATTCGTAGGTATGTATAATGTATATATATATTTTTTGATGCGGATCATCAATGACCTTTCTGTGATATTGTATCAGGGGCAATTCAGGGCTCAATACTTCGAGCATTTGCTTATTTTTATGGATCGACTTAAAATGTATAGCAGAGTGCTATCGCTAAGAACTGTAAAGTGTGTGTTATGTTAAAAAACCTTGAATTATGAAATTTGAAAGTGCTTTCTTTTGCTTTTTTCAAAGATTTTTCAAAAAGATGCTTATTGCCAGTTTTAGATTCTGAACGGAGTGATGAATGTATTGATTTTACAATGATGTGTGTTTTTTTTTTTTTTTTTTTTTGTGTCTATTGACAACATTTGGGGCAGTAAAAATGCTTCGATTTTTGACTTCAGCCCCTCTTTGAAAAGGAAATTGGATCTAGTTGGTACTTTGGGGGGTCAAAAGTTAAAAATTTTCAATATTTTTTAAATGAGTCGGGAAAAACCCTAAAAAAAATTAGGGAAAAACTGGATTTTTAACGCAAAAACAGTTTTCGTCAAAATCGAATTTTTTATTTTGCTATAACTCAAAAACTAATCGATGTAAATACTTCAAATTTTCACCAAATATTTATATTAGCGTTCTCCATACACAGTTAAATTTTCAAAGAATTTTGACTTTTTTGAGCTATTTATAGACAATTGGAATTTTCAATTTTTTTTTATTTTTTTTTTATAAATGTTGATAAAAAGAATTTAGCTGGGGCAAATTACTTGAAAATTTAATTGAAGTGTCCACATAACTTGTTCTAACTCTCATTCAAAAATTATAAAAATACATAGGCACAATTTTTTTTTATTAGCATTTGAAGTTCAAATATTGACAAAAATTCGTCAAAATCATGAATACTTTTCACTATTTGGTAGTTAAAAATTTATAAATATTTTTCTATCAAAAGCTAAGAATTGAAAATTTTATACTATGCTATCTATAAGTTAAGCTTAGAATAATTATAAAAAAGTTTGAGGATTATTCAATTTAAAAAATTTTACGAGTGTTTAAAGTTTTAATTTTAATTTGAAATCAAAAATACACGTGTAAAATAACGTTTTACTAATAAATAATTTTCGATTTTTGTATTTTTTAAAAAATTACCAAACGTAGGATCTTGAGACTTTTACTTAAATGTTTGAATTTGTTTCAAAATAGAATATATCACAATATTTAAATGTAATATATCCTAGACTGACAAATCATCTCCGTTCAGAATCGTTTTTCGTATACGCAATGATACCTATCATTGCATTAAAATTTAACCTACCCTAGTCCGAGGTCCACCCCACCCCCTAATGTACAGCAGAGCGATACTCACCCGTTTTTTTCTGATTATTTTTGCTTTTTTGACCAGTTTTTCAATTTTTATGATTTTTTTCAGAAAATCCCTTGGAAAATCTATCAACAATAAGGCAAAATATCTCGAAAGTGAAGTTTAATTTTTTATAATATAAAGATTTATTTTTATTTAGTTTTTAGTTAGACACTTTTCCTAATCATTTTGTGTCAATATATTTTGTACCTAACTTTTAATTATATTATTTTTAACACAGTTACAAATTATGTCTAGTACCTACTTTATCGGTATTCGAAAAAAAAATCCACAGGAAAAAAACCCCCGGAAAAAAATTCCCCAAAGTTTGCTTTGTTGAGTTTGCAGAGTTTTCTTACATAATATAATAATTGTACATCCTAAACAGAGACAACAAATGTCGGTGCAGCGTCCTCTCAATAATGACCAATTATTAGTTTGAGTCCAGAACGTATAATAGACGTTAATCGCATTATCGACAGATAAAAACGTTATCTACGTATCGAAATATACATAATTATTTTTAATTTTTGCATAATCTAGCTGTGTGATCAAGCTAATATTATAATAGTTATCATTCAAATTTTATATTCTGAACGGAGTGATGAATGTATTAATTTTACAATGTGTGTGTTTTTTTTTTGTGTCTGTGTACAGCATAACTAGTCGAAATAATGCTTCAATTTCAAACTTTGGGGGTGGTTTCCGATGGCAAAGTGCCAAAGTAGATATGCACCAAGCATTATAGAGGTCAAAAGTAAACATTTTCTAACAGTTTTCAAAAAACCTTTTACTTAAATGTTTGAATTTGTTTCAAAATAGAATATATGACAATATTTAAGTATAATATATCTTAGACTGACAAATCATCTCCGTTCAGAATCGTTTTTCGTATACGCAATGATACCTATCATTGAATTCAAATTTAACCTACCCTAGTCCGAGGTCCACCCCACCCCCTAATGTACTATGTATTCACTTTTTCATGTAAATAGAAAGTTTTTCTTTTGATTAAATATTTTAGCTCAAATTTACGTTTTTTAAATGCTTATTTGAGTGCTTATAATGATGTCTTTAAACGCTTATTTTAAAAATTTTAAGGGCTATAAGTCCAGAGCCCTGTTTATTATCAATATTCAGATATGGACATATGGTTAATCTATTCTGTGGTTATATAGAAAAATTTCGTTTTGATTTCTATCTGTACTGGTTTTTACTTTTGGTTCCGATTAAGTAGTAAATACTCAGCTACAGAAAGTTAAACAAATACTTAAACTTTCATATATGTAGTAAACGGATTACTCAAATTAAATACTATAAACGTTAAGACTATTTTTTTTTTAATATGTTTATAAATTGCTTATTTTGAATTATTTCAAAATAATTTAAAACACACTTTTTTTTTTTTTTTCTATGCAAAAAAATTAAAAAGTTTATATTACATGTGTATTACAAGCAGTGTCGGTCTGGCTCATGACTGGGCCCCTGGTTAACTAATTTCGAATTGGCCCTTACAAACTTAATTTTAACTTAAACGAAAAAAAATTTAACTGTCATTTAATAAAATATTAAAACTATTTTATACATAATTAATAAAATTACGTTATTTTTTTCAACGCCATTGTCAATATAACTAAGAATAAAAAAATGCAAACAAACATTGTCACTTAAAAATTTTACAAATAAAATACAAAATTTGAATTAAAAATTAACATTATATTAAAAAAGTAATTTTTTTAATTCATTGCTTCACGATCCTATAATATCAATAACTTTATCTCTGTTTATTAATTTAATGATATCACATTCAACAAATAGACAAGTTAAAGGATCCAAATATTACTGGCTTAATGAAGATCTAAGTTTGATTTTTAAAATTTTTAGTTTTGAAAACACTCGTTCACACTTTTGAATAGATCTATTTTTATCCCGTAGACAACTAGATTGAAAGTAAGCTAAATACTGCGTTTATTTATCCTTATCACCGCAGACCACAATAATTACCATATAATTATATATTTATATTCAATGTTTACATATTTATTAGAGTTGTACCTGATTAGAATTTTAAACACATACATATTTTTTATTAAGTTTACGATTGGCTATGGGCCCCTAAATTGAAAAATATCGAAGGGCCCCTGGCGATCGCCGGGTAGCCGGGTGGGCCAGACCGACACTGATTACAAGCGTCTATTAATTTTATAAAAAAATAAAAAAAATATTGATTAGAATAAAATATTTCATTTGTCAGAACTTCGTGATACACTCTATATAGATTAAAAACTTAAAAAGTAAATTCAATCTTGTAATACATTTCCAAATCTTGGATAGGAATAATGAATACTTACCTACTATACTAAACATTTTATGAAATTCTCACTATAATTTTTTTAATGAATTTACGCTCTACTGTTTTAAAAAATATCTATTAAAAACAACTTCTCTTGTAATCTTGTATTAAACTTTCAAAGTTTTTTTATTGATATTGAATAATAATAAAAAATGTGAATTATCTACAAAAACATTTAAAAAAGAAATGATAATATAATAAACATTTGGTGAAAATATTACGTTCTTACAATCATTTGTTTTTTAATTTTAACAAAGCAGAGATCAATATTGTTGAAAACTACCTAGTTAAGCTTAAAATTGATGTAGACATTTTTTTAATTTTTTTTTTCTTAATCGTAGGTATATATATCTGGTCACAATACATTTTAAATTAAGAGTAAAAAAGCGATATCATGCGTGATAGTATTTTCATTTGTCCAATAAATTATGGTCTACATAATTTATGACAATTCTTTGGTAATGATTTAATTATATTTCCTTATCGTATTAGGAGCTGTCATCATTTCCGGTAACACAATAATACAGCCATAAATGTTTGTAAAATTCGAGTTTTATTGAAAACCTAATGACGAAAGGAAAATTGTGTTTTGAGGAGTGAGGACAAATTGATCTCAGTGGTACTTAACAACGGACTTAGTTTCTCATTTTTCGTAAATGTTGATACCTGCTTAAGATTTTTGGTTTTTAAAAGCCCTTTGACCATGGAAAAAAGATTAAGCCTTTGGCCATCATCGACATTTGAAAAATCTTAAATTTCGTATTTTTTGCAAATCCAAAATAATATACATTTTAAATAGCTTGATACGAGGAACATATTTATATCCTATAATCTTAACCGTTTTCTTGTAAAACTACGTTGACGTGAAATTTTCAAAATTTCAAAATATTCCGTTTTCATTGAAATTTTGTCCAGCATCTGTCAGCGAACGGAGATTTTCCACTGACGTCAAATTAATCTCAGTGGTATTGTATAGCCTCTATAGTATAGAGGAATTATCTTTTCATTTTTTGAAATTTTTTTCATAATATTGATTTTAATGATTTTTGGAAATTTGGAATCGTACATATCAAACTATTTGAATTTTAACACAAATATATTTTTCATAAAATATATTAATTAAATTATGCGATCACCATTTGTAGGGGAATTTGTGCGGAATTTAGGATTCTACGATGGTACAGTTGATCGGATTCAATATTTTTGCAGCCTTGCAGGAATACATCTGACTGTTATCACTTGGGAAAAATTATCTCACTACTAATTCTTTTTTATTTATTTTTTATGTACAATGGTCATAAAAAAGACGATAACAGATGTCCGCTTATCACTCGCTATTGATCACGATAACAAATCTAAGAATAACAAACAACAGTCAACAATATTAAAAATTCACAATAACAACATAAATATAGTTTAGTCTGGTTAATACCTACCTACATTAGTTCATTAGTACCTACATTACGATTATAATATTGTATAACTATAGCTTTACTGCTGTAGCGTGTGTGGTAAAGTAATTATTTAGCATTATTTCATTTAAACAGTGCGCATATAATTGAACCTGTATGCCCTTCTTTTGTCTTTGTTTCTCGATCTCTTCATTTGTGTCATTAGTCATTTTACGTCACAATAGCACTACAAAATCGATGATTGTATACCTGTATTTCTTATAAATACTTTGTGATTTGACGAACATTTTGTTATTCCACAACATTGAACGTTTTGATCCTGATGTGTTAAAAAACATAACAGTTAAAAATGGTTTTCGCTCAGTTCATTTTTTTAATAATATTCATTTCTCAATTGTACGATAATTCAGAATCCATATCATTCTTCCATTTTACACAGGATCCTCCACCAGTCAGAGACATTGCCTTAATGTCCAGATATATTGTCCATCATTCAGGTAATAATACTTAAAGTTACTTAGTATTTTTTATCGATTAATTGGTTTTAAAAATATTTAAATGTATACCTAGTATTTTATAAAAAACCAAGATATGTTTTATAATTTTTATTTAAAAATATATTAGCTTTTGCTATTGTCAAATTATATATAATAACAAAGAAAAATAAAGTTCACACAAATGCTTATAAAATAATTACATTTTGATGTTCAATATTCATAAAAGAACCTTAAACTTATATTTAATTATTTTCAAGTACATAATATGAAATATAATAGGTATCTAATATAGGAACATTTATTTTACCAAATTTGTTTTTTATTTTATAAAAATATGTTATTTATACCTAATATAGTCAGTAAAAGTACCCATATTATTTATATTTTTTAAAACATTTCTTAAATTAACCTATTTATTAATATTCTATGTACTTATATAAATGTCTATGTACTTATTTAGATTGGGCAACATTGTCTTACATGGGAAATCAGTCATTTATGGATGGTATGCCAATGGGTAGGGTGTATTCAGTTAGTGACGGAACAATTGATAATAGTTCTGGTATTCCTTACATTATGGCTTCACCGATGGACTTATCATTTCAAGATGTTGTGGTAAACATTATAATTTTCTTTACATTATATCAAAAATTATTAATATTATATATATAACATAATATGAAAAAATAATGATTATATTAGTTTGTAAATTTTATTATGTTTCATGTCACAGTAAAAATAAAACACAAACATGCTAGTATGGTTTTTGAAATTTCCAAATTTTTTTTTTTCAGAAAACAAAAAACTGCTCACTTGTGTTAAGTTTAGCACAGTCTGATTATTGTAAAAAAAAATCTTATGATCCTGAAGATCCACGATGTGCACAACTTACATTGACTGGGAAGTTTGTTAAGGTACCTTAAAAAATCATTATATAATTATATGTATATTGTAACGTATTATATTATTTTTTTAAACTATATTGTTTTTAAATTCATTATAGTTGGATAAAACTGATCCTGAATGGAATGTAGCCAAAATTGCTTTGTGGACTAGACATCCTGTCATGCGTAAATGGAACAATCTTGTACCAGGTAAATTATTTCTTTAAGACATAATATTATATGTATTTAATTTATAAAAATTAACTTTATTAAACTAATTATTATTTTATTGCTCTAGGTCATAACTGGCAATTCGCAAAATTAAATATTGAACATATTACCCTTATTGATACATTTGGTGGTCGTAAATATCCAACTATTGTAGAATATTTCAAAGCTACTCCAACTTTGAATTATTGGCACAAAAAAAGACACTCAATTATTACAGTTAAAAAAGATGTCATTATTGATGAAGAATTTTAAAATTGTATAAGTGTTTATTTTTAAATTAATTTCATGAATATTATATTGAAAATTGCCAATTATAACATATAGACTGACATTTGTGGTATCACTCATTATTTCCTAGATATATATTGTAATATCTAATTGTTGTGTTGTTTATCTTAAAGAAATTTATTTATATTTTATCATAATCTTAATTTTATATAAATAGTAGATTATATTTTATCTCTTAAGCCATACTAAATATATATTTTTCTTATTCAATAAAATAAGGTATATATTATATATTATGTGTCTGTATTTTTGTCAATGTCAAATAACTAATGTATGGTTTGTAAATCATAAATTGATTGTAAGCCATTTATTGTTAGCAGAAGTGTTCGGAAGTTGAAGGAGTTGCATATTATTTTGTATACTCTTAATTTATAGCAGACCATGTTAGAATTCCAAACTATATGATGGTTAATTTAAAATTTGAAAATTAAAAATATAAATTTTATATATATTGTCAATTTTAAGGAAAAAATGCATGTTTCATTAATTTTCATATGCACATTAACCATATTTTATATTATATGAAAAAATCTTTTTTTTTTTCTTAGCGTAATTATTTTAAATAATATTGAAATTAAAAATCAATATTATTTTACGTAACTATTTATTGTCATGGTCGTAGTTGAATATTAATTTGACGACAATGGTGTGGATATGCGTTTAATCTAAATGTCATACTAATATGTCAACATTTTATCTTATCATCAATAATTTATTGACTTAATTTATCGTAAATCTATTATTTATCCACTTGACTTCGTTAACCATATAGGTAATTAGAGTGATGAGTATCAATATGGAGTGTTGGACATGATCTGGAATAGTATTGTCGTACCAAAAAGAAATTTGTTCAAGCAATAAAGAAGGGTAAAATATGATACTATTTAACAATTTGTGCAATAACTGCCAAGAAGGACAATATGACTCCTTCTAAGTTGGTTAAGAGAAAATCCCATTTTAGATTATCTAAGAAAAGTATTATTTATTGTAAAATTTTCAGGCGAATTCATTATTTTATTTTTTAAATCGATAAAACTTATGAAAATTCTATGTACTCTTTCAAGTCTCTCTTGCTAATAAAACATGGATTCCAAATGACCATATAATGGATCTAGTATATATTCTTGTATAGAGCGGACCAAAAAACAATAAAGGACTACTGTTATAGACTTATAGTGTTATAGACCAGAGGTGGCCAACTTTAATAGACTTGCAATCGACCTCTGACTAGTATATAACTTTGTATAACTATATAACTATAGCTACTATTATATTATTATTATTGCTTAAAAGTTTTAACTTTATTCATATTCTCACTCCTAGTCTCAGAGGTTGGTCGTAAGTCCAGTGGCGTCGATCTATATTTCATGTTATGGCGAAAAAATGCTGGTGTTAAACCCACCTACTAAAAAAATGTTTAGTGAGTTACGTTCGAATGGTACTATATTTATTTCTAACTATATACATACAAGATACTGCATAACAACCTATTTTTCACCCACCCATAAATATTTCTGTGGAATTTTCCCCAGTCTATACCCGTTTTCGTCGCTACTGTTAGTACATTCCAAATTTGAATATTGACAAAACTGGATATTTTAACGAAAAATATCGATTATAGGTATAGTTATCTATTTTGTTTTAAGTTATTATAAAAATATTATTTAAAGACACAAATGTGTGTATTATTATTTAACACTAACAGAAAAGTATTCAAAATATGTAGATTAGTTTTAAGCTGTTTATGCCATAAATTTATTAACACCGTCAGTGGCGGATCGTCAGTGACTTTGAGACGGCGACTCGCCATAAAAAAAAGTAGTAAAGCAATAAAAAAGTTTGAAGAAAATTGTAGTATATAATTTAATATTTTTATCTATTTTGAAAATAATTATGATGGTTTTCGATATCAATACTAATATAAGCTTTTTTTATCCCTAACAAAAATAAAAAGTTTTCCGAAAAGACATATTAATATTTTATAATTGTCTGAATTTTGAATTTTCATGATATTATTAGGTATTCATTTCATATTTCTGTGATAACTATTTCTCTGTAACCGATTTTTGTTTTTTGTAGAAATTTAAAAACGAATTAATATAGTTATTTGATAATTTTAATAAATGTTAATGTTTGCTTTTCTTATAAATATTATAATTTTCAAAATATTTTGACTACACACTTATAGGATAAAATAAACATAGCATAATACCATATTACCATAAATAGATGCATTTATTATATAATATATATATTAATATCGAAAATTATCTGAACATATTAATCAGAACTTATCAATTAATTTTAAAATCAGTAAAAATAGTATGAGTATATATATTATTCCTAAACAGGATGGTACCGAAACGGAAATGATATGTGACTACCTATATGTGTATAACGAGTTAAATGTGAATAACTGCTTGTATTTAGAAATTAATTTTATTAATTTTGTAAGTCTTTCTTTATTATATGTAATGGATCATAATCTATTAACTATTTAGTATGTGATATCAGTTTAGTGATTAAACTTTTAAATATTTTTAAAATTATTAATTATTTAGTTCAGTCAAACCGTATAAAACCGTTAATAACCGTTATAAAAGAATAATTAAAATAATAGTTTTCTGTTTAAAACGAATTATATCTTTAAAATTAGATTTAAATTCAAATTCAACACACCTATAAAAGTGACCTATTCGTCACCAAATGTATAGGCGTATAACAGAACATTACCACTTTATACCTTTTTATTATAATCATTTATTAGCCATTAGGAAACCTGTTTTAGAGCTGAATAAAAAAAAAAAAAATTAAATTAAATTAATATTATTTTAAATAAAATACCTATACAAATATACCTACTTATATTGCTAAATATATATATAAACTAGTTGTCAATGAAGCTGGCAGTTTATTTTCTGAACTCAGATGGGATTTAATTACTAATTAATCAATATATATATATACATATATATATATATATATACATATATATATATATATATATATTATAAATAAATGTATCGTAGTTCATCAATTATGACTTATGAGTTAGCTATCAAGCCGCATAAATAGTAAATACAATTAGATATTACCTGGCAGTTTGGCACATACCTATCGATAATAATACATAATACATTTACATCGCATGTTAAACAGAAATAGATACTCCTATATATTCGTTATCAATTAGTCATCTCATTTTAACATGCTAACTTGGGCTACAATAATTACAATACGTGGTGAGCATTCTACTTATGTACCTATTCTAACTTCTAACCTAACCTATGTTCAATGCGACAATTCATCGATTATATACAATATACGTACCTATACATTACATTAATTTATTGAGATACAACCTACCTACAAATGTATAATATACTATATAAATTATGAATGTATAAAACTCAAAAGTATGTAAAAACATAACATCGCCATTGTTGCACATGCAGCCCACAAAAGTGCCAGAGGTTGTTTAGATGCTTGATATATATATATTGATAACAAACATTGTTTTTAATAATAATAATACCTAATGTTTTTAAAATAATAATAATTATGTGTGATATAATAATGATTTTAAATAATAATAATTAATAACAATTATGTGTAATATAATAATGTTAATAATTGAATAGTGGTTGGTAAAAATTATAAGATACAGATTTTAAAAAGTCAAATCTCCAAGTTTGCTTATTTTATATATTATTTATATATTTGTTTGTCTGCTTCTGTAAAAAAATTTCTTTTTCTAATGTTTCTTTACATAGTCTTTTTGCTGTGCTTCTTAATTTTATATGTATCATAATGTATTTCCAGAAGAGTGTCCTGCACAAGAATAAAAATATTTGGGTGTTCCGAATGAAAAAAAAAACATTTGATTTTGAGTGAATTTTATTAGGTATGTAGGTAGTTATGACATTTTATCTATAGGGACTCAATTCAAAGATATTAAGATAATAAGGTGGACTCGATTTAAATACATAAAAATAGCATGGACTCAATTCAATATCACCGATTCTAAATATTTCGCTTAGGTAATATTATGCAAGTCACTTACTTGCAATGCTTCAGATCAAGGAATGCTTTTAATAACAGTACACACTATTTTACTAAGTTTTCATTATCTTCAACAGCTTTACGTTTTGTCGATACTGATACAATTTGCTGTTGTATATTTTGATCACTAAAAATACAATTATAATTTTAGGTTTTAAAAAAATAATACTTTTAAAATATATTCTTTAATTAAGTTGTATATTATGTATTATATTGTATACTTGCCTATTTGCACTATGTTTATCAACATTTTATTCAGCAATGTTCATAGTTTCACCAAAGGTTTTCACAAAAGCTTTGTAAGTTTTGATTATACATCGCCATTTTGCTAACCCAGAAGCCAAGGTCTATTTACTTTAAAAAATTTAAAATTGTCTAATACTAAAAGTATATTTCCACTTTTTGATTCGATAAATTGAGCCATTATAGCGTATAAGACTCTAGGACGAGTACTGAACGCAATTTATAATATTTCTATCTGATATTTCCAATTATTAGATCCATAATATGTGGAAAAGCTGATGAAATATGATATGATTGACGATTTTCGTCTGAGATACGAACATTTTGTGACTTTAAAATACTATAACACACCGCGTCGCAAATTGTACGGTCGCGTTGTAGTACAGTCGCGGAACGCTTATTAATTTAAAAATATTCATTTTTCTGGTAGGATTTTACAAATCCATTTTGTATCAACATATTTTCCCAGGCAGAATTTGAAATCTCAAAAAAAAAAAATTAAGTTTGGCCAAAAAGGTATAGCGTTCTCAATAGTTCAATAGCTCCTAAAATTATGTAAGTAGGTATACCTACTTATATTAATTAATAAATACAAATATTTGAAATATTCGTAGCAAAACAAATAATACCGACCTATGACTTCAACATAATGATAAAATATAATTTTTATATCATAATATAAATATATTGTTTTCTTAGGAATTATCAAATACCTTCTATGTAAATTGTAAAATAAAAAAATATAAAATTATTTAGTATAATACAATAGAACAATATATTACACATTATAAACTTTAAACATATTATATAATTTAACGTAGTCATGGTAAACAGGTATACTTGTAAAAATAAACTAATTAAAATACTAACATTTATTTTAAATTATGTGTTTTACATAAAAAATTAAACTCAATATTTGCTTCAATAAATAAATTCAATTTCATAAAAGCTGGTAAGTGAGTATCGCTTTGCTGTACATTATGGGGTGGGGTGGACCTCGGACTAGGGCAGGTTAAATTTGAATGCAATGATAGGTATCATTGAGTATACGAAAAACGATTTTGAACGGAGATGATTTGTCAGTCTAGGATATATTACATTTAAATATTGTGATATATTCTATTTTGAAACAAATTCAAACATTTAAGTAAAAGTCTCAAGATCCTACGTTTGGTAATTTTTTTAAAAATACAAAAATCGAAAATTATTTATTAGTAAAAAGTTATTTTACACGTGTATTTTTGATTTCAAATTAAAATTAAAACTTTAAATACTCCTAAATTGTTTAAATTGAATAATCCTCAAACTTTTTTATAATTATTCTAAGCTTAACTTATAGAATATAGATAGCATAGTATAAAATTTTCAATTTTTAGCTTTTGATAGTAAAATATTTATAAATTTTTAACTACCAAATAGTGAAAAATATTCATGATTTTGACGAATTTTTGTCAATATTTGAACTTCAAATGCTAATAAAAAAAAATTGTGCCCATGTATTTTTATAATTTTCGAATGAGAGTTAGAACAAGTTATGTGGACCCTTCAATTAAATTTTCAAGTAATTTTTCCAAGCTAAATTTTTTTTATCAACATTTATAAAAAAAAAAATAAAAAAAAATTGATTATTTCAAATGCCTATAAATAGCTCAAAAAAAGTCAAAATATTTTGAAAATCAAATCACATAAAGAAAATGGCGATCTAAATAACTGGTAAAATTTTCAAGTATTTATGACTTATACTATTTGAATAACAACAAATATCAAAAATCGTTTGAGGCTAAACCGTTATTTAACGCGGTTTTGTAAACATTTAAATTTCAAACACTCCTAAAAAATTTTTGTCTGAATCCGGTAGAGTTTTTTTTACAGATATTTGAAGAAAAATTTATGGAAAACCTTGTACTAAATTTTCAAAACTTAGTTATAAAAGAAAAAAATTTTACGATTTTTCAACAACAAAATTACTTGCAAATTTTCGCAATTTTGACATATTTCGTATAAATTTGAACTTTAAGCACTTATAAAAAAAAATTGTGACTAACGATTTCGGGTTTTTTTTATCACTTTAAGAACAACTTATAAGAAACCTTGTATTAAATTTTCAAGATTTTCTGGCCGGCCAAAAAAATTTTATCGTTATTTAAAAAAAAAGTACTTAGAAAAGTTTAAAATTTCAATTGTCTATAAATAGATCAAAAAAAGTCAAAATTCTTTGAAAATTTAACTGTGTATGGAGAACGCTAATATAAATATTTTGTGAAAATTTCAAGTGTTTACATCGATTAGTTTTTGAGTTATAGCAAAATAAATAATTCGATTTTTTTGAAAACTGTTGGAAAATGTTTACTTTTCACCTCTATAATGCACCAAGGATATCCACTTTGCCATCGGAAACCACCCCCAAAGTTTGAAATTGAACCATTATTTCGACTAGTTATGCTGTACACAGACACAAAAAAAAAAAAAAAAAAACACACATCATTGTAAAATCAATACATTCATCACTCCGTTCAGAATCTAAAAATGTGAGGTTTAATATTGTTAACTTCAGTAAAAATATGTAAGATGTGTTTAATAATATTAATAAAATTTTGCCTTAGTGTTTTCAATTCAATTTGTAATCAATAAATTTAACTCATTCATCACCTGTCTATTTAATGAGACAGTCAATGTTAACATTTTATCAAATCTTTTCTTATAGAATATATGAATAATGTACTTAAAATATAGAGAAGTGATTTAAAATTCCCTAAAAATTCTCCAAATATTAAAAAGTGAAAAAAAATGTAAACTAAAAGTTATATTTTGTTCATTGTTGCAGATTAATGAAATTAATTA
Organism: Schizaphis graminum; assembly: GCA_020882235.1. Classification (NCBI taxonomy): domain Eukaryota; kingdom Metazoa; phylum Arthropoda; class Insecta; order Hemiptera; family Aphididae; genus Schizaphis; species Schizaphis graminum. The sequence continues at coordinate 85,657,848 of CM037032.1, read as the reverse complement.
TGTGCTATAAAAACAATGTTTTAGGACTTTCGTCAAAAAAGATCAATTTGCATTTTAAATGGTTAAATTAGTTTTTGTACTGCAACTCAATAAATAAAAATGTAACATATTGCATCACGTAGACAACATAGAAATAAATTGTCGGAAACCATGAATTATGATCGAATATAATAGACAGCCGTTTTACTAATTCAATAATAAAAACAACTATTATATAGTTACTGTTAAAAATATTTACGTCTTCGACGACTTCAATAGGTTAACCTAACCTACAGAAATTATTATGTCTTATTTAAACGTATCAGCATTTACAGTTAGGCTATATTACAATTAATTTTGCAGACCATTTTATTTCAATTTATGTCTATTGTAAGTTTTATTGAAGTAATGAAATGAAAAAAAAAAGTAACAAAAGGAAAATTACCATCCCACCACACTATCAGTTTAAAAATGTTTTAAATTTTAATACCAATAGGTACTTATGCAGATTAAACTTGTTGTATTTTATTAATCGAATATTCACATATTACATTCAATTACTCGTCCGAATATTTGTTTAATACTCTGAATTAAGCGAGAGGAGTTATTTTTAAGTGATTTGTCCTTATAAATTCTAATCTGTATACTTGATGCAAAAGTGGAGGGTATAATACGTGACTCGTACCACGTACAAAATAATGTTCTTGTGCTGACATTCACGTTGTCTCGTCTACATAATATTCATGAAATTCTTTTGAACGGACGAACAATAATACTGTTGAGGAAAATTTATTAAGTTAATTTTTTTTTTTTGAAAACCAAAAGGTATAAATAATATATTATCAGCAAAAATCACAATACCGTATACTATATAAAAATTTATATTTGCACATAGACATATAGTCAGAATTACCATCATGTAATCAAAAAATAATTTATTTTTATATTACATAATATATGAACGAAAAAATACTAATACAGATACTCGCTTTGCTCACTTCTTAAATCTTATTTTTGCGAGCTGAGAGCTTATAACTCTAATGTAAAAAAGTTAACCGGTTTGCTGTGCATTAGGTTTCTAGTGGATTACTATTATGCATGTGTTAAAAATTTGAATTTAATGATATATCATTGTATACGAAAAACGTTTCTGAGCGGAGACGGTTTATCGTTTATTGATTGTTTTATTTCGTGATACAGTACAACTTCCGTTAACTGTCTCCTCTATGTAACGGTTAGGTTTTTTGGTCCCATCAAGTGTTATGCCATGTATTGTCACCTCTATAGGACGGCCACCACCTCTAAATAGCGGTAATTATTTATGGTCCCTTCGGTGACCGTTAATTGGAAGTTTCACTGTACTATGTTTTTGAACACGGTTATTTAAGTTATTTATTTTACTTTTAGTATTACAGTAGGTTGATAAAAATTTCTGAAAATATTACATTTATTTAATTATTATAATAATACATATTTATACCACTTGTGATAACATTTTTTCTGTAAATACTGTAAAACAATAAAAGTAAATTTATAGTACCTATAAATAAATAATTTCTTAAAATAAATAAAAAATGTTATTGCATATAATATAATTTATAATATTATAAAATAAGTAAAATTTTAAGTTCCTACAGATGATGTTTTGAAATTATAACAAAATATTAAGATATCGTTAGTTATCATTTAAATAATAAGTAATGTAGTCGTCCAAATTATTGGAACTTAAAATGTCTGCAAAAAAAAAAATTGCCTTAATATGTATATATTTATTAAATGTTATTGTTTTATTGTTTCGGTATAAATTTTTAATGAAAAATCTTGTATTAAACTTTTATACAAAAAGAAAATGTAGTATGAATTTTCAACAACAAAATAGTTTTTTTGCAATTTTGACGAATTTTGTTAAAATTAACAATAAGTTTAAATGCGTACATAAAAAACTGTGCTTATGTATTTTTAAATTTTTTATACAGTTATAAAAATAATTTCTGTGTGATATATTAAATTTTCAAGAATTTTGATCTAGTGAATATATCGCATTTACAAAAAAAAAAACTGAAAATTTGTGATGCTTATAGCTTATATAATTTAAAAAGAGTAAATAATTTTGAAATATTTGGCATATAATGAAAATGAACATTATCATAATAATATAAATATTTGGTAAAGATTTCAAATATCTAATAATTTTTTTTTAAATACAACAAAATATGAACAATTGTTTAAGGAAAATGTTGAAAAAATATTTTGAAAATCACCTTTTCAAATTTTATAGGTATTAATTTTATACGAATTTCCAACTACAAAATAATTTGATAATTTTCGCAATTTTTATGAGTTTTGTTAAAATTTTAAAATCTTTTAGAAAAAAAAATGAGTATAGATTTTTGTAATTGTTAAATTAACAAAATATGAGGTGCTTTTTAATACGTTTTCAAGTGTTTTTACCCAGTGAATAATTAAAAAATAAAAATAAAAATAAAAACATTAAAAATTTTTCATGCCTATAAACAGCACAAAAATATTTGAAATATTTTTAAAACTTATAATCGTCACTGAAAAAAAATTTGATGAAAATTTTAATTAACATAAAAAAAAAATAAATCAATTTTGTTTAATATTGGATTTACATAAAAATCCTTGTTTTTCCTTGATTTTTTTTTGTTTTTCTTGATTATATATATATTTTTTTTAACACACCAAATTAGATCCAATCTGCTACATCCTCCATTTTTGAAAATTGAAGTGTTTTTACTAGCTCAAAAAGTGTTTATAGACACAAATAAAAAAAACATACTTACACATATTGTAAAATCAATACATTCATCGCTTGGCTTAGAATCTAAATGCATTATGTATTAGATATGTACCTACTGGCTACTATATAATGTTTCGTCACCTATCAAATAAAATATTTTCAATTAATTTCTGTTCAAATTCGCACTCAATCCTTATTTTCCTACGATAACTTTTGTGTCGTGAAAATACATCCTTCATAGCCTATGAGCTATGATTGGCCATGTGTAGTAAGAATATAATATCTTTAATATTAGTTCTCTGTATTAACTTCTTTACTCATAGCCGAGTCATAGAGAATACTGATAGGCATTTAACACTTGGTAATTATTAATTAATGATTATTTTACAAAACCTGTTATTATAATAGTGAGGTATGGAGGTATTGAATTAATTTTTGTTGAAAAATTGTATTGAAATTTATAAATTTATATCACATTTAAAGGTGTTAAAATTATTATGTTAGAATTCATTACTATAAAATACACGGTTTTCTGGTATGAATAACGTTAGCACTAAAGACGTACGTGGCCCAATGAAAATTATTTTGAATTTTTTTTTATATCTTTAGGATTTGGGTTTATTCAAAAATTAATTTTAGAATATTTTTTAATTAAACACTCGAAATGTAATTGTTGTAAAATCCTCATACGAATCGAGATGTGACATCGTTTTGAGCTTGCTGCGCGTTTTTCACGTTCTAATCGTCAGCTAAAAATAAGCGTGACACATAGATTTGTATGAGAGCACTGTAAGATAAATAATGGTGTAATGTATTTGTTGTTATTTAACATATATAATTAATTAAAACAATGTTTTTCATTCTAAACTAATTAATGGAATTTAGTGTTGCTAACAGATTTGTAATGATCGAATTTATTGCCATAAATGTAAATTATATGTTTTAGCTTTTAATTGTTTAATGCATGTATGATAATTTTTATACGCAATGACATAAGTTAGAGATAAAATAAACAAATAAACTAACTATTTGTATATTAATACTGAAATTATAGTTTTTTGGTTATTACAATTTACAGTTACATATTTATTTTGACTCCATAAGATAAAATTTTGATTTTGTACTTATTATTAGTGTAATATAATCATACTTTTATGATTAATATCGAATTCATCGCAGTTCATATAATAAATAAGCAACTTAAGTTATTTTTTATTAAAGCTTTGACCAATACTTATCATTGAGGCAATTTAAAAGTTTTTTATTTAAATATTGAATAATAATTGAGTAGATTAATTTTGGTATGTTTAAGTTCATCAAAATCATCAGGGGTCACATTGAATAAGTCTAGTAGATAGAAATTGATTTTCAAAATAAAATTTTTTGTACAATGTAAAACACTGTATCTTAATGTTGTATGTTAAATGACAATAAATTAATTTCACAACTGTTTATCCTGCAATGTTCTTATACAAATCTATGTGTTACATCACTTTTAGTCGGCATATGAGCGTGAAAAACACGTGACAAGTAAAAAACGATGTTATCTACATCTAAATTATTTATATGAGAATTTTGCAAAAAATACAATCCGAGTATTTATTTTTACATTTAAGATAATACTCTTAAAATAATTTAAATAAACCTAAATGTTGAAAATTGGCAAAAGATCTTTGTTGGATCATCACAGTGATTACGCATGTACTTTTGACCTCATTCATTTCAGAAACACTGTATATATTTTATAGAATTTATTATTGTTATTTACATTTTAGTCATCGTTAAATTTTGTAAATGTCATTGCGAAAGGTATAATATTAATAACATATAGCAGCGTTTCTCAACCTATGGTACGCGTACCACTAGTGGTACGCAGAAAGCTCATAGATGGTACGCGAAGAAAATCTTCCTTTATAAAAAAAAATTGGAATGAATCATTATTAACATTAAATATTATTTGGTTTGTACATATTTAATTTAATTTTTTTTTGTACATTAAATACTTAATTCCCATCATTTTGTAATTCCTAATAAAATAAAATTCTATACACGTAACATAAACGTATATATTATAAATAAGTAAAAAAAATGATCAGGTGGTACGTAAAATTTTTCAAACTTTGTAGGTGGTACGCGAATATAAAAAGGTTGAGAACCGCTGACATATAGAGTACCACATCCACACAAATATCTTTATATTTCTACAAAATAACTAAATTCATGAACTTTAGTTTAAAATTTAAAATATTCAATTTCATAAAACATTGAAGTTCATCAAATGTTATCAGGAAAAAAATGTACTTAATATTTTATTTTTTAGTTTTTTGAGTTAGAATCTTGTATTTTTATTTATTTCAAGTCTTGACTACAAAAATTTCTAATTTTTTAGCTACAAAATAATTTGCACATTTTAGTAATTTTGATACAATTATTACAAAATTTGAATTTAAAACATTTATATACATATTAAATTCAAACTTCAGATTCTTATTATTACATTTTAAATGTAATTAATTGTCAAAATTATATGATTTTTTATTTATATTAATACCAATATTTATAAGGTTTAAAAAGCGGGTAAGTAGGTATCGCTCTGCTGTATATTAGGGGGTGGGGTGGACCTCAGACTATGGTAGGTTAAATTTGAATGCAATGATAGGTATCATTGTATACGAAAAACGATTCTGAACGAAGATGATTTGTCAGTTTAGGATATATTATATTTAAATATTGTCAAATATTCTATTTTGAAACAAATAGTATAGTTTTTATATGTTACTATGGTTACTATGGCCAACATTCGCATTATGAGCGTATGAAATTTAATTTAAATTTTGAAATATTTCGTATAAATTCGAACTTTAAGCACTTATAAAAAAAAATTGTGACTAACGATTTCGGATTTTTTTTTATCACTTTAAGAACAACTTATAAGAAACCTTGTATAAAATTTTCAAGATTTTCTGGCCACCCAAAAATTTTTTATCGGCATTTGAAGAAAAAAAAACTTAGAAAAGTCGAAAATTTCAATTGTCTATTAGTAGCTTAAAAATGGTCAAAATATTTTGAAAATTTAACTGTAAAGAGATAACCATAATATAAACATTTGCTGAAAATTTCAAGTATTTACAATGATTAGTTTTTGAGTTACAGCAAAATCAAAAAATCGATTTTGTCGAAAAGTGGTTTTTCCGTAAAATTGCCATTTTTCTGTCATTTTTTTTTTGTTTTTCTCGATTTTTTTGAAAACTATTAGAAAATTTTAATTTTGACCCCCCTAAAGTACCAACTAGATTCAATTCCCTATTCATAGAGGGGCTGAAGTCAAAAATCGGAGCATTATTACTGCTCCAAATGTTGGAGTCAGACACAAAAAAAAAAAAAAAAAAAACACATCATTGTAAAAGCAATACATTCATCACTTCGTTCAGAATCTAAAATTGAGTACAAGTTTCCTCATAATGATTGTTATTATTTATGTTTTCAATGTTATTTGATAAGGCTTGAAAATTAAATGCAACGTTGCTCATTGCTCATAATTTATAAATTATTTTTACAGAATAAATCTAAACATATCAAAAATACGAATGCAGTTTTTAATTGAAATTGAAATTTCAAGTTTTAAAGAGTTTATTTAGGTATTTAAATTAAAATAACAATTTTGTTATTTGGTTGTACATCAAAAATATTATTTTGAGAGGCTCGAAGTTTTTCGTTTTAGATTCTGAACGGAGTGAAGAATGTATTGCTTTTACAATGATGTGTGTTTTTTTTTTGTTTTTTGTTTTTTTTTTGTGCCTAACGACAACATTTGGAGCAGTAATAATGCTCCGATTTTTGACTTCAGCCCCTCTTTGAATAGGAAAATTCATCTAGATGGTACTTTGGGGAGGTCAAAAGTAACGTTTTCAAATATTTTTCAAAAAAATCGAGGAAAACAAAAAAAAAGTGACAGAAAAACGGCAATTTTACGAAAAACCACTTTTCGACAAAATCGATTTTTTGATTTTGCTGTAACTCAAAAACGAATCATTGTAAATACTTGAAATTTTCACCAAATTTTTATATTATGGTTATCTCTTTACAGTTAAATTTTCAAAATATTTTGACCATTTTTAAGCTACTTATAGACAATTGAAATTTTCGACTTTTCTAAGTTTTTTTTCTTCAAATGCCGATAACAATTTTTTGGGTGGCCAGAAAATCTTTAAAATTTAATATAAGGTTTCTTATAAGTTGTTCTTAAAGTGATAATAAAAAATCCGAAATCGTTAGTCACAATTTTTTTTTATAAGTGTTTAAAGTTCGAATTTATACGAAATATGTCAAAATTTAAATTAAATTTCATATGCTCATAATGCGTATGTTGGCCAAATACTTTTTTTTATTAATAAACAGATACTATAAAGTAACCATAGTAACATATAGTAACTATACTATTTGTTTCAAAATAGAATATATTACAATATTTAAATAGAATATATTATCCTAGATTGACAAATCATCTCCGTTCAGAATCGTTTCTCGTATACAATGATATTCATCATTGCATTCAAATTTAACCTACGCTAGTCCGAGGTCCACCCTACCCCCTAATGTACAGCAGAGCGATACTCACTTACCCGCTTTTTTTTATATTATTATTATTAACACAAAGAAATGTTCAATGTTTTTAAATTAATTTTGCTATTATACTTATTTATACCATGAACTTCTTCACACCGTTTTACAGTTGATTTATAGGTTGTCAATAGCTACTAATATTATATGCGATTGGTTTTCAGCAAAAATTAATTCAAAGTATCTTATTATTAATAGAATAATAAATTACTCTGAGCAATCAAACTATATAATAAAATAGTTATTTTTAAAATATTGGCTGCAGACCATCTTCGTTTCGAGTGATTTTTCGTATTATCACTGGATTCAAATCAACAAATCCAATACTAAATAACGAAGTATTGTCATTTGTTTTTATTTCAAACTATTATTTAACGTGATATGATAACGAAAAATTAGAGAAAAGTTAATGTACAATAAAGAATTATTGTACTGAAATTTTAAATGGAAAAAAAAAATGAAAATTGAACTAAATGAAAATAATTGTTTTTAAATTATTAAAAAAATATAAATTTAAATATATGATGGATATAATAATTATTATTGAATAAAATCGTAATATTTGTATTAAATTGGTACAACTTCAATTTCGTCGCGGTTGTTAAGAGAATCAAAATCAAAATTTTATTTGTGAAGTTAATTGTACATTGTACATTATTGATACAAAATAATGAATTATTTATTTATGTTAATTCAGGAGGTTTGTATTATCTTCAAACACAAAAAACATATCTTTTGAGCTGTTTGCGATGTGTTGTTAGCTCAAAATCATATTATTTGTCTTCATACAACATTGAATAAATGTTGTGCACAAAAAATTACCAATAGGAAGTAATAATTACTTAAAGTCATAGTTTTTATGACTTTTTATGTTGCGCGTAGATATGTCTAGTGTCCATAATGTATTTAGACCATTTTTTTATGGGAATATTGTGAATTTGTGAATACTTACCTATAATAATATAATAATGTTATAGGTATATAATATACTATGTAATATTATATAATACTACATAAATAATAAATTAAATTTTTTATTTTGCTTTAAATTGCTTTATTTTTTTTTCATTACATTTATATAGTTCTCCTGAAAAACGTTTTCCAAAAAGTTTTTGATCATTTTTCAAATAATGTTCACTATTCATGTTAAATTTTAAATCCATACAGATACTAGATAGATAAATATTTAAAAAGTGTCGGTAGTCTCCATATGAAAATCAGTAAATTAAAAAAAAACTTATATAACTTTTGTAAAACCAATGATTTTCGATCAAATAGCTCGTTTGGTCTGCTGAATAGATAATAAAACTTATTAGGTTGCCATATGACTTGGGCCGAGTAAAGTGAAGTGAGGAGACCAAAGTTCAACACTAATGCCGGGTTGCATAAAGATTTTATGCAACCCGGCATAAGTGTGTATCCAGATCACTTTTAATTATATAACTGATTTTTCTTTAATTTAAAATAATTTATTATTTAATTTGATAAATATAAAATACTAAAAAATAAATATTTTTTAAAAAACAAAATAAGACGTGGAAGAAAATTAATTCTCAGAATTTAAAAACGTATATATCAGTAAATAACGTATAATATTTAATATATTACAAAAAAACATGTATTTAAATATAATTAAATCAAATATAAAATAATTCTCATAAAGTAATGTACAATAAAATTAAATACAAAACTGTCCTTAAATTATCACTAATAATTTAAAAATCATATGAAATGCAATATAATGGATATTATTAAGGTAAGTAATTTCAATTGCAGTCTTAAGCTACTTACAATCACAATTCATTGTAGGTTGTTCGGTTGTAGATAATAGAATCTAAATAGAATTCACAATAAATTCAGATTTACCTAATACACTTAATGTTTATATTAATAAAGATTTTTAATTTAAAAACTTTTAAAAACTAAAATAACATGAAAATAACAATAGGTACATATTTTATTAAAATAAAGTAAAATTAAATAAAAATAAAAAATAAAAGTAAACATTCAAAATCTATAGTGTTTATAGTGTAATATTAAATTTACTAAACAATTTATAAGATGTTTAAATTTAAAATAAACATTTATATATATCAAATGTGTTTTATAATAATACATAAATAATAAATAATATACAAAAAATATATTGTTTTTTTTTTTAAATTTTGATTAAAATTAAAATTATAAACTATCAGTTCATAAAATATAAGGTTGATACAATTTAGAAATCATACGAATATTATAGTAAATAATTAATATTAAATATAGTCACAAATACTACGTATAATATGTCTATAATACCTTTTTATAGTCAGTTGGTATTATTCATTATGAATTACATTGTAATTGACTAAATTTTAATTAATATCCTTCGAAAATAAAAAAAAATTAATTAATATTTTTTAATGCATATTTGTATAGATTTAAATGAAATTATATTTAATAACTTAAAATTATCTTACCTTGAAAATATAAGAATCTTTTTCAAGTGAACCATGCAATATTTTGGTAAAATTTGTATTTTATTTTATTTTTCATGAAATTTTAACTATTAATTATATTTTATATTTTATTTTATAACACGTATTTACTTAAAATATATTTTATAAATCGGTTTCATATTTTAATATTGTTAAATGAAAACCAAGTTAAAAAAAATATTTTAATATTTTAATTATTCTTATAGTCATAAATTATGTTTTAGAGGTTTATTGTAAAAATAAAAAGTCAGTTTGTATATTATATGTATAAATAATTTAAACACATCAATTTTCTTTTTAATTTTAAAATAACAAATGTATCTTAAATAGTTAGAAATAAAATTAAAACAATTAATATAATTAAAAAAGACTAAAATGTTTTGATTGATAAGTATTGGTTATAATGGGCAATATTGTGTGATATCTTGAGATCCATTATAACCAATTTTAATGCACAAGTATAATATAAATTTATTTTTAACAATCACATTTAATTTAATTACATAATAACTATTGAACACAATGAAAAATACATAATAACTTGTTTAATATAATAATTTGAATATTTAAATATACCTTATAATTTTTAACTAACCTCGCGATAAAAAAAATATTCAACGTGTTCAAATATATCAGTGTCGGGTCCAAGTGTGATCTAAAACACAAGCGTTAAAATGTTTGATTTTAAAGGAAGATTAAAAGTAAACTACTGTTACTCCATAGAGGTACTTGTGTATAGAGTAAAATAGCGAGCGATGTCGTTTTTTAAACCGGCCGTAATTGTTAGTTTAATAAATCTTTATGAAGTGTTTTGTTATTTAATAAAATAGATGTATTTATGTAAATGAAATAAACATCCCGTTTAAGTACACCGAGGGACTTGATAAGGATGTAGTATAATATTATAACCTACCTAAATTCACACGTCCAATAATAAGCTTACCCCTCTTCTCAGTCATGACTGGTATTTAAATAAATACAGTGTGCTTATAGATTCACTTGGCTGAAACAGCTAGCATGGTAAAAATCATTTCAATGTTGATCGACGACAAACAACATTGACCACTAGGTTAGTTATAAATTGCATGCTCTTCATGACTTAGAATTTTTATCGAAGTAGATTTTTTAAACTGTATTGTGTTTTTATAGCTAATGTTTGACTTGTAGCTATAGCTAGGTTGCTATGGCTCGCTGGTTTTTGGCTGCGTGCCTTTTAGTGACGTTCATTGCAGTACAAAGTTTGATAGTACCAAGGGGTTACCGTTTAGACTTACATCCATACCCAGGTGACGGTGTATTCAAAGGCAAAGTTCGCATTGACATCACCAATACAGGAAATCAGTCCGTAGATTCTGTTACATTAGACGTACACTCATCTCTCAATGTGGTCGATCGTGAGGTTAAAGTCACTCGTGTTCCGAATTTGGACTCGTCAGAAGAAGATGAAGTTTCGATGGAAGAAACGTATGTATAAAAAAATAATTTTGTTTTATTTTTGGAAACCATAACTGTAAAATGTTTAAATATTTTATAGTTCATTAACAGTCACAAAATTAGAAAAACGAAAGGATATACATAAGTTTCAAATTACAACAAAACAGAGCCTTAAGAAAGATGTTACATATCAAGTGGAAATTTTATTCGACGGGACTCTAGGAAGTGATTCATCTAGTCCATTTTATCAATCAACGTATTCTAATTCAAAACATTCACAACTGAAGAAGTAAGTCCTTAAACTTTTATCATTATAGCATTTTTATTTTCTAAATATATTTTCAGATGGTATGTAGTAATGAATTTATTAAAAGGAGGAGGGGCGCATTATGTATTTCCTTGTTTCGAAAAACCTAATCTAAAAACTTGGATAGAGCTATCAGTTGCGCACAAAGGAGACTTTCATGTTCTAACAACTATGCCATTGGTCGATACAACAAATGTGTATGTATATTTTTCTTATACAACTTGTTCAAAAAAATGTTGATATTTATATGTGTGTAATTTACAGGACTTCTGAAGGCGTATGGGTTCGAGATCATTTTTCTAGATCACCGCCAATGTCTGTAAATTCTTTAGCCATGTTCCAATCTGATTTTAAGCATCCACCAATAGGCGGTAAGTTGTTAACAAAATAGTAAAATTATAGAAAAAAAAAAACAAATAATATTATAATTCATATGCAGAGAACAATGGAGCTAAAGTTGGTGTGTGGGGCAAAGAAGATATTTTAAGATCGTTAAATACAGCACAAAAAATGCTTCCAGCAGTTCTAGTAAATTTGGAACTTTATATGTCTAGACCATATCCACTGCCAGAATTAAACTTAGTGGCACTCCCCGGTTACACTGATGATAAACCTATTGATGCTTGGGGGTTACAAATGTTTAGAGAAGTAGATCTTTCTAAGAAACGCGATGATTTTTGGATAGCTCATCTTCTCGCTAAATATACATCATTACAATGGACCGATCATCTCACAACGCCACTGTTTCCGACATCATTAACCCTAGCATTATCGAAATTCTTAGCTGATAAGGTGGCATGGCAGGTAAAACTATTATACCTAAGCACTTACGAGGTTAAGAAAATTAATAATTGTGTTATTGATTTTAGTTAGAGAAACCAGTGTTCAATTCATACGTAAGTGACATGTATGGAATGTATTTAGAATATGATAAACCTGGTTTTACAGAAATAAAATCACAAATGGAAGCTCTGAATGCAACAAAAAGTAAAATTACATATTCAATTAATTGATACAAATAACCAACCTTTTATGTTTTTAGTTCGTTTTGTATTGGGAATGCTCGAACACATATTTGGGCCTCATTCATTCAGACAAACAATCCAATATTTTATGTCTAGCAAGTATGTTTACAATTCAAATACTTAATTAAGTATTTTTAACCTTAACAATTGTTCTTTCGACAATACTCAAATAGTCAAACCATCCATTTCCAATAACGAGTGCACAGACTTAAAAATTAAATTAATTATTTATAAATCATTTATTAAATCTATTTGAACTCATGGTTTGATAACTAGGATGTGTAGCTAAAATATCCAATCTTCATAAAATTGAAGTATTTAAAAATATATCACTCAAAACAATTTCTAATTGTTATCTCTATCAATTATTTTTAATTTTACTCTTAGTAATGATTTTCACGTGAAAAAAATGATCGATAAAGCTAAGACTTTTAATAATAATACATTTTATATTAAGCTTGTAAGCCACCATTTCATTTATAAAAAGCTTATACATCTCAACACTTCCAAAAAATCCTCGTTGTGGGTCAAAGATAACATAGTATCGTAACCTTCTTTAGTAATACATAATAGTTTATGTAATTATATAATATGGTCATTTTGTAAATCTATATTAAAGTGTCACTAATAGATGGCTTTTTAATCATACTAATTATGTATGTTAAAATCAAAGCGCTGATAAAACACTGTTGTTGTAATTTTAATTTAAAAACAGTGATTAAAACATTTAATTATTTACTTTGTAACATCATTAACATGTATGTATTCATGTTGAAATATATTTTGAATAAGAACTGTTGACATCCATAAAATTATTAATAATATATAAATATATTTTAAAGAGAATATCATGCTTACTCTGAAACTGATTTTTGGAACAAGCTGTCTGATGGAGCATACCATGCTGGTGTATTGATCAGAGTATGTTATAAATTCAACTTAATATGTCAATTATTTACATATAAATTATATTATGTACCTACTTCAAATAAGATACAATTTATAATTTAATATTTCAGAATCAAAGTCCAGTTTCGATTGAACAAATTGTAAGGCCGTGGTTACAAGCTGATAGGCTACCTGTGGTTACATTTAGGAGAAATTACATAAATACAACCGTTCAAGTTATGCAGGTAATGTTTTTTAGTTAATAATAACAAATATTGTATTTTAAAGTAATTACAATGCAATACAATATACATGTATGTCAATTAGGAACCATTTGTATTAAATGACGACGAGGATGATGTTTCATCCCCTGCAAAGAACACTAAAAATTATTTATGGTGGATTCCTAATATTGTTGTATCGCAAAATAATTTGACTGTACCAGTCAGAAATATAAGTTGGTTAAAACCAATAGCAAGTCAAGAGGTAGAAATGAAACAATATAATTTCACAAATAATCAATTCGTACTTTTCAATCCAGGGAGTTTAGGTAAATCATTATAAAATCAAATTCGCTATCGATGAAAATATTTAAACGATTTTATTTACTGATTTTAAAATTTTGTCAAATTTTATTTGAAAAATAATTATTTCAGGACCATTTATTGTTAACTATGACCTAAAGAATTGGGAACTAATAGCTCAACATTCCAAACGTTTCCCAGTAAGCATTCGCCAACAGTTGTTACATGATTCGCTAACACTGGCTTTATCTGGTCGTTTGTGTTATGTATACGCATTTAATGTTAGCAAACTTATCGAGCAAGAGCCCGAGCCTGCTGTTTGGAAAACTTATTTTGGACTGGCCACGAGATTACGCACTAAGTTCCAAGGAACACCAGTGGCTCCTAAATATGATGTCAGTTATTAATGATCCATTTATTATAAATATGTAATATGATTTAATTTTTAAACAGATATACTTGAAAAAAATGTTGAAATCTGTGAATGCTGCGCTAGAACAGCCGGAAAGAGGAGAATCTAGTTGGAAGGCAAATTTTCGTGCAGAAAATAAACGTTTACTATGTGAAACAGGACATCCGACTTGTCTAACCGAAGCCCGGGATGTTCAATCGAGAACAAATACGTCAAATCCTGATGAGGACAAATTGTACGTTGAATTTTCTACTAATTTTTATTTGGGGGGGGGGGATTTACCTCTACATAGTTTTCATAATTTAACTAGTACATTTCTTTACGAAATGTAATACATTACATGACATTAAATAATAAACATTTTTATTATGATTATGATGATAATAGTACAATAATTTAATATTACTTATTACATAAGTATAGTATTTTTTTTCACTAAAAACACAAATTATATATTTTAATAATTAATTAATTTTACAATTCGATGACGGACATAATTAACAATTGCATTTTACAGTATATTAGCATTTAGCAATTGTATAAATTTAAGGTTTAGGACCAAATTAGTGTAATGAATGAAAATAAAAATATAATTTTATCTATTCACTATTATATGAAAAACTAGTGAACCAACTAAAATGCTCATTGCTCATGGTTATGTGATTAATAAGGCGTGGAAGTTATAGGAGCTAAAACAGGTAAAATATGCACGAAAAATAATCCCCTACATTGTTTCTAATACTAATCTAACTTTTTGTTTTTTTCTTTCCTATCTGATTTAAAGTACCATATTATAAATTATTAATTTTGTTTAATTGTATTAATAATTTTATTTTCAAATTTAAAGTACTTGTAATCGTCTCATAACCAGGGCCGGAAGTTTTAAGAGCTAAGATAGGCAAAATATACATACAAAATTGTAACAAAGCATGAAAAAATGTTAAATTATAATAATAAGAAATATCTTTTTAAATTGAAAAATATTTTTAAAAATACTGTAAAATTTTAATTATGTAAAACAAATTTACAAGTTAATAAATAATAGATTTACCATAAGTTAAGTCAATAAATTATCGGTGATAAGAAAAATGTCGGTATATTAGTGTGACATTTAAATCAAATGCGTATTACACCATTGTCGTCAAATTAATATCCAACTACGACGATGACAATAAATAGTTACGTAAAACAATATTGAGTTTTGATTTCAATATTATTTAAAACAATTACATTAAGAAAAAAAAATCGATTTTTTTAGATAATACAAAATATGCTTAATAGGTATGCGTATGAAAAGCAATGCATTTTTTTCCATTAAAATTGACAAAATATACAGTTTAAATTTTTAAACTTACTATCATATAATTCGAAATTATAGTTTAGTCTGCTATAAATCAAGAGTATACAAAAACTTCCGAGCCCTAATTATCAACAATATTGAATATGAATAAATTGTGTATTTATTGATTGTTACATTTTAATTATCATAGATTCTTGGATAATTACTTGTGTATACTTCTTGGATACGGAACACTGGACGAGTGGGAATTTGGGTTACATAGGATTATGTACTATCCAAAAAATAAGTCTCAAACAGAAAGATTGTTTATATTTAGATCATTAGCTAGCTGCCCTAAAAATGAAACTAAATTTGTCAGGTAACTTTTAATAATAGTGACATATTGAAACCAATATAAACTAAATATAATTTAAATTGTATTCACATGTACATCTATACATAAAAGAATGTTGAATTTGACGTTAATGAGTGGAGACCATAAGTTTAGTGAGGAGGATATGTTAACAATGTTGACAGTTATGAGTACTGTATCATTGGGACATGAAACAATGTTCAAATTCATGATGAAAAACTTTGAATATCTAAGCACAAAGTAAATATAATAATTATGATACATATATATGTGCAAATCCATTATTTTTCGAAAACAAATATAAGAATAACAATGTTGTGGTTTTTAGGTTGGAAAAGACTGTATGGGAATATTTTGTTAAAACGTCATTCAACAATTTTAGAACTGAAGAAGGACTAAATAAGGTTTGTACTGTTTGTAGTGATTATGAAAATATAATTTTTTAAATAAAATAAAACATAATTAATGATATGTCTGTTTTATAGGCCACCGAGTTTTATCAAAGAAATAAACGGCATTTTGTTTCTGTGGATGATATTATAAAAAATGCACTAGAGAAAGTTAGGATTCAAGTTGATTGGGTAAGGAAGCATCTTACACCCTTAGATGGATGGCTAACGAATGCTTTACAAGAACCATGGAGACCACACGAGTTCCAATTCAGAGATGTGCCATCATTTGTTGTTGGATAAATCAATATATTTAACACTAAAAACTACATAGTATTAGGATTTTAATTAAGTTATTTTTTTTCAATTTTAAAACATTTTAAGATGTGTATAATAATAAATGATTTTCTATATTAATTTTATAACATAATATGTCACAAAATATTTTATTGAACTACCATTTAAACGATGCATTTTCATTTATAATAGCAGCAGCCTCCAAACTATTGATAAATTCGATGTATGACGACTTCTTAGAAATGTGTACTGTTAGTTTGCCACAATGGTTCTGTGAAAAAAAGTAAATACAAAACAATAAGATGGAAAAATTATACAAAGAAAATATATCCTTTATATATAAATAATTGTAAACATACTTTTTCGAAATTAATACAGGAGTCTAAAATATCCGAAGTAGAAGGTCTAGCAATAATTGTATTGGCTGCAAGTTGAGTATTATTGGGGGTGTAATCTTTTAATGCACTTAATTGATTCATAAGCACATCTATCGAACTATTTATTTTTTTCTAAAAAAAATAATATAAATTAAATGAACTGGTTAATTATAACAAACCAATTTCTCCATATATATTTAATATTCATAGTGGTTAATAGATATTATGTATAATTTACTATATTTCAAGTTTTGTAGATCATTTTCAAGTCATCAGAAATAACAATTTTTTTTAAATGAAAGTACAAAATATAATTAAATTTCTTTTGTATAATATTTATATTACAAACGTTTTATATGATAACAAACAATTTGTTTTAAATAAATAAATGGTATAAATTGATTTTTTTATTATTTTGATGATTGTGGATATATTTGATATATGTTTGAATTATACTACAAAGTACAAAGTCCTTCGAAGTAGGCCTCTACGAGAGATTTAACTCAGTAATATGTACTTACTTTTTCCTCTGAATTTCCACTCAATTGTTCAAAATCTACGTTATCTACAAGGCGTAAACGTTTTTTATTATCAGATGGACAGCCATCCAGTAATAAAAGATTGACGGTTTCACCAAATCCTTCCATTATCTTGGACAGTTCGACCGCAATATTTCCACCCCATGATTCACCAATGATTGTGAATGGTCCTTCCGCCTGAATTTGTCTCAAAGGCTATAAATAAATATAAGTACATTTATGAACTTTTAAAAATGTATTGTATAATAGTTACCCATAGTAAGCCTAGCGCTGCATTTTCAACAGAGTTAATGTACGATGGAAATTTAGCACAAAAGACTGGATGCATAATTTGATTGATTAAAGGTTGTATCCGCGAAACTCCTAACCCAGGAATAATGAACACCGGTAATAGACTATTATTACCAGTATTAGGAAGACTTTTGGATGTACAATTTTCAAATCGTGGATATTCTGGTAAATCTATATTGAGGTTAAGTAATTCGTCGATGGTTTTAGGTAAATATTCTGAGATTGAATTAAAGTTTTCTAAATAAAATAAAATAAATGTATGAAAACATTATCAATAAACATACTATTAAAATATATTTATGATAAAACATATAGAATATAGATTCAGTATTTTAGATCGTAAACTAACCATGTTCAGATATTAACGGATCACTGAAAATAACTGAAATGGGTTTAGAATCAATTATAGACTCTACCAATTTATTCATGTACTTTAATATGGTTTCTGGTTTTCGAACGGATTTATCACACTGTATGTTAATGCAATTAGAATGTGCGTCGTTTCTTGACTCACAAACTGCGTTTGCATCACTCTGCATGCATATGAAATGCTTTAAGCCTGGTAAAACGTTTCTGCAAGCTTTGTCAATGTTCTTTAATTTTGTGTCACTCTGAAATGTTTAATAATAAAATTAAAATAGATTTTTGTATATATTTATGTAAATATAATGTTTTATTTATGTAGTCAAATATACCATTTCTACACAAAACAATGCCTCGATTTTTGAATACGATGTGAATTCCCGTAACAATATTTCTCCATCTTTTATAGTATTAAATCTGTCAGCCGAAGTCATAATAAACGAAACATCGGAATACTTTTGAATTAGTGAGTATATAGTTCTTTGACTTCTTCTCATTATTGAATTGGCACCATTAATGATGAATATCAATTTTTTTACGTCTTGTTGTAGAAGCCAGTTAACTGTTTTAATCCATAAATTCGTCGCTGAACCAATAATTACGTATGCCATTTCTTTTTTAACAAAACTATCATCTGAATTAATTGTTTCAATTATTTTTTCTGTATTATTGATACTAAATGAAACGAATAAAACAAACTGTTAATACATTTATAAGAACTATACTGAAAACAATTTCAATCGCAATCAATTTTTTGATCATACTTATTAGTAGATATTGTATTGGTTTTTGGCATTTGTTCATACAATTTACTGACTATTTTATCCTTGATACAATTTTCAACAAGCTGCTTGAGATGGTTTTTGGTTTCGACAGAAGAATTTACTATGCTTAATAAGCCTTGTACGCCATACAGTGAAATATTTTTTAAGAACATATACATACCTGTGCAAAATAAATTAAAATGTAGGTACTTTATTGTATTTATATTTAACCATTATTCTTACCAATTTCTGTGTGAACACTCACATCTTGTGAACCAATGTGTATAAATGAGCCAAACGGTTTTATACATCGAAGAGAAGCCCACAGGAATTCGGTTGGTATAGCATTGATAACGATGTCGCATCCTTTTCCCTTTGTTAAACACCTTAGTTGTATTTCAAACTTGTTATTACTGAGATCTAGTATGTTGCCGCTACTCAACTATTAATTGTTGCAAGAATTCAACATTTTTCATTTATCTAAGTTTAAATGTTAAGTCGCTAAAACTATTTTTGAAGATTCTATTATTCATTACCTTTGGAAATAAACTTTTTATAAAGTCAGATTGATCATTATTATATGTAGTTACGTAGATCTTACAATTAAATCCTAGAGCAACTCTTATAAATGCTTGACCATCTAATGAACACCCATTATGTATAAGAATTGAATCTCCAAATTTGACACGCGCTTTAATTACCATACAATAGTAAGCCTGTAACAATTTAAAAATAGGAATAATTTTAAATTTTACAAAAAATAAGTTCAGACTATTATTATTTATTACCATTGAGTAAGCTAATGGATATTTTACTGATTCTTCTAAGGTAAATTCAGTATCTACATACCACTTCAAAATATCATCAATTTCGTATCGCTTACTTTTAGTTTTATATTTTAAAATACCCATTACATTTTTTCCTTCATGGCCTATACCCGAGTATTGAGTACATACTTCATCTTCCTTTATTAACAATACCATCATTTATAATATTATTATTATTATTAGTAATATAATATTTAGCAATACAATTAATTAAAATATTAATAAGTATTTATTACCAATGTATTTGTTTTAATAGAATCCATATACTTGATGGTTAATCCACTAAAAATAAATAAATGTTTTAAAAAATAAAAAATAATTTATTTTTTTATTTTTTATTCATACCTTTCCTGATTAACATATTTTTGTAATTCATTAGTATTTAAATCTGTAGAGAGATTTTCTATACAAGGAAGTATACTATAACTTCCCCAGCTCTTATCTTTTAATATGTTTTGCCTTAACCCTTTAAATAGTTGATCCCTAAAGAAGGTTTTGGTTAAATCAAACAATTGTTCACCATCATAAAGTATGACATATCTAAAAATAAAAACAATGGTAAATTTGAAATCACTTTTTTATTTTAAATACGATATTTTTACCTAAAACCAATCGCAGATTTAATATTTTCAATTTTTTGCACCACTTGCAAAGAATTTTCTGAATCAATTTTAATCAAAACTATTGGCGAAACGTTACTAGATAACGACTTAAGTCCTTGTTCTATGTTATCGGTCCATGAGCTATTTTTAGTACTAACTTCTAAAATTTTGTTCGGTAATTTTACTATTCGTGTTATTAGACGATAAATAGAACCATTATGCTTATATTGAACAATTGTGGTATATGTATCATCAACCGTTAAATTCTTTATCAAAACAAATACTTTTCCTATGCATTTTTTAATATCTTTATTTAATTTCTCGTTTAAATGTTCAGTTACCAAAAGTAGTACATGATTTGATTCTAAATCTGTTACTTGAAAATTTGAATATTCTTCAACATCTGCCTAATACACAAACAATGCAATAAATATCTTAGGTTATTATAATATAACTTAAAGTAAGTTATAACCTTTAAAAATGGCTGTATTTCAAAAAGTCTTTTAAATGATTCCATTAATATAGCATCATTAATTTTTAATTTTGTTTTCAACTTAAACGACGGAAGATAGACTGTATTTTTGACTAGTTGCATACAAATGCTTAAAAACTGCATAAAATTCTAAACAAATAAATAGTTTAAAAAATAAAAAATCTTTTTTATAATTACAATTATAAATAATAATTAATAAAAATTACTTGAACTTTTGGATTAGGTTGTTCGATAAGCTGAACTTTTTGAACATTCAAATTTATAGGTCTTGGTTGAATGCTTGGAAATGTGGAAGTTTTTAAAGTTTCAATTTCTATGCCAGGCCCTCTAATAACATTAGTTCGAGTATCAAGTGTAATATAAATCAATGATCCGGGGCTAATATTTTTGATTATTTCTTTATCGATAACTAAACTTCTAAACCAAGATGGAAGCAAAGGTAAGTGATGTGATTGAAAATCAGCAAACATTTTTAACTGCATCATTGAGTTGAGATTGATGTTAAGATCGTTTTTCCAAAATATAATTGCCAGGAAACCTAAAAACTTATAAGTAATGTAGTAATGCAAGTATTGTGATTTGTTAATAAGTACCTATTATGTATTTTATAAAATACAATACCTTTATCGTGAATAAGAATTCTTTGAATGTTACTGTAAGGAGTTGAGATATGGATATTATTTTCATAAAATACTCTATATATTTCATTATCGATTATCCATTCATTTTCAATATTAAATTCATAATCTGTTGGTGGTTCTGGGCTAATAAGATGGTTACTATCATCCATGTACACCAATCCAGATAATAATACGTGCCGAGACTCAATTACTTCAAAAGAACCTGTTCCTGGTTGAATTTGTGTATAGAAACCACTAGATTCTAAAATAATATTTAATTTTATAATAAATTTGGTGAATAGCATGTTTAAGAAGTAGTATTTAGGCATTTCATACAATTGACATTTAAATTTGATCCGTGTCAAAGTGTAAGAATTAATTAAACATTAGTGTGTGAAAACCCTTATGCTGACAAAATACGAATTCCCGGAACTATGATAATAATCAAAATAAATCACGCAAAAAAATTAAAATCTAATGAAACACAGATTAGTTTTATTTTTTATGACATTTGTTCTTAGTTTACTAACTCGATCATAGCTCGGATAAAATTTATACAAATACTACTTGTGAACATACGATTTATAATTTTGAATAATAAAAATCGGATGGAGATAAATCGTTATTAATTATTATAGGTTATAATTCTATCAACATTTTAATTACAATCACTACTAAAAAGTTTTGTGATAACATACATTTTTTTATTTTCAGTACATAAACTTTTGAATAATATTGTAATACTTTTTTATATCTAGTGCTTAAATTTAAAATTGTATGAAGTATTAATTTCAAAATATTTTTTAAATTTTAAATTTTGATGAATTTAAAATGTTTAAAAGAAAAAATATAAATGTATTTACGAAATTTTAAATGAAATAAGGATAAGAATCTATGAGAAAACTAGCATTTAATTAATAGGCAATAATACAAATGAAAAAAACTAGCTACATATTATTGTAAGATTAATATAAATTCATCACTCCAATCAGAATCTGATGGAATATACTTTATACTTTAAAAGCACGAAAAAAATAGTTACAAAATATTAAAATGTAGGTAATAATATTTGAGTATAGAACTTTATGTATTTAAGTCAAAAACATTTTAATTATATGCTTGCTGGTTGTTTTGGTATTTAAAATTTATAACTATAAAAATAGTTTTTGTAATATACTTATATAATGTAATACAATATAAATATAGTATTTACCTTCTGCGGTAGAAATTAAAGGCGTATGAACCAAAACGTTTTCAAATATTATTTGGTATGATTTATTTAAGATTGCTGTTTGTTTATTTTCTAGAGATTTCGACACTTCTGTCTAGAATAATAAAATAAATTTACTAATTTATTAATAAATTACTTATTATTATGTATTTATTATATACATACGATGAAAAATGAGAAAGGCACTACAGCTGTATCATTAACTTTATGTCCTAAGAGATGTCTCGATGTTTTATCCCGTAGGCAAAGTTGTACATAATCTAAATTTGACTAAAAATCATAATACATATGAATAATAAATTATATTTTATTGTGTATAATTAAAACTTACATTGCTATAATGTGTGTTAATTGGCCAAGTTTCTTCATGATTCCAAGATACAAGAGGAGCTAAGCTCGGGGTTCCTCTTGAAACAGGATACTCTGGTGGAGGGTAAATTAAATCCAAATTAAAGTGAAGACCGTTAGAATATAGTTCACCAAGTGTTGTTAGAAAATGTTTAAGTGGACTTTTACTTCCTCGTTTTGCTACAGAGACAATTTTGCATGAACTATCTAAGGACGATTTCAATATTCCTTGAAATAGTCCATGAGGAGCTATTTCTATTACTATAACATTTTTAGGTATTTTTTGAATTGCTTCGGAGAAATAAACAGTTTTTTTGAAATTATGTGCATGATATTCTCCAGAGCACCACTGCGCTAATTCACTATTCCAGTTTTTTTCAGGCACTGAAGTTGATATCCATTTTGAAGATCGTTTCTTTGGATTTGGCACTGCCTGAAAATAATTAAATGAATGTGGTAAATTGAAATTACCAATATAATAATTATAAATATATTAAATATTATTCCAATAAATATAAATTTACTTTTTCAATAAATTTCTGAACAAATTCAGCTTGTCGTTCAACCATTCTTGAATGATATGCAATACCATTTGAATTTACAGTCCTAACAAAAATATTTCGTTTTTTCAGAGTTTCAATGTAATTTTCCATATCATTAATTGGGCCAGATAAAGTAACATTATCCTCAGAATTGTGGCATCCTATGTCAATACTAGATGGCAGATCTGGTATATTTTGATAATTTAAGCCTAGAATAATCAAATTGATAAAATATTTTCTTACCATATATTATTTTATAAATCACACTTACCTACCGCTGCCATAAGACCTTTTTCTGGCTTTAAGAATTCAGATACCTTTCCTCTAGAATATGCTGCCATTAAAGTTTCATATACATTGAAACACCCATCAGCGTAAGCACATCCATTTTCACCCAATGAATGCCCAAACATGAAATCGGGGTGAATACCGAGTTTTGCTAATAAATCTACAAATGCGATCTAAAATACACCAATTAAATTTAAATAGTAGTTATTTATTTATATTTATTATAAAATCACGTATCAATAATGATATAAAAATGATTTTGTTTTAATAATGATAAATTCTATAACCATTAAAGACTTAATTTCAGAATTTTTTAGGGAATGCAAAACAATTTACCAATAAATGGATCTTAATTCGATACACATGCAGTAAAACTACTTTTTTTATTAAACTTTTTAAAAATTTAAACATTGGTTGGGTTTTCAAAAACTAGAGTTGAATGTGTGAATATAATGTATACATACATTTATAGGTAATAAAAAAGATGAAACGAATATTAATATATTTTTTTAATTAAAAATCATAAAACAAAAGTAAATTTAGATGATACTTTAATATGGATAAATTTATAATGTTCAACAAATATATTATCTAACTAAAGAGATTTTAAATTTAAAAATAATCATTTATCAATGAACATTTCTAAGATTATCAAAATGTTTTTATTCGTGTTGAAAACCATCTATCTATAAGTTTTAATAATAAATTAAAATTTTTTTATCTATATTGGAAATAAATGCACATCTTTACAACTTGAAAATAACGCTTCTGAACAGTTAATTTCACTTACGTGCATCGTAGCTATTGCTAAGAAAGAAATTACTGGTTTTTGTTCAAGAATTTTAGGATCTGGATTTGTTAAAATGTCAAAAATATCATAACCAATAGGTCGAATGTATTTATCACATCGTTTAACACTATCAACAAAGCATGGTATTTCCATTAGATCTGTTGCCATTCCAGGCCACTGAGATCCCATGCCAGCAAAAACAAACCATACTGGACGATTAAATTCCCCTATTTCCTAAAACAAAAATACAATATTTATACAATGCCTAAAAGTAAATAATCTTTTTGAATGTGTAATATACTTACTTGTACGCCAAATGTTGGTGAAGCTTCTGAGTTAAGTATTGCATAACCTCTATGAAAATGACCATTTATATTTTCACTAAATGCATTTTGAATAAGTCCTAAATATTCGTCATCTCTAGGTATAGATTTAACTCTATCTAATGCTTCATACAGGCCTTTTTCTGTTCTTGATGACAATATTACTAATCGTTGACTAGGTCCTAGTTGCGAATATGACTTAGTTTTGGGATTTTGTTTAAGTAAAACATGGCCAATAGAAGATGGCATTCCCAAAGTTGTTGTAGCAACAATAGTTCCTTCTAACTTTGTAGGTTCCGTGACCACCTATTAAAAATTATTTAGAAGTTAACATACATATACTTATTGTATTAGATAAATTTTACCTTCATTTTTTCTTTCTTCAAAGCATCAATTTTATTATTTGGTGACTCATAGTGGATATTAGGTGGAATAATACCAGAATCTAACGCTATTAATGCTTTTACAATTGCTATCAAACTCGATGCACCTTCGGTATGTCCTAAGTTACTTTTTATTGATCCAATTAGTAAAGGAGAGATCCTTTGATTTTCACAGAAAATTTCAGATGATACATTCAGCTCTTTTTCTTCATAATACTAAAAAACATTTTATATTTAAGATAATCAATTAAGTTAATATATTTAAAAAATGAATGGCCTATTACTTTGCAAGCAGATCCATCAGATTCTAAATAACAAATATTTGCTGGTGAAACTTTACAATCTTCATAGAATGATTTGAAAAATTCTCGGAATGAATCTTCAGATGGTCGTATAAAGCTTATTGCTTTTTCCATGCAAATACTAGCATCACAATGGAGAATAGTACCATAAGAACGTAATGCATCAGTAGATCTCTGTAGTAGAAGTACAACAACACCTTCGCTTCGACCGTATCCACTAGCTGTAAATACAAATTTAATATTTAACAAAAATAAAAATTATAATTATAAATGCATACCATTTTCGTCAAATGACTTGCAAATTCCATCAGGACTAAGTTTATCTAATCCGATCCAATGTTTTGCCATATCTGGATGCCAAATAACATTGGTTACGCCAACCAAAGCTGCTTTAATCCTGCCTTTGGCTACATCCTCAGCAGCTTGTTTTAAAATTTCTATACCACCAATCCAGGATGAATCAATTGTATAACTGGGTCCTTGTAAGTTAAATATGTTAGAAACTCTATTTGCCAAAAGAGCTCTCACATGTGCAAGAAGCCAAAATGGAGTAGTTAATTTCTCATCACATCCAATCGCTTCACTATCACTGACACATGAAGCCGTGTAGACAGAAGTTTTTGATCCGTAAAAATGTTTCGGATTCAGTCCTCATCAGGGGATTAGATAAACCAAAAAGGATTAATACCATATGAAAATTAATCATATATTTATTTTGAACTTAAAATACCTGCATCAATTATTGCTTCAAAAACTCTCTCCAATAAACATCTTGTTAAAGGATCCAATGTTCTTACAACTCGTGAATTAATTCCCATAAAAGTATCATCTAATTTTTGAAGTACACTTATTTTTCCTGTGGCTGCTGGAACTCCTGGCCATTCATCTAAAATTATATAATTTTTAAATTTCAATAAATATTATTAAGCCGTTTGTACATAACTTACAATAATTTGTACTAAATTTTTATATTGAAAAATAATGATAATATGTTATTATATTATTAAGTGCTAAAAAATAAATTAAGCGTATTTAAATGTTGATATTAACTATTAACTTATAATAATTATAATATATTAAATTAGTATTTACATTTGTATTATTCTTTATTTTGTAATCAAAAATATAGTACGATATTATAATAGTTAATTATACTATATTTATTATAGGATATTACATGATAATTAATAATGAAAAAATAGGATACTTATATTATGCAATAGATACCATAAATAAAGCAAAAAAAAAAAAAAGCGGGTAAGTGGGTATCGCTCTGCTGTATATTAGGGGGTGGGGTGGACCTCGGACTAGGGTAGGTTAAATTTGAATGCAATGATAGGTATTATTGTATGCGAAAAACGATTCTGAACGAAGATGATTTGTCAGTTTAGGGTATATTATATTTAAATATTGTCATATATTCTATTTTAAAACAAATAGTATAGTTACTATATGTTACTATAGTTACTTTATAGTATCTGTTTATTAATAAAAAAAGTATTTGGCCAACATACGCAATATGAGCGTATGAAATTTAATTTAAATTTTGACATATTTCGTATAAATTCGAACTTTAAGCACTTATAAAAAAAAATTGTAACTAACGATTTCGGATTTTTTTTTATCACTTTAAGAAAAACTTATAAGAAACTTTGTATTAAATTTTCAAGATTTTCTGGCCACCCAAAAAATGTTTAATTGGCATTTGAAGAAAAAAAACTTAGAAAAGTCGAAAATTTCAATTGTCTATAAGTAGCTTAAAAATGGTCAAAATATTTTGAAAATTTAACTGTAAAGAGATAACCATAATATAAAAATTTGGTGAAAATTTCAAGTATTTACAATAATTCGTTTTTGAGTTACAGCAAAATCAAAAAATCGATTTTGTCGAAAATTGGTATTTCGTAAAATTGCCATTTTTCTGTCACTTTTTTTTTGGTTTTTTTTTATTTTTTTGAAAAATATTTGAAAATTTTAGTTTTGACCCCCCCCCCCCCAAGTACCTATTCAAAGAGGGGCTGAAGTCAAAAATCGGAGCATTATTACTGCTCCAAATGTTGTCGTCAGACACAAAAAAAAATAAACACATCATTGTAAAATCAATACATTCTTCACTTCGTTCAGAATCTAAAATAGGAACAGTTCATAATTTTACAGATCTAGGAAACAATATTGCAATCATGGTAGAAGTGTGGAGGAAATAAGACGTAGAATA
This sequence comes from Schizaphis graminum, assembly GCA_020882235.1. Classification (NCBI taxonomy): domain Eukaryota; kingdom Metazoa; phylum Arthropoda; class Insecta; order Hemiptera; family Aphididae; genus Schizaphis; species Schizaphis graminum. Next base: position 85,629,782 of record CM037032.1, on the reverse strand, counting down.
GCGCAAGCATAGCAAATTTTAACACATTTTCACAACAAAAGCAATAAATTTAGACCCCTAGCGGTCTCTTGTCTAAATTTTGACGTGGAGCATGGAGTAATAACTTAAATAATTCTTCATATAAAAATAAACTCGAAATCGAAAATATTAATACAATAATACCATTAAACAGTAGTGCTAGAGTTTTTAAAATTTCACAAACAAAAAGAATAAGGAAAGAAAATATCAATGGAAATAAATAAGCCAAAAACAATTTAAAAAGAATGAAGATAAGGGGATTGAATGTATAATAACTAATAAGGAATAATACTAGTATAACGATAATAATTTATAAAAAAATTCATTGAGAGATAGGATTAGAAACAAGAACAACAATATCCATGAACCAAGTGATAGACTTGATTGATTATACTGTAATAAATACATAATGCATAGATTCAACAGAGCTTTAAGAAACTATAAATGGCAAGAGAAATATATAATTTAATCAATTCTAAAATTAGAACTGAAAACAGTATAGATGTTGAAATCAATGCTATGTTATTTAATCTTAATCAAATATTAAAAAAAAAACAATTAGGTACATCAGTATACAGTTACCATTTACCTATATAGTACCTACTTTAAATAAATGATACATTTTTGGAATTATCGTTTAAATATTCCGTTATTTCGTAGCTGATAATCAGGTTACGTCAGTGGGGTATATAGAAATTGGTATATACAGTAGAAGCCGCTTATTAGAAACACTTTGGGACCAAAGTGAAATGTGTCAATTAAATGATTGTTTCTAATAAGCGATTTGTTTGATTTGTACTATGAAAAAAAAAATGAAAAATACGCGGAAAATTTATTTATAAATGTATTTATTTAACTATGTACGTGTGTATATGTATATTATTTAAAATATTTATCGATCGAAGTTTGTTTTTTAGTGTCAAGTAACTCCATAACCATATTTTAAAAGGTAAGATAAAGTAACGTCCAAAATATAAACGTAACGACAGCAAAGATAAGATTAAATTACATTGGTTATTGCACGCATAATCGGTGTATCTGTTAACTGACCTTCGCTTAATTGTTTCAAATAACCGATGTGATGTTTCAATAATCCGATTTATTTTCAATGTTCTAATATACGGCCGGTCCGTCCTGGTACATTTTGTTTCAATAACCCGATTGTATCAATTATCCGTGTTTCTAATAAGCGGCTTCTACTGTATATCAATTGCGCCAGAAATCACAGGTAAAAACAAAAAAATTATGAGATTCATAAAAGTTATACATTAACTGCGCTGGACGATATTGAGGTCCAAAAAAGGTTATACATTAATTGCGCTGGCGATACTAAAGTTACTACAAATGCCTGTGAGAAGTTTCACTCAGCATTAGGAAAATACTTTTACTCAGCACACCCAAATATTTTTGTATTTTTTGAAGTTTTAAAACTTATACAAGTACATCAAAATTAATAGTATTCAAAAAGAAAAATATAAGATACAAAATAGTAAATATAAATAAAAAAAAAACAAACATCGATGATCATATTTCAAGATATAAAAAAGTACTATTAATATGTTTCAATTTGTGAACTCGGTAAGTCATCATTACAGTAAATGAAATTACAATTACACTTTTTGACAATTTATTCTATAATATGTATTTTAATATTTTACGATTTTTGAAATAACACTTTATTTTATTTGTTTGATTGTATTATTTGTATTTAAGACTTAATAATTAATTTATTATGCATACTTTTTTAATTAAAATAAGAATATATCTAATAATATTATAGTATCTAATATCTATATAATATTATATTTTTCTGGTGAAATCGATGTATACCAAATTAACTTGTGATAAATTTACTGGTGCAAAATATGTTATACCTTTTTAGTTTACGATAAGTCCACCGGTGCAAAAGATGTATAGATTTCTGGTACCTAGTCTAGAAAAATCGGTGCAATTGAAAAACACTGAGAAATTAATTTATATTAGCCCCCCTCCTATATACGCCATTGCCCTATAAATCATTTTAATTCAAGACCTAAACAAAATGTTAATATAATAATTAATTTCTCCTTATCATTCAACTGTATTTAGTACCAAAAATGCAATTATTAGAGCCATTTAGAGGTAATATGTCATACACTATAATGTAATTTTGTAAAGTTTTGTACGTTTTTTTTGGTTGTAAGTTGGTAATTTTTTTTTTTTGAGGGAAGAGGGGATGATTACTTGGTGTAACTTAAGGTAATATTTGAAATTTTTACTAATAACAATTTATATTTATAGACTTCGAAATTTAAAAATTGTTTTTATTTTTTTTTCCTATGGATGTTGCGGTACATTCAAATTGCATGCCAACTTTTAGAGAGGTCTGTCTAAATTACATGCTATATACCTACAAGTTTATCTTTATTTATCTTGTACTTATGCGCAAAACTTAATCTTTATTATAGCATCTATATAATTTTGTTGATTCGTGGTATGACAGCCTTTTATAGCGTTAATGAAACCTTTGTGTTTTTTTTTTTTTAGATAAAGGAATTTTAGTTTTTACATTATACTTGTAATTCATTTTTCTAATTACAATAATTATTTAGTCTTTACAGAAAGAAAGCTGAATAGTGACTAAATAGTAAAAAATTAATTCAAAATTTAAATACAAAGCGATAATAAATTATAAATTTATATAACAAGTATTAGAATTGAAGAAAATATAATAATAACATCAAATGTTTATATATTATTATCAGGACACGGATTTTATAAGTGTTGCTAATATTGTTATTCAATACTACAAATTATACGTATCTAATTATATTACGTTGTATTGATTATTGGTTCATTATTATAGATGTATGCGTGACACGGCAGTAACTGTACGGAGGGCTACGTCGCACGGGCATGTCAATCCCATAATATTGTCATAACGAAAATTTTTTTTTCTCTCTAACATACGATTCTAATTCGAATAATACGTCGCAACGATTACCTCGATTTGCATTCTGATAAAATATTCTTTTTTTCCACAACATGTACGAGGGATCGATAGAGGTAAATTTTTAAAATTGTATTTGGTTAATTAAATATTTAAGTTAAAAGATTTTCTATATTTTAATTTTTACAATATTTATTGCAATTCAGAATTCAGATTAAAAAAATTAAAATTGTTGCTAAATTGTGTTCCCTCGTAGGTTAGGTGTAATAAATATGTATGATTGGTGCGGATATTGATTTTTATCGTATAATTAATTGGAATTTAAAAATGAAAATTTTTTTTAACACCTCCTGAAATTAATTTCTATATTATACACCACCGCCCTTATACATATTGCGGAGAATTTGTATATTTTTTCGAAATGAAAATCGCGATAATCCAATAATTGTCGTTGTCGACACGTATCGTTGGAATTAGAAACAGTTGTTTTTGTCAAAAAAACATGTGGTGGTGAGGCCACTAGATAGCAGACTGTCTACCCTAAAAATCATTTTTTGTATGCAATAATTTATTATTGGATTCTAATTTAACATGTATGTCGTTACATTGTCATACTCTCCAATGACGAGGTACACTCTAAAGTCTATACCAGTGTTGACAGTGTTTCCCAAAGGGTGTGCCGGTGTGCGTTAAATTCGAAAGGTGTGCCGCGGCAACTTAAACTTTTTTTTAAAAAAAAACATTATAAAATGATTCTAGACTCTAAACCTACGTGTAGACCTATACTTTCACACTTTTACAAGTTTATATACTAGTTGTATTTTCTTTCAATTCGTCTTAAATAACTATATACTTATACTTTTATATACGGTATAAGTTATAACTATTATAATGTAATATAATTTAATATACCTATAAATTCTTATTTATTTAAATTTATTAATATGATTCACGAACTCATTAATAATTATGTATAGTATACAATATATATAGTATTAATATGTACTAAAAGCAAAGAAAAATAATTTTAATGATAATATAATACTTTAATCAGTCTAATCTATTATTATTATTGTCTATCGGTACATAATTTATGTATGAATATAAGTATATTAATTAGTGATTAATGGTAATATATTTATTTTTTTGTAAGTTGAAAACAATAATTTTTTTTTAAAACAACAATAACAATAAGCTACGAGTATAGTTATGTTTTGTATGAATACTGTATCATTAACGGTATTGTATACAAGAAAAGAAAAAATTGAAAAAAACATGATTGAAAGTATTTATTATTTATTTCAAGTTGATAATACATTTTTTGAGTAGTCTTATCTTAAAACATTTTTATAATTTGAATCACTTTTGTGTAGTATAATAAATATATCATATTTTAAACCTTTTAATTAAAGTCGTTTAAATCTGGAATCGAATTATCAGTGGTATCACTTATTATTGGTAATTCAGTTTCAAAGAGGATGTAATTGTATTACATGTATAAATTCTCTAAAAATGGGCTTTGAATCCAACTCAAATTCACAATTCCGATAAAATAATTTTTATCCTTCTAATTATACACATATAATCATAACTATACTCGAATAAATTATAACGATTGTTCAATTTATTATTATTAATTTATAATTAAAAAGAATTAAAAGTAGGTAGGTATAAAAAAACTTTATTCTACCTCTTTAAAAATAATCTAGCACAAACAGCTACACATAATCATAATACAAGATCTAAAAATCCAATATTTCCCAAAATAAACACATCTAAATATTATAACAGCTATCTCATAACAGGCCTGAGACTATATGAAAGGCTCTCTCCTATTATAACAAATTGTGATAACTTTAAAAACTTTAAGTTTCTTATAAAAAGATGGTTATTACACAATGATCCAACTATATGATGGTATTTTATCTATATTGTAAATTTATTTATTTATTTTGTATTATACCTCGTTATATTCTATATCTTATTTTGCTTATAATATAATATTATATTATAATATTTTCTTTTTCTCTTAGTTTTTGTTTTTCTATAACTACTAGCGGCAATTATTGTATTCTCCATTATTTATTTTACTATTGTATTCGTTCATTTAATTAATTAAATATTCTTTTATTCTTTTAGAGACTCTCGCCCAACAAAACAAGGAACTTATCCTTAGTGTTGGACGAAGCAATTTAATCACAAATATGTATATATCTCCTATTTCAAACAATTATTGCTGAATAAATTATTTATTATTATTATATTATTATAACTATTGCTAATATCAAAATTAAATAAATAATCGGATTTTATTCACTTGCCGGTTTATTATTATAATTATATTTGCTTAAATTACTATTTGTAAATAGTTAAAATTATATGCTTTAGGTTGAACTCACCTTTATTCCATCTGCAATCATTTTTGGTTACCATGTTCACTTTATTGTTCAAATTTATTCTTAGTTCATCCATGTTTTCCGACATGGGAAATTTGCCACCCACGCCGGATATGACGACTTCGAAAACATTTTCCTTATCTTCCATATTACGAACTCGAAGAGTAAGTTATATGAATAGCGAAAATTATTTTTGTAATGTATATATAATAAACGAAACCAAATGCACTACACCAAGCTGGAACAACCGACGTGCACGAAAGACCGAATAAAAAAAAAACTACGACTAGGTACGCTAGATTTGTAATTCGGTGAGGTGTATCTGATTATCGATACAATCGAATAAATTCATTACAATTGTTAGATTTTGACACTTCGACGTTCGACTTTGTAAGTAGACTTTAATTTCAAACCTATACACAAAAACCGATTGTTTCTAAATTATGTATTCCTACGTTTAAAAGGTCAGGGACAAATGATAATTAGACTGCATGACAGAATGTGCCACTATTAGTGAAAAAAAAATCATAAATAAATAGAAGCATTCAAAATGAATATATGTGATACATAATTAATTTCTCTTTTAATTAAAACACAATTCGATTTATCGTATTATTATGTAACTTGGATCTCGTTGTTACACGATAGAACATACCTATAATTTTTACCTATAAATTTAAAATATACACCCATGAGCCATGGCGTTACCACGGTTTTGAAAATAATCTACTACAAATGTATATTTTTATTCTCCATCGTATGTTTAGGCAACTACAATATCGTTAGATGATGTATAGATGAGGCGCGTTTTTCACTTATACCGCAGCAAAGCTACAGTGTTGGACTTGTCGTGTCCCCAACAGTCAACCATAAAATTACAATAATAAAATTTATAAACAATAGTAAAAGAAGAAATCACCTCAATACGTCTATATATACGACACATGACGTACTTATATCCTGCTTAAAAAACCGCCCATTATAGATTCACTATTGAGTTCAACGAATAATTTTCAGGTTATCCGATTTGAGTCCAATAAATATTTTTTAGTTGCTTGTAATTTTCTGCTTTTGTCTAACGCACGCGTGACATAGAATTTTAGACGGATCCTTTATTAATCATACCAATTGATCCAATGAAGCGATAAGAATTTTAAAACAGATTTGAATTTGTCGTCGAGTCTACTTGAAATTGACTTTCCCAGATGTTTAACTTTTTGATTTTAACTTCTCCAAAAATTGAAATACGGCAATTTTAATTACTCTTTTTTAACATAATTTTTTTTTTTAGGAATTTGGAGGAATCAAAGCTGTGAAAAAGTCAATTCCAAATAGACTTGACGGCAAACTCAAATCTGTTTTTAGAATTCTTATCGCTTCATTGATCTAATGATACGTTTGGCAAAAAAACATGTCTAAAATACTATATCATGCGTGTGTTAGACAAAGACAGAAAATCACTGTATGGAATCCTGTTAATTTGAGTTCCTTGAGGTTTAGATTATAACCTTAGAGTAATAATAATATGATATATATAATATATATAATAGTATAATATAATTTTTTTAATTATTATAAAATAAATGGTATTATCATTCCTTATGTCGACCAAAATATTTTTATCTTAACAGTAAAATTATGATTGATTATATTAGATTTGACGATTTCACGTTGCAAAATTTATTATTTAAAGTATTAGTCTACAGTTTATCGAAGAATTATTTAAATTTTGAACTTCACTGGGCTATTAAGATAACAAAAATACTCACAGTCGGACATAGAAAATATTAATAACTTATGTGATTTACTTTTAAATTTAGTTTAAAATTTATCATTTGAGAGAATTATTCATTATTAATAAATAATAATACGATTATTTTGTCATCCATTTTTTTTTAATTTTACAAACAAAAAACAAAAAACAATATTAATATTATTTAAAATCTAGCCAACAAGTGCTGAATAGTAATAAAGTAGGTACTTAAAAGTTAAAAATGACCGGAATTGCTTGCTTGTGAGAATTTACCTATAAACGGTCACTTTGTTGTTCCGACTAGAAAACATACTGCATTCTGAAAATAATTAGTCGTTTTGTTGATTGACAAATCACTCAACGCGTGAGTAACAGTATGCAATAAATTTAATTAAAATATTAATATTTATTTATATATTTAATAATTAAATAATTAATAGTAACAGTTACGGTCCGAAAATTAAGTTAATGTTCATAAAAGTAATGAAAGCGCACGGTCAACTAACAGTTTACAGATATGACATATGAAGTTTTTTCATCGCTAAAATTATCTGAAAAAAGATTTGTACATAAATAATACAGAATTCTATTTATCCATGGATTTGTGTTAAAAATATATTATAATTATTATCAGGGGTACCGAAACATAGAACAAGTTGGTTAGTGATAAGAGTAAACATTTTAGTAAACATTTATTAGGTATCGCCGAAACGATTTTTAGTAAAATGTTTACTCCCGGTATCTCCGCGAAACCACACCTATTGTTCCAGTGAATTATTTAAAATTGTATTTTAGGAAATTATGACTATAAACAAATCTTCCTTGCAAGTTGTACTTAACATACCGACCTATGAAATTGTTTCCTCTATAACTATTAACTAATAAACAATCAAACAGTAAACTTCGGATAATACCTATATTTGTGTAAGTATAACTAATAACTTGTTACTTTAGCTGTAAAAATATATCCAAAATATGTATTATTATTCTTTAATTTTTTAACCATCGATAACCATTATGGGGATTATAAAATCGTATTCAAGACTTTATAACGACGATGATAAAAAAATCTCTCTTTTCTTTTTTGTTTTTACTTTAAAATTTTCTAAGATCTTTACGTTTGGATAATAATAGCTCTTTATAGAATTTTTATACATTGAACAAATAAAGTAGTAATTTTCCACTAAAATATGTTAGTATGAAACTTTGTTTAATTTATTTTTTATAAAAATAAACACGATAATTACAAATGCATTAAAAAAAAAATTAAATAGGTAGCATTGTATTAACCACAAATTATTTTGCACGGTTAGGTTAGGTATTTATACTTATTAAAAAAAAAAATTTTAAAAAAACACTCGCTGGTGGGCGATATAATATGAGCAATATATAGTATACTCTACAGTCTACGAATTTAGGGTGAGTAGTTTATGAGTTATACTTATTTAAAGTTTAGACAAGCGGAGTAGTGGACAAATATTTTGCGGGGTAACCCCGTACCACTCCATTCCGCGCAACTAAACTTTAAATACGTATAACTCATAAACTACTCGCCCTAAATTCGATTTTTATGTATCAAAATACTCAAAAAATTATTCTGCTTTAGAATATAAAATTAAAAATCTATGTTGTCGTTCAAAAAAGTAAAAAACTTAAAAAATTATAAGGATAAAAAATATTTAAAAATATAATTTTTTTATAAAAACGTTGTTTTTTTAACAATTTGAAACTATGTAAAAAAATATTTTCAAAAACATGAATACTTTTGAAAATAATGAGTGTTGTTTGATAAAAAAATCACCCTGTATATCTCGGTCACCCCTACGTCACCACCTGCGGTAAATACACCACTGATCAGCAAGCATTTATGCACATCTGTATAGACATAGACGCAGTGCATTCTATAGTGCAGTCCATTATTATGTATATATACATAAGGTACTTATTTTTACTACAGCCGCCAAGTTTACAACATTATATATATATATATATTTTTTTTTTACAATCATCATGTTTTGTGAGAGGGTATTACTTATACGACGGACCCTTATAGTTTTAAAATATGTGTGCCGTGTGTGTGTATGTGTGTTACAATAGGTCGACCGTATATATTCTATCATCTACGTGAAGCGTTTTACGAGCGTATATAATACTAATGAATTAGCAAACACGCAACCGTAGGTACACCTTTTACGGGCGGGGAAGCGCACCCTTTTTAAAGTGCCCACTCGCTGCTCCCGTTGCTGTTATTATTATTACTACAACGGCTATTATTACGTGTCGTGATTAATCGCACTCGCGACCACAGCACCGGTGTGAATAAACACGTTGTGCATCACCTGCGGTCCACGCGTTGACTAATAATATATTAATATTATTTATTATTATATTATACAAAATACCTGCAGCTTTACAGTATATACGCTTAGAAACGGTGCGGCGATTATTCCCCAATTTCGACTCGAGCAGGCAAAATTATAATTGTAATCGTCTATTTAAATGTACCTATATATATAGAAAATAAGGGTCCTACGTTCAATTTAAATATCACGAGTAGAGGATGTAAAATACCAATACTCAATAGCTTAGTCTAAATTTTGAATACTTAAATAATTATGTAAATAATTATATTCATCAATCGTCAATCATTCGATCACCTATATTATGTTTGTATAATCGTTAACATAATTATTTTAGAAATTTATGTATTACAGATAATACGATTAAAAAACAGATTATATTTTAAATTATAGATAAGAAGTTAATGCTTCAAAGTGAAAAATAAAATGATAAAATTGCTTGCAATTTATTCTACGCCCGTATAATGTTGTCGGTGACGCGTCATTTGATCCGGTAAATAATATCCGGCTCTCTGCCTTACAATTGGAAAAATGGCAAATTTATTTTCAGTAAGTAGTTTCAATTTTGTGTAGTAACCTTTAATAATAAAGTTAATTGATTTATTATCAAACTTAAAGATAAGAGAATTTATATAATTATTAAGCTATATGTCTTACATATTATTTATGTTGTATTTTAATTTTTATGTATATTATAAGAATTTTTAAATTATAATATTTTAAATAGATACTCGTACACGAGAATATAACTTGTTAAAAATTTAAATTTTGTAAAATTAGGTATCCCATTTGAAAATACAAATAATATTCTTACATTTAAGTTTGATAAAACATCGACACACTATTATTTAAGATTATTACATACAACTAAAATTGTCATAAAATCTCGTAAAATAGATTGCGGAAACGTGCAAAACACGAGTGTGATACGCTGTTGACTCTAGTATGCACAAGCACATTCCAAGCTCAAAATTCATTTTGCATTTAAATCCGTTCCCTAATAAGTATGATAATAAAAATTAATTTTTTATTTTATAAAATAAAAAATATTACGAGGATTATGATTTATGAAGGTATATACTATTAAAAATCTATGCATTGGCACAAACACAAACAAGATCAGCAAAAATAGCCGAAAAACTTAATTTTTAAATTCTAATTACTCGTTATAATATATTATACAATATTAATATATTGTATATATATCTATTATTATTTTCTCTGTTTTAGTTTTGATATACAAAATTCTGCTAAAGCTATTAATGTTTCCATAGATATTTTTCAAGATATCATAGATATTATAGATATTTCTTTAACATTTTTCCATTATTTTTAGTGTAAATTTTAGATAATTTAGTATGATTATGAAATAATCTACTTAAAGTAATATAGTGTAAAGAATGATGGTAACATATTTCAATGTGATATTGGGTTACTTACTGTCGTCAAGTGGATTAATTTAACATTTTTAGTCAAAGCATCTTAGAATTTTTGATCTAATTATATTTGTTGATAATATTTTAAACTTGAGCGAAATAAAAATAAAAAAATCATTTATCATACTTAACATTTTTTATTATTATTATTATTATTGACGATGATAATTTATTGACTTCTTATAAGTAAAAACACCGAATAGAGTCATAAAATATACTTACATAGTTGCATACTATTCATTAATATATAAATAATTATTTAGTACTATTATAATTATATTTATTTTATAAAAATATATTTTTGGAAATCTATAGAAATCTTAAATGGAATACTACATAATCTTCTAGTTTTTAAATTTCGAACAGATCAATGAGTATAATATACCAATTTGTTTATGATGATTTTTAATCTAAATCATTATTATAATAATCATAATCATTTACTATACATAGACATAATATAATTTACTAAATTTTAGTTTTTTTTTCCGATTTACACAAAATTATAAAATTTGTGTTACGAGTAGTAAATGAGAATTTATTTGTGAGTATAAAAGCTTGGAAATTTTAAATTTAATAGAAGGTTTCTCATAAGCCATAAGTTGTTTTTATCACAATTAAAAATCATTAAAAATACATATACTTAGTTCAAATCATTGTATTTAAATTTAGTACATCAATCATTGTAACCTATTCAATTACCTATACTATACTATACAACCTATGTATAGCAGAACTACTTCCCAGGGTTTGTATTATATAATAATTATTTAAAATATTGTAAATTAAACATGTGCAATATATTATAAGTTTAAGATTTCAGTCATTTTTTTATATTATATTGGTATACAATATACAAATAATACATGTGCATTTTAATCTTAATAAAAATTTATTTTTGGAGTAAAAGTTACGAATATTTATACAGAAAATAATATTATGTTAAATATTGTTTTATATTCTGATAATGTATGCAACATTTACAAGAATAGGTCTAGACTCTAGAGCCTAAGTATGTTTCTATTATATAAGTTTTTATATTTACCTAAATAAACAGTCTTTTAAAAATACATTCAGACATTACGTACTTGTTGGTGTACGGATTATTTAAATCACAGACAGCTCAAGTTTTAGCAGACATTTTTTTTATTAATTTAGGTATAAGTAACGTTGGAAAAAAATATTTAAAGATAATAATAAAATATATATAAAAAGCAGCTCCCCGCTACGCCCGAGGGGGTTCCGCAAAACATAAAACAACTTACAAATTACATGGAATAATAAACTATGTATATGTATAGACGATAAACCAGCAGTTTTTTGACACATTATATAATACGTATTGTTCATATTATTATGTTGACAATAAAAAATAATGGGCTGATAAATATTAACGTGTTTTTCACTCGCACTTATTATACAAATGTTTATTATATCAGTGTCGCCGAACATTTATCACTGGAAAGGAATGCGGGGATACAGCAGACAGGTTATAGGTAAAACTGATACTTCTGGTGGCATAATTACATCAATCATTTGAGAGTACGCCATACTTGGTTTTTAATAATACATTATTAATGATACTTAATAAATAAATAAAATTAATCGTACCTATATTTAAAGTCTTTGAGAATCTGTATATAAATTAAGGCGATCATGCGAACTGCATGCGTTAAATTTAATTAAATATTGTATACAATATTTGTAATACGTTTGTATACGTAACAAAATTTGGTATTATATATTATTGTGTTATTGTGATATAGTTTAGTTGAAATAAAGATGTGTTAAAAATTCAGTAAGTTAAACCATCGTCATAGGCGGATATTTGGTCATATCCGTGGGGGGGCTTAACATTTTTACCATATCCATTAGCGTCAACACATTATTAGACACTTCAAAGATACTAGAAGATATACTAGAGATACTAGAACCTCCCGAGGGGGCTTGACTACGTTCTGGGGGGGCTTAAGCCCCCCAAGTCCCCCCCAATATCCGCCTATGACCATCGTTTTTCTCTCGTTTGCGTGTGGATAAAAAATGTGGGTCGTTTTTCAAAGGTATAATATTGAGGTATTGAGATGAACTTAAATTTTGTAAGGTGTTTTTGGTTATTTTTTAGATCTTTTTTTGATAGTTTTTAAGGCATTTAAATCTGAACCATAATTATTATCATAAAACAAGGATATATTAATTGATTACATTTTATACTAAAAATTTTTTTCCTCAATTCGTTTATTTTATATTATATTATTATCATTACACTTATTGTAAATTCAACGCGTCTGATTAGACAAGAATATAATATAATATTGTATTGCTGCAACGTGCCGACGGTCTGACATGCAACTTCCGAAGGGGAAATGTACAACATCACACACTCTCGTGACTCGTCCTGTCGGGGATCGCCAAATCAAACTACCCTCCGCGTGGAATCGCGAGTCCAAGTGCGGCCGCGCGCGCACGCAGTCGCGAGGGCGGAGCGCGGCGGTTATTCTTGGCACGCCCTTTGCGGCATTGGCGTTGTAGTGTAATCGGAAGGAGAGGGGGGATGGAGCGGCTAACAAACGCAGTGGACAAAAGGCCGCTCGACCGTTTCGTGGAAAACAAACGTGTCGTAAACACCTGTTTTTACCTGTTCACCGTCCCTATATAATAAAACGCGCACGAAAACACTCGTCCATCCACCTCCAACCACCCGTCCACCTCCCCCACGGCGGGTTCTTTAAAACGCCTGTTAAGTGCCAACAACGGCCCCGCAGGGGAGGTGATGGTACACACACCTTTCCGACAAAACATCATTACTCGCGCCGACGCCGAGTCCTTTAAACCAAGTCCGCCGAACGTTATAATATGTACATGTATAATATATACCTATATACCTTTGTATATAAAGTAATATAATATAACCAACGCGGCACTGCGGCTTACCACCCGCGCACTTCGGTTTATACGTAAATATATACTAATAAATAATAATGTAAAATGTTATATACGGTGCGATTCACCAAGCACATTCGTCGTAATTTTTTCCTAGGATTTATTTAAATTTTGATTTTTGGAAATTTTCAATATACTCAAAGACTATATTTTAAAATCACAGAGATATTTTGTACTTAAGAAGTGCCCTTTAACGATACAAACCTCTTTTTTTTCAAATAAAAACTGCCTTTTATACGGTAAAATATTAAGTGAATAAACTGTTTAGTAAATTTTGAAGTTTAAACAAGTTATATCTTAGTTATTAAAATTTTTATACTTAAGATAATAGTCCGTTTATTCTTTAAAACATTACATATTATTATATGTATATAGATAAATAGATATGGATTACATTTTTAAATTATAGTTTTTACTCGTGGAATATAATTATACACTAGTTATGTAGGTATGTACTCGTATGATGAATACATGGTTATAAGTATTTAATTTATTATTAATTTCCTAGTCTATTTAAAAAATGTATTATCGTGATATTTTCATTATGATGAAGTTTTTTTTAACACACTACTTTAAAAAAATACAGCATCGTAGAACATATTAATCATTCTATAGATAAGTACCTCCTACATATTATCATTCCATTATATCAAGTGTTAAGTTATATTATTTGTTAATTGAAGAATTTCTAAATTATTGAACTTTGCAATATTATTGTCATCATTTACCTATACCTAATATATCTTAACAATAAAACCATAATCTCAAACCTTAAATAAGTACAATTAAATACTTTAAATATAGGTATGATCTCGATCACTCTGTATAATATTTTATGTAAGTATGCGCAGGTCGTCGATTGTTATTGTGTGAACACTATCTCCGGAAAATAGGCGTTTTGAGAACATTTTCCGTATTAAACGTTTCCCTTCAACTCAGATTTGTGTATGTGTTTGGGGGTAAATGGATTATATAATAGGGTGGAATGGATGGCTGAGGAGGAGGAGAATTGGAACAACAAAAGAGACGAAGAGCTTTTTGGTCGTGTATAACTGATTATTGGGCCTTAATGGAAACGGCCATTTGTCGAAAACGGTCTAAAACCGTTGCCCAGGAGACCGCATCGTGTCTGAAAGACGTTGAGAACTTTTACAAGGCGTATAAAAGAACCTGTGTGAGCGGGCGGCATCAGCGGAGGGTGGACCCGGTTGGCATGGGTGGGGCAGGGATGCGGCAGCAGTGAGGAAATGCTCAAAGGGTAAGTGGGAAAATGGCCAAAACGGATAAATGAGGGATAAACTTTAAAACCGTTCAGTTTAACAGGATTCACTCGTACCACGCATTTTCACGTTTCATTCCGCTCGTACCTCTTCGTTGGCCCCGGTCCGCGTCAGTATATTTTCTTCATTTTTTTATTAATTGAAAAATATATAAGTACATTAATATCGTTATTACACAATTTTTATTGTAACTATAAACTGTCAAAAATGCTATAATATGTACCAAAGTATAGATGAATAAAACGAAATATATATTGAACAACATTTAAAATTGTTTTTCATAATTGATCCTCGGAACATATTATTTCACTACGAGTAAGTTCACACAATAAATTAATATATAAATAATATATTGTATATATATTTTTTTTTTAGTTTTTAATGATATTTGAATTTTATAATACACTTTTAGCTAAATATTATGTATCATCAGACATTAATACTTAATACTTAATAATTAATATGAATGTATTCAAAACATCAATTTATAAAAAATGAAAATGAAATTAAAATATTTGTCGTAAGAATATTAGATGTTTTCAGCACGGTTCTTAATTTTAGTCATATAAATTGGTGTGTTCATATACCTATATGCATTACGCAGTGCTAAATCTTAACCAATGACAATAATGATTAATGACATATATAAACATAGTTTAGAATTTAAATATAAGACAAGTACCTACATTTGTTTATTTGTATTATATGTTATTCATAAACAAAATTAAATTTATATGTTGGTATATTTTTATAAATTTCTACTTGTAAAATCTAGTTTCTTATGTGTACCACTTGTGGGTGGCATGTAAAATGCACATTTGCCGATTCACATACTTTTGATTTTTTGCACTTTCTTAAAAACCTGGGATGATTACAAAAGTATATAGGTGATAGGTGTGCATATTATAGTGATACCAGGAGACAGTTATTAAAATAAGCTCTCTTAAATTTATATGTTTAAATTTTAAGAGCCCAAATTATGTCTAAACGAGTTAATTAAGAGTTGATTAGTACTATAGGAAATTTGTCGATATTAGAATTAAATTATTGGTCTCTTATTTAGGTAATTTAATACACAAATTAATGAACTCGAGGCTGAAATTAAAACTCTTAAAAATATGCTTTGTTTATCGTTTGGTATTGGTAAATCCAATAAATCTGTATACATGAATGGTTAGGCTAATTAAAATAAAGTGAAAGATTAGATATTTTTAGTTATATGTATATACAACATTAAAAAATAGTTTAGCACAATACCACTTAAAAGTTGTTCATGTTGAAAATTGTCTTCCATATTAAGTATAAAAATAATAAGACAAGTAAAAATGTATTATGAACTGATAGATTAGTATACATAGATAAATATCAATTAGAATCGTCACAATTGACTATTATTAACTAATAATTTAAATTATGAAATAATTGATCAATTCAAAAATTGTATCTATTTTTGCTAACTGTTGTTAGCATATATTTGTGACACATTATATATTAATATATATTATATATGTAATTATAATTTATAATATAAAATCATATAATGTTATTATGTATTATAAATTATACCATATTAAATAAAACCAAAATTATTTTTGGACGCAATTATAATAATGGACACCTAACTATAAAACGTACAAGTATACTTGAACTATAAGACATGTAACCATTATGCGTTAAACAAATTCTATCAGTGACCGTATTTATTTAGCAAGTAAACTTCACCGCCTTTGAGATATGGATACGTCCTCAGAGTCGGAAGGCGAACTCTCTCCCGGCGCTTACGACCAAGTGGCGTACGACGCAGCGGCCGCGATGACGGGTTACGATGACCCGGCGATCGTTAAGTCACCGTCTCGGCACTCAGAGTCCTCGGGCAGTGGCAGCGATGTCGCGGAACCACGTGGCGCCTTAGCACATCACAAGTTCTCCATTGACCGTATCCTAGGCCGGTACAGCGGTGGCGACGGAGCCGCCGCGACGGCCATCGACTCCTGTCCAGAGACATCGGACACCGGCAAACGCCACCGAAACGACTTGACGTTGCGCGGCGTGGGTGAGTGTAACTGCTGCGATGGTGTTTTCGCGATGCTAAGTCGGTGGTATGATGATTGTTTAGAGGAGATTGGGGTATGACGAGACATTCAACGTGTAAACCATTTTTTTGTGATGTTTTTTTAAATGTTTTGTTAAAAAAATGTTTGACTTCCAAAGTAACATACGAATAAAATTTTATTTCTTAATAGCGTAAAAATGTAAATAATTAAATTTTTTTTAAAGTTATATTATTTCTAATTTTAGTTTTTTTTTTAAAAGTCATATAATCATAAAGAAAATATTTATCGGCATAATCTTAATGCTTAATCGTTATTTTATCGTAGGTAATTTATTCTTGGAACACATAACGATTAGCGTTGCGGCACCCCAAGAAAGACGCAGCGGCGCACACTTTGGGAACCGCTATATCATAGTACCTATTTGTGTTTAAAAAATATTTTAGATTCTGAACGGAGTGAAGAATGTATTGATTTTACAATGATGTGTGTTTTTTTTTTTTTTTTTTTTTTTTGTTTTTTTTTGTGTCTGTCGACAACATTTGGAGCAGTAAAAATGCTTCGATTTTCAACTTCAGCCCCTCTTTGAAAAGGAAATCGGATCTAGTTGGTACTTTGGGGGGTCAAAAGTTAAAATTTTTCAATATTTTTTACATGAGTCGGGAAAAACCTTAAAAAAATGACGGAAAAACGGGATTTTTTACGCACAACCAGTTTTCGACCAAATCGAATTTTATATTTTGCTGTAACTCAAAAACTAATCGATGTAAATACTTGAAATTTTCACCAAATATTTATATTAGCGTTCTCCATACACAGTTAAATTTTCAAAGAATTTTGACTTTTTTTGAACTATTTATAGACAATTGAAATTTTTAATTTTTTTTAGTATTTTTTTTTAAAATAACGATAAAAAATTTTTGGCCGGCCAGAAAATCTTAAAAATTTAATACAAGGTTTCTTATAAGTTGTTCTTAAAGTTATAAAAAAAAATCCGAAATCGTTAGTCACAATTTTTTTTTATAAGTGCTTAAAGTTCGAATTTATACGAAATATGTCAAAATTGCGAAAATTGGCAAGTAATTTTGTGGTTGAAAAATCGTAAAATTTTTTTCTTTTATAACTAAGTTTTGAAAATTTGATACAAGGTTCTCCATACATTTTTCTTCAATTATCTGTAAAAAAAACTCAACCGGATTCAGACAAAAAATTTTTATGAGTGTTTGAAATTTAAATTTTTACAATACCGCGTTAAATAACGGTTTAGCCTCAAACGATTTTTGATATTTGTTGTTATTCAAACAGTATAAGTCGTAAATACTTGAAAATTTTACCAGTTATTTAGATTGCCATTTTCTTTACGTGATTTGATTTTCAAAACATTTTGACTTTTTTTGAGCTATTTATAGACAATTGAAATTTTCAAATTTTTTTTATTTTTTTTTTATAAATGTTGATAAAAAAAATTTAGCTGGGACAAATTACTTGAAAATTTAATTGAAGGGTCCACATAACTTGTTCTAACTCTCATTCAAAAATTATAAAAATACATAGGCACAATTTTTTTTTATTAGCATTTGAAGTTCAAATATTGACAAAAATTCGTCAAAATCATGAATATTTTTCACTATTTGGTAGTTAAAAATTTATAAATATTTTTCTATCAAAAGCTAAGAATTGAAAATTTAATACTATGCTGTCCATAAGTTAAGCTTAGAATAATTATAAAAAAGTTTGAGGATTGTTCAATTTAAAAAATTTTACTAGTGTTTAAAGTTTTAATTTTAATTTGAAATTAAAAATACACGTGTAAAATAACTTTTTACTAATAAATAATTTTCGATTTTTGTTATTTTTAAAAAATTACTAAACGTAAGATCTTGAAACTTTTACTTAAATGTTTGAATTAGTTTCGAAGTAGAATATATTACAATATTTAAGTATTATATATCCTAGACTGACAAATCATCTCCGTTCAGAATCGTTTTTCGTATACAATGATACCTATCATTGCATTCAAATTTAACCTTCCCTAGTCCGAGGTCCATCCCACCCCCTAATGTACAGCAGAGCGATACTCACTTACCCGCTTTTTTTTTTTTTTTTTGATTTAATGTTATTTCTTTATATACATAGGTAAAATAGATCATTAAGGACTAACCACAAAGAGAATTTTCTTTCTTAACCCTAATGATATTAGTTTATATATTGCTATATCTACTTATATGATATAGTCAACAGTCAACAAAATATAAGTTATATAAATCCTTATGACATTTACCATAATAATAACATCATACATTGATAATTATTATAAAACAATATTTATAGATTACACAACGATGATGATGTTTTGTAAATTTTACTTCAAAATTAGTGATTTATAGTTATAGCATATTACTAGACGTTACCGTAGTATTACTTTTAATGTTGAACTTTTCTCTTGTTTTCCATATCAATGCCTGAAATTTTCCTGTTTTTAACACTTAGATATTGTTTTTATTATTTTCCAATAATTAAAATTCAAAAGTAAAAATGACCTTACTTAAATTAATTATCTTTATTGACTTTATTTACCAATCGTTGTAAATTGCCATCTATTTAATTTATCTAAATAATTTTTTGGCAACAAAAATGATTGATAACCGTTATGTTGTAGTTCTGTAATAAATTTATTTTATCATTTATTATTCATCGTTTAGTAATTGGTTAATGTTTCAGTAAATTTATTACATAATAATTGAAATTAATTTTAGTTATTTATTTCTCATGTAGGTAAGTGATATTATTGAATCTAAAATACGCACAATTTTTTAATTCTACCCATAAATCACTCACTTATAAATAATTACTCAAAAATTTATATATTTTTAAATTTGAAATATATTATTTATTTTAATAAAAAATATTATATAAATTATCGTCAGCTAATACTCATTGTAATACGTTATTTTATATGTTACAATAACAATTTTTATTTAATTTTTAAAAATAAGTAGTTTTTCATATTATACTGTAAAACAAAATGTAATACTTCTATCAACATTTTTGTTAAACTTGGTTAACGTTATTGATGTTCATAATATACCCGGTCTGTAGATGGTAATTTAAAAATAGTGTGTGGTTTAACCTATAGTAAGTGTGTAGAATTTTACTAACTATATTATACCGATAAAGTGTATGGTTTTAAATAGTTTCAATACATCGACTTTTTTGGAGTAGAAATTATTTGTTGAATGTGAAAATTTTAATAACTTAATATATTAACATACACGATTTCGCATGATTGTTTATGAATCTTTGTCGTTACATGGGTTTGCTATCATTATTATAAATTATAATTTAAAAATCAAAAGTACTAATTGTCATGAAAATCAGTGCCAAATATATATATTATATTATATAAAATCAAAATAGTAATTTGAAAATAGATTAATATTTCAGTTAATTGCGGTATTTTAATCTATAAAGTATTTTTTAAGATTTTTTGGTTTTTTTAATTATGATTGATATAATGATATGAAATAATCACAGAATAAGGCAATTGCTATAATATAATTTAAATGCTATGTTTTTATTTTTTATTTTTGTTGCATGAATGAAATTTATAAAATTAAAAACTAAATTAAATTTATAAATTTTTAATAATTGATGATGATGCCGTTATATGAAAAAATACAATGTTCAAGTATTAAATTAAGGCTTATGAATTTTCTCACAAAATCTGCTTATTCCAAAATAAATCTCTTATCAGAAGATAATAAACCATTCAAGTCAGAATATCAAATATGATAAATCTTAAAACAATGTATTAGATGTAAAATAAAATATGTTTTTCCAAAAGTATTGTTTTAAAAACAGCTGACTCATCTATTGCACAAAACAATATGTTACAATAATTTATATTTTGTTTATACATATCTTTCAGTATATGTATAGTAACATTGTGATTTAAAATCATGCGGAATTGAATAAATAAAAATTAAATATGCGGTATTGCGTTGGTTGCAACCGGTTATTAAAATGTATACAATTCCACAATACATACTTAGACACCAACAGTCTATAATACGTTTATCTTTATTTTGATCGATGTTATATTTTTGCAATGACTTTATACATTATCTAGCTGTTTTGTTAATTAATATAAGCAATGTTATAAATTTGGTGTATAATTACTAATTAGTAAAACATTGGGTTTTGTCGTTATTGAACTGTTGAACTTTGAAACAATGTTAATGGAAAAAAATATATTAATGCATTTTGATTGCACACAGATAGCATTGCGGAACTTAACGGTCACAACTTTCCTTACTCGTCGCTGCTGTACGGCGGGTGGTTTGCAGCTGCGGCTGCCGCAGCGGTGGCTAACAAGACACCACCATCCCATTTATTCGGTCTTCAGGGTAAGTATCTGTATACAACTACAAAAGCTGAACATTTTTATTTTTCTTGAAATTCAATTCACATAGTCTATATACAATCTACATAAACACGCTGTCTAGTAACAAATCGTAGTCACTCTCCATTTGATCCATTTCGATTGTTGAGAAATGTTGGTGGTGTATATCACAACACACTAACACAGTATTATATGATAGGACGGACAAAGGGGGCGTACACTTTTGAGAGTTGGCTATTTATACAATCACTTATTGTAATATTTTGAAGAGTAGAAAGCTTTTTACGTATTGCCCCTACAGCCCTAATTGTCCTAATCACAGTGTATCATCTAACGTTATAATAAATAACTATATTATATTGCATCGTTCCATTAATTTCGGGCTCTTCAACTAAAAATAATTTCATTGGGTTAGAAAGTCTATAGTACATTTGAATATAGCTTAAAATTTTCTCAAACTACCAAAGATATAAAAAGGTAAAATCGAATTCTTAAAAAAATTAATTTGATAAAAAACACACATAGTATTAATAATATTAGATATGCATAGTATATATTATAAAACATTTAGAATTAATATAATACGTATAAGTGTATAACTGCAGTAATCTAGGAATAGTAATAAGTAATAGTCTTGCTTTTGATGTCTATTGTAAGATCAATAAAATAAAAATGAAAATAAATTGAGACGAAATGTTGCAAAATAAACTGGCATGACTGCATGCGAGTGATTTTTCTTCTGCGAACAGCTGATATTAATTTAAATTTATTCAGAGCTCTCTGTGAAACTTTTGACGTCACAAAAATATAGAAGTGACATATCACACGATAAACGAATGTGTGTAATATATATATACATTTTATACACCGGTGTAAATGTATTCAATTTGTATAGTGAAATATAAAATATTTTTTTATTATTTATTTATTTGAACACTCGAGAGTGGATGATTAATATTAAAGATTCTATAAATTCTTTGAAGTACTGCAATGCACGTTTGACAACTTATAATACCAGCGATCGTGATATAATAGTATCGGATTATCGTATGTAGATATATACGTAAACCTATATAAGTATATGTTATTGAATACATATATAGATTTATATGATAAAATGTAAAAAAGGCGTACAATGTACGCACGCAGCTATAATGTTACACGAGTCATCGACATTGACCCAAAGTCAAATGAAAATTTACATTCGATGCATGACTCGATAGTAATTTGCATTCTATGTTGTTGTTTTTTATTTTTTATTATTTATCATTTTTTCGCATATAATTAATACGGCCCCGGGTCGATTCTGAGTTGACCCGCACATCCTTGGAACACCACGCGATGAGGGTTGTAAATAATATAACAGTAATTATATACTATGTGTTTAAAATCGTTTTCTCTTCGAACTATAGCTAGAGTTAGGCACCTAGAAATCGTATCTGCTATAAAACGTAACGCTACACAATATTATATGCTAATGTCCATATTGTCAGCGATACCCAATTGGAATTAATGTAATTAAGTAATTTAAAAAGCCGACGAAAACATTTTCATATCGCTACGAAACTGTGACGTACCTATATGCAACTTATACATATGAAATAAATATTCAAATAGCACGTGTATTCATTTTAACACAAATATTTATTATGTACATTTTTAAATACTACATAAGTTACAAATACATCTTCTTCTATGACTTCATAATAACCGTTCAAGAGTCTTCAACACCACCGTTGTTACCTTCCATTTTTTTTTATCCTGAACCAAACACGTATCCATGGAGTTTTTTATTTTTAAAAATTAAAAATAAAAGTATTTATATATCAATTGACAATCGTGTAAAAAATAAAAATAAAAATTGTATTTAAAATTATTTAAACCCCTCCTACTTTTTCAAAAAAAAAAAACAAACAATAAAATCCTGGCTAGTTAGTCCTGTATAACCAGTCCTGAATAGTTCTTCCCCAGTCTTCGAACGTCTAACGACTTTAAGTTTATCAAATCCATCGCTTGAACTTATTTTAAAGTGATCATTTAGAAATGATGTAATGTAATATATATCAATATATCCATTTATAATTTTTGGTTTTTTAATCAAAGAAAATACTATCATCACAATCTTAAATATTTCTGAAATTTGTTAAAAATTCCCAGGGTCTAAATAATTTATTAAATTGCAAAACCTTAACTCTGTTTAATGTTTAAAAGTTACATTATTTGTAATATTGAATTCTTTATGAATAGATTATAGATGTATCATTGGATCAATTACCTTACAAACTGAAACGAAGTTGAATTTTTACCAGTCTTAGATTAGCAAAATTCTCTCAATTATAGTTAGCTAACGGACAATGTACATTTTTTAAATGTATTTAATTACCTATAGTATTAAATTATTAGATTAAATAATTCTTTAAAAAACGTGAAGATATGTATGTGTGTACTGTGAGCTTTGGTGGAGAATGATCATCACAGTTTTTTCTCACTAGATTCGTCCTCGCGCGTAACTCGCTAATGCCGAGTATACATAGATAATTATTTTTTAAATTTTAAAATGCTAATTAGAAAAGATGGTACACCATTTTAGCCAATTGGCTGAAGCTGACCTATCATTTTTTAAATTAATTGATTAAAAAATTAAAAAAAATTTTTTTTGAAGTTGTGATATAATTTCTAATAATTTATTGTTATATACCTATAGCTGAATAAACTACATCAAATATAGATAAATATTAAAAATAATTCGATGTAATGATTATTTTTACATTTAATTGTATGTTAAATAATATGTTATTGGCTATTTTATAGATGTCAATATTATATTAAAAATGAATCAAAATTATGGATAACATACGATAGGTAACACTCCGATATTTACTCCTATACTAAATATTATACAGGGTCAGGTGGGTCAGCTCAGCTGTAGGTTAAGCCAACAAAAACAGGACATTTGTCTAAGCCTGTAAATATTTTAGGACTCTTTACTCCAAATAATAATTCATGAAAAACAATAAAAAGAACGTTCTTATACAGTAATAATAAAGAAATATCACATAGAATAAGAAATTTCTAGAATTAAAGCTAGAATATAATATTATAAGTGTATAAGTCGAATAAGCCGATAAGTATTGTACATAATATTATGCAATAAAAATTTTATAAAAATAATTAATAAAACTATAATAATAGCAACATTATACTCATTTAATTTAAAATTTTAACTTCTACTAGTAGAAATTAGTTCAATAAATTTTAATTTTTAAAACAGTTAAGAACTCAACAATTCTCTTTTTCAATTCGTATCTATCGTGTCACTTTTTCAATTCAAAAGATAAATCTGAAAAAAGTTTGAAATTTTAAAAATGTTTAAGAACAAATAATTATCAATTAAGTATTTGCAGGTTTTAAAATAAAATGTGCAACGATCGATGCAAAACAACTATTGTTGAATAATTTAAAATAATATTTTACCAATTGGCAATTTTAAAATCAAATAACTCGAAGTGTCTATAGGAGATTTTTTAAGTTATATCATAAATGATACCTAGTATTTATAAATTAATTTTGTTGTATCCGATAAGATGAAATACCTATGTTGGCGAACTTGCATTAATATTAGTAAGTTAAAAATATAAGTATATTTCAAAATCGACTAGAAATAACTGATCGATATTTTTAATTCAAAGAAGTCTTTTAATTAATATTTTATAGTTCAATGATAGAACC
Organism: Schizaphis graminum; assembly: GCA_020882235.1. Taxonomy (NCBI): domain Eukaryota; kingdom Metazoa; phylum Arthropoda; class Insecta; order Hemiptera; family Aphididae; genus Schizaphis; species Schizaphis graminum. The sequence continues at coordinate 85,604,488 of CM037032.1, read as the reverse complement.
ATAGAACGTAATAATTTCTATTTTGATTTTCTTTTATACATTTTAATAATATTATGTTAAAAAGAAATAAATATTGCCATATTGGTAATAATTAACATGTTTGCCATTATTGTTAATATAATATTATGATATTTATTATTATCAATTATAATATAATATATTATATTATATTATTTACTAATAAAATTTCCTTTATAAGCAATACAATATAAATAACTACCTACTATGAAGATTAATAATTATACTTATGCTAAACATATTAAGCTGGTAGGTTATATACTTATATATGAAATAGTACTTAACGAATAAATATAAAATATCACAATAAATGTATTAAAACTACATTATTGGACGTTTTGGTCAAATGTATCTATTAAAAAATAAAAGGTATGGTGAAATCATTTTGTTCAGGGCCAGAAAAAAAACGAAAGTCGACCCAGCACAATATATACCTACTTTGTGTCTTATACATATACGCTGACATGCTTTATAGGTGTATAATCTGAGATGAAATCAATAGCGGGAAAAAGACAGTCTACCAATTGCGCTTAAAATTACTTTTTTGTAGACCAATTTTATTGCGCTCAAGATATTTAACAATACCCATCAGGGAAAACTTATTAGTTAGTTATAATTATATATAATAAATTAATACATGAACCGATTTTTTTAAAATTATTAATGCATAATATAATAATATAAATAAATAAATAATTTTTTCTTCACATTTAACAAGTTACTCTACTTGCGTGATCAAACGTGCGTAATAATAATAACATTTCATACAGTTTCTGATACTTTTATAAAACATATTATAACGAGTCACTTTAATCAGTAATCAATTGATATTAATAAATAGATACATATTAATATAATAAATACGTTTTTAATTTTCAAGTATTTCAGTGTGTAAATTGTTTATGTCAATGTTGATAGAATTAGATCGAACAACAATATTTTTATAACTGAAAATAGGCAAATTTGAAGCGCCATTGATACATTGAACTAAAATATAAGGAACGCATTTGGTCTATGCCCGTTAAATTCACCGGTTGGCTGCAAAGGTGTAGATATTAGACAAAAGTACCTGGGTTACCAAGAAATTACCTCACGATAACTGAGGGAATTAAAAATAACTCTGGTTGAATAATAATATTGGAGTCTTAGAAATAGGTAATTCCAAAATCGTCGTGAGTTTCATGATATCAAATACTATATTGGTAGGTATATCTATCATTATATTCGTTTATGTTGATATGATTTTTTAAAACAGGCGAGGCTCGATGATCAGGCAACGGAGTCCCCTTATATAGTGTTATATATTATAATGTGTTTCTTGTCACTGAGTTTTTGTTATAATATTAAATACTTAATAACCAATTCATATTAATTTAGAGCCGGCTTTGTAGCTGAGTCAGTGTAGGTAGTCCTAAACGTCCAATAATCATATTTCGTGCCCGTGGGCCATGACCCTAATTATTGTTTAACGAATCCACCGGATGTAATAAAAGAACTAATAAAACCCTATACAATTCGCATGGGTCGCAAATTGCATCCCATTTTTAATTTTTATGTAAATTGCGGCCTGGTTATATTTTATACATATGTAAATTTCTGCCTGACTATATTTTGTACATATGTAAATTGAGGTCTAAATATTTTTTTATTCATACATGAATTACGTCTAGGGATATTTTTCAGACTGGAAATATAATTGTATTAATATCGCTGGTTGAGTAGGTACTAGGTATGGTTAAAAATATTAATTTTACTGTTTATGATTAAAAAATGTATGAAAATTCAAAATTCCCGCACAAAGCCTAAACAAGTAAATTATTTTTGCAATCCTTTCATTTTTTCTTATCTACAGTTTATATTTCATTTTCCATATTTTTTACTTTTTGTTCCCTGACTTCTCAAACTAATAAATCTATCATGTTTTTTAAATATCCCGAGACAAAAATCATCTATTCAAATTCGCATATATGTCCAGGAATAAATTTTAAAAAAGAATAAAAAACAGTAAAAACCTACAACGCATATGAATGGTACAATATACATTTAAGAAGTTTTTAAACGAAAATTTATACCACTTACATTTTAGTTTTTACATATGCATAGAAATATTTATAAAAATATTCAATAATGTACCTATAATTCATCATTTTCGTATAGCTTTTTTCTTTTATTATTATTAAATTAACCGAATTTATCAAATTATATCGGTGAATGTGTGTGCTATTATGATAAAGCAATTTATTTTTATCTCCATATGATTCAAGTTTTCTAGACTCAACTGAAAGTATATGAACAATTTTTCTTCGCCAAATACAATAATAATTTGTATATTTTCTCTAACATTAACTTTTAACTATAAAAAAAACTATAGTAGGAATCTGTTAGGTATGTACGTAGATGTAGATTTTTACTATGTAGTTATAGGTATAATATGTGTGTAAGACAAGTATACAACACGTTTGCAGGGAATAGCATCCTCTTATAATAACACGTGAGAATGTTATACGTACATACAACATACAACAATATATTTATATTTAACAGCACCAAAAACAGTGGGACGGAGATCCAGAAAACCAGGTTTAGATCGAAAACCCAGGCAAGCGTATAGTGCAAAACAGCTAGAAAGATTGGAAGCAGAATTTAAAGTGAGTAATTTGTTTTTATCACAATACATATTTAATCATTTTAGAATTATAATCTTATACTCAATCTTAGAGCTATCGACGCAATTAAACCCAAAACAGTCATCGATATTAAGTTATAATTTCGAAATGACCAATTATAAGCGCCATTAATGATTAAATGAGTTAATTATGTAAAATAATGTGTATAATATGCTAAACACATCTATTTCATTTTTCAATAGTAAATCATCAACAACAAAAAATATTTAAATTATTTGACACGACCATTAAACAAAATAAATAATTGACTATATTTTTTCTAAATGTAGTCTGTCAATAAAAAATGAACAAGTCATACATCTTGAATAAAAAATCTCTCGATAGAGAACCATAAATTATTATATTAATCTATCTTGTTTAAATTTTACAGCATTTAGAATTTATTAAATCCTAATTAATAGTCACATTATAAGTTGCATGTTGAAATAATTGATGATCTTAATGTCTTGTTTAAAAACTATGTTAATTAAACACACCGCTTATTTTAATTTAAAGTTATTCAAAGGAATTTTAGTGTTTTATCTTTTATAAAACCGTTATCCGTTCGTAATACAAATTATTAATTATTGCTCGAATTTCAGGAGTAAGGTAGGCAATTCGTTATACATATACGAAGCGTTTTTATTTACTTATATTTTTCTGTTGTTTGCTGTTCAATGTTCAAAAACACTATACATAATGTTTTAAATCTAAAGGTAGTCATACATTTAATAATTTAACAAATAAAATATACCACGAGAACTGTAAAATAAAAAAATAAATAAAGTTTAAATCTTTTAACCCCCATGATAATATTATCAATGATGACTTTAAGACACATTGACACAACTTGTATGTATGTGTGGAGGAAATATTGCACAAACAACTTGGTATTTCCAAATATTTAAAATTAAGAATATGATTATACATTTGTATATCTATTTTATCAATTATGTAGACTATAAAGTTAAGTAAGAGAGAAGGAGAATAAAAACATAAAATATTTAAACAAAAAATGATTATTCAACATTCGTTTTTAAAATTTTAAGTTTTAACTATAAAGCAAAGAAAAGTATACTAAATATTAAGAGAGCGAACGATAATAATAAATTAATAACTATTTACTTATTTAACTATTACTTAGTAACTACTGACTACTGCCACTATTACTTATTAATGTAACCTAATAGATTTCTAAATATATTGTTTACTTTTATAAATGTATATTTTGCATTTGTCATATTATGTACACATTATACGGTTTATATATATTAATAGTATCTTGTACAATGTACATGGAGTTTTTTCCTTCAATAAAGAAATAATAATAATAATAGATAATGAGGATTTTGAAAATAGTTTACCTACATTATCTTAATTATTACATTTTTTTTTATGATTTTTGCGAGTTCGCGACCAACTGAATATAATTCTCATGGAAAAATGATTATTTTCAATATGTTTGCGGATAAGAAAATATAAAATTATGGTTTATTCAATTTCAATGTAACAATATTTACTTAGTTAGTAGATTATTTAAGAAAATATATTTGTAATATATTATGCAAAAATATGTAATCATGAATATGTTTTATTTTATTAGGGGTGAAACGTGCTAATATTTTTTAATTAATGTTAAGAAATCTGCATTTAATAAAATTATGTGTATATTCCGTTACACATTATTATTTTTTATCTATTTACATAAATATCTTCAGCCTAAATTTTATAAAAATGTATATTATATAGGCCATAGGGCATAATCGTTTTCGATTAAAATCGCACCCTTCAATCGGCCTTCATCCATTTTTTAGCCAAACCAAAAAGTTTAATGTTGTCTTTATGTATATTATACTATACAATAAATTATAAAGGTACATGTAAAAATTATTAAAAATGTAATCATTTATATTAATAATATTATATTTAAGTTAACGTGTCATATAACTAACATACTCATTACAGTTATCGCTACTATCAAAGTTACCTACTCAAAGACCACCGACTAAATAATTATTTACAAAAATGATATAATATGTTGGTTGGTATTTTTAATTTTTATACTACACGATTTTATTTGTACATACAACTTATATTTGTAATACTTTTCTACGTGTATTTATAACACGAATAAAATATTAAGAGGATGTCAGTGCACTGTTTGTTTTCTCTCTCTAGCCCACGCGCAACATAGACCAAACGCATTTACGTAGTTTGAGTAGAACTCGCTCAATTTTGGTTCTAAAGTAAATATACCTATTATAAAATTAAATTTTGACAATATTTCTGAGTACAAGACGATGAGTTTTTTTAAAAAAATTAAAATTTTGAAAAGTTAAAAGTTATTAAAATTTTGAAAAGTTAAAAGTTATTAAAATGTTGTAATTTATAACTATTTCTAAACTATATAATTAACGTTGTATTGGAAATAATGGAAAAAACTCATCGTCTTGTACTCAGAAATATTATCAAAATTTAATTTTATAATAGGTATATTTACTCTAAAACCAAAATTGAGTGAGTTCTACTCAGATTGCGTAAATGCATTTTGTCTATGTTGCGTGTGGGCTAGAGAGAGAAAACAAACAGTGTGTGACATCCTCTTAAGCTTTTTGGTTTGACCCAAAAGTGCACCAACCCCTTTAAATTTGACCGAAAAGTATATAAATCGACTATAAAATGTACTCGCTCGACTCTAGTCGATAACGGTCGCGCCCAAAATACACGGTTGTGGGCCTTTGCCCGTGTTCGCAGACGGACAAGTACTTGAGCGTGAGCAAGCGCATGGAGCTTTCCAAGGCGCTGAACCTGACCGAAGTGCAGATAAAGACGTGGTTCCAGAACAGGCGGACCAAGTGGAAGAAGCAGCTGGCGTCCAAGCTGAAGATCGCGCACCGGCACGGATACTTCCAACCGGTGCAGCACTACGCGTCGCTGTTCGCTCCTCACTGTTACTTCCCGGCGGCAGCTGCGGCGGCGGCGACGGCTGCTTCCACTGCAAGCTCATCCCCGTCCGGTACCGGTAGTGGACTGCAAAACTTCGGTTGCGGTTTGCCACCGCCGCCGCCGACACAGCAGACGACTACTTCGACGGAGCCCGAGTCGCTGGAACACGACGAGACGGTCGACGTTGAACGTCAAGTCGTCGCGACCAAAACGGAACGCAATCACCATCAGCACCACCACCACCATCACCACCACCATCAACAGAGATAAAATAATTCCATTATCGTCTCGTCGTGCGTACTTGGCGCACTTATTGTCTAACTATATAGTATTGTTGTTTTTATAAACAGCACTGCAGAGATCTAATTCTCTGAAGGTCCGCGGCGGGATGCTATTATTATTATTGGAAGCATCTTATTAAAATAAAGATTGCTATTTATATCTGTCGTTCGATGTGTTAATTATGTATTTATTATTATTTTTTTTACAAAAGTGAAGTCAGATTTAAAGAAGAAAATGTTTCAACTCCGTGTAAAATACCGCATGATTCGTAATGTGTTCTTTTAAGTCGATTCACAAGTTGGGATACAACTGAGTCCATCATGTACAGATGAGAATAATTTTTTAAAACATATCTACTTTTTCTCAATAGTTATATTTAATACTATTTTCGATAATTTATCACTTTAAAAATTGGGAAATGTACAACCAACTATTCAATCAGTAACCCCTCAAACAAACAGCCTCAGATTATTTCCACCCCCTCTCTCCCCCGTAGCATGCACCCACACTAATCACAGCTATGATTATATTGTGTCATTTAACTACTTGGCATAATATGTACCTAGAACCTAAATACCTAACCTATTACTTACCTACCAGCTGGTAATTACCTATTTTTGATATATCTATGTAAGACACCCATAACAACAGCGTAAATAAACAATATTATGAGTTTTATTGTGTTTGTTATTACCTATGCAGGTATAATCATTGCATGGATTGCAATGTATTTCATATAATAAGCTAGGTATTGATTTTAAATTATTTTGTTAATAAATTAAGTACTATTTTTCATTTTTTTTCATTAATTCAACATCATAATTAACAAAATTATTTAAAATTGTAAAAACTACAAATGTACCTTAGGCAATTAGGCTGGTAGTTTCAATTAACATAAAAGCGGGATACGTACCAAATATCAAATATGGTTCAATGAAAATAATCAGTTGCCTAGGATTTAAGTTTGTTTAAATTCTTGACGTTTGATGGTAATTTCACGGGTCAAGTCAGTGTCGGCCTGACCAAGGCAGCTAGGAAACAAGGCAGCACAATCGCTGCCTAGGCCCTTTTTGTTTTTTTTGTATGTATACTTAAATGCAACGAAACGTTCGATCAGCAACATTTAGAACCACTAAGGCTTATATCTATAGGAAATGATATTACTATAAATTAAAATAAAACTAGTAGATAACATAGCAAAGTCATCAAAAGAAATGACTTTTAATATAATATAATATATTTAATGTATTTATTTTATGTATATGTACATAGTTTTTACCTATATAAAAGTCAAATAGGTACCTAGGTATCTGTAAAATTAGAATAAGAGAATTTTTAACTCTATTCTTTTTAATTTAAAAAGAAAAGTATATTATAGAATCTATATTATGTATTACATTTAAATGACCATTTTTCATATTTAAGATTTATTTAATTTAATTATAATAAAAAAAATTTTGTAGTATGGGGATTAGAGCCCTTCCAAATAAAATCCTGCCTGGGTCCTTTAGAACCAGGCCGACACTGGGTCAAGTCTCACTGGATGTTATAGTTTAACGAGAAAAACAATGAAGAATGAACTATGAACCACTATGTGTGTCGATTGAACTGATTGAAACGATAATAATGTTTAGTAGGTAGTTTCCTAAATGAAGGATCCGTTATTTAGCATGTCCAATAATCAGAGATTTTCTTGTAGAAAAGTGTTGTGAAATGTCCTTGTTTAAAAAAACACTATTTGGAGGTATTTATAGGTAGGTACTTTAGGGAAACAAGTGATGGAATAATGAATTTTAAAAAATGAATTTGAGTCAGTTATGTCATAGGTAATAAACAATATACATATCTTAAACAATTTAAAAGTTTAAAATTAATATGAAGAAAAATATTAACATAACTTGATTAACAAGTAACCTACCTAATTCGTGCACTTTTTATTATCACTGGCATGTCTAAGTAAACTTATAATATGACTGTGTTACAGGGATGTGCAATATTTTGTAATTAAGATTCATTTTATACACAATTTTTACTTTTAATAAGTAAACATTAGAAGTAGATATTTCTAATGAAAACCAATCTTAAAATAACTTAATTATTTATAGTTAGATAATGTATTGTTAAATAAAAATAAAAATGTAATTAAATATTATAATAACATCTAAATTAATTTAATAAAATCATTCTTACACAATTTTTAACATAAATTTTGAATAAAATCATTTTCAATTCCACTAAAACGTTAATTAACGTGCATTTAACAGTTCCCTGTTAAAATCCTATACTCCTATATTCAACTGTATATCCCTGATTATAGATAAGTTAACTTTAAACATAATTTATTGTTTTCTGTATTGGTATAGGTACATCAAGCACTCACAGTTTTGAGTTAATAAAGCAAAGTCAGTATTGCATTATTGTTGTTTACTATCGTTCAATTTTTATCCAAGCAAGTAGGTAAGATTTTTTTTGTTATTTGTTTTAACTGTGATACTATACAAGGCATAATATGCAATAACATAAATGCATATAAATCATGAAAATAATATCAAAATTCAGTTTTGTAAAATATTGTCGCGATGTAAAAACTGTTTCCAAGGAAATAACTTTATGAACCCTGATAAAATATTCCTAAGACTTGTCCATACTTCAATATTATTTTTAAAAAAAAAATACGTATTTCTATTAAACAATATTTATTGAAAATTCAAAATACTATTCTTGATGTAATAATCCTATTTTATACGCCTTCCATTTGTTTATTCTTGAGGTTATCAGTGACATTATGTTGAAAACATATTTCCTTAGGTACTTGAATGTATTTCAAAACATGGATTGTGAACCATTCCGAAAAATTCTTTTAATATTTCTTTCTTGCGTTAAAATCTTCTATATCTTTTATTATTTCTTAAACCAAAAGTGATAATTAAACTCACATTCTCAAAAGATATTATAATATTAGGATTTATAATCGAATACAATGCATTGCGTTTTACATTACTATATATTTTAAGTGAATATAATAAGTGATCATCGTATTAAAATAATGTAGTTGCAACACAACAGCAACATTAATACAAAATAATCATTTCATAAAAATAGTATGGCAAAATTTGGTGTAGTAAAATTTTTTACAAGTAAAGGCATTTAATGCAATCAAAAGTGAAATAGTATCAGTGTAAAAATATATAATAACCTTAATAAAATAACTATAAATGTTTAGCAATACAAAATCAAATTAGGGTTATGCTATTTGTTTTAATTAGTCTTTCTAGATACTACTTAATTTTTTATGAACAACTCGATAGTAAAAAATATATCATTTTTTAAAACAATACGCACAAAATAAAAATTGTGCAATTTAACAAGATAAAATTTCTTTTTATATAATAAATTTGTTTAACTCAATTATATTAATAAATACAATTTTATGTTTAAAAATTCAAATTAATACAATTGTCACACACACATGCACTAAGAACTAAACGCATATGAAAAGGTCAGCATAAGACCACAACATAAATATATATACAAATTGTTTGAACAATTAATGAGGAGAAAAAAACAATACATTATATAAATATAGTATATAATTAAATACTTAAAAATAAGAGTCTAGGACCAAGGTCTAGGCACAAACTCGTATTTATTTAGCCTTTTTGTGTACAACCCAACCGCCAGTGTACGTACGCGCAAAGTGACCAGTTCTGCGTAAGCGGCCTGCAAAAGATAAAAATAAATTAAATTTAGACAAGATTAATTGCATGTTACTAGATAATAATCCAACCATCACCAAAGGTTTACATTTTAATTTTAATAGCAGCAACATTGAGCAGCAGCAACTCTACAGTATACATGGATTTAAAAAGCATTATATATATGATTATTATAGAATAATATAAAAAAAAAATATAAATCAAAGCGTTTAAGGACTTACCAATAATGACGTACAAAAATTATATGATTATTTGGGTAGACTAATGTATTTGGATTTGGCAAGAAAATAAAAAAAAATATATAATTTTACTTTTCAAAAGCTAATTTTATAATTGTTAGATTTTTAATAATTATTTTACATCTTATTGGATTTACAACCTTTGATTTAAAATATCTTTATATTAATAGTGTCATTAAATATTTGTAACACAGAAACTGTTTCTGTGTTTCAAATATTTAATTCAGAATCTTAATCTATTTTCAATCTTTAAAGAAATTTCAAGTTTATAAAATATATTTAACTCATATTATACACACACACATATACATTTATGTAAGCAATTATCCATTATGTACAAGTGTAGGTATATAATACACTAAATTAGCTTTTAAGTAAAATTTCAAAGAATTATTCTTCAATTGCCATTCACGAATGAGCTTTATAATAATCAATCAACCATTACAACCACAAATTATGTTTTATTTTAAATTTAATAAGTACCATTCAAGAAGAAAATGAGAACAATATAGGAGTTTTAAAATATTAAGATGTGTTTTGAGCACAATTAGTTTAAAAATTATATACTTTTATAATGTTTTAAAGGAGGATATAAAATGAAATCGTGTTTCATGCAATATAAAGGCATGCAATGTTAAATAACAATATAAACCTACTTTTGAGTTATTAATACACTTTACAAGCTATTAAAATACTTTAAGAACTGATATAAAAATGCTATGATAATAATTATTAATTTGAAAAATAACTCAATAGTTTGGAATTTTACCAATTTTTTTTATAATAAAGCCAACAATGAGTATAAAAAATTGTTTGCGATTAAAGCAATATAAAAGCGTTTTCATGAGCACAAGCAAAGATAATAATATATAAGAAGTATTTTATTTGTTTTCAATATTATTAATGTAAATATACCTAAATAGTGTACGTAGCCAAAATATGTAATTTATGCGGAGTTTGCGCCCACACGGCTCTGGCGTACTGCAAAAGAGAAAAACACCAAAAACCAAATTCAGATTATGGTTTACACAAACATTCTGCAATATTACCAATCACCAAAAAAATTCAGTGGTTTTTGGTAACATGCAACCTGAATGAAAACACAATGTTTTCCTTCAGTCGACATGCTAAAATTTATGTGAATATTTTAAAAACAAAACAATGTTAAATAAACACCATGCTTGTTATTTATTATTATATTACTAAATATTATTAATTTCAAACACTATTATTACTTAATGTAAATAATTGTAGATTAAACTAAACATATAATTAAGTAAATTAAATAAACTTAAACGTCTTAAATATAGATATAATTATCTATACAAAAAAATCATTAATATATTATTTATCGTTATTTTGCCTATTAATATTGAGTATTAATTACACTATATTTAATACTATTATTAATTTTAAAACATAATTGTTGTAATCAAGTCAATTAATATCAATCCTTTCTTTTTGTTTTTTAATTTTAAAAATTGAAATTAAAATGTAGTTAAACTTAAAATTAGGTTATCTATATTTGTTTATATGTATTTATACATAATAATCATATCAACAATAACTGAAAATTGAAAGACGAGAATTTGAATTTATTCTAATGTGCAATCTGTATAAATTTAGTTCTATATTAATACACTCATACATATAGAAAAAAAGATACAAAGACAAGGGTGACTTGAGTAAATGGGTAAATTTACACTTAGTAATGCAAATATTAGGTAGGTAGTTAGGTATTATTTAAGTAATTTTGATTATATTCTAGTATAATAAAATTATCTTGGAAATATTAGAATATTTTAATGAAAGTTCAAAAGGTGTATGATCCAGCTCTTTTTGAAACTTTGTATAATTTACTCTTTTTTATTAATTTTATTAATTAATGAGTCAATGACAAGATTAAATTAACATCATAATATGAAGACTATATTAATTAATGCATATTTAGAATATTGATGTTGACAAAACAAAAATAAATTAAAACTAGTCAAATTTGATATGTCAATTATTTTAAGGTTAATGTGTTATCTCACTCTAAAACACGATTTCATTACAAATTAAAATGCGAATGCCCAAAGTAATACGTAAGTTATAAATCTAAACATTAAGAGCTGGTAATTTCATGCTATTCCTTTAAATTATTAAAATTAAACAACAACAACAAAATGACAAGACCTCAATAATGTAATCCGCCGATCATTTATTTGATCAAGTTCTTGCGGTGCTTCTGGGGTGTTTTTCTAAAGAACCTAAATTTCATTTTCAACGGCGTGTCTTTTCTTACTGAAGGTGGAAAATAAACAAAAATAAAAATCATTAAACTAACGTCTTTGATTGATATAAGGATAAACAAATTGTAAGGATATTAAAGAATGTTATAATTTTGAAAAATGGTTTATAATGTTTTGGCATTCGAATTGAATTTTGAAGAGGATGATTATAAATGAACAAACAAAATTTTAAGAGTTAACATTCAAATAGATAGGATCTACTACATTATAAAAAGGTGATTTCACTTTTAACTACTAAACATATATTTAAGAAATATCATCACTCAGTAGGTATGCAAAGGATATGAAAAATAAATATTACAATAAATTACATTTAATTTTATAAGAAAAAAAATGTTTAAAAACAGAATGGATGGTTAAGACTCAGGTCAGCTGAATTTCAAACAAAAAATATGTACATGATTAAAACACAAACACGAACTGAACGACAATGGAAACATACAAATATTATTCAGTAGATACAATTTCAAAACTCGATTGATTATTGTGTCTAGTTTCAGCCAATTTGAATTTGGCTTGAACGCCAAGACGGCAATCTGATGATTGGCAATATTTGTAAAATGATTGCAAACAAAATCACAATAAAACAGGAATAAATATTTTGAATGATTTTTTTGGACACTAATAATAACCATGCAATTACATATATTTTAAATTTTAATGTTTCATTTAAAGTAAAAAACCAAACTTATATATTAACAAAGGAATAAGGGAACTTGATAAAACATGATCGGACATCATACCTGGAACTAAGTTGTCAACAACACATAAGCCTCTACGTGACTTAATACTTATGCCAAAAATTGAATGATTGAGGCACATAACTATTAGTTTCTAATAGTTATATTTCTTAAATATAATTTTAACATTATAAATTAAAAAGTCCAGAAAATAATACTATTGATTATAGAATATTTTATAACCAATGATAATAATATTAACCAATAAATAGAAATAGAAATATTTAATGAATATTGTTAATACAGAACAAACAATCAATTATTTATCCAATTAACAATTTCAAAAAATAAGAAATGCCTTTAGTTATATAACAAGAACAAATTAATATGATAATATCTGTAATGAAATAATTGTTAATAATTATAATAAAAAACATTTATGAGCCTGACTAGGACCAAGTTAGCAAAATTGGTTAACTCTATTTCCACTATTTCTAAATGATAAAAATGTAAATTAATTTTTTATGGAGATAATTAAAAGATCTAGTTAGTTAAAAATTACTTAATCAATCTATTATCATTTATTGATTAATCATCATAGCTGGACATTTTTAGGTATGAATAATCATAATTCCTAATTATTAGAATTATCTTTAAAAGATGTTATTAAACTATTTTTAAATAATAATAAATAGACATTATAAATAAAATTTTGAAATTTATTAAATTAACTTACTCCTGTCAATATTGCGTTGTAAATGTGATGCAATGCGATGACGAGCATCATTGTACTCCAAATGCAAACCCAGTCTAAGAATGGTTGGATTTTGTTCAATCAATTTGGTAAGTTCCATTTCTATCTTATTTCCCAATACTTGGGATCTCTGAAAATAAAATAATTAATTAAAAACTGAATAAGAATTATTATTTTAAATTGTTAAAAATATACTTGATTAGTGGCACGGAATTCTTCTAAAGATCTCTGCTTCAATAAGGACTTGACTAAATGGACTATTCCTACAGGGCTAATGAAATTTGTTTCCACACTAAAAAAATTCATAAAAAAGGTATAGGTACCAAATTTACTTCTATTCATTTATTATAATATGACAATAACCTATCGTAATTATAACATATTATGTAGTTGATAAAAACTGAAAATTATTAGTTTATTAGAAATCTTACTTGCAAACACGTAATGTGCAATTTTTCTCTAATGCTTCAGCTAGCTTGAGTGCTAACCGATCAGTAAGTCCAACATTTACCAAACTTAATGTTTCTAAATGAGTATTTTCCACTAAAGCTTTGAATAGATTCTCAAACTTTTCATCAGAAATATTCTAAAACAAAAGAATATATTAATTTTTTATCTAATAAAATTATTTTAGAACTACTAGAAATTGTATAACTTTAATCTACTTACTTTAATGTTGTTCCAATTGAGATCAAGTAGCTTAGAATCATCATCAAGTACTCGTTTAATACTGTCTTCTGGATCTGTTTGGTTGGGCGGCTCTGGAGGATACACCTTAGGCTGTGTTGCTTTTGTAACACCATCCCATCCTAAGCCAACTGGCTGACCTTTATTCAATAGTGAAGCATGATATTGATCTTGGTTCATCATTGAATGGAATCCTAGTATAGCTAAAATCGTAATTTAATTTAATAAAGCAATTTTAATTATATATTATATTTGTATATACATAGTCATTTATTAAGTAGGTACATGTTAAAAGACAAATTAAAGAGAAGCATTTAATTAATATGCCATTGAATGTGCTTAATGAAGCAATAAATATTCATTGAAATAAATTACAGAAAAAATAAATAAATACCAGCCAAATCTATGATTTCTTCTTGTGATGCGGTATTCAATGCATCACCATATTCATCATCAAGATCAATTGCAATTTTATCTTCATGTTCAGTGTTACCATTGGTTTCAGGTGCCACCCACTGTAACAAAATGAGTACAGAACAATCATAATTAATGATTTAAAAATAGTCTAAAACCGCAAACATATTTACTAAGGTCATCATAGCATGCAAGTATGCAACTGAAGTTAATTTTGTTTATACTTTATATCATTACACAACAATTTCACAATATTTTCAAATAAACAAAAATACCAATAAAAATCTGAAGGATAAATGGACATTTTCTTTTGAAAAATTGCCAAAATCATACTAAATTCATAACTTTAATACATTTTACTATAGTTATTCAGAAATTAATTTAAAAATTGACAAATTTATAGTTTTAAATTACATTTATTTATAATTTTCACTCTTAAAATAATATTCACAATTTTAATCTTTATTATGTTTTACTAACTTTCTCTAAAAATTTAACAGGAAATAATAAAAGTATATTTATCATCTAGATTCTAGAACTACCAAATTGATTTTATACTTGACTCAAAAATTTACAAACAACTTTTGTACCTAATGCTTAAAGCTCAGGTCATAATATATGCATTTTCAATTTCTTCTTTCTTTTTGATCTGTGATATGTTAATACTTAAATAGTATATTTTTGTTTCATTTCATTTTAATTCAAAATAAAGTTTACTTTTAGTGTATATTATTGATATGAGGTTTTTTTTTCAAATTTTAGTAGCATATTTCTGTGTGAACAAAACCGAACATTTTCATGATTATTATTTACTACAGTGGCAGATCCAGAAGGGGCCTATGGGTCTTCCCCCAGACCTCTTTGACATTATTTTTACTTACAACAAATATTTTAAATAATGTTTTTGGCAAACCACAGCATATTTATAACATAACTATATCGCTTTTAACTTTTTTTTTGTTTCATTGTTGGTTGCTATCTGAGCAATAACTTTTAGTATTATTTTAGTATTATTAAATTACATTAATAATAGTTTAAAAGTTATACAAGTTATCTATGAAAGTAATTATTATAAACCTATGTTCATTTTTTGATCATAATTATTATAAAAATTTAACTAAGCAATGAGAATTGTTAATACTTAAAGATTTATACTTATAGTAAACAAGTATCAAACTTGAGACCTTTAAATGAACTAATCTCTTTCACCATGGAATATTCTACAAATGGATATTCTACAAAAATAGTTTTTTTTTTTTTTAAGTAAGATTCAAAATGTAATTACTTGTATTTCAATTACTTATATAATATTTCATAAATGGGATTGGGTAATGTATTATATGAGGTATTTATATAAGTATCAACTACTTGAAAGAAAATAATATTAAAGTAAGTATTAAAAATTATTGTATTTTTACTTAATAGTAAACAACCCAATATGAATATATTCTGATGCATTTTATATTACCTTTTTCCCTCGTACAGTTCCAGCAACATACGGTTTAATTTCTGGTAGATCAGGTGTTTCAAGAGCCTGTTTGTTAATATGCTCAATCAATTTTTTTCTGTTTAATGGTCCGGTGGCTTCTTTGTTACATTCATAACTACAACGCTCTGATGGTGGTAATAAGTTGTCCTAAAAAAGGAGAATATACTGAGAATTTTTTAAGTATAAACGTAAATAGTAATCGATGATAATATACAAAGTATATTTCTCATTTAAAATTAAGTAATTTATCAGTTAAAAATTTGTTAAAAAGCAAGCAACCTCCCTAAATTTAAAAAAAAAACTACCAATATACAAGAGTTGGATGTCTATTTTCTAGTATAATTATTTAGTATTTAAAATAGATTAAGCAATCTAACATCATTTTCAACTAATGATTGCTAGCCACAGGTGTTATATATGCCATAAAATTATGACAATGATGTTAGGGCACTGACACCAACACCTTCGTGATAAATAATTTAATGTGGACTAATGTGCTTAATATGGAAGCTTTGGTACTTACGTCCGGATCGACTTCTTTAGCCAAAATGCTGATCTCTTCGGGTGACAATTGAGAGAGCAGTTGGTCGACATCGAGCTCGTCATAATCACTCAAGTTCTTGCCGTACAGCTTGGCAGGGGCGGTGGTCATCGTGGTGGTCTTTTTCGACGACGTCTGTGGAGAACAACAGAAAAGGACCAATATTATTATCGAGGGTGAAAAGTAATGTACAGTGCACACGAGAAGCGCTACGAAAATAAAACCCCCGAGCGTGTGAGTCAGTCGCGATAAGGACAAAACAATTCACGCCAGACGGACGGGTCGCGACTTGCGACTAAGTAACCGAAACACGACAACAGGAAAGCCGTTTGAAACGGCGAGCGGGGTCCACACCCTGTCGCGCGAAAATAATCAATACGCGGCGGCCCCAGACGGATCAACCGCGTCCGCCGAAAATCCTGCGGCGGTCGCAATCGGGTCGCGCACCAACGTTCCCGCCGACAAAACCGTACACGTACCGATTTGTTTGATTCGACGGCGAATAGACGACTTGCGTTGGCCGTTCTTCGTTTCGGCCGGTGACGATTAACTGACGAGCGGCGCGACTGGCCGTTGCGATCGCCGTGACGGACGGGCGGATTGCTGGAAGGCGACTGGAGGACTGGCGGTCGGAGGAGAGACGTCGATCGCCACTCGCCACCAGTCACCAACCGACGGCGGTGGTAGTGGTGGGAAATTGTTATCAAGTGACATCATTTGCCGTGGCCGGACGGGTGGGAAACGGTCGTTTGGCACCGGTGGAGGGGACGCGCGCGCACAATTCGTATTATCAAACCGGTGGTGATCGGCAACCGTACGCCGTCGCCGTGTCGCCGTACCGCGTACGCCTATTGCCTATTTAGTATTTTATTGTTATAGTTGTTGCTATTATACTATTTACATTTTACACTGTGGCGCTGTGCATAATTAAGTCATTAATACAGTAATACGTCATATTATAACAGTGTGCGGCGTGCGTCGCCGTGTATACCCATTACCCGAGTGGGTACCCATTGACTATGGTCTGCACTTCTACAGAACCGCGGAACAGCGGTAATTCACTGGCGAGTTTTTAACTTTTGAATTGAAAATCGTTTCGATCCGTCTTCGCGTTCGTATTTTGTCGTCTGACGAATACGAATCGATAAATGTATATGTGATTTTATAATATCGTCAAAACGTCATTCGCCGGGCGGCTACAACTGCGGTCAGTGGTCACCGGTTTGGCAAAAAATAGCCAATTGCCAATAGCACAGACCACAGTTTGCGTTTGGGTTCGGCGGCTTCCCCCCTTTTTACCAGTCCCCCTCACCGTGACGCCTGCTCGTCAACAATCTTCGCGTCGCGCGTCGTACCTATAATGTTCGTCGTCGTCTTTCGTTCCGCAGGTCGCTTCGGTCGCACGCGCGCCTCGCCAACGCGTCCGGTACGCGTAGGTACATATTATATTATTATTTAATACGACGACGAGGAAAAAGTACTTATACGATAATATGTGAGCGGTGTGAGCAGTGCGCTAGCCACCGCCACTACTGTTCAGTGGCGTTCACAGCGATTAGAAAACATTGTTATAATAACGAGCTAGGTATATAGTGGTATAATATATTATACGTACAAATGGGTTATCGTTTGTATTGTTAAACAATGAAAATTATAAAATATCAAAATGTATAGGTACATCATGTCATCATATTCATATATTGCTATTAAAATAACTTATAATGTGAAATTCTGGTTGAATTTGAAAATTCATTAATTATTGTCATAATTCACACATAGAGCAAAGTATTTATTTACAAATAAATTGCTTTATTCAATTTGATTTTAATATCCATGAGTTGGTCGTAATAATTTCAGTTGTGAACGCGTGTTTAGAAAAAAAAATAATAATTTTCTCCATTAGATTATTATGATAAAAAATCCACAATTGAATTTTTAATTCGTTCAGCGCATATTTTGGTACTTTGACATTACTGCATCATCTGCATATATATTATAAATGGGTCAATAGAGCATACGGTTATCTGCTGTAAAAATAATAATATAATATAATGGCGGTACTATTCATTTCATATAAATGTTTTTATTTTCACACCACTTACAATAACAATAATAAATATAGGTAGGTACTTAATTTTTAAATGGTTCACCTACAAATTGACAACAGAATACACACAAATAATGTAGACATCTATATATTACAAAAAACTCATAAAACTTTTTATCGTCTACGAAGTACTATCTGGGGCAGACAATTTCCCATCCAGGCCTCCTCTTAAATACATGCCTGATTCATGATGAAGAATATTGTTATTTGGGTAAAGAAAATTACATATAGGTATAATGTGCGCTAAATGTATTTTTGTGCCTATAAACAGTATAAACTTATGCAGATACTGATCACATATAATATCAAATAAAATATATGATAATGATGTAAATGGATATAATATTAATCTCCACCAGTGATTTACTAACGGGGGTGGGGGATAACCTCCCCACAAAAAGAAGGTCTAAGTATGCCACTGATCACTAGATCATAATGCCGTTAAATGTCAACAACTATGTCTCTATATATACTTATTTATCATACCTATACTATTATGAAATTCTATTTCTTCGTTTTCTACTAAATCAATATAGTTTTCACTTATTTATTTATATTATTACTAATTTGTTACCAATCGAATTTGAGACTATAAGTAATGCTTTTATTACTTTGCTTATAGTTGGCTGAACTAAGCTACAAACAGAGTTGGTGGAATGTTTTCTTCCCTAGTTCCTTAGTACTCTATATTACATGCCGCCTGATACCCAAGTCTGTGTGTTTACTGTATATTACGTATTGTAGACTATTATTAATTATTATAGTGATGAGTGATGACAGTCGACTGATGAGAGAGTGCTATTACTAATTGTGTTATTTTAACGCGATTTGAATTCAGCAGGAAATTACTTTCTGTGCATATAATATATTATAATTTATATTAAGTATCTAAATCTAATCCTATTGATTAAGGGGATTGGAAACGTTGATTTTCTGTCTTTGTCTTACACACGTGGAATATAGGAAAAATAGCAATACGCGCCTGGCAAAAATTAAGGTACTTCTATAGTTGTTCGATTTAAAATATGTAAAGATGATTGAATTGGTATACAAGTTTACTTTGCATCGGTCGAAGTATATTTTTAATATTTTCAATATATATTTAATAAAAAAAATTGACAAATTTATTAAATTTAAAATATTTATTCTCATCAAAATATTTATTTTAAACAATAAAACAATCGAAAAAGTGCTTCGACCGATGCAAAGTAAACTTGTATACCAATTCAATCATCTTTACATACAGGGGTGTATTTATGGGGGGCTGAGTGGGCTGCAGCCCCCCCTGAAATTTTAAGAAAATCTATAAAATATTTTCATGGTCTATGAAAGTCACTGCAAAATCATTAAATTCCATTTTATTGATTTTAAATTCGTATTATTTTGTTAGTCTATCTTATCTCTTATGAACAAAACTACCATATAGGGGATAATACTGGAAATCATAGATCCTAATTAGTAATTATAAACCTTTGTATAACGATCGCCGAGCACTATAGAGCTGCACAATATGACAGTATTTTATTAAAAATACTTATCTTGCAATTAAGTTTTAAAAATACAATCATTCATTTATTTCCAGCAGTAAATATGGTAAAATGTTGTGATAATATTGTTTTTTCCATGTGATCAATATATATTAATAAAGTTCTACTTGATAAACGTTCCAAATCTATTTCAGACGCAGTGGCGGCTATCCTATGGTCTATATGTGTTGCTTGAGCAACACATGCAAAATTATCAAAAATTGGAAAAATATATGACCCATTGATTGAATATTGGGGATTTGTATTTTATAACTAATATTTGTAGGTTGTGGTGGGTGGTAGGTCATCAGAAATATTTTCAGCAACACATATTTTTTTGAGGATAGCCGCCACTGTTCAGACGTATTACCAGATGATACGATTAAAAGAATATTGCATTTAGTAGGTATTTAAAAACTAAAAATGAACATATAGATAAAAATATCGTAAGGATTATAATAATGAATACAAAAATATAATTTTGAGTCTTATAATTTAGGGCTTTGGTTTCAAAAAGTTTCAAAAGGTTATAACGCTTTCTTTAAGATACAATTTAGCTTAATAATTAATTGATTAAATAATTTTGTTTAGGTACCTATGAATGGATATGATAAACATATTATAAATATGTGCATTGTGCATATGATTTTGCACCTGAATCATTTGACATCTCTTCGATTAAACGCAATAATTAATCAATTACAATTAAAGGGAACGCCAAAAATTACATTTTACATTTTCACCTGTATTACTATAAAAACAATGGAGGTAACTTATGAGCCTAAAGTCGTTAGCAGTATATAGAAATAGGATTTCAAAGTGTTTATAAGCGTATAAATAAGTATTAATTTTAATATTTTATTACATTTTATAAAATTAGTTAAAAAACATATGAAAAATATTTTTTAAAAAAAATTGATCAGCCCTCCCCGAAAAAAAATCCTGGCTACGCCACTGTTTACATATTTTAAATCGAACAACTAGAAGTACCTTAATTTTTGTCAGGCGCGTATAGCTATTTTTCCTATATTCTACGTGTGTAAGACAAAGACAGAAAATCAACACTTCCAATCCCCTTAATATTGATAGATAAAGAGGTAACTGATAACTTCCCTGTTAGTAATACAAAAGAATAGTTACTTATTAATATAGATTTAAAACAAATTATAATTAGTTTAATAGGTAACTAAAACTAAATAACTAAATCAGTTTGAACTAAACTATAGTAAATAATTATACATACAAATTGGCAATTATGTATACATAAATTCGTTGAAGTCCAAGCATTAGGTACATTCCACATTTCTACACTAGTAGTCTAGCGTATCTAAGATATATCATAAGTATAATGTATATAATAAGAATAACAAATAGACAATAGTTATAAAAATATAAACCTATTCTTTCAGATAGATTAATTATATTTAAGCATATTATTTAGTATTTACGAATCAGTAATACTACCTATCTTATTTTAGTCACATAATAATATGTGCATTTTCTTTCCACGTTTATTTGGAACAATAATAATATTACATTGATAAACGAAAATCAAATAAAAACACTATTATTTATACTGATTTTTAATCGTATAAAAGAATTGTACTTTTTAATCTGAATTACTTCAATTACTTATAAAATAAGTAAAATATATAGATTTGTAATCGTACGTACCTATTATTGCTATATAGGTGATTAAGGTTTCTAACGTTTATTTTTTTTCAAATTTTAAACTTTTTCTTTGTGTAAAATAGTATATACCTATATTACACTAAACACACACATACAGTCTAAAGTCTTGAGTTTAGTTCAAGTGCAAAATATAAGCATGTGGTATGTCTACCATTATTTAATAAAAAAAATGTCTTTGTACCAAATACATGAAATACATGATATACTGACCTAATTAGGGATTACTAATTACCATAAATATTTAATCATAGTTTGTATCTTAAAATGATTTAAACATAGAAAATATTGCTAATACCTAAGACGTAATTTATATGTTATACCAATCGTTAAAAAAAGGCTAAAGTCTAAACTATTTATAATGTTAGATTAAATTTTTACAATACCTACATATATAAGATGTCAAGATGATATCATAATAAAAAAATGTAATTATAATTGGTAGGTATATATTTCAATTAATTTTTGGGACAAGTTAAAAATCGATATTTGTTTTTCCCTTCTTTTCAGTGTCTAAAATAAATTTTATATTTCCATATGGATCATAATATGATATTATGATTTATAAAATGGAAAATAAATATTGATATATTATTATAGTCACAATTCACAGTAGATTTCCAACTTTTATGATTAATATTTAATATGGAAAATGTAAAAATTGTTTACCTACGGGAATATAAAAAATAACAAACAAAATAGCTTAATAACATTGTATATATAAAATAAAAAATAATCTACATAAATAATAATTACTTAAAAACTTTACAGCATTAATTATGTATATGAACCAAGTACTATAATAACAATACATGTTCGATATAGTCAATATTTATTATTTTTAACGGTTAAGCTCGTATTTGTATGTTAACTTGTAATGTAGAACTAATTATGTTAAATATTCGATTTACAACCTTTTTTTTTTTTGGTTTGTTTAAAATTGGTCATCATGGAGATAATGTTTTATCTCACATTAAATTTAACTTAATTTTTCTTTATATCAAATTTATATTGTAATTATTTACTTGTTTGCTGTTATTGAAAAAATGTATTAAGAGCCAAGAGGTATATAACGTAAAAACGATTTATAAAACGTCGTCAAAACATTGATATTATTATTATTATTATAGCAAAACAAAAAAAAAATTGTACAAACATAAACCACATTATACACGACAATACACCAGACCTAATCTATGTATAGTAGTGTGTTTATGTTATTATTTATTAAGCATGTCGGCATTAAAGAAAATTTAAGTTCTAGCAATGTGTACAAGAAACATGAATTATTTCAAAATTAAATGTTAGAATATTTTATTAAAATAATAAACATTATATTAGGTATAATATTATAAATATATAAAACTATATAAGTAATAAGTACCTGCTAAAATATAATGTATTATTAATATTGTATACTTAAATTTAAATTTAAAATATTTTATCACGTAAACACTAAACACTATAAATATACAAATATTTTCTTTGCCTAATTAACTAACACGTCACACTTTGAAACAACACTTAAGAACATAGAAAGTTAGTCATCCGTTTAGTAGATTACCCTGTAATTACCGACTAATTTATAATATTTATTTTAAAAAAACAGCTTCAATTTCTAAGTTAGTATAATAGTCGTTTTAAGAGGTATTTACTAAAAAACAGTCAAATGGAAATTATCACATACCATTGATGATTGATCTACTTTCTGATGATATTGCCGGATGCTATTTCAGTATTTTATACATCAATGATTTACGAAGGACTCTCAAGGTTATTCCAACAGTAGCGAAAGCGATATTCTACTTTTCTTTTTTATTTATTTTTTAAACGTCATTGTGTTGTGTCTGATTTTCAAGTAAAATTCTGAGAAAGTCAAATAACCATGCGGTAATTGTTCTAAAATTAATAGAAATGATGGACATCACTAGTCACAACTATTGTAAATCAATGGGTATAATTTAATTCTATAATTTTACTGAACTGCAAAGTATTAAGGGAGTTAATAATAATTAAAACTAAGTATATAATTTAGTGTCAAAAATAATAATAATAATAATAAAAAAAACCGTTTTTAATTCTGTGTGACTTAAATTGATTAAGTTGAAGTAATATAATACCTAGTTTAGAAAAATAATAGGTAAATGTAATTTGATTAATAGAGACGTACCAATGTAGGTAGTATGTTTCAATATAATATAAAAATTTACTATTTGGGTATATCTATTAACCTATTGTATTAAATAAATACTTTGGTAGCTGAATATAAATTCAATTCATATTATTTCATATTTATACATTATATATATGTATATTGTATAATTATAATTGTATACACCAACAATATAAATTTTTGATTGATAGCCGAGAACTACTATAAATTATAATGTATATATTTTCTATAATGTATAGTGTATACTAAATTATCAATGAAGTAGATATAATGATAATAATTATTAAATATTAATAAACGCGATGAGTTGTATGATATTGATATGAATATTCGATAATATGGTACATATTATTATATTTTCTAGTACATTAGTCAATATATCAATACTCAATAGTCAATACATACATAGGTGTATTTTTTTATGCATATGAAGTATTTGACTTATTTTGATATTACATAATAAAAGTATAGATAAAATTGATAAAATTAAACAAATAAATAAATAAACTAAATAAACTACTAATAAAATATAGGTAAATAAGTATAAATATAATATGATACAGTAGAATTAAAAATATTATATTCTATTCTATCGTGTATTATACATAAGTACACAACATGACAAATTGTCAGTTTAAGACATTTTACTGAAAATGTGACTTAATAAATTATAAATTTAATTCGTATAATGTAAATATTAAACATTAAAAATAACGCATCCGTATTTAATAAGCAAAGACACCAAAGTTATCACGTCCAAGAGTGACACATCGTAACTATATATACTTACTAACTCCATGCGCTCAATGCTTATTAACTAAGTGCATATTTATATTTAAAGAACACTCAACATTTCAGCCTACACGTCCTTGATCTTTGATTACATTAGAATTCAAAAACCAAAAAACGCCTTCGGACCCACATATCAACAATAAAATCCCTAAAAAATTATTCACGAAACCACACTAGATTGACTCGCGTTTCAGATTCCAGGGGCGGACTGGGTATCAAGGGGCCTGTGAAGTTAATCAGCAATTAGGGCCCAGGATTTGGCTTATACCTAAATGGATATATGTTTATTTAATCAGTGATATTATATTTATATTATATTTTAGATGTAAATGTGTTTAGTCAATATAGTTATATCAATTCAACTTTTTTACAGTTTTATATTTTAAAAAATTATACAAATAAGAACAGTCTATTTAAAATACAAACTAATATTTAACTTCAAATTTAAAAAAACATGACATGATCGAGGGCCCGGGAGGCGATTGCCCCCTCGCCTCCCTAGCCAGTCCGCCCCTGTCAGATTCAATGACAGAGTTAATAAGTCTTTAGAATTTAGAATTTTCTACCACCCACTGGCCACTAATTGCATTTTTTAGCTAAACGATGTGTGTGTAGATTTCACACATAATCCTTCAAAAACGTATTATTTTAGCGAAGAGATTAACCTTAACGCGTTCGTATATAGATGATATGTATAGCTATATAGATAGGTACGTATACAATGCAAACCTTACTTATTGTTATTTACAATTTAGATAAGTGGTACCCATTGTTCCCAATTTAATTTAAGATTTGATCCACTTTTGCAAATTGTCTATCATCTTTATTACGGACTACTATATTTAATTGTACCCTTCTACCTCTTATTTCCTAATAGGTACGTGGAATAATAACTACTTATATATAATATGCGTAATATGTGGAACTAAAAGATATTCTTTAACATTCTAGACCACTACATTAAGATAAGTCCACTGATCACCGGTTGGAAACTAATGATTTAGGTACATAAAGTGACCAACAAAATTCGCGGGGGAGTTTATAGTTTATGTACTAAATAGTTATACTTTGAGACTCGTTCTAATGTTCGGGCCCCCGCTACGTAGCTCGTAGGTGCTATAAAACATCGATTACATGCGGTAAAATACTGAATAATAGTACATTAGCTGTGTCATTATTAGGTATACCTATACATTAGCATTAAAATCAAAAAACATTCGTTGGCGAATTGCCGACAACTAATAATATAGGAGGTAAACGAAAATGGTAATAATATATATAATATATTGCACGTGCTGTACCAGTTAATCGTTTTCAAACACGTATACAATATACATAATATATATATCTGCGCGCGGGTATATGAAACATTTTTTGTATGGCCATACGGATTTTTATTATCAATCCATGCGCAGGAATGACATTTTATTTTTGAAAAGAAAATTTAACGATACTGGCGAAAGTGACGCATTCCGCGGTGGAACAAGACGACGAAGGACGGCAGAGATCATTATAATAAGGTAGTTCAGAGTGCCGATAAGAAATCGCCTTTAACGACAGTTATATTACGAAATGAACAGTGAATACATATGTACAGAGTGGTTCACAAAGCATGTTTAATTCCATTTTTATTTTAATATTGAATTTGATTTTTGGAATTTTCAACAAAGGGCCATATTTCTTATTAAATAGATATTATATACCATTTAAAGAGTATTCTATGACTAATGATCAAGATTGTGAATTAAATGCACTTAATAACTGATTAAATATCCAAAAATTACTAACATTTAACTTTTATTCTTATTTTTTTTCATTATAATTTTTTATTAATTTTAGTTTAATATTAATAATATTACAAATTGGTATCCCTATATGAGTATATGACTTATTGGGATTGACTAACCTTGATCTTTGTCGAATACAAGATCTATAAAAAAGATACTATGCTTAGAATAGATTACGGTTCTACTTAAAATTATAATTTTATCATTATGATAATGATTAATGAGTAATGACTACAAATCTTTTGTTTTTAAATGAGAATCATTCTTTTTTAGAATAATTTGTTTAGCAGATAATTTTTTCAAAAATTTTAATTTATACCATCTGCTATCTAAATCAAAATTAAAGAAGCAGTTCCTGAATAATTAAAATGGATTAATTGAAGATAATAGTCCTAAAAATGGTTTTACAAAAATATAAAATAAATGTAATATCGGATCTAGTACTTTTTTATTCTCATACATAATGATATATTTAAATTATATAATCATTGATCACACAAATAATACAATAAAATTTTAATAGATTATTTTATATTAGTATTATTTTTATTTTCATATAGATACATCATATTTTTCAAAAGTCATTTGATGAAAAAAAGAAGTTAGTACCGCTACAGGCCTACAGCATACTCCTTCAATACTATAAAATATTTGTAAATATTTTAAAATATGATCCTTCTTAAATACCTATGGGCTATGGTTATGTAAAAATGCATATATAAAGGAAAAATGATAATGAGCATGCTCAATTAATCACCCTGTATATTATATTGTAGTAATGGAAAAACTAGTTTCGGCTTTCATATTACCATGTCACTTCGCATCACCATTAGATACACAACTGTATACTCAAAATGTACAAAAAGTATTAGTTTAATGTTTTTACGCTATTCTACATTAGATTTTAATATTGTGTATCATGCTTAGGTTCCGGAAGCCGTATACGAGCATACCGCACGAGCGAGCGTGCGTACGACGCCCAAGTGCTATTTTTATACAGAACGGATGACCTATGAGTGCGTGGTGTGTGTATGTATATATAGGTACCTATATAATATACGCACACTTTTACTTTAACGTTTCCGACCTGACCGCACATACCATGCTGTTCTGGCCGGGGATGTTAAAAATCTCAGATTTTTTACCATCATCATTGTTTTAAACAGTTAGAAAATAAACGCGGATTTAAACTACTTATCTATATAGGTACTGTCTACGTAAACAATAATGGCTATATAATATAAAACGACACCTGTTTTTTTGCTGTTTAATAAAACAAGTTTTGAACAAACTAACCAAGTTTTTATCACACGCAACCACCGGACAAATAGACGAACATTTTAAAACGCAGATTAATTTTTATATTGGAGATGTCGATTGAGACCGCGTTTATATTAAGAAGCGCGCAATGAATAAATTTATTCTATAGTAATTATAGTATACATACGAGTATACGACCAGTGTTCGGACGGCAAGAGCCAAGAATTCTGCAGCTATATAACCGACAGATATAATATATCTAAGAGACACGTGTATAAAACGTTTTTCACGTTTTTTTTTGGTTTTAACTTAAAGTTAATTTATTGCCATGTCAAAGGAATATAGGATGTACACAGCAATTATTTTAATACGAATGTGATACGCGTGTATACGTATAGGATAACTTATTAAAAACCTGTGAAGGACTGTTTATAATCCGCGTATTCCGGATTAAGGATAGCTTTTAGGTGACTCGAATAAATAAAAAAAAATAAAAAGTAGATCTCCAAAACGAATTCGTATTATAATAAGTGCTGTATTGGGGAGTCTGGATAGACTTTTTTTAATGTGATTTTTTTTTCAGATAATTACATAAAACAAAATATTCCTTAATTATTTGTAATTTTCGACTCTAAAATAAGACGTAGATACCTAATCTTAGAGTATATAACAAGTGAATAGTGATTATTAAGGCTAGGATTTCTATACAGTAAAAAACATTATAAAATATGCGTTCTATTTACCAAAGTAATAAGTATGCAAAAATATGCATTTATTATTAAATAAATATTAGTTTATATTATTACTCGTAAGTTATTGTTATTAAATGCTATTATTTTATATTGTTTTTAAATTTTCTAATGTGAACGTCCGGCGATTAGACCGAAGAATAGATTTATATTGGCTGAAACTTCTATCCACATCGAATGGTGTTGTTGGGGAGCATACCTATTTAAATAACGTTATTTGTCCCAGATTGAAAGTAATATTAACATTTTTTCTTCCGTTTCATATTCACTGTTTATAATGCTACAGACATTTAGAAGTGTATTGAATCCCTTATTCTTTTTTAGTACCACGTCTATTTTAGTTTAGACAGATAGTATATTAACGACAATTCGACAAATAACTCAATAATTATAGACGCGTTCATTAAATAAATATACCATTTAAAATTAACAAGATTTTCAAAAATGTATGTATGTGCAACTATATGCATTATATATTATAAATATGCAAAAAATTGTTCTATTTAATCGAGAATAATAAGCCAAATCGTGGACATATTTAACAACCAATCAATTTTGACTTAAAGAAAAATACATGTAAATGCATAGAAATGTAAGTGGAGTATATTATATCATACTATTTGATACTAAATTTATAATCTAAATATTTTAAATAATAATAATGTTAAGTGCAAATTTTAAAGTTTCACTTTAAGAATTAAATTTATGTGTTAAAAGTGATTTATATCATATTATCATATATTTTTTTTTTTTTTAAAGATTATAAGCAATATCTAAAAATGGCTTTCTTAAATTATAAACTACCTACTTATGCTTAATAATTTGTATAATAATTATTTAGAAAATATAATTATTTCGAACGAAGTAAAAATACTTTTTTTACTGTATAATAAGGTTTTACTATTGTCATCTACTTACATGAAAAATTTCTAAACCAACAAATTATATTAGCAATATATCAGTACAGGTACTACTTTCGAATCGGTAAGCTCGAAAAAAAAATAATAATACGATTTTCAACAGATTTTCAAATTTGAAACATTTATCATAGTAATATATAAATCATAATATTATACTGATAATATGTTATATGTATGATCATTAATAAATAATAATATTTTGTTAAAATAATATTAAACTACTAGAGACTAATGTAGTTTATATAACTGTTTATACTATATATCTATATATCGATCAAATCATAAAAATGTCAAGAAGGGTCGACGGCATGAGTATCGCGTACGCGTTGACAAACAAAACGGATGCATCGAAAGATTTGTCGCGACACTGTTCAATGTCACGGTAAAGTTATTATATGTTAACATTAAGTTTTAGATTTTAATGATGCCGTAACAATATATTATGGTAAACCGCGTACGCAGCAGTGCAGTACTTGTTTTAGTTACCGACAAATGCATCATCGAAAATTATAATTATAAGTGCTTTGAGTTATTATTATACTCTTCGTGCGTTGCATTGCGGAGAACAATGCGCATATTTTTATGCTATTACGACTTCCAAATAATACTTTTTGAACCACTTAATACAAAGAAACCTTAAAAGGTCACAATGAATCCCTAAAAATTTAATTTTATGTTCTATAACCATTGAAACTTTATAGAGGTGGCCAGATAGGTAGATATTATTTTTAATATCAGTTATTACATTTTTATCTCCATCAATAACTGTTTTCAACTTTTCTAATCGTTAGAAAATATTTTTTTTTATATTAAATTACTTATGCCTTCTTATTTTAAAGTAAGTAAGCGAGTAATTTCTCGTAAGCTTCAATAGTTGAATATGTTTTAAGTATAGACAATGCGAAGGTGTGAATATATGAGTATATGATTGTAAAAGAATGAACACTGCGGTGACACACCTTACATAAATATACATATAATACTATTAAAGGTATTATCGATTTTTACTTTTTAGTATATTACCAGTATTTATATAATGAATCATAATACCTAATAATCAATAAAAAATAGATTTAATGATGTATTAGATTTTAGTGTTACACTTAAAATGATACATATAATAATTAATATTTGTTCTTAATTATTTTTTAACGTTACTTATTACTATATTATATTATATAGGCCAGCGCTTCTCAACCTATGGTACGCGTACCACTAGTGGTACGCGAAGAAAATCTCTCTTTATAAAAAAAAATTGGAATGAATCATTATTAACATTAATTATTATTTGATTTGTACATATTTAATTTAATTTTTATAAATTAATATCTAAATATATATTATATAATTCTATATTTAAACATTTTCTTACAAAACTAGCATAAAACATTTTGTCATTTAAATTGTTTGATTTAAAGAATATTTGAAGGTAAGTACACTGTGGTGTACCTAATATATAATAATTAAACACATTATTCAAACTCCTTACATTGACATCGTACTGAGGCCGAAACGAATAACTCTGTTGAAGGTCTTCCTACACTTTTCGTACGCTCATTACTATACAACGTGCACACAGTACACCCTAATGATATTCATGAGCAAATGATAATGGACATAAAGGCAAAAATAAATGTGTTGATTATTTTTTTGTTATTTTTTTTTTTATTATTATTATTATTCTCACGCCAGTCGACGAAAAAGAACATTCTCGTTCTATTCACTATTGTTCGTTTCAAAACGTGATGGGTTCCGGAAACCCTATTATTTTTTCCACGGAGCTGTTTTTTGTATCGTTTAATACAGGGTACAACCGCTGCAGATGTCTTTAGAAGGAAATTATTTTCATGTACAAGAAACGCAACAGACGGTAACCAGTAACCAGACTAGAGAATAGAATTAAAATGTAGGTATAGTATATACTGATAATTATTACATCCGTGGTATACACGCAACCAGTGGCGGCGGGATGTAGGGTTATTTGAAGCAATTGCTTCATGTCTGAAATGGGTGGGTGGGTGGGTAGTTGAGTCCGGGTGGGTATAAGTATAATATTGTAAGATCACACTATAAATATTAAGGCAAATATTAAATATTATATATAAAAATGATAATGTGTGAAATTATTGAGATTTTATAGTTACCTATGTCATATTCAGAAATCTGTAATCGGGGGGGGGGGAAGTCCCTTTATAATATTATTGTTCACTGAGGGGTGGTGGTCAAATTATTAAAAATATAGAATATGCTTCAAAGACTAAAAAAGTTCGCGCCGCCACTGCACGCAACTGTATTTTAACCTAGGCTAATGTCATATGATTTTATTTACGACTCGTTTGCCTTGAACGGAAAAAATAATTTCATTACACTTCATGTGTATAGTACCTATATTAACGTACATTATTATTAATTTCAGTATCAAAGACAAGACCATATAATGTTTAATTGATGATTGATGTACACAGGAATTAGGTTCTCTGCTTTAACTTTAAATCTCAATGTTGATTTCCCTCTCACGATCTTTATGTATGGATAGCATAGGTTATAGGTATTATACTATTATAGCATTATATATTAAATATTAACGATGGCTATCCACCGCAATAATGTCTACAGACGCCAATGTCTATAAAAAAAAAAGTTAAATATACCATAAAAGTATAGTTGAATCGAAATCTACTATACACTTTCGATGTATATAAATAATAACATATATTAAATATACCTATGATGTTTATGAAAGATTTCCTTCGGCAACAAGCGTATAAGAACACAGACTCTGGTCTCTGGACTTTTCAATATGTACGTTTACACAATATTATACACATTATACCTATTTTAAAACGCACCTTAAAAACAATGCCACAATACGTATTCCAATTAGGAAATCGATTCAGACCGTTGTGTATTTTTTATTGACTTATAATAATGTACGCGGTTTCACATATAATATCACATGAAATCGTTTACGTATATTATTATATAGGTATTACCTATAGGTATCTACAAATTATAATGGGTACACCACACAAGCATAGCGACGACGACGTATATATATATATATATTATATCCTTATATAATATTACCGTACATGGGCAGGTACGACACGTGGACATGTTGTGGCTTATTTTTTTTTAAACACCACGCGTTCTGCGTGTAGGTTTAATTATAACCTATATTTTCGTTTATAATGTATCTGCGCGAGATGTTCGCCAGCCAATAACAAAGTCACGTGCGTAATTCGACTAATTCGTAAATCGCGATATTGCGCCATTGCTGTAATGTCTATATCTATATATACACACACAGACATAAACCTACATAGGAAACGAGATATTAATATTATATATCAATCGTATCATAGGACCAAGTTCATCACTATATCACTGTTCATATTATTATAATTCATAACCTTATATAACAATTGATAAAATAATACACATACACTATACGCGTTTAGTGGCAGAAAGATAAATACCATTTACGTCAAAACATTTTCTGCAAAGAATACGATGTGCCCACACGTATAAATATTACAAATAATATATAAAAATTTATTAATAACGATTAACAATATCATACGTTTTGTCTGAGTATTATTGTTAAATAATAATATGGGTCGAATCGTGGCGAGATGATGTCACGCGGACGCGTATTATTGCGTCAAAAATTTACTGCGATGAAACGATAATATTTCATGTTATATTATTATGTATACAATGTTATAATACCGCGCCAGCGTCAACTTAAATGGCTCGAAAAACACAAATCGACACGATGGCGACGATAGTATTATGTATTATTGGCATAATAAATTATTATCTTCTGATGATAAAATGTAGCCAGCCTACACACGACGGTTTATGAACATAAAAAAAAATACGTAGTTGCAGATCGTATATCGCATAATAACTGGAAAAAGAACTAAAAACAAAAGAGCGACGAGAGTCTGGTGAAAGCGGGGCGGCGCGGCATGTGGTGTTATTCGCGTCTGTCATGAATATTATCATTCCCACAGGATGAAAGTTTCGTTAGCGTAATAATAATCATATAGGTAACCATGTAGACAAATACGACGATATAATTTATTATATGGCGCGGACAAAAAAAAAATTATACAAGGTATCTTTCACAGGAGGTGAATACTTATTTCCTTAAAAAGTGTTACCTAATGTTTTTGAAAATATTTTTCTTACATAATATAAACTATTAAGTCATTAGGTACAAAATTTTTTTTCTTTTAATCTTGAAATAGAATATTTTTTTACGAATTTCTATAGAAAAAAATGTACAGAATAAAAAACTAATCAAATCTAAATAAACCCATAAAAGACATATAGATAACCAAAAACAAATACTCTTATCGATCCATAATCACACGAGAGTGTATTATAGGTAACGAAACCATTCACAAGTATGGTAAAATAGCAACATTTATGTTTATTGCAACACAAAATTAAAATTGTTAGTTCAAATTATTTTTGAATACAAAATATTATAAAAATTAATATACAATAGATGCATTTTTAAATGAGAAAAACACCAAACTAAATCTAATTAAAAGATACATATGGATGAGGAAATTCAAATCTTAAATAAAACGAAAAAATTATTCTAAATCCTCTGTAAATAGGATATACAAGACCAACCTTAGAATATCTTATGGTTAAGGGTGACTGGGTAAGTCTCCTACGTACGAAATTGTGGTATAACAATCAGGCTAACAATAAAACTCATTATGTATGTTGTCATAATGGCATAGTAAGTATAATCAAAAAAGTAAAACACTAAAAATATGATAGCGATAAAAAGTAGTAGGTATAAAAAATATTGTTTTGTAAACCGAATTCAGAGTATGTAAAAAGAATATTTCTATAACGTCGTTATAATAGCTTTTAAGAAAATAATAAATGTTAACTTTTAAAAGATTCACCTCGCATATTTAAGTGCACGAAATATGATAATATTAATTCATATATACATATTATTATGCACACACGAACGGTCTAACTGCACGTCGCAGTATATATTATATTATATTATGTATTAGGTATCTATTTATATTATTTTCTCTTCTACACGCATTGCGTTTATAATAATATAATGATATGTATGTTGATCGGCGTGGTGGCGCATTGGCGCATAATATAGAGCTTTAGTCCTAGGCGTCCTGTGGCATGTTAAAATGTGTCATGTGTGCATCTAGCTATTTTATTGTCGTTTGTTTCCGGAAGCCGTACGAGTACATAGGTGATCTTGCAGGTGTTACCGGTAGTTCTTAAATATCTACATGATAATATGGTCTCTATATTCTCCTCAGTCGTACAATATGTGCATTGATCCACATCGAGGTTATACTATGATAAAATCGCTATGTAACCAATGTTCAATTGATTGCGCACCGGTGTAATAACATATACGACGTGAAATGATTCCAATATAGACTATACAAAGTCTTCATATAGTATACTACTATACCTTAGGTAGTGGTTAGCAGTTAGTATAAGTTTTATGGGTTCGAATTTAAATTATTTATTAGTCGATTTTTCGACCTCCCAGGATCATACCATCATCTAGTGCCCACTGATGGTGTTAATTAAATTAAATTTGTTATTTTATTGTATGCACTACATAGTTGAATATTTCATTATGATCGGATATATTTGTCGTTAAAAAATAAAATTTCTCTCTTTAAGTAAAATGTCCCCTCAAAGTTAAAAATTCACACAGGGGGGGGGGGGGGTAACAGCACCCACATTTGTAATCACTAGTATAAACAAATTCGTTTCTGATATGCAATTTCTTCTGTTTAACAATAGCTACTTTTAAAATCGATCTATGGTATATTTACTAAGGATGAGAGTATGAGACTAGGGGTTGACGTTTGCCTCTTGCAGGTAACGTTTAAAACGTTGAAGAAATCAAGTATGAGTAACAACTACGTTTTCACAATACTGGAACACCGAACAGTTAATAAAAGGTCAAAAAGTACATTTAAATGGATTATACGGATTTTTATTCGAGTCGAGCTATAGGTATAGACTTTTTTTACAAAAATGATACATCACGTTTCAAGATCAAAAAAAAACAATATTTTATTTTGTTGCATTATAAAAACGTTTCAACAAAGTTCCTAAAACCTTCACGTTTGTACTTCATAAAATTCATGTCACACATACACAACCTGAAAATTCTCGTGCAGTTTACAATTTAAAAGTGTCAACAAAAGCGTTGAACTAAAACCGTTGAAAAATTCGTTTTTCAACCATTTATGAAATTAAATGTAAATAAATCAATCGCATATAATAATAAGTACACACATGTGCGAGTTTTGACAAAAACTATTTATTTTTTTTTTTATTGCGTCCGGTCGCGGTATATACATAGATGTACAAATTAAATGCGTCCGCTCGCGAACATGTCGAGGACAACATTAATATTATTATCATTATTATTATACCAGAGGACTCTTCTGTAATATATAGGCCGTATCCGAAATGAAACCAATTATAATGCACCGATGCGATGTGGTACTATTAACCTATTATACCCATAACTATATTATTATTTCGATTCGAGGCGATGACATTTCAAATGTTTACAGTTTTCTACATTATTATTATTATTCAAACCAGTTTCCTCGACATTTTTAAAACGGATCGATTCACCGCCGCCGATTGTTTCTCACATTTTTATTTATTTTGTCTATCATTATTAATTGTTATATTATTTAAAATTCCTTCTATCGCTATGCGCTCGTGTGCTTTGGTTTTATATAATATAATATTATATATGTGAAAATACGAGTATATAATAATACGTGCCTGGCGCGAGCCTTCGTCAATCGTGACCTCTCTGGATTGTATATAAAGTTTTTCGGGACAACGTCCTCTCGCGGTATTCAATAATATTCACACACATTATACATACATTTTAATAATAATACATTGTAACTTAATCAACGCGTAAGCCGGCAAACGATAAACCCGTATCTAATGTATAATGAAAAGCAAATACTTTTCACGTCTTTTCGATCGTACAATTTATAATGGGTTTACCAACCAACATATACGAATATACATTATATACTCGTATGTACCTACGTGTTTCGGGATTATTAGTAATATGGTTTTGTTTAAGTTTATGTTCAATATTTAGGGCTGGTGATTGCGAAATGAATTTGAATAATATTTTATGATCTTACGCGAAAATAGAATCAAATAATAATTATCATGATTTATGGTATAAATATTGCAAAACATTGTATAGACGAACCTTGTAAAAAAATAATAATAATAAATTAATAATTATAGACAATAAAATCGTCTATTGTACGATTTAACGTAACAAAAAGAACATTAATCATTTTTATTATATATTTCGAGGATTTTTAAGCTCATTTATTGTGAATAAAACAATGCATTGATGCATATCTCTAATTAAAAACAAAATTTAACTATACATAGGTTGAGATCGTATTATCCTGCATAAGTCCAGACGATTGAATTTTAGTTTAATTTAATAAATAATACGAAAAACTTAATGATTTATAAAAAAAATTTTTTTTTATAAAACCAATTTTTGGTGCAGTAAAAATATGCAAGAAAAAATAATCTAGATAATAAGTACATTTTTCTATAGATCATAGTTTAGTTATAATATCGTAAAAATAAATATAACTCGGCTTAGGATCAAAATATCTTTACAAATAATGCAATGATTTATGATTGCTTTCAAATCTAAAGACCTGATCCGCTTATTGCCTCAATGATGGCCCACCCAATTTCTATATCTCATTTTTATAATTTTAAATAATCGAGTTCAGATATTTTATGACCGGCAAAAATATATGTAAACACATGTCTGCTTTTTAGCATGTTTTGGCAAGGTTGGTAAACGAAATATACGTCAAGCATTGCCGGACTGCGAATTTATGGCTACTATCCAAAGCACTATAATTGGTCAGCATCGATGCAAAAGGACCTTTTTACACGGGCGTGATATTTTCAGCAAAACAATGTACATAAAGACTACAATTTGAAGTTGAACGCAAACATATAAATGTTCAGAAGATTAGCTGAAAATACTACGCGCTGCAGTATAAAAGCTTTCTATCATGACTTAACTTTTTACAAGCAAATAAGACTGAGAAAAACTTAATCGTTTCCAATTATAAGCAAACTGCAAACTACTTTCAAAATGAACTCACTGACAATTTATTGTAACTATATATAATATAAACGTAATGCGTAGGTACACAATTAGGCATTAGAGATAGCCAAATTAAAACAACTCAAAATCTCAAGTATAATAATTGACATGTGTTTTTGTTAGCCCAAAATGTTTCTCCAATAATACTTTATTTAATGATGTCTGCGGTCTGCCCACTGGATATATTAAGTTTATAAACTACATAATATATTGAAATTGTGTGCGACACATGTATGTTCTGTATTAATATTTATCATGATGTAAATATTAAATGAAAATGCACATAGACCTTTGAATAAACAGTTAAATCATTAATTATTATTGATTTTTTTTTTAATTTGTTTACTTTGGTTCATTAATGTTATTACATTACTACTTATTAATTTTTAAAGTGTTGAAACACATTTCTGATATATTTATATTTATATTTTTTTTTACATATATGTGCGTGTTAAAATAATATGAGATTTAAATATAGGTATGTTTATATAAATGATGTGGCAGATGGAAATTGACGTTAACGTAATTTTTTAGTTAAAACAGTTAAGTTAATCATAAAAATACATTTCTTAAAATAGCGATTATCTATTAAAACCATAGAAGTGACTAAAATTAATGTCTACTGCATTTTTTACTTCTGTAAAACACGGTTATGTTTATGCCTTTTTAGCAACGCGATTGCAGATCGTAGAATATTTTATGCGACGTTGCCACATTTTTGTTGACAAAATGTATTATTTACACGTATTATTTAAATTACCGAACTCACCCGAGCCACGAGCTATGAATCGAACCCAACTTTATTAACAATAGTATATTATATGTTAAAATAGAATTTAACATGAAAGATTTCAACCAATATTGAAATTGTAAAAGTATTAATACTTTATTGTTTTATTGAAATCAAATTGAAAACAGATACCAAGGTAAATTAAATGTATTATTATTGAATAGGTATAGATTAATATATAAACAATATCTTGCATATTACCATAAAATCTTGTTATTTCTTAACTCGTACTATATATTTTGTATTACCATAATTATTTAAAAATATTTGTTTAATATACCTACATATAGTTCAAAACTGAAAATGGCAACATCGCAGATGAGTCTTTTTTATACTCAATCGTGTAAGTTCTCTTTTGTATAATATGTGTATCCTTTGATAAGCCAACAATTTTGCTTCAATCATGCATAGTCTTTTACTCATACTAGTTGTACTCAAATCTAGGTACAACTTATATATATTTAATTTATATACTGAGTGTTTTTTATTTTAATAATACAAACTATTACCTATATTATACACATATTGTATTATTTTAGTTAAAAAGATATTTAAGACTTATATTAACTTAAGCTTTCGATTGTGAACTATAAGTGATCTATTATATCTCACAAACAAGTATACTAGGTACCTATAAAATTATATTGTTATAGTTGCAGTCTTGCAGTAAGCAGACTACAATAAATATTTTATTGCCTAGCATATATTTACTGCTCGAATGGACGAATCGTGAATGTAAAAATCGAATGTCATTCATTATTGGAACAAATTGAAATTAAACACCATTCAGTAAGAGATACGAAGAGACGTGAAAATAAAATGTAATTTGGCAGATAGGATCGATAATTCGAATGAAAGGGACATAATAATACTGCTGTTATACGGTTTGTGTTTATACACGTGCCAATCCCGTCATCACATCACACTGGGCTAGCGCCCGGAAAAGTTCGGACAACCAGCTCGTCAGTACGAAAAAAAACATATAAAATAAAAAGATATTTTTAATTTTTTTTTCATCCAACAGGAAAAGAGGTCCAATTAGTGTTGGTGCTTTCCTATATAACTAAGCCGTTGTAGTAAACGACCTGTAAAACCGAACGTTGCATTCGGGAAGTAAAACGATAAGACCGTGCCAAATCGGAGTATAAGGGAGTCCTCTAATAAATTTTTGTAAAGATTTTAAACAGTGTCTAGATTAATTATAATAGTTTAAAAATACAATTTATGATATTATGAAATTGTGACCAGGAATCTTAATTCTTAGAAATTTATGATTTATTATAATATTTTAAATATAGTCGTTACTCATAAAACACTTAAATATATTTTACAAAGTTTTGATATTTTAATTTTTGAATAATAGTTACGTTATACAATTTTCCTCCGTAGTCTGTAGCAATGTAGTATAATAATTTATATTATCACTGGCTAATTATAATTATTCGGAATGAATGTTTAAAAATCTATAAAGTTATATATTATATGATAAAAAATGTATATATAATGTAACGCAGTGCCGTACTTGGAGCTGAATTTTTTATTTTTGAATCGCGGTGTTGGGGTTTATTTTAAAATGGAATACATGAACTAAACAAAACATTTCGTAAATTTAAATAGATTATGCTTCACAGATGTCTTAAAAATACTTATTATTAGTACGCAGTGCCGCAGCAATAGTAGTATAATACGTAGAAACTACGATTTTTTGGAAATACTCAAATATCCTCAAATGGCTCAAATAAGATAATGTTCATCAATAATATTTAATATTTATAATTAGAATAACATAAAATAATATTGCAAAGGTATTTAAAAATGTAAATCGTTTATTTTATACGCAATTGCGGCTATTATATCCAAATAAAATACAATTAATTTGAATAGGTATACAATATATTATTTTAGTTTTCCACTATTATATTGACCAAAAAAATACATCTTATAAGAAATTAATTCTTTCTAAAAATTTTGAAGGAGGAGGTTGTCCTCACCACTGTTTTAACGACATAAATAATTCAACAAATAAATATAGAGTGAATAGTATAGACTAAGGACCCTTAAGATCGAAATACATAGTCAAGTATCTCAGTATCTGCCATTCACGTGAGGTCACATGGTCTCGCGTTCTGTGTTTTACATAATATTAACTATAGTGTGTGTATGTGCAAACATTTTTGGTGGAAGTATGGAAGTATTGTATGTCGTACCAACTGTTTAAATACCTACCCGATATCAATATGTATATAATGAACGATAATGAGTAATGACGCACGATTACAGTAAAAAAAATTAAAAAAAAAAAATAGTTAACAAATGCAATACCCGATCAACCGTATCCGCCGCCTAAATTCTCATTTTTCGTACACTTAAACGGTTCGTTGGTCAATTGTAACGTTACCGAGAAAATTATGTATTTTTTCGGTTATTGTCTGTCTATTGATCATTGTATGATATCTATGTCACTCGGTTTCATTCGACCTGATATTTCGTAAATTGAGCAATTATAATATTCATCCAATCGTTGTTAATATATATTGTTATTAAATAATAATTGTGTTCCATTAAATATAGACAATAAAACAATTATCATTGTTTTGTGCAACACGATTTCACTGTATTAAATTTCCCATGTTCGAGAACACAGTCCTATCATCTTTGGCGAATGATTCACCCATCACATTTATTTTGGATCACCATTGTATTCACGAAATACTAATGAAGATATTTTCATTTTCCAACACTTTTAAAAAAAAAATACATTGTGCGTTTGCGTTCTTCACACACTTAGGCTATTAAATTAATATTAATAAAGAAAATGTTTTAATACCATAAATAGACACCGCATTCATAAAGGTTAATTATAATTATTAATTTAAATAGAAATGTATTAAAATTCAAAACATTTAAGATTTATATGCGTATAATTTACAAATAAAATGAATAATTATTAAGTATAATATTGTATAATTAAATAACGTCTTAAAATGCAATTGATCATGTTGTCAAAATCGGTGACCTCGTAGTTAAAATATCTTACGTATATAAATATCATTTAAATTATGCACTACGGTGTAAGGGTAGATTTCTTACATTTTATTGTACATTTATTTTAAGATTTTCGTAAAAAAAAATTAATTAATTGTGTGTATATATATTTTTTTTATTTGTCTTCTGCGTGATAAAGATAAACCCAGTCGGTGAAATTTTGTTCCGCGTCACCATAACAGAACTTTGAACACACGCCAAAATGTCTGGCAGGTTAAAATTTCTTGTTTTGTAAACCTCTACTTAGTGTTTTAACGAATAGCATCTATAGTAAGTACTAAGTAGTATTTATTCGGAATCCTATATTGGAATCAAAATTTAATCTAAAATATTTCATGATTTAAATCATTTAAAAACAAATTAATAGGTACAGTAAGTTTTGGATATTACGAACTATATAGGCAATTGTTATTTTATACTTACATATTGATACCTATTAAAATAATACATCGCTTTATACGTACGTTGATATATTCACCCAAATAGCTATAACTTATATATTCAAAATTTAAATATAAATTGGTTAAAAATATATTCAGTTGAAAAAATGATGTGTTAAAATAATATAATTTTATTTCAGTGTATGTATAAAATGAATATAACAAGCCAACGAGGGATTTAATAACTATAATTCATGTTAAATAATTAATATTAATATTTTAATTCATACATAGGTATTATGTGTTAAAAAATTCATACGTCTACTCTTCTGCGCAAAATTAATATTCAACAACTAAATTCCTTTTTTTTAAACTCATAATGAATTCAAATATTTTTAATTTTTGTTATAAAAAGTTAATTAAAATTGTTTTCATTAAGTATTATATAACAATACGTGTTAATAAATCAGGTTTGATATAATATTATTTTAATGTTTTAATTTATATTACAATATATTATGTATCTTTTCATAGTTTATAAATCATGTATAGTATATTATACTTTAGGTTGGCAAATTTTTAGAAATATTTGTTTAACCTTCAATAATCCGTTGGGTATATTAGTACATATTACTAATGATCATATTTTCTAAACGTCTTCTGCGATCATATAAAAATAGTAAACAATATATATGTTCGTAAAAAACGATTACATTTTCTATTGACCCTATTAATTTTGTTGCGAATTCAACAAGGTCATCGGAGACTACATTATCAATGTTCGCAAATATTTAATTTTGCCGTTTGTACGTTGTCTTCATTACATATGTATACTTTATTTTAGTTTAAAAATGCGCAGAGTTTATTTTGGAAATTTTTATAATTAAGTGGGCGCTTGCCGGCAAAATTGTTCTACTAAAAATAAAGCCAATAATGACCTTCAAATACATATCGTACTGCAATTTTTTTTAAAGGCGCCTAGACTATAATATTTTTAATTTTTAACATATTGTTGATACTATACAACTAAATTACCGGGAACGATTAAACGTATCAACGAAATTTTGTGTAAAATCGATAACTTAAAACTACTTTAAACAGACCGTTATTTATTGTGAAAGAATACATTATAGTTGTTTTAAATTCTATATTTAATAAGTGTATTAATATATACATATATTTTTTTGTGATAAATTGGAATTTTTATCTTTTCTTCGATACGATTTTT
The DNA here is from genome assembly GCA_020882235.1 of Schizaphis graminum. Lineage (NCBI taxonomy): Eukaryota > Metazoa > Arthropoda > Insecta > Hemiptera > Aphididae > Schizaphis > Schizaphis graminum. Next base: position 85,561,104 of record CM037032.1, on the reverse strand, counting down.
TTTATAATGAACTTAATTCATAAAATCTCTTTAGTTGATACAATAACAACAACAAAACACACATAATATATATTGTGTATATCGCAATGTGTAGGCGTATATAGTCGACCAAGTTATACAGCTCAACGGTTTTGTATTAATATTTATCGCAAGAATATCATCACACATACAACTTGTTTACATGGAAATTTGGGTCGTGTCTATGAGACTATGGGGTTTATTTTTAATCGGCCTCATTCGCTAGTGGGGCGTAAAAATCGTCAAGTGGAATTTGATAAATACTATGCTGGACACGCGCTAATATCCGAGCACTTAAAAACTATTGTGTCAATTCAAGTCGATAAAATAAAAATATTAAGCAAGAACTGCACTGAAATGTTTTTGTTTGTATTAAGTTCTGTAGAATTCGACTGAATTGTATATTATCACACTTTATACAGTGAGTATAATAAACTTGGGTAAATTCATAGATCGTTTAAAAAAATGCCACAAAAAGAAAAAGAGAAAACTAAAACTATATGGTTTTTTAGAATTATCAATGTTTCATATTGTTTTTAATTGATTAAAAATATGCCAATATTAAATTTCCAGTTGTTATCTTCAAATAATATTTAATTAATAGCAATAATATAATAATAATATAAATCAATACTAATAGCTCCAGCCGCTTCGGGCTATCGATAGAAACTCGCTAAGGCTAGATATTGTATTAGAATAACTCGATATGTAAATAAATTCGTTAATTAATGTGATATTTTTATTTATACTATTGATTAAATAAACTACATTTAATCAATGTTAATACTTTCATACTATACTAATCGCTTTTCCGAAGTGCAAGGTATAAAAATAATTTAATTATTTGAACAATACAATTATAAGATGGTCAAGCATTTATAGCATACATATCATAAATCAATAATAGTATATTATATATTGACACATTGTATGCAAATTAACATCTACGTTATTATCGATTACCTAATTTATAGTTTATTTATTTACTAAACTACAGCTGAAAAATTATGTAATATACTAAAATATAGATATGTTTAATCGGATTTTTATATAATAAGTATGGCTAGCTGCGTTTAATCACGGTAATATTGTTGGTCAAAACAAAATAGTTGACGGGAAACTTGCTGTATTATAATCACATTAATCTGCAATGATATTGTAACTGTACGTCTGTAAATACCAGTAATTTATAATTATACATTTATTTTTTACATAAAAATATAATCAACTAGTCTTATTACAAAGCTACTCTATTATTATTACTGTCGTTGAAGACCAAAGAAAGAAAATCTGCAGTTATAGGCAATTTGTTTAAAAAATTATACAAAAACATTTCACTAGCAGGAATAATACTGTTTTTCAAAAGCTAACCTGATTAATCCAATATCCTATGAATAGATCGTATGGAAAAATTAACGAGAAAAGAAAACCTAATGAATATTCTTGTGTAATTTGACGACAAAAACATTGACTCCGCAGTTTGCAGTAGGCAAGCAAGTCTGCAGATTTTGAAAATTCACCCGCGCTGCACACTCGTGCGTAAATATGGTTATTATAGGTACATTTGTTATTTTAAATCAAAACTGACCTTCCATTCGTGATAGTATTCTTCTGTAATACCCATAATTCTGTTGACTTTCTATTGACCAGTGTACGATTCGACAACGATCTGTGTGTGTTGTACGTCAGAGATGGTTGTAGAGTATAATAATGTATAATATTTTACAAGTATAACTTTTCACACGATTTTCTAGATTTCGGGGGAAAATGTCTCGAGGCTTTGAATAGCGTCGCACCGACTAACGGATTGGAAACGGCCGTATTACAGCATCAGCACAGAATCGGCTTGTTCCCCTCCATATCGGAAGACAGAAAGTCATAATTTATAATTAAAATAAGAATAAATACACAGCAGCGCGGCCGTATGCATAACGACCAACGGCGTATATAAATGTTTCGGTCCGGTTATCGGGCCATACCGCTGTCAACCGGATAATTATAGAAGGTTGCCAAGAAGTGTTGTGCAGAAGAAAAAATAAAATAAAAGCGTAATCTTATTAACGATGACGGACCGATGGAAATGATTAGCTTACAGACGTCATGTGCATAAACGCGTACCACTCGTGTACGCAGAAAGAATAAGCCACCTCGGAAGCTTTGTTGGAGTGAAAAACGGCACTGAATTTTTATTGTGGGCGGCGGGCGTAAAATAATAATAATGTAGTTTTATATGCGTACTCGGAACCCGGCAGTGACTGGATTTGAGAAAGACCGAAATCTTTATAGTTACTATACGTACACACCATTATAATATATACCTATATACTATATAGTTATAAAAGTAAAGTTATAAAAGTATAGCTATATAACTGTTTTAATACACTTCAGTAGACAGTATAGTAAAGATTTATCACTGTACCATAAAAATAAAAAAAAACCCTAAAACAATAATTTATATCCTTTAACTCCGGGACTCAATAGCGAAATTATTATACATATTATAATATATATTTAATATGTTTATGTGAATTTTAGATTTCGACCTAATACCTACTACATAAAATCGCGGATTATTGTTGTTGATTAGTGAACATTTTAATAACATCGTATATTCTGTTTTTCATATTACATTCGACGTTACAACAAATTCCGTGCTCGTGCACAATAATAATAATAATAATAATACAATATTTATTGTACCTAATAAATTGAAAGTATACTACCGTTAAAATGTATTTACAATTAAAAGACATTACGAGACGTAAAAAATTATTATTAGACATTAACCTCCAAATGTCTCATTGACATCAATCATATTAATGATAATATCATAATTATAAAATACCATTAATGAAGCCTCTTTGAATATTGTTAATTATTTATTCGATATCATAAAAATATCAAATGTGATTATTTTTAAAATATCGCTAGAGTTTATGCTGTTTTATAGTTAATAGCTTACTATGATATTTATATACTTTAATAATTCTGTAGCAATACACTGGTGATACTATATTACTATACATGGGCGGATAGGCTATTTTTGGCTTACCGGGAAATTTTAAAAAGGGGGTCCCAAATGAGAAAAAAAACTAAAAAGAGGCTCCCACACGAAAAAAAAAAGTCTAAAAAGGGACTCGAAATACGAAGGGGGGCCCACCGGGAAATGCCCGGTTTCCCGGTAGGCCTATCCGCCCATGTTACTATAGTTAATACTATATGTGTACTGAATATAAATAAGACATCGAAAATTGTAATTGTTGTCTGTTGGATATTATAGAATTTTTAAAATAAAAATTTTAGATATCCAGAGTAAATAGTAAATTTAAATTTGAAATATATTTTTTAATTTAACAATAAATAATTGAAAATTAAAAATAGTAATTTATTAGATTTTAATTGATAGAATATGTTTATATTATGACTTATAAGTATTATATTCCAGTGATTTAAAATTGAATTGTGTTTATTCTATTTCATTAATTCAAGGTTATTTTGTCAAAAAATTGAATGAAACATAATAAATTAGATACATAATACCTATTATAAATTCGTATATTACAAACATTAGACTAGAATACTGCAACGATGGACAGTTTGGCACAAGTATTATAGTTTTTTCTTGTAGATTTCAACGATTATATGCATTTAGTATATACATAATTTGTGTAGTATATTATGCACGGATAATGTTGAGCGTTGTTTATTTTACTAACAAAATTATAATTCATAAGCACTTAAATGAGTTTATGGCCACTAATAAATAATTATGTTCTACAAAATCAACAACTTTATTTATTTAACTTAATTTGTACATTTAATTTCAATATCAGTATAGGAGATTGGTCAGTAACGAAGTAGAACTAATATTAAATTTTGTGGTAACTTAATTTATTTAATTTATTAAATAAAAAAAGGATTTACCAGACATTAAACCATCAAAAAAATGTCAAAATCTACTGAAAACGATAGTCTTCCTAACTTTAGTTGTCCCATAGACCCGAGATTTCAAAACACAAATGTTACACGTAATTGCTTCATTCATTACATCGACTACCACAGATGTGTACATCTATTGGGAAAAGAGGACACTAGCTGTGATATTTTCAAAGAAACTTATAAGAGAATGTGTCCTAATGATTGGATAAGCACTTGGGATCGGAGAAGAGAAAAAGGTAATTTTGCAAGAGATTGCAAAACTGAACTCGACTAATATGTGTAAAGTTTAATAAAAATGTTTAATAAATGTACAAAAACAATACGCTAATGTTCCGTAAACTGTTAAGATTTTTTTTTTAATTAGTAGGTTAATAGGTATTTATATAGTATACAATAATTTATTTAAAATAATAAATGTGTACTGGAAATCTGATATTCAAATATATGAAAAAAAAAAAAAGAAAAGATAAAACAAATTTGACGCTATTTATACATATTTGTATATTATATTCTTTTTCTTCTTTAGTCACAGCTTTTAACCTTTAAGACCATACTGCTAAAGATAAACTTTGCCACCTATCCCTTTCCTCCGCTGCTTCTCTCCAGTTGGTGCCAGACTTTATCCTTTCAATTTATCTCTTCACAGCATTTTCCCATCTAGCTTAGATCAGTCAAACGGTATTTTTACCGTAGGATTTTCTTCAATCACCCGTTTTACAAGAGTACCCTGTTTGCGACAAGTATGACCTGCACAACTTATTCTTCGTTTGGCAATCTATCTAACTATATCCGGCCTCTAGAAAATTCTTTGGAGCTCTTCATTATGTAGTTTTCTCCATTCATTGGTTTGGCTGTAGAAGACTAACGTAAAACTTTTCTTTCGAATATCATTTGATTCTCAAGTCTCGATTCTTTTGTTTTTCTCAATGCTCACGTTTCCGAGACATATATAGAACAATTGGTCTTAATAGTGTCATATACATATTTATTTTTAGATTTTTGGATAGAGCTTTCGATTTCAATACTTTTTCTAATCCATAATATTCTTTATTATGTAATATTATGTATATTATATTATTAATAAAAAATATATTTCAAAATAACAGCTATAGGAAAAAAAATTAATTTTACACAAAACAAATCAATTTTGTTATTTTTTTCAAATTGATTTATTCTAAAAACAGTAAAAACTTGAAACATTCCACTATTACTAAAATTATTATTTTCTATACATATGCAATTTTCAGAATAATTGGATTAATTATAAGATTAAGAATTAAGATACGTTACATTATATGCCACACATTTTAAAAGACTTTAATTTTCAAAATTCACTTTTTAACGAATACTAATGTTTATAAGAATAAACGTATACTTATTATACAAAACTTATACGAATGATGAATAAAGGATATCTTGTAAGAAAAGATTTATTGTGATAAATTACATAAATTTTGTCCTTGTTCTAAATTAAAGTTGTAATATTTTTCCGACAATATATATATATACGCATTGTATGACGATATTACACGTTTAGTAATTAACTAGGTATTAAGATATATGACTTAAATTTTAAAGCGTCGAATAAAATTAAATAATACTTAAATATCCTAAACTACTAACAGTATACTAACTGTAAGAAAGAGTTTAGTGCCTATTGTTTCCAAGTAGAATAGACACGTCGTGACTTTTAATATTCCGATCAACATTATAAAATGTGTCAAAACGATATAGAAGATCGCCACCTCGTACGTTAATGTACTTACCTAGTCATTAGACACAATAAAAAAGTTAATATGGATAAATTTGCACATGCGGAAATTCATTTTATTATTCGAAATTAACCATTAAAAATTGGCAACGGGTCCTCTATATAATAGTCCTCTAAATTAATTGGTCGCCTATTAGACCATTCAGGATTATAAAAATAACACGGTCTAAATTTAATCATAATTATTAGTTCAACGACATTAGGCGATGTTATCCGGGTTCTAAATATACAATTTATTAACTTTAGTGGACTACCAACTATATAATAAATTTTACTGTTATGTATTTATGATATTGGACATTTTAAAAACTGTACACTTTTATGCGTAAATGCGTGACGTCTATTCTTCGATAATTATAAATAATAAACAATTGTAGTCAGGGGCGTCATTTCAGGTTTTTTTTCGGGTGTGCGAGGTATCAAGCATTTTGAAATTTCACCACACCATATAAAATAGATATATTACATAAATATGTACATTATTCTGTTTCCACTTGTTTTTATACATCATGGATCGAATCAATGCATCAACATAAGTAGTAAAAATCAATTTAAAAACGAAAATACAATATACAAATGTATAGCACAATATTTGTTTAAAACCAATGTATGTAATTTAAATGATAAATAATAAACGTGCATTATTTCATCAGGGTGCAGGCCAATTTAAACTATATTTTAAAATTAAGGGGTGCAACCGCATATCCTGATCGCCCCCAAATGACGTCCCTGATTGTAGTTAATATAGTAGTTAAAGTCTTTCGTAAATATAATATAACAAACAATACGAATTTAAAGTTTTGAAAATTTTTCTTTTCACACACACTCAAAGATATACAATACATTCTATTATGTAATAAATGTTGGCTCACGTAATTCAACACATATTTTTTTTAATTTTTATAACGGCATTTATTTAATCGCGGTTACGGTGTCGTTCACTGAATAACAACACGAGTAAGAGTAACTTACTATTAAAATATTATATTTTATTGTATGCAAATTAGTAATATTCAGCAAACAATCATAATCGAAAAAATAGATATATAATATATATATATACATGTATAATAATATAGTAGGTATAGGAGTGTCGAAATGTGAAGTACAAATGGTTTTAATAACTTTACACTAAACTATCGCACGTCAATGCGGTTTCGACCCATTACCCACCATAACGGGTTTCACCTCTTTCTAGTACAATGCATTTCTGTTTATTATTATCTAAATGCCCTGCAACGATAAGTAATAATACATAGTATATATTGTATTATCATAGGCAGTTAAATTAAAATGTAGAATGAGTTGACTTTTTAATACTTATAACGTTTATTACTGTGTACACTATACAATGCATCTAGGGTGGGCGTAGTATTTTGTGATAAATTACAAACTAACAAACCTACTTTCCGTTCCACCGAACAGTCAATGTATGATTTAACTTACTATAAATTGTGGTAAAAATAAAAATAATAATTTCGTTAATTGAAATAATAATATAATATTATTAATATATGGAGAGATTTGGGACGATTGTAACACTTTTCACGTTATGATTTATTAATTATTAATATTTTCGTCAAGATTAAAATCTTTTTAATAAATTTGATTATGCCAACTTAATATATAAGTACATTGATATTATATTAATTATTATAGCACTGTTATACATTATATTCACAGCTAATTAAATAAAAAGAGGTGGACAAGTGGGTTCCGCTCTGTTGTACAGACGTACAATAGATGTCAAGTGGTTCAATGTATAATGCGTATTAATGTTTATGTATGTGTTAAATTTGAATTAATAGACCATTGTATATACAAACAACGATTCTAAGCAGAAACAGACTATCACAGCTTATATCACATTATCATCACTAAATATATTTCATTATACGTTTTTAATATTTACATTATACAGTATAATTTATTTTACTATTATTAGTGTTAATATTACTATAAGTAATTCATAATACATATTATAAGTAAAAGTTTTATGTCCCCACAAATAATATTTTTTAAGTATAACAAATTAACTAATAGGTTTTTGACCAAGTAAAATATTTTTTATTATTTGCAATAATTGAAAAAAATAAGAATTTTTCTTAGAAAATTTCAAGTATGATAATTTATTTTTAAATTATACTAAAAAACAAAACCGATTTTGTTGAAAACAAACTTTGCTTAAATATTTCTGTTTTTCCTTAATTTTTAATTTATATTTTCTGATTATTTTGAAAACACTGGAAACTTTTAATTTTGATCTTTCAAAACTATTAACTAGATCAAACTTTCTATTAAAAACTACCCTCGTAATTGAAGATCAAAGCATTCTTTTCATCAACTTTTGTGTATACACACAACACTTATCATTGTAAAATCAACATAAATAAATTATACAACAAGATAAATGATTTAAAAAATATATAACAATTTATTAAGTCCCATGCCAAAATAATTATAATATAGTTTAGAGCAATATTGTGATGTATGTATTTAAATTTAAAAAGTATACAGTTAAATATTTTAAACCTGCAGCAAGCTTTAAATAAATGGAATAAAATTAAAATTAAAAAAAAATGGGTGACTATTGTATGACTCTTAAATTACTTAAATACCTATACCTATATTAATAATAATATGGTATTATGGTATATTTCTATATAAATAATCAAAAAATACCTACTATATTATTATCACAAATGTACTACAATACAACTTCAATACTTCAAATTTCCTCCGTTTTCTTTTATTTGTGTGAAACAATAAATTAATTATTTTTTTATAAGCGAGATTTTAGAAAGTGTGCAGTTAGTATTAACTTTATTGAGTATTTTTAATTCTAAATGTGCAAACAAAACATATTTAATTTGAATATAAAAGTCAAACTTATAATAATATAACTTGAGTCTAAAAAATCTTTAAAGTAATCAAATAATGCTATTTATATATTAATAATGATTTACAATTTCTATATTGACTGTAATGACTTACATATTTTTAATATTAAATTATTTAGGGGGAGGCAACGGAAGAGCAAAATCAAATGTGGGAGCGCGCACTTGCCTAACCTTATCCCCGAGTAGCGCCGCTTCTGAGTACATATTTTAATCTTATATAATCAATACGAATATGTAAAATAAAATTCGAAAGTAATTAAGTAAAGTTTCCTTACTATACGATAAACGGTATAACTTTATCATGTATCAATGCAATGATAAGTATCCTATTTATTACAATATACAGAAGCATACAAAAATAATATAATTTTGATATCTGATATAGGTATATAGTACATTAATTTCTATAGGTATATCATATATAAGTATTCACAAATTTTTAATTTTTTTTTTAATGCACCGTACATATTATGTAACTTCATATTACGAAACAGAATATTATTTTGATATAAAATTCTGATTTTAGACAAATAGGTACAGTTATTTACCACCCTATTGTATTGTAGTGTTATAAGTTTAGATAAACAGATTAATGAACCAATATATTATCGCGGAGTACCTCTGTGCAACTCCCTTCCGCTCATAAAAACTTTAAATACTTATAAATAATTATAAGTTGTAACTTAAACACATACATTATACATACAATATACATAATACATATACTTCAGTTATCAATCACACGAAATATTAAACTTAATTGTCTAGGATTCAACACAGTATTGCCTATAAAAAAATGAGAATAAGAATAATATGTAATAGCCGCCAATACCTATATATGGTATGTCATTGTTGAATAAACTAAAATCAGAAGTTTTGTTTATATTTCACAGAATATATTTCTATTGAGTTATATGAGAACTAAAGAATTATGTACTTTTCATTTTGATGTTTGTATAATAAAGAATACTGGACATCGCAAACATGTTTTAAGGAGTCGTATATAGGCAAATTACTGTTAACACGGCGGTATGAATATGTAATGTTCTTGCATATATGTCTAATTGAGTAATCGACAATGATAAAATTAATAATTTATTGTATATTGTACAGACGAAGCATACTCTCACGATCATTATTTTTTTTATTCATTACGACACAGTCAATTATTATCAAATTTTAAAGGTGCGTAAGCGAAATAAATATTGTCCTTTGGACGACTTAATAACAAATCTAAATATCTAGTGACGAGTTTTTAATTTTTAATTAATATGTTATTAATTTATTATCTATTTACGTATAAAAGTTAATCAACGTAATTTATTGGTATTTTAGTAATACAATTTTATTTATCTATTTTTTATATAGTATTTATAATTACCAATTAGTTTTCTATTCAAGCATTTTGTTTTTTGATAAAAAAAGTTAAAAAAGTCTCAAAGTTTGTTATTTATTTTATGAAATCAATTTTTAATTAAATCATTTCAAAATGTTGTTCCTCGCATTATGAATTATTTATTTAATTATATTAATCTGAGGTAAGTAGTATTGTCACTACACTTATATTTGTATAATGTATCTTGTATCTAACCATTCATAATTAATTTATATCTATAGTTCTAAAATATAAAGCCAACAATGAATGGGACCAAATAAAAGTCTTTTAGAATGAGACTATACACTTGATTACTTTAGACGCAACTTTAGAAAACGCTTATGGAAGCCGAAATATTTTTAAATACTCTATTTTTAGAATAAACGATTGGAACATAAAACATAAAAGTTTATCGTTCATCAATTAATGATATATCTAGAAGATGTTGAAGACATTTCTAATTATCTTGTATAGTATAGTATGCATAATAATTTATTCACAACATAAAACATTTAAATGTTTAATAAATGGTAGAATGCTTGTTCAGGTATCGAAATACCTAACGTTTCTCCAGCCCCCCCCTCCCATCTCATACAATTTTTTTCAAATTTTTTTTAATTATTATTTATTACAGAATTTGTACGCATTCGTAAGACCACTCGCGAAATGTTTAGAAAATACCTTCTCACCTTTCTTAAAATGTTATGGGGTAAGGTTGAAGAAATGTACGTAATGTATATGCTTTTTAATTTTTGCATAGCTTGTGATATAAACAATATAAACATGTCTCAGCGTAAAATGGATCATATTTTAGGTCAACTTATTATTATTATAAAAATTGTGTAAGCTATTCGAGTATAATATATAGTATGTACTATGTATACTATGTTCTATAACACAGAAACTGTTACTGCTTACGTCCCAATTCAAATCAATTTTTCAAATACTCTTTCATTAAAAAAACGAAAATAGATTTTTTGAAAATTATATACTTAATAGGTATCGGGTCTTATTAACGATTTGATGCTTATATTATATAGTACTTGTATACTATACTTATATTCGCCTGAAAAATGTATTCTAATTTATTTAATATGAGTTATGAGCTGTGGGCACTGCAGCAACTAACATTCTGGGCCATACTGTATATAATAACAAACACATCTGCCAAACACACAAAAATTTTAATCCCATGGTTTATTTAACATCAAATAAAACCTGGCTATTTTTAATAAAGTCATTGTGATTCGAGTAAATGGTAAACACCAAACAAGTGTACAAAAACAATATTTAACTCAACATTTTTACCGGTTTTTGTCGCGTAGGTATATAGCATTACCTAAAATACGTAGCAACAATAGGGACCTCCCCGCAAGTCATAAAAAGGAATGCAAGAAAAAAAATCCAAAATAAATAAACCATGAAAATAAAAAAATGAACTCGGCTTAACATACATTAGTTTATAGCAGGATGTGAGGGGCAACAATCCAAAACGTACAATTTCCATTTTCCACTTTTGATGGTTTTTTGTTATGAACTACTGAACTAATTTAGAGATATTATTTTTTATTATTAACAAAAAAATTATACAATTAGGTATAAGAAATATTTTTTTGTTATGTTGCAGTTTAATGTCCTAAATTTAACATAACATTTTATTGATTATGTCAAAACGTACCATTTCTATCCAATAGTACGTTTTGACTAATTTAACTCAAATCCTGTACATAAGTAGGAAATAATGATTTATGTTATTTATTTTTGATATTAATATTAAATTATAAAATAATAAAAGTATAATAAGCTATAACTTACATTATCTTGATTAGTCTCTAGGAATAATTATTTGGAACACATTTTGATTTTATATATTAATTAATATGTTTTATGTATAGTTATTCAGTAAAATATTAAATTGACTAGTTAATCTGAATTTATTTTTCATTAACTATTAATAATTTACGATGAACTACGTGATCATAGACAAGACTGTAGTTTTGGCGCAATTTGTTATCAATCATAATGATGTTGGAGACGTCTTGATGATTTTATTCAACAGAACAGAACAAAACAAAACAAAACAGAAACTAAACTTTTTCGGAATAGACAGAAGTACTTATAAAATAACTTAAATAAATAAAGATAACTTTATATATTATATTTGTTATAATTATTTTAAACCAACTTTTCAGTAAAATATAATTTTTATTAGTACATAGTAATTACTACTTACCGTTACCTATACAATAATATTGGTTTTTATTTCTTTTTATCAGAAAAGTTTTGAAAAAAATTTAGTATGTATTTACATTCTTTTTAGGCTTAATTACAAAAATATGTAATTTTTATGGATGAATATCAGAATATGAAAAAAACATATTGCTTCATAACACAAATTATGGCCTGATGTCTATCTCTATAGGTACACCCATAATGTGTTAACACTGTTAACAGTATGACAAATAATTTTATGATAATAGAAATATAGAATTCATAATCAAAGTCAAATTAAGTTGAAGTTTTAATAAAAATATCCTTTCACACTTTTTAGATTCCTAACAAATCGTGAATGATATTATACGCTGATCATATATCTATCACTTTAAATATTACACCTCCGGCCCTCCCCCTCTAGTATTATGCCGTAACATAATGACACTGGTTTGTGGCTCCAATAACTTCCAATTTTAAGTTTTGTATTTATTTTATGAAATTATACGAATATTGTCAATAAGTCAATATGTAGGTAGGTACCCATACCGGATATACTCAATATACGTTTATTAATCTCAAGATAAATAATTATAATCTTAAGTATTTAATACTGTCAAACAGGTGAGCAGTCGATTGATTAAAAGGTAAATAAATCGAACTCGAAAAGCAAATAAAAACGAATGAAAAATATAGGTAGGTACTAGGTAGATAATAATATATTGCGGAATTCATACACGGAATTGCATTTTATTGTTGTCATCAAACGAAACAAACACGGGTAGGTACACCGTATACAAATATTTCGTGTATTTATATACATATAGGTGCGGTATTATAATATAGAATATTAGGACGTGTCGTCTTAGTCGTCCATTCATGGTAGGTGTTATATTATAATATTACGAGTCGTCTATACTCGTCTCCGACTGCAGTGTTATGAATAGGTAATAATAATATACACGCGGTGGGAAAGAAAGAGAGCATCCGGATGATGTATCGTACGAGTTTACGTGCTGTGCGACGAAAGCGTATAATATATTTTGTTTGCTCGCCGGGGTGGCCCGGGGACCGAACCGTAAGACTGTGGGCTGCCGGGGAGAGGGGAATCGCGTGACAAATCGCGAGCAAAGGATCGCACGGCGAACTACGGCGGCGTGTCACGCATTCCTTGGATCGGATAAACGCGCCCGCGAGGGTTTATTATAATAATATGTACCTACTTACTATTTACGTATATAATTATATTACTACAGTACAACGCGCGCTTTTGTCAAGTGCCAAGAATCATAATATTTCGTAAGAGCCGGCCAAACGTTTTACTCACTGTCGCGAAGACGTTCAAACGCAATTAGTCTGTACGACATCGTAATATACACATAGGTAGGTGCTCACAGTTTATACTCTATAAAAAAAATATGCAATATTAGAGCAGCTATACGATTAAATTTATTAATCGTCATGATGAGAGAACGAGATGATAATGTCTGTTGTGATGACTTGTGGATATCGGTTAGCCAGTATTTTTTTTTTTTTTTTTTGTATTTAAATTCCGATCAACCCGATGGGCGCGTTGATATTAATATTAAGGTTGCAACACAACGGTCTGTTGCCTTTAGCGCATTTGTCATCCGACCTCGTATACATCATTTGCAGTCATCACCAAACTTACGATTAGGTACCTACCTATTATATAATTTTCGGATAAGGAGCTAGCTGTTCAAAATCTACCCACTACTTAGATGTCAGAAGTCGTTCAGCGATCAAAATTTTATGTATAATAATATGGTAACACGATAAAACAAAATTGGCGGAACTATAGGGGGGGGGGGGCTATAGTATCCCTATAAGCTCTAGTTCAATTTTTACACCGCCCGGATAATTCCAAAAATTATTAAATTAGGAAATATTTTTATTTTGTACATCGATTATAATTAAAATATAATATGAATATCTTATCTAATAGTATAATATAATACTATATTAAAATACTGATATCATAAACTAAATCGCTTTCTAAATTCTAAAACTCATATACAAACAAATTTAACAAATCTATAAAAAAAACTACATAATCATTTGTCTTCTCAATTTCTTATATTAAATATATTCCCTTTAGAATTAGCCAATTTAAATACAAATTAACAATTGAAAAGAAAATGGCCTAGACCTTTTTTAACTCTAATTATTTTTCATGTTTAATTTTGAAAAAAAACCACTTGCACTCAGATATTTAAATAACTTATTGTAATATTATTACTTATGTACATTTATTTTTAGGGCAATATCAATGGGTATTTTCTCTTTTTCCTGTGAACTTCACATTCACATCACTCTTTTTTCTTCTTTGGCACAAATATACAGTTTAATTATTGTATAACGTATTTCTCAATATAAATTGAAATTAAAAAAAAATGTAACTCAACTATAGGTAATAAAATAGATTTTGCAAATAAAATTACATAAAAATATAAAATAAACACGACTGGTTTAATCTGAGAAAGTTACATGAAATAAAACACGTTTAAAGAATACAAAAATGGTGAAATATGAATTAATATTTAATACATTATTTATTACGTAGAATAAACATGCAGGCTTATTACTTATTAGTTATTAATATTTAAAAATAAATAAATCTATTATAAAAATTACATAACTGATAATTATTATTTTAGAATAAAAATAAACGAGATATTTATATAATAAAGGTTGGGACTCATACCTTATAAATAGGTACACCTAAAAATTTGATACTTATTTAATGAAAAAAAAAAACACTTTAGTAAAGTATCTAATAGAGTAATAAGAATATTGACGCTTATTGTCGTTTCCTCTGGTTAATGTTAACGATGATGTTTAGAAATAAATAAATTTGGTTCTTGTTTTCACATAAAATATTTATTATACAAAAAATAAGTATTACAAAACATAAAAACATAATAAAAAAAGTATAGATCATAATATAATATAACAAAATAAACATATAAAGGTAGAGCTTATAATATTTTTGAGCCATATTCTACCAAGACAAGTACCAACAATTAATCAATTATTATGGGTGTAAAGATAGTGGTTTAATTTTTTTTATACAAATATTACAAACATATGCTGTATATACTATAATAGTATGTAATATAGTATAATATATATATTATTATTAGTTATATCATAACAAAGTTAATAACGAAATAATTATATATTAAAATGTGTAATGACAGATAAGCCGACCATTACTTAAATTCAAGAATAAATAATTTCAAAAGGATCATGACGTATGGTACTTTTACTCCTCTTATGATTTTTACACTTCCAATATAAAATGTTGTATGAATGTATGATACATATTACGTATAATAAATTAATAACACGGAATAATTTTATGAAAAAAAAAATATCAGATATTTTAGAAAAAAATTGCATTTTATTTAGTCTTAACAGGTTAGGATTTAATTTTTAGAGACCCTGTAATTATAAAACATCAGAATAATTCTACAGGAACATACGTTAACCCCCTAATTACAATATGCTTTTATGTCTTAACTTTCAAAACTTTGAAAAAAAAAATAGGACAAATTATGCTTACCACTTTACTTTCTAACATCTATTAGACAGTTTAAAAATACGTTAAAAGTTATCATTAAAATCAATACGAAGCACGATTTTTTTTTTTTTTTAGAAACGTGCTGTATAAAAAAATATTGATTTAAAACAAATAATTCGAATAGATTATGCTTTCATTTTTCTTATCCATTGGCGACATAATATTTATTATGTAGGTGCTTAGGACGTTTAGGTATACTTATTATGTCAATACTTATGATCAATTTGTTTGCTAGAAATTAGAATAATCTGCAGTGCCTACTCACGTGCGATTGTGCGACGTATAACTATTATACAAGTACCTACTTTATAAAAGATAAACAAAAATGCATTTAAATTATACATTTTAGACATTTTAGTACACATGAATAAACTATAAATACAATACATATACTATGGTTATAAATAATAATTATATAATAAAAATATATTTTAATATGAAAGATATAACAACTGTATTTATACTTGTATTTTATTAATACAGTCGATTCCGCTTTATTGGGACACATCAGCTGCGTGTTATTTTGTCCCAATAATTCGAAATACAAAAACAAACATATAAATTTGTTGAAAAACATTAATTATTTTAATAGTACAAATAATTACAAATTATTATAGAAATTAATTTATAGTACAAAAAGAAAATATGATATTACATTATCATGTACATCACATTTGAACATACGATAAGATAAAATTTAATCTAATAATCAATTATGCAAGACGGTCGCGATTGTCAAATTATTGATTTATTAATATACTCAATAAAAATGTCCCAATTACCCGGATTCGTGGCACAGATAAGCGGTGAACGTTTACCCTACAAGTATACATTTTTTTTTCGTAATTGAAGAATTGGGCTGCGTACGAGTTGATTCCCGGGTCATTAGAGGGTACGAACAAGTTGATTCCCTATTATTGTATATCAATTATCAATAGATTGCACGAGTAAAGAGTTTACGACCGTATAAAGAGTTCGGCCGTTACACACAACTCGCTCTTATGTCCACCGAGACCACGCACGAATTTACAAAAATAAAAAGTCATTACATGGCGCACGCGAATGCGTGTTATCGAACGCTTTAACAAAGATTATTGTCATTATTATAACCTATGTATACATATAGCATATATGATATTTATCATAATAATTGATTTTAGACAAACAAATTTTTTTAAGAGAAGATATGTCACGGTATACTGGTAATCTCATTACCAGATACCAATTTATAAAAACAATGTGTTACAAATGTTTACAAAATTACAAAATTTTTTTTATATTTTTTTACCTATCTAGTTACTACTAAATGTTTTTAATAATAATAAATATAATATAATTCAACAAATAATTAATAAATTAAAATTAAAAATTGAATGATTTTTAAAATATGAAAAAACTAAAAAAAACTTGTCAGCCAACCTCCTCGTGGTGTTTCTTGGGTTATATAAAAAATAGGCTGAATATTTTACTAAATATTGAATAAAATATATGACCTGGGAATCAACTTATACATGAGAAAGGTCTAGGGAATCAACTTACCTATTGCGAAGAATATTGTTCCTATTAAGCGGTTGTCCTCATTACCTAACCGATGTCTCTATTAAACGGAATCGATTGTATATATATATATATATAAGTATTAACTACTGACAAAACTTTAATACACGAATAAGAGTATGATATACAATTAAAATTTACAATATAAATAATATTAACTGTTGACTTAACTCATTCACTCATGACCCATCTTAGAAACTCGTTCGTCAAATAATTGGTGGTGGTTTGTCTTATATTATGTACAATGAAAAATAGTAAACCGAGCCGAACGCTAAGATCCCTCAATATATAGATATTATTATATCAATAATAGAAGGGTAGATAAATTCATTTTAATACTCAACGGCCCGTATAAATGAATCTATAATATCCTAAAATATAATATCACTCTATAATATTTAATTTATATGTATGTCGTATTACTGTATTATAAGTTATAATTTATAATTAGGTAAGTATAATATTAAGTTATACTAAACCTATAGACTAATTTTTTATTTATAAATAGTGATAATTAATAAGGACATGGGCAGGCGCGGATCCAAGGGGGGGGCTAAGGGGCTTTAGCCCCCCCCTTTGGACGTGTATATACCTACTTATATATTATTACATATTTTAATAATATATTAATATATTACTTTTCGAGCACCAACGACTATTCGATGTCGACAGTCGGCGGATATCATAGATACTGACATGAAAATATGATATCAGTCATCAGATATATCATTATTATCATAATATATGAAATGTCAAGAAACATAAAATAGGAGTGTTTTCACGCTTAACCAAATGTAACCTGGTGGCTGATTGCTACACATTTAATTACCATAGGGAACACTGTTCTATCGAAATACCCATCGATATCGACGATGTCATAAATAGATTTTCTCGACAAAGGAGAATGAAAACTGAAGATTGGTCAAAAGACTAATGAACTTATTTATCTTAATATCTAACTTATTATCTTTTTATTATTTTAAGATATAATTTAATTAATATACAGAGTGATTCTTTTAAGTGGGTATACTAATTATCTCGAAAAGTATTCATGTTTTTGGAAATATTTTTTTACATATTACATAGTTTAAAATTGTTAAAAAAGCAACGTTTTTATTAAAAAATTATATTTTTAAATATTTTTTATCCTTATAATTTTTTAAGTTTTTTACTTTTTTGAATGACAACATAGATTTATAATTTCATATTCCAAAGCAGATTAATTTTTTGAGTATTTTGATACATAAAAATTGAATTTAGGGCTAGTAGTTTATGAGTTATACGTATTTAAAGTTAGACAAGCGGAGTAGTGGACAAACATTTTGCGGGGTAACCTCGTACCACTCCTGCACTGCGCGCAACTAAACTTTAAATACGTATAATTCATAAACTACTAAAAAAAAAAATTATAATAACAATATTTGTAAAAAAATATTTTCAAAAACATGAATACTTTTAGAGATAATTAGTGTACCCACTTAAAAGAATCACCCTGTATATACGTACTAAAATTATATATTTTGTCTTTGTGTGATATAATTTATAGCCCCCCCCCCCATTTCATATTTCTAGATCCGCCCCTGGACATGGGCATTATCTTTTTTCGGCCAGAATAGTTATTCTTATTTTTTAATTTATAATTATAATAATTGAACTGGGCAATTTTTATATTAAATTTTAAATTAATATTATATAAAACAAGTAACAATTCTGGCATAGGCGTAAACTGGGGGGGGCGAGAGGGGGCAACTGCCCCCTCTCTAAAAATTTAACGGGGCAATGCCCCCCTTGGTATTTTGTAAATTATGGAATTAGAAAAGTATTGTCTAAAAGACATTTTAGAAGGAATAATTTTATCAAAAAAACTAAAAAGTATAATATTTTAAATGAAGAAAAATAAAAATAAATATTAATAATTGATAAATCAAAATGTTATTGTTCATTGCCAATACGCGCGGATAGTATAACGCTTATTTACTATTTAGTCTCTATAAGTACCTATACGGTGCCATGGTGTGGCGTAGCGGTTGGCCATAGACAGAACAAATGCTGCGTTGTTAAACTAAGTTCAGCGTCGCTAACTCCCGGATGGGTGATCATTAGCGAAAAAGCCATGGCATACATGTCACATACACATACGTGTTACCCCCCCCCCCCCCCCCCGTTTCATCCCTACCGTTTTCACCCTTACCGCCAATGGCCATAGTTGCCGCGGTTTAATCTAATAAAATAATTAAAAAAAGTGCCTAGGTATACCTATGTAAAATAAATTTTGCCCCCCCTATAAAAATTGCCCAAGTTACGCCCATGAATTCTGGTTTATCTTTATTTCCAAAGAACTAACCATAAACGAAATTAAAGTTACATTGAAGACTATAAATAAAGGAAAATTTGTCAAACAAAAATTATTTTTTTGATTTAACCAAGGCAAAATGTTATAGTGGTTATACTGTTTTATTTTTTATTATTTTTTCACACATATAAATTTCTCAAACAAATATCGTATAATTATAAAAAATACAACTCACATCTTAATTTTTTACATATTCACGAAGAACGTATTTTATCACACAGTTGTATGTATTATAATTAAAAATATGTATATAATCATATTTAAATAAATATGAAAATTGTTAAGTTTAGTTATTGTTATAATTGTACATTTTAAAGAAAACTGTAATGCCCAAAAAGAGGACCGTATATTAAAACTATTAATAATAGTAGATAGGTAAATGTAAATATTTAAGATACATAAGCCAATTTTATATTTTAGTTTATATACTGAATAGATAATTATTTAGTTATTTACACCTTACGCAGTTACACGTAAATATTATATCATACGACATTGAATATTATTAGGTCAATTTATGTAATTAGTAGGGAAAATATTTAAATGCAAATTGCATTTTTCTTTGGATGTCTGAAAACATGGCTTTTCAAGCACAGTTTATTTTATACATCAAGGAATTAAAAAATATAACCGCCATTTTGCATTTTTCTACATTTTTGCTTTTTTTAAAATATTTTTAGTGCATTTTTATGTTTTCAAGTTATTTTTATACAGGAATTGATGAAATTCGCTAAAAAATAAGCAGCACCTGATTATACAGGCCGTTAGTGCTATTATGAAACACAAGGTAAAAGTATAACGAACATATCTATCTAAATTGTATAATGTATATTCATTTTTTGGAAATAATTTTCAGAGAAAAAAGAAGAAAGGAGAACTAGAAGATGATGAAAATAATACGAATAATTAATACCTAAGAATAAAAATGTATATAATTAAACAATTTTTTCAATGATAAAAATAATTTAAGAGCATTTTTTTAGTGCATTTTTAAAAAAAATTGCAGTTACGAGTGCATTAAATCACATTTTTTAAGGCATTTTTCTTGTTTTATAGAGCATTTAAATCCGTTTTTTAGTAATTAGGTTAATTAGTAGATATTTGATATAGGCTCATAATTTATTTTCGTTAATTCCAAGGGCTAAGGCCCTAAAAGTAGTAGTAGCTAGTAGGCACAACCTATTTAAACGCTGAAAATTATTTCCATAAAATTTGATGATCAGATAAATGATGTGATCACACAAATAGCCAGTGCCCAGTAGATATAATACTACTAAAATCGAAATATTACTATCAATGCACAAATTGGAGAGGGGACGAAGCTTCTTTAATTTATCTGTGTTTTTTTTTTATATTTTGAAAGCACCTCTAATTATTTACTTATTTTTAATGTGAATAAATTACCATTGTTTAAATTTTATATAAATTTGACCAATTTGTTACTGGAATATAGGTACCAAATCTTAAATTGTAATTTTTTGTATTTATCGATTAGTTTGATAAATTAGATCCAGTTCAGTCATTTCAATCATAATCAAGTCTCAGTTTCCTTCTTCTATATTTTGAATTTGAGCACTGCAAGACTCAGGTATACCTACTAATTATTATAATATATTTATTGTGGCCGATATATTTATTTTACTTGTATTTTAAATGACCTTGAGTTTCGAAAATATTTTTTATTCAATTTTCACTTCCTACTATACGTTTTTGTTTTTCATTGTGCGACATATAATTTATCAATGCTACATAGTTAATCTATTTAGTCTCGCCGAACAGAAAAAAAAATCACACGTAGATATACATAACATTATTTTGTTTTTAAAAAGAATAATAATATATACATTATCTAATAGTGAATAGGTACTGGTCTGGAAATGATGAAAATATTTTAGGTATATAATCAGACGAAATGCCGTTAATTATAATATGTATACCTATCTACAATTTACATAAATTTTTTTATTGATTCGTTTGAAAATTTCGACAAACGTTGTATAATTTCTGTACAGCACACAAACATTAAAAATAAAGAAATATATTTTATAATAATATTGTTGTTATGAAACATTATACCTAATAATGATTAATGGCTATTTAAACAATAATTTACCTCTTGAATTTTGTAGCTCGTACGCCGCGTGATAGTACGGTGTATTTCATTTTCATAGATTTCTTCGACGCTGCCCATTTTGATTCCGTTGAAAATAAACAATTCGTTTATTGTATAGCGAAAACGGAAAAATGTAATACAGCCACCGAAACGAAATATTATATTAATACGAAGTCCGGACAAATACGTTATACTCACTCGCGCACAATGCGCTGCTGGTCGGTGGTGCGATAAGTTGATTTATAAATTGAACAATGTTTTTTTCCGTGCTAAACGTCTTGATAGTTGGCCGATTCGATGGCGCATTGGGCAGCATGCGCGCAGTAAAAACTCCCAGTCCCTTTAGTTCTATATTTAGTTCACTAGAAAAAAAATAAACGTGCCTGGGTGTAAAAATGAACACTCGACGTATTCTTCCTTTTCTTTCACTGACGCCATTTATTTATTTGATGTAGTTTTTTAACATACGTTAGCATCTTGTTTTTCCACCCAAGTATGTCCAATTTTCAAGGTTAAGGTCGCTAATCACATACCACCTATGTATACCCACGTCATTACATTATGCTTTATTCATTAAACATAATATATACATAGTCACATAGATAGAAGATTATATTAAGTAATAATTTGTTTGTGTTTATTTATTCCTTTTTTTTTTAAGTAAATAAATAATTATTATATTAATCGGCAGATTAGAGACAATTATTAACATATTAACAATCTCAACGCACATGTTTTCATTTTACATAGTTTATAAATGTGTAACAGGCATAGAGTAATATGTCTAGTAAAAGGATCTCTAAAATATATCATTAAAAATATAATAATATAAATAATTTGATAATAATAATAATAATAATCATTAAATGTGTTTTAAAATAGGTAATTTATGCTACACAGTTATGAAGATTTGTTACACCCCAAATATAAAAATGTATATGTACATAATAATACAATATACACATTAATATTTTTGTGTATATAATAATATATAGCTTATTAATTATCACGATGGGCTAATAAAAACGCCATAAGTACATAGAGTAAAAATTGGAAAGGGAATTTTACAATAAATCATATACATAGGATTAGATATGAGTGTATACCCACCCAAATTAAAGGTTTGAAATAAATTATACTATAGTTATAATGATTGAATAAAACATCAATCTTCATATTAATTATGTTAGAATATAGAATACAAAATGCTTAGAATATTAAAAATTTAGTTTCATATTTGAATTGTTAAAATTTGAAGTATAAAAATTTTGAATTTTTCTTTGTAAGGCCCATATGAAAATAATTTGAAAATGATTTATTAGCCATGCTTTTTTTCCAATAAAAATTATTTAAACCCCATATACATACATGTACTTTATATACATATATATAATTTAATTCCATTATAAAAATAATATTATTATAACTTGTATCACAACTATACTTGACTAAATTAAAATATATAAGTAATAATTGGTCTATTTTCAATGTACTTGTGCTCTCTTCGCCTATGGAATTGTTTCCATATAATATTAAAAATATTTTTAACAGACAATAATATTATGATTATACATTTACACATAAATAAAAATTGATGTCGTTGGCTTAGGAATGTAGCTTTTGCATACATATATTATAAAAAATAGCCCAATTTTATTTTTTTTTTTATAAAAAAGTTGTACGATGCATTTGTGCAATGATATAATATTTAGGTATGTATTACAGTTGAGGAAGTGAGTTTTTATGATCTTGCAATTGAGACTGGAGAGTGGAAAGTTCAGACGGTCGGAAAACACCTTTTTCAGTGATTATTCCAGTTATCAGTCGAGCTGGTGTTACATCAAATGCTGGATTCCAACAAGTTACACCTGAAATTATTTAAATATAGTCCTTTTAAGAAATTAATAAATATTATTAATTAAAAATAGATATTTAAAAAATCTATAGAATTCTAAGCTTAAGCAATTTTAATAATGAGGTTTTTTTTTTTTAGAAAACAATTATGTTAGATTGTTTAGCACATTATATATTTTATAATTATCTGTTTTAACATAAATATAAAATATGTTTTATAAAAAATCTTTCAATACACTACAATTTATTATTGAAGATGGTATTTTAAATAATAATTAATAATTAGGTATAATAAAGTAAATTAATTTTAAAAACAAATTATATTGTAATTTTATAAACAAAAATAAAAATCTACACAATTAGGTAGTTTGATATATCATATAATATACACTTAGGAAAAATTAAATTGTAGTTGGTTTCCATATCAATAAATGTGCATAGAAGAATATTTATATTTATAAATGACCTAGCTTTGTTTTTCAAATTTTCAAATATAAAATTTAATAATTTTTTATGTCTATACCTCATTGTAAAATACCAGAAATATATATTAGTTACATTTGTTTTAACCATAAGGAGTACTACAGACAATAATAATAGTAATTTATTATGGTAAGCTATAATTTATAATGAAAATTAATAAAGATAAAATTCAAAGAATATTAAGAAAAAAAAAAAGAAAAATAATTTCAAATCGTGTACGTTACATATTATACTTTAAAAAGCGGGTAAGTAGGTATCGCTCTGCTGTATATTAGGGGGTGGAGTGGACCTCAGACTATGGTAGGTTAAATTTGAATGCAATGATAGGTATCATTGTATACGAAAAACGATTCTGAACGAAGATGATTTGTCAGTTTAGGATATATTATATTTAAATATTGTCAAATATTCTATTTTGAAACAAATAGTATAGTTTTTATATTATGTTACTATGGTTACTATGGCCAACATTCGCATTATGAGCGTATGAAATTTAATTTAAATTTTGACATATTTCGTATAAATTCGAACTTTAAACACTTATAAAAAAAAATTGTGACTAACGATTTCGGATTTTTTTTTATCACTTTAAGAACAACTTATTAGAAACCTTGTATTAAATTTTCAAGATTTTCTGGCCACCCAAAAAATTTTTATCGGCATTTGAAGAAAAAAAAACTTATAAAAGTCGAAAATTTCAATTGTCTATAAGTAGCTTAAAAATGGTCAAAATATTTTGAAAATTTAACTGTAAAGAGATAACTATAATATAAACATTTGGTGAAAATTTCAAGTATTTACAATAATTCGTTTTTGAGTTACAGCAAAATCAAAAAATCGATTTTGTCGAAAAGTGGTTTTTCCGTAAAATTTCCATTTTTCTGTCATTTTTTTTTTGTTTTTCTCGATTTTTTTGAAAACTATTTGAAAACTTTAATTTTGACCCCTCTAAAGTACCAACTAGATTCAATTTCCTATTCAAAGAGGGGCTGAAGTCTAAAATCGGAGCATTATTACTGCTCCAAATGTTGGAGTCAGACACAAAAAAAAAAAAAAAAAAAAAAAAACACACATCATTGTAAAAGCAATACATTCATCACTCCGTTCAGAATCTAAAATTTATGGCTACAAGTGTACTGTCTATTGTATAGTACTAAATTTATATTACCAATATCTACAGTGCTCTCCGTAGAAATATTAAATTTATAGTAAATAATAAGTACAGAAAATCAATTATACAGTTTATGACTAACTATTTAGATAATATTTAATTAGATAATTTACTTTAAAGAAGAAATGCATTATAAATATTTATTGCATAATAAAACTTCCAATCTCTTTTATATACTACTATCTATATTTTTTTTGTTAAGAAATAATTAAATAATTTTGTTTTTACATGCTTTACATATAATTTGATGTATATCAGTGAATCGTGCTTACTAAGTATTGAGTTAATTTATAATTATTATCATCAATAATTAATTACAAATCACATTATTTTATTTAAATCGTAAATATTAAAAATATTAATCAATAGAAATAATATAGAAACACTATGTGTTTAAAAACAATTAAATATGAGAAAAAATAATATATTATAAAATATATATTACTAAACAATGTTTATTATCCCCTATCACAGAGGTTCCCAAACTGTGCGCCGTGGCGTCCTGGTGTGTTGTCAGGGGAGCCGTGGCTGCGGAAATGAGAGTAGCAGTATCAAGTTAGATCCCAAGATTTTATTTAAAAGAAGGTCGTACATTTTATTAAGGGCGCCATGAGCAAATTTCAGTTCTTAAAGGGCGTCTTGAGTAGGAAAAGTTTGGGAACCTCTGCCCTATCACAAGATTTGCTTATTGGGAAAGTGTTAATGTTTAATATTCTTCAAATTCAAATGTATTTACTGTTTTTATTGACAAATAAAATATTATTATTGTTGTTATTTTTTTTTACCTGGAGAAGCTATTCTAATATTATTTATATGAGTCATTTCCACTTGAGGCCTCTCCTCAATTACTATATTATCACCAGTATTTACACTAAAATCAATTGAAGTTAATGGAGCAGCTACATAAAACGGAACTTCGTGATGCTTAGCAACTACAGCAATCTGTTGGAAAAATAAACAAATTATAACTAATATTATTAAAAAAAAATTTTTATTAATATTTT
The DNA here is from genome assembly GCA_020882235.1 of Schizaphis graminum. Taxonomy (NCBI): domain Eukaryota; kingdom Metazoa; phylum Arthropoda; class Insecta; order Hemiptera; family Aphididae; genus Schizaphis; species Schizaphis graminum. The sequence continues at coordinate 85,534,751 of CM037032.1, read as the reverse complement.
ATTGAATATTAATAATTTGTATTTTAAACAATTTATAGATTATACTAACTTGATAAGTTCCAATTTTGTTAGCAGTATCTCCATTAGCTGCCACCCTATCAGCACCAACAACAACAGCATTTATCTGAGCAGTCTTCATTAAATAAGCAACAGTACTATCACAGACCAGAGTTGATGGTATCTTATCATGAACTAATTCATAGGCAGTTAATCTAGCGCCTTGATTGTAAGGCCTTGTTTCCGTGAAATAACAATTTTCTAAAATAATTAAATAATGTTAAAATACATTTTGGTTTAATATGTTAACTTGTCAACTAATATTTGAATTAACAAGTCAATGACTTATTAAATGGTAATGGTACAATATATGAAATATAAACAAATATTTTACCCAGTCTTGAAGCAGAGTGTAGACAACGTACAACACCTAATGCAGTACCAAAATATGCTGTAGCTAATGAACCAGTATTGCAATGCGTTAAAATACGAACTTGTTCACCATCCGTAACATTGTTTAAAATTGCTTTAGCTCCAAATTCTCCTATTGATCTATTATCTGATATATCTTTTTCTAACATTGCTTCTATAGCTGCTACAAACCTAACAAATACATTAATGTACTAAATAAAGATTGATAAGAAAATTTATCATAACAGAAATTTACCTAGCTTGCATTTCTTGTGCAGAAATTGATTCATCATTATCCAAAGAGTTTATATAAGATATTAAATGATCTGCTGCCTGTTTCATATTTACAGCAGTTGGTCTAGCAGATATTAAATAATTTAGTTTACCCTCAACTTCTCGCCGAAGCGCCTTTTTTTTTTCAAACTCTTCTTTTGATATTTCTACAGCCAAACTTAAACATCCAACAATGGCAATGGCTGGAGCACCGCGTACCTACAAATAACAATAGATAAATTAAAAAAAATCACAAAAAAATGTATGCAAATACACGTGGAATAGTTAATTTAAATAGGTAATTTAATAGAAATCATTAAGTTTTTTATTAATTATAATAAATACATATATTTTATCATTAATTATAATTAATATTAAATTGTAATATTCATATACAGGTGCATATACTTTATTGTTTCAAATCTAAATATAAATTGACAATTTGGTTGTTTACAACTATACCCAGGTAGTATAATTAAGATGACCAACAGCGGCACAGCGCATATATATTAATGTCTGATTTAACTTAACTGGTTTTAGATTGGTTATACACACTCTGTATACAAGTAGCCACATTTAGGCGTGCTTAAAAAAATTGTTTTAGCCACGCCCATCGTGTGCAACTGGTCTTCTCTTATTCGGCCTAAGTATATAGGTACCTAATGACTTTTTAATATTCTATAACTTTTTAATAATAAAGGTAAAATATCTATGTTGAGCAAATCTATAAGAAAATATATATATATATTTTTTTTTTATGTAGGAATCTAAACCACAAGTTATAACTAAAATTGTATCATCGTATTAAATTCATTCATTTTAATGTTATATGAGGCATTAAAACAATTCAATAAAGTCACAACGGTAGATGAAAACTTTAAGTTTAATTTTTTTTAATTTTTAATTTAATATAAAATATAAATGTTGATTTATTATTGCACTAATCAATTATATATTGTATCTATCTATATACCTGTTAATTTATATCTTTTACTTATGTTAAATCTTTTTTGTTTATCTTAAGTTATTTTATTTAGGTAGATAATTATGTAATGTTAATCTTCTTATGTTTAATCTTTAATGTACATTACCTTGGCTATATGGCCAAATATATTTAACTAAATAACACTAAGCAATATATATTTAATGTATCATATAAATTAATATGTTTTACTTTTTAAGCACGTACCTAAAGATATCTAAAATGTATGTAACATACGTACTATAAGTAATTCATAAGGTTATTTGGTTTTCTTTGTTTAAATATTAAAGTTTTCATTAATAAGATAAGTGCAAATCGAGGTACAAATTAAATTATATTTTTATGATATTTATTATCAGTTTTTACTAATCATAAAACATTAAATGTATTTAACACGTTAAAACATAAGATAAGAATGTAATTACATTTTATATTTATACATAATATTTGGTCAGATTTATTTTTTTAAGCTTCTTATACAAAATACTAATTAAGTTTTTATCTCATATGAATTAATCAAACATTGCACCATTATATTTAGAGTATAGATGGTATGGAAGATGGGAAAGATTTAATCTACAAATTAGTAGGTACCTATCAATAATTATAATGAACATTTACAATGTAATACATGTATGATATATATATATTTGATAACTATATTTTATTTTTAAATATAACCAACTAATAATTTATTACTAAATGCATGACATAATTATTCATGATGCATTTATTATATTAGCTAATGTTCTTAACATTATTCAAAAATATTAAATATAATATGAATATATGATCAATATGTTTAACAAAAAATATGGCTAGGGTGTGTTTGGGTAGAGTAATAACAACTATTACTTATCAATTATTGTTGGATTTTTCTTAATTAATTTTGACTAATGCCTAATTAATGTAAATAAATAAATGTTAGTTACCTATCTAATTGTTTAGGTGAATACTTAAATAAATAAAGTTAATTTCTTACAAATATAAGAAATATATATGATCTTTAAACAAAAACAATCGGTTGTACCAATTTAAGCCACTATATTAAATTAAACAACTAATAAATTACATTAGATAAAAAATAAAATAACTTAATTATTAAAAAAAGTATAATTTAAAAAAATTGTTTATTAAATACTTTGTAAACCTAATAATAAGCCTCAGTATGAAGAAAATATTTTTTAATCAAACTAGATTTAATTATCTAATGGCTCTTGTGTTCAATGTCCAAAGATGGGATGGAAATACAATTTAGTCACGCCACATGAAAAAATATTGGTAAAAACTATTTCAATTTTGTTAAAGGATAAGATTTTCAATTGTTCACCACTTACCTAATTGAAAGTATTTAATTAGACATATTGACAGATTTGCAAATCTATCTTTATAATGTAAACAAAAAAATATATATAATTTGTCCATGAAGAGGAGGGGTTGGTTAGAAAAGAAGCTTGATACCAACAATTCTTTTATTTATAAACTTAAAACAATATATTATAATATAATTTACCTATAATGAGTTCCTAACTTCAACTGGTATCATCTAAAATCACTAATTTGTATTTGTATTCAATAGTAGGAATTATAACCTGTTGAGTATAATATATAGTGACTAGAAAATCAGTAGGTACAATAGAGGCAGTTCATGATGTGCTAACAGATTATAAATAGCAAGAGATAAAACAAAATTGTTTATCAAGTGCCTATGTATAGGCAGTACTGCCATAGATTAGTATATTAATCTAAAGAATTTGCAGACATACAGTGCACTGACATTAGTAATGTACTAGGTAATGCATTATTAGAGTGACTAAAATGAGATATATTTGATGATTATAATATGGTAAATCATTGCAAACTTTAGATCTACCCATAATAGTTTTATGTAAGCATCACCGTTAAAATTGATGAGCTTGTTGGCATGGCGTTTGCCCACATGGTCGTCGGCGCACATCTCTCTAACAATCCATCCTGTTAAGTGGGCAAGGGTGAAGGGGTTAAAGTTCCGAAACGTCTGCTGCACGTACCTGCATTTTGTTGATGACCTTCCATCCATCCTCGACGCCCAAAATGGGTATGTACTTGGACTCTTTGGGCAACAGCAGTTGATCGAGCACTTCCAACGTGCCGTTCTCATACTTGATGGCTTGCAGAGTCATCGTGACGGTCGGGTTGTCTGTCGCCGTCGAAGAACAACTACTGCGCGCCAGCCGCTGCTTGACGTCGACCGGTAGCTACGTAGCACCAGCGACAGTGGTTTGCGCCGACTTAGCCGTGTCTGGCGGGTCGGATCGCGCGGTCGTTGTCGTCGTTGCTGGTCACGCGACGTCACACACGTTCAACACGTACATGAACACTCAACAGCTGCCGCCGTCAACACTTTTACTACGACTATCGACTGCTCACACTATAATAGTACAACACCGTCTACTGTTACTACTACTACTACTACTACGCGTACGACCACTGACTGCCGTGCGATGATAGCGTCGCGATCGCCGGTGTGCGCAGTGGTCAACTGCTACTGCTGCAACGGTGGCGATCGTCGTGTCGGCCCGTTCGCTCGACAAATTGTGTTGGCGTTTTGTCTGCGACGACACTGTCTCGGTGTGTTGGTGTTTCCGTCGGCTGGCCGGCGAGGTACAGTCGGTCCGCTGTTCGTTTGTCTGTCGATTATTTCGTCATTTATCACCGACTGCGAACTATGGCGGAAGTGGCGGTCGGTGGTGTGCACTGTGTACGCACACACAGCGGTAAGCCGCGCACGAGTGGTGCTCGGCGTTCGCAGTTCGCCGTCGTCCCGTTATCACCCGGCCGCTCGGATTTCCCGACGCGGTATCGCGGCCACCGGCCAATGGGCTATGTGCGCGCGCTAATCATCCGTTCCCGTTGGCCCGACCACCGGTCCGATAACAATGATGATGTAAATAATCCAAAGAATTGTGAAACGCCGACACTCTCCTACGGCGGCGGTTATCACACGTAGCGGCGTTTTCTTATCAAGCCACCGCCGACGACGATGGAGGTTGTTTTCACTTTTCGTTCAATTATTTTTTTTAGCCTCGGTACTCGGTAGTCGCGTGACGTGTACTACGACTTACCGTGTTGTAGTTGTCGCGGTTGATGATATTTTTGTTGCACGCACACTCCGACTCAGAACGTATCCCGTTACGGACGGTCGTCATCACGGCGTCGGTGGGTGGGAATTATCGACATGGTCATGTCGCTCGACGAGCCCCCTCCCCTACCCCATGTGTTCCCTTTAGATTAAATCTAAAAACTATTCTAAAATCCACACGTTCAAGTACTCAGATACTCAACTTTGACGCCGCCGGGACGACACACCTGTTGTTTTTGTTGCCGAATGTTGACTGGTTGTCGTCGTCATCGTCGTGTATAATAGTAGTGTAAAGAGAAAATAAAGCGGTCGTCATCGTAGTCGTGTAATTTGGGTACTTATTCCGTTTACGCCGAACCGGTACAGTTGTACACACTACAGAAGTCGACCGGTACGTATACTAAGTGTTTTTCCCTGTCCCCCGTCTCCCGCCAATACAACCCGTTTACGAAAACACCACGTAATGTGTAGCTAATGAACATAAATACAATATAACAGTATACCTATTATGTTATAATATACCATATAGTACATACTACACGTCCGTTGGACCCCCTACTGATAGAATGTTAAATGCCTAGTGTACTATTACCTACTGGCTACTACCAAATACTAAATACATATATAGTATTTGCTACTACCTATCTAGGGGGTTATGTCAGCAATTCATCTTGACATAAATGTTTATTTTTAATAGATATTAATATGGTAATAAAAAAAATTAAATAGCATATTAAAATATATTTTAACATGTTAATTAGTATATGAAACAATAAAAATATAGAACACCACCCTTGCCCACGGAGAATGGAGATAAATATAACAGTTATTACCAAGTTACTTTATATGTGTTTCCAAGAAAACTAAGACAACATAATATTGAAAATTTTATATTCTTTAATTTAGTGAAAAAACAATTTATTTATCAATAGTAAAAAAATAAACTGTTAATATTATATTAATAACTTATATTATTTATGGTTTTTATATTTCTTTTTAAATTTAGTTAATTATTTTTCTAAATGTATGTAGCATTTCTGTAAAGTAGAGTATTTATATGTTTTTAGATGATTAATTATGTTGGCGGAAATGTGAAAAAGACAAAAAGTCTATACAATTTAATATTAGTTTTCTTTTCAAATGGCTAAAATCATCTAAAAAATATATGAATAATAACTGTCATTTGTCAGTTTAATCTTTTAGAACACAGGTTATGTTGGTATTTTCTCATAATATTATCTTCAGAAATTTGTCTAGGTTATTTATAATGTTATAAAAACTAAAAACATATTTCATACTTTCATCAGTTTATATTTGTGTTGTAAGACAAATTCTAAAGCTAAGGGAGGAGTTAATGCCCCTTCTCTTTTTTATAATGGGTGCCCTTGTTTAGAAAGGAAGGCATAATATATTTTATAGAATAATCCAAATTCAATATTATTGGATTTTGAACTAGATTCACTTATGGATTCAAGATAAACTATATAATTTATGGTATTGGTTGTAAACAAGTTTTGGTAGTAGATATTGTGATTTACAATATTACTTACATGGATTCATTGAAGGTTTAGTATTTTTTTTTTTAGTTTTCAAGGATAGTTTATTTATAATCATAATTGGTCAAGTATAAATTTACAAAATTATCCATGATTTCAATAAATTTTGAAATTTGTGTTCATAGATTATAACTACTAAAAAAAATGGATTGGGAATCATTTTATGACACGCACCCTTCTCCTTCACACTATGAAACTACTATAACTTCTGTAGAAAATTTTGTCTGCAGCCATGAAAACGAAAAAATGGTTTTGATAACTGTAAGTATAACTACTTACATAATATAATAATTAATAATACATATTATTTTTGTCTCTAAAATTTAATAATAAATATGAGTTGAATTTTAAATAAAACAAAAAAAGTAGTTACCTAAATAATTCATTATGCTAGTGACTAAACAAATTTATAGATGTTATGTTCTCTATTCTATTATTTTGATTGATTGATATTTTGGTAATAAAACAAAGAACGTTTTGTTAATAAATATGTTTTAATAAAATATTTGTCAGACTATAGATATAGTCTACTAATTAATCAATTATTGATAAGTAATTAAGTAACTTAACATGACACATGTTTTTATTTAAGAAAATATCTAATTTGTTAATTAAAAAATATTAAATTGATAACTTAGCTATAGTTTATATTGAATTATAACAGTGTCCAAAGATGTATTGGTTAGGCAAGTGGTACATTGCTAGAATATAATACTTTGGGGAGGAGATGAGGAGTGTTGATTAATTCAACGTATTAGTCCTATTTTTAAATAATTATCAATAATTAATGACATATATATATTGCTTACCAGTTATAATTTAATATGTTGGTATTAATTATACTTAAATTATTAAGTTTCTTATACATTAGGATAATATTTTATAATTTCATGAATATATAAAATTAAATATTAATTATTTTGAATGAAAGAAACAATTTATGATTAATAGAATCAATAAAATACAATTTATATAACAATAATGCACATAGACATAATGTATGTTACAGTAGTTTTTATAGTTTTATAGTTTTCATCAATTTAGTTTCTTGCTATAAAGAGTGGGAAGTTAAATTGTATTATTGCACACATTTTCAAATGTATTCTCTAAAAATGTATTTATCTAGAATAAATTAGAAAGGTTTTATACTTTATGTACCAAAAATATACTTAGTCAGTTTTGATTTTCTGAAATAACACTTGTTATGTTACAGGTGAAAATAAAAATATCACGATTTTAAGTTTAAATTAATGAGAAAGAAATTTTATTTGAGATATTAGCAATTAGCAATCAATATATTATAAAGGAATTTATTGTAATAACAAATGTAAAAAAAAAAAAATAATAATTAAATACCTTTATATAGTCTGGAGGAACTACAGTCCCAATTGAACAAAATACTGTCCGCTTCGTTGATAATTTTAGTCTAGGAACTAGAGGTTCCGCTTCTGCTGAATACTTTCTTGATGCTGGATATGTTGTTATATTTCTTTATCGGTGAGTAAACTTATTAATTAGTTATTAGTTAATTTTGTATAAATCAGGTGATGGAATCTTAATGAATTAAGGTTTTAGTTAGATTTCTAGAAAAATAAAATACGTTTATTACAGTTACGACACTAGATACAAATCTGATACAGTTTTAAAAAACTAAAATTTTAGTTTTGTGTATTCAGATTCAAAATTTCTAGTGTGATTTATGCATAAATTAAAAAAAAAATCTTTATTATTAAAATTATCAACATAAAAAATTGAGTTTAATACATTAAAAATAATTTGCTTTTGGTTTGTAAAATATTTAAATAATAGTTTTGGATCCAATATTTATTTTTAAAATTTGAAACAATAGTAGAGTAGATTAAAAATATGAAATTTAAAATTATAGAATATGTTAAAATTGTTAGTTGTTTATTTCTGAACTTATGCTACTATTGCATATTTTTGACTTTCTGACTAATTTTGTATTCAACTAATATTTATATCTAGTGAGTAACATAACTCTTAAGTTCAAAGGTTATATAATAAATATATTATGTATTATAATGTTTTAGCATTTAGTTCATAGTGGTTACATATTTTAAAGTATTAAAAAAACCTGTGATTTTTTTAGTATTTTACCAAAATAGGATTGATAATTCGATATCTAAAAAACCAGTTAATTTAATAATATGATTTACAAATTTGCTATAACAATGATAATGACACGAAAAGTTAAAAATAGTAAAATATAAAAGATTGTGTCTTACAATTTATATATATATATGCATTAAATGGTTAGAATATTTAATAATAATAATGGTAAATTAAGTTACTTAGTAATGTTGATAATTATTGATTACTGATCAATAATTTGGTACATACGAGTCTGTAACCATTTGAAATATTAATACTTTTAAATTATCAAATTTTAGATTTGTTTTGAGATATTATTATTCAATTATGATTGATTGTAATCTTTTTATTTTAAACAATTTCTATTCTACCTGTATCATACAAATTATAATAAATGTTTCTCTATGCATTATTCATAAAAGTGAGACTATATAACTTATAATATTATGTATATTGTATATTTTATGTGTATTAATATAGACTATAATATGACTATTAGTATTTTTGGTTTTTAGAAGTTTCTTGGAATATATATAAATAATTCGTTCAACGCATTTTGTAAAAGTAATGGCTATTGTGAATAAAATAAAATTGAATTCTACTTAATCAAAGTATTATTGGCAATTATTAAAAATAAATAAATTTATTATATCATAATGCCATTAAACATTAAACAATAAATATTTATTTATTATAGACAGTCTCGCTAAGCAATCACTTAAATCTAATACTAAAATATCTATGTATAATATATTATTTTATTAATTTGTTTAATTTTTAACTTAAGGGGATTCGATACCGTGATTTTCTGTCTTTGTCTAACACATGCGTAACATATGAATTCAGACTCGTTTTTTGTCCAACATACCGATTGATACAGTAAAGCGATAAGAATTCTGAAAACAGATTTGAATTTGTTGTCAAGTCTACTTGAGAATGGCCAGTCCACATTTTTTATATTAAAATATAACTTTTTAAACAATTGAAATATGACAATTTTTTAATTACTCATTTGTAATATAATGATTTTAGGATTTTAGGAGGTAATATCATATATATGGACTTACCGTTCTCAAGTAGACCATAGAATACTAGTATTCTATGAGTATTGAGTAGACTTGACGACAAATTCTTATCGCTTTACTGTATCAATCAGTACGTTGGACAAAAAAAAACGTCTGAATTTGTATATTACGCATGTGTTGGATAAAGACAGGCAATCACGGTATCGAATGCCCTTAAATATAACCATTGATTTTATTATATATTTAAATTTATTAAAAAACCAATGGTATTACATTGATATAGATATTCTAGTCTATAGTTTTATACCATTATGATTTTTTTTCTAGTTCCAATTCATTGGAGCCATTTGTTCGCCATTTCAACAAATCGCTATTAGATAAACTGGAGATTGTAGAAGATAAATCAATTCAAGGTAAATATAAAATAATTGTTTATTGTAAAGATTTTTTTTTTAATCATTAATAATTATAATTATTTCAGTAAAACAAAGTGAACTTGATACGCTCTTGCCAATATTTAAGAAGTACAGAGATGCTAAAGATGCTAACAGAATCTTAACAGTTCCTTTCACTACTTTGATAGAGTATATGTGGTTACTGAGAGGTTCTTGCATGCTTATGGATACCAAGTATTCTTTACTATACTTAGCTGCTGCCGTTTCAGACTTTTATATACCGCCTAGTGAAATGGTATGTTGTTGTTTATTATGCTATTCCTTGAAATATTAAAAAGTATATTTCCATTAACAATATGCTTAAATTTGTATTCATTATCATTTATATTTAACAGTTGTATTAATGTATATATATTTAATTATGCATTGGTACTTACAATATTTTATATTTTAATAACAATGAGTTTCCTCTTGTAGGCTGTACATAAAGTTCAATCTCATGATGGACCTCCAATGATTGCTTTACGATTGGTACCTAAAGTTTTATATGCTGTTACTCATATTTGGGCGCCAAATGCTTACATTATTTCGTTCAAATTAGAGACTGATAATGAGATTTTAGAACAGAAAGCCAAAGGGGCTCTTACTAAGTACAAACATCAAGTGAGTTTATATAATTACTTTATAATCAATATTAATTTATCTATTATTATGTCAAAGTTAATTAAATAACATTCTAACATTTTACAATTTTTTTTTTTTTTTTATATAATTTTTATAGCTTGTTATTGGGAACTTACTACATACAAGAAAACATAACGTCAAGATAATAGCTCAGAATGGTGTCATTGAAGATATTTTATTGACTCCAACAGATATTGAAAAAGGAATTGAGATTGAAGATTTAATAGTATCAAATGTCAAAGCTAAACATGACCAATTCTTTGAAAGTAAAAAATAATTAACAAATGTATTAAATAATCAAAATTACAGTGGAACAGCAATTAGGAATTATGCTCTTTTTTCAAATTTTCTTTAATTGAAAAATATTTATTACATTATGGTGTTTTTCAAACTTTTAAGTGATGATCTCCTAAATTGTAGTATTCTGTTTTGCTACTTTTAAAGCTTCAAGAATTTTTCATTTAATCATTTATGTAATAAGTAAAACATATTTTCTTTGTAGTTATTATGTAGAATTTATCATGGTTATTGTGTGTGTCTTTATGGGAATTGTTCAGGGATATTCTTACAATATTAAAAGTTTCTAGTATGAACGATATTAGTTGATTTTCAATGCAGTTCAATAGCTCTTATCTTAATATATATAGATATATTTATTTCTAATATGTATTTAACTTAATATTTATTTCTTACAATAGACAACATATTGCTAGGTACTTCTTTTATCCTGCACCAACTCTCATTAATTGTACATGCATACGCATGCCACACTGTAAGAAAACATAACAAACTGTAATAATATCAATGTTTTTTATTATGCTGGGAAAATCATCTAATTTAAAAACATTATTACAAATTGCCGGGCATTTTATAGTCAATTATTTTGTTAATATACAATTAAACCCACTGTAGTTTTTGTTTTCCTATGAAGATAACACAACACATAACATGATGTCTTATCCTGTCGTGAATTCAGGAAGTTTTGTTTGTTTATTATTAAAATTATATTTTTTTCTTCTTTAAACTGTTGAAACAAAATTTGGTGTGTTTATTTGTCTTCTGTAATCTTTTGTTTTTGTATGTATTTTAAAATATTTTTGGGTATTATTACTAATTTCTTAATAAAATAACAAGAATTATCATTATTTATTCAAATAGATGTAAATGTATGTTCAATTATTATATTACTATCTTTTACAATTGATAGTTGATACTAATATTGTTTATTTATGTATATTGGTTAATATTGCTTTTATTTTATGGTGGTAAATTTATTATACATTAAGATATATTTTATATCTTTCATACTTTATGTATTATGACATTGGGTTATTTATTAACTTTAAATCATAATGTACACATACACAATTATTGACGCCCGTAGTGTAACTGCTGGTTATCAACAATTTCTGTGTCACAGCTTATTTACTTAATCAAATGATGACAGTTTCATAATGCACAACGTTGAAAATACTATGCTTGAATTATGAACAGATAGTTTAATATTTTGCTTGATGAATATTAAATTAATGCCATCATACAATCACAGAATATTCATATTGTGTAATTGTACAATGCATTTCTGAAATTGTTTGAGAGCATTTTGGTAGGAATTATTATTCAATAGAAATACTTGAAAATAGTTAGATACTTATATAGTAAATGTATATCCATTACCTATCCGGACAGTTAAAGTAGGTATAGTAATTTCCAATTAATATCTATTAAAATAATAAAAATTATAAAATAGATTTTAATTTAAGTCCTCTTCATTATCTTTTATTTTACAAAGATTTTAAATTTATAACGTTATTGCTATACTATAAAATGTATAATATATTTATTATTTAATTTATCCACTGATTTTATATTTATACCAAACCTATTCTTGAAATTTTAATTGATGAGATTGAAATATAAAAACGATGCACAGTTGTGCAAATATATAAAATAAACTATGTTTCAGTGAGTGAGTAACCAGGTTTTATTAAAAAAAATAAAAATATATTCCTTCTAATGATAAATTTATATTATCTATTTGTATTGAATTTATACAATTTGCAATTTTTTATTTTAATTATATTTTATATTTTACATAAACAATGATTGGTCTAATTTTTAAAATAATATTATTGTTTAAAATTTAAAACAAATTTTCTCATATTATTTTTAATCATGTTTATGACTTTATAATCTGCTGCTAATGCCACTACTCACTACTCAGTGATTGAATTATGTTTAGGAATGTGATTTCAAAACATGACATATTGACATATATGATGTATAAATATATATAGTGAACTCTGCTGCAGCAACAGACTGCCAATTGGTGTTACCTACCTTATCAGTATCTACCTCAATGCTGGAGCCAAACCCATATAGGTATTATGTGAAGTGATTGCTTCACTACTTGAGTGGGTATAGGCATATTCTAGCGATTAATAGGTTAACAAAGTTAAATAAAGTGCTATTTATATTACAATATTGATAATCGATAAAGTGAAACATAGAAATTAGAAATCCAACCTGTATGTATTTTCATATCATATTAGATATGGTTGAAAAATTTAAGTGGGTGGATGGGACAAAAAATTATAGATTTTACTTCATAAAAATGTCTAAGTTCGGCGCCACTGCAGTGCCTGATGAAACCAGTTTTCAGCAGAATATATATGCTATAGTCAATAACTTAAATAGATTTACAATGCACGGTAATAAGTACTATTAGTAGAGTTTAGATTTATATGTTTCTACATTCTACATAATAAAATTATTACTGAGTATATGAATTTTTACGAGGGTAAAAATTGTGGACGATTCATTGAACTCAGTGTTCTCAGAAAAACATTTTTTTGCATATTTTTGAATATTTTTAAATGATTATAAACAGAATATTTGCAGTTTTTTAAAGAATATAAATCCAGACCCTAACTATTATTCTAATTTCTAACTTAAACTATATTTTTTAAAATAACAATACCTACATTATTTAGTATAAATCTAATATCTATATTCTATACGTATTATTGTTATATTGTATAAACAAGAAACAATGTTTTGTAGAGAGTACCTACTTATAATGTTTTCTTTGGAAGTTAAAAATAAATCGCACTTATATGCACATTATATTATGTTTTTAATACATTTTTTGAAAAAAGAAAAAACTATTATTTTTACATGTACTTACAAGAAAAATTACCCTACTAATCTATTTGATTCCTATGTCATGGAATCACCGTTTTAGATTTCTAATTAATATAATAAGTTTAGACACATTTTAATAATAATATATCCTGGTTACTGAAAAATATTAAAATATGAGTTGGTATTTTATTACAGATTTATACAAGCCAATATTAAAAAGCGGGTAAGTGGTTATCGCTCTGCTGTATATTAGGGGTGGACCTCAGACTATGGTAGGTTAAATTTGAATGCAATGATAGGTATCATTGTATACGAAAAACGATTCTGAACGAAGATGATTTGTCAGTTTAGGATATATTATATTTAAATATTGTCATATATTCTATTTTGAAACAAATAGTATAGCTTTTATATGTTACTATAGTTACTTTATAGTATCTGTTTATTAATAAAAAAAGTATTTGGCAACATACGCATAATGAGAGTATGAAATTTAATTTAAATTTTGAAATATTTCGTATAAATTCGAACTTTAAGCACTTATAAAAAAAAATTGTGACTAACGATTTCGGATTTTTTTTTATCACTATAAGAACAACTTATTAGAAACCTTGTATTAAATTTTCAAGATTTTCTGGCCACCCAAAAAATTTTTATTGGTATTTGAAGAAAAAAAACTTAGAAAAGTCGAAAATTTCAATTGTCTATAAGTAGCTTAAAAATGGTCAAAATATTTTGAAATTTTAACTGTGTATGGAGAACGCAAATATAAACATTTGGTGAAAATTTCAAGTATTTACATCGATTAGTTTTTGAGTTATAGCAAAATAAAAAATTCGATTTTGTCGAAAACTGGTTTTGCGTAAAAAAATCCCGTTTTTCCCTCATTTTTTTTAGGGTTTTTCCCGACTCATTTAAAAAATATTGAAAATTTTTCACTTTTGACCCCCCAAAGTACCAACTAGATGAATTTTCCTATTCAAAGAGGGGCTGAAGTCAAAAATCGGAGCATTATTACTGCTCCAAATGTTGTCGTCAGACACAAAAAAAAAAAAAAAACACACATCATAGTAAAATCAATACATTCTTCACTTCGTTCAGAATCTAATACCAATATTCAATTTTAATTTAGAAATGTATATAACTAATTGTGATACAAAATCCGAACTTTCATTCAGTTATTTATCGCGTATGTCTTTTTAGTGCAATTATTATTATTATTTTATGATTTTATCATGTGACTTTTAGACATTTTTCATTGAAAAGTTGACATGTATTTAGTGTAATTAAATCCGGTCTTTAGTGATATTATATACAGAGTGATTCACCAAGCATACTCACCTCAATTTTTCTTTTAATAATGAATTTATTCAATTCTGATTTTTAGATTCTGAACGGAGTGATGAATGTATTGATTTTACAATGATGTGTGTTTTTTAGATTCTGAACGGAGTGATGAATGTATTGATTTTACAATGATGTGTGTTTTTTTTTTTATTTTTTTTTTTTTTTTGTGTCTGACGACAACATTTGGAGCAGTAAAAATGCTTCGATTTTGGACTTCAGCCCCTCTTTGAAAAGGAAATCGAATCTAGTTGGTACTTTGGGGGGTCAAAAGTCAAAATTTTTCAATATTTTTT
Organism: Schizaphis graminum; assembly: GCA_020882235.1. Lineage (NCBI taxonomy): Eukaryota > Metazoa > Arthropoda > Insecta > Hemiptera > Aphididae > Schizaphis > Schizaphis graminum. Next base: position 85,519,411 of record CM037032.1, on the reverse strand, counting down.
AAATGAGTCGGGAAAAACATAAAAAAAATGACGGAAAAACGGGATTTTTTACGCAAAACCAGTTTTCGACAAAATCGAATTTTTTATTTTGCTATAACTCAAAAACTAATAGATGAAAATACTTGAAACTTTCACCAAATGTTTATATTAGCGTTCTCCATACATAGGTAAATTTTCAAAGAATTTTGACTTTTTTTGAGCTATTTATAGACAATTGAAATTTTTAATTTTTTTTAGTATTTTTTTTTTAAATAACTATAAAAATTTTTTGGCCGGCCAGAAAATCTTGAAAATTTAATACAAGGTTTCTTATAAGTTGTTCTTAAAGTGATAAAAAAAAATCCGAAATCGTTAGTCACAATTTTTTTTTATAAGTGCTTAAAGTTCGAATTTATACGAAATATGTCAAAATTGCGAAAATTGGCAAGTAATTTTGTGGTTGAAAATTCGTAAAATTTTTTACTTTTATAACTAAGTTTTGAAAATTTGATACAAGGTTCTCCATACATTTTTCTTCAATTATCTGTAAAAAAAACTCTACTGGATTCAGACAAAAAATTTTTATGAGTGTTTGAAATTTAAATTTTTACAAAACCGCGTTAAATAACGGTTTAGCCTCAAACGATTTTTGATATTTGTTGTTATTCAAACAGTATAAGTCGTAAATACTTGAAAATTTTACCAGTTATTTAGATTGCCATTTTCTTTACGTGATTTGATTTTCAAAACATTTTGACTTTTTTTGAGCTATTTATAGACAATTGAAATTTTCAAATTTTTTTTATTTTTTTTTATAAATGTTGATAAAAAAAATTTAGGTGGGACAAATTACTTGAAAATTTAATTGAAGGGTCCACATAACTTGTTCTAACTCTCATTCAAAAATTATAAAAATACATAGGCACAATTTTTTTTTATTAGCATTTGAAGTTCAAATATTGACAAAAATTCGTCAAAATCATGAATATTTTCACTATTTGGTAGTTAAAAATTTATAAATATTTTTCTATCAAAAGCTAAGAATTGAAAATTTAATACTATGCTGTCCATAAGTTAAGCTTAGAATAATTATAAAAAAATTTGAGGATTGTTCAATTTAAAAAATTTTACGTGTGTTTAAAGTTTTAATTTTAATTTGAAATCAAAAATACACGTGTAAAATAACTTTTAACTAATAAATAATTTTCGATTTTTGTTATTTTTAAAAAATTACTTGACTACTTCCTTTTACTTTATCTTGAAAAATTTTTACTTAAATGTTTGAATTTGTTTCAAAATAGAATATATGATATAATTTAAATATAATATATCCTAGACTGACAAATCATCTCCGTTCAGAATCGTTTTTCGTATACAATGATACCTATCATTGCATTCAAATTTAACCTTCCCTAGTCTGAGGTCCATCCCACCCCCTAATGTACAGCAGAGCGATACTCACTTACCCGCTTTTTTTTTTTTTTTTTTTTTTATTTTTTTATTTTTTTTTTTTGTGTCTGTCGACAACATTTGGGGCAGTAAAAATGCTTCGATTTTCAACTTCAGCCCCTCTTTGAAAAGGAAATCGGATCTAGTTGGTACTTTGGGGGGTCAAAAGTTAAAATTTTTCAATATTTTTTAAATGAGTCGGGAAAAACCTTAAAAAAATGACGGAAAAACGGGATTTTTTACGCACAACCAATTTTCGACCAAATCGATTTTTTGATTTTGCTGTAACTCAAAAACTAATAGATGAAAATACTTGAAACTTTCACCAAATGTTTATATTATGGTTATCTCTTTACAGTTAAATTTTCAAAATATTTTGACCATTTTTAAGCTACTAATAGACAATTGAAATTTTCGACTTTTTTAAGTTTTTTTTTCTTCAAATGCCGATAAAAATTTTTTGGGTGGCCAGAAAATCTTGAAAATTTAATACAAGGTTTCTTATAAGTTGTTCTTAAAGTGATAAAAAAAAATCCGAAATCGTTAGTCACAATTTTTTTTTATAAGTGTTTAAAGTTCGAATTTATACGAAATATGTCAAAATTTAAATTAAATTTCATACGCTCATAATGCGAATGTTGGCCATAGTAACCATAGTAACATAATATAAAAACTATACTATTTGTTTCAAAATAGAATATTTGACAATATTTAAGTATAATATATCCTAAACTGACAAATCATCTTCGTTCAGAATCGTTTTTCGTATACAATGATACCTATCATTGCATTCAAATTTAACCTACCCTAGTCCGAGGTCCACCCCATCCCCTAATGTACAGCAGAGCGATACTCACTTACCAACTTTTTTAATATTTGAATTAAAATGTATTTTCTATATTATATAAACTATAAACATTTATTGCATCTAATCTGGCTACTAATATTGACAACTTAGGTACTAAAATATATATTTTATTGAAATTCATAGTGCACAGGCACAGTTTTATTATTACAAAAATATGTCGAATAACATATTCTGTTCTTGATTTTTGTATCACTGAGTAGCGACGTAATATCCGTCCGCCAGCGATACCTTATCCTTCAAATCTGTCAAAAATCATTCAGACTGCTTATTAGAACAATCAGTATTATTATTTATTCATAATATTGTTTTGCTTTTAAATTATTACACGGCGATCGCGTTCGAACGATTGATACCTTCAGCTCAAAGACCAATCCGTTTTCCATTCATCATCAGTTCAGTTTGCAAACAATCGACGAATTTGACACTATAGCATACAAATTGGTATCCGGTGTAATCTAGCAGAGATGTTTCCACTCATCTCCAGCCGTATTTTGTGCAAGCAAAGTAGCTATGAGCAAGTTTGACACCAATCGTCCAATCCCCCTGCCATACGAAACCCTAGAGAAGCGTAGGTATCAAAATTGTTGTCGATAGATTAGGAAAGCCATTGTATTTGCAGGTAGAAAAAGTGCTTTATTCTCATTCGAATGATCCTGTTAATCAAGATATCAAGCGTGATGTAAAATTAAGGCCTGATCGTGTGGTAATGCAAGATGCTACTGCTCAAATGGCTATGTTGCAATTTATATCATCAGGTTTGCCAAAGGTTACTGTTCCTTCCACGATTCACTGTGATCATTTAATTGAAGCTCAACTTTTTGAAAACCGCTGGAGCAAAATACGGAGTTGGATTTTGGCACCCAGGATCTGGAATTATTCATCAGATTATTCTGGAAAACTATGCTTTTCCTGGGTTATTGATGATTGGTACTGACTCTCATACACCTAATGGCAGTGAACTTGGTGGCTTGTGTATTGGAGTTGGAGGTGCAGACGCTGTTGTTGTGGTGGCTGATATTCCTTGGGAACTAAAATGTCCTAAAGTTATTGGTGTTCATCTAACAGGAAAGATGTCTGGTTGGACTACCAAAGGGTGTAATCCTTTAAGTAGCAGATATTTTGACTGTCAAAGAAGGTACTGGTGCTATAATTGAATATCACGGACTTGGAGTAGATAATATATCATGTACAGGTATGGGCACCTAAGTACCTTTTTTCAGTGTAAACTCCGCCAAGAAAAATAATAAAATTAATGGTAAATGTAAGTTGCGTCCCGTGTTATTTACCCGACGGAAAATCCGTAAAACTAACATTTATAATGTTTTTACTGATGGGTGGGTAATAACGACTCGTAACAAAAGAGTATAATATCCGGTTCTCTAACTGCTAAGTTTTTACTGTAGTAACATTACATACGACGAACACGTATTAGTTATATACACACACATATATATTTTGTGAAATAAATAATACAATGCAAAGTGAAAAAAATTTATCATTAAAAGTGATTTCTGGTTATAAGTTTCGTTTTCATGTTTTTAAATTTTAATAAATGATGTTGAATGTTGGTTTTGCACCGTCAAAACATGTAAGTGCTTTGCAAAATTAATAGTTAAAAATCTTATTGATACTGAAATTGAAATTTTTAATGAACATAACCATAAGCTATTACCGGAAAATATTTTAACTAAATAAAAAATTAATAATAATTTAAAACGAAAAGCAGTTGATGACATGTTTATTAGACCATCGAAAATTTTACATTCTGAATTGAAAAATGATGATACTGAAAATATAACTTATGGAGATGTTTTATTAATAAAAAGAAATATATACATAATGCTCGAATAGTTATAAATAAAGTTATCCAAATTACCAACTTCATTAACACAAATTTACGAGACTTTAAAAAATATAGAATTTAAAATAATTAAAGATGAAGACTTTTTCAGTTAATTATAATGAATAAAATATGTTAGGTTTCTCGACAGTTCGTAATTTACTAGCTTTATGCAGTTTGAACACGATATTTGTAGACGGTATTTTCAAAAGTTGCCTGAAATTATTTTATCAACTCTTTATTATTCATGGTGTGTTAAATAATAATTATATCCCACTTGTTTATTTTTTACTGCCATCAAAGTCAGCTAATTATTACATCTATGCATTTCAACATTTAATAAAAGAATATACATTTAAAATATAAACGAAATATTTAATATTATTATAAGTATAACATATATTTTCCATCATTATAATAAGTAGGTACAATGTACATTTTTAACAGTGGCGCCGAGTCCTATCTTTAGGTCAGGCCACGACCTGACCACATTTTTAAAAGGGGGCCGGCGATCAAAGGGGGGGGGGTAGACGTCTTTGCAATATTTTAATGATAATTCAACATAAAAAACTATGTACCAATGTTATGATACCATTAAATATGGTAATGTATAGGTACCTAATTTAAAATACTGTGTTAAGCAAACATTTTGGCAGATCCCGGATAAGGCTTGTGGCTGCTGGGGGCGTGGACCAATTGCGCCTAACATACAAATTTTTGAGTAAGGTCAGTATACCAATTGCGCTTGTATAACACTTATTAAAATGCTTGGAAATTAAAACTTATTTATTACTGGTTGACTGGTTAAAGTGACTACCTAGGTATGATATATTTTATAAATTATAATTAAAAATGTTCGGAACCCTAACCTGCATTTTGTTGTGGCGCACTTAAATAATCTTTATAATAGGGTATATACTGCATGTAAGCGGCGTGTTGCACTCGTGTAAACTAGAAAACATAACATTTCATAACATTGTATTTTGTATTATTGATAATATTATTATTAAAATTTGCAAAAAAACCAGTGTACTATTATTATTGTAAAAAAATGTAACTTGTAACTTTGATTTAAAAAAAACATGTTTTATTTATATTACATTATTATATGTATTAATACTCACAAAAAATCGGTTAGTGTTTTCATTTATTTTATAATAATTATAACTAACAAATACATTTTCCTTTGGTAGTGTAAAATATTTTGATTGCAATAGTTGATGTATCGACCTTAAAATGTAGAGCACAATTATATAGTATATAAAATGGTACTTTTACAGGCGCAATTGGTCAACTACCCCTACGCACTACAACATGTAAGAAAATAAAACCGGCCGAGCTTACAATCGCCCCATGTACAGTGCAACTATAACAATGATTTTAATGTAATTGACATTTTATAGTTTTGTTGAAATTTCTAAATACATCAGTTATTCAGTTATTTTTCAAATTTCACATATTTTTGCATTCCGATTCATTGAAAATAATAAATATTTAAGTTATTGGTATTAAATCACTTTTATTCTGACGACACGATATACAGTTTCGAATAACACATACATATTTAAACAATATATTGTTTTTAACTTTAATGAATCGAATGCTACCGTATTGTACTATTGTATGTACTATGTACGTATTACCGAGTGTGTGGTCGAATCTTGAAAAATGTCAATAATTATTTTTATACGGATCCATAATTGCCGAGAAAAACAAAATATATATCTTGGCTACTAAAAGTACCGGTGCGATGGACTAGTGTATGGCAACTATATTGGTACGCACATGTTTGACTACGTGGTCCTTGCCGTAGTGATGACTGTGGTTTGTGAGTTATAATACCGACATATTGATGGCACACAGAAAGTGTACGACGGTAACTCACCGTGAAATAAACATATCAGCAGTGTCGAGTGTCGATCCAGCTTATCCGGATTCTCGGTAGGTACAGTGTTAGTAAGCGACCAGATACCGTGACATATTATCGACAAGACGATAATTATTAAAAAGTATCAGTATCGGTATGTCTACTCCAGGCATTTTATTAAAAACATTTATAATGATAATAATATATTATTATTATATCTAACATTATTTTAACAAACAATTAATGATGTATTAATTCGGAAACATGTGGGTAAACACAAACAAATATAATGCACAGTATCTTCCGGTCGTGTATGTTGCCTGGTGTGAATTAATTATTAAAAAAAAAAAAAAAATTAATAATTCGTTAGAACTTAATATGTACATACAAAATACTATGTATATAATTACACTTGCTCATATCTATCAGATAATCTATATTTTAATACCGCATCGTGCCATCGTCGGACATGTCTGTGTCCGGTCGACGCCGATACTCCGTATACTTGCATCACTTTATCCGGAAACTGAGTACTGAATCGGCGGCACCGCAGATGACGTTTTTATTCCGATCAACTCACCCGTACCGTATCCGATGCGTCATTCGTCATTAAATCGCCGTCGTTGCGACACCTGGGCCGCGCTGTCACCCACGCACTGTACTATTGTAATAATCTGTAGGTACAGATTCTGTACCGTTCGGATATCTGTATTGGTTCTACAGCTGTCATCCATCATCCAGTCGCGTTAACGCTACCCTCCGCCGTACTGTCGCGATTCGTATCACGCCATCAAATATGCGACGAGCCTCAAGCGTGTATCATACATGGTAGTTTAATACGACATCGTCACAACGGTACTGACATAATTTTATCGTTATTATTTCATTACCACACGCAGCCAAAAAGTTTGCGCTACGGTATAACAATTATTATTATCGACAAACGATAAAACAATATTATTAATTATACGAATACTTATATTTTTTAAACTTTTAAACATAACTATTATAATATTATTAATTTGATAACTAACAAATTTAATTATTATTGGAGTATACATAATATTAATAATTTATTTAGTAAATTATTTTAAACACTTTTTTCAATATACTATATATATAGTATCTTGATGTGATATCATCATTGTTGACATTCAGTTCAGTTTTTTGACGACCGCTTTTGTCATGACATGTAATGACATGACTTGATGTCGCAGAGAGGATTGCAGGGGTATAGTGTATAACTGTATTAGTGACCGTTTAGTTCAATAATTGTACGTTGCCGGCTGCAGCTGTACCGCCTGTACCGCACCGCATATCGTTAGTAAAATTTTCAGTCTTCCCGGCATGTTTACCAACGGCATATTAACCAATTTTTAGACCGCCACTGTTTGCCTTGGCTACACTTTTATGGTCCGGGGCCTGGGCGCAAATAACCATTTTTTTGTTTATGAAACAAAACCCATTAATCTGGCGCTATGATATGTTTATACACTTGGAGCGAGCGAATATTTAAATTATTGCAGACTATTATTGTTAATTGGTATAGGTAATATGATAACAATAATAATAATAACAGTAATACTCGTAATATAATACTTCTTGATATTTAATTAATAATTACAAATAAAAGTAATGTAAAAATTTAAACTTATAATTTACATTAGCATAATATAATATATAGATAATAAAAATAAAAATGAGTACCTACCATTACTCATTAGGTATTTACATTATAATTTGTCAACTATTTTGAGATTTATATGAAAACTAATACCATACCAATACCAAATTGCCAAATAATGATTTGAGTAGTTATTATTTATAATATTATTATTAATTTAATTAATAAGCTATAGGTGTATATAATTAACGAGTCAATTAAATTAACTACCAACTAAAAAGACAATTATAAAAATAATATGTAAGAATATTTTTATTTCAAGCGATACCTATTATATTTAAATATTTAATAATAATTTAATATATTCTGCAGATGTACATAATTAGTGCGTTTTTCATTAGTTGAATAATAATGTTATACTTGTTATGTTTGTAAGTAGGTTCTTGGGATACTTTTTAGATATACCATGGTCCATGATTAATTTATTAAAGCTGCATGAACTACCTACAACATAATTTAATTACTTAGATTTTTTAAAACATAATATTATTGTTTTGTCTGTCATATATATACTATAGTTAGATTTTACTTTAGTACATATTATATTCTAAAGTATTATAATATTGTAGGTAAGTGAGTAGTGATTATACCTGTAAATAAATCAAGGTACCTAACATAAGATTATTATAAGTCATTTATTCAATTTTACGAATAACTTATTTTAATAAGTCGAGTAAAAAAACAAAGAAAAATAATTTGGGTCATGGTAATATAGTAAACATAATATTATACACTAACAGTATTAATTAAATTATAACATAATTATATAACATTAAAATGATAACAATATGCGCACTTGCTCGTCGTCAAATTATTTTTATTGGAAAATTGTGTCCATAGAGGTATGTTGAATGAAGTATAGGTAACATTATTTAAAAAAAAAATAAAATAAAAAAGCACCTAATAGTTTAAAACGAGTACCTACATTATGAATTGAAATATTTGAAATCCTAGTTAAATTGTTATTATACTATTATTAATATTACTTTAGATAATATACTATAATTATTAATTCATATCAATAACTAATAATAATATATAATTAATAGACAATAGTGTTTAGAAAAATAAACGAGCCCGCGAAATCAGCCGATTAGGATCGATGGATGAACGTTACTTTCTGGTTTGTTATAAACAACAACGCTTAAAGAGGGAAAAATCCCAGGGGTAGAACTAATGTCTTTATAAGTTAAAACGTTCCATATATCATTTTATATATAATTTCTAATACATATAGCAGGGATGGCAAATCCTTAGCACGCGAAAATTTTTATTATTATATAGGTAAAAATATTTTGAGCATATACGGTTTTTATCGGTCAGTTATCCGTAGATAAAATGATAATACCAATACCCAGTGGCGTATTTACGGGGGGGGGGGGGGTCCCGGGTCTGGACCCCCCCCAGAAATTTTTTTTTCAAATATTATATAAATAATATCAATAATAAGTATCATTATTAAATTAACTCGTATGTATTTTATTATAATGTTATAAACTTATACTTAATACTAAGACCCCCCCCCCCACAAAAAAATTGAAAATACGCCACTGCCAATACCTATATATTACCTGTATAAATTATAATATAACAAAATTGAAAACATAATATTTTTAATATTTTTTTCATGGCACGCTCTATAAAAAAGAAAAAAGGTAATTTTGGGCACGCAGTGTTCAAAAGTTTTGCCATCACTGGTATAATATACGTATGGGTTTCAGAAGACGCAAATTATGAAAATACGAAAAGAACGGGTTGGAAAAAAATTCTGGAAGTCTTAAAATCCCGTGAAAAGTTTGTACATAATAAATAATTGTTTAATATTTTAACTTTTAATTTTTTGTCCGAGAGGGGGGATGCACAGATAAGGTTCTAGATTCTTCTTTTTCTTTTTATTATTCTTATTCCTAATCTCATTATTATTATTAATATTAATATTTTTATTATTATTATAATTATTTTATTCTTATAATAACTTTTATTTAAATTGCAGTGCGTTTATCGGCGATTGCACTTTTCGGGTTTCTACGGTTTCTTGTTATCTGTCGACTGTCACAGATCACCGGGTATAAAAGACTCGGCGAAACGACCAGCATTGACATTCACTGTTTGTCCTCCGTCGTAGCAAAACCCACCCCGGATAGACTTGCGTAATTAGGGAAGGCATCTAGTATCTATATTTTTTGATCTTTGACATATTATGTTGCCTGTACTTGTGTCTCTTATTATTAAATAGTGATTTTATTCATATCTAAATTCATACCTATTCACAGCTCGACAATTCTAACATTTCCTTAGCTCAAGATCTGGTATGCACAAACAAAATTCGACCTTGTACCGTGGCCTATAATATATAAGTCTGACACCGTTCGGGCAATGCATCAGTGGTTGGTTTGTTGCGTTTGCGCGATCACTGATCGTCACATCTGTATTAAATATTTGCGTTAATGCATATTTTATTTTTCTGTATCCGTGTTATGCGATAAACAGTCATTCGTAGGAATACGTTATTCGTAAGTGTTCAAGTATATGTTTCCCAAACAGAACGTATATTCGTAAAACCCCGTTCCCTGTGCGTCGTCGTCTTTGTCGACATACGCAGAGCTACGGCGGGGTACGTTCCGCAGAAATTAGAAGTCGCGCGCGTACGTCGGATCTAGCGAGCATATGGCACAGTTCCAGCGACTCGTCAGAGTTCCGCATTATGGATGTATCGCTCTCGTCCGAGCTGCCTGTCTCGTGTGCCGCTATAATGATCTGACAACGCGTGCGATTCGATTCTGATCCGATTATTCGGTGGCTGTGACGTCGTTGAATGACATACGAATCTGTTCGAAACATTGTACACATTACGAAAACGTTAATTTTTTTTTTTTTTGGTAGTGTTTGTGAAATTGTAACGTATAATAATAATTGTCTATTATACAAGATCTTTTTTAGTAATACATATATCCACGTTCATTTAGTTAAGTTTATTATTTAGAAACACCTAGTTATGAATATATTTTATTTTATAGATTTCCTATAAAATATGAAATATTAATCGCTGTTAAAAGTAAATTAGTATACAATTTTTTGAATAAACACTCAAAAATTTGACATCTTTTTTTACATATTATTATAATAAAAGTGAAAAATAGTCACGTTCACAATATCTAGGAGCGCAGCGGTCGCATAGAAAAAAGATCTAGGTGTGTGTGGTCGCCGCAACCTAACGATTGAACAAATTAATTACCCATTATTTTTTTTTCATAGTCGATATAAATTTTATGGCTATACGCTATAGGTTATAGGTATATTTTGCATCAGAAAAAACTGATGATTTACAAATTCACTACAGTAAATGTTGCGTTTCCAGCGTTCCGTTTCAAATAAATAGAAGAGGTATGCTAAAAAAAAAAGGCGGACTTCATCCCCCCACGTCCACCCCCCCCCCAATTCAAGCACTGTTAATAATAAGTCTGTAATAATTTAGATATTCACTTCAAATGTATGACGTAGACCCATTATAGAGCCGGATTCATTCATGGGTTTTATTTCATGTGTATAGATCTCAAATCTGCATCCATTCGAATGCTAATATGCCGACGGGACTATAATTATAAATTATTATTAATTTATTATGCAGTATCAGACATCAGTACTGGTATTCCAAACATTTAATTAATTATTAAAAACAATAATAATTTATAATGATAATAATAATAATAATATTATAGTAGGTATTATATAATATGTATAATATATTATAACAAAAAAATATGAAATAATGTATTAAATCAAAAACATGCGGGTATACACAAATATAGTGCACAGCCTCTTCCGTTCTTCCGATCGAGTATGTTGCCTGGTGTGAATAAAATAATTATTAAAAACAAAAAAAAAAAATTAATAATTCGTTAATACTTAATACATACGAAATATGATGTGTATATAATATTACACTTGCTCATATCTATCTGTTAATCTATATTATTATAATACCGTCGGACATGTCTGTGTCCGGTCGACGCTGATGCTCCATATACTTGCAACTTGCATCACATTAGTACATCACCTTATCCGGAATTTGAGTGCTGAGTCGACGACACCGCAGATGACGTTTTTATTCCGATAAACTCACCCCGCTACGTCATTGGTCAATAAGTCACCATCGCTGTCATTGCGACACCTGGACCGCGCTGTCACTCGTACACTGACCATCCCGCCATGTTAACGCTATACTCCACCACGCGTCGTACCGTCGTGATTCAAATCACGCCACCAAATATGCGACGAGCATCAAACGTGTGTCGCGTCCGTATGACCGTATATGGTACACGACACCGCCACACCGGCACTGACATATTATATTTATCGTTATTATTTCATTATGATACGCAGTCAAAAAGTTCACGCAACGGCATTGGCGCAACTAGGAGGGTGCACAGTGGACTTGTGCACCCCCAAGTTTAAAATGGTCACCCCCAAAAAATATAAGCCTTTTTCCAAAAAAATTGTAGGTACCATAATGTATATTGAGAAAAAATATTGAGAGGGACATCACAAATAATTTAAAAAGTGAACAAATTAAAAAAAAAATTAATTTGCATCCAAGAAAAATAATGTTAAATAGGTAGGTATAGTTCTGATAATTTAATTTTGTTAAATAAATTGCATTATAAAGTATTATTGAAATTAGCAGTTATTTTTTTCATAAGTGTAATATGTAGAGTAATTAGATTAGTGGCTTGGGGGCTTTGCCCCCACGGGTCTGTGAGTTCTTCACTATTTGTGCACCCACAAAATTATTGGTCTAGTTGCGCCTATGCGCGACGGTATAACAATTACCTGTTATCAACTAACGACAAAACAATAATATTATTTATACGAATACTCAGAAAACTTGTATTTTTTTAACATACTATAATACATACTGTATAACATAATAGTATAACACAATTGTTTAAAGATATATAATATATATATATATATGTCAGTGCCGTATCCAGGGGGGGGCTTTGGGCTTATTAAACCCACCCCGAAATATTTTATTTTAAATAGTATGTGTATATATATGTTTTTAAATTATTTTCTATTTTCGTATAGAGTTAAGTATGAATGTTTAAGTTCACCTCGAAAACAAATCCTGGGTACGGCACTGATATACCTATGTAATATATTATTATTAATATACAGTGTATCACAAAGTTTTGACAAATGAAATAACTTATGTTCTAATCAATATTTTTTTCATAAAATTAATAGACGCTTAATTATTGTAGGTACTAGGTACCATTGATTAAATATTCAGTATATTTAATCAATGCTTGTACTAAACAAGTAATATAGACTTTATTATTATATTAATAAAAAAAGTTTCAACGTTTATAGTATAGGTATAATTTGTATAATCCGTTGCGAGTTTGCGACTAATGAACGTTTAAATATTCGTTCAACTTTTTGTTATCAGGTATTTAATCAAAATCAAAAGTAAAAACCCATGAACATTAGAGAACTCTAATGTTCATGTAAAAACCAGACACCAGTAATCAAAATAATTAACAAATACAGTAACTATATTCAATAATCAATATTATTTATTATCTATAATCTTTTTGTCCTATCGACAAACGCCAATTGCTACGACAGCTTAATCTAAATTATACAATATAAATATTATATTATTATCAATATTCGGTTATAACTCCATATAAAAATTTTGTTTTGACTACTGGTTTTTGTTTTTGATTAAATACATAGTACCAGAAAGTTGAACAAATACTTAAACTTTCAAGTCGTGAAAGGATTACTTAAATTAAATATTGTTAACGTTAAAACTATTTTTTTGGATATGTTTATAAATTGAAAATATTGATTTTTTCAAAATAAAAAGTTAATTTTACACTTCGTGTAATAGAAGTGTCTACTAATTTAATAAAAAAAAAAAATTAAAAATATTGATTAGATCACAAGTTATTTCATATGCCAGAACTTTGTGATACACTCTATATATATGTAAAAAATATATTATTATTGGTTTGTAAATTGGTAGAAAATGTTATTAATAAGTTTATAAAATAATTAAACAAGGTATTAAGGTAATATTAGACTAATTTGGCAATGTAAATATTAACATTTTATAATTTTACTTCACTGGTATAATTAGGTAAATAAATAGGTTTGTATTATTCTGTTTTTGTTTAAGTAACTTAGATAAATTTAATTTTTCTGTCTTTCCGGCATATTTACACTCGGACCGTCACTGTTATTTTTAAAATAATAATAATTTATTTGAAAGAATTATATAAGTTCATAATAAATGTAAATATATAATAAAAATATGTATAACTTGTTCAAAGTATCATAATATTGTACCAAACTACTAAATACTATTAAAATAAGAAAATTTGAATATTACTGAATAATTATAATAACTTGTTATCAAATACCAATGTTCATATCCATTGAATATTTAGATTGGTTTTTTAATTTCACATGTTATGTATTAAGATCTATTATAGTAAGGTACACCAATATTATTTATGTACTCATTACTAACATATGAACAAAAATTTACTTTCTTCTAAGTTAATACTTAATATAGTAAATTAACTTTATTACTACTGTATTATTATTATTTATTCATTATTTATGATCAATATAAAAAAAAAACAAATAAAACAATCATACTAAATACATTAAAACTAAGAATGATAACAGTCATAGAATTCCATCAAACTATTTAAGTTGATTATTTGAATTGTAAAAAAAAAAAACAATAAATTTTCATACCATAATATCACATTAACAATAAATATTTACAAATAGCGTTAAAATATTTCAAAAGAGAGATGTAAAAAAGGAACACAGTTGTAAAAAAAATATTATAGTTAAAATTACTAATAATATTAATCTATAGACAAACATTGGGCACCTTCTTGATCAGGTACATTCTCCATATTATCAACGTATGATATTCTGTAAACACTTATTGTGTGTTTATTATCATCAAATTTACAACTCACATGATAGCCTCCGATTAAAAATGTATAAAATTGATTACTATAACGTTCACGGACATATACTGATCGAGGGTCTTCTTTCAATATGCTTACTATAGTTGCTTCAATATCGTTAGTAGCCAATGTATCTAAAAATTCTCTTGCTCTCGGAGAGAACTCCACTGTTAGTTGTTGCATCAGTGGTTCAGTAATCCACAGAGGAACTCGCACCTATTTATTTTATAAAATTAATTAAGTTTATGAGTAACAACATACATTGTAAATAATTTTAAATTAAAAACCACAATATTGTATAAACAATTAATCCAAAACATTTATTGTGTATAATGTAATTTATAAAATAAGTATACAACAATAAACATGTATTAATAAAATATTATACCCTTGAATGAAGTGGAGAAAGAGGCATATCATATGTATCAGTTTCTTCTCCATCAGGTGCTTCTCGGTCAGTTGTCAATGGATCCAATAGTATTTGATGTGACCCATTATCAAATAATGAAACGTGTTGGTCAGATCTTAAGGAAGCTGGTGCATCATAATGAGGAATATATGGTTTGATATCAAGCACTGGAGTACCATCTATCATGTCCACACCAGAAAAATACACAGAATTTCCTAAAATTTAAAATACTATTAACTTTTAGAATTTTTAAGATTAAAACTAAAATGGTTAAGAGACACTATTATTTGAATAATTAAATATTAGAAGATGCAGTTGCTGAAAAATTTTTCACACCTATGATCAAAATGTATTCTTTTTATTTACAGCAATAGGTCAAGTATATTATTAACTTATTTAAATTTAAAAAAGTAGTTATTCACAAACATATTTTTAAAGTTACCTTCAACTTTATCGATTTGCACTAGAGACAAACCAATTGGTGAGGGTCGGTGTGGAGATCTAGTGCCAAGTACACCAGTTCGCAATCCATTCAATCTAGGTGGTGATACTTTTGCATGGACATGAGTGGTTTCATTTTTATGAAAATGAAACAAAATCCTAAAATATATATTATAATAATATAATATAATAATTAACATTTTATCCAGGCTAATAACATTAATTTTATTTAAATTACCACATATGAGAGAAATCCGAGAGACCTTCAAGAGCATGGTTGGGATTAGTGAATATAGAGTTTGATATTGTCAGACAAGCTTGGGCTAATGGACAGAGACCGGGTTGTCGAGGAACGCCTCTACGTTCTTTAAATTTTGTTTTTATCGTTCCAATAATAGATAGTTCTATTTTTCCAGAGCTACTGGATGTGCTGGGTTCATTTGAAGCAATCAAATCCTTTTCATTCAGCTGTTTTTTTAAAGACTCATTCTGTTTCCTAATGAAGAAAATAATAATAATTATTGTAAGTTTTATAGAAGAATACACACTATTACATACCTCAACGAATTAATTTGGGCTCTTGCGACAGATAACTGTTTCAAACTTTCAGTGATATCCGTGATATCGTCAATTGTTTCAGAACTGTAAGCAGATGCCATCCTATGTGACTAAAATTAATTAAATTTTTACAATTCTGAAAATGGCAGTATAGCTTTAAAACACTTTAACACTACAATAGTCTTCAAAATACAATCAGTTCATCAAAATAGATTTTGATATTTTCAGCAGTTAGCACTACCGAGCACGAGCAGTGGCTGACGATTGCCGATAAGTCAATACTTCAGTAATAAAGAAAAATAATTTAATAATTATAACATAATATTTATGTTTATAAAGTATAACTCTATTTGTGTTTATACTCGATAAAATTGTTTTGTTTTAAATGCCTTGCTTACTAATAATCAATAATCGTTATGACGAGTGTGAAGTTGGGTGACTAAAGCTAGGTCCTAGGTGACTATTTTTCAGACGGCTAGTGATAAAAAATAATCGTGTACTCGGTTGCATCTCAATGTACACAAGGCGCCAAACGTTTATAATGCAACTCAACCACAAGATAGCGCAATGACAATGATTATGAAAACTTATAAATTAAAAGCCTTAAAGTGATTTTACAAACAGAAATAATGTGATAAAATAAGTGTTTTAATCAAGGATGGGCGAGTTAACGATTTTTTTTAAAATTATTTTAAAAAGAATCAAGTTTAATTGAGTTAAAAGTAAATTTTTTTTTTCGTTGACTCATTAAGTTAAAAGTTAACTTTTTAAAAAAAAGTAACTTAACTTAGTTTAAAGTTAAAATTTTCTAATTTGCAAAAATAAAAAATTCCAGACACATAATCTTGTCTATTAGATAGTTTTTCTTTACGCTCAAGAAAATTTAAAATGATACATCTTAGTACCAATTAGTTGTCAAACATTGTGTTTTTCTAAAATAAACCCTAAAATTTTGAATTATTCTTGCATTATTCTACAGACAAAAATTATTTTAATTTAGATACTTTTAAATAAAACAAACTTGAAGTTAACACGTTAATCTAAAAAAAAAGTAACTTATTAAGTTACAAGCTAATTTGAAAAAAATGTAACGAGTTAATTAACTTAACGTTTTAACTTAATTTTAACATTTAACTCGTTAATGCCCAGCCTTGGTTATAATATATTATACCATTGGAATTACAACTTATTTTCTATAATATAATATATTATAAATAAGTAGGTACTTAATAAATAAGAGTATACTTGAAAATATAACTAATAATGAATCTAATCAAACTTAAACGTTTCCATTAATGTTGTATTTCAGTACATAAAGTGAACGACCACATTGTGAAAAAAATTACACAATGTAAAATTAGAGTGACCAGTTCATGAAAAAGTGACCATTTCGTGAAATATTTTCTAGTTTCACGAAGTGTAAAAAATCTGTTTCCATTTCATGAAATGGTCATCTTTTCATGAAAAGATCGATTTCACAATGTGGCTACGACATATATAATATATATATTTTAAAATATGGTTTAAAATTATTTGTCGTCCCATATTCAAAAATCGAAGGATACGATCATAATTCATAATAAAAGATTTTCATTTAAAATTCTAAGCCCAATGTTGAATATACCTATTGATCTTACAATTATTACCAGTATTTCATTTTATTTGTTTGTTGTTATCGCCTTTTGAAATAGGTAGTAAAAATGCTTATACTTTCAACTTCAATATTTTTTCTGGTAAAATAATAAATCTAGATGCCATATATTCCTTTTTTTGGGGTGAATGTAATCAGAAGAATACATTGTAAAGTTGTAAAATATCATTGGTTTAAGTATTATAGTTCGTAAAAGAGTTTGAAAATATTTAATACCTTACCCTAACCTTATCATTTTTTTTACACTGATTACAAAAAAAAAAAAAATGAAAGTACCTAAATTATTATAAAGGCAAAGACAACATTTTTACAAATGTGTGTTAGCCTTATTTAATAATAATACGTCAAATAAAATATAAATACCAATTAAATATAGTATAACAAAAACATATTTATTTAAGAAAAATTGAAAAACTGAAAAACATTTTATTATTTTTAATAGCCGTGCTGTATGGGCTAATCCTTTAAGGGCACACAGCAAAACAACCGACGTACGCATTTCTTGGTCCGTTTCCACCACGTACGGCGCCCACGTTGAGTCGAAGTCGTCTTAGACTCATGTTTAGCTTCGCAACTAGTTACCGAATCCGTAGACGTTTGCCCATTGGCCGGTATTTTTAAACCGTTTAAGTCTTCGGCCGAAGCTCGCACGGGAATGCATTTGACTTAGGTTGCGGTAAATGTCACGCAAATGTTCGGCGGACCCGTCAAATCACCGCTGCTCGCCACGTCCCGTTCTTCCGGAACCACAGAAACCGGAAGCGTCGACACCGATGGCGACGATTTCAGCTGATCCGCATCGTCTGCAGCAAACATCACTGCGATGTTGGGAATCGAGCAGTATTTCTTTTTTGTCAGACCGGAGAACTCGTCGTTTTCTTTATCTGGTCGTCCGTTTGCCGTACCACACATCACTGCGATGTTGGGCATCGAACAATATGGTCTTTTCACCAGACCAGAAAACTCACAGCATACTTTTGCTGTCCGAAATTTGGCGGGTGGATCAGCTGGAACCGGCAGCATCACCTGATTCTCGACCGGAACAGGCAGCGATCGCATCTCGCCGTCGGATGTAATTATATTATTTTCCATGATATATACAGTAGAATATTCGTCGATAAAGTTATACGATAAATAGGTATATGTTGAATACTTTAAGAAGGAACGGAATGTGTTAGAAGGAAGATGTATGCTTTGTAATAATAACACTTTAGTAATGAAGAAAACAGAAACATTTATTATTATGTATTTAAACACTATACACATGGTTGTCAATAGCAGCAGCAGCCAGTAATAGATGTTTATAGTGTTTGTGTCGAAATATATTTTAATTCTAATACAATAGAACTTCAATTAATCGTCAGTATCAGGACCAGGGCATCGTCGGATAATCGAAAAGACGGTTTAAAAAGAAACGAAATTTTTTTTTAACATACAACATACAATATACATAGTATTATTTATTCTTTTTTCAATAATATTATGACTGACTTTTTAGAACAAAGACATCCTCAATCACAATACACTGTTATTATTTCATCCATAATATATATAATTATTTATCTAGTTTCCTATACCATATTAAGTTAATATTAAATCTGTAATAATTTACGTTTTCGCTCCAAACATATTACCTATATATAGGTCCGTTTTTCATTCACGGTTTTTATTTCACGCGTGCAGATTGGTAATAATATAATATAATGCTACCCGTTCTTCTAATTATTAATATATTTTTAACGATTTTCTATAGATATTTATACACAATTGCATTATTTAAATTCGAACGCAGTGAAAATATATTAAAAAAATTGAACACTACATTCATTTTAACTTTGAAGAATACATTATATAATACAGGTATCGGTTATTTTTCAATCATTTTGATTATCAGACAAAACTTCGGAGATCTTGTAGTTTTTCTGGACGATTCCTGATTGTGGTCCGTATAAAGTATAAATAATGTATTTTCAATGATTAGTCAAATTAAATAAACATATCGATTGTGTCTTATGTATTTTAATGTAAATATAACAGAGCACATTCATACGAATTAACAATGTATTTATGTATATTTGATACTTTATAATTATTTTTTATGTATGCCTATTATAATCAATTTGACTATGTACGTTGCACTTGTAATGTACTTTAGTCATTTTTCTATGTATAATATATAATATATCATGTTACAGCTTGTGATGGACTTTTGAATTTCAAACGACTGTGTAAGACAATTTGTGCTAGTCACCTGGGTCTTTGGACGCTGATTACTCTATAACCGGGACCTCTGTGCACTCCAGATTTATTTTCATTTTGTGTAGAATTTTCCTTTCTTTATTTAAATGTAGCCAATGTAGGTTAAGTGCTTCGCCACCTTCCAGAACATGGTCAAAAAAGTTAAAAACCACGTTCGGAAGCATTGATTTTATCTTGATGATTGGTTTTTTTGTGCGAGTACAAGTTAACAATTAATTTATATACTTATCGGCCACATAAAAAAAAAAATGTTTGTATAAACAAATTTTAATTTCATTAATATTTAAACAATAATAAAAAAAACTTTAATCATATACCTACCGTTTTAAATGAAAAAAATATCATTAATATGTTGAATAGAATAATTTTGATAAAAAATTAATTAATTCATAACGTATACAATTTTTTTTAAAAAGTGGCTCAGGGGCATATATACAACATATTATTATATATTTGAACAATGAAATAAATAAATAATATATATTATTGAAAGTGGCCATCTGCATTATTGAACACAGCAATAATTTTGATAGCAAAGAAAAATAAAAAAATTAAATTAAAACAAAACGTACCTATTAACAGATAAACAAAATTGATTTTAGAAAAAGCAAAAAGAAAAAAATAATATTTAAAAAAATGTAGGTACATTAGAAGACACAATAAATGAGGTGGGTTCGTGATACGAGATGGCGAAATGGATATAAGATATATTATATTCTCCATAGATTTTGCGCTGTTGGCGTCTTGCCGGCCGTATGTCTTCAACCAATGTCAGCCCGCGAAGTCACGTGCCACCGGATGCTGAAACTTCTACGTTGTTTTTGCGGGTTACACGTTTGTGTAATCTTAGCTGCAATTATCACTCGCCTCGTGCACCGTCATAACGAGTCATTTTCGTCGTGTCGTCGCAGCTACCGTCGAGGCGGAACGATGTCCACATAAATATTATTATGTCTATGAAAGCAAGCGACAATCACGGTCGTTCGGTTTTTCGCAAACTTGTTGGTTAGTTAAAAACGATAGAAGTAGAGCCTTAGAGGTAAGTAGATAGCGCTTTCATTCTCGTTCGGACGCATTGATCGAATATAAATCATCGCTTGCATGAGTTATCCAAGTTGAGTAACGGCTTACAACTTATAGATTGATCCAGTTAATTAAGATCGTAAACTCAGTTTGGTTATTGCTTGTATAAAGAATTGCTGATACTAGACACTTTTGTAGAACAGGGTGAAAATTAAAGATCAACAGATTTTGCATATACAAGATTCTACTGTACTTTTAAAATGTTTATAAAAAACATATTCATTTTGTATGTACCTATATGTTGTAATATGTCTTACCCACTACCCACCCACACATATTGTTTCCATCTTATTAATGCATAACATAATAAACTTTACGTTCAGAATAATCCATTTTATTTAGTTATTTTCAATATTAAAATTAAAGGTCCTATTATGCAATTTGAAGGTAAGGTTATTATTATAAGAGCCAAATAAGTTAAGTTCTTAAGTATTTTAAAATATATTATAAAAAATGTACAATTTTAAAATGCTCATATATACCCATCCACATAGGCGCAACTAGGGGGGGTGCTGAAGCACCCCCAGCCTTTAATTTAACACCCCCAGATCAAAAACACCAAAAATGGAAAATCATATGAAAAAAATGTAAATGAAAAATAAAAATATTATTATCATTATTTGATAAATGAATCACCTAAATATTAATATAGGTAATACTTAGGTATATAACTAATGTATTTATGAGGTATATTACTGTTTGGATACTTAAATATTAATGTGCACTGTGCTTATGTTTTTACAGTGCA
This sequence comes from Schizaphis graminum, assembly GCA_020882235.1. Lineage (NCBI taxonomy): Eukaryota > Metazoa > Arthropoda > Insecta > Hemiptera > Aphididae > Schizaphis > Schizaphis graminum. Next base: position 85,497,577 of record CM037032.1, on the reverse strand, counting down.
TTTAAGATTGGATATAGTAATTATACAATTGAAGTATGGTACTTGGGGGTGTGAGGGCGTAGCCTCCACGGGTCTTTTTCATCTACATAATTTTAGCACCCCCAGTGTTTGGCCTCTAGTTGCGCCTATGCCCATCCACCAAATGATACGACTAACAAATAAAAATCTCTCTATAGCCTTTAGGCTTTAATATCTCTTGGCTCTTGTATATGTGTAGTATTAAATGTATAGTTATTAAAATGTAAATAATGTCTAATTTTAAAACTGTAATTTGGGTATCGGCTTGTAATGTATGTACAATAAAATAGAATATAAAAATAAGCTTACATGGGGCCTTGAATAATATTGTTACCTTTAAATTTAATTATAGATTAAATTAAAAATAAATATTATTCTAAACGTAAAGTTTGTTATGTTATGCGTTAGTTGTATAAAGATAACGTGAACGGTTACAACGTAGGTATAGACTGTAGTAAATAAACTAACGAAACAAAATTGATAATTTAAAAATGGACATTCTTAGAAATAAAGTTCTACTAGAATCTATTAAAAAATATAGATGTTACCATTTAAAAAAAATTAAGTTGATTTTGCTGTTGGTACAAATACGAAGTTAAAAATTTAAAAATGTTGATAAAATTGACCGTTAAAAATAAAGAAATTAATTTTTTTATTTTTTAAAGTACTATATTATTGATCCCTATTCATTTGTTATATAATACCTACCTAACTGTTTAAAATTCACAATTTTCATTGTAAGACCAATAAAAGATAATCTGATAATGTATACTGATTACATCAATTCCATGCATATAATTTATACACTATATGTAAGTGTTTTACAAATATATAATGTTAAGGGTGTTAATGATGTTATATTACCTACTTATCTAAAATAATTTATGTTTTAAATTACATGTAAAACCTTTATTAAGAATTTATATCCTATACATGTCCTATACATATTTTTATGACTTAAAATACTAAGATACCTGATACATTAAGAATTTAACTGTTATAGCCTTACAGGTTACTGGGTAGTAGAATTACTAGTTAGGTGGTTAGTGGTTACACATCATTGGTGCCGGATAATGTGTATGTATCGGATCACCGGATTTTTAAGATTTTCACCTGTCTACTCATAAGAAGAAAAGTGATACATGATAACCGATTCATATTACCTATATTATGTATACGTACAATATCAATGCTATCACACTTTTATATTTTTGTTTCCTACTTTTTATTTACTGAGGGTTTTATACAACATTCAATAAAATCTCTTTTATTATTTGTATAGAAAATAAATGATTTACCTGTTACCTGTTGCTTGTTTATAATTTTAGCAGTAACTTAAAATACTTATGAAGTAAATTTTATAATATACAGGTCGCAGGATGTCTCTTGAGGATTACCTCTTTTCGATATATCTATTGAAATAATGGAGATATAATAATTCTGGTTTTTAATAAGATTCACAGGAACCAAAAACTACAAATATTTCATGTTTTAATTTATTTTAATGTTTTGGTGAAAAAATTAAAAAATATATTTTTATTTAATTATTTTCAAAAAAATTGAAGGTAGCCATTTTGTAGAGTTAATTTTTCTGAAAATATTGACGTTTCAACATTTTAATTTTACTAATCTCCTGTTTATTTATATTTGTTCTAGTTTCGAAAAAACTGAATTATTTAATACGATAGTGATAATATTATATTGTATCAAACATGTGGGTCACATGATATTTACGGTCGGCGAACGCTTTTTCTCTAAACTAGAAAAAATATTAAAAATCATGAAATTAATGAAATTAAAATGTTAAAATGCTAATATTTTCTACAAAATGGTCATTTTCCATTTTTTTAAAAATAATTTAATAAAAAACATATTTTTTAACTTTTTTTACCAAAACATTAAAATAAATGAAAATATGAAATACTTGGAATTCTTGTCCATGTGAATCTTATTAAAAACCAGAATTATGATATCTCCATTATTTCAAGAGATAGTTTTATTGTGTATTATTATTACACATAAACTTTATCATTTTCATCTAAATATTTTCTCTACTAAATTCTCAATTAAATAATATTGGTTTTGATTTTAATTTCAAATAAGTATAATTGAGTAAATGTGTAGTATATAATTATTATAATTAGTTACTATTTAAATTTTAAGATACTATTTTAATATACGATACCTAACTATTTAGGACTCAAGTTTTTTAAAGTTGTTCTGACGTAACTTTTAAATAACTCTGTAAAATTAACTAACTATATTATTTTCATTCGCATAATTTTTAATTTAATTTTAAAACTGTCCCAAGTTAAATCACACCAAATCCTAGGAAAATTATATGGAAAAATATAATAAGATAAAATAAAATAATTAGATTTGATGTTTTATAGCTTACACAAATATTAAATATATTTAAAACAAACTTACTATAGGGACTAGATTTTATTTTGTTATGTATTCATTATTTGAGTATAATTATTTATTACTAAAATCAATAAAAACGAGAAATTAGGAAACCATTCTGTTCACTATACTATTCAGTATCCAGTAGGTGAAGAATTTACCTCATCATTGAGTATCTAAGTGACTGTAATGTATGTGTTAAATTTGTATTCAATGATAACTCATTACTGCATAATATGAAAAACAACTTTGAGCGAACAGGATCGCCTACTAGCCTATATTACCAAGTAATAATAGTACCTGTCCTATAAATTGTATGATATATTTATACTGTTATTCGGTATTTCATTTTACAAATATTAGATGACATTATTTCCAAATAGCAATATATAGGTTGAATTAATTTTTGCCAAAAATTATATTCTTTTATAATATTCTTAAGATTTAATTATAATAATAATATATTAGTATATATTTATATGATTTATTATTTTTATAAAGTATTAACTTTTAAGTCAATACTGACAAGCCGTAAAACAGTGCTGCATGAGAATAATCAATAGGTGTGTGGTATAATTAATGCAGTAGCGTATATAGAAATAATTTTTGGGGTGGGCTATAGTAGATAGAAATTATTAAGTGATCTAACACCTAGAGGTATAGTATTAAATGCACATTTACCTAAGGTATTTCGGGGGGGGGGGGGCTGCGGCCCACTAGGCCCCCCCTATATACGCCACTGAATTAATGGCATATATAATAAAATAGCAATAGCATAAAATTAATCCGAATATTTTAAAAATATGATTATTATGTATATACTATATACATTATACTATATATTACAATATAATATATGATGTGTAATAATTTCAAATCTCGACGAAAAATATTATTGTATTACAATAAAATAACTAGAATTGTTATACTTCGTTTAAATATTTAATTTCCTCCAAATTTAAATTTACGTCTACAAAAAATAATTGTTAATCTAATTTTAGATTCTGAACAGAGTGATGAATGTATTGATTTTACAATGATGTGTGTTTTTTTTTTTGTTTTTTTTTTTTTGTGTCTGTGTACAGCATAACTAGTCGAAATAATGCTTCAATTTTAAACTTTGGGGGTGGTTTCCGATGGCAAAGTGGATATCCTTGGTGCATTATAGAGGTGAAAAGTAAACATTTTCCAACAGTTTTCAAAAAAATCGAGAAAAACAACAAAAAAATGACAGAAAACGGGAATTTTTACGCAAAACCAGTTTTCGACAAAATCGAATTATTTATTTTGCTATAACTCAAAAACTAATCGATGTAAACACTTGAAATTTTCACAAAATATTTATATTAGCGTTCTCCATACACAGTTAAATTTTCAATGAATTTTGACTTTTTTTGAGCTATTTATAGACAGTTGAAATTTTCAATTTTTTTAAGTATTTTTTTTTAAAATAACGATAAAAATTTTTTGGCCGGCCAGAAAATCTTGAAAATTTTATACAAGGTTTCTTATAAGTTGTTCTTAAAGTTATAAAAAAAAATCCGAAATCGTTAGTCACAATTTTTTTTTATAAGTGCTTAAAGTTCGAATTTATACGAAATATGTCAAAATTGCGAAAATTGGCAAGTAATTTTGTGGTTAAAAAATCGTAAAAATTTTTTCTTTTATAACTAAGATTTGAAAATTTGGTACAAGGTTCTTCATAAAATTTTCTTCAACTATCTGCAAAAAAAACTCTACCGGACTAAAACAAAAAATTTTTATGAGTGTTTGAAATTTAAATTTTTACAAAACCGCGTTAAATAACGGTTTAGCCTCAAACGATTTTTGATATTTGTTGTTATTCAAACAGTATAAGTCGTAAACACTTGAAAATTTTACCAGTTATTTAGATTGCCATTTTCTTTACGTGATTAGATTTTCAAAATATTTTGACTTTTTTTGAGCTATTTATAGACAATTGAAATTTTCAATTTTTTTAAGTATTTTTTTTTTAAATAACGATAAAAATTTTTTGGCCGGCCAGAAAATCTTGAAAATTTTATACAAGGTTTCTTATAAGTTGTTCTAACTCTCATTCAAAAATTATAAAAATACATAGGCACAATTTTTTTTTATTCGCATTTGAAGTTCAAATATTGACAAAAATTCGTCAAAATCATGAATATTTTTCACTATTTGGTAGTTAAAAATTTATAAATATTTTACTATCAAAAGCTAAGAATTGAAAATTTAATACTATACTGTCCATAAGTTAAGCTTAAAACAATTATAAAAAAGTTTGATAATTATTCAATTTAAAAAATTTTACGAGTGTTTAAAGTTTTAATTTTAATTTGAAATCAAAAATAAACGTGTAAAATAACGTTTTACTAATAAATAATTTTCGATTTTTATATAATATATCCTAGACTGACAAATCATCTCCGTTCAGAATCGTTTTTCGTATACAATGATACCTATCATTGCATTCAAATTTAACCTACCTTAGTCCGAGTCCACCCCACCCCCTAATGTACAGCAGAGCGATACTCACTTACCTGCTTTTTTTTAGATTTTTTGCTTCCAGTAGGAACTTCGAGGAACCTTGTATTAAATTTTCAAGATTTTTAATCGAGTGGAATTTCGCAAAGTAAATATCGTCGTCAGTGCTCTCATTTCTTTACTGTTATTTATCGGGGCAGTTAATCACAATCAGGTATAGGAAAATTATTGTTTGTTGAAAGAAAAAAATTTGATACCTAAAGTTTAAATTATTATTCTACGTTAAAATAAAGTCGAGAGAAGATTTAAAGATTATAAGAGATGGTGTGATGAATAATGAGGTAACCTATTAATTTTCAATCGTCTTAATGCAATATATTATAGTGTTACTCAATTAGGTAGTTAATGTACTTATTATGTAGGTTTATTATTATAATACGCTAATACATTATTTTCGTATATATATTTTATGCAACCTATTAGTGAGATTTTTTTGATAGTTCGTCAAACCAATCTGGGTCTACACGTCAATAAATGTCGTGTATCTAATGTTATTATATAACGATATAAGTATACTTATTAGTACCAAATTATACACCATGAATATACAACACACGTAGGTATATCTATTATCTTTTTACATCGTAATATTATATTATTTTAGGTACCTAGTGAAATAGAAAACGTTTAATTTTACATTTGACATTATGCTGTTCATTGACCATGACTACTCCTTTTTATAATACAGGATTCGTTAAGCAGTTAGACGGTTCAACAGATGAGTAAGTACTAAGTACCTACGTTTGCGTTGAAGTGTGAAATAATCTAAACCACATTAAAGATCGTGTTTCTACACGCTATTGTATACATTCATTTCATATAAAATAATGTTTATTACACTTGATATTTTAATATTTTAATTATAGCACAGTATTTAAAATACCTATTTATTGAAATTAAACACTTTTACATAACATTCAAGAATTAGTACCTAGGCTAGTATTAGCTATTTATTTTACTTTTATTTATAGTATTTACGCTGTAAAATGTGTATGATGTTGAATAATTTGAATTCTTCGGTTACCAATTACTACACGGACGCAAAATTGAAATTTTATAAAAAAACAAGAAAAATACCTTTAAAAAATACGAATATATATTACAAAATATTAAAAATTATTTTAATAATTATTTTTAACATAATAATGTTAAATAAAAAAATATCAAACAAAAATCTATGCGTATTATTTAAATTGATGTAATTTGGGGTTATTAAAATTGATACAAGTCATAAATAAAACGGCCTAAATATATATTAATTATATTATACACATATACTTGTATAGTGGTGCAACCAAAGGAGTGTTTTGGACCAATGACCGTTAAATAAAATTTGGGAAACCTTACCATATGCCACTGGCGTCCTAATTGTGCCACTGTACTCGTATATAATGTCATTCACCAAGCATGTTTAACACAATTTTTTCATATAATAATAAATGTATTCAAATTCTTATTTTTTAAATTTTTAAATATACTTAAATAGGTACAATATTTCAAGTTGTTGAGATCTTTTTGTATTACTCAATTAAGAAGTGTTCTGCACCAATAAAAACTTCTATTTTTCAAATAAGAAAGCCTCTTTTTTCGATCTAGGACAAATGGACGTAGCCGTTTAGACGTGGCCGTTTGGACGTAGAGGGTAGAGACAATTGGATGTCAAAAGAAAAAATAAATAAATCAGTAAATAAAATTAATAAGCCATTTATATTTATTAACATAAGTCAAAATGAATATAAAGTATTTAAATATATACATTTTTCATTATATAAAATATTAAAATTAAAAATATATATAAAACAAATGTTTTATATTAATAGGTACGCCAAAAATTAAAATATAATATTAAAAAGGTTATTTATTGTTAAATATATCTCAAAAATGTATGAATGTCAAATATAGTTATTTATATTAATTATATTAATTATCTTATGTAATAATATTAAAAAAATGATCAACATTTTATTTTAATACAGAGAAATATTTTGAGCAATCCGCGTAAAAATTATATTTTAGTATCATTTAAAAAACCTAAAATTTATATCTCTATAGGATACTTGCAAAAAAACCTCAAAAAAATAATTAAATATGAAAGACCATATAAAGTACATAAATTAATTTCAAAATTCAATTTTTTAAATAACTACGTTATTGAAGAAGAAAAAGGGGGCTGAGCAATTTACTCAGTAAATGTCTGCCTGCGCGCATGATGAATATATCGTTTTTCAAATTGTTGCATAGCATTCATTATTTTTGTCTAATACCTTTTTTTTTTTCCTGTTTTAACCGACGACGCCGCGGGATCTGCTTTCGCATTGCTTCAGCGGCGCCGCCATCGTTTATTGACGGTATCAAATATTAATACATACGTGGGAGGCAGACGGGACAGCTCCCCGACTCAACCCGTTCAAGCATTTTCAAAGTTTAGCATTAACAATTAAATTTTACATTAACAAAGGTCAATCTGAATTTTATGCATTACAAGTTTTACTGGACTTCTTTCTGACCTTCTCGGGCCGACCGGAGTCAGCCGCCCTTGAATTCGCGTGTCTGTCATCCGATTGGCGAGTCGACCGGAGTCTGCCACTCTGGATGTTTCGTTCTCTATCAGGGCGGTCGCACGTTCCCCTATGCCCTTCGCAAGGCCTCTTCCTCGCGTTCGTCTTTTTCCTTGGTCGACAGAATCGTTTCGACCATGCAGATGAACTCCGGGCGATTAATTTATTTTTGTCTAATACCTATATGGTTAAAAATATACGCAATAAAAATAATATAACAAAGCAAAATAAAACACATTTAATATAAGTTATGTAAAAGTTTACAAAATGAATTAAGCTTACAAACAATGCTCTAAAATAAAATTTTTTATAAAATTCAAAATTATTTTATAATAACAAAAAATTGGTGCTTGGGACGTAGTGATTTCAGAAAAAAATGCTGTTTGCATTTAAGTCCTTAGTATTAGCTAAAAGGTAGCAAAAAATATTTGTTCATAATAAAAACATAAATATTAAATTTAAGTTTAAAAACGAATCTTATTTTTATGTTTTATCTGATGGTAATAGTTATGACACATAGTGAATAATAAGAAATAACTTAAAGAAAAGATCAATCGTCTTAGAAACTAAACTTTTTCTCAACGTCATTAATTGCAAAATAGTACGGGGATATAAGGAATAAGGATACATAACATATAAAATAATTTGCGTAACATTGATAGACTATAGTAAATGAAATATGCAAATTGCGCAAATGAATACCACACGATATTTATTTTACCTAGCAATATACAGCAATAAGATTCAATATTTTTTTTATTAGATAAGCTAATATTTCATCCTTGGACTTTCCTTTTATGTAATAGCATTTTATATTTTATAAGCTTCTTGCTATTATATAGTATGAATGGGACCGTTCAATCAATATTTATATTATTAATTTTTAATGGCCAATAGATACTGAATAGTATCTATAGTTATAGGTATTAACAATAATATTCTATTTATAATTATAATTATGATAATAATAATAAAAATGTAATGCAAAGAAGAATACAATATACAATAAGTACAAATAAATTAAAATTAAATAGTAACGAGTTCATTTTATCAGCAAAATGTAATAAAAATGGCGAAAAAAATTAATAACGTGTTTTACGGATATGCGATGTCCGTTTATGACGTTGGTCGTATTCTTGACAAACTCAAAAAGCTACCCATTATTACATTTGCATATTTTATCAACGGCACGAGTATCGGAGTATAATATGATAATATTATTATATACTTCTTATTTACAACAAAATAAAATTATTTTTCTATAGAGTTATTTATATATTGATATACATTTTTATTTTATATCAATGGCAAATAATACACCAGTAAAATTAATCGTTTGGTAAGCTGTTTGAAATTATTTTTGTTGAAATATGTCTTAACCGAAGTATGTTTTTTATAAACTTGTGAAGTGATTTTGAAAATCAAAAACATGTTATAGTTTAAACCTATAACCTTAAGGTCATTATTATTTATTACATATCATAATGTTTGTTTGTGTGTATATGTGTTCGTGAGTGGTTCTAAAATTTGGCACATAGAGTATAGGGGTATTTCTATAACCGAGTATGTGCATCTCGAAGAAAATTTTTGAATTTGAATAAATTAATTATTAATGTACAAGTTTATTTATATATTATATCTGTATAAATTAATATGCGAATATTGTTTTCTATTTTTCCATTAATAATTAATGGATAATGGTGTCAAAATATTTTTACTTATTTCTTAGTTTTGAATTGAAATCGGAATACGTCTGGTATGATAATTTAAATTAAGTGAATGTGTTATCGTAGTTTCCAGCCCGAGTATCGTGTACCTATATACTATATACCTAGGTAAACATTATACATACTGGCTAATTGAATGTTAAATTTATATATATATATATATCAATATTATCGATACATATCCGTTCCTTGTTGCTCGAGAATATGACTAAACGAGACGTTTGTAATAGTATTTTTTGCGTATAAATGGAACAAAGCTGTGTTTAACTCTCTCCCTTTGTATAGATTAAAAATATTGTTTCATATACGTGCAGCAGAGTCAATGTCAACAAAATCAACGACGAAAACTCTTTTAATTATAGTTTTATAGCTTGTACAATATATACAGAGTTGAACAATTTGACCGTTAAAAAAAAAAAAACTACTAAATTAATTATATACCTATAATATGCAGTAATATAAATGTGTAACGACGAAAATTCTTTTAAAATAAATTTGATCGTTCTCCCATGACCACAGGTTGTATCTAATAATAATAATAATAATAATAATAAAAAGGGGTGTACACTAAACCGTTGATCAGGGTCGACGCTTATTATATTATTACGTTGTCAGACACCTGTGTGCGTATCTACTATCTATATAGTATGTATTATGTGTATGTGCGCGCCGGTCAACAGGTAAAACGGTTGTACACGCCATGTGTGTACGGTAAAATATATATATATATATATATACTATACTATATATACATTAGATATATAGACGTATAGTAATGTATATATAGTATATAGTAGTCCGTCCCCCCACGCCAGACGATGCAGTGGTGTCAGTATCTTTACGGTCGTTGCCGGCAACGATAGTGGAAACGCGGCTCCGGCTATATAATATAACGTTGTTGCGCGCCGCCGCGCCGTCGTGTGTAACAGGTGGACAGTTCGGTGTTCATACACATCGGCGAGGATCCCGGCGGTTGTGTCGAGTTGATTTTTTCTAGTTTAGTTCGTTTTCTGCTCGCGTTTAATTTATCATTGTCGGGAAAATTTAACAAAATCGTAAAATACCCGGGAAGAAGTAAACAATATATATATTATTATAGTGCGAGAACGAAAATCGTCGGGAGTGCAAACGATTCGAGTTGGATATTTCAAATTTGGCTTTGCCGGTGGTTATGTTCTTGAACTGGATTACCGATCAATCCAAAACTGGAGGGTAGCCACATAGACAAAGGTGAGTCGTGCGTAATATTTTTAAAACACACGTACCTAAATAAATACACCGTCGTATAAGCATAATATTATTATATAAATCTATGAAGGCTGATCATGTTTACCGATACTGTCTCCTCGACATATAGGGACGGCGTGTATCTTATATGTATATTTACAATATTATATTATTGTCCGGATGTGTCTATACATATATGTATACCTTTTATATGCTGTAATAATAAACATCCGACGGGTATAAATCGTTTCCAGTTATCTGGTGCGCACATCTTCAGAGCAGTCATTATTTCCGTTCTATAGAATAACTAATAACATATAATATATATAATATATACATTTTGTACCTCAGTCTTGTGTTTCTGCAAATAAAATGAGCTCCTTGCAAGTTAGTGCCGTATGTAATGAATTACATGTCCAGATACAGTTCTCGTTAAATATTATTACACAGAATTCCATCGCGCATAAAAAAACAGTATAGGTAGCTACGTGATTTGGTCACAAATTATAGCGGCAAACCAGTATTTTCTGAGTTGTGCAACTTACTTTTATTATACTATCTCAATATTAAGGTTGACTTTTATTTACATGTTTTTATCACCGTATAATGTCGTATGGCGTATGCTGTAAGTAGAAAATTTACATTTTGTATCATAATTTAAATTATATATTATATTGTTACCATTTAATATGTAAGACGTACAGCGATCGAATATTTTAATCTGCATTTTAGTATTTTACCGCTACCTATTCTATATATTATTATGTTACAATGTTTATGTTTGAGGGTTTTAAAATAAATTAAAATATTCAATCTTTTGACTCATTAATTTGTTTTATTTCATGAACAATGCTCTTTTGTTAGTGACCAATGCCAACAGTCAGCATGCGCTCGTGTTTAATATTCTCGTCTGTTGCTGCATTCGTCAGCGATGAATATTGAACAGTTTCTGAGTGTGGAGCTATATGGTTTTACGATTATTCACACCATAAATCTTTGAAACACTCTCAATGCGTGTTCAGGGTTCACAAAACCCTGTAGAGAACATTGTTCGTATAGACAATATAAATGTAACCCTTTTTCTTGGTCAGTGTCGTCTTTGCAAGCGTAGTAAACGGACAATTCTTTTTATGACGTGGACATAGATTGTTTGTTACTTTGTCCCTTTGTTAAAAGGTATCTACATAAATCTTGTGAAAAAGGTATGTTAACAAGAATATATATTTTATTTTTATATTGAATTGATTTTATAACAATACTTTTTATTGGTTAACTGATAGCTCATCGACTTACTATATCATTTGTATATTATGTAAACTATTTAAATTATAGATATAATATAATATTGCATAATAATTAAAAGTTAATAATTTCTATTAATATGAACATTAAATACGATTAATACGTTAGGTTCTTTGGTATAAAAAATTATACACCTGTACAAAACTATATTTGTTTCATTATTATATATTAAAATAATATAATTTACAAACTGTGATTCAGGTGCTTCAATACAATAAGTAAATAAGATAATTTTTAATATAATAAATAATAAAAATGAACAATGGTATAATATGAGGGAAAGACCATATAGTGATAAATTCCAAAACGAACAACAGTATTTTGAAAAAACAATTGTAATCTTTATATAGGTATATTTTATTATAATTAATTATTATTTATATTTATATTGTTTAATAATAATATATTGATATAATATACAGATAATAACATTTAATATGTAGCACCTCCGAACATTGATCAATTACAATTTACAATTGTAGTCGAGGGCTATTATTTCGTCCGTGTATCTTTAGTATTTATGTTTCAATTATTGGTTAGTAAGTATAAAATATATAATATATTGTGTAGTATTTATCAACATTATTTGTATCGTACTTGAGCTACTGTATATACAAATAAATAATAATTTATTTACAAGCCTTCTTTTTACGAATATTAAATTTATTGATTTATAATCACTTTCAATTCAAATCAAATCAATTATTAAATGTTCATGATATTCAATATGCTCGTAGATTATATTTCGTATTTTTAATGTAATTTATTAAATTAATTAAAAGTTATTTTAATTATTTAAAACATAAATTATATTATAAATGTATATTGTATATAGGTCATATATTTTTCATCACAGTTTAAAAAAAATATAAATTGTTTATACAGAAACAATGAAAAAACAATTGTTTTATACATTTAAGTGCAAGTATTTGACAATAGATTTAAAGTTTGTATAATTGATTATACTTACATATTTATTTTATACTGATAAATAATTTAAATAAAATACTTATAGATTATAATAATCTATGTAAAAAATACTATAAAAATAAAACATTCATAATAATTACTAATTTTACAATTTTGGAAATAATATGATTTTTATACTAATATATATCCATATACTAACTATTAAATTATAGATGAACTATTATGGATTGTGTATAGCTAGTATTATACTCTAGTGTATTTGCATATTAACTATTGAGTATGTATTGGCTATGGTATGTAAAAATCATCATAAAATTAGGTAAGTACTGCAGGTGTATGGATTATTTTAAGATAGGATTTAAAACTCATGTTTATCTTAAGTATTTATGAAAATTAAAAAAATCTTTTATTGAATTTTTTTTTTTATTTACCTTCTATTACTAACTATTTTAGGTTATAATTTTTAATCAAATTTAGAAAAATAGTTACTAGTATACATAAATATATAAAAGCAATACATCATTTAATCAGGTCCTATCATTAATTATAAATAGTACTATTAATACTATTAATCAATGGTCCTATGTACTAATATGGTTATTAGTTAGTATACGCTTTTTACTCTAAACATTATAATTATATACAACAATATTATTTATTTTTGGTCAAACTAAATTCTCAATTATGCTTGATTATAAATAAAACCAATTTTAATGACTCAGTACACCCACGTAACAACGCAAAAATATATAACTTTCACCTTTCGTTCGATTTTTTTATCATCAACAAAATTGTTTATCTCAAAAATCTTCGTAGATGCAGCAATATTATTCCCTCGTTCATACCCAAAATAGTAAAACGCCTTCGTGCAACTAGCTTTCGAAATTCTGCCAATTTTTAATTGTGTTCCCATATAACATGTTATTGTTCTCCGTTCCGAAGTCTCAATACATCGTGTAATATAGACTGTTGCACAATTTCTATAAGCCTCATCAAATGTACAAGTTTTTCACGGGATTGTAATTACAGCTATTAGATATCTGGCACTCTCATCGTGCACAGATGTTGTACCTTGTACATCTATCCCTAGACCAGCAATTAACATTTTCTTTTTCAAAAAACATATTTTAAAAGTTGCGTGACCGTCGATCATAATGTAAAAAGAGAATGTTCATAATAACAACACTGACTGGCGTCTGTGAAATAAGAATAATGTTTAATCTATAATTTAATGCACTTCAAAATCTATTGGACCACCATATCATAATATTATATACATTATACTTACCGTAGTTTGTTTTACTCAACGTATACCTAATTTAATTTAAGAATATTATACCAAATATAACTGACTATAATTATTTTAAAGTTTTAAACGTAGGATTGAATAATATCTATAAATTTAAATTATTACCTTGTGATTTAAAATTGACTAATAAATTACAGATTTTTATCTGTGATTATCAAATAGGAAGTAACCCGCATATCACTTACTTTCTATGAGATATAATTTTTCAAATTAAAATATTTCACAATTTCTGTAGGTCATTGTGCTATTCCTGTATTCTCAAATTTTAATTGAAACATTTATAGCAGTAAATAAAACGACTTGAAATATCGTAGCTTATAGCCCGTTACAGGACAATCTGTATTACACCGTAAAATGTATTATAGTATAATAAGTATGGTACGGTTTTTACATAAATTATAATAATATATACAAATAGGTAGTCGTAGTACTCATAAAATTAAACATTTCAACATAAACGTATAATACAACTATAAACCTATTTGTTTATAATGTTAATAAAATTAAATTTATTTTCTATGCTCCACCAAGCAGTGTAGGCTTAAAAATAATTTTATTATTTTCGCCAATTGTAAAAACCATTTAAAATCGTTTCTAGTACACATTTTAATTGATAATCATATTCGAAGATACCCATGAGTTTTAAATCAAAGAAATATTTAAACTAGTTTAAAATTGTTTTCTTATTGAAGGCTAAAACTATTATATTATTTAAAAAATAGTCACGATACAACGAAACACGCATAGCTTTTAAAGATTTTTTATGCATATTTCTTTATAAGATATTTATGTAAAAATATTTTTAAACGTAGACTTAATTTGATCAACCTCAAAGAGAATCTTGCGTTTTTTGAGTTAATTGCGCAAGCAAATATATACTTTTACGTATGTAATTAGAGGTATAATTATTGTTTAGTAGGTATCTAACCTATTGATTTTGTTTTTAATGGAAATCATAAATAAATTGATCGCTAAGAAATTCCTAGTACCTATACTATGTACAGCTATATTGTGTACGCGTTTAATATCGAAAAAACTGTTCGAATCTTATTAAAATGATGGAAATGCTTTCACGTATTATAATAAGTTGTACGTACATATATTGTATTATGTAGGTACAAACGTTTTTTCTTTTTTTTTTGTAAACCCGATTTACAGTTTGTCATTAAATCATAATAACAACTCGTTTTCGTCCACGGCTAATTCAAGCGACGTTCCCGATTATATTCGATGCTATCAATAATAAGTATATTTTTAAAATCGATCTGCTCCCATAAAGTACGTATCTATACGTCGTCGTAGGTACATGGGAGAAAGGTGCCCGACGGTGGTGCGGTATTGTGCGTGTTTTGACGAATTTCACTTCTCGACTAGCATACAATGCGATTTATCATATCGGACATGTGTGTAATCAAACTACAATAAAAAATCATATGTATGTGTGCGTATATGTGCGGTGGTAATGGAAATATAAAAAAGTGACGGTGGGGAAGAAACGCCTCGAGCGAACCGAACGAGAGAGACAGCGGTGGCGGCCGCTAAGGTATTTGCTCACCTTGAAACAACTACAGAATAACCAATTCCTATACTCTGCGCTTCCACACCTTATCCTTTTTGTGAACATGCACCATAATATATAATAATATATGTCTATGTGTGTGTATGTATACAATATACATATATATAATCGTTAAATAACAGTTAAACAGACCTTGTTTTGATCAAACAAATATATATATGTATATATGCATATACGACTGCAGGTGGCTGACCGGACGGTTGGCACACCTGTAACACGAATTATATTTTTTATTATTATTTTATATTGTTCTTTATGAAGTAAAAAATAATATATATATATATTTAATATTATATATATCGTTCCGGAAGTCGAGGGGTTACGTGTACAATAGATAATTAGACGTCTGCCGGCGGGTTTTCTCAAGCCGTTGAGAATCCGTAATCACCCCACCGTCGTTTGAAACATGGTGTCAGTTTTTTCAAACATTAAAACAGGTGGTTTTTTCGCAATGAATCTTAATTTAAATGTATAGGGAGAATTTTATGTATTAAAAAATACCATCAGCTGTACTATTGTACAAGTACAACTATATATGCTGCTGTGTATTTGTTAAAGTATAATGTAATTTTTTTATTATGAAACCATCACAGAAATAGAGTTAGCGGGCTAACCTGTAAGGGGGTAAACTCCAAGTCCAGAACCTCTCCTTTTCTCTCTTCGGGGTTGAAAAATGAAAAAAAAATAGATTGATTTGAATTTTTTTTCATGTATATTTTAATATTTATAAATTAAAATACAAATAGTTACTAGTATTATGACTATACGATATTCAATCAATTATATTATATTAAAATCTAAATTTCTAACATTTCTATACGACAAAAACATTGATGTAACATTCTAAATGAATATCTATAAAATTATTACAGAATCCTTTTTTTTTTGTTCCATTTATTGATTATATTTTTCAACGACAAGTTAAACAATCGATTCAATAATCCCCCCAAAATATAATACTATTTATCGGTTCTTCTTTTCAATTGGACCTTCATATTTTTGTCGATTATTATTCATGTAAATATGTAATGCTGATAGTTGATAGGTATGACAAAGTAGTAACATAGGTTGCTTTATAATATTAATGTATGCGAATATAAATAATGTTAAACCAAGAACGTATTGGACGCATTAGATAAATATAATAAATATTTATTTCCAAATATCTACATGTTATTTGTTATTCCAGTTATATCTTGTAAAAAAGAAAGATAATTTTTATTCAAAATCTTGAATTTTGTATGAGTAGGTATATATTTATAACACGTAGGTATTAAATACTACTTTGATATATTTTATTTATGAACATGGTGTTTTTTTATTGTAATATTTATTAGTTTTATTTATTTTGAATTTTTTTACTAAGTTGTACTGCGAAAGAACATATAGTATTTCATACTTGGATCTTCCCCTTAAATAAATTCTAGTTGGGCCATTGTAGAGCATTAAATATCAGATA
Source organism: Schizaphis graminum (assembly GCA_020882235.1). Lineage (NCBI taxonomy): Eukaryota > Metazoa > Arthropoda > Insecta > Hemiptera > Aphididae > Schizaphis > Schizaphis graminum. The sequence continues at coordinate 85,480,518 of CM037032.1, read as the reverse complement.
ATTTAAATAAAGATTGAACTAAAATGGAATAACAAGTGTGTATAAATGATATATGATAATAATACATTTACGTTCCGAACAAAAAAATAAAAAATAGGCAGGTATAGGTAACGTTTCGACTTTCGACACATCATCGTGGTTCCGATCAACAAGGCATGTCTAATTTATCGTAATATCGTATAATATACAATAGCACTGTGGACTCTAGCACTGTTGTACGTGATCGCGATGTATATTTGTACAGAACCGTTTTAATGATACGTTTTTGTGGTATGTTATAACTTATATAGGTACGCTAACGCCATTCATCGATTGATGTATTCTTGTCAATCGTCGATGTACGTATTGATAATAATTTATAACAAATCGTTTGTGTATATTTCCTTGTGCAGAGGAAATACTACCCCACTCTCGAACGCCGACACAGTACATACTACTGCAGTACATCATTATAATATTGTAGTCGGCAATGGTGCAGTAAGTACCTTCGTTCAATTGAATATCATAATGTTTATTAAAATACTAGACCGTTAACGTTCAGAATAGTTATAGTAATAATATAATATTATTATAAAAAATATAATGTATGCATGATATTCAACAGGTGTGCATACATGCATGCTGTGTAGTTCTGAGCTACAAGAAAGCTCTATGTATAAGCCCTCCTCCGGATTTCTGGTTCCGTGAGTTCCCATAATATTTTATACATAACACTGCAATGTATATTAGCGTGTGGAACTAATGAACTTCCGCTAAAAATCCTTACGTTTGTTCCGACAAATCCGTCATGCACCGTTTCATACACATATCTGTACGGGCTTGTGGTTTGTTTATTATTAACAGTAGGTATATTTGTCTGACGTGATTTTTGTTTAAACGTTTATAGAATAATTATTATTATTCTTTTTCTAAGAGCGTGTGTGAGAGAGATAGAGGGACTGATACCGGTTGCATTATAAACGGTTTTCTGTGAAAACCCTATGTATGTATGTATATTTTATGTATACATAACAGTTTTTTTTAACAATCACCAATACGTAAGCAGGTGGTTTTTTAAGGCCAAGCCAATTAACAACGATCCAATTTGAACGGCTGTTGTATGGAGTTATAATTTTTTCCTCGGCGTTATTTTAATTTCTTGCATAAGGTATTGGGTCACATAATATATTTTTTTAAATAAGACTAGGATTAAAAAAGGATAGGCCTGTAAGAGATTGCTTGGATTTTGCTGAATCCTTCTTGACGGATGTGCATAATTAAATCGGTCTCGCAACAGTGATAACAAGAATACTGCACTATTAAATTTGTACACACAGCACGGGCCACTTATTCCGTTGTATATTATGTTAAAACCCGTGGTCTGTGACATAAGATATCATATGCTACACACTACAGCTCTTCTAGTCGATCCGTACGCTCGTCCGCCTAACGATGTGCACTTGCGCTAACCCGTCTGCCGCAGCCACCCGGTCAGGTCAAAGTAGGACTACGGTCCGACAAGTGAAACGGCTCAGTCGGGACAGGAAGTCAGTTTCCGATCCTTTGCTGGAAACCCTTTTATACCCACCATGTACACAATATTACTTTTATTCAGAGTTCAGATTTAATACTAACGTCGACCTGTATTTTAAATGTGTGTTTATAGGGGTTACAGGACTGACCAAGCCGGTGCCTCCACCAAAACCGGCGAAGAGTCCACAGAATTATCAACAAGCACCTGGGCCACCACCGTATAGGATGCCTCCATATCCATTGTACAACGAGTCGACGCCTTTGCCCGGGTCTAGTAACAAGATCCATACACATTCCAGTAAATTTCCGGTGAGTCAAACAATATACCTTAATTTTAAAACGAACGGTTAATTTTTTTTTGCCATGGGAACACATACATAATGCGTGGGAATTTTTCCCAGGCAGTTTGGGGAAAGTTGTAGTGCAATATCATTGCGTATGATTGGTGAGAGATTAGGACATGAGAACGTTGACGTGACCAAGATAAAGTATTATTGATATGCAAGTATAAAATTTCGTAAAAAGTTACGTGTCAGGTGAATAGTCTTTAAATGCATAATATTATATACTATTTAGGAATTTATAAGTGACAAAAGTGCTTAGGTCATTTTTGCGGTGTTTCCGTGTTTGTTTGATGTACAAATAAAATTTCCAAGAACGTGTCAAAAAAAAAGAATGCATTACAAATATAGTAAACGTTAATAAGCTGAACAGACTTGACGCATTTGTTACGTTAGAATGTTTTAAAAGCAGAACAACCAATTAAAAAACAGTAACGATCAAGGTTGACATACTTTGTTTTATATATAATTATATATAAAAAAGAAATGATCTTTTTTTTAATTATAAAAGAAAATCTATTGTAGCAGGCTATTAAATCTTAAAACGAAAACTAAATGTTGATGTACTTTTTCAGATTGAAAGGGAGGTAGTCCTGAGTAATGTGGACAAGAATTTAAAAATACCCATTTTAAATGAGTACAAAAAAAGACCAAAATCTGTTGCACCTGATACACCAAATGTACAAATTGCATGGTCGGAGCAATCTTCGAACGTAGTATGTTTACTGAAATTAATTAAAAAATATAATGATATAAATTAAAAAAATCAATATCTATTTTAGAACAATGTTCCTCAAAATAATCATCAATATCATACACCTCATCATTATACTATGATTAAGGATAATGTAAATCAACAGTATGTTTATAAGGTAAGCATAACATTTAACTTAAAAATTTGTGAATAATATTATTTTAATAATAATTTTCTTTAGGCTGAACCTATAAAGTCTTTGGATCCTCCAACAGAATTATCCCCGATATTCAGAGACGACTCTAATGGATTTCCACAGTAAGATTAAATCGTGTAAACAATATTATTTATTATTATTAACAACAAACTATTTAATTATTTTATAGACGTGTTGATACTTATATAGCTGGACCATCGCATTCTACCCCTGAAGATCCTAATAACTCTAAGAAATTTTCATCTCGAATTAAAGATATGATAACAACAAGATTTTCAAAGTCTAAAAATGAACAAGTATCAGAGACAAACTTGAATAACGCAGAAGTACCAATGCCAACTCCTGTGAAGTTAGACGATCCAGCATTGAGCCCTCACAGTCAACTAATCCAGCATGGGGTGTATTTAGCAGTTAATAATCAAATGCAAAATTTAGCCATATCCGTGCCTAATCAAAACGTATATCAAACACCAGATCAATGTAGAACAAATCCTGGTACATCGAGGACGTATGATAGGCCACATACAATACAGACTAATAGAGTAATTGACATGCGAAAACCAGATTCTTCGACGTATAGTGACGTTAATAGAAATAATTACGAAGTCAGAGTCCAGTCTAACTATGGGCAAATCAACCAAAGTCCTTTATATGTTAAAAAAAGACTTTCAGTTCCTACACAACCACAAGATTGTTTTAAAACACCTTTGCCGGTTAAATGTCAAGATACACCGGTGCCTTTTTCGAGATCAAAATCGAACGATAATCTTGTAGAGCAGACCGGTCAAACTAATGTGCAATATTCAAGCGACAGGTATCTTGCTCGAAAAATTTCTAAACGGGACGATTTCAAGTCCCAACCGAGTTCATTAGATGATGTTGATAAACTGGAAGAACAAAGGGCTGCGAGTGGTCCAATTAGCGGGGCTAGCTCAGATGGGAGATTGGGAAGTGGAGGGCAATCTGATTCTGGACGTGGTAGTACCGTATATAGTAGTGGCAAAGCTCAAAATTCTGCAACTAGTCCTGAATCATCTTCCGAATTACAAACAAATCAAGGTATGCAAATGAATATATTTTTATCTATACTGTATAATTATTATATAATCTATACCATATTAATATGATTTTATTGAATTTTAAAGTCAATTTTTGTATTCAGTCGGTTTCATTATTAAATAAGTCTATATATGTTTTAATATTTATTTAAGTAGAATAATATAATAGTATATCACTACGTATGTAGTATAGTTCTAAGCTATATAATAGAATAGGGGTGGCCAAATTCCGACTCTCTTCATCGACGTATGCGGCTCGTGGTCTTATTTACAAAAACCAAAATTTTATTTTTTTGCATCCTTTTATAAAAAAAAAATGTTTTCATTATTATTATTTTATAATGTCATATTTCATAATTTGATGTTTATCGGATGTTAGCTATCTTTATTATTTTTGTGGTATAAAAGTACAAATTAGATAATTTGGCTCTTGATATAATTTCATTAATATATGTGGCTCGCATATATGGACATGTTGGCCACACCTGTTACAGAACAAAAAATGTCTTTGTATTTTAATTGTTATGGGTTTTTTTTTATAAAATGCTATTACAATCTATTTCTAAATGAATGTGTAGAATTTAACCACTTATCAAAAAGTTAAATGTTTTACAGGTAAAAAAGGTCAAAGCGAATGGATGGATTATGTAGATACTGAGTTACGACAAATTCTCGATCCATCTAAAGTCAGTGTGCCATCAACATTAAGCGATAGTGTATCTTCTGTAACTCCACCATTACCACCACTGTCTCCTGATGGATCATCTGATGATATGCAAACACCAGTGCATAAACTGTAAGATTTATTGTTAATTTATTTTTTAAATTTATCTACTGTCATTTTGTCATTTACAGCCGAACTGAGTACTCAGTTAAATCTAGAGGCCAAAGTTCAAACCAAAGAACACCTTGGTCAAACAGAGCACCAAAAGAAAAATCACATAGACAAACAAGTACAAATAAGAGACCAGATTTAAAAAGAATATTGCAATGTAAGAACTTTATAATAATAATATCATTAATATCAAAATATTATAGTTAATAAAATATAAATAAAATTACTATAGCAAGCAGTGTTGGTGATATGGACTCAATGTTTGACGAAGAAGCAAGCAGTGACGACGAAACCGTTAACAGTGACGTACGTACAATACGAAAACAGTTAGAAGGATTGGAAACTATGTATTCAGAGGTACGTAATTTAATATCAATTTTCCACCCTATTTGATATTAAAACCACGAACCACGTGTACAGGTACTCAAATTACTCGGGGTTCGTAAATCTGGCGGTGGTCCTAGATATCAACCGTCTGACCCCAGAGTTCACCGACGACGAATGTATGGTAGTATGTCTTCAATTCCGTCATCGGTTAGCAGTAGACCTTATCGTGAGAGACACCGAAGGTCCACAGATGATCGGAAGAAATCAGTTAAGGATATTAAAGTAAGTTTTGAATATTAAATTAAAAAAATATTATATAAATAAGAATTACATTATATTATACCAATGATATATATAAGAATATGCAATTAGAAAAATATAATGTAAATAGTTGTTTGTATTTTTTTAAACGTATTTACAGTTTACACAATGTATTAACATACAAATTATAATGGACCAATAATCTTATAAAAATAAATGAATATTAAAAATAATCATTTTCAGGGTATTAATAAACGTTTCCAACGTTTGGAATCTCACGTAGTCACCCTGGCGAGAAGTGTTGCACACCTTTCGTCTGAAATGAGGACTCAACATCTCATGATTCAAGAAATGGAAGTTATCCGAAATGAACTTTCTGCATTGCGAACACAAACAAACATGTTGTCTATACGTTCACATTCTGTTCCTCGAGTCCTTCAATCTCTCTGTCCGGAACAGACAAACTCGAGTCCAAATAAAGTAAAGAAGCTAACTAAGTTTTTTGGCGATGAGCCTCCACTATTAAGACTGTTTCTCAAAAAATTAGGATATGAGGTAATATAATATAGTATATATATTAAATATTTATGTATTATTATTATTATTATTATTATATTATTAATTAAAATCGTAATATCGTAATAATCACATTGAAATACAATAATATTATGACGATAAAATTATAAATAAATTTTTATTATAATTAGTTTTTGGAATAATATGTTTTATAATTATTTAAAAGCAAAAACATTTAGCTAACTATTGGTTGTTTTACCCCTTTCAGAAATACGCGTCGGCATTCGAAAAAGAAAAAATCGGCTTGGTGGAATTGCCATATATGAGTGAGGAAAGGATGCATAAACTCGGTGTGCCCATGGGACCGAGGTTAAGAATAATGCAAGAAGCTCAATTAGGTTTCCCTGGGATGCACGAGAATACATTAGCTATCGTGTGAACATTGTTTGCGGCACAACTGAACGTTGGCCGATTAAAAGTATAATAATATTATGTTATGCCATTAAGTGTTACATGTAAATATAATGATAAGGACAAATTTTTATTAAAATATATTCGCATAAAATATTGTTTGAATATTATTAAACAAATTTTATTTTATTTTTTATGCAATTCACTCTATTGTACCTATATTTTGTTTGTCGTCTGATGCATTTTTTACTATTAATAGGTAGATAATATATCTACAAACATTAAAAGCAGGTAAGTGGGTATCGCTCTGTGTATATTAGGGGGTGGGGTGGACCTCAGACTATGGAAGGTTAAATTTGAATGCAATGATAGGTATCATTGTATACGAAAAACGATTCTGAACGAAGATGATTTGTCAGTTTAGGATATATTATATTTAAATATTGTCAAATATTCTATTTTGAAACAAATAGTATAGTTTTTATATGTTACTATGGTTACTATGGCCAACATTCGCATTATGAGCGTATGAAATTTAATTTAAATTTTGACATATTTCGTATAAATTCGAACTTTAAACACTTATAAAAAAAAATTGTGACTAACGATTTCGGATTTTTTTTTTATCACTTTAAAAACAACTTATAAGAAACCTTGTATTAAATTTTCAAGATTTTCTGGCCACCCAAAAAATTTTTATCGGCATTTGAAGAAAAAAAAACTTAGAAAAGTCGAAAATTTCAATTGTCTATTAGTAGCTTAAAAATGGTCAAAATATTTTGAAAATTTAACTGTAAAGAGATAAACATAATATAAACATTTGGTGAAAATTTCAAGTATTTACAATAATTCGTTTTTGAGTTACAGCAAAATCAAAAAATCGATTTTGTCGAAAAGTGGTTTTTCCGTAAAATTTCCATTTTTCTGTCATTTTTTTTTTGTTTTTCCCGATTTTTTTGAAAACTATTAGAAAATTTTAATTTTGACCCCCCTAAAGTACCAACTAGATTCAATTCCCTATTCAAAGAGGGGCTGAAGTCAAAAATCGGAGCATTATTACTGCTCCAAATGTTGTCGTCAGACACAAAAAAAAAAAAAAAAAAAAACACACATCATAGTAAAAGCAATACATTCATCACTTCGTTCAGAATCTAATACCAATATACATATATGCACACAACTTTAAATAATCAAATTACATCAAACGGACAATATTAATTGTAAACGCTCGAGTTATAATATATTTAATTATATTTTAAGCAACATAGTCAAAAATTAGGTGGCCCCGTAATTTATAGAATCATATTACAAAATGTTTAAAAACTAAAGGGTTATTCGTGTTACACGATTTGTAAAATTAAATTTGTACTTATAATTTCGAAATCATTTGTTATAACACGAATACAACATAATAATCTATAACTATGAAATCGTATTCCTACATCAAAATATTCTCAGTATTGTTCTGCAGATTATAACCATCGGCCGCGGCTGTTGCTTGCTTAAGAACCGATGACGGTTGGGGCAATAACCTTTATGGAAGCGTTGTTTATTTAATAAATTATATGTTTAGACATTTAAATATTATCTGGTTCGTAAAAACATATACATTCATGTACATAGTATATACATCGTGGCCGCGTTGAATTCGAATGGAAAATAAATATAAACAATACGATCGACATAAATGTTTTTCTAAATTAACATGAAGACGGCACGGGAAAACATATGCGTAAAGGTAAACATGCCGGTTTTTTATCTTAAACAAATGTGGTAAACTGCAAGGTGAGATCGCAAGGGAGTACGTTTGAACTAAAATGTGTGGGCCGAAAATAAAGTTATTTATCGGTCATCTGGTGAAATGTGTTTATTATGAATAGGTAGGTATTACGTATTATTCACCATATTATAATATTATTATATTAAGCACTAGTAGTAAACTCATAGTGGTTGGGATTCTTCTAATTATTGTGATTATATTATATCTTTATTGGTTTTCATTTTTCCGAGTAAAAACTGAAGTTCGAATTTTTATTTTACTATTATTATTATTTAAAAAAATATTTAATAAATATTCACTGTCGTATTTGCTGGTGTTAATCTACCAAAACAATAATACGATATTTTACTTTTTGGTTTCTATAAATCTAAAAAACTAGTACTTATGTGTAATTTAAACTAATGAGAAAATAGATTTACTATCAATAATTGATAAATAAATAAATTAATAAATAAATTATTTATATACTATACTTTAAAAAAATATAATATAATATCTAAAGTAAAATTAAGAGTTGTTTTGTACGAGACAGAGAAACGAAATATAAAATGTTGTGATTTGTTGAAATATCATAAAAATAGTTAATGCATTTAAATTTTATACGGGTTTAGAGTTTTTATACTATGTAAACAATTTTTTTTATACTTTACACACAAACTTCAGTTAATACTCATCAGTTGTCAGTGGATGTTTTTTTTCTATGTGTTTTGATATTTTATAATTTTCAATTCATATTTTATGATATTTAATACCATATTATAAAGCATAATATATTATGTACTTACTTTAGAGGTAAGTACTAAACAATCAAACCATTTTTTTCTGCAAATAATTAATATTTACCTTTTTCAAAATAACAATTTTAAATGGTAAATAATTAATTCAGGTTTAATCCACATAAACCACAATGGAATCGGACTTTAAAATATTTTGTTAATAAATTATAATAACTCATTATTAATAATTATAACTACCTAAGAACAGGCTACCTATAATATTTTAATAATTATCCAAATAAATATTGAAATATACTACATTATGTTTGCTAAATACAGCAAATTGAACAAAAATTATAATAAATTACTACATTGTTATACTACGAAAGTGAAACATTATTTCAATAAATTACATCCAATATTGTAGTACCTTCTAGTAAACACTCTTTTGTGATGCCATAACAATCACTATCATCAAAAACCTGTTTTCAACAAAACATAGAAAAATATATTTTGTCTATTATAGACCCGATACTCGATAGTGAGATGTTTTAAATTTTTAATTTTACGCTATAATCTTTATTTGAAATTTAGAATTTTAGCATACTGTAGTAAATATACATATTTACTATCGAATTTCGTCTACCGCCGTTCAGTGTCATATTTTATTATAAGTGATGATAAGTCTAATCATATATAACTAATTAGTTATTACTTATTACCAACTTCATAGTAACATAGTTAATAATATATAGTTACTTAGTAATTTTAAGATGTCTTATTTTTAACTACTATTAGGCTATTGCTATAATTCATAATATTGAATATTGATAAGTTATAAATAAAGATTTATTATTATCTGTTTAAATTAGAATACATTAATTAAATAAAAACAGTATAAACACTATAAATTACATGATAAATGCACTCAATTAATTTTTAGAGTTGATATTTTAAAGTATTTTTATTATAATATATATAAATTATAAAAGACAACTTTAGTAGCTATAATGATAGTAAATTACAAGTACCTTAAGTAATTAATATAGTTTAAGAGTAAAATTAAAAATAAACCTGGATATTTGCTTAGTAATTATACAAGTTTTGAAGTACCTATATTTATATTATATATAAATATTTAATAAATATATAAAATTATATATATTGTTTTGTACTATAGTTGTCAATGTTGTCATCTATAATCTAGGTTAGGTACCTAAGTCACTGTTTTTTTAAATGAAACTCAAACACATTAGCTATTTCCTGTATTTATAATATAGAATTATTGAATAATATTAAATATATTTTATAGGATTAAAATGATTTACAATATTGTGCTAAAATACAAAAAAAAATATAAAATTAATGTATTTTCTATGTACTAAATACGTAACTAAATGGCTAAATTCATAATTTATGAAAAAAGATTATATTATTTGTCACAATAAACATGTAATTCATTAAAAAAAAAAAACTGTGCGTGATTCTTACAGAATATTAACATTAATAGTTAATTGATTTGTTTTCTTAACAGCTATAATATATTCTATACTATTAAGAAAATAATTTTACTACCGAATATCACTTGTTTAAATTTAAGTATCACATACAATTTTGTGTAGAAAAACTGTCATTTAGACTTAATAATAATATATGATATGTCTATATTAGCTACTGATTTATCACATTTCTGAAAGTTACAAATTATTGAATTCATAAAATATGTTTATAAATCATTGTCGATCTGAACAGCAACAGGAATGGTTGACACGGTTAATTAATCAAATACTCATGGGCTCTTGTCTACAGGCGTGACGAATTTAATTTCGCGCGTTACCTTTACAACCTGTGGCGTTAGAGGCTTGTGAACCGGCTGTGGAAATTCGTCTCCCGCCGATGGCAAACTCGGACAACTTAATCTGTCGTGGAAAAAACACAGTAATTAAAAATGATATCATTGTGATGTAAAAATAAATCTCCAGATGCAGCTAACATCTGGACCAAAACGGATTTTAAAGCCTGGAAGAACATGTCAGTTTTTTTATTATAATTATTATTATTATGTCATTAACTTTGTCTAGAAATTTAATTATCCGATTTTATATAGGTTTCAATAATAACTACTAATACATTTTTACGCTTTTCACTCTTACATACATATATACATTTTATATAATACCCGTAATAACTGCAATATATAATAATATTTAATAATCAAATAATTATGCGTAAAATACAACAACGCTGTTGTTTGAAAATCCGTATTTATACGGTTATGTTTAATCACGATTAAAGATAATATCTTTAATCGTGTGTTTAATTAAACGGTAATGTAATAGTGTAATCACTGTAATAAATACATCACCAAGATAATTAATCAGAACAGACTGCCGATTAGAGACTAGTGAATCCTGATCGAGTGGGTATCGGTATGTATAAATGTATAATATATCTTCATTCGTCGGTCGATCGGCGGTCATATATTATGGATAATTAAACTGCTAGCAATAAAATATCTGTAGTTATTTTTAAATTATTTTTGTTGAATACATATAAATTATGTGTACAATAATAAACTGCGTATAATAATTTCACATATTTATGACAAAAACTGACAATTGCATTTGCATTTTGTGAAATATAATTAAACTGCGATGTTGAATTCGTGCAGTAACCATATAACTAATTATAAATATTATTCAGGAATAGTTCGATAATCTAGCTAACTTTTTATTTTTAGATATTTAAATCGGCACAGACTATAATTAATTGCTAACTGTAATCAGTTATATAATTATTTGAACAATTTTAAATATTTAAAACATCCTTTTTCAAATGCTATAGATTGAGTAACTCCCGAGTGCTTTCAAATACAATGAACTTAGATTAACCCTCGGTAATTGGCCCTGTGATTGCTGCTTATTTAGATTCACATAGTTGAATAGTTTTAAAATTAAATTTTTATAATTATTTATGATGTATATATGTGATTTACAGGGCTGATTTGAATTTATGCTGACACGTCATTATATAACGATTATGACGTTTGCGTATTTACGTGCTTTAGATCGCCTGCTGATCGAATCAAGATTGTGTAATATTATATCAAAATATTATTAATATAAATACATTATGATCTCGTATTCTTACGCATGATGCTTACCTCTTGTGGGACCAATAATCTTCAGGCACGTTCAAGTACTGTTCGGGCTTGTGTTCGACGGGAAAACACGCCACGGCCAGGTTATCGTTCGGAACCGACAGAGATCGAATAGATCCGAACGGTTCGTCCGGAAATAGAGTGTTTCCGCTGTACAGTTCCTTACAAGCACTGGAAATACATCAAAGGAGAAAAAATAATAAAATATCACATACAAAACACAAAATAAGAATTCGACCAGATTAGATTTGGTATTCTTATTTATATTATTTAAATAATGTTAACATTTTTTTCGATGTTTATTAAAATGTACCCCATCATATACTATAAAAATAACCTAACCTCAATCAAAACATTAACAAAAGTTAAGCTTTTTTATTTTGTTGTTAACGCGGAGGGAAATTTTGAGTATTAACGCGTATGGTTTGACCCCATTAATTTCACTACGGATTGACTATTTGAACTAGTTAAATTATAAATGTATAATACATAAATGTAATGTGATTTCAGTGATCATTATTTTGTTATGGATATAGTTGTGTTATAAATTTGTAAATATTTCAGTATAAGACCCACCCGTGCGCGGAATCTGTGAATATCAAAAATGGTTTTGGCGTCGGACAAGTGGACACTGGACTCGGGCTCCTGGTGTTGCTCCCGTGCGCGCCGTTGTGCGGACATTGCGGCGGCAAGTCTTCGATGGCCAACGTTTCCTGTGAGTCTCCTTTCGATCGATTTAAACAATTACACGTCCACGGGTCTTCAGAAATGTTTTCCATAGAAACTGTAAAACCAACACCGTTTAGATTATAGCACGCGAGAGTAAGTAATGTGGATTCGGGGAGTAAGTAATATACAGAACTAACCTAACAGTACCCTCTTATATATGATGATTTAACGAAAAAAAGATATAATAGCTAAAACATAGATATACAAACGCGTTTATTTTGTATTAAATTATATTCATCGTACGTACCTAATAGACAAAATTATACACCAAACTACCAAAGGTTTGATTTTTTAACCATGGTCACAAAGTATTTTTTTTAAATTTAATTGTACGTTTATTAAAATTCAGAATTTTTAAAATGTTTTATGAATATCAAGATTTTTAATACTTAGATTTTTCGTTACACACTCACAGGAGAATTTCCTCGGATCAGGACCTGGACTGATTGGAAAGAAGTCACCGTGGACGGGACAGTGAAATCCAACCCGAGTTTGCCGGAAGCGGGCTTTCGTGCTGATTGTCCGGAGCACAGCTGTCGCGATGAACATTACGATCGATACGACCAAACATATAGGTCCCAATAATCGTCCGTTGTTTGACGACGTATAGAACTTGCGTTTCGAGTCGTCTTCGCCATTTCCAGTTACCCAGCCGTACGATATAACTATGTTGATAAATCATATTTTATCAGTACAAGACATAAGTACATTTCAATGTACACATAGCTGGTGTTACAATTTATTATCGACAAACCATTAACTCTAAATGTATTAATGATAATAATAATTAACAATAAATTAGGTTAACAGAAAATAAATCGATGGCCCTAAATTGCCTATACAAAGCGCCGTCTTGATCATGTACAATATGACAATAAATGATTTATTATATTTTACGATACAAATTTGAAATTATTATAATATATTATAAATTAACAACAATACTCTTGTTTTTTATAAGTATATACGAGCATCAGTAAAAAATAAATCTTATTTAAAAATAATAATGTAAATTATAAAATTAAAAGATTTAATTATGAGTGAGTCCATTCAAAATGTGTATCTTTTATAGTTGCACAGATCTATGCGATATTAAGTGTTATCTATTTGTATTACTTAGATACATAGTTAAATTGTTTTGTTTTTATTGACATTAATTTGTAAATTTTGTTTTTAATTGTTTTTATTAACTACGGTCGTTGATTTTGATTAGCCGTTTATGGAACATTTATTTTCATTCCTATAGTTCTGATTTGTTATTAATATACAAACGGCAATACCTATAACCTATTATTTAAGGTTTGCATTGACGATCAATTCCTTAAAAAATTTTAGAAACTTAAATTTTAGATAGCTTATAATAATTTATTAAATAAAAATGTAGGCAAGAGTGTACCACTCTACTAAACGATAGGCATTGAGTGAATCACTATTATGAACGTGTTAAATTTAAATTCAATGACAACGATTCACACCATCACACCATATCAAATCAAAAAAGCATCACTCAACATCAGGCTCAACAAATAAGACCACTACTCCGATCGAAAATTTCTTTAAACAACAAAACACTAATTTATAAACAATTACTACGTCCAGCAATGACCTATGGAATCCAACTTTGGGGTACCTCAACAAATAATTCAAACCTAACCAATCTTCAAGCTTTTCAAAACAATATTTTTTTGTGTCCTTTCTAATGCTCCCTGCCCTCTGGTACATCAGTAACCGCACCTTACATCGTGATATCAACATACCAATACCCAAAATTATTCACACTTGCTTCCTCTTCCTATCACTACAAAATATTTCATAATAAATGCTTTAATCACTCAAACCCCCTCATATCAAAACTATCTGCTCGCACATTACCTGTTAAACCTATCCGTCACGGATCGTCTCAAACGTAAATGGCAATGTGATTTATATTTATTATAAAATAACACTTGTAAGTTATAGGATTTGAAATTTTACTATTATTTTAAAAACTATCCATTTAAATTATAAATGTTAATAGTGTCGATGGACACTCCTTCCATCACGTTTCCATGTCTAGTATATTGTATTTTATCTTATTCGCCTATTTTATTATCCTACTATACAGTTTGTAAATATCTTTTATAAATAATAATAATAATAATAAAAAGTATATTTTATGTTATATTTTATAAATTTTACCATATTATTATGTTATTATTATTATTAATTTTTGAGTCAATACCACCTTACCGTTAAACAGTATGAATGAATTCATTATATAAGAAGGTACGATCTAATAATTAATTTACATATTTTTAATTTTCATTCCATATAATTAATATACGTAAGTTTTAAGGTAACCATGGTGACAAAATAATTATTTTAATAATAATATTGAACTTTTTACCACCAAAATACCAACTGAATTCATTTTCCTACCGGAAAAATTGCTAAAGTTGAAATTCGAAGCATTTTTATTACCTTTGTCCCTTGACACAAAAAAACATACATCATTGTAAAATCAATACATTCCTCGCACCATTCAGAATTTAAAATATTATACTGTATATAAATATATTTTATAATATGTCAGAATTATTTACAAAAAGAATATTTCAAGCCAAATATAATATTATAAACGTGTATAATGACATTATTACGATACGAGTTATGTTACGTATTATTCCTGTGTTTTTAAATATAAATTATAAAATATAATATTTAAGTTAAAAACAATTATCAGAATTATTGCAGTTATTATGATACTAATATTTTTATTTAGTTGTCACTTGACCAGTTAAACAAAATTGTTGTGCATTTTATTAATTTTTTATATTTTAATGAATCATAATATCTCAAAGACATGACAGTCTGAGTAGTTCAATCAAAATTATAATTTTAAATTAATGGATTTTTTATACGGATTTAATTGTATTTATGAATAAATTGAAAAAAACATTCGAAGGAATGGAAAATGATCTTGGAGATCGAGTAGATTGACCCTTTAATAGCGACAAGTGTACTATGTTGTTGATGAGCTACATCAGTGGTTTTCAATCACTGCTCCGCAATAAAATAAGGATACCGTATTGCATTGGGAAAAAATCTATTTTTTATGCTGCGTTTAAACTTAAAACCTTGTTTGGACATATTATATAATGATCCGTAGTCCTAAGTTATATCTGGTGACCCGTGACAGCAAAAATGTTGAAAACGACTGAACTATATATCGCCGAGAATTTTTAGCGCGTTTGTCGTATAATACGCTCTTCTAACTCCCGTTCGAGTCACTTAAATGTCATAAAGTAAATTCGTTGATAGGACACAACGTCTCGTCGTTAACGACGAACAATAATCGTCGACCGTTGCCGACCGGGAAATGACGATCTAGCCGACGTTTATGATAATATTATCGTATCGTCACTATACGCGATCGTAAAAATTCGACGAGCGATTATCGGCTTTAGCTATATATAAAGGAATATACCTGAAAGACGCGTATAAAAACGATGAGGTAAGCATAAGCAGCGTTCTGCGGTTGAACGTAAACGCATATATATTTTTTTTTTTTCGAGCAATCGCAGCCGACAACGATCGCGCTGATTTCGACCAGCTATATATACCGCAGCGGCAGCGGTCGCGCGTCATACCTGTGAGCACTATGCCGACGACCAGGAACAGAGTGCCGAAGACGGGCAATGCGATCTGACAGTTGGACCGGACCGTTACGCCCCACACGGCGACGCCGTCGTCGACTTTCTTCACGGCCGACGACGACGAGTGCAGCGTGCGTCTGGTGGCCGGCGGACAAGTCGTCGCGCCGATCGGTCGTAGCTGGTCGTCGCCGGACGTCATCCGACCGGCAGCGGTTGACGGCGGTGAATGATCGCTGCACGCAGCCAATACAAACTATATCGAGTACGTCATGCAGTAGTAGTAGTAGTAGTAGTGGTAGTAATAGTAATAATAATAATAGTAAATTAAAAAAACGATAAAAAAAAAAACAATATTGCAATGTAAAAAAAATACGCGTGTGTGGGCAGTCGATGGCGGTAGATTGTATTTTAAACATCGTGTGGGTCGATATTACAGGTATATACATGATTAACGAACGAATACATACACACACATCGCCCTAGTGACCAGTACACGAAATATGCACACAAGGTGATTATTTTACCACAGTCCTTTTCTCGGTAATATTCATGTGTACCTATTCGAAAACGTATTGGTTGAGCGTATTTATTTTTTTTTTTACATAATTCAAAGTATCAAGTACAAAAATGTGGAGATATTTCCTATATTATACAGCTGTTATTGATCGTTGTAATTTTTTTTATACAACATACGTTTATATTATTTTTAACATATACCAATGGTATGACACCATATTATTATTATCCTTAAACAGAGTATTTTTTTAAGGATTTCAATTCGGTATAGAAATCGAATTTCAAACTTTCAATCGTCAATAAATGATACCCATTATAAAAGTATTCACAGTTTTAACAAGTTCAAGAATCTCGTGTTAGCTTCAATTCGTGTAAAAAAAATATTTTAAGAAACACATATTTTTACCGAAAAAAAATACTATTGGGTTTTAATTAGAAATCACCCTGTAAGTGTATACAGACTACAGAGTTTCAATATGTGTTTGTGAGTAGGTGTATGCTTAGTATGTACATAGGCTAAGTCGGGTTAACCGTGTATAAATAGTAAAAATAATAATATATTACCTATATGTATAGAACGATGATTTTCAATAAACTTGTCTTTAACATATTCTTTAGTCATCACCGATGTATTTATAAGATTAAAAGCTAAAATGTCTATACCTATATTTATAATAATATAATGTTATGTAATTAATAATTGCCCATATAAAAATAATGATACTTATCGTTTTTTGCGCCGTTTGATCTTTAATACATTTTGCGCTTAAACGGTCATTTAATTATAATCAAAATTTACTGATTAAAAAGTGGAATTTCTGTACATCATAAAAAATAAACGTGATAATGACATAATAAACTTTTAAAAATAAAATTTCCTCCAAAAGTTTCAAACGGTGTACGTTAAAAACGCAATGCGAAATTCTAGACAATTAATTCGAAATGATTGTATTATGTTATTATTATCATAGAAACTACCCACAAAAACTAAATTACTATGTAAATGTTACCGGAAATGTTGACAATTTAGGAAATGACGACAATTCCTAGTAAATGTTGACAATTCCTAAAAGCGGAAGGCAATATTATCACCGCCCAGGAATTGTCATTATTTCCGTAGTTTATTAGGCAATATTATCACTATGTCCCGAAATTTGATGGTCTAAAAATATATATAAAAAAAAATGCATAAAATGACATTAATTTATTTATTTTTTTTATAAAATGATATTAAAAATGTATATTTTACTGTAAAAATCGATAAATATTGTTTAAATACAAATTATAATTATTATAAATTAATTAAATAAAACTATATATTATAGTCCTTTACCAGTGGTGTAGTGGAGGGTATACGCGGGTATACGGCGTATACCCAAAACGCTCAAATTCTTAAATGCGTATAGGAAAGAAAATAAAACAAATACGCGGGTATACGGTCGTAGCCTTTTGAATGATAACCATATTACCACAATTTATTATTAATATACATATGATTTGAACATTTCTGATTTTTTTCAAAATCATAGACTATAAACATTGAATACTACGTAAACATAATTATTAGATTTATATTTTATAATATATAAAATATATATTTTATTAAATTAGGCAGGTAGTAGATACTAGGTAATATAGATACTAATAAGTGATAATACATGTTTGTCATTTATTACATTTAATTTTATAAAACAAAAATATTTTAAAATTAAATTAATATTATGAATTGTGACGACGGCAATATGGTATATATAAGACACGGGGAAAATGAAATACTACAACAATGGGCCGTAGATTTTTATTCAATACATCTGTACTAGTACAAGGAATGAGAAACTTTATTCATAATAATACAATGAATGAAGAAATACAGGAATTAAATATACTAATGTGAACGGGGATTTAGTTTAATGTTCAGATCTAAATTGACAATAAGAAATATAACAAATCTTATGTTTATTAATATAAATGGGCTACCTCTTAGTATAGGGAACCCAACCAAATATGTTGGAAGCTAGCTGTTGCAGCACAGATCAGCCGATGATAATCTTCAAGGAAAGTGGAGCCATTAGAAAAACAAAGTGGATAATTTTATAAATTATAAATAATAAATAAGTACATTTTCTATAATGGAATTATATATTATGTATTTAAATATATTTATAATTGATAAATTTAAGTTAATTAGTATTATACGAGGGGTGTGGGGGCAGAGCCCCCACGTATTACATATTTCTCATTTTAGGCGTATACCCAAAAAAATATTTACGACTACACCACTGTCCTTTACACTCTCTGTATAGCAGACACTATCGAACTAATGCTTTCGAACTCATATTAAATGAGAAACGGAGACACATACGGGTAAATAAAATAAACTTATAAAATTATTTCATTTATCTGTGCGGAAACATGAAATTATAATATCAAACACGGGTTTATGTCGATTGCGATAACCGATTTTATTTATTGATTATTTATTAAGAGGACGTCACACCCGCATGTGTTGTCTCTGTCTTACAAATACGTAACATAGCAAATTTACGCTCAGCAGATCACGTTTAGCTTCGTCAGTTTAAAAATTAGAGTGAATCGACCTATTATGAAACTTGATGGTTAGATAGGTAATTATCTGTGTTTGTTTGTTTTTTTTTTACGATTATTAAATTTTTAAGTGAGTTATGAGCATTTTTAATTTACGCTATGTTATATACGCATAACTTGCTAAAAAATTGAACTATCGTAAAAAACCAACATACAAACACAGATAATTTTCTTACCATCAAGTTTCATAATAGGTCGATTCACTCTAATTTTTAAACTGACAGAGTTAAACGTGATCTGCTGAGCGTAAATTTGATATGTTACGTACTTGTAAGACAGAGACAACACATGCGGGTGTGACGCCTTCTTAAGGTGATACTAGATTAATTAATAATTATGTTTGATAAAAGTAATATTTAAATAAGTCAGATTAAATTTAAAAAATGTGGTATCTTTGCCTACTTTCGTTAGGAAATGATAATATATAGTGATATACTAGGCGATGATATCATTTCCTTCCGATTTTAGGAATTGTTAACATTCACTAGGAATTGTCATAATTTCCTAAATGTCAAAATTTCCGGTAACAAATATACCTATTACCTAGCTTATAAGTTATATACTTATCTATGGTTATAACATAATATATTATACATTTCTGAGTTTAAAAAATGTTATGTTATTGACCACAGATATATAAAAATATTTATAGTATTTTTATATATCTGTGTTATTGACACATTGTTAAATCGTTTGATTATAATTAATAATATCTTAAACGTTCTATCAGATGACTTTTTATACAAAAATATCGATAAATATTTTTTTTTTGCAATTCTGTGTTTTGTTATTGCGTAACTTTAATATGCCTTAGGATGTTTTTTTTATTTGTCAAATTTTAGAGCTTATTACAGTAAGTTTTCTGTTTGATATCGATCAATGATATATCATTATGTCATAACTATTATTATACTATATATACTATATCTACTGTTCTGTTTCTATACTGTATTATGATTTATGTTATAATTATTTGCTAAAAAGCTGATCGGCGCGACGTTGATTTTTATTAAAAAAAACTTTATTGTTACCATCTTATTAGCATTATTATTATTGTCTAGATGTCACCAGTAGTCCAATATGATTTTTTAATCAGCGCTACATTTTCATAATAATAAATATTTAGGCCATATGGGGGAAATTTTTGAATATTTTATTTAATGGCGTTTGAAATGATTTTAATTTAATCAATTTAATATAATAAACACGTATAGTCCTAACTCAAAATTCCTAGTGGAATTCTTGGTTTTCTAACAATGTGTTTATCTATAGGTATATACTCGCACATATCAATTTTTTATTTGTGTTTGCAAGACACAAATTTTTGATAAAAGCATAATGTAACGTATTATAATGCTAAATAATGGAAATACAATTCTGACTTCATAACAATATTTTTCAGAATGTTATAAGTTCCTAAAGTACTTTTAATTGAACAAGAAAAGACTGAATTTATAAAAATAAAAAACAGTTATTTAAAAATAAATGGTTTAAAAAATGTAAAATTGTTTTTCAACTACCTATGTCCTATACTATAAATTTATAAAAATCAGTAAAAATATAGATTTTTACACTTTTATTCAAAAATGTATTACTATAGAGTTTCAAGCGATCTTTCACAAAGGATTTAATACAATTTACATTTGAAAAAACAGTTTTTTTCAAATCATCCAAAATCTAGTGACTTGAAACAAGCATTTTTAAATTTTTGTTTTGTTCAATCTATTCCTTGAAGGTGTAGGATGTTCACCAAGTATTTCATTCATTATTTTTTGTACGTCATACAATTTTAATTTGTGGGTAAAAAATTTAAAAATTACTACAATGTCTACAATGTTCTTCATAAATAAATCTTTTAAATAAAATTTCAATATTAAAATAAATATATCACAAACATATATGTATTCAATTTTAAAATTGATTTTATAATCCTTTTAAATTCAAATGTTGAAGATATTTATTTTAATATCTATTATGTAAAAATTGCATTTAAAAAAAAATAAATTACAATTTTTTCAAACACTTTAAAATGTAGTATCTTATAAATTATAATATACGTTTCAAGAAAAAAATGATTGAAAATGTGGATGGATAATTAAATAATAAACTGAGTTTATTCTAAAATATATTTTGATTTAATAGTCATTAGTCTATGTATAATGTATTAAAATTTGTTAGTTAAAACCTATTAAAATATTCATTATTTGTTAAAAACATTTAAGATTTTAATCAAATAAGTATTTATATGTTATACCTATACAGGCATACAGCTATATCTTATAAAAAATTATTTTTATTGAATTATAATAAGAATTTGTAGTTGAATACATTTGCCATGCAATTTTAATAAAGTTTGTATTGTGAGCATGAGGGGTTAAGTACTCTCTATGTGTTAGAACCAATAAAACGTGAATAATGCAGCTAAAATATTGTTATCTTGTTGGCAAAAAAGTATACACTGCATATTATTTGAAAGTAAAATTAATTTACTTCATTAAAACAATAGTTTATAAAACATTTTAGTGTGTGTCTAGTTAAATGTGGAATATAAAAACATAAAATAATTTAATTCCTAAATAAGAATATAATTAAATAAATAAATATACATATACATTTGGTAACAACTTTAGATTTGATAATACAGAAATTATTAAAACGATTTTTAATAGCCAAGTGTAAATTTTTAATACATTTCAATTTGATTAATTTAATCTATAAAAAAAAAATATATAGCAGAATTCTATACATTTTTTTAGAGCTTTTACTAATCTCAGTTAGGCACATTAAGTTTTATATTACTATGTACAGATAAATAACAAGTGTTTCAACTAGCTAACGAATTGCATAAAAAATAATGTAATTTAACATATTATGTGCTTGGATGAATTTATAAATGGTTATATGGTTTAATTATAAAATAAATAACAACATAATGAATTAGAAGAATGCCTACTTAAAATTTGTTTCAGTGATTCTTTAGCAGCATTCACAGTTTTAAGTAGACTATTCTCAACAATATTGGAATGACCTAGTATTAACATAAAAATTACTGTTTAGGTACACAATGATGAATAAAATGGATTAATAATTGACTTAAATAATGATGATATGTAAAGGCTTCAACAGGCTTATTCTATGCTTTGTATGCTGTGTAAAATATTTTTCCACGTTTGTAGCCCCTGTAAAACACAATTTATTGTTAGAATAATATTCAAATAAACATAGTTTAACATATATTTAATAACATTAAACATATTTCATATAATATATTATCCAAACAGCATAATTAGTATAAAATATTTAAAGTTTCTTGGACCATATCTGCATCACATGAGTTTACAAAAAAAGTTTGATTTTATAAAGTTATTTTGACCAGTAAGTTCAGTTATATTCTGTATGTTACATAACAACTAGTCTAACCACTGAATAATGTAAAAGTAACAGCTTAATTATGTTCAAACATGCCTACAGTTGTATTAAATATTAACAAACTATAATCAATATATGGTTCATAATGGAAAAATATGGTCATTTTTTAGTTTATACAAAATCTAATTTTAATAAGTAGAAAAGTAAATGGTTACCATGATATATATTAAATATTATAACTAGATACTTAATGGTAATATTATATAATATTAAAATTATAAATTAACTAAAATAATATACAAACCTTTTGAGCATACTTAGTTTGGAATGCTACATAATCTTTAAGAATTTTCATAAGATCTGAGTCTTTTTGTCTCTCAAATTCTTTATAGTTTTCTAATGATTTATCAACAAACTCACTAAAATAAAATTTAACATTATTATTAGTTTTTTTAATTATTAGTTAGTTATTAACCTTGATATTAATTATGTTAATTTCAGTTCTTTTATTAATTTTTAAAATTATATAATAGACTAAATATTGAATGAATAATCTTTTAATGCATGTTAAGAAGATATTGTTATGATAAAATATGTAGTATAACTAGTATAAGATTCAAAATTTGAACCAACACTACCCTTTACATATTATAATAATAGATAACTAAACAAACCAGAATTTGTTTTGAGAATGTATCACATCTTCTTAAAATAATAAATAAAAAAAATTAATTATTTTCATTTTATATTTAACTAAGAAAAAAAGATACTAACTAAACAAGAACACTAATTTTTTGGTTTCAAATTAATGTTAAATCATATAATCAAATTGAATAAATCAAATAAACATCATTAAAACAATATAAAACCAATAAATAAATCTAAATAATATATGATAATTATTGACTGTTATATGAGTTATATGTATAATTACTATAATTATGTTTACTAGATAACAAAATAATTTAAGAAGAAATATTTAATTTAATAACAAAAAAGTTTAAGAGATGATGATTCTTCTACATAATAAAAAATATTGTTAAATAATAAAAAAATATCTATTGACAATTTAAATAGTGTTTTTAGTAGTATTACTTACGAATAATTTGCTCTGGCTTCTATTTTTTTATTTTCATAAGCTTCAATAGCTGCTGTATCACGTTCAGCTGCAGCTGCAGTATAACCAAAGAGTCTGGACATTATTCCACTAGTTTCTAAAACAAAATTATAAATTATACATACATAGTATAATATACATTTATTTATAGTTAAGTATTTAAAATCAAAAATGTAATAAAACATTACTATAATATATCAAAAATATTTATGTTCTAATTAGGTATATAATAGCATTGACTTCAAAACTTCAAATACTAGTATTTATAATCGATGATAATAGTTTTTCTTTCATTTGAAACAGTTTGGAAGAATTATTGAACAGTTACACTAAAATCTATAAATATTTACTAATATTTATTATAATAAATCTTGAAAACACAATTATAAATACACACACATAGAGTATTTATTCTATAAGATTTTAATAATTTAGTAAATATTACTACATTGTATACATTACAATACTAAAAGATAAAAGGAGAGACGGTTAGCAATCCCCTAGACAAGGATGGAATTACACACACATATGGTCATGGGCACTGCTGTTTTGCACAAAAAAAAAACATTAATTAAACAAAATAAATAATTTAAAATTACCTTTATTATTTGACATATTATTTAACTGGTTTAAGTTGTAATTTAGTGAATCATGATTTTTGACAAAAGTGTGCAGAGAGTTTGTAAAAGCCAGGTATCTAAAAAAATGTATATTATATTTAAAATATGGCAATAAAAATGTACAGTAAATTAAATTTTAACTTAAAAAAATAAATAAATAAATAAATATTTTTAGAGGTAATAAAAAACAAATATTATTTACTCTTTTAATTGATCCATAATAACTTCCTCATCTTCCAATGCTGGACTAATAGCTGACGCAATTGAGTCCATATAATGACCTGTTCTCTGAATAAAAAAAAATATTTATATTAGTGTTGATTGCAAAAATATTTAATGATTTTTTTCACATTATATACAGTAAAACCTCGATAAGACGGAACTTCGATAAAACGGAATCCCCGGTAATACGGAAAATTTCTTTGTTTTTTTTTCAAATTTCATGTTTTTGAACCCCGTTAAAACGGAAACCCTATTAACACGGAAAAATTGCATGAATGCATGATCCCAAGCGATTCTGTTTTATCAAGGTTTTACTGTATTATAGTGATAAGCAGATATGACGTATATCTCATTAAAAAAAAATATTTATTTAAATCTCAATATATAAAATAGTAAAAAAAAATACTGATTAGGAGGGACTATAATAAAAAGAAAAATTATTCATTTTTATTGTTAAGTAATCAAATTAATATTGTAAAATAATTTTTTTTTATAAATTTATCTTATATTAACATTTAACCAAAAATAGATATAATCGTAATGTGTAGAAAAAATTGAAATTATCTACTTTATAGAATATTGCAAATGTGTAATGAATATTATGTTATTTATATATGTATATTAATCAGTTATCACATGCATTTCTAGTATTACTATTTAGATTCAATTTAAATATGTATTATATAACATAATTTAGTACTTTAAAAGTTAAAATTCCACAAGAATGCCTACTCTTAAAACAAAAAAACCAATTACAATTTACAAGATATATGGAAATAATGGAACCAATAACTACTTTTCCTTTTTAGTAAGATATTTGCTTTTTACTTTTTTCTTTGTTTTAAATTTATATGCATAGGCCTTACAAGACCTCTAAAACGGGGTTGCTAAAACTGTTGAAAGTTTACCAATTGATGGTATTTCACTTAAATAATAATTGTTAGGTATAAAAAACAAAGGGTGCTAAATTTTAACTTGGGGGTGCTTAAGACCTTTTTGCACCCCCCTAGTTGCACCATTGTTTATATGTTTAATATGTTTTATAAATTATTTAATTTATTCCTTGTATATTTAAATATACTGTAATTGTATTTTGTTGCAGGTAATTATCTATTTTTGTCAAAGATAATTATTATCAGTCCCATGAAAAGATACCTAATTATTTACATAAGCATTATATTAAATTTAATCAATTAAAATGAATTGACTTCAATATGAAATATGAATGTACATGATTATACAGTAATACCTGAACTGCATCACCAATATCATTGTCTACAGCACTGAGTTCACTGAAAATTCTACCATAGTGTAAATGAATCATATCTACATTGTAGAGTCGCTCTGCTTGTTTTGCTCGATATGTTAATATCTTATTTATAGAACCCTAAAAAACAAATTATTCATAAAACATAAATGAATTAATGAAATTCACATTTAGTATAAGGTATACCTGTAATTTATTGCTATAAGTTTTAATTGCTTCAAATCGATTATCTGAATTTCTACCCCTTAATGATGCATTCATTGTTTTAATTGTAAGCTCTGTATCTTTTAAGATGTCTGAAATTGTATTCATACAAATAGTTATTTTAGAAAAGTTAGAGATCTTTTTTAAATTATTTTTGATTCTTTATTAAATTTTACATAATAAATAATTTCATTTATCTATTTCATATTCTTTGTGATAAATATTTTCGACTCACTGTTATGTTGTTTTGATAAATCCATCCAATTATCACATTCGCCTAGAAATTTAAGAAAACACTCGTCATAACCTATTTCAGGATGGCTTGCTATTCTCTTGAGAAAACTCTCTAGTCCTGCACGTCTTCTATCAACAAAATCTGGATCCATAGTATCAGAAACAGCTTCACTGTTCCACATAAAAGATTGTTTCTTTTCTGGCAGTGGTGGTATGACAACCCAAGGATATTTATCTCCCAAGTGGTTGTGAAGTGTCACAAAGTCAGTATATCGTCGGGTTGCCAATGACAACTTTTGCATTCCTTTTGCTTCAGCCCATGTTTCACTGTCAATTCTTCATTCACAAGGGTAAGGAGTTATTTAATATGTGATAAGTAGTAATAAGCAATAATAAAATGGTTTAAGAATATTTTTGTCATGTACGTTACTTTGTTTCAATGATGTATACAGTATAGTATTCCTTAAGGCTCAACGCTGAATTCATACGCTTGTCAGCTTCAGTGATACTAATACTTGCATGATCAATCAACGTCTATGCACGAAAACCAAAAAAATGTACATATAGGTATTAACTTATACAAAATTCTCTGATGCAAATAAAAGCGAAGTATTAAAGAGCCTACAGATACATACTTGAGATTCTGTAGAGTTATCCATAGGTGATGGAAATCGTTCAGTCGGTTTTTCAAATAAGATAATTAGTTAGTTTTATTTTCAAGCTGATTTTGGTCGTAAAAAAAAATAATATTAATATGAAAAATATAATTTCTAATAAGTAGGTAATAACTAATATTACAATTTACAATAATAATAAATGGAAGTATAGTAGATAGATTGTAAAATTATTCAATCGATCTGTTTATCTGATAAGGAAATAACTGTAGATAACTCAGAATGATCGTTGCCCGAAAAGTGTGTCAAGGCCGTTTGAATAATATATAGAAAGCTGTTGGCTATTCGAGACGACTATAGACGAGTTGTAGTCGACTAGAAATGTATTAGTCGAATTCTCGAATATAATATAACTCATTATATTTTTTAATTACTATGATTTGTATAATTTGTATTATAGACCGTAATGCGGACACGAGTATAGTCGAACGTCGTAGGTATTTGTAATCATTTAATTTTGACATTTGACAGTATTATTTCTCCGAGTCCATTAATAATCGTCAATTACAATAGATACGACATTATACAAAGTATTAAATACGAACTTTAGCTGGCAACCGGTACCTATACTGAATTAGTTCACATTAATTGATATTGACGCCGCGACCGCACCCATCATGTAATATTATTTGTACACGGAAACGGAGGACATGGGTTCCATTTTTTAGTAATTATTGAATGTTTTTTGTAGGTACACAATAATAATTATTCCTATTATTCCTAATACAGTATTACCCGAGTATTACGCTTATTGTTCACGTGTGGATCGTGGTTCACTGTAATTACACTTCTATTAGTTCTATTAGTATATAATCGTATAAATCGTAATATGAATATCCTAGTCGTCCGCTATAATGAATTATAAATTATAATTAGTGCTCAAATTGGAGGGGGTGAACATAAGGGACGGAGCTCCTCTTCTCTATTTATTTATTTTTTTTTTGCGTACTCCAACTACCTATATTTTTCACTGGAACGAGACAAGCTTATGTCTAAAAATTTGTTATTAAAATATGGATTTCAATTAATGTCAATTATAAAACGAATTTTATGATTTTCAATATCAAAAATAATAAATAATAATTATTAATTTTTTTTATCATTTAGTATTAGGTAGGTATATTGAATAAATAAATGTGGGTGAAAAGTGATATTTAAAATTTTAAAATATAAGGAATACCGAATAAGGTTGATGAGGAGTTGGGGGGAAAGCCTCCACAGGTCTGTGTTAAACTGTTAAGAGGACGCCATACCCACATGTGTTGTCTCTGTCTTACTAACGTACATCATAACAAATTTTCGTTTAGTAGAATAAATTTTGTGACGTTAGCTTTAATATTAGAGTAAATTTACCTATTATCAAATTTAAAGGTAAGAATATTATCTAGACAATGACATATGCTTTTAATGATATTATTATTTTAAAGTGAGTTACAGCTATGTAAAATACTAAAATATAACAACTTTAAAATGTTCATAACTCACTTTAAAATGATAATATCAATAAAAGCATATGTCATTGTCTAGATAATATTCTTACCTTTAAATTTTATAATAGGTAAATTTACTCTAATATTAAAGCTAACGTCACAAAATTTATTCTACTGAACGAAAATTTGTTATGATGTACGTTAGTAAGACAGAGACAACACATGCGGGTATGGCGTCCT
Source organism: Schizaphis graminum (assembly GCA_020882235.1). Lineage (NCBI taxonomy): Eukaryota > Metazoa > Arthropoda > Insecta > Hemiptera > Aphididae > Schizaphis > Schizaphis graminum. Next base: position 85,451,829 of record CM037032.1, on the reverse strand, counting down.
TTTAAGTAATTGTACACTTTAAACACAGTTTTAAAATTGTTAGATTTAGCTCCTCTACTTAATTTTTTACTATTCGGTCAAGAAATTACAATATAATAAGGATTAAAAATTTAAAACCGAGCATAATGTTGGATAATAATGTTATTGGATGCAATGTGTTAATTACAGACATTATATGAAAATACTAAAATGCTTAGGATATCGATGATGACGATATCGTTATAAAATCTCATCATGTACTATTTGGCAATACACCTATTATAATGTCATTTAAAATATTGCTTCTGGTCATTCTATGCAATTCTTAGAATTTCTATAGAATTCCGCGACGTTATGTACCTACGTAAAGTATGAAAATATTGAACAGCATTTAGTCAAAATATGCTTATTATTTTAATTTATTTTTAAGCATATAAATATAATATTTAATTACATTATTTATATATTTATTTATTTACTGTATCATACAGACAATGTTTAACATTTTGAACTGCATAAAATATATTTTTGTTTAACAATTTGTCATTTTGACTTTCACGTGCACTTTGACAAGATCTCGTCCGGTTTCTATATATTGTTTGGGTTGCTATATTGTACATATAAAGACATTGTATTTATTGTATTTTTATTACTTAATCCTTCACTATTAAATTTCTTTTCCATACTTTGATTTAAGACCTTATGACTTATCGAGTATAATGTATAAAGACTTTAATAAAGGTAAAGCCTAGGTAAAACACAATATTGGGCAAAATCGATTTTTTTTTGTGTGATTCTAAAACGAATAACCATGTGGTATACGTACTTAAAATTTTCACCTCAAATGTTTATATTTATATTTTTAGATTCTGAACGAAGTAAGGAATGTATTGATTTTACAATGATGTATGTTTTTTTATTTTTGTTTCTGTCATCGCGAATTAGAGTAGAAATAATGCTTAATCATCCCCTCTTGATAAAGGAAAATTCGTCTAGTTGGTACTTTGGGGGGTCAAAAGTAAAAAAATTCCAGTAGTTTTCAAAAACGTCAGCAAAAACCCTAAAAAAGTAACGAAAAATGGGAAGTTTTATTCATAATCAGTTTTTGACAAAATCAATTTTTTTTAATATGCTGTAACTCAAAAACGAATCATTATAAATACTTGAAATTTTCACTAAATATTTATATTAGTGTTTTCTATTTACGATTCAATTTTCAAAATATTTTGACCTTTTTAAGCTATTTATAGACAATTGAAATTTTCAATTTTTCTAAGTTTTTTTTTCAAATGTCTATATAAAAAAAAAAAGCGGGTAAGTGAGTAGGTATCGCTCTGCTGTACATTAGGGGGTGGGGTGGACCTCGGACTAGGCTAGGTTAAATTTGAATGCAATGATAGGTATCATTGTATACGAAAAACGATTCTGAACGGAGATGATTTGTCAGTCTAGGATATATTATATTTAAATATTATCGCATATATTCTATTTTGAAACAAATTCAAACATTTAATTAAAAGTTTCAAGATCTAACGTTTATAGTAATTTTTTAAAAATAACAAAAATCGAAAATTATTTATTAGTAAAACGTTATTTTACACGTGTATTTTTGATTTCAAATTAATATTAAAACTTTAAACACTCGTACAATTTTTTAAATTGAATAATCCTCAAACTTTTTTATAATTATTCTAAGCTTAACTTATGGACAGCATAGTATTAAATTTTCAATTCTTAGCTTTTGATAGTAAAATATTTATAAATTTTTAACTACCAAATAGTGAAAAATATTCATGATTTTGACGAATTTTTGTCAATATTTGAACTTCAAATGCTAATAAAAAAAAATTGTGCCTATGTATTTTTATAATTTTCGAATGAGAGTTAGAACAAGTTATTTGGACCCTTCAATTAAATTTTCAAGTAATTTGTCCCAGCTAAATTTTTTTTATCAACATTTATAAAAAAAAAAATAAAAAAAAATTGAAAATTTCAATTGTCTATTAATAGCTCAAAAAAAGTCAAAATATTTTGAAAATCAAATTACGTAAAGAAAATGGCAATCTAAATAACTGGTAAAATTTTCAAGTATTTACGACTTATACTGTTTGAATAACAACAAATATCAAAAATTGTTTGAGGCTAAACCGTTATTTAACGCGGTTTTGTAAAAATTTAAATTTCAAACACTCATAAAAAATTTTTGTCTGAATCCGGTAGAGTTTTTTTTACAGATAATTGAAAAAAAATGTATGGAGAACCTTGTATCAAATAACCAAAACTTAGTTATAAAAGAAAAAAATTTTACGATTTCTTAACCACAAAATTACTTGCCAATTTTCGCAATTTTGACGTATTTCGTATAAATTCGATCTTTAACCACTTATAAAAAAAATTGTGACTAACGATTTCGGATTTTTTTTTATCACTTTAAGAACAACTTATTAGAAACCTAGTATTAAATTTTCAAGATTTTCTGGCCGGCCAAAAAAATTTTATCGTTATTTTAAAAAAAAATACTTAAAAAAATTAAAAATTTCAATTGTCTATAAATAACTCAAAAAAAGTCAAAACTCTTTGAAAATTTAACTGTGTATGGAGAACGCTAATTTAAACACTTGATGAAAATTTCAATAGTATTTACATCGATTAGTTTTTGAGTTATTGTAAAATAAATAATTCGATTTTTTTGAAAACTGTTGGAAAATGTTTACTTTTGACCTCTATAATGCACCAAGGATATCCAATTTTACATCGGAAACCACCCCCAAAGTTTGAAATTGAAACATTATTTCGACTAGTTATGCTGTACAGTGTACACAGACACAAAAACAAAAAAAAAAAACAAAAAAAACACACATCATTGTAAAATCAATACATTCATCACTCCGTTCAGAATCTAAAATGGCTATCCAAAAAATCTTTAAAATTTAATACAATGTTTATTATAAGTTGTAGGTACTTATTGTAATAAAAAAAAATCAAAAATCATTAGTCACAATTTTATTTTTGTTTATAAGTATTAAAAGTTCAAATGTTTACTGCAAAATATATCAAAATCACGAAAAATTGCAAAGATTTTTGAAGGTGAAAATTCATAAAATTTTTGTGATTTATATCTGAGGTTAAAAAACCCAACACAAGGTTCTCCATAAATGTTTCTTCAAATAACAGTAAAAAAACTCCAGCGTCAATATAGAAAAAATTTTATGAACGTATCAAATTTATTTTTTACGAAATCGAATAAAATAATGATATATTACAATTTAAATGTATAGTTAATTATATAATATATACTACTAAGTACTAATTATCCTAATGATACAAATCATCTCCGTTCAGAATCGTTTTTCGTACCTATACAATTTTACCTGTCTTGTCATTGCATTCAAATTTAACACATCTATATTACAGCAACCTAAGGGGAGTATCTCTACTATACAGCAGAGCAAGTGGCCCACTTATTTTTTTATTATAAAGCTTGAAAATGTAAAACAAAGTTCCTTATAAATTGTTCATTTATTATTATTAATTACAAAAATCAAAACTACATCGTCACCATATTTTTTGTGAGTGATCAGGCCCATAAAGGAAGAATTTGCAAATAATTTTGTACTAAAAATTTCTTTAACTTATTGTCTTAGTTAAAAAGTTAAAAGTCAATAGAAAACGATAAATTTGTATGGATAAGAATTGAAAGTGTAATTTATGCAAGGTTTCTCATGTATAATTCAATACTTTAACGTTTAACCACTTTAACCATAGATTAGTCAATAGATAAATCTTTCCTGTTCTTTGACCAAAAAATCTTAAAAATATATAAACAGTTATTTTTATAGATAGTATATTAATGTCAAGTTTGAAGTTGTATTACATTTTTAAGCCTTAGCTATTAAAAAATATATAACTACATGTCTACATAGTAAGTACATCGTACATAGTAGTATAGTAATAACTAATAAGTATATGTATAGTATGGAATATACATAATAGGTATTTTGAAAATTGTTGATATTATTCGATGTTGAATTCGAATATCAATATATTCCGTGATGGTCATAGATTAAAGAATGCATGGTGATGGTAGCAAAATTTAAATATCAATTATCATTAATCAGTAATCACCCATCATTTATCATTTATTAAGTATTCTGGTAATCACGGCTTAAATCGTGCTGGTAATCATAATTCATATCAACAAGTAATCGTATCTGCACTAGAGATCCTAGTTGGTTATCTTAATTCGTGATTGATATACAGAGTATCACGGACTCGTTAGACTATAGTTATTAGTTAACTGTTTACCTTAACTCTTCAGTTCTTCACTTTTTAATCTTAATTTTTACAGTTTACTTATTGAATATCACTCGTAAATTTATTTGAATCATCACTTAATATAATCACATTAAACATATTATCTTAACTATAACAGTGATACATTTTATTTATTTATATTTCTCTTGTTATACCTATAATAGTTACAGAGAGACTACAAATTCTAGAAATTCACGTAGCTCTAATTTTCATGATTTTTTTTAAAGCCTTATAGAACATAGGTAAACAACCTGATAATATTTGTATTTGGGAATATTGTATTTCCCACTTTGTTGTCTCAAAATCACGGTTCATTAATTTTTTAGGGTATTAAGCGTATATGAAGTGATGGATGTATTACGTCCAAAGATATTGAACATTGATGGGCGACAGTATCGTTTAAATACTGCTGATTGTCCAAATGAGTATGATGAACCAGTCAAACCAAAAACAGACAAGGCCGAAATACAAATGCACAATATTGAAACATCTGAAAGACTGCCATCTTATGTTGAAAGAGATGGTGAGATTTTATAGATTGGGGACTAGGGGATTAGATATTTAATAATTTTATTAGTATTTTGAAAACAGAATATGAGCATTAGGTACGTTGTTTTTGATTTTAAACTCTCAATTGTCAATAGGTATTTTTATATGAACAAGAGATTTTTATAGATAAACCATCAGCTCATATTTATTCTTCACTATGTATGTCTATAAAAATGTGTTGTATTCTTATAGATATCGAAGAAGAAGAATCTGATGATTTAAATATTTACATGGAAGGTGATCGATGTGTACTGAAACTAGAAGCTCCAAAGTAAGTTATTGTTTAATGAGTTTATAATAATTTATAGCAAAATTATTAAGTATTAATGATATTTTTTTTATTTTAGTATATTTTATGGTTTGATCATTGGTAGAAATCGAGAAAATCTCAAAAATCTTGAATATCAAACAAGAACTAGAATTAAAATTCCTAATACAAGAGAAAATAATATAATAAGTAAGTTTTTTTTTTAATCAGTAAGTATAAACCATAAAATAAGATTTAAGAATCTTGTTAGAAATAAAAAGTCATAAGTATAATAATACATTTTCCTTAAAATAGAGTAAATATTAAAATTAAATTGGAATTTTAATTTTATGCTTTCAATTTGTTTTCACACTAGGTATGTAATTGATAATTTATATAAATATTAACTTTTCATCAATCTTTGAATTATATTATTTAATATATTATGCTCAATATTGATTAGGGTATTATTTTTAATCTTGATATTTTTTAAATTTTTAGCTATAAAAGGAGAACAAAGGGCACACGTTATTACTGCTAAATCAAAAATTGATGCAATTATAAAGAGAGGTCGATTGAAACAGAGTATGACTCATTTTGTGTCCTTGCCAATGGTCAACTCAATAGTGATTGATAACTACTTAGCTTTCAAGGTACCTAAACTAATAGTATTTGTAGTTTTATTGTTGAGTTTAATATTAAATATTTGTATTTTAAATAATTTTGGATATAATAGAAAATGGTTCTTGATGAATGTGGCCAATGCCATGGTGTTAATGAACTTTTATTTCAAAATCAATTTAAACTTCATTTAACAATTACCTGTTTTGTGCTATGTAATGCAGCAGAAATAAAAAGAGCTATCAAATTAATGGAACAATGTGAAAATACTGTAATAAGGTACAGAATTAAAATAATATAATGTATATTATTATCTATAATACATGAATATAAAATTATTGACCTTAAAACTATTCCTTAGGCCTATGAATTTGAAATCCTTGGATGTATTAGTTTCTGGATTAGATTATATGAATGATGATCCATCAGAAGTGAATGTCTTATATGCCAAAGTGGAAAGCCCTGAAATTCAAATGTTGGCAGATAAAATACAAACATTCTTCCAAGATTGTGGTAAATAGGATAAATAATCTTTTCTTAATTCAAGTCAGAAACACATTTTTATTGTTTATAATTTTTTTGTTAAATTTTTAGACTTGGCATTACAACCCAGAAATAATCATGTAAAATTACATGTAACTTTGATGAATTCCGGATTCTATGATTATCAAGTTAGTGTTAATGGGAATTCTGGCAAAAAAACTCAGCTTACATTTGATGCTAGAAAAATATTTGAAGTAAGATTGACAAAATAAATGTATAAAAATTTCTATAAATAATCCACTTGAATTAGATTAGTTATTTTCTTTAATAATTTAGTAATAATATCTATTAATAAAATCAACAAACAATTAAAGTATATGTCAGTTTTAAATTTTAGTATTGTTTATATCATATTTTTTTACAGAAATTTAATGATTATACATTTGGAACTGTGCAGCTGTCAGATATTCATCTGTCACAACGCCATACGACTGATTCAAATGGGTTCTACAAATCATCATTTGTACTAAAACTTTAACCATCTAGGAATTTAACTTATATCTACTGAGATTTTAGAAAAATACTCAAATTATTTATTTAGTTTCAGAATAAAATGTTCAAAAAATGTTTTTGAACTTAAAATTTAAAGACTTAACAAATATTTTGTGATTTGTAAAATTATAACCTTAAATTGTATATTTTATAAAAAAATCATTAAGAATAGTGTATATTAAACAAACAAACTATAGTTTTAAACTTATATACCATGATTGAATTAAAAAGAGAGGAGCAGACGCAGTAGAAAAAAAAACAATGTATTTATATTTTGAGGTTAGCTAAATTTTTTTAAGTTATGGATGCCCTGAACTAATGCCCTGAATAAATAACTTGTAATTATGGTTGTGTTGTAACATTGTTGTTTTATCTATTAATTAATAATTCTCAAATTATTCTAAATATGCTTAGACATATTAGAATTTGTATCATGTTTTTTTGTTTAGAAAACTTAAATTTCACATTGGGCAATTTTGTGTTATTCATGGTAGGCATACCTTATTTTTATCAGTAGACGTATTGGAACTTGGGGAAGTTCTATCAATTATAAAATCTTATATTGTAGAATTTTATGAATTCTATTAATATTTTAAGTGAAGAGCAACGCAGGTCTGGTGTCTAAAAGTAATATTATAAATCAATATTTATAACTATCCCAAATTGAGTTTTAAGTGCATTGTTTTATTATTGTGTCATTGGTTATACATATTTATGTATAGTACCTATTGTATGTTATATAGCCATAAAATATATAATGAAAAATTTGAGTTTTAATGTTAATGGATATTATATTTTTGCCTTGATAATGTTAAGTAGGTATAATCTATTCTTGTAGGTAAGGTTATGAAAAGTAGTTACATAATCTATTTAAAATAGATTTAAAGTAGGTAGGTACTATAGGTAGGGTAGATCTATATTTTTTTGAAAATGCATTTGAAATACAAAAAATACAATATACTCATAATTTTTATAAAAAAAATATACAATGTTAACTATTGACAATAATTAATAGTTTTTAGTAATGTAAATAAAATGGGTACCTAGGTAAATTCCATAGGCCTTCTATTGAAGAAAAATTTTAGTCCTTAGAATATTATAGTTAAGTAATATTTACAAATCAAAGCCAGAATGACTTAATAATTAATTTAGTCTAATCTAATAAATGATAATACCTATATGAATTAAGTAGTAATTTTATAGTTTTGGTTGATACATACAGTCAAATAATATAATAAATTACATTTTGAAAATGTTTATTTAGTATTAATAGAATAACTGAAATACATACATATTACTGTAAGTATTTTGGCATAATACCCAAGAAAATATATTTTAAAGAACAAGGTGTATTAGATTGAAGTTAATGAATTTATTATGTGATCAAGGGATGATCAATCGTTGACTCAAGGAGATACACTCTGGTTTTTTTGCCAAAAATATGTAAAAAATTAAGTTTTAATATATTTTTTTTTTAAATATGAATTGTAATGAAACCCAAACTTTCATGAACATAACAGATGTTCATAAAAATTGGTTAACTGTGCCAAAAACACGAGTTTATCTGTAAAATATTGGCATTTGACCAAAGGGTTATACTAAATTATGCACTTTGTTGTTTCAATGACATGTGATTACGATAAGATTATTTAGGTATTTAAAAAGATGAATGTATATATATATATTCACTACATTTGATGTTGTAGTGACTGGTGATTGGTCCATACTGTTCATTATAGGTCCAAATTATTTGATAATTTTAAGCTACTTACTAGGAAGTAGGAAATATTTGTATCTTGCATTAGCAACATTATAATTTGTTGGTAGTTATTTAATACTAGTCTTTTGTTGTTTAGTATCTAGGTACCTACCTATTCACTTTAGGTATTCACTTATTGGGTAATAAATATAAATTTTAAATTTACTAACGATGATAATATCTATCAATGCACTATTTATTTAGTATTTTTGACTCACACGCGACATAGCAAATTTGCATTCAGCAAAATCAATTTTTACGGTACTAGGTACTAGGTATGTACTCGTAATTCATTTTTATGTATCGTAAATAAGCCAACGTTAAAACACAAATAATATTCTTGACTTTAAGTTTAATAATTGGTAAATTCACTTTAATATTAAAGCTAATAACAATGTTGTTTTGCTGAGCGCAAATTTGCTATACCTACAGGTAGGTACTAGATAGGTACCTATACAACGCTAAAATAGGTAGTAAAAAAAATAGTGTGTTGATATCCTCAATTAGTAAAAAATTATATTAAGATTAAGGGCTAATTACTTATAGTTGGATGGGAGTACTAGGTAGGTAAATAGATAATACGTTACACAATACTAGTATATTTTAGAAGAATTGGCACTTAAGGATTCAAATTAATTGTAAAAGTTGGAAACCCAATATTGCTCTAATATTTTCTAATGTTCTATCCTATCCGGCTATCTATTTTTAATCTAACCTTGGTAAATATTAAATATTAGGTTTGGAATGAGTAATACCTAATAATTAATTATGTATAATATAGGTATTAATATTATGATTCTTATTCTACGATGTTTTGGATAGATGTCAAGGTGGGCGGTGGCAGACATAAACAAAATACAAGTACGAATTTAGATAGAACTACCTATATCTGTTAGGAATATTAGAATTTAGGTTGAAAATTGAAATAGATCTTTTTATAGTAAGAGTACTAACCCTAACTGAATTTAAGTTTGTGGATAGAAATTATAGGAGGTAGGTACATAATAAGTAATGACTAATGAGAGTAGTGATGTATCGAGATATGAGATTGGTGTTTGTGAATACTTATAGATGAATTTGTATATTTAGAATTATTTAGATATAACAAAGTGAATAATATTTTATGAATTTATAATTGGATATTTTTGTTGTTGTTTCCGGGAAAATGCACTATAAAGTTCAATTAAGTACAGTATTTAAGTTGTGGAGGAACGCGGGGGAGGGGACAAAGACTCCATTAAAAAAAAAAAAAAAATTTTTTTACACAATTTTATTCTAGTTTTATCTCAATCAATTATAAGACCTTTACATATTTAGGTACGTAAGTTTTATTTTCTTACTTTAGCATCCCTTTTTTATTTTTTCCAAATTCAAGCACTGATTAGGTACATAAATTCTAAAAACATTTAAAGTAAGCAGGTAATTAGCTATACAATTATTATATTTTGCCTCTACGCTTTGCAGTCATGAGACAATTGAATGTGAATACCTACATAATATTTAAAAATCAGATTTATTTGATATTGTAATATTTTTGTATGCCATCCAGGGCCGGACTGGGAGGGTACCGGCCTACTATTCGAGGAAAGCAAACGGCCCACAATGTATTATTTCTGGAATTTTTAAATGTATTTGTTTTACGAAATTGATATTTGGTAGAATTTAAAGAGGTTAGAGCCTAGAGGGAGGCACTTTCTTATAAACTTTATATTCAACAACCATGATGATGACCATGTGATGTTATCCATAATCCATGTCCCATGATACTAGACAAAATAAATATTATGCACGCCTTTCTCACGTTGATAGTATATCATATGCATTAAGCACGGTAAATACTAGATTTACTGCCAAAAAGTTGATTCAGACTAGATTTCAGTATAATATAATTTATAATACCTATACATAGGTAAAATAATCGTGCATTGAGAACATTTAAAAAATATAATTAGGTACCAAGGTGCTATACAAACAGATAATCTGGTCACTATTCTGTAATCTCAGTAAAGATTTTTTTTCTTTCATTGCCGCGGCCTACTGTGCTGTAGCACAGTAGCACAGTGGGCCAGTCCGGCCCTGATGCCATCACTTCATCAGTTAAAATACAATTTAATTAAGTATATATGCATACAAAATCGACTTATCATAATCTTCCTATTAAATTTTTAATGTGTGCGATTCTATTCATGTGCACGTGATTAAATGTATACAATTTCAGAACGAAGTAGGTATTTCCATTTGAAGTCTTTTTCACTAGGATTATTTTCATCATTTCATGTTATATTACCTATTTATTATAATTTTATTAACTAAGCTTTATAGTTTAACTCTAGAATAGACAATCAAATAAAGACATAAAATGTATGAATTAATATTTCGAGGTATTATTAAAGTGTATTTTTTTAAATTGTATAATATGAAGCAGAAAATAGGTATTATATGTTAATAAACAATTATATAGGTAGTTATTATATTAATATGTATATTTTACGGAGTATTATGCCTATTATTTAACACAACTTGTAAAAATTCTGAAAAACCTAATTTAAGGTTTTTAAACACAAGTTTAAATATCTTATTATTATTACGTCCTGTCGTTTATTTACAAATTAATATTTTGTGAATTTATTTAGTATTATACACAAAAGCGTATTATATCACCATACATCTTAAAAAACATAATCAATTGGTCTCTATAAACCATGGGGTCAACACCAGATATGCAGCTAGTACATTTTCCTTAGATTGGCCCTCAAAAACTAGTTGCAGAAAAGTTTACTATTTTTTAGGAACACAGATACTTAACTTGATGCCCATTGATATGGTTAATTTACCGCTACCCATCTTCAAAAAAATAATTAACCACAAATAAGCCACATATGAATATGTGTGTAAAATTTAAAATTGTATGTAACATACTAATTTAAAGCTTGTAATATTACTGGAGTTATCTATGTGATTTATTTATGAAAAACCCCTTATATTTTGTCTTTTAATAATGCTGCAATATTATGTACCTTAAAACAATAAGAATTATTTATAATCTAAGATACCTAACCCATGGGCCTCCACACGAGTTTTTCTCAGTGAGGCCCATTAATCTTCCGATATTAATTTAAATAAAAATAAAAATAAATATAGGTACAAGGCCACCAAATTCTTTTTAAACTGTACATGGAACTTTGAAACATTAGTTTATTGTTCAAATGTGTTAAGAATGTAATGTTACAATAAATACAAAATTTGATTAGGTATAAATATTATTGATACTATATATTATTGATGCTGTTGGTTATCACACATTTTATTAGAGGCTGATCGTTCCTCATAATATAATTATTAGTATAATTATTACGCAATACGTGCCATTTCCAGCTATTCTCGTCTTCTGAGTGGGATCCCAACAGAGGATAAAAAAAAAAGAATAGCAATAGCCATAAAATCGATTACGAAACGCAGACCAGGACGAAAACGCAATAATAATGATAATGAAAACCGTTTGCGATAATAAACCGACGGTATTGCGTATAGGTATACTGCAAACGCGCGCATTTTAAATATCTTTAAACAACGTTTGGTTTGTTATTTTTTCCGCACGCGACTCTCGTATATATTATATTATTATGTATTTTGGCACGTGTCCCGAGCCCGACCCGTAAGTTGCTCGCGACCCGCGATAGCCGCGTAGTTCGCGAGCCCGTCCATCATTCGCGCAGTGAATTGTGCCGGACCATTGTACGACGACGAAGGCGACGCGGCGGCTGTAATCACCGTAATCGTCGGCCGACACGGCGACACGTAAATTGTAATCGCGAACTGTGCACGTTGTTCCTACAACGGTCCAATCGTATTAGTGATCGATCGCAGTCGTTATTTCCGGTTGCCCGTCCTCCATATCCGGACCATCGCAGCTTCCTCACGGCTGCCGCTGCGGGTTGCAGATCAACTACCCACGCGTGCCATATAGCCGTAAACACTGTACATACATTTATATATAAATAATATATTTTACGCACGCGTGACAGCGATATATAGGTACGGTCGGCGCCGTACATCATGACATATTATTATTTATTATTATTGACTCATTGCGGTGGCACGCAAGTCCACTCTCTAAAAATTGGCTGAATACGCGTGCGCCATGTACATAATGATCAATTATTGTGTTTAAAAAACATGAAATATATTTAACGGAAACCTCGGAAAATGCGATAAAATAATGTCATGTACAGGATGGCTCACCAAGCACGTTGGCCCCTTTAACCCCAACAATATAGTAATTCGAAATCTGATTTTTGGAACGATTAAATATACTCATAGAGATCAATCATATTTTCAAATTCTTGAGAATTTTTTGGGTTACTGAAGGCGTTTTGTACAGTGAAACAGTCGGTACAGATTTCTGTTTTTTAGAACATAATAACCAACCGAGAACCCACTTTTCTGCTGTAAATTATCTAGTGGATAATTTTTCTAAAAGTGTTTTCATATCAGAATCAAAATTCAAACGTATAGTTTTTGAGTTATTTAACTTTGCGTAGGTAAATATTAAGAATAATGGTATAGGTTCATGGTATTTAGGAAGATATGTGGGTTATGGTGTTTTAAAAATTTTAGTAATTGATATTAATCTATCGACATAATTTTAAAAATGATCTAAGAATAATAAATACTAGATCCAATATCATATTTATTTTATATTTTTGTAAAATTAATGTCGAGGATTATTAATTATTATCCTTAGTATAAACATTTAATTAATTGATGAACTACCTAATAGTTTGAATTTAATATCAGGCACATCAGTATTAAAAAAAAAAAAAAATTAAACATCAAATAATGAAATAATTCACTGTAAAAAGGAGAGTTTTACAATTTATATCTCCATAGGACACTTTTTAGTAGCAAAAAAATATATCAAAAATTTGAAAATAAAATTTTGAGAATATTTACAAATTAAAAAAATCAGAATTGAATAAATTCATTATTAAAAGAAAAATTGAGGTGAGTATGCTTGGTGAATCACTCTGTATATAATATCACTAAAGACCGGATTTAATTACACTAAATACATGTCAACTTTTCAATGAAAAATGTCTAAAAGTCACATGATAAAATCATAAAATAATAATAATAATTGCACTAAAAAGACATACGCGATAAATAACTGAATGAAAGTTCGGATTTTGTATCACAATTAGTTATATACATTTCTAAATTAAAATTGAATTGTATTGTCAGTCACTTAAAATATGTGTATGTATATAAAGCAAAAGTACGTTTGATGTTTAAACTTGTAATTTGCACAAATTTGAAATTTGGTTTTCTATTTAGGTAAATTAATATTTAGCTATAATTTCACGATAAGATTGAATAGTCTTACATAATACTTTATTTTTTTCTGAGATGTATATAGGCATATATTAATTATTTTTTATTTTTTTTCCATGAGAATCTGAAATATTCAATAAAATATTTTCAAATTTACTGATTATATTTATGCCATGCTATACAATAATATTATATTATATAATTATGAATATATTTATGCACAGTCATTGTAAATATTTAATGAATTTATACAATAAGCTATAATGATCTCTTAAACGTGATTTAGTTGCCATACATTGGTCTATTCAATTTTAGTCGACCATTAAGTAAATACTTTTTTTTGCAACCCGGCATTAGACTAGTAAGTACTTAATTGGCTGTTTGATTATTCTTGTATTAAATACAACACACGAAGGCTCACAAAATAATCATATATCTAGTTATTTTTACAATGAGTTATTAGAAATGATATAATAATTTAAACATTTTTTTAAATATAATTATTTATTGAGCTACCTATCTGTTACAAAGCTGAAAAATTTATAAGCTTAGTTAAAAAAAATAATGATAAATAATAACATGAAAATAATTGAGAGAGGCTCCAGGCCTCCTTACCAATGGAATTACGAGTACTTCGTCATGAAATTGTATACGCACTTATCACCATATAAAATTGCAAAAATAGAAAAACCCCTATACTAAGTCAAATTCGTGTACATCCATATTTGATCAGAATCGAATTAACAGATGAAAAAATAAAATACAACATCAAATAAATCGGGCCTTTAAATATCACAATCAATATAATATTGTCTTGTTGCTATAAAGGCTTTAGAACAATATACATTTTATATTAACACTCACTTAATACTAGTATTAGCTGTTAGGGAAACCCATTCTCCACCCAATACCAGTAATACCACCACACCCTTAGTTCATATTATTTACAATTGATATTATAAAATACATTAGACAGTCCATTTAGTACCGTATGCATGTACTATATCAGCAGATTTAGATTGTCTAACTCATAGATATGATTATAACCATAATTTATTTACGATTCAAATTCAAAAGATTTTAATATTATTTATTTAACTTCGAGTTGTAGGTATTTTCGTGAGCATGGAGAGTTATTATTATTATAATTTTCGAGATTTATTATACGATCTAAAAAATAAACGTCGACGAATTTTCACGATACAGAATATATTGCACGTTTGCACATCTAAATAACATCGTAACGGTCGCGTGTCGGAAAGGCGGATTTGTGGGTGTACCAACCAAGCAATCCCAAAATGCTATACCAAACATTTTTTACTTGTTTATTTTTTTAACATTCGTAATTTATTTTGGTGATGATAAAACCATTTATGAGTACTAAGTTTTAAGACATTTTTTGTCATCTATATACCTACGTGCCTGCGTAAATTATGATATACGAAGTATGTAATATTTTAATCTCCAATCGTAGTACCTATTGGAAGTTAGCCTACGATCGTACCATAGCTTATTATAACACATTACGTCGTGTTTAGGGCGATGATGTGGTTAAGTCTGAATCGCTATTCGGACGTAATGTTTTGAAAACGTTATGTAGGTACGCGTTTCAATCGAATTTTAATAACATACACTTAGGATATCGACTGCAATATCGTCGATATCGGAAAACTGTTTTTAAATTTTATCTATGCAGTATAGTATCGATCGTTTGTTATTGTCGTTATATAGTGTAGTATAATTGCACTTTAGAAAATGTAGGTTGTAGTCGTAATGAATTTGGAACGGTAATCGCAATATTATCCCTTGCAAGAGCGTAGATAAAAACGAACATTTTCTACGTATGTATTAAAATAATACAACTTGCGAGTTGCGATTGTAACTAAATTTTAAAATCCGTCGGTGGAAAAATTTTTCGGCATTATCTTCGGTATTATAGAATCGCTCTGTATATATACGCCTACGCCGCGGCATCATATGTAATATGTATACCTAACAATGTTTACCGTGTACACGTTATACACGTTGGCGTTTCGCGTTTGATATTTTTTGGCGTCTGTGTAATAATAAATATATATAATATTATCACCATCACCGCATATAAATTGCGATTCACGCGGCTCGCAAAACAATATGACGTACCACGTACATATCATTATATTTTACCTAACCGCACGTTCGTCGGTGGTACCTGTAGCGTATCTATACCTATGTACCTACACGTCAAATATATTATATTATTATATGTTCTGGACGGCGGAGGTGTACACACTGCACAGCTGCGAGCAAACAGGCATACACACACTTACACACACGTGTATGCTGTATATATTCATTAAGCGTCACCATCATAACATAAGCTATATCTCCCGCAGCAACACTCTTTAATATTATATTACTGTTGTTACAATAATATGAATTATTATTAATTATGATATTCAATTTATGTAATGTGCCTAGCTGTAGTACCTATATGATACATCGTACAAACATCACGCGTGTCCTATAAATCGTTTATGATATAGTGACATTAGATTTACGTATTTCTGTTGTACCTACAGGAGTTGCATTAGTGACTACTGACTAGCTACGACTGGCCACAGGACGCGGTGACCGGTGCAATCGTAGTCATGGGTTCCAAAAAGCCGAGCACGTGGTCCGTGACGCTCAAGAGAGACAGCAAGTCTCAACCGTGGGGCATTCGGTTGGCCGGTGGAGCGGATCTCAACACGCCACTGATCATAACAAAGGTATGTCATAAAGTATATTATATATATACCTATATATACATTGGTATAACTTATAACATGAAACCATTTCCGGATTAAGAGTATTATGCTTACAAATCATAGCGATCTTAAACATTGATTATTATTGATGCCTGATATATTCTGACAGGCAAGGATGATAGTGTGATTTATAAAACTAAAAAATATGTATTAATATCGTGTTGCTATACTGCTGTTTATCGAAGATTCATTTATTATTTTATTCTAACTGCCCGTATTTGTATAATTAATTATTTTCTATATTATTTAATTTTGGTTCTGTTGCTCGTCAGAATAAAGATGAGGTATTTGAGTCCTGATGGTCAGGGAGCGATTAAATTTTCAATAATTTTACAATTCTTCAAAACTTAGGACTGTTATATTGTAGTATTTACAACTATATAAAAATAGAATTGTTATTAGTTAACTTTTTTAAGAATAGACAGATATCACATCTCTTTATAGTTTTCACTATGTTTTTAGTCACGATAGGTAAAAAATATTTACTATATATATTTTCCAGTCTCCTTTCAAAAAAATATACACTAAGTTATGCTTATGTGTATGATTGTTTCCCACCAATATTTTCATGACAAAATATAAAGTCATCAAAAAACACCTCACACAAATAACGCGCTGACGAATCCTTCGATTGTTATAATTATCGTTATCATATTATATAATCATTGAAAACATAATTTATTTTTTTAGTAGGTACACAGTACTCCGATAGGTTTAGATATTTTTACTGAAATCTTTGTACATATCATTGATTACTACTGTTGTATTATACACATAGGGGTAAGCATAGAGGCTGTATTATATTCCCGTGGTCAGCTTTAGGCAATATGGTTTATATTTAGATTTTATCAGTATTCAATAGGTACATAATAATTTAGCCTGGTTAGTGTTTGCAGTAATTATTAATATTGCTACTCGTTGTATTTAAATTTTCTAAAGTTCGACTATTATTTACTAGTCATCTTTAATAAACCACAAAATTTTAATTATTTTCTGATAATGTGTGTTACTTACAAGTTACAGTTAAAATCATTTTAATTGTATAAACTATAATATTATATAGGTATCTATATATTATAGATAAAAGGTGATTTTTTAAAAGTTTATTTTCTATAAAAGTATGAATGTTTTTTAAAATATCTTTTTACACATAATATGAAGACATTATCGTTTTTTTAACTAATTATTGTATTATATATAAGTATTAAAAGTTGAATGCATGGAATGGAATATTACATTAGCACAGCTACTAAGCCTCAAAGCCCATAAGAAAATTTAAAATGTTGGGCTAACACTCCGCTAATCTAAATATTCTAAAATATACGTCTTATAAGTTATAATTAATTAAATATCTGTTTGTTTGAAATTCTATATTTTTATGTTGAAATTTTCAAAAAAATATTTTGTTTTGACTTACGGAATATAAAATTGAAAATGTATGAATGATATTTATGTTATTGAAAAAGGTAAAAACTTTAAAAATGATGACGATAAAAATATGTATAAATTGTTGCTTTGTTATGACTTTAAATTATCTAAAACAAATATTTCAAAAACGTTGTCTTTTAGAAAAAAAAATTAGTGTTTATCTTTAAACGAATCACCTTGTATAATATATTATGTTAAACGTTAAACAGTTATAGTTACATGTTTACATTTACTTTTTTTTATTCCATATACTCGTACACATATGGGTATACCACCTATTATAAGATGTAATAAAGTAAAAAATATATATTTTAATATATTCTGTTATCATTATTCACTATGCATTTTTAAACCTAGACACTCAAAGCTACACGGAAAAAAACAAATTAAAACGTTTAATGTATTTGAGCCAAAACTTATAACTTCAGAATTTTCAGTCGTCTTATTTTTAATACTCCGTAACAGAAGATGTCTATACTTGCCAAAATTTAACCATTTAAAAATACATATGTGAGTTTTAATGATATTAGGCTGAAGTCATTAATTTAATCGTTGAAATAGAAACATGTACAAAGATGTGATCTTTATGACGTTATCATTTTATCAATGCATTTTTATATGGTGCAAAATTAATTTTCAGTACTTATAATAATATTTAAATTTATAGTTAATAGTTTAATATAAAAATAAAAAAAAGACAAATAATATTCTGATTTTGATTGTGTACAATTAAATATAATAATAACTCTTAGAACATTGTCATATGTCTGTGAGAAAGGTTTTGTAATAGTCATGTATTTTTTTAACGAACTACTTTATCGCAGGTACCATGTTTATTTGCTTAAAATTACAGACATAGTAAAAATCTTGGCTATGATTTAAAAATGTCATTGTAATTTGTCTCGTATAGTGTTGTATCAAGTTACAAATAACTGTTGAAAAGATAATTACACATATTTAAATATTTTACCCGTTGATCTATTGTATAATTATAATACTGCAACACTGCAATGGGCAAGTAATTGAGCACTGCAATGAGCACTTTACACATTTCTTACTCATTATTGATAGTACTATGGGTAGCCCGGGTAGGTATACTTATAGCGCGCAGTTTTCTATTATATTATATATTTATTATAATAACAACAAACATAATATTAACGGGTATAATGTATTAATGATTTGTACAACGTTTATTACACGATATTTTTGTAATAATAGACAAAAATAGATGGTTTTATTTCAACCATGGTAGGAGTTGGTTAAAAATAAGCTTATACAATATGTTGTAGGTCATTCAGTCATTAGGTACATATTATTATACTATTATGTTACTTCCGTAAACCTCACACATATAATAATTTAGTAAAAATATGTATAATATAATGTAGATTGTAGGTAGAAGTATATAAATATTTAACTATACTATACTACCTATATATACATTATACATAGATCCGACAGCGTGTCCAGTTTACCTCGTTTTACCGTTAATTACTACATGTGTATTATATACCTGTCTCTTTCTAAATACATGTGGGTACAATCAATATAGGCTAAGTAAATGTCTCGGCAGGTATAATGTTTGCGTGTCTGTTACGACAGCGACTTCAGGGAGCAGTCAGCACAAAAGCATATGAACATATGGGTTGCAATACAGTTTTAAAATATTATATAGGTACAAAATATTTGGTCACATTATATTATGTACCTACGAAACGTTGAACTTTAGTTTACTTAACACATACACACACACAATTCTGGCATATACAGTGTATATACGGTCACACGTGTCGAATATTAGTCATATAATCAGTATATACAAAAGAGCAAACAAATTGTTTAATCGTGTCTTTTGGTTTTGGCGTATTTATTGCCGTGACTATATGTACGACATACAATTGTTATTATTATACAACAACAGTATTATGAGACAAATTCTCTCGAAAATGTTCATAATTTTATTGTCATACGTTTGTTTTATGTTTAGGTCTACGCCAGATCACCCAGTGAAAGTAGCCTGAGAGTCGGCGACATCATACGGAAGATCGAAGTATACGACGCTCGAGACTTGAGACATTTGGATGCACAAAATCTGTTCGGCAACGCCGACCAGTCGATAACATTAGTTATACAAAGGTACTATAATAATTAATATATTAAAATATATACGATCGGAGATTAATAAGTTAGATTGTTAACCGCTACGGTGCTAGGTGTATTGCTTATATCATTGAAATGAATGAAACCGTCATCTGTCAACATATTTATGGGTATTAGAGTATTGTCAATTACAAATTTGTATGCGAATAAATATTTATATTATTATAAATATATTATAAAGTTAAAATGTTTGTGTGTTTGAATACGCTAATCTCAGAAACTACTGGACTAGAATGATGTTTTAAAAGCTTGAAATGAATTTCGTTTTATATCACGAAAATCGAATAATTTTTTTGTTTATATTATTTAGAGTTATAAATGGTTACAGAAATAAAATTGGTATAGACTAGCCGACAAATGTTATTGAGATTTTTTTTAAATAAAAAAAAATAATATTTAATCTATTGTTTGTTATTAAAATTGTAATAACAAAATGTAATGTCCTTATTCCTTATGTATGGTATATGTTAAAACGAGTAGCTTATAAAATTAAATGATTGTCGAACAATTTAGACAAAACTTTCAAAGATTGTTTTTAGAAATATCAGGAAAGTTTAGAAAGTATTTTTAAATACGTTGAAAAATATATCAAGGGATATATCTAATGGGCTATAGTTTGATTGCTCATATACAATATACATCTAGTATTAATGTATTATACATAAGTTATGTATTTAAATATTTTTTGTTGATGATGGCAATAGTTCAGATTGGTCAAGATATTCTGTTATATGACATTTATAATTCCCATAAAAATGGCGGATGTTGACTTTACCTGTTATCAGTTAACATCGTATTTATATCATCTGTGTAGTTCATATACGTACACAACAATAATATGAATCAGATGATACTTAGGTATTAGTTATTTGTCATGACCGTGTCTTTCCGACCCGTTTTTTTAATATTTTTTACAGACGTTTAAATCGTAACGTCATTAACCATTACAATATTATAATATATCATATCGTAGGGACGCTCCTCAGTTCAACGGCAGCAGCAGCAACAGCAGCCCGATCCCGGTGACCAATAACCATCAACTCAACCACCAGCAGCACGTCACTGCGCGACCAATCGGCAACGGTCTGTACGGTTACGAGCGGTCCGCCCAGTCGCCCGTCAACAATTTCTGTCGCTTCCCGCCGTCGCTGGTCGACAGCGCGTCCCCGTACGACTGGGACGAGTCGCACGACCTCGTGGCGCTCGACCAACAGGTGAGGGCGATGTTCTCTGTGTACTGTAGAGTAGAATATATATTGTTATGATTTTATTAATAACCTAAGTCGATGCTTGCATCTTCTCGAACGTGATGTGTACTACGTACACGATTCACGGAACTAAAATTTCTTAAGCGGAAGGGCTGGTAGTTGGATCATTGTGCAAGATTAGGAATTGTGTAAGAGAAAATTTATCGTCTTAAAAAATCTATATCTGTTACCTAATTTCATAGTTATTTTTCACGTGAATATGTGTTATACACTTATACCTACCTATTAAGAATAGGATAGACAGTGGCTAACGTATAATATTGGTTTAAGTTAATTAATCATTGTTATTGCGTGTATTTATCCTATTGATGTATTTTTATATATTTAAAAAATCTCTTCGTTCGGAAGCATTCACCAACAATCCAAATTTTTCCATACCTATTTTATACCTATATGCATACCTATTACATACCTATTTCCATACCCAAGTAGAATAATTTCCACAATTTAATTATTATTTATTTTGCATCACATAATATATTCGATAAATTTGAACTTTATTTGATAAAATTATATAGAATATAAATCCAATTTCAATCCATAACTTTTACTTCTTAGCTAGAGGCCTAATTACTAAGTACTAACCTAATCACTGACCTAGAATGTCTATGACAATATTGTGAATATTATTATTTACTATAGCCTAAAAGCATACCTACTGTTATAAACATATGATATAATGTAATAAGGCACAATAACCTATTAGAGCAGTTCAGCTCGAATATAAATTTAAAACTAAATTATTGCGAAAGAGTGAAAGAGAGACAGATAGATGGAGTGCGAATAATAGAAAGAGGTAGCAGCGTGGAGACTGTGTAAACACCACCGAAAAAAACACACATTTGACGTACCACGAATTACGAAAGTTATTTTAGAGTGACGAAAACATGTTCCAAGGTAAAAAATTAAAAATTGTAAAAATTAAATTCACGAAAACCGTTTAATAACATAATATACGTTCCGGGTGTTGTCTGCGAATATTGGAGGGAGGGGTCGACAGTACAAAAATAGCCTGGCTTTTAATTTTCAGGGATAATTTCACGTTTCATAAAATTATGTATTCCCCTTCATCATAACATTTTATGATATATATATATATTCAAGGAGATTCTCTAAAGGTGAACATTCATTTTCTTGTTAAGTATTAGATAATGTTTTTGGAACCTTTTTAAATAATTAACTAGTCTTTAAAAAATCATTTTTTTTTTTAAAAAATTTCAATAAAAATATTAATATTTATTATTAGAATATAATTCTTTAAACTTTTAATTCCTTTTAATGACACTATGATAGTATATATTTATATTTTTTCTAATTTTAAAGTAGACTATTTTTATATTTGAAATCGAATTTTGAACGAGTTGTTAGTTATAGGCACTATTCAAAAAAGTAAAAAACAACCTAAAAAATTAAAAATTAAATAATATTCCAAAAATGTTTTCTTTAATAAGTTAAAATAATATGCAAAAAAATATTTCCAAAAACATTTATATATTTTTCTATATAATGAGTAATCATGTAATCACACTGTAATAAAACTCACGCTCCTGTTGCCGTTAATATTCACCGTTGCAGTTGACATAAATAATAATTGATTTATAATGATTTACTCGGGTGTAGCATTAGTATTGTATTAGTAGATAAAAATTGCTTCGATTCATACAGACGACTTCTTCACGATATCATCTCAGAATATAATATGCTGTTTTTTCTTTGAATTTTTATTTGACCATTTTTATCGACGTATAATTGTTACAAGTTACTAATCTAGAGTCTAGATTTAGTCGCGCAAGTTTTAAAATTGGGTCGCGATAAGTCTTCTTTTTAAAATAAAAATTAAATTTATAAAATTATACAAGGTAAACAAATAATTTTTTAATTATTAAACTTAGAAAATCAATAAATGAAAATACCTACTAAAATGTAATTTTTATTTATTCAGTTTTAATAGTATTACTGCAAAGCATTTAGCAATCTTAGCTTTTTTACAAAGCTTACGTGGGTCTCGAAAAATGTAGGCCTAAAAAAGTGGGTCGCGAGTCCAAAAAGGTTGAAGACCACTGATCTAGACAATGGTTTTGGAGTTCAATTACCCTGTAAAATAAACACGACGTATTTATCAATGTAAACGGTAAAATTATTTCCTAATTTATTGTAGGTACATTCTGGTATTGGTTTAAAGCCATTTTGTGATGGTAAAATTGTGTTTGAAAAACAACCATTTACCATTTTTATACCTACTATAATACGTTCGTTATAATATTCGATTTTTTTTATAATAAATAATAATAATAATTACAATTTATGAGTTGGTATAATTTCCTACGTTGGAAATGTATTGCTTTAAACGTCACAAAAAAATAAATCATTGCCAAAAGTCAATAAAGTCATTATTTTAGTTTTCATAAGATAGTTAATATATAGGTAGGTACTTAAAAATAAGTATTAAAGTATATGTATTAAAGTAGATACCAGAAACAATTATCTCGATGGTCGAAATACCCAAGTATAAATATTAAATTAAATTCATTACATAATGTTGTATTTTGTATTTATTTATTTAGTTATACTACAAATTACTGAAATTTATCAAGTTTATATAAATAATATTAGCTGACAAGAAAAAATATTGATATTAATATGACCAGTATTGTGTTTTACATATTTTATAATCACTTAACTTCATGGTTGGTATCAATATTGATGATATTTTGAAATAACAATGGTAATGAATAATTTTTTGTCGTTAAACAAAATATGAGTAAGCTATAGTTGAATTTAAAAAAATATATTATATTAGAATTTGTAATTTTATTTTGGCACGTACATAGTTAAAGGTCGTTTAAGCAGTTAGCACACATCTAAAAATATCTTTTTAGTTTTATTTTTTGTTAACTTAATAATAAACCGTTTGTATATTAATCGGTATGACATTTTAATTAAAACCCATTAGTATCTACTTTTTTCATACAATTTAAATTACTTACTTTGAATTTTTTTTATTATTTACCAAATAATCGTTCTTACTATTGTAATTTAGCATAATTTTGATGTACATGCGGTTTATCACTACACAGTATTCGTATGGATCATTTGTTGACAATATATAATATAATGTGACCTACTGGCAGTTATTGGCGAGTTGTAAAACGATTTAAACACAATTGAAATAATTGGCAACGAACTAAAGTCCTATGATACGTTACGTCATCAATTATGCAGTCTAGTCATTTTTTATCGTTCAATAAAACTATCTTAGGATTAATCTAGAAATATACATCATGATATTTGAGATAGATCGTGTCGGGGTATCTATAATACTTGAAAAAAAAAAATGAACAAAATCGCTACAGTGGATATTTCAAAACATAATCAAGTGATTCTTAGCTTAACCTCATTTACGATGCGATTTGATATTGTGATAGGTAATACGACTGTGTTATATTATAAATTATAATTTATAATTTACTGTAAAGGGTTTTATTTACGAATAGTGTTTTCAATTCGGATTAATAATAATATTGTATTTGTATAGTGTATATCTAATATTTGCGTATTGGTTTACGGTTGGTTATTGAAATTCCCCAAAAATGCGTATTACATTATGTAAATTATCATCGAAAACGATAATTTCTATGATTTTTTTATGTTAATGAATACTCACTTTTGACGTTTCTTCGAGATCGAGTAACGCGGTTTCTCCTCGTTTTGAAGATCAAACGGAAATAAAAATCGTGTTTAGAACGTATTGTGCAACGAATGTCTAATCGTGACACCACGCGCCGGTTGTCCGGTGAATATTTCGGGACGACCGTAGTAATATAGTTGAACTTTCTAAGACCAATATTTTTAAATTTGGAAGGGATGTGATGAGTTTTGTACAAACGTATTATAATATGCTCTAGCGAGCCTTGGGCTAAATAGTCCAATGGAACAACATGTTTCGTGTCGCAAAACAAAATATAACACGAATAATTATGATGAAATTTATTTTGTTGAATTATTTTGGATATGAACCAAAAACACACAGGGTTATTTTTAAACCCCTTTCCGCGTTAAGGCCTCTGACTAATCTAAAATGTGTAAGTACCTAGACTAGAATACTTTCTATGTAATATGTATATTGTATATTGTATATATAGAAAAAAATGAAAATTTGATGTATAGGAAAATTAGTTAATTAAAAAAACCTTAAAACAAATAGTGTTTTATATATTTGATTTTTATTCACTCACTGCATTTAACACCTAAATGATTCAAATAAAATTTAAAAAAAAAAATTAACGTATAGCATGTTTACACTAAATTAAGGAAATGATTATAAATTATAATAATTATTTATAAAATTTACCTACGAGCTACAAATGTAAAATATATCTGTGCATGGTTATTAATTTTAAATTATTAAAATTATTTGAATTATTTACTAAATTAAGTGTAATTATTCATGGTGTTACACTTGCTAATTTATCAAATAAAGTTTAAAATTTAAGTTTTACAAATTGTACCTACCTACTCAAATTTTTATAATCTTTAACACAGAATTCAAGAAATCTAAGATTTACTTATTTATATTTTATACTATAACGTGTTAAAAGTGCATAATAAAATATGATAAAATTTTGATAAATTTAATTAATTCATACAACTTATCATTATTATTTTATATACTATGCTTACATAAAATATTGCCCATATGTTCTGTACAAAACAAAATATATTTCTTTTGTATAAATCACACCACTCACATCCTTATACCTATTGTAGTTATGGAATAAGATAAAATTACAAACGTTATACATTATTAACAAAGTTCGGGACTTTATGCGTTTATTAATAATTTATTAATATTTAATAATATAATTGTTTATTAAAAATATCATTAAATGTGTGTCAGGGTTTGCAGATCGAATAATACCGTTAAAAATAACTACATAATATTATCGCAGCTCGACATGAGAATAATTATATCAACGCCCGTCCTCGAAATTGATAATAAATACAAATTTTGAGGAATGTCGCGAAATTTGTATAGTATCAAATTAAAATCGCTCGTGCATAATAATAATACAGTCTCCTCCTAGCCCATGGAAAAACGTCCGGTTGTTAATTTTAGAAAACCCTCGTAAGTACCCCGCGGAGTCTGCCAAGCCGCGTGGGCGATTCCCACACTATATGTTAACTGGTACACACCGACCAAGACGAAGCTCGCAGTCGAAGGGAAACCGTTGAAACCGAAAGCAACCAACAATATCATAATACAGCCCAAGTTTTCATCCTAGTGTTACTGTGAATATATCTATCCCCCATAATATAATATAATTCATTTCTACTTTAAAAATAAATAAATAAATAAACTTTCAAAATGATGATGTCTCACATTGATCCGGAACAAAACGTTTACGAGCCCGAAAACGCTTTGCTATGGGTAAGTGTCGGATACTGTTTATTATTTTTTTTAGCATCGGTATCGATAATATAACGCGTACATTTCAAAATGTATGGTCTACGATCGCGTGGTTTGTACCTATAACCTGATATTATGTCGCGAAGCGTATTTACGAATAGATTTGCATAGAAATATACGGCAGACAGATTATTATAACGACCGAAACGTTTTTTTCGTAATAATATCACGTTCAATTGGGTTTTCAGCCGTACAGAACGAACCCGTTGGTTTTGCCCGGAGCCAAGGTCAAGAGGGATCCACCAAAGACCGAGTCGTACTTACGCCACCATCCCAACCCGATGATGAGAGCGCATCCGTCACACCACGATCAACCCATGGACACGCTGATGAAACAAAAGGTAAGCGCTATCTACAACTATATCGGGTCTAAAAAATATACGGTCACGGGATTATATGACGGTCCTATATATG
This sequence comes from Schizaphis graminum, assembly GCA_020882235.1. Taxonomy (NCBI): domain Eukaryota; kingdom Metazoa; phylum Arthropoda; class Insecta; order Hemiptera; family Aphididae; genus Schizaphis; species Schizaphis graminum. The sequence goes on along the minus strand of CM037032.1, from coordinate 85,424,465 downwards.
CATATAATTGATAGGTCACGGACACGGTGTTGCAACGGATAAGCAGCGAGGAAGCCAGGACAAGACCCGGTAGACAGGTTAGGGATCCTATACAATATATACATATAATATATATATATGTTTATGTTATATATTATATGCAATTACTTATCTGTGTCGTCCTGCTTAAAGTGTACATTTGATTATGTGTTCGGCCAAAATAAAATATAATAATAATATCTGTTTTGTAATATTATTATAGGTACCTACTATATATGATATTTTATTACTATAACAAACACGGTTAAATATTATAATTGTATTTATCGGCCACGCGGCCTTTTGCCTAAAAAAAATATGGGCCTTGGGAATTTTGCTTGTTGACTTATTGCTTTATCGATAAAATTTCCCCTTATAGATTTTAGGTTTAATTTATAATTTTTTTTTATAGGTGGTACACAAACAGTTCAACTCGCCAATCGGCCTTTACTCTGAAGAAAACATCGCTAATTCAATCAAATCGCAAACAGGATACACTCCGTAAGTTTTTTAAAAATAATTACTTATTTCATTAGGTTTGAGATAAAATTATTTAAATAGATTTTCGCCATAATATTATAATTACTCATGTTGGCAACGAACTAGATGGTGAATTAGCGATTAATATTTTTGACCTTGAACACGCTGCCATAGCAATCGATCATAAATTTCAAAAAAATATATATTCGCGAAAGGTTTTGTTTACACATTATACGCATATAGTCTATGGCTATTTATACACTACACTAAAGAACTGGCCCAGTGAATTTTATCTGCCCGGTGCCTCTATTTTTGTTCCGTCTGACCTAAATTGACCGTGACAAACGTTTCAGCGGTCTTGTATAATATACTGTTCGAAACCAAAACGTTCGGTTGGCCAGTAGTTATATATAGTTAAAGTTAACGACTAAAGTTCAACCATTTAATTGTGTAAACTAATGTTTAGGGAAGAGGAAGAAGAGAAGTATGGTCGTTTGAGGTAAATAGATGCATGGAGCATGTGTGAGAGATAAAATGCATTTTGGCAAGGGAATGTTATTAGCAGCATGTAACTTAGTTGAGCACTAAGTAAAACTTAGGTTTACGTGGACTCATAGAAACACTAGTCCTTGCATATTGCTATAAGAACTAGTTTATGATAATAATATAGAAATCAAAGGAAATAATTTAAAACGCTTTTTGATGGATTATATTTAGTGCCTTAGTGGTATCTTTCTAAACACGGCATAATATGGTAGTTGGACTAATGACTTTGCTTATTTTATGACCAAAGAACTCGTACTGCATATCTAATCTCAGTATTTTCATTGACCTATCCTTCCTGGAAACCAAAACCAATCTCAAACACAACCATCCATCCTAGTAAATTCCGCTATTAATCCTGCATACATCTATCTATATGAATACTGACTAACACAATTGTAATAAAAAAAAATTCTAACATTTCTTCTGTTTTTCTTTTTCTTTTGACTTAAACCATATATTTCTTCTTCACACATTTCTTTACTAACACCTTCCCCCTCGAAACTTTCCCCCATTTTCTGACCACGAAATATAGGCACAAGAAAACAGTGCAGTACGATCCAGCTAAATCTGAAACGTATAAGGCGATCCAAGAATCAGAACACGGAGACTTCCACGCTCAAGAGATATCGAAGCCAGTACAACCGAAAGTATTCACGCCTGTCCAAGGAACTGTAAAAGTAAGTTCGATTGTTTTATATATCGTCTATTATTTTTTTATATCTCACAACCGTTAATATTTTTTCCATTGTATTTACAGAAAGCTCCGATTAGCAACGGCCATGGCCATCAAAATCATAATGTAAGTATTTTCAAGTATAAACATATCAATTATCTAAAAATAAAAGAGGATTTCTTTATTATTATTATTCATTGTTGCAAATAAATAAATGTATGATTATTTAATATTTCAGAAATTGTCAGCTCCTTATCATCCAAATCCAGGAGTAAGTACATATTATGTTATTATTACTTCATTATTTTAAACTACTCACTACTTAAATTAAATTTTTACCTACTGAATAATTTGACTACTTCAACACCAGTACATCATAAATAATAATTAAACTACCTATATAATATTTTTGAATTTAATTTTAACTTTAAAAGTCTTAACGTATCCATTATTTCTAATTGATTTTATTTTAATTATCTAATCAAAAGATCAATATAATTTTTTAATCAAATATTTCTATTTAAAATAAATGGCATTACAATTTTTATATTAATTTGCTTAAAATATTTTATTGATAGTCAAGTTATTTGAAATCATATTAATTAAAACACCATTTTAAATACAATGTGGAACATATTTTGGAATAACACCAATCAAAAAATGTATTTTCAATCAAAATTCGATTACTTATATAATAATATTGTTCAAATAAAAATATTCAGTTGACGTTTTATTATTTGTCACTAGAACGGAAGGCTAATTTAATTTTTATAAATTTTAATTGTTTAAAATTATTAAGTTACGATAGTAGGTATAATGATTTTATTTATTTTTCCTCCATAGCGTGTATCTCCACAACCTCATCCGACTGCACCACACCCAAATGTAAGTGTTAATAATTTAGTTTTTACAATAGAATAAGTTGGTATAATCCTATGGTGTTTTTACAGGCCAATTACGTTTCCACTGAAGAAATTCATCAAAGCGGCAGTTTCAAGCGATTGATGCACATGGTTATGACCGAAAACTAGGTGTGAAACCCAAAATAAATAAATAAATAAGCTATTCAATTATTATATTTAAATTTTAATGGTATAAGACAAAAATGTTAGAAAAGAGATGTGTATTATTTAAATCATTTAACATTTTTATACTTTCGTCTGTATATATTTATATAAATTGTTATCGACAATATTAATTTATTACTGTGACTAATATATAATAGTTTAATGTACGTAATAACAAACGTAAATTATTATTATTATTATTATTGCATATTATTATTGTTATTACTTATTATTGTTATTATTATACGCAATTTATTTAAAAATTGTTGAGTGTAGAATCTAGTCACACTTATAAAAAAAAATTAGACTAACAATCTGAATATTATAAAACTATGTTATATAATTTATGTTATTTTCAGATATTACATAATCTGTTATGTTTAAAAATTAAATAAATAAATAATTTTATTTATCATATCATAATAATAAAATTGCATTGTTTATTTTTAGTAAGTATGGTATTTAAAAACCCACTAAACATATAATATTATATAGACATGGGAAATATGAAATAAAATAGGAGTATTTTAGCGAGTATACCAGCCTTCAGTACAAATAAACTATCAATATTCAGTTGAAGATTAAATAGTATCTATACATCGCGACAATTTTAACCGCTGTATGCACATACGAAAAAGACGATTTGATTTTAAAAATTTTAAAACTTAAAATCAAAATTAAATAGGTAGGTAATTATTTTATAATATATATGATCGTATAATATAGGTAATTTGGTAAATTTTTTTTTATTTAATTTTTATATTAGGTTATTTATTATTTTAATTATTATTAGTTTAGAGATCGGAATATTTATGAAAATTATATACCTATGTAATGTGTTTAATATTTATTTACTTGAATTTTTTCCAATCAATGTTAATATTATACATTTGAAGCTAAAATGAAACTATACAAAAAAACAATATTATAACTATATTATAACTACTTATAGTGTTTATTATATATTAAAATTCAATATTGTACAGACAATGCGACCTAGATTTAAGACTTCGAAAATAATAATCATAAAAAATTAAAACAAGCAATATTTAAAATTTAAAAATGCATAACAAAAATACTAATGTATTATTGCATCCTATCCGTTCGGTTTTATGATTAAAATTCTCACCTTTTCTATTATTATCCAAAAATGTATTGGGATGAAAGTTGTTTTTCTACATTATCCGTTGGAGAGGTGGCAACAGTAATGTCGTGACGCTCTATTAAAGTGAAGCGTATTTAACGACCTGTGGTCTCTGGATCTGGAATCAAGACAATATTTTATTTTTCACATTTTATTATAGAGCGAACTACATAAAAATTCCAACAGGCATCATTACGTTTCTTCGCACGGATAAAGTCACGCTCAAATCATTGGAATATAGTTCAATGAGACATCTGTCGACTTATACAGGACTATATTTATAAATGACTATACGATGTAATTATAAGTAGGTATATGAGGAGCCGAATGAGTTGAAAAATGAGTGAACTGTCTGTATTTCATCACTAACTCGATTTTTATTGAGCTTACATATGTCATATTTTATATACAGTTTATATTATCTTTTTATTTAAATGTACTGTAGGATAATATTATTGTGTATTACTCTATGATAATATGTACCTATCTACTTTTTAGTGGTATTCTTTTTTTGATATATTTAACGAATAACGGCACCAAGACAACTTTAAATATAATACCTTTATTGGTAATACTTTTATCTATTTAAAAAATTTATCATAGTGATTTTTTATTTATTTTTACTACAACTTAAATTTTTAATTCCATCATATGTATTATACTATATCTATTAGTAGTATGTATTTATATATTCACAGCACTTTTTAGTAGGGAGAAATTTAAGTTTAAATGGAACTATTTCCATCAATGTCGTTTATTTTGCCATGACGTAATACATTTTTTTTTATATCTAAGTATTATTCATTATGATTTATGAGTTTTCTGGAAAAATAACGACATTTTTAAGGTTTTATTCGTGATATAATGCACCTACAACAATTGTAGCAACTAAATTATTATTTTCAAACTTGGTTTTAACATATTTATCTTTTGTGATATCGCGTAAAAATTTTACTTTTGATAACACTCCTTGGCTTCTCTTTTCTACAATTCCAACAATACAAACAATTTTATATCTGAAATAGTATAAGAAATTAAATGATAGGTAACATTTAGTTTATCAAAGGTTCGTTTCCTAGCATCCTAAGATCAAAATCTCAATTTTAAAATGTTTACGTAATGTTAACTAGTATATGTAACCATTTTAAAACACAAAACAAAATTATAAACACACATATTTTTTAGTTATTGAACGCTAGAGTAACTTAATTCAAGAACAAAAATCCCTAAGCTATTAAAAATTTTAATTTGAAGATTATTCAACTTTATTTATTAGTTGATAATTTAGAGTCTAAATTTAGATTGATATTAATAATTATTGCTTTTGAAAAAATAAATTATAAAACAATTATTTTTTCGTAAGTGTGAACATTCTTAAAAAATATTTTATGCGTAGGCCGTACTGTGAAATGTTTTTTCGTACAGAGTCGTACATGTTGTTACATACAACAGGTGGCATATGAGTTACAGATTGAACTACATTATTATACTAGGAATAGACTTGTGATTTCTGGAAACATGTTAATTGAATGATTGTGTCATTATCTTTTTTATTTGCATGTATTATAAACTATAAAGAATTATGATTATTGATTACAATTCACCATAATGTACAAAAGCTATTTAATTTAGATATTAATCATTAATCAACATTATTATTAATATTAATTTAAATTAACATTCAACCTGAAAATTTAACACTTTTATTCAAATCTTATCTTGTTGTGGCCTGAGCAATAAAATAAACACTTTCGGGGTACACTGCTTTTCCATTTGTCTAATGAAGAAAATTAGCATTCATTTTAATAGTATTTTGATATTTTAACCTTTAAAAATAATTCGAATAGTTTTTATATAGGTAAAAAAAGTTTCTATAGTTTAATATTAGAAAATATAAAACCTAATGTATTTTAATCAAATCTTTCATTGAACGAATTAATCTAATAAGTAATACAATTACTTATTAAAATATAAAAATAATTATTTACATGTATGATAAAATTAACTAAATTAATTATTCTAGTAGTTAATATTTTAAAATATTATGTATCGTAATTACGATGAGGTAAGCTTTATAATTAAAATATTAAATGATTTTACCTATCAAATTCCATTTCCCGAATTTTATTTCTTACATTATATGAAATAATAGAACAGATTTGTATTGCTTCGTTTGGATCATATTTGGTTTCGTTGTTGAAATGGTTTTCAATTTCAGTTTTTAATACTACTTTGGCTAGACGTTCATCAAATGGTTTTTTCGATTCCATTCTGTACGTGTTTTCATACTTAATAATATTTTCCTGTTTTTATAATTTATTTAATTTATTTCTAATTATCAACACCATTAAATATCTGCTCATTATATTATATTGGTAAAGATAAAAGTAACTAATAATTTTGAATGAATTATTAAATAGGTAAAAATAAAATTAGCAACTGCTTATTTTAGATTCTGAACGGAGTGATGAATGTATTGATTTTACAATGATGTGTGTTTTTTTTTTTTTTTGTTTTTTTTTTTTTTTTTGTGTCTGTGTACAGCATAACTAGTCGAAATAATACTTCAATTTCAAACTTTGGGGATGGTTTCCGATGGAAAAGTGGATATCCTTGGTGCATTATAGAGGTGAAAAGTAAACATTCTCAAACAGTTTTCAAAAAAATCGAGAAAAACAAAAAAAAATGACAGAAAAACGGGAATTTTTACGCAAAAACAGTTTTCGACAAAACCGAAATTTTTATTTTGCTATAACTCAAAACCTAATCGATGTAAACACTTGAAATTTTCACAAAATATTTATATTAGCGTTCTCCATACACAATTAAATTTTCAAAGAATTTTGACTTTTTTTGAGCTATTTATAGACAATTGAAATTTTTAATTTTTTTTAGTATTTTATTTTAAAATAACGATAAAATTTTTTTGACCGGCCAGAAAATCTTGAAAATTTAATACAAGGTTTCTTATAAGTTGTTCTTAAAGTGATAAAAAAAAATCCGAAATCGTTAGTCACAATTTTTTTTTATAAGTGCTTAAAGTTCGAATTTATACGAAATATGTCGAAATTGCGAAAATTTGCAAGTAATTTTGTGGTTGAAAAATCGTAAAATTTTTTTCTTTTAAAACTAAGTTTTGAAAATTTGATACAAGGTTCTCCATACATATTTCTTTAATTATCCGTAAAAAAAACTCTACCGGATTCAGACAAAAAATTTTTATGAGTGTTTGAAATTTAAATTTTTACAAAACCGCGTTAAATAACGGTTTAGCCTCAAACGGTTTTTGGTATTTGTTGTTATTCAAACAGTATAAGTCGTAAATACTTGAAAATTTTACCAGTTATTTAGATTGCCATTTTCTTTACGTGATTTTATTTTCAAAACATTTTGACTTTTTTTGAGCTATTTATAGACAATTGAAATTTTCAATTTTTTTTTATTTTTTTTTTATAAATGTTGATAAAAAAAATTAAGCTGGGACAAATTACTTGAAAATTTAATTGAAGGGTCCACATAACTTGTTCTAACTCTCATTCAAAAATTATAAAAATACATAGGCACAATTTTTTTTTATTAGCATTTGAAGTTCAAATATTGACAAAAATTCGTCAAAATCATGAATATTTTTCACAGCTAAGAATTGAAAATTTAATACTATACTGTCCATAAGTTAAGCTTAGAACAATTATAAAAAAGTTTGATAATTATTCAATTTAAAAAAATTTACGAGTGTTTAAAGTTTTAATATTAATTTGAAATCAAAAATACACGTGTAAAATAACGTTTTACTACTAAATAATTTTCAATTTTTGTTATTTTTAAAAAATTATTAAACGTTAGATCTTGAAACTTTAAATTAAATGTTTGAATTTGTTTCAAAATAGAATATATGATAATATTTAAATATAATATATCCGAGACTGACAAATCATCTCCGTTCAGAATCGTTTTTCGTATACAATGATACCTATCATTGCATTCAAATTTAACCTAGCCTAGTCCGAGGTCCACCTCACCCCCTAATGTACAGCAGAGCGATACTCACTTACCCGCTTTTTTAACATTGTAAATAGTTCAATAATTAATAAACGATTGAATAAGGTGGGAAAATATTGAAATTTTAAATTATTAAAAGTCAAGTTTTGATGTTATAATTCAGTTCACTTTGTTTTTAGTTTTTTATTATGCGATGTTCTAAGGTAATATACCTATTACGAACAGATCCAGAATGTGATAAAAAGGAATTTGGAATTCATTCAGTCGATTCCTTAGAATAAATCTATGTACAAAGAATACTAGAAGTAGAATTTAGTTCTAGGTTGTAGTTTAATATTTGTGGTTTAATTTAAAATTATATTTATATGCTTGATAATAGAACAAATTATTTTTCAAGATCCAAAATATTAAGAAAAACAAGAAGACGAAAAAATATTGATTTCCCAACAAGTGCGAAAATGATTTTTTTAAGTTTGGTTTCTATGAGTGTTTATGCTTATTTTCTAAATAATCTGTCATTGATTTTAATCATTAAAAAAATATTACTAAAACAACTATATTGAATCCACCCCTTATGGACACCTCCTTTTAACAGATGTTTTTTTTTGTGAACGGGGATATTTTAACTATTATTCAATAGAAAAATCAACAAATACCTAGTGGATATCTATCTTAATTTAAAAATAATAACAAAACGATGATATAAAATCGCTCTTACACTAGTGACTAGTATGTTGGTAACAATGTTTTTTAAAAACCAATATTCTTTACACCAAATTGAATTGTATTTATTAATGTATGTGATCCTTTTTTATATTTATTTAAACATAAATTGTTAAAATAAAAATATTTAAATTTAATATTTAAATATTTATACGTGTTTAATATCTTATCAACACGTTTAATAATAATATTATAATTTATATTAACCTAGCACGTGTTTTTTATTTTTACAATTTTACACTTTATGAATTTTAAAATTTATCCGCTCTGAAGAGCAAACAAGATTTTGGTGATCGATAGATTCCACTATTTAGAGGTTTCGCTGTATTTAACATTTTTCAATTAAAAATTGATAAACATATATCAAATAAATCAAACTTTTATTTAAATTATTTTTTTTAGAGATAAAAAGCAAAAAATGATAAGATATAAAAAAAATTCGTATTTGTAGATAAATACATAATATATTACCTTTGCATTATCAATTAAACTGCTAGATTGGTTCAATGCAATCTACCTTTGATGAATATTATTTAGGATGAAAAACATCATAATATGATAGAAGAAACAAAATGAAGACTTACAAATTAAAAAGGCTTCTACAATAACCATATATAGAGTCAGTGGCGTATTTAGGAAGGGGCCCATAGGGACCTGCCCCCCCCCTTGGCCCGTGTAGTACATATTATAATAGTATAACACAGAACTACTCAGTAATCGACACTCGTATTATACTTTAATACTTTATAATGTATGATTAAATAATGATTTGATATGAAAACCAAAATAAAAATATTAAATTGTTAATTCGCATTGTTTTGCGATACCCAGTACAATATAAATAGCAAAAGATAAAATCGATAATGGATTATTTTGGTGTTATATCTGGTGGGCCCCTCTCTTGGGAGATTTCTGGCTACGCCACTGTATAGAGTTACGATAATATGTAATTAAATTATTTACTTCTGAAATATTAGGATCATCGATATCTTCTTCATTAATCTCTGCCGGATAGAAAGACAAAATACTATCTCCATCCTGCGTTTCATAATGTATTTGTTCATCTATTGATGCTTCATCTACAAACGACATTGTTCGTAACTTAAATAAACTCTAATATTCAAATGCTTATTTTTATTATGTACGTTTTTTTTTTATATTTATTAACAACTATAACGTAGTATTAGTTAAGTAGAAGCTTATTTATTTTTAAAACGAATTGTTTATGTTTACTTTACTGTTTACACAATTTCCAGAGTATCTATTAACAATGTGTTTTCACTTTTCAGTTAGGCCAGTAAATTCAAACATTTTATTGAAAATAGATAGTGAAATTGGATTAATTATTATCATTTTCAGTATACTGAAATCTGATAACTTAACTTGTCGAATTTCATAAGATTTTAGAAATTTGGGATCCTGACATATTTTATAGTACATTGATTCCGTATCCTTAGGGATATTTGTCATTCTTCAACTGACAGAATGGGTGTTTACGATTTTACTTATATCTATAATTTATTTTTTACAATGTTTCATCTGAGTCGTAAAGAAATTTCACTATCTTGTCTCTTTGAGTTAAAACATCGTTTTTAATGTATTTAGTAAAAGTAAATTCATTTTTTTATTATTTATTTATTTACTTATATGCAAAGGTGGGTATTAACTATTTAAAAAGTGAATTATTTTTAAACTTTTTTCAACTTATTATGTCAAGTTCATTTTCTAATCAAATTAATAAATAATAGCTACCAATACTTACAATTATATTAATTGTAATAACTTAGCCTTTCCTAATTAATTTTAAATCAAACAAATTTAACAATTTAAATTACAGTAAACAGTAAATTTATCTACCTGTGAGGTTGTAACTGTAGTTGAAACTATTATATTTATTATCATAAAATCACGCTTTATACAATATTTTAAATAAAAATAGACGAATAACTAATCTTTGGTTTAATAATTTAATTTAATACAAACATATAAATATATAATTGCTCATTTTCCTAAACATTATTCTAGCTAGTGTGCATTAGAATGAATAATATTATGATGCTGTTTTAACATAATGTTGTTATTATTGAAAAACAAATTAAAAGTCGTTAAATTTACTTCGTGTACTCCAGGTAAAAATTAAAAAAAGGATAATTATTTTATTTTTCTCCGTATTAACTTTAAATTTGTAGAGTTGAATATATTGTTTGTTAACTTTTAAATTATAACTTAACGTTCTTAACATTAATTTAACTTAACTAATGACTAACTAAAGCTATTATTTTCATTATGTCGCCCTCCATTTTTGTTTTACATAATAAGTAGTATAACATTATTAACAGTTGTACGCATAAAATAAATCAAATGGGATGGAATGTTATTTGATGATATTAAAAATAGGTTGGGGATCCTGAAACAATAATATGTATCAGCGCTATCAGTTACTCATTCGGTCAAATAGATGGTGTTCTATGATACCTATATATTAGCTGGTAATACAGAAACTCAATGATTATTTGTATATCGTATTAACATATTTACTTTAATTCTTTAATACATATATATTATACTGCTGTAATATTAGCCAAATGTTTCAGAAATCGGTGAATTTTTTATAAAGATTAAAGACTACCTTGTGTCCTTGTCGTATATACATATACGTGTACTTTATATAGGACTACAGTGTTATTTTTTTTAATGTAGATTCATATAATGTTTTGTATGATATATACTTCAACGCCAATATATTGTTATATACGAATTACCAATGTACATCATCAGTGCGCATTTCTGTCGAATAACTGTTGCCCGAAGGGTGGTATGAGCTATGGTAAGTGTTATAGTTGTTATGATGTTCAAGCGTAGGTAGTCATATTCGCTTGGCAACCACGTGTGTAACTACCGTAAACACAATGTGCGGTACGTTTTCTGGTTGCCTATAAATCACCACGCTTTGTTCGTGTTTGCGCAAGGATTTTGTTCCGGAAAATATTAGTGTGGAAAATCGCGGGTCGTCGACATGTCCGAAGAAGACGTGATACCGGGTAAGGAAGGCAGCTGTTCTGCATGTATTTATAATATAATAATCACATAAATTCGACCAATCAATTGTTTATATGACTCGTTGGTCACAATAAAACTTATATGAACATGTTTTATACATATAAAGTGGTTAAAATACGTGAGCTATACGGTATAACGACGGAATATATTATTATTATGAATAATAATAAATATTGAATTTAAATTTATGGCGATCATTAATACTTTCGAATGTCGAAGGAGAATACCATCTCACTAATTTGTCAATTTATCATACATTTCATCGTCCTATAATTGAATTATATAAACATATATTTTATATCTATTGACCAGTTTTAGATTTTTATACTATATTTTGAAGAAACGTTTTCTATTGTTGTCCAAGTGACTCGATATTATTATTATTATATTATACTAGCTGTTATTATTGTGAATTAAACCGCGCGTATACAATAATAATCTGTATACCATAAATCTATACTTTTATAGACAAATAATGCTATTTAAAAATTATTCGTTCATTGTTGATTCATTATATTAGATTCTGAACGAAGTGATGAATGTATTGCTTTTACAATGATGTGTGTTTTTTTTTTTTTTTTTTTTTTTTTTGTGTCTGACTCCAACATTTGGAGCAGTAATAATGCTCCGATTTTTGACTTCAGCCCCTCTTTGAATAGGTACTTGGGGGGGGGGTCAAAACTAAAATTTTCAAACAGTTTTCAAAAAAATCGAGAAAAACAAAAAAAAAATGACAGAAAAATGGCAATTTTACGGAAAAACCACTTTTCGACAAAATCGATTTTTTGATTTTGCTGTAACTCAAAAACTAATCATTGTAAATACTTGAAATTTTCAGCAAATGTTTATATTATGGTTATCACTTTACAGTTAAATTTTCAAAATATTTTGACCATTTTTAAGCTACTAATAGACAATTGAAATTTTCGACTTTTCTAAGTTTTTTTTTCTTCAAATGCCGATAAAAAATTTTTGGGTGGCCAGAAAATCTTGAAAATTTAATACAAGGTTTCTTATAAGTTGTTCTTAAAGTGATAAAAAAAAATCCGAAATCGTTAGTCACAATTTTTTTTTATAAGTGCTTAAAGTTCGAATTTATACAAAATATTTCAAAATTTAAATTAAATTTCATACTCTCATTATGCGTATGTTGCCTAATACTTTTTTTATTAATAAACAGATACTATAAAGTAACCATAGTAACATATAAAAACTATACTATTCGTTTCAAAATAGAAATATGACAATATTTAAATATAATATATCCTAAACTGACAAATCATCTTCGTTCAGAATCGTTTTTCGTATACAATGATACCTATCATTGCATTCAAATTTAACCTACCATAGTCCGAGGTCCACCCCACCCCCTAATATACAGCAGAGCGATACCCACTTACCCGCTTTTTTTTATATTAATTATAATAACTATGTAAATTCATTTTGATGTTTTGTAAGAACAATTTTTATTTTGATATGCCTGTAAAAGTTTTAAAAATGTACCTATTTTTCATATGTTTAAGCAAAAAATCAAAAAATTTTAATTTTTTCTGCACATTTATTATTTGGTTTTTAGTTAAGCATAATTTAAGCTCGATAATAATAATATGATACATTATCATAGTTAACAAGAATTGTTTTCGTTTTCCCCTTAAATTACAGGTGATTTAATCAATATTATGTTTATGCCTACCAATATAATGTCGAGTATAATAATAATTGTATAAAATAAATTAAACTTTGAACATACCTTTATTTATTAAAAAATCAATATTTTTATTAAATACAATATTTATTTGCTTAGTACTTACATAGCATAATAAACACCATATAACGTTAAATAGAAATAAGTGAAATACGTATTATTATTATTATTATTATTATTATGTTTAGTGTTTGATGTTTAAATAAAATAAAATACACAAATTAAAAACAACGAGTAAACATGATGATGACTATAATATAATTATAAAAACAAGTTGGTACTCCAATTGACAATCTCAAAACGTATTTCTTTTACCGTGCGTCGTCTTGTTTTTTCGACCTATAACTACATAATCATTATTGCTCAAAAATTATAAACATATTCTAAGATCATTTGCTTCGTAACTATTGTTTTTCATGTTATCAGTTTCTAATACCGGTAAACATTATAATAATAATATGTAGGTCCGAAAACGTTTAAATTATATTTTACACATGGCTTTAGAGGTACATTTACGTGCAGGTGCTATGCGTTATTTACGTACCTAATATTAAACCACAGTAGAGAAACTGAATAATTTATTTTATGCCATGAAATTATAATATGAAATTTAAATCGGATTTCAGAAACTGGAGCAGTATTCACGTATGGTAAAAGTAGTTTTGCCGACAATATTCCAAGTCATTTTTTCATCAGAAATGATCCAGTGATCGAAATAAGTTGCGGAGAAGAACATTCCGGAATTGTCTGCAGTAAGATTTTGTCATTTCGGGTCACAAACATTATGTCCGCGACACTGTGAAAACTTCCTACACACTATTTTTTCCACTGACGCTTAATTTGCGTGTATACAAGATGATCCATTTAAATGTTTATACTCATTACTGAAAAAAACTTTTTATGATAGTTCTTTTTACATAATTTGATGTAATTTCAAAACAACGTTTTTTATCGCTTTTATTCTCCGAGTGTTCACTTGTTTGAATATGAAATTACATATTTAATTTAATATTTCTAAGGAAAATGGTCAACTAAAATTTAAGACACCAAATAAAGAATATCCAGATATTTATACTAGATAGTAGATACAATTATTAAAATGTTAAAAATGTTAAAAAAAAATGCTCATCCCTGTTTATATCTAATTACTACAAAAATATTTTTCTTTGAAATATGAAATTAAAAATTATTGTTGTCATCAAAATTAGTAAAAATTAAAAAATAATACAAAACTATGTTTTTAAAATAATCACTGCATACACTTAAATGGATTATCATGTATATTAATGATATTTTGTATCTATTTAAACGCATAATATTGTAGTATATAATACTATGTATAAATACTAATACTGGAACTAATACTATAATTATAATTTATAATATTATATATATAATAATGACCATTGAGCAGGTCACTTTCAACCCTATAATTTTAAGAGGTAATAATAATATTTATTGTTACCAACAGACAACAATAGAGTATAGACTCAATCTACTCGGAATTTCAACACGTACTGAACCGTTTATAAGAAATTATAAAGTGACATTACAATATTATAAGTTAGAAATTATAATACATTACTTATATTATCTATTTTATGTATAGCTTTTTAGCAGGATTCGACTCGTGCGCTTTTATTTGCTTATATGTAAACGGTTTTCGCGGGGTACCTACTGTACGTATGGCTCTCTTGACCTGTGTCTGAATTATTAATATATATTACATGCTGTTTTGCGAATGTTATGATTATCGCGTTCACATAGCACCATTAAATCTTCATGAATTATAACCGAGGTGTGTTGACCTCAACTGCTATACAAAGTCTCGCTGCAGGTGTGTGCTGTTTTGAATTAAATTTCTTTTGGTGAAAATACTATATACTTAGCCGAATATATAAACATAGAGAATAATTGTGTAAAATTACTCGAAATATAACATCAAAAAGTATTATTTTAGCTAGACAGTAGACATGTTTGTCATACATTTTAAATTCACGCACCATATATAAACTGTCAATTGTAATGTATAATACGGTTAATATGAACATTAAAATAGTACAGACAAAACGACTATACCAATATATTATACTGAGCATATTCATATTTTGATTTTTTGTCTAACATTATAAAACAATATTATTTGTAAATATTTTTACATCACTAATATTCACTTGTAGATTGCAAGCACGTATTCAGAGGGGGGAGGGGTTAAAATATTTATGATATGAATTAAAAATACATTATTTTATTATTATTTTAATGATAAAAAATGATTCTACTTTAAAAATTTCTGGGGAGATTGAACCCCTAAAATTCCCCTGTATACGGTAAATCGACATTTTATAGCTGCCTAAATACTATGCTCGAAAATCCTCTCCGCCATTTTAAAAGAAAATGGGTCTACTACTTTTTACCAATTTTAAAACTTTATAATGAGCCAATATATATTATATATATTTGTGTAGTACCTATTTGTGTGCAAAATAAAAAATTAAAACAAACCAAAAATATGCTTATTGTATGAATAATTTGGTATGTATTGTATACAATCTTTCTAGTACAGCACTTTTCGTTTTTCATATTCTTCATTTCAAATTCGCACCTTTCTCCGTGTGTTTTTCGCAACCATTCTTTCGAAGGAAAAAAAAATTTTCAGTCCTGTATATAATCAACTATGGCTAACATGTATACATTGCTATAAATTCTACTTGTAGTTGTAAATGATTTACGGTTTATTTTTTTGTAGTTATTTTGTCAATAATCTAGTTCTAATCCACCAACAGCTCGCGTCAAAATATAGTCTCTGTTTTCCGCACTTATTCTTAATTTTATTTCGTTTTGCATATCATATTTTCTGTTGATATTGATTTCAAGGTCTAAGGCAAATAATCAATATCATAATGTATATTATATATATATTGTATATCGTATATTGTAGTAAATAGAGTCTTATGATAATAGTTGTATACACTACATATGAGTCATAATAATATGACATACATTCATACATAAATAATATTATTTTTAAAGTTTAACAAAATATAGTCTTATTTATTTTTTTATTTTTATTTATTTTTCAAAAAGATAATGGACCCCACTGAACATGTTCGTGTGGGATCCGATGAATTCATAATTTGAAATATAAATTCATTAATTACCTACTTAATATAAAATTAACAGATTACAATTTTCAATAAACATTTCTCACATAATTACAATATCAATATAAATAAGTATAGATTTTTGTTATGCCTATATAATATATTAATATTATATTATAATGTAATATTGTGTAAATCGTCTGGTTAAATAATACAATATTTATAAATTATAATACTAAATTTATCAATGATTACTAAAATAATCTAATTGATATACGTAAATAATACAATAATATTATACATTTGTTATGAGTCTGTCTATATTATTTCGTTATTGTAGTAGTCAAATTGTAATTTTTTTTTTTAAGAATCAAAAGAGTATTGAAAGAGATTATGAAACCAAAAATCATATAAACTTTAAAATATCTAAAGTTTTAAAGTTGTAATAATAAGAATTTTATTTTATTAGTTAACACGTTTTAAAAACGCAAATTTTTAATCGATACATTTGATTATTTATTTTATATACTCTACAAGATAAATATTATCGCGTGATAGGGATAAATTAATAACTATTAAAAATATATGACAACTCAAAAAAATAAACACGCACATATTATATTAAAAATTATAATTGATAAAATAAATTTAAATGCTTTTTTGCTGTTAAAATATAATATGTTATGATTGAAAACTTGTTTTTTAGAAAACGGAAGAGTATTTTGTTTTGGAAAAAATAGTTTTGGACAACTTGGCCTAGGACATACGGAAAATGTTTACAAGCCTAATTGCGTTAAAAGTATGGATTTGGACCCTTCGGCAGAAAAATGTATGTACCTAATTGAGAATATTTTTATAGGTTTAAAACCAGAAAAGGTGAAGCATATAGCCTGTGGACGGTCACACACAATTGTTTCAACAGGTAATTTGATTAAATTTTAACTGTCCAGTAGTTGTGTAGTCTTTACTAGCACGCACTAAATATAAAAAAGTGGGTATCCCTCTGCTATATATTAGGGGGTGGGATGGACCTCAGACTATAGTAGGTTAAATTTGAATGCAATGATAGGTATCATTGTATACGAAAAACGATTCTGAACGAAGATGATTTGTCAGTTTAGGATATATTATATTTAAATATTGTCATATATTCTATTTTGAAACAAATAGTATAGTTTTTATATGTTACTATGGTTACTTTATAGTATCTGTTTATTAATAATCAAAAAATCGATTTTGTCGAAAAGTGGTTTTTCGTAAAATTGCCATTTTTCTGTCATTTTTTTTTTGTTTTTCTCGATTTTTTTGAAAACTATTTGAAAATTTTACTTTTGACCCCCCCCCCCCCCAAAGTACCAACTAGATGAATTTTCCTATTCAAAGAGGGGCTGAAGTCAAAAATCGGAGCATTATTACTGCTCCAAATGTCGTCAGACACAAAAAAAAAAAAAACACATCATAGTAAAATCAATACATTCATCACTTCGTTCAGAATCTAATACATAAAATTGCTAAGTGGTTTTTTTTGTGAGAAATTTGTTACCTTAATAGTAATACAATTTTTTTCATGTGCATTTTCGAAAAATAAAAAGTTCTAAAATATTCTTTATACAGACAATATGCGAACGATACAAATTAATTTCAGAAAGTATAGTCTTAACTGAGTTTCGTTCTAAATCGTTTTATAAACACATACATTTTTTGTTGATTATATGTATTATTTACTACGGTATTTCCTGTTCTAAGGTGATCATATAATATTATCGTGTTCAGCACTAACAGTGTTTCATATCTATTAAGTATGTTTAGCGTAAAAAACGCATTCTTCGATTTACAAGATATTCTCAAATCCTTGTTATTATTCATATTATAAAACAACATAATGCAAACAACTTATTTTAAAGCTAAGTTAGTAATGCCAAAATATACACGACGTCAAGACCTCGGATGGGTGACCGCTGTAGATATATGTTTAGAAATATTAGTCATTTCATATAAATAATCCCCACCGGTTAAAGCTTTTTGTTATTTGCACGTACAGATGACCTACAGCCGTGAACCAATTTGGCCGTAGTCATCGTTATCATATCTAAACATATTTCATCTAACTTTGTGATGGATTAATATTAATACGTTTATTATTAAAATATAATATTCTCTATAGTGAATTAGGTACTATGGTTTTGACTTTTTGACGAGTGGCTAATGTAATATAATTGTTTATATACTTAACTGTTTAAATTGCATTCAAAGTATTTCACTTTTGTTTGTACTTTTGTATAGGTACTGTGTTTATTATATACGAAATTACTGCAAATCATGTAATTTTATATTAGAATGTACAACTGTGGTATCTAGGAAGCTACAGATTCTATTATAAGAAATCTAAAAATAAATAAAGTTATAAAATTAGAAAAATTTATTGAGCTTCTAAGTCGACATTTTTATAAAAAATATTGACTCTAGATATATTTTTTTTAGTTAAATATAGTCTTAAAATAATATAAGTTAACTAATATTTTGAATTAAACTTATATCAATTAAAAATGTTTTAACACTATATATTATGATATTTATATCATTTTTTAAATATAATGAATTAATACATTATAAATAATATAATTTTATATATAATATATATATATATATATATAAGTTAACTAATACATAAATGATCGACATTATAGTACAGTATGTTATGTTCTAAACTTCTAACTTCTACATGACATTCGGTAAAATGTAATATAAGCAATAACGCGAATGAGAAATGATCCTATATAGTTACAAGAAATAATTTTACACAGTATATCATTTTTATATTTTAAGTGTTAAAAAAGTGCTGTTGATAATAATTACACAGAATAATATTATTATTTTAATAATATTCTGTGATAATCATAGTCTTTAATTGGTCTTATGAGAATTATTAATGTGTTTTAGAGAATAACATTCTTTATGGATTTGGTGATAACAGCGACGGCCAACTCGGACAATCAGTGACGAATGTGACTTACAGCGACGTGCCCATCGAAATTACCCGTTTCAATGATAAAAATATCATTCAACTATCCGCCGGATCGTATCACACGGCTGTCCTCATAGGTTTTAATAGTTTTGCGTAAAATTATTCACAATAATAGTAATATTAGATATACATTTCACAACATATAGGTGAACTGGTGAACATAAAGTATATAGGATCATTATATTATTTATATTTATTTATGTATATTAATTGTATGGGATAAGTCCTTTACATATTACATACAATAAAATAATAACCAAGGACAACAAAAATATAAATACATATGGTTAAGAATAAAATATAAATAGCCGCTATAATAATGTTGTACATACGAGTATACCTAGAATTTAGAAATAATGAAATAATTTCCGTCACGACTTGGAAACAATATGATGTGATTTGTGCAACTTGTATTTTTTTTTAGATTGTATGTATATATATTATTAGTAAAAAATCTAAAGCCTAATAGTTACGCCTATGATTGTCAACCAGTTTTTCAATCAAATTTCGAACCCAGATCGATAATCCAAACTTTGTGTTAGACCCATATTATAGAGTATAGTTAGACCACTTACAAGGGCACGATAGAGCAATTTTAGTGTATCATTATAGAATTTTAATTAATGGAAAATCGTATTTTTATTCCTATTAGAAAACGGCGATGTTTATGTCTGGGGCTCGAACAGCGACAGACAACTAGGATTGAACTCATTGAACGATGATTCGGTCAACGTTAGTGTGCCGACTATCGTGCCTATCGCTGTACCCGTTGTGTACGTATCGTGCGGGCACACTCACACCGCGTTCGTCACGAGTAAGTTGTAATTCATACTAGCAAGTAGCCAAAACTGTCAAGGTTTTTGATACATACTACTAAACTACTATTGTGTGTTATATAATAAGACTATCCATTGGAATCATAATATTTTATGTGTTTTCGTTATATTATAATATTTGTTGGCGAAAGCCTGTATTTTTTTTTAAATTGTTAATACAAACCGTACCGAAAAACTTTTCTGAAGTTTTTTTGTGTATTAATATCAAATTTTGAACGAATAATTTATTTTATTTTTATTGCGCATCTAAAGTTTAGATGAGTGAATGATGTACCAAGAATTTTGTGGATACAGCTTTAGACTCGTAAGTCATAGGTGACGAAATCTCGCAGTGAGCGCTTCGGATGCTAAAAAAATATTATTATGACTATGATTACGGGGGGCAAAGAGACTTCACCAGCTGGGTACGTTAACTTTAAAATAAAATTGCTATTTTCATAACAATTTCGAGAATACCCTAGTGACACCACCGTAGGTTGGCAAGTCGCATTTAGTAATAGATATTAGTTAAATATTATGTTTGTTATTAATTTATTACTATTATTACCATTTTATATAACGTCAGAAATCGGAGACTTGTATACGTGCGGCGATCGAGAGTATGGAAAACTTGGCCATGGCCTGTGGTCACTTTGTCGAGTCGATACAACGGAGAAGATCGTTAAAGTCGCTTGCGGGGCTAACCACACGATTGCATTGAACGGTAAATAAAATCAACACTATATAAACCGTACACAAATTGTTCATTTCTAAAATATGCTATCGATCTATATGAATTATAATTTATAAATCATAACATACGTAATAATACATAAATTAAATACACACGTGCCTATTTTAGTAGGTATAATAACTAATAATATAAAAAAAAATGTATACATTTCAATGTCTAAACTGATCTTATAGATGCAGGAAAAGTTTTTGTTTGCGGCAACAATGATTGTGGGCAAATAGGTCTGCGAAGTGTTACATCACAAGGTCATCTGTACCCTTGTCCCATTACAAACGAACCGATCGTTCAGATTGTATGCGGCCAGAACCACAGTGCTTTTATTACCGGTGAATAATTTATATTTACACATTTTAATATGCAGGTATCTACAGAGTACAGATACGGTGATCGCCATTTTAAAAACGATTTTCCATCCTTTATTTCGTATTTTAAATAAACCGTAATGCAGTGACGCTATTGCGGAGTCTCTCGAATACATATTTATATATATATTTAGTTTAAGTTTAAATTTTAATAAAAATAGATATTCAAACGAAAAAAAAATCATAATTAATTTGTTTTAATTGAAAAATATTAATCATACAGCCTTTAAACTTTTCGAATTAAATACCTAAATATAATGTATTATTATTTTCTATACGTAATTATATTTTAAAATATTTAGACTAATATTTAGCTATTAATTCTACGAATTTATTTGTACTATTTCAGTATGACAACTTAAATTATACTACATGATATTTTTAGAAAAAATCTGTTTAAATTACCAAATTAAAATAATAATACAAAAAAGACTATCGTTATAGATGCTAATCCTTCCTACCTCCACTTAAAATTGTTCATTGAAATTAAATTTAACATATTCAATAGTCATTACTCATTACAGTGGCAAGTGTACTCGAAATCCATTGTTTTTATTTTATGTAATAAATATTAACGGACAAGGACCTTAATAAAGAAAGTACAATGTGCACAATGATTGGAATAAATTACAAAATAAACATGACAATTAGTATGAATAAGAATATTAGTAAAATAAATATACAAGATAAAGTTATAACAGGTGCTATAGATTACAAATGAAAATATGAAATTGACAAGATACGTTAAACTTATATGGTAAAGGTAAAAGAAGGATCGTAGTGGCTTGACGTTCAACAAAATTAATGATTTATAAATAGAAAAGTCAATTTCCCGCTTATTTTATTTTAAAGTGTCGAGTTATTTGAAGTAAAAACATCTGTAATATTTTTTTATTAAGTACTAAGCATTATAATTTTGAACTATACGCTTTTAAATATTTAAGATTTAACAAATGTTGTATCACATAAATATGACAGTGGTTCCAGCTCTATACTGTTAAAGTATATGCCTACTATGGTGTACAAATAATA
This sequence comes from Schizaphis graminum, assembly GCA_020882235.1. NCBI lineage: Eukaryota > Metazoa > Arthropoda > Insecta > Hemiptera > Aphididae > Schizaphis > Schizaphis graminum. The sequence continues at coordinate 85,401,958 of CM037032.1, read as the reverse complement.
ATGAAAAATAACTATGAATATTTTCTGTTTATTAGTTGTCCCAATATAATCATTTCTCCACTATTAAGCCACTGCATGCGAAAGTTAATACTATATAATTTCAATAGCTTTTAAAATATTTTGTGATTAAACTGTGTACGTATTTTCCACTTAATTACCTTATGTATATTATATCTAGTAACTATAACTAATTTAATCAAATATTTATTTAATTATCGTCTCAGCAAGCGGTAAACTATTTATGTGTGGCGATGGAAAATACGGAAAACTCTGCATAGACGACAATCAAATAACAACTCCAATGCTCGTATTGGCGTTCGTAGAAAAAAGTTTAAAAGTACAGATGGTATATATTATACATTATTATCCACCAATAGATATTTGAAATATCCTAGATTATTTTATAGTGTTTTTAATTTTTTTATAGGTTAGTTGTGGAGGGAATCATACTTTAATTCACGCCGAGCCAGTCGAAAACGATCTCTCTAATAATAGTTTACAACAAATAAAATTATCTGACTCGTTACCTCCATTAAGGGTTTCGAAAAAGATAATCGAAGAACGAAAAGAGAATATTGAACCATTTGCGTCGATTACTCCGGCTAATGATAAAGATTCAAAAGTGTTAAACATCATCAAAGAAAGCGCAAAAGTAATATTATATAGTGTACAGTACGATTATCTTTTAATACTGGTGGTTATGTACAATATTGTTTTTTTTTTTATTATTAAAAATATCAGGAAATCAACACAAATATGATCGATCAACAAATTAAAGTGGATAAAAAGTCGTTCAATGATAATATACCAAGTACTTAAACTATCTATATTCATATATTATATTTACACATTATAGAATAGAGTATACCTACATCATATTATTGTTTATTTTATTTCTAAATTGATATTTTGCAATATTAAATTGGGTTACTTAAATAATTTTTAATAATAATTCTTAGTAAGAGAAATGTTTATAAATATTATTTTGAAAACTTGAAGTAATAATAATAAAATATAAATCAATAGATTTACGTAAGTTTGAATTAGGTTAGGTTATTAACAGTGGTATAACTCAAAACTGAGTTTAAAATTAGTAGGGGGATATAATTTATTCACTAAAATTGATAACATAACGTCATAACATATTTTTTTTTGTTTTTACACAAATTTTAAAATTAATATTATGGTTTAGAAAAAAATCGTTGGTACTTTTTTTTTTTTTTGACTCTTCACGCTGTATTTTATATTAACAATTATTTTATACTTATATAATATATATAATATATAATATTTATTTATTACTTACCCATATATAATTAAATAATATTAAGTAAATACATAAGAGTTCATTAAAAAAGTGCTATAACTTGTTTAAAAAAAATGATGTAATGATAAATCATAAAATAATATTACCTATTGGATAATTTTTGTTAACTCAGACAATGCAATGGCATTGGCAATACGTCAATATTATATAGTAGGAGAAATATTAAATAAATGTAGGTAGGTACTAATTACAATAATTAGTAGAAAGTAATGTTTTTATCTTATACATTTCTGTTAAATATGTTTATTAAATATGTTAGGAAATTTAAAGATTTCTACTGTTGAAAAATCTGGGGAGGGTTGTGCAAAACTAGTTTTTTCTTCCACCTACTGTAAAAGTATTATGATATCGCATTTAAAATCTAAAATTTATCTTATCAATTTTTCATATTTGCTGGATTTGACTTGTTACCTATAATAATAATAAATAAATATTATTCCTTAAAAATATGGTATTAATATATTAAATTATTTAAGTATTATACCTACCTCGTGTATTAATCAAACATCATGTTTTTGTAGCAGAAATAAAAATCACAAATATAGATGATAAATCAGTAGAGAAAGAAGGAAAAAACACTAACATGTTGGTTACTAATGAGAAAAGCGAAAAAAAATTAGTAAATAAATCAAAATATCCTAAAAATGAGAGAGTACGGGTAAGTTTAATGACCTATTAAATCATATAAAATTAATATAACATATTTTTTAATTATTGACAAAAATATTCATTGTTTTTCATTTCAGTCTCGCTTGTGTATAGTCATTTAAAAAAAAGGATACATACTTATTACAATATATTATTAATTATTATCATATATATTATATAAATTATATTACTTGGACAACTTTTAGTTTTACATAATTACAATTTTAATACATACCTACTATGATTATTGACTATTTAATATAATTTTATTATTATTATTACGTTTAATATCATTGTTAAATTAAGATTTATATAGTATTATTATATTCATTTAGATACACTTTAAACATTGTCAAATTGAGTGAAGGCCATTAATTTATTTAATTTTTTTTTTCAACATTGCTCTAAGTCTAAATATTTTTAGCTTATTTCGAACTGTAGAAAATATAATACATCAAAGATTAAATCTTAAATTTATTAATATCTGTTTCAATAACATTCTTCTCAAATGATAATCCGTAATATATATACGGGTGTATGAATCGTAATACAGAAATCATACTGCAGTGACAGTGCGACACGCCTTCGTATGAATTTACAATATTATGCGTCGCAGCATGTCATATAGTCATATAACAATATAACAGTCCCTATATGGGCTATCAGAAAAACTAAACAATAAATTCAACGATAAATAACGACCATAGATCATCAAAAATACTGATATTTATTTTATAATAAATAAAATGTATTTCAAAATAAACAATAATATAATCCTTTGAAATTATCATTTCAACTATTGTCAAATCATCTCTGAAATGTGATTTTGTCATGACTCGTACCATTCTGTAAGTAATAATGTTGCAATATAATAAACATAATATATTCCAAACAATTTGTTTATAATATAACGTTTTAAATGTTTTAATAATATTAATATAACTTAACCATGATAAATATTTTCTGTGGTTACTGATTTATAAGGTCACCTTTATTGTTCTTTGTCCACCTTGAACGTCTATTTAGCACGTCCTCATTTTTATTTCCTACATAAAATTCGTAAACAACTTCTATACATGTATTATATTATAAGTTATAATGAAATAATACATTTTTTTAGAAATATGAACTACAATATTATATTTTTAAGTTTTTTCTAAAAAAAACATTGTTTTAAAAAAAAGGTCACGGTTGCATCTAATGCCCACGCCCTCACCTATATGTGACCCTGGTTTAACACCAGGAAATTAGATAAATTACGTGAATATAATATACTCATATGTTTATATGTTTTAGTATACTATTTATACTTATATTTTATACTATATTATAGTATTCAGTATAGTAGTGTACTAGTGTATATGGTAGGCAGTGCCTGATTTAGGAGGGTACCTGGGTGACTAGTCACCCGGCCCCAATTTGGAGCGGCCCCAAACGTTTTGTTAGTTTTTTTTTTTTATAGAATCATAAAATTTAAAAAAAAAATAATACAAATTGTCATAATATTATATAACATTAAATATTATTTATGATATTGACTTCGTAGTTCGTACATTATTTACGCTATAAGCCTATAAATTATAAATATTATATCAGTGGTCTTCACCAATAATAATTATTAAAAACTAAAAATAACAAAACTAATAAACATAATAATTATCGTCATTCTCTACTGTTAGTGACTAACGATGTCCATGTGTTATAACTTAATAAGTTATAACGTTATAAGCAATTTAATACAGGAGTTGTGTAACCAGTAGGTATATCTTAAAACGTGATAAATACTAAAAATGTAAACAAATCGATCAGCTGTTTGAGTGTCTATTCTTATTATATTATGTTCATGGTCTATTCTATTTATTTAACTAGGTATATGAATATAATATGATAAAAAAATCAATGTAATCTAATGTGACATGTAATTATATAAAATAAAATAAATTATACATTTTTTAATAAGATAATATTAATAAATTTATATGAGGCCTCTTTTTATTTAAATCCCCGGCCCCAAAATTTGTAAATCAGGCTCTGATGGTAGGTACATAGAAATTACAAGAGCTATTGTAAATTTAAACTACTAAATTAAATAAAAGTTAATTTACTATTACAAGAATTTCTATCTATAGTAGGTTAGGTTAGTACTATCATATGTGCACTATTCATAGGCATTCCAATATCAGTTTAAATCATCAAAAATGTTTTCGATATAGTGATGGATGATTTAAAAAGTCTATTTAAATTATAAAATAAATAGGTAATTTATGTTATTTAGGCATACGTATATTAAAATATAATTATTGTTATTATTTGTATATAAAAATAATTTAATTATTATTATTGTATTTTGATCCAAGCATTTCTCTTTCACTCCGGTATTGTCATACATATCCATCCTATCGGCACTGCTTATATGGGACATAAACGAAGAGGTTTAACGTAACATTTTAACAAATCGAAAAAAGATACGTATTTAAGAAAATCGAAGATTCCTATTTAAGCAATACAGTAAATCGAACAACTTCATATATTTACATATAACTTCGAAGTTTACAGTTTGCGTAAATGTTTTTAGTATCATACTTTTTAAAACTAAAATGTATTATAAGGTTTCTAAAAAAAATTGCAAAAATTGGGTGGTAGCTAAGTGTAATTTTACTCAAAATCATTAAGTATAAATTATAATGACAGATAGTCTAATCGTAAACATATAATCTGTTCTGTACAATTTATTATACAAGAGATTAGCTCAAGGAAGAACTGTCTCACGTCAGTGACTGATGGGTAAAGCAGTAATTTTAAATAACAGCGATAACTGATGACAAAAGTCGTAGTGCTATCTTAATAGCGTAAAGAAGTTGGTTCGATTGCTAAAGCCAAAATTCTCAGAATCCAAAATCGCACATCATGCGCGTGCCAAATTGCTGAACATTAATACCTATCTAGCTACACTTATTTAAATTCGTAATAACTTTATCTTTGTACCGCGTAACCGTGCATATTCGAACGAATCGACAATAAATATCTTCATAAATTTTAAGTGAATTTAATAAAAAAAAACAGAAAAGTCAATTTTTCCTAAGCTATTTTAACTATATTTTTAGTTAATTTAATTCAAATATAAAAAAAAAATCAACAAGACACAACTTTAAAAAATAGTAAACATTAGGTACTATTATATTTCTAAATAAAAACGGTTTTGTGTTATATTATAGGAGTAACTTATCATTAGTACTTTTCATTAAATTTTCGTTACTTGGAAACAATATTCTGAAGAAACTACGTAACGCGTTACTTACATTACTATCCAACATAACAAATAATAATATATGAACGTGACATTTCTCAATTTTTTGAATTCAAAATAAACATTGCTTTTTTTTATTATTATTCTATTACTATGATCTTTATTTATCAATCACCAGTTGACAATCATACTTGGCATTCAACGGTTAAGTTCTTAACGTCTTTAGTAGTATTTGTAATATACCCTAGTATATCAGTATAAACACTAATGGTTTGATGTTTTTTTTGATAAAATAATCTATAATCATACAGATATCTGTGCCAACGAGGGAAAAGCATATCAGCATTGATAAGTAAGTTATAATATTTTTATTATGCACGTTTAATTATATTTTTTACTACCTATAACCTATAAGCTAATAATTCCATTGCCATTCCGAAATTATAAAATCATTAATTCATTTTAGAATGTTTCCTTTGGATTAATCAATTATACTTTCTATATCTGCACTAACACGTACTATCTTGTATTTTTCAATCTTTAGATAGGTATATCTTGATCTATGTATGTACCCATGTTGTGCTAGAATTATGTTGTTATGCATTTTTTACCACAAAACAATTTGATAAATTTAGCAATGTTGATAAAATTCGTTAAAACTTTAACTTCAATTAAATTTATGAAAATTTAAGAACATTTACTCAAATTTTTTAAAACTAATATTAATGAACAATTATTAGGAACTTTGTATTACATGCTTAAATTTTTTGATGGATTGAATATTTTTTTATTTATACAATTAAAAAAAAAAACTAAAAACATGAACAGTAGCAATTGTTTATATACAATTTTATTATAAATATACAAATATTATTATTGTTGTATATTATAGTTTGAATATAATTAATAAACACTTGGTAACAACTTTTACGGTTATTCTGTTTGGGATCATAACAAAACGTAGATATAGTTAGTAAAAATTCCCGTTTTTACTTCATTTACTAAGAACTATAAAACAAAGTTGGAATTTTTTACTTTTCCCACCAAAGTACCTCACATTTTCTACCAGAACCAACCCCTAAGTTGAAAATAAAATCATTTTTATAGTTTCAAAAAGTGATGACCATTTTTGTTTAATTATTCAAAATTTAAAAATTTAAATTTAAAATGAATATAAAAAAACCCGTAGGTGCATGCGTATTTTGTCATTCATCAATTACATACAGTTATCTATATAACTAATTTTTCTTATCTAAGAAAAATGATTCAATCATCACTTCACAGTAAGTTAAAAATATTTTTTATTTAATGAAAATTATATATAAAAAAACATAATTTAAATAAATGTTTTATTTAAAGATCAATTAGAGATAAAACCGTGAAAGACATCATTAACCTATATCATTGTATAAATAAACACCAAAATATATAATTTTTATACAAACTAATAATAATCAAAATTTCTTCTATTACCAGATCAAACGTAACTATATTTCTTATTTTTATATATAATTCCTAACCTATATTATAGTACCTATATAAAGTGTAAAATGTATTGAATAGAAAACTGTACAAAATATCTGTTTTTAAAATTCATAAAAAGAAATTTTTAAATAGTATTTTAAAACCAGCTTTTATTTTATACTTTTTCTCTAGTAACTTATGTATTATGTATTTATGTATAAATAAATAAATAATATTTTAATTTTCCAAATAAGACGGGCACATATGCAGTCTAGGGGGTCCTAAATTTTAAATTTTTATAATCGATCCCCTTAATTTGATTCCAATATGTATAAAAATAATGTACACATAATTTGAATATAATCGAATTAAGTTTATTTGTGACCCAAAGCCCTAAAATTTTAACGTTGCTAATATTTTTGTACAATTAAATCATTTATAAATGCAACATATAAATTAAATTATAAATACATATTTCATAAAGAAAAAATACATTTTTATTTAATAAGCAATTAATAATTATTTCTAAATGTTTAATTAATTTCTAATAATCTTTATGGTAAATATTTTATTTTCGCATGCATTGTTAGAATTTGAATAACATTCTCTGTATTCCGTGACTACCTGAAGAATATACTGCTTATGTTTTTCATTTTTTAAATCTTTATTTTAAATTACCCTCTCAAGTTGACAGCAATGTTTCAATAAAATTACAAATTATATTGAATCTATAAAAAAAAAATTAAGTTTTATTTGAAAGAAATTCTTCAATATTGTTTTTTATTTTACTTGGTATTTGATTTAATTAAATTCATAAACGTTTTCATAAATCAATATTGAAGGTCCACTTACATTCGATACACTATCATTTTTTAAAACTAAAATTAATAATTTAATTAATTATGCACCTACTAAAAAACACTCGACTATGTGTGAATTATGGTTATAAATTGTATGACAATGTATGACACGTCCAATCATTAATCATAGTGCAATTACTAACTTTAAATTACTCGCTATAATAATTTGATATTTATCTGTACCCACGTATTTGATTATCTTACATAGGTTGTACTATTGATGTGTTTTAATGACATGTCATTAAAAAAAAAATCCTTTCGCTACGCCAAGGAAAACATTTAAATAATAAATACATTATTATAAAAATATATATATATATTATTTTATATTAGCTTGACACCTAACTGTCCTAACTAAATAATATTTTTTTTATAATTTTAGATTCAGGTGGTGCGAAATTAACAATGCAGTCACTTATACAAATTGTAAATAACCTGCAAGATATTTTTTCTGTAGTTGGTGAAAAGCAAATCGTTGATTTACCACAAATCGTGGTAGTGGGATCTCAAAGTTCCGGAAAAAGATCTGTGGTGGAAAGCATTGTAGGAAAATCATTTTTACCTCGAGGGACTGGTATTGTTACCAGGGCCCCATTAATTATACAAATGATTAAGTACACTAAGGAAACAAAAAAATCTATGTTAAAGTTACACAACACCCTAGACACAAAAAACATTATAGAATGGGCAGAATTTCTACATAGACCAAATTTCTTTTTTTTTGATTTCGATTTAGTACGTAAGGAAATTGAAAATAGAACAAATATTCTTACAAGATTTAATGGCATTACAGCCAAACAGATTATATTGAAAATTCACACTAATCGCCATGATCTGACTTTAGTAGATTTGCCAGCTGTACCAAAAGATAAGGTTGGGAATCAATCATCAGAAATACATAAACACATACAGAGATTAATCAATTCTTATGTGAAGCAACCAAATTCTATTATTTTAGCAGTGGTGACTGCAAATACTGACCCGTCAACAAATGAAAGTCTTCAAATAGCGAAGAAATCGGACCCAGATGGCATCAGAACTATTGCAGTAGTTACAAAATTGGATCTCATCGATCAAAGGACACTATATGATACTAATGATTTACTGTGTGGTCGCAGGATTCCATTAAAACTAGGCATCTTCGGTGTAGTGAACAGAAGTCAAAAAGATATTACTGAAAAAAAATCAATGGACGCGATGTTAACGTTAGAAACAGAATTTCTGAAAAGTAACTACCCATATATATATAAAAAACACGGCAACAAAGCATTAGTTCAAACGCTGCAAACGGAATTGCTAAATCACATAAAAAAAGTGTATCCGCAACTTAGAATTGACTTCGAAGAAATGAAAAATAAATTTGAAAGACAACTTTTTCCACTGTATAAACCAGATGATCAAATACTATTTTTAGTAAGACTTTTAAAAGATATTAGCAGATCGTACGAAGACACTGTGAATGGAAATCAAAACGAAGTTCCGATTGATGAAATTGTTGGTGGTGCTAGTATCACTCGAATATTTCAACAAAAATATTTAAAAAGAATAAATGATATAGACCCGCTTAAAGATTTATCAAACGATAATATTGCAATTATTTTAGCAAATACATCGGGTACTTATCAATGTACTTTTGTAAATGAAAAGGCTTTACAAATAATTTTACGACGGCAATTAAACAATTTAATTGAACCGTCGTTAGATTGTGTAGAATTGGTGCGCACTGAGATGTTAAATATTTTTAATTCCATTGACTCCAAATTGTTGGAGATACTCAGACGATATACACAACTCCACGAAGATGTAAGTATAGCCTATGATTTTTTATTAAAATAAATTATAAAATATGAATGCAAGTGAAGATTTTTTTGGTTAAACATAAATTATATTGTATTGTGTAGATCTTGAATGGAGTTCATATGATATAATGTATTGATTTTACAATGATATGTTATTTTTTTTTTGTCTGTGAAATTTTTGATGGACAATTGGATATAGTTGATAATTAATTGGGTCAAAAGTAAAAATAACCTGTAATTTTCTAATAATCACAAAAAACAAAAACTAAGGAAAAACATAAATTTTTACGCTTAGTTTTCGATAAAATAGATTGCTTTTTATTATAATAATAATTCAAAAACGAATAACTGTAGAAACATGGCATTTTCACCAAGTGTTAATATTATCATATTCTATATATATTCATATATTATATAATATTTATGGTATAATTTTTTAATTCATGCCTCATAAAGTCAAGAAAATTTTTTTATTTTTTTATTAACTTAATTAATCTTACATAATGAGCTATTTACGAATAACAAAAAAATTTTTATTACAATTTTGTCATATTAATACCTATATTGGAATTCAAAAAAATTGAATAATAAGAAAAACATCTTTTTACTTTTACGTTTTATTCTCTAGTCACAAAGAAGATGTATATGCAATTATTTCAATGGTATTAATCAGTGACGTACACAACTACTTCCAATAATGGAGGATGATTACATTAAAAATTATATAGATACACATATTTACATATCAATGCATTAAAATATTATATGTTGCTCACAAAAAATCATTTTTATTACAGAACGATATCTAATTTAAATAAATATATTACAATGTATAATATATAAGTTACAAGTTAATGCACATTTCAGTAATGAATACACCTCACACGTGCCGCTATAAACTACTACCTACTACTACTGCTATAGTCAGACAAGAATACAAGATATCAAAATTTAGATATAGCGATAGCCATATTACCTATACTAAAGGCTATACTATAGGTCCTATAGGCTTTAATCAGGTCATACACAGCTCTTTACGTCATATTCGTCAATTTTCGACCCTCATATTTGCGATTGTACAAATTCTCAAATAATTACACTAATCAGTTATCAGTTGAGAATACATGCCCTTAACACCTTAAGATATGCATTTATTTATGCACTCAAAAATCACTAAATATGCCCTTGAAAATACTACCTAAGCAAAAATATATTATAAAATAAAAGATATAAAATTGGTGAATAATTAGCGATGATTGATATCCCGTGATGACATGACCCATATAAGTTATAACAATATAAGAATATTATTTTTTTAAATACTATTCATTTTTTGTTATTATATACGATGTTTCCAATGATTTTTTGCAAAGATTAGTTGGATCTAACATAAAACTAATAAAAAAAAAAGTAACTTATTGTAAATATTAAAATTATATTTATGATATAAATTATAAAATATACAAATCGATAAATGCAAAACTCAGCATCGATTTTCAAAAGTTACATTTAACAATTAAATTGTAATTTAAAATATTTATTACAGCATTAATATCACTGGCCTGTTCGATAAAGAGGTATAATTAAATGTTACTAGGTATACTGCAGAAAAAAGAATTTTAAAATTATTTTTATTTTTGCAAAAACTTCAAATCATATTAATATATTATCATCTATTAGGTGATACCACATTAATAATATTAGAGAAATTGATCGACGATTAACTTTAAAAGAATCACTTCGTATATTGTTTATAGTATAATAATGATTATTATTTTACTTTTTTGAATGAGATAAACAGTTATGGCTTTCGATTGTGAAGTTGAGTCAGTCAGGTAGTTATTTATTTTTAATTCATTGCATTTAATTAGTGTATATTAAAAATATATCGAATTAAGGAGAGGGATGGATAGACCCTTTTTAAAAGGATATTATATAAACAGTATACATTATGTGTTAATACAGTTTTAATTTTTTTTTTATTTATGTTTTAATTATAGGTACGAAAAGTGTTTGAGAGGTTGTTAGAAGAAAATTTGAAGCATATCAAAGAATTTATTGTATCATACATAGAATCTTATCAGGAGTGCATAAATACAGCAAATCCAGATTTTATCTTGGAAATTATAAAATCAAACAATACAATTCAAGAAGAAATACTCGCAGCTGTAAACATAAAGAAGTACGAAAGTGAATATAAACCAGAACTGATTTTAAACTCATCCGGGAAGCCAATTTTTCCGATTCCCGACAGAATGGCCCAAATTGAAAGATTAAAAATTATTAGAATTCAAATGTTAAATCAATTACTATCAGGTCTGAATAACGAAGAAGCATCCTTAGGACTGTCTGAACAGATAAAATTACATAGAGATTTAAGTTACTGTTATTTTGAATACATCAGGAAAATCGTGCGGGACTTTGTGCCTAAAAGAATCAAACACAAAATGATAAATTCATTTGTAAAAGACCTCGATCAGCATTTAAATCAAAAAATATTTAAAACTTATTTGATTGAAAATAATATTGATGAAGTACTTTTAGAAGACGAATGTTTCCAAAAGGAAAGAAATGATATTGAAACCAAGTTGGACGCAGTTAGGAAAGCATTGAAAAGTATGACCGATATTCAATAGTTTTAGTTATTTCTTCACAATACGAGAGTATGTGTTTTATTTTTAATATATCCCAAATTCAATTATAATAACTCATAAATTATTCAATTTTATCATATTTCCATACAATTTTTTTAAAGGCATCTTTTATTTTAAACTTATTGTTCAAGAATAAGACAGTTTTATTCATATTGTAACACTATGCATATTGTTTATTTACTTACATTTGTAAGCTATATTATTATTATATTGATTAACATTTATTAATTAATTTAATTTTGATTTTCAACTATATTATGCAAACATTAACATGTAGTTAGATATTTACGCATCTTGTATTTTGGTAAGCAAGAATTATATTTTAATGTTAATAAAAATATATTTTTAATATTAATATAGTATATACACCTATTACTTTCTTTTATCTATCGATTGATCTTTTTTTTAACAATTCAATCTCTTAAACAAAAATAAAATATAAGTATAAATGAATATGTAAATGTTTATGAAAATTAATTAATGTTTACACGTTTAATACTGAAAAAGATTGTTCATATATTTTAAAAGTGTAACTAAATCAATTAGTTTTTTTTATAAAAAAATGACTAGTTTTATTTCAATAATTTTTTTAATTAGCCACTTTTTAATTTATGTAATTTATATATCTAAGTTATACATAATATCGAGAATATACCAAAAATTACGAATATATCGAGATGCGGTTTATAAAGATTGATTAAAACTTTCTTTATCAACTAATCTACAAAATGTTAAAAAGGAATTGCTATTATAATCTAGCCTAAATACACTATACTGGATCTGGTTATAAAACTCATATATTTTATTAGGTAACGATTTAAATTAGACATGTAGGTCCATTAGAATAGGGTTATCATATTCGGTTCGTCATCATTTTTTGCTAAAATTTAGTCTTTTCATATTTTTGCCAGTCTAATATTAATGCGCTGGTTAAGTGTCTTTATTTAAAAAATCCAAACAGATGTACCTATTTATGAAAATTAGAAGTATCGACGTTTTAAAAACACCTTGTGATATAAATGTACAACACCCCTATCTAAATAGTGATGTTATACTATAATTTTATAATATTATATAATAAAAAATGTATAAATATATATATCATATTATATAGTGGGTGTTTGTTAGACTTTTACCAATATGTTAGATAGTGTTCAAGGGACCGTCGCTAAATCTTTAACGTTAACGGCACCGATATAGCAGTTATGGTTACTAATTTACGAGATCTCGACAATATTAATCGTTATGTAACAATACGACCGACTGCTTTATGGACACGAAAAATCATCATAGATAACAGTATATAGTTGGAGCGATACTGTACCGGTGTCGCAGGTTTCTAATACCCTCAAATATTTTTACCGGGGGGGGTAAAATTATCCTAGGACAATTTTACCGGGGGTAAAATTAACCTAGGATATTTATACCCCCGGTAAAATTGTATGGGGGGTAAAATTATCCTAGGTTAATTTTACCCCCCGGTAAAAATATACTAGGTTAATTATACCCCCGGTAAAAATATACTAGAATATTATTACCCCCTCCGGTAAAATTATTCGACAGGGGGTAAAAATATACTAGGATATTATTACCACCCCGGTAAAATTATTCGACAGGGGGGTAAAAATATACTAGGATATTATTACCCCCCCGGTAAAATTATTCGATAGGGGGGTAAAAATATACTAGGATATTATTACCCCCCCGGTAAAATTATTCGACAGGGGGGTAAAAATATACTAGGATATTATTACCTCCCCGGTAAAAATGTGTTTTTAAAGGGGGGGGGGTAAAAATATCCTAGCATATAATTAAAGATCTGTTTAAAATATACTAGAATATATTTATCTCCCACTGAATTTTTATAGTAGATTATTTTTACCCCCCGGTAAATATATGTGTTTAAGGAGGGTAAAAATATCCTAGCATATAATCAACGATTAGTTCTATATTTGGCAACGTTGCTTAGAAGCAAAAATAATTTAGCACGCACAATCGTACACCTAAGAAGGTACCGTTGATAAGGACCGCGCGCAATCGTATTGCAGCCTTATGAACTAACTAACAACAATAATAACTACCTCTGCAGGTAAAAAAACATAAATTTGTAAAGGCTCAGTCAAACAAAGATAGGGCTGCTATGGTGTACGGGACCGCTTTTTGCTTGATTGAGCCATTACAACTGACCCATCTGTATATTGGTAATTTAATATTCAATATTTTTAAATTTCACCAAGCTGTACAATTTAAAAAAATTAATTTAAAGGCGCACCAAGTTAATTTTTCGGTTTAAACAATTTTATTTAATTATACGAATAATATCATTAATCCTGAAATTTATTTTCCAAATGGTTTTCTTTATTATCCAGTTTATTATTTCAGGTACAACAGAATGATGTTTTTAAGTGGCCAGATATTTTGCAGGGTGTGCTATTCGCATACAGAACTGCAGTTCACACTTCCACAAAATATTCTCCCTTTTTTATGCTTTACCAGCGAGAACCAGTTCTTCCTATTGATGTAGATATTACCGAAAAGATTGGTGAAGATATATCTGATGATTTTGATTTTGATTTTGATGAATTAGAATTTTCAAAGACGATTGAAACAATGCTTCAGTTAAGAGGTAAGAATATGGACTATATATTTTAGTCTTAATCAAATATAATATAAAAAATAATCGTATGCTTAAGAACAAATTATAGTTCATAATTTAAAAAAATATTTTTAAATTGATAAACAGAAAAACTATAAGTATAATAAAATTAAAGGTTAATTTATATTAATTGGTTATTAGAATGTTCTATATAGAAAAAAAAATATATTTAGTTCTCAGTACATGCATGTATTATAATTATTATTTATTATATTAGGAGTTGTGGAAAATAAAGCTATGAAAAACATTGATGAAGCTCAACTAAGGCAAAGAGAGTCATACGCCAAACGCCACTCTAAAGCCGATACATTGTTTAATCCAGGTGATAAAGTTCTTTTAAAAAATTTGAGGAGAAATGACAGAAAAGGTGGTTGGTCAGTTATGCCATGGATTGGCCCATTTACCATAGAATCGATCTCGGACAAAAATACTTGCGTGCTAAGAAGAGGAGAAAAATTAATCAAAAAACATCAACACTTAAAAAATATTAAAAAGTTTTATGAACAGACTGAAAATTGTGACGACCCTACTGACGATGAAGTTAAAATATCTTCTGAAACCGTAATTTCTATTAAAAAATCACCTTACAGACCAGTCAGTAAATTATGGATGAGCAGTAAATGTGCAGAATTGAATGTGCCAGTAAAACAAAAATTTAAATGTGTAGCTAAAAAAAATTCAAAACGTTTATCCAAACCAAAACAAACAATCGACGTAATTGGAGACGGAAATTGTTGGTTTCGCTGCGTCTCTGTTTGGCTGACCAATTCGGAAGAGTATCACGAAGTATTGAGATCTCGTGTATATAAGGTATTTATATTTATAATTTACTATTATACAATACTATTCATTTCAAGTTAATAATAATACATTTTATACTTAATAAAAAAACAAGGATCTAATAATATTACTTTTTTATAATATAATCATAATTCATCAACCTTTCATAAAATATAATACTTAATATTAAATGTCTCATAATAAAACATTTTTTATTTAAAAATTGATAAATTAAACAAAATTTATAATATAATAATAATAAAATATAATAATATAATATAATATTTATATTATCGAGCATATCATATTATGGTATTATAAAATGAATTTATTATTGTAATTTAAATTGCTATACAATTATTTGTTTATTTATAATAATATTATTATACATTTTTCTAACAGTTTATTACAGAAGACAGGAGGGTACACAGTTTTGTTGGTGATATTGATCAATATTTAGAAATAAATCCAATCGATATTAGTGGAACATGGGCAACAGAAGTAGAGATATTTGCTACTTCTCTGTTGTTAAAAACCAGCATTTTTATATATTCAGACTACCATTGTTCATGGCAACTCTTTGGCAAAGATGGTACCTATAAATATGAGATAAGTCCTAATGAAAATTGCTTGTACATATCACACGTTAACAAGAATCATTACCAAGTAATTACTGACGTGGAGTAAAGAAAATGCATCAATAAGACATATGTGATATTATATTAAATTAATTTTTAATTATAATTAAGTAACATATTTATTTATAGTTTACACATTAAGATATTTAAGCTCAAAATTATTATATTCATTTGTTTTATTTGTTTTTTTTTCATTTGTTTTATTCATTTTCAACATATTCGTGATTGTCGCTAAATATTGTGATAAGAATAAAAATACAACTATACAATTCGAAATAAAATGTACGGTATTATACTTAATGAAAAATCAAGTAGGATAAAAAAAATTTGATTCTAAACTTAAGTTAATTGAATTTATGGATATTGCATAAACTTTTCATGATTTAGTATTTACAGTAAAAATATTATTCAATGTCTAACTTATAAATGTTCCAATGAACAATTACAAAAATTACTTTAAAATTGTTTCATTATAAGACGATAATAAAATGTAACATATGTTTTGTATATTTTTAAATTACTTTAACGTGTACGAGTTGTACTTGTGTGGAGTCTTGTATGAAATTGTCATACTTTTTGACTAAAGATAAACAAATAAATATTTAAACATATTATACAACTATGCAAAAAAAACCTAAAAAAAAAATAGTATTTAAAATATTTCTAAATAGCTTAAAATAAGCCAAATATTTTGCAAATTGTATAATTAATAGCAAATGTCTATTTGATGTAAATCACAAGTTACTATGGCAAACTATTTTAGAACTAATCGTTGATTATATGCTAGGATATTTTTACCCTCCTTAAACACATATATTTACCGGGGGGTAAAAATAATCTACTATAAAAATTCAGTGGGAGATAAATATATTCTAGTATATTTTAAACAGATCTTTAATTATATGCTAGGATATTTTTACCCCCCCCCCTTTAAAAACACATTTTTACCGGGGAGGTAATAATATCCTAGTATATTTTTACCCCCCTGTCGAATAATTTTACCGGGGGGGTAATAATATCCTAGTATATTTTTACCCCCCTGTCGAATAATTTTACCGGGGGGATAATAATATCCTAGTATATTTTTACCCCCCTGTCGAATAATTTTACCGGGGGGGTAATAATATCCTAGTATATTTTTACCCCCCTGTCGAATAATTTTACCGGGGGGGTAATAATATCCTAGTATATTTTTACCCCCCTGTCGAATAATTTTACCGGAGGGGGTAATAATATCCTAGTATATTTTTACCGGGGGTAATAATATCCTAGTATATTTTTACCGGGGGTATAATTAACCTAGGATAATTTTACCCCCCGTAAAATTTTACCGGGGGTATAAATATCCTAGGTTTATTTTACCCCCGGTAAAAATAACCTAGTATATTTTTACCGGGGGTAAAATAAACCTAGGATATTTTTACCGAGGGGGGGTAAAAATATCTGGGGGTAAAAATCGCCTGTTACACTCGGACGCGCGTCGAAATAAAAACGTGCAGGTGCTCGACGTGGCTGACGGAACGGTCCAACGCAATCGCGGGGACGGGGGACGTATAAAAATAATGCGACGATCGATAAAGCAGCCGATCCAAATCGCAAATGGTATTCTACGTCCGTAAAAAAGTACAATGTGGGTGTCGGAGACGTCTCAACAATATATTGTAAAAGTAAAAACAAATTATAAAAAAAACAAATATCGTGTGATACAGGATTATCCGATTATACGAGAACACACAAACAATAGTCAGCACGTCTTTGAATGCAGCGACGATGTCTAGTTGAAGTGTCACGATAGCATTGAACGCGATCTATATATATATATATATATTATATATATGTACCGACTATGACTGTGATGACGATATATATATATATATTAAAACACTGTGATGACCAGTGGCGCACCCAAGGGGGGGCTTTGGGGCTTAAGCCCCCCATCCAAAACATTTTTTTTTCATTAAATTATACATTATTATAGCAAATATAGTATAACAATGATAAATGATAATGTTTTATTTTCAAATGTTATTATGTTAGATATACTTTTTTTACACTCTTCTTACTTCTTACAACATTGAATTCGTGTGGAATTAATATAAATTATTTACGTGGACAAGGCTACGACGGGGCTGCAGCGTTGAGTGGCAAATTTAAAGATGTCCAAGCGCGTATAATAGAAAAATACCCAATTGTACTCTATGTACATTGTGTTTCACACAGTTTAAATTTGGCTTTATTTAATGCTGTTGATGTAGTAGGCTATTAGGAATAGTTTTGGTGTTATAGAAAAAGTATACACGTTTTTTAATATACCAAAACGTCAAATTATTTTAAAAAATCAAATTCAACTTTTAGTTCCTGATATTAATAACTAGACTTGTTCAACTATGTCCAACTAGATGGGTCGAACGACATGATTCAATAATAGTATTCAATCAACTAAATACAAATTAAAGAATCCGAAGTATTAACAGTTCTTTCTGAAAGGAGCCCAGGAAACTTAAATTTTAAATTTTTTTGTCATAGTATATTTAGTTATAAATATAATTATAAATATTAAATACATGATAATATAACATATTATATGGAAATAATAAATAAAAGTTATTATTTAAAAATTAATTTTAATTGTTTACTTATATGTAAGGAAAAAAGAAAAATTATTAACCCCCCTCCCCCCCAAAAAAAAACAAAAATTCTTGGTACGTGCCTGGTGATGACATCACTGACATCGTGTCATGAACTACATATTAAAACGTCAATACGTCATTGATAACAATGATAATAATATGCACAAGACAATATTGTAACAATTTATTTATTACAAGGTGACCGGCCGGCGTATGCTCCTGCTAGAACGCCCGATTTTGGTGTTATGCGTCGCCCGGAAATAGTGAATGAAATGGGCCGTAAGGTGTTCATCACAACGAAACCGAAGTGCCACCAATAACACACAACGAGGATGATGCACGAACGACCATACCATATGCGATGGCAATGAAAATTATACATGCCAAGACGAATGGTCGGACGGCTATACGATTTACGCACCAAAACGATATTATATGGTTTTACACGGAGTATACCAATAATTCGTCACTCAATCAACACTAACTAATTTTTAATTGTATATATTATATATCATTCATTATTTGAACTCTTACAAAAATTTTAAACAATAATAATTTTCAAACAAAAATATTAACATTATTATTATATTACCTATAACTTATAAGACACCTAACATTCTGTTTCAAAAGACTTTCTACTAAAAATATCCATTCAGCTACCTATTATTATGTTGTTGGCTAACAGTATATACTTACACAGAGTGTCAAGTTAAATCAACTGCAGATATAGTACGCTGAAACACTTCGATTAGACGTGATAATATTAATATATTTTATTAATAATAATGTGTTATTAATGTTTTTTTTACTCTATGGTTTCTCTACGCATAAATGTAGTCAAATTGTCTGTACAGTGCGCCGGACAAGCCGAGCAATGCGATACACACGTCACACATAGACCTTATACTCATAAGGTATAAGTATAAGGTCTATGGATACACATAATCTATTATTATTATATATTTTATATTAATTTTATCATTTTAGCTTTAAACACAGACATTATTAGCTATAAATATTCACTATACAATGTCAATTATTTTATTAATCATTCATTAATATGGCCACTTGTTGAAGGTTTATTTAAAAAAAAACTAATTGTGAGACTTTTTTTTTAAGAGAGTAAGGTATTTGTTAGACTTGGCATTAGCGAAAGAAAACTCGTTAGCACCCTTGGCAATCTTGAAAAAAAGCGCTTTTTATCAATTAAAAAATTGATAAATATACGTATTTGTAATTTCTAAAATTTTTCCGCAACTCTTTTTATCTTTCCAATTGTTTCTTTTTGTGCAAGTAGAATTTGTTTTTTTATTCTAATACTACATGTCCTCATAGATACCTATAATATTATTATACTTCATTTAATTGCTTTATTTAATTGACATCCCCTTACGTGTCACCGTGAAAAATTAATTTTTGAACTCTGAAACATTATAAACATTACACATATATAGTAGAAACATTTTACGCGCAAAAAATACTAAATAATTCTGGCATCATCCTCGTTGTGTGTTATCGGTGACAATTCACTTTCGTTGTGATGAACACCTTACGGCTCATTTCATTCAATATTTCCGAGCGACGCATATAACACCAATATCGCACATTCTCGCAGGAGCATACGCCGGTCCGTCACCTTGTAATAAATAAATTGTTACATTGTCTCGTTTGAAAATTTTCAAAAGAATAGAAAAGATGTTCAAATCAAATTAGATGCTGTTAAGAAAGTGTTAAAAAATATAGTTGAAATTCAATATTATTTACTATTTCTCTGAAAATATAATTATATATTATTATATATTCTTTCTCGAATTGACAATAAAATTAAAATATTATAAATAACTATAAATAGTTGATTAAATTTCTAAATTACATTTTTCATAATATAATATAAAAAATGTATTTGTATGCTCAACTTGAAGTAAAGTACAAATATAAGATACTTGTATTCTATGTAACAAGTGTATTATTTATTAGTTAATATTTTAACAAATTTAGGTAGTTAGCTATTTATTGTTACAGAACCTTTACAATAATTTCTTAATTGTTTAATATGTTTATAATATAATTATATAATATGTATAATATTTGATAAGTATAACTTGTAAAATGAATTTATACTAACACAGTATTATCACAAGATTGTAAATTTTATGAACCTATAAATAACTGTTTTTTTTTAGATTCTGAACGGAGTGATGAATGTATTGATTTAACAATGATGTGAGTTTTTTTTTTTTTTTTTGTGTCTGACGACAACATTTGGAGCAGTAAAAATGCTTCGATTTTGGACTTCAGCATTTGTAGTCTTGTAGATATTCTGGTTTACAGCTTCACAAGCATGATAATTAATTCAACCTAACTTAACCGTAACGTGGCCTATTATATATTTTTTAACAAACATTTTTGACGATTAAACAAAATTGATATCACTAATCACTATTCACTAAACATAAATCTGTCGTTAGTGACATCAAATCACTGTTTAAAAAATTACTTTTTTTTTAAATTTTTTTCATAATAATAACCTCTCCCCTCTCTCCTACATGAGTATAATATTGTTTATTTTATTTTATATTTTTTTGATACAAATTTATTGTATTTTTAATAAATATTTCATTGTTTTTTCTGCCTATACTCTGTACTGTATGGACTATGGAATCGATTATATCTAATATGCGTCGCTATCCGGCAAAATGTATATTAAAACGGCTGGACGCTGTCACGATGAGAAGGAGCTACCTAGCTATCTGCATAATATTATAGCTATAGCTTATATTTATAGTTTCCCAGTTTTAAGAATAGTTATATAAGTTATTTTTTATAAAAATACTTAGGTTTTATAATACTTTATTCAGTTTAAAATTGAATTTGAATCACCCGGCCGACCAAAGCTTATCAATTTATAGTTAATACTTAATATATTGTTTACCAATATATCATTAATTATTTTGGTTTTTCCAATGCCGTATAAATGTATAATACAACCCGTATAATTGATACTTGCTTGTGGCCGATCTATAAGCGTCGAGTGAATGAGTAGTGATTACTGATTAGGTAATAGGTAATAGCCAATAGGTAAGAGCATTGATTATAAATACTTTATATTTTATAGTATTTAATATACTATACATTATAATATATATACTATAATACTATATTTATAATAATATAATCAATGGTAACGGTAAGAGATTGTTATTTGCGTTGGGTAATTTTCACGGACTATTATAGTATAATAGTCCGTGGTAATTTTATATAATATTTCTGTAATCTATCTAAACTGAATGAAATAATTGCCAACGTGAGAGCTGAGATATTATGTTGTAAAGTTGTTTTTTTTGTTTTGGTCATCGTGAATTCATGACCGAGTTGTAGTTATTACTTTATTAGTTATTAGTTAATAGTTACCTTTAAAAGTTTTGAATTTCAAAACTTAAATTATTTTTCGTATATAATATTATCTTCTTACTGTGGAGTGTAGATACCTATTTGATTCTAATTTCTACATAATAGTCATAATTATATATTTTTTAAGAAAAATTAATTTTATCATTTTAACTGCAATTCTTCGTTTTGTAAGTAAATTTATTGAATACTTCTTAATATCTTTGTGACATAACCTTTTTGTTTTACTTCAATGTTTGAAGTGTTTGAAATATTTCTAGCATTTATATCCTGAAAAAAATCTTAAATTATATATTTTAATAAAATTAATACTTTTATTACTAAATTAAAAAAATAGTTATAGGTATTAATAAATTTTTAATTAAGAGGACGTAGAACCTGCATGTGTTGTGTTCGTCTTACACATGTGCGACATGGCAAATTTTCGTCCACCAGTTAACCAGTTTCAATATTGTTCGTTTTGATATTCGAGTGAACTGACCTATTATAAAATTCAAAGGTAAAATTATTATCCAGGGCCCCACTTAGCCTTTTATTGATATTATTATTTTTTAATAAGTTATGATCTTTTTGAAACTTCACATTTTTAAATGATCATAATTTACTTTAAAATAAAAATACCAAAAAAAGCTACGTTGAAATTTTGGTACGTTGCACGTGTGTAAGACGGAAGACAACACATGCTGGTGCCTAGTACTACGTCCTCTTAGGCGCTGTTGAAAAAAACACATTTATAGTAAGGCATCTATCTAAATAGCTTTAGTTTTATTATAAATTAGGAAGAGGGTTTGGGGCTCTGAATTTTTTTTCTTTTACACTAAGTACCTAATTAAGAGTATAACAATGGTTTAGACATGTTTTCATTTCATAATACCAATTGATCTAAATAATTGATAATTCCAAAACTCTAAATTTAATTTGTTGTAATCTATTTATGATTGTCTTCCCTACACTTTCAATTTCATCACTCAAAATTAAATAAAAAATGTTTAAAAGGATCATATTAAAATTTTTGAGTAAGTTATAATGAGAAAAACAAAAGATTTTGATCTTACATAAACCTTTAGAGAAATTTAAGTCTCAGATTTTCAAATTTCATATTGCCACTTAAGGAAACAATCATAATGCTTGAAAATAATGTCGATAATAATTCGGATTATAATTGTGATGTCACGAGGAACGCTCAAGTCCAATTATTAATCCTAATTAATTATATACCATAGTATATTAATGAATATTAAATGTTTAAATATTTAATATTAACATACTGTATTATTAGAGTTTACCTATATTAAAATTGTTTGACATCAGATTTGATGATTTTTCATTCAGACAAAATTACTTCAAGTCATTTCTCAATTGCAAGTTTTGATATAAGTTGGTTAAATATGTATGCATTTGCATATTGTTATTGCGTTATTGATTGGTCCAAATTAGCTATTTTACACCAAAATCTGTTTCATGGGTTAACAATTCTGTATACAAAATTTTATTTGCATATTTCTACATTTTTAGGATATGTATAATGATAGTGTGCACTTTTAGAGCATATTTAGGATTTTATAAATATGTAAGACATTTTTAACTTGATGAATCTAAAGTTTTCACAAAATAATAAATTTTTCAAAGTTAGGTCATCAATTAGGGAGCTGATAATATACTAGGTATACTCAAGTTTTCAAATAAAATATTAATTTATTTCACTCCTAAGTTAGGTATTGTATGTCTATCGAAAATCAAAAACCAAAAATCTACTTCCTTCTTTTTATCAATAGTTTAAAATCATTTGCAGAGTAATGTATAAAATATAATATGTAGGTAATCATTTAATTGAAAATAAAATTTTAGAATTTACTATAGTTTTATTTTTTTTAGAGCATGTCTTAAGGATATATTTTGGTAATTATTATAGCATAAATGCATAGATATTTAATAAGTTTTAGGGTACATAATTTTCAGCCCTAGTTATTAGTTATTACCTTATTAAAGTTAAATATAATATTATAAAAATTGTCATACATTTTTTTTTTTAATTTAAAGAGGCCCTATCATGCCCACCTCCTTGTATCTGCTTCTGCACCTAATCATTACACCCCGCAACTAAATGATGTTATTTATATAATTACATTATTTTAAATACGACTATCTACTTTTTATTTAAGCTTAAAAATTGTACTGTACTATAAAAATATCAGTTAAATTTTATAACAAATCTTTAAGTATCAATCAAGAGCTATTAATACAGCTACAATTCTACTAATATTTTTTTATAATTCTTTTTTTTTTTATATGTATAACTAGATTGAAACAGTGTGAAATTACTATGGATTCACTTATACGAATTGTAAATAAACTTCAGGATGTTTTTTCTGTGTTTGGAGAACAGCAACTTACTGATTTACCACAAATTGTTAATTTACCACAAATTGTGGTAGTGGGAACTCAAAGTTCTGGAAAAAGTTCAGTTCTAGAAAGCATCGTGGGAAAATCATTTTTACCAAGAGGAACTGGTGTAGTTACCAGGGCACCATTAGTAATACAAATGATAAGGTACACTGAGGAAACAAGAAAATCTATGTTAATGTCAAATAACATTGAGGACAATGAAAACACAACAGAATGGGTAGAGTTTTTACATAAGCCAAATGAATATTTTATTGATTTTGATTTAGTACGCGATGAAATTGAATGTAGGACAAACATTCTAGCTGGAACCAATAAGGGCATAACACACAACCAAATTTTATTGAAAATTCACACTAATCGCTACGATCTAACTTTTGTAGATTTACCAGGAATAACAAAAGTAGCTGTAGGAGACCAACCTGAAGACATTGATGAACAGATACAAAAATTGGTTATTTCTTATGTAAAACAGTCCAATTCTATTATTTTAGCAGTGGTGACTGCAAATACAGACCCGTCAACAAGTGAAAGTCTTCAAATAGCAAAAAAATTAGACCCTGATGGCATTAGAACTATAGCTGTAGTTACAAAATTGGACCTGATTGATGATGGAACACAACAGGACACAAAGGATTTATTGTGTGGTCGTAGGATTCCGGTGAAATTAGGCATCATCGGTGTGGTGAACAGAAGTCAAAAAGACATCATTGAAAATAAATCAATGGATGCAACACTAACGTCAGAAACAGAATTTCTCAAAACTAACTATCCAGATATATATACAAAACACGGCAACAAAGCATTAGCTCATACATTGCAAATGGTATTGATAACACACATTAAAAAAGTATATCCAAAACTTAAATTTGAACTCGAAGAATTGAAAAATAAATTGGGAAAAAAACTTTTGGCAATGCATACACCAGATAACAATATATCTTTTTTAATAGGACTTCTAAAGGATATCAGCAAATCTTACGAAGACACTATAAATGGAAATCAAAATGATGTTTCAGTTGAAAAAATTGTTGGTGGCGCTAGTATTGCCCGAATAATCCAACAAAAATATCTAAAGACAATAAATGCCATTGACCCATTACAGGATTTATCAAACGAAAATATTGCAAAAATATTATTAAATACATCAGGCACTAACCAAAGTACTTTTGTGAATGAAAAGGCGTTACAAAAAATTTTAAAACGGCAATTAAATAACTTAATCGAGCCGTCTTTGGATTGCGTAGAATTGGTACGCAATGAGATGTTAAATATATTGAATTCCATTGATATCAGATGTTTAGAAACACTCAAACGATACCCACAACTCAATGAAGACGTAAGTTTAGCCTTAATTTATTATTTTATGATTTATTATTTATCGTACACTCGAGGTTTATCAGTGGCGTAGCCAGGGGGGTTTTGGGGGTTGAAACCCCCCCCCCCCTTCGGCCGTATTTTTATCAAAAATATAAATTTAATAATATAGAAATACAATCATTTATTCGTGGTGAAATGTATTCTGTTATGCTGTATTCACATTATCGATTGCATTGGTGATAATAATCATTATCATTCAATTATTTTATTATTTCAATACGGTTGTAGATTTATTTTATTTTATTACTAAAAAAAAAACCCCCCTAAAAAAAATCCTGGCTACGCCACTAAGGTTATATGTAACTTGAAACTTATTATGCTTATTTAATTTTTTTTTTCATATTAATAATAATTATTGTAGGGGATGGTCATCAAATAATTTTGAAAATAACCTTTCCTTAAACAAAAGACTTTTTAAAACCCCGGTATTTAATTAATTTTTTACCTAAATAATAATTTTATGATTTTAGGTGCGAAAAGTTTTTGATAAATTGCTGGAAGAAAATGTGAATAATATCAAAGAATTTATTGCATCATACATAGAATCTTATCAAGAATGTTTAAATACAGCAAATCCAGATTTTATAATGGAAATTGTAAAATCGAATAATACAATTCAAGAAGAAATTCTTGCAGCGGCAAATATAAATAATTATGCTACTGATGATACATCAGATACACTATTAACCCAGCCTGCTTTCACATTTGGAAAGTCTCTGGAAAAGTCAATTCCCCTTCCCCAGCTAATTCCTGACAAAATGGCCCAACTCAAAAAAATAGAAATAAATAGAATACAAATGTTGAATCAATTATTATCAGGTCTTAATAACCAAGAAGTATCCTTAGAATCGTCTGAACAGGTAAAGTTACACAGAGATTTAAGTCAATGTTATTTTGAGTACATCAGAAAAATTGTACGGGACTTTGTGCCCAAAAGAATTAAACATAAAATGATAAATTCATTTTTAAAAGAACTCGATAAGCGTTTAAATGAAGAAATATTCCAATCTTATTTAATTGAAAAGAAAATTGATGAAGTACTTTTAGAAGATGAAAGTTTTAAAAATGATAGAAATGATGTTGAGGCCAAGTTGGATGCAGTAAGAAAAGCTTTAAAAAGTATGATTGATATTCAATATTTTTAATTTATTCTTTGAAAATCTGAATTCTTACTTTCAACATAATATTATAACATTTGGATAGTTATTGGACATCTTAAACATAAGTTTCTAATTTATATATTTTTATATAACATAATTATAAAAATTGTCCATTTTGTTATGCCTTAATAATTAAAGTTGAAGGTAATTCATTTTAAAATAAATTATACACCTTTATAATACATGAAATTTTTACTTTGTACTAAAAAACATAATTCAGTCTATTTTTACTAAATTCAGTCTTTATTATAATTCAATAAATAAGTGAATTGTAATACAATAATAAATGTTGTGTATTTATATAAACTAATTATAATGCTTTAGTTTACTATTTAGTACCTAGTTATTGTTTAATATTTTTTATAATTATTAAAATATCAACATAAAATCATTTATCTATAGTTAAATCACAATATCATTTAAAATATTATAATAGGTACCTATTAAGAATAATTCACCAAGCATCCTTTTATCCTTGAAGAATGCAGGTATTCAAATTTCTATTAATTTAAATTTTTAATTCATTTTTAGAATTATTAATTTCAGATATTAAGATTTGTATATAATTTAACGAGTTATTCTGAAGTAGTAATGAATATTTTTTCTAACACAATTTCAATTATAAAATATGTCTCGTACTTATATACTAAAAATATACCTACAATTATTAAATATACTAGGGATAGGCAACTCAAAGTAACTAGCGGGCCACTTTTAAGTACTTAAAATTTAGCGGGCCACAGTGCATAGGAGAAAGCAAAAAAAAAAAGGTCCTTCAAATTTACTAACATTATCTTTATTTATTTATATTTACAATTATTATTTAATGTGATACTCACAGATATAGATAATAAACTAGATTGCTAACTAGTGATAACAGCCGACGCCAAAAAAAGTCATGTTGGTTGTGGGCTCTGTAGTGTTATCATAATACAATATGATTAACGTGATACCTAATTTTAAATGTATCATTTGGCGGGTATTTCATGTCACATCACCACGATCATTAAAGATGTACTATGATTAAAGATATACTATATCTTTAAACGTGCACATCACACATATTAATATAATAATATATTAATATATTAGGTATACAAAAACAAATAATGCAAAATAAGTTATACAGGAATATAATTAATTAAAATTTAGTAAAAATATGCTTGTATAAAATAGTAAGATTAATTATTATAATAATAAGCAATATTTGATAGCAATGGCGTAATTAAGAATTTTAGTTGGAGGGCCAAAATTTCAAAATTGTTTATAATAATTATAGATTATATTAAGTCAAATATCTAAGTATATATTGGTAGTAATTAGTAATTAATTTCAGTAAATGAAAATAATAAAATAAATGATACAATATAGAACTTAATACTATACAACTACAATTATAGTGTTTTTAAATTACCAAATTTTGTTTAAAAGTTAATTCAGAGTAGGGGGGGGGCAATCTCTCCCACTGCCCCCCGTAACTACACCACTATTTGATAGTGATATGTACAAAAAAAATATCTGATTTAAATATGATCTAAAAATAAATAATATCCATCACCCATAAATGTTTATAAAAACAAACAAATGAACATTGTATCTTGACTTTTACTTACAAATAAAAAAGTAAAATAGTTATTTATTTTTACTTTAGCTGTTTAATTGAACAAAATACAATTTTAATTTAAAATGCCACAAACTTGTTGTGTGCTTGGATGTGCTAATCGTTCTGGTCGTGACAAAGTGGTTTTCTTTAAGTATGTATTAGTAGTAGGCAGTAACACAGATTAGATGTAATCTATTTTGTGGTAGTAGTTTTCAAAATGGTTATCTATACATAATACATACAATTTTACTAAATAACTTTTGTAGATTTCCAAATAATCATATACTAAAAGAAAAGTGGATAGCTGCGATAAAGAGACACAATTTTGTCCCAACACATCACAGGATATGTGATATTCATTTTGCTTCCACTGAGTTTGTAGAACGCCCAGATATTAAGAGGCTTAAGGAAACAGCAGTCCCTAGTTTATTTATTAGCAAAGAAAAATTTGATATAAACTCGGTTCAAAGTGAACATTCTTATTGCCAATTTAGTGAACCCAATGTTCAAAATGATACTTCTCGTAATAACTAAAAATCAGCACTAATTATATATTTTTCTAACAAAACTAAATATTATTTATATTTCAGTAATAGAGCCACTGGACTACACAGTGAGTGAGACAATGTCTTCATCAAATTATAATGTGCTGCCTGATGTTTCTCCAAAAAGAAACCCTAAAAGGGAGCTTTTTAAATCTAATAATACAGATAAAACTGGTGTGTTAGGTTAAAAAACAATTATTTAATTATTTATTTTGAATAAAAAATATAACTTTTTAATAGATTGTAGTCCATCAACAATTTCTTGTGAACCTAATTGTAAAAGAAGGATAATAGAAAAAGAGACTCCAATAAAATCAGGTTTGAGAAAAAATGTTAAAACTTTACGGCAAAAAGTTAAAAAACTTCAACAAACAGTTAGAAGGAAGAATAAAAAAATTACTAATATACAGGTATCTTCATAAATACGCAAATTATTTTTTATTAATACATTCATACACATATAAATATAAAAGTTTATGTAAATATTAAATAGTTATCTCTATCTTATTATCCAAGTGGTCTTAAAATAATATATTTTTACACATAAATTGTTCTGGTACAAATTACCTATTGTTAAACTAGGAACTGATGTCAAAAATTAAAAGTACAAGTGATGTAGATACAGCTAATATTATGGAGAAAAATTTTACAAGTGAATTTCTAAAAAATTTAATAATTAATGGAAAAGTTATCCCTAAAGGAAGACGTTATTGTGAGGAAACTAAAAAATTTGCAACCACATTATTTTTTTATTCCCCTAAAGCATATAATTATGTCCGGTAAGTATTAATACCTATATTATGGTTTAATTTTAACATTTGCGTACTAATCATCTTTATTTTGTACATAACAAAGGTCTGTTTTAAGTTTACCTAATCCAAGTTCAATAAGAAACTGGATATCAAATGTGAATGCAAGTGCAGGGTTTTTATCTGATGTATTGACAGAAATTGGTAAATTTAGTGACGAGAACAAGTACTGCTGTTTAATACTAGATTCAATGAGCATAAAAAAGGAAATTCACTGGGACAGAGCAAACCATAGGTATCCATTAATTTTTTTAACAAAATGGCATATTTGTTTTAAATAAAATTTAATTTAAAATGATATCCTTAATTGCTATGCTCATAAAAATTAATATGCAAAATAAGATTTAGAAATTCATATTTTTAAATTTTAATAATTTAATCAAATTAATTTGGTAGATTTATTGGTTATTGTGATTATGGTAACAATTTAAGTATTGAAGAATGTGAAACACCAGCATCAGAAGTTTTAGTTTTTATGTTGTCGAGCTTAAAAGGAAAGTGGAAATGGCCGATCGGTTATTGGTTTGTGGACAAAATTAAATCTACAGTACAGGCACAGCTTATAAAAATTGCTATAACTGAATGCCAAAAATATAAAATTAATGTATTAAGTGTAACTTGTGATGGAGCTTATGCCAATAGCAGTACTTTTAAAATATTAGGATGTAAATTAAATGAAGAATTTTCCAACATTAAACCTAATTTTAGTATAGACCCAACAAAACCAGACTTATATTTTACCCCAGATGCCTGTCACAATATAAAATTGGCAAGAAATGCATTAGGAACATTCAAAGCATTTAAAAATGAATATGGAGAGCTCATTGAATGGAGGTACTTGGAGCAGTTGTTTGAACTGCAAAATGAAGCAGGATTTAAGTTAGGTAATAAAATTGGATCAGCACATATGAACTGGAAGGGTAATAGTATGAAGGTCAAACTTGCAGTTCAAACTCTAAGTAGTTCGGTGGCAGATGCTCTTCAGTACCTAAAACAAACATCAGAAGACTTTAAAAATTGTGAACCAACAATTCAATTCATTAGAATTATTGATGAAATTTTTGATTTTTTAAATTCAAGAACTCCTTATGGGAAAGGTTTCAAACAACCTATTTGTAAGGAAAATATAATATTTAAAGAAAATAGAATGAAAAGTCACATAACATATCTATACTCACTTAAAACCATTGATGGAGTGCCTTTGTGGAAAAGCCAAAGAAAAACTTTTATTATCGGATTTGCTACATCAATAAAATCTATTATAAATATATCTAAAGATCTACTGGTCAATCATGGATTCAAATTTGTCCTAACTTATAAATTCAGCCAAGATGCAATCGAATTATTCTTTGGTCATATGCGAGGTCGATTTGGATCCAATAACAATCCAAATTGCTTACAATTTACAACTGCAATAAAAAGTATTTTATTACATACATCAATCACATTAATAAATGGGAATTGTAATTTGCTTACCCATGAAGAAGATTCTCTTTTTTCTATTAAATGGAAATATAAAAGACCATTTATGGATCAAGAAGACGAAGAAGAATCAACCATTAAGCTGCTTATAGACAATGTTAGCAGCGATCCGTTTATCAACACTATTACTGATAATATATTATACTATATTTCTGGTTATATAGTAAAAAAACTTATTCTAGTTTTGCAATGTCCAAATGACATTAAGGCATTATTAGATGAATCAAATTACATAAATGATCATGCTTATTGTCAAAAAAATAAAAAATCATTTAATAACTTGACAAATATAAAAAATCGAGGAGGTCTTCAATTAGCATCTGAAAGTGTTTTCAAAATTGTCAAATTAACGGAACAATACTTTAAGTGTATAATTATCAACAAAAGAAAATTATTTATAAACAATATGGATCAAAAAATAATGATAATGGTTCAAAATTCTTTTGCATTATGTTCAAACTTACTTCCAGAAACAAATAAATGTTTTGAAGTCACTGAAATACATTCACGTCCTCACAAGATAAATATAATTAATCTAGTAAGCCGTATTTATTTAAATATTCGTATACATTCTTATAGCAAAATTTTAAGTTCTTCTATTATGAAAGCTTCTGTCAACAAAAGACAAAAGTTACATAACACAATATTGTTTAATAACTTATAATCTTATTTTTTTTGTTTTACATCTGAAATATATTATTAGATTAATATTACTTGTGTATTATATTGTTTAATTGTTTGTAGCAGTTAAATTAGTTCTTCAAATATTTTTGGCTTTTTGAGATAGTAAGGTAATAAGTTGAAAGTTCTCTTGATGACTTTTAAAAGATACTATAATTATATTAAATAAATAAATTGTAAATACTTTTAAGCAAATATTTACGAATTCATGAATCATAATAAATAATAAAATTTATATGTATTATATTATCACTTCAATAATAAAAATTGATAAAATACCATAGCCCACAACCAACATGGCGGAAAATCGGCGTCCGCCGGCTAGCTTGTCAATTTATACTAGTTAGCAATCTAGTTTATTATCTATATCTGTGGTGATACTTGAGGATGAGGTTTTTCAATAGACAATATAGTAAAATCCACTTCTCTAACCTATAACCTAATCTAACCACGACGCGGCGGTGTGACACTACGGCAGTACGGATATGACTAAACCGATAATATGAAATAAATAGTATATTATAGCTACGCCATTATAAATATATATTTAGACATTTAGACAAAAAGAATGTATATCCACATTTTATTGAAAAATGTAATATAATAAAATAAAATACAGATAATAAAAAGCGGGTGAGTATCTGCTCTACATTAGAGGGTGGATGGACCTCGGACTAGGGTAGGTTAAATTTGAATGCAATGATAGGTATCATTGTATACGAAAAACGATTCTGAACGGAGATGATTTGTCAGTCTGGGATATATTATATTTAAATATTATCATATATTCTATTTTGAAACAAATTCAAACATTTAAGTAAAAGCTTCAAGATCTTACGTTTAGTAATTTTTTAAAAATAACAAAAATCGAAAATTATTTATTAGTAAAACGTTATTTTACACGTGTATTTTTGATTTCAAATTAAAATTAAAACTTTAAACACTCGTAAAATTTTTTAAATTGAATAATTATCAAACTTTTTTATAATTATTCCAAGCTTAACTTATGGACAGCATAGTATTAAATTTTCAATTCTTAGCTTTTGATAGTAAAATATTTATAAATTGTTAACTTCCAAATAATGAAAAATATTCATGATTTTGGCGAATTGTTGTCAGTATTTGAACTTCAAATGCTAATAAAAAAAATCGTGCCTTTGTATTTTTATAATTTTTGAATGAGAGTTAGAACAAGTTATGTGGACCCTACTATTAAATTTTCAAGTAATTTGTCCTAGCTACATTTTTTTTATCAACATTTATAAAAAAAAATTGATTATTTCAAATGCCTATAAATAGATCAAAAAAAGTCAAAATATTTTGAAAATCAAATCACGTAAAGAGAATGGCAATCTAAATAACTGGTAAAATTTTCAAGTATTTATGACTTATACTATTTGAATAACAACAAATATCAAAAATCGTTTGAGGCTAAACTGTTATTTAACGTGGTTTTGTAAAGATTTAACTTTTGTCTTACAACAATGAATATTTTTTACTCATAAAATAACTATTTTTCAATCGAGACTTCCAAGTTATTATTCAAGCCTCTTAAATATGAGGTTCTAATTTCAAATAAAAAAATTTTACGATTTTTCAACCACAAAATTACTTGCAAATTTTCGCAATTTTGACATATTTCGTATAAATTCTAATATTATACTATATATATATATATATATATATACCTAATATTATACTATATCTATTTGTGGCTTGTTATAATATTATCACAACAGTACAACACATTACACTAACATTACTAACACCAAGGTGGGTATGTATATTAAATCCACCTTGACTTGCTCAATAATGATTAATAAGTTGTGACAAAGAGAATTAAGAAGTGAAGAGAGTAGGTAAGACTAGACTCTTTAGACCCCGAAGTAATATATCTTAGTTCGTGCTTTAGACTATACACTTATAGAAAATAAGAAAAAAGAAAATATCTATGCAGTTATATTGCGCCATTGTGGTTATACGTATCTTATCACGATGTAGGAACGAAATTATTACATAATTTCATATATATTACATTATTATATTATTACAGAATATAATGGATAATATATATCACGGGCCATAGAGTATATAGAGGCGCCGTAATAGAAATAATATGAAGCGGAAATGGAAACAAAACAGTGTAGCCAAACTGTAAAAAATATTGTATTGTATGTGAAGTATAGTACAATATTTATTGTATTTTAATTAGTGACACCTTTCTGTTACAACATATTATTAAAATTAATATTATTAAATTTATATAATTATCAATTAATTACCTATATCATGACTATAATATGTCTATATAGTTTATACTGTATTCAGACGTAATAATATGAATTTACGAAAACATGGAAATTAGCGCTATCTATCAGTTGCGCTGTTAGTTATTGGAAACTAAATCCGATATGTTTTGCTTCACAACATTCATAATAATTATTATGATAGGGCATCTCTATATACTCTATGTCACGGGCTAAGATATATAATATACCTTAGTTCGTGATATCCACCTTGATTCTGTGATTATATAATCTATATAAACCTTGTCTATCATAGAATTGATAATAAAGTATTTAAAACAGTTAATTTGGAATTATAATAGGTAAACACTAAACAGTAAAAAATAAATGATATGAAACCAATTTATATTAGTCTTGATCCTGAAATATAATAAAATTTACTACAAAATACGAATTACAATAATTCTATATTTTCTTAGCGCCATATTGTACTATTAAAACTTAATATTACGATTTTTTTTAATATATTAATATTTTCACATTATACTTACAATTTTGTTGTAATTTACATGGTAATTTAGTTTTTTATTTATTGTGGAATTTACTAAAGTTGATACCTACCTTATTGATAAAATTTCAAATGCGAATTCATATTTATTATGATTTCATCTTTGACTTTTAATAATACACTACAGGTTTGTTAATTTATTTTTATTTTATAATTTGTATTAAGAAACAATATCTGCAATAAGTAATTATGATTAAATTTTAACTAGGTGTCTAGAATATGATACAATGCGAGTGAATATGACCTTCTGTTGTTACTTCTTCCAATAATTAGGTATGGACTTATATTATGTTTAAATATAATATATTTTTTAAATGCTATTTAGAATTCTATAGAAGGATAAAAATTGAGTAAAGGTTGTTACTTGATGGTAGCGCCGGATTGGTAAGGTATTTACCGAGTTTTAGCAATTTTAATGTTTCACTACAACTACTTTACGGTTTAAATAATTTGAATCAATTATATTTTCTACCAATGTTTGACGTTTGTACTAATTGATCATTATAATTAAAAAAATACGACCAAATTCTCAAAACCAGTTTATATTTTGAGCAGCCAACCGAGTTTTCCTTGGTAACTCGTCAGACCAATCTAGCCCTGCTTGATAAACTAGGGCAGTGTTTCTCATTCTTTATATTATTGCTATACACTAATAAAATATTTTATACTTTGTGAAATTCAGTAAAAAAAAAATATATATAAAATGAATTTTATTTAAATTTGAATTGGTAATGTAAACTGAAAAATAACAAAAAAACAACTATAGATAGATACATTTTGATAACAGATAATATTTTAATCATCGTTGAAACTATATCAAATATCTATTAGTTTTAATAAATTATGTTTAACATAAATAAAATGTTGTGTCATTAAAATATATACTTTGGACATATTTGGACTTGCCCAGGAACACACTGGTTGAGAAACGCTGTGCTAGGATATCAGTTAAGGGTTTGGATAGATATTTGGAAGGTCAGCTTGATTTGGGAAATTCTTTATTGTTGCTTGGGGGTTGTCAATATTGAAGGTTAATTATTTTACATAGTTTTGTTCAAGTAATAAACACAATGCAGACTGGTATCATGAGTTTTTCTACCTTGTCTTCGGTTGATTAATTGGAAGAATTACGACAAAGAAAACATTCTTATATAATATATAGTGCAACCAAGTTCAGATGATGATCAGTTTGGGACAAAATTGGTTTATTATGGCATACTGGTCATCGTCTTGGTTGCACTATAGTTATAACTTATAACACTTATGTTAAATATATGAGAATAATGTAAATACTTATAATTTAATAAATTATAAGTTATTATATACTGGATAATTTGACTTGTATGTTATAGGCATTTTATCTTTGTATAAATATTCGTAATAGAGAAAATAAATATGAAAGGTTATTTAAAAATAACTAAAATAATTAATAATTTTTAAATTTTTTTATTATATTATAGGAGGGGTTTTGGTTCAACTTAAGAAATTCAAATGGGAACCAATACTTTTTTTGCAATCCTAAATTAAAAACATTTTTTTCGGAGTATTTCGATACATAAAAGTCAAATTTTGTATTTATAGTTTATGAGTTACATAGGCGCAATTTGAGTTTTAAATTTGAAGGCTATTATAATTTATGTGTATGTACTGTGCGTGCATGCTCCCTGAGATATATAAAGGTAGAAGGGCCAAGGGGATATATAAAAACCATTTTTTGTTGGAAATGGAGTGGCTATGATTAATTTTGAGGGTGCTTAGACCCCCTCAAATTCTGCTTATGGCATTAAGTATTTAAAGTTTAAATGAACAGAGTGGAGTGTTATGGACATACCCCACAAAATGTTGGTCTACTTCTAAAGTTTTAATATAAAATACATATATAAAATTATAAAATAAGAAATAAATAATTATTTTGTTTGTTATAGGGGAATTAGTATTTATTACATTTAAAATGGACTCAACTGAAAAAATTCTGAAAAACATGAGTGCAGATAAAATGTCTCAAGTTGTTGCAGGTGTGCAAGCAGATTTAGATAATGAAATAATCAAAACAAAACAAACTCTAGATCAAATTGACCAAAATATTTTTACTTGTATCAACAATTTAAAAAAACTTAGAAGAAGTATCATTATATCACATTATGCAAAAATGAAAAATAATACTGATGGTCATAAAAACAGTCAAAGAGATGCCCTTCTGAAAAACTTGGATTGTGAAGACGAAGCAAAAGATTTGAGTGTATTTATGACAAATCTGAATAGTGTATCAACACAAGCAAAAACTGAACCCATGAGCAACATTGAAGATTTAAGCAAAACCATCTTACAAAATACTTTACCTCCTGCAAACTTTATTCCTAAGACTGGGTTGATAGATTTAACATTTGTTATTGGAAATATTGTTAAAATAAGTGATTCTGAAAATGAAATGAAATACAAATGGACTGTTTATGTTCGCAATGCAGAAGAAGGAGTTGACAATTTGATTTACATTGACAAAGTAACATATTTCTTACATGAATCCTATGAACCTAACCATATTGTAGATGTAATTAAAAAACCATTTTCATTAACAAGACATGGTTGGGGAGAATTTGTAATTCGCTTACGTTTGCACTTCAAAGGGAACATGAATATTAAAACTGATGTATATCATAAACTGTGCCTGAATAAAGACATAACAGTTGGTATCCCAATGGTTGCTAAAGAGCAAACTGTTAAGTACAAATTATTACTGCACAAGTAGTAGTATTTTTTTTATGATAGATTTAGACTTTGTAAATTTTATACATAGAAGTATAATAACTATAGTGTATTAAACTATAAAATTATTTTACTTATAATTGTAATTGTATAAATAAATAAGAAAAACTTATTAAAAACAAAGATTTATAAATTATTATTTATCTTTGATTCTTCAGTACTTCAGTTAAAATTAATTAGTAGGTACTTAATGTGCAGTGTTGTAAAGTAGTTGAGTAAAAGTATTCAAATACTTTTTTCCGTATTGAATACTTTTTTAAATAGGTACTTTTTATTTTAAAGTATTTGAATGGTATTTGAATTACTTTTTTTTTACTATTGAATATTATTTTACTGAATACTTTTTTTCGTTGACATCGCCTACCAATTAATATTATGACAGATCGGCACTTTGAACAAATATTTTTAAAATGCAACACTCAAATTTTTGATTAATATTTATAAATACCTAAAAATAAATTAAATTTTTTTTGTATTTGAAAATTATTTCAAATACTTTACTATAGATAGTATTTGGGTGGTATTTTAAATACTTTATTTTATAAGTATTTGAGTAATTACTAAAATACTTTTTAAAAGTTAATGTTAATGTGTTAATACTATCTTAATTTTTACCACCAATACCACCTATTACCTAAATTGTATTATGTCATATCTCTTATAACTTATAAGTCTGCAACATTATTAACTTATTGAAACATAATTTTGACAAAATATTGTAAAAAATTAAAGATAATACATTTAAATTAAGTACTTCAGCACTTGTAGAATATATTTATTAAATAAAATAATGATGAACTTGGATTTACTTAAATTAAATAAGCTAGAATTAATAAAAATAACAATAGTTAAGTACTTAAGTAGGTATGGCTTTAATATATACTACATAAAACTTTTATAGATGATAATATTATATTAATACAAGTATATCATAGATATTCTAAATATAATTTATAATAATATAATGTAATTTTTGAAAGAATTATAAAAAAAACGTATGTTGATCAACTGACAACTATATTATAGTTACTATACTGTAATAAATATTAAATAGTTATTGTTTTAATGTATTGACTACAAAGATTTTATTTTAGATTCAGAGCACCAAATATAAAGTAATGAAGTCTGAATTCAGATCTTAATATCTTATCAATCTGATGTGATTATGCGAAAGTGAAAGTGACTTTTTTTCCCATAAATTAGTAGCAGCTTGAGTCTTTATAACTCGAGGAGCAAGTTTCTAAACAACCCACCCACCACCTACATTTACTAGGACAATGTAATATTTTTAGGTTCTTTTTTAGTTCAATTTTTTATTTGAATGATCAATCTTCTGTTATGAATTATGAATAAACCTGTTAAACTTAAAACATTTTGTTTCCCAATTTTCGGGGCAAGAGCAGTCGCTCCTAGTATTCTTATAACAAGCCGCCCCTGCCATAAACCTTAATATTATATTATTGTCTAGTTGTAGTATAAGGCATTAAGGCTATGGAAATGTCAATTTGTCAACACTCAATATTGTCAAGTATCAACAGAACACCCAATACCCATGAGGTTATGACGATGATATTCACAGTGGTGATATCATTGATACCTTTTATCACACCGATGGGAATTAAAAAGCAGCTGACATATCTTATCTATGATATAGAATGGTGAATCATGATAACAGAACGACGTTTTCGCACTTCCGCGGTACGTTTGTAGTAAGTTCGTACTATCGTGCTTTTTTGATACAGTACTACAAGTGGAATTAACAACTTACTATTGTGCTTAAAGTTTAAGTATAAAAGATTGCCACTACTACTACTATTACTGAGATTTCTTAACTAATAATTAAAGGTAGTAGTTGTTAAATTTACAGTTAATAGTTATTCAATCAAATACTATATACATCATATTATATAGTATTTGATTCTTGATTACATTTTAAAATGAACCAAAAGCCCGAATCTTCATCTAAATGTCGAACAGTGAGTAACCAGATTTGATAAATACTAATTACAACTCTAATTATAATATATTACTATATTGCTTCAGCATCAACAATGTAAATATAATTAACACTTTAAGAAATGACTACTAATTATTTAAAAATGTTATGATGTATTTTTATAAAAATATGAATTCTTATCTTTGTTATACACTTTATTATGATCATTCTACGGTAGTAGATTAGGATCAATTTTTGTTTCACAAGATCTGAGACATTACATACTTAGGAAATCATGGCTCGGTTTATCGTAGGAAGCTTCTTTAGTGTTGTTATTGATTTTGATCATCACATTAATAATGTCACAGTATTTAACATTATGCTTGAGTAGTTGGTTTTTAAAGTTTGGTATTATTATTTTGATTATGAATGATTTTCATTGTTTTGAATAAATTTAAGTACAATTATGTGGTATGGTTATGTCCTTATGGGTATATACTAAACTGGTCATTAAAATTGTCCTTTTTTTTGCTGAATTTCACAAAAAAAATCACTAGTTTGTGAGGAATATCCAAATGTTCATAGTAGGTACACAAAAATATCTAATTAGTTAATGTATTTATACTGAAAAATAAATAGAATATTTGTACGTATTTTTTATAATTATACTAAATACTTGATTTAAAATAAATTATTAAAAGTATATTGTTTTATTTTATAATATTATTTGGTTATATTTATATTTTAGTAGAATAGTAATAAAGTTGAAATTAGTTGCCTTAGATATAAAAAATAAAATTAATCTGGCCACCCTATGGTAGGTATTTATGTAGGTATTTTATATTAATATAAACTATACAACTATTCCATTTATATTAGTTAAGAACTTTATTTGGATATCTACTATCTAGCCATCAAGAAAAGTTTAATAAATTGTTATGATTGAATATGGTATTTACCAATGTTTTTTAAAATAAGTATTCATTGCCATATTTAAAATTTATTATAAAATGTATTAATATATTTGCATTAATATTAAAAAAACCTATCCTATAACTTAATGTTATGATTTTTCAAAATATTATTAATTAAAAAAATAGTTATTACCGTGGAAAAACCCAGACTTATATATTATATTTCATAGATGTATGGTTGGGCTTAAAAAAATATAGGTATACATAGGTGATCTACTGACCTATAGTTAGTCTTAGACCTTTTTTTTTTTTAAAAATAAATTATTAAGTTACCTAGGTAAGTATATTGCCCATCCTGCTACAAATGTATGTGCATACAAGCAATCTATAATTTATGCCATAGACCATACGTGGTATATGTAATTGTTTAGGTAATTTAGTACTATACTACTATGTTTATAATAGGTACTTATATACTTCATAGAATATTATCAAATTGTATTAATTGTATTTTATTATATGATAGTATCATAATGATACATTTCATGATACTATTAAGTTTTTATTAAAAAATACTTATTATTAATTTATAAACAAGTTATATAATGATGAATAGTTTACTTACAAAATATTACTTTAACATAATTTGTTAATTATATGTACCATATGGCAATGACAACGCATAGGTTGACGATGTAGGTATTAACAGGTCATGGTTTCAAATAAGTAGACCCTGGCTCAGTGATCCTAGTGACAAAAAAAAAAAAAATGCCAATCAATTGTGACAAGAACATTAATTAAATTTTTATCTTATAGACTAACAAATATAATACTTTAAGATTAATCATCATAAATTATCTAACAAATATATTTTGAAACAATTGTACAGTCAACTAAAGTTTTTCTTAAAATAATATTTAGTAATTTTTTTTTTTTTGGAAAATACAAAAGTTAGATACACATATAAACTAGACTCTAGTCACTAGAGTATTAACTAATTTCATTAATTATGATTTATGTTAATTCAAAATATAATACGTGTAACTGTGTAAGATTAGTTATGTTGCAATGTCTCAAAATAATATTCATTGTTATAACAAACAATGGCGTTTAGGGGTTCAAACCCCCTTTAAAATGTATGGTTAGTAGGTACGTGCATTGATTTTGATTGTATAAATAATTGGAATTTAAGAATGAAAATTGTTTACCCCCCTCCCCTTGAAATTAATTTGTTTATACGCCACTGATAACAA
Source organism: Schizaphis graminum (assembly GCA_020882235.1). NCBI lineage: Eukaryota > Metazoa > Arthropoda > Insecta > Hemiptera > Aphididae > Schizaphis > Schizaphis graminum. The sequence continues at coordinate 85,360,104 of CM037032.1, read as the reverse complement.
AATGTAATTTCTCAACTTTCGTGAAATAATTCCAATTGTAATTTTGAAATTAGGATTTGTACATAATATCATAATCTCATATAATACTATCTATCTAGTATAATCTCGTATATTATACTCGTCATTATTTTCACAAACTTCAAGGTGAACTAATAGAAATTTTTTTAATGATATTGGTGATTGGTAGGTGGGTACATATATATTTTTCTTGCATCCTCATGATTGTATTATATTATATTTTAATTGCTATGGTAAAGCGTCATGCTGTTAACAACCACGCTTTTGATTTCTGTTATTTTTCGACAACGTGTTACTATTGATATTTGCAGATATTGATCATCTCTATATATTATGTATTATATATTTATATATCACTATATATTCATCACTGTTCAATTTTTGCGAGAAAAAATCTTTGTAGCTCAATGTCATAATAAAGCCAGCATTGGAATTTTCACGGTACATTAACTCTATATCATATTTCGTTATTGTTTACCTTTCCAGTTTTGAATAACGTCCTTGTTGAAAATACAATAGGTAAACAATATCTATAGATATCAATATAGAATAATAATAGTAATAACCGATAATAATAACATACTGACAAGTGATGATGGTACTCAATGTGCTACAAACTCGCTAGGAAATTATACTGTGGCTTTAGCGGTTGAACACTTGAACGTTACTTGAACTTGATTTTTTTTTTCAGTTTAATAAATAGACTAATATACAAAACCTTGGAAGTTGTAACCTCATACCTTGCGGTAGTAAAATTAATTTCCGATAAAAATTAGAGTATATCTCAATGAATAAATATTAAAAAAAAAAACAATGACACTCAGATTCTCTGAAATGAGTAAAATGGGATAGTACTTTATTTCTTAATTATTATAGCTTTAAAAATATAGTTCAATACAAAATACGATTAAATACTAATTAATCATTTTCGTACATCATCGGAACTCTGGAACATTCTATACTAAATGTTTGTTGTATTTTTATCTATTATTGCTAATATATATTTATGTATGAGTACCTATGTTAAACATTTTTTTCTTGGAATAGTATCGTTCTTAACCAATATAAATACATTAATACGTATACATAATTAATCTACTGTTAGTTTACTTCAAAATATTATAATCATGTGTTGTTGATCCACAAATGTAAGCTTACGTGTTGGCTTCTAATGTAATTATTATATCACTTCAAAGAATAAGTTAGACATATACGAGGACGGATCTAGGATTGGCCTAGCCCTCCCCCCCCTAAAGCTGGTATTCCTAAAATATTATATTTTGTTCAAAATAAAATTATAATAAAAAACATATACCATTGGCTATACAAGTGTATAATTAAGAGAATGTACCTATCATCTATACTCTGAAACATAAATAAACTATAACAATATAAAATATTATATTTATTAACATCATACTATAGTATAAGTATTATGATTTAGCCCACCCCCAACCAAGTCTGGAGCCGCCCTTGATATACTCAATATTAGTATATTATACTTACCTAATCATAGGATTTTAGCCATAGTATTTTTAATTTGATTAGATTTCCTTGTTATTGTATATTTGTATCCTTTTATTGTTGATATTTAATTTCCTTTCAGCTATACAAATAATAACATTATAATAATGTATAATCATACTATTCATACTTAATAATCGAGAATAATCAGACTTTATTAATTATTATAAATTAGTATAATCTATAATATAGATTCTATATCATTAATAATTTAAAAATACTTAGGTAGCTGGAACCTAAAGAATTAAAAATTGAGCGCTTAAAAACCAATCTCTGTTTAAACTTTAAACAACTACAATTACTAAACAGTTAAGGTTTAAATACTTAATTTATCACTACTAAGGTCAGAGGATTCTAATTTCAAAATTTTAAACTAGCAAATACTATAATGCTTCTTAGTTCTTCCATAAAACGGTGAAACTACCCTACATGAGCTATATACGTATTCTGCGCTCTTACTTATCAGTTATCGAGATTTTTAAATGTTTTATTGACTATACATATATAGTTGTACTAAGACTCTATAATGTATATTATATAGCTCTCTAGTTGTACTATCATATTGAAAACAAATTTTAATTATTCATTACAACCCTATGTATCATTCATATCATGATCGTGTTATTTTGTGATCTTTATTTCTAATAAAGATAAACATATATTATAATATTTCCTATTGTATAATATGTTACCTAATCCTATCTTGGTTAAAAGTTTAATATTATAAAAAAACAACATGCAAACACAGATTAAATTCTTACCTTTAATTTGATAATTGGTTAATTCGTTGTAATGTTGAAATTATTAATACAAAATTGGTTTTGGTGAACGATAAGTTTGTTTGTAGTATGAAGACAATTCATTATTCGTGCGTGATGCCCTTTTAAATCAGGAAAAACAAGGTCATGAAGGTAAAAGCGATCTAAGATATTTTAGAAAATGTTAACTTTAAATTTCGATGACCAGCTAATCGTTTGTATACAATATATTAATCATTGTATATTTGAATATGTATATTAAAATGTTTATTTATCAATCTTATTTACTGAATTATTGATGTGATCATTATATTTAATAAACGAAAAAAGTACAGAAGTACAGAACTCAACAACAACAAAAATATAACAAATATGTGATTTTAATTAAATTTATACCCAACAGGCCCGGCACTAAGCACCATTCGTTCTAAGTCTAGTCCGGACATCAAAACGTATACACCTTTATTTTCCTCGCCTAACACATTTTCAACTGAAAAATAAAAAATTATATCAGATAATTAATATAATATTGAATCTGGGATTCGTTATATACTTATATTATGTAGGTATTCATAGTTATATATTTGCGGGGATCTTAGCTAATGAATAATGGCTAATAAATACTTAGTCTATACTTTTTTTAATTTTATCATTTTAGATAATCATAATTTACTAAAAAATTAAAATATCAAAAAAATAGAGAATTCAGATAATGTTTTTACATTATATATTCTAATTTGGAAATAGGTAAATTCGTTTTAATATTTAAACCAATAATAAAAAACTGATTCCGCTGAATTATCATAATCATAATTGGGTAATAAATTAATCAAATTCTGATTGTATGCGTCTGTACTCCTATACCTATTACCTAGGTATTAAAATTATTTGACATTTTCATCTTTACACAGGACACGTCTGTAGTATGAATTTTAGAGTTTGGCCTTGAATATTATTAATAGAGAATAATATATATAATAAATTAATAGATGATGCTCATCTTTCATCATTCATCACAAATACCATTAAGACAGGGAATTCCGGTTATTACTATGTTGTGTTATTCTTATTTTTATTATTTTCCATTAATATTCACACTAGCAAACCAATTGTTTAAAATTACCATCGCTATAGAGTTTGTTGATACATATTATTATTATTAATATTAATTAAAACATTTTTATTTTTATTCCTTTTTTTAAATTTTCATAGAGACTAATTATTAATTATAAATAATAATTATGATACCTATTGGCTATTACAGATATTATAAAAAGTGTTGCATTAATATATTGTATAATTAATAATTATAATATATGTATTATCTAATACTTCATAGATTAGCTATCAAGTTTTCGCCAATTCGCATTATATACTAGGTTGCAAACGTGATGCGTAACATGTTAAGTTTTCTACGACTATATTTTGTAGAAAGTTAACAAGATAATTATATTAATACACATTAACTCACAAATATTCAAATTATTTTATTAATTGTTTAGTATTATCTCAAGCAATATAATTTTCATAAAATAAATAAAAGTTTATTATAACCAAATCATTAGTTTTGGTACAATATTTCTATACATTGTAGACATGTAGGTGACTATAGTTAGTTAAGAAATAATTTTAAGATCGTTTATATCCCAGAAAAATGTCCAATTTAAATTGATGGTTCATGATGCATTAATATTAAATTAAACGATAAAGGTTACTTTTTGGTTCTGATAAATAAGTTTAAACAGCTTTAATATTTGGTTAACTTAAGTGCTAATGATAAAAAAAGTGATAACTGATTAGCTAAGATAATCATCCCATTTAGTTATGTAACATACATTTACAAAGTATATGTATTGATTTATAATTTATATAGACCTAGGTATTATTGATAACAATTTGAATTTTTTTTGGAATTCAAATACTTAACGACACGTTATATCCAGGAAAAAATTCTTTAAATTGTCATTGGTTTCTGTACTTGCGGAGGCGAAAGCAACATTTTTTGCACGAGATCATAATTGGGCGATAGAGGTCAGCGTATAGAGGGGGTTCTTCTGTTCTCAGCAGTCCGTTAGATATTCTAGTGTTACGGTCTTTTTCTGATCAATTGGAAAATCACGCTCGTTGAGTTGACAACCAAATAACTTGCTCTCTTATTTTTATTATTATTTTATTTTGTAACTTACAACTTTACTTTTTCTTACGTTTACTTATAAATTATAAATTGGTTTCTGTTCATAAAGACTTTATTATTTTTAATTAAAAATGTCAGTTAACACAAGGACCATAGCGGTTCGTGGTCCAAGCAGAAGTGTATGTATATTATACTTTATCTTTAATAAAAATTTTGTATTTACAAATGTATAGTTTTTACATTATTTTTTTTAATATTCATTATTAATTATTTCTATAAATTAGCTAAATTAACTCAAAATTATTACTTTAACTTTTATTAAGTAGGTATACATGCTTAATTTTCAAATAAAAATTATTACATTTTTAGTGTGATCGTAGTCTATATATTTATTATATAAGCTATACCTACTATGAAATTTTACATTGTCTCCCTAAATGTTTGATCAAATTACTAAACGCTTAGACTTTATTTATGCTTAAAAATTAAAATATTTTAATGATATAAGTGCATTACTTATTTATTTTATATTTCGTTGTATTATCGTTTTTATTTTACAAAATTTTTATATAGGTAGCCCATAATAAATCTACAATAAAACTAAACAAATTATATTAAACAAAATATTTATTATTTTTTTCATAACGTTAAACGATTTTTAGTTAATACTCAAGTCGAAAACGATTACACAATAAAAATAATATATATTTTAACTTAAATAGCTAGTCGAGCATTATATAAATTAACGTTTTAGTATCACTATAATGTTATAAAACTATAGATAGGTATATATTATGTTATTTCCCTGTTCATTTTCTAATAGTTAAATTGCGTATTTAAAAACAATATTTTAATTTGGTACCAATATTTGAGTAATATTTTTGTAAAACAATCTTATGATTGAAGGTCATATTTGGCTTTCACCGGAGAAAGTACCTTAATACAGTCATTAAGCTGGATTTGCTTCCTGTCCTAATGAATAGTTTCGTAATAACACTTCCGTATCATCATCAAAAATATCTCATAACCATGTGCTTGTTTTTATATAAACAAAAATATGTTATGAACGCTTTCGTATTAAAAATATATATTATAATGCAATGTATTAGTTATAGGGTGTGTTATATAATATACAGAGATGTATTTAGGAATTTTGTGCCCTAGATAAGAAAAATAAACGCGCACGGTTTTTATCGTATTATATATCAAAATTCAAAATTTACTGTCGGGACCCGATGTATTTTTCGAAGTATTTTCATTTTAAGATGTGACCAAACGCATTCTATTGTCTGGGTGTTGCCTGATGTTAGCAGGTCGACAAAGTTCTTAGAATGGTTTACATTCAAGTGATTATAACCTATATTTTGTAAAATGTTATATGGTTTCCATTCATCTGACATTATTGTTGTTCCTGGAAGTATTTCTTTTTCATTCTATCTCGACGTTTAACAACAGAAAAACGTTTTTCAAGAAAACCATCATGCCGCCCAATACATTTCAAAAACCCAAGGTCCTTGTACTCGTTTGCCATAATTTATATTCCTGTTCTTAGGAGGAATATTTTCAGAATCAGAATCAGAACTATCGTCGTCCGTCAAATTTGCACCTCTATGATCACCCAGTAGAATCCTGCCTCTATTATATTTCCTTTTCCCTCGTAGTAATGACTCATCAATTTGAACACATCCATTAGGTCCACCCATAGGTTTCCGATTTTCATAAATAGTACAACACCCATCGCGGCATAAATTGTACCAGTCTACTACTGTTTTATTAGAACGTCCTGTAAGCCGACAAACGTTTACAATACTCATGTCTTCTGACCAGTAAAAAACTAACTCTAAAATTTGTCCCAGCGACAATTTAGAATTACATTTATTATTCAAATCCGTATAAGTAAAAAATGTATTGTCTTGACGCAGAGACTGGAATGTTTGGCATCCTTTTTTAACGCATCTTAAACTTTGGTACACACGTTGTTCACCAGAAACCAGTCGTTTTTTTCTGATCACAATTTTTGTTTCGGAATCACATTTTTTACAATTTGGCGTTTCACTGTCATTCGGAAGTAAATTGTGAAGTTGTAAAAAATGTACAGTTGATTTTTCATCAACAATTATTTTATAAAATTCAGACGCACGCATTATAGACAAACTCCGACCAACGAACAATTTGAAACTAACCTATCCAGTATCCAGCAATTGCTAATGACTCGTAGTCATATTGTAAATGTTATTAATCGTTATCGCAAATCGCAATACTGTCCCACTGCGGTCTGCGATAATGTGTGTATAATATAATATAATATAATAATTGTAGATCACCAATTACACCTTGTATAGTACGGTAGATCACCTGATACACCTAAAAAGAGGTAGTAGATTACCTGCTACACGAATGCCATAATATTTAATATATTGATGTTAATTTCCGTGTGGCTATTATTTCTCGTGTACTGTAATTTCATATTATAAAATTCCACTGTGTTTATAAATGTTACTTTTACGCAGTGTAGAAACGTTTAGAATAAGTGGATAATTGTCAATTTTAAATAATAATAATAATAATAAAAAAAATCTTTATGCGTGTATTATTATTTATGATCAATTTATGTTTACTTTTTAGAGCTATAAGTATTATTTATCTATATAATATTATTATATTATATGTATATATATATACCAAAGATTAAAATTGTTTTTAATTAAGAATACGTTATAGTGTTATACCTGCATTTATTATTTCCATCTTATAGATACGTAAAACATGTCAATATGATAAATTTTAGATTAAGAATAATTGATTTTAATTTGTAATTTTTGATAATAAAACGCACTTATCTATTATCAAATTTAAAAGTAAGAATAAGACCTCATATAGGCTTTCTTTGTTGTTTTAATTTTGAAACAAGTTATGAGAATTTTAATATAGTATATTGATTCAAAATTAAAAAAAAAATCTGTGATATTCTTAGTTTCAAATTAAAATGGATTATTCTGAACAAAGATAATAATAATAATAATTTTCAGTGTTGTGCGTATGTAAGACTGATACATGCAGGTGTAACGACGTAACGTCCTATCATTGATTATAATTTATAAATAAGTATTTATTATTATTATCAATGGTTCTATTAATGAAAATCAAAAAACAATAAACTCAATAAAAACGATAATAATTAAAAAAATATATTTATCGAAATTAGAAACAATAATAAAACCATTTTCATTATTACTTAAATGTTTACATATAATAAAAAATATTATATTGGTTAGGTACGTCAGAGTAAACTATTTCTCAAGACGTACCTACCTAGTACCTATTACGTATTTGAGTTTTTTTAAGTCTCAACTTCTTTGTTAAGTACTTACCTAACTATTTATTTGTTTCCGAATATATATGTATATTTAATCAATAAAATCAATAATCATACATTCATACCAAAAACCTACAAACTAAAAAAAATATTACATAAAAATAAAATCATAAAAAGTTTATTTAAAAACAAAAACTGTTCAGTATTATAGTAACGAATAGATTATTTAAAACTTAAATACTACAAATTGTGTTAAATGATTAGGGAAAAAAATTATTTTTTGATGATCAAAATTAATAACTTAATCCCCTTAAGCTTATTTACACAATAATTCAAAGCATAGACACAAATATATACCTATTTATTAGTTATTTCCATTTTTTATAAATAATTTACAATTTACATTCTTGTTACCTATCAATTTTTATGTAGGTACCTACCTATAATCTATACGGCTATATTAGTTATATTTAGAGAGAAATTATGTTTTTATCTATTCATAAAAATAAAGCTATTGAGCAACTTTTAATCATTTATATTGTAAATGTTTGTATTTAGTTGTTTTTTGCATTAAGTATTTAAATTTTAAAGCATAAAGGGGACCTTATACCTGCATATTTTGTCTTCGTCTTACTAATGTTCAATATAGAAAGTTTGCGTAAAGCAGAATCCATTTTATACTGTTAGCTTTAATATTAGTCAATTGACTTATTATCAAACTTAAAAGTTAGAATAATATATCACATAAGCCTTTTATTGATATTTTAATTTTAAAGTTATGAGAATTTTAAAGTCTTAATATTTTAATTTTGCATAGCTATAATTTAATTTAAAATTCGGGTATAGCAGAAACCTACGGGTACCCAACTAAAAATTCTGCCAAATAGACGTCCGGACTAGGACTCCCAAACCCCATACGAAAAAAAAATTTTAATTTAAATATCAATAAAAGCCTACGTGATGCCTTAAATAACATTCTTACATATTTTAAGTTGTATATAGTAAGTAAATTTACCCTACTATTAAGAGGACGTTAATACGTTATAATATCTGCATGTGTTCTCTGTGTGACTCTGTCTCAATAATATACATGCACTATTTACATCACAGCATATTTGTGTTAAGCAAAACAAACTTTGTGATTTTAGCTTTAATATTAGAGTAAATTTACCTATTATCAAATTTAAAGGTCAGAATATTATCTATTAATAAATGACATAATATGCTATGTAAAATAGTACAATTTTAAAATGTTCATAACTCATTTTAAAATGATAATATCAATAAAAGTATATGTCATTTTCTAGATAATATTCTGACCTTTAAATTTGTTAATAGGTAAATGTACTCTAATATTAAAGCTAACATAACAAAATGTGTTCTGCTGAATGTAATTTTTTTATGATGTACGTTAGTAAAACAAAGACAACACGTACGGGTTAAAGCAAACAGCATAAAATAGATTCTGCTGAACTAAAATTTGTTTCGGTGCATATTAGTAAGACGAAGACAGCATATGCTCTTAACAAATTAACGCTATTAACGGTTATTACTTAATTAGCTAAAAAGATAGATTTTATTTGGTTGTAAAACCTATATGTTTGCAGCAATTTTTTCTGAGCTAAAATCGTTTTAGGATTGGTTCCATGCATAGCTTCCACGCGGAGGCATTTGCAAATCGTTGTACTTTATGTTTTTTATATGTGACTAACGACTTGAATACTTGATAACTACAATAACTACATATTAAAATAATTATTATTATTACTGAACAAAAAATTATATTGTATAATTATTGAAAACTATATTTTTTTTAACACAAAAGACAAAATAAATTTTCAGGTAGCGACCAATGTCACCGTTCAGAAACATCACGTTTCTCGGGATAAACGTGGACAAGTCCTTGGCAACGTACGGGGATTCCGTGGTTGTACCGTTTGGTTTACAGGTCAGTACGGTTAATAAACGTTTATGTAAATAATTATTTTTTTGTGTTTTTCATATATAACGTCAATAAAATCGAATATTGTTTAGGATTATCCGGTGCCGGCAAGACGTCCGTGTCCTTCGAATTGGAAGCGTATTTGGTCGCCAGAGGAATACCAGCTTACGGATTGGACGGCGACAATATGCGAACGGGCTTAAACAGAGATCTGGGATTTAGCCCCGCCGATCGAGAGGAAAACATCAGACGCGTGGCTGAAGTGGCCAAATTGTTCGCGGACAGTGGTGTTGTAACATTGTGCAGTTTTGTGTCTCCATTCCAACAAGTGAGCGGCTGGTGTAAAACCAAAGTATCTACAAATATTACAACAGATAGTTTTGACAAACGGTGTTTTTGTCATAATGTAGGACAGAGAAATGGCCAGAAAGATACATAAAGAAGCTGATTTACCATTTTTCGAGGTGTTTGTCGATGCACCTTTAAGTGTGTGCGAAGAACGTGATGTCAAAGGTCTTTATAAAAAGGCCAGAGCTGGTCATATTAAAGGTAATCTATTTTTTTAATTTTTTTAAACACATAAAATTCTATGTATTATTGGTATGTATAGGCTGCTAGGTATTTTAGTACTTAATCATTATATGTTATTTATTTATTTTATACAAATTAGGTTATTATTTAATATACATTATATTGTTTTAGGTATACTATAATCAATTATCACTAACTTAGTGAAAGACTCATTATTTTAATAGAAATTGTAATAAGTTGTACTTATATAAGTAATTTAAGAAGTAAAACCATTTTAATTGTTTTAATTTTTAGGATTTACTGGAGTTGACCAGGTGTATGAAAAACCAGATTCCCCAGAATTAGTTCTTAAAACAGTTCATTTATCCATAGAAGAAAGTACTATGCAAGTAGTACAAATGCTTGAAGAAAATGTGAGTTATTATGTTATATATAATAATATATGATATTATTTATTATATACATAGTAATAAAGTTTTAACTGTTATAAAGTCTTGAAGAATCAGCCATGTACACAATACTCAATACAATATAACTGCTTACGCTGTTTAGGTTATAAACTTTGCCAACTAATTTTGTAAGGCGGTTAGAAAAAACATAAAGTTTATAGTGTAACACAAAATATTATTTTGATGTTGAAACATTATTTTAAAAACACAAGTACAAGTAATTTGAATATATTATGATATCATGAAACAATATCAATATTAAGTGTTCAAAATAAATTGCAGCCATAGTTATATATATATTAAATTATTTATGTATTCATGGTTAGTTGCAGAACGTAAAGGAATACTAGAATCTGTATTCTTTATCTGAATTTAAATGTATAACAGGTATTATTTGCATATGATGTGGGGAAAGTTTCTAATAATTGACAACAGGTCAATTATTATTATCTTATATTTATTTAAACTATATAGTTAATGTATTTATTATTTTACATTGGAAGTATTAAAAATGAATTAACAAATCAATTATCTTATGGCAATATTATTAAAAATTGCAAAATCAAAATCATAATGTAAGACAATAATATGAAGAGGATGAATATATTATAATATGTAATATTTCATTATTTATTTAGTAAATATAATTTTAATTTATTAATGATAATTTTTAAAGTACATAATATCTTTTTTTTACAGAACACTTTTTGGAGTAAAATATCAATATATAGAATTGTGACTAATGCATTATAGCTTTTGGGCGGTAAAACCCTTGAATCTTTAATCCTGAGAATACCATTAAACATGCTTTTTATTGGTATTTTAAAATGGTACATTCAAAATATCTAAGTTGTCTCAGAAAGAAACTAATTTGATATTTGGATTTTAAAGTTTTAACTCATACATGAGACAATAAATTGAATAAACACACTATGTAATGTGTATATAAAATACATTGTATCTTATTTAATTTTTTTTAAATTAAATTCACCAATTTAAATTTATTAGAATATGATTTCATTTGCTATAATATTAAAATAATGATACTTTTATGGACATTAAACATGAAATGGAATTTGTCTGAAATGTATTATCCCACCTTATTACATTAGATTAAAATGAAAAATAGAAATAAAATAAAAGTTTCTACGATAAATTGATTAATTTATTAGATATTATATTATTAAGTATTTAGAATAAACAATATCTTAAAAATAATACTAAAACCCTATTGCTTGTTTGTTTTAATTTTAAATGTTTTCTTTTTAGGAAATAATTCCTCTCCAAATGAACCGTGATATTGACCGCGTACCTGAACTATTTGTCCCAGAAAATGCAATTGAAAAAACTAAATCTGAAGCACTATTACTTCCTCGACTTGACATTGGAAAGATAGATGCACAATGGGTACAAGTATTGGCTGAAGGCTGGGCAGCTCCACTAGGTGGTTTCATGAACGAAGAAGAATATTTACAAGTATACAATAACAATTTTCCTGTAAGACTATAAAAAATTAAAGAATTGTTACTTATAGACTATTATTACTATTTTCAGACTTTGCATTTCAATAGTTTTAGCGAAGATGTTAATCAATCTATACCTATTGTTTTGCCCATATCCACTGATAAAAAGGAACAATTGTTTGGCTGTGAAGAAATTGCTTTATGGTATAATTCAAAACCGATTGCAATACTTCGTAATCCATCATTCTATCCCCACCGTAAAGAAGAACGAGTATGTCGTCAATTTGGAACATCGCATCCCAATCATCCTTATATAAAAGTAAATTATTTTTTAAGTGCTGATAGTCAAATCGATATTAGATATTTAATTTAAATTTTTATTTTTTAGACAATTTATGAAAGTGGTGATTGGTTGGTTGGTGGTAACTTAGATGTTATTGAAAGAATTTTGTGGAATGATGGTTTGGATGATATTCGTTTCACACCAAATGAACTCCGTGCTAAATGGAGAGAAATGAAAGCAGATGCAATATTTGCTTTCCAATTACGAAACCCAATACATAATGGTCATGCACTATTAATGCAGGTTTGTACTATGACTTATTTATTATTTATTATACTTAATGTATTAAATAATTAATTAGGACACTAAGAAAAAACTTCTGGAACGCGGATACAAAAAACCAGTTTTACTGTTACATCCTCTTGGTGGCTGGACTAAAGATGATGATGTTCCACTTCACGTTAGAATTCTTCAACACAAAGCTGTACTTAGAGATGGAATTTTAGATCCAGAAGCTACTGTTTTGGCTATTTTTCCAGCACCTATGAATTATGCTGGGCCTACAGAGGTATAATTTCTTAAACATAAAATATATGATTTCTTTTTTAAATAAATATTTTCTTTATTAACTTTGTTTTGTTATAAAATATTATATTTACCATTATTAGGTAGGTATGTTGGAAAATATATTTTAAAATTTGATTTTTAGGTGCAATGGCATGCAAAAGCTCGCATGTCCGCAGGAGCAAACTTTTACATTGTAGGTAGGGATCCAGCAGGAGTTCCACATCCGGATACCAACATATCAGGTGATTTATATGATCCCACTCATGGTGCTCGTGTGTTGACTATGGCACCAGGTCTGTCAGACTTGGAAATTATTCCCTTTCGTGTAGCAGCCTATGACAAAACCAAAAAAGCCATGGACTTTTATGATTCTACACGACACAATGATTTTAATTTCATTTCTGGCACAAAAATGAGAGGTATATATTTTTGTCGTTTATGTTTTTTTAAACATTTAAACCCATCTAATCTCACCTAGAAATTTGTATACAACCCAATTGTATTTTAAGGTCTAGCCAAAGATGGCATTGAACCACCTGCTGGGTTCATGGCGTCTTCAGCCTGGGAAGTACTGGCCAGCTATTACAAATCATTGAACAAACTTTGAAAAAGATTTTATTTATTTATATTTGTCCATAGTGGACGGTGGACATTCCTATTTTAATTAACTAACAATCCCTCCATTCCTTTTTAAATTTCTTTACTTCTATGTGTGTGAATTATTTAATTTTTTTTGTTATTGTATTTATTATTATTTTGGTGCTTTGAACAATATATATTGGTAGTATGTAGAATAGCTTTTTATTATTGTTATGCTATACTATTATATATACATATTATAATAATAATTTTAAAAACAAAAATATTTGAAAAATGACAGTAGTAAATTTAATTTTAATAGTTTAATTACAGCCATAGAACTAAAATTACTAAAGTGAATAACAATTACTTAATTGTATAAATTATAATTTCTATTTATTGTAATGAACAATTAAAGAAAAAAAGTGTACACTCCTATTCATATTTACTATTAGTCTTAGATATTATATTATATTATATTATATAAATTAATTGTTTTTAAAAAGCATTTTCTAATATTATTCTATGGCTATTAATTACAAAATTGATACTAATGGCTTTAGTTATATGTTACCATTGTTAAACATTTTAGTTTTAATTTAAATATATATTTTATTTCTAAATGTTTTGTTAATGTGTATTTTATAGGAGAAAAAATAGTTATCTAGTTCTTTAACCAACCAAATATATTATATTTAGTTATATTAAAGTATGCCTCGTAGCTCCGATAGTCGTACCTATATCAATAATTATTCTCAGTACACGTTGACAATTAATATTATTTCGATAGCAGTTTAATAATATGTTGTCAACTTCGTGTTAAAACGTAAAAATAGGTTTAAATTATAGAAATATGACATTATGACAACAGTCGTCCATATCACTCGTTCGAACTCGTAGCCGACGCCGTCGTTCAGTAACGAAATACAAACATGAAGTAAATGGTTCTACGACAATTTCCTTGTTTAGACGTTTAGTTGTTTACAAAGCAAAAATTCATATAGATTAACCCTTTATTGCATGATTTTTTTTTTTTGCTAAAATAAATGTTTTTTGATTAATTTGGGTATGGAGAATTTGTTAAAAATAATATAAAAATTCCAACTTAAAATCAAAAATTTAAAAGTACAGCTTTTAAGTCCGTTGCACAAATGCAACTATATGCACACTAACTTCAATTATTATTTATATTTCCATATGTATATGTATACTCCATATGTAGTTTTTAATTTTTATATTTTATAAAAATATAATAACTAAAACTCAAACTTGTACAATATTATTTTTAAACCAGTGTCTAGAAAGTAGAAAATATAATAAAAATGTTTTGAAGTCAATTTGTCAAAAGCATATTTTATAATTATTTTGTAATCAACTAACAAGTCGATAGCGTGAGTAGACAGGAGAAAAGTTTGTACGCATATAGTTGCATTCATGCAACCGTAGTTTATCATTGATTATCTTTGTACCATTTATTTAAAAAGCCTAAACGACAGTTGTTCAACATAGTTTAGATGTACAATAAGCGATACATATTTTTTGATTATTGATATCACAAATATTTTCAATATTATGATTCTCCAAAGTTATCATATATCCATTTGGTCAACGTACAATGACTCATTAGTTTCAGGGAATTATTAGAGTATAAATAAACACTTAACAGTAAACAAATATGATATCAAAATAATCAGAATTATTTGACGAATACAATGGTTTAATCAAACTAAATATACCAGTAGTTCTAAGAATAGAAAAAAATAGAATTCGTAAGGTTGCATGAATGCAACTACATGCAATTAAGGGTTAACAATAGATATCTATATTGTCCTATAGAAATAGTTTATTGGAGAATGATATGAGTCGTCAATTCCTGGCGATAAGAATGTTTTGACTGTTTCGAGAATTATTTATGTTTATTTAATACGGGTATTTTATAAAGTGGTAATAATACATACAATACAAGGAAAAGTTTAATTACGCGTGGTGGTGGGTTTTTGATCGTTCGACTGTTGACTAATTTTAAACTATATTTCATATAAATATTTTGTTCACGAGAAAAAACCATGTCCGCGCGTGCTTACATAAATCGGGGTCTCAAAATATGTAAGAATTTTTTTTTTGGAGAGATTCTGGGGGGTCCAGTACCCCTGGACCCCCCCCCCCCCGTAAATACGCCACTGTGTACAACTAGGCCAGGACCTTCCATTTTTTACGCTTTTGAAATTCGGCTACTGCTACGTCTCGACATAAATTATACCAATCGACTATAGTTGATCTTGATATTTTTGTAAACACTTCGGCTTGTGTTGCTTTTATTTGAAATATCTAATACCATACAAGTTCTACGATATCGCACAAATTTAAACCACTGTTACACTTTCCATCATTTTTATCCTTATACGTAAAAAGTTATTGTTTTTGTGGATGGAATGAAAATATGTTTGGCACCCTTTTTTTGTATATCAATTATACTGTTTTCGTCGATGCCGATCCTACGATTACGGCGGTTGTCGGCAACGACTCGCGAATTATGTTGTGGACGGGAGCGGGAGGGGTTACCCACACAAATGTACAAAAGTATAAGATTATAATTATTAAGATATTACGGTCGGTGACCGTTTGGTATAATATATATATATAAATTATTATAATATGCGGGCGCCCAAAACATTAACAAAATATGAAATATAAATATAATTTAATAATGAGTACAACGACCTCACTTGCCGTAGCGTATAAAAAAATATATAATAATAAAATTTGAAGTATGTGAACACAAAAATCGCAACAACAACTACAACTAATATTGACAGTTGCCAATTATTTGGCCACTGACAACGAGTGGGCAAAATATAAAAAATGTACAAAATTACCTGAATGCGACAGCAATGATGGCCAAGGTGACGACCCCACAATGCGGAACGACAACCGCGGATGATGTAGATCCTCTTGAATGGATGAGTCAACCCGATCACAAGGTGCATCAATCACACCTCGTGTTGATGCTTGACGTGTCGAATGCACGACGTTGTGCTCAGTTCGACCGTTGGAAAAAGACAATGTAGATTCGCGGAAGCCGGGCTGGCGAATTGTCACCGGATAGTGGAGAGGGAGCTTTGTCGGACACTTTATCTCCTTGCCGGGCATCTTATCTCCACCACATCTGTGCTAACCCGAGTATATAAAAATAGGTGGCCAGAAAAACCGTTCCGCGATCGAACATATACATTGTTTTCAAAATATTACCTTCCGAATCACGTTTTCTACTATTTTTCAAAACTTCTTTTAACTCGCCACCACAAATTGTTTGGTTTTTAATTTTAGCACATGTCTGGTCAGTTGGTAATAAACCACGTACCTATTTTTAAAAAATGTGTACACATCTCTTCATTTTGAATTATGTGTCGATATAAATAACTCATAGTTGACGAACTCATACTAATAATTAATAAATAAAAAAAAATCATAGTTAAACCATATATAATCGAAACGACTCACAAACACGCACTATTATTTTTTTGTATATAAATCTTATGATAAATTATAAAGATGTATAAATATAATACAATTTGGGATTTCGATAAAAGCTTAATCTTAATTGCAAAATGATAAAGTATAATATATATAAAGTATAATATATCCATTATCCAAGTATATAATACTATAAGATTTACGGTAGATATCATACTAAACTCTCATACGATATCGATAGATAAAATATTTACGGTAGATAGCATATTGGACGAGTACCCTTTGTAGAGATGGTATTATACAAACTACGAATAGTATATTTTATATAAAATCATCATTATGAAGAATTTAATCGTTTAAATACATTATAATTATAATTTATAACCTTCCAGTTCAAAAAAAATTAATTTTAGCATCCCGCTTTGTTGAAAGTTTAATATTTTAAAAATAATATCTATAATTATGTATCATAGGAAACTTGCAAATAATTGAAATGTGAAAAGAATACGTCTAGGTAGATACTGTAACGTTCGGCTCCCATGTGGTGATTTAATACGGAAAAAAAAAAAAAAAGGTAGATACTGTAAATATACAATAAAATATTACTTATATTAATAATATGTAATTATTAGGTATATAGGTTATTTTTATAATATAATATACTGTAGTTGTGTATATAATATATATATATAATTTATATTATAACTTGTAATACAATTTTTAAATATATAAACAATTAAATCAGTAGCAGTAGCTAGATACTAACAACGTGTGTTTAAGATTATAAAACAATCATAATAATTATATTAATTTATAACGTACACAAAAAAAAAATTATAATGTGATAAATATAAGACCATCTGTTAAGATAGTATTAAATCAATAAAAATCAATTAAATTAATAACAAGTTTCTAAGAATATTCTTTGTTTAGCGATCTACCAATAATTAGTCTTCTGATTTCGCTGGTACCTGCGCCAATTTCATATAATTTGGCATCTCTCAAAAGTCTGCCTGACGCATAATCGTTTATAAAACCATTTCCACCTATTAATTCAGTACAAAAAAATACATAACGAATTAACTTAGCGAAAGTAAAAGTAAAAGTATGATACTTACCTAAACATTGTATGGTGTCCAATGCTATTTTAACCGAATTTTCAGCAGAAAAAAGGATCACTCCAGCACAGTCTTTGCTGCAAATGTGACCTTTATCACAAGCTCTACTTACATTGTACAGATAATTCCTAGTAGCACTCAATATTGTATACATATCGGCAATTTTAGCCTGAAATTAAAAAAAATATATATAAATATCAAGTAAATATAAATTTTATATTATATTATATTAATTGATCTATATATATACATCATACGATAATACGATATATACCTACCTGTTTATTATAAACAATAAAGAAAATATGTTTAGGTTATTTTAATATTTAACATTAATTAAAGACGTATCTACCTGAATTAATTGAAACTCTCCAATTTTAGTATCAAACTGTTTTCTAGAATGTACGTAATCAAATGTCAGATCTATACACGCTTGCATTAATCTAAAATGCAGAATTTTGAACATTATAAAAATAAAAAATATAATTCATATACATATATGCAGGACCAGATCTATAGTATATTTTTTACCCGGGAAAAAGTATAAAATTAGTGGCCTCTCATAATTCAGCCCCCCTATATTATGCCGCTAACCACTGTTATTTTATAATTTGACGCCCTCCGACTAAGACTTCAGGTGCAAGTTCCACGGTTCATCTCTCCCCTAGATCTAGCCCTACATATATGCATAATGCATATTTAATAAACGAAAAAAGTACAGAAGTACAGTAGGACTCATTAACTTAACAACAACAAAAATATAACAAATATGTGATTTTAATTAAATTTATACCCAACAGGCCCGGCACTAAGCACCATTCGTTCCAAGTCTAGTCCGGACATCAAAACGTATACACCTTTATTTTCCTCGCCTAACACATTTTCAACTGAAAAATATAAAATTATATCAGATAATTAATATAATATTGAATCTGGAATTCGTTATATACTTATATTATGTAGGTATTCATAGTTATATATTTGCGGGGATCTTAGCTAATGAATACTTATAGTCTATAGTTTTTTAATTTTATCATTTTAGATAATCATAATTTACTAAAAAATTAAAATATCAAAAAAATAGAGAATTCAGATAATGTTTTTAAATTATATATTCTAATTTGGAAATAGGTAAATTCGCTTTAATATTTAAGCCAATAATAAAAAACTAGTTCCGCTGAACTCAAATTTGATATATTTAACGTTTGTAAAACGGAGACAAGTCCGGAGGAGCATCCTTGTAAAGTTGTAAATAATAAAATATGTAGGTATACGTTAAAAGTAATATGTAATAGTTAAATTTTTATTAATATGGATCATTTAAAACTATATAATGTATAACATTGTGCTCTATTAATTAAGTATCATTTTATATTTGTATGTATATAGTTAAGTTATATTACTGTAAATTTACCTATAGGCCTATAGTTATGCTATACTATACTTTAATAGGTATTTAGCTTTACAGGTGTTTATAACAATAAAATATAAATTAATAACACTTCTCATTCGTCATTTAAATGTTTAGTACAATAAGTTAGATACCTATATAATAAATAAAGATTATAGGTAATAGGTATATAATATTATTGCTATTGTATAGTAAAATAAATTCATAAATAAAAGTTTGTACAGTTGATGCAAACAATAGGTATATGTGTATGCGGTAGGATGATAATATAATATATTATATTTGCTTAAATTATTTATCAATTAAATAGATAAGATAATAGATACAATATATTGTTAAAATAGTTTTAGAGCTATATAATTTACCTATATATACTTTTATAGCAAAATATTTATTAGTTTATACTTTTACTCGTACTTATGTAAAGTTATAAGTCCAGGGCTCGGATTTTATAGCATTTGCTTATTATTATAGGAATATAGGATACAGATAAAATTAGCAGAATGAGCTATAAATTTGTTTTATGCATCAGTGACTCCAAATATGAAGTTTTATAATGCTATTTTTTGCATATTTGAAGTATTTTCGGTTTTTAGTGCTAATTTTTGTTAATTTGTATAATGTATCGTTTTATTTTGTATTTTCATAAATCTAGTTCATATTACGTGTTATAAAATTATAAAAATTTTGTCATTTTTAGATTCCGAACGGAGTGATGAATGTATTGATTTTACAATGATGTGTGTTTTTTTTTGTGTCTGTCATCACGTTTTGGAGTAGTAATAAAGCTCCGATTTTTTACTTTAGCCCCTCTTTGGATAGGAAAATTCATCTAGTTGGTACTTTGGGTGGTCAAAAGTAAGCACTTTCCAACAGTTTTCAAAAAAATCGATTTTTTGATTTTGCTGTAACTCAAAAACGAATCATTGTAAATACTTGAAATTTTCACCAAATATTTATATTATGGTTATCTATTTACGGTTAAATTTTCAAAATGTTTTGACCTTTTTTAAGCTACTTATAGACAATTGAAATTTTCGACTTTTCTAAGTTTTTTTTCTTCAAATGCTGATAAAAAAAATTTGGCGTTCTAAAAAATCTTTAAAATTTAATAGAAGATTTATTATAAGTTGTACTTATCGCAGTAAAAAAAAAATCAAAAATCGTTAGTCACAATTTTTATTTCTAAGCATTTAAAGTTCAAATGTTTACGAAATATATCAAAATTTAAATTAAATTTCATACGCTCATAATGCGTATGTTAGCCAAATACTTTTTTTATTATATAAATAGATACTATAAATTAACTATAGTAACATATAGTAACTATACTATTTGTTTCAAAATAGAATATATGACAATATTTAAATATGATATATCCTAGACTGACAAATCATCTTCGTTCAGAATCGTTTTTCGTATACCGTTTTTAATACCTATCATTGCATTCAAATTTAACTTACCATAGTCCGAGGTCCACCCCACCCCCTAATGTACAGCAGAGCGATACCCACTTACCCGCTTTTTTGTTTGTTTGAATACATAATGTGAAAAATACCCACATTTTCGTTCATATTAAAGTCTATTTTTAAATAGTCCAGCGTATTGGCCTATCGAACAGTAAAAAAAGTAAAAAAATGTAAACAAACAGTACCTAGTTTTTAATTAATTATAAATGTACCTATTGATTCATAAATAATCTTTAGTTAATAAATATAAGTTTTTTTTATTACGACCAGAATACATTTTTATTTTTGCTATTTTTCATGTTTTTAGGGCATATTATAGAGCTTATTTTAAGATTTTTTAAGTCATATTATAATGTATAGCGCATATTTCATTTATTTTTAGTGCTATAAAATCCGAGCCGCGGTTATAACTTATGTCTGTGCCATCTAATACTGAACAATGTGAATCAATTGTTATGAGTATTATTTAATTATATAATAATATTCTTAGCGTAATTTCTAAACGTAATAAAATAATTAATTCTAGCTTTATATGATTTATATGCATATTTTTGATTATTTTGTGGTTTACTATATGTCTATACGACTATACTCTATATATATCATTTTATTTATTGTAATAATTATTGCCAAAATAAAATGTTGTTACAGGATATTTCAACGACAAGAAAAATGATTTATAAACGTAAATTTTTATAGTTTTATTTTTAAATTTATAAATGTATAAAAATAAATATTATTTATTACCAATGCCCGGTGCCACGGTATGTTATATTAAATAAAAATAACTGCATTTAAATTAATATAATAGTGTAAAAAATATTTTTTAGTTCTATCGTATTATGATAGTCGAAAGGCCTACATGGCTACATATTAATTTGCCTACAACCCTCTAAAAACCTCGAGACGGCCCTATACTTACCAGGTACTTTGCAATCTTGGAAAATCAGTTCACAAGTGTTAGAACCTCTCATACCAAGTTTATCGAGTTTTGGGCCAGTAGTGAACCCTTCAAACGATTTCTCAATTATAAACGCAGTAATACCATGCTGTTTTTTAATATCTGGATTCGTTCTAGCGTAGACCTATAAAATATAATTTTTAATCGCAATTAATAATGATTATTATAAATTGTTTTGTGTTTACACATGTACAACTGTACAAATGTAAAATATTATGACAAGTTTAAATTTGTTTTAATTCTTTTGGGAATTTAACAAACCAATATTTTCATACTAATTTTTAATTTAATTAAATACAAATGTATACCACTAGCACATCAGCGTCTGGTCCATTTGTGATCCAAAATTTACTACCATTTAGAATATAATGAGATCCTTTTCGTTCTGCTTTCAACTTCATAGAAACTACGTCAGAACCCGAACCATGTTCAGACATTGCCAGTGCTCCAATAGCTTGGCCTTTGCATAACTTAAATTCAAATCAAAAATATTGATTACAATTTTAAATTATATAATCCAAATAATCCGGAGCACGTAGTTATATACGTATATACATATGTGATATGATTAGTGGTATTATATTATTAATGCACGTAAAGCGTAAAGGTCCTACTTGAATTCTTGATTAATGTTTAAAATATGTAATAATTGTATATTTATATATGGTATAATAATGGGTACAAACCGGTGGTAAGTATTTGGCTTTTTGTTCGTGGGTACCGTTCAATCGAATCTGATTCATACACAAGTTAGTGTTGGCTGCGTAGCTCAGGCCCACAGATCCGCTGGCTCTAGTAATCTCTTCCATGGCAATGACATGGTCAGTATAACTGCCTCCAGTACCTTCGTATTCTACCGGAATGGTTATGCCTAGGAGACCAAGCGATCCCAATTCCAGCCAACATTTCTGTCAAAAATTTGACGATAATAAACGATCGTGTATTCGTGTAAATATTTTATACTTGACTTAGATATATTATGCGTAGACAAGTCATTAAATTACCTAGCTAGTACGCACTGTCTTTTGCAATATTAAGAATAATATAAACCCATCCGCTTTAATAGACCCCTCAAAAAAGTATTTTACACAAATATATTACATTATTAATACAATTATAATTAGATAAAAGGATACATTTTTGTTTGAAATGCTATAGGGATGATCTAAAAGTGATTTTTATTAATTCTAATAATCTAAAAATTTCAAGAAATAATTCCATTTGAATTTGAACTATTATATTCACAAAACTTTAACATGGAATTAGTGTCGAATTTATGTATAAGCTATATAATTAGCTATAGCTTAGGGCCTCCGCTGTCTTGGGGGGCCCCAAAATAATTGTTTAAGACTTTAAGTGAACATTTGTCATATTCAATATGACATATCACATATATAATCGGTATATATGGGGCCCCCAGCCAACACAAAAAAAGAATATTCACACAAAATGGATCAACACGGAGAAGTATTTCGTGTATTGAATATTATTATTATGAGAATCACTTATAGATTTACTTAAAAATATTGTTTTAAACACACGTTTTTTATTGATGTTTAAAACATGTATTTTAACGTTTAAAACAAAATCAATACGGTTTTTTCTAATGTTTTAAACATAATAACCCTGTCTGAAAGTACCCTAAGCAGATTTAAATACAAGCGCAATTGGTACACTGACCCGAACAAATATTTAGTTTTAGGTACAATTGGTCCATACTCATTTAAAAATATTTAATAAAATAACAACGTGAATTTATTATAATAACGTTCCATACTTCCATGTATACATACTATATATTATAATTTATAATCGTATTAGTTATTGTGTACTTACAACTTGTTTTCGAGAATAAGCACAACGAGAAAAATATTAATTGCCTATAGTCTATACCTTTTACATGTTCAGTTCTACAAAATAGATATATATAGACGATAATATATATTACGTATATAAAAATATTATGTTTTATTATTTTATAAATTTAAGCAATAAATTACCCTCAGATCATTGAACGTGTTAGTCTTGTCTATTTCAGCCGCTTTCGGTGCTATTTCTCTCTGAGCATAATCAAAAACGGTTTTACGTAACTGAAAATAAATAAAATCGTTAAATGTAATTTCTTCAATCTTGTATTTTGATTTTAAAGTTATAAAATAGTTGTATTTTTTAGATATTTATATAGTATAGTTATTTATTAATAATTAATATATCTCAATAATCAATAAGTTATGATGTCTAATTATAAATAATTTACATTTATTAATTATCGTAATATCGTGGATTTTTCAATATTTTTACTTGTCCCTAAATTCCAATAGTTAATGTTTATTGTCGTTATTGATTAATATTATACGATTCACTATTTATTTTATGATAAATATTGGTCTTTACATAAATGTCATTATGTCAACAATACGAATTCGTAATTAGCTTTACCTATATGGCGGAAATCCATTACAATTTTAGGGTGGATTAACAAATATTTGGTGAAGACTAAGGCTTAGTCCCCTTCATTTTTGCCTATGGCTATAGGTACCTAGCTTAGTAAGAAATCGAGTTAATTATGTATCTATACTATATATAGTTGCTTCACTATTGTCTTTGTTCTTTATATTATGTAATTAATTATATAATATTATTGTGATAAAATCGCTTATAGATTATTTTAAATTGCAATAAACTTAGACCAGTTAAATTTACCATCCTTATATTCTTTTTAAATTTAAAGGATCATAGTATTATATAGTAGATATAGTAGATAGGAACCTAGGTAATTGTATTTTAAGTAAATAGGTAAGTAAGCATTCTTATTAGTTTTTTCTAAACGTATTGTAAACCAAATTATATAATGTTATTTATTATACAGAGATGTAGTTATCGTTTATTTATTAATTATTGTAATAAATTCAATATTTTAAGAAGAAATGAAGTCCTTAGAAAATTAAATTTATTCTTTAGGAATAACTAATTATACTAGGTAATTATTAATATAATATTGGTATTTCATATTTACTTACCTACTTAGGACAATAGTTATAACCGTTATAACTTATAAGCACATTTTTATACAATATAGTTATTAATATTATCTACTAATAATTAGGTATTTTATTGAAAATATACGGTGGTAGGTACATACCTTTGAGTTGCTACATTTTCAGATTAGTACCTATTATTGGCTATTACCATTAATTATAGACTAGACTAATACTATTCTATATTCTTATAAAAATGTCGACCGATTTAAAATAAATATTTTACCTGAATTTGTTCATCATTGAGGTTAAACAAAATATCATCGATTGGATAGTGTGACAGAGACCTATGTGCAATTGTTCGGTGGCAAGAGCGTGTAAATAAAAAGCTGCCGAAGCGAACTACTGAGTTATTCATATTTTCGGTGTTTTAATCCGTGTATACGAGTTTAAATTAAAAGTATAAGATTAAAAAAGTAAAAAATACATTAATCTAGGTCTGTATATTATTTTATAAATAACATACTATATGAGTTATAGGCGTGTTATAATCAGTTATTGGATATAATATTATAGGTACATCGCTCATATCGTATAGATTATTTAAAATGAAAGTGTTTACCTACATGGCTACACTCTACGTCTCTCAGCCTACAGTGAAATCGATCATTATCCATTACACCATTATTATTGGTAGTAAAGCCGTGTTCTGATCGTGTTAGGCTATAGACGGAAGTTAAATAGGTAAAGGTAATTAACTATTGACTAATACACGTGATCTATCACTGATTAAATAACCGCATTGCTGTTGGAAGTAGAGCTACGATTTAATTTGTACGTACAATAATAAATATTAATAATTATTATGGTACGTGTCACTGTATCAGCCGTTCGATAAATTATATAATAACACCTTACAGTTCATACGTTCTTATAATATAATGGGAAAACAACAATCACTAATTCATAGTTTGTGGTGTTAAGAGACTGATCAGTGGTCACTGTCCACTGATAACGGTATTATTTATTATTCATTAGGTTATTTAGGTTATTATTCAATTTGGTTTTAAAGGTATAAGTAAATTATAATCAAAATCCATCACTTACGTATTAGACATCACTGGACACAGTGGAGTGGGCACTAAAACATAGCAACACATTTGAAATAAAAACTTGGAAAATAAATTTGTATTGGTTTTAATTGATAAAATTTTATAAATATATTTTTTTTGATTTTCCATAAATTCCTCCTATCGAACTATTAACCCTTCTGTCCTTCTCTACAAAAATATTTGAAAAACTAATTCTAAAAAGAATTTTTCCTTGCATCTACTCCAATAACGTACTCTTCCTAACACAATTTAATTTTCGTGCTTCTCATTATACAACACACTATAGTTGCATAGGTTACTCGACTATATCTTGTTCACGGTAATTTGTCAAAATATCCAAGGACAAAATATTAGAGCTGTAACTAGGGTAAAGCGAGCGAGGAGCTTGATGCTAGGGGGCGTAACCAGTGGCGGTTAATCCCAAATATGGGCCTGTGTGCAAAACTAAAAAAGGTCCTCTCTTACATTATTTTATTCTAAATAATATAGATATACATAAATTTATATTTTATAACAATAATATAGGTACTAATATCAGATTGAGAACCATTTGAAATTGAAAACAATTTTTTTTCGTACATCACTGTATTTATTTAATTTTTTTTTTTTGTGGAACTTTGAACAATAATGGGCCCCCCAAGCCGAGGGCCCGCGGCATTTGCACACATCGCACACATGTATGACACACATCTAGGCGTAACAATATTAAATGATTAATTGATTAGGTATTGGATTATTAACAATACAAGATTTTTACCGATCCGTATGTATATGTTGAGAATTACATACTTCTGGCTAAAAATTGTATTTCTTGTTTTGATCGAAACCTAATTACTAATTTTCAGATATTTCCTACTCATATTATGAAATATTAAAAACTGCGAGTGTGTGACCCCCCCCCACTATCTTTAGGTGGTGCATTACTAGAGTTCTGCCTCAGAATAAAAAATGGCTCAGTACGACTCTGCAAAATATCAAAATTTAAGTATCCATTTTTCCGAAAATAAGTACATCACACTTTACTTTCTAGTTTCTAATAAAATTATATCAAATGTTCAAATAATATGAAATAATGTAAATAATGTATAGTTAAAATATA
This sequence comes from Schizaphis graminum, assembly GCA_020882235.1. Classification (NCBI taxonomy): domain Eukaryota; kingdom Metazoa; phylum Arthropoda; class Insecta; order Hemiptera; family Aphididae; genus Schizaphis; species Schizaphis graminum. Next base: position 85,332,918 of record CM037032.1, on the reverse strand, counting down.
AAATAATTTTCAAGCATTTCGACAAAACAAATAAAATTCTATAAGTTGAGCTTTTAATTGTTGTTAATATATATTATATTATATATATATATTAATTACATTACCTATATATAATATTAACAAAACTCATCAAGCTCAACCAATAGATCGACGCGCTGTATACATACACTCACCTACGGTAAAATGTAATAAATAATAATATATTATAAATAATAATAATTGTATTTCAGCCTGGAAATTTCACAAAACACCATGCCATAATATTACGTATCTTGTCGTTTACATTATCAACAAGACGAGAAATGTGAGACATCCTAACCCATTTATATCCACTCATAAGAATCCTAGAAATAGTAGAAACCCATTACGGTGTCTAAAAAAAAAGTAGAGATCTTTTTAATTACCTATTACAATAATAACCAATTTTAACGAAAGAAATAAAAAAAAATATTATATAATATAATATAATATTGATATATATACAGGGTGTTTCACGATGAACTGACAATTACACACATAAGTTAAGTTCAAAAGTGTCAGTTCATCGTGAAACACCCCGTATATATATAATATATAATTATATATATAATGAGCATAAAAAAGTGCGATCACTAGATAACCCTTTTTCATAAAATAATTATTGATTTTTTGAGTTGGATGGTCCTTAATTATTGCTTGTAGCACATATTCGGAAAAAAAGCCCCTAACAAAAGTGACTAAAGTGACGACATTCGTCGGAGAAAAAGCCTCATTATAGCAAAATAATTCTATTTAAAAAATTTTATTATACCTTTAGATATAGTCGATATAGATTGTATTTCTTAAAAAATAGTTTTTTGTCAACACTTTTAAAAAAAATTTATGTAGCCCTGAACTTGAGGATTGTCAGTCAATCGCACCTAAATAAGCTAGTTGTTTTTTTTTTAATTTTCTCATTACTTCATTAGTATTACTAGAGCAATAACTGATAAAGTGACAACCATAAAATATTTTTGAAAAAAAATATCATCCATTAACTATTATTTAACAAAGTTCTCTTGGAATATTGTTTTTTTAAATTTATAAAAAAAAAATACACCAGTATTTTATATAGAGTTGAATGTATGTAAATATTTAATAGCTTTTGATTAGAATAGATTTAATAGATAAGACTGCATTTTATAGTTAAAAAACAAAGTATTTATTTATTATTTATTTTTTCAGTTTAACAGGTTATATTAGCAAACAACATTTTTAAAGTACTTTAATTTAAAAAAAGCAATTATATTCATATTTCATAATAATACAAGTCTTTGGTTTTTATTTTATTTATCTAAATCATTTTCCTATAAAATAGATTATATAATAATGAGGTTACTTTAATACATAATATTTAGTTTAGTTATGCATAATTTATTAATAAAAAATGATATTATATATAGAATTTATACAATTAATATGTAATAATGTAATAATTTATATGTAGATAATTAAACATTTAAAAATATAAATTACAAAGAAAATAGGAAACACTTAAATATTTAAAAATAGCTTATAACAAACAATTAAAAAAAAACTATTATACTATCAATAATTTTATAAAACCTATGACAAAGCTTAATAATACTAAGAAATGTTCTAAAAATTAATCGTCAAACCAATCATCAGTATTTTTTGCTTTAACAACACTGCTTTCTACTCTACTTAATGTTACACTGATTCTTCTAAGTATTTCTTCATCATTGACAAAGTCTATATTGCCAAGAATTCGTTTTAATTTTAATAAAATATTTGTTTTTATGTCTTTAACATCTAGTTTTTCTTCTTTTAATTGTTCGTCAATATCAATTAATGACCTTTTGTTAAAGATACCTAACATATGTACATGTTCACATATAGTAATTTCTCCTCGTCTGCACGAACATTCATAAATATGGGCACAAATATTATAACATGCTTCACACTTGACTGTGCAATCTATTATTTTACAAAACTTTCTAGTAACTGTCACATAGCCATCATTTGTACCATCTTCTAGTGTAACCCGCCATTTATTATTAGAGAGGGGGAAAATAAGTTTAGATGGATAACACATTGCATTTTTGTGATTGTTGGAAATTTTAATATTAATTTCTTCAATTTTAGTTTTTCTATTTTTCTGAATTTCTAAGAGAGCTGTAAAGAAAATGTGCATATTTTTTGACAAGTTCGGAGTAAAATGTTTTTTATTTTCACATAGTACTATCATTTGGTTATAAACGGTGTTAATATTAATCATTTGTTTTAAGTTAAGAGATTCTTTTAAATAACAGAAAGCCCACATATCTGCTCTGCTAGCAAACATCCGATCAAAAAAAGTTCCAAATACTTTAGTTTCATTGTTCATCTTAAGGTTATTATTAGTATAATTTATAATTTCTCGTTTAATACTTTCATCAGGTGCATTAAAAAATGAACATATTTTATCATAAATTTCATGTTGTAAATTTTGATTTTCGATTTCAGTTTGAAGCTTTTCTATTATTTGATTATCAATATATCTTTGGTTAATAACATGCCTAACTGGTGACATAATTGAACACCAACTTTCATATAAGTCATAGTTGTCATCAGTTATTAATGCTTTAGCATAAATACAGCCCATTTTATCGAAAACTATATTTAAAAAAAATGATTGATAAATTTTACTATCATTACACATCATGAAACATACTGGTAACATCACATTAAATTCATCACACACATATAACACAGTCAAATATAATTGAGCACGAACCATACTCATTTCAGTCACCATGAATATTCCATCCGTTCCAAATTTATTTATCCAATTGTGTTGATTTCGAGTCATAAATATTAACATAACATCATTAGGTTCAAAGTTTTCACATGCTACATTATAAGGTTTATAAAACAATATAGGATTATCAGGTGTACGTTGTAATTTTAAAATCCATCTATCTGTACTGAGATCATTGATTGTTCTATGTTTAATAAATTCTGGATGCCTAATTCCCAGTTTACGTTCAATATTCTTAATATCTTTTCTATTTAGCATATGAACACGTCCCAATGTATCTGATGCTTTGGCACGAGCCGCATTTATGACAAAGTCTGGATGATCACCCCGTTGAATTAACTCAGTAATTTCTTCTCGTTCTCGTTTGGTCATTCTCAAGTGTTCAGTTGATATGTCATGACCATAATGTGTAGCACACAATAATATTTCAACAGAGCAATCTTTGTTTTGGATTACTTTAATTGATGCTGTACATAACCCTTTTACTTTAATAGGAGTACTTCGCTTTCGCACTCCTTTAGACTTACTAGTGAAATATGTAGACCGATTACAGTAGTAATAAGAAAGTTTTTTACCATCCTGAAGTGTCTTGCAACCAGTAACACGGACGTAGCGACTATTATTTTCTTGTTCAAAGTCTTCTTTCCATGTTAGAAATTCTGAAAATGTTTGAATTGTTAGATAAATAAATCCCAATTCATAAAAATAGATTATAAGTTGATATTTATAATATAATGTATTACCATCTTCTGAAGTGAATTTTAAACTCCGTATGTCAAAATCAATACAATGATCAAATTTTAAATGACTAATAAAGAGCTGTTTATTGTAAAATTTACATTTGCATCCTTTTTCCATGCATTGTAAATCGGTGCTTTTTCTAGGCCTTTTTGCTATAAAACCTGATACAATTTTATTTCCATTGTGCATAGAATCAAGATGGTTTTTTAGACTGGTTTTATTGCGAAACAAAAATCCACAAAGAGCACATTCCACAGTAGGATATCTAGAAAACATTAAAATAATAATATAAATTTGTATACAATTATAATTATTTTATTGCTGGATTATTTAATTTAATCATTTAACTACTAAGATCCTATAATTTAATAAATGTTGATTAAAATTTTAAACTCAATACTGTACATACATTACACAAATTATTATTTATTATATTGTATAATATTACTGAATTAAATAAACATAAACTTTCAATTAAATATTTGTTCAATCCAAGACAAATTATAATAAAAAATTTCAATGTTAAAATAGTTAAATTATATATAACTTAAAACATTGTTAAGTAATAAATGTTACAAAAGAAACATAAAATAAGTAGTTAGTTTATTGCAATAGTTTTCAACCTTTTTAACCATACGGCATACTTAATATCCTACAAAATTTTCGTGGCACACCAATCCGTATAATATGTTAAGCATATTTTATATATATATATCTATATATACATATAAATACATACTAATAAAACTATTAACAGATTTTTCGTGGCACACTTCAAGAGCACTCACGGCACACCAGTGTGCCGGGGCACACCGGTTGAAAACCACTGGTTTATTGTGACATGGTGGTGATTTTAAAGTAGCCTTAAAACACTTTAGCGTCAATAATTAAAACTAAAATTATGCACCTGATTTGTATTTTATAATAAAATGTTATTTAAGTAAAAGATAATAGCGATAGTTAAAACATAAGATTTTATACTATATTTTTTTTATTTCAATGATATAATGCAAGCTTAGTCTTATCCTAATTTACAATTATTACATTTAAATTAAATTAAAATTACCATATTTAAAACAAAGATTATGTGAATATAATAACAATAAAAAATATCTAATAACATTTAATAACTAATAAGATGCAGTAAAGCTTTAAAATACATAAATACTTACAAAATCAAAAAGGTGTCTTAATTGTCAATAGAAATATATCGTAGCGACTCATTTAAATTATAACCTGTTGAAGAAGTAGGAAGAGAAAAGGGAATCATGTCATACAATACCATATAGGTAGGGATTTTTATTAATAAGAAGTAGTCAGGCTATATAGTCTGTGGTTTAACTGAAACACTAAGGTTAAAAATACTTTTATATTAAAAGTAACCTTTTAAAGACATCTAAGGAACTAAAAAAAAAAATTTTAACTAATGATAATAGCAAAACTCTGCTTTAAGTGTTAAAATAAACAAATAGCAACTAATTGTAAGTAAACACAATTTGACAGAAATTAGTTCATAAATATCAAGTATTTAAATTAAAACGTTCAAACTTTAAACATTTAAATAGGTACCAAATAATGTACATGTAAATTATAATAATACATTTAATTTGTTTGTTAGACACAATTCTTTTAAATTCAATACACTTTTAAACTATAATTTTAATCAAACTATAAAAAAAAAAAAAATGTAAATGATTGCTAATGTAATAAAATAAAATAATAAATAATGCTCATAGTTAAATGAACCCAAATATTTTAACTCAATTATTATATACCTAACAAGTCAACAATATTTGACAAGACTTGTACTATTATACAATCAATATTAGGTCATAACATAGGAAAATACAATTATATTTAGCACTTTGCAGTCAAAAGATAAACTAATAACTACTATGGTTATATTTTCTATCAACTTACTTTTTAATGTTTTCATAATCAATGTTCACCATAATGACAATAACGATGAAAAACAAGTTTTAATAATGTTTGTTTGACATAATGTTTATCCTAAACATCCATATTAGAATAGAGAAATCACAGTCATTAACTAAACGACCGATATATTTGAAGTCCTCTATCAATCAACCGTAACATGGAATTATTAAACACATCAAACAATTGCAATTTATAATTAAGTTTATAATTAAAAGTTTGCACTTTACAATTTTGTACTCTACCTATGTGTTATTGCAATTGCAGTTTCATCAACTATTAATACTAAAAAAAGTAAACATAAACAAACAACAATTTTGTTATCAATATAAAACTAATAATAAATATTAAATAACGACCAGAATGATAACACCGTGAAGACTGAGATAAGGTGATCAACTCTTATAATTAAGGATCTATAGTCTATAATTATAATAGCACCAAGTACCACGATAAAATGTAATAATATTTAATAATAATAATAATATTCAAATATAATCATAAATATTCTGAATATTCATAATATTATGAGGAATATATATTTAAAATTAAAATGTTTTAAAATATTAGGTTTTAGACGTTTTAGTATATTAATGTTGAATGTATAATATAGTAGATAGTGAGTAATGTAAAGCTGGGATTTAAATATGCGTTATAAAATAGTGATGCACCTACTCAATTCACGTTTACAGGCCCGGATTGAACCGGCGAGCTACCGCGCTTAGCGCGGTGGCCCGCAAGATTATTATGATACATGGGCCGCTTGCTTAAATATTTAGCTAAATTAACTGGGCCAGTAAAATTATTGTGCTCGGTAAGTTTCTGGGTTCCAATCCGGCACTGCGACGTTTAATTTAGAAATTAATAATTATTAATCTAAACTTCTATACTAATATATAAAATGATAGCGTTTGTTTATATTGTAGTGGGCCAACAGCTTGTCGAAAAGATATAGGTAATGATGAAATAAAGTAATCGAAATATTACTAAGTGTTTTATTAAAACTGATTGAAAATATTCTAAGTTCAATTAATTAATTAAATTGGAAAATAAACTAAGTCCAAATGAACGATTTCTGGTGTAAAGTGACGTGAAGGTGCTTGCTCTAGCTCTGGAAAATCACGTCTGCGGGAGCCTTATTCCGGACCCCCTTATATAGTCAGTGTCCCCTGATCTCCTACCCATATCCCTTCTGGCCTATTCCTATGTGCGTCATTCGCTCTCACGCTATTACGCATTTCAGGATGCTCGTGCGATGATGTATTCCAATATGACGTCCGGGGACTATCCGCCCACGAGCAGGTGGTTAACCGCAATCACTGTGTCCGAGTTCTCAGGCTCGCGTTGTGACTAATATGATTATCAATAATTATATAGTTTTTATTATATCGTTATATTATATTCTGGCGGTTGGGTTAGGTTAATATATTGCTTTTAGTGAGTCTCCCAGCGCAGAGGGTTGAAATTAATATGGGCTGTTACAATGTCTAGACCTGTCTTACCTTATTTAATTGCTTATGGCGTAGTATCTTTGATACGGGTTTTCGTGTTATCCCAATTATTGCAGGTTATTATTTTAATACCTATGCCTACGTCGCCGTACCCCCTTCATATATTATGTATTATGTATTAAGTATTGCGTACGGGACATCAGAGCACGTAGCAATATGTTCGAGATAAACTCCGAAACTACTTATTCAATCGTCGAGCAGTTTTTTTTTAAATTAAAGAGGACATCACAGAGAAGGATTTAGGCATAAATTTAGTGCGATAAAGTTAATAAATAATTATTTATTATTAATTAAAATAAAGGTATAAATTGTACGGTTTGCGTCCCGTATAAAAAGATATAAAAAGATAATTAATACCAATTGCGTCTCGGGTTTTTCTCGAGCACGACTGAATTGCGTCCCCAGTACGTCCTGTGATATCTAAAATGTATAAAGGTGAAATTATTGATTATTATAAATTATTTTAGTACGGACTAAGATATCTTAGTCCATGCTTGTGAGTTACGTTTAGTATATTATGACCAACACAATTATTGTCAGTTTTAAACTGTTAACAATTCATTACGCTACACGTGTTAATCGTGTTATATTTTTGTACCCGATTATGGCGAGTGAAATTAATAGTAATTCAGTGGCGTCGGAGAAAAGGGGGCGATTTAATCCTGTTATTTAAGACTACCAAAATCGTACTTTCCTGTTATACAAGACTACAGTTATTTTCGCGACTACCTCCCAAGACTACCACCGTTATATAAGACTACCACCGTTATATAAGACTACCGCGATTTTTTTATGAAACATCACAATCCTGTTATTTAAGACTACTAAAATTTTTTACACACTTTCTTATTATCACAGACTACCTTAGTTTTATTTAATATTTATATTTGTGTAATGCACATTTAATTATTTGATATTTAATTTGATATTTTTTTAATCAGTAGGTATTGTAGGGATTGTTTGAGTTATATATAATACATAAAAAGTATTTAAATAGGTACCCAGTAATCATTTGTAATATATTTTACACAACACACGCTACATATATGTGGCGTACGGGCGTACGGTCACTAAAAACAATAAAATAATATAATTATAATAAATACAAAAATAATAGTGATAAAAATTGGTAAATCCATAAATAAAATAATAAATAATGATGGCTACATTATTTACGAATTATATATAAAAAAAATGAAATAATATTAGTGTCGTTGTCGCCAAATACGAACAAAAAAGGTATAATAGAATAGAATAGATAATCTGATAATATAACAATTGTGAATATTGCTACGTTAGAACGCAGCACGTGGATATCGACGATATCATTCAGTTAATTGTGGTAATCGCGATAACAGAGGTAGTCTTGGGTGGTAGTCGCGAAAATAGCCATAGTCTGAAGTCTCGTTTAACAGAAAAGTACCATTTTGGTAGTCTTAAATAACAGGATTGTAATGTTTCGCAAAAAAATCGCGGTAGTCTTGTAATTTGTATAACGGAGGTAGTCTTGGGAAGTAGTCCCGAAAATAGCCGTAGTCTCGTATAACAGGAAAGTACCTTAATATACTTTACGTTTACAATTTACATCATATAGTTACATGTAACTTATACATGTATTATGTATCCATAACATATATTAATATCCAGGATAATGGATAGGTACATAAATATCAATAAAAATATTTAATGATATAAATATTAATTATTTAAAATTATTATTGTTTTAATATTTTATATCGCTATGCATTTATATTTGCAAAAAATGCAAGTATATACGTTAAATACAGTGCTTGATTTGGTAAAAAACTAGAACTCAAGAGGGGGACTCAACGAGATGATGCTGGATGAACGAGCGTTCCACACAAAATTCAATAACTGCACATTACTGTGCGGAGCAAACTCTCCCACATCACCTCCAGCCACCCATAATCCCTAAAAATCATTACATTTATTATAAAATATTTTAAAATAAAGAAACACTTATTTATTTATTACACATCATCCAATGACATTATAATTTAAATAACGATTTATGAAGATATAGAATATGTTATTATAATAACTCATCAATATACCTACAAAAAACTTATGATGTATTATTACATATATACATCAATTACATCCATGTATATGAATACAGTATTGTGCTTGTGCGACATGAACGTCGTCAAAAAACGTAACTGCTAACTGCGCAAAAATCGTATACCTATACGTATGGCTTTTAAAAGACGCAAACTACGCGAATACGAAAAGAACGGGTTGGAAAAACTCTAGAAATGTCTTAAAATCACGTGAAAAGTTTATACATAATAAATAATTGTTTAATATTTTAACTTTTAATTTTTTGTCCGAGAGGGGGAATTTTTCTTTTCGGTGTGTGGGGGATGCACGGATAAGGTTCTAAATTCATCTTTTCCTTTTTATTATTATCATTTTTATTAGGTACTCTTATTCCTAATCTTATTATTATTATTATTATTATTTTATTCTTATAATAATTTTTATTTAAATTGTGCGCTTATCGGCGATTGCACTATTGGGGTTTCTACGGTTTCTTGTTATCTGTCACCAAGTATAAATGGCCCGGCGAAACGACCATGCTTGACATTTACTGTCTGTCCTCCGTCGTAGCAAGACCCACCCCGGGCAGACTTGAACGATTAGGGAAGGAATCTGGTAAACAGTCATTCGTTAGTGATCAAGTATGTTTCTCAAACAGAACGTATATTCATAAAAACCCCGTTTCCCTGTGCGTTATCGTCATTGTTGACACCATTGACATAATATAAATATTAATATAAATATTATGTCAATGGTTGACACGCGCAGAGCTTCGGCGGGTTACGTTCCGCAGAAATGACGATTCGCGCGTACGTCGGATCTAGTAAGCAGATGGCAAAGTTCCAGTGACTCGTAAGAGTTCCACGTTACGGGTGTATCGCTCTCGTTTAATAAGCTGCCTATGCCTATAATAATTTTACTTTTATTTAATTTAATTTTTAATTTATTTAAATTGTTTCAGTTTGTTAAAATATCCACCTTCTAGTGAATAGTGACATAGAATGATAGAAATAAATGTTATAGACTATGGACTGTCTATGGTGGCAAATTTTCAAGATTGATTTAGAATTCCTTGGCAGGGCGGAACAAGACGCATTCCTTTAGAGTTTAGATTCTACAATGACATTACTTCTCTTTCCGGCAACTTTTTATTTTGCTGTGCTGGGGTTTTTAACAACCATATATTGTTAATGTTTCCGTTAGTTACATATTTTCTTTATTACACCTCACCATACAAGTACAGAGTGGCTACACAATTTGTCTATGTTTGAACATTGGCATTAGCATCATTAGTGTTAGCTAAATTAATAGTTTAATTGACAATATTTTTTTTCTATCGCTATAATTTATTTGTTACTTTTTTTCATAACAATACCTACATATTTTTAAAATATTTCGATACTTGTATAAAATTTAAATATTATCGAATAATTCATTTAAGAGAGGTTTAACATTTTATGTAGTATACATTCAAGTACAGTATACATTTAAATTAAAAATATTACTATTATATCATTTATGATAATAATGTGTGATTTTTAAAAAAAAGGCAAAAAATTTGTCAGAAGTGGGATTCGAACCCACGCCCTCAGATGAGGACCAGAATGCTCAAATCAAGCCTACATTATAGGCCAAGGTTAACCTTGAGTCTGGCGCCTTAGACCGCTCGGCCATCCTGACATGTTAATTGACTAGTGAATCTGAGCTATCTGTATGTGGACATTTGTAGACTAATACATTTTTTTCTATTATTAATTATTTTAGATTCTAAACGAAGTGATGAATGTATTGCTTTTACAATGATGTGTGTTTTTTTAGATTCTGAACGGAGTGAAGAATGTATTGATTTTACAATGATGTGTGTTTATTTTTTTTTTTTTTTTTTTTTGTGTCTGTCGACAACATTTGGGGCAGTAAAAATGCTTCGATTTTCAACTTCAGCCCCTCTTTGAAAAGGAAATCGGATCTAGTTGGTACTTTGGGGGGTCAAAAGTTAAAATTTTTCAATATTTTTTACATGAGTCGGGAAAAACCTTAAAAAAATTACGGAAAAACGGGATTTTTTACGCACAACCAGTTTTCGACCAAATCGAATTTTATATTTTGCTGTAACTCAAAAACTAATCGATGTAAATACTTGAAATTTTCACCAAATGTTTATATTAGCGTTCTCCATACACAGTTAAATTTTTAAAGAATTTTGACTTTTTTTGAACTATTTATAGACAATTGACATTTTTAATTTTTTTTAGTATTTTTTTTTAAAATAACGATAAAAATTTTTTGGCCGGCCAGAAAATCTTGAAAATTTAATACAAGGTTTCTTATAAGTTGTTCTTAAAGTTATAAAAAAAAATCCGAAATCGTTAGTCACAATTTTTTTTTATAAGTGCTTAAAGTTCGAATTTATACGAAATATGTCAAAATTGCGAAAATTGGCAAGTAATTTTGTGGTTGAAAAATCGTAAAATTTTTTTCTTTTATAACTAAGTTTTGAAAATTTGATACAAGATTCTCCATACATTTTTCTTCAATTATCTGTAAAAAAAACTCAACCGGATTCAGACAAAAAATTTTTATGAGTGTTTGAAATTTAAATTTTTACAATACCGCGTTAAATAACGGTTTAGCCTCAAACGATTTTTGATATTTGTTGTTATTCAAACAGTATAAGTCGTAAATACTTGAAAATTTTACCAGTTATTTAGATTGCCATTTTCTTTACGTGATTTAATTTTCAAAACATTTTGACTTTTTTTGAGCTATTTATAGACAATTGAAATTTTCAACTTTTTTTAATTTTTTTTTTATAAATGTTGATAAAAAAAAATTAGCTGGGACAAATTACTTGAAAATTTAATTGAAGGGTCCACATAACTTGTTCTAACTCTCATTCAAAAATTATAAAAATACATAGGCACAATTTTTTTTTATTAGCATTTGAAGTTCAAATATTGACAAAAATTCGTCAAAATCATGAATATTTTTCACTATTTGGTAGTTAAAAATTTATAAATATTTTTCTATCAAAAGCTAAGAATTGAAAATTTAATACTATGCTGTCCATAAGTTAAGCTTAGAATAATTATAAAAAAGTTTGAGGATTGTTCAATTTAAAAAATTTTACGAGTGTTTAAAGTTTTAATTTTAATTTGAAATTAAAAATACACGTGTAAAATAACTTTTTACTAATAAATAATTTTCGATTTTTGTTATTTTTAAAAAATTACTAAACGTAAGATCTTGAAACTTTTACTTAAATGTTTGAATTAGTTTCGAAGTAGAATATATTACAATATTTAAGTATTATATATCCTAGACTGACAAATCATCTCCGTTCAGAATCGTTTTTCGTATACAATGATACCTATCATTGCATTCAAATTTAACCTTCCCTAGTCCGAGGTCCATCCCACCCCCTAATGTACAGCAGAGCGATACTCACTTACCCGCTTTTTTTTTTTTGTGTCTGACGACAACATTTGGGGCAGTAATAATGCTCCGATTTTTGACTTCAGCCCCTCTTTGAATAGGTAATTGAATCTAGTTGGTACTTTGGGGGGGTCAAAATTAAAATTTTCAAATAGTTTTCAAAAAAATCGAGAAAAACAAAAAAAAAATGACAGAAAAACGGCAATTTTACGAAAAACCAAACGAATCATTGGAAATACTTGAAATTTTCACCAAATGTTTATATTATGGTTATCTCTTTACAGTTAAATTTTCAAAAAATTTTGACCATTTTTAAGCTACTTATAGACAATTGAAATTTTCGACTTTTCTAAGTTTTTTTTTCTTCAAATGCCGATAAAAAATTTTTGGGTGGCCAGAAAATTTTGAAAATTTAATACAAGGTTTCTTATAAGTTGTTCTTAAAGTGGTAAAAAAAAATCCAAAATCGTTAGTCACAATTTTTTTTTATAAGTGCTTAAAGTTCGAATTTATTCGAAATATTTCAAAATTTAAATGAAATTTCATACTCTCATTATGCGTATGTTGTCTAATATTTTTTTTATTAATAAACAAATACTATAAAGTAACCATAGAAACATATAAAAACTATACTATTTGTTTCAAAATAGAATATAATATGACAATATTTAAATATAATATATCCTAAACTGACAAATCATCTTCGTTCAGAATCGTTTTTCGTATACAATGATACCTATCATTGGATTCAAATTTAACCTATCATAGTCCGAGGTCCACCCCACTCCCTAATATACCCAGAGCGATGTGAGCGATACCCACTTACCCGCTTTTTTTCGTTTAAATTTATTGTTAATAAAACGTATTGATAATAATATATGCATATTAATTAAATATGTTTAATTACATATTTACTAAAAGCTTAGGTCTTAGGTCAATGAAGTGATGTTAACTTTTCATTGGAAACAACAACATAATTTTAACCGAACCTCTTGGTTCTTTTCAATAAATAATGTAATACCTATATTTGTTCCTTAGAAACGCAATTACAAACTCATTAAAATATATTAATTTCAAATCGCTTAACAATAACACTAATGTGACACAAAAAACTTTTACTACTTAAAAAAGAAAATTAACTTTTAATTTAAACTTAACTGACATTTTTCTATAGGTATTAAATTATTAACTGAATTTAACCTGTAGATGAAAAAATTAGTTAACTTGTCCAGCTTTGATAATAAAAGACCCAGTAAAAAACCTTCTAACATTTTCAATTATTGTTGATAAAAATAAGATTGTATGTAGTAGGTATATTAGTATGTAGTAGGTATATTAGTATGTAGTATATGACGTACACCAGGGGCGCCATTTGGGGTATCGCACTATCGCAGGGTATAAATTGGCGGCCCTATTTTTTCTTATAACATATAATTGGCCTGCCTTAATTTTATACTGCGCCAGTACAGCTAAAATGTAATAAATAAACTATTATAATAATTTTTGAAAAATATTTTATAAATAATAGGTATATTGTTTTAATCTTTATTGTAGTTAACATTTCTTGACAGTTGTAAGATTATAACCAATGGATCAAAATTAAAAAATATATTTATCTGTTTTATTAGCTTCTTAAGATTGAGATATAAATATATGTAAATTATTAAAAATTTGTAAAAATCAATCTTACGTTATTCATTTTGCTAATTATTTATAAACTCTTAATTTCAAAACTCAAATAATTTAATGATACAAATAACTGCATGCTAATAGTTTACGTTGATATTTTTTTTATAATTTATTGCTTACAGCTTTATTTGTATAATAAAAAAATTTGATTTGAATGGTAATAGTCATAATTATTCATTATAAACTTAGGTGCCAGTGGCGCCGATCCTTTTTTAAACCACTGGGGTAAACTCTGTTTGATGGTACCACCTACCAACCCGCACCCAAGCCTGATTAAAGGAGGGGTATAAGATATTTTCTCTCAATCCTGCCTGCTTACTGCATTAAATGCATTTTGCTTATCTGTTGTCTACTTCCTTGTATTTACTATTTAGTATTTACAAATTACAACTATATAAAAAAAAATTACCAACGGCCCATTAAAAAGTTCTGGGGTATTTACCCCACTTGCCATACGTAATGGACGCCACTGTGAGGTGCTTAAGTTAAATGTATGAATTATATTAATAGATAATGACAGTATAATCAAGATTTAAAGTAAATTTGCAGGAGGTTTTATACTCGAAGACTTCTTTTTAGTTCCTAAAGTCAAATATTTATTAGTTATATAAATTTAATTAAAATAGATAATATACACAATAAATAAAAATGCTTGGTTACAGTAATATTTAATAAACAAAAATATTTCATATTTGGACAAGTATTTAATGTTACACATTTTTAAAAAATGACCAACCAAGGGGATCATTTAGTTAACAAAAAACGTGAAGATTTCAAAACATATTTAATTGACTCGGGAGTTATTGATGCTTTGACCACAGTATTAGCAGACCTTTATTGTTTGGAAATAAGACCAACAGATCCATTGGATTATATTCGTACTCATATGACTGAAATTATTGAGGAAAGAGAAGAATTGAAAATATTGAAGGCTAACTATGATACTTTAGTCAGTCAAAGTCAAGAACTAGAAGAAGAAAATATGAAACTAGCAAAGGAAATTAAAAATTTAGAAAACTACGCGAAAAAACTCAAAAAACTGAGCAAATCCATGATAGAAGAAACTGATAAGATTAACATTGGAACAGAATAATAAAATAACTAACATGCATTTTTTGGCGGATTAACTGTAATAATATAATAAAATAGAATAAAATATAAAACTAAAATACTTCAATAATTTATAAAACAAATAATTAATATTAATATTAATATTTTCATAATACTTTATAAATTTAATAATTTTTTAATTTTATACCATGGATGAATAATTTAATAGAAAACGACTTAAACATACACAATGGTTTATAAAACGAGAACAACATCTATTTTAATAGATGAATGGACCGTTTAATAATATAATTAACATTTTTCTTTCAGTAATATATAAAAGAAAAAGACAAGTTAGTTACTAGGTTAGGTAAAATCTAATGTTTCAATATAATTTTAAAACAATAGTAAAAGTAGTAGGTATGCTACTACACTCTGTTCAAGTTAAGAAACATAGTCGGTAGCCTATTAATGCATAGAAGTATGGCTAAATATTATAAAGCAAACATATAAATTGGTTGACTCGTTGTGGAGAACAATCGAATGTAACCTGATTTCCGACTGACAATAATTAGTCACCACCGCTGTCTTTCTTTTTTAATAAAGTATAGATATTATGTTTTCTCAGCAAGGGAAATTATCGAATCATAGATTTTATGTTTTTAGGTATAAATTATAAGCCGTATGAATACTTGGCCTCAAGAATCTAATCAGTAATTATGAGTACATTACTATTATAATCTTTATATTGTTGCTAAAACTGATAGGTATTTAGTCAATATAGAAACTGATTTCAATGAATATAGCCTTATGCCCTTATGTGAAATCGGTTAAGTAAGATTTAAAGTAAGAGTGTGTAGGCTGGTTGTGAGACTTCTACAAATAGGCTAAAATGTATAAAGAATGTTGCGCGCCCTATCTTTTAAGACAGTAATAATATATACCTATTTCAATATTTTTATTATGTTCTGATATGGTGGGCAAATTTGGCCTGCTTAATAATTTGGCAGCCCTATTTTAAAACTGAATTGGCGCCCCTAACGTACACAGCATACTATCATAAATTAAACTTTCATATTATTATTATTACATCTTTTTCAATACACCAATGTTTATTAAATTCGACTAAAATTCTTGAATAACTTGAATCCATATTGATATTATTATTATATAAGTTACCTACGCGGCTACGTGAGTGCATACTGCATAAAAATAATGATTGAGTTTAATTTGTCAGATGTTTACTTGGTTAGTATCACCTATATTCTGTATGACTATATTTATTTTATCAGCTCTTAAATAACTAACGGCAAAACAACTGGTGCGTCGATCTGGATAATTATTTTAATCGTAAAATATGTAAATTAATCATTAGCACGCGTGTGACGTGTACCATATATTACACATTTTATCTACAGCAAATCGTGCAAGGTTGCAAATATAGATAGTTTTGAGGATAATATTATTAACAACACAAATATTACCTTCGTGACTTTGTATAATATTATCTATTATCCATATCTGAGCTCTGTACAATAATAATAATACAATACCTACCTACCAACTGTTCCAATGCAGAACTGTTGGTATAAAAGCCTAACGGTAATATAACATAACATACCTAAAATATCACGTCCTACATCGCTCATTATTCATTAACGTATCTAGCATAATAGCATCGCACATCTTACATTGTACATTATATACTTATCAGTTTTTGGCATAAAACAGATGTAAACTTCTGTTCACAGACAGTTATAGTGACTTGTAAATTATTTGTAAAAATGAACTTTATTGTCGGGATATCAGTGGTTTTATTGACAGCTGTTCCAGCATTACAGGTAACCACCTATAACCAGTGGATTTAAACAGTTATAACAAGAAAATATTAATTCTCTACACGCCGTCATTATCTATGTTTTACTAGCTAATATAATTGCATTGTTTTCGTTAGCTAGGTCGTGGCGAACTTTCGTTGTGGGCATGATTACGAAGGTCCTGCGCCGCTTCCGTCTCACCCGAGCTCGAGTCACTTTGACCACGATCCTGTAGCTGAATTTGCAGTCCACATCCTGGAGCCTTTCACTTCGACTTTCACGCCACACAATCATATTAAAGGCCCGTACAATTTGCAACAGCTATTGCCTTTTTCTGTGATTGCGCCGTTGAATATCGCACGACCTTTAACGACACTACAGCCGACCATTACTCGCCCCTCTCTACTAGGACCTCTGTTTTCACTGTTTTAATAGATAAATAAATACAATTATCGAAAATACAATAAAACTATCATTCTTATTGTTAGTTCAGTTTCTAAAGATTCTGCAAGTTTGAAAAAACTGTAAACAGATATTATCGAATATAATAGTAAATCTATATTTTATAAATTAACAATTTTAGCTTAATGTTAAAATTACTATTTTTTTTTTACGAATAGATAATAGATAAACACTATAGTCTGGCTATATATCATAAACGTACTTGCATAACATTATGAATGATTCGTTGTCATGCACAACATCATCATCTTGTTGGCAATATTTATACACATTTAAAACAATTATTTTGCGTGCATATTTAATTTTTTTTTTTGTATTCTTCATTTTTGATTTATTGTAATTTGAATTATTCAATTTGCAACACGTTCTTACACTTGAGAATATCGTCGTGATAGAAAATAAAAATGAACTATTCAGTTATAGTAATTATACTCTACAATATTAAATAATTAATATTTTATAATAATATAATATACTGCAGTATTATAGGTATGTTTATTATAGTTTAATTTTTAATACGAGTACGATATATGTTTATTGTTTATGTGCAAATAGTCCGATAGTGTTTACAGAATATTGTATATGCTTTAATGCAAAATAAAAATAATGTTAAATTTATACTTTATAATGCGGTAATTTCAACATTCTCAACTTTACTATATATACAATTATACATACAATAAAGTTTCTCTGTGTCTGTATATTATAAATTTATAAACAGTAGTATAATTAATTTTAGTTTGGTAATACTATTATATAATAATAAAATATATTATGTATTTTGAAAATGCCAGGCAAAATTTCTCTTTATATTTATAAATTACTATACATAATACATATAATATAAACTGTGTTTTAAAATGACACGTACTAATATATTTTATATTTTTCTCTAATAAAATAAGGCCATTCACCCATTCAGATAGTCCCTATAGATAAATACAATTTAATAGTTCTGAAATTGATGCATAGGTAATTCTATACCCGAGGATATGCACCGATGAAAGTTGAAACCAATTTTTTAAATTAAAAAAGAGGGAGTCGATTGGTCCCACTCGATGGTTAAAAAAAAATAAAATAGGTATTATAATCGGATACGTGTTAAGACTTGTATTTCACGTTAAGTCAAAATGTCCTAAAAAATAACCAAAATAATCTAAACATTCTAAACTGTATTAAAAATATGTGCATCTTAAACTCCGTTATATGTAAACATATATAGAACATTTAAACATATGTTTATATGTTATAGCGGAGTTTAAGATAGGATAAAATATAATCCACTGCGGCATTATCTAATTTGTCAAGGAGAACGAGGTACAGGAATACAGGATCAACTTGTATATATACAGACATCATGAGACATGCAACAACACTATATTATATATCGTATACGCAGTATTGAAAAAATCTATTACAAATTTACAACATAATAAAATATATAAGAAATAAATTTGATACATAAAATAAAAAAAATGTAACGATATATTGTTATATGATTTTTCGTTGACGGCCGCAGATGGACATGCTGTACTCACGTCCCATGCCGGTGGCCGATCACTTCATGGCGTTCTGGGCCGACGCCGGCGGACAAACGGCCGGCGCAGACCTGGGCGAAGTGTGCGAAACGTGCTACGCACATTGCGCCGGCGGCAAGACGGAACTGTGGCGGCACGCCCGAGACGAGCACGGCGCCGACCCGGACCTGCGGTGTCACGTGCCCGGCTGCGGCCGGCGGTTTTTCGCCGCGGCCATGTGTGCCGACCACGGCGCGCACCACCGCGACGGCGGCTATCAGCGGTCCGACGACGACGACGACGGCGACGACGACGACGACTATCACGTCGCAGGCCCGAGCGGCCGGCCGCCGTTGACGTGCGAACTGTGCGGCCGACTGTCCGTCAACCGGTCGGCGTACTACAAGCACGTAAGCGTGGCGCATCCCGAGGCCCGGGCCGCCATGTGCGGCGTGTGTCACTCGTACAAGGGTGACGTGTGGTCGCTCATGGATCACGTGCGGCGTCGGCACGTCGTCGAGCTCGCGGCCATCGCTGCGGAGTCGACATCGGTCGGCGATGGATCCGACACGAAGCGGGTCCGCAGACGGAGTATACGGTGCACCGTGTGCGGCAAGCAGTACGGCAACAACCGCAACATGCTCGCTCACAGGCGGGTGCACGGCCTCGCCGACGACCTTGTCCCGACGCACCCGCTGCAGCCGCAGTCGCAGACCGCAGTGGTCCGGTACACTCACAGCGACGTGCAGTAATCCGGTGCACGCGTAACCATCATATTATATTACGCTGCAGTGTTCCGGCGCATCACCGGCTGCAGTATTCGTCGTCCTTTTTTTTTTTCGTCAGCCTTTATCGCCTACAAATATGTATAATGCCACCGTCCACGTTGTCGTTGCCACAGAGTTTTGTTTGAAATAATATGTTTCTATATGTCTGTACATTTCTGGTTATATAAAATAGTATAATATATACTACTTCTATTATGAGTTAATGTTATTGTACTCGAGTTTTGTATACATTCGCTAGCGTTGTATAATACTGTATATACCTATACATATATCGTTGTGAACTTAATTAAGTAGTAGGTATATGCACATCATATTATAGTTATGATCGCATCGATCCAATGACAGACCCAGACTTCGCAATTCATTTCATATCTCTTGTGATGAGATATATCTAGACACCTAGTACGAAAGAAAGATGATCTCATATAGAAAATAATGAAAATATATAAAATGAGATTAGGCGAGGTGTGACTGACTAACATTTCTCTGCTGTATATTTATCTTTTTAAAAACCGTAACATTATATGCATTATTATACTTAAGTACATTGTATTAAGTTGTTGATAAATTGATTTATTGTAAACATAAACTGTTTTTTATTTTGGGTTTGCCTGGCCTCGCATTGTAATAACAGTAACAACATTCCTATCTTAAGAAACACACACTATTTTATATTAGTTTATATAGTGCATACAATATATTATATATTATTGTTACTGACTAAAAAACTTTACACGTGTATTTTGACTCGCTGATAAGCGATTATCAATACATTATTTTTTAGTGGGAAATAGTGACCTATAATGGGTTTAGGCCACAGACTTCTATATTAACTAGATAAGGAGCTCGTATATTATTTATATTATCAGTGACGGCACAACGAATTTTGGGGCCCTGGGCAATATTTTTGAATAAGCCCTTGATGATTTTGGTAAATACTTACTTTGTTTTATGTAATCGCTGACAATCTGTAGACATTTTTCAGATACCAATTACCAGTTAACATTATTGATTTATTTTATTATTCCTAATTGACGATTTATTTATTAAACAGATACAATTTATTAGATATTAATATAGGTATTATCAAAATGAAGACATTCTTATATTACAATAATTTTTGTTCATAATTTTATTGATTCTACCACTTATCAGCTTATAAAATGTATCTTTATAAACACATATATTAGATTTACAGTTAAGTTTACTTTAAAAACAATTAGTTATTGAATACAATTGGTTTCAAAAAGTTATGAAGCTTATATCAAAATAAATCATATAAAACAAAAAAATTATAATTATTTAACTTTTTAAAGTTATAAGATAAAAACAAAATACGAGTAGTTAGCTACATAAAAAAAGAATACTAGTATAATATATTACTATTGTTAGTATATATTATTCATGTGTTAATGTGTATAGTGTGTCAATTAAATTATAATAAAATGAAATGAATAATGATAACACGAGTTAACGACAGCTTAAGGATTTTAATTTTCGAGTAATTTTGAAACGTGATAATTAGGGCTCGGAAGTTGATGTATTTTTTTTTTTTTTGGAACTTTTTAGACGATGCTCTCCTGTTTACAAATGAATTTCATTGACATGTGAATCTGAATAACTAATTTTAATTTTATATTTTTTGGTTATTATTAGTCATTTTTTGACATTTTTAGTCATTTTTACATTCACACTAGTTCATGTCTTATCGTTTTTTGTCGATCATTATGCCGATAATTTAAAACTTGGAAATTACCACAGGCTAGAATGGACTGAAAACAACCAGGTAGGCGGATGATGAAGAGCCGAGCCGCTTATAGAGGAGGCTTGTACAGGGGGAAATTAGTACCTATCCTATTTTATCTCACCGATTACATTCGTAGTAGTCGTGTTTTAGTGATAATTATTATACCTACATTTTATTATTTTTTCGTATTATCCAATTAGTATCCGATTTAATTTATAAATTTATGTAGGATTTTATAGTAAAATGGAGTAAAATATTAAAAAAAAAATGTATTGTTATTATTTTAAAATAAATAGAGAAAATTATTTCCATAAAATTATGAAAAACAAATAAGTAGACACGGGGTCCCGGGCATTTGCACAGAGTGCCCCACCCCCCTAGCGCCGTCTCTGTATATTATAAATAGTGAAGCTCGAGTATCAGTTTCCGCCATTTTGTCGGTTGGCAAAACATTACATTTCCTATACAAAATGTATAAATGTAACATATTTTAATGGTAAAATATAGAAATAAATGAAAAATGATTTCTATAAAATATTTTTTATTTTTTTTAAACAACAGGTTTAGACATCATAAAATACAATTCAACATAATTAATGTTTACCATACAAAATACCATATAATGCCAACCGAAAAACCTGGCTTCAAAATCGATAGTGGGAGTTCGCTATCTAGTTCTATACAGAAATCTGTGGTTTAGGCCGTTTAGGGTTATGACTTATGATAATGAGTTTATTTGTAATCAGTATGGGTATATTATGCTATATATATTTGATTATGGTGTATATTACACGGTTATATGGTACACCGAAAAGACGATAATTAAAACGTTGATATAAGTACAGCGGTTATGTGGTTGTGGTATATAAATATTGAACAGTCGCGCTCCATTCGTTTCTCGTGTTGATTTAGTATTTACTATTTACATAATAATATCATAAGTATCATTCATCATATTTTTTTTAATATAATATACTTGTGACTTTTTTCTGTGTACATATACCTACTAATATAAGAATATAACACATTATTTGTATTTTACTGGGGTCTAAACTTGTGGTTCCCATCGACTGAGATTTAACTGTGTCGTTTTTTTAATCACATATTTGTTGCGATGAGCTGATCGTAGATTGAAGTATTGACGTATTAATCGGACATTTGTATGGTGTTAAGTATAACAAATAATTAAAATCTTGGGTTTTTTTTCAATCACATTACTAACAAACAAAATATTATTAAGATACGAAGGTGCGAGTGACGTGTGAAATTGTCTCACATTCATGTATAATAAATTAATAAGTGTTAATATTATCATAACCAGCTGTCACACAATTAAAAGAAATATGTATATCAATCAAATTATTAAATTGAATACCTACGAGATTATATTGAAATTGACTGCAATAGTTTAACGCATAGTTAAGGTCATATTTAATTTTCTCAGTTGTTCACAATAATTATTGCAGACTGATTAATACACATAATTGTTATTGTTTAGGGAGTTTGACGTACACAAACAGTGTACGCTATGACATAGTACATTAGAGGTGTATAACGTATAGACCTTTGAGCGGCTGTGACTTGGATGCTGGTGAAATATTATACAGGTAAGTAGTACCGTGATGGTAACTATATTCTTGTACACATATTTTTAGCAAAACTGAATTATATGAATATTATATTATTATAAAATCAGCGCAGCGTTTTTTTCTCGCGGTATATTATTTCATTGCTGTTGCAGATATCACTGTGCAAGACACGCGTAATATGAACGTTGCACCGTCAATAAGTGCCGGCAGTGCAGACGGTGACGGGACGACCGTGCGTGTGCGCGTGATCGCGCCGTCGTCCATGGGCAAACCGTCGAACTTAGAGGCGTTCAGGAGGTTCTTGCGGGACGCGGGCACGGCGGCGCACGTCGACGACTCGATATACCGTGCCGGCGCGGACCCGTTCTACGCGAACACCGACCGATTCCGTGCGGACGACCTGGTGGACGCGCTGACGGACGACAGCACGGTGGTGTGGTGCGCGCGCGGCGGCGAGGGCGCGTCCCGGCTGATACCGTACCTGGAAGCGTTGCCGGCGGACCGGAAGCAGAAGATCCGGGACGCCCGGAAAACGCTGGTCGGCTACAGCGACGCGACGGCGCTGCACGTGTACCTGCACGCGGTGTACGGGTGGCGGACGGTGCACGGCACCATGTTGGAAATGATCGCCGACCGCACGGTGGACGGCGGGTCGGTGGACGCGCTAGTGGCCCTGGTGACCGGCCGATCGAACCGGGTACGGTACGAGTTGCGGCCGGTCATTGCCGCTGGCCACCCGGACGGGCTGTCGCTTCGGGCCAGGGTGGCGGGCGGCAATATGACGCTGGTCGAGAACTCGCTAGGCACGGCGTTCGGCTTCAGGGGCGACGGTAAGATCGTGTTCTTGGAAGACGTGCACGTCCGACCGTACTCGTTGGAACGGAGCCTCGATCACATGAAGCTTGCCGGCGTATTCCAAGGCGCCGCGGCCGTCGTATTCGGTTCGTTCAGCGGTACGCCGTCGGACGAACAGCCGTTGACCGCGTTGGTGTTCCAACGGTTCGCGGCGACCGTGCCGTTTCCAGTGTTCAGCGTTGACGGCATCGGTCACGGGTTCGTCAACAATCCGCTGCCGCTAAACACCAACGCCACGGTGGTTGGACCGACGCGGTCTGACGACGCCACCGGAACACCGTCTTACACGCTGACCGTCGACAACGTCTACGACGCGGACACGATGACCCGCACCGCTTGACCAGTAGCAAGTGGAGCTGTTGCAGCAGACGTCGCGAAACGTGCGACTCGAGTCAGTTTTGGGAAAGGAGGGTCGTACGGAAAGGGTTTTTTTTTCACAAACAGCTACATTGCGTTCGCCTATATTGATAAGTTTAAATAAATTTCGTTTTAAATAAAAATAAATGCTCTTGAAAATAGATATATTGAAGAAATTATATCATACTGATTGTTGCCTAGTTCAAAAGCCGTGCTGCACAATGTTGAAATTTAATCAATAAGATTTTTTTTATATAAAAAGACACTAATTTTTAACAAATTTTAAATTTTAATTGGTACTAACTTTAATAACAATTAATCATGACTTCATATTATTATTGCGTCATTAAACATTTTTTATAGAGAGGACGAGCGCCCAATTTTTTTGTATTGCCTGAGGCAATTATAATTATCCCTACGGACAAAATACAATCTGCTCACCTGAAGCAGATGAGTGTTATTTAGATTAAGATGCTATGTAATTATAGCAGTGTGAAAATTTCGAAAGCATTAATTATTTCTAGGTTATGGCAGGAAATATCTATTACTGGCCGCTCGATAAAATTTTGATTTGGTGGAGGAAGTTATTTCTTGTAAATTTAAAAACAAGGTTTGAATATTCACGTAAATGGCGTGCTTTAAATTTGCAAAAAAAAATATTATATTTATATTTAATTTATTTTGTATAAATTGTATTTCATTATAAACTTCCTCCCTTCTTCTGAGCCGCTGGTTACACGTCACTATTAATAATTTTGAGCTTTTTTGTAAGACAGATAAGCATCGTTTGATTTTTGGATTAGATATGCATCGTATTTGTGTATCGGCTGTTTAAAAGGTCGCGGGTCGTAGGTGGTAGGTAATTCATTTGCGTATCACTATTATTCAACAATAGAACTAAAAAAAAGGTATACACACAAAAGTGCTACTTTAATCTTAAAATTCGCACATCTCCAAATTTATACTTACGTAATATTTAATTTTAAAATATTGTAAGTATAGGTATTTCTGTTTTAAAATATAAATATGTATAAAAATGGGTAATATTTTAATAATTATTACTAATCATACAAATATAACAGTAATTTATTTCAATTATTGAAATAAAAAAGCCGTTTATTATACCTTGATTTACATAAAACACTACTATTTCTGCAGTCCACGAGTTGTACAATTAATAATTGTCTAAAAAATTATATTTGAAATTATTTATTTATGTCATTTGTGTTATCAAACTAAAATTCAGTAATATTAATAAAAAAAAATAACACCAAACATTCCTAACATATAATATGCATCGATATTTGATTTACTATAAATTCTAGAAAAACAGATACTTTAAATTTTCAGAATTTCTAAGATGTAATAATATATATAGTATTAAATATTTATAAACCATTTATACAAATGTGTAAATACTTTATTTAAGTATAAATAAACGTATAAAAAAAACTTATTGTTCATTATTATTCTATAATAATACAACTTTATGTTAATTATAAATCTACATAAATCGCACCTAACAAATAATTAAATACTACAAAGTACAAGTTATGTCTGTTGAAGATATTAAAATGAATAAAAATAAAACTCGTATAAATTAATATTTTCTACACTATTCAGAGTGAGAGGATAAAATTTTACAGAAATACATAAAAAAAAAAATAAAATAAAAATAAAAATACAATTTATAATTATTCAAAAAAAAAAAAAATTGTACATTTTTCTGAAAATTTTCAAGTGCTCCTTAAAATTCCTTAACAATAGTTTAAACTAAACATAAATTAGGTACTTAAATTTATCTTCTATCAAAATACATAAATTAAGTAAGTAAGTTCTTCAAGTAAACGACAGAAAAGAGTAAAATTACGTTATAACGAGAATTCATAATTAAGTATGTATAATCTAAGTACATTATTAATGGTTTTATTCAAAATTTGAATCAAAAGGGGATTTTGCTTTAACCTTCTTTGCAGGAGGTTTTATACTCGAAGACTTCTTTTTAGTTCCTAAAGTCAAATATTTATTAGTTATATAAATTTAATTAAAATAGATAATATACACAATAAATAAAAATGCTTGGTTACAGTAATATTTAATAAACAAAAATATTTCATATTTGGACAAGTATTTAATGTTACACATTTTTAAAAAATGACCAACCAAGGGGATCATTTAGTTAACAAAAAACGTGAAGATTTCAAAACATATTTAATTGACTCGGGAGTTATTGATGCTTTGACCACAGTATTAGCAGACCTTTATTGTTTGGAAATAAGACCAACAGATCCATTGGATTATATTCGTACTCATATGACTGAAATTATTGAGGAAAGAGAAGAATTGAAAATATTGAAGGCTAACTCTGATAATTTAGTCAGTCAAAGTCAAGAACTAGAAGAAGAAAATATGAAACTAGCAAAGGAAATTAAAAATTTAGAAAACTACGCGAAAAAACTCAAAAAACTGAGAAAATCCAAGATAGAAGAAACTGATGAGATTAACATTGGAACAGAATAATAAAATAACTAACATGCATTTTTTGGCGGATTAACTGTAATAATATAATAAAATAGAATAAAATATAAAACTAAAATACTTCAATAATTTATAAAACAAATAATTAATATTAATATTAATATTTTCATAATACTTTATAAATTTAATAATTGTTTAATTTTATACCATGGATGAATAATTTAATAGAAAACGACTTAAACATACACAATGGTTTATAAAACGAGAACAACATCTATTATAATAGATGAATGGACCGTTTAATAATATAATTAACATTTTTCTTTCAGTAATATATAAAAGAAAAAGACAAGTTAGTTACTAGGTTAGGTAAAATCTAATGTTTCAATATAATTTTAAAACAATAGTAAAAGTAGTAGGTATGCTACTACACTTTGTTCAAGTTAAGAAACATAGTCGGTAGCCTATTAATGCATAGAAGTATGGCTAAATATTATAAAGCAAACATATAAATTGGTTGACTCGTTGTGGAGAACAATCGAATGTAACCTGATTTCCGACTGACAATAATTAGTCACCACCGCTGTCTTTCTTTTTTAATAAAGTATAGATATTATGTTTTCTCAGCAAGGGAAATTATCGAATCATAGATTTTATGTTTTTAGGTATAAATTATAAGCCGTATGAATACTTGGCCTCAAGAATCTAATCAGTAATATTATGAGTACATTACAGGCACGTACACAGAATAAAATTTCGGGGGGGGGGGTTTACAAAATATAGCAATACAAATTGTACAGCAACATAATAAAACAATTTCTTCCTACTTACTCATTATTTTTAATGTGACAATTATTATGCTAAATTATCATTTATAAAACTTTATTATGTATGTCATTTGTTCAGTGTTCAGAAGTAAGTATATTTAGGAAATAGGAATATTAGGAATAATAATATAGTAATGAAAATAAATAAAACTTTAAATAATATGTATTATGAACAGAACAGAAATCTATTTGATTATTATATACACATACAATTACCTAGGTATATTTTATAATAATAGGAATATAATAAATTTGACTACATTTTTAAAGAAATTATTTCGGGGGGGGGGGGGGGGGGGGGGGTTGAACCCCCAAAACCCCCCCCCCTGTATACGGCCCTGACTATTATAATCTTTACATTGCTGCTAAAACTGATAGGTATTTAGTCAATATAGAAACTGATTTCAATGAATAGCCTTATGTGAAATCGGTTAAGATCAGAAAAAAAAAAGTTGTATTCATCCCAAAAATAATTGCAACAATTACACGACGTTTTGGAAAGGTTATTGATAATTCATTGTCGTGAGTTAATTTTGCCATTGTTTCTGGTGTCATCGCATTAAATTATCATGATGAATTATCAAAATAGTGCAATATATCGCCAATTTCCCGCACTTATTGAGGTTGAAAGGCAAGTGGATAATCAAACAATTACTTAAATGTACTATTATGTAATTAGGTGTTCAATAAGTTTGAAATTTTTTTATTACTTTAGGTATGCATATAAGATAACACCACTGCTGTGCATTTATAGTAAAAATACATATTTTAATAACCTCATTATATAATTTATCATATTATATTATTATCGTTTATAAATTCTACTTAGTCTAATGACTATTTCAATACTCATTAAACACTTTATGTATATTTATTGAATCTAAATATTATGTTTATAGTGTTTATACACACATTACACATAGACCATAGTCATATTCATACATAAAAATATAAGTTTAAGTGCAATATTATATTTTAAAGTACATATTGTAATATTCTTAAAGACAATAAAAGTGAATTTAGAATTAGTAAATTATTAAAAAAATTGAATGAAAAAACATAATTTGTAGGTAAAGTAACTGCATGTCTACAAATTTGTAGCAATAAAATTATATATTCATTATTGCATTAATAAATACTTAAACAAGTTAAACATTCTCGTAAATGATGTATATATTTTAACTGATTCCTGGCAGTTAAGTTTGTGTTGTCGTGATTTACTCCCCACAGTTAACGTGATCCTTTTTATCTAAGAGTCTAATAAAACATTTGATGTTTGTTGATATCACTTAGTTATACTTATTATATACCAAAAGCATATAAGATATTGTGTACATAAATAAAAAAGGTATATATTATGTTAATAATAAAAGGTTAATTATGAATATGATTATTTGTGAATTGTGAGTGATAGATGATAATACAGTCGTACAGTGCAAACAAACGGCATTAATTATTGTAAAGTGTAAATGATCAAAGTACGCTATGTTTAATTGAATAGATGTGTGCACATGATAGTTATACAGGCTTTTCACATTTTGCTGCGAATTCAAAATATTTGCTAGTCCTGATTTCATGAACCAAACAAAAATATTAAAATATATACTTTAGGAGTATACCACATAAATAGGTAATATTATTTATAAAGACTTAACGCAAGTTTAAATATTTGAGAATGTAATAATAAGCAAAAGTTCTAATTTTCTGCACGTTTTGTGGTTTAATTTGTAAAATGTATAATGTGGTATGTTACAAAATATAAATTGTATTGTTTTATGTTTATACAACATTTTGAATAGTATACCTATATTATAATATTATTTATTTATTTTTTGAAGCTAAATAAAATTGTTTGATAAGTTGTTTTAGAAATATTTGTTCTAATGCTGCTTACGTGATGAGTTTTATGTTATTATTTTATAGTCTATACTATACATGTTAAATGTTTTCATTGTTTTCAATTAGATACCATTTATTATTATCAATGAACTGTTTACAGATATACAATTTATTATTATACCTATATAAGTTATATTCCATTGATTCGCACTATTTAAGTAAACAACTTTTGTGTACAAAATAAAAAACTAGATATTATTGTCAATTATATTTATCGTATTATAATATCTCGCATATTTTAAACGTAATATAACGTAAAATTTTTATAAATTAATGATATAATAAGTTTATAAAACAAATTAAATAAGTTAAAAGATAGCCCACAGAGAGCTGGGCTATTAACTATTAAAAATTAATAAGACAATTTTAAAACAATTAAATAATATACCTATAATTATATATAATAATTTATGTTTAACGCATTCGTATATTTTACGTTTGAATTGAAGATTGACTTGCAATCAATTCATTTAAAGCTTGTTGATATCGAGGTAAGGTCAGCAAATATTTTACAAACTCTAAGTTTGGACGTGGTTTATTGGTCGGCAGTGGTTGACGATCTATAGAATTTAATTGGTGCATCGGGAATGCCGGACTCAGTAAATAGTCTAGTGGCGTCTGATTTGGGCCGAGAACTGGTCGTGGGACTCTGAGGGGTTGCAGTGAGGTCGGTGAACCGGTAGAATGGAGTTGAAGAGATTCCGTAGAACGAGTAGCCTGTTCGGGGGCGATCATTTGATTTTGACCCGGGGTCGCAGCCGATTCTTGCAGTGTCCCGGGAGTCATCCGCAAATCGCTCAACAGTTTTGTCATCTCTTGGTTGAACTTGGGCGACAAATTGACGGGTTCTATTTTCTGCAGGGTCGGGTTGGGGGAATGGGACGATGCTGGTGGCATATGGGTGGGTGATGTTTTTGGGTCTGAGATCGTCGGCGGAACGGAAATAGGAAGCGGATTTCCTCCAGGTTCTCGTGACTGCAGGAGTGCTTGCGATGGCGGTGGTTCGGTCATTTGGTTGTAACCACGATCGGGCACCTGCAAATCGAGGCCGAACGGTGGCTGGTGCAGCACACCCGGGACTAACGGATTAGGAATGCCGACGGAATTGGCCAACGATTTAGACGATTGATCGGCGTTGATGGTCGCCCCGGGGAAATGCATAATCGAAATCCGACCGGAATGTGGCGAAATTGGTGTGGTCCCCGTCACCGGCGTTTCCGGATCCGTGCCTGGTAACGATGACTGGAATTTTTTTAGGACGTTTAACAATTCGTCATGCAGCGCCGTGTGTGTACTCGTGGTAGGCAAAGTCGAACTAGTACAGTGGACCTGAAAAAAAAATAAGTTGTAGCTTACATGATATCTCAATAATTTTGATCACTCGTCGTCGTTTTCGTTTGACGATCGCATATAGGCAATAACACGTAAAATGTTGCGATGAAAAAACATTATTATTGTACATATATATAATTCATCCACAAATACGCATGTGAACAAAACATTGTGTTATATCGTGAAAAGCAAACGTACCGTATTCGAAACAATTATTGTCACCACCAGAATGACTGAAATCCTTTCGATCGACATTTTTTATCGCGATGCAACTCGGACGAGTGTATTTGGCGGTATACGTCTATATTTGGGCGCGTCCTGGGTTTTATATACATACGTACCTACCTACGAATTACGATACTCAGCACGTAAATATAAACCATATAACAGACATACCGTTTAGCGCACTATCGAATTTCGTATTTACAGAAGATGCGCGTGTCATGATAAATTGATAATATGGTTTTGACATTGTACAGCTCACGCAGTCGATCCGATAGCAGTAAAATATCACTTTTGTTTTGTCATAAGACTCTTATCGCATTTTAATTTGTGTATATATTGTGTTTCGACATGCCTACGCCGCCAAGTCTCTAATATTTCACTGTCATGTTAGTATTTGGTTTAGTACCTTTTTCATATATTACATTTAACATAGGCATATAGCCTTATATGGACGTGACAAGTTTCCATCAAAAATGTATCTTTCCCTTATCCACCATTCCACCAATACTTGTTTCCATAAAAACAATTTCTATACCATTAAAAGAATAACTTATTTAATAAGACTTGTTTTTTATAATATATTGAAATAATTTTTATATGACTATATTAAAATAATAATCATGCAATTATAATAATATTAATAAGTTCAGTAAAATTAGTAATTACTATATTTTATTAATACTATATGTCTATATAACATCTAACATCAAATTCCATAGTTCACTATTACATACTTACATTTCTACCAAAATATAATTTGTACAGTCATTTTCTGCACGAAAAAAAGGCACAGCTCCCAAAGATTTAAGGACCTATTTTATAGTAATTTAACATGGAATAGTGCTACGCAATTTATAGATGATCGCGAAAACTGTACAACAGTAGGTACTGCAATATACAGCGATAGTCGTTGGTGACGGAAAAATAAATTACATCATGGTACACATTTGTTATAAAGACATAAAAAAATAATATTATTTATGAGATTCAGCTATTAATTATTAAATATATCAGTAGTGTTTAGTCCAATAAATCGTTAAAATTGAACTAATAATTTATATGATTTTTTAAAAACTATAGTTATATTAGTAATTAAATTATATAAATGTATTATTTGACTTAGGCGTGTAGCGTGTTATTATTACTTGAATTATATTTTTATGATATTTTAAAATATTCATACCTATATAGATACCTATAATCGATAATATCATATGATGTTTAATTTTAATATAATGATAAGAATTTAAAAATATTTTCTTATTTTTTTAATATCGTGACACACGTATAATTGTTACATTATAATTATACCTACATAATTTGCAAATAATACTTGGCAGGAATTTCTGTAACCTATATGGATTTACTATTTTACTGTATATTATGTAATTTAATTAATTTTACAAGACCTTATTATAAAGTATTATTATTATTGAGATTAATATTTTTATAAATGTATACAATAACTACAAACACAAATAGTACTGTACAAGTACAATAAGTACATAGTAATATGGCTAATATGGGCAATATGGCTTACTGGCTATTAATTAATACACAATATAACAATAATACATATATTATTTATATAGTATATAATATGGCGTATATAGAAATTAATTTTAAGGGAATTTAAAAAAATGTCCATTCTTAAATGCCAATTAATTATACAATCAAAATCAATGTCCGTACCAACCATACATTTCAGGGGGGGGGGGGGGGGTTGAATCACTAATCCTCCCCCTATATAATATAATATATATATATATATTATATAATATCAATATTATATTATATAATTATCAATGTATAAAGTATTAAATGTACTATTTATAGTATTATAGTATAGTATATAAAAGTGAAAAAGTGCCTTGATATAGGTAGTGAGTAGTGACCTATTTTGTTGCATTAATTATATTTCAATGAGTTGACCGTCTGGACCAGTGCCGCAACTACAGAATAAGGGGCTCATATGCGGTAATTAAATTGGGCCCTTTCCCTAGATTAATTTTTGTTGTAAGTCTTACAATCTATAAGTATCAACATTTTTAGGTTTTAAAATACGTTATACAAAATTTTTGTTTTTTGTATAATATGTAAAATATATAAAACTATATTAGTATTACCAATTACTGTTGTATGTTACATATATATTTATACAATACTACATATTCATGAAGTACCATGAAGTACCTACCTAAGTATTTAGTATACCTACTCAAATACTCAATGGAATCATTGTTTAAACAAATATTTTATTACTCTAATATATTATAACCTTAATTGAATTTTAAAAAATGTCTTTTTTTTATTATAGATATTAAAAACACTCAATTTTTTAACAAAATTAAATATTAAATACATACCTTTTAACTAAATAAAATAAAAAATTACAATATCATAAAAAATATAAGTTTTAAGAGGTCGTTATACCCGTATGTGTTGTCTCTGTCTTACTAATGTAGATCATAGCGAATTTGTTGTGGACCGTATTATAAAGTGAGCGAGTAACATTCGATAACATCGTAAATCGTAATGTTATATTATGTTCGATTAAATCTAATTAAAAAATGAACAAGACGAATACAACGCAGATACATACGGATTTATTATACATACATAAGTTATATATTGTGTACAGATACAGATACAGACTTGTCACTTGTGTGAAACAGCTGACATAAGCATGTTTAAAACCCGGGATAGGTATTACATAATATTTTTAGTAGCAAAGTGTACGTCGATAAGTGACTATCGCATTGAATGTGTTTTATGATTATTCACGTTATTGTATTTCTCTCAGGTTTTATTTATTAAAATTTCTGAAAAAGCGATAGCGATATTAATGAAAAGTAATCTCGTGGAAAACCTTTGAAAATTCACGAAAATTACAAATATTTTTTAATGTGTAAGCCAAAATCAGAAGATGGATTTTCACGTTGGCGATGTTGTTTAACTACTTGCCCAGTAGTATTTTACTAGGTATCTTGTATCTAATATGCATAAATAAAACTGAACAAATAGTTGCTGATGAATTAGGTACACAACTAATTATTATATTTGTATGAAACATAAATATTATTTTTATTCTTAATTTCTTATTGGTGTAAAATGGATAATGAACTATTGGAGGAAAATGGCTACGGCCATTCAAAATAAATCATAATTTATACCTACTATTCCTGTAGATATAAATATGATAAAATATGCGAGTATATTACCTATATTATAAGTGACCAAAACAAAATCGGGAGTCATCACTATTATAATTTTGTTTATTATTATCAAACAGTGCACCAAACACATACCTATTAAATGTTTTTTATTTATTTTTTTATCGTTATCAATTATTATGATTTTTCACTTTTATGAATTACAAAACATACCTATTCATGTATACAATTTAAAACAAATACCTATTATTATCATATGATAAACTAAAATACATAGCCAATTTTTTTATTTTAGTAAATATCTTAACAACATATTTTATTCTTGAATCTTTTGCCGTATTGACTCGGTCGATCGACCTAATTCTTTTAATTTAAAGTGAGTAAATAAGTGATATCTATTGTGTAAATATGTACTACTGTACTAGGTACTATTTTCTATTAAATACCTAACTGTATTTATGTATGCACTGTACATAGGTATTTGACTCAATTTTAATATTGTGGTTGAAAATTATATACCTATTATTGTTAGATAGGTATAATATATATATATACACAAGGGCGTATTTGAGTTCAGATCATGAGGGGGCGAAACCAATTTCTCTTATATACAAGCTTAAAAATAATTTACAGTTGAATACCTATTATATGGAGTAGAAAATACGAGCAATGGGGGGGGGGCGAATTCCCCCTTCGTCCCTCCTTAAAAGACGCCACTGTATATACATATTTTGACCCTGAATGTTCAGCATACGTGGTTTACAGAACTTGTGCCTTGAAATAATTAATATTTATATCAGTGGTTCCCAACCTCTTCTATTCTATGCCCCCTTTGTAAATTTTAAAAAATCTTGGGCTTCCTCCTATAAATTGAAAAAAATCGATCAACTTTTTTTGTGTACTTAAAAAATAAACTATACAATATTCGAAATTACTAATTTTTATTGATAATAATAATTATAGAATATAAATAATAGTAAATAATAAAATGTAACTAACGAAAACAAACTAATGTCAACTAACGTGAAATATTATAGCAATAAATTACCTAGTATAAGATATTAATGATAGTAAATAAAAAAATACATAATGTAATTAATAATTAATGTTAATTTTGACAACACTTTTCTTTGGACAGTTTCGTAATAACTGATTGGGCTTCTCCAGCGATGTGTGCGCGCCCCCTGCAGTTTGGGAACTAGTGATTTATATGATTAGCTAGTCGTAGATATACTTATTAGTTATTACTTATCTATTTTAATTTTTCCATTTAAAAATTATAATATAGAAACAATATAAAAATGAAAAATACTAAATATTAAATATAATTTTAGTAAAATATATAAGCACGTAGTTCAAATAGGGGCGTTAATTCAGTTGTTTTATAGGTCTACAGCCTAATTAATAACACCTATAAGGAAAAAAATAATTGCTAGATATTATTACTTAGCCTTAGTACGTCACTCTGTATTGTATTATATAGTTTGTCGATAGTCGTCATAATTATTATTTTTTAATATCTAAAAAATTTTCTTAATTAAATTTGCTTCTAATAGGTAGCTAGGTATACCTATTTATTACTTGACACAAATCACAATTTAATTAATCACATTTTTTTCAATTACTTTTCAGAACCTTCTGTGTACCGAAACAGATAAGTGAAATAGTCCTGAATAAAATATACGGAGTGATTCATTTAACGGGATATACACTGTTAATTTACGAAAATATTTAAGTTTTTGAAAATTAATTATATTTTTATTATTTATTTTTTTATCTTTATTTCAGTAATCTTTACTGACGGAAGTCCATGCACTAAACATTATCAAAATAAGAAACAAACAAAAATTGTTTTTAATTTAAAATTTACCAAATAAAAAGTTTGTTTACACCATAGAGTATTACTCTATGGTTTACACTTGCACACAATTTATTAGTAGGTAGTAGTGTGATAGTAGGTGTATTATGAATAATATTATGATAGTAGTTATTTTAAATGGCCAAATTTTATTCTCGATGTAAATATTATGTATTAAGGGGTAGGTAATACAAATATACAATTTTATTAGAAAAATTTAACTCTCTCAACTAGAATATATTTATAATATATTATATTCAAAAAATAAATATAATTAATACAATTATTATTTTTCAGTGTACTTATTTTAATGGTACATAAAATAATACAATTTACACAAAAAGTATATTATTAAGATGTTTGCGCATCATATTGTTTTGAATGACCTTACATTTAACTATACAAAATACACTGTTTACATATAAGTATTGTTATTACAAATAATTAAAATAAAATGTGATTATCTAATTTTGACTAGATTCGTTAATTCATTAAAAAAAAAATTACAAAATTATTTTCTATTCAATTTTTTTTTTAATATGAGATATGCTTTTATCATCCATTCACTAAAACCAGTAAAACTTATATTCACAATATTTAATATTTTATTCTTATGTGGTGCACAAAAAACTTACCAAATATTTTACCTAGAAAATTAATGATGCGTAAACAGCAAACCTTGTGTCAATGATTAACATATTACTTATCACAAAAATTATAGATTATAAGTATTTATATTATCTACATCCTCGGTCCCCACTATACGCGGCCCTTTAGTAACTTTAGTGCGGCCCGCACTAAAATTAAATTGTTCATTCTAATATCCAAAATTCTTTAAACAGGAATTAAATGAACTTCGCTTATTATCTTATCATTTTTATTTATTTTAAACTTGTATTGAATTACCAGTTGGACAGGATAATCGATAAGTAGGCACCAACGGGCCAAGGTTTATACTGTTTAATATACTGTTTATAGTATCTATAAAGTATAAACCTTGCCAACGGGTTACGATTATGAGTTTGTATTAGTTTTATGTATTTTGTATAAAATAAACTATGAATTTAAATTTAAAATTATAATTTTATTATAAATCCAAGAAAAACATTTGTGTCATTTATGTACTTTTTCCTACAATACCCTTTCCTAACAATATATATATAATTTTTATGTTTTTACTTATTAAACAAATCATTAAAAATGTATGTGGTCCGCAAATAATTTTCCAAAAATTACATTTAGCCCATTCTACAATCCTAGAGAGGACCGCTATCTACATTGTTTATGGAGTTTAAAGAATACCACACCCGCTGTGTTGTCTTCGTTTTATAAACATATACAATAACAAATTTGCGTTCAATAAAACCAAGTGCTTTAAATTGACTTAATATTAAAGTTAAAGGTAAAAAAATTATTTATGCTTAAGCGCTGGCTTTTTTTTATATTTTAATTATATATGTAAGAATTGTAAATATCACAAGTTAAAAATGTTCATATCTAGTATAAAAGTTAAAACATCAAAAATAGCCAAAGTTTAAGCACAGATAATATTCTTACTTCTAACTTTGATAATAGGTCAAATCAATTTATTATAATATTGAAGATAACAACATATTTTGATTGGTTCTACTGAATGCAAATTTGCATGTTGTATATTTGTAAGGCAAAAACCACACATACGAGCATATAAAATAAATAGTAGATAATAT
Organism: Schizaphis graminum; assembly: GCA_020882235.1. Lineage (NCBI taxonomy): Eukaryota > Metazoa > Arthropoda > Insecta > Hemiptera > Aphididae > Schizaphis > Schizaphis graminum. The sequence goes on along the minus strand of CM037032.1, from coordinate 85,295,087 downwards.
AGGTATTATTATTATTCCAATAATCCTATTTAAACATTAATGCCAACTTATAATTATTATTATTACGTTTTAATTTTTAAACGAAAAAAAGATAAGAAACTTATCATTTGCTTAAAGAATGATAAATAAATATTAGATAACATTATTTAACTAATAAATAATATAACATTTTAGAAAATAATGCACTTCTATAGTCCTATAGATTATAATGTTATTATAATTGTAATAATATCTTTACTTTTAAATGTTTTCAGATCAGACATAAATTGATAATATAAAACAGTTTTATGACTAATTTTTAGTGATGTGTATGATGTGATCATTAACAAAGAAAGTACCTATTGCATGTTTACAATGATATGACAACTATGTTTTCTTCTAAAATTTTCTTTTTACATTATTAACTAGTCTAGATAAATATTATTTAAGATGTCTGAAGAGGAAGATGAAGGATGGTATGTATATATAAGCTACCTATATAATATTATGTTTATTGATTATATGATTTATGTATAGGATGAAAGCGTTAGAAAAAGCACTTTGTGAGAAAGACGAGTCTCCACTTAGTGAAGAATCTGGAAATTTTACTGTAATAGCTAATGAATGTAGGGGTCAAATGTGGCGTCAGTTACTGATCCGTGATGATGATACTATTCAAACTTTGTTAGATGAGAGACCAATTATAAAGAACATAGAGCAGTTGGAGGTTGACTGTCAAATGTTAATTGGTATGTGAATAAACAAAAATTATTAAAGTATTAAAAACATTTTAATGTATCTATTTCTATATATGTTTAGCTTCTTTAGAAATTGAAGATGAAGAAGAAAAATTAAACTGTTTGTCAGACACTGAAGCTATATTGGTGACAATGTGCAAAATATATAATACAGACACATATGATATAAGTAAGAGATGGCCATCAATAATTCGGCCAATCATATCATTAAAACTACCTCGAATTGATACATATACTATGTTCCGCGCGGTCGATGAAGAGTACTTACCTAAACATCAAGACTGTAATCATTTATTACGGATATTGTTATTATATCATGATCCAGAATTGTGTAATTTATTAGATTCTCTAAAATTGGGGCCAGAACTTTATAGTGACTCATGGGTACTTATTAATTTATTGATCAATAAAAAATTTTTAATAATTGCTAATTTTAATTGTTATTTTTTTTTTTTATTTAGATACAAACTTTATTTTCTGAAACATGTTCTTTAGAAGTAATTTTAAATATTTGGGATTTATACTTAGCAAAAAAAGACAGGTTTTTTATATTTTTTTTGGCTTTAGTATTCATCATCAATGCAAGGTAAATTTTTTATAACAAATATTTATTCAAGTTTAATATTTTAAATCTTATATTAGGGATCATATCTTTTCATTAAAACATCAACCTAAAACACAATTGATAGAAATTCTTGGGAATTTGCCATCACAATTGGCCATAGATGATATAAACGATTTTTGGTCTTTGGCAGAATATTATGATAAACAAACACCTTCATCTTTTATAAAAGTATGTAATTAAATATCTGTTAAAGTCAATATTTAGTATTTGGAATTATTTTCAGGATATTGCTGGATATATTTTTGACCCAAAGCAACAGGATAAAGGAATTTCTCAAATGTTATGCCTTCCAATTAGTGTAACTGAATTAGTGTCTCATACAAATAGGACAGTCACAAACAGTTTGAAATTTTTTGTAATGGATTGCAGACCTGCAGAGCAATACAATGCTGGACATTTGCCAATTGCCTTTCCACTAGACAGTACTTTAGTATGCACCATTATTTATTTATTTTTTTTTTAGCATGAGGCTTTCTGTGAAACCCAGATAAGTATACTTTTTGGAATGATCAAAGAACACTAGTTTATAAATGGATCAACATTTTATTGAAAATTATATTTGTTTAAAATCTCGAATTTTATGAAAAATATGGCGTGTATCAACAATGTTGGTTGATCTATGTTATATTTTTTATACGCAGCTTATAAAAATCCGACATTAACTTACCTAGTTTCTTTTCCATAATTATTATTTTTTTATTCATGTAAAAATTGATTATGATATTTTAAATAAAACAAAACTATATTTACATTAACTGAGTTATGGAATAATTGAATATATACATACTATTTATATTTACTTAATTTTTTTAATACATTAAAATGTTACCAATTATTTGCAGCAAAAATCAGATAGGCCCTTCTTATAAATAATAAAATTGCATGTTAAAAATAACATTCAATATGTATTTTGTTTTTAAAGCTTTTGGAAGATCCTGTTTCTTTTTGGACTGCTGTTGAAGGGCTATTATCATGTCAGAAGCAGAGCTTTGTTGAGGGCCGTTCAGGAGGAGGAGAACATTGGTGTTTCTCAGGTTGTGGTAGTGGTTTAGATGCTAACCAAAATACTCATATGGTTGTTTCTGCATTTTTACAAAAACATTCTCTCTATGTTTCTATGCTTAATGGTGGCTATCAGGGTTTGTATTTTTCTTCTTAGAAATAGTTAAAAAATTTTATTCATAATCTCCATTCTAATAGCGCTTCATGAATATTTTGAAAAAAACAATATTGATGGCTTGAGTGATCATGATCGTAATCGATGTTCACAGTGTCTAAGTAGTCCAAATCAAAATAAAGAACGATTGACTCAAACAAATTCAACTAATGAATTGTTTTCTAAACTTGGGTAAAGAATGTTCAAAATATTTCATTGTTTTTCAAACGCACAATTACTTGTATAAATATATTATAGTGTGGCAATGAGATCCAAATCGTTTGAAGTCAAAGGTAAATTAATGGATTTTTTATCAAGTAATAACAATAGTACAAAAAATGAAAAAACAAATGGAGGTAGCAAAAGATATAGAAATATGGCACCAGTTTTTGCAATAGATGAAGATGACAATAATCAAGATTCAGAAGGTATTTAAAAAATAAATTATATTTTTATTATTAATAAACCTTAAGTTTCAATTTAAATTAGATGAACCAGATGATGCAGGTCATTATGATAGTTTATCGATGCTATTAAATAAATCAAATGTAATTGCATCATTTGATTGTCAACATATCAGAAATGACGGAACAGTAATTCCAGGGTAATAAACTAATAATTAATTCTTTGATGAATTAAAAAATTGTTTAATATAATGTCTATTTACTTTTTATAATAGGAAATTGGTGTTGACAGAAAATAACCTGATAATTGTTGAAGTAGACACAAAAGATTCTAATAAAATTTGTTCACTGGTAAATCATTCACTAGGAACTATTTTGAATATTAAATGTCGCAAAAAACGACCAGATTTAATTATTTTTGAATATTCTGGACCAGAAAAAGATATAGACAGGTTATTATTAATATTTTGTTTATTAAGTTATATTATGTGTTTAATATGAGAAGAATAAGCGTAATAGTAGTAATAATTTAGTTAATACTTGATAAACATATTTAAATACTTAAAAGATTGATGTTTTGTTATAGTGTATGTTATACAATGATTTATGGTATATTTATGTATGTTTGTATTATTTTTAATAGTTTAAAACATGACCCAGGGTCGTTATCTAAATCTCGTAGGTATATTGTGACCTACATAGCTAAAACAAGTTCCAACTCCTACTGATGAAAATAAATTATTTTATTTTACATAAACATGATACATTAATAAAATTAGGAATAACATTGAAGGAGTTTAAGTAATATTTTGTATTATTCATTATAGTTATATTTTGAATAGCTTGTATAATTTACATTTTTTATTAATAAATATGTATAATAAAGATGACAATTTCCATAAAAATAATAATTTTCAAATGAGAGCTCTAAAATCACTTATTTAATTTTTTTAATTTTACATGTGTATATGAAAAATTAATAGATTTTGTTTGATATCCTATGAAATATTATACATATATAATTATTTTGAATTAAAAAAAATTTAATACCCAAGGTCTTTTAAACTATGGTTCCCAAACTTATTTTATCAGCATATTGTTAACTGTTAAACATTGTGATATACTTTCAATACATATTTTTCACTTCTTAATAATAAATAATTTATAGTAATATGAAAAAACAAATTTCTCAAATAAATTTATATTTTTTTTCCTAAATAGTGAGGACTAAAAAAAAATATATCTATAAAAGTGAAGTAAAAAGAAAGGAACAGAAAATACTGAAATAGCTATTGATAAATGTTTTGTTAAAATATAATTTAAAATAATTGTATATTTGTAGGTAAACATTTAATAATAATTTTCAGTTTGTAGTATTTTAATAATCCTTAATATTAATACAAGTACCAATTATTTTAATTCGAATAGTACTGTGGTGTATATTAAGCCATTTTATTCTAAGTTTTTTTTATAAAATAATATTGATTTTGGTAGCTGAGAAATCTAAAATTTAGAATTATTTGTATTAATTAGTTTTTTTTTTTAAAACTAAAAAACATCTATTTAAAAATATATAATGATTTAAACTTTAATATTATTACTATTATTGATATTCTAGATCATATTATGTATGAAATTATTTTAATTTTATTGTTTTTAGATTTTTAATACCACAATCACAAAAAGCTACTGATATAATAAGCAAGGAAATATTGGATTACATTGAGCGTACTGAAAGCTGATCAATTTATGTTGTGCAACATGCTAGAACAACATTTTTTATCGAAAACAAAATTCAATACAATTACTTAATACAATTAATAAGAAGTTAGTGAATGCATTGTTTTAATTAAAAAAAAAACAATAATATTTTATTAAAAAAAAAAACAAATTAAGATTGCTCATTTATTAGCATGAAAAACATGCGAACCAAAATAAATCTTTACAAGAAAAGTATATAAAATGCATATTATTTCTTAATTTATTGTTTTGAATTAATTTTAGTTATTGAAAAATTTGAAATTGTTTTATTGAAAGGTCGTTTTAAATTGTTATAATTATGAAATTAATGTTAATTGTATTATATCTACAGTTCATTATTCTTAACTTTTTAAAATATGATTATTTATATTATGATTTTTTCTTGTTTATTTTAATTACTAATTAGGTATATTATTAGAAATTTAAATAATGTTATTTTGTTTTGAATTATTAAGTTGTTAAAATTATGAAAAAACTAAAAAGCCTTATTCTTAATATTTTAAAAACAGTCTATAAATAAAGTTTTTATTATATTTTCACATACTTACTTTAATTGTCTATTTTTAAGAATTAAGAGCTAATAGATTATTAAATCTATTAATTTACTTGATATTAATATGAAGTCAAACTGATAAACTAATTAATTGGCCAATAAGTATAACAGTTATGAGTTGTGAAAATATTAACATTAAAATAATAAAAAAAATACTTATTTCCTGACTTATTTTTAACTTACACTGATATTTATTTTTGTTAGATAAAAAGTTTGTTAATGTTAATTATTATTTGAAGCAGTATTGATAATTTTTTTACACACAGTCTTTAAAAAACATCATTGTAATGTTTGTGATGAGTAGGTATTAAGTTTTTTGTTAATAAATACATATTATATATATTGAGTTAATTATATTGTTTCCTTTTTTCCAATAGAATTCAATATATAATTAATTGTATTCATTATACTTACATTAGTAATAACTTGGTCTATACATTTATCGTACGAGTTTGATCAAAATGTGTTATCCAAAATCATAGGCATACCTATAGTAAATGGTGCTTACCCTCAAAAAATTTTATTTATTCACTGAGTTGGTAAAAATGTATTTAAAAAAACTTACATACTATATAGTATGAATATTTTGTAAAATATAATAAAATTATGAATATTTGTTTATTTGTTAATATTTTAACATGAATATTCCTTGTTCAATGTTGATCAAATGAAAAATGATAAAATTATTTATCAATGCATGAAGTCACATGTACATTAATATGTCTATGTTATGAAGACATTTAAACACAATTTAATTCAGTGACATGATTAATGATTATATTAATAGTTTTACACTCTTGCACTTAATAGTCAATATTCGATCAATCGGGCACTATTCAGCAAAATAGCCCGCTATCTATGCAGCCATGCTATAATTTAAGTTTTACTTAGTCAATTTTAATATAAAAACAAATATTTTGATTCTTTGCTATTTTAGGACAGCCATTGAACTTTTTAATTGATACAAACAGATAATCAATAATCATACAATTTTTAAAACAAGATACTTGTTCACCACCTGAATGCCTGTCAGTTAATCAGATTTTAAAGTAAATTAGCTTTTTATATCAGTTTGTTTTTTTGTAAAATTAATTTAAAAAAATGTTCTCTGAAAAATCAAATTCACATTAAAAGGATGTTATATAGGTTATTTTTTATATTATTAAATATTCTTATTTGATTGAAAATAAATTTTTTTGAATTATTTTAAATAAAAACACTTATTATAAAAAAAGAAAATATTTTAAAAAGTATATTTGTGCTTTATTTTGATAAAATAAATAATTCTTAAAACATTACAGTAAAATATAATTTTAAAAAATAAAAAAAAGAAACACACATATCATTGTAGAATCAAAATATTGTTCACTTAATCACTAGTGTAAACAATATATTATTGAATGTTATATTTGAAATGATGATTAAAAACCCAAGTGATGTATATGTCTCTACAATTTTTTTATGTTTAGCGTGTATTTGTATGCTATTGAAAATACGGTTTCATTAATTTTACATAATAGGTGATTTGTCTTAAGATCATGTGGAAACAACTTATTTGTAATTAAAGTGAATATTTTTTCCCTCAACATTTTTTATTTATTTTTTATATTGCTACTGTCAACTTCATTATTCATACTAACAGTCCCTTATCAAATTTTACAAAAAATCAAAATAAATTAATCATTCACACAAAATAGTAAAAATGTTTATTAATATAAAATAATAATACATATAATATTATAACAATAAGAATATTAAAATATTTATCTTTGTTTTATAACAATTCAATAATTTCATTTTCTTGAGAAAAATATCCTAAAATTAATTTATAAAATATAAGTTAAATGGTAATCAATAGGGCTTAGAAGTTGATGACTTTACATTTTTAACGAATACAACATAATGAATTTTAAAGTCATAAAAATACCAAGATAAGTAATACTTTTTCTAATTAGTTTAATAAATAAAATATTTACATTAAATAATAAAATTAAATAAAATTAATAATGTAATTCTATTTTTATGAAAAGATAATTTAATATTTATTTTGTCAAATGAATATTTTTTATGTATTATAAAGTTTAATATATATCATAAACAAAAAAAGTCATGAATTAAGTCTGGTGATTTGGTTAAAAACAATATGAAATTACATAAATGACCTTAAAATGTCAACAAACATAGAACAATTTGTTATTTAGATTTGTATGTTATTAATAAGGCACGGATGTTGTAGTAGTAAAAAAATACTAAAATTGATTGCAGTATTGCACTAAAAAATACCGAAAATTGCACTTAAAATATTAAAAATTGCACTAAAAATTACAACATTTCGTTATAATTTATAGATGTTTTATTTTAATTCTGACAAATAAATATATTTTTTACATTTTATATTAATAAATATTAACTAATAATCTATGTGTATTCTAAATATATTAAATATTTTAAATTTTAAACCTTATTGCATTGGACTATAAGTGTTTGTTTTAAATTTTCGAATTCGAACGCTCTTCAATTTGGAGCCAATAAGTATTATGTTATCTATATACGACTGCTGAGTTTCGAATATAGCTAAAATAGTTGTATAAATGATTAAATTCAACAAAATTGCAATAAAATTGCAAAAATTGCAAAAAATTGCACTTAAAACTTTTAGATTTGAATTCGTACTTACATGAAACGTATTTAAAACTTACTTAGCAATAAATTGGAAAGGTAGAAGAAAAGTTGCAAATGCAACAACATCCGTGCCTTAGTTATTAAAATACATTTTAAGCTAAGAAAGTATTGTCCAATGTTTCAAAATAAATAAATAAATACATACATATAAAAATGAATAAGTCATTAACTTCGGAGCTTTTTTAATCAATAAAAATACTTATAATTTTTAATAATAAAGATAATAGTTAATAATTCAAAGAATTATATTCTTAAATAAATATTTAAATAAGTTAATAATTAGTAAAACACCATTAAAAGGTAAGTGGTAATCAATTTTATATAATGTATAAAAAATACTAATAATTTGTTATTACAAAACTATTTGATTTGATTAAAATACTTATATAAATAAATGTATTCTTAAAACTTTTAATGTTGTTAATACTTTTTGAGCGCTTAAATAATTTTTAATTCTCACAATAAAAATAAATGATTTGATACTTATTGTTTAATTGACAATTATTTTTTTGTAATAGGAAGTTTGTTAAGTGTAATTTATATACATAAATAAACATAATAAGTATTGTTCTCTGTGTATATTCTAGGAATGCTTTAGAAAATACATAAATATTCAAAAGTAGAGTAATGTAGTTTTCACAAACCATATTATATTATTTATTGTAAAAATTATTAGTATTTTTTAAAATAAAATCAAGGGAATTAAATGTAAATTTAACACGGTTCTGTTGTTATCGTAGATTTTTGAGGTTGTTGTGTCCATCCTTTCATATTTTCTTCATTGACAATTTTTTCTGCATTCATCTGAAAAAATAATATTTATTATATATTAATTTAACAATTATTACAAATCTTAATATACCAGTAATAAACCACACATATTAAAACTATATTATACATTACTTTTATCCTTATAAATAACTAAATATTATATATTAATTGATTTAGCTTGAAACAACAATGTCTCATCCTAGCTTAATCTTTCCTCATTCAACTAGATATTCATACTACATTATCAAACCATATAATATCTCTTTGAAACAATCTGACAAGATCTTCTTTCTTTATTGTAGAGTGCTATGCTTCTTTAATCTTGCCCTGAATGCACTTATTCTATGTTGTGTTTACAATCAAATTATTTTAGTTTCATAATAATTATTAACCCTTCTTATTATTTGTATCAAATCAATTATTAATTTTTTCAATTAATCAAATCACTTAATTCAACTTACTTAGTTCCTAGACAAATTTGAATTTATAATAGTAAAAATGCTGATAATTTAGGTAAACTAATATTTAACTTGGTTTACCTTCATTTATTTAATAACCTTGGGACGATTTTACCCCAATTTTATGTCGCATAAGTACACAACCAATCTTTGGACAAAACTACTGACTATTTTTGCACTTAATATCAAAAACATCAAAAATGAAAGTACTAATCTAATAGCTTAAAATTTCCTAGATTCTCTATCATTTAAATTAATCAACTATACTATACTTATACTATTACTCAATCATACTAACAAATATAATCTAAATTCTAAATGATTCCATTCTCTGTACATTACATTTCACTGAAAATATTTGTGGTTATTATATCATTTATATCCTATTTGGTTGTCCTTTAAACAACAAATATCTAACTTAGTTTAATTCTCTAAAATTCCTTATTATTCTTCTAAATGTCTTCTCCATCCTCAATACTTACTAAGTTTTAAATTATCATAAAGTTATTATTATTATGATTATGGAAACTTATTTTGTTAAATAATAATTGTATTGTTGTCTATTATAATATGTTGTTTAATATAAATAATTAATTTTCAAGCTGTCATAATATATTATTAATAACTAATTAAAGTAATAATAATAAAAAAAATGTTTTTGTTGACTCTTTTATTACAGAGCACTTTAACCTAACCAATAATTAAAGCAATGTTTGGATATGAGGAGAGTTATTGAATGTTCCTAAAAATGAATCATTCTGTAAATTTTATAATTTTATATAAACTAATTTTCAATAACTTCCTTTTATAAACAATTTTAATTACAATTGCCATTCCAATTCTTCATTTGTACAGAAATTATGTCTTCTAGTTTTAAATAATCATATATAGTTTTATAAAGTATAAATATTTTCAATGTGAGAAATGTATTAAATATTTTGAATCAATTAATTTATTTAAAAAAATTAGATTTATCTAAAAAGAGCTGGATTTTTCCACAATGTATGGATTCTGATAATACATGTATTATTTCTTAAAAAATGTAATAAATCAGTAAATAAATAATAAAATTTCTGTGAAATCTAGTAATAATGTTAAATTATTTTTAAATTGATAGCACTTACTTCTTGCATTATGTTGTTGTGATAATTTATTTCAAATTGATATTTAGGTGTAGTGATACCAAAAAAATTAGCCAAAGATTCTCCGAGGTAATCAACTGTATTCAATGCACTAGAACCAATTACTGCTGATTTTTTAAGTAACCATGATGGCCAATTATTAGTCTATAATTTCAATTTTCAAAATTATACATAAATATTAAATGTCATATTAACACTGCTAAAACAATAATACTAACAGATTCATTTGAATCAGTTTTTAATTCTCCTCTCAGTAAATCTGTTTCATCAGTTCCTGCAGTTTCAACACATCCATCACTAAAATATGTTTTGCATGGTTCAATTTGTATATTAATGTCTTCCATATCGACAAATGGTTTCTCCTGAAATAAAAAAATCACAAAAATATTTTACAATTAACAAATCAAAGTAATAAAAAAACCTTTAACAATATTGGTTTTGATGACATTGTTCAAGTAGTATTAAAATGTTTGACAAGCACAGACATGCAAACTTCTTTGAACTGACCTTGTAAGTCCGAGAAATCGATATAATTTGCTTATATTATTCAAAATATTCAGAAGAAAATTAGTCTTCCAAATATGATTATATATTTATAAATACACTATTACTACTACTACTACAACAACTGTAGTATATTTTTTCAAAAGTGTCACGCAATCATGTAAAAAAAAATAAGTTTACAACATAAACAATACAACATTTAACGAATACGATAACCAAATTAAATCTATAGTTATTCATGTTATTGTTATGTTATCACTTATCAGACTATAGTTTATTCTGTCGTTCTGTGGCTATTATAGTATCACTATATAGCAGGCTAGATACAGCTAGTCGTAAACAAATATTTTAATATTAATTAAATTATTAATATAATATTATTAAGTTAAAAACACCATAATGTCATATACTTTCAAAGTATAATATGTCTTTATTTTTATTTTTAGTAAGTTTATTAGTTATTGCATATGTTATGTTTACTTATTTGTAGTAACTAGGTATAGAATAGAAGTGTACAATAATTAAGGTGGGTGTGCTCAGACGGCTACCCATAGACCTGTGGATTAAACTATTTTATAGGTCTATGATTAGCAATACCTTTATGCATATATATATACATGCATTTTTTGTGTTTTAAATAAGAGACATTTTTAAAATAAAAATATTTTAGAATAATCAATTTAATCTATAGATGGAGTCAGCAGAGTGGCATGAGACCGTTTTTGTGATTGGTAAAAGAACAAATGCTGGAACATTTGATAATGAAAATTGCAAAGTGTTTGATAAAAACGGCTATTGTTGGATTGTTGAGCAAGAGTTTTACAAAAGATTAGAATTACCTGAAGATCCATGTAAATGGGATCAAGTAGGTATATACCTAATTAATAAGTGATAATATTGTACAATATACTTAGGTATATACTTTGTAGTATAACTAAGTAGAATCAGTGGGTACGGGTAACGGGTGCACCCAGCCCCATTTGCTTAGGGGGCATGAATTAATACAATGTTTTTCTTTTAATAAAACATTTATAGTAAACTATTAAACTATTATTTTATTTTTTAATAATTCAAAATTATTACACAGTTTTGAATTAATTAAATATAAAACATACAACAATATTTTTAAAAATTGTATAAAATAATTTTGGTAAGATGAATTGTTAAAGAATTGCTAGAATTTCACTCTCTTCCCTTAGACAGTCAGACCTCTCTAAATAATGTCTGGATAAGGGATTGCAGTTGAAGATTTTACTCACAAGCCAAAATTTTTATGTTATGATTGATTTGTTAAAAAAATATTGTAGATTTATATATATATATATATATAAAGAATAATAATAATATTAATATTAAACTGGCAAAAATAGGATAATCTCCTAGACCTAGAGTATAATACAAGTTAACTTTCAATATATTATAATATAATTATTATTATTATTTAAATAAACTAAAATAGTCTTAATAAATAATATGTTAGGTATATATATATTAAACTGACACATGGTTTCAATTAATTGCTTTAATTTTGATTTAATAAATAAACTACTTTTTACACATATATTAAAATTAAATTTATATTTAAAATAATTAATTATAAACACTGTTGTTATCTACTAATAGTTTTTTATTTTGATTTACATGGTAAATTTAGGCATATCAAAGTTAGAATGTGAGAGCTCATGTAATTATTGTAATCTTTAAATGTCTATTGTGAACATTATATTGTAAAATAGTACAGTACTGTCAGTACTACAATTATTGGTATTTATATAAATAAAAGATTATCTTGATATTATATTTAATTTAGGTGCAAGTTCAAACTTGGATGAAATGGGCTAAAAATGAATACAACTTAACTAATTTAAATATTACTGAATTAACAATAAATGGAAAACAGTTAACGTCAGACAATTTTAGTTGGAATATTGCTGGTTTAGAGAACAAGTCTTCAAATGATGATTTTTGGACACACGTTTGTCTGCTCAAAACTATGCACAAAGTATACAGTAAACAAAATGATGAAGAATGTATCGATATATGTGTAATTTTAAACTATAAAAATAAAATGTATTTAAATTCTAATTTTAATCGTGGTGTAGAAATTTGGCAATTTCTACTAAATTTATTAACAGATAGTGAATATCAAAATGTGATTGAGTGGGTCAATAATGAAGGAACATTCAAAATAATAAAACCAAATACTATAAGTATCATGTGGGGTTTAGTTAAAAACAATTGGAAAATGAACTATAATAAAATGGCTGCAGCATTAAGATACCATTATGGAAAAGGCATTATAGAACGTGCCAAGGGAAAACATGTTTATAAATTTACTGGTGATATTAAAACTATGATTGGTTATAATCCTATGGATATGAAGAGTATGTTTCAACAAGAATCTAATTAAGATACCTAATAATTGTATTGTATTACAAATTATAATACCTATGCTGATTCTCATTAAAAATTTGATTAATTTAATGGTTTGTTAAAAATTGAATGGACTGATCATAGACCACTAAATTATGTTGAAAGAACTACTAGCTCATGATTGATTTACTAAATGTTTAGTGATTATTTAAGCTACCTGGTACCAGTCTTGTAATTGCATTATATATTTCAATCAAAGTAGTCAACAACAATATCCTACTATGAGCATTACATTTTACTGAAGTCGCAACATCAATTTACGAAAATCTAATTTATGTAAATCAATTATAATTTGTATACAAATAATTACTTCATCCAAAAAATAATTGTTATGATTTATATTTTTTATAAATTTTATACTTAATTGTGTTCAAATCTATTTTACTATTATTTCAGATTAAAATCTGAGTTGAATAAGTTAAAGTATTAAATGTACCTATTTGTATAATCCTTATAAGTGGGGAAATGGTTTTAACAAAATATTGACCTTAAAAAATACAAATAAATTATGTTTTATTTTAAAATATGATAGATCCAAATCTATATTTTATATTATCTCAGTAGTCAGTATTGTACATGGATAATTTTTTATGCTTTTGATTTATATTTATTATTAATTATTAGTTGTTATGCATAGTGATCTAAAGATAATTAATTTTTTTTTATTGAAGTGTGTGTAAATTCTATTAACAAATTTGAAATTTGAAATTTGAATAATTATGGTGCTACCATAGTTACTATTTTACTATTTATATTTTTGAAAGCTATAATATTTGGTACCTACAATTTTTAATAGTTTTATAAGCTAAGAAACCAGTAATATTTTAAATAATATAAATATTATTATTATAATAATTTATAAATAACTTTTATTGATTTAACTGTGATACAAATCTTTCATACATACTCAGTAACATGGCCAATCATGTAATCGAGAGGCAGCCTCTTCTGATCTTTTAAGGAATGGTGGGTACTGGGTGGGTAATTTTCAATAGATATTAATTTAATATTTATAGCAACAGGTAGTTTAAAATATAAAGTAAATGCCTTGGTAGTAGTTTTGGGGGATGGATGGAATACCTTCTAGCCTTTATTTAGTGTAATTAAATATTCACCATGCTACTATTTATATTACCTATACCATAGTTGATGTAGTTAGGCAATTCAATTTATTCAAGAACTACGATACATTAATTCACTTTAATATATAAAATATTTGTAACAATTACAATTAAAGCTGATGTTCTAATATATTTGAAATTAATATTTTATTAGTTATTGATAAGGTACCTAGGTTAAAATAATATAAAAATGAGAAAGTATGCAACCACTTAGCTGTAGATACAGTATACAATTTAAACTTAAAATGTGTATAAAAAAAGCAGGTAAGTGGGTATCGCTCTGTGCCTCTGTTGTATATTAGGGGGTGGGGTGGACCTCAGACTATGGTAGGTTAAATTTGAATGCAATGATAGGTATCATTGTATACGAAAAACGATTCTGAACGAAGATGATTTGTCAGTTTAGGATATATTATATTTAAATATTGTCATATATTCTATTTTGAAACAAATAGTATAGTTTTTATATGTTACTATAGTTACTTTATAGTATCTGTTTATTAATAAAAAAAAGTATTTGGCAACATACGCATAATGAGAGTATGAAATTTAATTTAAATTTTGAAATATTTCGTATAAATTTGAACTTTAAGCCCTTATAAAAAAAAATTGTGACTAACGATTTCGGATTTTTTTTTATCACTATAAGAAAAACTTATAAGAAACCTTGTATTCAAAAATCGATTTTTTTGAAAACTATTTGAAAATTTTACTTTTAACCCCCTCAAAGTACCAACTAGATGAATTTTCCTATTCAAAGAGGGGCTAAAGTCAAAAATCGGATCATTATTACTGCTCCAAATGTTGTCGTCAGACACACAAAAAAAAAAAAAAAATAGTAAAATCAATACATTCTTCACTTCGTTCAGAATCTAAAATCTGTGTTTAAATATTTAATACATTGTTTAATTACAATATTTCATGTATAACAAAATATATACCTAATTACTAATTAGTTAGACATAGGTTACTGTGATTAAGTATAGGTAGCCAGCTACTTATTAGTTATTACAGCAATCAAATTGATTTTGTGAAAATTCAAATTTAAAAAAAAATATATGGGTGCTCTAAATGTTTTATTAATATTCTTATTGCAACATGGATATTAATAAGTTCTTGTACAAAATCATTTTTACTAAAAATTTTAGTTTTACTAATAAAAACAGTATACTATTAGTTGCTTATAAGCTAACAACTTTAGTTGGAAACCATAACGACCAATATGTAATTTATCATTATAAAAGTTAATTCGTATTACTTTTTGTACCTAATAATTTGTATTTATTTTGCTGTTGTTCTTGACATTTGTTTGATTAACTACAACATGAGTATCTTTAATTCATCTTTATCTGATAGTTATCTATCTAGATTAATTTTCGATGAAGTTGAGCTAAAAAACAACGTTAACCAATACATCAAAAATATGAAGATATCTGAATGGTCTAATAACTTTAATCGTATTTTTATTAGTCCAGGGGACTCGTTTAATATAAAGTATTTCATTAAGGTACCTATTTAAAACAAAATATAGATATGCTATTAGGTATATTATAATTATTAAAATATATATGTCAGTATAAGAAGTATTTACAATAATTATTACTTACCTATATTAAATCTTTAGTTTTTATCGTCAAAGTTGGCTAAAAATAATCAGATGTCAAGAGCACGTGTCCTCTTATCTAGCTCGAATAAAGTAAATCAACTAATTTCTGAAGAATCACAATCTAATGTTATAGGATCTCAAAATCCTACTATTATAAATGAATTAAAAGTGGAAGAAAATGATGCATTTGTTGTTGATGATATTATTGACAGGTTAACAGGCGTAGAATTTTTAAGGTATATTAAATATATAAATAGTTTTATAATAGACTTATATAATATAACCATATTGTATAATTGAATTACTTATTATTATTATTTTTATCAAATTGATATTTTAAATTTAAATAATAAAATAATATACGGTTTTAGATTATTAAATATAGAACCGAGTAAACGATTGGAAACGATAATGTATAACTACTATGTGTTTAATAAAACTTTAGAAGATGTATCATTTGAAAAATTAGATAAATTGAGCAATGAAGACATAGAAACAGAAGTTCCATATGAAATATACATCGAAAAAGTAGAAGATAAATCGCTAAATTTGAAAGTAATATAATAGACTATGGATTATAATATAATAATTAATAAGAAATATTATTAATAACCTACCTATGTCCTATGCTACCTAATTAATACGGTTTTGAGAACATAGATTTACGTTATTATTGATATTTGTGTTAAAATTAGAATGAAGTTGTAAATACAGTTAACAGTTCTGATCTTTTGAAGTTACTAAAAACCTGTGGTATAATAGTAATTGACATATCCAGAGATATTGCGGAATTATCTAAAGGAAAAGAAATATTTAGATCATTAAAAAGAGAAATCGTTAAGTTTAAAGGTATGGAAAAAACCCATGGGTCAAATAATAAAAAGAAGATAGTGGTAATATCGACTGTGATGACTTGGGCAGGCGTCAATAATAAAGCAAGTGAAATTCAAATATATTTATATATACCTAATAACGAATGAAATAATATTAATTATTAATTAAAATATATTTTAATACAACAAACTGTTTATTAAAAAAGATTTATGTGAGTGAGAATGATGCGAATAATAGAGTTCCAAATCCGGAATATGTGGAACATTATGAATTTGAACTTGAAGTGTTAGCTGTAAATGAAACACAAGGAGTAAATATTTTATTTTGCATTGATAAAATATAATATGCACTGAATACTAATATTGTTATTTCATTGAACTAATAAAATTAATTATTTTTTGTTATTAGTTAAAAGAACAGTTAAAGACAATAATCATTTGGTCTGGTCTTACATATGGATTCGAACAAGATTTGTTACAGTTCGCGTTCGACTCGGCTTGTAAAACTACCGATTTATTTCCAATACCGAATAGCAAAAATCACATACCTGTAATACACGTTGAAAATTTGGCTAGGTTCAGATATCTATTTATAAAAAAACTTAATTACTGTGAATTTCTGTACTTAATAATATTGTACCTATCACCTATGTTAATATTTTTAGACTCTTACATAAAATAATTTCCGAAGATCAGACGTCAAAGTATCATTATATTTTTGGTGTTGAAAGTCCAATAAATACGTTAAAACAAATCATCGCTGTAAGTGTCTGATTAAAGACTAGGCTATTCAGGTATAATAAATAATTTCATAAATTCGTAATTTGAATAATATTTTCTCAGGCTCTCGCTAAGTCATGCGACGTAGCTATTCCGACGGCTGTGTCATTAAATACATTCATGAATAAATATAAACTCAAGGTGAGCAAAAAAAAATTAGTTGTGTTATTAAATACTTGTTTAAAAGTTATACTTCGAAATGATTATAGGGCATACAGAAACACATTTTATCAGTCGATATTAAAATCAATTCCGGCATTAACCAATTATGGCCCAATTTTGAGTGGTACAACAATAAATCAACGATGCTGAATTCAATGAAATGTTTAGTTGAAACATACAAAAGAGCTCATAACATTAAAGTGCATTTTTTTAAAGCATTTTTCGGGATGAATATTTTGTATTATAGACCAGAATAATTAAGATATATGGGTATTTTTTTTTGTATAGAGTATCAAGTTAATTATACTCGGTCCACCGGCTTCTGGTAAGACTAAACTTGCGCTTCAACTTGCCCAGTTTTATGGTTTAATTTACTTGGAACCCAAAAAGATAACTCATGATTATATCAATGGAATTGTAAGTTTGAAATTATTTATTTTCAATAAATAATGTAATATGTATACGATACATTGATGGTGTCATTGTATTTTCTGAAGAGAGAAGAAATAAGTTCACTGTACCACAAAAGTCAATATGACGACGATTTAGTCGATGATACCGATAAACAAACTGAAGTTAATTCGATTATAACTGATAAAATATCAGAATTAAATAAAAAGCTGTCAATTTTGTATTCATCTATGGATGCCAATAACGATATATTGGAAGATATTCATTTAATTCCGTAAGTTTATTTTTTACAGGTTTATATCAGGGGTGGCCAACATAAATGGTTTCGCGGGTCGCATGTCTAAATATAATATCAAGAGCCAACAATAATAATAATAATATAATAATAATAATATATATTAATAATAATAATATAATAACTTATTACATATTATATACTATCCATTAACCTTGGTTGACGTGGAACGCTCTTTCAGTCGATACAAATCAATTTTAAGACCTAACCGTCGCACATTTAAATTTTAAAATATCCAAATGTACATTGTTTCAAAATTTTTCGAAGACGACTACAATGAAGATGAATAAATTAAATTACAAAAAAAAATATGTCATGTATCAGAATTCTATATCTGTATTACTTTTTTTAAAATGATTAAAAATTAATATAAAATACACATTTGTTGTTGTTAAATATTTCATGATTTTTAATACATATTTTGACTTTTTTACATAAAAATCCGCTCCCTAATAATAAGTAAATTTTAATTTTATGATTAAGACGCAAGCCACATTTGACGATGACGGGAGCCCACATCATCCATAATTTATTTTTATACTACTTATATTTATTATATTATGTTATTGTTTTTTATAGATTATTGATTGAAAAAATAATTTTTTTTAAACGTGGGTATGTTCTGGATGGATATCCAACGACAGTCGCTCAAGCCAAAATGCTATTTAAATTTGATGATACGAGTTTACTTCAACAAGATAATATAGATGTTAATAAATTACCCGGTACCTATACGAATCTATTGATTTTTTTTTTTTATTAATGAAATTGCATAATATACCCAATGTACAACATATCATAGTATAGGACATAGGTTCTGTAGTAGGTATTTGGTATAGGTATTTAATAATATACTAAATAATATTTCTTAGTTAATATACCTATTAAGTATTAGCTATTTATCAAAGACTAAATATATAAAACATGTGTTTTTGCGTATTAATTTATCTTATTATTTACTACATTTTTGTAGATTTGACGGTTAATTTAACGCAGAATGCACTAGATGTTAATTTATTTGCTGATCAGAACAGTGATAACGGTATCAGTACAAAAATACTTAAAAATACTAGTACAAAAAGACGACTCCTATTCTCTGAAGTTAACACAATACACTCATCAAGTTCTGATATCGCCATATCATCTAATGTGGCTAACGCAGCTAAATCTATTCTAAAAAAAGAAACAAAAAAAAAACCGTAAAATATTATTCATTTTGTAAAAATGTTTTTTTTTTTTAAATTTTATATCATTTTAGCAAACGCTTAATTTGGAATCGACAAAATCATAATAAGCTTTTGAAATTGCTCAATTCGTATTATGCGCCAATAAAGATGATTGAATCTCCATATTCACCATTAAAATATAATACTAACAAAGTTGAGTTACCAGAAATTGACCCAAGTTTTGAACACTTTCTTGATATAGTTGTAAAAGAAATCGAATTAAATCAACAACATGGTAATTGAAAAATGATTGTAACATACTAATAGGGCCGGTCTGGGTACCTGAGGACCCAGGCAGGAATTATTTTCTAGGGTCCAATTATTGTATTTTGGGTTAACACAGTGCAAGGGCCCAGGAACTAAAATACGGCAAAGGTCCAGGCAGGAATCCCGGCCCTGGCCAGGCCGATGACCCTGCATATTAATGTATACTACAGTCTATAACGTTTAATATATTACCTAGTAGCTAGTACAAGTACATTAGAAATTAATTAGCAATTAATATTATTATTTATTATATAATTCAATTTCAATATAATAATAACTAAATCGATGTATTATTTATGATTCCGTATTATAATTTATAAGTATAGGTATATTGGAGAGAATAACTGATCTAAATAAAACGAATTCATTAGTAGAAGAAATTAACGCTGAAAATCAAAAATATAAGCTAAAACAGCTCAAGGAAAAAGTAAATATCACTATATCAGTATATAATCTAAGTATAATATGTATAAGTGGCTAGGAAGTTATAGGAGCTTAAAAAAATTAGCGGTACCAAGGTAATAATACATTAATACCTAAATGTAGCGTTTTACTACCTACTTTAGTAGATAGGTATCTATTTTATGTTTATTAGGTATTTATTATATTTATATTTATCATACTCATCATAAATATATTTTTATTTTTTTAACTATGATTAAAATAAAAAATGTATAGACGAAATTACTATGATAGTATGTTAAGTACCTAATATTACTGTAATTATATTATGTATTGAGTGCTATGATGGTAATTTCACAAAAAATTCGATACATAAATTTTAATGAAAATAAAAACTTATTTAGACTTAACGGGTACATTTTTTTATTTGGTTACTAAGCAGGTAACATAATCATATTATTTTTCGATTGCTATAGAGCCATAGAGGGAAACCACTATATATATTGTACTGTATCGCAAAATTATAACAATAAAAATATTAAAAATAGATACTTGTATTAAAAAATTATATGCAAAAAATATTATGTTTTAAGTAGTTTTAACTTGTACCTATGCAATTAGTACCTACCTAGGTCTTCTATAAATAGGAAGTACGTCAGAGCATATTTTAAGATTTTTTACTAAGTGATTATCACTATAAGCCATAAGGACTATGCCAAATACTTACCTCGGGTACCTTTTATGTTGTATAATCATCTGTAATAATCGGTGTTTTATGTTTTTAGACAAACGCGGAAAGATTAGATTATTAACTAATTTATTGTATTATCTATATATATAGCGGCGAAAAAATGCGGATAGTATAGTTGAAAACAGTAATCAAAACGTATATGTCAATAAATAATAATATGTGCTCCGGGACTTGGGGCATGGCCGCATGGTATACGAGGCACATTATTTAATAACAAGGTGGCACTAATTTTAGGTGCTAGGACACCTACTTTATTTGTTAAAATATGCTCTGAAGCACATAGAAAAACATGTAAATATCTGAAGACTTTCGACTTTTCGAGCCGTATTTATAACTTTGTTTGTACCATTGATTTTATAATATACTATAGTATATTATAAAATCAATGTTTGTACCTTATTCCCATCTATGACAACGGCAGTAGAATAAATTAAATTAGTATGTAGGTAATGACAAATTGATGTATCTAATATTTTCTTTTAATAAAAATTAAAATGTTTATGAATCTATAACAGATGACATTGTTAGAAGATTTTGAGAAAGCAACAGATTTCGAATACTTAGAAAGTTTGTCTAACGAAGAATATTTAATGAAATATGTTACTCCTACTTTAACAAAATTGATAGTACAAGTTGCTAAAGTGAGACCAAAGAATCCTGTTGATTTTTTGGTGAATGAAACTTTATTATTTATTTGATATTGTATTATTATAATTATTATACTTGTTATAGGCATATATGGCTCTTAAAGAGAACCCCGAAGGTTTACCAAATTTTCCAGGCTATTCTAAGGAGGGTGTAAAAATACAAAAAATATTGGAACGCATGTTTTTTATCTATAATTACGACAAACATGATATAATTAAATTAAAACCATTAATGGACGTTTTAACAGCGCATTTTACAGATGATGAAGATACCCAAAATAGTGAAGAAGAATTATAATTCTATACTACTATAGTGTCACACAGTGATTAAAAAAACATGAATTATTTTACATAGTTAAAATATTTCATGTATTATTAATTATTGTTTACTTTTATGCTCTAAATAGCTACCTATTAATATATTTTTAAATTGTCGGTGTAGTTAACTATACAATTTTAGTTATTTTATTATAATTTAAAAATATTATTTCTGTAGGAATACACACTTTAAACGTATATTATTAATTTTATACTTATGAAACATAATAAGAAAAAGCATTTAAAAAGCAGTTACCTACTTTCCTTTCTATTTTTTGAAAAATGTTTTTCTATAGGTACATTTTATTATTTTTTGTATTTACTAAAATATATAGGTAGGTAAAATAATTAAAATTTATATTAATTTATCCAATATGATTATGTATTAATTATATTATACAATCAAAATCTACCTTGTATTTGATTTCTAGGCAGTTTATTTTTTGACATCAATACAATAGAAATAATGTCACTGTGAATGAAATAGTTATCCAATGTTTAATAGTTATGATGTCAATTATTGACTAGTTAATAGTTAAAGATTTTATTGTTTATAATTTACTTGGAAGTTTTAAGTTGTAATTTCAATTTTATTAGTTTAAAAAGAGAAAACTTTCATTCTAAACAGCATATTTGGTTCATATTGTTATCTAACAATATAGATAATTTAAAATTATTTGAGATTTTTTTCTATCTTCACTTAGACTCTTAAGAGTATAGAGAATACAAAATTATGATAGGCATGACTCAATATAATACCAATAACTAAGATAATTTATCATCAATTATTTTACCAGTTTTTGTTTAACTTTTTTTTAATAAAAACTACTAAAGTCAGAGATAGTAAAAATAATTATATTTATATAATAATTATGATTAAAATTTCACATTATTATTTCATTCAGGAATATTGAGTTTTTTTAACATTGTTTGATTAAAAATAGAGAATTGTATATTTGGATGAAAAAAAAATCTAATTTTGCTAACAAATAATAAATAAGTTAAAATAAATCGGTATACAATTAAAGCAATATTAAATTGGTTAAATTTTAAAATAAAAAATAAAAATATATAAATGTTAACACTATAATGTGGTGCCTTTGATTAGGAAAATTGTATTAGTTCTTCAATGAAATTTATCATATAATATATTTTATGACAGTATCACGTTTTGCAAAACTCATTTTACAAGTACAACATGATGAGCAGTGTATGCCTTCACTGTGTATTTTTATGTGATTAGTTAAACTTTGAGTGGGTTTGTCAAATGAGTATATGTTAATGTGGTTCAGAAAATCATCAAATTGCTTAAATGTTTTAAAACAAAATAGACATTTTATACTTTCTTCTTCATGAAATATATCATGTTTGGATAAATCACTAGGATTCCTAAATGTTATATTACATAATTTACATTCATAGATTACCACATCCCTTTTGTGAGTTGCTTTGTGTCTATTGAATATTGAAAGATAAGAGAAATTCTTGTTACAAATATCACAATTATATAAAGCCTTATGAGATTGCATATGAATAACCAAATACGTCTTTGAGAATAACTGTTTACATATGTTGCATTTTACTTCATCATCTGCTTTAGTATAATTGGACGCTTTTCCAATTTTTAATTGTATCTAAAATTTACAATATAATAAAATTAAAATAAATCCCAATGTTAATGATTTTTTTATTTTTAGTCAATAAAAATACTAACTTTATTTGATTTTTTTTTCTTTTTCTTTTTCTTTAATTTTTCTACAATTCTTTTCAATCTAAAATCAAAATTTATTATTTAAAAAGACATAATATTTTATGATTGTGATACAAATATACAAGCAGTTTTCTATAATAGGCATTTTGAAAGCCTATAAAAATAATATATCAGATGATTAAATTATTTTTAATTCAATAACTTACAAAAATGTAAACTCTTCATCATCCAATGCATTTTTTGAAGAGTAGGTAGTAGTAGTTGTAGCATCTAAATATTTAAAATCAGCTTTAATAAATTAAATCTGTTTGAAGGGTATTTAATAATTTATTATACATAAAAAGTTCATAGAAAAAAACTAAAATATTACTGAAATAAATTATGTTCATGTTATTATTTACATTAATAGTATTAATAAATATTGCTTTTAAATAATTAAAAATTTCTAACTAGTTGTATAAAAATATATCAGTAAGAATGATTGATACAAATCTTTCAAATTAAAACTAGTCACAACTTGAGATGATTTACAATCATTCCTAAAATTGTATAACACAAAATATTAAATTTTAGGTAAATAGGTTTTTAAAACTATATTTGATAATTAAATTTCATTATTAAATATAAATATGTCAGTAATAATATTATTTATTATATTAAATAGAAAAGTTCTTTTTTAAAAAAAATTTTAATTTTATATTTAATTCCTTAAATTTTATTGTTTTTGAAAAACAAGACCTACTATTGTGTTAGAATTGTTAGATTATTATTTATTTAATCTTTTCCTCTCCTGGTTTATGTTATCTTGTTTTTTGTTTATTCATTACTATTTATTCTAAAACATGGGTTCTTAACTAGGGGGGAGCAATGGAGCATGGACCCATTGGGCGTCTATAAATGGTTACTCAGGGGTTCACGGAATGGCTATATTTCTTATACATATATATATTATATGTAGGTATATATTTTATAAAAATTATATTTAATTTTTTTTAGGGGGGGAGGGGGAGTTTTTGATTATATTTTATACTTCAAAGGAGTCCATGGTCTAGAAAAGGTTAAGAACCTACATTCAAATACATACTTTAAAAATTTAGTTTGAACCTAAAGTTATAGAATTTTATTAGGTACCTATTATAATACAATATGTTTTTGGTATTTAATATTCATAAATAATCAAAAATTATAATTAAGGAAAATACCTTTAGTTTTTTTTTGTCTCTTGCGGTAATGAATTTCGTTTCTTATAATATTTGATACAAAAACATCTTTAATGACCATATTTTTCTCAATCTACAATTATAAAAGAGAATTAATTACATAACAGAACAAATTAAATAGATGATAACATAAATTAATTAATTAAATTAATAAAATATATAATAAATATTGGCTAGCCAATTCTAAAATTAAGATATACCTATATTTAAAAAACTTTATAGATCTTAATTATTGAATATTGCTATATGGTTTCTTACAACAGTTATAATCATTACCTACTACCATATTATATTGTAAATTTGTAACTACTAATAATTTGTAATAATGTAGGTAATTAATAAGTGTAACATGTGATTTTGTATATGTAGTTACTGATACCTATTACAGTAAACAGGTAAATTGTTCTTAAATTAATTTAATTTAAATATTGGTATAATAAAGAATAATAAATTGTTTGTTTTTAATTTCATTTTTACAACAATACTAGTCATACTAAATATAGGTTATAGGTACCTACCTTGTTATTTATTAGTATGTAGTGGTATGACGTAGTGCGAAGAACCTAAAAAATATAAATAAAAAGTCAACAGGCAATGATTATTAAAATTTGGCATTTGCACATTCAATCGTAAACATTTTTCATGCGATTGCAAAATTTTAACATTAAACACATTATATTTTATATTTTAATGATATTTTATGGAACGTACTACGCTGGCTACAGAATTGTCTTGTTCGATTGTCGTATTCACACAACTACACAAGTTACAAGATCTATAAAGATTGATAATGTTTATTAATCTTGGGCAATGGATCGTAGCTAAAACACATGTTTGTGTATGTTTGATCTGATACCTTATCACCCAGTACTATAGCTTAAGGAGTCTATAAATAATTAATAAATGAAAAAGGTATCACTTCCAAAAATACATATAAATTGGAGAGGGGTTTACCGGGAAAATCCCGGTTATTCAATTGGCCTATATTATAGATTAATGATTATCGAGAAGCTGTAGTAGTGTGGTGTTGTGACTATATTCAATATTGTCGTGGCAGTCGTTCACTCGTACGCTATCGAGAAATAGTTGTTCCGGTCGCTCTTAAGTGAATACGGAAAGTAATTGAAAGTAAGTATACTCGTATACTTCAAAGTAGGCACGGGCAGCGCCGGTGAAAGGGCAGTTGCCAAGGGCCTCGTGCCTTTCGTGGCATTTAATGATTAATTGTAAGCCTATAAAATACAATGCATACTATTAAACATATTTGTTTATAATGTTAATAATAATTGAATAACACAGGTTGCTGATAGCTGTATACAAATAATGTAATTATTTTTTTTTAGCTCAATAATATTTTATTTGTTCAAAAGATTGTTTACATTGAATATTTCTGTTTTATTAAAAAGTAATGTTGAGCAAATCTACTAATTGGTTTAGCTATTTTCTAATTATTCTAAACGACTTAAACGATGCATGGAGCATGGATGCAATATAATAAAATATAAATGTAGTATTATATATAATAATATGTCTGTATATTTTAAACATTGCATGTGTTTAATAATTTTATAGTAGGTAAATGTTGTCAGTCCGTGTTCAACTTGATTATTTTATTATTTATCCAAATTCCGAGTAATATTTTTTTTGTATACTAAAAATATTAAAAATAAAGGGAGTTCAGCGGTGGACCCAGGATTTTTTTAAAGGAGGGCACATTATTTATTAATTGAATTTTCAGTAAATAAATTATAAATTATAATATATTAAATTAATATAAAATATATGAATTAAGTTTCAACACGGATTGTCCGTATATTGTATAGATATTTATTTAGTTTTTAAAATCATATTTAATACCTATGTATAAATAAAAAAATGACTATTTTAAAACGTTCTGTAACCCATTAACAGGGGGCCCCTGTGTGACACATGGCCCATGTGTTCCTGTGCTCCTGGATCCAACACTGATTGAGTCAGACCTAGCTACTAGTTACTAGTTAGATCCGATATTGAAAAAATCAATAAAATCAATAAAAATATAAAAATATATTATCAGTTTTCACTCAATATTAATAATCAATAGGTACATGATTTATAACAATCATTTACACGAGGTAATTCAAAAACACTGCATTTTTAATTTATGTACCGAGAAAAGGGTGGATAATACAACTCGTAGGTATACACACGATCAAATGGAAATTGATATTCTATATTTTGAGAGTATACAAATTTAATTAAGTAAAGTAAAAAAAAAACATTTTTAAAGGGCTTATTTATACATGCGGCGCGCGAGAATAATATATTAAAACATCGTACATAGATATTGATAGATTAATGTAGACTGTAGACATTATAGTTTAAATAATATATATACTATATTGTATTATTTATATTTTATATAATATAGGTATATTATATAAAACTATACTATATATGCCTATACGCTTGAATCCTTAACACACATTATTGTTGTGAATTTTTGTTTTTAATTATTAACAGCATAGAGAAGACAACGTTTATATAATAATATACAATGGGTGTATCGTATAAATTATAAATATTATTTAAGTATTATATCTATATATATGTATATGATAATAAAATTAATAATCGTAAGTATAATATGTATATAAATAATAAAAATAATAATAATATGGAACAGTATTGCGTATAATATATAGGCGGTATATATATTACTCTAAAAGATTAAGAGTGCTATTGGTCTTCCTCAGTTGAGCTCTCCACGGAATGATTTTGGCAAGACCATCATCGCTGTCTGCGTCTTTTGTGTTGTTATTGGAGACATGTTGTTGCTGCGAAGGAGGCTGTGGCACTGTTGGTTTCTCATCTGTGTCCGGCACAGATTCGTCGTCCACTGCTGGTAGATCGTTTTCCTTGTTCTGGCCGTCCGTCGCAGTATCGGCAAAGGTCACCTTGGCCATGGGAGCTGGTGGTGGTGGTTTCCCATTGTTCGATAGTCTAAGCAGACAACAATTTTCCATCAATAAAAATACACGACAAAAAACTAGGTTTTTTATTTTCAAATAAGTTTTTTACAATGCCGCTGTACCAGTTTTCTTTGAAACTCACCAGGTACGTAGTTTCGGCATTGTTTTTATAAATTATTGGTGACAGTATTTTTAAGTAATTACCATTTACCAGTCACCAGATTATAATATACTTGATATAGTTCCTGTTGTACTATAGGTAAAGATTACAGAACGAGTACATTAAAAAAATTATATTAGTAGACGATATGATTAAAAACGTTAACAACTATAAGAATGCTATGTTGTATTATTTATATTAATTTTTTTTAATATTATAATGCATTACTATAAGCAATTTTTTCTCATTAGTAAGTCGAACCTTCTCTTAATTATTCATGGGATGCAACTAGTATGGAGCTGAAAGAAGCAAGAATGGTTTAGACAAAAAAAAAAAAAACAGCTGCAAAATACTGCAAATGTCACACCAAACTTCTTCCTTGATTCCAAAATACTTAAATAACCGTGGTAGTGTGGTACCATATTCACATTCCGAGGTAGCATGATGTAAATTTTAGATATATTATAAATAATTTATAACAGATATTATATTATAATCATAAAAAATTTAATTTGTCAATTAATGTTCGTTTATATATTTGTTGGAATCAATAATATTATAAGTTTATACATTATTACATTTATAATACGTCTGTATTTTGTAATTTGTACAGTCTGTATACTATTATAACACGTAACACTATACGGAGTATATCAATATTTATTAAATATTAATATATTTTACTATAAAGAGCTTTTCTCGTTATAATTTGTAGTACAAATAATTGTAGAAATAGTTAATAGGTAATTTTATGCTTTTGATCTTCAGTGCAAAAATTTTAAATTTATAATCACGTTGCTTGTCTTGAAAAAATAGCTGTAATTAATTTTATTGTAAATATTTATCAACAGATTAACTGGGATATAAAATAAGCTTTACTCAAACTGTTGAAAATGTGATAGGTAATGACGATAATGTATCTTGTTACCTACTCTCGAATTTGTTCAAATGTGGATTAGTATGTAAATTACGTAGATACGCAATAAATACTAATGTTTTTCGACTTATGCGTATTATATATTATCAGAATAATTGTTATTGAAATTTAATTTGTTCAAGATCGTATCAAAAATGAACGACGCAGACGAGTGTTATAAATTGTATAGGTATTAGTAGTTTAAATTTATTAAAGCAATTAGTTTTTACATTTTACTTTTAATTCACTAATTTACAGACATGACGTATATACACACACACACACACTCGACACACACGACTAGGTAGGGGCCGGCTACATTTTAAGTGAAAACAACAACAGCTGTGATCTCGCGGGAAATCAAACCGTGACGGCAAACAATTTCTATACCAACTAACTATCTCGGTGACTAATAATTAGATGCTGTCGAAATGTTTACTTAGGCATTAGACTCAACAGTTTTTTGAAAACATACTTATCGTCTTGTCTCTTATTTTGCATCAGTTGCCGTTTCCACGGCGGCAGAGATTGTAAACGCTTTTCCTCCGCTTGCCGGCTAAGCTCTTCTTCCATATCTTTTCGTGCTTTTTCCGCTGCCTTTTTAGCCATCATCTGACGCTTCCACGCGGGTATCACATTACCGTTGGCGTCTTTTTCCGGGATCTATAAAAAAAGCATTCACACCAATATTTTTGAAATTTTGATCGCAACAATGTAATACAAACAAAATACAAACATATTAATTTATTATTATAGACTATAGTTTGTATTAGTTATTACTTATTACATATTTATTATTATATATGTTATGATATCTAGTGTTTTATGTTCATACTAAACTGTAGTAGAATACAGCTCAGCGAATATGTTACAAATGATTCAAATAATAAGCTGGAACTGAACATGATATATTATAATTAATTAGGAACATAATGTAATTAACGACCGACGAGAATCGCACGAAAAATAACGTCATTGAACGTCTTGATGTCTAACATGAGGTGAAATCGCGTATAATATAGCTTTCGGATATTTTTATGCTTGGAGTGAAATGCGCGTGTTAATCTAATGGCGATTGAGTATCGCACTGGTTTAGTCACGATATTATGATTGACGATGTGTGGACTACATATAGGTATCAGATGAAGAGTTTAAAAAGTTTAAATTCCAATATCTTATAAGTCTAATTGTGGAACTTCAATAAATAAACAACAAATAGCTTATAAGTAATATTACTATAGGTATTATAAATAAATAAGAAAAACGATAAGAATAACAATATAATCTTTGTATTTTAATTTAAATTTGTTTAACATTTCTATCAACAAATAATATTAATGATTTAAAATCATTTAGAATGAACGATATAATTAATTTTAATTAGAATCTGTTAGAATCTGTTTTAATCTATAATATAAGATATAACTAAATGGTTATTAAAACGTATAGGTAATTAATATTTTTTAACACGTGTATAATAATTATAATGTCGAATGTAAGTAAAGACTCAATAATCAGAAAGAAGCATTTAAAAGATATGTTATTAGAAAACCGGATACATTAAAATTAATAATTAGGTACCTATGCGATTACTATAAATCCAAAAAAAAAAAATTATACCGGTAGGCGGTAAGGTTGGACTTAATGTAATCGATACAATTTTGAAAACGATTATTAAAATTTAATTGTATTTTGTTCATTATATTAATTAAATTAATATTTGATTATATCAGTTATAATATTTTATATAGTCAATTAGGTACCTGATCTATGATATTGTCAGGTGACAACTGTTTGGTGATCTCGTTGATCTTTTGTTTTTCGCTCATCTCGTCCATTTTGACTTTTTCGACTTTCATCTTTTTTATGCCGTTGATATCTTTTGACATTTTCAATTCTGCTATCAGATCTTGCCTTTGTGCTTGTAACGGAGGCACGGCACCTAATGAAACATAATAAGTAATAACACACATACTACACGAGTCAGTGAAAGCTGAAGAAATTAAAAACCATTCCCATAAGATTGTTATTGTAATATTCGTCTAATTACACGCGTTGTTATTTATTACATTGTTGGACATTATTAATATGATATAGAAACTAATTCGAGTGTATTGAATTCGCCAAAAATCAATTCTATCATATTATTGTTGTGTACAGAAGCATAATATGTCGAATGAAAATCGAATCTTTATAGACATTAGACAGTAGTATAATTTATAAGTAGGTATACTTGCAATTTGCATATTGATTTTCTTTTAAGCATTGATGTATTTTTTTCTATACGATAATATAATTTGCCATTAACGAAAATACAATATTATTTAAGCTGGAATTAGATTTTTTTTATTAAAAACTATAGATAATAATTAATATTTCATTATAATAATACAATTCAGAAGTATAATCTTATGGTGAATAAGTTATCCCATTAATATAGAATAATCACTATTTTTAGCATGTATACTTTCAGTTTTATATATTTTACTCGGAACAATAAGTTTTATAAATTATTTCTTAAATGTCGCTCTAAGTACAAACGAAAATTAACTTTTCAAGTTTAATTCATGAGACTATGCGTTAGTTAAATATTTTTTCTATAATTTAATGATACACTGTTTTCATTTTGATAATGAACGCAGTTGTATTTCGAAATTAAATAAAGTTACCAGGTCGTAAAAATAATTAACACTCATCATAAAAACATAATACAACAGAGAAGATTCTACAAACTAAAAAAAAAAAATTCACAACGCCGTGGGATGTATAAATGTAATTAAACGCAGAGAGAAGTCTTCACTCATTTCAATTACGATTCGTTCTTTTGTCGATATCTTCGTATAGCAAAATTCCATCAGTGTGATTTATTGAAAAAAAAAACTTAACCCTACCCACATATTATACTTTAATAAATAGAATCGTTTTTCCATAGGGTTTCGACGAACAACAAAATACGTATAAATAATGACAATCTCAAATGTAAAACATTATATGTGTATTAAAGTATAAACCGGTGGCAATTCAATAATAATTTTGTGAAAAGTTTCGCAGAGGTTTTGAATCAGTTACCAGTGAGGGTACATGTAAGGTACATATTACGACATATATTTTATGCTGTAATCGTACGTCTGAGCTTGTCGGAAAAGTAATAGGTATCTTAATAGTTTTTCGAAATGTTAAATATCACTTTTTTCTATGACCGCGGAACGCGAAAAGCAAACTTATACAATATACAACGATGACAATATTATATTATTATTGCTTACCGGAATGTTTGTCCACGTCGTTGTTGTTATTCTGCATGATCTTCACGGTACCCGGCGTTTTCTTGAGCTGTACGCTGTGCAAGTCGTGTATGCTGATCGCGGCCAACGGCTGTTGCTGGTGCTGCTGTTGGTGTTGGACGGCCACCGACAGTTCGGACTTGGTCCTGTGTAAAGGCGCGTTTGCCGGCCTGACGACCACTTCGTTCGGATCGCCGGTTACGATGCTCTTCAAGTACTCTGAGGGTTTGATGAGTCCGATGTCGTGGACGCCCGTGGCCGGGAACTTTGGCGGAATGAACGTTGCCGGTTGCTGAGGTCCGGTCATCGCCGACACCGTCGCCCCTCCTCCTTCCGAAGATTCTCCTGCGAAATGTGCAACACCGTGTGACTTACCGACCGTGTGCGCTTTATCTGATATGGTGTGCCGCGGCCGGTCAACAGCGCGTGAAGCTTTTTACATTCTTTTATTTTCCTATACGCTTTTCGCACACGCGAGCACCGCGCGGCACAACTGCGATAACGCTGCACAGCGTGGGCAATGGGTTACGTCCTATAATAGGTACCTGATACGAGAACAGTGCAGTATGCGGACACGTCGATATAATTGGCGGCGAAAGCTAGGTGAAATCGGAGCGATTTGTAGACGATTATTCTATTTTAAAACCGTTTTTAATTAATTTAATTGCACCCGAAACAAGTCGATTAATACACATTGTTATGGTAAAAATCACAAATATATTATAATTGTTAAAACTAATATTACCTATGCTCGAGAACCGTATACGGTTGAAGATTTAGTCGAATTTTAGAGGGGCTTATTGTGTTTATTTTTCGGTTATCTTGCGTACACATCGAGAATTTCGAATAATATTACACCTTATCCATACGTTTTTGTTTTTTTTTTTTTTTTTAAATATTTCTTATCGTGAAATAAACAATAACGGCTATTAGAATCAAGCGTAAAAATGACCGCAATGCAGTTAATTAAAAACATATGCGAAAAAATCATAAACGTATTTAAGCTTTTTAATTTTATAATAAGACTACTTTTTATTCGGGATGAGTAAGGCGAGCCAGTCCAAAGACTTCCAAAACGACTTTGCCAAAATAGAATCTAATTTTTTTCTTTTCGGCTAAACCGAATCGGTAACGAGATTACCGCGACGAGCGTAATATTCTATTATACACCTGTAGCGCGTACTACTTATTTTCGACGAGTGTATAATAATAATATGATATTGTAAAATACTCACTGGGATTGCGGACCGACTGCTGTTGCACGTACACGTACACCTGTCCGTGGAAATCGTTGACGGGCATGGGCGGCGGGGGCGGCGGAGGACACACGACCGCCGCCGGTTCCGACACCACGCGCTTCAGCGGCGTCCGTTCCTTGTGGTGGTGAACGGCCGCGTGCAGCGGCAGCGTGTGATGGTGATGCTGGCCCGGCAGCTCCGGGTCCGAGTCTTCGGCCGAATGGCTCACGTCCGACGGCGAGCCGCTCGACACTCCTGACTCTGTCATTACACGCACACAAGACGTCACGTTTAATTTTCATTTTTATCACAGTTTTTACTGTATTACTATTATTATACTTATATATAGAAATTATACTAAGACTGCAGGCAGAATAGTATATACCTACCAGCGTGGTTATACGGTGGTCGAGGCGAGATTCGATATGGCCCTATTGCCCTCCAACCTCACCTTTTATGATCACAAAGAAAAAGCTTAAATTCAAATAAACCTCCAATCATTTAATACCTATATAATTTAAATTCTTACTAGCATAAACGATAATAAATAATAGGTACTTTTTAATATTTTTTTTTGTAATTCCTACAATGGTATACAACACTGAAATACTTACTCGAAATTTGAGTTTTAGTTTGGTTGATATAATATTAAAAGTCGCAAACAGAATTGTTTGCATTTGCGTAGGTATGTATTGTTTATAAGTGCATATTAATTCATTATATTATGACACTTATAATGAGGTATAGAAAAAATGTTTAAGGTAAATTACCGACCTCCCTAATTAATGTTTCTTTCTACGCCACTATGATTACAACACTCGAATACTGAGATTATATTTTAAAACCCAAGAAGGTAGACGAAATTGTTTTCTATTTTTAAATACAGATCTGTTTGATAATACATTATTATAAATTATAATATTAAATTTCCACATTGCGTGTTAATCAGAAAGGATCCAAATGATCGGTGACTGTGCAATATTATGTATACCTATAATTATCATGCAGTGCTTTACCGTGTCTCACTTTAGACCGTTTATTAATAATTGTTATTTCTATGCAGTTATGGTTAAGTTCACTGCATTGAATACAGCATTCGGTACACCGTACACATATTACAGTATATACTATATTGTAATTTGATTTTAACGAAAATCCTACTTTTGGATTTTACCACGTCCTAGAAATCCGAAACTACTTTGAAAGTAGTGTGTAATTTTACTATAAAATCACGATTACGATTTATGACGGGTACCTAATTGGGTTGAACAAGTGTATATTGTAAAGATGTTATATTACGTTAATAATTTGATAATTAAACAAATTTATAAAGATAATTTTTATTGACTACCGTGACTATAAATGATAAGAAATATGAAAGTACAATACAATCGATTTGAAATCAGATCTGTTAATATCAAATGATAAAAATCATAGAATAGAATAAAATGTTATATTATTATACTAGGTGTATCATAATGTGAAAATCCGAAAAAAAATTCACCAGAGTACAATAACTGGTTATTATTAACGCCGTAGGTGGTGGTTAAGCTCTTAAATGATCCAACTCGTGTAGTCGTGAATAATTCACTAATAGCAATAAAGAATAATTATTATTACGGATGTACAAATTAAAAAAAAAAAATCAGTGTTTTCTACTAATATTGGCGTCTTCGAAGCCTCTCTTTTTATGGAGCAGTTTATAGAGAAAAAACATATGTATATTTAATTATAGAAACTGTCGTATTATATTGAAAATCAATGCTATTTGTTTACCAGTCACTCAATCTGCATCCTGATGACCACGTCATAGTATTTAACACTTTCATACTGAGTTACGCTGTGACCATTGATCGACAAGTTTATATAATCGACCGTGTATTGGAATCAAAAATAAAATATAGCCAAATTCTATACATATTACTAAATTGTTAGTACATATAATTAATCTTTTGCTATATGTAATTTATACCAGACAACGAATAATTAAAACACTTTTATGGTTTTATAAATATTAAAAATCATTACTGATTATAATGATAATAAATAACATGATTATGTAATTTTAGGCAAATAAGAAAAACAAATTGTGCGATGGTAATTTATTGGTAGCGCTCAAAATTGTTGATTGTATTTATCAATGTAATTTTTTTTTCAATAATACATTATTACCTATATGTAAATATGCATTATACGTATTAATAGTGATTGTTGGGTATCAATGACTGGTCGATATAATTAATATGCGATAAACCGATGGCTCCTAACATATCGTACCACGTCTGCAGCGTATTATAAGCGGATTAGACGCAAAGATCGTCTGTTGCACACACGATTTATTATTACTCAATTTGCTACTACCATTTTTTATTATACAATTTAATATTACACAGTATGGAGATAATACGATAGTGCAGATCGTGCTTAAAATTTTTAATGAATTCCTCCGAGTAAAAATAAAAGTAAGTCGCGTGTAACATATAAAATATTATTTTACATCCGTAGACTTTGATCGTGCATCGTACACCTCACGCGCATGTTATATACGAAGGAAGGGCTTAGCTAACAATAATATAATTCTGATAAAATAAGCTAAACAGTAAAAACGCATAATATTATTATATTGTTATGACATATATCAGGGATGGGCAACTGAAAGTTATTAGGGGGCCAATTTTTAGAAAATCAAAATCAAGCGGGTCAGGTTATATAGAGAGTAAAAAGAAAAGGTCATTCAAAATATGCATTTTAATTTAGCATAGACGTAACATATAGAGTATAAGACGATTGAATTTGAAATTGTATGAGTCAGTTGCCCACCCCTGATATATATTATATAGTTATATAGGTACGTACCTGGCGTCATTGCGCCGACGGGTTCGTAGCACTCGATCATGTCGGTCGAGCCGCCGTTGACGGTGACGTTGGTGACCGCCGAGCACGACGATGAGTTGACCGACTTTCCGTCGCCGGCGCCGGCGCCGCCACCGCTGCTCGTGTGCAGCACCACCACGGACGAACCGACGACGCCGGCCGTGCCGCCTACACCGCTGCCCGTTGAGCTCATGGATCCCGATCGGCTGTGGCTGCCCGAGTCCCGGCTCGGGCTCTTGGACTCTTTGCCGCGGTGATGGTGTTGCGTGTGGTGCAGCAGGCCCACGCCCTCGGCCCGGTGCCTCACCTCGTAAATGTCCTCGTAGTCGTTCTCGCCGGCGGCCGTGCCCGGGTCGCTGCCCCTGTCCGACGACGACGAGCTGAGGTTCTCGTCCGACCCGGCGCCGGAGCTGCTGTTGCTGCTGTGCACCTCCACCTTGACTGCGGACACGGAAAAATCGGGCGCCCGAGGCGTCGTCGTTAGTGGCGTGAACGTGCCGGCCGGACCGGACAGCGACGAGACGTCGCGCCGGGCGTCCGCCGCGCCGCCGTACCCGCCGTGGCCGCCCGCCCACCGACGCCGCTGCAGCAGTCGCGACGGGCACGGCGAGAGCGCCGCGCAAAGGTCGACGGCGACCATTATATTATTATTATATTATGACGTTATCGTTGTTATTATTATTATTATTGTTATATAGATATATTATAATATAATATGGTCATGAATACTGTGATAATAATAATAATAATATATTGTCGTCGTCGGCGGTGACGTGTAAACGCTGAACGGCTGCTGCAGCGGCACAAACGACTGCGGTCGTATAAAATATGATATAATATAATATTATGTGATACGTGTGGAGTGCTGTACACCGGTAGGCACGCGGCGACGCCTTTTTCCGTTTTTCATTTATTATTGTTTACATATATCTTTAACCACTTATCTCGACACAGATAACGCGCCCTCGGCGGACGAGATAACGCCGCAGAAAAACGATTGACTATAATATTATTATAAATAGGCGAGTCGTCGCAGCAGACACCTATATATCGCGCGCGCCCGGCCAAAGCAGTACATTTTTTTTACGGTTTTTAGAATTTTTTCGAGCAGCAGCAAACTCGGTAAAAACAAAAAAAAACCGAAAAATTCAACGGGCGAACGGTTGTTTTTTAAACAGCAACGTGAAAATCCATAATATGTACTCATTATCATAAATGTGTACCGGTAGAACTACAGCTTCGTTATCGTTAATTTATTATGTTATTATACCTATACGCGTTATTCGTTGTGGTATAGTATACTACTGTGGCATGTTATAATCATCAATACGCTCGCGTGCGAGAACGCGAAAGTGATTAGGAAAAAAAAAAATGCGGCCTACGTCCGATACATAAATATATAATATTAATACCTTTAACGAATCGTCGACCCATAAACGATCGCGCAATGTTTTTGCCCAGAGAACAGTGCAGTGCGTGAAAGTGACGACGCGAGAAAATGTACCGACGAAGCGGTAGGTACAGACGGTATATTTCTGTACAGGATTTTACGACGTAAATCGATAATATTGTTGGAATATTATGCTCGAAAACATTTTTATGATGCGTTATGTCGTATTTGCGATTTTTGTGTCATTACACTGTTTGTTTGTCGAATGCATTAAGTATAATAATATTGTACGATTCGAGTACTGATCGAGCCCACAAATGCATAATATTGGTCCTGACAAGACTGTCGCATTATTTTATTAATATTAATTTGTCGACTTTTATTCTGCTCCAACCTCAGGTATTCACACATAAATTCTGTATTTAAAGTTGATTAATAAATTCCTCTAGGTTCCCCATTGCATCGGTTACAGGCATGATTAATGAATGATATTGCCAACGCCGATCACATATCGTACTATTCTTCAATATAATATATTTTCTGATTCAGACTTGATTTATATGACTTTATATTTTTCACCTGTAGAATCAAAATTTATAGAAGTTACCCGACACTCCTTTCTCTCAGTGTATGGATTCATTTGTCAGATATCATACTTGAATTCGTAATGTTTCTTTACCCGTATTAGGTATATAATATCTCCTCTCGTTCCTTTTGATATATTTTCATAAACCGACTTTCTGCCCTATCACAGGAATGGAATAATCTGAAATGTGATTTTTCTCACCAACTATACTGTTAAACTGTCTTCCCAACAACTTGACATTCCTCGTTTTCATTAACACCATTTTACCGTATTGCTTTTATAAATATATACTGTTTAAAGCCTCAGTACATTCTCCTACCAGATTTGTATTGGTAATTTTAATATTTTTTATCGTATTGTATTTTATTTGTATATTAATCGTACTTGAACAGTGTATTATGTCCTACTATATACTTTAGTATTGTTATGAGTTATGACAAAGTGAACATTTTTCTTTTTTCCATTTTTATTTATAACCTTCGATAAACTGACAACACGCGTTATATCATTTATTGAACTGTCAACGTGTATATATACGTACCTACAACGAATAATGATCTTCCGATCGGTCGGATGTCACCCGCGGTCACGCTTATATAGTCTTCTTTCGCTATTATAAGTATAATATTATAGTGTGCTGTGTTATAATAATATCGCGTCTGCTAAATAAATATGATGACAGCGTTCGCGCGTATAGGCCGCAGTCGAACGTCATTAAAATATCGTTACGCGGGCGGTGGCGGCGGAGACTGCGTTATAAAACGTTTAAATAAGCGAAAAAAAAAATCCGTCACGACAAAAAAATATTTAAAAAATATAAAAAGTGGTACAAATTTAACGACGAGTAAAATACTATAATAATAATAATATAAAGTAAACACGCTGCGGTGTTAATAACAATATAATGGAGAGCGTAGTCTTACCGGTCATGGTGTTGAGGCCAATGGCCGGCAGTGGTGGCGGCGGGGGAGCGGCCGTGGTCACGTACGCCGCCGCTTTTGCTGCCGCCTTGTCCGTCGCGAATATGTCCTTCACCGGGTCGTCGATCAATCCGTTCGGGTTGTGCAGGTAAAACGGTCCCTGCGGCTGCGGCGGCGGTCTGACCGGTTCGACGGCCTGCAGCACGACCGTCGCCGCGTTGACTTTGCAAAACTGTTGCTGTTGCTGTTGCTGTTGATGCTGCGGTGGCGACGGCGGCGCGTTGACGACGTACAGACCGTCTTTGACGGCCACCTTACCGCGTCCGGTCCCGTTATGTTGTTGCTGTTGCTGCGGATGATGACCGTCCACCGATGACGGAGGGTGCAGGTAAAATGGTTCCTGGCTCTTCTTGTAGTTGACGCAATCGGCAAACGAGCACTATACAAACAACAAGCGTACGCGTTATTAAGTCAATACGATTTGATTTTATATTTGTTATTAGTATGCTCGGGGACCCGAGAGGACCATGTTCGATAATCTCACGTGCACGTGATGATAAGGTATTACGTATAATAATATATTACACCTCCGTTTTCTGCGTTACCCGCGTCAAAAACTCGGCATAGCCGACATTATTGTTTTCAATAAACCCCCATCAGGTGCTATGACGATTTCATGACGGAGAACTGATTGGTAGACCTGAATTGTTTTTAAGTCGGCAATTTTGACAAAGATTTGTAAATTAACGGTTTCTCAAGAATGGAAGAAGCAGCGGCGGTACAGGTGGAGTTAACAGATTTTATTTTTAAAATGTTAACCAAGCTCAAACATATATAGGCGTTTATCAAACTTTAAACATTAAAAAAAATTTACGGAAGTCATGACAATACATAAAAATCGTTTAAAGTGACACAGATTGACATTCTTGTACAATAACTGCCGTGCTACTGTATTAGAAGTCGAGAAGAAACTAATACTGTATAGTGGTGTCATCTTAGTGATGGTTTTACTGCTTACTTTAATAAGAGGTTTGACCGGCTTTAATGGCGTTCTATAATAGAATTATATTGACTGAGACGCGTGTACAATTGTATGGAATCTTTACGTGGGTATTTATAAAATAAAAAATACACAATAATATTATATAGGTATATAGGTAGCAGTCCACCGATTATCGGTACATTTCAGTGACGTTATAACTGACGAGCAGCAGTATAGTGTATATCCGCGGGTATATATAGGTAATAGGTTAGGTTGTATTTATACGAGTATACTAAGTTTTTGATGGATGCTTTACGTGAATAAATTGTATATACAAATAATATTATTCTACTTTTTAAAATAAATAAATTAAATACGTAGAAAGACGTCTAAAAGACACATACAACATTTATAAAATAGTTATATTAATAATACAAAGCTGGGAAAGTAAATGATTTTTTTAATTCAGTTAAGTTAAGATAATAATATGTATTAAGTAGAAAAAGTTAATTTAATTTTTAGTTAATTCAATTGAGTTAAAAGTACATTGACAATTTTTTTAAAAAATGTTTTGATAGTTATGCTAGTTAACATTATTTTTTTCCAACTCAAAAACCAATCTTATGATTTTACAGTATTTCTATAATATTATTGACTAACTTCATTGAAGTTTTTTGTCACTAATTGAAAAAAATAATTCACACCAAAGAATAATATTTTTGATATGAAAACAAAATCGATTGAAATGCAATTTATTAATAAGAAATAAAATAGAAAACAAGATAAATTTACTTAAACGAAAATCTAATTAGTTGATTTCACGTTAATTAAAACTCAATTAAGCCAAGTTAGTATAGCTATATTAACGGGATCCAAAAGTAACTATAAGTATAGTATACATAGATAAATAGATAAATTAGACAAACTTTTCAATTCGTTAATTTATACTATTATTTATAGGTAATATTATAATAAAATACACTCACTCGTGTTTTCGGTTCTTCTTTCCGACACGTACAGCCCAACAGCCTGCCGTTCTTTTTCTCGTCGTGATAATCCGGCATCGTACCATGTTGCACCAATATGTTCAGACACTGCATAATATATACACAGAAACATACTCATGATATAATATTACATTATTAACATTTCGAAAGGATGTCGGTATAATATATAGATACAATACAAAACGTATTATCGCATTATAATAAGATATATAAAAATAAATCGATGGGTTTCACAATACTCAGACTTATATATTATATTGAATATAATATATTAAACGTATTACGTGTAAGAAATGATGCAAACGGCAATTAATTTGCGGTCGACATATCGAGTGCATATGTTTTTTTTGTTTGGCCTATACACAGCATTACGAAACGTCTATTCGTCTATGTGGGATTAATGTCAGGGCGTAGTTATAGGTACTTGCGTTATATATTTGTATAATCGTATGCACTCTGGGGTAAGTACGTATACCCCTTATTCTTACTCGGCACTTATATTAGTTAACCTAACCTAACGCACAGTAGAGAAAACGATAGTATTGTACGCACACTTTAATACATTGTTGTTAGTCAAAGTTTTGAGCTTTCGTTTTTCTCACGTTGTACACCTCCGCACGTAAACATAATATCATTCTTTCACCGGCCACGGTGGATCAAGGTCGCCTACCACCGGGAGAATCGCATCTACAAGAGGTTATTGGAACGTGAACGCTAACAGTGCCGACACCGGAATGTCCGTCGGCCGTTGTCGATTTCACCGTGCGATGATCACTACTATAATATTATTCGCCCACGGTCATCATCATCGCGATATAAATATGTTGTGTATATTGGTATAATAGCCAGGAATAGTTAAAGATCACGGTCGTGGTATTTAACGAGCCGCGGAAATAATATACATTGCACTACCAGCTGCACACTAATTGGGTTAACTATCTGGGCGATGAGGACAAACACGTTTTCCTTGTTTATTTGACGCCACCGTTGGTGTATGCTATCGGAAATTCGACAAACTGTAGCTGTTAAAAATTGATGGTAAAAAAGACAAAATGACGATAGGTCAATGCCAATTGTAGACGACTGACGAGAGGTTATTATAAAGACGCTTTGTCGAATGTTCGTCTGCAGTATAAGTACGCGAGTAATAGGTAATACTGTCGGCGCGTGAAATTGATTTTATTCACCAAACATGCCGATTTACTGTGACCTCATCCAATGTATTTGACGTGCGTCAGCATAGAGCAATAGCAGAAAATTGGGTACACAGTATTACAATAATAATAATTAAATTATTGTTCCTTTCTCGATAAAATATTATGCGTTACATTGCATAGCCGGAAAAACGACAGAAGAGAAATTGATTTACGCACGTGTCGTCTTCATTCTCACACACGAAATCTAATAACTATCATCGAGAATCACCGACTATCATTAACTACCAGAAGATATCGGTGAATTTGTGCTATTGAGTTTTTATCGACGAGTTAGGATATGAAGAAATTACCAACAATAATAATTACGAAATTTAAAATACAGAAAAAAAATAGAAAAGTCATCATCTCGGTATAAAGTATAAATCAATGAATTAATCATTTTGTTATTTTATACATTTTAGAAGTGGTTCAGAGACTAAATTATGTACAAATATTCAATGAACAATTAGGCGTGAAGACGTCTCTTAAAAATAATTGCCCTTGGGGCTTAGACATTGCTCATGTAGTTCAAATTCTAGCTCCATCGTGGCGTTAAAGTATACAAATTTAATTTAGTACGCGTTATTAACATTGTTTATAATAATTAAAACATAATTATTATTTATAAGCAATATTTAAATTACAATAGATACATTTTATTAAAAATTTAATTTTTAAATTGTAATTTTTCTATATATTTTATCAAAAAAAAAAGTACAGGAAAACAAAAAAGCCAGTAAAATTTACTCACCTCCATTTGATGGTTTTCCGCTGCATCGTTGATTGGGCTCTTTCCATATTTGTCTACGAC
This sequence comes from Schizaphis graminum, assembly GCA_020882235.1. Taxonomy (NCBI): domain Eukaryota; kingdom Metazoa; phylum Arthropoda; class Insecta; order Hemiptera; family Aphididae; genus Schizaphis; species Schizaphis graminum. The sequence continues at coordinate 85,251,796 of CM037032.1, read as the reverse complement.
CAGGTTGGCGCCATGCCTCAACAACCATCGCACCGTGTCAACATGACCTCTGCTTGCAGCGAAATGTAACGCTGTTGCACCATCGCCATCTCTGAGGTTTGGGTCGACTCCTTGATCTCTAACCTGTTCAATCACACACACGATATAAAATGCATAAATATATTATTATAAAAAAATAATAAATTCTTGATAATGACGATAATAATACTGTAATAATTTATAATTATTATTTGTGAAACAGATAAAACAACATAAACGATATTATGTTACATCCGGTAGTATCCACACTAGAAAAATATTGAATGAGATCTACGGTGATTAGTTTGCAAAAAAATATTTAAAAAAAAATAATAACAATACCACCGAGAACGTCAAAACCATGACGAAACATCTCGAGGTTCACTGATATAAGCGTGAAAGATGTTGTTATTTCGTGTTTTCAATATTATGCGTTATTCTTATTATATAGATAGATTTATTATAATATGAAGTATATGCAAACAAAACCTTCAGTGCAAAAATGTTTAAATGAAAATTCTAACACAACGTATGTACGATAACTTAATATTTTCTATAAATAATGAATACTGATGTTATATTAGTCACAAACTCACCAAAATTAAAATTTATTACCTGTTATGTTTTTATAGTTCTTTCAGGTTTTTGTATTGTTATAATTTGTAAGTAAGTATTTGACTTTCGCCAAGTTTTAATGGAAAAAATGTTTTTATTATGAAACAAGACGTTTGTATATGTGTTTTAAAGACAAATATTTGTATAACATTTTAATTATAGTGATTATATTTTTTAATTATCATACAGTTTTTATATATTATGTTGGTTAGCGCGTAAACTATGCATGAAACCAAAGATCAGCAGACTTATTATGAAAGTTGAGTCGTTATAAAATATAAAAATCTCACGTGTAAATATCTACAACTTCCGCAATATTTTGTAGGATAATTAAAAAAAAATCACACATTTCATTTTTATTATATGCCTACCCGGTGGTTACTTCCTACTATAATATATAAGTAAATCTGATAAAATAAATGTTCGATAATAAATCATTATAAAGTGTATGGCATTAGCAAAACTTATTATATTATATATTGTATACCTACATAACTGATTGCGTAGTAGGTCAACAACTTTAATATTGGAATTATGAACTACTAGCAGTGGCTTTATATGGGTAAAAATATGATGAAAAAAATGATTTATGTTCTTTTTTCTATTAATTTATTTCGTCTGATGTGATTAACTCGTCCACATACTATAATAACACATAATATAAGGCATTCTAAATAATTGTGTTGATGGGGCGCGGTGCTTTTGTCGGAGAATCGTAGTCCAATATTAGTGGTAAAACATCGTACTCACCATCCATTTCAAACAGTTGAGACATCCCATTTGGGCGGCAGCATGCACGGGTGCCATGCCGTCTTTGGCTCGGACGTACAGCGAACCTCCTGCCTCGAGCACGAGGAATTTGAGTACTTCCAGGTGTCCCTCTTGTGCAGCCAAATAAACAGGCGTGACGTCGTTGTCCATCTGAGTGTTTGCGCTGCAACAAAATACATACGATTTATATAGATTGTTAAAATCGCATACTATAATAACTAAAGTTATGATATTATTTTGATATGTACCTTGTTATGTCTCAGTGGCTTAACTATACTCTTTAAATCACTATGAAACAAAATATTTTTTCGCCCTTATAATAGAAACTGTATTCTTTATAATATTTTAGGTACATTATTTATTTTATTATTTATTCTTTTTCTTTGCGTCATCTTATACATTTATATATTTTATTAATTTTAATCATAATATTTCTATCAAATATTTTATGATCGTCTACAAAACCCCTATCACACGTCATGTTAACATCACAAAAAAAAAATTTACGCATAGAGGAAACTGTATGTGAAGACGAGGCGCGTAATTCATGTAATCAGTGTATAACTTATACACAGATTATATAGATACAGTAAAATAATATAAGGGTCTATATATACGCGACATGTTCAAACACACTTACATAACGATTGACAAAGCTCCAATAACAGCATTAACAATATTATATTATTATTCGTTTTCTATACAGTTAAAATAATTTACGAGACGCGTACAACGCAAGTCAATCGAAATACTTTGTTGTGACAAGTTGTGTACTCACAACCATAATAATACAAATATAAATCTTGAAATACTTCTAAGATATCGTGAAAGTACGAAAGTAGGTACCTATACAATGTTATCATTTATTGTACGGCTTATTTGGAGGAGACTTGGAAAATAACAATCAATATATTATATCACCATAATATAAAACGGCACAGGTCGCTGATTGCGAGGTATTCAAATGTTTATGGTGCATAAACATACAGAATCAATTAATTTCATATTTTCATGTACAGACAATAATGCACTAATGTATGTGTGTGTATGTATGTTGCACATATGTATGATGGTTTTTTTTTAATATTTAAATATTTCAGTGATCGCGTGAAATTATTCATTTTTACGGGTACGATCGTCACGTCACAAATTGTGTCAACTAATACAGACAGGTCCACTTATTCGTGAGTTTTCAACAAATGACACTTGAGGAATTTATAATATGTATGCGCATTATCGACGTTGTATTTAAGACTATATTATAATGTATCAAGACTTAGATTGTATATTTTCAGCAATATCTTCTTATACTTCAAACAAACTAATTTGACTTTCACGTAATTATTCACTTTTTATTTAATTTATATTTCTAAAATCATTTTTTCTATACATTTTAAATTCTGTAGTAATGAATCAGATAACCCTTTTTTCTTTTTAAAAATCTCTAACGGTATGTAACAAAACGAAAACATCACAAATTTTCTGTAAATCATTAAAATATATGGTAGCAGTAATATTGTAAATTATTTATCAAAAACGCGGGGTAAGATTCATTACTTACTAAATTTATTTGGAAATAATGCATATTATAATACGTAGGAATAATGCTAACTATTGTGAAATATACTTTAAAACATTGATATCAATAATTAGTGGTGTAATTTTATGCCCTTATCATACCCCCTAACAGTCGACTAAAAGTTTTATTAAAACGTCATAAAATGTAAAATAAAATTAAAATGTTATTTTCACTCGTACAGTCGTACAGTTGACCGTCGTGTATGAAGAATATTGAATGGTCAATAGTGTTATTTTATAGTTATTCAATTATAACATTCAACGGTCCCGCAGGCCACCCGGAATTGAACAGGTCGTTTTAGGATTATCTGCAGATCATTATTGTAAGTCTAACTAGGAACAAAACAATAATATCGTTATTGTACAATCTCCGTCATAACTATTGAGTATAGACTATAGTGGAACGTAACTATATATATGTATACACAAGTATGTAGACTTGTATGAGAACGTATTTGTATAATATGATTGAAACATTAAAGGTTTAGGTATTATTACGTTATAGAATTAATGATATTTCACGAGGTTAGTGCCTACGGCCTACGTTAAGCAACATTTATGTTATTGTTCGACACACGCAGTGGACCGAAAGAATCGGACAATATAGAACTTAGCAAGTATACGGTAACTGGCAAGGCATAATTAAGAGTCCGGAAATGATGTAGACTTCTCACGGTGGTATACACAAAGGTTAGGTTATATAGTTATATTATATATTTAGGTATTACATATTATTACATATGAAGCATTTCTCTGTTTGAACTTTGGTATTTATACATTTTAAATAGGTACCTCGTTAATAATATTCGTAGTATCCGAAAAAAAATTTGACAAAATCGTTTAAATAGGGATTGTTACAGGTGTACACGTGATTAAACTTTATAGATACGAAAGAAATAATAAATAAATTGAGTTAAATAATGATTCGTACATAGTTATATATTATGGTGCAGCGAGTCATTCTTGCCGGAATGCATAATTGATTAACCTGCACATAGGTATTTTAGTGCAGCCGATTCGACATCAAAACGTGTCAGGAACACGTTTTACATTTGTCGACATATAAAATATATAATATATATATTATAGGTATATATATTGGACTCTATTAGGCGTCTGCTAACTATAGGAACGACCATTAGGCGGTTTTCAGGTTGAAAAACCAGGTTACCGATCCGGAATCATTTTATCAACTAACACGGCGGTAACAACACTACACGCTTGTTAGCTTTTGAGACCGATTCGCGTGTCTGTGGCGGGCGTAAATAATAAAAATAAAAAGTGTAAACATTATGATGTTAACATTCAAGGCGGTCACAACGAAACACCGAACATTTACTTTAGTGTTTTTATTTTTCAATTGTAGACAGACGTGGTGGAATACCAACAATAGTAACAACAATAAATATTCGATGTTTAAAAAAATCTATGTGAAAAAATGTACTTAAAAATAAAATTTATGCGGGAACCCGATTTCCCCCCTTATTACACGACAAGCCTAACGAGTAATGACACGAAAGTGGGCGACAATATTTGCAATCGGTTTAGTTCTGCGCGAGCTAAAATATGAAGCAACAGATAATATTATATTGTTATATATGCTCACGCGGGGCTTTAGAGACCTCAAATAATTACAATAATAATACTGTCTGGAAATGAGCGCGAGTCGTGAATTACGAACAACATCGCACTATAAAATTCAAATCAAAACTACTGCACCAAACAATATTAATATTAGATTGTAATATTATTTAGTATACTGCTTTGCTGTGACGATACTATCATTCAACTGAATGTCTATGTATAAACGGGATGTTTCATTTAGTATTTTCACCTCTTTTTTTTTTTATTATTATTATTGAATAACATAGTTATATAAAATCTGATTTTGGAATTTTTCGAAAATACTTAAAGATCTTATTTTTAAATTTTTAGTTAATACTTAGTACTTTAGGAGAGTCATGTAAAGATACAAAATTCTGTTTTTCAAATGAGAACCGTTTTTTACTGTTAATTATAAATTATTTAGAAAGTAATTTTTTTTTTTTAATGTTGATATACTTAATTCGAACGAGTAGTTTCTCAAAAACATAAAATAGTAAAATATTGAATTTTGTATTTATTATACATATCTACTTGGACCATTTTTATAAATTATATAAATATTGATAGATTAATATCATTCACTAAAATTTTTAAATAACTATATAGCCTCCACTATTTTCGCCTATTATTTTCTATACACTATGTTAAATAACTCAGACTACTTATTCAAATTTTGATTTTTTATATGACAAAATATTCAGAAAAATTATTCATTAAATAATTTACAGTATCTAGGTACACAATGGGGAAAAAAAGTTTATATCTCCAAATAACACTCTTTAAGTAGTAAAACAAAATCACAAGAATATGAAAATATTATCTTTAAGTATAATTTAAAAATTAAAAATTAGATTTTGTGTAACTGCATTAAGAGGACGCCATACCCGCATGTGTTGTCTCTGTCTTACTAACGTACATCATAACAAATTTTCGTTCAGTAGAATACATTTTGTGACGTTAGCTTTAATATTAGAGTAAATTTACCTATTATCAAATTTAAAGGTAAGAATATTATCTAGACAATGACATATGCTTTTATTGATATTATCATTTTAAAGTGAGTTATGAACATTTTAAAGTTGTTATATTTTACATAGCTGTAACTCACTTTAAAATAATAATATCATTAAAAGCATATGTCATTGTCTAGATAATATTCTTACCTTTAAATTTGATAATAGGTAAATTTACTCTAATATTAAAGCTAACGTCACAAAATTTATTCTACTAAACGAAAATTTGTTATGATGTACGTTAGTAAGACAGAGACAACACATGCGGGTATGGCGTCCTCTTAATGAAGAAAAAAAGGGATGAATATGCTTGATAATTAATTGTATTTAATACAACTGTAATATATATATACACTGTGCCGTCATTATTACGACTACTATTACTTATGAACGGTAAAAACTCCAAATACCCAACACTTATGCCACCATAATATATGTAATTACGTGTTTGCACTATATACACTATATACAGCATACAGTTATTGCCAGAATTATCGTATACGTAAATGTATATATATATAGTGTTAAATTATTGTGTTGTGCACATTGTACAATGTACGTTAGTTCCCAGCCGCGTATACCGTTTCTAAAATCTAAATGGGTACTCAGATTTTCTGTATTTTCATATGATTCATTAGTAATTTTTATTAATTTGTTCTTTCATTTCTTGGAAGAATAAAGAAATTCATTATAGTACAGTTACATTATAGTCACTTTATAAACTTAAACAATATACGTTTATGACAATGAGTTATTTGTAAATTGTATAACAAACTTGGTCTAAAAATTAAATTTTAAAATAGTACCTGTGATAATATTTTAAAGTCAAAAATCAAAATTATTTACACAGTTCTCATAAAACCATGTTAATGTTTAAGGACAAAGTTATTATTAGGTACGTCATGTATTATGATTATAATATAGGTATATATACACATTTTTTCTCTCCATTTTGAACTGCTGCTGCTGCTGCTGCTGCTTAAGTGGAATCGGGTGAGTATTACTCCTCCCTCATTATAATATATAATTATACCTAAGTACATTATCTAGGTATTTACCTGTTTAGCTGACAAATAATAGGTAATTATTATTCTGTAATACGTCTATTTTGTTAATTTAAAATATATCGTTTTAATGATAGGTACACATCGTGGTAATAACATTTCATTAATTTTATTTTAATACAATAATAGTAATTTGTATATACATTTCGAGACTTCGAGTAAACGCATTTTTTTTAAACGGACTGTACGGAGCATTACAATATTATATGTTTTTGGTCGTCTCTTTTAAAGAATAAATAATAAATACAATACATTGTTTTGTCATTTAGATTTTTTTATCGACAGAAGTAGCTCAGATATTTATTACAAATAGACAAAACGATGTTCCGTTAATCTTTTCACGGCAAATACCATCGTGATCGAAATAATTTCGAAACACGTGTACCCCATACGCCATTATACAGAATAATTTTAAAACGTGATGTGCCTATTCCTTTATACGCACGAAACTTCTATTTGTTCGATCGATATGAAACGCGGGATTAAACATTGTTTTTAATTAAATTTAAAAACGTATCCAGCAATAAAGTTCCATTGATAATGTAACAGCAGTAGGTAATGTTAATTAATATCGGTGTATTTTTCAGTTGTTATAATATCATGTTTTATATCAATTCTATTTGAGATGAAACTTATCGAAATAGATACATAGATTGGGACAGTGCATTTTTAATTTTTATTTTAAATCAGACTGCGTTGGAAGTTTATCTTACTTTTGAAGTATAAGATAATTAAAATATTACTATTCATATCAGTAAACGTAAACAACAATTTTAATAGAATGTTGCATTTTATATAATAGTTACAACGTGTAATAATATGAATTCTTATAATTTTGATATTTGCTGTTTGGTAGTTAATTCATAGGCATGATTGTAGACAAATAATAATAATAATATAGGTGTGATACGGTCAATATATTTAACATTGTATTTATTATGTTTGTTATGGTGTTATACTGTTATTACGTGGAATAATTATCATTAGCGTAGACAATAAACGATAATATATTTATGACGTTTCGCCCGAGTGCTTGAATAGGATTGAAATTCCGCGATTTAGTGAAATACATTATGCGGCCAATACTACTATTATTGCGACCATCACCTAAAATTATGTTAAGTATACGATTTTTCGAAAAATTCATAGTTCTGGTAGGTATATAGAATACACGTTTGTGGATATCACAACGCGTTTCAATTGGGTTAATAACATCTCCCAGTGACAGTTGACCAATTAAAACGTAACATAATAATTAATAATAATATTATGTAGGTATTCCGAAACCGAGGCGAAATCGTCTGCGTTTACGAGAACGCAATAAAACTGCACAGGTCCTAAACGTTGCGCACATTTCTCGCGCAAACCGAATCGGTATGTAAATTTTTACGGCGAGGTTTCTTCGAGCTAAAATAAGGCGATATATCAAGTATGCGTGTTATTACATGAGTATATAGATACTAAACACATTATAATATTATTATATTACCATGTATAATTGTGTGCATGTATTTGTCTCCGCTACAATTCCAATATCGGTCAATTGGATGGCATGAAAAATAGTTTTATATTCATACAACCGAGACGCGCCAAGCCATTACACGGGTAATTGCATCTCGACTGGTCGTCGTCCGACCGACCAGACAAACAGTTATATTCCGCGTGCCTGCCGCTCTCTTGCCGCTATAACGTATACACTAGCTACGCTACTATTTATTATTATATTATATGTGTGTATATAGTATAAATGCTGAGAATTTTATGGAAAAAAAAATACACACACACTCATAATCCAACAGAGCACCAAGATGACACACATTTGGAGACGTAAAAAAACATAAATACATTTATAATATAATATAGCCATATACTATGTATAATGTATATAATATTATTATTATATACACACGATGAATCCATAACCAATATTATTATACTTGTGCACCGGACGAGAACTATGTTGCACTGCCGAAGGGCATATATTCCGTAAATAATTTTTTTCAGGAAAAAAAATAAATATCGATAAAATAAGGTTTATATTATACTTATAGTATTTACAGTTCAGCAAGGAAGTCTATTGAGTTTACTTTGTGGTTTTTAAATATGTTTAATATAGTGACGCTGAATTCAGATTTTTTTTATGAAACGAAATCTAAAATTTTTGTTCCAACCATCTACCCATCCACCTACCTACCCACTTCCTGAATTTATATGATAAATCCATTTAAGAAGTACCTAAAGCGATCGCTTCACATGACATATGATTCTGCACCACTGGTTTAATGTATATTGTTGGCATGAGAGTTTTATCAATTAAAAATAAATAAGTTAATGTATAATAAGATTTATATAAAACAAGAATAAATAATTATTTCTAAATTGCTCATTGGAAATATTAAAATCATAAAAATGTCAAAAACAAGTTTGTTCAAAAATGCCAAACACGGGTTATTTTAATAAAAAGAAAATAGTAACGTAGTATAAACATTATTTGTTTCAAGTTGGAATCGTTATAAATTATTGTTTTTATTATATCGTAATAATATGAATAATGTGAGTGCACAAATAATTGATAAATAATAATGCCTTTTAAATTGAGTAATTTTGAACTTATAATTTAACAAATTAATAGATTTTTGCTAATCGTATAGCTTTGAAACATTACAATACTTACAGGCCACATTTATTACGTTCGTTGATTGTAATAACCATGAATATAGATTCTTTAAAAACATTAATAATCTCAAATAGGTGTGAACATTTAAAAATTAAATTTAGAATCTTTTTAAAACGGTCCATTTTTTGGACGACGCGCGACGTGACACCACCGATGCAATAGTAATACTGACTACAGATAAGTTAAATAATATTAAAACTATTCGGGTGTAAAGAGGATTTCTCTGAAGTCTGTTCATCAGAAAATTATGTAATTAGGTGAAAAAATCACAAGCCTCTCAACCCGAAGCAAAACTAATCCGCGAGATGAACATTACTCCTTGGATTATACATTTGCGGTGATAGAACCCGTGCTGACATAAATTATCAAAGAGGAAAACAACTAAATCATCAGAAAAGTTGTATAACGCGTTCGATTTCACTATGACAAGTATTATAATATGTCTTTTTCGCTACATAGCAGTACTGCAAACTACAGTTAAGTACGACTAGTATGACTACTGTTAAATGTCAATTGGCTCACTTTTTTAAAATACACGTAAAAACTTTTTGAACAGACGTAATGAATCAGTGTATTTGTGACTGAGGAAAAACGGTCTTTGAACCCACTGCAGATAATAATATAATATATAATAATATGTTAAAACGTTCGTCCAGGGCAGACAAACATAAAAGTACTATCCTGAGAATAAAACAGAACATTTAAGCCGATGGTTTCTTGATTGGATTTAGTAAAATTTATAATAAAATGAAGTTTTATAACAATATGACGTCAGCAGTTTAGATTAATAAAAAGAACAAAGCCTTAGGTATTATTATTTATTAAACAGATTTACGGATATAGAAATTATGATAATATTATTGTTTGATTATATAAAGCATATTGATATTACTATTATAAATCTCGATTAACAGCTTTATTTTATAATAAGTAATTAATAACATATTATTACTACATCAGTAAAAATACGGCACGTATTCTTTTCGTTTCATTCTAATAAACACTAAAACACCCATACCTATAGGGCTATAGACATATATAACATAACGAGCCTATTTCAGTTTTAAAATCACAAAATTGTCTTTTTTAAATTGACGTAATTATTTTTTTGTAATAAACAGCGGGAGCAAACGGCCCGTAAAATGTACAGGTTGCTGCTAACATAAATGTATCAACTTAAAAATTAAAATACAACCAATTCCAAACGTTATTCCTATAAAATTAATACAACGACGTTTTGAAAATCCTAATAATTATTGCCTATTGAAGTAATTAATTAGAAAATTATTATTGACCTATAACAATATATGGGTTTAATTGATTATGTTGTGTTGTTTATATTATGAACCGACAAATAACATCTATCAGTTGTGTTGAAACATCATTACTCATTACTTATAAACGTGTCAGTTGACAATTGATAAACTGACTTAAACACATAATATAACTAGGGCCTTTGCCCTGTACGATTACATGTAACAATGGAGATCCAGAAAATGTGCAACTGAATGGTAATATCCAAATAATTAATATATGTTATTATTAAAATAAAAAAAATCGAAATTAAAAACGACAGCCATGTTATAATTCTTTTGGAATTTTACCGCGCGATAGTTTAAAAATAATGTAACTAAGAATTGTTGAATTTGACTTAAACCCACATAACATATTCTTATTATATGTCCAAATGGCAAATACCTAATATAGCTGCACATATTGCAAATGTTTACAGTATCATTGTATAATGTATAATGTACATAATGCATGTATAATAATAATGAATGATGTACTTATGTATGCGAAAGTTGTAATATAGCTGCGGTTTGTATATTGAACATTATATTTTATTTTTATCGTATTTTCATGTGGTAAACTCTTACTAAAATTGTTAATCTATGCCAATCTATAGAGCTTATAAATAAAATACAACGGTTTGCGAGGCGGCAGTTGAGTATACAAGTAATATGGCATTATAATATCATTGTGTTTTAGACAGTAGATTCCACGAGCCGGTTCTCAGACAATTTTATGCGGACTAGAACATTGACCATTTGAAGCAGTTGGGAGTATCGAGTGAAATGAATACAACATCGTACGGCGATAACAGTAGTAAATACGCGTTTGCTCTATGCGAAGATGAGTGTGGATATATTATATTTCACGGAATGAGTAGTCGGTATTGTTCCGGATCTCTGTATTCGAGGTGCGCTCCTGGGCCGCGTTGCAGTCCGTCGTGCGGAATCCGTTTTATTAAAGTCCACGCGCGGTCGACCGTAACCGGACATCGCGATGATGTTTGTGTGTATTTTTTTCTTTCCGACACACTATACCTTTGTCTATACCCACCGACGCTATCATCATCGCCATTGCGGTAATATTTATTATTACTTTAATTGCAGGGTTCCCAAACAGGTAAATAAAAATGCCCGATATAAAACATTCAACGATGATTTGGCGAGCGAATATTATTACAATATTATTCGTTTGTAGTTCAATAATTTGATATTATTTATGAGCTGGATTAATTATTCAACAGTAAAAACTCTGACTGGGGCCTATACGAGAAAGTGCAGGTCTTACGACTATTAATATACTACGTTATATATTTGCCTAAAGATAAATAAATTTTAAGTATTATCTTTTTCAAATTTAATTGTTAAAATTTTAGATTTTTCTAACATGTTTTGAAACTTGGGGTGAACAAGTGTGCAAGTGTTCGTATAGAGTACATGGATGGTCAAATCTGACTTCGTTGGTTATATGAATACTATGTATACGAGTATATTATACAAGTGACGGAACATTATTATTATTAACATCATCAATGTGCGGCAACGCCATTAAGCGCAGCCGACGACTTCACTCGATTATTCACCCAGAAGTATTATACCTATACATTATTCGGATGATTTGGATAACATCTAAAATGCACTATAGCATTGCGACAATACGTCAACCGGAGATGGTTTTCGTTTTCTTTGATGAATAATCGTTGCGCACATTCGGTGGAGCATTAACAGTTGACGACTTGTAACCGTGCACCCGTGCGGTGGTGGTGTCTCTTTTTTACACAATAAAAATGTATATTGTCGTCAATATAATATTCGCGTATTGTGGTGTGAATTGGTGGCATCGCGCGACAGCCCGAGGAGTTCAATCAACTTGTACACGAAGCGCGGGCATTGTGTATTGCCGAGCATTCCGTTGCCCGCCGCCGGTCCATATTTCGTTTATACACACATGCATATATATATAAATATCTATATATATAGTATATACGCATATTTTGTGTGCATGTGTATGTGTATCATTTTAATACACAGTAACCGCCGGCCCGACCATCATTGTGTCCGCAAATCAAATTTGTTCCACATATACACACGTCAGAAGCCCCCGCCTCGCGCAGAATTCGATGACATTGGCCGGTGTATATTATATGCGCGACTATATACATGTATAATATATTATATTATCGCCATCACGGTCAATGAAAACTCGCGATGTCAATGAATCCTGTCTATTATACTCCACACAGTACCTATGCCGGTTCATATTAGTCTTGTATGCATGTATATATAAGGATATAAAACACTATACGGGGACCAATTTAACACCCATCACCGAGATATCCGAGTAGATAGATATATATATTATATATGATAACGATGTGTATCACAAAAATCTACAAATCAACGTCTCACGTTAAATCCAAAATAATTATTGTAATATGCGAGGTTAGTAAATGTCATAGTCAACTATATCATACTTGTGGATAATATTACAATTTATATATATATATATATAATATAATATTATTATCATCAGATTGTGTACCTAAATTTTGGGTGATGACTGCGTTTTTTCCGGACACCAGCAACCGAGGCACCATGACTCCTACTGCTCCTGACCGCCATGTGCACGTTGTCCTGCTGTCGATACGCAGGTTTCTTTTGCACACTACACCCGAGACCGAACATCGTAACGATTATTATTCAAACGACGAAAACATAATTATATTTTATTGGAGATTCGAATTATTTTATGTAGCGGTGGACAGGGACGGTCCTTTTGCGGCACTATTTCGACAAGTCACTGGTTCAAAGTGGAAAAAAGCACCACCGCGGCAGTCAAAACGATTACTATAATAATATATAAGATAGGTAACCGATACGACAACTACGGTATTATTAATATGATAACATTATTAATACTCGTAGGTAATTATAATTTAATAGAAACAATTAAAAACTAATAAAAATCAACAGAATTTCACGATGTACTCGGTAACTACAAATTAATTTAAAACAATAAAAAACAGCCGTTGTTTCGTTTCGGGGATATTGTGGAGAGCGAAGGAAGAATAGTGAAGCGTGTAACATCCACCATCACGACGACGCTCGTCGTGTCGAAGGAAAGGTTGTTGCACGTCTCTCGGCGCGATTGTCACTGGACGCGCACGCCGCCGTCGTCCGCTTGAGAAAACCGTTCTTCCACGTACCTACCCATCGCAGTACCAATACACTAGCGCTCCGTCGCGCCATGTACCGTTTGTTGGAGTTTTTGTTTCTTTTTCTTCTTTTTTTTAGGTAGCTCACGACAACGACGTGTGTCTTTGTATGTGTGTGTATAATTACGCAGGTCTTTCAAAATCACACTAGACTTACGTAGCCGTGTTTTATCATTGTCCTCTAGTTGAACGTTTGTTGAATCGTCTATATGGACTATTTAATATCATGCTTGGCTGTATTCTAGCGGCGTGTGGGCGACGAATGATCAACCCCACCGGAGGCGAAATAGCAAATATACTCGCGACTAAATCATATTATATTATTATAAGGTATACTTCTGTGTGCACGCGCAATAACGTTACGCGATGTTCATTAACCTTTATGATAGATAGGGTAATGAACAATTAATACAATAATATTTTTAATCTGAGAAAAAAGGTCGATAATCGCCAAAATTCAAATGCAAAATAATTTTTCAGTATTAGTAGTTAGAGGAGGGGTGTAAATGATAATAATGATATTATATAGTTAGCGGTGGTCGTTGCCACCGTCCATGGTTTCCAATCGTTGCTGCTGCCGCCGCCGCCGCTTAAAACTCTCGTACTACAAGATTTGGAACTTTCTCCCAAAAACTGGTATGACCGGTCAAACGAAATTATGTTTACAAAACATATGCTCATAAAAAAAAAACAACTCATCTTTCTTGAAATTTCTCGAGTACCTACCTTATACTGTTCGATCTAAATGTTCTGCGCATTGCATTTTTATTTTTACTTCTTAAACTTGTCCACCAGGTTTACAGATTTTAATATAGGTCTGCGGGCATATAGGTGATTCAGATTATATTTTAAGTTGTGAAATATGAATACAGTCAACCGCCTGCAGCCACCAAGCGAGAATTACGCACGAAAGATGAATTAAGAACAATAATTACTAAAATAAAAATAATAAATCAGAGACCTCCCAAGTAGTGCAACAATCAATTATATTAACATACAATATGTTCGTTTAAATTTCAAAAATTTCTTCGCCGCATTGAAATTTTTAAATAGCTCTTTTATTATATTATTTACTATCACTTTTATCGTGTTACATACTGCATTAATATACATAATAATACATTATATATTTATTAATATATTACTATTATGTTATACATATTTATGTATAAATTGTATTTTATAATGATGTAATTCCCTCGAATTCTTAAAGATTTTTTTTAAATAAGTGACATGCCCATAGACTGATTGGCGCCAAACCCTGTGTTTAGGTGACCATTTTTTTTTATGTGGCCGGCAGATGAGAGGCCATAGTTTGCAATTCATATCAGAATAGCAAAATATATTTGATTACTTAATGGAAATAAGTCTAGACGTACTGTACTGGTACCACGTGTACCAAACAAAGTCGTTCATTGCGCTTGCAGTTAATACTATAGAAGCAATGTAATGTAACGTTATAATATCACATTGCTTTGGCCGATTTTCTATAGCGCGTACTCATACATATAACAGCCAACAGGTATCTGGTATATCTATACTTATTAACTGCAGGCAGGTCGTTGCACCGACCAAGTGGTCATTGTCATAGTTATAGGGCTCCTCATCGCGCAGTGTAGTGTCCCATTCAAGGCATATTCGGGTATATCGATGAATGGACTACAGAAGCCCCGTATATATACTACGCGAATAACGGCAGCAATCGCAAACGTGGTGATTTGAATGAAAGACGAAGATTATATTATGCACGCGGGACGTTCTAACTTAAATAATATCTTCGTGTATGTATAATGTTTATACATAGACTTTCATCATACATTTTATAGAATGGTGTATGTGTGCGTATGTGTCTTTTTGTTCGCGAACAATGTTTCAGCGATCGCTTTACCGTGGGACATTGCGTGAGCGCCTCTCGAAGAGCACTATTATGTGTGTGTATATATATATATATATATATACGTGTAAAAAGCAGTGTCACCCAACGGCGGATATGACGACGACCACAAACTCGTTAAATGTATACATGTAAGTCGTACACGATACGGTTACGGTCCACCGGCTGTATTATGTCTTATACGTGTAAGCGTATCACTATATACACTCTGCAGAGATCGCATAACTAAATACGCGTTTGATATCGCGCCACTATGGCTGCCGATAGCACAACACTATAATATCGAAGAGGTTATTTACACTGATTATTGTAAGTACCTAAATTATAATAAAAACTCATGGTGTCTGTGAAATATGACACCTACATTTTATTCGTTTAAAAAAATAATTTATTGTAAAAAAAAACAATAATTTATTTTCGTTTAACGAACCTTTCATTTCTAAAAAAATATTCATTCGGACGAATTATACTAGTAAATATTATGAAAAATGTTTCACATGATGAGCAATACACTAATACGTCTTCTTAAAAAAATCAAAAGGTTTATGCATATAGGGTCGTTTACTCGTCTGTAAATAGGATTGTAATGTCTCTTCCTTTCTCATAAACAGACATATAGTTGAATTTTGATAACTCAGAGTTCAAGGAAAAAACAAATTTGAGTAATAACATTTCTAGTATATCAAAACCAATTAGAAATACGTATATAATATATTTGGCGTTTGAAAGCTATTTTTTATGTTTGAGATTATATTTTTGAGAGACAAATATACTGCAAAGTACATAATTTTAATTATTCACGCCTAACACTTGCTCTTTTGATAACTGCGTCACCGGTCTTATTTAATATATTTTTTTTTCAATAAAAAATTACACCAAAAAGGAAAGAAATTTGATATTTTTATTATATCCAAGTTATGATTTGAAATAATTACGAATAATTCCAAAGATAATATTTTTATATTTAACTAATCAACTTCCACTGACGTATAACAGCTTTTACGAGGTAACGTATAGTTATGAAATTAAGAAATTTATATGACAGTCGATCAAAAAATTGTCGATTATACAACTATTGGTCATTGGTGTGATGTTAAGAATAAAAATAAGTTTCTAGAAATTAATTGGACTCTTTTTTTATCTATTTACATTGAACCGTTATTTTATCCTGTTGTGTGGCAAATTATTTTAGTATACCGAAATTATATATGTGATCCACAAAACAAAATCAAAATCTCAGTCACTTTTATTTTACGTGGCAATAAAATAATTCATAGTTTTATGATTTTTTTCTTCGTAGAAATAATTAATACTTGAAAATAGGCGTATCTTTAACCGAAACGCCTATAAAGTCTTCTCGCTGCCGTAGTTGTGTGTTTATAATATTATTATAGTTATTAGAGGTGCCTGTTACTTATTACTTTGATGGGCACTGGTATCTATCTGGAGCAAACGAACTATTTTGAATTTCTATCATACATTTCGGTCAACAATTTTTGAAATGAGATAATAATAAATAATACATATAAACCGTATATAAACCACGTGTCAAGGTACTTACTATTATTAATGGTACTAAATTTATAAATTCCCATACAATTTGGTTACCGTTATGAAGTCCCGGAATCATCACCTACTTTGTTTTTAGATTTGAGAAATAATCACTGCAATAATTAGTAAACCAGTATCTGTCTTTTTATTATTTCAATTTTTGTTTTTCTATTAATTCTGATTCTTTGTACGATTCACAGTAATTTCCCACGATTGTAATGAAGGACAACAAATACATAAAAACATATATTAAGAAAACGGTAACCACTTATAAATATTTAAGCAAACAATGTGTCTACATTAAATATTATTTAATTATTATGTGGTTTATAAACGATCATAAAAAAATATTATTACCTAGCAGTTTTGTAGAACCAATAAGATTTCAACACGTCAACATACATGCAATAGTATTGCAGTAATTACAGATGAATGATTATTTATTTATATTTTTTATCGTAATAAATATGCTAATAGTACTTTAATACTTTACATTTACTTTTATTAGATTACTGTAAAATCGTGAGATTCGATCAACATGAATTATATGTCATTGCATACCTATAATATTATTTAACCAATAGGTACGTGTATGCTTTACACCCCAAGTGGTTCTATGACTTCTATAAACGCATAACGCAATGAACAAACATACGTCATACTACGTGGAATTCAAAGAGGTTGACAAAAAAGGTTACGTGTAGGTACCTACAACAAATTATTATGTATACCTATGCCCTATATAATAAGTAGTAATAACAAGGATCAATAGTAAGCAGAAATTGTTTACACTCTATTTCACAAACTATGTAGTTATTTATGAATAAATCATCAAGCACGTATTCATAATAACTAATAAGTAACTGAGGTAAAAAATGAAAAATATTGGAAAATTATAAACGTTTTTACTATTATTATACTTTATTATATTAACAGAAAAGTATTCGAATTCTGGAAATATCCAGAAATATGTAGAGTGAATTATACATAATAAAATATAGTCATTAGATCAATTTTGAATGATATAAGTAATTTAATTTCCCAATTAAAACCCGATTATACCTATGTATTAGTTTGACTAGCAATGTGCATAGGTAATCTAATAAAATTGTATTTGTAAACAAACGTCATATATACAATATACTATATATATAAATTAATGTTATTGGTTTATAAATTTCGTCACGGATGTATATAATAGCGTTAAACATTGAAGCAAATAATCATTGACATGTAAACAGTAATTTTGTTTTTTATTATTAAATTGAAGTAGTTTTTTACGCGGTAATATAATTTGAGTTACGCGCGTTGTTATATTAATGTAACATTAATCGTGTATTCGTGTCGATGTACTACTGTCAATTGCATAACAATTTGAGATATAATAAATTAATAAGGTATCCCCATTGTCATTACTCATTATTCATTGGAGTACAGTTCATTTTCTCAAATAATAAGTGTACTACCTTAAAAAAAAATAATAAAATATTATGACACTAATTCTATATTTATTACTTCATGTGGCTTATGCACACGCATACATAAATGTGATTACTGTTTTGATTTTTTATCAACTTAAAAAAAGAACAAATTATTCTAAAGAAAAAAAGTATTTCTTTTTTTTTATTTTTTGCGATTTTTTCAAATTAGATATATTTAATAATAATATTTATAAGATCATTTTAAACTTTTGACAGCTAGTATTTAAGATAAATATTTTTTAAATTTCAGTATATTTATAAAATATAATTATTATAGATTTTATAACGAATTTTTATTTGTTTTTTAATTTGATTATAGTTAATGTCTAAATGTATTTTATATAAAAAAAATAGAACTTAAATATATAATAAACATTGCTTTGTAGTTAGTATACATTGTACTGTACTTAGTTATGTTGTTTGTATGTTATTTAATTTGAGAAAAACGGGAGAAATTAAATTTTATAAATAATATTTTTCATGGCTCATTAAAAATATACTTATGTAAGTATATATTATGATATATAAATTAAATCAGAAACGACTATTATTAAGGAAAAAATAACTGTATTCATGGTATAAATTTTACTTAAATCGTGTTATTGTATGGTACTAATAAAGTAATAGTCATAAATTATTATTTGTCTTGGTGAACTCAGAACTTTACTTAGGTTATAGCAAATATTAAATAATTAGGTACAATATAACATAATAAATTTATAATAGTTTCGCAACTACCAGTGTACAATGCACATATTGCACATAGGCTCTAGTCTTTCAAATCTATTTTACATCCCTATATTAATTTACTTAAATGATTTGTCTTGCCTTACACCTCGGGTACAATATATCAATTTGGCATGAATGTCACAACTCATTGAATGTCGTCACATGTCTAGTTCTATGATTAATATTATTGTAGAATTTTAGATATAAAATATTATAATAAAAAGTGTATAAAAAAATATGTCAATAATCACCGGGGGTATTACAATGAGTCAATGACTAATTTAAGAACGTATATTTTATGTAATTAAGGGAACAAAATGGATACACCACACACAAAATGTACAAAAAAAAAAAAAAAAAATAATGTTATTACGTTGACGATTCCAATACGTTGCGTGTTAAATAGTCCGTTAAGGAATAGTTTTGGGAGTATAATTATTATTTGAATAAAAAAGTCTGTTAGAAAAACAAAACGATTTAATTGAATTTCGTATGCGCAGAGTGTTATGGAACTAAAAAAAAATGAGAGCGTTTTGATAATGCCACAAGATTTGTCACGTCTACCAGAGTACCAACCATATAGCACAGTAGTATTAAATAGTATTACATATTATATTGTGACAAAACGATTAGGTAGGCGGTAAATACTAAATATACAGTCGTCTTGTGGAAAAAACGATTAACCGCATCGATACAGAGCCATTAACTCGTTTATAACAATTATTACAACTTTCTAACTATAATACGCCCGCCGAATATTGTATTGCACTAATATTATTTATTATTAACTCGGTGCTCGATAGTATTATTCCACATTATCAAAACACAGCGGAAACGTTGTTGGCTAGAGATCGTTACGAATTTTTTTTGTGGGATTAAAAAAAATATAACCAGGTACTGACATATTATAATAAAAATAATACAGTCGTCACGTCTTATCGGTTTCGATCGGTGGGGTAGGCTGGATGGGGAGTCATCACATATTGTCTGTTCAGCGTCCACGGACAATCGATCGCATAACAAGTGCTTACACCTATCTATTATTATTACTGATAACGACATATTATCTGCATTAGCGCAGGCCGTTTACCAGTCTCTGGTTTTCTATTATAAAACAGCGGTCGTGTATAATGTTCGAGGAGAACTTCACTTCCTACATGCAGAATATCGTATGCATCTATAATACCGGTAATCTCACCATTTCACCTATTGGTACCTACTGAATTGATGTCGTATTACGTATTATTACCATCTTCATAATAATATAATCATCATTATTCACTAAAATATTATTATGATGCCATGACGGCATCGGATGGGTAGCAGCAAGATGTTTGAACAGATGATGAGATCTGCGCGCATAATATTTTTATTATTATTGTTATACGCGCACGCCGATATGATAATTATTCAGAAGAATTTTTCACGTGGACTTACAAAAGTAAAAGTGTACTAGATAACACGCGGGTTAAGTTATAATATAATATAATTATTATTATAAAACATTAAAACTCATCGTTGTGTTTTCTTTAAAGAAATAATAAACGCTCAGCGTCCAACGGAAGCTTCTCCTTTCGTGTGAACCGCGGCGTAACACGCGAGTGAATATGACGTAGACATGTATAGTGTCCGTTTGCGGTTTCTCGAGTTCCATCAAAGATTGGCTATTAATCCACGCGGACGTGGTACGTATATTATTGTATACACTATACACATATAATATTTTAATATCATATAAAATATACATAATATTGCATGCAGTGACGATGTACATCAGGTCCATTGGAAAATGCCGCGTTGCGCAACGATATTTTAATTGGTAATACGCGTGGTATACGTATAAAATGTATACTTAAAAAATAACCGATGCTCACTGTTAAATAATATACCGGTACTTGACAATAATGTTTCGCAGAATAATGTTATGCTCTTGGACATAAATGATTTTCTCGAATTAATGTGATGATACGATTTGTGCGTTGGTGTTGTTGTTGTTGTTGTTGGTGGTGGTGGTGGTGGTTATTACGCGACCGCGGTTAAAGACGAAATAACTGGATATCTGAGACTGAAGAACGGCGGTGGAAGTATCATCTTTTACTACGAACGTGTTCGAAGAAATTATCTCTGCGTATAAATCGATTGCATAAAAATCGAAAAATCAAAATCAATTATGCGTATCGGGAAGGAAGTTGCGACTACGACGTAGCAATAGGATACGACGAAAATATTATCACGACAACGACGGCGGACGCTTTCACTTTTCTCTATAAGCAACATCGGCTATAACAATATTATAACGTCATATAACATTGTACAGCATCAATGGTGCGGTTATTAATCGAATCCCAAAGGCCAACACAGCTCAGACGAAGCGGCCGCCGCCACCATTGCCGGTTTCAAAACGAAATCGAGCATAGTGTTTCATATAATACCTATATCTACTAGAATACTAGATATATTGATTTACAGATATATAGCTTGTGCACGCCGGGTTTCAGCCCACAATCGCAAAAACATGACATTCAATAAAATTTATCGTGTGCTTTTATAATTTTTTTTTTTTTTAATTTAAGTATTGTCTTTAAATATTTTATCCCCTGCAAAAACGAACTATACTTAATATTGTAAATTCATTTTCATACGACGAAAAATGATCCTCCCTTTCGGCACTCCTACATCGGCTTATAAATTCCATATTATGTGAAAACAAGATGTCTACATTACGATGTATACAAATTACAAATATGTTTCCACAAAAAGAAACAACTCGTCGACATCGGTCATTACTCATTAATTTATACTTATTCGGTTAATATAGCTTGAATGTTTATTTTATGTAAACTGAATACTGATGATGCACTGCAGAGATACTATAGCTGTACTTCAGTAGGTATTTTAACGCAGGTGTTTTATCATAACATTATTAGTTAAGTAATAGGTTTACTTTCAAAAAAAGGATTTATTATAAATTTATAGTGTAATCACATGTGTACGTTTATAGATACGCAAGTATTATAATATTATTTAAATTACAGTGTATAATGTTTAGACGTAATCATTATGTCAGTAAAGTAATAATTAATAAGTAAACCATGGCTATGTACAAGGAAATAGCTTTTTACTACACACATTTTCGAGTTGATCAAGTCATAATATTTTTAGTAAATATATTAATATGCTATTATATGGCTATTGGTTATTGTCTATTGACTATAATGACTACAATAGTATACAATACATTAATTTACAATACTAAATTTTATCATTTATCGTTTTTTGCACAGTGACACAGTGTGTATATTATATATTCATATAATTGTTTTATTTATTTTTCTAACTATTATTGACTACTGTATCTACTGAACTTACCATATTTCACCGGCCGATTTACATAGGAGCTTCACGCAGTCCAGACATCCTCTGGCCGACGCGTAGTGCAGTGCCAGAGCACCGTTGTTGGACCTTTCCAGCACCGGCATGTCTGCTTCCCACAACAGCCACCTGACCACGTTCACTCGACCATATCTGAACAAGAGACAGAAAGATTTAAAAAAATAATACATGTGTAATACTATGCACTTAAAAGGTTTACATTGCGCAGCTGTCAGTAGTAGGTAAACATTATTATTGAATAATCAAAGTTAATTATTGTTTATATTATTATACTGACTAATGAAAGTTTTAATCACGTCATACGCGTAACAATTAAGCAATCAACCGTAGAGAAAACAAAGATTTTTGAATTCGCTAGTCATATGCCATGCGTTTTTATCACAAACAACAATAATAATTATTATTATTGAGTATACCTATATATTATTATTTATGTCTTATGCAGTTATGTATTAACTGTGTACACGAACAAGAATGTTTAACAATCAATGTTTGTATAAATTTAACATATATTATTCGCTATCAACATGACACGCGCAATTTATGTAGATTTATTTATAAATAATATTTATAGGTACTGTTTGTTTAATATGTGTTAATGTATGTCCTATATTTAATGTTATTATGTTGTGTAAAATTATTTGAATAAAAATCTTAAAAATATTTTTTAATTTATGAAACAAAAATACACATAAGGACGTTGAAAATAGAGTATTTTTTTTATGATGTGATAAACACAATACCTAATTAATTTAGTTTTATAAAAATATTGAGTTGATCAATCCTAATTGTATTTCTTTGTCAATAAAAAGTCGATTTCAGATTTTGAGTGGATGAATTATGTAGATATTGGTTTTACAATTATGGTTTTACAATAATGTGTTTCTTTTTATTGCCACCTTTTGGAGCAATAAAATTACTTTAATTTTCGTCTTTGAAGATTGTTTCCGGTAGCATATATTGGATATGTATTGGATATATAATATTGGATCTAGTTTATGCTTTGAAAGGACACCTCAGTTGCGTCTCGTAAAAAAAGTATTAACGAATTGCGTCCCACTATATTGGTTAGATAATATACATTTTTTTTTGTTTTTAGAGGTTCTCTCTGTGGTGTATTATTTATAAGAAGCCTTATATTATTTTTTGATATAATATATTACGTAATATTATAAATTACGAAAATGAATGGATTTTTTCCCAATTCCTGGTTGATAAACCAAAAATAATAAACAAGTTATCGTTTATCGTCATCACGATAAAAAAAAATTTGGCACTCATACTGTACTATACTATTGGTTAAGAATTGTATTATAAACATATGTATATATATATATGTATAATATTTAGTTTCGAAAGATTTTAAATTTAATAAGCTAAAATAAAATACTTCATTAGATATAGTGTTTAAAATATTAAGTAGGTATATTGTATACATTATATATTCAACAAACAACATATTTATTACTTATTTAATAACTAGTTATTTACTAACCCCTGATTAAAATACATTAATTGTATCTCAAATTTTTTGACACGATTCGGATATAAATATTTTACGGAACACAACACAATGACGATGACGAAGTATATTCGACACCTACAACTATGCAGCAGAGCGATTTTTTTAGTTTTCTAAATGTTTAATTATATTTATTAAATATTAATGTTATAAAATTCTATGTTTGTTTTACAAATGTAAACATTTATTTTAATACGGGTCTAAAACGAAACAAAACATTCAGTCAATAGTCGATTCTTATATCAACGTTTAAAATAAAAATACTTTATTCAAATTATTCTACGAAAAAAAATTGGATAATATTAAATAGTCATATAGTGATAGTTGTATTATAAAACTTATGTCTAAACAATTAATTGTTTAAATAGTTGATTTAAAAAGTTTTAGTTTATTTTAACTGAATGATACGAGTATTTACGTATTACGTGCTACACAAATATAAGCTGAATAACAATAAATGGCTTAAACGTAGTAGGATATACAAATATCAATCTATTAAAAATTATATAAATGTATTTGTTTTTAAAACTATATTATGAAATAGAAATTTTTTATTTTGAAAAACACGTATGTGTTATTGATCACTTTAAATTATTTAGTAAATATTACATCGATATTAAAATTTATAAATAGACACTAGAGTACTAGACAGTTAATGAGCTAACTATGTTTTTATTTTTCAAGAAATTACGGGTTATAGATAGTTAGTTTCTTTTAAAGCATTGAGTAGTGACATTAGACTGATAACTATTAATTATATTATTTTTTTTTTTTATCGATGATATCACAAATAAATGTATTAAAACAACTTTCCTATTCAATTATTTATAGCAAACGATAATCATTGGAATCCGTAATAATTGTATAACTATATCACATATTCATATTTACTTAAAATATCAAAGCTGGTCACCTAAAATCTGTTATATATTATGATAATATATCATTGATATTTTAAACGTTTTTATTAATAATTAAGTTAAGCATAATATTAATTATCATGTATGTACGTATATGTCATATACTATAATTTTTTTCAATACCATTCAATTTTTACGTGATAGTAAAAAAAGTGAGAGTACATTATTTAAAATTGGTAAATTTTTATTGGGAAATTCCTTATTTTGGACAGAAAATGTTAATTAAATTAAATTAATGCGTATTGCAACTCTTAAAAAAATATGAAATTTTGAAATCAAGGACACTAATACAATAATGAAAAAAGATAAAAATAAAAATAATCACGGACAGATGTCACTGCTCTAGTGCCTTTAAACATTAAACATCAGTTATCACCCTTCAACAATCGAAAAAAAAATATGATGTATATCATTGTCGTCTTTTAAAACTAGTCAATTTTGTTCAAAGATATAATATGAGAATCATGAAAAAGCGAATAAAATATAAATTCTATTAGTTTCTAATAATTTTTAACTAATTTTTTTATGTACTATCATTTGAACATTTAACTTTTATTAATGTTATGTAAATGTACATGGATTTTAAGTTAAATAGGTTTTTGTATATTCTTATAAAAGCGTTTAAATTTATGATATCAAAAGGTGATTAAATTTACTTGAGACTGTTCATAATGCTCACAATTATTTATAACCTTTAACATGGAAATAAATGTAATCACATTACGTGTATAAATATATGAGTATATAAGTTATTAATATTAAGTGTACCTATAAGAAATTATCAAAAATCGTTTAATAATTTCTAAATAGTTGTAGTAACAGTAATAACACAATATAATATTCATAAAAGACAATATGAACTTCAAAATAATATCAAAATATACCCGCGATAGCATTTATCTATAATTTTATATTGTTTAATAGAAATATGAACTTTATGTATATACTGTCAGGCGCGTAGCCAGGAGGGTGTTATAAATTTTTTCTCATAAACAATTATTTATTCACTTGTAAATTGTAATGCGTCTGTACATTAAGTATATACTTAAAGTTAATAATTTTATGTGTATAATTTTGTCAATTCATTTTGAATAACACCCCACCCCCTCTTT
Organism: Schizaphis graminum; assembly: GCA_020882235.1. Lineage (NCBI taxonomy): Eukaryota > Metazoa > Arthropoda > Insecta > Hemiptera > Aphididae > Schizaphis > Schizaphis graminum. The sequence goes on along the minus strand of CM037032.1, from coordinate 85,225,346 downwards.
GAAATTCCTATGTAGTATATGTGTGAAAAGCTTATTAATGTGTGGTATAGGTAATAATATACTTTTAATCGGGTTGAATTATATTACTCACAATATAGATAATATGTAATATAATATAATTAAAAGGTTGAATGCCTGTAATAATTCCATGTCAATACATTTCGTTTAGTATTGCTGCTTATAGTAATTTTATTTGTTTAACATGTTTTTTTTTTTATTTAATTGATGACGTGAGTCATAAACGGTTTAATTTCCATTACATGGTATGCTTTCACATACTATAAAAACAAAACTTACAAAACACTTTAATAATAACTGTGTACTTTCAAATGTAAACGATTTTGTATGTTTTATTTTAGGAATTTAAATATTTTCCATTCACGTTACATGATTCGTATGTCGTTTATAGGAGAGAACGATTTTTTTTTTATCTACTTTACCATTTAAAAAAAATATATTTTACAATTTGCGTTCGCCTGGTATCCGATGAATACGGCAACACATAATGCGTGATAGTGTATATCAATCACACGTGGTGAACGGTCGCGGCGCAACGGAAGAGGCGCCAGTGACGATGGTACGAAATAAAAATAATATTTTTAGTATTAAATTTGTCGCACCGGGGTCACATACTCACATACATAGGAAACGCGATTCAGCCACGCGCACGAAGCATGACCGAACTAGTGGCTTATTTGTTCCGGCCGGTGAAGTCCTCGTATATTATAATATTATATACCTGCACGTAGCTGTAGTAGGTAATAATAATAATAAAAATTATTATGATAATAATGATAATATAAAACGCATGTATTATCATGATTAGTAATAATTACTCAACTATTTTTGCCAAACAGAGCACAAACGTTGGCAAGCGCGTGCGCGTACCTTATTAGACATATTATAATATGTTAAGCTTTTTATCTCATGTAACATGTTAATAATTATATTGTTGTTGACGGTATTCACATAAAAATGCGTAATATTCGCAGAATGAGTAGTGACATAGTGACTACTGAGTAAGTACCAACTGCAGTTCACTGAGTTTTTGAGCGATTTTCCACATTACGGTATAAAGTGATCGATGGTTAGTTGAAATGTTTTAATTTCTCAGCGATATAATGTTTGATGACGGATAAATCAAATAATACAAATGAACACGGTATAAATTAAAATCGTATGCTCCATGTTAAGATATTAAGCAATAATGGGGGTCTTTTAGACAGTGTATAAGATATAATACAACGTGTTATATCGCAATAAAACTCAACACACCAATTATTATAATATTAATTTTATTATACATAGGTAAGCATTAATTGCAAAGTTGCAAGTAAACAATGATAAAAAAAAAAATAATGAAATTTATCGAGAGAGTATTTTTTTTATTGGCAAACTCGTTAATGTATAATATCCAGGTTTTGTGGTAGTGCGATTAATTGTCATCAAAATGATACAGACGCACAGTAAGACATTTTAATATCTAATCGATGAACGATGGCCGTGTGTACAATAAACGCAGAGGTTGGCACGGTATCTATGGTTAACTATAAAATAGTATAAATAATAATATACGTTATGTTTCAATCTCAAATTTACGAAATACCTTAAAAATAGTTTTGACGTAAACATGTAGGTTGAATAAGACATGCTTCATCCCACTTGTTGAAAATTAACCTCCCAGTATATTATACAACACCAGTTTTATTTCTATTAGATGATATATTTATACCATATATTATATTATTATAAAGCCGTAAAACAATGAGTTTTTATCATACCTTTATTTACCTTTATTTTGGTTTTCTACATTAAATTAATAATTATTTTAGAAAACTGTGATGCACAGGATCCCGTAATCGCAAAATCGATTTTACACGTTGTAGTCATACGAAATTAAAACCAATATTAAAACGTCAATACGTCATGGCACAACGTGAAATACGGAAACTAGAATCATGATTGTACGAAGGAAAATCAAGCTTTTTGCGACGGTACAAAATTGTTTTGAATCGTATATTTCAATAGGTATTGAAACACTGAATAGCTTATTGTATCCCACCCAACATATCTATTGTATATTCTACTAACGGGTAACGACCGTTGTTTGATCATCGATATTATGCAGAATGATTCACCAAGGATGCCAAACACTATTTGACCTTTAATAATGAATTTATTCGAATTTTGAATTTTGGAACTTTTAAATATACTTAAAAACCACATTTTTAAATTCTTGAGATTTTTATCGCTCAATAAATGTTCTATAATGTTACATCGTTTTTGAAACGAGGAACTCCTTTTTCACAGTAAATTATTTAATAGAAAATATTTTATTAACAATATTAATGTACCTAATTCACATTAAATGTTCACAACTAAACGAGCTCGTTTAGTAGCTTAAAATGTTTATGCTAATGAAATTAATTTTTAAGTAAAGTTTTACAAAAATATAAAATAAATGTAATATTGGATGTAGTATTTATTATATTTGGACTATTTTTGTAAATTATAAATGTTAATTACTAACATTTTCAAATCATAATCATAGCTTCCAATGCTCCCATATCTTCCAAACCTAGTATCACGGAGCTTAGTACATATAACACAAAGTTAAATTACTCAAAAATTTCTCATTTGAATTTAGATTTTCATGCACTAAAATTTTCATAAAAATTATTCCCTAAAATTTAACGGCAAAATAATTGAATACTTTAAGTTGTAAAAAAATTAACCGTAAGTTGGTCTAAATAAAAACGATGGCAGCGATGGCTAACGTCGGCGATTTGAAAACTAATTTAAAATAAATGTATTATTCAAGGTACATTTTTTGGTCAACATAAATAAATATTAGACTATCAAATATTTTATTGTTAACGACTAAATTGCAGTTGAATATGAAATCGAAATAATTATATCCTGTGGTACGAATTATATGGAAAATATATATCACGATTTATGATTGTACGAAAAACAAACTTTATTGTTCATGGCCAGCAGCAGTCTGCAGAAAGCAAAATTAGAGTGTACACTCTAACGTCTCTAATTATCAGTTGATATCAACATTTTATACCTAATCGTGTAATGTCGTTCAGAATTTTTATCATTTTTTTTTAGGTTAACAGGTATTAATAACTGAACACGATTTTTTTTACCAAAAACTTCATGAGACACACCGGAGGCTTAAATAAATATGTATAATTGTGCAAAAGCTTTTTTGTATATTTTGATTCAAACTAAACGTAATATTGGGTAAAAAATACGATTCTTTTATCATGAATTCATATAAAAATCAATTTAAATTGAGTTATTAAAAAATACACTTTAAGCAACTATATATACGTAAGCCGTATAGGTACTCAACATACATTAGGTGTATATAACATAATAATTTCACAGAATAAAAATTTTTGGAAATTATTTATTTTCTAAAATGTTATAGTTAAGTATTCTTATGTTTTATTTATTTTATTTTAAGCCTTTCAGGTAGCATGTTTAGCATTTATGTTATATTAAGTAGTACAAATATTATTGCGATGTACGTAATACTAATTGTTAATAAAATAATAACACATACTATCGAATGACGTTCAATGACTAAACGAAATATTACATAGTAAATTTAAATATCAAAACTAGTTTCTGTGGTCAATGGTCAGCTGTTCTACACAGAACGAGTGGAAAGCTACAAATCCACTTTCGTTGGGTTGTAATAAATTTCGAACGTAATAAAACGTTTTGATATTATTGTAATTGGTGGCAGCGGGGAACATTCCCGTTAAGAACAACATAATTAAAATTAGGTAAAATGTTAAATGGTTTGATTTTTAAAGTAGAAATCGACAAAGTTATTATTGCTCACACAACAAACACGCAAATAGGTATATAAATTATAAAATACTATACAAAAGATAGATTGACAGGCGTTAGACGAAAATCTATCATTATAAAATATGCACATAGCGGGTTATTATAACGGTCGACGGGCCGGATCATTATGATGACGTGATATCGGTTGACGCAAGTGTAATAATAACGATACCGCATTGATACCAATTAATGTCGGACCCAATTTCGAAGATCAATGGAATTGGAAAATCATTTATAATAACAGCTAAAAACTATAATGCTATTCATAAGTCTGAGAGCTGAGACAGGTACTTGAGTAGCAGTGGCGCAAATAGGAAAAATGTTTAGGGGGGGCTCAAGTCCCAAAATTACCAAAACCGGTAAAAATAACTTATTAAGAATAATATACATATTATATTATACTATTATTTTTTGAGGGGGCTTTGAGTTATTTCGGGGGGGCTAAGCCCCCCAAGCCCCCCCTATTTGCGCCACCGTTGAGTAGTCCTATCGTACTAAAAATATAAAAGCAACATAAATACGTTATGTAAATAAACTATTGAAATAGACAAAGCATGGATCATGGAATAAGTTCATACATTTTTAAACTGACCACAATATTATTGTCGGATCTATCGATGAAGAATAATTAACGAAAAAATAAAAATAAACAAACAGGAAAAAAAAACTAACTGTAATAGTATTTCCCGCGGTTCATAAAATGTATCAAAAGTTTTGACTAATAATCGATGACGTTTTAAATATCAGTGATATAAATTTAAAAAAAAGAATATTAAATCAAGAAACCGGAAAGCATAATTTTAATTGGAATGATTTTGGATTAACTATCATAAAATATACTAGGAAAGTAGGGAAAAATGCAAAATGCCAACAAAACTAGTATTATGCACGGATAAGGTTTAACGAGTTCGATGTCAGCCGTTATAGGTGACCGCGCGCGCCATCGTCCGAGGTCAGATCCGTATACGCATATAATATCATCATGTAATGGGTACCTACTACAGTGGCTACAGATAATAATAATAATAATGTTCGTTTATATTTCAAGTGTTCGTATGCACATGATATGCTGCAAACGCATCACACTACACACAGGTAACGCGAATATAAATTCTAATATATTATGCTCACGTCGGTGTACTACCTCAGGTTTTCCACTTTGACGCGACACGATTCGGAAAGCACGTGCCGGTGTTTCGTGACGACTTCTACGGTCCGGCGGCGGACGTGAAGCTGCTGCGACTGGTGTTGATGGCGCTGGTCGTCGGCCTCGTAGTAAGCGGGCGTCAAGCTGTCTTGGAACTCCTCTTGGACCGTCTCCGTCCGGTCCACGTGTTCGGCCCTGAGTTCGATGACGGTCGTGTGCAGCCCGACGCCGTCGGTCCGGTCCTCGTAATAAAAGTCCGTGTCCGAGACGGACGAGCAGCCGGCCGCCGTATCCGTAGCCGACGTAGACAACGTCGACGACGACGACGACGACGACGATGTAGTAGACGATCCGCCGGCACCACAAACGACGACGTCGGCGGCATTCGAGTTGACCACCGACGACGACGCCGCCGCAGCCGCCCGCACACCGGTGCCGTACGAGTCCATCCGAGTCCTGACCTCGACGGCCGGATACCTGGAGCTGATCCTGTGCACGCGCACCTTACGCTTGGAACCGCCCGACTCCAACCGCCGTTGACTGGCCAGCCCTCGGCGTACGCTGTCGGCGGCGGCCGACCGTTCCGACGGCGGAGCCATCACCACGGACATCAGACACCGGACGCTGTCCAACATGACGAATGACGAACTGCGCACGACTGCCGACCCGATCCCGGGGCGCCCGAACACGGTAGTTGCAGGTATACACAATTATACCTATAACCTCCCGCCGCCTCCCCGCGTGTCCGGCCGCTGCAGGGTCACCGGAAGTCCGAACAATACTGCGTGTACGGCGCGCAACCGTCGTGCGTGTCTCATTTGCGTTCATTGTGTGCGCGGGCGCAACGCGTTATGTTGTGTATACGACACATTACCCATTTTTATTTTATGATTTATCGTTCTGTGCACTACGACTCGGTGTTTTCGTGTGTTTATTTACCCGGTGCCTCGTCAACGGATTATTTTCTTTTCGTTTCTCCGCCGTCGATTGGCTACCGCGGTTGTGGTATATACTGCAGTAGTTGCGGGTATCCCCGTTTTGAACCTTGAGCGTATTATCAGTGTCGGTCGGACTAATGAGTATACGACGACGTCGACAATTATTGTTGACGATTGTTCATTCAATCGTTGCCACTGTTTTAATTGTCCAAATATAATAATATGCAAACGCGTTGATTATATCACATTCCGTGGACAATAATGTGTTTTATATCTGTCAATGTCACGCTGTTATTTACCGAAAACAATAGATTTTTAACCGCGTCAATGCCGCCAATGTGGCCAAGTGTAGTATGTTTGTTTCTGCGACTATAATATTATATTATTAAAGCCATCGCGTGAATAATTTGATTCATCGTTATAGGTAGTTATTAATATTATATACTATACAAAATATAGGCTAATATTTTTGTTTCGAGGATGGTAGTCGAAAACAATTATATAGATTTTTTCGTCAATCTGCAGTCGAATCGTTAAAGCGATATAAAGAAAAAGGTTGTAGGACACTTTGTACGGTCAACAAGAAAAAATGAAAACCGCGGACAGTTTATACTATATCAGAAAGTAATAAAATGTACATGACGGACAGTTTGTACTATTACAGGTAAAAAAAAAATGTTGAATTTGTTATAAACATACAAAAATATTTAAAAAAATATATGATAATATTATGATTTAGCTGTTATGAAAATAATATGATTTATAACTTATATAATTCATCGGTTCATAAAGGTTTGTAGTAACTTTACCCGTACAAGTCACTTTTGAACACTTCCAACGAATATTGGATTTATTTTTCCTCAAAATGGTATATTCATACCCATTTTTAAAAAACTTTGGATTTAATTTAGTTGTTTGGTTCATTTTATATTATTTTAGAATTTAGAGTGTCAGCAGTTAGTAAGTTATTTAATACTGTGACACCAAACACATGTCTCATACTAATCGCGATCATGATTCGCAATCTAAAGTTTTAATATATTTCCTGTTTATTTATACCGTACAAAACGTCCGCGATCGAATTTTACCAATTTATCATCACCGTACAAAGTGTCCGCGATCGATTTCTACTGTTTTATTTTCACCGTACAAAGTTTCCGCGATATGCAATACTTAAACAATAGATAGTACAAACTGTCCGTTTACCAAAGAAAAATTATAATAACTATCCAGCTGGACTGAAAGTACATTGAATTTATATTCGTGTGAAAAGGATAACGCAAGTATATGGATCCTTGTATGGCTGTATGGATCTTTATTCTACGAGCTGTCAAAATTTAAAAGACTAATTAGGTATACCTATTTATCCATACAAACGCCATCATAACCGTCCCAGAAATGACAGATGTGAACTGTTATTTGTTTTTTTTTTAAATTTATCAAACAAAGAAAGATTACTCTAAATATTTAAAACCTTATTATTACAATAATATTATTATTGTTGAACTAAGTGTATTCTTTATTGTCAAAACAATATATACTTAAAAACTTCGAGTAAAAGGTGATATATTAGAAAGCTATAGAAATAGCTTAATAAATCACAGATTGTCACTGCAGTAGTTATACATTGTTTACTTGAATACCAACATTCTACCTAAAACTGTACATCTATTAAATTCGAACTCAACATTTAAAATACATTTATACAGTGGTACGTTTAAAATAAAGCAATTTATTGTGAGTTTGAATAACGTTAAAATTAATAATTTGATAGAAAAATATTTCGAATTTTATGTCGCGCACATTGTGAGTATATTATATTTCAGTGTACCTGTATACCTATATTAGATTAATTTATTATGCAGTATATGTAGGTACTCGTATAATATTTGTATGGTTCATATAATATGAGGGAAATGTCGTAATTTAAATAGGGGGGGACGTTATAGACGTTGGATACGGTACGATGATTACTACCACTAGTTACCAGTCACCACTCGCTCGATTTTCAAATGTACGGTTTTGATAATTTATTATTAATGATATTTTTAATAACATAATATACTATTCATATTATGAACCTTATAAAACGACTTAATAACAATAATATGATTTAACCGGGTTTAAAAACGTGGTTACCTACAACTGGTCAATAATGCGAACTATACGATTCTAAAATTATCTAATAGTTAACTATTAGGGACTAACGAATATTTTTCCTTTTTCCAAGAGTTTTGTTGAATGAAAAGTTTGGTAGCACCGTAGCATAAGATTTTAATATTATGTTCACAATGTTATACAAATGCGTTTTTAAACAAAATTGCTTAAAGAAAATAAATAACACGCACCGTTAAATTAATAAAATAATATCATACCTTTTGATACGTATAATGTTTAGGTAAGTGTCACTACACGTCTACCACAGTACACAACGCGATTGCATTTAGGTACACATGCAATTTACACGTTGGTTCAATAAACGTGCTGCGATATTTGATACGCGGCAGTGCGTTAAAAAAAAAAAAAAGGTAAATACATTAGATATATTATACACGATAATTCACTTAGGTAGGTAAGAGTTTTCTAGAATATAATAGCTAAGAGTTATAATAGCGCAGTTCTGCGGCGGCATAAAGAAGTTATCATCATCGCTATAATATGATATTACCGACACTGAGAATATTAATATCAAACGTCTTGTAGGTACTTTGTAGTAAATCTTTCTTTTCGTCTATTGACCAAATAATGTATATAGCACATTAGAATCCTTTTGTGGTCATACTCTGATAACAGAATGAGAATTTTTCACGGTGCACATGCCTATACCGTCTAATATTATTTACGAACGCGTGATTTGCACTTGACGCGCAAGTGTGAGGGCATTAATTGATGTTTTCAGCCAACTCAGTATCATATTGCACACACACGAGTCATTATCATATATACATGATATACATATAATATCATATATAATAATCGACGTATTATTATATTATTGATGTTCGCAGGATTCACTTTCGCCCGTGTCCGAATATAATGTGTTTGGTGAGCTTATATGAAATTCCGAAGGTAAATAACTAGAAAAGTGAACGTATAAAATATTTACGAATACCATACGAGATTATAATATTGTACTTCACTAGTGCACGTTTCCTTCTGATTTCCGAACTAATGCGCGCGAATTCTGTTAATCACATAGCCGTCTACCGTTGGAATTATATGGTAGATATAATAGTATACCTACTATTATAGTAAAATATAGTATGTAAACGCGGCTAGCATACCATCAACCTACATGTAACAATAATAATATACTATACGTTTTAACAACGCGATATTTACCAACATGGCAATATAGGTATAGAATTCAGATTAGATTTAAAGTCGCACTGGCATTGTGTTGTGTTCTTTAATCAATTTTGCTGGAGAACAAAAGTATAATAATTTTTTTCATTTTGTGTACAAAATTATATTATAAACAGAATTTCTTTTTCGCTTAATCAAAATATAATAGATGATATGTACATTGTATACTTATCGGAACTATAACTGATAATAACGCGAATTATGCCGTGTACAATGTTATGGAAATTTATTTAACTATGTTAATTTTATCCTATATAGACGCCGCTTACTTTGACGAATTTTTGTTTATTTTTGTATAGAAATTATTATCGTATTGATTATTGATATGGGCTTGTCAGAAAATTTATATAATTGTTATCATCAAGATAAAATTTTGATGAAAATTGTCATTAACCATTATGGACAACCATCTTATTTTTCAAGCTCTATCACTTTCCATTTTTTTTTTAGTTTTTTTTTTTTTAGTAGATTTACCAATTTTATATTAGATTTATTATTAGGTACTAGTTAATACCTCCATCTACGATAAATACAAATCATGTAAAGTGGCAAGAAATACATGTTTTGGGCCTTATTTTATTAATAGATTTTTGAATATGCGAATATGAAGCTATAATAAAGCATACAAAATTGATTTTAAAAACGAACTTTTTTATGACTATAATGCATGCCTTTTCGTAAACGTATAGCAAGTTTTATAATTCGCAAGATACTCCTTCCCCCGTTCCTATAAAATTATGTACAATTAAAAATACATAAAAACGGCCATGCTACAGTATAACACGACTTATTAAAATTAAAATTTTTTATTGACTTATTACAAATGTATATACAATATACATATTTACTATAATTTATCGTACCTAAAGGAAATATGTATACATTGTATTACTTGTTCTATACGTGCTAACTGTTAATTTTTTGCATCTTGGCGTCATGTTAAATAACTTCGAATAGTGAATACTTACTATTCATTTATTCAACTTCTATTACAGGAGGTATATGATATGGTCTAAACCATTTAAGAATTATTGAGAAATACCAATAATTAAGCTAACAAAAATACACTACTAAATGGATACCTATGCATTATATAATAGTCATATACATCAATACATATTACTGCAAACAATATAAATCAAAGGCGTTAACTTTAGGAATTTATAAAATATAATTTAAAATAAAGATTATTGAAGTATAGTTTTGGAAAATTTAATCGAATTACTTCATTTAGATTATAATAATTCACTATAAATTAACTTTATAGAAGTAGATTAAAACATGATCTTTTTCAAATTTTGTAAAAAAAAAATATTATTTTTTATAATATAATATAGTGTTATTGACCTATACTCTCAAAAAATTCTGTGGACACCATTGTTTAAAACACTAACGAATTCACAAAACAATACAATCGTCGTATCTCGTATATGTTGTACTTACAGAAGATATAATATATGAAATAAGAAATCGTGTACCGATCTCACTAGATCATTTAATGCTTTTCGATTACTATAATAAAATACAGCAGCGGCATCGTCTGTGCGGTTAACCGGCTTTGTTTACTTTTGGTATTATTTCTCAATCCATCGCGACCTAACCCACGACAACTATTATAACAGTCGTAACGATAGTACTACAGTTGTATATTATGATGAGACGTTCGGTGCCTATGACGACGATAATATTCGAGTTGTGGTCGCAAGAGTATACCGGGCAATAGCTGTATCATATTATTATTATATTTTACCAAGTACGGACGAAGACACGATGCGCGGTGGGGTCGAGGTTATGGTCGAGACCGAAAACGAAAACCAATATTATAACGTGCGTGTATAACGACTGCGTCAGTGCATCGCTGTTCGGCTGGTGCTCTGACTGCTCTGAGTCACGGACATAACCGAAAAAGTGAAACGCGGCGCGGTGAACTCGCGGCTCCAGGGCAACAAATCGAGTAAAAGATTAAAAAAAAAAAACCGCGAACGCCGACGACTGTGTGCACGCGTGGTTGACCTTATACACGAAACCGACGGCGTATAACCGTCGTCCGACGAGATAATTTGGATCTCTTTTCTCTGCCCGCCAACAAAGGCGACGTTGTTTCGTTTCTCGCTTTTACGATTTGATTTTTATATTTTTGCGTTCGCCTTTTGCCCCTATGGGAAATATCATTACGATGGTCGCAGTGTTAGTAAAACACAGGCGAAATCGACTTTTCGAGTGCCGGGGTGCGTTGCTCATCGTTTGTCCAGCGCGCGGAACCGATATCACAGCTGTGCACATCGCGTAACACGCACACGATATTCACATGGCCACGAGACCTAAACGGCAGTAATTAGCATGGACTACATGTGTCTCATAAAATTTTCTAACAACGAAATCAGAGAAACTTATGAAATGTACTCCACGTACTGAGTGTTTTACCCGAAAGAGAGGCAGAGTGAGACGCACAGCAGCGCAACAACGCGTCCTGGTCGCTATCGCTGCACCTAGACAGATCTCACTCGAATCGGTTGAATTGAAATTGATGAAGTTCAGGATATCATACGATGTTATAATATATTCCATACACTGAACTCTGTACGCGTTCGTGTCGATGTTTTCCATAAAAATCTACAAAATTCTGAAAACGCGACGAAGTAGGTCGACATTGTTCGATGTACATATAATGTATATGATATTATATGCTGTACTCCACAACGGTCATAAATTGCCTGGAACCAGAAATTCCAATTACCAGTTTCCATTTCTTCCAGCAGATGTGTTTTAATTTTTTTATTTTTACCTTCCAGCGTCTTTTCCCATATTCCGGTTTACTGGCGATTCGATTTCTTCGACCCACATCTTGAGTAAATATCGAACCAACATAATGATAATCATATATAGTTTACGACTCGTCGAGTCCGGAGTGCATATTATTATATTATTATTGTATAGGAAGGTCGGCACTCGGCGGGTTGTTTAGAGATTGCTAATTAGACATTATAAACATTCATAGTTTATTATTTTTTTTCGATATAGACGTTACTATCAAATCGGCGTTAGCTAATTGAATTCGTTAATATTACAATTAAATAACACGATGATTTTTTTTCAATGGCGTATTAGCGTATTGTATCTATCTAATAATATTATGTAAGTACTCTAATTCGGTATTTTGTAAGATCATTATAATATAAGCTCTATGATTATTTCGATGTTCCTCAACGCTATAAGTATTACCAACACTTCATCTGTGTTTTTGTAGTTTTTTTTAACTAATATTTTTATTAAAAAATTCTAATTAAATTTTAGGTAATTTAAGGTAACATAGGTGAATGGTTTTTAGAAATCATCTGAATCATTCGGTATAAATACAAAGAATGAATTACTAGCTACGATATTTTATTATCTGATTATAAACGAAAACCAGTCTTCTGTGTGCGTTATAGATCATTAAACTCGACTGTAAATGTTTTTAGTCATAGTATAGTGAAATCATGACAATAAACTGATAAGTTTACACAGTCAGTACCTATATAATATTAATATATATTAAATACTATATTTTAATATTGGCACAAATACATTAATTAACTTTGACAGTACTTATCATTGAATTCAATTTTTATATGTCATTTTTATAAAACATAATTGATTGAAAAATGGACATTATACACATTAAATTTAGATAATACTGTAGATGATTTGAATCCAGATTAATGAACGAAACATATTCTTTCATTAAAACCCATAATTATCAAAGTCTTGATGGTAATTTGATGAATATGGGGCATTGATTAAAATATAAAACGTTTTAAAATATTTACACTAATAAAACTCTAAAGTACGTCTTAATCATTCGATATTTGAGTTTTTTTATTATGTCTTAATAATATGAAACAGAAGGAAGTTTTAAAATACGCGTGTTTAATATTATATATCCCTTTGATCCTTATTATGTGAATTCCGCGCCAGATTATGTTGATTATTTATGACTAGCGACGATGTTGGAACAAAAGAATGTAAACATTAATCGATTGGTTTAGGAAAACACAATAAAAACGGGTCTTTGGGGTTAATGAAATACAATTTGAACAATGATCAATTCAATTTGTTTCGTTTGACAGAATTGCATTGGCCATTGATTTATTGCAAATCCGGGATTGTTATATTTTAATTTTGTTGGCTCATGTCACACACTGTTTCCGGTTAAAGTAGACTTTCCAATACTCCTCTTGTTCACACTTTACTTCATCACATTAAATTATTGGTAAACAATAAAATTGGAATTATATGTATTTCCAATTGATTTATAAATTTAATATTGTATTTTACATTATTTATACCTTTTTACCATAATAATTTCGAGGCTATGAGCAATTATTATTTTGAGTTAATCAATTTTATATACTACATAGGACATGTATGTATATTATATTGGTATATTAAAAGTTATTTTTTCAAAAATACTTAATGTTCGTATTTTTGAAGTTATAAATATCTTATGTTATAAATAAATAATTTAAAAAACAATTTTATATTTACATTTATGTATAAACCTATTTTATGTTTAATATATGACTCATTATTTCCATAATGCTGTTATTATTATTTATTTACAAATATGAAAATATCGCGATGCAAAAATGAAATAAATCAATACAACTAAATCGTGTATACATTACGATTTGTATGACGGGTATCAGAATATTTCTTATATGTTTATAGCAAAGAAGATATTAATCATTTGGAATTTTGTACGATTATGGAAACTTGGTGAAGTAGGTATATACGATCGTCAATAAATAACGAGATGATGTTCGTTATGAATTATAACTTGTAGATAATTTTCTATCCATATAGTATAAATTTATCATGCGTGTTAAAAAAAAAAAAATACACAAAAAAAAGTAATTAACTTAATAATTGTAAGTTCTCCTTTGGTTCCCAGTAAATAAATAGTATATATATTCTTCATAGAAAGCTGTTGACATTTTATCATGTGACTCCATATGAAACATTGACTGTCAAGAGCCCCCGAGTGAAATTTGTGTCATCTGTTGGTCTGAAAGAAAGCGGTCCTGGTAGATTTGCCTCGGGGTCATCAGCTTCACCCCGCCGACTTTCCCACTGTCTAATGCGTCTAATGGAATAATTGATAGTAATGATAACCTTCAAAACGTCTGCTTACTAATAAAGTATTATACTGTAATCATTAAAAAATTGTTGTTGCAGCCGTCCGGAATTTGCAGATTTTAATTAAATATTTTAATGTGTTTACACGAGTAATAAAATGGTAATACGCATATTTTTGAAAAATCTTTATTGTAACTACGATTATAACAAAAAGAAAGTGATACCTATTTATGATTATGTATTTGTGTTTCATCATCATTTATATATTGAATAATTAATACATCCACTTTTTGAATATAGATGTAAGTGTAATATGATATATAATGCTCATGACAGTAATGTTAACAATCATTATAAATTACTGTTTTATCAAGCTACCTAAAATTTTATATTTTTATGTTTACAATAAGCTGTTTGTCTACTGAACAAACAAAATTTTCAAAGTAATTATTTATTTTAATTCTTAAATTATGTCGTTTAGATGTTTAACCACCGATTCTTATACAACTATATTAATTATTAATACCTAATAAATAATAATTAACTCCATTTTGCAATTTAAAGTAATTAAAGTAACTAGTAAGTAAGACACTAAGATTATATAAGTATAGTACAGATAAAAGATAATATACGTAGGTATATCTTAAATATTTTATATTTGGGTTAATCTATTTTAAATTTTTTATAAGTTTAGAATTTTGAAATAATTGTCTACATCATAGAAATTTTCTACGATGCTAAATATTTTTAGAATCTGAGCGGAACGTTGAATGTATCGGTATTTGGTTTTTTGCTTTCTTTTAGAGCAATAAAAATACTTCAATCTTAAATTTCCAGTATATTAACAGGTAGAAAATTGTATCTCGTTGGTACTTAAAATTCTTTGTACTTTTCTTTCTTAATTATTAGGGAAAAAGTATAAAATTATATATATTTGTTAATGGATAACGAGAATATTTACGCCGTTTACGGAACACACATTTTAGACAAAATCGATTTTATTGTTTTTTTGTAAATAATAAAAAACTTATTATCGTATATATTTAAAATGTATACTAAATAATTATAATACAACCTTCTAGACTATAATTTTTAAAATATTTTGATTCTTTTTTAGCTATTTGTAGAAATTTAGATTTTTCGCCTTTTTTATTAATGTTGATAAAAATTTGTATGCTCTGTCAGTAAGTTTGAAAATATAATCCAAGAATCTTCATAATATTATGTAACTTATTTTAGTTACTTAGTTTTTACTGAAATTAAAAGAGAGGAGGGTAAATTATCATTACATTTGTATAAGTGTTAGAAGATGGCATTTTGACAAAATCGAATACATACATATAAAATAACAACATTTGTTAAAATCATGAACAATGAGCATACTATACAAATTGTTTTGTAATAAAACTTTTTTAATTTTTATAGGTTAGATATTTAAAAATCGAATACAAAGTACCTAATTTGTAAACTACCACACATTCTTATATTATTTTTTATTCTTACATCATGTTATTACTGATAGATAAATAATATTATAAATATTTTTAGAAATGTATGTTAACGGTCCCCGCTCAGAATTGTTGTTTATGTACAATATAATATAATGATAGTAATATTGTTTTAAAATTTTACACATCTATTACAGTAATGTAATATTCAATGACGAAGTACACTTAATATTTACTATACAGCCATGTTACCTCCGTTTTTTTTAAAAAAATATGATAGCAACAATTTTTTTACCATCACAGTAAAATAAAAAAAAGCGGGTAAGTGAGTATCGCTCTGCTGTACATTAGGGGGTGGGATGGACCTCGGACTAGGGAAGGTTAAATTTGAATGCAATGATAGGTATCATTGTATACGAAAAACGATTCTGAACGGAGATGATTTGTCAGTCTAGGATAATATATAATACTAAAATATTGTAATATATTCTACTTTGAAACTAATTCAAACATTTAAGTAAAAGTTTCAAGATCTTACGTTTAGTAATTTTTTAAAAATAACAAAAATCGAAAATTATTTATTAGTAAAAAGTTATTTTACACGTGTATTTTTAATTTCAAATTAAAATTAAAACTTTAAACACTTGTAAAATTTTTTAAATTGAACAATCCTCAAACTTTTTTATAATTATTCTAAGCTTAACTTATGGACAGCATAGTATTAAATTTTCAATTCTTAGCTTTTGATAGAAAAATATTTATAAATTTTTAACTACCAAATAGTGAAAAATATTCATGATTTTGACGAATTTTTGTCAATATTTGAACTTCAAATGCTAATAAAAAAAAATTGTGCCTATGTATTTTTATAATTTTTGAATGAGAGTTAGAACAAGTTATGTGGACCCTTCAATTAAATTTTCAAGTAATTTGTCCCAGCTAATTTTTTTTTATCAACATTTATAAAAAAAAAATTTAAAAAAATTGAAAATTTCAATTGTCTATAAATAGCTCAAAAAAAGTCAAAATGTTTTGAAAATCAAATCACGTAAAGAAAATGGCAATCTAAATAACTGGTAAAATTTTCAAGTATTTACGACTTATACTGTTTGAATAACAACAAATATCAAAAATCGTTTGAGGCTAAACCGTTATTTAACGCGGTATTGTAAAAATTTAAATTTCAAACACTCATAAAAATTTTTTGTCTGAATCCGGTTGAGTTTTTTTTCCAGATATTTGAAGAAAAATGTATGGAGAACCTTGTACCAAATTTTCAAAACTTAGTTGTAAAAGAAAAAAATTTTACGATTTTTCAACCACAAAATTACTTGCAAATTTTCGCAATTTTGACATATTTCGTATAAATTCGAACTTTAAGCACTTATAAAAAAAAATTGTGACTAACGATTTCGGATTTTTTTTTATCACTTTAAGAACAACTCATAAGAAACCTCGCATTAAATTTTTAAGATTTTCTGGCCGGCCAAAAAATTTTTATCGTTATTTTAAAAAAAAATACTAAAAAAAATTAAAAATTTCAATTGTCTATAAATAGCTCAAAAAAAGTCTAAATTCTTTGAAAATTTAACTGTGTATGGAGAACGCTAATATAAACATTTTGTGAAAATTTCAAGTGTTTACATCGATTAGTTTTTGAGTTATAGCAAAATAAAAAATTCGATTTTGCCGAAAACTGGTTTTGCGTAAAAATTCCCGTTTTTCTGTCATTTTTTTTTTGTTTTTCTCGATTTTTTTGAAAACTGTTGGAAAATGTTTACTTTTCACCTCTATAATGCACCAAGGATATCCACTTTGCCATCGGAAACCACCCCCAAAGTTTGAAATTGAAGCATTATTTCGACTAGTTATGCTGTACACAGACACAAAAACAAAAAAAAAAAAAAAAAAAAAAAAAAAACACACATCATTGTAAAATCAACACTCCGTTCAGAATCTAAAAGAGAAATGCTAGGAAATATTATGCTGTCATCTTGGACATCATAAAAGTTTAATATTGAATACATTATGTATCATGCATGAACTAATGCTTAATTTCACACACGTATTTTTGTGTTAAACGCGTGTTTAACAAAATTAGAGATGGTTCCAGCAGTGTTGCAAATATTGACGAATGGGTATGTCATATTTAAAAGGTTAATTTACTGCAGAGAAATTGGTAAATAAATTCAACTAAACCCTATGAAAAATATATATGCATTCTATTAATACAGAATCAAAACTATTCAATGAATTTAGAAATTTGATATATTATATATAGACCTATAAGTGATATTAATGTGTAAATATATTACTGCATTATCATGTTTTTTGTTGTATTACATAACATAGATTATAATATTATCGTATACAAGCTTTTAAATAAATTTGAATATTTTATTTAAGTCAAGATGGACATAATATGCTTAATATACTTGTATATAAATATATAATTTAAGTATTTATGTATATATTTATATGTTTAATAATATAAAAATGTGTCAACACCTACTTTTTTCTTAAATTAGTAAGACATTAACTTTTATATCTAAAAACTAAATACAATTCAAATGAAAACTAATAATAAGAGTTGTGGTCATATAATACGATGTTTACTGAATAATTTAACTTTTAATTTATGTAATGAATGTAATCGTAATGAAGTAATAAATAATAATATTTGCTGTTAGGTATATGTCTAAATAGTAAATTAATATTATAGTAAGTGTATATTATTAAGTATAATGTATATTTATATATGATGTACAATTAAATGGTTATTACGTATTATTAATTAGCATAGGTAATATTTACAGAAAATGGTTTAATATTGAAAAAAAATGTCTTTAGAAGAAGTTACCCATTACAAAACTCCTATAAGATTTCAGATTAAAACTATTAAAATGATTACACGGTGAATAGGTCACACTAATTGGTGAGGGGGAGGGTTAGATTACCAAGATTTGTTTGTTAGTTTTTTAGTGATTATTAAAATAATTATAGTAACGAAAATAAGATTTTCTGTAAATCGCAAATTTTTTAAACTTGGATCTATACATAAAATAATAAAAAAAATCCAGTCTAACTGAATTGAAAGTACAAAATAAAATTATAAGTTCTTGTCGTTTATTTGAATTACAAATTATGATCAATTATCACAATATAATCGTACCTATGTGAAATATTTTCCATAAGAAGTACAATTTCAGACAAAAAATAGAACCTATTACTTAGTGTTAGATACATGTCATGTCACTTCATTCAACATTAGAAATATGAATTATAGTAATTTGGTATTAAATTTAATGACTTTGATAAGCATCGCTAAACATTTCATAAACGATAGTGAGTTGAACTTTAAAATTATTTAACACTTTAACAGTGCGATTTTTTTTTATATTTAGAGAAAGTATTGAAAATAAATGACTATAATAAAAAATATAGCCTTGAAATTTTCGAGTATTTGTTCTATTCATAAGGGTGCTTAAGCTCTGTATTTTTTGGGCATTTAAAATTATAATTAATTATAAGCTTATTGATTATTTTGAGAAAAAAATATTGAACGGCAATTTAAAATTGTATTAGTGTATTATATTTTTATAATCTTCAAATTTTGAGTTACTATATATAGTAAAAATGGTTATATGGTATTTTTGAGTAGAGTGTAATTTGAAGGTTTCATTTATCTATTAATCGGTAAAACTGTTTAAATATAATACTTTGATGTCTAATGACAAGCCATGTTTGGTTTTCTTTTATTTATAGATGTAGATGTTTAATACATAAACGCAAACAATATTTGGAGATGCTAATACACCTAATCGCGTCATTCATAGTAGTTGCAGTACCCCCAAAACACTATTATTCATATTCAAAACATTTTTATACTTAAATATAGGTAACATAGAACCTATTTTAAGATTTTGTTATTAAATTGACAGTTGAAATGTTTTTGTTATTATAATGAAATCGTCGAATATCATGTGTTTGTTATGTATTTCATTGATTAAAATTAACCTTAATTTTATTAAAATTCAAAAAATTCCATCTTAAAGTTAAATATAAAAATGTAGTATATTTTTATATTAATATTAAAAATTTTAATGTTTATCAAAATGTTTTTAATAGAAATTATTAATTATTTTTTTTTGCTGTATTTGCTATAAAAGTTATTTAAATTCAAAATTGTATATTTTTACTTTTAAGATAATAAAATAGTTTTTTTTTATCAATTTTAAATTTTGGCAAGATTTTTGCATAATTTGAGTGAATTAAACTCAGAAAGGCTACATTGATATAGATTTGGAATAAAAAATTAATTTGAATTAGTTTAGAACTTTAAACTAATGTAGTAATGTCTCCATATCATCATTTATGTTACAAACTTACACGTATAATGTATATGTGTTAAAAAAGTGTTTAAATTATTTAAATACATAGTCAAAAACTAGCTTTTAGCCACCAAATAATAAAAAATAAAAATATCCAAATATTTAAATTACTTCCAAAGTCAAGAATACTTAATACTGATGTCAATAACACAATATGCATAATATACAGTTCAAAGTGCTTTTATAATATTCTATACTATAAGACGATACATTTGTACTTAGTTAAGTTTTAGTCATAAATTGAAACTTACATTTGGAAAGTGAACTTTTATCTGGATTTTAGATCCGTTGAAATAAATATCACGTTATCACAACTAAACTTCACCAACACGAAAAAAATCAAAAAATTAAAATTAAATAAATAAATTTAATAGGTTTTAATTTACGTTAAAGAAGAAAAACAAAAACAAAAATATCAATGAAAAATCACCCTATTCATCACAATAAATACTGAAAATAATACGATTAAAAAAAAAAAACTGTCTGAGCGCATTCGAAGTTAACGGACAAGTGTGTCAGGCAAAACAATAAGACGGTATAGCGTATGGTTGTTGATAGCGGTTGCGGCATCGTCCATTTCTCCGAAGGAAGTTCCCTCTCACTGTCGGTCGGTTAAGGTTGAGGTCGTTAAGTAATGAAATTATTAATATCAGTCAACGATCTTTCTTTTTTCCGCAGACTAGTTTTAAACGTACCAGGATTAATGAAAAAAATAATGAGATGTCTTGGTGTCAATGTAGTAAATAATAGTTAGATTAGAGCCAACAAGTTAAGAATACAAAATACAATTGGCATAAAATATCAAGAATACAACTTTGAATGTTAATACGATACAACTTGAATTAATATTGGCACCAATCAACGATACAGGAATTCATAGGTTTAAAATCTACTCAAGTTTCTTATTATTAATCATTGTAAAATTTAATATCTTGTACCTATTTCTTATCATATTTTTTACATCGATTGTGATTTTATGAATAATAAAAAAACTAACTAAATAGTAAATAAACACTGCATATATTTACTTTACCAGAAACTTGTAAATATTTTCTCTGTTTTTCAATAAAAAATTTTCAAAGCAATAGTAAGTCGATAAGTACACATTATATAACTAATAATAACGACCATCTGCGGCTAATTCGTCTTTTTTTCAATAAATGTATAATAAAGTACCTATATAAACATTTAATTATTCTTATTAAATAACAAGTAAAATTAAACTGTTTTAATTTTTAGGTTTTATTATCTTAAGTTTATCATAACTATTGTTATAAAAATATAATGAAAATCGAATTAAAAGTTGTCCTTAATAAATAATAATTATGTAATTGTGACGCAATATAATAATAATAATAAAATATAAAATTAATATATAATAAATGCTTAGATTCTAATTATAAATAATCGAAGCCTTTATATTTTTTATGGATTGTAGTCTTTAGATTGTTATAATTTATAATAATATTAATGTTATACTACAAAAATAATCAGTTCATCTTTGAGTTGAATCGAATTAATATGTAATTTAATAATTGGTTAATGTACGTAATTTTTTTCTGAAATCTACGAAATTAGAAATTTCTAACCGCTGTTAGATAGTAGGAAAAAAAGTTGTTTATAAATAATTATTAACAGGAATCAAGTAATAATAAATTATTGTATATTTAAAAATGCTTAAATGCATCAGTAAAACTTGGGAATAATATTATTATACTTTACCTCACAAAATTGTTTATAAATACTTGTAATAATAATATATTACTTCAATAATACTGGATTATGTAAAATCTAAAAACAAATTAAATTAAATATTATTAGGAATGAATCCAAATTATATACCTATTGTTATTTATTAAGAAAGTTATTTTTATTAACCTTACATTTATTGTAATAATTAATTATATATTTATGTATTTATGTTATTTTTATCACAGTAACTGAATCTAATATTATTATTGCTGAGCTACCAGTAATTATTCAAAAATATCAAATAAATAAAATACTAAAATAAGCTTAAGACACCAATTTATAAAAATATTGCACATTATTAATAATGTCGAATATAGTACAAACTACAAATCATCCTAAATCTTGTTCATTTTACAATTCATCCAAACTAGATCATATTTTTAAAAACATAATAGAAACTTAATAAAGGTACCTATCTACATAATGAAAATGAGCCGTTCTACTTTATATAAACCGTGTTCACTGAATTTGAAAATTAGGTAGTCGAAAATTAGTATTCCACATACTATGTTAAAAACATAGGACTTTATTTTATTAATTTAAATAATACGAATTCTTATGGTTGTTTCTATTTATAAAATTAATGATTATATTAATATTTTATTCATCTGTTAGATCATTAAATGTTAATTATCCATACTGAACTATTTAATTTTAAATGATACTAATTTATATGATTTTGAAATGTATTCACATTTCACTTACTCAGTGAGCCAGTAACCATACTCTTTCAAGAGATTGAGATAATGTAATAAATACATAAAAAATGGTCTAAGGTTAACAAAATTGTTGAATATGCAAAATACTTAATACTCAATTATTGGTTATACGTAATTTGTACGTGATTAATAGTTATATATCTATACATTATTATTTATTTAAGTAAATATTTTCGCATTAAGTTTCCAATTTATAACTTACAAAGTTTGGAATAACTAATGTGTATAGTTATTTATAATACGTTTCCTAATATTTCTATAGAATATAGATGGATTTAAATATTATTACTATAAAAAATATACATAAATATTGAAATTTTTCACGGTCCGACTATAGATCACTTTTATTATTATAAGAATATAAGATCAGGATACCTTCATAAGTAGTTGTATAAATATGTCTATAAAAAAAAACCACTTGATTAAATAAGTATATTATTTAGAGTGTGAACCATAATGTTTATGACGGCATATGAATTCTTGAATCATAAAATGTAAAACGTCAGAAGATATCTGTATACTTTCACGAATAAAATAAGTATAATTACCTACTTATACTTTTGTATTAAATCCATTAAAAAAGGAAATTGTGATTTAAACTTAATTTTTATAATTGTTTTTTTTCCCCCAATTGTATGATAAAATATAAATAAAAATTACTCATTCATTTTAAATAACATTTTAGGAGCATGAACAACATTAAATACAGCTTTTAAATATTTTGATAAACGTTTAAAGTTCCAGAATTTATTAGTCTATAAGTTATTACCTAATTACCTATAAGTATTATATTATATGTTATATATTTTAAGTATTTTTTGAAGTATACATAGGTATATACAACGATTTTAAATACCGAATTATTATAATGTTATGTTTCTTATGTTAAATTGATGTTATTCTGCATATATAAAAATCTTCTCAGTAATGTATTTTAGTGTTTATCAAAAAATTATTTTTTTAAATTAATATTCAAAAAAGTTTAATTAGATATATATTATATTTTTAATGAATATAATTTTTTTTGATAAATAAATTTTAAAGAAAAAATATTCCTCTGATACATATCTATAGTATTAAATTAATATTATTTAAGGTAGAAGTTGTAATTGAATAATGCACATTGCACATGTACTATTATATACATTAGTATCTACCTATAGCCTATATATACCTAATATACCTATAGATATTATACATTGATAATATTAAAATATTGCATATATTTTATTTATTCTAATGAATAGACTAATAGACATCACATATAAATATTATTTTTACATTTACATGCGATGTATTGATGTCAAAAGTGAATATATTTCATAATACTTATTTAACAATTAATAAATAATAGACATGGCACCACATACTTTTTAACTTTAATTTGAAAAACAGATTTAATTAAAGATATAAATGACAATGGAATTACAAAATGATACTAAATTAGCATTTTCAACCGTAACAAAGAATTTATTATGTATAAAAAACCTCGAAAAATACTTAATTTATATGGTTTTTTATGAAATTGTATTTCCAAAGAAATACATAATATTACTATTTGTCATTGATCTTTCAAGAAATTAAAATGTGAAATAGGATTTAACAAAGGAGTATGTTACATTTTTGTTCAATATTTTGTTGTATATACTATTTAGTGATTCAGATACGAGATACCTACTATAGAATTTCATTTTATTATATCAATAGTTGTTGTGTATAAACACTATAAACATATGTAGTATGTATTAATATTGTATATATAAATTATAAATATTATTGGTAGGTATAGTGAACTTTAGTGTAGAAGGTAATGTAATATACCTACTACAATCTACTTGTCAGTTATCACGATAGTCGTTATGGATCTGAAACCACAAAATTACTGATACTTGAACGGCTGTGCATGTTTATCAGTGATTATAGGTGTAACATAATATGTATTTTATATTATAGTAACCACTTATTTGGTTATGACTTATGACTATGAAAGCGAGCTTAATATCGAGAGTTAAGTGTAAATGTGTAATGTATATTTAATAATTGTTGGTTTTTTATTTGGTTGAAAACCTAATTCTGGAAAAAATACCTACAAATATATACTACAAGACTACAAATAAATAATAATGTATACTAAGATTTACTTGAGCGTGAGTATGTTTGGTGGTTATTATGTATCTATTCTGATCGTCCAGTTATCATTTATAAGTTATAACTTTATCGGTGTCTTTAAGCTATCTATACAATTTTTGGGAAGTTAGATACAAAAAAATGTGATTTTATAAGCGTATTATTATCATTCGTCATATTTTACTGGGTATTTGTGGTAATAATATTATTTATTTTATATTAGCATAATATTATCGTTTATTATGAAAGTATAAAACTGGTATCAGTGTTGAATAGAGTTTTATATTTTATATTATTGTTGAACAAAAAAAAAAAAAAATCACAGAACTTACTTAAAAATAAGTACCTAACCTAAATAGTAGGTACCTATACAGCATTAATTAATATTTAAATAACATAATTTAGTTTTTTCAGAGATATTAAATAATAATACGACATTTGATGTATGATGAACGACGTATCTATAATACGTGTTTATTGAGATTTTGATTGGAATTAATACATTATTTTATGTTTCAGGGCCGATCCGTCGATGCAAACGAGATTACACAAAAAGTCTAGGCACTTACCTACACGCATTGATATTATTTAGATTTACCTCGTACCTAAGTAATATTCTAAATACATTTGCCATTTGGTACAATAATAAACTTGACCCACACGTATACATTCATGTTTATGACATGTAATCATAAACATTTATGTGATTCAACCGTTAACGATTTTGGCCTGAATTCGGCAAACGACAAAATAATAATAATATCAGAATAAATGACGTTTTAATACATATACGAGTATGTACCATATATTATGTACAATTTTATTTCTGTTTAAAGTAATATTTATATTATTACGGCTGTTGCTAATAACAGTATAATGTTGTACCGCGAGTTAAGAATGTTGAGATAGAAAGATGGTTTGAATATTCGATTTTACCTAAAACCCATTATTACCACATTATTCAACTAAATGCTTGTAAAATTTAAAATTAATTGTATCTTTTAAAAAAATGAAAACAATACTCAATATTTAGAGCAGTGATTCTCAACCTTTTTAAAACTTTCACCCCCCTGAGAAACAAAATATTTTTCAACGCCCCCTCCCCACTACATTAAAATAAAAATAAAAATAGTAAAAATTAAAATTTTATAATTGAATAATAAATAAATAATGTAAATAAAATGTAAATATAATATTTAAATATAATTTAAGAGGATAATTTAAATGTTCTGCAATGTATTGATTATTGAGATGGTTGTACTTGGTGATTCAAAGTCAATTTTTTTACGTTTGGTTCAAAATTTGTGAGACGGAGGCGTAAGTCTTCTCTTTTGACGATATTAAGTAGATTTGTTTTTTTCGTTATTTGATCTGTCACCGCATTGAATCATTGCTTGATGAAGTAAGTGGAAGGGAAGCAATAAATTAATAATTTTTGTACAACAGTCTACAGTTCAGGATAGATTTGACTGTTGGTAGATTGAAGCCAAAATCGATTAAAATGAAAACAATTAAATTAAACTTTTGTGCGTTGCTTTTTAATTTTAATTTTTGTTCGGTTTTTACGTTTTAATGTAAATACTATTACACACTCGTCACCATCCTGCAGCCCTAACCTCGCTCATCCCCCTTACCACCTAAAACGAGCTCAATACCCCTCAGTACTCCTTCATCAATCATCACCCATCAGAGGACACTGATTTAGAGTATTTAGACTTAGACCTTGACACTATTTGAATTATATATTTTTAACATAATATTTTTAAATGTATCTATCTTAATAATTCTCAAGATTATAAAGGCTATTGGGTATACCTAGACCATACCTAGGTACGCAGGTTGTGGTACCATATATGGTAAATATAAAATAAATATAAATAGATATGTATTGTTCTATTTAATTATTATTTCGTATAAAATTTCGTTCTGTTTTAAGTTTTTTGGATGGAAATATTTGAGTGCATTTATTGGCTAATCGTCATATTATGATTAAATTAATGTAGCAATTATGATGTATATTTATTATAATACAGGTTGATACCTATATGAGTACAGTAAGACTGTAGAAAAATTCGTGTTACTCAGTGGTGTATTGGTGAAATCATTTTTGGGTATAGTGTATACGCACTTTAAGCTATATTTTATTGCAAAAAAAAAAATGATCTCGCTACGCTCGAAATATTACTTACCTACATATAATAGATTATAAACTACATTAAATAATTTGTACTATAATCTTCGCTTTTTATATTTTTATACACAGTATTTCAGTTTGTATGTTAATTGTTAAAATACTTTTAACTATTATTCAGACACTCAATCGATACAATTTTTGATTTTAAAATAGTGATGTCTTTCAAAAATTAATCATATATCTAAAAAGTATCAAATTCTAGACAAATATTAATATATCTATAATCGTGGTAATAGTGCCATATTGTATACAAAAAATATTCTCGATTAATTTGTGATATCAACAAAACTATTCAATAATAAAATTAAAAATATATTATCAATATGACAGTAGTCTGATCGACAAATACGTTTTGGGTATACGCCGTATACCCTCCAATACACAACTGGTGTTCCTAGAAAAATAAATTCTATCCACTCATCTACGAGTACATTGTCATTTTCCAGTGGTTCAAAATTCAAATAAACCAATTTAAAATTTAAATATTTTTCATGTTTGATATTGTTGGGTTGCAATCTATAAAACTAAATAATAAAATAAAAAAAGAATAAAATAATGATAAAGTTTCTAAGTGTGTTATCATTTTATCAATGGGTTAGTAAAAAGGAATTATAGTTTTCTGAGAATAATCCACCGTCGATCAACGAGAAACATATTACTCTAATGCCATCTACATAATAGAAATTATGGCGTTGGCGGCGTACTATCGTGTAAGAATTCTAACTGGTGTACCGTCTTTCAGCTAGAGAGCGGTGTACTATACGTAAAACCTATACGAAATGCGATATTCGTACGGTCTGTAAATATTGTAATAACATGTGTATTTTATAATCTTAATTTATAATAAAAACAAAAACAAAAAAAATATCGAAAAATAATTGAAAAAAATATTTGTCTGTTCGATTCGCCACAGTTCTTTTTAATATTTCATTGGCTTAAATAATTAACTATGTTTGTTTCTATTTCATTGTTGAGCGATTATCAAATAAAATAATTCAACCCTACATGTTTGCATTACAAGAATTTGACAAGTCTATATTATTATATTCGACAAATATATAATATAGCTACTAGCTGTCAAATTAAATTTAGGGTTTTGTAATTAATATATATATATATATATATACTATTGGTATTATCTAAGCATATTATAAGTAATAATGGTCCACAATAGATCGTTATTTTTCTAATATAATTCCGGTGTACCTACTTACTACCACAATGCTGAATATCATTTTATTTAATATTCAATATAAATTTAGTGCTCCATTTATTTCGATATATATCGATATATATACCTATATCTAGTACTATTATACTAAATATTATTGATGATACTTTTTGATTATCCTATTGTAACCTAATATAACTAGTTCTTTAATTATATTTATCTATATTCTACATATTGATCATGTATAATAAATCTACAGCGTCATTAGGTATATTATTGTACCCAATAAGGCAATAACAGTATAACAAAATTGGTTAGGATGTATTTAAGTTACTTATGGGTTATTTTGGGTTTGTTTCACCATTGAGTTTGAGTATAACTATTTGATAACAATGGTCACCAACAAATAAAAGTAATTGACAAGTAATTTAATATTATAAATTAATGATGTGATACAATTGATACAAACGGTCATTTATCCCTATAAATGATTGATTTAACACAGGTTGAAATTCAATAATATAATATTTTAAATTGCCTAAATGTATTAATTGTCGTATTTGAGTATTTGTCTGATTGATTTCCTATTAAAAATATCTTTTGTTCAAGACTCGTAAGATGTACTATCGATCTATTGATATTTTGCGTTATCAAATCACAAACTTAATTGTGTATTTTATTTTAATTATTATAATTTCCAACATATTTATTGATTTACAATATAATTTTTTTGATTTTGTTGTATATGTTGCGGTGGAAGTAAAATTTTCCAAAGTTTAATCTAAAATACATTCTTTTAGGACATCTTGGTTATGACTTATATACGTATAATTAGGCCGTATATTATCAAGGGTCTTCAAACTTTTTTGTTCGAGCACCTAGTATATATATTGACTACAGATGATATAATTTACAATTCACATTCATATAAGTAGGTACTGATGTGATAATTATTTACATGGTTTAATTAAGTCAATTTAAAGTTTAAAGTTTTAAATTGTATTTTATTAAGCCACACCTTGACATTAATATAATTAGTTAGGTATGTTGTTTTATCCGCAATTTATAAATTATAAGATCAAAAAGTATGCTATAGTACTTATTTGTGCTTATAATAAAATGAAATTGAAATTGAATCTGTTAAAAATACTAATTTGTGTTAATGTTTTGACCAAGTCATAATATTATGTCTGTAATTAGTTATTAAACATAATGAAAGTTATTTCCATAAAATGTATAGCTTGTAAAATAATATACCTAACGTGATTTTTAAGTAATTGTTTGTATGTAACGGTTGTGATTTTTATGTAATCACAACTAATTATTTTACACTTTTCAAATGTGATAACAGCATTTTTTCCAATTTCCTTTTACGTAAAATATAATTTAAACCATCACTGATAAAACCTTGACTCATTCACAAAATAAAAAAAAAAGAATGCTGAAATATAAAATGTACGTCGTGTAAACCATAATTGGTAAATTAATAAACACATTATAATATTAGTTTTAATTTAAAGTTAAAATTGTTAACTACATTATTTAATAATATATAATGATATACGTCATATTATAGTTATTAAAAAAAAAAAAAAATGTAACATTTAAATCAATGGATATTAGAGTAAAATGGTTATGGTGCAAGCTATAGAACCAAAATAAACTATGATAATAGATAGAATAAATAATGAAATTATGGCCAAAATTATTTGGTTCAGAATATTATACGTCAGGAAACATTAATAACCATGGAAACAAAGCGTTTTACAACTAATAGCTTCAACCACTAGGCACTATAACATCTATTCGAAACGAAAAGAATTTTTTTCAAACAATTTAAAACGTTTAAAAGGTTTTGTTAAAATATAACTTTTAACATCTTAAAGGCATCAATAAATTTATCAAGGATATATTTTGTAATTAAATAGTATTTTGTTTTTCATTTGTTGAATTTTATCAACAGCTTTGTTTTAGTGCTTAGATTAGATCATAAAACGTAAAGATTTTGTAAAACACTTTTGAATTTTTTAATATCTACATTTTATGCATTTTCTAGTTAATGCAGTGTGATATATTAAATTAAAAAATATTAACAGTGTTTAATTTTAACCAACTTCGGATTTCAGAATAACTTTTTAATAAATCAATATTTTGGAAACTTTTCATAAAAATACTATTAATATTATTTTATTTTATAAAATAATAATTTTGTGTTAGTTAAACATTATAGATACATATAACATATGTATAGTATAAAGCCGCACTTCAAAGTTCTTTTAATAGATTACTTACCATATTGACTATAATTTATAATTTACTATTATTATACTTAATACGTTTTTATTTAAATTTTCGAAATAGAAATATTGTTAAAATTATTTTAGTATAATTGACACTTACTTGGAAGCTAAATGAAGAGCATTGCAACCATCCATATCTTTTTCGGTAGGCTTACATCCCGAGTATCTGATCAACCATTCTATACAAGCTACGTGCCCGTTGATAGACGCTTCGTGTAAAGCTGTATATCCCACACATGATTTCTTGTTCAAATTTCTTATACCGTGGATTTTCAGAAACCTACAAACGAAACTGTAAATATTATATAGACGATAATGAAACAAATATACGATCACTATACGCGTACAGCAAACGCACGTCATCATGTTGATACGATAATACGTTATGAATATATTATTATAAATAATAATAATAATAATCGTTAAATGAGGGAAAATTGAAATTAATTTCGCAAATTCTTATAAATATATTATCCGACCATCGTATCACCTCAGCACTGACAATTGTCCGTTTTTAGCGGCGTAATGTGATCCCATTGCACCACGAGAGTCCTCAGCATGCAGACGTTCAGTGTCGGAGCCGGCTATGAAGCCCAAGAAATTGAAGTCTCCCACCCGGCAGGCACGTAAAACTTCCGCGTCCAGCTGTTTGCTACTGATCAACAGCACTTGTCGGTCGTTGTACATGTACGACGCGCCGGACATGACTGCGGACAACGACGTGAGCGAATCCAACAGAAAAGAACGAAAACGGACGGCGAACAAAACGGAATAAATCCTCTCGGCCGTGGTACAGCGATCTCTGTACAATATATACTATATACACACGCCGCTGTAGAGATGCGTATCGGCGACGGTGACTAACGTTTCGAAACGATTTCGTAACTTTGCCGCGGCCGACGAGCGCGGGCGACTTTTACGGTCTGCGGGATTCCATGTTCGTCGATCGTTGATTTCGATAAAACGCGCGGGATTTAAGCTTTTTCGCGTGTAGAAAAATATGACTGTTTGTATAATAAACGATATCAAAATCGGTATGCGATAAGACGATGAGAGCGAGCTACTAGCCCGTGATTCCCGTTCACAAATAATATCCTAATGAAGAATTATAGAAGAAACGTCTCGTAAAAACTCCCGTTTTATGATCAAATAACATAATACATATATACCGATGGAATACGAACTGCCTCCAAAATCTAGATAGTAATTTGAGTTATTTTTATGTATTGACTAATGCTATAAGACAATAAATCAAATAGTTGCATTATTTTGTATTTTAAGTATATTTTCTGATTTAATTTTTTTCCAGGGATGTTAGATCACTCGAATATATTTTTAACGACAAGCACGCTTAGTTAACTGAAAGCCCACTTCCGAGTATTGATATATAATATACATACGGACTTACCTCTTTTCCTCGTGAGTCGGTAGCGGAGCTGAACAGGGGCCGCAAGAGTCTTCGCACACGTTTTCCAGACTGAACTCGCCGCTGGATATCCCACTGTCGGACATATCGTCATCCGACGACGTGTGTTGTCGGTGCAGGTCTCCTCCTCCTTTGCAGTCGTTCGAGTCCGACGACTTGGGCCGCGTCCAGCCGAGAAGCAGCAACTTCCACAAGCACATGATGTCCACAATCGCGGATATTCTCCGAACTCGTCGATGCGCCTTCACAATATTGTATAATGTTTGGTTCGATAATGGTATGTAATATTAATATTATTATTCGAAGAAACGCACACTCTTGAGTTTAACGCGTGTAAATAGGTATTATCACGCGCGAAATTGTTTTTAGGCACGATGCTCTTACACTGGGTGTACCGCGCACACCGGCGAGACGAAGACGAATGTGCGCCGCCGTGTATATTATGATAGTATTTTAGTGATTTTCGTGCGTAGTACGACGATTTTCTACGGTGGAAATCTTTCACCGCGGCGACCAAGTGATTTCGGCAGCCTCAATGTTATGTTATGTGTGTTTTCAATTCTCGCCGGACCGAGACCAATCGTTCTATTTTACCTGATCGTACGACGATAACAACATACATATTATTATATATATGTGTGTGTTATATTTATACACATTTAAGAGTGTGTGGTGTGTATACATATACATATCTGACGCAGTATCACGTGTATAAAATATAATAATAATAATAATAATATGCTATATAATATATATAATACGCCGAACTGCCGACGAGACGAATAACTTCTGTATAGTCTGTCACCACGACAATACAACTCTCGATGACACGTAGGCGAACATCCTTCAAATCTATCGGATTTTATTTGTTTGTTAATTTTATATCAAGGTTTATTATGTAACATTTAGTCTAGTATATAACATAATAAAATATACTCGGGAAACGCATCATAAGATTTACGGATTTCTCTACACGTTAAATAATAATAAAATGTATACATTTGATTGCGTGACGTACATGCAGTACATACATATACTACAAATGATAGTACAGGATAACTATATAACTATTATGAGTTATAATGCTTAGTTATAAATATCACTGTTTTGTGTATCACGTGGATATTTATACTCAGAAGTTTTAATTAAAGAAGTATAAAATATTTAGTTTTTCTACTGTACTTATAATATCGTAACTCGTAAGTATACATTGAATCACTAGAATGTTGGAACTTTATAGTTTTAAATGATTGATTTATAAAAAAATAAAGAAATAAACGGTATAAATGCATTTTTCCCCATAAAGTACAGTTATCTGTACCGAATTTCAAATGATCAATTGTTTGAATCTATGTTAATTCTATTGTCCGATTGGCCTACCTAGCTGTATCACTGATATTGCTGTTTGTGTCTATATTCAAAGAAGTTTGAACCAAATTAAAACGGACTTATAATAAACACGTGTCGTTTTTTAAGAGTTAAATATTTATTTCCATGAGAAAATACAAGTCAAAATAACTACAATACTTGTAAAAGTATGCAAATAATTAGATTTAAGGTATAATAATAAACTTTAAATAATATTTTATAACAGCGTTGTCTGACGTGAAGATTTTTATAGTTTATCAATATATTATTTCCAATAATTATATTAGGTGTTACAGCAATAGTTTTGCTGGTATTATACTGTATTTAATAAATATTCTCCCTCATAAGATTGGCCAATTATACTTATATTAATATATTATACCTATCATAATATCTTACAAGGTACAATGTAATTTATAATAGTTTAATTAAATGCTTTAAACAAAACACATTATATCTATCAAAAATCATACTATATTTCAATGATTATAGAATAACTATATTTTGATCCAGCTGAAATCATTATATAATTGTTATATTTTTAATGCATCAAAGCGTGACTTAGCACGGAGACGAAAATACGCGTACGGCGTACGACGATTTCTTAAGTGGGAATTTTTCATTATGATGGACAATTGATTTTGAAAACTTCGTATTTTTGTTTAGTTAAATATTTTTTTTATTAAATTTTGTTTGATTTAATTTCCCTAATAATCACATTTTTATATAGATCAAATACCTATAAAATAATTGTTAAAATAATAAATATATTAATAATCAGTTATTACTATAATATGGTATGATATTTTGAATTAAAAACATTGTGTAATATACATTTTTTATCTAATTAATAAAGATAGAAGCTTCATTTATTCTTAAGAAGCTTAAAATCATTCTTAACATTACCACGATGTAAAAATATTTTAATTGCCAATAGGGTTTTTACATTTATTATAGTACTATAGCTCATTATAATTGTGTGTAATAATAATAATAATGATTTTATGTAATAATATGTCAACGTAAAATGCAAGGCTGGGCATTAACGAGTTAAAAAGTTAAAGTTAAGTTAAAAAGTTAAGTTACTTTTAACTAAGTTACTTAACGAGTTACTTTTTTTTTAAGAAGTAACTTCTATCTTAACGAGTTACTTTATTTTTAAAGTAACTTCTAACTTAACGCGTTAATTTATTTTATAGTCACGTTAAGTTATTTTTTTTCTTTGTACGAACCCCAAAGATTTATTATAGCATTTTGTGTAATAAAAAAAAAAAAAATAATAATAACAATAATTATTATGTTAAATATAAATTATTCTGCTATATAATATTATTATATTATTTGTAAATATTTAACTTGAGGTGTAAATGGTGTAATTATAAGTTTTATAAGAAAAAAAAAAGTAACTTATGTTTAACTAAGTTAAGTTACTTTTTTTTTCCAACTAACTTGTAACTTTAACGAGTTAAATAAAAAAGGAAAGTAACTTTTAACTTTAAACTTAACTTACATTTTTCCAAATTAACTTAACTTAACGAGTTAAAAAAAATAGTTAACTTGCCCAGCCTTGGTAAAATGTAGTAAAGGTTATTTTGTTATTTGTTATGGAATATCAATTTTACGTTTTATGATATTTTTTTATTATTGTTATTGTTTGGTTATTTATAACGAAACTCATATATTTATATACCAAACACTTTTTTATTACCTCAGTCTTATTTGTCACACTCAACGTGCAGCTTATCGTCGTACCTATACCTACGTAAGAATTTCGTTTTATTTTTTTCTCTTTTAATACTATTTATTATTATCTATTTATATAACAGAGAGCTTATACATATATTGTTTACTCTTATTATAATTATGTTCTATAACTTGTATATATTACCTAATTTTGTAATTTCTGTCTGTCGTTAATTTAAATTTATTTATAATTAAATAAATACACATAGTGCTATAGTAGTAAGTACATTCGTAATATTGTTAACGTTAAGTATCTACTATAGTTGCCACCATAGTTGATACCAGAAACAGATTTACAGTCTCCGGAATGTCATAATATGTCATAGTGACAACTTTACAGTGAATATTACGTGAGGTGTTTAAGTATGTATCTTTATATATTATTATTTATTATAATAACTAAACATAAATTCATATTAAACTTAAAATAATGAAACTGCTCTATTCATGCTGTTGCTGTAGAACTATAGGGAATCGACTGGTTTTTCAGGTAATAATACGTTTTCCGCCTTCAATTTTATTAAAAAAAAAACTAAACAACATAAACACGTTGTGAGTACAATAATATTCAAACATTTACAAATTATGTACAGAGTCACCTATTTATGTACCATGTTTATAATACATATTGTATTATATAGTTGGTGCGCAAGTAGTCGTATCGGTCTAGTTTTGCTCATTTTTTGATATATATAAATATATTACATATACGCCATATATACGAGGTAAAATTCACTTGCGGATACAAATAATAATCGATGAATCTATACACTATAATGACGAATTGACCTGATTTAGTTCGGCGATTTCCTGAAACGGTCAAGGCCGTGACCGACTAGTGTGTGTGTGTTTACGTTTTTTCCGATTTAACCAAGATAATCGAATAGGTTTTCACGGTCCATCTAAGTCCGTGAAATATGCGAAAAACCGTGTAACACTGCACTGTATACGTAGTCTGAACAACAAAAAAAAAAATCAGGAATAAGCGTGTTGAAGCCGATAAATATAAATGCAGGTTCAGAATACGTCGGAGATCAACAATTAATATTTATTTAGGGCCACATTAGGGGCTTGGATCATTTTTATGAGCCATCAAAACGCAATGTTACGTTAAGAGAAGATCTAAAAATATAATCTAAACCTCATATAATGAAACATAAAAATAAACAGTAAATAAAAATAAGAAAAATGACGGTTCTTCGTCTCAACCAGCAGCGTTAAAATTGGGGTTTAATTATTGCACGCAAATTTCATTAGTAAATTAACCCTCTCACTATCACATTATGTTTTAATTGATAAAAAAATATTTTTTGATCCAGAATCTTGATTTTTTCTTGATATAATAAATTCATCTTTGAAAAATCAGATTCACAGATAATCAATAATATTAGTGTCAGGTTTTTTTTTGAAATATATTATAATATATTATCTTAGCTAAAATTCATCGTAGATAGAATCACTTAGATTTTTAATAATTTTCATTACTAATATTTTTTAAGATATAATTTGATAAAAATGTCTATTTGAAGAGGTACTTTCCTGCAATTTAAAAATCTTACTTCTTTTCTTGTTCATTTACCACCATGCTGCAAAGTATTGTGTTCAAAAGTTGTACAATGTTTTTTTTAAAATCTTCAAAGTGTCTTTTAAATTTAGTACTCAAACTAACCATACGATTGTAAAAACCGCTAATAATAAATACCTCTTTTCATAAAAAAAACTTTTTTTAAGTTAAAAAAATATGTACATATAATATAATATCATAGGCTAGATATAGATATATAACTTGCAACTAGTATCAATCATAAATGTGGAAAAAGAACAACGTGAAAAGTTTAAGATTTTAATGACTTTAACGTATATTTTATATTAACTAAATTTTTAATACAATATATAATATAAATATCGTTTTACTACACAAACATCATTTTTTATTTTCACTTATATTTTTATTTTTGTTCAATATATCGAACCGAAACGTATAATATATAATATAGTCGTGTTTCAAAACTTCAGGACAATAATTTTCATGACAAAATATAATAATATTAAGGAACCGAAAATAATAATATAGTAATAATAATAATAATAATAATAATAAAAAAAAATCATAATGTAATAATATAATATTAACATCGAATATCTAGACAATTTTTTCCCAAATTTTTTTACAATGGTTATAATAATATATAATATATTTTTTAAATACATTTTTGTTCCAATTTATTAAAAATTTTTTTTTTTTTTTTTGAGCAACTTAATACAAATAATAAAAATAAGTTTTTGGGGGAGGACCGTATAATTTAGCATTACAATTGTAGCTTATATTATATATAAAAAAAAACATACCACACGAAAAAAACTGAACAGATATATGCGTATAACATAAACTTAACACCAAAAGGAACACAATAGAAAAAAAAAATCAATTGTTTAATTTTAAAACTATAATTGATTTTTGTAACAATAGAAACATTTAAACATTCTGTCTGTATGAGTGTGTGTGTGTAAAACTGAAAACCGTACTATTATATGTATGTTGACTATTATTATTCTTATTTAAATACTGTAAGACTAAATATTCCAAACTACGTTTATAGTGTATATTTCATTCATTCATAAAAAAAAAAACACTGTCTAAATCCAGTAACTATTATGTAATGTAATTAATGTAATATTATTGAAACTGTAATAATGTATTATTGTTATAGTAATAATAATAATAATGAAAAAACTCGTAGTGTACTGTAACTATTGTAACATAAACATAGTCAGCAAAAAACGGAAAACTAAATTATAACGATAAAACTACTTTTATAAATTGTTAATTGCAATATTATTAAAAAGCTGATAAAATAAAACGGCATAATAAAAACTCAACTGGGCATGAAAAAAAAAATGCTAACGTATAATAAGGTAGGTACGTGTATAAATAGCGGGTGAAAAATAAACAATAATAATGATAAAACTAGGTACCCATTGGAAATTAGGTCAAAATAGTTTTACAAATTTAAAGTATTATTTTGTAAAAAAAAAACCAACAGACAAAATGATATATAATAATAATCACTTAGCAAGTGAACAAATTACATTCGTCATAAATCAAACAAAAATATAAATAGGTATAACATAGTGAATTCGACTATCAATATTAAGATATTGAAAAACATATTCAAGATGAAAGAAAACTTAATAAAAAAAAAAAGCTAAAAAATAACCATTGAACCGTTTTATTTATCTCAAACTGTATTTATTATCATTATTGTTATCGTTATGTGATTATTAATATGGTATTGTATTTAAAACGGCACTAAAAGTATCCTACGAACTATGTATTTGTATTACACCTATTAGCTAAATAATATCCAACGGATTATAACTGATTATCAGTTTCAAAATAAATAAACAATTAAAAGAAAAAAATACAGATTCGACGAATCTGCGTCTGGGTATATATTATGATGTTGGTCCATTGCACGTTCGGGTCCCGCGCCGGACGTCCCCGAAAACGATAAGTGTTTGCAGTACTTATACGGTAATTATAAATTGTAGTATGAAAGTACAAGTAGTTGGTATTTAATTAGAGTTGCGACCTGCGATAACGTTCGGATACGCGCTCATAAAAATTACCGTAGCGGCGAATAACGGTTGTTGTGGACGGCCGGGGGACTGATATAATATAATATCATGGAGAAAGTGAAACCAAAAATTCGATAACGTTTCAGTATCATTCGACCCGAAATTTTGAACTACTAGCAATGGCTTGATGTGTGTATGTGTGTGGCCGGAAACTTTCCGGTTTGGGCTATTGTATAATAATACGCACAAAAAATAATATTATAATATTATAAATTAAATGAAGTGCGTACATTATTATTGTACTCGGAACTATCCGCTAAATGAATATATTATTATTATATTGAAATCTGCGAGAAAATCTTGCATTATGTGTGTGTTTGTGTCTGTTGATACACAGCGATAGCGTGTATTTGGGCTATTGTATATATATTTTATATTGTATATGTGTGTGTGTGAAATACGCGATTTACACGGACTCGGGTACACCGGAAAATCTCGTTTGCCGAGGCTCTCCGCCGTGCGCCGATAGATATTATACGAGACGTGTTCGCGTATTTTTTGTCTATTGATCGGTTTGATTATTGTTTGAATTTCGTATCTGTGTCATCCGTCAAATGGTACTGAGATTATAATATAGTAACATGTGTGGTTTGCATAATCACAATATATCATGTACGCTCGATTGTATGTCATAAAGTGGTATGATAGTTGTGTGTGTGGTGTATGATGTGTTTATGTGTACATATCATTATATACCGCAGCTCGTTCGTCTCAGAGGATTAAACGAAAATGAATTTGTATTTTTCCTTTATTTTATTGCACGAGATTGTTTTGATTGGCATGTTGACGGGTAAAAAAAAACAAACAATAATATTAATAATAAATATAAACAAATAAAAATCACATATAATATTATTGTCCTCCTGCTCCCTACTCTCGAGGTAAGAATTAAGCGCACGTATTATACTTGGACGAGGAAAAATAATAAAATCAAAGGAATTACAAACGAATGGTCGGCAAAACGATATATTCCGGAAAAATGGCTAAGAGAACACGACAGCCGCTTTTTTCATTGGTTTCGAGCGGACTACATAAACACGGTGAGCTTATCGTTTTTATATGTATAACACGATATTCGTCTTGTTATGCACGTGATATGAACGTATTGCGGAAGTATAACCCGGACGGGTTGTAGGCACCGCACGCGGGGGGGGGGGGGGGTGAGAACTAGGGTTAGACATTTTGTAAAACATCGTTATCATTTAATTATTATATTATTATGTACAGGGTTGGTTATCCAGAAAATATTTTGTTTTTTCAATTGTTTTCATTGTATTTACAAGTAAATAAATAAAATAATACGTCTGTTCTACTATTATCACTATCATATTATTATGTACAAGATTGCGCGCTCTGTCGTGTTGTCATAAGAAATTCAATGTTGAGGGAGGAAAATGCAGTGTATTTGTGAGAGTATGTTTTTCATTTTATTTACATGCTAATTATTATTACACGGTGTTTATTTCTTAAGCTTAAGTCTCCGAAAATATTCTTTCGTACAAGATGCTTTTGATGGGGTAATTTGCATATACGTGATCTACCTACGACATATCTGGGAGTCATGTGTTATTTCGTGAGAAGTTCCTCACCGAAGAAATTATAGTACATGATAATAATCGCATTCAAATTAAGTAAACTAAGTGAATAATGAGTTCATTCTTACTAAAAAAAAAATATATATATTTAAACCGAATAAAATTGCAAAAACCCCTTGGATGAAAATTAAAACTAAAATAAATATAAATTTAACAGTAAAAATTATTTGAATGTTTATAAGTAAATAATAATATTTTCGGAACCTAAATGTTGCTTTATATTATACGTTATTCGGATCTCTCGTAGAGTGATCCGTATAAATTGGATTTATCGATTTAAATGTATTTTGTTTTTACACAACTCACGTAAAAAACCACAAATATTATACATGACTGTACAACAAAAATTTGCTAAAGACGTTTTTTAAAAATCAGTTAATCTTTAAAATCGCAATTACATAGTATTAATTAGTATGTACAATTATTTACAAAATTGACACACAAGTCGTCGTCGAATTAGGGCACACGTGACACAGTCGACGACGATGTGTCTTTCAGTGGGACAGTTATTATGATTTTGGTAAAAATAAAATTATTATTCTTAT
The DNA here is from genome assembly GCA_020882235.1 of Schizaphis graminum. Taxonomy (NCBI): domain Eukaryota; kingdom Metazoa; phylum Arthropoda; class Insecta; order Hemiptera; family Aphididae; genus Schizaphis; species Schizaphis graminum. The sequence continues at coordinate 85,184,489 of CM037032.1, read as the reverse complement.
GATAATAATAATAATAATAATAATAATAATATTGAGTAAAGTAATACGCCTAGTAATTAATATAATAATAGTATGGTTATAATAATAAATAAATATCGTAAATACAATAATAATAAATAATCATGTGCGCGCGCTGCAGCAGGTCCGCCGTTGAGCTTTGGGAGATGGATGTGGTAGTGGTGACGGTGTTTGTGCGGATGAGACAACAGTATAATAGCATAATAATAACGTAATATAGTGGCCAGTGGCCAGTGGCGATGGCGGAGGGGTGGGTTTGGTGGACTAGGCGAGGGAGGTGGATTTATAGGTCCTCTCGTCATCAATAGTAATTGAACTCTCATGGGTTGATGTGACCCTGTTGGGTGTTACCGAAAGTGAAGCCCAGAGCCCGTGGGTCACCACCGTGTAGCCTGAGCGCCTGTTCGAGCCGCTGTTCCTGGAGCCTGAGCGCCTCCGACAGGTCGGGCGACACTTGCCCCTGGTGGTGGTAAGGGTTCTGTCCGTTCATCAGCTGACCCTGCGCCATGGCGTTGTAGTTGATCGCCACGTTTTGTTGCGGCTGATGCGCGTTCTGCTGTTGCACCGACGACTGCCGGTTCTGCAGTTCGGGTGCCTGCTGTTGGCCGGACGACGCGGCCACGGCTTGCGAGACGGCCAACCTGAGTGCCGCCTCCGCCTGAGACCTGAGTATGGCTTCCTGCATGCGCAACGTCGGCGAACTCTGTTCGTGGTTGGACTGTTGGTGGTGGTGGAGCATGGACTGATGACCGGACTGTTGGTGGTGTCCGCCGCCGAGGCCGTCCACCATGGACGACATGGAAGCCCGGACGGCCGCGTTCATGGCCATCTGGACGGCCGATTGCATCGAGTTTACTGACGAGTTTGAGCCCGAACCACTGCAGAAGAAAAAAAGAGCACACCCGTATTAATATACTGTACATGTCATGGTATTAGTCATGTCAAGTCTTTCTATCACTTCAGCTGGACAAAATATTATGTCTACACTACAACCCCCCCCCCCGACGGGGCCGCAGAACTTAGCATTTTAAATATATTTGCACATACCTGGAAGTCGTGACCAACGGATTTTGGTGCATAGCATTGGACTGGGTGATGCGCATGGCCGCCGCGGCGAGATTGGCCGCGGCCGCTTGCACTACAGACGCCGGGGTTGGAGGTGCGGATCGCGGCGAGTGCGACGGCGACGGCGGGTTCTGCTGAAGCTGCTGCTGTTGCTGTTGCTGCTGCTGTTGTTGCTGCTGTTGTTGCTGTTGCTGCTGTTGCTGTTGCTGCTGTTGTTGCTGCTGCTGTTGCTGTTGAACCTGCGAAACGGCCGCGTGGGCCTGCTGTTGGCTCATGAACAGCGCAGCAGCCCGCTGTAGGTCGTTGGCGTTGTATTGGGGTTGCTGGTTCATGTATTGGTGACCACCGTTACCACTGACTGTACGTTAAACAAAAACGGCAGTACATAGTTTAGACGATGAACGTTAACGCGTTTGGCCCGACGGGCAATATACTTACTCATGCCTCCAGTCCTCGCTGCCATCAACTCGGCCAACTTGATCGCCGTAGGATTGTTGTTGTTGTTATTGTTGTTATTTGTCGTCGTGTTGTTGTTGTTGTGATGCAACACCAACGGGATTTGATTGTCGGCCGGTGAGACAGATAGCCGGCCACCCGTAGGGACGACGACGTTACCGCCTGCCGCAGCCGCCGCCGCGGCCGCGGCCACCGCGGCGACCACGGAGTTATTGGTGCCAGTGCCCACCGAACCCGTGGAACCAGCTCCACTGGGACCGTCCATTTCGCCGTTGTTCGACGAAGACGAATCCGAGTGAACAGAATGAGGTGAGGCGGGGCCACCCATGCTGTTGGTGGCCGTCACGGCGGCCAGGAAGTTCTCCCGTTCCCTGCGCTCAGCGGCAGCTCTGCTCAGCACGTACTGCGCAGCGAACTGATGTTTGGGATCCATGCGCATGTGTTCCATGTGTGTCAACAGGCCTGCACATGACGAAAACGCGAGTTAATATTATACATCGGCCGGCGGTGATGCTGCGCATAAATCTATGCGGTTAATAATAAATTGCAGTGCATAAAAAAATTGATTTGTTTCGTATATTATATAAGCATGTGATTATTTTTTTTTTCTCGGTCGGCAACATATGACGAGATTTATGCGACGTGCGCGCCGTAAATCAGTTATCATCGCGACGTTGGAGCGCTAACACGGCGCTGCAATATGTTTTAGTGATGGTCATTATTTTGTTCGGACAAACCGGAATTCGAATTAAAGATTTATAATCCTAAACTCGGATTCGATCCATTGAGATCCAGGTGTACATATCATGTGTTGATTGTAAGCATATACGTGCATTATAATATGTGTATGACTATATCGTGTACAGATCTGGATATTATGATGTTGTGCGTACGTTTGAAATAATGTACAATATATTATATGAAGTATGAATTCGAAAACATATTTTTATTTAACAATAAATAACCAAGATATATATATTTGTAGGGTTCTAAATTTGAAATATTTCAATGAAATATTGAAAAATATTTTTTCTTTTTTTAAATGTATTCGGGTATAGTTGAATAGAAATAATATATTGATTATGTACAGAAAATATTGATAGTAAATATTCAAAAATATGCACTATACATTTTTGATATTTATCACTTGTATTATTAATTGGGTCCTTATTGGTTATTATTATTATTATTATTTATTATATATATTTTCTTTGTTTCACGCAATAAACCAACTTTTGAAAAATTTTACTTGCAAGTTGACGTGATTATAAACTTTAAGATATAATAATTTATATTTTATTTTCCATTGCAATGAAATATTTCATGAAAATTTCAAACTCCATGAAATATAACATAATAGGTATGTGCATATATTATCACATAAATCCTGAAAAACTGAACATCACCGGCATGAATCGGTCAGGGTTTGCAGATGACTATCACTAGTGGTGTTATCACTACAACGCATTGACTCACCTGATTCGTGGGTGAATACGGCTTGGCAAACAGAACACGGCCACATCCTGAGTTGGGCGTATTGTGCTGTTTCCGGGTGGCAAGCTAAATGTTTACGCAGACTTCCCTCGTTCACGTAGTGTTTACCACACACCGGACACGGATGATTGGCCGTTCTGCGTTTGGCCATGTACGGACCAGTACCGATATCAGAGTAACCTGCAAAAGAAGACCAATGTGAAAATTGTTTACAAATTTTTCGAATTTTTTGAGGATTTTTTCTTTGAGTCTATTACAATAATAATATTATATCACTCACTTTGTACGACGGCCTGCGACACAGTGGTCGGATCATTGTGGTGGACTTTCATGTGTTCGACCAGTGACTCGCTACCTAGGAACAGTTTATGGCAGAGCGGACAAGACGTAGTGCTCGCACCGCCCATCAAGGCGGCGTGTTGTTGGAGCACATCCATGCGAAGTTCAGCTTCCTGAAAATAAAAAAAATGTTCCTGAAAATAACAATAAAACATACGTCAGGTAACCAGTAATCAGCGAGCCCGGAAGTGCGCGCGTGTTCGGGACTTGTTGGCGGGAGAGACACTTTATATAATAATATATACACAGCCGCCGCCATTGCACAGCGTGTTTCCTTTCCGCTTCGCGTGAAGAAACACAATACCGACCGTAGTCCCTTTGGACACACGTATTAATCTACCATCTAGATATACAAAATACATGTATTACACACACACACACACACACACACTCTCTCTCTCTCTCTCTCTCACTCACATACATACACACTCGCGCATATTTATATTTGTAAATAAATATATTGTCTGCTGCGAATTCGAATGGCCATTTTGGAAATAAAAATATAACTGTTTCCGTTTCGTTTTACGTACCATTTTGCCCATACTATACGTTCGTCGTACACGCATAAACCTGACCACCGCCGCCGACGCCGCAAAATATACGCTCGGAAAGATCAAATTTATGGCTCGCTGCTGTTTAGGCGACGGCGTGCTCAGATTTATCGTTATACGCGCTCGTGTATATTGTATGCTCTAAAATTTACCGACCGGAGTTTATTGTCGCACAACAATAATATTTTAATCGTTATTATTTTTTTTCCACCCCGTTCCGATATTATGGGCGACTAAAAATCATACGACAACGATACTGGTTATGTAATACGTGTATCATGTCGTATATCATATTCGTATAATACAAAATACACTGCAGTTTCTACATTTAAACACGACGATATTATATATTGTGTATGAGTGTTGGCAATGGTGCGCCACCGGCTATGGAGAATGTAACGATATCGGCGCCTTGGGAGATGTGTCCGAGCAAAAAGTACTCGGCCGGGGAGGAGAAGTAGACGACGAGTAAAGGGGATGGCAATAAAACAAACGTAATTTTAATTTTTAAAAGCCCTTCCGACTACTTGCAGCCCGGTGACTTTTATTAAAAGTCCGTCTGCGGCGTCGTCCAAGGAGCGGAGATTTACATTTTTATTAAATATTTTATAAACAAAGTATAATTTATCGGTCTGAGTGTTCTCGAAAGTCGAAAGAATAGGCGCCCGCCTGGACTCGGGACACCGTTAATAATTACTAGCGGTTTTTGCACGTGATTTGTATACGGCTTTCGTCAAATTATACATATATAGTTGCTATCCAGTCATTGTATGCAGAATGTACGGCCTGGTAATCTAATAGCGTTTTCTTAAATTAGCATTTTTTTTTCTTTTCGCAAATGCGTATTATACAATATTAAACCCGGTAAGTGTTACGGAATTAAAAAAAATGAAAATTAATTGAAACACCGTAATTGACCAATAATGGGTTTTCAATAGTTCCATTCAGTTCTATGCCAAATACTTAAACATATTAACAGAGATAAATAAATAACATAATTTTTTTTTTACCCGTATTCATTATATTTTTCGTTAATACCTAGTTTAAAAAGTTTACTAACCCAACCGCTGACGAGTCATTTGAATATTTAATGTTGTGTATTTTTTTATACGAGAAACTATAATCGCGTAAGTACACATTTACCAAAAGCGAACGAAAAATGTCATTATTAAACATTAAATTCACCGTGACCATTACCATTTCCAATATAAACTTTATATTAATGCCAAATACTTTTACTTTGCGTACCTAAATGATTTATGCACCTTTATTGCATAAAACTAATATTTTCTTCATGAATTTTATCGTTTTGAACGGCGACGAACTGAATTAAATTATTTATAATAAATGTCATACGTAATGCTTCGCTGAAATATGATTTACCTACGAATTTTCTTATCACGCAACTTAAAGATGATCAGTTTTTAAATTATCTAGGTTTTACGATTTTGACTAAATTGAAAATAGATTTAATTATATGTTTCCAAAAAATAAAAAAAAAACAAAAATACAGTGAGAAAGAGTGAGCGAGATGGAGAAAAATATGCGATTATCAACCCTTGTTCCGCGAAAAAGTACTTAAAAAATGATTATGTACGAAAATAACGTTTGCAAAAGAAAGGATTATTATATAATAATAATATGACGGGGAGACGACTGGCGATGAAATTGGAAAAATTAATGGAATTCCAGTGCGCAGATCCACTCGGTATACATAATCATAAGCGTTATCGGCTGCTCGAAATGAAAAACGGGTTGGCATATTATTATAATAAAAATCGTAATAATTAGACGTAGTGTAGTCGTGCGGCGCGTTATGATATTATATTATTATTGAAGCGAGCCCGCGTACGTTTTACAAATAATATTAATAATTATTATAACTGATGTAGTCAATATATTATATTTTGTTTTATCGGCATCCGGCTAAAAAACAGTACGCGACGACGGTCTCCGCGGACGCATCGATATACACGCAGAAATAATAATAACATTATACCTATCGCGTTATAAAACGTATACCTATATACGACATTTTTTTTATTGTAATTTTATCCCGCGCCACGGCCATCTTCTATTATACGATAATATTATATATTATTATATTATTATACCATAATAATATTGTGTTCAGCTGTTGTACAGTTGTACGACTCTAGCGAAACGTAGGTACACGGCGCACGCACGCACGCGCGTACGCGAATACGCGAATACGCGAACTGTACAGAAAAATGCGGTTAAACTTTCCACGGTTTTTCGTGTACACGCCGCCGTTTCCCCGTCATCGTTGTCGTCGTCGTTCCATTTACGGAAAGTGGTCTACGGCGACACGAGCGTCCGCGCGGTGTATTGCTCGCCGCAAAATTTATGGCCTCTTATTAGAATATCATGTGCGCGCGGCTTTGCTATAATATACAATATAATAATATATAGGTAGGTACATACACACACACACACACACACACACACACACACACACACACACACACATAAATGTATATAAATAAGTGTAGGTATATAAGCACACGCATACACACACATGTATAAATATATTGTAAGCCGCGCGCGGTCGGTCGCGTCACCTATCTATACTATACGTTCCGCTCTCCACCACCATCACCACCACCACCGCCGCCGCCGACGTTCACGGTCCGAACATCGGTCCCGCTTTTTACGTCCGGATGAGAAAATAATGAGCTGCTGCCATTAAAAATATAAGAAAGAAATAAATAAATAAAATATTATAACGTGCGCTGCACGGGTAGATATATATAATATAATATCGTATAGGTACGAGTGAGTAAAAAGCGAAAACGCGCTTGCTGGATCGATATCTTTAATATATATCATATTATATTTTATATTATACACTGTCCCGCGGAGAGACTATTAAACGGTTATTATTATTATGTATGAATGGATTACTCGTATACAATGTTATGTTACAAAGGTTATAATATTATATGTGCGTGCAGCGGTAAACGTGCGTTATAATATCTTAAAAATTAAATACGTTGTTTGTCGACGGCATTTTTTGCGGTGATTTAGTAAAACACATTCGGAACGCGAAAAAATATGTATAAGTAAATTTATTATTCCGTTAACGTTTGAGTAATAGGTATTACATAATGTTAAAAAAGTCGATACGAAACTTAAAACAGATCATAAGGAAAATTAAATGTTGATTAAATACGACGGCATTAGTTTTATTGTAGTAGTATACTTGAAATTATAAAAATTGAGATATTAAAAACAAATAATAGGAAAAAAGGACCGAAACCCAAACTTCATGTTATTTATTTAGAGCGACATGCATGTATGCACAATGCGTTGGTATTTTTTTTTTTTTTTTTTGGTATTGTTAATAACGATTATTATAATATGTACATTGTACAGCAATTTGAATGCGAGTGCATTCAATCAAACGACAAGACAACGTGCAATTACTGCCGACACTTGCATTATTATTCAATATCGTGTGCATGTATATACGAACTACAAACTGTTTCAACACCTGCTACGCGGGATGCATCGCGCGAGCATATCGCATATAATTGTACATGCACCAGGATAAAACTTGAACATCGGGTAGGATGCATAAGAAATTAAAATAATTGTTTGGTGGCCGAAAAAAAATGTAACTGTACATAAAGAATTGTTTTTTTTTTAAATGTGCCTGGAAAAATAAATAACACGCCCACGCCGGATAAAAGAAAGAAACCGAACAAACCACCTGTATGCTCAAAAATCAACGGTCCCTAATTTATTTTTTAGTTTCGATAGAAATCAACAGAAACATTCTTTCGTTTTGTTTTCGACAAGTGTTAATTTATTCTATTTCTGAAAAATTAATCGTTCTATGCGTAGTATGTAAATCGGTTCACCTGCTCGCGCACTATACCTACATAAATAAGTGCCTCGGGATCCGTCGCGTGGCCTATAAGATTTACGAAAAGTCCATGCGTATAATATATACGTTACGTCGTAAAAAAATGTAATATGTATATATATCTGTGTTATCTAGTTCCCATGTTATTTTGTATTTTTTTTTTTTATATACAAGGGTCATAATACGCATAGAAGTATGTTAATAAAAGGCTGAACACAAGAAGGGTCAATAACGAATACTCTTAATACCCTTTTCACATTTTTAATGAATATCGTCGAATAGTGGTGTTTTTTTTTATTACGTCATATTTTGCACAACCCTTTTCATTCTAATTTACATTCGTGTTACACTTCACCGGATTTTCGCCCTATTAAACATTTGAAAATACGACGATAAAAGAACATACAAATATATATAAATTTGAAATGAAAAAAAAAATTCTGTAAATCAAGTGCGGTCTGACCAAACCACACAAATTTTGAGGAACGGCATAATCGCAGTTATACATTTTATTAGTTAGAATTGTTTGCATAGATATATTGAAGTATCTTTTGTGGTAAATCAAAATAATTGCACAAAAACACATTGGAATGGCAACGCCAAGTTTAACGACCCGGGAATGTGTTTATGGTTGTTTCTATTTTTATGGATCGGTCACTTGGCGAATATTATGCAGAAATCCAATTTATATACATACTCTCAAAAAAGTATTTCACATCACTGCCACAATATTATTGAATAGACACAATCAAGGACACGTATTCATACAAAAATAATTATTTATAATAATAATAATAATAATATAATATTGGTATGACTTTTTTATAGTATCGAAAAAAGCATAAGGCAATAAACACTTTGGTTAATTCAACAAGATAAAAAAGTAAAAAGGAAAAAAAAGAAGTGAAACGTTGTTTTGAAACAAGAAAAACTTTTACCCTACTACTTTAAATGTTTCACCCTTTCGTTAGACTATACAAACTTTGAGGCATAAATTAACAATAAATAATAATCAACGATCGTAAATGAAAGGTGTCCCATCTAAAGTAGAAAAAAAAACATGTAATGTCAGTTTAATCGTATAAGTACCTTCTAAAAATTATGGCCAGATCATTTTTCAAAACTTATTTTTTTTTTATAAATAATAACATTTTCATTTGTTTTATGATTTTTGGGAGTTCGGGTTACGGAATTGTTATAACAAAACGTGTTCTTACTAAAACAAAGTCATAATGTCTAATGTTTTCAAACGACTCGTATAGTAGTAGTAGTAATAACCGCACTATTGAAATAATTATTATTGCAACTTGGCACACGTACGTGTGTACGACAAATAATACCGCATAAACTTTTTTTCTTTTACACTACATATACTTTTGGATTTCCTACAAAAGTATATATACGAATTTATAAAAATAACGTCGAAAAATAATATGATTACAGCACGCATTTACACGTTGGCCCATATATTATAAGTTTCGTTTTAATAATAATAAAAATACCTACCTATGTGTATTTTTATCGATATGAAAAATGTTTATTTAACAGAAATTATAATTAAGAAAATGTTTTATTATATTTACAGTTTCACGTATTTGGTGACCTTACTGCTTTTGTCGAGAGCGAAAGGAAAAAAGAACGGTTTTGTTGCTTATAGCTTGTACATCGGGCGTTGTTATTCGTGACGACGTTCGGCGGCAACGGCAGTGTCGGTGGAATAGTGAGGCCGAAAGGGGAAATAAAGTCCATTTTTCGCAGTTTTAATTACAGCAGTGAAAATCGTAACGTGGCAGATTTTAAGAAATAACAAAATTAACTAAAAATATAAGATGTCCGTAAGAATTAAAAACCCTTTTCGCCAGCTTTTTCCCATTAACTTTTCAAATAAGCCACCGAGTTGTCACTATATTTCATTGGCCGCGGCGCTATCCGCTACTCCACACACCCTCATCACCCGTTCAACTACATATTATAATATAGTAATAATAATGATAATAATACGGTGTACGCTTGCGTGTAATGCAATCTCGGCGACCACGACGAAGACGGCATAATATATACATATTACACGTATATATAATAATATAATATAATTCCATAACGAGGAAAATATTATTGCGGTCGTTATCGTGACAAAACGATTAAAAATCTGTACGTCTAGTCAGCAACTGCGTTTATTTTATGTACGTTATACGTGAATAATATATATATATGCAAGAGAAAGAGTTATTACGAGTATATGAATTGCAAAATTATATGTGCGGTAAAAAAAAAGAAAACTTGTCTCTAACCTATTTTAATCTATCAAATTTATAAGACATGTGTGTATCTAATAAATATTCAGTTATTTAATTTGTGTACAATATTATCATAATTATTTAGTTTTCTATCATTCGCTGTTTTTTCTCAAGAACGCAAACACACAAAGCTATAATTACGCTGCACACCGTCGTTGGCGATGACATCGTAACTCATAGGTTATGACGACAACGGCGACTATATACATGTACCGTCGTCATCGCAGACACATGAGGACCGAGGGATAAAACCTACCCATCGCCCTGGAGAAAATCCTCATTACCTCAAAAACTGGGTCAAAGTCGTCTACCTCTACACCACTGCCATTTTATACCATCGTGACTTCGTCGTTCTGTTATTCGACTACCGCAGCATTTGGTAAGCGGAAATTCGATTAAAACTAACAAAATATTTTGTCCGTAAATAATAACGTCATTTCTTAACGATGCGAGAAACACGCGTATGTGTTCATGTATGTACACATTATACACATACACACATAGCACACGATCGATGTATATAATATTATTTTTTTATTAATAAGCGTTGGACACCTGCTATACAATATATGTAAGCAACGTATAATGTATATATTAATATATTATTACACACTGGCCAGGCACCGTACACGTGCCTTACTATCGAACGGAATAATAAATAATGATATCGAAACAACGTCTCCTCACCTTAGCCGTGTGGGTGCGCAGACTGGACTCGGTGGCGAAACCTTTGCCACAGATGGTGCAGTGGAACGGCCGGTTTTTGGCCCTCTCCACTTGGGCGTCGTGGTTGCGGAGATGTTGCTGCAGATTGGACAGCTGTATGAAAGCTCGTCCGCACTCGGCCAAATGGCATCTGTAAGGTCGTTCTCCTGTAAAACGAAAACAAAATAATGTAGGTACATGAACAACGAAAATACATATAATACGCGTTTTAACCGTCTCTGTACAACAGTAATCACAATAATAATAATAGCGTGTCGGAAGAAAACAAAAACTTAAAAGTATAGTAAAAAAAAAAAAAAAAAATGCCATCATAACCGGTTATACTGCAGTCGCATACGCGCAGCCGTTTCATATGCAAATACTGACAAACATTATACAGCGCTGTACTCGATGTACTGTGTAGCGTGTATATAGGTACGCGAGCACTGCAACGATATATAATAATATTATATAAAATATGTGGTCCTTTGCGGAAGGAAGAGCCGCTATTGTTTTAACACGTTAGTACGATGCCATCTGATTTTTTTTCGTAGTCGTCGTTATAAGTACTATATTATTCTATTTTATTTTTTTCATATTTTTTTGCCCTTTTTGTTTTTAACAGTGCGTATTATATTATATTATTATATAATATGCGTGGACCTATACCTATATTATAGTACGCACTGCACTGCCGTCTCCCGTGTATGTCCCGCCGCGAGTGATACACACTGCAGCGGCACCTTGAGAACCGCGCGTATCCAATTAGATATTCTTTTGTTACATTTTTACCGACACGTTATGGTAATTTTACCCGGATATGTGCGTTTTTTGCACCAACAAATATAATAATTCCCCTTTCGTCTTAACCCCTTTTCGCAGCCTGCAACGCGATCCCCGCGGACGCCTTTGTTTTAGCGCGAGCATTTCATTTGATTCACTAATTTATTTATTTTATTATTATTATTTTTTTTTATTATTATTATTTTATTTGTTCACTACGCTTCTTAGCGCGTCTTCCGTGAGAGAGTATATTCATAGAAATTCTAACGTGCGGACCACGTACGACTATAGTACTAGTTGTATAGTGAACCCATACTCGCACACAAAGGCGGATTGCAAAGGCCCGTGGTAAACTTAAAACGAACGCTATTAATACTCGTCTGCTATACAGCAGTTTACTCAATAAAATATTGTTATGTGTACAAACAACGGACGATTATTCTTGTATCTAATATTATAAATGTGCGTCAAAGCAGAATACGCCTGGTGCCTGCATACCTAAATGTAATACATTTTATTTATCGCATAGTTTTATATTCCGAACTGTTTTTTGTTTGTTTGTTTGTTTGATTGGGGGAGGCTACGTATGCGATATGGTATATAATATGTATATACCGACGTACCGTTATTACCTATATATATATATATATATATATATATATATATATATATATATATATATATATATTATTATACATATCCTTGATGTGTATTATATAATCACGTTAAAATGACGTATACGGCTGCCAAAACAAACGTGATTGAGGGTAGTGTAATAAAAAATACGCGGGTGGCAGACCGGGTAGATTTTTCCCTGAATGATTTTCGGAAAAACGGCACAAAAAACTCTGTTTTATATATATGCTCATATATGCGTATAATACATCTATACAATGTCACGAGATTTATGTACCGAAACGGGTGGACACATAAATCGCATCGTTCATATTTTTCGCTGCGGCGGTGTTATTTTTTGTCCAATTCCCATCGGTTTTTTGCGTGTTTTCATTATTATAATATTATTTACAGTCCCTGGCACCGCGTTGTTTTTTGGTCAAAAAAACAATTCGGCTCTGCTAGAATGATTTAAAACACTGGGGTTCACAAAAATATAAAATAATAAAATATATTATGCGTACAATATCGAAATTCATATACGTCATCCTGTCGATTGCCCGCACGCACAATACCGGCTAATGACAATAGTATTTTTCGTTTATTGTCCGGTCCTGTTTCTCTCTATACACACACACACACACACACACACACACACACACACACACACACATACACACACGCTTGTATATAATATTTTACATTACTATATATATACGTTTACACACAGCAATAGTATTGTTACGATTATTACATTTACGCGTATCGTGTTATGTGTGGAGTTTAAAAATTACATTTTACATAAAACATCTCGTGTATAGGTAATTATATAGTGCGTGTGTGTCTAATCGAACAAAGTGAAATAATAATAATATTCAATGATAATAATAACACGGTAAAACGGTTTGGCGATAGGTAAGTGGCAATATAACTGGGGCGATGGCTATTTTGTTTTTCCAATAAAAAGTTATGTGAAGAGGAAAAAAAAAGTCCAGTAATTGTTTGCAGAAAGCGACTACAATATAAATAATTGAATTTAGTCCCTTTTCAACCCTTTGACGGGATTAAAACGGAGAAAAAAGACCTTTTATTATTATTGTTGGTGGTCGCGTGGTAGATAATGTTTTGGCTTTTGCCGACCTTTTTTTTGTGTGGTTTTCAATCGTTTAAATCACACGGTATTTATACGAATAATGATGTAAAATCTCAGTGGTCAGACCTTAATAATATCGGTTTATATATTATTATTACACAAGTTACTACAAATTACAATATTAAATTAGCGCATTAACAGCTCTTAATGTATACATTTACAATAGTTATTTTTCTTATATACTGCTGCAGAATACTGACGAATGTGATTTTTTTTTTTCAATAACAGTTATAATATTATATTAAAAAATACGTTGTGAATATTAATTAAGTAAATGTATAATAATTAATAACGATTACGATTAATATTTATAGGTGTATATACTTTGATAATATGATGATTTGATTGAAATCGAAAAATGCTTAGTTGTGGCTGGGAATTAATTACTGATTATAGAATATTGTTAGTGCATTAGTCCGTATATACTAGCTTGACCTTTCAACTACAGCATTATAACATTATATAGTTGCGATCACCTTGAAAACCACACTAACAGCATCGTATAACTTTATAATATCCGAACTTATCCCATGTTTTTTATATTATATTATTACCTATATTTACCTTTGTCAATAATATATATTATAATGACGTGTTTCTACATGTCTACATAATAATATAATAATGTAACTACATATACCTTTTCCCTACACCCGTTGTTATATAATATTATGATAAATTGTATTATACGGTTGTATTTGTGTACACATAAATTGGACGGATAAAAAGAGGAAAAATCTGTTAAGATAAGCGGTATACGTTTGTAAGCGGGTTGGGTGGATTATTATAATCTTTTTTCTTTTTACCGATGCGTGCCTACGTCCAATAAATGTCGTTCGTGCCCATAAACGGCTTGTTTTCCGTTAACATTCTCTACGTGTACGCGTCCTATAACCGCTACAGTGCGCGTACACAAGTCTGTATATATATAGGTACATACATATACACACGCACACTATATATATACATATAACGAACGCTAGATTGGAAAAATAAGAAAAAAATATATCGACTAAGCAAAGAAGTAATCCCGTCAATATGTAAAAAAAAAATAAGAAAAACGAAAAAAAGAAATATAGGTATAATAAGTCGATTTAATCCATTCGGAACGTGACCGGTAATTTATTGCCTCGAAGTGTTCAACTGAATCTACATACTTAATGAACTTTGTCCACTTTTTCATTAACCCAACGTGTATAATGTCGATAAATTCTGCCGTAAATCATCGTACACCGCGAGCTAGACCTAAAGTGACCCTGTTCGGAGACACTTTCTACACACACACTCAATATTCGCACACTCACTTGCACCTTATAAAAACAAACATACACACAATGTACGCCGTGCAACGAGCGGGACATCGGCCGTCGTCGGACTTGGAACATTGCCCGATCACACTCTTGTAGTCTTGTATATTAGAGATATTATAATATATATTTCACATAACACATACGTGTATATATATATATAATACACAATTTACATGCATGTACCTATATATAGTGATAAAATATGAGAGCCGAGTGCATATAGATTATGGATGCAATACAACGCGCGTACCTATACGTATATATGCACATATCTTATATATATTATATACACACAAACGTAAGTTTCTTCAACGACGTTTAGATGGTATCTGTATATACTTGATGACGTGTGCACGGATATTTATCGGATAAATTGTTTTGGAGCGACAGAGAAAAAAAATTGGAAAGATGTGCGTGCGCATGCACGCTAAATGATATATACATATAGATTAAATATTATTGTAATTTTATTATAGGTAGTTGTTTCACATTTTGCGTGTAACTAACAATTATTTTTCGATCCTGTCATCGTTACATCTGGGTATACGCAAAATAAAAAATATTTGAAACGATCGATTTGTACAGAGGCAACTTAAGTAGCATAATTTTTAACAACCACTTTTTCTCACCTCGCAAAATACGTGACCGGAATACGATTACAAAGTACTTGTCGTTTGCTCAAAGAAATATTGTTATTATTATACGGAAAAAAGGCTCTGCCGTTTTTCCGGACACTTAATAATGATAATATTGTATCGCCTTTGCTTCGTTTATATGCTAATGACCGTGCGGTTGATGACAACGGTGGGCGTGGACAAGGGCTACACAATTAACTGTGTTATGCGAAACGTAAAAAAAAAAAAACAAAAAAAAATGTAAGAAACTTAAACACTCACCACCACCTTATATTATTATCGTGACCCTTTTACGGAAATTAAGTGCGTACGTTTTGCGTGAGTTTTAACTTATACATTTTTTCAACCCTTCCCGTGAACACAGCAGGTATCGTCCACTAATGTCTTCGGGTTTCCTGGATTAAATTGGTCTTACCAAAATATATGATATGAAAAAATAATAATAATGCCGTTCTATTTCTCGGTTATACTTATTTAATTTCTGCCTATGCACCTACTAATGAACGTTGTATTTATTTCGGTGTGTTAAAGACAAAAACGAGTTCAAGAGTTCAGACAATAATGTAAAGCGAAAATCGCGATTTTATGACGTCATCGTAATGATGAACTATTATAATAATAGTACACGCAGAATACTGCACGACCGCCACTGACGCCACGTGACACAGTGTGTGAATGCGAAGCGCATAGACAAACGTGTTGACCAATAGTGAAATCGCTAGTCGCGGCTAGACCAAACCCATTTTCGCGCGGCCATCGATGCAGCAATTTAACCCCCACCGCAACCGACGCCGACGCCGCCACCGCATCCGACGTTGACGACCATCAAAAAGGGTGTCCGCCGCCACTTCCATTTCATTTCCCGCTGCCCTTTCCTTCGTCTAAAAAGCGTCCCGGTTAGGGTCCAGAGAGCGAGAGAGACCGTACGAGAAAGATAGAACTGTGTACACACACGGTGCACACATGCACGATGGAAATCAATAATTCCTATATATTTTAGACAAAATGTTACCGACGATGCGTATCCATATGACGTAACGTGCGAAATACATACCTACTCGTCGTTTAATAGTTTACAAGTATATACCAATGACGTTAAATTTTAAAATTTAAATAAACAATTTATGGGCGGGGGTAATATATAGGTTTATTATTATTATATAATATGTATCACTATAAAGTATGTAATGAGTATAATAACTAATTTAATGTATAGGTAAATCTGCAGCTCGTTAATAGTTAATACGTGTTATCATTAACCATTGAACGCGCGTAAGGAATACATATTATATTATATTATATTATTATAATGATATATCAATATATCATCATCGTAATATGTGATCCCCACCACATTTGATGTGTACAAAGTTGAAGGTACAACGTTTTAGACGCACTTTTAATACACTATATATTGCTATAATATATAATATAATATAATATTATTATAATAATACAAATAATACAATATAGTGTATTTGTATTTTTAAATCGGTGATATTGAAATAGGTATATACTATAAACTTATCGAACACAAACGTTAAAATATAAAAAAACAGTATAAAATCAGATTTGCTTAAAAAATTAAATTTTGAAAAAAATAACAATTGAAAGTTATGTGTACTTCATTAGTTATGAACAACCGAGAAGTATTATTTCGTTTACATGAAAAAATAAAACGTTGTAATCGTTTGAACAAACGAGTTGTGTCAGTATAACGTTTAAAGATAAATCATTATGCACGACCCCGAGGGGGCGTATAATTATATACATTTTTAGTGCATGAGTTTTTATCGAAAAATCTCGTTTTGTTTATTCTAGATTTAATTTTTATAAATAATATGGGTACCTATCTTCCTATCTATCTAATGTTTTTCTTTATTTTCTTATTATATACCAGGACGTTTCGCCAACTAAATAATGGCATTAAATTAGACCTTTCGTAGTTCTCTCAAGTCGTAACTATCATTATGAATAGTATTTAGATTTTAAAATAGCTTAGCTTATACATATATAAGAAAATGTATTAAATTTGTTGAAACCATGAATACACTATAGTAATATATTTTTATTAGAATAGTTTTAATTCGTCCTATAATATAATATAGTATTCAAATAAAAAAATTATTGTTCAAGACGTCAGTAATTTAAGTAAGAAGATTAAAGGTTCAGATTAATGTTGTACCATTATGGTACACTGAACTGCTGAACTGACTTTTGTAGCTGCATTTTATTTGGATCCGGAAATAATTACAATAATTTTTAGTTCAATTAAATATTAAATAATTGTACTTTTAAAAAAAAAAGCATGCAAAAGATAAAAAAATACATTTTCCTAGCCTAATCATATTTATAATTATACTAGATAATAAATAACAGACAGTCCAAAGTCTGTTGAAATGGAAAGGAAAATTTTTTTTCTGAGACTCAGCTATAGTACTGTATATGATTTACAACTCGGACCCGGACTACTATGCGCCGGATTTTCCACAACCGTCTCTCATGGGGTACAGCGATAAAGACATAGATAGACCTAGTATAGATTTTCGACCTATGTTCTAAAAAACGATAGTAATATGTGTCGAAAAATAATTGTAAACATATAAGTATTAGGTATTAATAAATGTTAACTCCGTAATAACAACAACAATATATTATAATGTCATGCAAATTTTCAGTTAAACTCCCGCCGTGAGCCAATCAGTCGGCCGCCGCCGCACGGGACGTGTCCGGCGGACGTCTTAATATTAATATATTATACAAATAGGTATAGGTAGTGTATTACTGTGTCCTATAATATTATTTTATTTCTTGGCCGTCCGCGCGTGCCGTTTCAACGTTTATTGTTCCGTACCTTTACGAAGACGGTCATTCTTCCCACCGCCGCTGGTCATTATACGCGGTCGTATATAATATACACGGCGCGGCGCGTCGCTACAGAACTGGCGTTGGCACTTCCGGCGAATATATCATTATTTCTATTATTTGGAAATTATCGCGAATAATATGTATTTATTTCCTATAGGTACGTCCAGAGTGTTTCTATTTGTACGTCGTCGATGTCGCTGACCGGTGCTACTGTTGTCAGTGACAGTTGTCCATATCGTAATATATAATAATACCATATTATGTAGGTAAATATTATAATATTTTATATACGGTCTCTACTGTGTGTATGCCTACGAAGTCGTAATTCGCTGATAATAACGTTCGCGCACATATCGTAATAGACAATCATAATTTATATTCTATATCATGTTGTAGTGTGTACATTACGTACAGTACTTTTGTTATACTAGTGTTATACCTACATATGGTACCGCTTTTGTTATTATTATTAGAAAATAGTAAATACACCAAATACCTTTTACATGGATTGATCGCCTCTGTGTGGTTTACAGTTTATACATGTCATATCTATTAAAGTTCTCTACTGCTCACTTCTCTCGGCTGGCGACGAAGCACAACTATACACAAACCCCCATAGTAATTGGCGATTTTAAAAATGCTCGTGTGTAGTGACCGCATCCGTAACAAGCGTAGTAAGTACAAAATATATCACACTTGAGTATTAAACGCATTGTATTAAAATAAAACATAAGTATATATGATAATAATAATATGACAACTACGAAGAATGAGTTTTACTGCCACGTGTCAATAATTATTATTATTTTTTACGGTGATATTTTTTTTTGTCTGCGACAATTATATTTTTCACCGGAGATTGGCGTGCACGCGGAAATTGGTTTCGGTAATTCGATTCGTTCCCACCGGAGCCCAACCAAAATCGTATTTTCGCACCGCCGTCGTTGCTAAAATATTATGTATTTTTAAATTTTTGGATGTGCATATTTTTTCTCTCATTCAATGCCGATTTTATTTCGTTTTACATAATTAATTGACCGTTCGCGGGAATTTAAAAGCTCGGAAATTCTGAGGGATATTAATAGAAATGAGTTTATACACGTGGACAAAGTAGACTTTTCTAAAAAAAAATGAACGGACATATTTTATGATTTAATATGTAATTTAATTTATAATTCAATATTTCTAGATTCTGCGAATTGAAATTGAAAAATAACCATGTTATAGATATTGAAATACATGTATAAAAACAATTCAAAATTCGCTTCAGTGTTTGATCTGCAATTTGATTTATTCCGAACAACAATGTCGGGGAATTTTTGGAAAAACAAACAATATTATATTTACTATGTGAAAAAATAAATAATATTCTCTGTTGATAATTCAATTAATGTGGAGCGTTCGCTTATAATTTTCAGCGTATAGTTAACGGTTTACTCAGTAACTTATACTCCGAAACTAAGCTACAACTTTACCATAAATGTACTCCGATGAAAATTAATAGGTTATTATCATAACATTATTATAATTTTTAACATATTCACCGATTCGTGGTATAATAATTAATAATATATATTTTAATAGTAATCGTCGTAACTGTGATGAGACACAATTCAGCCATATAGTTTAGTCGTATCGGTGGAAAAGGCGGTGGCATCAGCGTACTATGTACAGGGCACTAAATTATATATAATAATTATACATCAATATATTATAATATTATAACTAAACGCCATACGGAGGACAATAACAATGTCATAATATTGACCACGACGCGAGAATGACATTTCATTTACATTTGTTTTATACCACAACATGTTATGTTACCATCGAAGTATCAAAACATATATATATAGGTATTGTACTGCAGTATATAAAAGCTAATCGAAGTCGACGGATACATCTAAACATTATACCTATACATCATCCGGATGCTACCGAATAGGTATACTGAACACATATTGTATCATATCATTGCATTAAGTATACTCTATCAATGTAAGTATATATGGCTATATTATAGGGGTATATAATAATCAGCGTTTTTCTAGGATTATTCTTATATCGATAACCTTCGTTTTACCCTTGCGTATTTCGCGTACACGGTGCTGGACATCAGCCATGTTTGATTTCGCACACGCCCACATGTGCGTGCCAAACCCCACCCAGAGGGGGTGAGAAATGAGAATGTGAGATATTACCTATTATTATTATTATTATTATTATTATTATTATTATTATATACACATACGATGTCGACGTGTGGCGTGTGAGAGCCAATTCTGACGCAGCTGCAGTTTTAATCGCACGCGTACGAATCGTATACATATAATAATAATAATAATTTAGTATAGTGGTGTGTGCGTGCGTGTGTGTAAGTGGAAAGACCAATATTTGTTTGGCTATTAATTAAAAACAGAGTCTCTCCGATGACGCTTGATTAAAACACTATAATATACCTATGATTATAATTTATACAGAGAGAGCAAAGTGAGCACAACGGGGAAAATATAATGTGTGTTTCAATTAAAATCGTAATATTTTTTGTAAATTTTTAAAAATATTTGAGTATAAGTGTACATTGCATATGCAATATACATATTTACTTTTTAATAAACGTCAGGATTAAATGGAGCAAAAATGTGATGCCAGGCTACTTGTTGATGATATTGAATTTATCAGAGAATAATTGGAAACTTTTTAGTTCGTTTTTTTATATTATTTTTTTATGCGACAGTGCGGGAGTACTTGCGAAACGCCCTTTTTTTTCCAATATCTGTTAAAAGTAAATAACAATAAAACGACCAATGAGTTGACAAGGGTCCGTACACGCAGCCACCGTGGTCGTCGCTGTAGGGAAAAATCAAGAAGGTTTTTTTTTTCGTATTTCGTCGCTCTTTTTATATTCATAAAAGGGGGACACTTTTCTCCGAGAATATTGAAGGGAAGAAAATTAACGGGAATGAATAGCTGTTAATGATGGACCATTTTTCGAAACGTGATTTATTCGGGAAATGCGAAAAAATGATTATATTTTTTTCGTGTTAATTTCATTCCATTTATTTATTTAGTTTTTTTTTCACTTATAAAATTGTTGATGCTCACTTCCATCTTTTTTTATGGACTGTTGAGGGATATATTTACATTTCAATTTTCAAAGCTCAAACGCATTATTTAAATAAATTTCATCGTATTATATTGTACCGCAGCTCAATACGCCTACTATGTACGATGGTTACTGTTATTATTCACACATTATTATATGTGTTCGTGGAATAATAATTATTAATAATTCGTGAATTACGATTGACCTGGATTTTATTTCAATAATAATAATAATAATAATAATAATAATAATAATAATAATTAATAATTGTTGTTCGCTTATCGATGAGTTTGGTTTTTAATGAATTATCCGTACTTGACGCATTTGGTCATAAAAGAGAAAAATAACAATAAAACGCTGCACACATTATTGGTAAATAAATCAATTCATATCGTCTGAACAACGAGAGATATACATTATGGCTTTGCGGCGGTCGGGGAGATCACGCCTCTCGTCCACCGCTGATAAAGTTGCACATCGGTTCACTGACACGGCCCGCGACTGTGTTCGAAGTTAAGCTGAGGCCTTTATCTCGTTCAATTAAATAAAGACTACAATAATATGTTTGTATTAACTTTGTATTGTACATATCACATGTATATAATAATATAATATGTTATCGATACGCGATGAGACGGTTATTATATACGTGATGTAAACAGTTTTGTAAAGTGCACGTCGTCACCGTTGCACTAGAGCATAGAATTTTTTATTATACCTACTGCAGTACTTATCTATATAATTGCAGCATATTATATAATTCGTAATATCATAGTGGAGTATCGGACGTCGTATGATTATTATGTATGAATATTTTTTCGCCAATAACAAAAAAATTGCGTAGAAAAAATCGAGATATTATAGATACTCCATTTTATTTTTTATTCGATTGTAAAAAAGACAAAGCCGGATGGTAATTCGATAAGCAAATACGTCGGCGTGACTATTTTGTAAAACTTATCGGTTGAAATGTATAATTAAAACTCCGTCACCGTTTCGGCTTTTAGGAAGATATATATTTTTTCACCAATCTCGAAACAGAACACAACGGTAAATTTTTATGGGTAGCGGGTGAAAAGACTTTTCAAAAAGTTTGAATACATAATAATATAAGTGAATGGGCCGGAGAAAACGTCGAACTGCAGAAAAAACGTCAACGATGGATGATGGGCACGCGGGGTGATGATAGGGCGAGTTCCATGCGACGATGGAGAGTTGTTTAACTAGGAGAGAGGGTGCAAATTGGTTGGATATGATTGGAAATTCGCAGGCTCGTAAGAATTAAAAACAATATAACAACTTTACTCGACTTTCTTATTGTGTTTTACTTCGTCGTTAGAACAAAATCAGTATATATGTATATAGGTACTGCTGCAAGACATTCTGTAAAGAATTTTTTTTTTATTTATTTTCCTCTGCAATCACGTCATCCTTTTATTTTTTGTTGCTTTCAAAAATCCATTTCCTATAATTACAGTTGGAAAAGCAATTGTACAATTCTGGAAACTTACCTACGCCCCGTACCCAGTTATAAGTGTTATGTATATCTATTATCTATATATTTATAATTTTTAGGCATACACAATTTTCTGCTAGTATATAGTTTACTCGTATTGTATAGTGATACAATTTAAAAAGACCCAGTGGACTTACGACTTTCATATCAAACGCGAACCGAATCGCACCTATTGCCTCGTATTATTATATTATGTAACATTACAACCTACGTTATCTACGGTTGTTTAAAATTTAAACTCATAATATATTATACCAAAATGCTGAGTATTCAATATTCGCGTATACTACAGATATAATATTTAGTAATGAAATTGTATTCAGTACCTGTGTGCAGTCTGGTATGCTGTTGGACGTGGCTGAGTTGTTTGAACCGGCGCTCGCAGTAGGAACACTTGTACGGCTTCTCGCCGGTATGGACGCGAATGTGCTGGACCAGTTGATGGTTGGAGCTGAACGACTTGAGACACTGTTGGCACTGGTGTGGTTTGCTCACTTCCAGGCCGCTGCCACTAAGCGAACTACCACCGATGCTGCCGGGTCGGCCGAAGTCGCGAGCTTGCATCTGCATGGCCGCCGACTTTTGCATGAATATCTGTGGCACAAACGAAACGCTCGTGAGTAGGTACGCGGCGGAGTTGCGGGCGATTGCCGCGGAGGCGGCGGCGGCAGCGACGGGTTTACGCTCATGGTGTCGGTGATCGCGATGAAAATAACAACGTAATAATAATCGAAATAATGAACAAATTCTGAGCGCGAGACGAAAATGCCAGTAGCAGCAGCAGCACTACTGAATGCGGTCGCAGTGCGAGGACGGAGCCGGTTCGGGACCGGTATATGACGGGGCGCGTGACGAAAAGGGGTACAACGCATTATGTGTGTCAGCAGCCACCGCGGTAAAAGGATTGCCGGTGGGGAGGGGGAAGGAACCGAAAAAAAAATTGAAATACTCGTATACGGGGTAAAATAAACACGCCGCACATATTATTAGGTCCCGCGAGGGTTGGCACACCTGACGTTTTAAAACCGTATGCGCGAGATCATATATGTATTATAACGCGTTGAAACGAGGGATTAATTAAAAAAATAAACCCCAAGTATATAGGGTTGAATTACTAGGTTACAGACTTTTTTTTTTTATTATTTCGCTCTAAAATATTAATTGAAATGCTGCTTTTTTTAACCCACCCGTGCGGTTAATTAAACCGGAGCAATTAAAAAATTATACTTCGTTGCCGCCTCCGCGTTGCTGCCGTGTCATCGTCACCGGCCAGTGTAACACACTATTATATATACTAAATTATAGATAAAATACAAACACATACACACATAAATAAATACTACACACGTATGTATAAACAATAGCTCACATTATAGTATAATATAATAAGGGACATACTACATAATATATAAACTATTGCACGGACACAGGCATCATGCGAGTGCTTTGGTCGCGTACACGTAAAATAAAATGAAATCGGCAAAAAAAAAATGAGAAAAAAAACACGAGACGATACTACAACAACTACGGTTAAAAACAATAAACCACTTAACATTGATTGCATTTTCTCGGCAACACTGATGGCCGTAATATATATACATATATTTTTTTTTTTAGTACCGACTGGAAGTATAGTGGTAAAAAGGGGTAAATCCATTACAAACACTTAACGGAGCCGATGTGATTTTTATGGATTCCGACGATGATTAAAAACTATTTTTTATTCTCGCGCGCCCGAACGCCGTTTGACTGATATCCGAACATTTACACGACGACGACAACGGTCGACGCGGATTGCAAATAAGACAAAGAACAGAAGAAAAAAAAATTAAAAAATAACGGATGGAAATTAATTTTAATATTATTAATTTTGATTTACGCTGTACTTATAGTGACGTCTTCCGCATAACACAAACACATACCCCGCGTGACTATATGATCACCTGCAAAACAACACCACCACCAACATTACTACAGTAGTCGACATAAGGTCAACATAAGATAATGTCTACGGTGGTTCAAAACACCAGGTGATGGTCGTAACGGGAAAAAAATTTAAACAAACAACCCTTTCGGAAACCCGTCAAACACGACTAATGAACACTAATGAACTATACAGACAGACACAATCCATCAACCCCTTCGGCGATGCGTATCAGTACTGAAATAATAATGATTATTATGACGGGAAAAAATATAAAGAAATCTTCTGATTGATTAATATCGAACGCATTAACTGCAATGCTATAAAAACAAACACGGGCGTTCAGATTCACGGAATGTATGGGTAATAGGCCGAGGAGGTTAAATTATATTCATGACTCGCACTGTCACGTCGTCATTCATCGACGACGTAAATACTATATTATGTATTTATGTCTATTATGTAGCTGACCATCACTCGGGTCAACGCACCGCTCGATGATAACGCTTATCGTGTTGAGGTTGGTCAGTGTAAATATGCTCGCAGAGGACGAAAATATAAGTATAGATGCACGGTGTATATATATATTTATACAGCAATAAAAGATGACGAATCGAAAAATAAACATAAAAACATGCTGTCCGAACGTCTTGGTAGGGGGTCCCGTGTGTTTTTTGGGTTTCCGAGAGAGTCGGGATGGTGAGCGAGCGAGTGGAGGGATTCGGGTTCACGACTGGCCGAACGTATTATAATTAGAAATCGTCTAAAAATAGCGGACAAGGACGCGGAAGGAATCTGGGCGAGTTGTGACGCGTCGCGGAAGACAAGAAGACTACCGTCTCAGACTCGCGCCCGATTGATTTCTGCCGGTGATCGGTACAACGACAATAAAATACACCGAAAACTCAAGATACTGGACGCTCGAGGTCACTGAATTTTTTTCCATTGTTCAGAGGTGTCCGTTATTGAGAGGTGTAGGTGGTGGGAGGATTGAATGTATCATTATCGTGCAAGTCGAATTCTATTGATAAACTGTAAACGGTTTGTAGCGTAATCCGTTTTAGAAATTTAACGGGACGATCGTGCACCCGACGGAAACGCGAGTAGGACGCGCGCTACGCCGCCGCCGCCGCCAGCCACATGTCGACGCGCGAGACCGACGCAACTGTTGTGTGTGCACTGTAAAGTGTGTGTAGGCGTGTGTGTGGAAGACGTCGTTGGTACTCGGTCGTAAGAGTAAATAATAATAATGATGATGATGATAATAATAATAACTAAAAGTAACAATTATAAAAAAATCGAGAGAAAAAATGTATAGAACAAACATACCCCGTCGGCGGCTGGTTGACCCAGTTAAATCGGTGCGGTAAGCGCGTCTCCGGCGGCAAAAATTTAAAAATATGTGCGCGCGAGTCGTAACTATGATTATTGCAGTGTTATTATTACTACTCACTTTGATCTGCAAGTCTAAACAGTTGTATTTCATGATAGTTGCGACGGACCATGAAAAACGACTTTTTTTTTTTTAAAAAAAAATTCGAACGCCTTTGAAATCAATAGCAGCAATAAGTCGATACGATATTAATATGGTGAAACCTGCAGCTTATCGCGCAAGCCACGGCGACGATAACATCATCACGGCGCGGAATTCGCGGTTAGACGCCGCCCGCGGTTGTTGGACGAACGAAGACGCAGACAGTACTGTACGCCGCGCCGGCACCACCGACGTCGATATTAGCCTAACCCAACGTTGACTTAGGTCGGGAACTTTACATATGTGCCGTGTGTGTGTGTGTGTGTGTACGTGTGTTTTAGAGTGTGTATATTATTTAACTGGTGTTCTTTCTTTATCGCATCGTGTATACGTCACCAGACGTTTAACGACCTCGCGGCGAATCCGAACGACGACGATCGCAAACCATTCGAGATTATCATAATAATAATGATGTTTAATTATTATTTATTAATAATATACGTAGTGATGTCGTTGTACGTCGTACTAACGAAACACTAAATTATTATATTATATTGCGTACCTACTACGTGATATTATATCGAGTGGGCGATGCTCGTTATCGTACTATTTTTTTATTTTTGTTTTGACGCAAACGACGCGCGCCGCGCGGCCTTTTCAATTTACGGTTTTTTTTTTTAGTTTTAGAATTTGTTTTTCACCGTCGTACGAGTGTAGTAGTATTCGATCGAGAAAACGCTAACACCCGCGGGGGCAGAGTAAAACACGATAAATTTAATTTTGATCGGTTTTGTGTAAGCCAACGGTGTTCGTGCACGTGGCGTTTTTGGCCCGCGAAATCAGATTACAAAATCGTATATAATAACAATAATTTTTTTTTCTTATTTTCGAGGGTTGGGCGGCGCCGTCCGCCCCGGGGCCGCTCGACAATACTATAGTTTTACCTATTTATATATTATTATAAAATATGCGCGCGCGCCCGAGCGGGATTTTCTTAGAAGAAAAATAAACGCGGTGCCGGCGTTTTATTTATGGCCACATTCGTATTTCTCGCGTGCCGCGTTCGAATTTATTTCTTTCGGAAGCCTCGACGACGTTTTTCGTTTTGTTTTACTACTCGCATTATAATATTATTATCATTATTATTGTTGTTGTTATTATTATTACTATTAAGTATTTGCGTATGAAATTGCCGGGTCCGAACTGCCGCCATTGTGGTGCACCCCCCTTATCCACCATTAGTATCGCTAGGTGTTGTTTCCTCGGTCCGGCGATTTTAAGGCATTGTGTTCTGAGTAGTTTTTTTAATTATTTTCGATTATTTTATTTTATTTTTTTTGTTCGATACAATTTTTCATTGTTTTACAATAATAGGTTTACGCGTACCGCTGCCGCCGCCATCAGGCCTTCGGATTTCGGACCGCTTCACGGGTCGGCTTCCGCCGGCCGACGTGATTCGAATGCACGTTTACTACTGTCGGTGCAATAATTTAATACTGAAAAAATGTATTACTCGTATCATTGTTTTCACGATGAGAGCAAAAGGCATAGTAAATAAATGGCTAAATAATATTTTATCAGGCTATTACACGGACGGGAGTTAATTAAAATTGCGATATTTTTCCAAAACGTTTGCCTTCAAATATAGTATAATATAAACCTGGCCGGTGTCGGCGATCCACGACCGGCCGAAATGGACCGGTAAAATGAAAGCCGAAAATTATAGTTGGCCATCTTTCAATATAATTACATAGATCATAATAGATTAGCAATATTATTATATAATCTAAAATAATATACTGCTACGACTAGTAACTTTATACTATAAATGACTTGATTGTTACATATTTTTTTTAAAGAATTAACATTAACAATTAATTAATTTAAAATCCATAACGATTAATAGCGGGAATCATAAATATTACTTACTATCTTAATTACTTGAGTAATTTAAACAAGTTTTGAACATTTGATCTTTATTGCGAGAACAATATATGAGTCAACAATCGCTGAAGTACATATTTTAATGTATACCTACTAGTAAATATAGTGCCTATTAACTTTTACTGGTTAAACTGATAAAATGTTTTAAATCGAATGAATATGTAATTAATAATTATTAATATTCGTAATTTATCTATTTGGTTTTGATATTAATTACATGTCGTATGTACACGAAGTCAATTCGATTAATTTAATTCATATATACATAAAAAAATTAAGATAAGATAAAATTTAAATGAAAAAAAAAAGAAACATTGTAATACCGTTTTAGTGGTGTTTTTTTTTTTTATTTTAACCGTTGTAATACCGTATGTAAGAGATATGATTTTTTATAATCCTCTTGTTAATGAAAAAAAAATAATAAACCGGATTGTCCCTGTATGCAAGATAACAAACTGGGGTTTTTGTTTTATAAAACAAAAGGACCAGGTAAAAAAAATAAAATAATTTTTTAACAGCTGCTAACGGTACTTTCTCACGGTTTTTAAAGATGAACCACCGTGGATGGACTTTCAATGACTTTTAAACAGATACACCGGTGTGCTCGTATATCGCTCTAATTAACCTTGTCCGTGGCACATGTCAGCGTCATGTCTTGTCAGAGGAAACCGTGACGTAGTGAAGTGGTTATATGGTGGAGGGGAAGAGGTAAAAAAAAAAGGAGAATTCATTAATTGAGTTTGGACGGCAGAATCAAGATAGCGGATGGATGTATATTTACATACAAAAACACAATCGGACTTCATATGACTATTGGAGCTATAAGGACGAGATGACGACGCGGCGGCAGTGGTAGTGGTAGCGACGGCGGCGGCCGCAGTTACCAAACAGAAGGAGTATCTATCCTTTGTTACGACAAAATGGTTTTAATTGACGTTATGCAAAACTTATAGAGGGTCATCGATCCTATATGCGTAACAGTAGAAAAATGGAATATTTTAACCCGAAGATCTTTATCTCAGGTAGTATATTATTGACGAACGATTTTGTATTGTTCGGTGAGTGGTTTTATTTTTTATTTTCACTAAAAATCGTCTAATTGTTAAATTCAAAAGAAATTTAAAAAAAAGTATAATAATAATATTAAAATACAATATAATATGGGCGTGCTACGATACACACATATTATATGTGTATGTGCGCATATAATATATAGTTTGTAGGTAAATAATATGTTTTCACGTGATAGAATCAAATGAGCAGTTTGATTTTTTCCACACGATTGCCTGCAAAGGGTATTTGTGTGTGAGTGTGTATTGACAGGAGACGTCCGTAGGTAGAACGGTTGCGTGACCCGGAGACTTTTGTAATACGGTATTTTTCTTGGTATATTTTTAGTGTTCTCACTCCACCCCCTCTTGACTGGTATAGGTTATATACAAATAAACAATACCTATATGATGTGTTGTAAGGCACACAAAAATAATATCGAAAGGAACGTGCAGTAAACAAATTTCAGTTGTATTACAATAAAAAGCTATTTTGACTTTTCAGGAGGGTAATAAAAACATGCAGGCGAAAAGTGAGCAAAATAATAATGATATAATAATAATAACCAAACAAAAATTCCACACATACACACGCTATTCGTTCGAAATAAAACCATAAACAAAATTAAAGTTCAAAATAATACTGTGTAGAATACTATGATTATAAAATTGTTATATGTAAAAATATAGCGTACTGAACGAAAGACGTTCCAGCTGACTCGCTGAAGAGTGGACCAGCATTCTTCAAGAGTGCGGTCTGATATCGATCGGTTCTGCACATGGTGAATCCACAATAAGCAGCATTAAAAAAATAATAATACACAAATGTATCTTTTTTTTTTTTGGTTAGAGTCAAACGAAAACACATTATATTATTAGTAACAACATATTTGTATGTATAGGATTAACCCAAAGTATAGCTTACAGAGTACTAAAGTTATTGGATAATCACGACTTGGTTATTATTTGATATTTTAATCGATAATAATAATATCCTAAATGAATACAATTTTTATTATTTTAACTTCATTTTTTTTTTTGGATCTTGTTATATTATTTTTTATTAGTATATTATTAGTATTATTTTATAGTGATTTGACGTGGTAAGTACATCATTTTATTCTGGCTATTGAAAATTGTTGTTGGCAGTTAATATATTACTGCTATATAATACTATGTTTTTTTGCATTTATAATAATTGTCCATAATATAATTTATTTTATTTTTTTTTAATACGTTTGTCAGACACATGTTATTTGGCTTCAAATCGGCCAAAGGGGTTGTGACTCGTGTTGTGTTCACGTGGTCACTAAGGTTCGGTGTCGGTATCGGCGGCAAAAAGCTTGGAGCGAAGAGCGCGCCACCGCACACAGTAGTTCACCGGCAGAAACGCGCAAGTCCTTTCCGTTTCCTTTTGCTCCTTCGTCCTTATACCGACTTCCTTATGTCCTCCTCCTCTATATTGTCCATACACTCACCCACCCACATTTTTTACCGCGCGAGTTACTCCTATTTTTTCGTAGGCAAAACTTTCGGCCTTTGGCTGTTTCCTCCCACTCCACTCAAAATTTTAAACTACAATTATTCTCAATATTATATTATTGTTTTTATAGCATACAGATTGTAATATTATTAATATTATTTACGATAATATGAATTTTTCCTGCAGACTTTGTATATTGTGACGAAACCGAAAGAACGACAGCAGCTCAAATGGCCAGTCGGCACCCCAAAAATACAAAAAAATAAACTACTAAGGGCTACCCCATTTCGAAATACCCTACATGTTAATAGGGGTCGCGCGTGTTGCGCAACACCTCCTGGCGACCATCCGGTTGTGTAGCCCGTGCTCAAGCCGGTCGACCGGTTTTTATAAGGTTAGATATTCGAGAAAAAAACTACCCCCACGGCAGTTTGGGCAACAATGACCACGGCACATTGGTGTACCGTGTCCAGTCGTGAACTTCAATTTCACAATTAAACATACTAATTTTTCTCATTAAACATGGTCATTTATTTTTGTATTTATTCGTCTATTAATTATTTTTTTAACTTTATTCTGTTATTTGGTGAACAGTGCATTTTACTTGTAAGTTTATAGTTATGTCTTAAAATATACTTTTAACGCTTAATTAGTTTGTTTGCTATTTTTCGTTACTGTACCTACTGTACAATTAGAAAAAAAAATTATCTTGGTATGCTTTAATTTTTTAATTTGAAACTTTTCAAGAGGAATGAAGCCAACAATCTATGTTTGGCACGCCGTTTGATGTATATAGTATATACATATTAGTTATTAGCTAAGAGTAGACAATTATTAATTCATAAAAGTTCGATTCAATGAAATAGAAAACTTTAAAATTTTACCTTCTGATCGAACATAAAAATATTTTTAGATGATATAAAAACATAAAAATAAATTTAACTTATATAAAATAACAATGTTTATAAGAATAATAACATTAACTGTCAATATTTTAGTATAATTTTCAAGATTTAATTTTTTTTAATTTTAATAGTATATATTTTATATATTGTAACTTTATTTAAATAGTTTACTATAAATTGATGTAATTCTTAGTGAAAAATATTGAACCTATTTGAATATCTATTTATTTATACCAATAAAATAAATATTTTATCCATAAAGAATTATAATTAATTTGAATTTAGAAGAAATATTGTATTAATATAATTAAGAAAATTATAGGATATTTATATTTTATATTGTGTGCATTTTACTCATTTAAGTATTAATTATTTTGAATAATTTCGATTAAGAAACAAAAATTAAGTAAAATATCTTCGGCTTTCGCCTATCGTCATTATTTTTACACCTATATGTCGCTTTTAATTACGTTTTTTTTATTGGCCGTCATCAACTCTTTCTATTTGATATTATGCCAACAATCTGTTTTGTATTAATATTATTTCAGTGCATTTATTTTTTTACCTCGGTATAATTTAATTTTAAAAATAAATATGTGTTTTTTCTACTTATTGCAATCCAAGTACACGTGCAGGCTTTTTTTACTTAAAAATAATATTTTTTTTGAAACTAATTTGTATCTGATATATTTTAAAATAAATATTATATGTAATATTATGAACAATAAATACAAATTTTACTTTGAGATAAAACGGGAAATTTAGTTTAACATTTTATTCATTGAAGTTTTTATAGAAAATATTTTTTTTCAAAGTTTAAAATAAAATTCAATAGCATACTTTATAATAATAATATTTTGATTTTTACTTTTAAAAATATTTTGAAAACTACAAAAAAACTATTATTTCAACTATGAAAAAATATTTTTTCATTAATATATTTTTCAGTGATATTATTTTATTTCATTCGTTTAATTTCATTTTGTCGGGCTTAATAATTTTGTTCTACTTATAATTTATTTTAATTGAAACATATTAGCGTATTGTCATACAAATATGTATCTACCTAACGATTTTTAGTTAGAAAAATTGAATTTGTAGTTTGTAAATTTTTATGTTTTAAATTATAATATTATTTTTGAAATAAAACAACAGGGAGCATTATATATCATTAAAAAAATGTATATAGTTTTACGGCGGAAAATATATTCCCTGTCAGAAAAAGTAAAATCACGCACTTTTTTTTTCCCATATCACTTTGTTTATTTTATTTTAAAATCCGATTTCGCATTAGAATATGAAAAAAAAAATGGATAAAAACACTTGTCGATAAATAAATTGTTATTGTAATGGGAAAACGGGTTATTTATTTATTTATTTTTTTAATTGCAGACATTATATTAATAATTTTTAAAGTGGAGTAGATTACGCGTGGAAATAAAATCGACTCACCTGTAGTTCGCTGACCAATTTTTCGGTCATCA
The DNA here is from genome assembly GCA_020882235.1 of Schizaphis graminum. Lineage (NCBI taxonomy): Eukaryota > Metazoa > Arthropoda > Insecta > Hemiptera > Aphididae > Schizaphis > Schizaphis graminum. The sequence continues at coordinate 85,151,426 of CM037032.1, read as the reverse complement.
TTTTCGGGTCGCTCAGTACGAGCGAATTGTTCTGGTTGATGACGACCGATACGGACGGGTCGCCGGGGACCGCCGGTTGTCCGGCCAGTCCGACGGCTGACGTCGAGTCCTGCTGCTGTTGTTGCTGGACGGCCGCTCGGATTGCCGCCGGCGACGGTTGTCCGACGATTACGTCCGTGTCGTCGGTCATCTCGGCGTTCTGCGCCTGTTGTTGTTGCTGTCGTTGTTGGTGTTGTGCGACTTGTTGAGCGACCATGGCGATCGCCTCGTCGGCCGTCACCTGTACGTTGTTCGGCGTCTGCTGCTGTTGTTGTTGTCCGACAACGACGAGGGACGACGGCACTTGCTGCTGGTCATGGTTGACTTGCAGCGTGGGCGGCGGTGGCGCCGCCTGAGGTTGCGGCGACGGCGAAGCGTCAACCGCCTGCTGCTGTTGCTGCTGCTGTTGCTGCTGCTGCTGCTGCTGCTGCTGCTGCTGCTGCTGTTGCTGTTGCTGCTGCTGTTGCTGTTGCTGCTGCTGGAGTTGTTGCTGCTGCTGGTACTGTTGCCGTTGTTGCTGCCAGAAATCCGCAGCCGGGTTCATCTTGAACACCGGCCTTTGCAACAACACGGACTGCTGTTGTTGCTGTATGTCCGCCGACATTTCGTCGTCGTCGTCGCCCTGCAGGTGTTCGTGGCCGGGCGAGGCGCGAAGATCCAGCGGGACCGAAGAGATCGTCTTGACTGATGTGAAATAATTCGATGATATATTCGTACTCTCTGTTCGCTCGCGTGTCCAAACGATGATGGTCAGACGCAGTAGTGGCAGCGGTAGTGGTAGCCGTAGTAGTGACTGCAGTTGTAGTAGTTGCACATGACGCGCGTAAAATCCGTCCGGAAGCAATTCACTCGATTTGTACGACTACGCGATTGCAAAAATAGAGAAAACGTAACTTTTTCTTTCGAATCTGTAAAACGAAAAAAAAAATTAAAAAAATTGAAAACTCGAGAATAAAAATTATATATATATATATAAAAAAAAAAAAAACGTGTCTAAAAACTCCGTAATATATTTTCGTTTGGAAATAAAAACTACGAACGCCGGACGAATTCGAAAATTTATCGTAAAATAAATTATTAGGTAATATAAACCATGTTATTATTATAATATTATTGTCGACGAACCGTGCGTAAAATATTGCGAGCTGCGTTCGCGACGCTTGCGGTATCGCCGAGTGTCGCTGAGATGTATGTGCGTGCGCGTACGCCTGTGTCGGTAGTCGGGCACCTAAGGTGTTCGCGACGCCGGAGTAGTCTTGAGACTGAGCGACGTCTCAAGACGCCGGGCCGGAAAAACGTCGGCTGTACGAGCGCGGCGAACTGAGCGCGCGCGTGTGTATGTGTGTGTGTGCACTCGCGTCGGCGGCGGCGGCGGCGGTGGTAAGAGCGACGACGACGGCGGCGGCGGTGGCGGCGTCTTGTGTCGGCGTCGCGGCGCGACTGAGGAGATACGCGGCCAAGATGTCTTGGAGTCGCGGACATATCGCCGTCCCTGTCGGTAGCGTGTGCCGGCCGCCGCGCGCCGTCCTTTTCTACGGCCGGTGCGCGCCGCGCCGCTATAGGGGTCGGGTTTTCCCTCTTAGGAAGAGCGCGCGGTACACCGCCAGACGTTTTCCTTACGTGCTTATTTCTGCGCCGGCGTCCGCCCCTAGCGCTCTCTCTTCTCTCGGTCGCTCGTCCCACCCCCGCCGACGACGACGACGACGACGACTGCGGCGAAGGAGCGACGGGAGGGTGTACGGTTTTCCCTCCATTCTACCCTTGTTCTTATTTTTTCGTTTTTCGTTTTCCCGCCCCAGCCGCAGCCGACCCAGTGCCTTTTTTCCGCTCCCCACGCCGCCCGCCCACAACGCGCTGCACGGTTTTTCCGTTTCCTTTCACACCGTCTTCGCGCCCGACGCGACACGCTACTATTATAATATAATAATAACAATAATATAAATAATAAAAAAAAATACGTGCACCGTGTAAGTATAATATAATAATTTATTATAGGTATGTGCCACGCGAACGTCCGAAAATTATTTCTACGATTTATTTCGTTGTACTCTTAAATAATTTACGAAAAGGTAAAAAAAAAATATACGGTCGGGATTTATACTACACGCGGTTTTACGTACAAATAATATATTGTGTGTAATAATAATGATATTTTGGTCGTTTGGTTGTATCGAGGCTTACGTTTGAACGTTTCGACTAGTGCGACGGAAGAAAAATTATAATATCGTAGGCCATAATAATATTAGGTGTATAGATACGTATAAAACTTCATACACCCCGACGTGACTTGTTATAGGCGTGTACGATCGTTTTTCGTAAGTTTGTAACTTTATGTTCGTTTAAATCGTTTTGTTCAATTTTTTTCGTTTAGATTTTAGTAAGCTTTCCCGACGTCAAAACTCGTTTTCGTTTGTTCTGAACGTTTTGTCGCCGTCCGGTGGCGCTGCCTTACGGACACCCTTCCCGAATTTAACCCTTCCGCACCGAAAGGGTTGACGCGTTTCGTATTTAGCCCGGAAGATATCGTTGTGACTGCCGTTTTGATACAAAACTACACAATTCAATTACGCGTGGAAACTTACGATATTATACAAATTATAATATCACGGGGTTACCTATAAAGTAGGCAACGCAATAATAAGATAAATACAAGATTACGCGAGTAAAAAAAACTAAATAATATGTTGGTATATACAACCATTGACATAAACTCATCGAATTCACATTTTGTTTTTATTCGTATTTGGGTAAAAATTCAATCACACATAAAAATATTTGCGTATACACGATATAATATATACATATATTCATAAAAAAATAATCAAAAATAAACCTTTGAAAAATATTTGATAAAAATGTCTTACTTATGTTATGTACTTAAGAACGGGTAATCGGGTAATCGGTTTTGCCGGGGACAAAACTCACTCGACTGAACAATGACGATAATACTCACGTTTAGTTTTTACTTGTTAGTTATGTTTAAAACGAAAATAAAATGTTTATTATAATTGTATTGTATGTCGAGTAAAAATGTTATTCAAAAGAATCATCTTTGCATAAACGTCGATTGGTTGATCACCTAAACTAATATAGTTGTGTGGCACGCGTACACTAATAAAATTTAATAACAAATATCGTGAAAAGAAAATATAAATATAAATACTTACTAATAACGTAAAAATACAATGATAACATGTTAATTTTTATTTTTATACCTGACCTAAAAACAAGTTAAATGCCTTGAAGCAGTTTCCGGGTTTTTGAAATATATAATTATAAAATACGTAGGAATAAAATATAATAAATATTATTAATTGTGCATTTGTGTATTGTGCATTGTAATGCATTTCTGATAAAATTACTGCAACGTTTGTTATCCAACTATCGAGTTCAAAGATTTTTTCCTGAAATGCTTGTTGATATATCTTTTCGAATAAAAATGTATTGAATTATCACTTTAAATAAAAATATATGGTAATAATTATTCATTTTATGTTTATGATGTATCATAATATATGTATATATATATTATATAAAATAACTCTACCGTAATTTCACCTAATAATAAGCTCAGTACAGTTTTATTTTATTCACAATGTTATTTTCAAATTCATCTAACGTATTAGTCTTTTTTTATTTGTTTTATTCTAGTAAACGCCAATCGACAAAAACAAATAGAATAAAATATCTTAATATTCTTTTCGTCATATGGTTTATTAAATTTTCATAGCATAAAATTCTATTATTATAATTATTTTACGTATTTAAATTTTAAATCCATGGAGAAGTTGAATATTAAAAATAAAAACCTCAAACATTCAATAGATATATAGGTACATATAATTTTCCTACAAACATTACTGTATCGTTCACTTTTAACATTCCTTTTAGGGTAAACAATGTAAATGATAATGGTGTGTATAGGTACTTGTTATTTGATACACATTATAATTAAGTCATTCTAAATTTTCAACCCAAATACATAAAAATCGTCGAGTGTAAACACACAAATTCCGGTTGTTTGAACTTAACATAAGTGGTTAAACGGTTAAACAGATAAATAAATGAATAGGTAATTTTTATAAAATATGACGTACAATTATTGCAGTATGAATCATAATTTAAATTTTTGATGTACAGAGAAAGAATATATAAATAGAAAAATTGCATTATTTTTTTTATGGTTAAATAATAGCCAATAGGTGAACTTTGCTTTGAAGATTACTAGTACGTATCAGATTATTTATTTGTAGTAAAAGTAAAAAAAAAATAACATCTACAGGAAACTATGGTTCCATTATCGCTGAATAAAAAATTGTTATCGTAAGAACATATATTGCTAGTTTATTTAACCTCTAAAGTGTTTTCATAAATCACTAATTGCACCGTTGGCGCGTTAAATAGAGCACTCTACGACATTTGTGTGTCTCGGGACTCTGCAGACTGCAGGAAACAAATTATGTTTAAAAATGTTAGTACTTAAACTGTTTTTATTTTTTTTATATACATAAATCATTTCAATGAACATAATAAGTGATAACAAATTAATAAACTATAAAAAATGTATCTGTTTGTTAAAAAATATTAAAATGATCGCAATTACGAATATAATGTGTATACCTATAACTATATAAGTATATAATTATGTATATATATATGAAATGTCATGTTGTTTAATGTAAAATATTAGCCGACCAGTAAGTTTTACTCGTATTCATAAACATAAACGTAATACTTTCACCGCGCAACTCGCGTACAATAATATTATATTATGTTATGTATTGTATAGACGCGCGTATAAAACGGGAAAAGTCCGTCGCCAGGTGCGTGGCAAACATATGCGACGTCTAATCCGACGGAAAAAAGGGATGACCATCAATGGCCATTAATAATAACAAAAACGAGTATTTCTATACGCCGTGCGATGGAACGAGCGCGTGCCTATATTTATACGCGCGTAAATAATAATAATAATAAAAAACCCACCGCGAGTACTTATATTATATTATTATTATTATTGTTTTCGGGCGACTGCCGCGAAGAGGGATTCGCTCGCGGGATATACACGATGGGCATAGGTTAGGCGTAGGTATTATATATACTTATACATCGTGATGTATTGCTGTGCCGTGTCCCGTTTTCGGTCAAAGGGTCAACCGGCGGCTGGTCGCCCCTTGAGGGGGGTGCCGGGAGACCGTTGCCGCGTGCAGCTGCAGCGGTCCGCGGACATTTATGAATAAATTCGCGGGCATCGCGAGCGCAGCTGACGTGCAAGCGCATAATAATAATGTAATGTGCGATATTGTACAAGTCGTCGCGGGTCGGCCGCGATGATGACCCGCGATCTTTTGTTGTCCGCGGACGTAAATGAAAAAAAAAAAAAAAAGTAGTATACATATACCTAACGAAAACATTTACAGCATTGTTTAACGAGAGAGACATTGTGCGAGAGCGGCGAAGAGGAGAGAAAAAAAGGTCGTCGCGCCGTTATAGCCCGGCATTATGTATAATAATATCATATACAATAATTATGACCTCGGGGCAACAATCCCTTCGCGGCTTTTTGTTTTCTTGTCGCGGACACTACGGCGACGCGTGCAGCTACTCACCCCGCCAAACCCGTCGGTAGAATATCGCGATTTATTATAATATTATATAATATGATATTATTATCCCTCGCGGACCAGGTGCGTCAGGTATTATAGGTACCTATAATACGCGTACATATTATTACGAAGGCAGTAACGTTCGCGAGCGCGTAAGCACGCACGCACACGGACGTCCAGCTGCACGTCAGTTACGCCTGACCCACCCCTTAAAAAACGTTTGCCCCTATATCCGCGCGGCAACCCTATTTATTCTTTTTAATTTCGACGACGGCGCTAATTAAACACACCGGCCGGTCACGACCGTCGAGCGCGCGAGTCTCGACACGACGCGTCGCACAATCAATTATTTTTCGCGCGTACAAACTCGTGTTTATACACCTATCGCAGTGTTTTACGTCGTGGCCACGATGACGTGGTCATATATTTCGGTCCACTTTATGCGGAGTCGCCGTATAATTATGATAGTTTTTAACGCCGTTTAATGTATAATTTTTATAACGAAAGGTAAAATTAAAAGGGTGTCGTTGTTATTTAATTATCGCGATAATATTAATACGTTTACGTTGTTGTTTTTTGTTTTAACGGTAAAAGTTTAATTATTTAAAATCTGTAAAGGAAATTTATGACGTTATGATTTGAGGTACGTATATCGTACATTATGTTTATGTAATTATATTATACTAGAGACTTAATATACAACTTTTATATTTTAAAAACGTTTAGTCAATGCATTAAACACAATCGCACGCAAACGATCTCATCTAAACATAATACGACAATTAGTGTTCTTACGTCATGATAATAATTAACATTTATGTTTTAACAATTTTAATTTTGTAATTCGTAAATATAATATCTTTTGAAAATTAATTAATTAATTTATAACAATATTTAAAAATGTAATATTTTAACTGAATGTTATTTTAATGATGCATACTTTACATGACCTATCTCTATAAATTAAACAGTAAATAATACAATGTAACTATTAGCTAATGGTTGTGGTGATTAAGTTATAAATTATTAATAATAATAAAAAAAAATTATTAGTATTAAAATAACTATACACAGTCTATATTTAAAATAATAGATGATATGTAAATTTATGTCACTAGGTAAAATTAATTTTTCACTATATTATGATTTTGTAAAAAATTATACAGTCTGAGATTGCGGGTTAGTGCACTATTTTTTATTTTTAATCGTTATTTTTCTCGTCAATGTTTAATTAAATTGCAATAATACTGATATACTCATATTATTATTATAAGATAAGTAATATTGTTTTTTTTATAAAAAGTAATTATTGATCTATTTTTTTCGCATTACTTATTTTTATCGAAACTATTAAAAGTTATTACGGAACAATGAAATATTAATAATATTGAATATTATATAATTTACAATTTGCATGTTACCTATAAATATATAGGTTTTCCGTGCCTGTACTATTATTATTATTATTATTTATTTTTAATTGGACGTCGAGAACAAACTTCTAAAGTTTTCTTAGTATATAAAAAGTAGGCAGGTAGGTAGGTATTATAATGGCTGATAGTAAAAGTAACGCGCTATAAACATATAACATGACGGTTCATTTATATAATTTTTTCGCGTGTTATCTTTGGAGCGCAATAAATATTTACGCTTTATAACCGTTATACATAATATATATAGCGGCGAAAACGAAGAGAAATATACGACGTCGGGCGCCTTATTCGGTATACATATTATACTTTGTGTTTTTTGACGGCATAAAAAAATAATATAATAATAATATTATAATAGACCGCTTTTGGATTTTACACGCGATCACTTAAATTATTATTATCATTACCATTACGATAATTGTTGTTTGAATGCATAAAACATAATAATGTGTATCATAATGCGCGTGTGTGCCACAGCACGACACTGCGGGGCGGAGGGGCGCAGACGATTTCCAGAGGAAATATACTATCACGGTGCAACACTATCGTTGCGACGGCGGCGTGCGCCTCGATGACGGGCCGGAGGTGTGTATATTATAATATGACGTATAGTGCACTTTCGCGACGAGCCCTGCTGTGCCGGCCGATATAATACCCATTTTAAACGCATACCCGTACAGCGTATATATATATATATAATATACAGTGCATATATACCTACACAATATACAACATCGAAGTCGGTAATCCGAGCTCAGTGGCGGCAGTATACGTTCGTTCTCGTATTATTATTGTTTCGATTCCCACGCGCGTGGCGGCTGTGATGGTTGCGGCTGTGTGCAACCTATATAATATAATTATATATATGTATATAGCATAAATGCCCACAATACATGATAACATATATATATATATATATATACCTGTACCTATATTATATATTTATTATGTATTAATATTGTACGCGCCGCGTGTCCGTTCGTTTCTCCGCCGCAACTGCATCAATAATATAATAATATAACGTAATAAATCGGGCGCGGATATTATATCGTATATACGTAAGAAATGTACAAACAAGGGGAAAAGGCAGAGAGACACAATAATATATTATAACGGGCGCAAAGCAGAAATTATGACCACCGCGGTGGGTACGTGTATAGTGCTCGCTGAAAGCTCAGTGTTTTTGGTATATATGTACGCTGCAGCATATTATAATATAATATCAAACAAAACCGATAAACAATTTCGATATAATATTATATTATACGACTCGTACGTCTGCAGAATGCGCTCCTGTAGGTACCGACGAGACGACACAACGACGACGCTGATACCTATTATATTATAAAATTATCGTACATATATGTGGCATACATATATTGAGAGAGAGATGTGTCGTTAATCGTTATTTGTACAAGCACGCGAAATATAAAAAAAAAAAAACAGTATAGTATACAAAAACAAAATGATAAATATTCTTTACACACACACACACGCGTATTATAGAAGTGTATACGTTTGCGTATGTATAATATCTATCCCAATAAGCGTACCTCCTATTGCATAGTATTATACGAGAAAAATATCAAACTGCATCGCGAGCAATGAAAATTACGCCGGACCGCAGCTGCCGCTCGTGTCTCATTTCTCTGTTGCATGTGTAGAGTGTACTTATATATTATATATTATAAAGGTATACGTACGATTGCGATATTTATGATTTCCTGGCCGAGCGCGAGCATATTAAATAATAATAAAAATACAAGTTTTGTTTTTTTATGTGTAGTATTAAAACTATTAAAGGTATGTATAATATTTCTGTATTTGAGTCGTACGCATTGAAAAACGACTTTTGCGGGCGAGAAACAAAAAAAAAACCGTACGAAAAAAAGCGAACAATTAATATTATACGTTATTCGCGTGGCCTCGTTGATTTATGTCTCGCATTCCGACGACTTATGCACGAGTTACCTGCTGCAGTTTATCACCGATGCAATGTCAATACGAGAACTGCGTCCAAAAAAAAAAAAACAAAAAAACAAAATGCAAATTGCCACAACAGGTGCATCGTGTCGAAATTAACGCGCACGCGAGTAGAACGGACAAAATAATACTTATATATTATCTGATAATAATAATGCATTATTATAGGACGTAAGAACATTTGCAGACTTACCCCGTAATATTCGATTGGTAGGATTTTTGGCGTACGGCTATGATAATATCATAATATAATAACCGGGTATAATGTATTATAGGTATGTGTGTATTTATACGAACCGTCCGCGTATTTGCACAACACCACTCACGGTCGCGCAAACGTACGATAAAATGTATTTTAAACATCATTGCGGCGAAATATACATATTATATTTTCTAGTAACGCCCTAGTGGCGCTGCCCGACAAAATTCCCTCCCCTAAAAAATGGATAGAATCGTGGTGGGAGGAGGGGGATTGAGAGGGTGTCCGCTATCACAATAATATCATAATAATGATATGTATACGCAACGGCTGTATAAAATGTATGTATATGTATGGGGGACGGTGTTTTTCTTGTTGATTTATCTGTCGGAATTCCTAAACCATTACCGTTTGTTGGTATTATATTTTCAAAAGGGATTACAACAAACCACTCGCGGTCATCATAACAGATAAATTTTTATCTATCCCGTTCGCCCGCCATCCGGCAACGGACCGTCCGGCGTCCACTGTCCAGCAATAAATATTTAAATTTCCGCCAAAATGGATTCGGCCATTTACAATATAAATATAACAGCCCCCGCAGCAGCCGGTATGCTTATAATAATAATATTATGTATATGTATGGTATTTAGATGTTAAACGGACACGGGACAGAAGAGGCTGCGATGGGTGGTGGTGAGGGCCATGTATTGATAATAATTATTCACCATAACGATAATAATATTATATATATATATATATATATATTTACAGCGGACTACGGAGTGAGAGTTTATACACGCATATATTATAATAATAATACAGTCGGGGAAACTCGTTCGGATACATATTATAATGCGTTATACACATTGTGTTTTTGGACGTCAAGTACGGCGGAGACGTGGTGGCGCGGTGAGGAAACACACATCATACATAATATATATTTATTATATTATGGAGATTGCGAGAGAGCGGAGACTTCCGTGCAGTGTATGATGATGATATAATATATAATATCATATAGGATTAGTCAATTAGAAAATAACAATATTATTTTATAAAATACAACCGAAAACGAATATTTGTAACGTATTATGAAATAATGTGTATATCATATGCATACATTGATTAAATAGGTACTTCTAATATTATATATTCAGTTTGGCGTACTTCTATAATATATTAAATCGTAAATAACCACATTTAATAATGTTCCTGTACACTATTTATTTAGTCGGGGGCAAAAAAAAAACTATAGACCTTCGGAAATTTCGAATTGGAATGGTGGACGCATATTATATTAGAATAATTATTAGGAAGACCTATAATACTAGACCAGCGATAGAGCTGTCGTACTTGTGTGCGCGTGTGCGTGTGTGCGTGTGTACGCGCGTGTAGGCGGAGCTAGACCAACCCAATATACACGTGGGGATGGCCACGGGCGCCGCCCTATCCCGACTCTTCTTCCTCTATATAATATATATATATATATATATATATATATATCTGGCACTGCCGCCACTACGAACGTATAATAATATAATAATAATACCTATATTATATTATTATATGTACACGTGAACATCGCTGCCCCGTCGCAATCGATTTACCCTTCGGATCCATTTTGGAAAACACGCGATGACCGTAGTATTTGGCTTACAGTATATTTTGTCAAAGCTGTACTATATAAAATATGTACTCCCGTACACCACTATTACACGGATAGTGTGACTAGTGCGAGGCAATTATATATTGGCCGAGAGCAGGTTGAATTTATAGCGTAAGTGGATTTTCGATGTATACGGTTAAACGGCGGATAAAACTGTTCTATGCATATGACGATAGTATGTATTTTGGCCGGGTAACGCCTATTGTTATAAAATATATTTTTAATAGAAATAAATGTATTATATTTTTTTCACCATTTCGTTTACGAACGTTTAAGTCTCCCCAATAATTATCCACAACTGTAAATTAATTAAATTATAATTAAATTGACATATGGAAATAAGATCTCGAGAATAATAATTGATCTCAACCATCTATATAAATAATAAATATATTACAATAAACATGAAATAAAATTGGACTTATAAATTGTAAATTTAAAAAAATTCAGATAGTTATTATCAATACATGATATTTCAAGATTAATAAATATGAAAATAGAATTAAATAATAATATTATATTTTTATTTAAAGTAATTAACACTAATACTGTAATTATATAATTATAGTTAAAATTTGTAATTAATGATAATTCAAAAAAATATTTTTTTAATATAGTAGGTATTAGTCTGTGAAATAGTTTTTAGGTATTATTATTTTTTTTTTATGACAAGAGCGAATTCAACAAAATATATACATATTCAATAATAAGTTAACTGCAAATTCACTAAAACTTGATTTCCAAGTACCGATATGTTCTTAAAATATTTATCTAAAGTAAAACATTAACTACACATAATAATTGGATGTAACCGTGTGAATACTGTAGATGATGATTATATTTTCTGATATTTCATTCTTTTAGTAGCTTAGCAGAACACTTATCGTTAAATTTAAAAGCATACCTATGTTATAATCTATTCTATTGTGTAACGACATATTATTATAGGTATTCTTATAGCGTTGTTCGAGTAATTTCGATTTGGTATTATATCTCATATAATAGGTATATTTCATGTATCATATATAGATAGATATAGATGCACTTTCGTCAATTTCATACAGTATGCAATCAAATGTTTACACAAATAATACAATATATATTGTAGGTGTATTCTCGAGAGGAAGTGAATACAATGATGCTTTATTGATGCGTTGTCCATAATTATCTACTAGATTATAGTCTACACTGTATAATACAAAATATAATGGGTACCTATTTAATTTTTATATTATTTTAAAGTTAAAATTGCAAAAAATTATGTATAATAATAATTGTTACTACTAATGTACAAAATATTAAATTAAATTATTTAGTATAAATATGATTTAAATTTAAGTTATAGAAATAAGAATAATTAAAACGCGTGTTAAAATTACTCGTAAAAATATTTTTATCAGCAATATAGTATAGTTAACATTTACATGATAATATAAGTAAAATTAAATACTTAACGCAATAGGTAATAAGTAATGTCGTATTTATTTTTAATTTAATAAAATAGGTGTTTCTGATAATGATACTATGGTACTAGTAACAAGGTTAGGTAAGGTAATTTACTAACATGGTATACCTGTCAAATATCTAATATTGACTTAATATTATATTTACTTATTGTGATTGATTTAGTTTAACTGGAATGTATTATCAATTAATATTACATCATAACGTATTTTATAAGAAAAATAATTTTTATAAATTATGAGAAACTTTCATATAGACATTTTATTGGTGTTAAAAATAATTTTGATATAATTTACAAAATGTAATTCACATTAACAAATAACAATAGCATGTAAAAATTAATATTTCATATTATACACTTACCGGTAAAATTAAGTATTGTTTGGAATTGAGTGGTTTCCTTGGTTGTTGGTTTATTATAAGGACATATAACTTATAGGAGAAGGATAAAATAAGGAACTAGGTACCAAGTATATTATAATATTTATCACTCTACTGAACTGTTTGTCACGACACAATGCGTATAAAAATAATATCACATCAATTTTATATAAATACTTCTTTCTTATATCACACAATATTCAGGAACATTCGAAAGGGTAATATTAATAAAGTTAAAAATTTATAAAATTTTGTATAACGAATTTCTGATAATTTTCTTATTGTATAAAAGTTCCAAAATAGTCATTCATGTAATTGAACAATAATAAAATATTTTTTTTTATTTATTTGTTTACTTATAGTAATTATTTTTCGTAAACTAAATTTAGAATTTCAATGTTTAAATTGTTTATATTTTATTTTTAAAATATATTTTCAACTAAATTTTGTGCCAAAAATATATACTTAAGCAATAATTTGTTTGATAGGGAAATGAACGTTATAAAGTGATTTATGGTATTAATGTTTGGATGAATAAGATTGAATGAATTTGGAGATATCGAGGTGAGTATTTATATATTACGTATATAAGATTATGTTTATGTATATGTAGTGGTACTATTAGGGATGGGATGGAGCCTGTATAGGGAACGTTGTACTACGTGTTAAATTCTAAACCATTTGTCCCCTGTCGTGGTCACTCCGGAAAACGATCCAAACAGCAGTGGTTAAGCGGCACAATATTTCCGTTTCGTGTGATATTGTTCCTATTGCCCGGGTCCGGTCATACCGTCCGGTGATGTGGTGACAACGATGATGATGTCCGTGTGCTGTGTTGCCGGATCGCTTGTCCGTGGATCGTACCGTCGCCTCATTTATACCGCTCAAATCTCCTGCAAACCCGAAGTCAAAATTTTACTAATTATGTATACATGATGTATAGTATTTTTACAAAAAAAAATCAAACGGTACGCCCGATTTAATGCGATTTATGTTTTATATAATATATATAAATTTCATAAGCCTGGCTAAAATATTTTTTTCATTTCACAAAAACCAATTTTGTTTATTTTTAATAATCCATATACGGGACGAAAATAATAATTATAATTATAAAAAAATACTATCCCATTATTTCAAAGTGTAAAATAATTATTACTAACTGATGGGAAATTTACTGTAATAAAGTTAACATCGTCTTTTGTTTTCTCCCCCTTGATACATTGGAGGACATTATGTTACATGGTGCAAATCTTAGGGTTGTTGTTCACGGTATAATTAATACATTATATTTTGTATTAAAGAGTATAATTTATTATTTATTATATTAAATATATTTTAAAGGAAGATTTTTTATTAAAATATATTAATATAAATATAGAGCAAATATTTCTTACAAATAAAATATTATAGGTATACTATTACAATTATATCATTGTATAATTTTTAGTCGAAACAAAATAACATTTTTTTTTATAAATACTTTTTATCGTTATAATTTTTTAAGTTAATTTTTACTTTTTTGATGGAGTACATAGGTACATTTTTAATTTAATAGTCCAAAGCTGAATATTTTCCAAAGTAATTTGATATAAGTAGGTAGTATAAAAATCGACATTTTTATTTCGACTAGTAGTTAATGAATTATAAATATTTAATTTTAGTCGGTAATGACATTTTAAGTTTTTTCAATAAATGAATCACTCTGTATATTCAATAAATTATATTGTTCTATTTTCACTTTTAATATTATTTAACTTAACGATTGAATGAAATTATACATTGTACAATACATAATTGATAATAAATAGTAAATAAGTACAAAAAAAAAAAAAAATAATTAAAGAAAAATGTACAAAGTGTAAATTATTTTCCTATAAAACACAATTTATAAAATAAGTAATTTATTCATAAATACACAATACAATTTTATCTATAAAAGAATATAATATTGGCCTTTTCTATGATTATAACCACATAGCATGGATATACTTATTAAAAGTCTATTTATTAAATTAAAATGTAGGTTAACATATAATGATTAAATATGAAATTGTTTTTGATTAATCTACTGTTTTAAATGTTTTAATATTGGTATCTATATAATATATTAAGGATTAAACTTCAACATGAACTAATTATAATGACTTTTATCAATCTTTTTGAATAAATAGGTACAAGTGTACAGTATTTTAAAATTACTGTTGTTAGTTTTAACATTAGAAATACTTGTATCATACTACGAGTATAACTATTTTCAAATTAAAATTATTAAGAAATCTAATAATATAACAAAATATGTAATATGTATAATATATTATATTCTATTGTAAAGTATATAATATAATTTATATATACATAAAATATAATAATATATTTTTAACTCCTCTTTTAAATCTTTGAACCATCATGCCGGACAATGTTATAACGGTTAATAATATTTTATAATTATTGTTCATAAGTGTGTTGTACTGATATAATATGTAGCATATATATATATATATATGTATATATAATATTATATAAATACATATATGTCGAATCATAAATTAATCATTGTGGTCACGTCCTACTGATGCAATCATTTGGCACATTCGATGGACACACGTTTTTTCGATAATACGGTAGTATTAGTGGCCAAAAGTGTTTATTGATTGGCTTTAAAATTAACTACTCTGATTACCTATTAGACCGAACGTTTCAAATGCAGCGAAAAAAAATTGATTTCACGTTAAAAAAAAGTATTGTTTGTTCACACAGTGAGGCTGACGGCGCTAGTTCCACCTACCATTATTATTATACGCGTATATTCGGGGACGGATTTCAAGCGCCAAAAAATCGACCCTAGCGTATTATTTTATTTTTTTTTACCAGGGGTGGGTGGAAAAAGTTCCCATTAATCACGTGTCGCCATAAAACAAAACAAAAAAAAAAGATGGTTTCTCCCCGTTCCCAAAACAGTGACGTTTGTTTTTTTCCACACATTTTGATTCGACCGAAATTCCCTATAACGGATGTACGCCTATATTATTCATAATGGAATCCACGCTAGTGTTGTAAAAAAAAAAAAAACACAAAACAATAATAAAAATGTATATATATATCCGCGTTAGCGATAGTATTGATTAAACATTATATCCCAGGGGAATCCGTGTTGGCAATCAGCATTTAGGGAGAAAAAAGTGGAAATAATATTATTATGACGCAAAACCCAGTTGCTTGGGGTATGAGAATTTTAAACTAGATTTTAAACAAATTAATCATTATGTATACGAAAATTACTTCTAACTGATGTATTACAATGTATGTCTTAAGTTTCTAACTAATCATGTTTCAATAAAAGTATAAATGTAATACTCAAAAGTGCATGAAAATATAACCAAATTGTAAAACAACTGCACGTGTATTCAATAAAACGTGATGGACAGAAAACTTTATTTTCTATGCGTAATATATATATATATATATATATGAACCTATATATATTATATCTAAATAAATAATAATAAAAAAAAATGTTAATTTCATTCGAACAAATTTCACTGGAATAAATTATATGGTATAAATGAATTTTGAATTGGTTTGTAATTGTATTATATAATTAATAATCTATATATATATTTTTAAAAATACTCAATAATAAAATATTGTAATGTAATTCAGTTACACAGGTATTACGGAATAGATTTTCCGTAATATTTAATATAATTAAATTATTTATACCTGCAGTACCTTATATATATATGTATACAATACACAGTTTTACCATATTTATTTTTAAAATCTAATAATTTTACAAATAATTGGTATGGATATAAAAGAAATTGAATATTGTATTATATTATACAATATAATTACAATATTAATAATAATACAATTTATTTATAATTTTTTATCGTACTAAAGAAAGAAATATATAAGTTTTTTAATGGATAATTTTTTTTTATTCAAATTAGGTAATTCATTTAGATTTGATGTTTGAAAGGTGGACTGAAAAAGTTGATTGATACAACACTAGAATTTATGATTGGATCAGTCATATTCTAAAAATCTCAAAAAAACATTAGATTGAATGCTATTGTTTACAGTAATTATTAGTATAAACATTTAGTAAAAAATATTTCTTCAAAATAAAATGCAATATAATCCTATGGACATGACATTTTCTAAATTATTTGATTACATTTTAATTATACATAAAATTAATTTAAAAACACTTTGATTATTTTTGTAGCAAAATGCTATGGATATCTTATTAATATTAAATAGTTTTGTACTACTAATTAACTAATATTTTATTTTAGATTGAAGCATGAAAAAATAAAATATCATCAAAACAATGATTCTTAAAAAAATTAGATTCTATCAATGATATTTTTATACTCTTTTTTACAATTTTATAAGTTATTATAAGGAACGGATTTAAATGCAAATTGAATTTTCTCCAAAATCATTGTTTTTCAAGCACAAAGTTCATTTCATACATTAAAAAATTAAAAAATGCAATTTTTATTTTGCATTTTTTGCAATTTTCAGTGAATTTTTTTGTTTTTAAGTCATTTTTGTTAAAATTTTAAAAATTAAGCAGTACCTAGTTATGCAGTTATATTATAAAACACAAGGTAAAAGTATAACAAATCTAACTATCTGAATTGTATATTCATTTTTTGGAAATAATTTTCAGAGTAAAAATAAGATTGGGGAACTAAAAGATAATAATGAAAATTACACAAATAATTAATGCCTAAGAATAAAAATTTAAATAATTAAACAAATTTTTTTAATGTTAAAAATAATTTTAAGAGCATTTTTTTTTTTGTTTTTTATAACATTTAAATCCGTTTCCTAATTATATAACTATATTAATTATTATCAATTATATTATTTATTACATACTTAAGTTTTATACAGAACCTTTAAACACGTAAATACCAAAAATTATCTACCTAATTATTAATACTAATTATTGATACTATGTTAAGGTAATTTTTTAATTTTCTAAGTAATATCTCCACAAACAAAAAGGATATTATTAAAAGACAAATTGCTTAATTTTTTTTTAGATTTATTACAAACCTAAAGTAGGTAGTCATAAAACTTTATCTTTGTTGAGATAAATGTAGTTAGTTACGTAAATGCTTAACACGAGGCCTGTGTACTCAAATTTAGTAATTTAAGTTAATTGTATTTATGGTAGGTACCTACCTATTTACAGTTTTTGAATAAAGGGTTAAGTTATAATGTTTAAAAAAACCTTTGCTTATTAATAATTTTTTATTCGAGTATCTATTATTTAAAAAAGTTGTATAAACCCACTAATTTAGTAATAATGCGAAATCAGTTTTATTAATTTCTAAAAGAATTAATTTTTTTAGTATAACAGTTATAATGTTTGTACTAATTTAAATGTTTATTAAACAATTTTAAGCATAACAATTAAAGGTATTTTATCCTAGGATATATTTTTTAACTTGTAATACCAAACCACGCTTATTAAGTTTTATAGTTTTAAAGCAATGGTATATTCTTACTTGAGGTTAAGAATATCATAAAATATAATTTTAAATATAAAAAATAAAATATTTTTTGAAAATATTAATTTATGTCATTGGACTATTTGATTCTTAAATAATATATTGATGTTATTTTTTTCTAAAATTCTAAACTTTCATATCAAAAATTGCATACATAGTTAATACATATTATTGTTTAAAATTTAAAATAATTTATTTTTGAAAAATTACAATGTTTAGTAAAAGTAATGAAAAAAAGTAATTCATTTGCAATGTAAAGCATCAAAGTAATAAATATCAAGAAAACACATAAAAAGAAGTCACACAGATGAAAAATACCTAATGGTTTTAAATAATAAAAATATTTAAGTTACGGCACCAATTCAATTTCAGTGATCTGGGCGAGATATGAAAGCTAGGGGAATAATAACTGATAAGGTAAAGTTGGAATTAGATTAAAGTTTTTCATGGTAAAATTTTAAAAAAGTGAGTGGATGGATTTGAGATTTATTCAAGACAAATCAGGGCGCTCTGGTAATTAAGCTAAGCAGGCTATGTACCTATTTATATATACTTACGACCTACCTATAAAATAAAATATACTACTTAGTGTGCTTACATAGTGATATAATTCTTAAATAATCGCTTAATATATTAAAATGTGTATCAGAATACATATTATTAGACATATTTTATAAATCAGTTTTTGAATTAAAGCCATCTAATATTAGTATATTAATTTGTTTGTTTGAGTAGTTTAAAGTATAAAGTGGGATAATTTTAATAAAGAATTATCTTAATAGCTGAGAACTAATTCCCCGATAAATGTTATACTTCAAGATAAATTTAAAATACTATATTATGCATAAAATAAGTAAATTTAAATTGTGATTTTAATTTATTTTGAGTTTTCAACTTAATAAAAAAAATAATTGAAACACAGCTTAAGACATTTATGAATTAGCAATAAATTTAAGTAATAACGAAGAGACTAATATTCTACATCTAAAAAATTAATTAAAAACAAATAATATCTAAGTTTGAAACAAATGCATGTATAATTTGTAATTTAAAAAATAGCGAAAAAATTCATATTATTATTATAATTATAATATATTATACTTTATATTGAATTAATTTTAAATTTAATGGTTTAAAATTAATCGTAAGAAACTACGAGAACAAATAAATAAATTCGTACCTATAATACTATTGTTTGAAATAGTTATTTGAAGTCATGCAAAGCATAAAAATTTAATATTCTGTAAAGAATATGTATTATAAATAAAAATAATAAATGTTATACCTAATAATAATAATGTTATGCAAATTGTATTACTAACTTTATAAGCTGGTATAAAATCCGGATGGCACTTTTTGGTGACACTTTTCAACGTAAGAAACAAATAAAAACAAAAAAAAAAAATAAAAGTATAAAAGAAAACTTAAAAAAATAATAATAATATAAATAATAAAATAAAAATAAAAACCACCGTAGTAGTGAAAACTCGTCGATGCGTTCAACTGGTGTAAGTTCCGCGTAGTGCGATCGTTGAGTAAGTGCCTACTACAGCTATCGCCGAACTAAAAATAAAGTAAAATAACAACAAAAAAACACATTTAAAAAGCACATCGGTCGACCTGATCTAGTGCGTCCCGAATGTAGTTTAAACCGGTGAACGGTCGGCGTGAGACATATAGGCTGTGGCGACTCGTCGGCTATTACACCTAGAGCGAACCGCCACCGCCCCCGCCGACAACACCACCGACCCCCCCGTAACCACCGCACTCGCCCCCCATCGTTCAAAAACACCACTCACCCTATCCCACCACCGCTGCCACCAACACCTACTCCTTCATCCCCTCAGCCCTCCACCCGGTCGTCATACAGCATTTCACCACCCCCGCACCAGCACCCCTATCCATCGGTTGCAAAACATTTTGCAAAACCGTGCGACCACCCACGCCACCTCCACCGCCCCCCGCGCCTTGATCCACTATCCCTTCACTCTCTGTCCATCGCCAAACACACTCGCACACTACTTCAACCCCACTGCACGCGTCCGAATGGAACCCCTATATTATTATTTTGGCATACGCAGACATAGCGCGACGGGAGAGATACAGAGCGAGAGAGAGAGAGAGAGAGAAATAGAAATTATAATAAAAAAAAACCTCACGCACAGTTCGAAAACGGGGAGAAATTTAAAAAGTAATAATAATAAAAAAAACGGCCAAATACCGATATGCTGACGTTACGCGCAGGTTCGTCAACGAAATATTGCCCATTATATTTTTATATTATTAACGTTACGTATAAATATATGTAGATCTGTACACGGGGTCGGTCGAGTTCGGTGTATTATACGAATATCGTGCGGTTCGATCGTTAGATTATGCGCATATCACTGTTATTATTGCAAATTATCATTAAGTCGTTAATATCTTTGCGGATATAAAGTGACTAGTGTGTGTTATAATGACGAAAACGTACATGCGTTTGTGCACTATAAAATCGCATACGTCACGCGGACGGAGTTGACATCGAAGACGGCTCTGTACAGCGACAGCTTCAAACGATACGCGATTTCAGCGTTTAATACCATCATCGGATACGGTAAAATAATATTATTATGCGAAATAACTCGTCGGTATACGTATACATTCGGTGCCTAACACTGTTGCAGTTGTGCCGCTGCAGTAGCTGCTGCAGTAATGTCGTCGTGTAACGGTGGTATGGTTTCGACGTTATATAAGATAGGTATACAATGCAACTGTACAATGTATTCGTACGATACGTATAATAATATTGTACGGGCACAGAGAGAGAAAAAACTCGCAAGCCGCGTAGTGTCGGTTAATATTTCTGTCGAGAGGCATTACGTTTTTAATATTCCATTAAATTAAATGAGGATGTCGGCGGCGGGGCGGCGGTCCTGTTATCGCGTGAACATCGGATGAATATACGTATATATATATTATAATGTGCAGGTACCTATATAATACGGCCATACTACAACAACTATATCAATGTAATAATATACATATTATTATTATCATTATCATATACGCAGGAAACGCACGCGTCGCACCCAGCGAAATGCTAATCGAACCGCCGCCGCGCCGGTCCGCCCGCCGAGCACTGTCGTGCGATTCTCCGGTGTCACGATATTGCGACCGATCGTAATCGCCAGACCAGTCGGCCCGACATTATACGGTGGCGGCGACAGCGGCGCGTACGACTTCATTAAGTAGGAGGTATATATATAGGCACGTTTGTGTACATTGTAAAGAATACGAAAAACAAGCCGTCCGGCTTTTCATTGACGTGCGCGCGGTGCGAACATCGGCGAAATCTCGTTTGCCATCGATTACAATATTATTTCATACATCGCATGCCTTCAACTGGAAAACGTACACACGCGTCGTGTTCGTATTCGAGATAAACACGAGAATAAATGAAAAAAAAAAATAGTCCTACTGTAATATAGTACATAGTACATACATACACACAGTCAGTGCACACGTATCATATGTATAGGTATATAGTCAGAATCTCGCGTGGGAAATAAAATAATCACGTCTAACTACGAGTTTTTTCTATAAAATCGTACCAATACAATGTTCTGTAGCGATGTTACAATTCCCTGGCATACCCATGATATTATTATGTAATACTTACAGGACGATTCACAAAGTACGGTAAATCTCAATTTTTTATTTTGAAAACGAATTTATTCCATTTCCGATTTCGAGATGTTTCTGAATAATAATTACTCATACATCACATTTTTAAATTCTTGATTTTTTATTATTTTTTTTAGTAATGTATATTATGCAATGTCATGATGTAATGATAAAAACTAATGTTTTTCAAATGAAAACTCTTAATTTTTTATTATAAATCATAGATAATTCGAACAAGTAATTTTTCAGTTAAAATATTTAAAATAGTCATTAAAATGCTTTTACAAAAAAAAAAAAAAGAACAAAATAGATGTAATATTGGAATTAGTGTTTATTATACTTGTACCATTTTCAGACAATTCATTTTTACAGATTAATATAATAGCGATTTCTAATGCTTTCAAATCACTACAAGTTTACAACCCTCATACTTTCCAAATCTTTTATCATCGACCAATTATTGTCTTTAGTTCACAAAACTAATAATCTCAAAACCAACTTGGTTCAAGAATGTTACGTCAACATTTACAGTAGAAAAGGGTGTTTCTCGATTGTATCTCCACTAACCTCTTCTTAAGTAGTACAAAAAATGTAAATAACTTAAAAATATGGTCTACATACGTATATTAAGATTTTCTTAAAACGAGATTTTAATTAGGCGTATAACTTAAAAATAAAGAAGTGATGGTCAGTTAATCACTGCGTTTACAGAAAGTTCCTATATATACTGACATTTCGCAATTCTATAGTCGTGTTGAAATGTTCGATCGATCGCATAAGTAATAATCACATATGTCAATACACAAACGAATAAAATATTAAAAATAAGTAATAGCTATGGTATTGTATATGTGTATAAATTAGGCGCATACACGTACCGTTATAGTACCACAGCACTCCGGGGTAGTTTTTCGGGTGTCAAAGTCAATAATTCGAAATAACTGTAACAACTGTTGAAATCTCTACTCTAATCTCTAGTCCGTCCGAAGACTATGTAATATCATTATTACGACGCTGTCGCATACTCGGTGATTTATAAATCGCTATGCTTGCACCATATCATAGCATCGCGTGCCTCGGCCGTCCGCCGAATATAAACCGGTTACAGCGGCGCCACCTCATTACATAATAATAATAATAATAATAATAATAATAACAATAATAATATAACGCGGCATAGGCACGCGGATGATGCTGTTGCACCGACTCCTCCGCATGCAGACACGACTCGCCACACCTGGACCGGCAGTGGCAGCGGCCTCGGCGAGGGTGACCCGTGCCGGGGGTCTTATGAATGGTCCCGGGACACGCGGCCCCGTGACCCGTGAACCTTATTGTATTGTAATACATCACGCGCGCGCGTGTGTGTTATATACAGCATTGTGTGCCGTAGAGTCGCGTATAAGTGACCCAGTGTCCTAGTGCCGGGGAAAGGGGTCGCGTCGTCGTCGCCGTCGGCTTGGGGTGTCTTATATTATTATATTATATTCGTCCCCGCGTATCACGCGGACAGGACGGACTGCTCTTCGTCGACCGCGCGTGTATACCTATATATATATAATAACGATATTGCCCCGTCCGTGTACAATGCGCGTACAAACGCCGCGACTATATTGCAGTGTAACGCGAAAGGGGTACAACACGCGTGTGGCCGGTTGCAACCCTCTCCGACTGCGCAGGTAGCCCAGTCGCAAATGGAATTTCGCGCCGAATGTCGTCGACTCGTCGTTTACATCGAAATACGCGTAATAGGTATACATTGACGGGGTTGTTGCGTGCGAGACATTCGTTTGGTTTTAACGACCGCCGCGAAAACGATGATAATAATATTATAATATTATCTTAATAACTATTATATAACAGTACACCGCGAAATCGGGATTAGAAAACGAAACAGAAAGGTTGCTGCTGTTCCGGCCGTATCCGAATGAGGCCCGCTCGTTCGAGATTACATTCGGACCGCACTGCGATATTGTGCGTAACTCTCGCAATGATATCATTATTCAGCACTCTCGGGCCGCTTATATACCCGCTCGGTATACTGTTATAACGATTTAGGCGTACGAGTCGTTTACGAATGGACCCCAAGCCGAATGCGTATAATTACAC
Source organism: Schizaphis graminum (assembly GCA_020882235.1). Lineage (NCBI taxonomy): Eukaryota > Metazoa > Arthropoda > Insecta > Hemiptera > Aphididae > Schizaphis > Schizaphis graminum. The sequence continues at coordinate 85,127,343 of CM037032.1, read as the reverse complement.
GTATAAGCCCTGTCCCTTATATAATATTATAATATAATATTTTACTAGGAATTAATAATACGCGTGGCGAGGTAATATAATAATAGTAGTAATAATGTATAGGACTATGATGCGCTCGTTGTATCCTGTAGTTTTACCGCGTAATAGAGCTCATTTGCCGGCTGCGATGTGGGGAGTGGTGAGGGGATGGAAGTGCATGATGATCGGCCATTTTTGGAATAGACGATGACTATACTAGACCATTCGACTTCCGCGTGGCTAATGCACACGCAAACACAAACACACACATGACAGGGTCTATACGCGGGATTTATCGTCCTAGGCAAAAGCGTTGTATATATATATATATTATATATATATATATTATATGTATGTATATATAGGGTGTACAAGAGAGCTTTAAATGTACACACACACACACTATTACTGGCCATCACGTCAATCCACTGCCGGACTAATCGATTTTGGACGAACTGATGGCGAGGCGGCGGCGGTGTTAGCTGCGCGATGTGTATATATGCACGGAGGCCGCAGTCGGCGGGTCGGGCGCGGGGGTCGCGAATCCAACGTTGGGGTGTCACCCCCGAAAAAAATTATTTTTTTCCCCTCATCGTCCGCCCCCGCCGCCGACCCGGCACAACAGCCATTATTGTTGTTGCTGGGTCGGCCATATACCGCGAGCGGATTCCCTATGGATGCTTATAATATATTATATATATATATACGCACACGAGCACGCGGAAAGAGGATCGTTGCCGTCCGCGCTTAATAAAATATAACAATAGGTACACTTACATACACCTATGTGCGCATTTCGAATTTCGTCGGATTAAAAAAAAAAATATTTAAAAAATCGTACTGATAAACCGTCAGACGAGAAAGGGTTTTTCGGCCGCGTGGGCGGAAGACATTAGCATAAATCTTGAACGACGAGGCCGTCGCCGTATGCAAAACAAAGGCGCCCGGTAACTCTCCCACGCTCTCGGGCTGCAGCCTCTCAAACCGGTATGTGCACCTATACCTTAGCCGCCGTCGCTTGCAAGTGCCGTCCGTTATGACCGTTTTTTATATATGTGCCAGTGACAATAACAAAAAATCAAAATAACGTTACACAAATAAAACCATAAACAGTAACACCCTTTTCGAGTCTCAGCGTAGTATAATAATGCTAGAAGCAACCCGGAAGAAATGCGTGCACATTATATGAATATAGGCTTACATATACGGTTTTTTAATATGGTTGTTACATGCACGATGTGCCTACTTGCAAAATATATAGTTGAACCATACAATACGACGAATTATTGTTAAATTTAATCAAAAGTTACACAAAATATCGGTATGTTGGATATATATTTGTGTATGTAATGATATAATAGCTTTTTAAGTATTTTATTAAAAAAACATAAAATTAAACGGGAATAATATATTAATTATATAATCATTTTGTAGGTACCTGTATAATTATTAATAATAAATATGTCTTATTTTTAATTTAATTACAATAAAATATAATAGAAATACCTACAATATTATAGTATAAACTATAATTATTATTAAAACTTTCCATACCTACCTCAAATCAATAGATTTATTTGTGCGTAATACTACATTATAATAATAACAATAAAATATAAACATATTATTGAGTTAATCTCAATTACTTTATTAGTTCTTAAGTAAGCAAAACGTTCAAATCAGAGTTCAAAAAATACATCATAAAATATAAAATAAGCGTACAACCTATATACGCACTATTAGTTATAAAAACAATATATTAATAGTATTATAATATAATATTTTATCATAGCAAAAATAGAAAAAATTTAACATAATATACTTATGTGGAAATAATAATAATTTTTTTTTTAGAAATTGTGTTAAAATAAAACTATTTGACACGATATCTCTATTGTATCAATAAACTGTTTAGTTGTGTTTAATGCGTATAATAAATGTTACACAATTTGTAGACACGTTTCAATTTTATATAAACGTATATAGTTTGAACAACCACGTTAATCGATTAAACATTTTTAATAAAATATATCCACTGCTTTGTTTTTGCGTACTATTTTATTTTAATTAAAAAAAAAGTGTAATTTATTTTATGTCAAAAACCAACTCCATAATTGTATTTAAAATTTCCTAAACAAATATTTTAAATTTATGTATAACGATAAAAAATGTGTACAATTTAATAATAACATAATATAATTCGCAAAAGATTACTAGGTATTGAAAAAGGATCAATTAATCATCCTGCGAATATAACTTTTGAGCTATGCCACGTTGTAAATGTAATTTATTAGACTAAAAAGGCTAAATAATAATAAAAATAAAATAAACGAATTGCGGTCGTTTTATGGCTGATATCAATATATCGATCAGGTCATTAGACGCATAATTAAACCCTTTGTCAGTACACACCAGATCGTACTAATTTTTCCCGTATATTTATTAATAATACTTATTCAGTATAATTGAATATATTGCATATTATGATACGCATTTCACCTTGTACAATGGCAATATCACAGAGCACACAACAAGTGTGTGGGCATGTGCCCCTTGTGCGGGACACGAGCTGATGGTTACAGGACCACAGCACTGCAGTGAGTCCCGCGTGCGACCCGACATCGGTCGACCCAAGGACCTATTTAACCTCTCATCACACGAGCCAAATGTGTGTGGTGATCCCGTGTATGAATTCGGGCGTATTATACTTGGTGATTATTATAATGATAATAATAGTAGTAATAATAATAATAATAGTAACAAAAATAATGCAACACAATGCGGAACAGTGCTCGGTGACGTCGTATATAGAATAATAATAATGTACGACGGTGACTTTCTCACGGTCCATACCTATACCCAGTACCCTGCAAACTGCACTATATGCGCAGCGCATACCCATATTATACTATATACTACACACGGAGCTATACACACGGAGTACATAAAAACCGGATTTCCTGTTTACATCGCTACCTCTTCCTCGTCGCGGCGTAGGTATCCCTAACGAAATGGTTTGTTCCTGTGTATGCATTTGTGTGTGCGGGGGTGGACCCATTGTTAATCTTCATTTGCACGGTCAGTGTAACGTCTTGGCGCGCGGTGGTGGTAAATTACCGTACGCGGTTTTTGCACAACGCCGCACACGAAATTCATAGGAGGGAGGGTCACCTGGATAATATTATCGTCGTCGTTGTGTCGGCGATTATTCACTTACCCCGTTATTTCCGCTCGTGGCGATTTATGACCTGCACTTCAGAAATTGCCGTCTGTTTTGTGTATTATACTTGGCGAAATTTAAATACTACGACGTGCTCTAACACTCCGACGACGACGATACGTTAATTCCGATGTGCATGATATATATTTTATATGTATATAAAATGTGTATAAATGTGTCACTGTACCTATATATCATTATAAAAAATGTCTGAATTAATCACCCAACGGCGACCACCTACTTTCGTACCGAACATTATTTGAGGTTTTTAGTGTAGTACGTAATACGTATGAATAAAATAACTGGTAAAGACTCAAAAATTAGGCTATAAACATTATTTATGTACTTAATACTTATATAATACGTAATAATTTATGTAAAATTGTATTGTATCGAATTGATAATTTTAAGTAGTACCTATCCGTGTAAACGATTTTTGCTTTTTAATTGTCTGAGTAAAATTCAAATATGTGAAACGTTTAATTTTAATTTTTTTATATAGAAGTATTTGAAATTAAAAGAACAAAAGCATAACATCGCTTATTATTTTAAATCAATACATTTAGTAAATTATATAATATCATATGATCACATATTTAATGAATATTTTCACCCTAAATATTATTCATTCATTTACACGGTATAATGATATTAAAATAAAGAATTTGAATGCTGTAAGTACGTGGAAAAGTGAAATTTAAAAAAAATTAAATATGTTATAATATATATCTGCAGTATACTCGATCAAAGTAAAGGCTTTAAGGAATGTGTGATTCTTAAATAAACCACGGTTTAGGTTGATTTTATGACTATTTTTAATGTAACATTTGTTTTCCGCTTCGAACAAACCGGTAAAGTTTGTTAAGATAAAAGACCAAAGGGAAAACAAAAAATATAAAACAATAAAAATTTCCAGAGACAAGAAAAACGCAGCCTTCTAAAAGCTGCAATAAATTTCGGTTAAACTTTTTTATTTTTATTTTCTCTTATTATTTCGTTGGCGTTTTAAATAAAAACTTTCGACTGTGAAACTTTTCCGGTCGTTTTTCTTCTCAGTTTTTCTTCCCTTTTTTCTCCGATCCTCGCCACACCTACTCTACTTCCAACACTATAAATTTTCTGGTTTCGTCGTTGCTGTTATTTTATTATTATTATTATTATTATTATTATTATTATTATTATTATTATATATACAGAAATAATTTACCGACTACATCATAACCTTAAAAAACTTTGTATTGTATGGTATAAAAAACAACTTTTTTCGGTCTTTGGTCGTGTTTAACAAGGTGGTATAAAATATCTACTGTTATTTTTTCGAGCGGAACCCCTTTTGTTTTAACCAACTCATTTATACAAAAGTTATGAGTTTTTAACCTTCGTAAAAATAAACGACATAATATTGTATAAAATAATATTACGCGAAAACAAATTAGTTTTTAGAAATCAAATATCTCTAATAAAACATTTTAAAACAGTTTATTTTTATTTGCTTAGGGCCAAAATAATAAATTATTAATTTTGTATTCTTTTTTTGAAAAACACTCGTTATTATGAAATCTATGAACATTTTTTGGAGTATTTTATTGCATAAAAATCAAAATTCGAATGAGTAGTTTAAAAGTTAAAAGTATTTAAATTTTAGGTAATCGAAATAATGACAAATAATATCTTATAGAATATAAGGTAACCTCCATCACTACTCCGATTAACTAATTTTTAAATACTTTTAACTCTTAAACTATTCATCTAAAACTTTGATTTCTGTGCAATAAAACACATTGGTTTTGGTTGAAAAAATAATATTATCTTAAAATAATTATAGATACCTAAACTTATATTAAAAATAATAACGCTAATATGCATCGATTTGTTACACATTTGAATTTATACAAGCGATATAATATTTAATATACATAATATAATATTTAAATTTATAACATGTTGTAGTTTTAAGAATAAATTAATATCGATGTGTGATCGTATTTTTCAGAAAAAGGTATTTTATGCATTACGTAAATGAATAAATACGACAGTGTTAACATGAAACATATTTTTTTCAGACAATTAATATTAGCTAACTTATTAATTTAAAAATTTAAAACTAAATACTTATAATTATACTATGGAATTTTATGGTGTATTGGTTATTGAATTTTCCATTAATTATACGTTGTTGTTAATGGGTAATTAATTATTTTAAAGTACCTATAATTTTTTTTTTTTTTAAATATATAAGAGCAATTAATAAAATATTGTTGCGATTATAATTTATAATTTTTTTTTAATATTTGTTAATTTTCCTACCATGAATAGAAATCGAAAGAAAACGAATATTACAAACCATTATAAATTGACGAATAAAACGTATAATTTAGATGATGTAAAAAAAAATTTTCTCGAAAATAAGAATCATAATATTATCATGTCGTATACATTCGTAGCATCGTAGCATTTGACGGTCAAATTTTTTACCGTTTCTAACCAGTGCCGTGTCTAAAGGGGGGCAAAGGGGGCAATTGCCCCCGGCGTCATAATTTTTATATATTAAGAACGGCGTCAAATATTTTTAGTACCAATATCCTATTATTTGGAAAATTTATTTTGCCCCCGGCGTCTTTAACTCTTAATCCGGCGTTGTTTCTAACGGTTGTGAAAAAAAATATTTTCGGTTGCTTGTCCAAATTTTTAAAATTTGTCCATGAATCTAATAGAATACCTATTATTGGGCTATTAGATAAAGTAATGATTAGAATATATACTGTATATTCAGTTTTTATTTAATTTCTTTACTTTGAGCCTGGAGGTGACGCGGTGTAAATGACATTCTGTGGTTGATCGCCAATGGTATAACTCAGATATATTTTGTATATAGAGCACATAATGTACAACGAATTATAAAGAATACAACAAATAATAATATCCAATAATATTGCTATTATATCAAACTTTATAGGTAAACACCTATGTTATAGAAAAAATAGCACTCACATAAATTCTTCTTTATTATAAAATATAATAAAGATTCGGTTACATGAGCTGATATATTTATGTTAGTATTCAAATTTTGAATACTTTAATATACATATAATTTATAATTAAATATGCTTGTGGGATATCAACAAAAGTTCATAAAATATTTTTGGTAGAATAATAATGTGTTTTTATTTTACTTTTTTTTTATTTATCCTGAAAGACTATTTTTTTAAATTCATTGATCTTTAACTTCGAGATGGGTTTCTTTTAACAAATTTAATCTAGTTTTAGTACTTTTAATTGATCTTAATAATCAGAAAAAGCAAAAATAAAGTGATTAAAAAACGAGAATACTTATTAGTTATTATGTTATTATTGTTCAAAAAAGAATAACCGTAGATACTTGAATTTATCATATAATATTTAAACTAACATTTGCGGTATAATTTTCTAAAGTAGTTAAGCTTTTTTAATTAAATGTTTTACACTCGTATAAAAAACTTGAGGATTTATTTCATTTAAAACGTTTCTCATAAGTTTTTTTACTGGAATAAAAAAAAACGTGCATAAAACACATTAATTTTTTTTTATAAATACTCTAAGTTTTAAATTGTTATGACACTGTAATCTAGTGTATAATAACAAATAAGTTTAATTTTTTATTATTATAAAAAAAAAATAAGAATTAATTTAGAAACTTAAGACATTACACTTTTATTTAAATCACATATATTTTCTTATATACGAATTATACATGCATTACATTTTTGAAATATTTAGACATTTTCCAAGTTAATTTTAGGTATTTGATATTTTCTATAGCTATTTGTTTTATATAAATAGTCAAGGTTGGTCATAACGTTTAGAACTAAAGTATAAGGTTTCTCATAAGTTGTGATTTTAGGGATTTTAAAATATTCAAAATACCATATACCTACAATATTATTTTTACAGGCGTTTGATGTTTACATTTTGATAAATTTCTTAATAATCATGAGAATTTTCATATTATCTCGTCATTAAAAATATATAAAATTTTAATAACTGTAACTTTAAAATGTAATATATTATGTTCTTTATAAGTTGATTTTGAAAAAATAAATAGATCTTGTAATAATATACGTATTACTTTTTTTTATTGATTTTTCAAGTTTTCATTCTGAAGAAATTGTATATTTAAAAAATAAATGATGATTTTAGAAATTTTGTTGTAATTTATAAAATATTATTTTCAACGACCCTAAATTTTTAACCATTATATTATGTATTATTATAAATTATTATAATAATATAATATATAATACGCATGCAATGCAATATTTAGTTCAATTTTAAGTTATTTATACTTAGTTCTTACCTACCCGTTAACCTATTCATACCGTTGACCGTTTTCACGGTTCATCGCTTATTGACTAATAACTTATTCACAATAACTAATATTACTAGTAATATTAAATAATTTAATAATAATAATAATAATAAATGCGATTAGTTTTTGGATATCTACTGTTCAATCTACCGTATTGTTAATAGGAAAATAAATATCATTTAAATTTGACAAATTAATTTCAATAACCTATTCAATGTATTAAGTACACATTTGTGTTGGTTTTAATTTAGCTATTTTAATTATTTTTAGTACTTAATTATTAGAAACTATAATATTATAATGTATACGTTTTCATTTTTTTAAATATTACATCGAGGGTCGAACAATGTTTAAAAAGCTTTCTTGTTCTTACGCAATATGATATCGTAACTATAATAATTTATTAAAATAAAATAATATTGTTTATTTTCAGATGACGAAGAAATCAGAAGAAGAATATGAAATATTACGAAGAAATATCGATAGTAAAAAATCGCGGATATAATAAATGTTGGGAAAAAATTATATTGTGTAAAACTATAAAAATAAAAAAACTTCATACCTATTGTAGAAACCCATAATCTATTGAAGTACGATGATAAATATAATGTCATAAAACCAAATGAGTACATAATGAGTAATGAAGTATTTCATAGTGATTTACAGCTACACAGGTTCCAATCAAATCACATACATTTAATATCTTAATAGCACCGAGCATTTGAAAAATGCCATTTGTAGTTGCTCGCGCGTACTACAGCGTGAACAATTGACTTACGGGACTACCTTAAAAGTTAAAAGGATGATTTTAGTACCAAATCTAACAAAAAATATATTATCCAAAAATATGAAAAACACTAAGATGAAACACTGTTTAATTGTTTTAATTAAAATTTAAGAATGTATTGCTTTTCGAATATCGACGCTGTAAATAAATCTGGTAACAGTTTCTGGTCTGAAGCATTAACGCATTCCACATCATAAATTTGATCATAATATGAGATGGAAGCGTCGTTAATTAAATTTGTTTTTAACGGTTTTCCATTACGCCGATTGATATGTGACAAGACTAAAAAATGACCGTTTATCAGTAAAAAAATATGTCTATAAGTGTCGCCGTAATATAAGTATATAATCACTGGTAAGAAGTGCACACAATTTTTTACCGGTAACACGGCACGTAACTATGAAGTAATGTCGTATTGCCATCACTTATACAATATTATGTTAATATTGTAATAATATCATATGTTTTAACGCTAAAATTATTACAGTACATAATATTATAGTTAGGGTGTGTTGGTATCGTGTTATATTCGCCACAGATCATTATAATATTATCGCAGGAAGTGCGTTTGTAAATTTTTATCTCGATAGTTCTTCGGGTTGATTTTCAAACACGATTATTCGAAATCCCATTCTAATACAAGACGCGAATATACGTGATATAGTAAGTAGCGTAACTCGCGTTTAATCTAATAAAACAAACCGAACACTATTCGAATAAAATGTATTACCGTACTTAGACGACTATATATACGTTCCGTTCGAATATATACCTTTTTTTTTTTTTTTTTTTTTTTTTTTTTCCGTTTGAACCGACAGCAGAGGAGGATCTGTGTGAACACTACTACTCCTCTGCTGCCATCGTTTATTAATGCTTAATAAAAACGTTAATACATGCACATTCTTAACACATAACTAATTATAGTTGCTTCACCTTAAAAATAGACATTAATACAATAGGTACAATACAATGCAATACCATGCAATACAATAATAATGAGTCAGTCAGTTGGAGCGGCTGCCACTGCATTCGCTCTTCGTTCGGTCTCAGCTATCCTTTCATCATGCTCCTTGCAGCTTAAAATGTTGTCAACCATGTCATAGAAGGACTGAGTGGCACGTTGGGAGGCAGCCTGTAGCCGGTCGTTCTCGCTGAACGGGACATCAGAGGGGCCGCACAACAAATCCTGGACGTCTCCCGGGGTTATATTTCGGTTACCAACAAACATTTTCACTGGCAGCCGAAGCGGATCCCAGTAAGCACAATCAAATATCGTGTGTTCCGCAGTGTCCTCAGGGTGTTGGCAGTACAGGCAAGCCGCATCAGGGGCGCGCTTCATCCTGTGTAGGTAGTACCTGAAACACCCATGTCCCGTAAGAGCCTGCGTTACATGAAACGTGAGGTCTTTGGGGCATCTTTTCGTCCATCTTATCAGGTCCGGAAGAATCGTGCGCGTCCAGGCTCCTCTAACGCCCCGACTCCATCTGTTCGACCAGGCAGCAAGCAAGATGTCTCGCTCTGCTCTCCGGATCTCATCCTTTGAACCAGCTCTGTCCTGGTCGTCAAGTTTACTTCGGACTCTTTTGCGTTCCAGAGCAAGAAGATCACCCGGAGGAATCCCCGCCAGGAATAAGGCTGCCTCAGCCGAGACTGTGCGGTACGCCCTAGTGACTCTGAGAGCCGCAATCCTCTGTGCCCGGATCATAAGGTTTCGACAGATAGCGTACTTGCATGCTCTTTCCGCCCACGTTGGACAGCCGTACAGCAGCCTGCTGTTCACCACAGACATTAGCAGCGTTCTCTTAGACTGTGAGGGTCCTCCAAGGTTGGGCATGAGCCGTCCTATAGCCAGCGCTGCCTGGGACGCCTTCCCCGAAACAGTAGTGAAGTGTCCACTGAATGTAAGGTGTGAGTCCAGATGTAGTCCCAGGTATCGCAACTTCCTTAACAAAGGAACTGTGTGGCCCCCTACAACGAACACCGGATCCCGATACGCCCACTTCTTAGTCAGCATGATGGCCTCTGTCTTGTGCCGTGCTAGTTGAAGTCCGTGAGCGCCCATCCAGCCATCAATAGCGTCTAATGTGGGGTTGACCACCTCCTCCAGGGTGTCTGAAGTCTCTCCAACTGCGAGTAGGGCTAGGTCATCTGCGAAGCCGACAAGCTGAACCCCCTCCGGAACGTCCATCCTGAGAATGTCATCATAGAATACATTCCACAATGTGGGGCCGAGGACCGACCCCTGCGGAACACCCCCTGTGACCGGTCTGTCAATGCTGTTCCCGTCGGATGTTCTAATGGTAATTGTACGATCCTCCATGTATGACCGTAAAATTTTTAGGAGGTATCGAGGGACTCCTCTGCGTCGAAGAGCCTCATCCACGTGCTTCCATGGCGCAGAGTTGAATGCATTCTGAACGTCGAGTGCCACTAGGACGCATAGTTCCTGATTTCTTGAGGGTCCATGATTGGCCCACTTAGCCAGGTCAAGAACCTTATTAATGGCGTCCTCGGTGGAGCAACCCCTTCGGAAACCAAACTGGTTGGTACTGAGTCCACCAGCCCTCTCTAAGTGATCGTTAAGCCTGAGTAGGAGGATCCTCTCAAATAATTTCCCAGTGGTGTCTAGCATGCAGAGAGGCCGAAAGCTAGATGGATTAGATACTGGCTTGTCCGGTCCTTTATGAAGAAGTAGGAGTCTGGCCCTTTTCCACCTAACAGGAAAAACTGACTCGCTTAAACATCTATTGTACATTTTAACAAATATATCAGGGGACCTATTGGCAATCAGCGAAAGCATCTCGTTAGGAATCCCATCCAGCCCGGTCGCTTTGCCCCTTGACAGTCGTGAGACTGTTAGCCTGGCCTCCTCTGTGGTGATAGGCGGGCACTCATTACCATGATTTAAGTTGTAACCTTCGGCAGTGGTGTTTGGGAAGTTAGGATCTACTTGGCTATCCATCGGCACACGTTGCCAATTGATAATTGGCATAGTGGGAAATAGGTGATCAGCAATCTCTTTTTCACGTCCTATTGCAGCTAAACCTGGTGGCTGTCTGCCCAGCCGCCCCGAAACAATTCTGTATGGCACACCCCAGGGATCGTTATCTACCGATGCGCAAAGGGTAGCCCAGCTAAGCTTCTGTGACTTACGGATGGAAACGCGTAAAGCCTTGCGTGCATCTCTGAAGGCAATTCTTTCAGCTGTACTGCCATCAGGACCTTGTCTCTTAACCACTCTGAGATATATGCGCCTATTCCTTATGCATTTGGCTCTAAGATCGGCAATCTCATGGTTCCACCAATGAACTGCTTTCCGTTTGTGGGCTCCGTAGACTCTTCTGGGCATACACGAATCGCAGGCATTAACCAGATAGTTATTGAGAACCTCTGCTGCGTCATCCACCGAGGCAGGCTCCTCCAAAACCGGTGGTCCCTCATCCAACTTTCGAGAGAGCGCAGCATGATCGAGCTTACGTGTGGCCCATCCTAGATGTACACCCCGTCCCATGGGTACGTTATCGTTAAGCGTTCGCGAGTAGGGAATGAGGTTGAATGTGATGTAGTTGTGGTCGCTACCGGAATAGTCATCGAGGACCTCCCAGTCCACTACCTCGTAGGGGCCCGGGCCCGAGAAGGTTACATCAATGACCGAAGAAGACGCCCCTCTCTGGAAGGTAGGGTGGCTTCCGACGTTGTTGGTCCAGAGTCCAAGACTTGCGGCAAAGGATTCAAGAGCTTCTCCTTTACTATCATCTACACTAGAGCCCCAGTACGTGGACTTAGCATTAAAGTCACCAGCAACCAGGAGAGTTTCATTCTCTCTTTCCCCCTGTCGTATAGCTTGGTCAAGACCATCCAGGAATCCCTTAAAGGCCTCCAGGCGGTCCGCAGCAGAGTCGCCGTTGGGGGTCCAGTAGCAGCTGAATGCTCTAGCATTCCCGAATCGGAGCCATGCAAATCCCGGGCCAGAACCAGACTCCTCCGCCACAATGCCCGCAATGGTGGTCAGTGCTATTGAGCACCTCCCGTCTGAACTAGATGCCCAGCTGGGGTGGTTACATGGGGATCTGTTGTGCTCACTGAGGATGAGGAGGCCAATGTCCATGTTCAGCACGGTTCGGGAAAGTAGCTGTTGGGCAGCCCAGTCGGTGTGGAGGTTGATTTGCAAGCAGTGAATCATTGCTTCGAGCGTGTTCCATCTCCGCTGGGTTCCCGCCGAGACTGCGCTTGCGAATTGTGCCCAGCAGGTATCTTGAGCGCCTCCTTCCTGGCTTTGCACATACCTGAACCTGGCTTATGTTCAAAACGTTCAATGCCTGCTCTCTCACATGCAACACATCGGTCTTTGTCCGCCGAACATTCTTTAAGTTCGTGTCCTGGTTCTCCACAGCGTCTGCAATTCAACGATAAGTCGGGCCCGGAGCAATTATCACTTCGATGACCGAATCCGTGACATCTAAAGCACTTTTCGGGTTCAGGACGCCTAGGGCGAACGCGGCACATTGTCCATCCAATAGGGACGCGAGTTACAATAGCGGCAGAAGCTCTGGTCATTCTGGCGGTAGCAATTTGCTGGCCGGACCTGGTGGACCAAAGGCCAGTGATTTGAACTGCCTGTCGTTCGCAAATTGCAGCTCGGTCGTCTTCGGATCCGGGTATTGCCGCCCGCAATGCCGAAAGAACCTCACCCTCGGTCGTCACTGCGTCGAGGTCAACAATCTCAACAACAGTAAACTGGCTAAGCTGTGACACTCCTCCAACCGCATCACCCAACCTGGTGGCTATGGCCGACGACAATTTCTGGGCTGCTAATACAGATCCCGCACCTTTGGCTAACTCAACCAGCAAGTGCCCATCCCTGGTTTTGCGCATGCCAGTAACCTGAGCTCCTAGCTCAACCAAGTTCACCTCGCTGTTATTCCTTACTGCACGAACGGTGTCAGCGTACGACGAGCCGGCAGCCACTTTGACTAAAACCGCCGGAGGCTTAGCCCTGAGCTTCGCCCCAGTCCTCATAGGTATAGGGAGGCCCATTGCTCTTCCACTATGCGGAGCTGCAGTTGCTTTCCTGCCAACAGCTTCCCTCCACCCTTCACCATCCGTCTCCATCGCCGATTCAGCTCCAGTATCGGCGTGATTTTCCACCGCTGATGGCCCCCGTGCACCTGCCTTGGCTGCGCGACGTCTTGACGACTCCTTCTTCCGGCGCTCCTGCTCGCTCTCCCACCAATTAGGAGTCAGAACGGTGTCAGTTCCGACGTCCACCATCTCCGGCCTGCTAAGGCCCTTGTCCACTGGGCCGGTCACTAGTACGTCACTCAATTTCTTAGCCGGGGGGAGAAGTGGAGATCTCAATTTACCCTTTTTTGTTAGCATCGGAGCCACGGTGTCATAGATATCTTCAAGCAATTTCATGAGTCGGTTGGATGCCGATATATTGCCCCCTGATCTCACTTCGTTCATTGCTGTTTTTAGCGAAGATTTTATGTACGCCAGTCCAGCCTCAATCTGGTTCTCACTGCCCCCCCCAATGGAGGTGAGTGTGGGGATTGTGCACTTTCTTTTAATACCCATCACTGGTGTCGTTTCCCCGTCGGTACACGATCTAGCGCCCCCCGGCCCGGGACCTGGTGACCCAGCCATCCCGACACCCGAGACACCAGATTCAATTTCCATGACGTCATCATTGACCTCGAGGTTGCCGTGATTCATGCTTCTGCGGCTCAGAGCTTTCCAACTACGCGTCACCCTGTATAATATACAGTGTGCAGGTAGTCTGAGCGGTTCCGTGTGCTATTTGCTTAATATATCTGTTTCGGTTGTGCGCCGCCCGAATTCGCGATAACGAGCTCGGCGATAGCGGCGACGACCGTTCGCCGGCTGACCTTTGGCCGACCGCGAGCCGATAAGAAAAGTAGTAAATGTTACTCTTACCTTAATCCGTAGTCAAACAAACCTAACTTAAAACTGCCCTTATGGGAAAAGTTCTTATAGGACCGACTCAAAATCGACACCGATCCTCGCGCGCACTTTTCAAGCACCTCTAGGTACAAAAATCACAAAAAACCGTTAACAATTGTCAGCTGGAGGCGCAATAATATTAGAACAGTGCTAATACGCATGCTACCACTAAGACAGCCACCGCTGAACTGTTCGAATATATACCTAATCAATATAATATAACGCTCTACTCTGCCGACTGAGCCGCGAAGACAAGCGGCGAGATCGTCGGCGGCGCGGTAGTACGCATAATAATATAATAATACAATACATATATATGTAATATTATATAGATCGTCTGTGTCTCCTCGGGCACATCGCGCACAATTATATACCTATGACACTGCAATATACCTACATATTATTATATTATATTATATACCTATACGCAGAGCCGGATTAAAGGGGGGGGGCAGAGGGGGCATCTGCCCCCGGGCGCAAGATTTTAAAGGCGCAAAGTTTTGAAATATTGTAGGTACCATTTAGAGTGAAAAAACTATTAGCGATTACGATAGTGTACACGGCGCGCAAACTCACATAATATGCGTTTCCACGAATTTAGCGATATCTGAATTACAAGTAATAACTACAGTCATAATATATTGTTTAATAATTAATGTCAAATTATAGTAAGACAATGTTGTGTTTATAAAAAATCAGTTCTCAATTTTAGGTAGGTTCGCCCCGGGGCGCAAAATATCTTAATCCGGCCCTGCCCATACGTGCAATTAAATCCGGAGTTGGTAAATTGCGTCCCGCAAAAAAGGTCATAGTTATATACTGAGTAAATTGCGGCCCGAGTATATTTTATACATACGTAAATTGCGGCCCGGGATATCCCGATTTCTGGTCGGCTGGTTATATTACCTTTAATATTGAATTCGAATTTTTATAACACTATTTTTTTCACTATACACATTTTTACTTATTTTTAATATTATATTTTTTAATTATAAACAAAACAACAAAACCAATATTTTTAACCATACCAATATGAATACAATTATATTGTCAGTCCTAAGTCTGAAAAATGGGAAGGAAAATATTGATTTCGTAACCCTTAATGTAATTTACATAACAATGACAAATATTTAAGTAGGCAAATATATTAAAATATACCGGGGCCGCAATTTACGTATGTATATAATATACCGGGGCCGCAATTTATACGTATGTATAAAATATACCTGGGCCGCAATTTACATAAAAAATTTGAAACGGGACGCAATTTACAGCGACCCATTAAATCTACGGCTCGTACGGCCCGGCAAATCTGCGGTTGCACAATATATTACACGGTATACCTATCTACGCGGCGCGGTCGCGGTGCAGGTAGGTAGGCACGGTGCAACGGGGCGAAATATCATAAGAATGCCCGCGCCCAGCGACTCCGCCGAGGTCGGCAACGATCGAGTTTGCGTGCGCGAACGTTTATGTGCGTATTACCACAACAATATGCGCGGCACACTGTATTACAATAATATTAATAATATTGCATAATGTGTAATCACGTACGATGTGCTCCGGAACCGTCAGACACGGTTAACCCATTTGGCCAGACCCTCAAGACCCGACCGACAGGTCCGCGGGCGCGCCGACAACGTACGCGGCTGCGACTACGGGTGATGCCGGTCGTTCTACTCTTCCGCCGCCGCCGACCCGCAAACGTAATACGAACGATTATGCGAATGATCGATGGAGGCGAATACCCACTGCCATATTACTATAATATTACCGTCGTACGGGTGTCGAACCTCTCGGCCGTCGTTAGAAACCGCCATCGCGATCGTCTTCACCACGAATAATCGTCGCCGCGACATTATATTATAATATTATCCGTCCACGTGAAGTGCAGAGATGCGATTTCAACGACGAAATCGCGAAGCCTGCATTCGTTTTTTAAGTTAAAGTCCTGCGAGTGTCCTGATCGTGCATTACATCGTGATCGACTCCGCCGCCTGTCGCTCCGTATCGGTCCATATTTTTTGTAAATTTTGCTATTACACACTTAACCATTTTTTTCAGCATATCTAGTGTATCTTTTAACATCGTATTTTAAGCCTTAACATTTAAGGGTTTTAACTAGTAAACATAAACTTTTGTCTACTTGTCATTTGTTAGGCACTGCACACGAAAAATAGGGACTGGTCTGTATTTCAATATTAATAACGTTTATTATTCTCAATGATGCCTTATTGGTACAATAATATTATACATCGTTTAATATTAATTTATTAAAATAAAATGTGACATAATATGCCATACGTAAATCTCGACCCACTACAAATTGTGGTTAATATGCCAACAATTTAGGACTACCGACTCGAGTCGTCTCCCGGAATAAAATCGTATGTAATTATAGTACAATATCGCTTCATAGAATACAAAAATAATTCGACATATAAATCCATCGAGATTCTAGGTTTCTATTTTCCAGTAAAAATTAGAATATTTATATTAGGTACTAAAATAAATTGTTTTCAGAAATAACAACGAAATTATAATGTATCATTTTAACAGTCGAGTTTATAAATAATTTTACTGTGAACAGGTTATCTGCGTTTATTTTTATAAAATAATCCAATCGTTTTATAGTGTATTAAATATATTAATGTATTCAATTATTAGATTTCACCGAAATCAACTGTCAGTCCTTTGGTTTATAGAGCAGAGAGTTCAAAACTATTACGGCCGTCTAGCTGCAAAAATTGACCTATTTTGTTCACGTGTGGAAATACATATAATGATATACTATACCCATAATAACACATTAGCTGAAAATCGGGACTTGTCTAAAATCAAAATAATAACTGTACACGAATTCGCGCGTGCCCTACATGGGCCAAAGGGAGTGGGCATTGTTCACCATTTTACCCTAGTACGAGCAAAGGGGTGAGGAGCAAATGCTCTGCTGTCGCGTCCACCTGGACGGCCAGCGGGTTAGTCCCGAAGAAGAAGGGTTGTCGTCAACAACTTTCACGGAGCCCACTATTGTGTATTTTCAAGGATTACGAATGGATTAAATAGAAGGGGAAAAGACACAAGGACTTATTATTCTTTTTCCTTTCAGTATTTTTTTTTCTGCGAGTTTAAGGCGAAAGACGTAAAAAACACATTAACGGCAATTGCGAAGGGGAAGACGCCTTGTCATGCGCTGAAATTAACAAAAACTTCCAAACGTTTTCTCATCTTCGTTAATCGCCTTTTTGCAAACACATTTATGTGTATTATATATTTTTTTTCTTTTCGCGAAACCAGACAGTGATGGAAAACGCCAAGGAACGGAGAGTAATACATTTTGTTAATATCAAAAATAAAATAAGTATTCGCTCCTTTCTTTTTTTTTCTTCTTTACTCGTGTCCAATTTATTGTTTGTATATAATAATATATTATATTGCCGTTGCCGTCTAGCTCTGCGGGTTGGCAAGGGTCAACTACTCGCGCGTGTGATTTATGTCGCATCTTATAATATGTATGTGCCCTCTCCTATACACCGCACAAACATATTATTATATTAAAGTGTGTGTACACCGCGAACGCTTCATGTGTGAGTCGTAAGTCTCATCGGTGGTTCGCGAGGTAAGAACGAGGTGGCGGAGAAGCGGAAAAACCGGAGAAGAAGATTATCGGATATCGCAGGATTAATTGCGCATCCGGCCTGATATACATGTCTGGTGCGCGCGTGATATACATAACACAGAGTATCCATTATCCTCGTGTATCGGCGGCCGACGTTATTTATTTTTATTTTATTTCCAACGTGACGTTATATTACAGGTACGCTTCATAAACCCGTAATACAATATAAATATATGATATTATATACGCGTATTGTAGACGGATATGCGGTGTAGGTACTATAGGACCAAAAAAGAAACTGCAGACGGATGATAGACGACAAAGTAATTTTATTATTTAGAAATCAAAGTGTTCGATTTTAAAATATTGAAACGAAACGGTGGATTACACTACAAACTTTAAGTGTATTTAAATCGACGCCCTTCTATAAAAATCAAATATTTTTTATCAATACCTCTATATACTATACTCTCAAAACTTACGATCAGTAGTGGTTGAAGTTTTACTAGTTATGATGTTTGTTTCACAAGTCTGTCTGAAAAACTTAGTGTGACGACTTAATATTGTTAAAAAATAAAGTTTTCATTTTTGGTCAAAACAAACATTCCACATTTAATATAACATATAGTTTTCAAGCTACAATTACTAAGACCCACTCGTTTTTCGACCGATTATGCAATCTTAATCAAAACGCCCTATGTTTTGTACAATTTTAGAACCTTTGCTCCTCAATAATCACTATTAACAACTTGTTTATAAATTATAGTTATATTATAATTGTTTAGATTCTGAACGGAGTGATAAAATGTATATTTATGTATATTTTACAATAGGAATATTTATATTGCTATAATTATAAGCTATTAAAATAATAAAAACCAAAAAAATAAAAACAATTAAGGACCATTTTTTGTTTTTAAATTATTTTGTTGCATTCGAAGTACAGCGACCATATAGAGATTTGAAACTTTTTCCCATTTTGCATAACATACTATTTTGTATACACAAAGATATTTACAAAAATATTTAAACTAGTTCCAAGCTATTTACACCATTAACTAAACCTATTATTAAGTATATTATCAAGTCTATACTACGAATAAAATAAATACCTACAGCCAACGATAATTAATCACTAGACTTTTATTAAAGCAATAAAACAGAAGTATTAGGTTTATGTGATTTAGAGATTGTACTGGACAAACGGATGGCTTTAACTGAAACGGTTTACAGTTCGTCGGTATTGACTTTTAAATTTATATAACAATATTAAGTATGCTGATATCATAATTTTAATAATAAATAAAATAAAATAATGTGTTATTTTTTGTATAAATTATTTCAAAATATTATGGTTTTGTTGTACAGTAGTAGTAATAAACTATGTATTAGTTTCCTAGAAATAGTCGAACAGCGGCCGATTTCAGACAGAGAGTCAGAGACGATGTTTATATTCAACGACGATTTTTCATTTAGTTAAAATTTAACATAGCTACAACATTATTGCCGTCTGCCAGTGGCCAGTCATGCACATTGCACAATGAGGGAATATACTTAGAACGTACTATATGTATACACCACAGTAGAGTGACTTTCGCAAATGATTTTTTATAATATAATATATTTAAGAACGAATTATGTGAGAATTAAATTTGAGTGCGCGTGTATAGTCTCGGGGAGAATATCATGGAAAATATGAAAAATCTCGAATAGCCATCATCCGCACAAACTGCGTAAAACCCCATATTTTGTTATAATATTTTTAATACTCTTATCTGGCGCCGATCGAATTAAAAGCGAAACCACAACGAGGTTTTTCCAGCAAGGTCATTTATGTTAAATCGCATGATAACAACAGCGGGATGCCTCTATTGCGCTTTTCTTCGTGTGCTGGACGAAGTGAAACAGGCGATAACGCCTTACGCTCTGTGGATAAAACACGGCGAGACGAAGAGAACCGAAGGGAGAGACAAACAACAAAAGAACAATTTTACGTTAAAACCCGTCTTTTTTGGCGGAAAACTACCTATTGTCCTTTGAATATAAACACAAACGTTAAAAAGTTAAGTCCATAACATCTTTGTTCTCAAAATCGTTATTTTTCACGCAATTTGTCTTGCTACCCCACACCCACTCACGTCCTGTTGCCAACTCCACGACAAAATTCGCGTACCTTCTACGCGTTTCTTGTTTTTATTATTCATTTTTTTATTTTCTGGAAGGCAATCAAAAAAAAAAACCTTTGATTATTATATAATATACTCTAGCTATTGTATTATTCATTGTAGCGTAATGAATTCTTATTCAATAACTGCAACGGAAAGTAATGTGCTTTTGATGAGAATTTGTTTTTATTTTATAATTCCATTATCAATTGGCACTAGTTTTATGCAATTATATATTAAATAAATATTATAAACAAAGCTGACAAAACGTGTCTTTTTATTTTTGGTCATTTTTGTATTTTTTTAACAAACAATTTCATATTAAAACGTTTATTCAACTCGTATTTATATCTTTTGGTGGACATTTTTCAATTACCACAGACATTTAATCTGAGTTGAATCAAAAGTTTTTGATCCCTCGTGAAAACGGACGCGACCGCCGAAATCGAATAGATAACGCGGGTTGGGCTTTGATTCGAGTTTCATGGTAGAGTACTTTTGGTAGACGGAAAAATAAACAGTAGAAAATCTTCAAAAGTTTTTATATAGAAATGTTAATGGGGCATAAATCACTCTAATCCTTCAAATTATACTTTAATTTTATTAATTTTCATATTTTAGCTGCCACTAATCATTATATTTTCATATAACAATTATTATTATAACATTTATATAACTGTACAATATTATAATATTGTTATAAACTTTTTATTTGAATTTTTAACTTTATTTAAAATGTAGTTAATAATTAAAATTATTCTAATAAATATTGAGATTACCTAACGATGTTATGTTCTTTATAGTTTAGTTTTTATTGATTTATAGCTTTCAAAGGTCCTTTTGAATAATGCACGTTATGTTGCCTATTCCCAATTTACCGGGCATAAAAGCCTACATTCAAATAACCCTTACATATTATATATTCTTTTTCATGCTCAACAATAACATCTATTTACCCAACGAGCCAATTCATATTTTGCCTTATAATACAATATACATATTTAATTATGCATATATTTTATAAATACAATTTTTTAATTAATAAAACAAAATAAATACACATTTTCTTTATTTTCATTTTTTTAAACAAATTTTACGTTATACATGTTAAATGTTACATATCTATAACGTGTAAGCATTGAAATTCATTAAACATAGTATACAATTCTTTAACAGCAATTATTTTGAAACTTTTTTATTAAATTCATAATAAATTCTTACATTAATTTTAATTAACTATATTTATATTTTAAAATATTACGGTAACTTAAAACAGTAGAGAGAAGTGAAGAATTGTTGATGTAATAAACAAGTTATAGTAAATTTAATTCACTATGTATGATTTAGAGTCTATTATAGATGACCAGGCAAAATTAGAACCGATTATGGGCGTATTACACACAAAAAAAAAATTAAATTATTAAAAATTAAGCTATTTATAAAATTGTGATCATGAGAAACAAATTATATACATTTTAAAAATTATAATTAGAAAAAAATGTATACCTAATTATACAATTATACAATAAATCTTAACTTTATTTTTATCCTTAGAAAATATAATTTCCTTTCAAAATCTTAATTAGAAAAATTTGGCACTTGACTCAAATAAATGGTTCGCCATTCCGCGCGTACACGTTTCCGCCAAAAGTGTATCTTTTCCTTTTCCACCAATAACCGTTTCCATCAAATTAAATCCACCTAACTTAACAACGTTTTTACCAAAAATAATTTGTATACCTATATTACGCTTGTATTTAAACCTTTAATACAGTAATAAAAACATAAGTTAACATACTAATGCTGGGTTAAAAAAATGATATATTATGGTATAGATACTTCAGTTACTATATATTTAGTAGGTACTCATATATACATATACATAATTGAATGATATATTTTTTTTAATTGTAGAATATGCTTTTCATGAGTTTTTCGGATTGGTGTAAAATGCATAATATATACATTATATTATATATATTATTTATACATAATATTTGATGAACAAGTGAAAAAGTTGAACAGTTTAAATTGTGCATTTTACAACTGCATGTGTTAAAATAAAATGTTATAAAGCTTTTAATATAAGCGTAGTATACAATTGTTTTGGTGAAAACGTGGTCAATTATCTTATTTGGCGGAAACGGGTATCGCTCGCCACTTTTGCTATAGACTATAGACCAAATTATTAATTTAATTGCAATATTTGGATTATAAAAAAAAATATCATAACTTTTTATAAATTTTGAGCTTAGCGACGATAAATGGTTTTACAATATTATATGCATTTTTCTTATATATATATATATATATACATTTTGTTTTGTATATTATTATGACTCTAAATTTGAAACAGAAGAAATACCACAATATTGAAGATAATATTTTCGTCTGTGTTTGGTAGAAAGAAGAATATTTTAAACCTTAGAATTTTAATACTTAAGGTAAATTATTAAAATAAATACTAAGAATTGTTTTTAATATTTAAAAAAAACTTAAAAAAAGCAAGACATAATTACATATTACTTTACTATAGTAAATAGTTCATGTATATAGTTTTGATTTTATTTTTAAATACATTTCATGTTTATTTTTTACAGAAGTTAAATATTTAAATGATAATAACAATTTTTCTTTAAATGTTTTTGTTATTATTGGTTTTAATTCAAAAATAATTAAACATGAATATTTATTTTATCATAGTATAAACAATGGAATTTTCTGAGCATATTTTTAAGCTATTTATACAACAAAATTATCCACACAGTTTTACAGTATATCGGTATTGATTTATTTAAAACATATGGAATTAGATAAACACTATAATAATATGATATAATTAAAATTCAACTGTAATTTTAATTTAATGCTATCACTCGTCTCCTTCACACAGGTGTGTTTTTTTGCACACAATGATTTATTATCGAATTCGAATTGAATATATACACCATTTACCGCGAAGCTAAGCCTTTAATAGGTACCTACTTTTTGACAAAGTACATTTGATACCGAATAAATGGCAGTGAAAGCGGTTTTAAGTTTTTTTTCCCGAATTGTTTGCAATGTCTGTGATTAGTTTTGTAAGTTCTATGAAATACGTTCATAATTTGTGTTTCTCCTCTTCCTATAATATGTCATAATATGTTTCTATGTAAATTCTATATTTACGTATGACATAATATTGAATTTCAAAAACATATTTTATTATTCTATACAACAATTTAATGCAATAGCGTACATTAATTGGGTAATCCTACGGTATTCAGTATTATACACAGTTTAAACTGTTATAATGTAGGTAGGAGGCGCATACGGCTTATTAAATTATACTAATACGTAACTTATTTTTTTCCCCATTAATTGAGTAAATCGAAAGCCGAAAGGTTTATAGAAGAGTATCACGAACGAATTGCAATGATCATTCAAACACAGACTGTGGCACCGGCGTTTTTCTTGTGTTTTTGTGGAGGGAAGAAAGCTCATTTGAATTCGCCGTCTCTGATGAGATAAGGGATAATTAAATCCATTAATTTTTCGGACAGAGACTATATTAAACAGGAACAAACGCGCGGGGATACGACTGAATAAAAGGTTTTTAATTATATTTTTAGTTTTGAAAGACGGCGCTTCTAGTGACAGATGTGTTCGTCGAATAACTGTGGGAGGGAAGATAAAAAAATATTAAAACCCCGACGGGAAATCCAATCATTTCACGGATACCCTATTAGGGATGATAAAAAATAAAATTCATGGAGATTCACTGTAAAAGAAATATTTAAATAATACATTGAAATATCCATAAGCTTATTTAATTTAAATCGGAGAAAAATTTTTGCATACTATTTATTTAAATTTTAAATTATTTTTTATTAAGAATAAACATTATAAATATTTCTTTACATCTTATAAGTTTAATATCATTTTAATCGGCTTAATATAAGTTTATAACTTGGAATTTGTCGATTTATAATTATTAATTACAATAACAATATTTATATTTATTTACTTTATTAGTTCAAAAAAAAATAAATTTATAAAAGAGTGATTTTTTTTTTATAGAATATTTTAAATAAAGCTTATGCCTAAATCCGAAAATAACTTTAGTTGCGATTTATAAATATTATAATTTAGTTGTATATACTTTGAAATTAGTATAGGTACAATTGGTAATGTACCAAGATATTTTTAATGAATAAAAGTACCTTAACTATAAAAAAATAAATAAATGAAAAAAATATTTAATGTACTATTACTACATTAAATACACATTGTAAATATATTTTGTTTTCTAATCAAAAAAAAAAAAAAAAACATTAGTAAAATGGTAATTTATTAAATTGTTTTAAAAACCATTATTAATATTATTAATTTAAGATCAATATTATTATATTATTTGATTTAAAATTATTTTTTATTACCTTACGCCATTGAATAATTTATCTTTTTTAGATAACAATAAAAAAATATTTAAATAAAATGTAATTTAATTTTGAATGCATAATGAATATAAAAATTTTGCAATTTAACAAACTATTATAGATATAATATTTTAAGTCTTGTATATTAATTACTTTGTAAAATACATTCAAAACCAATTTTATTTTAGATCAAACCTAGTTTTAAATAGTTATTTTGCTAATACGTAATTCTATGACTATTCGCTTTGATCCGATAATAGTAAATTGGTAACTAATCCTGTTTTCCAATTGCAATTCTAAATCACATCAAAATGTAATTCCATCGTTTAGTTATCTGGATACCAATATTTAACAAGAATAAATATTTTTTTTATTCCCCTCTAAATGTAATTATATATATAATATATTTGAGTTTAAAAGGAAAAAAAAGATATACAATAGGTATGCATTTAATAATAATTTATTTTTTCGAAAAAAAAAAGGTTCTGAGTGAAGGTATGTCAACTTATAATACTTATATTATTAAGTTTATTTTATGATATATTTAAATTGTTATAATAATAATTTATTTTGTTACAATTAGTAATACAATCGATTGAACTCATTAAAAATAAATTAATAATAAATAAAACTCTTCCTAGTAGTTGAATATTTAAATATGTCCCTAAGTTTACCCGCATTGTTAATAGATATAATATAAATATACTCGTATAATTTAATAGTCTATGGTGTGTGTTATTTTATTGATTACCAGATATTATATGAAAAGACCAACAATTATAATCAATATCATAAAGGTATAAAAAGAAAAAAAAATCTGTTAAGCATTTTATCTAAAGCTGAAGAAAGGTAGGCCTTCCGTTTTGGAATTAGGCTACTGTCATATCTCAAATTGTCTCATTTTATTTTTTCATAGATAGGTAATAATGTATAATCTTGAAGTAATATTTTGCTTGGACATACTATTCATTATTTAATATTATATTATGTGCCATTAAATACATTAAATATTTATGTAGCTAATTGTAATATTGTATACGAATTATACGATAAAAACTATTTTTTTTCTCATTATTAGTTTCATCCTGCTATTTAATTTTGAACTATTTCAGTATTACAATTTAAAATTGAGTTCAAAATGAAGTCATTTTTTTAGTGTTATTTTCATTAATTGTTTCAACCTTATTACCAAAATGCAATTATTGTTATTTGTTAAGTGCTTCAAAACAATAATAGAGATACCTACTATGTTTACAAAAATAATGGCGCATGAAGTAATGCGTGACATAATTCGGTGCCAAATATTATATAAAAATGAAAAGAATCTTTATGAAGTGTTTTATAATATTTTCTCATATAAATATCAAAATATGTGTTACACGTACACATATGGTGCGACGCGACGTCATAATTCAAAAGCAGAACGTTAATAATTATTATTTTAATAATTGATACTGACGGTTTTATATACTAATGTATGTATGAGAGATAACTGACCGTCGTCAACATTATTATTCTTACGGCATGGTCTACTACGAAATGACCGTCTGGCTGGTTTTAAAAATAAAATTGTCGTATATGAGCCAAAAAATCGAACGAAAAAAGTAAAACAAAATAAATATAAAACGAAAAAAATCAAAGAAAATAAATTGCGTCTGACCACAGAATCCGGCGGGACCTATATAATAGCTACAATGGCATGTGTTTTTGAACATATTTTATAATATTATGTTTTACATATATGTTGTGTAATAATCATAAATTATGGACCGTCTGGTCTGTCAATTTCTCGGAGATAATTATAATCTTATACTATTATTACTATTTTATTTTTAATAATTAAAAGAGAAGATGATTTTCTTCTATCCCGACACGCTGAATGTACCTATATGCAAGTTTGTCTTTTTCTACCCATCTATAAACACTATTATATTAATTTTAGCACACATGGTTTTAGACGATTTTAAGATTTCTTCAAACTTATGACTACAAGCTTATTATGTATATACTTATGTACAACCATAAATACTATACAGGTGCTTGAGAGTGATTTCTATTTGTTTTTATAAACAAATTCAAGTTGTGAAAGGTTCTAGGAAAATAACGTGCAAAAATAATCTTGTATTTTAGACAAATATAATTATTTTATGTTATAAATAAACTATTTTTACTGCTAACTGAAGTTCGTTGTGTCAATTATTCATCATAAACATTACGTTTTATATAACACTTTTTCATCCATTAAATATTATTTGTTGTTGTTATATTAAAATTCCTAAAATATCTTGAATCATTAAAAATTATATGTGAGCATTGAATAATCACATTTTACTTTTCAAATCTATATTAGTATAAGTATTTGTATTTTTTCTTTTAAGCATTTATAAGTATATGCGGTGATATTGCGAACTTAATACGGTTATAAGTCAAATTAATATAATAATATTTTAAATTGTACACAAATTCTAATTACAGTTAAGTATTTGCAGAAATTGTATTTTTAAGTTATGAAATACTGACGTGTATCTGTCTCAGTGTCTCAGGTATATGTAAATTTAGATAACGTACCACCATTACTACAGCGTTATTAAATTTTAGTATTTTAGACTATGAGTACTATTTTTATGTATTTTATATAATTATTTTTTGTATAATAAATTAATTTTAAATTTTATATATTATATACTCTGATTGAAAATGTCATTGTCACAAAAATAAAATAATTTTACAACATTTCTAATAAAAAAATATTTCGATTCTGAATGATGGTATTTTGCAGAGATATCGGTATTTTAAGGATAATGAATTTAGTATTCATCTGTTTTCTTGTATATTAACTGTTTGCAATTAGATGATATTATAGTAATCTAAAATATCTAATTATAACAAGTTAAGTGTGTAAATAATTTATTTGCAATACACTGCAATTTTATACATATTTTTAAATAATTTATCTGTATACTATAATGAAATTAAATATATTATATAAAAATATACATACATTATAAAGCTTTTATATATATATTTCAAAGGTGACATCATTATTTGAATTATTATCAAATGTTATAATTTATAACTAATCCAGATATCTGAACATGTAATATAGATGGTACATGATAACCCATCCAAGATCTGCCCATATTTCAGCTAAATAGCACGAAATGCATTTTATTAACTTGTTGTAGTAACATCAGCGGGTTAGCTGCAGGTACACATTATTATTATATATTTTATTAACTTTGGATTTTTAATGTATTATTTTCATAACCATTATATAATATTCGACATAAACAAATTAAATGAAAGTACCAATAAGTTAAATCTTAATAAAGAATATTTTTGATATTATAAAAAAAAAAAACATTTCAACAGTAAATAATATTACGCATGATAATACCACATACAACATTGAATTAAATTAATAAATCGTAAAAATAAAATAAAAATGTGTAAGATGTTGGAATTTGAAAGTAGTATGTAACTAGTATTTTATAATATTCAAGTAGGTACTAGAATAAACATGCAACGCACCATTCAATGTATTGTTGCATAATAGATAAATTATAGCTACTGTTGCTAATAGACAGTAGTGGACCAAGTTAGCAGAATCAGATACGTAAATCAATAATAGAAACAGTCAATAAATAATATAACAATTAACAAATAATCGTGTAAGTATTTAATAATTTATAATAATGTTTATTTTGACATTTCAATCTCTGGTTGTAGACCAAAAGTAGATCACTCGATCAGGTAATAAATTCCACACAACGGTTAGTTTTACTGCTTTGTGATAAATTCTTATTATATTAATATCTGTATGAAGTTTTGGATAAGTTTTAATATTCAAATGAGTACAGTTTCAATAAGATTTATTTATTGTCTATATTGACTATTCACACGAATGGTAATAATGATTTCTAGAAAAACATAATATTATAGACGCACATGATATTATAATATAGTTTTTCTTTGTATACCCTCGTATTTGTATCAAAATAATATGCTATATACATGATATACGTACCTATTACAATAATGCATAAATGATAATTAATATACAAATCATAAAAGAAAAATACCTTTTTGAGTTTATCATGAAAACATTAAAACCATAGTATTGTGTTTACGAGTGGGGTAAAAGACATAGTGTTCAATTGATCTTTTCATTACGGTAATAGTAAAAATATATTCTATACGAATATGCAGCATAGGGTAAAATTCTATTGATTCTCATTTTTCTCTGAATGAATACTTGGGTACTACAAAAATTAAAATTTTAAATCAAAAATCATTTTAAATATGATAGACACTGATGTTATAGTTGAGCAAAACTAGAAAGTTATTTGTATAACAATTTTCATATTATCTTTATGGTGAACACATTTTATTGCTGTCAAAAGCTTATGTATTTTGTAAAAAGTGTCTTTCTGGATTTAAAATAAAATACTGAATGTACTTAAATATATATAGATATATTATATAAGAAGAAACTAGCAAGGACATTTTATTACACAAGATCTAATCAATTTTTGGTAAAATAAGTCACGTTTAGAATTTATATATGTTCTGTACTTATTTGTATAAATAATTATTTAAAATTTAATACATTTATATAATGTTATTATACTTGGTTTATATGATTTACAATATTAATTTAATGTATTCTACATTTATTTTAATATCGTTTTATAATACAAGTAAACCTTCAGATGATAGTCTTGAAAATATAATATTATTTCTTGAATTTTAAACAAATAAAATATAAACAGTGATGTAGATATATTTTAGTTTTTTTACATAATATTTATAACATCTTGAAATGTGATGAATGTATTGATTTTACAATGATGTGTTTTTTTTTTTTAGATTCTGACAGCCCCTCATTGAAAAGGAAATTGAATCTAGTTGGTAATTTGGGGGGTCAAAAGTAAAAAATTTTCAATATTTTTTAAATGAGTCGGGAAAACCCCTAAAAAAATGACAGAAAAACGGGAATTTTTAATCAAAAGCAGTTTTCGACCAAATCGAATTTTTTATTTTGCTATAACTCAAAAACTAATAGATATAAATACTTAAAATTTTCACCAAATGTTTATATTAGCGTTCTCCATACACAGTTAAATTTTCAAAGAATTTAGACTTTTTTTGAGCTATTTATAGACAATTTAAATTTTAAATTTTTTTTTGTATTTTTTTTTAAAATAACGATAAAAATTTTTTGGCCGGCCAGAAAATCTTGAAATTCAATACAAGGTTTCTTATAAGTTGTTCTTAAAGTGATAAAAAAAAAAAATCCAAAATCGTTAGTCTCAATTTTTTTTTATAACTGCATAAAGTTCGAATTTACCTATATGAAATATGTCAAAATTGCGAAAATTGGCAAGTAATTTTGTGGTTGAAAAACCGTAAAATTTTTTTCTTTTATAACTAAGTTTTGAAAATTTGATACAAGGTTCTCCATACATTTTTCTTCAATTATCCGTAAAAAAAACTCTACCGGATTCAGACAAAAAATTTTTATGAGTGTTTGAAATTTAAATTTTTACAAAACCGCGTTAAATAACGGTTTAGCCTCAAACGATTTTTGATATTTGTTGTTATTCAAACAGTATAAGTCGTAAATACTTGAAAATTTTACCAGTTATTTAGATTGCCATTTCTTTACGTGATTTGATTTTCAAAATATTTTGACTTTTTTTGAGCTATTTATAGACAATTAAAATTTTCAATTTTTTTTAATTTTTTTTTTATAAATGCTGATAAAAAAAATTAAGCTGGGACAAATTACTTGAAAATTTAATTGAAGGGTCCACATAACTTGTTCTAATTCTCATTCAAAAATTATAAAAATACATAGGCGCAATTTTTTTTATTAACATTGGAAGTTCAAATATTGACAAAAATTTGTCAAAATCATGAATATTTTTCACTATTTGGTAGTTAAAAATTTATAAATATTTTACTATCAAAAGCTAAGAATTGAAAATTTAATACTATGCTATCTTCGTTCAGAATCATTTTTCGTATACAATGATACCTATCATTGCATTCAAATTTAACCTACCCTAGTCCGAGGTCCACCCCACCCCCTAATGTACAGCAGAGCGATACTCACTTACCCGATTTTTTTATGTTATTTATACAAAAATTATATCGAACATACCACATTATTAGATTAATGTTATACGTGACATATCTAATAACGAAATATTATATAATATATTATAGTTATTATTAATAACTGAATGCTAACATACATCTTCTTTAATTAAGCCCCGAGATAAATGAAAAATAAAATGTGTATATACAATATTAAGTATTTTTATTTTATTTGCATATAGGTACATTATTTATACATTTCAAGTATGCAAAATATGCGAGATAATGTTAACTTAAACTGGCTAAAAGACCCTGAATTAGATTCAGATTTCGATTTCATTCATTATAAATATGTTTTTTTTGAATAAAACCGATCGGTATCTATACTGTACAGCCTGGGTGCTACATTTATTTATGTATATTGACTATATTGTAATGATAATGTACTTATTTAAAACTCGAATATACAAAAGCATGCAATGTTATTTACAATATTAATACATATAGGTATAAAATATAACTATAGTTCATGTATTATATCCAAGATTGGTAGTAGCTGGTACTGTAACATAATATTATAATTATTACCTATATACAAGCTGCAACTCGTTGCGCAATCGATCGACTACAGATTGATCAATTATTATTAATATTAAAATGTAAAAAAAAAAGTTTTATTGCCGTAATATAATAAACGTATATATATATTGTTATGTTTAATGAATTTTTTTAACAGAAAATACTATTCATTATGGGGGAAAGTATTAACGGTTTTATATAATAAAAAGACAGTATTTTACGAATAATTAAAAAAACATATTGTGTATTATTGTTTTCATTAATCAAATTTTTATACTTTTTTGAATGTATCTATATATTTTAATATACTTATAATATTTCAGCATGATATTTTTCGAGGATTTTCTATGTTTTCAAATTAATGTTGTTTTTCTGACGAAAAATGAAAAAAAAACATATGGCCTTATGAGATTAGAAAAATTGAACTTTACAGTAGCACAGTACCTCCTAATTGAAAGACTATAAGGTATAAATAGGTAGAGATATATTTTATGTTGTATTAGTTATATATCATGTTAATAATATTGTATAGCAAAAAAAAAAAATAGTAAAAAAAATTTTTCATTAGGCGAGAATCGAACCTCAGACATTTAATTACCTGCAGTTAATTAAAATTGATTAATTTGACATAAAACAGTTTAAAATAACCATTTTTTTTTTTCTAAAACATGAACACACAATGTGAAAAAGAGATTATCGGTTCTAGACTAGTCAGCTCCTTTATACACAGGGATAGGCCGAACATAGTAATGTTACGCGCTAAATCTCTATATCAACGACGCCACAAGGACGTACAAGTGGTTAGCTATTTTTATAGGTATTTAAATTAAAAACACAATTTGTTTGTTCTCTTGGTGATGAATTAAATAATGATATGTATATATATATATATATATATATATATATATATATACGATGAACCCTGATTAATGATTAAACTCAGTGGCGTAGCTAGTAATTTTAGTTGGGGTGGCATAATTTCAAAATGCTGATAAAAAAAATTTAGCTGGGACAAATTACTTGAAAATTTAATTGAAGGGTCCACATAACTTGTTCTAACTCTCATTCAAAAATTATAAAAATACATGGGCGCAATTTTTTTTTATTAACATTGGAAGTTCAAATATTGACAAAAATTCGTCAAAATCATGAATATTTTTCATTATTTGGTAGTTAAAAATTTATAAATATTTTACTATCAAAAGCTAAGAATTGAAAATTTAATACTATGCTGTCCATAAGTTAATCTTGGAATAATTATAAAAAAGTTTGAGGATTATTCAATTTAAAAAATTTTACGAGTGTTTAAAGTTTTAGTTTTGATTTGAAATCAAAAATACACGTGTAAAATAACGTTTTACTAATAAATAATTTTCGATTTTTGTTATTTTTAAAAAATTACTTGAAGTAAGATCTTGAAACTTTTATACTTAAATGTTTCAATTTGTTTCAAAATAGAATATATGATAATATTTAAATATAATATATCCTAGACTGACAAATCATCTCCGTTCAGAATCGTTTTTCAAACATCTTTAAAAAGCTCTTTATTTTATTGTTATTATCTTTTTTAATGTTATTTATTTATAAATAACCACAATAACCATATGAGTAACTGAATGCTGATTTTTTTTTTTTAAACTCTATAGAAAATACTGTGAATTTAAGTTTTAAATACAGAATTGAACAAATATTGTGTATATAAGTTTTGTAATAATTATAAACATGACTTTGAAAAATGCCATAAGAACAATTTCTAGACTCACTATGTAAAATCATGGTTCTATTATTCCGATAAATAAATCTCCTTTTTTAAATTGTGATTTACATCGAAAAAAATTATATTGTATTTATTATATATATATTTTTTTATCTAATATAACTGAAACATGTTGTTCTTGTTCAAAAATTAAATAAAAATTAAAAACACTTTCAGCTAAATGTGAATAGTTTGAATATTTAACAAAAAAATATAAGGATCTTTTTGTATTAATATTGTATTTTTCATAAATATTAGTATTAATATGATTGGATCAATTTCAGGTCAATCAATCCCCGTCTCTCTGAAAACACTTCTCTTGAAGACATGATACAATAATAATTCATTTACCGTTTCAACACTTACACATTGATACCTTATGTCAAGGGAGAATCTACCGTCAGCATAATCTGAGGAGTACAACAAACATTTATTAACCGAACACCGTATTTTTCAATTAGAATCGAAACTGTTTCCTATGCCCCTCCGAGTAATTCCAATTATTCAAATATCTCAAACTTTCTAATCTATATACTATAAAATACAAAATTAAAATTTAATATTGATTTTTTTTTATATATATCAAATGGACATGCACCATAGCCTAACTCGTGGATGTATTTGAAAAAATGAAAAGGTTATGGTGACGGATGAAAACAACTTAATAAAAACAATTTAAATTCAAGAAATAATTTACTAACATTTAAATAGTATATTTAAATATTTTCGCGGATTCCGTGTAATTGAATCAGCAAGTTATTATATCATTAGTAATATTATGTTTTAATATCGAATTAATATATTATATTATAATATATTTTTGGGTTATCAAAAACCCAAAACAGTTTGTTTGTGGTATTGGTTTATTTCTACTTTCAGTACCCGCCTTAAATATATTACTATAGTTATGATCACAACGATAAGTAACTCGAGTTATTTGTAACTGTAAGTGATGAATGGCAAGAGAGATGCAATGAAATTCAATATTCTATCGATGTAATATTATTAAGTTCCTATAACTATAGTAAAAATATAAAAATATCAAATATCATTGGTCCCATAATTTAAGATAATTGAAAAGAAAACAACATAATGTAGATGTTATATATGTTTGTAGTCTGTGTGTGGCATATATTTTGTAACCGTGGTTCTCGCCGGGATAAAAAAAATGAGTGTATTTTTGTTTACACGATACGAAACAATAGTAGAAAAATCCGTCGTAAGCCGTTTCTTGATAACTCCCACGAACAATTTTTCGCCTATACACGTTGTTTTTGTTATTTGTGGACGTTATACTGCTGGAGACAATGCATGTTGAATTTAAACGGATAGTAACCAAATAAAAATAAAAATACTTAGAAAAAGTATAATTCTTTTTTTTTTAATTAAACAATATATAGGTAAATAAAATTCTGTAACATAAAATGTGAAAAATTATTTGAATTTTACCTGTTATTTTTAGCATTATTGCAGAATATTAAATTACAATTGTTTTATTTTTGCATTAAACATTAACATTAATTATACTTCGCAAAGCCATTATTGTTTTAACTATTAACTTATTATTTATATTATGTATAACTTACTTTACATAACTAAATAAAATCTGTAAAATTCCTTTAAAAAATAATACATAGATAAAATTATTACTATTATAAATAATTTAAATATTATTATTTTATATTATTAATATATAATTAACAACAATTAAGTTGTATTTTTTCAAGACGTCTCATCACATACAAGTTATATTATTATGAGCTACTATAACATTAACATAATCATTAATACAATTGGAGTGTTTAATATACTATAGAGTTCTAAAATAAAAGTCAAAATATATAGTTATAATTTATAAATTCAGCTAAAATGTATTGGACCTGAGATTTTGTAAAATGGATAAAGTATGTTTAAATTTTATGTAATCATTTAGAAAGAAAGTAATTATTTTATTATTTATAGTTACTAAATATATTAGATACATTTTAAAGGCACCACAACTGTATGTGTTTTCTTCGTCTTAAAAACGTACAACATAACAAATGTATGTTCAGTAGAACCAATCTTAGGTTGTTTGAATTTACATATCGGTTATCATATAAGTTAAATGTTAAAGCACTGTTCGTGTTTTCTGGTTGGTCTTTTTATTTAGTTTTTTTACATTATATCAATTTTAAACAAGTTATAAATATGCAAAATATTACAATATATAAATATCCATATTTTATTTAAATATTACGCTATCTTAAAAAACAACGATATTGCACAAATAATGTTCTTACTTTAAAGTTTGATTGAAGTTTGTTTCACTTAAGTATTAAGTTTATAACTATATATTGATTTTAATCAATAAAAATGTGATATATTTTACGGCTATAAGAGAGGAAAAACACACGTGAGTGAGGCGTATTCTGTACATTATTATTTTTTAACAGAACAATACATTATTGACTTTATAATATCAACTGCTGTATAAATGTTAACTGGTTATATTCACACATCAGTCAGCGGGCATAGCATTTTTCTAGTAAGTCGAGCAAAACTTTATCGCACTATGGTTTACAATATGGTATGTTTATAATTTATATCTAAACTTTATTTTAAGATACTTTATCTACATGATAATTGTTTACCAATCCCGCGTACACATTATATCGTTCAAGTATAATATATATTATTACTATTATTATTAAAATGTAATTGGATAGTGAATTCATTTTTATAGCAATGTTAAGGTATGATGATTTAAAAGTTTCTATTCAAACACTTAGTTCATGACACTGTGGGAAGGGGAAGACATATGTGACGTGTACATCGTACGCCGTCTGCCAGCTATGTTTTATTGAAGAAAACATTTATTATTTTTTTTTTCATTAAAACATATTTGCGAGATTCTTATGACCTATATTATTTACTAACAACACTATCCGACGGCTAAAATGTAATAATTTATACATAAATAACGATTGTCGACACGGCACGCTGACAGACGTTTGGTCGTAAAATCTAAATCTTAATTTCAATTAGTCACTTTTGATTTCATAATACAATAATACGTAGTTTATCTTATAATTATTATACAACTAAAAAACTTAACCACTAACTACTGTCGCTTACATAAAATATAAACAGATGTATTATTAATTATTATTTCTAGATACGATAGAGCATTTTGAAAATAATTTGATTATAGAACAGTATATTTTACCGTAATTTATTAAATTACAAATGCAGTTTAAGTTGTCATTGTGCGTTTTCTATAGATGTACTAAAATAACAACTATGAGTGTAATATAGTGTTTGATTAATTATATTGCAATGATTATCATTTTTCATTCGATTATTTTTGTTATTATTATATTTCTTAACAATTATTAAAAGTGTTTCATTGATGATTTTAATCAGTTTTATTATTTAAAAATTAGTACTTTGTAGTGCGTTTTATATTTATACAACAATAATTATATTTTATTGTAGTAATAGGTAACAAATACTTTTGTATTTGCATACAAAGTCAGTTTTACGTTATTTAAGAGTTAAGACAATTAAACAAACTACTTGAAATGTTGGGTTTTATTAAAAGACACACTGTAAATTTTAGTTCCCTTAATTGCCTACTGGGTCTCTACTCTCTACAACGCTTTAGTTCGTCCAGTTCTATGGTCTGGTCACCATACACCACTGCTGACATTCGACGAATTGATCGGGTGCAAAATTACTTTTTGAAATTTATTGGCTTCTGTCTCAATATCCCTCACCCAAAACACGATTACGGGCTTATTATAGAAGCAACATTAAATGTACATAGTTTATAAATATAGGTAGGTACTACGTAAAAACTATTTTAAGCATTAGATTCAAACAATTAGCTACAAATAAGAGTTAATTTTTACTTTATCTATTACTTTTATTTGATTACTTATTTACAGTTGTATAATCATTCATCCTTATAGAATTTTTATTATGTAGGTACACCACTAGTATGGGCAACGTGGAATTGGTTCCCGGGTCAATTAATTGTGTACGAATTGGTTCCCGAAAAAAAAACTTTCCAGTATACAACTATTCGAATTGGTTCCCGAATAAAATTAATTATCAGTTTATCAGTCTACAACTCGTTGTTACAAGATACATATATGTACAATCGATAATCTTATAATATTTTATTAGGTTTTACTATGTCTGAGAAAGTTTATAAATATAATTTTATATATAATAGATTGATTATTTTTCGTCAGTCTTGTGACAAATAACCTAGTGCGTACGTTAAAATGGAAGTGATGTTCAGTGAAAAAAATAAGAAACTCTTCGTTATTAACGGTTTCAAATACGGATTCCAAAAACAACTATCAGGAAATATGGAACGTTAGACTTGTACAAAAAGAAAATACAAATCGTTTTTAAAAATAAATAATTTAAATAATATCGAGGAATGTAACCTCGAACACAATCATGAGAAAGATAGTGAGATAGTGAATAGTGCGAATCGTTTCATGGAAAACTGAATTCTAGATTTTATTCTGACCACTCAAATATTTTTTTATTGATTGAACAATTAAAAGCAGTGCAGTGTAAAACATATATAAAGCAAAGAAGCTCACTTAAATTAAAGTCGAAAAAAATTGCTGAAAAAGAAAAGTTTATTAATGAAAATATTAAAAAATCGAGAGACGGTCAAATTTCGAACCTACGGTTCGTTATAAATGTGTGTTGTAAATTTATACCACACTAATTTGTTTCTAATATTATTTACCTATTTTGACTTATTATTACATTATTATTATTTATTTATTACAACTACAATTATTATTATTGACAAATACGTATGTAGCGTATATTATGTATATATTAATATATTATACTGAGCAACATTTTTAACCATACTTAGTATTTTATATAGTGTTTGAACTATTCGAACTTATTTAAATTCTAGACAGTCCTAAGTCTGAATAAATGGGAAGGAAATTGTTGCTGGTTGAATATATCATAATAATTTGAAAAGTAAATTTAACAAGGTTAATTATCATGAAAGCTTGCTTGAACCAATTCGTATGTTACCTGTAAACAACACGGGAACCAACTCGTATGTTACCTGTAGACAACCCGGGAACCAATTCGTAGTCGTCCACTAGTATAATACCCATAAAACGCTATTTAAAACTTTTATTTTCATTAGCTGTTTTTATATTTAACGAATGAATTTGATAATATACCTTTAATAAAATAATTTTTAATTTGTATAACAAACAGTGGCGTGTCTATGAATTTATAACGGTCGGTTGGAGAAATTTAGCGGCTGATTGCTATAAATCTTTGTTAAAAGCAAGTGATACCATTTATTTAAAAACATTTTACATGTAGTGCATTATATTTTGTGTACTATTATTAGGTTTGTCATTTGTTAATAATATTAACAAAGCGCGGTGTAGTACGCAATTATTATTTATTTATTTATATTAATATATTATCATTCGCAATTTAGAATTATAGTGTACAATATTATACAAATAGTTTATCAATTATATTATGTATATATATATAAAAAAAAACGGTTCAAACACTAGCTACTCACTCATTCAAATAGCTATGACAAATGACTTCCGTACCTAACCTCCATATATATAGTTCCGAATGAGACATGTTTACATGCCATATTATTTAAGCTGTAAGCGGTTCGAAATATATTTATGATGATAATTTTAATTAATCTATACATAAAAAAACATCATAAGGTAGAAAAAAGGTAAGTCTTATTGCCTCAAACTTTGAAGTTTTGAATTCTTTATTAATATCATTGATTAAATATTTAATTTAAAATGTAATAAATTGTAATATTCCTTAAACTAACTCCAAACTCCGTTTGTATTACAGTACTTTGGATAAAAATAATTTAATCAAGTTCTTCGATATAACCTTACATTCCTGAAGCATTTACTGAAGCATTGAATTGATAATCATCATCAATAATGCAAAATCCTTATATATATATTAAAGAACAGTATTATTCTGCTATGTATTAAGTTTCTAACTATAATATTGAACTTTTTTACGGTTATTTTTCACAGAGTTGTTCCAAACACTTCCCTGAGTGTCCCCACTTCGCCCATTTTTTCATTTTCTGTCTGCAGGGAGAAAGAGAGGGGATTTATTGTATTTAATTTTTTCAATTTTTTGGCCAGTCATTTGACAATAATTTTATATTTTTTTTTTCACAGAGTTATTGCAAAAAATTTCCCGAGTGTTATATTCAAAATTGTATCACTACTTAAGACAATGCAAAACCTGTTGCTTATAATGTTTAAGAAACTAAATTTATCCGATATTTTTGCCTGTATTATATAGGTATCTAATTATGTAAATAATTGAATTTTAGTTAA
This sequence comes from Schizaphis graminum, assembly GCA_020882235.1. NCBI lineage: Eukaryota > Metazoa > Arthropoda > Insecta > Hemiptera > Aphididae > Schizaphis > Schizaphis graminum. Next base: position 85,087,990 of record CM037032.1, on the reverse strand, counting down.
TAATTGCGCACAGGTAAAACCGTGTAATTCAGCTAATATAATAAAATATACTAGCCTGCTAGATTGTAATATATATATTAGTATAATATGAAATATAGGTTATTATTATAGTATACATATGTAATAAAAATAATAAAAAATAAAATAACACTAATTTAAGTTTGTGGTGATCTTCATAATTAATTATACTAATAAATATAGTGATGAGCATTATAAATACTTCTCAAAAATAATAAATACAAGATGTATCTGAGTAATGGGTTAAATTAATTTACTGTAACATTAAATTTAAATAAGTAGTATTAATAAATCGTAAGCGTTTCTAAAATACTGTCATATTTCATATTAATAAGTTTTTAGTAATATTTAAATGTAACACAAAATAAATTTAAATCAATCCTTTTGTTTATTATAAATAATAACTTAGTAAGTATACCTAATTATCTATATTGGCTATAATTGTATAATTTTGAATATTCATTTCATAATAATAAACCAATAAATAGTAATGAATGATAACCCAATTTATGTATAAATAAACGACAAAAATATATATTGCATTAGTCATTGATTATAATTTAGAAGTTGTATTTAATTTTTAACTGTTAAAATACATATTATATACGTATGTTAAAGACAATGTAGATCAAAGCATATTTATCTCAAAATAAATTGACAATTACACTTAAATTGTAAAAAAATAAATTAAGAAATTGTTATCTTTTTAAGTTATCAACCATAATAAGGTAAAAATGTACAATACAAGTTACTTCATATTGTACATCAATCAATACATTATGTTTTTCATTAAATTATGTTAAAAAGTGTTGTTATGCACTGCTAAAATTAAATATTTAATACATGGAACCTTATTTCAAGTTGACGTTTCAATAAAATTGTTAGTACATTTAAAATGAAACAATTTAGTTTGTTGATTTGATTTTATCAAAAACTAGTTTAACCTACCGGCTATCGTATAACTAGTAGCTAAGTAAATTACGAATAGCAATATAAATGTATTATAATAAAATATAAATAAATATTACTTAGAATCGTTTTTAATTGTAATAATGTGTACAATGATTAATCGTTTCATTCAAATTTAACACATCTATTACAGTCACCGACTTAATTATAAAGGTTCTATTCAAAATATTCTTACCAACCATTGTATAGAAGATTGAATTTTTTTTTAATACCTACTAATAACTTAAAAATCTAGAAATATGTTTACATATTCATTCCATATTTCTCTACATCAATTTTTAGGTATTATTATTTTAGTATATTATCCATGCAGGAATGCTATTGAACGGAAAATATTTTGATTATTGTAATGTTAGTAGGTAGAATGTAGATATTTATCAACTGTTACAGTTTTATGGCATTTTTTATAGTTTTATTGTAGTGTAATTGTCTCTTATTAATCCTACGTGAAAGCCGCTTAAATTTTAAAATTTTGCCCTTATGCCTACACAAATCAACGTTGAACAAAAGAATGTGTACTGGTATCTCAGGTCTACATAGGTCATCTTCAATTAATTTGAAAAAAATCTTTGAAGTAATATAAAATATAATAAAATAAATAATGTTAAATTTTTTATTATCCCACCTAATATAGACATTAGATAATATGATAGGCATACGCTAATTAATCATATTAAACACATACACTCACATTATAGTTGTATTGTAAATAATTATTAGAAATTTTGTACTAATGATATGTATAATAATTATAATAGGTACATAAATAGTACGATTATAATCTATATTTTTAGTAGGATTTATAATATTTACCTAACCTAACCGAAAAAATTTAGCAAAAGATTCTTAGTTGGTAAATTTACGAAATTCAGGTATAGAAGAGAAGGAGAAGAGGTCGAAAAGAAATGAGATATTATGTTTGTAAACGCATGTCGAGAACTGTAGCAAAATCACGAGAGCACAGGGATTTTAAAACATAACTTTTAAAATAATTATATAATCATATATTATATTATTACCTATATATTTATAATAAATATATTATAGAATGTTAGGATTTAAAAATTGTAAAAGTATCTACTGATTTGACAAGTTGTTTAAGAATAAGAATAAAATTAGTTATAATATTATCTATCAAAGAACTTTTTAAAAATTTTGTTCAAGACATTGAATTTTAATTTTGATTGCTTGTTTAATTTAATTTTTGGTAATTGTCAATTGATCATAGTCAGAATAAATTAACTCAGGTTTAATAATATAATTAATTTAACTCGTACAGTTAATACATTTTTAGCATACTTTACAAGAGAATTTATTCTTAAAGTTGAAATAAAATAAACGCTAAACATCATAAACTAAAATTCAACTTTAAATATTTAAACATTAATTTATATTTAATGTTAAATCAATTAGATGTGTACTTTTATGAGTAATCTAAATTTTATGTGCTTATTGGTAATTAAAAAAATGGGTTGAGAATACAGTTAAAGACCAATGATTATATTGGTGCACGTAATGTTAACATTAAGTATACTTTTATTATTCAGGACACGATAAATTGAGATCAACTAGATAATCTCATATTCTTTTTATTAAAAATAATCTTTTGAAACTTGGTCATTGGTTGACAATAATAATACTGTTATAAGTTTTTGTTCACAAGATATATTTATCTTATAATAATAAATTGTCTATACTCTATATTATTGTTACGTACTGACCGGGTCGATTCATGCATCTAACGTGGTAATGAATAAACATTATAATATATATATACATATATGTATAATGTTTAGTAAAATCTTTATTTTAAAATTTACTTGATAAAAAAATACAATATTATTTTGTAAATATAAGGTATCGGAGGAGCGGTGTTACGACCTGAATCCAAAATACTGATTAATGAGACCATGAGTGGTATTATGACCAGCCTTCAAGTGTCTTGAATATCCCTAACCGTCTTCTAACCGCCTATACCGGACTTGCTTATTTAATATGATCGATTTATAAAAATGGTGGTCATGATGGTGGTAGAAATTCCGTGTCAACACGATAGGCCTCGCATTAGGTTTTAGTATTCTTGTGATTCGTATCCATATCCGTGGACTACAAGTTTTGAATTTTCTAAGAAGTGAGTGATATGTGAACATACCTAAATGATTAAATTAAATAATACAACGTTCACGATATTTGTCCTGACCTCCACACGTTTGAGTTATTAATTATACGGAAAACGTGTCACCACACCGTATAATATTTGTTATAGGAATTGTATACATATATTCGTCATAGAAAGGCTCGTAACAATATCGATAACTTCAATGGATTTCAAATATGTTTATCGGCTGTCTAATTTCGACTTTGAGATTGGTGTGAAAACTCATTAAATAAGTTTGACACTAGCAGTTTCCGATTGTCTATAGTATACTAGAAAGTGTTATAGACAGCTTGTTAGATTCCATGGATTATGCATTTGGTTTGATCTTCTATGGCATCTATTATAGACTCTATACTTATAAGATTACTTATCATCCTTTCTATTTAATTTTTTTTTTCAATATTAGTTATCGGTTTTATTTCTTTATTTTGGTTTTTTATTTTATATTTTTATATTTATTTTATTTTTTTGTTTAAATTTTTCACATTCATACATTTTAGAATATCATCATAAGTACAGTGTTTTCCCCTTTGTTCACCCTCTCTTTTATCAAATTGTCCATTTTATCGTTTGCTTCAATTTCACTAAGGCTCGGTATCTAAGAAATACTATAATTTCATTTTCGTATATGTTCGATTTATATTTGGTTTTAGACTGTTTTTTTAGAGTTAACTAAACTTTGTACAGAATTTAATTCGTCAGTAATAATAACAGTTTTTTATGTATTTATTACAATGTATAATATATTGTTAAAATTTCGGCGGTGGATATGCTGCATTTATTGTTCACTTTTTGAGTTGATTGAAAATTAGGTGTAATAATTGCTGCTCTAATTCCTTTTTTTGGGTTTTTATCTTAAATCAAAAATTTTCTAATAAGGAAGTTCTTCAATTGTATTATGAAATGAGATCATCTAATTATCTTAATTAAAATAAAACATCAAATGTTTCAAAATATATTTAAGAAATAATCATAAAAATATAATGTATACATAAGTATACATAAAGTTATAATTTATGAGTATATTCAACATTTATAATATGTATATTATTATTAGTATTTTTTTTCAGATCACTGAAAATCCGTACGTTTATAATTTTATTAAAACAATTATTGGTGTAACAAAAAAATACTTATAATATTATACATATGATAAATATATGAAGGAAAGGTTAATTATATATTATCAATTATCACACATTGAACAATATAATATTATAAATTCTTTATTTCGAATGGCCTGCATGAATATACTATAATAATTCTACTGATCATTTGTATTTACTATTAAACTATTGAAACATACCAAAATATGACGTGGTTTATGCAGATGTTTCATTTTCACGATATTATATTTTTTAGTTATGATATTGAAACGAGTTTTAAAACTACATAACAATATGCTGACGTTTAATATATAAGATATTTATAAGATATTTCAAAAAAACATGTGTTAAACATATTTGTATCATTTTATTAACTTAATAAAAAAAAAAATACTTAAAATTAATTTGTACGAAAGCAATAAAAATTATAACTAATTATTTAACAATATCGAGTATTCGGGTTTTAGATTCTAAACGGAGCAACGGATGTCTTACTATAATTTGTTGATGGTTTGGTTAAAATTTGTGAATACGTTTTATAGTAGCAAAAATTCCTTGATATTCAACTTTGAGAGCCGATTTTGGTAGAAAAATTTCAATTTAGTGGTTGAAATATTTGGAGTAAAAAAGAAAAATTCAAGGTACTTGTTATTTATCGTAATAATGGGATGCCAGGAAAAAAATTAATAATTATTGATTTAAAAATTCAAACTAAAAATAAATAACTTAATGATTTTAATTTTTCTTTAAATATTTATGTAAACATTTACTTTAACAAAATATAACTTAAATAATATTCTGATTATTTTCGTGCTATTTATAGATTTGAAAAATTCTACTTTTTAGTTTATTTCCAATTTATGTATAACAATAAATATTTGTCAGTAAAAACGTTTAAAATTTAGTAATATTTAAAAATAATTTTTTTTACAATGATTTTTATTTTAAAAGTTTAGGAAATCGTAAAATTCACGAGAATAAGTAGTTAAATTATATTGTTGTTTTAAATTCATATAATTTTTAATTTTGACTTTATCAGTTTGAACATTTAATAAAAGTTTTATTTAGTATATTTTTGGCTAGACTGTTAGGGCGTATAACTTTTTACAAGCGTTTAAAGCTGAAATCTTGACAGCTAATTACTTAAATAATAATAAGGAATTTACAATCAAATAACTTTTGTTAATTTGTTATTAGGTATTAAAAAAATATTAAGTATAACATCTATATTTCATTATAACCTTATTATACGAGAAATATATTCACATCGTTAAACGGTACTTCGGTATATCTGTGTACCTAAGTCTAATTTGTTAGACTCTATAGATATTTTTATAGAAATAAAAACCATTTCTGCTCAAAATCGTATTTTGATGATTAATCATTGAATTTGGGTTTAAAGAATCTAGTATTTTATACTAGTATTTTATTAATTGTAGTTATCTACAAAATGAGAAGATACCTGCTACTTTATTCAGCAGAGACTTTCTAAGTTTTTTTTCTACTGTCATCAATTTGGGGTAAAAAAAAAACAATATAATCTTAAATTTTGATGGTGGTTTCTAGTAAAAAAATGTGTTCTAGATGATACTCAAACAGGGGGTTAAAATTGTATAAATCCACAGTATTTTTTATTTTGTTGTTTGAAAAATATTAATCGCTAAGACTTGTAACTTTTCGCCATTTTATTATTTTCTATAAACCATCGAATTCTTAAAATATTTATCGAAATTTTAAGTAATTTATGTTACGAATTTATTTACACCGTTCCACTATCCATTATACTATATTGACTTATAAGTTAACAATAGTAGTATAATATTATATTATATTATCAACATAATAGCGTATGTACATAATATACACCTATAACTTATACCTATATGTATTCATCATATATAATTATATTTATAATATAGCATAAATGAAACAATTAATTACTTATAGCAACATGCATCCATATCTGTTTAGACTTGTATTGTTTATATACAGTTATTTATCATTAAACTCAAATATTGAACTATTCAACTCATCCATTACAGTGATTTATTTAATTAAGAGGTATGAACACTTGAAACCTTCTATACATCAGAGCGAGTTCGTCGGTTTTATTTTTATTTTTGTGATTATATCTGCAAAGAAGATGTATATTATACGATATAATAATACATTTAAAGTGAGTGTTTTATGTAATTTATTATACATTTTAAATAAATGATATATTATTGATATTAAAAACCACAATTAAAATTTATTTTTATAAATTTAAAAAATGTAATATATTTTGTTATAAAATCTATCATAGGTAGATATTATCGCTTCTAAAATAATCGTGTAATATAATCAAATATGAATAATTTATTTCGAGAAATATTATAATCTCTCAATATTTGTGTGTAAAAATGTGTTTCAACGGGAAATCAAACGTGTATTGCGAATCACACTGCCCCTATTTTTGTAAATATTTCTGCTACACACATTACCTTTTTTTTTTTACCATATCTAGATAAACATATTTTAAGGGTTTTAACTAGTTAACATAAACTTTTTTCGTCTATTTGTCATTTGCTACTGCACACAAAAATAGGGAGTGAAATCATATACCTATACGATATACGTTTTTCGATGTAGGTACAGCATATAACACTGTAACGTATTCGTTAAGTAAATACGTATATAAAACATTTATAATGTATATATAAAATATTATATACTTTACACATTTATATTTCAGATACCTATTCATTTTTTAAATGAATTAAAAATTTAATCTGCGAGGGCTATGTTATTATGTTTTAATATAACATACGAGAATGCGAAAAATTGGCTTGTACTCGCGCATAGTGTATTAACATTCAGACATTCGTAATTGACTAGTTTACATGAAGTAATTAAAAAAATAAATCAGGGAAATTTAACTGCTGTATATTAGGATAAAAGTGTACATTGTCATGGAATATATAGTGATGCAATGGATGTACTAAATTGAATTCAACGATAAATCATCGTGTACGAGAAAACAATTCTGAACGAGAGATGTGTGCATTAGCGTGCGTTTCTTAAGATAAGTTGATATCATATTATATTTATACCATTATCAGAACTAATTTTATAGTTTTATCAAAAATAATTGCAAATTTCTAAAAAAAATTGTGAACGTGTATTTTTTGAATGTTATTGTGATAATATCAAATCTCTATAAAAAGCTCGGAAAATGTTTGTAATAATATTTTTAAAACTATACTTGGTATAGAAAATGGTGATTTTTAAAATATGATATAACCATCAGGTGAATCGACCATTTTTTTTATTTTTTTTTCCAATTATTGGAATTAGTACTACGAATTTCCTACATTTGTCCCTTCAGATTAATGCTATAATACATTTTCTGCCAAAAACTACCCTCTACGACGAATATTGAAGCATATTTTCCTATCTAAAATTATCGATCATTTATTTAGTTATTTATGCATTTGCAGGTTGTTAATCGATGCGAAACACACGTAGAGAGCAAAATCATGTACGAGGCAACGGATCGTCGCTGCCACTATGTATATAAGGTCGTCCAAGTCGTTCAGCCGCGATCACCGGAGCATTGCGTCGCATATCGCAGAAAGTAATATTATAAGTTATTATTTTAGTGACTTGCGTTTGTTATACTTATACGTTTAACAGTATAAATAACAAAAATCGGGAAGATGCGATTTACGAGTTGGCTGGCACAGGTAAACGAGCGCTGCGTTACAATATATATATATTGTATATGCACACGAAATATACGCAGGTACGACTATACGGTTATACGCATACCTATACACGTACGTACACGCGCGATCGTTAATCGGCGACGTCGCACGCACCGGGCGATGCGTGTACGACTGCGACGGGGCGGGGGCGATATATTAAAAAAAAAATAACGATACAAAAATCCAAAGCGTAAACTCGCGCGTCGTTGGCGGGCGGGCGACGATGGGGTGAAAATATATAAAAGATAAACGTAAAATAATAATAACGCAAACCGCCACCCCCGTCGGACGCATATATATATATGTATGTATGTATGTATGTATATACACCGCTTGTATATATAGCATAATATGCGTGCGCGCGCAACGGCCGTGCCGCGGTAGGCGGGGCGGACGTTGTGCGCACTCTCCGGGTCTGGACAAAAGGGCACGCTGCCCCTGTCCGTCGGTACGTGCGCAAAAATCCGCTACCCTAATCCGTACGACCGACCGACCGCCCTCACCCGCGTATACATATTGTACATTATATGATGTACCTATACACACGCTCGAGGTGTGTGTGTGTGTGTGTGCGCGCGCGCGCGCGTAAACGTACGCCCCCGCCCCGATGACCATACAGTGTATATGCGTACGTATATAATATATTATATATATACGCGCCGAGGCGGTGGCTCGATCGCAGGCGCGCACCGAGAAGGGTTTTATCAACAACCAAAATGGCACTACAATATATAATGGCTAATGCCAAACTTTACACCCCGCACGAGCACCCCCCCACTTCACAAAGTATATATATATATATATATGTGACCTCTCGTCTGTACACACACATAATATGTATATATATCGCTGGCACTCGGTGTGTGTGTGTGTGTGTGTGTGTGTAGGGAAAACGCGCGTGGAAATCGAAAAAGGGAGGAAATCGTACGGGGTAAACGAAATGCGCGTCGCACAAAGTACCTCCGCCGTATACATATACATACGCATACACAAACACGAGCACACGCGCATACACATTCATGTATGGAATTGCAGCTACCCATATCTGAATAATTTGATTGAATGATGAGTTTCGAGTCCTCTGGGTGTTGTTTATTGTGAAGGGCCCCGGCCGGACCCCGGTCGTTAGAAATATGTGTTCGTGGCGGACACGACGAGAGTGAGGGGAAATTATTGGCTTCGACGAAAAATATCGCCAAAACTATATTAATATACGCACGCGCGTGTAATACGCATAGGCATAAGCGCGCTGTTTTAATAATAATTAATAATATTTCCCGCCCCTCCGCCCCTCCAAAACCATTAGAATTTCTCGATAATATAATATTGTAGTTTTCCCTACGTCGCCCGCACGCACACGCGATACGCGTATAATATATTATGTACATAATGAGCAAAAATACGCTATAAAACGCACGGGCGTCGGCCGATATTTATTATTTGCAACTGCTGCGTGTTTTGTTATCTTTATATTAATCGTGATCACAGGGCACCACGGGCTATATGTAGATGGGCCATGGGGTGAAGTTGTAGAGGCATCGCGGCCAAGTTAAACAGTATTATTATTGTGATATGATATTTTATTATATTTATCGACTGCAGCACGATGCCAGTTGTGGGTGAATGACATATTTACTGTTATATTGTTTTAATAATGATTCTACGGTTTACCATTTTTTTTCTTCTATGCTTTCGACGGTATTTGCAAATGTATTATAACGAATTAATGTGCACTTTAAAGAGTTCACTACGCAAGCCTCCAATTTTAACAAAAAAAAAAAAATTAAAAATACTTTAAAAAAATAGGCGTGTTATAATTAGGGCTCAGAAGTTGACATTAAAAACGTTAAAAATTACCTAAAAAGAATGTAAATATAACATGAAAATGACAAAAATTGTCCTTAAAAAATGACCTAAAAAAATTTAAATTAATAAAAATATATATTTTTTTAAATTGTAGGTACTTTGTTTTACTATAAAATTCTATTTACTTTTATCAAAGTTTACAAAATGCTCAAAATATGATACAAAAATTATAAAATATGTCCTTAAAAATTAAATTAAATTTTTTGGCATTTTCAAAGTATTACAAAAAAAAAACAATAAAATTTAGGTACAATAATATTTACTGCAACACAACAATAATGACTGTAATCGGTGAGATAAAATCGAATAGGTACTAATCTTAGTCCGTGATAAAATTATGCAACTAACATAATTAAGTATATTTTATAATGCTATTTTAACTCGTGAGTGATGAATTAATTAATTTATTATACTTTTATATAATAGATAGACCTGCTTTTTTTTTACTGAGCCTCTATAAGCATATTAAAATATTCTAATTTAAAATGTTTTTTCAATTTATTCGTTAAACTAAACTTTTTTATAAAATACTATTAACAAAGGTGCCTATAATAAATTAATATTATCGGTAATGGACATGTCAAAAGCAACTGGCTAAATTATTATATAATACAGAAAATACATCACAATCGATACATTTTAAAACCAAGACAAATATGTATTTGTTCGTTAATAATTATAATATATCAATTATTGTTTCTCATTTGTATATATATATATTATATGTATCGAGTGGCGCAAACATATTATATGATATGTATAAATAACTATAATTTATTTTGAAAATTCCCTTGTCAAACGTAAAATAATAATAACAATAATAATAATAATATAAATGTATGTTGCTGTGCATGACACTTTTCATACGGTCTGAAAAACAAACATTCACTTTAATAGTAGAAGTACCTACAATTATACATTTACGATAAATTAATAAAATATAACGCTACAATACTCAGTTTGTCATGATGTGTCAAAAACGAAATTATTCCAAATAATCAAATAAATTGCGTATTACTGGGACACACGTAATACTGTAGATAACAGATAGAAAATATCGTTTTATTGAGTCGTTCGTCGACCATTTAGTTTAGACGAGATAGAATAAAATAGCTTTAATTAAATTAGTACGATGCGCGACGCATTTGCATACGTCTTACATAATATTATGCGATGTGTTTCAAAAAACGATAAAACGTTTTTAACTATATTATTTTGTTCTTAATTACTACTTATACTAGGGTCAGTATATAGTCGTTGCGTGTCAGAGTTGTGTAAAACGCCTGCGTCGGAATGTTGTGGTTTTTGTTTTTTATATAGGCTGCAACGCACTTGTTTCCATTTTCGATTGTCTACACCAGCCGTATATGAATAAATTTCATTTATATATCGAATTATCGTTCCTTTCGCTTTTTTCACAGTAATTTTTTTTTTATTATTTGCAACTATTTTTAACACGAACATTACGTCTTATACACTTAATAATATAAAACCAAAGTATCTACTGGACATTTTCAGCCTAGACGGTCATTTTAATATAATATTGTTTTGATTAAAACAGTGAGTGATAATATTTTGCGTTTCTTACATCGCACAGGAATAGAAAAACCGGAGCTGGAGTATACGATATTTGGATAATAAAATAAACATAATTTAAATTTAAATTTAAGCCCGGTTACATAAAAGATACAACTTTGTAGTATATATTAGGGTACAAGGATATTATTTCTGTGTTTGTTCACAAATAAATGTGTCAAGATTATACATTATATTGTATAATATACATAAAAATAACATATTAAATAGATATATTGCAAAGGTATAAATCGTATATTTATGACTCGCAATAACATTTTTTAAAACTTTTTTTGTTTGTGTCTTATTTAAAATTATATAGCGAATGATAATTGATCAATAACTGACTTATGCTACTGAATTAATTATACGAAGTTCTAAAGCATATTAGGTTTAGATAACATGATATTTTTATAGTTTTAAAAAATATTTAAGGTGAAATTATTAAATTATCATTTTCGCACAAAGTATATTTCGGATAAATAATTATTGCAATTATTTCACATAAGTATTCAAAACGATATTTTAAAATAAATCCCTGTAAATATTTTTTTTAGTTTTAATATAATATTATTACGTAAATTCGGTAAACTGATATAATATGTCATAAATTATAAATAATTATAAATATTATTAGTAATAGGTAGGTACATCATATTACATATCATTTATACATATTCTGTACTTTTAAACATAATTTATTACACATATATTATCAGTTTAAATACTTTAAACAGATATTCGCTTAACAGTGAACTGAATTAAATTAACTAAGCAAAATTTTATTATTGAACAGAAAATGATAGTGAGAAATAGTTTAAGACGTGGGTCTAAGATAAAGGCGTGATGTAATCGACGTTCACAGGTGTTATCCCAAGTGCAGCACGTAGCTGATGCAACAACAGCTGTCCTTGTCGTCTTATAAAAATAAGAGTTGAGTAAGGTTATGGGATCTTAATATCTTTTTTCGGTCCATGACACAGCTTTTTTGGTCCATCCCACTATTGAAGTTATGCTTTTAACGCAGCTATAACCGTCATACCAAAATTGATGCACAGAATAATAACACAAGAGGACTGGTAAGATATGTTGAATAACTTTATAAATGAAATTAGGAAAAACATTCTATTTCCTCATTAGAAAAGTGTAACTCAATAAGTTTTATGCGTTTCCAAAATTTTCCAGAAGATATTTATTAAATTCCTATTTGTTCAATTCTACTAAACTTGAGTCTTACTTTTTTAAACTATGATTCATCCTAATCTAACATAATATATACTATATAGTAACATAAATATTTTTCTGAGGCTTGAAATCTTATAAAAATCGAATTTAGAATTATATAGTAGCTAATTTGTTGTACCTAAGTATTTAATGTTAATATGAGTGGAATAGATATTTTCCACCTGTGATACTTCTTCATTACAATACATTTTGGTCCACTTTAATTTAAATACCTGCTTTCAATTAATCAATATATAAAAATTGAAATTAAAAAAAAAAGTGAAATACCTATACAACGATAAGTAAAACTTGTGTTTTAGTACTATATTGTAAATTGAAAAAGTTGATACTATTTGAGATAATAATAATAATTTAAAAATAATACTATTAATATTTATAGGTAGTAAAAACAATATGTATGATATATAAAAATATATAAATTAGTATCCGTAAACAGGAGCATTATGAGTCATTACTTATTATAGTTATTCGAGTACCTATATAGGATCAAAGAGTTGTACTAACAACAAGCTAATTTAATAATAACTGTTATTATACCAACCATTAGAACCCTGAATACTGTGCTTATACACATAATCATATTATAATATGCGTGTGCACAACAATAATGTGTGGCGTCGTTGTATTTAAAATGAAAATGTGATGTATCTATATTAATTATAATTTTTGAAATCAATATAAGCATTAAGCAACTGTAGTAAAAAATTAATTTAAGAATATATTTTTTTTTTATATTAGCTATTGACATCAAATAATATTTATTTATATAAAGGATAAAACTAATAAGAATTTTTTGTTATACTTGCAGCGAAAGTTAAATTTTTGATGCAATTTGAAGCGTTGGAAAATCACTTTTATGTTCAACGAACACTAAGCGCTTTTTTCTACTCGGCAAGCGGAAAATGTACGTACTGTCATGACACCAAAAGCGACATAACATGTGGCTTATTATATATATTACTTTGCCAAACACTAACAATCTATACCGTGGTTCTATCAAAACATAATAACCATTGCCGCGTTAAAATCGATTAGAGGCAGCGGTGTAACTAAAAATTGGAATGAGTGACTTGTGCGGGAAAGCAACGATTTTAATCTTGGGTGAAATTGAGCCTATAGCATCCATCACTGAAATAGATCACTCCCCGCCTTTGCTACACAATATACCATTTTATCTTGAGCGAAAAAAAAAATTTATTCGATCTTATGATATAAACAATATATTATATTATATGTCTTCACCGTCACATACCTAATGATATTTTCTAACAAACAATAGTTTTTAATTATATTAATTAAACAAGATAATTAGATAAGTAAATCATTATATAATAATTATTTAAACATTTTTAATTTTTTTAATTTTTTTTGACAAATATACGAGGATGCGAAGGCGTAATACGATAAAACATGTCGGCATTCGTGTATTGAAGCATACTGAATATAAAAAGTTTCCTGAGGTCCAATCCTAAACGTTATACACGATTAATACATTTTTATTGTACTTATAATAATGTACTAATACTATAATGTAGAGTTTAACAGAAATAACTGACAAATATAACTAATATCGAAATAACATACCTACTAGCTAGCATTATAAAAATATAATAATATTACCTATAAATACAATTATAAGTTTAGGGACTACTTTTAATATTATAATAATATAATATAATATTATTATCAATTACAAAACGTACTTAAAATCTTTTTTATTTAATAACATAATAATTTAATAATTTACTATATTATGATAAAGATTATTGTTAATTGTGGTGTGTTATCTTGATGTTAAGTTAATATGTTATAGTGTTGATATACACTCTATCTTTATTGGTCAATACTATACATATTTAATAACACATAATTGTTTTTCAAAACATCATAAACTCATAAAAACTATTTAGCATTTAATATTTATTTTTTTCCAACTACTAATTCTTAATTATAGCATAGTTATAATCATATAATATCTAAGCAGCCTATTAAAAAAAAAAATTCGAACAACGAAACGCAATCGATCAATTATTTCAACAGCAAAATCCAAAATATAAGTACCTATATAGATTTTAATTTTAAATGCATTATCATGACTGATTATTATTATAGTCTGATTCATATATTGTAATTGCTTAAGTAAATTATAATTTAAAAGCAATCTGTTTTGAAAATTATGTTGAAATTGTAGTGTAAAATGTAGAGAAATACATAACAGAAACAATTTATTTTACAATATTATAAATTTATAACCAAATTTGACGGCATACCTTCAATGTATATATTTTCTTAGAATAACTCAATTTTATTTTTAATCCAATAATTTTAGTTTGATGAACTATAATTTTGTACATAAAACTAAATCAAAGCTTTATGATAAAAATATCATAATGATTTTCTACTAAACAGTTTTGTACAAATTGGTTTTGATGTTTTAATTTTTTTAAGGACCTAAGTTTTAACTAAAGATCATTATACCATTTTGGCTTAAATTTACTAATAACCTATTATAATATAAGTATGCTGTATAATTGTACAAATATACAAATATAATTGAAAACACACTGGCTCGAACAAAACACCAAATTAAGAAAAAATTAAACACTCCATCTTCGGTGTGTCCAACCCCTTCTGGACGAAAAGAAGATAAAAAGTAATAAGGAACAGACTCTACATCGACATACTCAACTAACACATGGATCTTATGGCAAAGGAAGAAAAACTTATGTGCACTACCTGCGGTAGGTACCAAATTATCAGTCAACTATATTTTGACAGAATGCCTCCAGTAACTCAACTATCTCAACATCTCCAACACCCTAGACGTAGCACTTGGACCGAAAGAAACATCACCTACCTAGTTTTAACATTTTTAAGAAAATGTAAATTGTACGACTTAATTTAAATATGCCTAACATTTATTGTCATTAGTTTAAAGTTTAAACTAATGGTCGCTGCTGCCGATATTAATTTAAGATCAAAAAATTATATATAATATTATATATAATTGAATAATATTTTAGATTTATAAACATTAAGTTTTTTTTATCTTTTCTTTAAAATATACAAGTTGATAAATAAGTAGTAAATGATGAAATAAGTGACCAGCACAAAAGACGGTATCTCAGACGTTACAATTCAAAATAAAATTTAAAAAAATTAATAATTATATTACTTGTACACTAATTAATTCAATTTAGTATAACAATATGCTTAAGCTCATGTAATTATAACTATGTGTATATCAGTGCGTCGTTCAAAACCATATATTTACCATTCATAACCGCATATTTTATACCGTTCAATATTGCACACATTTTTTCCTAATGTTAAAAATGAAAATTTGGAAAGATGATAATTTAAAACCACACGAATTTAATTGGGAGTTAAAAACTAAACATTTATTGTTAATTGTTATTAAACAAAACATCGTAAAAATAATTCAATATATCAGATCTCATAATTTCAATATTAACTAAAAACCTACATTATATGTAACACGGTAAAATAAAGTATGTATAGTTACTATTAGTTAGTAGATAATAACGTTTATATTGAAATAAATTTACATGCTATAGTGTAGACAAATATTTTATTAAATTAATTGTATTGCTTATGATTCTGAGATTTTGATTAAATATGATTAACTAGTATGCGTTTTTAAACGATTATATGATTTTAGAGAAATGTGTTTGTTATTGATACATATAAGCGTGTACAGTATTAAACGGTATGATTTTTGAAAAACTGTACGAAATTTATTTATAAAAATGTGCGAATTGGAACAAATAAGATCTTTTTTTTTAATGTGCGGCTATGGTGAAGGACAGTATATTACGGTCAAAAAAGGTATTTAGGGAATTGTACACAATATTATATTACTGTACGCAATTTTTGATCAATTTGGCCGATGTGAAATAGATCGTTTTAAAAAACAATATAAATAATTCCTAAAAATCTTATAATACTGGATATATACTTTTTTTTCGGCGGACAACGAGAATTAGATTAAATTAATACTATAAAAAAACAGACATAATCCATACGTTAGGGCCGTTGGCCGTTTTTATATATTATTAAAATATTATTGTGATTATTTTCCAATTTGGGTAGCTTAAAATATAACAGCTGTACATAATATAATACTTTATGTAGGTATATTTCTTAATTCCTTAATAATATTTTATGTAACATATTTTATCAAGTTTGGTTTTTACAGTTTATTTTTTATGTTTAAAGTTGATTGACAATTCTAATAGCTACTATTACAGTAGCTCTTGTAAAATATAATATATTTTGATATGCTTCTAAGTTCTAATTATATTATTTATAATTTGTTATTTGTTTATTTAGTTAAATAGCAAAAATAACAGACTTTCAACTTTTCATGTAACATAAATACCGGTTAAAATCTTTAATATTAAGCTTAATTCATTATATTGTTATAAGCAAAAACACTTTAAAAATAAAATTAATCTTTAGTTTTCTTGGAATATATTTTTTTGTAGTGTGTGTAATAGTTAATAGTGTGTAGTTATAAAATGCATTTATGAATCGGTTTCATGTAAATTTAATAAAGGTCCGTGTTAAAGGCTTAATAAACTTTACACGGTTCAGAATATTATACATACTAGTTAAGTAACTATTTTTTTTCTTTATGGAAACCATATACCACAACTTTTATTGTTCACTAAAATCATTTGTGCATTCTACCTATTCTGAAAATAACTATTTTAAACTTTTGAGTAGGTAAAGCTGTTTTTAATTATACAGTATACATATTTTCTAAAAATCACAAAACAAATTAACTTTAATGCTCCTTTAAAAAAATCGGTGGTTCCAACTTAAAATCGGGAGACCAACTTCTTGGCTCCAGTATATTTAAAATTTAGAAATAAATTACTATGTTCTTAGATTTTTAAATATTGTTGTAAATACATTTCAAACGGTTATGATAACCATCTACACTAAATTATAATACTTTATGTTATTTATAGGTGCTTAAATCATATGGCATACATTTGCCGGAAAATGGAGACAATTGAATTTGACTACATTATTTAAATCCGTTGAATAAAATTGCAATAAAGACAAAACGAGTATTTGAATATATTCAGTTTAAAGTACAATAATTACATGTATATAAAACAAGAAACTCGTTTAAACTTCACCAGTGTACTTATTATTGTTATTTTATTTTTATTTAATATAATGGTAGATTGCGTTCGCAAAAATATTCATCGGTTATTATTATAATAATATAATATAAATATTTTGTTTGGTAAATAAAACAATGATGGAATTAAATATGTGTAAATAATGTATAAGTTATATTATACAGTATACACTTATAATTAAGTAGGTACACATAAAAAAAAATCGAATGTGCCGAGAGAAATTAAAATAATAAATAAATGCCTAAGATTATTTTAAAATATTTAAATAATTTAATGTATAACATTTATTCATTAGATCGTTATAGTCCAAATGGGATTTATTAACATCAATAGATTAAGAAAATAATTATTTAAAGATCCATTACACTTATTGTGTGTCATCAATAACATGCATTTAAACGTTGCGTAAGTTATGAATTATATCGACAACCATACATATAATATTGCCGACGAAAATGTATTCATTATTCGAATGGGGTTTTATGAATTCGTGAGAAACCTCCCCTCGAGCTTTAATCAATATTCGTAGGGACTGTGCAGCGTCAGAAGCAACGTATAGGGGGTTATTAGTTTCACTGTTATTTAATGCCATCCAAAATGGCCGGGCGACCATAGAATAATGATCAAAAATAATTTATATGGTATGCGATAAATCGGCTCTATAACGGCAAAAACGGAAAAAAATATTTTAATCGAATATAATACCGCTCTTTGTTTTAATGCAAACCCACCGATAATTATTGCAATAAAAACAAAGTTGTAAATATAAAACAAAAACTTTTTAACTTATATAGATATAGGTCGCTACAATACAGGAATAAATAATTGTTTCAATTACATTTCAGCACATAAGATATTGTACGTCTCACTGTTTCAGTCTAATGCTATAAGAAAATAAGGGAAACAATATTACATTAATCATAATGGTTTTTTTCTCGTGCATTATTTAAACATCTCGTTTATAAAAATCATCCCGAGTTCACTGTTGAAATATATTTTCATGTGTGTAATTTTATCATGACGGACTGGATACATTTTTTTTTTTTTTAAATAAATCACGGATCAACAAATATAGAATGCTGGTGGTGACGGCCAACTAAACGTAATCGGGGTTTTAATGAAAAATACAAAAATAAAAACCCTCTCGTTGATGGACGTTTTGTGGCAAACGTTGATGGTGATATCACATTAAAACGGCTGCCAGACACGAGGGTCGTGATATATTATTATCATTATCATCGTCGGCGTACACTGCGGATTTCGGTTTTTCCGGGAAAGGGTTCGTCGGTTTAATTAATGCGTGTTCGCCGTACGTATATGACATGGAGTACAGGGAGTTTTATAAAATATTCCGGCTATACATAAATTTAAAACATATACGAAAAAACAAAGGGTGGAAAATGACATACCTCGTGCGGGAAAACCACCGGGCGACGTTGCAGCGCACGCGCGCGCGGATGGATCAGCAGAGCAGCACACTGGACGAGACCCACTGCAGCGACAACGATAAAAGTTTAATATTATGATATATCAAATATAATATTATATTCGACGAATTCGGTACATCAACCCTCTCGACGTATAATATTATTACACATATATATAATATATATATCACGTGGACGCGTAAAACAATATTATTACAATACCGCGAAACGCAACGCGACGGCGATCGTCATCGTCATATTATTATTATAATTATTATTATTCTGACGTGTCGGGGGACGCACTGTCGGCGGATTCACGTCGTCGTCGTCGTCGTCGGCGGGTGGAAAAATCGCGCGCGCGAGACGGTTCAGCGGTGGCGATTGCGAATCGGACGGTGCGCGCAAGGTATACGACACACACGACACTGGAGCAGCGTACAGTCGTACACACGCGGCGCGGGAGATTCGCGGCCGGTTTGCATGCGGTTCTGCAATATTGTCGGTGGTGGCGGAGACGACGGCGGCGGCGACGGGGCCGGTTGTCGGACGGCGCGGTGAGACGTCGTCGGTCGGCCGAGGTCGGTGTGTGTGCACAAGACGAAGAGACGGGGCCCGGTGCACCGGTGCTGTCGGCGAGAAACGCGCGGTCGAGAGTGGTCGCAGCCGAGTCGCGAACGTATAATATTATAACTGCAATAGGTATATTGTATGCGGTGCGCGTGTTGTGTTTTATTATAAATTGGAGAGAGAACGAAATAAGCGAAACACTGTAACAACGGCACGCACGCACGCCACAACGGGGCACAGTGATGTGTGTGTGTGTGGGTATGTGTGTGTAAGTTTGCGTGCGTCTTGCGCGTATGTAAGAATAGAATCGCGCCGCATTTGAATAATAATTTTATTATTCGATGCGTGCCGACGCCGCGGTGGAAGGGGTCACCGGGTGTTCCCCCCCGCGTGGTAGCCGTCGTCGCGATCTCTGCCGCCGCCGCCGCCGCCGTAGTCTTCGTCTTCGCTCGGACCCCCGTTCCCATGCCACCTCCTCTCGACCGCCACCCCCGCACGACGATAAATTTTTATTTCTTATTACACCTGGGGCGTCGGTCTATATGATGGTTACCGTGAGGCGATGAACCGGTTGTGCGAAAGTTTTTTTTTTTTTTTTGAAAACGTTCGTTTCGAAAATTTCACCACCTCTACACCGTCTGCCCGGGGGATGCGTGAGAAAATCCGTGTCGGTGGGTGCCGATCGAGCGCGAAAATAAAAAGTTCGAAGTGCCGACCGGTTTTACGAAAAAAAGCGCACCCCCTCGGCCGCGCCGTTCTTTAGAGGGTTGCGCGTGGGCGTCCGGGAGGGTGCAGCGGGGTTTGTTTACTGCTGAACGAGTGTGAAACCTGTTTATCACGGGCATATCGGCGTTATCGCGGTTCATTTTTTCGTTTAAGTGATTATTATAAGTCATTGTCTGATTAACATAATATATTAATATTATCATTACGTAGAATGAATAATGATAATATGAATAAACATACTTAGGCGAGCGTGGTAAATTTTATTGCAATATAATTATATTAATATACACACAACACAGTATATATGTTAAGAGGGTATTGAAATTCGTACCGTGACCCGAGTGACATATAACTAGGAAAATATTATTACTACCAGACACCAGTATACCATTCCAAATAAACCATCCGCGATACATTTTTAATGCCAAGAAAATCAATTTTCAGTTCATTTTTGATCTAAATAATGTACATTTTTGTGATATTATAATAAAGCTGGAATTATTCTTTCATCTAGATCGGAATACAAGTTCAAAATATAAATAGATTATACTATTTTATTTTGTATACTGCTGCAGTCTTGTGGTCATATCATACTTGAATAAATTAACAATTTTATTATTAACATGCGAGTCTTATAATAATATAACAAATGTTTTCAAACCATCCTCTAGGAAGTTTTTTTATCTTCCGCCCACGCATCATGCGCATAGGTATGTCGTGCCCGTGAGAAACCATAAAAGGGGGACTCGGAAAAAAAGTTCGACGCTCCGACCGGTTTAGGCGCGCGAAAAAATGCGCTACCTATTCATTCGTCGAGGGTTCACCCCTGTTTGTAGGACACAATTTTTTCGGAATTCCATGGGAAAGATCACTACGCATAAGGGAATATATGGGAATTCGCATTGAATTGAAATACATTTTTTTAAATTCGCACAAAGGTTTAAAACTTTTGTTAAACTGGTTACCCGAGACGAAATAATAATACTGAAAATTTTTATCAGCAACAATTTTTTTTCTTGTTACCTACAGGTTTATGGTCTCAGGGTTTCCACATAGCATAATATGTAATACATACCATTACACGTCATTATATACACGGATAAACTTTTTTTCAGCTCTGCAGCAAGTCGTTAAAAACGAATGCGATTGTCCTGTTGAGGGTAGATTTCTAGCTCTATCGTTGGTCAAATTATTATTACCTTTTTTTGTTATATGTTTATTTGCATATAACCAAAAAAAAGTTAACCTTTTATAATACATTATCTACAGAACTCTTCAAAAACTTCCGTTATGCACCTATTATGTACGTGTAAGTTAACCGTTATCCGTAATTCCGTAATAATACTCGTAATCGATATATTATATTTTCATATATATATAATAATTATTTTGTCTATTAAGTTAGTATATTAGAATGGAATATTAAATGTAATTATATAGTTTAATATTTTATTTTTTATTTTTAGAACAAAAATAAGAAAAAAAATGTTTATCTTTCAAGTTGTATTATTTTGTAAATTGAAAATTTTTTTAGGTCTACGTCTACGTACTAGCTAAATAAGCTTACGAAAATAAAAACAAAATAAACAAAAATTGTTCACAAGACTTTACCTACTATACATATTTTTGACGTTATGATGGCTATAGGAAATATTATAATAAACATATGTGTGCGGAGGAGAAGATGGAAAGCGCAGTCCATTTATTACCAGGTTTATGAAACAATTTAATTACATATCCGTTAACCACGAATTATATTGCACAATGATTCCTATATATTTCAATATACCTACGAGTATATTGTGTCTTATAGAATAAAATCCATTGACAATTAAATCAATCGTAATAGAACTTATCAAATATTTGACAGGTCTCTTTGTTAAAATATTCGATATAAACTATAGACAGGAAAGCCATTGATAAAACTATATATCTACTGAATGCAATGATGTAGATATTAAATGAAGCCATCAGATAATACGAATTAGGTATCTATACAAAATGTAATATTGTTGGACTACATTGAATACTGTAGTCTGTAGGGGTATGTTTAATTAATAATTCTGTACTCGTGTACTATAAATAAAATTGAATAAATAATCCTTCGTAAAATAAATAAAATACATTTTATTGATATTTTCCATTGTAGGATTTTAATTACTTTATCTTAATCTTAGTTACACGTAATTTTAAAATTTTAAATGGTCTTTGAATTGCATATTATATTTATTAAGTTATTTATTTCGTTGATACTGGAAATATTAAATAATATCATAAAAATATTGTTTATTAATTAATTATTTTTAAACATTATATGTATAAGGTAAATTCCAATTATCTCCTTATTAAATATGTTAATACAAGTATAATTCTTATATCAGTGTTTCTATAAAAAAATATCTGTATATTCAATGAAAGTTTTATCTTACGATAATAGTATCAGCACCAAACACTAATTGCAAATTAGATACAGTATACTAAATTATAACATGTCTCACCACTTCCCCCCTCCCATTCATAATACTAATTATAAAAATTATTTAAAATACAGATATTTCAATTGTGTTATGTAGGATTTAAATTAATTAAACTACCTACCAACCTACCTGTCCTAACTATTACTTATATACTTATCATAATAACAAAGTATTTCATAATTTTTCTTAATTCGTTTTATATTGTATTTTGATTATTTAATTGTCATATAGATTATATATTGTTAAGTTTAAGTTGTTTTGGGGGTTTGGTTCCTATAGCACTGTGCGTCTAAGGTGTTGAATAATTTGCATTTATCGAAATTTTATGACAATTCGTTAGCAGATGTTTGGCTATTATTCCACAGATTTCGGCGTTTCACCTATAGGTGAATCTTCCTTCAGAAATCAGAAAACCATGTGTTATTTTGGTGTATTTGATTCTTGGTCTATTAATGGTATTGTTTTTTTGTTTTCTGGATAGTTTTGTAAATATTAGTTACCCAAATCTCTCAATACCAAGAAATATTATATTATTTGTAATTTTATTTATTGTATATACGTGTGCGTGTGTGTCCGTGTTTAATATTTATTTTACGCATAGTCGTATGAGCTGAAAATATTATCTGTAACATACACAATTTCTTAGAAAGCTGATTGAAAATAATTTAAAAAGCAAATAAAAATATGTTTTAATATTCGTCTAAACCATTTTTTTTATAAATCATTTATACATATAATAGTTATGTTTAAAATATATTACAGAGAGATGCAACATTTTACATAATGAAATCGACATTATAACCTATTTTCACATCAGACTATACTGCAAAAATACCACCCACAAAGAAAAAAAATTGTCAGCAATTCACGTTATATTATAATGCGCATTGAGGTGGTCTTATCAATCGAAATATTATTTGCTACGTTAACAATAACGTTATAGCTGGTTGGTTGAATATACTATTACCCCACATTTATTATATTAGATATTTACTATACCTGCCTGCGAAAAATTAAGAGTAAAATATCATAATGATAATTAGTTGAACATTCTAATTGATCTATATGTATACTGGTATCATATTATAATTTGCCAAGTTAAGACTTTTTATAGTTCAATCAGAACAATAATTAACTATTGAAATTATAATTGAGTTTGAACGCAGATGGACTTAACATGTTTACGTACGTTTTTAAATTGTTATTGTTTAGCATTAACAGTAATTATTATTAGACAATACGCCATCATGTAGAATGTATCGAGCCCCGTGGACGATATTATGCCGTGTGTAAAAAATTAACTTTAGTAACTTTAGTAGTCTGAAGTCTGATATAATGTGTTTGTATAAATTAGTTCTAATTGTAGTATTCTAATTTTTGTTTGAAGTACGTCGTACTTCCATGCCATTTCTAGACACTTGTCTCCATAATATAACATACTGCAATTTACGTTCAGCAGTTCCAATTTTATGTTGTTAGCTTATAAGATATGAATATTTTCCAAGTTTCTCAAGCGAGGTATAATGATAATGCAAAACATTAACATTTTAGAGTGCTCATAATTCACTATATTAATAATTAAATAATTAAAATATATCGTAAAAAACGAGAGAAACAGATGACATTACCGGGTATAACAGGTATATAATATACCTTAAAGTATAGTAATATATTAGGTCAATATTCACTCCAATACTCTAACTAGTATTATAGTGATGTATAGTTCTTGCTTACACGACATGGTTTTCAACATAAAAATCATGAACGTTCTTTTATGTTAGAATATAGTACATCGTAGTATATGAGATAGATAATATATATTACAAAATATATTTTATACAAAATAATACACAAGATAATATTATGCTCTTATTCGTACATAGCTGTATACCTATACTACATGGTGTTCCTATTATATTATTATATAATGCGTATAAATCTCGTTGTGTCCAGGTGAGGAGAGTTTGTCGGTGGCGAGAGGATAAGTCTATAACGGTATTTTTGCTGCGACGTGGGGCTATCGCGAGTTTTCAATCTCTTATCACACACACACACACACACACACACACATGCACATGCCATGCACAATAATAGCTTTTATGTATTATTATTATTATTATTATTATTATTATTATTGTCTTCGTCCCTCTTGCGCATATGTTTTATTGTTCAGCATTATGGACCATCGTGGTCGTTTAGAGTTATGTATCGACGGTATAGCGTAATGGCCGGCCGGGCGCTTTTTTATGCGCACGCGCATACGACTATTAATGCGGGCGCAAGTTTGTGTGTATGTGCCGCTGCCGTCGCAAAGTGGAAAATGCACACCGACCGGCCGGCTGTGCCACTGCCAAACCCCCCCTTCATGGCTCACCAATTGCATACACACATGAAAAATACAACCGATCCTTTTACCTTGACTACCGCCGCTGATTCGCGCCAAATTGCATTTTCTTTTCTGTCTAGCCGCGCCGCTGCCACAGTTTACAAAGTGATTCAACAACATTTTTTCTTTAAAATTACATTTATTCAAATTCTGATTTTTGAAATTTTTAAATAGTTACAATAGTTACAATAAAAGGCCATATTTTTACATTATTGTTATTTTTTTTTTTAATTCCAAAAATCATATATTTTATAATTGCATTTTTGAATAAAATGAAAAAAGAGCATATGTTTGGTGAATAACTTCTTGTATTATAAATACTATTAAATATTATATATTAATAAATGTCAAAGTATGTGTGTGTGTGTGTGTGTGTGTGTATAAATGATCCAAAGCTAAATTTATCGTATTCATAATTCTAAAATTTGGTAAATAGGTAATCCTTAAACCTATGAATGTGCCCTTCAAAGATAATTTTTTTAATTTCGTATTTTAAAGAAGAGTTTGACATATGGGAAATTTTCGGCTTTAAAACGAATAATTGCTTTGTTTTGTATAGAGTTGCCATTGGTTACAGACAATAAAATAACTATTATAATTCGTAACATTTTAGCTCCGTGTTTTATATTTAGTAAAAACCTACCAAATAATGTTTTATAAATATGTATATTATTGTATAGTTAACATTTAATGGAGTTTAAGACAGGATAAATCCACTGGAATTATTTAATTAGTTACGGTCAACGCCTCACAGGATCCGCTAGCTTATATTATGGCATAATTAATAAACAATTTAATATATACTATATAAAATCAAAAACCTAAAACCAATGATCTTTTTGCAAATCCACAGCTTGTATAAAATTTTGGCCAATAAATTTATCAAACTCCGTAATGCCATAGTCATAGACTACTTTTTATTTCCTAATCTTTAATTTTCAACCCATAAATGTTGAATATAGTTGACTAACAACAAACTATCATTTTTTTATTTGCGAATAAAGATGTGTTACCACTGTTGCCACTTGGTTACACAAAATAAATTATTTATTATGATCGGATATGATTTTAGACCTGTATAAAAACAGTAAAAAAAGACCAATAAACCGTATTAAAAATCTGTACGAGTATTTGATTTGTTATCGGAAACGCTGTGCATGATCAGCTAGTATTATTTAAGACACACATTATTGCGAGCATTATTGTTTTTACTAGAGACCGTTTTCTATACAACGAGCGCCAAAACTTTAATTATTATTAAAACGATTATACGAGTTGTGGTACCTATTGAATTCGCTGGACGAGTGGATCACATTTATGAATATTTAGAAATTAATCAAACGCTTTATAATACAACAACGGATGTACAGCGGTTATAATATCCGCTCGTACGGTTTATCTACTATATGAATTTCTGTACTTTGCGTTTTATGTGATGAGTTTTCATTTTCCTCTCATTGCGTTCACGTTATTATGTACAAGCCGTATACAATAATAAATAGCTTCGTACAATATTATAATATTATTTATTATTACGACGTATTCGACGTTAATCTACATAATATTATAATATCGTATTGTTGTTTTATTATATATTATTAAAGTTTGATTTAGTGGCACTCGGCGGCTACTGGTGCACGTAGTTTTACACAATACGTACATTCCATAATATATAATATATAATATTATATACCTAACATCCCAACTACATATTATGCCTATATTTCAGGTATTATAATGTATTATCCACACCGCCTTCTATTATTGCTCACGTACAACTATACAACTACAGCAGTACAACATTATATGATATAGGTACACGTCGATCAGCAGATTTGTCCCAAATCGTGTATAATATGTAACATTATTATTATTCGCCGCCGCCGCCGCCGTCGTCGTCGTCGCGCGGTCGCGTTTCAACACGTCCTGAATGCACGCGAGTAATTATTTCCATTTAACCGAACCCGATCGCGCGACCATAGACTTTTGAAGGAATTAAATTTTAGGGCGGCGTCGGTTGCACTGCATAATAACGCCATATTAATGTATAATATATTATTATTTGTATATCGACGGCGTTGAGCAGGACGGACACGGTAGACGGCCGGCGAGAGCGAATATTTGCCGACAGACGATACGGTGTGCGATATCGTCGCTATTTTAGTGAAATATATTAATGCCATATGTAATACACAATCACCTTTTGTACACGAACTCGTCAACAACGGTGCCGATGTACTGGGACTATTCCGTATTTGTATAGAACGATGAGGGGGTGCTGACTATTATATATATATATATATATATATATATATATACCTGCCCTACTGTACTATACATTATACACAAACTGTACCCGTGTATATATATTATATTCTCAGTATCATACGAATGCAGTAGCCGGCCATTTTATTTTACTTTCCGAATCCATATATTAATATAGGTTTAAAAATGTTGCTGTGACATTAATGATAAGACGTCTGCGACCGCCATGCGTATCGTACTCAGTACTCACATATAAATATTATACTTACATAGTAACATTAAAAGGTTATCAAATAAAAAAATATTTTTATCATAATTTGTTTTAAATATTGAGATTATGCTGATTTTAGATCACTATATGTCAGCAAGATGTGACTTCGCTGAACACGAAAAAATCAAAATCAAAATATTATAAGTAAGTTTTTCAAATAAAAATCTCCCTCTTTTAATGTAAATATTGTAGTGTATAATTTTTTTCAAAGATGTTGATATACCTAATTCAAAATTTGAACGAATAATTTCCTAGTTATCAAAATAATTATTCTACAGATAATAGTCATTAAACATGATTTTACAAAAATATAAAATATATGTAATAATGGATCTAGTATTTAATATATTTTATTATATTTGGGCCATTTTAAAAATGATAAATATTTATTGATTACTTAATATTATAATTACTAAAACTTTCAAATAGCCATAGTCTTCATATTTTTCTAACCAATTATACACCATGAACTTATTATCTTTATTAGGCGTGGTATCTCAAGAACTACTTATTCAAATTTTGATTATTATACGACAAAGAAGTAAATAAAATCTCAATTAGTATTGAAATAGACCCGGGAAAGCTTATAATATTTCTAATTTGGCCAGCATTGTCAACTATAATAATAAAGTGCCAGGGTCTACGTATGGTTTAAAGCTTTACATCCTTTACATCTTTTTAAGACCTTAACAATGCTTATTATTGAGTATCAAACGATTTTAAGGAAAATCATAACACATGATAATAATGTTATATGATTGTAAACACCTTTATTACCTTAAAACAGATATATTGTACTTCATTGGGGTCTGTGTTAAAGCCTTTTGCTTCTTAGATAAAGTTTCAAACTATTATTTTAACTATTTGAGTAAACCTACTTTACATAAATATTTGCTTTAATATTAGGTAGCAATTGACCGCTTATTTTCAATTTTAAAGTTATAAATACTCGATACATTTTTGGAATAATGATAAGTTAGAATAGGATATATTTTTATGGCTTATTAATACATCTACCTATATGAATTTTGATAAAATTATCGAACAATTAAAAATTAATAGTCAGTTACTTCACAGGAAGTGTATGCCTTTTCATTAAATGCCAGATATTTTAAAATTAAAATATTTGAAATAAACATATTCATTTGTTAAACATTATTGTGCTCGAGTAGGTAACTATATAAGTTAAATTTATTCAAGTATATGTTTACATTTTTTTGTCGATATTACTGTGCTTATGTTATATACATCATGCATTTGCAAAATTATTACCTATGATTATATTGCCCCTGATTAAGTGGCCGTATATTCAGTGGTCGTTCGAGTAACCTTCAGTAGAAATAATAAGCAACTTTGTTAGTTTCCTGTAATAAGCGATGTGTGGCTTATCGTATACACTTGGATGGTTATTGCACCGTTTATTATAACGACGTTTACAGTATACCTACCTACCAAAACACGACATTGAATTAACTAACGGTCACTTGAAGCATAATCAACCCATCGCTTGAAATTTTCTGTTTTTATGTAATATAAAAAAAATTGGCGAGCCATACCTAAGGTGAATACTATGAACACACATTCATTGCGAGACATATTATATTATGTATGATATATACAATATATTTTCGTATATATTTTGTATACGTATTTATGGTCCCAATAACGCTTTTAAGTATTTAAGTGATTTGTAGATACAGTCATTTTAATTGGGTTTTCCTACACCTTAAGTGACTTATGAAAAATACAAAGTGCCTATAAACTATAAACTATAAAGTTTTGGTTGGTTAGAGGAAGATAGCTGGTTTGATCCTAACCAGCAATCACAATAAAAATCTAATGATTATTTTTTTTATATTTATTTAGAAATATCAGTTACTAATGCTATTTATTAAATCAGTTTAAGAGATTATAATATTTATTTATTATTATTATCAACAATTCTCAACACAATTTATTTATGCATTTTATATCATTGTATAACAAATTTAAACCGATAAAATCAATAAACTGTTGATTCTACTTGTAGGTATACTTATTTGAAAGTTGAATTATTAAGTAATGTGTTAAACCAATATTATAGTATGTTTCATTTTGTGATTGAGTGGCAGTTGCAAAACCATCGTTTTATTATTAACGCTGGTATACTGCGGTATAGGTCGTAGCCCGTCGCACTGTATAGATAGGTATGTGACAAATGGATAATATAATAGTAAAGTTATTCATTACACTAAATGTAATTCTACATAACGTAACTGTTGGTCGATTATTTTCCCCAATCGCTGATAATGATTTAGATAATATGCGCACATTGTTGTGTTTCACAAAACAGCCTTTGGTGGACGGGTACTTGTATAATAGCTGGATTGCGAGCTTTTCCTACAAGCTACATAGTCTACCTTCATGTTATTATATTATACCTAATAATATTATACATTTCGACGTTGTTGAGATTATTCGTAACACCACATATTTCATAGCGACAATGTCAAATATAACATAATTTAGGAGTAAGAATACAATACTGTAATATACATTTACAGTGTTTCGCTACAGTGTGCGAAGTTGTATATGCAATTCGATTACTCTATGTACTAACCTAATACATAAAATATTATGTGTTTCCGCATTACCAAAAGAACAAAAACATAAAATCTTTACCGTTTATTTGATTAATACGTATTAATAAGTACTTCTTATTAGTAGTTTGAACTTTAAATTTGTTTGCATCCTTACCGAGTATTTATTTAATCGTATATACATATTTAATTTAAAATTATAATTTATAAATAATGTTACCGATTTACAAAAATAAATTATGACACTGTGCATAGACAAATAGGTGGATTAGTTATTTTTTTTAAATGCTAACCGCCCTCTGGCATGTACGGAAAATGCGTAGACAAATAAATTACGAAGTACGAACGCAGCTGCTGATGGAACTGGAGGGTACATTCGATTTTTCAGAATATATGTACAACGTGTTAGGTCTGTCCGGTCGGAAAGAACTCGCGGCCGACATAGGTATAGGGAAAAATATGTACCACGACCGCAATGATTGCACTGAATCTCGCGAGTCACGGGTGCGTGTAAAAAAAAACAATAACTAATAAGAGACGGCTGGCGGCGAGAAGAGACAAAACAATTGAAGCCGGCTAGGAAAGGTTATAAAAAAAAAACGGATTTAAAAAAACTTAAAGTAAGAAGGAGAAGAAAAAAGCAATCAAATAGTGTTCAGTGCGCGCGCAGCGAGATAGAAGATTGACTGCATTCTCTGTGCAGCGTATTATACGACGACACGACGTACATTATATTATTATTATGGGTACTACGTAACACATCCGCACGTTTTGCGCCGCCGCCGACCCATATGCAAATTTATCGACAGGCTGCCGGCCTGCCTTTCGGACACCTCTGACCACCGTCGCCGCCTCCGTTCGCCAGTTTGCCCGTTTTATCTGCTTTTTTTTTATATTTGTGAGCGATTTAGCTACACTTACCAATGTAATAATAATAAGTGATTAAAATTGAAATATTCACAGGCGTAGCGTTCCCAAAGTTGAGTGGGGGGGGGGAAGAGTGTACCCAAATGGAGGATTTATTTTTTTATTTTTGGTCTATTGATTTTTTTTTTTTTTTTAGTATAAAAAACGAGGTTTGAAATCCCAATATAAATGTAAGTTTATATAGTTACAATTATGTTTTCCAGGTCAGACTTTACACAATTTAGTATCTAAAGAATTTAATTCGTGGGAGAAATCTTTAGAAGTAGTCAAAAATATATTACACTATTGGGAAACTTATGTAAATTGTAAATAAATAAACAATAGACTTTATCGGAGAGAAAAACAATAATAGCAATAATAATTATGAATATTATAATTTAAATTACATACTATAGGTTAGGTACTAACATAAATATACCCATTTAAAATTATTAGGTAAGTGAATATAAAATAAACTGTTATTTCTAATGTTTCAATATGCTAAAAATATTAAAAATAGAAATAAATTTGTATTCTATTATGTTGGCACTAAGTAACAAATATATGACACGAAATGTATGTTAACAGTTAGTAAGATTTATGTAGGTATACTGAATAGTGTATATTGTAAGAATATGATAACTAATTTTCAATAATATGTAATTTTAGATAAATATAGACGTTTTTAAGTAATATTATGATATAATAAACCATAAGGTAAATAATATGATTTTATTTCAAATAATTTTTTATACAAATATAACATTTAAATTTAGTACATTACAATAAAATGTTTCAATATTTAAAGGTTTTATTATGATTTATAATTTATTATTACTCGTATTTCACATCGACAGGTAAATGCGAGATTAAGATATTCTATTTTTGTTATAACTGGGTTTTTGAACAGATTAAAAATTATTATATATTTTTATTATTATACTCTTGGCAGCAGAAAAATTCTTATTAGATATCACCCAGAACTACAATATGCCAAATCTAACATAAGTAAAAATTACTTGTCAACCCGCATGTGACCATTGTTTATGCGCTTTTAAACTTGAGTAATCCCTGTGTGGCGTGTATTAGTTGCGGGAATAAAGTTTGCTCATCCTAATATAATATTCAACAGTAATAGAAAACAAAATTAATATTAATATATTGAACTTAAAATTTACTTCTTTCAATTTTTGGTTTTTAAAATAAAATTATAACTACGAGTCTACGAACGATCACTGAGACAGTACAAAAACAGCTATAAATTATATTTATGTAAAGCTGAGATAATAAATTAATAAAGACAGCCACTGCAGTACGACATTGTAGATATTGGTAAATAATAAAATTAAACATAATATAAATTCTACGAATTTTTCTTTAAAAAGTAAATCAAAAATAAAATGAAAATAGTTGTATATCATACTTATTTTCTAATATTGGTATATTATCACCGGTATGGTGATCTTTATTTTTTTTCATATAAAATTAAAATATTATGCTAATCGAGCACAATATTTATAGTCACATTGTAGTGATTTAATATAACAATAAATAAATAAAAACGGATAATTTTTAGTTTAAAATACATTTACATTACGAGAATTCTGGTAGTACCTTTTTTGATCCCACTAAATATTAACTATTCTTGTATGTAAATTTAACAGTATCTAGTAATTTGGTCCATACGTTTATTGAATTTGTCTACAATAAAGGTGTTGTACATGGGACGTGGTCGTGTATAATAATTCAACCGTAGATAACGCGTTTGCATGATCACACTTCACACACAAATCATCTAATTAAAAGAGGAAGAGACACCGTTTTTGTGTAAGTATTAGATTGCATATAATTTTTAATTAGTCAATTCATTAACTAATATCATGCGAAATTTTAATCATAAATTAAATATAATAATAATTCTTATGATAAGTATATTATATTTAATATTTATTACCTTTTTATCGAGATTATTTTAACAATGTAACTTAATTGACGTAATGACGTAATAATATTAAAATAGTACCTTTATTAAAATGTTTTTTTATTACATACGTATTTAGTAACTATTAGTATTATAACTATTCGACTTTATTTAATAATTATTATCAATATAAAAAATTAGTTGGATGCTAATGTTGTAATATATCTAAGTATTTAGTACTAGTTATAATATACTATGTAATAAATAAATGTAATGATATATAACGAATTAAATTAAAATAAAAAATGTTTGCAAAAGCATTAAACAATTATTAGATATAAGTAGGAATGCGTAGAACTTCGACGTAGCGAAGTAGTTCTCATTGTTTTTTTTAAGCTAGCTTAGATTCTATGCTGGATCGATACTAATTTTATAAAATTTCATTTTCATGTTTTCATTAATCAGGATAAGAAGTTCTTATTTTTTATTTTTTGATAATTTACTCAATTTTGTTTTTAACTCTTATAAAAATTTTTAGGGTTTATGGATTGAAACACTAAATTACAGTAAATTTTAAAATTTCATTTTAAGATTTTTATTTAAAAATTAACTGGTATTTACCTATAGTTGAATATTATTATATTTTTGTTAAAATGTTTTGAATAGATCCATATAAAAATTACTAGATATAAAAATTACTATTATTATTTGATATATTAGTTATAAATTTTATAAGATCACGTAAAAGATTTGAAATTTTCTAGATGTAAAAATTTTTTTTAAATTAAATAAAAAACATTTGTTTGTTAAAAACTTGTTTAAAATGATAATATTGGTATTTTATTGGTGCATTATTTTATTTAGAATTTTCAGGGTTTAAAACTATTTTTTAGTCTATTTTTGGGTCTGAGTTTTTTAAAATCTTAACACATTATATTTCTAGACCAAGATATACATTTTTAAAGTACTTACGATTATTGTATACCTATGCAAATTTTTATTCTTAAAAAAATAAAAATAGTATACCAATTTATCAATATATATTCGTATCAATTACTTATTGACGTCTAAAATCATAATTGATTTAAAATAAGGCTTATATATTAGAAATTATAATTGATATTTTCACAACTCTATGTAAGAATTTTGAAAACACGAATCAATTAAATTCTAATCATTAAGCCTATCAATTATTCTTCAAAACGTTATTATATTACTTTTTACAATTCATATAAATGAGATATTGTTACAGATTATGTTTGTTGAATTTTATGTTCTACAATAGCTAACAATTATTTTTATTATTTTTATTCTTTAAGAAGCTGTACCACTAAATATATTTCATTATAGGTAGTATAATGATATATCCAATTTTTAATTTAAACGTGAAATGTATATCGTCGTAGACCTTTTTTGTATCTTTACGACTTATTAAATTTTATTCTAATAATATAGGAATCAAAATTCTAGTATGATTATTTCAGAAAAAACGTTATTGTAAATATTTAAGTAACCAAACTATAGGCCGTATAAAATATTAGGTACTCCAACATAACACATAAACAAAAGCATATTTTATAAACTTTTTTTTTTAGATCAATAAGAAAAAACCGGCATCCACTTAAAATAATATGTATTTTATGTATTAACATAAAACATGGTAAGTATATTGTTGTATTTTGTAATACAATAAGAATATACAATATATACTATTTACTTATCATATTATTTCTGTTGATTAAGTTTAAATAGTCAATGCTGTATATTTAGTCATTATGTTAATCATAAATATTACATGATAAATTATGTATTATAGTAATAATTATTATTTATAATCAATAATTTTAGGTTTCAACTATACTTTGTTATTGGCTAGGTCAGGGCCGGATTAAGATATTTTGCGCCCCGGGGCAAACTTACCTAAAATTAAGAACTACTTTTTTATAAACATAACATTGTTTTACTATAATTTGGCAATTATTAAATAATATATGACTGTATAGTTATTACTTGTAATTCAGATATCGGTAAATTTGTGGAAACGCGTATGTGAGTTTGCGCGCCGTGTACACTGTCGTAATCGTTAATAGTTTTTTCACTCTAAATGGTACCTAAAATATTTCAAAACTTTGCGCCTTTAAAATCTTGCACCCGGGGGCAGATGCTCCCTCTGCCCCACTTTTAATCCGGTTCTGGGCTAGGTAATAAAGTATTAAATTTGATTTTAATGATAAATTAATGCATACCAAAATTGACATACCGCAGAGACGATACGTCTCTGTTTCTAAAGTTATTTTAAAATGTATTTTTATTACAATTAATAATATATTTTTCTACTAGAAGTACGGCACTTATGTAAAAAAAAATGTCCGTTAAAACACTATATAAAATATAATATTATAATATTATCATAGATTATATATATATATAATATAATATTTTTATATTGTTTTTTAAGATGATGCTATACCCGATAATGTTATCTCCGTCTTACAAACGTATCTACAACATAGACAATTTCCTTTCAGTAGAAGCGAATTTATATTATTTGTATTGTTAACTTTGAACCCATTATTAAACTTGAAATTAAGAACACTATCTTTTATTTTTTGTCTGAAATATTAATTTTTACAAAATGTTTAATCAACGATTTTTATGGTTATTTTTAAAAAATATTAATGTTAAGGTCTTGAAACTTATAATTATAACATGTTGTATTATTTTTTTATAAATTTCAGACTAATATTCTAAATTTCTTATGCCCCAATATAGGTATTCATACTTTTCTTTAGTACACAATATAGTAAGTCAATAACAATAATATATATAATATAGTAATAAATATTATAACTTACGCAATGTTTTTGATGAAAAAAATTCTCCATAGATAGTAGATACCGTACTTCTAGTATAGAAAAATGAACTGATAATTATAATAAAGATAAATTGAAACTTAAGATTTTGAAAATATGGTCTTCAGGTATATTTAAAAATCCCAAAATTCATATTTTGAATAAATGCATTATTGGAAAAAAAAATACGGTGTGTATATTTGATATGATATTATATGAAATTGTAATTTTAGTTGATGGTTTTTATGATAAAAGAATAATATAAACATCATTTAAAGATAAATCGTTATTATACTTTGAATAATGAATATACTAAGCAATTTAGCAATGTCGTAACAAGTTAACAATACAATTATTATTTCTATAATTCATAAAAAAATGTGAATTTATGGAAACTTTTATTTTAATCAGCAAAAAAATACTTAATTTATTAATTACATATAAATTTTCAAGAATTAGATCTTGCAATTAAAAAGTAAGCAATTTTTACTAAAAAATAATTTAATTGTTCATGATATTAAAATATTTGAATTTCAAAAACGTTGTAAAATCAATAAATTCATGGCTTCACTCAGAATCTAAATTGCATTTTAACTATAATAAATTTAAAAATAATAATATTTGGAAGTTCGTTCTTCATTGACATTTAAAACTTTTAATTATAGTAATAACTATCAGTTATTTCAATAAGTGTATCATTAATGCTATCTATAGATATTTCTATTAAAACTGTTAAATTTCTGTCCGTTAAAAAAAAGCTTTTATCATTGTTTGTGTATTTAATAAGTAATGCCCATATTCATTTTTCAATGCAATAAGCATTATTTTTAGGGTATTCTAGGTTTTATTCTTTTAAACATATAATTTGTTTCGTTTAATAGATACTTATCAAAAGGTATTTTTACGTTTTCTGAACATTTTTTTTTAATTTTTAGTGCATACAATTTTACAATATACAAGATTTCAGTGTAAATTAGGAAATTTAAAATATTTAATTAAGAAATAGTGTTTTCGTAATATTTATTTTAATGGTTTGTATATATATTTTCCATCTTTTGAAAAAACTTTTATTCATAAGTTTACTATATTTTGGTTATGTATTATTGTAAGTTTAGTTAAGATAAACATTTTTTTTTAAATTCGGAATGTCAAACTTTTTTCATATCACTTGCTACAAGTCATGCCCTTCAAAAAAATTTCGGTCAAAAAATTAAGAAATTATTGCATTAATTAGATATTTTTAGGTCACTTAAATCCTGGCTTTATTGATTTGTATAATATAATGTATATAATCACTATAATCAAAAAATTTTTATGTGTTTAACAAACTTTTTTAATGATAAATGATATTTTAATAAACACATTTAAAAAGGAAATATCTGAATCAAGACAAATAACATGATTATTTTCAATGGAAAGTACTCAATTACTACACATCTATTTATAACAGTGTGGATTGTAAGAATCGTAAATTGTATTTTATATTTTTATGCATACATACTTTATAGATATAAACATTATAAGAGGAGAAAGGTAGATTGCAGAAGTGACAGTTATTATAGAATTGTAAAAATAAAGTTATCGATTGCAAAGTAGGCGTGATGAATATAAAATATAAATAAAAAAAAAAAAATACCCGATGCCCGATGTAATTAAATAGTAGTGAATGAAGATATGAACAATTATTGCTATAGCTTATAAGTTATAGGTGTGTGTTACATGTGTATATAGTAAAGGCGGTATATATTATTGTGATTGAGTGTGGGTTGTGGATGCATGTATTTTTTTTATATAGGTAATTATATGTCAATGTCCAATAGCCCATAGATAAGTCAATAACACTACTTTTTCAAGTATCAAAATAAAATTAAATAGTTTTAAAACTTGATCGTTTTATAGTTTACTGGTATAGAAATAATTTATAAATGAACGATTGTAAAATAAATATCTTCATAATAAATAATAATTATATAATAATCATAGTCTATAGTATACGCTACAAGTTATAATAAAATCTATGTTGAAAAATAAACTTTTAAAAAGAATTCGAGTCAATAAAAAAATATTAAAAAGTATTTGTTACAATAATTTAAAAAAAAAAAAAAAAAATACAAAATACTTCTAAAGTCTTGAACACCATTTTGAGTCAAGTTAAATCGTTACTAAAATACTTTTAAATGGGCACTTGAAAAGTTAGTGTTTAGCATACAAAATAGATTTTTAAAAACATTTACTTATTAGTTATTTATTTATTTATCATTATAAATTACCGACATTTTTTTTTAAATGTGTATAATGTAATATGGTTCTTTTATGTCATAACTCATAAGTGCTCCCCCCAATAAAAATAATTTTTATGAAGGCTCTATTTGATAACGGCAATTAATATTTTATAAAACAACTGAGAAACTACAAATCATTTCTATTTTTAATTTATCTAAATCAATTATTAATGTAATTTAAATAAGTATTTTAAAGTAGGTAAAAGTGAAAGACTGCAACTTACAGGTGAATAGTTGATGATATAGTCATGCAGATAATTCTATATTAAATTCCTGAATTTCCAACTTGTTTTTAATGCCCTTCTAAAATTCAAACAACTTTACCTATATATCGGTTACCTAACAGAACTAAAGAAGTAACATATCATTATTAATTAGTAGCTTAAACTCTATTCAGGGTAGTTAATATTCATAAAAATAGTACTACAATATATTATTAATTTTCAATTAAAAGTTGATTATCGACCAAATCAGTGTTATTTGCAATATAGTTAAATACTTATATTAAAATAATTTACAAAACCAACTCGTATAATTTGAAACCTCGTGTTATTTGTTTTTGTCAAGTAATCTAATATCTGGCAGTAGGTACCTATCTAATTAACTGAAGGATAACACTTTTTACGATAGTAATAACTACAAAGGCAAACCGCAATATCATCTAAAACGCAACGCACCGTAACTACCCATATTATTATAATAATATTAAATACAGGATATACGACTAAAAGTATGGTTAAACAAAGTCAATAGACCACAACTATGTACGTAGGTACGCATCAAATTGATTTCGACTAGCCAAAAACATAAAAATGTATTGATGCACTATGAGTGCATTATAACATGTATCGTGATAATTAACAATATTATAGTATAATATATCACAGAGTCGGTATTGTATACCAGGTAAAAATGTGTATTGTTTATTGTGGTATAAAATTCGATTAAAATAATAGAAATTCCTCCAAACGATTACAAATAATGGTATCATACTCGGTCATTTTAAGAACAGTTCAGACCTATTTAAGAAAAGTATTCTAAAGCCGTTTTATATTCGACACTCAATCATAATATTATCTACTAATTGACTAAGAAATAACTTCAAATCGAGCCTAATATTATTATAAAACACAATCTACTATTAATTTACAGAAATATATTTACAAATATGTCTTTATAATAAAAATAAATATATATTTGAAAAAATATGTATTGGTCATTAAAGCTTATATGAACAATACGTATTTGATCGTATCGGTTTCAAAGCACAAATTAATAAATATTAATAAAATAAAATATTATAATCATATTATATATTTTACAAACCAAAACCAATCCTGTAGTGCCGCGTCCCCGCCATTTGTATTACTTATACTACACATATGAATACAAATTGCCCGTTACGCGCCTTTCAAAAAACAGAATTAAACATAATATTATATATATTTTGTATTATTGTACTACACTGTCTACACAACTATTGAAATTTATTTTTCTCGATATTATAGTGATTATTTATGTATTTTAAAACATTTATAAATTAATAAGTCATTGAAATCGACCAAAGATAAAACGTAGATGAAAAAAAATAGATATATACAATTGGGTATTTGCAGGGTTATTCAGATGTTTCAACTCATTTGTTATTTAATATTAATTTATAATTAATCAGGTCATTATATTATTTGCCTTTTATCCATTTGCAATACTTTCCACTTTCATTATACATAAAAACACTCTATAATGAAGTATATACTATATTATAATATTGGTTTTCAAATAATATTTCAAATCATCATTTTCACAATTTTTTTCTTAAAAACGTATCAATTTATCAATAAAAAAATTAATTAATATTAATTAATAATAATTGTATAAGTAATAAATAATTTGTATAAACAATTTGTTGACCTTTAATAAGAAATAATTGAACATTTTTTCAAACCATTTTGCATTTAAATTATTAATGAATAATAGTATATAATAATAATCCATCTTTAAAGCACATTTAAACTAATTATTCAAGTGCAATAATTAGTAGGTAATATTACTACTTATCAGTTGCTCGTTGAACATGCCTACAATTTGGTACCTATCAAATATATTCAGGATTAAGTCGGAAATTTTAATACGATAAGCCTACTAAAAAAAAACTAAATACAAAATCCTAAATTGAATATTATGGTTAATAACCACCTGAAAAATACCTGAATACTTACCAAGAATATTTTTTATTTATTTATTGTTTAGTCTTTAATAAATAATAAATATATAGAGTGACGAGTGTTATCCTTATAACTCAAAACATTTCACTCGCACATAAAAGATGATAAAACTGTAATACACGGCTATTGATTTTGAATATTATTAAGTATTTTACAGTCTTAAAAATCATTATTTTAAGCTGTATGTCTGTAGGTATATAATAATTATACCGAGAAATAAAGAGCTATTATTTTAAGAATGATTAAAATACATTGACTATTCCCCCCCTCAAAAAAAATGGTACAAACCTTGTTCATTTTTATAATAGTTATTATATTTTAACGAGGTTTCAATATCAAGGATGTTATATCGTCATATTGACGATCTGAGAATAAATTCAAAAGATATATATTTTTTTAATTATGAAACTAAACTTTAATCCATTATGTGAATATAATGCTGTACCATTAATGTTATAATAACAGAATAGTTCATTATTATAAAATCAATAACTATTTGTTAGAAACTAATAAAAAAAAGTCATAAAATCGATTAAACATTTATACATATATAGGTAATATATATGTAGATGACGAACAATGCAAACGATATTCGGAATGTACATAATTAATTCTTCGTAATAATAGATAAAATGCATATTTTTTAAAACTTAAAAATATTTAATATTAATATGATAAGATAATACAATCATACTATTTTAATACATTATGCATGTCATGAAAGTAAATAAAAATTATTTTTAATTAAAAATAAAAAAATTATAATAATACTAGAACATGTTATATATCCTGCGCAGCCTAGCGGACTTGAAAGAATATTTTTGTATGCCTTTGATCACCAGGGTGACTCCATTGATTCAATATTTCTGTGTTTCAACAACTCACCTTGTATGTGGGGTAGATGTCAGCATAGTCGGCCCATCGCAGTCAGTTGTAACTTGTAAATAATATAATTATGAATCTTTAAAGTAAGAAAAATATAATCATGTTATACTCTAGTGAAAAACAATTATCATAAGTTTGTAATACTTTATCCGGATATTAGTATTTATCACCTAAATAATATTATTCATACGAATAATTGGATATAATTTAGATATCTTACATTTTTCAACACATCTTCAGCCTAAAAATGATGTTGCATTGATATTCAAGTCTATAAACAAGAATTTGTACAAGACGTCAAGAGTCAAGACGTGTGTGTAAATGACAATACAATAAATTATTATTTATTTATATCAACTAAGTAAATACATTCTCTCGGGTTTTGCATTCGTAATAAATGTTTTTTTTAAACACAGCATAACCATTATATTTTTAATATTATTTTTAAAATATATGTATAATTGTGAAAATAATATATTATATAGGTACTGGCGATTGGATGTCGACTGAAATTTAAAATTCAATGCCACCAAAACATTCTAGTCGAGTGTTTTAAAATTATCGCCAACGTTAATATAACGACGATATCCGTATAATAAAATCATTTATTCATATCTATTGGAATCTCACAGGTTATGTATACCGTATACGGGATATACCGTAATTTATTATTTTTCACGAGGACACGTCCTATTTCCGAGTGCTCGCCAAAGTCAAAATAATCGACAATCGTAGTATAGGTACCTATTATTATAAATAAATATATTATATTATGTATATATATATATATATATATATATATATAGGTAGCCTGTAAATTATTGTAGTTTACATTTTTTTTCGTCATATGCGTCACGCACACACACAAAACCCGATGCGACGCGACGACGCTTCCGTTTCCAATAACAATACCAGAAGCCGAGAAGGGGTAAATAAAAAAAAAATGGCGCACCAATGACGGACATATTGATCGATCGACGGTTCTATTATAATCTCTATAAAATATTATGTTTATTGTGTGTCCCTCATCGACCATTTTGCGCAGTGCCCAGTGGGATATAAAAAAATATAAAAACCATAACGACAGCTATATGATGATGTCTGTAACGTGCGCGTGCTGAATTGTACCTACTAACTGCCTATACTAAATACACACGTATTGTCCACAGGTAATAATAATCTAGATCGACAAAGTGTAAAAAAAATTATTTAAATATGTATATATTTTTAAATTTATCTTTGATATAAAATTACTCAATTTGGGCCTGAGATGCATTTTTGCCTATGTGTTATAATTCCTATATAATACACGAGGCGTCACGCTATTGTTGTTTATAATGTTTTTTCAGAAATATGCTTTTCGTCCGTTTGATTATAATATTTATATTATAATAAATAATAACATATCGCGTAAAATCGAGTGAACCCTCTTCGTCCTCGCGGGTACTTCAGCGTACACAAGTCATACAACACGGATACAACACCCCACCAAAATAATTGTAAAACGTATAATTTACCGATGAATTACGACGATGTAGTAGGTATATATATGCAAAAGTGTTCTACGTTCGTTTATAGTTTGATATACCTACCTTTTACATTAAGTATTCCACTATTATTATACTGCTGAGTGAGTATAATATTGTATTGCATTTTTTCTCGTGAAAATATTATTATTAACTCAAAAAATGTAATAAAC
This sequence comes from Schizaphis graminum, assembly GCA_020882235.1. Taxonomy (NCBI): domain Eukaryota; kingdom Metazoa; phylum Arthropoda; class Insecta; order Hemiptera; family Aphididae; genus Schizaphis; species Schizaphis graminum. The sequence goes on along the minus strand of CM037032.1, from coordinate 85,044,662 downwards.
GATTTTATAAAATATAACGAATAGACACCAATACACCATTTAAGTTACCGCGGTGTATTCATGTATTATTAATTATTATGCACGCATTATATTATAATCATATTAGGTATATATATGTATGTGGTACATATAGCTTGGCTTATGTTTACGTGGTGTTGAATGTATATATATAGCGTACGCGTACTACCTTCAGTGTGTTTAATATATACGCGTGTGTTTATATATTTACTAGATAAAAACATGAATAAATATATTTTTTTAATTTATTTATCGTGCATGATCTGTATAAGAGCTATACGCGCGAAGTTGCAAAAATAGGTATACCTGTACTGTATTACCTACGTCGATAAGTTATAAATACTTTATTTTACTTATCTCTTCGATGAAAACAAAAATATATCTATTAGTATTATTATAGTGTTGTACATTATTATCAGTAACTGACTGATCATAAAAATACTTACCGTTTATATTAAAAATCTTTCACTCGCTCAAATCTAAGTAATAATCAATATATATGTTTACATTTTTGAAAATTTAAACAATATTTGAGGACGAATAATTAATTGTGATTATGTTCTTGAGTGTAGAGAATTCAGAGAAAGCCGAATGGAAATACGATAAAACATTAACCACATAGTAAATATTTTATGTAGAATTTCGTATCATATCTAGCCGCGTGTTTATTAATTTATAATAGGGTCAAAGTAATAGAGCAAAATATAATACAAAAAATATGCGTACAATTAAAAAAGTTTTTAATCTCTTTTTAAGATTTCTTACTTTGCGCGATATCAGAAATGTTAAATATTATAGAATATTTCAATATTTTTTTATATTAATGTGATAAAATTGATAAGAATAATTTATGAATAGGTACCTAATATGATCTTTAAAATGTATACCCGTATGGTGTCTCATACTACCTATATTTTTATACAAGTTTTATCTATAATTTTTTTTCTGTATATGTTTTACTTAATATTTCAATAAATGATTATAAGTAATAAGAAATCTCTGATTGCATTGAGATATCTATTAAAGTTATAATAGTTAGTATTTGATATTTAGGTAAATAGCTTAACTTTTCAAAGTTATTTATTGCTTTAGTTACGTATCAGTTGTTAAGTTACGCTAACTTTATTTTTTCTGATCTATAATTTATAAACTATCACGTATCATAAATAAGAATAAAAAGCAATCTACCTACTTATTCAACCTACACTCTGCAGTCACGTATGTATAGCTAATGGTCCTTTGCCCACCGAAATTTTTTGGGCATAGACATTTTTTCTATTCAATTTTCCCTTATCAAAACCAAATATATAGGTCTAAGACCGCCATCGTATACAAGGCTAGGTTATTAATAAATTAAGTTTATTTTTGTGTTTATTAACATGTATATAGAAGTAGTAATCACTACACATAATAACTAAGTAATATCGTTTTAAATCATCTAGATAAAATATGTTAAATTTTCCACATATCTACTCGAATTGATACTTAAAAATACGCTACTCGTTTATTTTTCAAGATTAAACTTTAATACTATATATATTTATTATAGTTTAAGAAGTTAAATTAAATTCTGTTAAATACACGTTAAAACATGTTATAATATTATGTAGTATAGCGTATATACCGTATGCATGAATACATCATAATGAGTAATTTTTCTGAAAAAAGTCTTATATTTATTTATTAGATACCTAAATTGTAGATATGTCGGTACTTTTATTATATAGGAGTGCGGTATTAAATAAAACATGCATTTATTTTATTAATTGTTCTTGGTATTTAAGCATATTTAAAAAAAAACTCTTAATATAATGTTGCAATTTGTCCCGAAATTCCCAAAAATGTGTTTTATTTTAACACGCTATAACGTATAAGACATTTAAAACTTTAAATCAGAGTTTTCTTGTAGAAAGTAACTGTTGAAAAAAAAATTGAATTTAAATCTCAGTAACATCGCAGTAATATAATACGAACGTGTAATATAATGTTATACATATTATATTGTACAAAATGTGTATATGTTTAATTGCAGTGTAATGAAGGAATAAATAATTATTTGAATCATTATTTGTATCAAATTGCATTGTAAAAATTTAAAAATAGGTATTCATTACAAATACTTTTAATATTATTTTAATTGTGAAAACATTTTTTTCTTCGAGATACTTATTTAATTTTTTAAATTTAGTGCTTATCAAATATTTATAAAGTGTGTTATAATTTTAAATTGAGATATTATAATTAACGAACTGAAAGCGTGGAGGTGTTTTGAACCTTCGAAATTCTGACATGCCCCCGCGGGTAGGTTCATACCAATATCTATGCAGCCATATACAGCTAGGCTATAAATATTTTAAGTTCGCCGCGGGTTGTTTGTTTTTAAATAATCATATTATCATCTATATTATACTAGAATCGCCACGTTAAGATTTTTGCGCGGACGACTTGCGGGTACGTCGTCTACCATAATATAACACATTTAACACGTTATTGTTGCCGGCCATCACGGCGTTGACCGAAGACGGTGTCGTTAAACATAACGATTATAATATATAAACGACGACGACATCCATCCGGTGCGATGGACTTGCGGTTAATAATATAAATACCTACGCGATTTCGTATTTTGACAAATGACCACCATGTGGATACCAACGACGGTTTCCGGATCATCGCATTTGCACACGCGTATATTCCGGTGTGGGGTGGGCATATGATATTATTATGTGCGTGCACGGATTATATCGGTTAAAGGCAAACAACACGCGCGCCCGTTGTCTGGCGTTTTATTATAATATTTATCAATAGTATACATATACAGGATGATTCACTGAGCTTGCTCATTCTAATTTTCGTTTAACATTTTTTTAAAAAAATAATTTATTCAAATATTCCGATTCTTGAGATTGTTTGTCCTATTTAAGGAAGACATTTCTGTTCTTTAAATACAAAACCTCTCTTCCCCTTGTTTTTATGGCAGTATAAATTATTAAGTGAATTATTTTTTTAAAAAAATTTGATAAATATAATTTAAAATTCAAACTAGTAGTTTTTTAGTTATTGAAACTTTTATATCCAGGATAATACTCCTAAAAAATAGTTTTATAAAAGTATAAAATAATAATGTGATATCGGAACAAGTATAATAATATGTATTCTATTTGAATAATTATATAAATATATAGTTAGATTAATATAGATTACCAACATTTTAAAATTGTCATAGACCACGTATTAGCATTTAACCACATTATTATAATCGTGAACCTAATATTCTTAATACAAAAAGTCGAATAACTCAAAAACTATAATCGTTCAAATTTTGATATTGATACTCAAAATGTTCAGAAAAATAACCATTTAATATGATTTGCAGTTGAAAAAAGGGGGCTTATCGTTTCAACTGTTTCAAAACAGTCTGTATCTCCACGGGATACTCGTTGAGTAGTACTAAAAATCTCAAGAAGTTGAGTATAGTCTCTTTACAATATACAGTGGCGTCATTTGGGGGGGGGGCAGGCGGGGGCAATTGCCCCATCCTTAATTTCTTATGGACTGGTCAAATTTTTGGTACCATGGGGCAAAGGGCCGATGGAATTCGACATTGCTTCACCACTCATAGCGGGCCACTCGCTTACAACTCATAATCGTAGAACACTACATTTCTAAGCAACTTAGAGTAATGAAATTGGAAACCTTTTACACCTAATGTTAGTATAAAAATATTTATTTTATAGATTTATGAATGAACTTGACAAACGTTTTAATGATACAAACAACAATATTATTTTAACCTATACTTTATTTAATTCTTCGAATCTTGATTAGTTCATTAAGTTAGTTCCTATCTTCAACCTTTTTTAAATCACTATAATTATTTTAAAATTAATCCTATACTCCTAGAGTCTGAATTTCTTATTGCTAAAAATCTACTTTCTAAAAACAGAAATAATACCCGTGAAGATGGTGTTCATGATCTTTTTTCCATATCTAAAAAATTGTTGGAAATTCCAAGCTCTTTTCTTGAGACACTAAAAATTATTTCTATTCTAATGACACTACCTGTAACAACCGCTTCAAATGAAAGTTTTTTTTTCGTCATTAAAACGTATAAAAACATGCTTAAGACTAACAATGACTGATGAGCGCTTGAGTGATTTACTATAGTGATTGCTGTTGAAGGTGATGAAGCTTCAAAAATTGATCTTCAGGAAGCTATCGATCTATTTGCAAATATAAAACCTCGTAGATATCCATTAAAAGCCTTAAGTCTTAAGCCTATATTATTTAGTTTTGCTATTATATTTAATTATTTAAATATAAATTTTATCATATTATGAATATAATATAATATATATATAAAATAATATATAATATATTATTATATTATTATTAGCTATATTATTTTTCTTCTAAAAAACGCTTGCTTAATAGATACCTACAGCATTTGATTTAAAAAATATTTGTTTTATTATTCTTTTTTTGAGCTTTGTAATATATATATTATTTTAAATAAATTAATACGGGGCCGATAGAAATTTTGCCCTACCCTATGAAATACTGAAATGACGCCCCTGACAATATATGTACATGAAAAAAATTACAAATAATATCTGCAGCATTGAAGAAGAAAAAAAGGGTTGAGCTCACACGGTAAATCACCCTGTATATATATATATTATTTGTAAAATTTCGCGGTGGTCTGAATAACGCCGATGATCATCGCGGTCCGCGTCAGTGGAGGGGTGTGGTGGGCTTTGCCCCGCGACGACAATAATAGTTTATAATATTTCTGTGTTCGGACGTCCGGTCTGGTGTGCACAACTGCAGCAACAGTGTAATATTATATGTATATTATTATTATACTATATACGCCTATTTATTATATACATATTATATAAATACAGAACGCGCGCGCGGATCGTGTGATAGTTTTAATCTCCGGCAGGCGCGCAAAAACGATATGCACATAATATATACTATTTATTATAATAAATAATAGGACTGCAATATTTATTTTGTATCATATTTGTTTTAGCGTCCGAAAAAACACGTTCGCCACCCGGGGGTCGCCGCCCCCCCCCCCGACCGCGTGTACCGCTTGCGGTTAGGTTTTGTCAGCCGTGCGGGGGACGGACGGGGCGATTTTTGGGAATTTTCCAAGCACACAAACAGACGCGCACACATTATTTTGCAGGCTGTCGAAATATTATCAAATCTAATTAGACGCGTGTCCCCGTTATTTATATTCTATTATTATATATATTATATTTGCAAATATTATTATTATATATGTTTGTTTTATCATCGGAGCACGTACGTTTTTCGTTCTTTTGGGAATTTCAGCACATGAATGTAAAATTTGCATCGTATATACTATGTATATATATATATATGTATAGTGTATACGTACGCGTTTACACGTATGTGTGAAAATGACCAATGATTAAACACACACATTTTTCCTGTGTCGAGTGTTTTGGCGAATGGGAAGCGTATAGAGGTTATATTCACTATACGCTATCGGTAGTTCTCTGTCCATTGCGGTTAAAAACTCGTTAATTTTGTTTTGTTTTTTTATTATTGTTATTGTTATTTATGTTTATTTTTTAATCGCCACCCATCACGGCTCTGCCCATTTGTATATTGCATACGGTAATGTCACTGCGGGTCCAAATATATATTAATTATAACCGGACGTCCTACGTGGCGGAAGAAGAATGACATTTTTCGATTTATTTTCATAATTATATTATTATTTTAAACATATATTGTTTCCAATAGCAACTACACTGCCATCCGTTCTCGTACACTATATAGGTACACATAAAATATTTTCATCATATTCCACGCTTTTTTTTTTTTTTGTTGAAAATATTTCGATGGGTATTTAAAATTCTCGATATTAATTATCAAAATCCAATAACTAGTATGCGGAATGGTAAAAACGCTCAAAATCACTGGTAAAATATATATTAATTATGAACCATTTATATTGGCGTGTACCTATAGAGTATGTATCATAATATATATTATATATATATGTGATGCATATCATATAAAAAAAAATATACGCATAATATGATTTATGGCACTATTTAACTTTTTACCACCTAGCTATTGTAAATTGTTGTGTATAATAATAATTACAAATACGTGTAACTAAAATATAATTAATAATATTGAATATAATAATAATTACTTTATCAGATTCTATTACCATTTCGTTTCTATTAGTTTTAGTTGATCTAGTATACTAGTGTAAATCTGACTTACGAGATAAGTGTTGACACGATATTAATGTTGTGAACCCAAGGGAAACAACACATATGGTAATTTATGCCAAATGTAACAAGTGTATTAACTTTAATAACTTTATTAGTTTAAGACATAAAATATCATTTAAATACTTTCAGCAATATAAGTGGTAGATACTAAACAGTGACAAGCTTCGTTTACTAGTTAAAACATTTCTATTATTACTTTAGATCAGTAGTGACCTATTTGCGACCATTTATTAACCGGTCTGTCAAAGTATTAAAATTACATCAACATTTAAAAAATAAAAAAAACTTAAATTTACTAAAAATGTAACGTTTGTAAAATGTAATATTTATATATTATATAAATGATTCAATGATTATCGTCAATTACATTTTTAATGACACATGACATGTCGCAGCCTTATCGTCGAACGTCGTCTAAATATAAAAAAACATCGTATTTATTGTTTTGCATAATATAAATATAATAAACACTTAGTCATTAATACTCATTATATTATCCATTTCCACTCACCAAATATAAATTTGGTTGATTCTAGTTATTGTGTTGTGTAATTTCAGTTCATAATATTTAAAAAAAAAAAAAACCGAAAATCGACTACGAACATCGTATTTTTCAATATCAATGGAAACACAACTATACTTGGCTTAACACATTTTTTTTTAGCCCCCAGTAAAAAAAGGTTGGTCACCACTGCTTTGGATGATCCCGCACTCAAACTGTAATTTTGGATACATCTTGTTGACCCCTCATATTATATCCTAAGCTTTTATGATAATCGGTTTTATATAAGTAACTAAATTCGAAAATAAGATGTAAATAAATGTAAAAGTTGGTAATAGATTGTTGATGTCTTGAGTTCATAACATTACGGTAATGTAAAATATAGACAATATAGTAGTATTTTTTTACCCTATAAACTATAAAGAAGTGATTTTCAACCTTTTTTTCACTAAAATATCCTACTAATCCTCTAATTAAATAAATTGATTCTTCAAAAAAGAAAAAAAGAAAAATGATGGATTTATTCAATTTATACTTCACCATTTTATTGAAAAAAATAAAATATAAATTTAATTCATTAACAATAAAATAAATAAATAATATTTTATGTACTGTGTATAGTATTAGTATGGTTGAGACAAAATATTCGTCTTATAAAGATAGTTATATGACCTTATACTAATATTTTAAAATATTATGATACAATATAATATATAAATAAATATAATAATAATTATACAATCACTGAACGTATACATTGATGAAAACGTATACATATAATATATGCATATATATAATGCATGGTTTGTTTCAAAAGTTTTTCAATAACCTCTTCGAAAATTCTGTATGTATGTTTTTCATCTGAATAAATGAATTCTTTAATGATTTTGAATCTTGGATTTACCTAGAATATATAATTAATCTTAGTACAACGACTTTATAAATAAAACGAATGAGTAAAATTGTTTTTTTACCTATTAAAAATACAGTTTATAATTTATAATACATTAGGTATAATACATTTATTATAAATTCTATATGTATCAACATTTTAATGTAATTGTTAAATTTTACCAATTAATTTACATGTATTACCGTCTATTTTTGTATTAAGAAAATGTTAATTATAATTTATAATTCTAAATCTACCAGGTGCGTGCACAATGGGGTAGTTTTCGTGGGTTAACCCCTTCCCCCTCACACAATTTCAAGAAAATTATTAAGCATGTTTTATAGAGTAAAAGTGGTTACTTTCAATAAACTTCTTGTTAAGCATTAAAATGTAAAAACTTAACCCCCTACCACTCAAATATTTGTATACGAGCCTAATACGCACACATTACTTATGTCAATATTTTATTGGTTATATCATAACAGCATGAGTCTATATTATACTTAAAGTAAACATAAAATATTATGATACAGTTTGGAATAGGTTATTAAAATAGGTAATAATGTAATATTATACATATTAATATCATTACATCTTATCTTAAACACAAAATAAATAATTTTAATTCACTTGTTAATTTATTTGCGTACTGCAGAAGTCTATGACTTGAAAGACTGCAACATACCTATTATATAATATAGCAATATAAAACGAAACAAATATAATTGTTTGTGAAAATATTTATATTTTGTTTTAATCTTTATATTATCAATAGGGATTTTATATAGGTCCCTATAATATTTATTATTCAATTTTATCTTTATCACGGTAATAAAATAATTTTAATACTTATAAATATGATACTAAAAAAGCAGTTTATAGAAATATAAAATAAATAGCTAAAATACAATTTAGTGGATATGTAATAGAATTTGTATTTGATACGAACTATCCGAATATAATTATATAATCTATAATTGGATATAAAAATTAATTATCTAAAATCAATCTTAATTATATATTTTATATTTTTGTTTGAGTTTATAAATTCTATCAATTATGATTTTAAAATGTAAATACTTTTTTATTATTGCTCTATAAATAAACTGACAATAGCTTAATTTTTTGATTTACGTAGGATTTTTTAAAAATTATTTGCTATAATATACAGTAAAGTTATCGCCTATACGTAATTGTAGACTCGATACAATTTATTTAATTTATAACTAAAGACAATTTGTAAATTCAGCACATTAACCCTTTCTTGTTCATGAATGTATATTTTGAATGCACATGTGGGACACAGTTGCTTAACAATGCAATCATTGAAACGGTCGCTGGAATATGTTAGGGGGATTCGCAGTAAAACGGGTTTTGTAGCCCCTAAAAACACGTAGGTATTTCCCCCTAAATAGAATATTTCAAGTGGTCAGCGAATGTTTAAAACTCTGCTGTTGGGACGATAGGTAAAGCGTCCAATACGTAGATTAAAATATTATACGAGCTCAATGGGATGTGTTACACAAATGATAAAATACAAACTTATTAAAAAATAACTTGAAACATAACATCGAAGTATTGTTTTGTAGGAAGTAATTTATAATTTAAATAACACACGTAAGATATCTATATTTATTCATTGTTGAAGTTATTTTCTGTAATTTGTTAGTTATAAATTTATAATAACGTACTTGTAGCAGCTGCAGCACATACATGTACTTTGAGACCATGCGAAATCTTTAAATGTATTCAAACTATTGTAATAAAGTTCTTCAACAATAATAACATTATTATGACGGTATATTTTCACACTGCTTGAGATGACATACAATGTCAAGTAAATTTTACATGTCAAAAGCCAATGTTTGTTACGATTTGTAGGTGACAATTTGTCATCTGTGATCGAATTTCATGCTTATAACATTGTAGTAGGTACCATTTAATGGTCTTGGAATATTTTTATTCGTACATATATAGGTTTTTGTTTGATTATTCACCGTTAATCGTGATTATTTATTATATTTGTAATACCTAGAATTTACTTTTGCTCTATAAAAGTTCAAGTCTGCAGTAGTTAGTAGACAAGTATTTTTGAGTTATGATTCAGATAATGAGAATTAATAAAGCATGGTGAAAAATTGGAAATTTTTTTTACCGACAAGTGCTAAAATATAAAGATATAAATGTACGGTGGGTAAAAACAATATTGTACATTTTATATTTTTCATATCATGTTTATTGTTTATATGTTTATTTAAATTACAACATTTAATCGTGGTTTGTCACCTATAGGTCCACCTAAGATAATATAGCTAATAGCGTAATTTAGATTTTTTTATTCTCAATGTCTACAGTGATATCGGAAGACTCAGATATAATAAAATAGGCCCATTTTCTTACTGACACATAATCTGTATTACGTGAAACTCGTGTACTATAATATATTAATTGTATTTTACAGTTTAACTATTTCATCAAGCTTTTTGTATAATATATTATACGTATTAGATAATATATTATATTATGTATATAACCTAATATCTACCTGCATTTATAATCTGTACGGTCCGTAACGTAGACAAGACTAAAAGAGGGTGTTTGCCTCTTCCAAAAAACCACATACTTAAAATTTACGAGGGGATGTATTATATTATACTGATATACAGTGTATACATATTTGATCATCCTATATACGTCCGTAGAAGGCAAAGTAATTATTTTCTTAGAAAAACCCGACCGTAATGGAGTAAATTGTTCGATTTTTATCAAAACTTACAGAGATAATAATATGTAAATACCAGTTATAATTATTATTATAATATAATGATATATCATTATCGTTACAGGTTATTACGAGTATTGATAGAAGACAATTTTCTCGTATCGTATAACACAAAAAAATTAAAAAGAAAAAAAAACACTCGTTTAGGACACTGGGGGTTCGAAATTTTTTTATAAATTTTCGTTGTGCGCGCCTCGGCACGACAAGAGCAGAAACTCTTCCAACGATTACCACGGCAATAATAAATACGCGTCGACGTGTATAATATAAGTCTCTCTCGCGCTACCCCACCACCCATGACCACCACCGCCACCACCACTCGTGGGCCGGCACGGACGTCTGTCCGGCGATCGTCGGCGGCGGCGGACCGGGTCGGAGCACCTAAGAATATCGACTGCGTCGCACAAACGCACAAAAAAGTCGTTCATCGTCCGGAGTAGACGGGTCGAATACGCGGCGCATATACTAAGTCGGATTATTATTTATTTTTTTTTTTTTTGGCGCGCGCGGGACGGCAGCTCGGCCGACTTATATATTATTATTATTATACTTAGGCCGCGGGCGAACGCACGGTCGGTCGTTCGCCGCAACAGACGGACGGGCGAGCGACCCCTCGGCCGCCGCCCAACGTCGCGGGGTGTGGAAAAAAGAAGAACGAAAGATGGTCAAAAAGAGAGCACAGACTAGAAAGAGTGTATATGGTGAGCCCGCCCCCGATCAATATATTTGTACGCGCGCCGCCGACCGCCACTGCCGCCGCCGTCGTCGCCTTTGCCCGTCGTCTTCGAGCGGCGCTATGTCGTCTCTTTTTCGCCGCCCCCCCACCAGCCGACCACCGAACGCACGACGGTCGCCTTTATCAGGACCCGCGCGCAGTTTTTGCCGAGTGGCGCACACAATAATAATAATAATAATAATACACGTCGCCCCGCCCGCCGTCGTAAATCCGCGGCCGCCCGTACCGCCGCGGACTTTCTCGGCCGTCGCCGTCGTCGTCGTCGTCGCGCGCGCGTTATGTACGCCGCGACGTCCACAACTACGGCCACCGCCATAAATTTCGCCACCTTATCGCGCGCGCAGTTTTCGTCGCGATCGTTTCCCAAGGAGCTCGTAAACCCGCGCGCACTTGCCGGTTTTTCTGCGTCCGCCAATTTTATCGCCCGGACCGCAGATAACGGGCCCGCGCGTCTTGAGGCGGCGGCACTCTCCCGCGGGAACGACCCTCCACCGCCCGTCGCCCGCCCACCGCTCCGCGAGGTGGTAAAATCCGTCGTTTACATAATATTATATATTTATCTCGTATATACATAATATAATATAATACACATAACGCGCGACAGCGTGCGGTTATTGTTCGTCGTCCGACAGGTAAAGCGATAAACTTTTTCACCGTCCCCTCTGGCCTAACGGCCTACACACACGCGCGCGCGCGCGCTCACGTCACTGCAGTCGTTTCAGAAACATTATTGGTGAGAACTCGCCAAACCGTCTCGGCAATATCGCGAAAGGGTAGTTTTTCTCGAATCTCTGTGTGTCGGACACCTGCACTTGGCAGGGATATCGGTACGGTACCGCGATATTACCATGTATATATCGTATAGAATTTTGACTTTGCAGTTTTCGACATCTGTTTGCGGGTGCGCGATTCGACGTTATATTTGAAAACGGCGAAGAGAGCTCTTCAAAAAAAAATTTGCTATTGTTGTTTTTTCTGATGACCGGAAACGATGAAATAAAAAAAAAATAGTATTGTCTTTACTTTGCAATATAACCGAAAACTCGCACGGAACCTCGTCGTGCCACAGTAGTATTTTCTGTTGTAAAAATATATCGTCAAAAAGAGCGCGTGAAACCAATACACGCTTTGCTTAAGACGATAACACGTTTACACGTATGATCGGTAAAACGTATAATTTAACCGGTCGTGGTATCACATCGTCCGTGGTGGAAATACGTAAATAATAAGACGGGGGTGTGTGGCTGAGGGTAAATAAATATATCGCCAAAAAATATTTTACTTCAATGCTGATTCTTTTGTTTTTTTGTCGCTGTATAGATTAGAATACAACAAGACTGGTATAAAGACAGAATAAGACTTGGTAAACAAAAAAGGTTTTTTGAATTTCGAATTTTTTTTTCAAACCATCCGGACGTCCTTAAGAACTATCTAGTTGCCGACCCCCGTTACAAAGGTACATGACGTGCAACACGGATTTGATTGACTGCAGTGGAAAGTATTTAATGTCATAATATCAGTATATTACCTACCTATATATATACTTATACCGCCTACATCTCATATCGCCGTATAAAATATGTAGATAATAATATAGTTATCATTATATTATATTTGTCCGTTTGGTTCATATTATAGTCTGTTCTGCTAAACCGGAACGGAGTTTTTTGTTCGTCAAATGAAAAACTTCGTCCCGCTTAAATACATATACATTAACCGGCGGCCGCCGCAGACCGACCGCAGAATCGTAAATTGCACTCGGCTTATTTTTTGCGTCCCAGTATTATAATACAAGTATGTATATATATATATATTATATATAAACGCGTTCCGGGAGTGCGAACGCGCGCGCGCGCGCCCTTTAAGCTTATAAATTGTGTTTTGGATTCAAACGAGCTTCCGTTCGCCGTCGGTGCAGGCGAGGGCGACGAAGGGGAGGTCACCTCTCGCCTTTGCACAAATCGGCGGCGGCGGGGAGTCAAGAAAAATCGTTGCGCGCATATATAATTAAGAAGGCTACGTCGTAAAACCTAAACTCCTCCGCGCCATCTACTCCTACCACTCACACATACACACACACACACACACACACACACACACACACTCACACAAACATAGCTGAGAGGCGGTGGTGGAGCCTTTTGTTTCTGCAGTTTACTTGGACTGCTTTTTATGGCGCGAGTCGTCGAGAGTAGAGGGGGAGATGAGTTATACGAGATTAAAATACAGCGCGCCTCTCGTTTTTATCGTTCGCTGCCGTCCCCCGCGGTCCGTCGCAGCTCGGGCTCAATATGGCGGAATATAATAATATAACGTACAAGGTGATTCACCGACCACGCTCACCCCCATTTTTTCATATGATAATAAATTTATTTGAATTCTGATTTTTGGAATTTTCAACTACATTTAAAGACCATATATTTTAAAAAGCATGATATTGTCTGTGCTACTCAAGAACGAGTGTTCTGTGGCGATACGGACTTTTGTTTTTAAAATAAAACATCTACTAATTCTTATTACACAAATTATAGCGAATATTTATTTTGATGTACCTAATTCAAAATTAATTTCAATGAATAGTTTTTCAGTTATTACAATGAATATCCAATGATAAAATTTATTAAAAATATCATTACGAAAATAATAAAAAATATATGTAATATTGAAATTAATGTTTATTTTACTTTGATAATTTTTACAAATCATAAATATTGATAATTACAACTACAATTTTCAATTCACCATAACCCTCATATCTTCCAAGCCCATGCATTATCATATTATTCGGAGTATTTGAACCTATTACCCTTAGTAAACAAAGTTGAATAACAAATAATACCCGTTCTAATTATAATTCTGATACGTCAACATTTCCTTCAAAATAATTTACAGTTGAAAGGGGAGCTTGTTATTTGAAAAATAGAAATTTATATATCTACAATACATTATTTAAAACCGAAAATTTCAAAAATTTGACATTATGACATTTAAGTATGTTTAAAATTTCCAAAATAAAATGTTGAATCATTTTTTTAATTGAAAAAGAAGTTGAGCATGTTTTGTAAATCATCCTGTATGTATTCAACAGGAGTATACGTCGGTCATGCTTTAATAACTAGACTGCTAAACCATATAAAATATAACAATTATATAATTATAAATAATATATTATGATAGATACTAATTAATTATTTATACAAATGAAACTGCTTACACAGTTTTAAATATATTTTCGTTTATAGTGCATTTATTTGCGAGTCAAAAGAATCACTTTTACTGTCATCACCGGCCACTCATCAAAGTATTACAATTTATTAGAGTCCTGCAGTTTTTCAGTTATTACATATTTTCCGAAATATAAATGAGTTTTCATATACAAATAATAGCGAAATATCATTAATATCTGGTGTCTATGCCTACAAAATAGTTGGCAAACAGTTAATTATTTTTAATTTTAATATACAGCTATAACATAAGTATTAAGTACTTTTAGTTATTGTGAAATCATTATCATTATTTTTTTCTCCGCGATAACTTTGTTTACTTAAAATAATTTAACTTTAACTAAGGTAATAACATTAGTAATTAGTAATTAAAAAGTTCTAAATTTACGAAAACTATTGCCTATACGTTCTACGATAAATAGTTAAAGTATTAAATAAAAATCATATTTTAAAAGAAAATAAGAAGAAAACACTAGGTGACGGACGTGAACAGTAATCACCGGTTGTCGGACGGTGATCACGGGTATATTATTGTTCACAGCCATATCAGCGTCCTTTTCAGCGATCACGATGACGGGCTCGGTTTTGGTAGCCTTTGGTATACGGAACGATGTCGACTGCACGCTGCAATTATATCATTGCGTCTTATTGCCAAACAGCCAGTTCTAGATTTAGAGCGGGAGCATGGGGTGCATGCACCGACACGGTGTATAACGCAGTAAATACTAATAAAAATATATAATTAATGCATAAATAGCCAATTCGTCTAAGGGGCCTTCATTACTGTAGAAGTTGCACTTGGGTCTTCGGAAACTTATAGATCTGGAACTATGAACAGCTCTGAATATTCTTGGACTCCAGCACGGGCATTATCAGTGACCTGGTATTACCTACGGTTGCTTGTTCGCAGTGGCGACTCGTGCATATGTGCGATGGTGCGATCGCACTCCGTGAAGAAATCAACAATTTAAGTACGAATATATTTACAAAATAAATAGGTACATATTTTAGTACATAGTATATTATACATTAACAAATTAACAATTAAATATATTTTTAATTATTATTAAAATTATTTTCAAAGTTTATTAGAATATCGTTACGAGCCCGCGATGTTATTTTACGGGTGGGTATAATATATGAATAGCTATTAGCTATATAGGCCTATGAAACGCTGCAGCTTGTGCGACATTGTGCATCGCACATAAAAATACCGGTTTCCTGTATAAACCATAAGTATACTATTAATATACGAGTAATAATAATATCATCACGACGGCGCGGCGGCTATAGAAGCTTATATGATGTGCGGTGAATTTTGTTGCTCAAATCGGACGGCAACGACGCGCGACGTGCTTAATTTTGTATTATTATTTTATCATTTTAATTTTTTGGGTGATATATTAAGTAAAGTTCTTAAATTTTTACATCGCACTCCTGTGCTTAACTACTACGAGCCGCCACTGCTTGTTCGGCTGAACAAAACTGAAACACAGTAACTGACACTCCTATCAAAATAGATGTTTTTACATATCCATATATTCCTTGTTAAAATACGGTTATTTTTTATATAACCTCCTTTTTGGTTATTACCTTTAGTTTAGGATTTATAATCAGTAACCACCATATTATTTGTATGTATTATATGTAAAGTATGTTTAGTAAAATGGCTCTCCTGTAAAATATTGAAAGTGCAGTGCAGAGAAATAATTTATAACCTCCCAAATTTGATACTTTTCATATATTATGCGTAAAAAGGTTAATTTTTAAGTTAGGTATTTGAAACAGAATCCGTAATACATTTCTACAATAGAAATTCAATCCACGTCCCGACGAAACCGTTCCTACGATTTGGTGTGGCCTTCATAACACTATAGATATATATACATATATATACAGGTATATAGGTCGGCAAACGTATAATATAATATACATTGCAGGATTGTCAGATGGGGTCTCAGACCTCAATTAACATACCACTCGAGGGCACGAGTGTATGACAACAGTATTTCGGTAAAATATATTTGTTTTAATTGTATATGTTAGAATAACAATTTAAATAGCATTATACGTTTTTGTTTATACAATATATGCCTAAATGCCTTTAATAGTACCTGTACAAGTCTACTCAACTGTAATTTACCCAAAAAATATGTAAGTATACTTAAATACTTCTAGAGATATTACAACTTTTATAATTTTACACGATTAACGTATTCTTAACACGTCGGTTTATTATACTCGGTAGCTTTTGTTGTCTTATGAAAAATACGATTCCCGGTATAAAAGTCGACGATGGCATATTTTAATGCGTGTTCCACTTAAATTGATGTTATTTCTACATTAATATCAATCAAAATCGACGTGGTTGACCTATATTATTATTTACTATTAATTTGTACAATATTTTACATAGGTTATAGACCCATTTGGCATTTCATGATGATACAGTATAGCAACAAACAATATTTAATATACAAATAATAACTAATCGACGGTTAGGTTATTTATATGATGCGTTAAACAACAGTGAACATAAATTCCGAGTCGGAATCATTATCTAAAAATAGAAAAAAAAATAACAGTTAAAAAAACAGTATTTTTTTTGTTTTTAGATCCCGATGGCCTATATCGATAACGCCGAAATTATTCGATTCGGTTGATTATGTTTATATTTATTTTTTCATTTCATATATTATAGCTGTAGCCAATCAACCATTTTTTATGAGTCCACTTTATTTACGTCTCCCGCGTCACTACCTCGCGCATAGATAAACACGCCAGGTGAACACGAGCATATGGTCAATTCGTCTTGGTGGCGTTTTTGTTTTTGCCAGCGCCGTCGCTTCAATTACATTATTATCATTATATTATTGGTTTTTTTCTCCACACTGGGCGTATGTGTTCGTAAAGCACCCAGAGGCGTCTCGGAAAATCGCCGTTCCGGGATTATTGAAACACGCTCAGTCCAACAGCTGCCTGACGGAATAATGTAAACATTGTATAAGACAAAAAAAGCTAAGTTAAAAACGGGTAAATAAAATTTAAAAAAAAATGTTGATACATCGTCTTATTGTGTTATTTTATTTTTTACCGTATAACCTAAGTAAATATTTAAAATATTACAATATTTTACATGTCCGGAAGTAATTGTGACACGAAGTCCAATTTTATAATTAGCTTTTTTATATTGTATTATATTATTAACCCTTAGTATTTGTCCGTTAAAGATGGTCTACGTGTAAATAAGGCAACGATTTTGATTATTCGTAAACTATTATAATTGTAAACTGTATATATTATATATATTGTATATACGTAAAGTTGTTTATATCTTCAATTTCTAGCCAAAAAGAGAGCAAAAAAAAAAATCTGCATAAAAATTGTAATTATTATAATTTGTGGCAGTGTTTTAGTTAGGTGTCCATAAACAAGTGAAAAATATTTAATCAAATTACTATTATTTTATGAATCCGTTTAATTACTAATACATTGATTGACTGAAAAAATGAATTGTATACCCAAAGAATTATTTAGATATAATATAAATGAATATTATATAAGCGCAAATATTATTATTATAACAAACGTTGTTAAAAATGTATTAATTAACGTATTTATAAATTTTATTCATCTATAAATATTAGGTAAAATATACGAGTAATTATCGTAATTATTTATTGGCAATTTAAATTTTAACTTGATATGTAATATATAAATAAAGTATTATTGAGCTATAATAAAGCAATTTTGAAAACATTTTGTGTGTGTATGAGATATATCCTTATTTTTATATATAGTATCTTTATTGTTTTTACCAAGATTCTAGTGACAATATTGAACAATTTTACAATTTTTTTTCATAAAACTGTTAAATTATAAAAATTATAGTATATAATATTATGTAAATAATTGCATTTTAGTTCAAAAATGCGCATGGTCAAAGCCGAAGATTTCAGCTAGTGTAGATATATTTATAGAAGAAGAATATTATAAAATTTAAATTATTATAGTATTCCATGATAATACACATAAATAATAGATATTTTTATTATTATAAATTTATATACAAAACAACAACGAGATAATTACTGGTGAAATTCTAAAAATTTTTTTAAAAAATTAGCGGTTTCTGATGTGTAGATTATATAATCTGATAAACAGTTTCACAATGTTATAAAAGTTATATTATATTATTTAACAGAACTTTATAAATTAAATAAATTTAATAAATCCATGTATTATTTTGTAGTGGGTAATAAATACTTTTGTAGTATGGAAAAATATATATTTTTTTAAATTAAAACCTCTTTAAGAGCATGAGTTGGAAATATTATAATATGATAATAAAATAATGCTATTGGTTCGAATTAAAATTTAAAATTAATTTTCATTTGCATTACTTATTATGTTTCTTTATTCCTATCCTTAATTAAATCTTCAAAGGGTATGTTTCTGAAATAATCTTATCTCAAAAATGATTTTTAAACTAATTAAATAAAGCCATGTAAAAATTATTTTGATCATCTATATCAATTAAGCTCTTTTATAACAATATGTTTAATTCCTTTAAAAACATAATTCTATATGTCAGTATAGTACCATCAACATCACATTCTTAATTAAATACGAGTACCTAGATAAAGTAAAATAGTTTTTTCTAACTTAACTTATTTCATCATTTCTTATAATCAATAGCTGTTGTGTAATATGTTAATTGTTAATGTATTATTTTTTGATGAATAATGAATCAGTAAGTTGCCATAACCATGAATTAATATAAAATTAATATTTTAATAAAGAATTCGTATGTGTGTGTGGACGTGCGGTAATGTGATATAAATTAATAGTGTTAATAGTGTTTAAAATACCAATATTTGAGTTTTTTGGTTAAGAGGTTCTACTGTAAAAATTAGAAGTACCTACAATATTGGTGAACCAATGGAACTATACATGTAAATAAATGTCTGAAAAATATTCTTTAAGATCGACAAGAGCGTCTTTAACATTCTACACACGTTTATAGTAGGTACCTATTCAGTTCAAACTTAACCAAGGAATAGTGACGATTTTAGTCGATCAAGTTACACGCCTACAAACGCGAGTATAATTGAAACAGTGGTAATACCGGCGGATGAAAAGATGATGTTACCGATTGTATTTTCGGTAAGAGTGCGGTGGTGGTGTGGCTACAGTGGGGTCCATCAATCACGGTGTGGTGGGTCTGGCGGATTCGTGCGAGAGCGTCAGTTTTTCGGGTAAACGAAACGTTTCAAAAACATACAATATTAATAGCATCCGTTTGTTTTGAGTAAGAAAAGCGCAACGGCGTCATTGTGCGAACGCGTCAGCCATAACCTCCCGAGCTCCCAAACAAATGGCCGCATTTTCTGGCGAAAACCTAGTCGTGTTGATCGGCGGGGTGGAGGGAAGAGAGCGAGATAAATAATGGACCGATGGTAAGGATTTAGGATTGACGGTATAGGGGGGGGGGAAACGGCCGTGATGGGGGTGTGAGTTTCGTGTCTAGAGAAGAAGAAGAAGGATTTTTGGAACGAAAGCTCGACGATATTACGGTAGGTGGAGTGTGGCGCTGCGGTGGTATACAAGACAGTATATATAGTGACGACCGAGTGTGCCGGCGGGTGAGAAGCTCATTGGACGTGGTGGTGGCAGGGAGAGTGTGACAAGGACTCCGGACGGTGGTGAGGACGGTGGTATACTGCGGGTGGGTGAACGGCGCAGGGTGTGTTTTCCTTTGGATGCAAAAAGGAAGCGGCAGGGTTCGACGGCGTGGAACGTCTCGGGCGCGCGCACGCACAAAAAGAACGGTATAGACAAAATCCCCGAGCCTCATATTTCACTGTCTGTCAAGCCGTCAGGGGTTTTTACAATATAACAGATAAGCATCTGGCGAAGAAGAATTGCGCCCATCAAAACGGATCCGCTGCCTCTATACCTCCGTCCCCGCTGATATTATTATACAATATATATATATAAGTTCCACACACACACACACACACACACACATATACCTCAACCACCACCGCTGTAGTCATCCACCCTTTCCTAGCAACAGCTTTGTACCAATAATCGTATATGAGATTACTGTAGATTTTTGTTTTCTTCAGATGGCACTTGTATCAGTCGTGACCGATTTCCACTATCGTCCACAGTTGGGCGGCAGCGGCGCCACCTCGGCAAACCGCTAAAATAGCGTCGCTATACTAATGTAACTGTAACTTGTGTACAGTAGTAGCTTTCGATCAGTTCAGTCGGGGCGGGTGTTCTAAACAAACCGAAGCCACAAATTACCACAATCTTCATTCGAGTCGATACATTTGAACGACCAACGCCTATGTCATGTCGTGGACTTGAATCCGACAATATTTTTACGCTTTTATTTACACCCGAATCACTTATGTGATTAAATAAATTCTTTACAATGTGGAAACAGCATGGAAAACAAGTTGTTTTTGTATGTTCTGATGTATACTTAATTCTATATTGCGCGAGTGCGATTATAACTATAGGTGTATGTATAGATAATTACAGTTGTTTCGGGGGCCAATTGCATAGGATGTCCCAAAAATAACGCTGTTTTATCGATTATCATTTTTTTTTTTATGTTTAATGTTTACAAAATTTTTCTAACCTTTTTTTAATCACTATCATTCCGGTTTTTTGTCGTGTAACCAGTTTCTGTCAAGTGTCACCGTGGACCGAATATCAATTGAAACACGCGTATGTTGGTTGTTATGACTTTTACCAAACTAACGAAAGTGGTGCGGAGACTATAAGACGATTTCGTATCTTACTATTTTTTCGACCGCACTTTGGCATGTCGACGAACTAGTGGAAAACAATCGAATAATATTATTTTTCATACATAAAACGAATGTTATACTAAAACTGTAGATATCCTCTTTTTGCAATTTTTTTAAAAAAAAAATGTTTTTTTAGCTAATTTAAAAAAAACATTATTTTTAGGGCACCTGTATATACTCACGTTTTAATTTTATTTTTCTCTTAAAAGAAAACTATCATATACATACTTTGTATCGTTATGGTTGTTAATAAAACTGGAATAATCAATAATCATATTTACATAAAAAATAATTATAAATAAAATATTACATTACATATATTATATAGCTTATAAGTTATAATTTACCTTCATGACGTATGACAACACTTTTTTAAATGCCAAAGATGCTAAAAACGTATTTTTGGAGCTGAAAAAACTCCTTTGTACGTCGATTGTTCTGCACACTGCAAACCATAATGATCTGCTGGTCGATAGTTTCGTGTCTTCGGTGTATTAATTAAGAAGTTCAGAACAACAATGAATTATACACCTGTTGGTTTTACATAGTAGGCGTTATTCCACAAACCTTATATGTTTTTAAGAGCACGAAACATGTTATTATTTATTTACTCGTGTAACAAAACATGTTATTTATTTACTCGTGAAACAAAATATGTGTATTGTTTATAATTTGTTCTATTGGCGAAACCGGAAACGTTTTTAATGAGAATCTGTACAGTTATAATAATGATTAGTAAAATAATATAAAATGGGGATGATACATAAAGAGCAATAAATAATATTATAATTATTATTTTATCATTATAAATTAAAAAGATATACGATAGTGTTGTTTTATTCAAACAATATTTAAAAACAATATTGATGAGTATCGCGGTATTTCGCAGTTATTTTCCAAATAATTAACATCAAATCAAATAACTTATTGAATTGTTCTGACATTTATTAAAATCTAATTTGTTACTAAATATTTATCATTATTATATTATATTATTATAATAACCGCTACTAATTGTTTATAATATTTTATAGTTATTATATGATTTAATCACAAATTTTAACTTAAAATCCATTGTGATGGAAACATGGAGTCAAGTTTTCAGTCAGAAGGACGTGTTTATAGTAAATGTCAGCGTATGTCGTCCTGTTATTGAGTTCAATCAACCATAGGTAATATTTTACGACGTACGTATCATTTAAATTTGAATTTTCTTCAAAATATTGTTTCTTGTATGAAGTTATTATTTATTTTAATTCGGTATTTTCTGGTGTTTATCAGACGTCAATAACAACCGATTAATTGTAGCAGTATAAACAGGAATTCGTAGAAAAGATTTACATACATTTCTGGCAATACAACTGACTCAACTTCAAAATTATTGAAATTCGATTATTTTTTATTATGTTTGGCAGAAGTATACGTGTCTGTCATTAGTAAATTTATTATATTTCATTGTTTGTTGCTGTGTTAAAAACACCTATATTATTCCGTGGCGTGTTCGGTGAATTCACAATGCTGTAAGTATTAACCATTAAAAAATCTTCGATATATTGATTTCGTGCGAAAAACACCGAATGCTTCTGTAATAAGGACTATTAAGATAATATAATTTCGAAAGACTTATTAATTTTTTATGCAATCATAATTAACTTAAACATAATAATAACATAGGTAATTTATTTTTGTATACACATTCGGGTCGATTATACCGACTGTTTATGTACATGTATATTTGTTTAGGTGGGAGAACGTTATTATACGATTCGTGCGGAGGAGTTTTGTACAAATCCGCCGATACATGAATACTCGGCAGTGGCATGTACGAAAACAATAGGTGGCATATTATTGTGAATCGAAAGATATTATATTAAACCGACAGCGCAAACAGTACGTCTTACTGTTACGAGTGAAAGATTGAAAAATACATCATGACCGATACGTCGCATTGTGATGTACAGGGTCAGTGGTGGACTGCGAAAGAAATTCAGAATACTATGGTGATCGGCCATCAAATACATCTTGGGAATATCTAGTGATTTTTTTTGTAAGGTATAAAATCATACTATCGTTAAGTTAATAGTAATCAAAAATAAACAAAATAATTCATGTTTTGCATCTCGTAAAAACAAAATATATTATTAAATTAAAGAAAAAATATGCGTTTATATCCAATAAATCACAATTATTTTTAACAACGTCAATGTTATATTATCATAATGTCGTCTTCCGGGCCAATAGAATACCTACGAGAATATGATTTAATATTTTTCTTTACAGTCGCGCGGCAGTCAACGCTTCATCTAATCCGCACCGTTAATAATATTATAATAAAATTTAACAGCTCATCACGACAACCGGTCGCGGTGGCTCACCCGCAAAAGTCTTCTCGTATTCAGCCGATATATACGGCTGTGCGTTTCGGAAAGCGGTCGCCTGTCGCGATATGGAGCAACACACTAATGTATACTGTAGCGGCACATGCGTGCGTCATCACGAATACCTATATATTATTATATGATTACATTATATAGGTACCTATATACGCACACGGTAGTACGCTTATTATTATTATTATTATTCGGACGCGGACGTTAAATTCGGATTGCACAAAAAACGGAGGGACCTTTTGAAAATCGTGAGAATATTAGGGTCATAACGTCGCTTCCGGCCATTGAACGGCGGTCCGCGTGTGTTCGGACGACGCGCGAACGAGCGGCAACTGTCCCTTGCCCGTCTGCGATTGCGTTCCAAGACCAGTTTTTCGTACTTAAAGGCGGTTAGGTGTGTGTGCGAGTGCATAGGTATTATTATCGTCATTATTATTATTATTATTATTATTTACGACCCCGCGAGTGGACAATGGGACCAAACCGGTTGCCCGCGGCCGCCGTTGTTGTGCAACCCTTTGCGCTTGACCGGTGCGCGCCGATCGTCTTCCCAGCAAACCGGTTGCCCCGCCGAACACCGCGCGCACTACAACACAGAGGGATGAGCACGTCGGATGTCCCCCACACACACACACACACACGTTGCCGTTCGTAACAACAATATATACACCCGGTTTGACATACACGCACGTCCGAGCGCGACTCGGTGTGGGAACCGCCGAGAAATCCGGTCCCGTTCCGGCGCAGTCTTCGTTTCGTCTATGGTCCGGGTCGGTCGTCGGCAGGAGATATTGTATAGCCCGTACCCAGGTGAGTCGCCGAAAACGGTTTTTAATTATTACTCATCACACTCGTCGTATTGTAAGCTATTTGTTTTTTTATTGAACGCGAACTTTGCGCGAGAAACCATTGCTTTTTTAGTTATTTTTCAAGGTTTTTCTGTTCGAAAATCATATAATATTCATTCGTTCTATATAGATGGTTCATAACACGGCATAACTACGATCGTATAGTATAGTATACTTTTATGTATAGCAGTAAACGGTAAAAGGTTAGTTAGAAGGTAATAGGTACTCGTCGAACGTCGATATGTCCACACGTCGACGTGTTTGTGTCGTATACGATGTTAATATTGTTATTATTATAAATTGTAATATTATGTAGGATCTGTTTCGGTCCGTTATTGGTCGTTGTTTCGTGCAAACGACAGTAATGGGGTTACATTAATTTTAAACTTTATCGTTCTGACGGAAAATAATTTTTTTTCGATCTATAACATATAAGTTGATTTGACTCGTTTTTACAGTCGTGGCGTGAATTATTTGAATGTGACTAATTTTCTTGTAACGAATCGTCGAAGAGATCGTGGTTTGTTCGTATTCTTACGAACACGAAATTATGTCAAGTTCCTTTCAACGACTTTGCTTAGTAGATAATATATATTTATTGATTCGGCAAATTTTCAATTTTTTTTTTTTTAAATTTCGTGGACAATTAAAACTATATTCGCATCGAAATGCTGTCAAAAGTTATTAGAAAAATTAAATTAGCGCGGAGGAGGAGGGGAGAGATGAGAGAACACACACATTATAGCATTATGTATATGTGAATACGTTCGCGAGTGTTTATACGTGTGTTTTATTTTTTAATTTAATCTAGTCTGACAAGTACCTATCGCACATAGAACAACGGCACACTTGTACGGGCGCAACAACACGGAAAACAATCGCAGGTGAGTGGTTTATTAACGCCAGTGCGTTCAGGTTGTATTGTTTTCCATTAATGACCTGTGATTCTAGAGGGTCCCCTATTGTTTCCTGGATGCCACGTCTAAACGACCCCCTTTTCTCTTATGTTAATGAGCGAATATTACATATAACAAGGTTTTTAAGCGTTGTTTTTTCACTTGGCTATTTTTTTGTTTATGTGTACGTGTTTAATATTACATTACTTGAGTTCGGAATTGTATGATATAAATGTATTATGAATGAAGCAAGTGAATAATTAGTATAAGATAGATATAACCGAAGAGAAAACATTTTTGGCGAACAAAACAGAATCATTGATTTAGAGAAAAAAATAAATACAAATTTAGTTCAAACATTTTTTAATATACTTAGCACAATTTATTGTACGTGTAGAATAATTCAAAACATAGATAAAAAAACGCCGAAAACAAATACAAAAACGCTTTGTTCCTATTTATTATTTGATATTTGATTGTCAGTAAAATGAAACCGGGTGTTTTATTTTCCTTTGTACGGTTATAGGTACTTTATTTTATCGATTTTATATTTTCAATTGTTTTTTTAATCAAAAACTAATTTTTTATTAATATACTCTGTTGTTTTGCTTTAAATAATTATACCTTCCACGTTTATGGCGATCGACACAAAAACGCTTTGTTGTTATAACAATATTGTTATATTATTGTTAAAAACTTATTACATAAGTGCCAAGTACTAAACAGATTAATGTTATATTGTAAAAGAAAATTATAAAATTAAAAGACCTATTGTTTAAAAAAAATATCGATTTAAATTGGACTTCGAGCCTGGGAGCTTTCTCATACTAAGTGCTTGTAACGTTATAATATTAAGTGCGTTTTGCCTATTTTTAACGGTATAAAAATCATTATGCCCATAATAACAAAGATTTTAAGAGGATATTATTCCAATCTTTACGCATATGGCATGACACACTTCATCGTGACGTTTTAAATTGTATTTCTCGGTATAGATATCGTCTCGACGTCCTTCGTCGTATTTCGAGTACATAATATTATAACAGTATAATATCTACCACTTCCACCGACGCCGATTTGCAGCAATCGATTATAGCCAACCAATTAAACCGATAATGGTGGATGACGCGTATTTTTTTCCACCCTTCGTCCGGTGAACACACGCGCGAGGGTGGAACGTTCGATTCGGGTGCCATTTGTACGTATACTCGCCGAAAAAAAATGGCGTAGTTTTTTTTCAGTGCAATATCTAATATGATTTTTTTAATATTTTACGTTAGACGATTCAAAACCGATGAGCTTGAATATCGACGTGCAATTTCAGAAGAAAGCATAATCTTAACAATAATTTTATTGACAGTTGGTAGATACGTACGATTATAACATCATAAACTCACCGTCGCCGCTGTATCAATAATCAACATCATATGATTACACCTATTATTGTTATAATAACATAATATATAATATTTAATAAGCAAAGTCATTCTTTCGTGCATTAGTATATATAATATTACACTAGATAGAATCTGATATATTCTCTATATTTTGTATTTTTATGAGATCGGATCAATTGATGAAATATTAAAAAAGTTCTTATATGATCAAAGCGCAATATGGTATAATATTAAAATTTCATGGTACACTGCAAAAAATACATTTATCGTACAGATACGAATAAGACAGTAATATTATCAAGTATCCGGGAATAAAGCATACTGCAGATGGTGGAATTCTTAGTCGTTTTGGGGTTGTATAATATGTACAATAATTTCGTTCGTTTTAATTAGTCTGCTTCTCGGGGCCGTAATAAACCCAAAAGGTCTACCGGAGGCGATGGTGTCAGTATTAATTCATCTGCTTAATTTTCCGGCGAAAAAGACGGCGAAAAACGCATTAAATCGGTTGCGTGTGGTTTTGCTTTCAGAGTCGATTCTAATATATTATAATACATAACATTAGTAATATAATATAATACGTAACGAATATGTAATAAACCTATTATGATTATAATATTAGAATAGGTATATATATTTTAATAAATTAATAATATACTTTATACACGACTCAAACATAGAATTTTATAGGTATAAAATAAAATTTGTACGCGTATAGTAATGAAGTCAATTAGTTTCGATTTGCTTAATAAATGTTTCAATTATTCCGTTTATCCGTCAGAAAAATCAGTTACAGCTTTAATATCGCATTTTGTGACAATATAACTATGCTAGGTGTATAATTACTTAACAGGCTTAGAAAATGTTCTAATTAATTTTTATCTAGAAGTAGCTAAATAGCATTTAATTATAATTTTATTCAAACTTATAAAAATCTGTTAAATTATAATCTTTTTAAAGAATTTCAATAGGTAGTTGCTAGATATATCGAAGTTCAAAATGTAACACATGTACGGAAGGAACATAACTTTCTTCTGATTTTTCTGTTGTTTTAATCATTGGAAGAAAAATCACACACTTCTTACATTTAGAACGTATTAATATCTTCTCTTTAACATATAAACCTATTCATATTTTATTAATTGTATGAATATCACAATATATATCGTTTTTAAACCAATATTAAATATTACAAGCGTATTAAATTATAATTTTATTCAATTCATTCAAACAACTTAAACAATGTTAAAATATTTTAAGCGTTAAATATTTTTGTATTTATTTTAAATTTTAAAATGATTAAATTATGAATGTAATATTAATTTAATACGTAAATTCAACTCACGTATGCGTATAAGTTTCTACATTAAATTACTAATTTATCATTAAGTATTTGAGCTTACATTTTAAAATCTTAAGTTTCTTATATTATAATACACTTTACATGACGTATAAATTACTATGACCATTAATGCACTAATGATCATATGTATCTTTATTATATTTTAATTTTGGAATAAGAATCGGTTTGTTATGGATATGAATAATTTATTGAGTAAAATCTCAAATTAGACGTACGAACCAAAGGTCACATTCTGAATACGTCCATATTAATAATGTACTCGTCAGACAAAAGTCATACCGGACGTATCTAAAGTTTCAGTTTCACATTAATATTATGATTCCATTAAATTCATAATATATGAAATGTATCTCCTTCATTAAAGAACAAAAATTTTGGAAAAACGTGACAGTGTCAGCTGCTATATTTCTATTTATTATTGTGACATACTATACAATATTATTTACAATATAAAACATTGAACGTCCATCAAAACCGGTCAACTAGCGAAGTTCATAGTACTGTTCTCATAAATAAATTGCACATTGCAATTTGTAATAAATTGAATTATAAATAAATAATATATTATATTATATTATATAATATATTAATATATATTATATATAAAAGAGACATGTGTATTAATTCTCACGGAAAGAAAATTTCTATAGAAGGACGTCGGCGCGCAGTGTCAGTGGATAACAGAGTGAGATTGTGAGAGAGAAAGAGGGGGGAGGCG
The DNA here is from genome assembly GCA_020882235.1 of Schizaphis graminum. Taxonomy (NCBI): domain Eukaryota; kingdom Metazoa; phylum Arthropoda; class Insecta; order Hemiptera; family Aphididae; genus Schizaphis; species Schizaphis graminum. The sequence continues at coordinate 85,015,782 of CM037032.1, read as the reverse complement.
AGAGAGAAAAAAAACCTTTTAGAAAACTCGTCTGTAGGAAACTTTTACGAGGAATATGAAATTAAATGAAGAACTCGGTGGGTAATGGTGACTGGAGGGGAGTGGTTATGTGACAGGGAGGAAGAAAAACGAGAGGGTTATTAGAGGCTGGGTTGTGAGAGAGGGGAAATGTAGGAAACGCGCGCGCAGAAAAACAGAAAGGGACAAGGAATATACATTAAGGGTGCAATTTGCAAGGGTCGGCGTGCCGGGGGCGTGGGCAGGGAGATGGCGAAGGTGGTGGGAGGATTGAGCGCGACGCGAAGAAAAAGAGGGCTCTTCATTCTCGTTTTAATCGAAAAACATCTTTTATACGTTCTTTCATTATAATAAAAGAACCCGGGAAACTACCCTGCAGCACCCTCGTGGCACCGCGGAGTGAAAATGACGACCAGCGGGTAGAGGAAGGTGCGATTCGGTGTAGAAAAGAGAAAAAGAAAGAGAGAGCGAGAGAGAGAGCTTTACGATATTATTTCGGCTCTCTAATTATTTTCTCCTCGCCACGCGTTATTAGATGTACGTTCTGAGGACGAGGGGTTTGAAAAGGGATTCTTTGGCAGATGTATACCCATCACCCATTCCATCGTCCTCCATCCGTCGTATATAAAAAAAAAACAACAAGCCGAATAAAGAACGTCGTGAATTCCGTACACATTCATTGCAAACAGCGACGTCCGCCCAGAGTTTTCCATTTTCTGAAAGGCTTAAACAAATTATTCGCGTTGGTTTTTGCGGGAAGACATCTGCGCAACGGGCGGCGGCGGTGGCGGCTTCAGTGGCGACGACTGTGAAAGAATATTATCGTATCCGAAACGAGATTTGCATATTTGCTACGGTGGCGTTCATTTATGTAAATCCTATGCCCGGACGTATATATATATATTATATCATACTATTACATGTGTGTGTATGAATTATGTGTGTACGTAACAAACACAATAGCACCAGGATATCATATTTTCTGTTTGTTTGTAGGACAAAAATGGTTTAACGATGACACACGCAAATGCATTTCTGCTTCCGCCGTCGCCAGTGGATAGATGATAAATATTTGACATATAATATTTGGTACAGTCTCCTGTTACACAATATTATAAATTTCTATATTATTAATACGGTTTACGTAAAATATTTATACAAATCCCTCGATGTCCGACGATAGGATTTCAATGCGGTTTATCCATACATTACGATTGCCTAAACTAAAATCTATCTGATATTTGTATCAAAAATAATATTTTTATTTGAATAAACGTACACAACTCGCAATTGGATTCCGTCCAATAAATTAATAACTTTTTAGTTCCTCAAATATATCATAAAAATAAAGAATTTTATTAAAAATGAATTCAGCTAGAATTAAAACTTAAAAGTTAAATTCTGTCATTAAATATAGTTTTGCTAATCTGTTTATACCTGACTAATAAAGATTTTGAAATTAAAAAAAAAAAAAATAATATTAACAGTTGGTATCAAACCTGCGATCGGAATTATTAAACGCATCGTTAATAAAACAGATAAATCCTTTTAACCTAAAATAATTTAAGTTCTGATTACATGATTGAAGAGTTTTTTAAAAAAAAATATTTATTAGAATATAACAATGACATTAGTATTTTTATCAATATTGAAATCAAATTGTATTTTTTTGAACTGCGTGTATCTATTTGTATTATTCGTAGACAAAATATGAGCCAAATATTTATTTATGTTATATTATGTGGGTTAAAAAATCCGTATACATTGATTGCAATTTGTCTAATGTGAGAGCAATTGTAAAACGTCATAAAACAGAACAAAAACAATCATGTAGAAGACAATTTAAAATCGCATAATAATCGTAGATTTTGTACACTCGTTGCCATTTTAATCAATACTTAACATTTAGTTACTCCGTACTTATTTATTTTTTATCTATTTATTCACTTATTTAATTGCGTTATTAATTTGTTTATCACACTTAATTACATACACATTTCTATGTAAACTAGTCGAAATTATTTCATAATGTGCAATAATATAATAATAATAATAATAATAATGTTTAATGTTTATACTTTATACGTATACATATCTCCGTGTAACGGATATAAAATCATTTTTAAGGACTTGGGACATTATATTAGTGTACTGAACAAAATTAGTTTGAAACTTAAAATGTTTTTGTATAGTAATTATTATAATAATACCGTGTAGGTATAATAACTAATACAGTGTACAATGTAAACGATAATTTAGAACGTTAGTGTATAGTACCTGTATCCTGTAACCCTTTACCGTATTCTGACAAAACTTTAATATTCATAACGTCTGTGTAGACAATATATGAAAACATTAGACACGCGTATAGATTCAAAAAGTTGGATGTACGTCGTGTAGTACAAAATACTTGGACAACGTGAGACTTACAACAATTATTACAATGCATGCATATTCTAAAGGTTTGTCTATTACAAAACATTGTACACGCATAAAAACAAAACATTTCGATGAAACAGTTTAGTCGAATTACTGAAGATTATAAAAACATATATTGTGTACATAATATATACTTCAAAATATCAAGTAAATTTTGTATCGGGCTATCGATGTATTATTTAATTAAATCACATTTGTATTTAGCTTAACAGCGATTTGATAACGTAACAGGTATACTCAGCACTAATTTATAACCCTCGGGCGGCTCGGACTGTAGACAGATGCGTTAAATATAAGTAGTAATGTAGCCTTTAAATCGTAATAGTCGTGTAATATATAATATATTGGTGTAACCAATATAAGTTATAAAAAAATTATTCACCTAGTACAGTCTTATAGAAAAACAGATATATAAGCACTTAGATATACGTTTGATATGTTTAATATTATGTTGCAATAATAGTTCATTGTACCTATTACGTATATTTTCAATTTATTTTTGATTGCATTTTAATTATCAGGTAAAATATCAATAGAATTTTGATTGACTACACAAAAAAAATTACTGGGGGGGGGTGTGTTTTTTATTTTTTGGCTGAATATATAGGTAATATGAAAGATACAATAATGTTGTACGATAAAATATCTGATTATTGTAAATCAGTGTTACTTATTTAACTGACTAATTTATTTTGGAAATGTATCACAATGCATAATAATTATTAACATATATATTTTTTTTTTGTGTTTTCAGAAATCAAAACCTACCAATTTAAACACGCCTGAATGCAGTGTCGAGGAAGTAGTTGTGAATGTTACAATGCAATTCATTGGGTTCCAGACAACTTTAATGATGTTTAAACCTTAAAATAGCCGATTATAATAATATTATTAATACAATTTCTTAAACATTTCTTTATAGTTTATTTCAATAAAAATCTATAGTATATTTTATATTATATTTTTATTGTTTAGGCGCAATTATTATACGCATTAACAATTAGGATTGAAATTTGTGTTTGTCGGATTACTCTTATTTGTGGAATTTATGATATCAACAAACCTATTCTATGAATTGCAATTATAATTTAACTCTATAATTCAACTACGATTAAACTGGATGTCGAATTCTCTACTAATTCGCCAAAAACGAATATTTACTACCATCATTATTCATCTAAAACATTAAACTGGTACAATTTGTGATTCAAAAGCAATTTAAATAGATTTTACCTTCGACCAACATTATTATATAATAGGTATATTTACTATTAATGTATTCTCATATTGGAAATACAGAGTGGCTCTAGGTATATTCATAAATTACATCATTTAATTTAAAAAGTATTAACATTTTCCTGGATACATGAAATCATGAATGGTTTGCAATAACATTCATAACATTTTATGATATGCTATTTATTATCTTCATATTTGTTTGTGGCTGAAATCACTCCTTCGAATTTTGAATTAGATATTATATTAAAATGCTTAAAAAATTATTCACAAAATAATTTTCAGTAAAAAACTGTGGTTTATGTGTCTATTACGTGTGAAAAACAGGAGTTTGTATCAACACAGGACACTTATTAAGTATGACAAAGAACTTCAAAATAATAGTCTTTAAGTATATTTAAAAATTCTTAAAATCAAAATTTGAATAAATTCGTTTTTAAAAGAAAAATGAGGGAGGATCTTAGTGAACCACGATGTACAATATGAATTTACTCATATGTTATAAAGATTTTAAAAATATTGGTACCTAAATCTCTGTCATGCATGTAAAATGTTTTAAGGTCCTCACTATCATTGAAAAATGACAATAGAGCCAATAGGGGTTGACTTAATTTGCATAATAAAGTAACGACTAACGAGTACATATATTTTGTTTATTTTTGCATATTTTCATCATATTCCCCCTTCTGTGACACATATATAGTATGCGATACGAACGTAATTTTTACAATACATTTTCTGTGCAAAAAATTGCAACAGATATCGTTAGATCAGTGTCATTTTTATCAAACAATAATTATTCACATAATAAATACCTAATAGTAATTTTTTTTTCATTTAAAGCATAGTTATTGTATTCTAATATTTTATTCAAATAACACAATTAATATTTACTGTTTTTTTTTTATAAAATTAGGTGCTTATAAATTATAAGTGTAAAGTCTATAGTTCAGATTTTACTTTTAAAAAGTTTTTGTACGTCTTAAATCTTGAAAACAATTAAAGTATTTACATTTTCATTTTACATATACCTGTGAATAATTACTTCAAACTTGTATAAAAACAAATGAAAATAATTAAAAATAAATAGGTACTTGTTTTTAAAATTGACGATTGAAAATTGTATTGGAGTCAATACAATAATTTTATTGTCCACACGTCATGATTTTGCCATATTATGTACAGTCAAGTGATTATATGCATTATGCGTATAATAAAGGTTTATCTGTAACATAAATATAATTTCAGAACATTTAATAATTGCATGATAAAGAATTGACCCAAACGCCAGTCAACTGCTTATTTACTGAACGTTCAAAAAAAAAAAAAAAATAATAATAATAATAATAATAATAAAAAAAACATTAACAAAATGACTCGGTCAATTTATCATCTCTTAAGCATAATAATATATTATAACTATTTATAAGCAATAATTTCTTCGTGATTTTACCTACAAATGTACAATTAACAATAACATTTAATGTTATTTAATTTTTTTTTCGCCGAATTCATATTACATAAAACAAGACAACAGCATCAGGCATAGTCCTTCGGGAATTTCCTATACAGTATCACCCAAATATTTTCAACTTTATCCTGTGTTTATACATTATGTATAATAAATTAAACACATAAAACCCGTGAATTTACATATTACATTATTTCAACAAATCATTAATTAAAAGGTCGATGGTCGTGATGTAAGGTTAAAAACCTCCGTATATAATATGTATAATGTATATTTATTATAACGTACATATTATACATTATAATACCTACACATATTATTATTATTATAACTTGCTTATATATATATATATAGGTATATATTATATTTTAAACCTACCACCACCGCCCTGTTATGTGGCAATGTCAAATCGATAAGTTCACGAGTGCCGTATTGACGAATTGTTATTGCTTAAACGTAATATAATATTTTTGGTTGCGATTTATATCGGTGTAAAAGTTGTATTTGTTTTCCGGTTGGCCGGGAGACCGGAAAATATTGAATCGTCGTTCGCTGTGGGTTGTACGCGCGTATCGTTGTAATAAACACACACACACACACACACACTTATCCCTGACTATAAATGTTACGTACCTACAACGTACATGACGTTATGCACACTATTGTACACCGTACAGTGTGAACGGTAAATACAATATACATATATATATATATATAATTATATATACTTTATATTACACTGTAATTCCTCTGTACGGCGATATTATTATGTTGTTTTATATAATATATACTTTATGTATTATTATTGTTCTCTTTCTTTTGGCTTTTGTGTTTTTTCGTCAAGACTTCACAACAGCTCACACAATGGTGCCAAGTCGATTAATCATTAAAAAGTCAAAGGGCCGACGATATAGGAGACGTGCAGGCGTGTCGCGGAGGGGTGGTGTGTGCGGTGGTGGCGTGTGGGATAGCGGTAGGGAAATTAACCCGGTTACCCGCGCCCCTGCCATATTTATTATTAAATTTTAAACTCTGGGTTCCCGGACCCTCTGCGCGCGAAGAATACAAAAGTATATATGCCGCCACCGCCACCGCTGCCAACGACGACGACGACGACGACGACGACGACGACGAGGTCGAGGATGACGACGTGGAGGCCGCCGGGTGAAAAGTTTATCGGGGTGGCGGCTGGAGATAAGCGGGGACTTTTGGTGGTGAGGGCAGTGGTAGGGGTGGTCGTGGCAGTACCAGTGGATTTCCCGCCTGGGGGCCATTGTTGAGAAAAAGCGGCTTTTCTTTATATACGCGCAAAGTAAGGGCCGCCCGAAAAACTTAAGACCCAAAGACGCTAAACTTTCCCGAAAACTTTACTAATATAGTCTGGGCGTTATTTCTTATTTCTTAAAATTATTTTATGCACATTGTTTTTTGGATGAAATGCACGAAGGGTGAGAGGTTAGATGATCGCTTTCCGCAACAGACGAGTATAATAAATGAATAATATAATATTGTATTACGATTGTATGATTTGCCATTTTTGACTCGGCCAGATCGACAATACTATAGTATAATATTATGTAATTTTCATTGTTTAATACTTAAACTTTATGTTTCGAAGTATTTTTTAGAAAAATGGTGAATATCCTTGGTACGATATTATAAAGCGAAAATGAATAGATACCTATTACGTTAAAAAACAACTATATGATATAAATTGTAACGTATTTAATATTAATACGTAGTATCCTGCATATGTATGTTATGAACACACAATTTTTTTTTGTTTTATTCAATTAGTGTGTGTTTGTGTGGTTATGGTATTATTTATGAACCTATTTTTTAGTGGTTATTTTTTGTAAAAGAAACAACTTTTTAACGGTTTAGCGCTACTTTTGTGATGATTGATTATGTGTCTAATACGAATGTTGAATAAGAATATAATATACACAAACTATCTATAGTGCATATAAGGCTTATTATTAACCAAATACATAATAAACTTCAGTTCGACAACCAAATCGATCGATTGAATCAGATCAATATTTACACTGAATTTTACGAAGAAAAATATATAAATAAAATTCTTTAAACAATAGGAGAATACGTGTATAATTAATTTATAATCATGATTTGTAAATAAAATATAAAATATGTGTTTTTATTATTATTTTATAAAAAATTAAATAACTTTTAAGATTTTAGATAGGATTAGAAAACTCCGAATAAGATAATGAGTTTAAATTAAAAATTAAAAATTCAAGTTGATTTCTGTTATTTAAAAAAAAAATCGGATTGGGTGTGATTTATTTTCAAAAAATCGGATTTATAACATCACACAAAAAAAAGAAATTGAAAAAAAAATGTTTTAATAATAATTATTATATTAACGTTACCTAATGTGTTTTAAATGTATTAAAATCATATAAACTAAACTATGATATTTATAGCATCATGATTCATGATCAATACACCTTATAGTACATCACATTCAATTTGTATGCTATTATTATATTTTATTATATTTGAACTGTGGACGTTTATGTAATTTTGTATTGCTGGTATAGCTAACATAATTTTTAGTGTATCATTAAACATTAAATTGTATTAGAAATTTTAATTCCAAAATAATAATATATCATATATATGTACTATAAACTACTTTAAAAACTTTAAATGTTTAATTAAAATAAATCACATGCTGTTTCATAGTACCTACCACCATATTATAGCGTTGTTCTTATAAACAACGCCAATAAATATTCTTTAAATTATATATTAGGACATTAATTTGGATTTATATTACATGTTTGAATACACTGCACAATGTATAATATTAGTGTTTTAATTTAATGCATATTTTAATGAGAAATCTTGAGAAACTTTGACTAAGAAAAAAATAATATTGCATAATTAACTATGAGCTATTAAGCTGTGTTTATAAAACTACATGTAAAATATTAGTAATTGAAAAATAGACAGACAGACATATTAATCAATTAAAATTTGATTGATCTATGTATGGTGGATCATTACAACTTTTTACTTACTTTGAACCGACGTTATGTTGATTAAAAAATTATTTATACCTATTAAACTCATATATTTGAATAGATATATTGCGATAAAACAATAGTTTTAAATTACCTGTTGATTTATTAATGCATATTTTCGACTATGATACTGTGTACCGTATATACTGCATAGTCAATAGATTATTAATAATATTTATTAGCAATAAATTGTAGTGTCAAATATTTTTGATTAATTTTATTTAAAAACATTTTGTTGAATATTATTATAATTTATATTATAGTAATATATGTATAGACATTATATATTATTTTATTAGGAAATAATATAGTTAGACTAGCACAATTTATATACAACATACAAATGCACAATAAGCGTAGGTAATGAGACCATTAATTTAATGTCAACAACTTTGAATTTACACGAAAAAGAAGTCAATCGTCATCAACATTTTCAACGTGGGCAATAGTATATACCTTCTTTATTATTGGTTTAAGAGGTAACCAAACCAGCGTATATTAAGATGGCGTGGCTGAATGGATGGAAAGGTTGTTGATCGCAGTTTATATATTTTATAAATACCAGACTTTTAATTTAGACATTAAAAAAGTATTCTAAGTTAAAAAAAAATAGTGTTTAACAACAAAAAACGGGGTTAGTATTAGCATTACATTAGTATTATATTATTAATGTTATAAACTGTTTGAATATTTCTGTGATGTCGGAAGATTTTTTTTTTTCATTTTTAACTATTTATTGAAGTTTAACTTGCACAAAATGTATTATTTTCGTTGTAATCGGTATAGTTGCTTGCGAGGCAATATAAGTCAAGTACCATATAATATGTATAATATAATAAATTATATATTGAGCGATATGGACCTTTATATTGAGTAATGGTCATCATGGGTTTGAAATGATTTGATGACATAATATGCTTTTTTAATTGAATAAAAAAAAAAACACGTTTAGCAAACAACGATTAATAATAGTATGAAACATACTATGTGTTTATAACTTAGGTGTTTCATAACACCTTATAAGTGACTTTTATTATTCCAACGACGTTAATTGTATATAAATTAGTAGTATAGTTATTGGGCGTACGCCGCACCGTGTACACACACGCGTGTAATGTGGTTAACCGACAAGACTTTAGTCGTCGTAACTGCAGCAGCCGCAGTTTAGAGTGATAAACATATCATTATACGTGCAGAGATCAGAGATAATTTAAAATATAATAATTGTGTACAGAAAAACGAAAAAAATTTGGTAAAAACAATCGGCGCAACTGGCCTGTTATATGTATTTATATCGTAGTACATAATAATATATAACAATACACGTTAAAAATATATCGTATACAATGAAAAATGTAATACATTCATGATGCGTTTTTTTTTATCATGTTTGTCAATAACCAAAAAAAGCAGGAACATCATAATAATATATTTATAAGATATACATTAAAATAGCGGGTCCGTGAATATTTTTTTTAACATTTGGCCGTGTAGGTATACAAATATAAAGTTTAAAACGCGATTGCGTGAAATCGTTTTTCCGAATACTCCCTACTCCCTCGTTACAATTCTCTTACTCTTCTTCACTCGTCCCCTCTCTCTGTCTAAGTATCGCACATTACTATATTATGCCGTTGCGGTTTTATCGTTTTTACCCTTTCTACTGACAAAACCCGTTTTTTTCCCTAACGATTATTATTATTGCTTTCCCTTATCTACTTAAAACTTTTGAACGGTTTTTTTCCCTTCTCGCCCCGTAAACTCCCTTTTATACACACATATATATATGTGTTATATATATATATATATATATACATTTCAGTTGCAATAATAATAATAATTATTATTATAAGCCGTTCGTCGCCGTTGTCGTCGTCGCAGTTGTATTATATTATTATTATTATTATTATTATTATTATTATAGTATTCGCTGCCCTGCCGGTAGAAAAAGGCAAATAACTTTTCACGTGAACTTTACTCGGTGAGTTAGGAATATATAATGTACACTGCAGTTGTCGGCAGCAGAAGTGTAAAAAGTAATTTTGCATTTAAATCCGTTTTTCTTTGTATACGTGATTTCCCGCCTAAACTATATATATTATAACATATTGCCTTTTACGTAACTATTCCATCGTGATAAAGTCAATGTAACATTGTCTGCACGCTTCAAGTACGTTACCTGGTAGATTGAAAGCACACACTTAAACGTGAAAAAAAAAACTAGAACGCTATTTTAAGTTTAATACAAATACATACGGTTCGCACTTCTGCATGCGAATTCAATCAATAATAATATTATTTTTATTGTTCCCGCGAATTCGCCTCATTTTTCATTTCACTCGGATTTCCGACTATTCAAAATTCTAGTGCAGTTCTACAATACTGCCGCAGTCTATTCAGCGGTGTTGATGGGGAGATATTATTTTTTTTCCATGCCAATATTGTAGGACTGTACACGCGCGATTACAATATTATATAAAACGTTACATTGCGATAAACGTTTAAAATTTACTATATTATACACATAAATTATATAATTACTGACAATATAGACGATGTTTATTAAAAACTTAATTTATTATTTTATAATATATTGAATGTTTCAATGTAAAAGTGTGTAAGAAAATGTGTGTATAATACATAACGTAAATAATATTATACGTCATATTATTACTATCGAACAATCGTGGGAGGGTTATACAGAGTATATAAATAAATAATCAGTGGACTTATTTCCCTGACTTTATCTCTAGATATTTTTTTCTATCCGCGCCACGGAGTCTGTTTTTGTCGTATATAGCTGGGAGTTATAAAATAATAATATAATATATCCAGTCCGCCTTTGCCGTTCGAAAAAGCGCTTTTCTCCGACGATGCCGTTTTTTGCGCTTCGTTAAACCCCACCACCACCACCACCACCACCATCGCCACCACTACCGCCGACATCACCGCCGGATTGGTCTCCGTGTCCGTAAATTCTTCTTCGTCATTTTCTTTTCTAATTACACCCTCTCCCCTCCTCCTCCACCCCCCCCCCCCTTAACCCATCAACCGCTCCCACGACGTTGCTGCTGGTGCTGCTGTTCTTGGGCATGTCATCTTTCTTCATTACGCTCCACGTATATATGTATTATATATACACACATATATAGAACCCGGGTTTCTCCTCTACCGAAAACGCGCGTTCAGGCGCTCGCGTCTCATCAATTAACTTTCTAGTTCAATTCATCTTTATAATGATCCGGACGTCACGCCGCATTCTACCGCCCGTCGGCCAACGCGCGCACCTACGCCCCTCCCCGCCCCTCCCCGCCGGGGTATATTCTTCGCACACGATTCTCGCGCGTCTGCTCTCTTTTAATATTATAAATTGTTTTCGTACGCTCCGAATAAATCGATATCAATAATAATATTATAATTGCACTCACACACACGCACACACACGTCACACATACATGCGCGTGCTACCTTATTTTGTCCTCACTCACCTGTTTCGTCGATTCGGCGCACGCCGCACACGTATTTTTGTTTTACGCGCACCTACACCTATTATAGTAATATTATATATTTTAATATGGGTACAAAGTGTGTGTTAAAATACGTGAATGTATTCGAATAAAATAAATAATATTTACGAACGATCATCTGAAAAAGCTCGTATGCGTTTTGGTCCGTATTGACGTATCAAAGCCTTATGTTAATTCTATAGGTACATTTCGAATAAATAATAATGCGATGTGAGTACCTGTAATAGAATTTAACCACTTTTCTATACGACGACGATTGATTTATTGATTTGGACGCATATGCATAACACAACGGTATATTTTACTTTTTTCCGTAGTCGTTTCAAAGAAACGGTTTTAAAAGCCTTTGTTCTGAACAAAGTATTGAAATCGAAATTACGTGTTAGTAAACTTTGCTTAGCACTTATAGAATGTTAAACTATTTAATTTCAATATTTGTGTATTAAGAAGTTTATTAATTCAACTTTACATTAATTATATTATTAAAGCTATTTTCTTTTATGAGAATATTATAAAAAGTAATAATACAAATGTGTCAAGTCAATTATATTTTTAGATAGGTACTATATAATTATTATTTAGACGTGAAATATTGAAATTGAATTGAGTTTGTAAAAAAATATAATGGTTTTATATTGTTTTTAGTATAAATTATTATTATGTTTTGAATTATAGTCATAATCACAAATAAGATTACTGTTACATAGTAAAATATATAGAATATAAAAACATTTTTAAGTTACAATAAATTATTTAAAACCACGGGTATGCCGATACAAGGTAAAAATATAAGTAATCGGTTCTAGTTGAAAAATGAGACTGAAGTATAATCCGTATGGAGCAATTGAAAGGAGCGTATAGGTTTTGCGAGCTTAATGTAAATTATTTAAGAGGAGTAAAAAGGAACGCATGCTGAGATGAGAGCAATTAATAATATGAAATTGAATGTCTCAAATTGAATAAATTAATAGGTAATAGCATAGTATTTATAAGTTTATAAATTTGGTTAATAAATCGCGGTTTTGTAAATTAGTTGTCTCTTACTTAACTATGAATAAACAGTATTTCAAATTGTATACACACATTGTCATAATCAATCATACTAAATATAATTATATTATCGTCTTATGTACTATTATATATTTACAAAGAATAAACGGTATAACTTCTGAGTATAATGGTCAATGAGTTCATAGATTGTATTAGGTCACTCTGTGTTCATTATTATTGTATTTATGGTATATTCTAATAATCAACCTGTTTAATTTTGTGAAATTAACATTAACATACTATGTTTATTTTACAACTCAATACTTAAATAATATTTCATTTTATTATTGTTACATATTTGATTAATTTACTTATTGTTTAATGTTTATAATTTGTATTTATTAATATTACAGACGTACCTATTTGTAACTAATCTTTAATACACCATATTTTATGACGAATATTACATTAATTTCAACCATTTTATTTTATAGTTTTATAGGCACAATATTATAAGTTCAACAAAATAAAATTTGAATTAATTCGTCACTACTAAAAATGGTAATACAATAATTATTTATAAGATTATTTTATGATGCATTTTTGTAGGCTCTAAAAAATAAATATAATAATTGAGTTTTAACGCACCGAGAAAAATGTTTTTTTTAGTTATCGTATGGCTGTTGGATTTTAATGTACCTGCCAGGATTTGATTTCCGTTCCTCTCTGTAATCATCCAAAAGCCAAATAAGCGTCAAAAATAATCATAAACCTTGATACTTTCAGATGAATATTTATTACTTTTAATTAACTTGCCCGTTTCATAAGCTAAAATCACTGTAAACAGACGACGAAATCGAACGAATTTCCGAGTGTTTACTTTGAGGAGGTTAAAATTTAATTTTTATTATTGTAAAAACCTATACGCAGACAATAATTAAACAACGTACATGTCTTCTTACAACGACAATATATACAATATACATGTATAATAATAATAATATAGTGTACGTTAAAATGTACTTAATTTCATCGACACAACATCGCGCAATTCAGAAGTTTGTAACTATATACCTAATCTTCAAGAAATAATATACTTATTACTTACGTGCAAACAAGTTAATATCATGTATGCATTTATAATACAATACAGAACACTTGCGTAGATATGCCGTTTGTGTTGTAATGATATTATAAACTCTCGCTGTGGAATTGCATACGTCATCATTATACATGGATGTATATTAATATTATTATAATGGTCATTTGATGAGGACTGAAAAATGTTTGTAATATTGTATCGGTTGTTTTTATGTACCGATAAAAATGTAATAATAAGCCTATTTCGCATCCTCTCGACAACAGTTTGATCGTTTGGTGTGTTTGTGTGTATAGTGTTTTATCTATTATTTTATGATTTGGACCAACGTAACTGGTGGAATGTGGTTGACGATTGTGCGGTTTTCTTTCCGGCCTTTTCCTTTCCACATATATTTAACTCAAACACACATTCACAGTATACCATAGTCGTATTTATATATATATATATTGTATACGTGCTTCTTCCCCTTTACATCGGAACAATAAGGTTGTGGTCGGTGGTAGTGGCGGTGGTGGTGGCAAAAACAACCGTACAAGAAAACTCTCCATCCGGACGCCATCTTTTTCCGACCGGAAGTCTACGTGTGTGTGTGCGTGCGTGTGTGTGTATGTGAGTGTGGGTGGGTAGGTAGTGGTGTTGGTGGAAAAGGCGGCAAAGCGTTGCGCACACAAAAGCACCTGAAAACGGGGTGACGGTAGAGAAAAGAAGAAAGTCTCCGCGTGGCCAACCCCATCGATTCTTTTTTATACATCCCCTTCGGCCACCACCACCCGCGGTCTTTTTTCTCCGCTTCTCTTTTTCTTTATCGCGTCTCTTGTACATCTCATCCGTCACCCGTAGCGATCAACCAAATTAAATACTCGCATTCAAAAGCCTTTTTTTTTTACCAAAACATTACCACTCCCCACGTGAACTTCGTCATTTATTCTACCCTTTCATGAATTAATGACTATATATTCTCGTCAATGATTTTGGGTTCAGGCTACCAAAGACTTTGTCAACGTAAAGGATTCACATAGATACACATATATATATATACATATAGCTAACATGGTACCTTTAGGTACTATTATAGTTGATATACTTATAAAAATATTTGTCGTTTATTATGTTTCTTTTTCAGACATAAAAATAAAAAAGTTTCAATTTCTAAAGATCTAAAGACTGTGTACTTAAATAAAATCTTTTTAACATATTTATATAAGACGCTTTTTTGTGGTACATATGTATATATATATATAAGGTTGCAATATGCATTTATGCATACTTAAATGTCTTTTGGTTTACAGACTGATTTATTTTCTACGTAATACGTCATAATAACTAAATTTTCTCGAATAAAAAGAAATCTTTTATTCTTTTTTGTGATTTATAGTATTTTTTTAGTTGTGTATTTAAAAATTTAAAAATTATTAAGAGCAGAATAATGCAGTGAAAATTATTTTTACCTCCAATTTAAGGTTATGACTTCCTATACATGTGTATAATTTATATATTTTGAATATAAATATTATTTATAAGTACAATTATTATAAATTACTTAACCAATATAACCATTATTTCTAAAGTAGCTTTTTTTTAAATATTCTCATCTGATAATATACAACTAAATATTATGATTTCTAATAAATGGGAGTAAAATACCAAAAATATTAATGATGAAAATAAAAATAAATTAATTTTTATGATATAATATTGTAATATATATAATACAATATATTGTTAACTTTTAACTATCATACTAATGAATCGATTTATTGTATGAATTAATGAAAACTTAATATAAGTTAGTTTTCCAGTTAATTTCACGAATTTTCAAACAATAATGAAGATTTTACAATTTTGATAAACTGCTAGAATGCATTTAATCTACTACCATAGCATATCTGGTATCTGTTGAACATATCTGTACCAAAATTGGAACTCATTAATTATACTCCTGAGAGTACTCATCTCTGCAGTACCTAGTAAACATTATATTATTATGTATTTTTGCAGTATCTTATTTTCATAGATAGATATATTGTTTATTTTGCAAAGTTTCGATAAAGAACTAGGTGTATTGATTTTTTTTTCTTTTGGTTTTATTAGGATTATCGTCAATTTATTATAATATATTACAGTTATGATGAAAATCAGTCATTATGATGATTTATCAAACAATAATAACAATTTAATTAGGCAAAGTTAAAAATGTACAAAAATAATTAAATGATTAAACATTACGGATCACTGAAATTAATTTACATATACACTTAAACGTTTATAAATAAGTGAAAATTCTGGCGTAAAAGTAACGATAAATGTAAACGAGACAGGTAAAAAATAAATTTTGTCTGGAATTATAACATTGCCTAAATCATACGTCAAAGACATAAATTTTTATTTATTATTTAATATAACCTGATATTGGCCGTATATCATTATTAAAAAATACTATGGTAATTTACATCATTGCCTAAAATATCATCATTGACGGTAACATAATACATAAAATGAGCACTATAATATACATGTATTATAATAATATAATGTTCTTACTTAAATTCGTCCGATCAATAAAGTGTCATAAAAAATAACAGATCTTCTCCATATCCTGTCCTTAACTGAGGAAACCTGATAATAATATTATACGAAATATAAGAACCTCGTTCACGTGAATTATTGGTGATATCATAGTTTTCTTTACACTTATAAAACAACTAACAACATAATGATTAATCAGTATATTTGGTAGGTGGTATATTATGAGATTAAGCACTCAGGGTTGAAAAATGAACAAATTTTCATATTTTTTTGAACAACATACTCGACGTGTAGAATTTATAACTATAATGTAGGGTCGGACGGCCGTTCAAATGGCTCAGGTTTAAATGGTGTGAAAAGGGATAAAAAAATAAAAAATTAAAAATAAAACTCAGCACGATGATGTAATTAACCGCATTCTTTCCCCTTACGTTAAAAAAAAAGATTGTTATTATTAATTTTTTTATTATTATTATACGTTGCTGTTAATTTCTATTTTTTTTTTTTTATTCCATTATCTCTTTGATACCTACCCTTGGCTACAATGTTGGTTTATTTTAATAAACATATGTTCGGCTTAACAATATTTTCCCTTTTTTTTAGTATAAATACAAACAAAACGTTATTTGAATGAATAACACGGTCCCAACAAATAATTTACTTTCATTTTTTTATGACCTTTTACTTTTAACACCCTTTTTTTAGATTCTGAACGGAGTGATGAATGTATTGATTTTACAATGATGTGTGTTTTTTTTTTTTGTGACTGTCGACAACATTTGGAGCAGTAAAAATGTTTCGATTTTTGACTTCAGCCCCTCTTTGAAAAGGAAATTGAATCTAGTTGGTACTTTGGGGAGTCAAAAGTTAAAAGTTTTCAATATTTTTTAAATGAGTCGGGAAAAACACTAAAAAAATGAGGGAAAACGGGATTTTTTACGCAAAACCAGTTTTCGACAAAATCGAATTTTTAATTTTGCTGTAACTCAAAAACTAAGCGATGTAGATACTTGAAATTTTCACCAAATGTTTATATTAGCGTTTTCCATACACAGTTAAATTTTCAAATAATTTTGACTTTTTTGAGCTAATTATAGACAATTGAAATTTTCAATTTTTCTAAGTATTTTTTTTTTAAATAACGATAAAAAATTTTTGACCGACCAGAAAATCTTGAAAATTTAATACAAGATTTCTTATAAGTTGTTCTTAAAGTGCTAAAAAAAATCCGAAATCGTTAGTCACAATTTTTTTTTATAAGTGCTTAAAGTTCGAATTTATACGAAATATGTCAATTTTGTGGTTGAAAAATCGTAAAAAATTTTTCTTTTATAACTAAGTTTTGAAAATTTGGTACAAGGTTCTCCATAAATTTTCCTTCAAATATCCGTAAAAAAACTCTACCGGATTCAGACAAAAAATTTTTATGAGTGTTTGAAATTTAAATTTTTACAAAACCGCATTAAATAACGGTTTATAGCCTCAAACGATTTTTGATATTTGTTGTTATTCAAATAGTATAAGTCGCAAATACTTGAAAATTTTACTAGTTATTTAGATTGCCATTTTCTTTATGTGATTTTATTTTCAAAATATTTTATCTATTTATAGGCAATTGAAATTTTCAATTTTTTTTTTTATTTTTTTTTTTTAATTTAATAAAAAATATATAGCTGGGACAAATTACTTGAAAATGTAATTGAAGGGTCCACATAAATTCTTCTATCTCTCATTCAAAAATTATAAAAATACATAGGCACAACTTTTTTTTTTAGTATTTGAAGATCAAATACTGACAAAAATTCATCAAAATCATGAATATTTTTCACTATTTGGTAGTTAACAATTTATAAATATTTTACAATCAAAAGCTAAGAATTGAAAATTTAATACTATGCTGTCCATAAGTTAAGCTTGGAATAATTATAAAAAAGTTTGAGGATTAATTTTTTTTTACTACGATAAGGACAACTTATAATAAACGTTGTATTAAATTTTAAAGATTTTTTGGATAGCTAAATTTTTTTTATCGGCATTTTAAGAAAAAAAACTTAGAAATATCGAAAATTTCAATTGTCTTTGTCTTTAAGTAGCTTAAAAAAGGTCAAAATACTTTGAATTTAACCGTAAATAGATAACCATAATATAAACATTTGGTGAAAATTTCAAGTATTTACAATGATTTTTTTATTATGAGATTACTTCTTATACTGTATTATAAAAGTATATTGATATTAGTTTTTACAAGTATTTTTATTAATACCATAAGTTACAACTAAAATCTAATATTAAAATCCACACGCTTTAAAATGTACACTTTTCTTTTTACAATGTAAGAAAATGACAGATGTTGAGCGTACGTATTTCAGGTACGTTTAAAAATGAAAGGATTGTCCTGTACATTGTAGATACATTATTCTCGACGCCACAACAAACAAAAAAACCAAAAAAAAAATGATAAAAAAAATTTTTCATTAGGCGAGAATCGAACCTCAGACATTTAATTACCTGCAGTTAATTAAAATTGATTAATTTGACATAAAACAGTCTAAAATAACCATTTTTTTTTTCTAAAACATGAACACACAATGTGAAAAAGAGATTATCGGTTCTAGACTAGTCAGCTCCTTTATACACAGGGATAGGCTGAACATAGTAATGTTACGCGCTAAATCTCTATATCAACGACGCCACAAGGACGTACAAGTGGTTAGCTATTTTTATAGGTATTTAAATTAAAAACACAATTTGTTTGTTCTCTTGGTGATGAATTAAATAATGATATATATATATATATATATATATATATATATATATATATATATATACATATGATGAACCCTGATTAAACTCAGTGGCGTAGCTAGGAATTTTAGTTGGGGTGGCATAATTTCAAAATTGTTCATAATAATCATGGATTATATTAAGTCAAATACACAAGTACATAGGTAATAATTAGTATTTAATTTTAGTAAATTAAAATAATAAAAGAAATAAAACAATATATATTATTTCGTAAACATTTGAACTTTAAATGCTTAGAAATAAATTTTGCAACTAACGATTTTTGATTTTTTTTTTTTACTACGATAAGGACAACTTATAATAAACATTGTATTAAATTTTAAAGATTTTTTGGATAGCATAATTTTTTTTATCGGCATTTTAAGAAAAAAAACTTAGAAATATCGAAAATTTCAATTGTCTTTGTCTATAAGTAGCTTAAAAAAGGTCAAAATACTTTGAATTTAACCGTAAATAGATAACCATAATATAAACATTTGGTGAAAATTTCAAGTATTTACAATGATTTTTTTATTATGAGATTACTTCTTATACTGTATTATAAAAGTATATTGATATTAGTTTTTACAA
Organism: Schizaphis graminum; assembly: GCA_020882235.1. Lineage (NCBI taxonomy): Eukaryota > Metazoa > Arthropoda > Insecta > Hemiptera > Aphididae > Schizaphis > Schizaphis graminum. The sequence continues at coordinate 84,996,048 of CM037032.1, read as the reverse complement.
GTTGAGTACGCATATATTTTTATTAATACCTTAATTTACAACTAAAAACTAATATTAAAATCCACACGCTTTAAAATGTACACTATTCTTTATTACAATGTAAGAAAATGACAGGTGTTGAGCGTACGTATTTCAGGTACGTGTAGAAATGAAACGATTGTCCTGTACATTGTAGATACATTATTCTCGACGCCACACAAAACATAGAACATTATAGTACGAGTGTAATGTTTATGATACCATAAAATAGAAACGAGAAACTAAAATATTCAAACTATATGTGTTATGAGCGATGGTGATATATTCTTCGTAGATAGAAAACAAGTCGTATGGAATTTAAAAAAAAGTAATTAGTTATTTAATACTTTAAGACGACATTATTTTGAATTTATTATTCGAGTATACAAATGAATTCAATTCACAAAACACATAAACTTGAACGTATTAAACCACGTGATAGACGTCAAGAAAATGAATCGAATATAATAATAATTGTTCAATAATATAATGTATAGGCAGGCAACTACTGGGATAATAACTGTAAGACCATAGAATAATTATCGTGAGAAATTTTCAAAAATGAAGTTTATTATTATATTATTAATTATTTCGTGCATTATTGTAAGCCAATTTATGTACAAATGTAGAGTAATTTGCATTAATAATTAAAAAATATATAAATAATTTAAATTCAAAAATTAAGAAAACCAAATTAAACGCGCATTAAAAACCATCGTATTATAGCTCATACAAGTAAAAATATTTTCACAAATAAGTAAAAAATGTTTCCATCATATAGCATTTTAGAGAGGAAGGTCGCGACCCACCCACTGTTTACGCGCCTGAATATCGATATAATGTCATAGGTGAATAGATATACCTACGTGCGCATTACAAACAGGAAGAGTCTGCGAATTACCCGACTTCATCGCGGGCGATCCAAATAGGCGCTTTGTGCGGTGTATCGAATACACGCGCGGCAAAGCGTCCTCGCCCGCGCACGCACACGGCGCGGCAGTCGTACCATACAATATATTATATTCCGGTGGCTGTAAATATGAATTATCTTTGTACACGCACATAACGACAGTCGTGTATGATAATAGTATAATAATAAGAATAATAATAATAATTATGATCATTGTTAGGTTGTTGTTGTATTAGCGGTAATAGCGGGCGCATAATATAATATTATATATAAAAGGACATCGCTCGACGAAATTTTCGAGTGCGCGGCTTGTACACTATTATTATTGTATATTATTATAATAATAATATATCATTTCGCGTATTACCACGTTTACGCGCGCGCGCGCGCGTGTGTGTGTGTATATGCAAAAAGTGCGCGTTTGTTTCGCACAGAAAATAAATGGCCCGGGCGGGGCGGATGCGTTCGCGGCAATGAGGAAACTCGTCGCGAGTGCAACGCGGCTTTTTGTCCACGACCGTTCGCTGTATTCCTCTACCGCCGCCACCGCCCCGGCCGCGTCGCGCTCGTGCAGCAGTATATAATATCGTTTTACTTCTTCAGTCGGTTCTCCTTTTTCCTTCCGGCGACGCGCTCAAATCGCTTTTCTATGGTAAACAACACTGTCTGGAAACTCGCGCGGCGACACAAAATATTCGCGCTTTGTGTGTTGTTCGTCGAGTGTCTGCCGTTGAAAAACGTCGTGTGGCGGCAGTGGCGAGCGCGAAATGTACGGCCGCGGTAGGCGCGCGGGGGGGACGGGACGATATTATCATCGGAGTCGGTGGCGGACTACGAGTGGTATAATATATTACTATTATGTGGTTTGGCGGAGAGTGGCGACGGGGAAGCAAGTCCTGCAGCGCAATATTATTCTTCGGGTCACATGCGCCGTCTTACGACTATTTAATGGATAACGGAAGATTTTAGTTTTGTTATTTTTTTTGCGCCACCCTAACTGCAGTAATTATAAACGAATAATAAATGATATTATATATATTATAATTATGACATAGGCGTTGCTGTGTGCGTAACGTACAAAGACGATTAACGTTTATAATATGACATTTATTATTAAACAATAAAATATATGTGTTGCGGTTGTATGGATAATATAATAATTTGATGGCCATGTACTCGTGCTGACTGGCTGTGTGAAGCAGTTTTGTCCGTACTTCCGTTGTACCTATTCGGTTAATTTCGATAGAAACTTTAAATCCAAATAATATGAATTTGATCATTGCAACACGGTGACGCGTAACAGCTTATCATCAACTACGAGGACCGCAATAAACCACAAAATAGTAATGTAAACACGTCAGCGGCGCTGCTACTACACTTTGCCGGTTCGTCGGTTAAATTATTTCCACACATTCGTTTTTAGAATGTTCGCGGTTAAACGTACATTTCCGTTGCATAATAATTATTCCTAAAATTAATTCCTTTTATAAAATATCGCGTGCGTGTAGTATTATTAAATAAGTTTTGTCGAAATCTGCAAAAGGAAAGGAAAAAAAATATCAAATGAAAGTTTTGTCGGTTTCAATCGCTTAACCAATATATTTTATGTTATACGCGTCTAACGTCGAAACGAATTTCGACGACGACGATATTGACTTTCCCGGGGACTGATGCCTTACACAATATTATATTATAACATGTTCATAGAATTCTGTATATTTCCGAGTGTAAGGCTACAAATACTGCACGTCACGTCAAAAATATTATGATTCGCGGTAAAACACGATTGGTCGGCTCGTCTGAATAACGTCGATTCGTCATATAGTCGTTTCAATTCCATTTGCGAGGACGTATCCGACTGTTTATTTACGTATATTATACATAAATACATATCAAAACGTGCGTGTAGCGTGCGGCGGGCGGCGGCTGTAGGCACTGTATCATCATTTCAGTCGCATATGGTTCGAGTCTCGGGAGCGACCGTTTGTCATTGTTTCGGTGGCGGCAGACGAGTGAAGGTTATATTATAAGAAAACGTGAACATTAATAAACTATATTCAGCAGAGACGGTGGCGGTAAATTTCATTTCGGGAAGCGTTTCTTAATTTAACCCCTCGAGCGTGCTGTGAGCGTGATGCCCGGGGTCGACGGGGACGGAGATACCCAAATAAATTCACCGGGCGAGAGCGGACGGTGCAACGACGCGATGGAGTTGCAGGACAAAGAGAATACGGAGAGGAGCGCGAGACGCTGCAGGTGGGGGAAAAGAAGGAATACGAGGGCAGAAGAGAAGTAAAACGAGAAGAAGTGCGTTCGTTCGCTGCTGCCGGGGCTTTTATTATTCTTTCCGTAAGTTCGAACGAAGAAAAACCCCCCGCCGTCACACCACCGGTCCAATCCTCTTTTTACTCGGGCGTTTCTCGTTTTTAATTTTCCCGCTCAGCCTAGCGGACATTTTGAAAGTTCTTAATATTTAGCAATGCTTGAAAACTCCTCCGCCGCCTTATCCCGCACCGCGATGATGATGGTCGTACACATGCTGCAGTGGCGGTATTCCCCGCGAGGATGTTGGCAAGACAGAAAAAGGAAAGAGGCGGTGGAGGTGGCGTGCGGATGTGGCGGTGGCCAAGATGATGGGTGTGCGGTGCGAAGCGAATCGCGGAAAAAGCGAGCAGCGACGGGCTAAAAGTAAAATGAGATACATTAATTATTCCGCGAGACGACGAACCGCCCGCCTCCGTTTACCCTAGCCCGCCATCCGTCGGTCCAGCTTTATATAATAATGTATAGTCGAGGAAAAACTTATTTCTGCGTTTTTAATAAATATTTTACAACGTTATTTCGAGCGTCGGAGGTCGAAAAGTGCGTCGTTTATCGCGTCGAGTTTGCGCGATTTATTCTATACCGCCGCCGCCGAGGGTTGAATACGGAATATTATAATATATTATACGATTCGCAGATGAACGCAATTTAGACACGGATGAACGCAATTTAGACACGTCGAGTATTATATTATAATCTATGGCCGTTTTTAGAATATATATATATTATAATATTATTACGTGGGCAATTTTAACGTGCCCAGAGAGACTCGTATTTTACTTACCCCGTTTTTTCTCTCTATAGTAATGCGTTTAAACGAAAATCGAGTAGTATTGCAGTATGCCCGTTTCATGGCACAGCAATAATATCCTTTCTTGCATGCTGGGCGTATTGATATGCTTTTCCAGCGGTTCGTTTGTCGACCGACGTTCAATAAAATACTATTATTTATTGGCAATATGCCAAACTATGTAGTCGTCGATATAATATATAATATTGTGTAATTTATATACTAGACCATATATTATTCTTTACATAATTTATATAATTTATATTCAACATCTATTCTATATTAAACGCAGTCGCTAACAAAAACACATAGGTATTTGTGGTAAAATATTATATTATGGTTCGATTACACGGTCTTATTATCAATTCTCTCGTCACGCTATGTCTACTGAAACAACTACAATTTGTCTCACAAAGACATTATTTTAAATAATTTTTATTGGATTTAATTTTAATATTTTTTGAAAAAATATACTTACTTAGAACTTATACTTAATGAGGACTTGGCATAGTTTTAAAGGATTTAAATCCTCCTAACAACTCCTTTTATTTGCTCCAATGTTTATTGGTAAGTCGGCTATAATATGATATATAATCGGATAAATAATGTATATGACGCACTATCAAAGGTTAACCCGAAGGTTTAATGAAAGCTCTTGCATAAACAAATTTTTTTCTGTGGCAGGGCGTGGTTTTAATATATCCTTGTTGAGAACACTAACCGAGTGTAAAGTACTTTTCAATCGTCAACTTAAACTTTACTGGACGCGATCCAAAAGTTCTCTTTGGGAACAAAAGGATTTAGATATTTTATCTTAAGTTTCGGTTCATTGCGTCATGAAATACTCGTATCTTTCAATTTCTCCGATTGAATGTTTCCTTTTTTTTTTCTTTTAGCTTTTAAACGGAGCGATGAATATATATCGATTCTACAATGTTGTGTTTTTTATTTACGCTTTAAAAAAATAAAAATATCTACGTTTTAAGTATGATGTATGTGTTAAATGTATGGTATATTTAAAAATGTAACCAAACATTACATAATTTATTTATTATAAAATATAAACCAAATAGACAATATTTAATTTAAGAGTATTAAGACAATTTTTAACAGCGTTATTTGTGGTACACCAATAAATGCATTAAACTCCTACACCTGCGAATGCATTAAATTCACAATGCGTATTACTAATTACATAAATATATAATAACGCTGACATTATAATGGTTCAATAACTCAAAGATTAATTTAAAACGATACCATTGTATATCAAACACGAAACAATATTCTTGGCAATATATTTACATAATTTAATAACTCGAGTACATATACCTATATACTGTAGTATTTGTATTATAGATTTTACCTCTGTCGCCAAAGTATAAATTTAATACAATATCATTAATGTGTTTATTTTTTTTATTATTCTGTTATTTTATATCACGTTTGTAACGAAATTGTATTCAAATAATATTAATCTTTTAATAATAATCGAAAGACATGATTATGGTTTGTGACGATTATTATTTTTCAGCATTATTATGTATTGATAATTGTTTTGAGTTTATTTTAATGGCTTTTATAGAACGAATCAAATCTTATAATATGTATAGTATATGTTCCTATATAGTTTATTATATAATAATATGTACTCAATTTTACTGAGCCATCATACAAATATTATACAAAACTCCTGCGCCTCTACGGACTACGGTGAGTACTCACACCTATAGTAGTGTTTTAAATTTAAAGTGACAATAAATGATTAAAAACGTTGAACGTTTTTATTCGCGATAAAACATCTAAAAATATATCATTATATTTTTATATATATACCTAACTATACAATCCATATAAAATTATATTGTATTATATTTTACTGTTTATCGATGTGCAAACTCAAACGAGCCACGATAACATAATATTACGAGTATATTATGTAGGTAATAATAATTATTTCAATCGTTTAAATATAATTTTATTTCACCAAGTTCCAGCACCGCCGCGTGCATTATTTGGAAGCATTTCCCCGTACACTACCCTACGTCCTGCTGTATACCGGTCGGCGGTGTCGGTGGTCACTCGTCAATCGGAAAACCCCATCGAATGCGAATACGACGAACGCGGTCCGGTATATCGGCTTTGGCCGTCATCGAAAATAGTCGAGAGGTCGGAGAGGTCGGGGTTCGGAGTGACTTTTGAATTCGACGCCAACGACAATAAAACGCGCGTCAAATAATATAATATAATTGTGTGCGACCTATAAGCTAGGGGCAGTGATTTGAGGGGGAGAGGTGGTGCGAATCGACCGAAAAATCGGAAATAACGGTTAGAGAGGCAGCGGTGGAGATTGTGGTGGTGGTGGTGGTGGTACTAGATGTCATTATAATAATGAAACTGTTCCGAACCGTTTCGCTCGTGCGTTATATGTGTATAAATCAAACCGTGTGCGCGGTGATCAGTCGGTGTGTGGGCGGGGGCGTGACGCCACTCAGTTTTTGCCACTTTTTGGTCGCGCGATTCTTCTATTTGGCGGCGGCGGCACATTAATAATTACACAAACCGTTATATATATATATATATAAATTTACCTACATACGTGTGCGCGAGCGTGTGTTTGTGTGTGTGTATAGACACACGAACGGCACATAATGAATTGAAAACGTCAAACCACTGTTTTTTGATTAATATCACCGCGCGTCGTTCGCGTTTTAATTACATATCGTCAAAAAACACAATGCGCAAACAAAATCCAATTGTTGATGTGTATCGATGACCTTTTTTGCAGCGCATACGCGAGATATAGGTGAATATATAATATATATATATATATATATGATGGTGTTATCGTCCACCGGGATATATCTATATAATGTAGGTATGTGTCGGCGGCAGCAGGTGATGTGGGTGGTAGACATAGGCGCAAATTGGGGGGGGGGCGGTAGTCCAAACTGCGTACCGTCGACGGGCCGATCGTTTGCGTTTGGTTTATACTCACGTCGAGACGAGACATCGCACAACAATAACCGTATTATATAGTAAACGTATATACGCCGAGTGGTGTTGTTTGGTATATGTTTGCTGATTTTTTTTCGCGTTTGGCTGACGTGTACACAGTATAATAGTGTTATCCCCAAAATTATATCATCACGCGTGCTTTACGAACACGTCTTTACGTATTGGCCATAGCGGGCCGGCAGAGAAGTTCGACAAATCGCATAGAAACTATAGAGATATTATATCGCGGGTGTGATGTTTTTGTCACGATGTAAGTTATAAAATAATAAGACTAACAAAAACAGTAACTAAACTTACAGACGCCGAACCCATTTTAAACGATACACCTAATTTCTTCCTAAAGGATACCAAACTTCATTAACAATGGCTTTTCAAATGCAATATTACTACCGTTTTATAATAATATTTTAACTTAAAAGACACCTCGCTCCGCTATATACGCATATAACAGACGGAATAAACGTATCGTATACATCGAATTATTCTTACGAAGAAATATCAAGATTTTACTAAAGTAGGTATATATAACTATGTAAATAAATCGCATTATTATTGCATTATTGTACATGTATATATTTTATAATTTGAAACGATTATGGTAGGTACACGATTTTAGTATTTTGATCGTATACCTCAAAAATAACACGAACAATGCTCGGATACTTTAACATAATAATATTGTATTAATGCACGCATTATTTGACGGGGTATGATTAAAAATACTGTATAGTAATCAATAGAAACTGAACAAAATTCCCAGAATAAGACTATAAAGCCGAACACAATATTTTGAATATTTTAGATTTATCTGAACTGTCCATGAACGGAAACGCTCATTATATATAACCATATCGGAATGTTCTATTACTACTCGCAAATCTTTGCAGGGTTCTGAGCTTTTATCAAACTAGTCGAGGGTTAGGTTAGGTTACTACTTTGAATATATTTAGAATTCCTAATTTATTTTTAGCGTTTAAATACAATATTAAAATAAATTCTTTTTATACAAAAATGTATCCTCTATAATGAAAATATGCGATATATTATAAAATATTATACTCCATACACACGGCGTGTTTTGATAATATAATATTGGTAACGGTAAGTATTTCGATATTAATTTACGTAATAGGTATGTTTGCGATTTTATTTTATATTTGAGATATTTTATCATCTATTACTACGTGATGGTATATAGTTGTCGTTATTTTACAAAGTAAATAATAATTATACTAAAAAAACAATATAATACGGGTTTGTAGTAGCACGACCAGGTCTGTACACTATACCTACATATATATTTAAACGTTGATATTGTTTAAATATTGCAGTGGTGCCGGAGCAGTTTGAAAACAAAACGCTTTTACCGCAAAAAGGTTGAAAAAAGATTTTAACACGAAAATAACACGTTAAAAAATACAGGACACTAGGGGTAAAAAAAGGTTTACAATATGCCCTTGATGACACCCGCGGTTAAGGGTATGTATAAGTTACAAGTGGTATAGGCGTGTCGTTTGCGTACATACGCGACTACCGAGTCTTCCGATGTAAAAAAAAACATGCGATATTATGTTTTGGTAGAGTTTTTAACGATGTCCCAAAGTCCCTTATCGCGAAAGTGTTGGGGAAAAAACAGCTTTTCTGTTTCAAAAGTGTCCTTCCGTTTTTTTTATTCGTATTTACTCGTACTACGTATGCGCATATATATATACATGCGTTTGTGTATAGTGTGGGTGGTTTTTTTATCTTTCCCTTAACCACGTGATATTAACTTTTTGTAATTAACGGGTACGAGGAAAAAGTTAGTCGTGGAGACATTAAAAGTTTAATTAAGTCGAACGTGTGCATGTGGTGTTTTTTTCAAGCGATAAAAACATAATAAACAAAAAAGTCTTCGAAGGTCTGTTTACATTGTACACTCGTAACTTAGCCTCAAAATAATAATTACCTACCTATTTAATATTTGTGGTAGTTAAGCTGTATGTAACATGTTCATAAATTGTTTACAATATTTTACTTTCTATTTCAAGCAAGTATGAATATGTAAAATATTCATTTTTAAAAATACTCATTACTTTAGCTAAAAATTAAAATATTATAGTAAAAACATATATTACCTACGTTTATTTATTGTTTTTGTCTACTTAAAATAATCTATGATAATTTACGTCGTTTTTATGCAGATATAATAATAACAGCTATAAGGGATGACAGAAAATTTTCATTTATAATACATTATAATATATAAACGACAATATAGAAAGTGGTATATTTATATATTATATTAATTGAAAAAAACCAATATTGTGGTTTGAGTAAAATTATCTTACATAACTTTAAGATTAATAGACTATATAAGCGATTGGGGTTTTCTGAATTAATTGGATGCATTATTTTTTCTATTGGGTAATTAAACCTGTAGTTAATTTTACGAGTTCTGATTTTAAATGTATATATATTTTGGGTCTGAAATCTAGATGAATAAAATGTGACTCTGTTCAATAAACGAGTAGCATCAATTTTACCTCAGACTAAATATTTAATGAAACCGGTGTGTACCTATAGAAAAGTTGATTAATTTTTAAAATACAAGTCATAGCCAGTAAAAGAAGTAGTAGACCATTTTTGAATCGTTTCATCTCACTGAATGTCTGTATGAGTATATTGGGAACCATATACTAGATTCCATCATCTTACTAACCAGGTATATAAATCTAGAACTTGGTCGAAGTCTATATGAGTCTTATTAGTCCTATGTCCATTGTCCATTCTTAATTTCTTATGCCCAAATATAAAACACGTCCAAAACACATATAATTTAGAAAATACCTTTGCCCTTTCTATAGGATAATATCTGAGGGAAAAATTACCCCCTTTACTCCGACTTCCTTAATTTCACAGTATAATATGGTAGCATATAACCATATATTATATATATTATACATGTATCAGTATATTGAGTATATAAAATTAATATTATATGCCATATTATTGTATTTATATTGATGAAGTGGTATAAAAACTTGTACAGTGCATCTATCATTGTTAACCAAAAAAAAAAAAAAAATGATTACTAAAATAAAATATTTTTTTCTTTAGAATAATAAATTGACTAAATTATGCAAAAATAGTAAAGGCGAGATTGCACAATATAATCAATTTTGGCTATAACCATTAATTTATCACTATTTTGTTCATTTGATTCGTCGTTTCACGAAGTTATTGAGTTCTGTATAACACTTATAAAGTTATAAATTATAATAATATAATATATAAAAATATGAAATGATTAAGTGTACCTATATGGCTATATAATATCACTGCTATAATAATAAATAAGATGAGTAAATTGTTTAAAATAATATTTTAACTGCATGTTATTATTAAAGGACATTTTTATGAAATTCACAGGTAGATAATTATAATATAATGTCATACTCTTACGTTATAGATGTATAGTTTATACTACTCGAATAGCACAAATGAGCTCATTGTTGTATAATAAAAAGCTATGTACAAATAACATTTAAAGATTTATTTGAGTAAAATAATTCGATTCTTGTATCTAGTCTATATGACTCATTTATCTGTATTGACTTTTAAGTTTGTAAAATAATAAGTTATTTTCCTATGAACAATGTATTCACTTATTGTGGTATTGGTAATTATCCAATAACGGAACATTATAGATATTATACGTTAAGGGCGTCCTTAGAGAGGGGAAAAATGGAGAAGTCACCCCTACCATGGGTTTTCTTTCCTTTAAATGTTCGTAATTTATATCACACTATGTAAACTACCCGCTTATGTGCATTTGTTTGTTAATATATTATATTGTATAATATATTCACGTGTGTATATTATTTTATACCTAATGTGTGAAATTCGCTCCCCCCCCCCCGTATAAATGGGTCTAGCCGTCTAGGGACGTTATCGTTATACGAGATAAATCGATGAGCGCAGTTTTATATTAGAGTGTACATAGGACGTGGGTGTACGTGTACTATACTAGACTGTATAAATACATTATATAATATCACGACGAGGTGTGAGGTAGGTGCCTTGCAGTAGCACACTACTCACTGCATAAACAATATGTTCCGACCAGTCGTCGTCAGGTTTTTGGATTTTTAACCAAACACAGCCATGTACTCGGCAAAGTTTCTCAGCCGTATATACTCGTATAGGTGGGTACATTGTACGTGAGGCGCGAAAAATAAAGGAATTGCAGCGAACGCTTTTCTCTAACAGCGCGATCGTCCGCCCGCAAAGTCTGGCGGTGGATATAAAGTTTAAAATTTCTCATTTCTATACTTTTGTGCTTTTCCTGGAAACGTATAATATTATAGGACGTTATTATAAGACTCGCGTTTCGCCACATGTTACACGTCATATATATATATATATATATATATATATATATATTATAGTGGTACACGCTTTATGTGTATAATATATACACTATATATGCTCTTGTGACTTGCAAGAAATGCGTAAATCGGAAGAAAACATATTTTCGTGTCTTTTTCGACGCGATCGTAATTTATTCCGAAATAACTATAATATTAAAAGTACGCGGTGTATCAGTATCAGTGGATATAATATTATAATATATAGTCCACCGCAACACACATGTCAACGTTCAAAACGAGTTTCGTATAAACTTCTCTGCCACATGTGGCTTATCGGCTCGGATAAATTGTTCACTCACTTTTTTATCGGCTCAAATTTTTGTGCTCGTAGTTCGTATATAGCAGGGGCAGCCAAACTTTTTTTGGCCGAGATCTACTAAAAATATACTTCGCCTTTGAGGATTGACTTCCATAAAAAACTTAACCACCATGATTAATTTTCGTGTACGTATAGCCTAAAAATAAATTCTAATACGATCGACTTTGAAATCGCTTATTGTGATCGACCGTCTGGCCGTCCTTGGTATATAGTGTGTGTACGGTATGTGCAGTGTTTGACGTTAATAATCACATTCGGACAATGACACACACGCAACGCCCGCGAAGTTTACCAATTTCTGGTTCTGTCGACGCCCCACCATCACGTCGCGAGCCATAATTTCACACGTGAACACGAAAGATTCTTTTCGACAAACAACAATACTACGACGACGACGACAATAATAATAATAATAATAATAATAATAATAATAATACGAGTTATCGTCGGCGGATTAATATACTGTACGTACGTTCTACTTGGAAAATTTTGTCACACTCTGTCGGCGCGCAAACTTCTTTCCGCGCCGCGCGCCGCCGCCACCGTTACCCATACGGTATAATAATATGTATACTTATATAGTTGTATTATTATGTAAACGCGTAATACTTGTATGTGCTCAACAGTATATTATAATACACGCGCACTGTATACGAACTTTTCCGCCGCCGCGGCAATATAAACACCACGCGCGCGGCCGTATGCGAAACCGACTTATGCACCGCACGCGAGTTTAACCGCGTGTACGGTCATTATATTATAATATAATAATAACAATAATAACGGTTATAATGATAATAATAATAACAATAAAATAATGGTAACAACAATGATGATAACGTATTATACACAGCTCGTGTTTTCGCGGCGATAGGTTTTCTTCGCGGCGGCGTGTGTGATCCGACTCGTTAATGACATAATAATAATATCGTTAACACGACTAAGTCGACCGACTGCTACGACCGCATTACCGCATTACTATATATTATTATGTATACGTCATATTGCTGTGTATACGACGTGTATACTTACTACATGTACCGACTATAATGTAATGCTAAAAAACACATACGAGTGGCGGTTAAAGCTCACACGCCGAAACGGGTTCGAGTGAGACGACCCGTATTATGTTTTATAATAATAATAATAATATCGTATTAACGTCGCGCTCGTCCGAAGGCATCACCGAATCGTGCCCGTGATAGCTCATAGCATAAAAAAAAAATAGTACGACGATGTGTTGATATCGTGATGTCGTTATAATGTTTTATTTTACCACATCACCAAGTATACGTTCCGATCTAATATCGTAGTTATCGTATTCAATCGGACGTCGAGTTCGATTTCAGTGTACCCAGTGTATCTATATATTACTCTGTTTAAACGTATACCTATAATAATAGTAGGTATGTACTTATAATATTATAGTGTGTGCTTCCGATACTCGTCTAATAATATTTATATTCGGCCCTCCGCCCCCCCCCTATATTTACGCATCGCGATATAATATAATTCATTGTATAACACTCAAACTTAATAATACTCTTAACCGAAAAATGAAGAGTCGACGAGAACAGTTTTTTATTAGCCATTGAAGTTCATCATAACTATTGTGTTAACTATAATTTAAGTTAAATTTGACGTCTGATTTTATTCGTCTTAAATTAGTTGAACGAGTTTAATTTTTTTTAACGTAGTTTTAAATGTTGGCATTGTTGTATTGAACAATAATATTAATTTAATCGTTTATAACTATAGAATACAAGTTAATTTAGAAAAATATGAGTACCTATACTAAAACTATGATTTGTAAACTATTCGTAAAAGTAGTACAACGAATAATAATAAATAACAACAACTGAAAAATAGGTATACAGTGTGATTCTTTTATCAAACAACTCTCATTATATCAAAAACATGAATACTTTTTGAAATAATGAGTTTTGTTTGATAAAAGAATCACCTTGTATAATATACATAAATCAGTTATAATGTATTTTATTTAAACAAAACAATACTTATTAATTATTATAACAATAAATTTAGGAAAGTCGACAATTGAGCATACGATTGATTTCAACAATAATTAATAAAAACTAATACTAATATCTATTAAATATAATACCACATATTCCCACATATTATACCATATTGAATAACACATAAAAGCTAAGTTAAATTTATATAAATACCTGATAAATTTCTTACTTAATTTCAAGGAATTTGATTTTTTTCTGTAGATAGTTCATAATAATACTATACTTACTATGTATGTCGTGTATAATTTTATTTATAAAACTGTCATTCGTCGGTAAATTATGCTAATTTTTTAATTTAAATTTTCTATATTATTATCCAAATAGATTTAGCGTTTATGTTTGGTAACATTTGTGTGAAATTGCATTTCATATATTAATTTCCCTACATGAAATATTTTATAATGTTGCATTATATTAAAATATTATTATATTTGTTTGCATTTGTTTTTATTTTCAAATGTATAAACTAACCATTAGCAATAACTAATGGTAATATATACTAGGCAGGTATATTATTGATATAATATAAATATATAAATAATATAAATAATATAATATTATTACTCATAAAATGTAGAACACAATCAAAATAGTAATGGTATTTTTTGTTCTCGTGTAGTATGTTACCTACCACCACTTCATAAGCATACTACACTTTAGTACGGGAGTGGTGAACCTTTTTAGGGTCAAGTGCAAAATTTTCCCAATCAAGGTTTTGAAAATTTTTCAGGATAAAAATAAAGTTACAAATTTAATATATATATATATATTATATATATAATTATTTTATTAAGTAGGCAATTTTTTTTTTTTAATTATAATTTAGTATAGGTATGTTAATACCAAAAAAACTATACACAAGTAGTATGTTAAATTACTACGAACTTATTGATTACAGTTTATCAAACTAAAACGTACTTGATATATTCATCAGCATCATCATCATTCTCAAGTATTTTATGATATTTTTATTTTTTATATCTTATAAATTATAACATATTATTTTTACATTATCCCAGAAAACGTCTAATAAATCGTTTCATATACTTATTTATGGACCATCTTCTTTTAATTGACGGTCTAAAAAAGTCTGACACCCTTCAGTTTTTAGCATTGAATTATATATTATATTATTTCAAAGTAAAAACAATTTATATACGATATATACAATATACAATCATGTAATGCTCGTATATATAAAGTAAAATGCACAGCTAAAAATAAATACGCAAACATAGACTAAAACAATATATATACTTGAGTAAGTTATATTGAATCTTTGTGGATGTTTATCAGTTCTTACAATAGCTATTTAGTTATAATATACAACGTTGCTATGTTATTTAACTTATAAATAAAGGCAAAGGTACTTTATCGTAATAAAATGAAATAAAAATTCCTACGGTAGGTAGCATACTAAAAGCGAGTACTGTATTTTTTTTCAATCTTTAATAATAATTTAATCAATAATTAGAAGTTTCTGTTTTTAATTTTTGCTGAATCACTCTCTTATGGCTCTACGCAGTACACATTTATTTATTAGATAATATATGTTAGGAGGAAAATCCCAATTATACGGAAACTCAGTTATTTTAACTAGCAAGGAAAAGGTGTAAATACCTAATGCAGTTGTAAAATGAGCTTGGAAAGTAATAGATCATTTCCTGTAAAGCGGCGATCAGTTTAACTATGGACTAGGTATAGATTAAATAATACAAACCAAATTATTGTAACTATAACTCATTAAAAGACGGGGCATAGGATACTATTACTAAGTATAAACTAAGGAAGCATATTGAAAGTACATTCTAGTACACACACTATTATAGTTCAATTATGTGCTATTCATAAACATTGGTATGTAAGTTCTAAACTACAGAATCCATATTCAATTCAAAGTTTGAAGAGAGAACACCAAAGTCAAAAATAAGTATTGACAAAAAAAACTATTTTTTTTTTATAAAAATTTATTTCTTATTATATAATGTATTTTTTTACTGTAAGTGCTATTAAATAAATTGAAAATAAAAATCTCACAGTATATAATTATATAGCCTGCAATTTAAGTGTTAATATAATATCGGTGAAACCTATTTTACAAACTAATATTTTTGATCTACTGAACTATATTCGAATATCGATCAAATATCGTTTTTAATATTTTACTCGTTACAAGACAAACGTAATACACAAGTTTTGTATGTATTATTTGACTAATAATAACTATTAGTTATCAAGATGGTACTCTACATATATAGAACAAAAGAAATACCTTTTATGTGTAATATCTAATATTATAATTTATTTCCAAAAACATTTCATAAATAAAAAATAATAATAATAATAATATAAAATATAAATCGTCTTCAGCTACGACTATTATTGTAACAACTTATGGTTACTATATGTTTATTATATTATTATTAATGTTTATTAATATCGTTATTTTAAATTAATATTCACAATGAAGACATATCTGCACTGGAATGCCTTTTTTTTTCTGTTCTTTAAATGTCATTATTTATTTTTATCACTTACGCTTATTGTTCTAATTGTAATAGATGGCATAATATAGAATTTTGAAAAAAATATTTAGAATTTTACTTGGAAATCGTATTCAGTTTGTATAAAAGTATTATACGCATACCAAACACCCACACCCACACACAAAACACGCATGTATTATGTATAGGTACATAATATACAAATCGATATGTAATCAAAATATATCTTTTATAATTTTATTGTCAAAATATGTTCAGATGTCCACGACCTCATTATTCATCAAACGATTATAAGTAGGTTCGCTAAATTGCTCATCGGATCCCGACAGCACTGTCTGTATTTAAAGTGTATTTTAGGTGTTGCGCTCATTTAATACAAGTACATTATTGCGTAAAGTTATGAGTGGCATTTAAACAATGCGACAAAAATAATTATAAGATGTCTAAACGATTTATCATGATAAGAAATTTTGAAAATTTAGTTTTTAGTATTAGTTATTAAATAACCAATGTTATATACTTATATCCAACATTTATGTTCCTAAGTCGACTACCTATATTTTCTTATAATAAACTAAATAATATGTAGAGCTATATTTAGAGCTATATTATACTTGTACTAAATAGGTAAATATTATCTTATTGGTTTCCTAAATTGTTATTATTATTATTATTATTATTGACAAATGCTTAGCTTATAAGCAAACTCAAAAAATTAATTTTTTTTTTACCTGTGTTAAAAATACGATGTCTACCTGACCTACAATATTATGTACCTACCAAAATCAATAAAAATAATTATCTGATGCATGTAAAAAGTAAAGAGTGGATCTCAATTACTAAGTTTAAATTTTCTAAATTTTAACTTTAGCATCATAGATTATAACTATAAAAAATTTATCGATTTATTTTTATGCCTTACCTATTATATTGTTTCTATAAAGTCGATAAGAATCTTGATAATATTGTTAATTATTTTTTATATATTTATAATATATTATAATAATATAATATATAGATGGGTTAATTGGTACAACATTCGAACTAATTAGCAGGTATTATGTAATTATGTTCCACATAAATATTACAATATGTCAATATTTTTGTGGTACCTACCTTTTCATGAGAAATAAATAAATGAATTTTACAAGTAACTTACTGCCCTCTGTCGGAGAACCCTATATGATGGGGTCTACTGCAGAAGGGGATCAAATCGTTTTGAAATAAAAATGATGCGTTGAATACAGAAACTAAGGAACAATACATTTCATGTCGGCAACTAAAAACAGAAACAATGCTTTTTACATTCTTAATCATTATCATTCGGTAAACAAAAATATTTCTTGAGGTACCGAAAAAATAATTATGTTTATAATAATATTTTAATAATCTAAAATAAGTAGATATTTTTCTTAATTAATCCAAGATGATTGTAAACAGAAGAATTTTAAAAAAAGTGACATAATATTATATTAAAATTCTTCTTGATAATACCTATTTTTATTGTAGAAATACCTAAATATATTTATTGATTTATTATAAAACAATAAAACAATAATATTTTAATATATTCATACATTTTTATTATAATTTTGAAAATAGTAATTTTTTTATGGTTTTTTATTTATCCGTACTAAATTAATAAGAAAGTTATTTTTACCAGAAACAAGACGTAGGTATTACAAAACTGCTTACTTAGGTATTAAGTATTGAAACCAAATACTCTATAAAATTATTGACTTTCGTAGAATCTATAAAACTAAAGCAATATTTTGATATACCTATAGGGTATTTCACTAAGTGTACACATGATTACTTTTCTTTGAAAATATTTTTTATAGGTATTATTTAATAAATAATATTTAAATTTAACATTTTGTTATTAATTGTTAAGTGGATAATTTAGAATATAAATATTTGTGTACTTATTTATATAGTACCTAAGTTGAAATTAGAATGTTATTTTTCCGATTTAATGTATATTACCTAATAACTATACGTACTAACGATGCTAGTCTTTTTATAATATTTTTATGTACCTACAATATATACTAGTACTTAAGTATTTATTATAAATAATAATAAATAACAATGGGGTATTATAATTCTTAGTAGGTACATATACATAGTAACATAACTCAATAATTATGCATTCCATTTTTTTTTAGAAACATAAAAAAAATCTTTTGCTTAAAAATGTACAGTAAAAAATGTGATTTTTATTTTAAAAAAGAAGTTTATATCACCATTCGTCACAGTAAACTTATAAGCATAATAAATATATAAGTAATTAAAATATTGGTCCTTAATATTATATTTAAAAATTTCATAGTCAGAATTTGAATAAATACATTATTGAATTGGTGATGACTGATGAGCATAGGTACTTGGAGATTCAATTTGTGTAGCTACTGTATATTCTATAGCTACATAAATAGTAAATATGTGTGACTATCTGTGGCATACTTTAATATTATAGTATAATTATATGTAAAACTACTTATACTAGTTATGATTTCTAACTGGCCTATAATATTTACTCTAACGAATTTTCACGGATGGTTTTACACTAACACAAATAAAATAATATTTAATAAAATAACTTATAGATAAATATTAATCTGGCTTGCTTAAAAAATGAAGTAATAAATACAAAATATAATGTAGTAAGACGTATGTGTGTGTCTGGAGCGAGCGTGAAAAAATATAAATTTAATTTTCATATAGGTATCTAAACAGTAATATCGTATTTATTGAATTTTGTATGAGTTAGTAAACTGTGATTAAATGTCAGCGGTCTTTGTGCGTCTTAATTTTATTGATAGTTCTTAGTTTAATCTGCCCGATAGTATTTCTGTGAACATCAATGAACACTTAGTCTATATACAACATTAAGCGGTAAAACGTAAACGTAAACGTATACATAATATTATATAATTATATAATATTGTACATATATATGAATTGCATGTAAATAGTAAATAGCTAGGTAGCTCAATTTAGGATTCTAGGTCAAAATATTCAAGAACAAAATAAAAATATCTAAAATTTAAGTTAAAATGTTAAATAATTCAATTACGTAGATTAGTAGATAACTCTATAGGTACTTTCTAATAAAAATTAGCTCAAATATTAAATTATAAGACTTCAAGCATAGAACAATTTTTTAGAAATAGAAAGTAATATGTACACAGATTTTGTGAGCTGATTTTGTTCATGTATTTGTATGTTTATGGTACATTTGTATTGTCTCGGGCAAATATCTCTCCTTAATCTGCTTACAGTTCAGCTTTTTATTTTTGTTGAAAGTTATAATAATAATTATATATCGTAAAATATTATTATTAAAGCACACTAAGCTCACAATACGTCACGCTATAATATATCGTATCTATGTGTATCTTATCGTTTACATAGGTAACTGATAAGTGTGAGTGACTTTATCGATTATTGTAATTATATATGTCTAGGTTATTTTGCCAAGAAAAATTGAAAAGTAATAATAATACAAATATATCAATTTTATATGATTATTATTTATTAGATTTTGTTCTATTGTACTCAATGAGGTTAGGAAGTATATTTTGTTAATTATGATATTATTGCTATTAATATTAAAGTAATTTATTTAATATTAGTAATACCTCGTATCTACGTGACTAGGTTGAATTAATGTTAGAAGCTAATTTTATTAAAACATAAAGCGTTTATAAATTTGTATATTTTACCCGTGGATGTTCTGACCAACAACCATTATATTATTGACTACACAAAATATAAATTCATCATTGAGCATATATTATAGGTAAACAAATTATCAATTATATTATAATTATTATTAAAAATAATAAGACATTTTAATATGTTATCATTTATAATTTATAAGTATAAAAAATTGTATAACCAAAATGGAAAAATGTATTCAAATTAATTCAAATTAAACTTGAATTCAATGATAAATAATTCAAATAACATTCAAACAAGTGGAGACGGTGTAGTATCATCTACTATTTTTAAGGACATTTTTTAATATTAATAACTACAATCGAATCTAAAAGTGAAAAACTCAAAATGTCTGTACAATGGTAAAAAGGAGCCTAGAAGATGCTAACATAAATACTTGATAAAAAATTCAAATACCTATTAAAGTTTAATACAATTGTATTTAATAATATTTTAGAACTATGTAACAAAATATAACTAAACTGATTTTGTCAATAACTAGTATTATACAAATATTAACAATTTTCCGTTTTTTTTAAACCATTGTGTATAAGTAACAAGCGAATACCTACTCGCAATTTTTTATTTCATTTTTGTTTGTGTGCTTCTTAAGCTTGGGAGCGG
Source organism: Schizaphis graminum (assembly GCA_020882235.1). NCBI lineage: Eukaryota > Metazoa > Arthropoda > Insecta > Hemiptera > Aphididae > Schizaphis > Schizaphis graminum. Next base: position 84,975,369 of record CM037032.1, on the reverse strand, counting down.
AAACTGTCACTGGCAAATAATATAATACATACATTCTTTTACTATAAATGTATCACGATACAAGTTTTAAGATATTATTATATAAATTTATTAATTAAACAAAATTATCTAATATTTTGGTTTCTTTATTGTTGGTACATAATAATATAGGGTTAATAAGTTATTAAAATGAACCTTTGTTTTTTATTTATATATACTTATTTTGATTTTATATTCGTTGAATTAAAATTTAGTTTTTCAATTATCCAATTATCATATCATCAATATAACATGTTGATATTTTGTTAATAATATAAAAATAATTTTTATAATATACTAAATATTTCAGTAATTATTTCAAGCTACTGTTTATTTTGGTATACTCAGTGGCATTTAAAAGATAAAAATTTTAAATATTCAATTAAATAATATAAATTTAAATAAATGGTGACTCACTGGATGCTCTAAATGTTATTTGATTAAATAATGACCCTTTTAGTTTTTTTCTTTGTATCGGTATTTATTATTTTACCATAATTATTTATGAATATTTCTGTTAAACAAACACGTGATAATCTATAGAAATACGTTTAGACTGTACAGACAATTATGCCAAGTTCAACATTTAATCATAATATAACGATTTAATAAAGGTTTCTTCAGTATTTTATATTGTTTGTTCATTATATTTTTAAATGATGAATATAGAATACTATTATAAGCATGTAACTGAAATGTTATACAATTTCTAATTGCTTTCTTGTATAATAACTAAGAAACCTAACTAGGTAATATATTGACATAATTTATATTTTGGTATATTGTTTAATAAATAGAATAATTTAAAGGACAATATTAAAGCTTTCTGCATAAGAGTGATTTTTACTCTCAGTGATTATACAATAATTAGCATACATGCTTATAAACAATGTATGGAGGGGTACCGTGTCAACTTAAAAATAGGACTACAAACATTTTTAGGTGGACCAGACTTTTACATAACCAGGTTGCAAAAGTGACAGTAAAAAGATAGGGGGTCATTCCGTTTTTTTATATGGGATACAAAATAAATTTATTAAAATCCTACTATATGCATAGAGGCCATTTCTTTGTTCATGAACTTCTTTTTATTAAAATTTAGAAGTTGTTGGAACACTACTTACTTTCATGTATTTATATAGACCATGCCCGTTAAACATTTGGTTAAAACAATAAAATATTAAAATGGTTCAAAAAACGTAATTAAAAATTATATATTCTAACATTTAATAATTTATATGATATTCCCTAGCTATTTCACAAATTACTCTAATTTTGGTTGTAATTTTCGCAAGTATAAAATTAAAATTGGTGAATTGGTCAATACGTAGTACGTGGCTAAAGCTGCAGTCAATGTGTAATAAGTATCAGCTAGTGTTATCCTAAATGGCGCACCTATATAGGTATTATGTATAATATTCATAATATGATAAACTGTTATAATATATATCAATAGTGTAAAATACATCAATAGTTAAGTACTCGTGGCATCATAAATTTATAGTAAAATTATTTAACTAAAATTGATAATAATAAACATTAAGATATTTTTTATTAATTATAAAAATTAAATATTACCTTTACATATATAAGGTTAACCATTTATAATTTCGTTGCATTTAATCATTTTTAAAACACATTTATATACTTTTGTAATTGAATTACATTATTACCGTTTTTGGCATTTTATTTAAAATTCAATGTCATAAAGTATAATAACACATTTGCAGAAAATGTGTTCAATTTCTATTATTGTCAGATGAATAAAATACAACATTATTAAAATAATAATAACAGAATTTTTTTTTTTTTAATATCAAAGAAGTACTAGTTGAGATACAAAAACTAACTAACTAAATAAATACCAAACATATCGAAGGAAGTGTCTTCTTAAAACAAATTCAGCGAGGAGAATACGAGAGAAAATAAAAGGAACTGAACATTTTAATGAAAAAAAGTGTTTATGTAGTTATAAAAAAAAGAAAACAACAACAACTTCAATAAAATATATATTAAGATGTATATATTTTTTAAACCAATACACGCTAAAAATGTATTCTTAAAAATTTCAAAAAGGGCAATGTTGTCCATTTATTGTTAAACCAGTTCTCTAACCGGTGCCTGGTCGTGTGTATTATTGTATTATCTCTTTTTATATAATATGTATAATCAATTCTGAGCACGTGGATATATTTCGCGTCGAACTCGACAAACCTGTATTAATAGAAAGGGGATTTTATTGATAGGGTAAGGTACAATTGAAACTATGTGTACCATCTGCAAATTTCCATATTGAATAAATGATTATAATATAGCAGGGGTCGAATTGTAATTGAAAATACTTCGATAATACAAAATAAATCGATAGTACCTATAATATGTTATAATATGTTATTTATTGAATATTTTGTTTTCTAAATTAAACAAATAATAAATTATTATTATACAATAGGGTACCTATTAAACAAATAATCTAATAATGATCTAAAACTAGTTACAAAATACTAAATAATACAAACATTAAAGAAACTAAAATGTATAATTATTATTTTTTTTAATAATTGGTAATTATGGTTTATACGTTTTAACTTCGTAATCTGTGCAGCGTGTGTACGGGAAAAGGGTTATAATAATAAATGCTATTTTAAAATAGGAAACACTTGCTACGATTTTGTAAGATCTTGTTGAAAACTAATCCGCAACAACTCTTCTAATATTACATTTTGACATGCATTGCTTACAATATAAAGTTATGAGGCCGGAAGTGGAGGACTATTACCTTTCTTTGCCACCACCGTATGTTTCCATTACCTGGGGCCATTAATAAAATTTGACTAATTTGTTCAATATGAACTTTTCGCGTACTATATTGTGAAGCTATATCGGGATTGTGCAAATGTTCGTCAAGAAAATACATGGCAACAGTGAACGCTTTAAAATTGTAACACTCATTTATGATGTATGTGAATATACATATATAGATACCGTTATACACAATCCTTATCATCTATATCGCTCAATACGAAAATTGTATCCTATAAAATATATTGATAAGAGAAAGTAACTTCTATCTTAATATTAACATAATATTAATAAATACTTTATAACTACCATATGTGGTATAACGATAAGCATATAACTTTTTTACTACACTCCGCCTTAACGTATTTTAATTTGAAAATACATAAATCAAATTTGAATTTTTAACTATTTATAACGATTGAATTCGTAGGTATTAAATTTAGAATTGCATATTTGAATTATCATTTTCTTTTGTAGGTACAAAAATGCATAAGATATGTCCTTTTTATTATGTTACGCGTTTTACACATTCTGTGCGTGACATTTGAAATAAAAATATCCATTATTTTTTAATAATATATTGACAACTCTTTGTATACTAAAACTTGGAGATTTTTGTAACAGTAAGAAATCACTAGGTATATCGAAAAGTATACACTTTTGAAAATACTTTTTTTTTAATAATTTAAAATCGTAACAAAATAAAAGTTTAGGAAAAAAAACCATTATCATTTTTCAAATTATTTGTTTTTTTTTTTATAATTGACAATATACATTTTTAACTTCGCATTCTAAAATAAAATCTGCGAATTTTCATTAATAAAAATATAGTTTCAAAAGAATAAATATTAGTTAAAAAATATGTATTTTAAGTTTTGATGAATTCATCTTTTGTAAGTCATCATAAACTAATTGCGTGGACGATGGTGCTGCCGCCACCAGGGCCACTCACTCGACTACACCTTACTAAAATATATTATATATACATACCAAACATGGTAATTAATTGCTTGAGTACTGGTGAGAGAAGTTTACGAACGCGCAACGGCGACGATGACGGTGATAGTCGTCCCATAAGGGAGCTATTTGTCATAACGATGTGATTTTGAAATTCTAGAAGCTCTGGTTTCACATAATATCTCCAAAGCATCTCCCAATCATAACATATATACAAATATAATACATACATATATAATATATAGTATATACAATATACAAGGCTTAAGTGGCATAAAACGGCAAAGGGTACTGTGATTCATATTTTATTTTAAGCATTAATTGGTTAATTCCAGTGTTATCTCGTAAAACAATTCACTAATTTGTGGAACTGAATTTTTTTTATCACTTTTCATAATAATATAATATGTAATTTACTTTCTTTAATTGGTAGCAGAAATATTATGTAAAAATTATAGAAATATAATGTTTAAATATTAAATTCTAATGCGTGAACGTTCCCGTGATGTGCCCTATCTTAATTCTATTAATTAATTAATTAAATAATTGTTATTTATTTATTCTATTCTATTGTACCATCATATATTTATTGATATAAATACTTGTAAATTGTTGTAATAATTATAAATTATCATGTTGTTAAACTTTAAAAAAAAATGTTACTTAATTAATATTATCAATAAATTAGATGACCTTGTCAGGACACTTTACAACTACTAAAAAAATATATTAAATTAAATCAAATACATATAATATTAATATTTAATATGCACATAAATTATATTTTTCTAGGTTCTCGCGGGATATTTCGTTTTAGTTGGTTACGAAGTCTGTTTTCGCGCTCGTTGTATAAATGTTTATTGCGGAGAATGCGTGATATTGCGTTGAAAAGCTCACTTGCTAATTGTCTAACTTAAAAAAACATACTTGTAAATATAGGAAAATATAAAATAATACATTTTCGATAGTAAATATTAAATATTTATTACTTTCAGCAGGATAAATTATTTTGATTAAGCTTCAAAACCTCGTCGTACCAGAGTACCGTTTGAAGAATTTATTAAAAGGGAGACGCATTTTAAGCGTAGACAGTCAGAAGTAGAAATCCCACCGAGCTTCCCCCCCTTTAAATCCATAAATGTGTATGCAGTCGAACATACATACATATACCCACATGGTACATACACACATATGTACAAACTCCCACCATTGGACACCAGTAAATGGAGTTATATCATGAAAACCTAAATAGATAACGTCGTTTGGCCCTGCTAAAGAAACTACCTACTATCCCGAAAATTAGTAAATAGTAGATTATACTTCAGCAGCGAAACCTAACATCGCCCAGCTATCTATGAGCACTAAAAGGCCAGTCTCTCGTATTTCACAATCGCGTGACAAATATTTTTTCAAAAGATGCGCGTGGTATCATTGTGGTGAAAACGAATTTAAGAATATTATATAATATATCATAATTAGTATTTATCATAAAAATTTTTAGCGCGTTTTCCTATGATAAAAAGCAAATCGATATAGTTACAAATATTTAGTGTCAGAATCACACTTATCATTGATATATTTAATATGAAATTACGTATATTATGTTTCTTGATTTTTAATGCATTTTAACTCACTAGAAAAAATTGTACTACGAGTTGTTTTCATTCTAAAGTAATGAAATATGTATATATTATAAGAGAAAATAACGACGTCTAAAAATAATTAATTCAATTTAATTTAACAGTCTCGACGCTAAAATAATGTTTTTAAATTTCGATTAAAATTATATTTCCATTATAATTTATATACATATTTTGACAGTTACTTAATTATGTTAAAATATATGCAAATATCAAGTTGAACATATTTTGGTGAATTTTAAACTATATAAATAAATAAGTCTCATTGAATTTTAAGTGAATAGTGACATCAATAGACAGTACACTAAGAAATGGGTATTATTAAATTATAGCTTCAGATAGTTATTTTTAACTTAATGACACGCCGGAGAGAACTATAGTTGGACGTTTGATAAAAGAAAATCCTCTCCAAACAAAAAAACTATTATCCTTTTTTATCTTTATTAAAAAATAAACGTTTTTCCGTGTAAATCCCTGTGCTAAGTGACAGTGTCAACAGACTGGAAAAAAGGTCGCCATAAAGTTTTTTTTTTACCAGTTTTCCCCTTCGTCACTCTACGCAATGGATAGGGTTCCGAGCGCGTGCCAGTGGTTTTTTTTTTTATTTGCTTGTTTACCCTTTTTATCTGAGGCTGATATTTTTACAAGTTAATTTTTTCCGACCATTTACCTACACAAATATGCACTTGGGTTGTTTTTTTTTTCATTTTGATACGTGTATATCATAACTCTCGCCAGTGAAAATTAATTTTGTCAACAACCACAAAAGGTATATTTGTTTCGTATGCAAAAAAAAACAAATTAATACAGTTAATAGGATTAAATATTACGAGTTTATCATCATTATTTTTTTTAACCTTATTATTTTTCTCGTAAATTGCGAACTATAATAGGTACCTAATAGTCCTATTGTAATAAATAATACGTATAAATAATAAATGCATATTACAATATATTGATATTAATAAATGCATATTATAATATATTTATATTTTATATATGATAAATTTATATAATAAAAAATTGACTTATAATATGAAATCTGTGCAACTTTAGTGGCTTTAATTCAATTATTTATGAGCCACGACGAAATATGTATGTAATAAAAAATTTACACTTACAAAAACGTATTTGTAACAATAATAATTATTGTTACCAAGAATTCTTTAAACGTTTTATTTTATTTAACCGATATTTTAATTGGTGATGACTGATGAGTAGCAAATGATGATTAGTGTACACTGTCCACTTATATTACTAGTATCACTATATTATGATAGTTTATAACACTATGCGAATTGTGTGTGAGAATTAAATATTTTTATTTTATATTCCCCTTTTAATTATCCTAATAGTTTTTATACAAAATTGTGATACATTTTAAACGTGGAGGGTTGTATCTATGGTGTGTGTTTGCATTTGTTATAATTTATAACTCATAACTGTAAAAAGTTACACTTATGATTTAGTTGTTTATTTATTTTTAATTTTTGCATGTGCGATTATTTATAATTAATTAGGATAGTTATAGACAAATAAAGATGTCACGGGCACATTTTAATGTTTTATTCATTGCGGAGAGGGAGAGATATTTTTGAAATTGTATTAATATTAAAATATATAAATATATATTCGTTGTTTTAACTATTTGAATGTAGATTGTTTACTGTTAAGTCACATATATAGGCTTTGAATTCGTTGTTTTTGACATGGATGTAAGTATTTTGATGTTTTAATTACATTTTATACATGGAACACCGTTCGTTCTTAACTAATTTCACCCTCCGAAACGTATGTCTACTATTCATAAATCATAATACATATATTATATTTAGAGTGTAAATACTTACACTTGTATAAAAATAAATATATAACTCGTGTCTTTATATTTTATTATGCAAGAGCCTATACAAAATTATTTTATTAAAGTACGTGTCGTTAAATGTAAATTTTATAACTTAGCTACCTTATTAGAATATGAATTGAATGTAGGCATTTATATTTATTTAAAATGTTAATAGTATTCATTTTAGTACCTCAAAAACGGAATCAGACATATGTTTTTTTTACTTGTAAACTGTCAACATATTTTTTCTGTAGATAGCCGAAATTCAGCAATTAATTTTTATATAACGTTCACGTCATAGATTATTGATGTGATACTAATAAAATAATATATTATTTTTATAATTATTTGTATATATTACATATTATATTATATTGCATATTATTTATTCTATTATATTCGATTACACGTGTTGTTAACGATGACTGACACCACGCGTCTACATAAATATAATATTATATTGCGCGTGATTGACAAGACGCACGCTTACGAAGACGTTAAATATCAAGAGTTAAGACGCAACTAAATACCAATTAACGTAATCGCGTGTGCCGCCGTTGGGCCTGGAAAGATGTGACGCCTGTGACCCGTCCCAAAAGTTATCATCAGTTTTCGATGGAGATCTGACGATACTTTGCAGAGACTTCAGGTGACAATACATTTATATAATATAATATGTATATGTATGTTTTACATCTATCTGTAACAGTATACGTGCAAACAAACGTCTTTTCGGATGTCGGTTTCCCTAATGAGCATTGGCTGTCAACTGTAAAAGTATAAATACGTCCGACGATTCGCTTCCAAATTAAAATATAATGATCGCGGTGTAGCTTAGGTATAGCTTGCAGGTATACATATGGTTGTGTATGTGCTTGCTTCGCGTTTAGATATTTTGTGTAATCGAATAACTATTCGTACGTGTGAAACTCGGGGCAAGTACACTGCAAGTGTTGTCGACAAATTATAGAAATGTTCAAAGAAGATTCCACTTGACAGTGTAATTTGCTCATATATATATACACGTACCTATATATGTATATGCATACACGAAAGATAGGTACGATCCGCACAGATGTCGTCGGTAACTATAGACAAGTGTATATATACGTTATATTATATACGTGTATATGGTTAATGAGTAGTCTCAAACGTATTATATATTTTATTTATTTTGCCCGTGCATCGGGAAATATACCGAATCTCATTAAAAAATTCAATTTAAATAGGTACTTCAAATACATTTATTAAAAGTAACGATTTGCTTACAATAGATTCGAGTTAGATTTTTAAACGAATAAATTATTAATTGTTACACACTATTATAATTTAATAATTATATATATATTAAAGTACTATCAATAATTGTATTATTATTATATTTTTTAGTTACAATTTCTTCAAAAATTTTCAAATTGAACCAATAAGTTCTTAATAATATAATTACGTGTAAAATTCAAGAAAATAAATTAATATTTGTATTAATGATTTAATGAAAATTTATAAAAATAAAAATTTTATATTTTTTTGTTTCTTCTGAAATATTTTTTATAATTTTTTTAAACTTTGTTTAAATAGTTTTTTTTTTAGCATGGATTCAAATAAAAAAACTCAATTTATAAGGTATTCAAGTTTAGGTTTATTAAATTAAAAAAAAAAAAGCGGGTAAGTGAGTATCGCTCTGCTGTACATTAGGGGGTGGGGTGGGGTAGAAATAGGTAGGTATATTTTATGTTGTATTAATTATGTATCATGATAATAATATTGTATAGCAAAAAAAAAATGATAAAAAAATTTTGTCATTAGGCGAGAATCGAACCTCAGATATTTAATTACCTGCAGTTAATTAAAATTGATTAATTTGACATAAAACAGTTTTAAATAACCATTTTTTTTTTCTAAAACATGAACACACAATGTGAAAAAGAGATTATCGGTTCTAGACTAGTCAGCTCCTTTATACACAGGGATAGGCCGAACATAGTAATGTTACGTGCTAAATCTCTATATCAACGACGCCACAAGGACGTACAAGTGGTTAGCTATTTTTATAGGTATTTAAATTAAAAACACAATTTGTTTGTTCTCTTGATGATGAATTAAATAATGATATATATATATATATATATATATATGATGAACCCTGATTAAACTCAGTGGCGATTTTTTTGATAGCTAAATTTTTTTTATCGGCATTTTAAGAAAAAAACTTAGAAATATCGAAAATTTCAATTGTCTTTGTCTATAAGTAGCTTAAAAAAGGCCAAAATACTTTGAATTTAACCGTAAATAGATAACCATAATATAAACATTTGGTGAAAATTTCAAGTATTTACAATGATTTTTTTATTATGAGATTACTTCTTATACTGTATTATAAAAGTATATTGATATGAGTTTTTACAAGTTGAGTACGCATATATTTTTATTAATACCATAAGTTACAACTAAAAACTAATATTAAAATCCACATGCTTTAAAATGTACACTATTCTTTATTACAATGTAAGAAAATGACAGGTGTTGAGCGTACGTGTAGAAATGAAACGATTGTCCTGTACATTGTAGATACATTATTCTCGACGCCACAACAAACAAAAAAACCAAAAAAAAATGATAAAAAAAATTTTTCATTAGGCGAGAATCGAACCCTCAGACATTTAATTACCTGCAGTTAATTAAAATTGATTAATTTGACATAAAACAGTTTTAAATAACCATTTTTTTTTTCTAAAACATGAACACACAATGTGAAAAAGAGATTATCGGTTCTAGACTAGTCAGCTCCTTTATACACAGGGATAGGCCGAACATAGTAATGTTACGCGCTAAATCTCTATATCAACGACGCCACAAGGACGTACAAGTGGTTAGCTATTTTTATAGGTATTTAAATTAAAAATACAATTTGTTTGTTCTCTTGGTGATGAATTAAATAATGATATATTATACTCTACCGGATTCAGACAAAAATTTTTTATGAGTGTTTGAAATTTAAATTTTTACAAAACCGCGTTAAATAACAGTTTAGCCTCAAACGATTTTTGATATTTGTTGTTATTCAAACAGTATAAGTCGTAAATACTTGAACATTTTATCAGTTATTGAGATTGCCATTTTCTTTTAGTGATTTCATTTTCTAAATATTTTGACTTTTTTTGAGCTATTTATAGACATTTTAAATAATCAATTTAACTGGGAAAAATTACTTGAAAATGTAATAGAAGGGCCCACATAACTTGTTCTAACTCTCATTCAAAAATTATAAAAATACATAGGCACGAATTTTTTTATTAGCATTTGAAGTTCAAATACTGACAAAAATTCGTCAAAATCATGAATATTTTTCACTATTTGGAAGTTAACAATTTATAAATATTTTACTATCAAAAGCTAAGAATTGAAAATTTAATACTATGCTGTCCATAAGTTAAGCTTGGAATAATTATAAAAAAAATTTTGAGGATTATTCAATTTAAAAAATTTTACGAGTGTTTAAAGTTTTAATTTTAATTTGAAATCAAAAATACACGTCTAAAATAACGTTTTACTAATAAATAATTTTCGATTTTTGTTATTTTTAAAAAATTACTAAACGTAAGATCTTGAAACTTTTACTTAAATGTTTGAATTTGTTTCAAAATAGAATATATGATTTCGTATACAATGATATCTATCATTGCATTTAAATTTAACCTGCCCTAGTCCAGGTCCACCCCACCACATAATGTACAGCAGAGCGATACTCACTTACCCGCTTTTTTAAATTGAATAATCCTCAAACTTTTTACTTTTCACCTCTATAATGCACCAAGGATATCTCATTTGCCACCCCCAAAGTTTGAAATTGTAACATAATTTGACTAGTTATGATGTACACAGACACAAAAAAAAAAAACACGCATCATTGTAAAATCAATACATTCATCACTCCGTTCAGAATCTAAAACCATTTAGAAATAAGTAGTTCTATAAATAAGTCTTCTAATCAAGATTTAATTCAACGTTTATATAAATATCTTGTAAATTTGTGCAGTGAGAATATAATTATAACAGTATTAAAACTAAAATTGATATTAATCAATGATTACATCAAAAATATTCACAGCCATCGATGTTTGTAGCGCACAGTGACCGTTATTAGTTTTAGTTTGTATCAAAGTGCAAAAATTTTTGAATTTATAATAATAAGTAATAACTTATTTTAAATAACTAAAAATGTTAACGTCTGCCTTATCATTTATATATAATGTTTATTATTACTGATTCATTATTAGCAAATATATATTATACGTAGTTATATTATAAATTAATTTCTAAACAAAGAAATACACTGGAAATATCAAATATCTTCATTTTTAATTTTTAAAATTTATAAATTATAAGCCATAAATAACAAAAATCAGTTATTACTTATTGTAATAAAAATAAATTGTTTATTAACTATAATTTATACAATATTATTAAATGATAAGTTTAAGCGTAGTATATAAATTCATAATGTTACTAATTTAGCTCGGTTTTTATATTTTTAAAGGTGGATATAGGTGTAACAGTTTTGAAAATAATGATATAAAATGTATGTTAATAAATATAGATTCTAATATTTACTAAATTTACTAATTTAGTTATAAATATATTTTATAAAATTTTGTATAGTTTATGGCCACACTTTTTATAAGATTGAATTTGTTATTTCTTTTGGTTTAACTAAATTTTTATATTAAAAATATTCACTTGTATAGCTATGGTTATTTAGAACAAACTTATTTGATGTAGATTGCTATTTTAGATTTTGAGCGGAGCAATAAATGTATTACATTATTACATCAATGAGTTTATTTTTTGTGTGTATGAGGTTTTTATGGAAAATTCAATATAGTTTATACATTAAAAGAATCAAAATTGAAAATTTCCTGCATTTTTTTGTTTATAATCAAGAAAAACAAATTTAAAATTGAGGAAAACGGGAATTTATTATATTAAACCAGATTTTTACTAAATTGATTTATTTATTTTGTTATAATTTAAAAACGAATAATTACAAAAACTTTACATTTTTACTAAGTATTAATATTATTATTTTTTATAATTTTCAAAATACTTCGTTTTTGTTATAAATGTCAATAAAAAATTATAAATGGGTAAAAATATAAGTTTTAAACGAAAAAATAACGATGTTAATATATTATTATAATTTAAAAATATTATTCATGAAAACTTAAAACGTTTACGTATATTACATAAATTGTGAGTTTTACTATACGCAATTATTTTTTTTTTTTTTTGAGATAATATCTATATATATATTATGAATTTATTTTTACTGTTTTACGGTATTTACAGAGATACAAAATTAAATTTCGAGTTAAAATGTTCTTAATAATATGGTAAGAATTTATATTATTATAGATAATAATCATTAAATACTACATTAACAAATAAAAAATATACCAGTCTATCGTAATACTTAATATAAAATAAATGGTTTTAATAGTAATATCGACAAAAAGCATATCATGAAATATACCTAGTGATATTATAGGTTGACAACCCGTTTCCTATCTGATTTGTTTTTTGTATACAATAAAATCACAATAATATCATTGAATTCAAATTTAACACACCCATTATAGTAACCTACTAAACACTAAATATACAGCAAAGCGGTACCCACTTGCTTACCTTTTTATACATACTTTTATTTCTAAAGATTTTTAATAGGAATTATTTAAAAATATTTAGAACAATAATTAGTTTGATCACCGATTTAAAATTATTATTCACTACTTTAAATTGCACCGTATAATAAACTTTATATTATTATATTCACTAAAAACGGTTATCTTAAAAATTTATAAATATTGATAGAATGTGTACATTGTTAGTAATCCCTTATTTTTTTAAATTCTTTGGATTTTAACTTAAACAATTAATTATTTATGGTATTTTTAGCCTTTTTATATATCATCTACCTACTTTAAGAGGGAGACTATTTTAATATTGTATAATGTCAGCCGTATGTTATATAATATATGTGCAAGTTTTAAGGAGGAAAGTATATTATATTAGACATATTATTTTAAAATAGTTCTACAAATACTAATAGGATTTTGTTTTTAAGGACATAAACTTACAAAATAAATTAACACTTTTGATGATCCAATTCTATAAATAGTTAAATGAATAATGAGTAGTATTATTATGTTCCGAAATTCAATAAATGATAGTTTTAAATTTTAATAGAAAAAAATACAATGCAACTTAATGTAATATTTTACATTTATTGAGTATTTTAACATTAAACATTACACATTTTTAGTATTATTTTGTTGCTATTTACGCGTAATTATTTCATAATAATTAGTATTTAATATTTATAGTAAAACATTAAGTCGTAATAATAATAAACTTAATTTATTATGGTTTATTGGTTTATTTTAATATTTAACATATTGAAATGTTCTTTCTAGTTTAATAATTTAATCTTTGAGATAAAAAGTAAAATATTTTATCTCGTAAAATTAAAAATGTATAAATAATTTTCATTTTAACGATAATATTACATTAATTTTATTTAGACATATTAGGTATACATCAATGTTTGCGTATTTCTTATATTGCATAATTATTATTACAGATTATTATTTTTATTTCGATGTAAAAATATGTGCCCATATATTAACAGTTATATTGCCAATCGCCGATAATGAGCTGAAAGGACACAGTAGATAGGCGTATCCAAAGACCGTGGGGTATCCTGTGCGAATTCGCCGCTGGGCTTTCGTCGATCTGACGACGAAGCATATATTGTTTTTTGTATTATTACTTTGTACGTATATGTGTATTTCTCTAAATTTTGGCCACAAAGGTTCTTCCCTCGGGGTTCGAAGACCGCGGACGGTCAAAAATAGGGGACCAGATGTCCAGCCGCGGAACGAGTAATTCCGGTCCCACAGTCGAAACCACTGGTACAATACAATATAAACGTGTTACAATCGATAAAACTAGTTCGATAGCCTTTCGATGTCCCGGGAACGACATGCCATAAAATAATAATAATAATAATATAAAACTGGATTGACAGGAACGACCGGTATCGGCCCTTCGGCAAAACCCGATCGAACCCCTTTTTTTCTCTGGGATGTATAATATTATTATCGTATATCGGTTCTCGCCGTTCACTCGGATTTCAAACACCGCAGTGCGATCGTCGATTCAGCCCTAGCCATGTCACGATCTGGGAACGCGCGTTAAAAAAATGATTCGTAAGTATCAGATATTTATATTTTTTGAGTTTTTATGCGTGTTATTACGCTCATCGGTTCCGGATTTCTGACGATGTTTTATTTTGTCGGATATCAGTTTTTTCGTCCATCGTATCGGTATCGAAATGTTTCGACGTACGTTTTCGTGTATCGAATAATATCATTTTTTTTTTTCGTTTATATATTTTAATCGATGTGAATAACATTAAAATACTGAAAAAACGCGTGACGACAATCGTCTTCCGAGGTTCTGTTCAATACAATATACCATAAATATCTGGCGTGCGCACGCGACGATGACGTTAAAAACAATTTCTCGGAATAATAATAATAATAGTAATAACAATATTAAACACATCTCGTCGCCGCCATGGCCGCCGTTGACGTCGCCTGTGCCGCGGCCGTCGTCGTCTTTCCGGCGGCAACGCGTGAGCTCCGCAGTATAACGTTATAATAAATCGGTTCGGAAACTTTATTATTACGACGGGTCCTCTTTAAATTTCGCCTTCTTCGTCGACACCGCCGCCGTTTTATCACCAGCAGAGCCGTAACGACTCGCAGAATTATTTCACCCGCTCGTTCGTCTTTTGCGCCTCGCGAGCGTACACGTTATGTATATAAATATAACGCGCGCGCGCGCGTGTGTGTATATGCTTGTGCGCGAATAATGCTTCCTTTCAACGTGTGTATACATCTACGCGCCCAAAAATACGCACACGCTTACGCATATTATATAACAGAGAGTAATGGTACACGCACGCACACACACACACACACAAGTGTATAACGTATAATATGTGTGTATATAGTGTATGTGCGTGCGTGGAGGAGAGAGAGAGAGTGAGAGAGAGGATTGCACGTCAAAACTAAAGTTCGCCCTCTTTTCCCGGGGTTCAGCCATTGTGCCTGCCTGCCGCTGCTATCTAACCCCCGGTCGTCGTCGTCCACCACCTCCGCCGCCGCCTGTCCGAAAAACCCTTCGACTTGCAGCAAGCGGGCTTCATTATTCATACAAAAGTTTTCTCGTCAACATTTTCCTTTGCTCTGCCGCCGCCGCACTCCCGATGTTCCATTTTTGCCTCCTTTTGCCCCGGCTCCGAGGACGTTCTCTGCCGTACCGCCTCCGCCACACGTCTCGTCTCGTCTCGTCTCCTCGCGGACTCTCACCCTCTCCCATGCCCACCCGAACCGTACCCTCTTACAGACATCGCATAAATTATCTATCGACCCAGACCACCGCCACACCTCCCCGCCGGCAAGATCCCTCCGTTTCCTTTCCTTACTATACAGTCGCCGCCACCACCACCACCACTACCACCACCACCACCATACCACCGACGTCGTTTCAAATGTACATATAGTTTTTCCCTTCGACTTTAAACAGACTTCTACTACACGCTTTGTCCATTTACGAGAATCCGCCCGCTCGTACTCTCATCCGAATTCCGTTACACGTTTCTACTACTCTATATACTTTCGTACAGTTGCTACACTGCCGGTACACGTCAAATTTTTCGCATTGGTAGATCGTGCCGTGGAGTGTCAATGTCGGCGAAACGATATATTTTTATTCCGTTAAAATACGTCGTCCCTTCTACACGCGCATAATAATATGAATTCACATTACCATTGCCATAATTGACTTTGACTAATAGCAATTAAATACGTGATAATAGTAATATTTAAACATATCATCGCACAAATATAACGGAAACGATTTCCCGACACTGGTAACTTTTTCCAATACGATTAACCTCAACAGTTCATATAACTTGAATCTCTATTTCTTACATTTGGTTAGGGCCCGTGAAGAATTTAGTAGCATCCACAAGATGTTATATAATTGGCAATAATTCAATATTTATACATAAATAATATATTATAATAGTAAATAGAAGTCAAATTTATTCGTAAATATTACAAATACAAATGTTGTAATAACTCTTTAAAAATTCTATGTTTAGATGGAAAATGGACCTTTTTTGAAAATTATTAAACATCTATAAAATACTTGGTGTCGAGTTTGTATAAATTACAATTATGTCGTATTGAATAATTATAAACAAATAATACTTTATTAAAAATGAGTTGCCGTGATTTTTTTCTCAGTTTTTCTATAGTTTTTACTTAATAAATAATAATATTATGCTCAGTAAAACTAACTGATCAAGTATGAATTAATATCCTATTTTAAGGTTAAAGTAAAACCACTTTTGATATGAAACTGAGAATTTTCGGGGTTCTCTTTTAATTAGAAAAAAACGATTATAGTCAAAATAAAAGAAAATATTGTGAATAATATTACACCGGTACAAATTTTGGTTAACAAATTTATTAATAAATTATAACCATAATAATGTTATTTAAGACATTTGTAAGAAATACTGTTTTAATAGTAATAGTGTAACTGTTTAAATAGATTTTCGATGTCTGCTCTAATAAAATAATAAGTTAATATCAAAAGTATTGAAAGATCTGTCAAAAATACAAATCTAGAATCGCAAATTTATAATATATTTTTACTTATTACTTATTAGGGTATTAAACTATTAACTATAAAAATTATAAAAAATACTAATATGGAATATTATTTATATAAAGTTAAACCTATATACTTGCTGACATTTAATCAAAACCATTTTACGCTAATCGATAGATTTTCCTTACGCTTAAAAATCTATAAAATTCTAGTTTTTCAATTTACAATGTTTTTGATGGGATTAATGAAACCTTATGAATGTTCTTACTAAAAAAAAAAATTTACACATAAAATCTTCTACTGATTAATATAAAAAGTTTACTTGAAAATGTATAGTTACACAATCCTTGGCAATTAAAAACTAACTAATAACACATACTCGTACTAATGAATAATAAAATAAAACTTGTCGGAGTAGTTTTTGTATTACCCTTGGGATTTTATTATACCTAGTAAATTTAAACTAAAATAAACTTTATTCGCTTCTTTTACTTTTTGTAATTTAACTGGTTTTATTATTTTACTACGTTTAACTTCGTTATTAATCATAAAATAGTTTACAATAGTTATGTACATAATATATATTATATATATATATAGAATATAGATTATTTAGGTGAATAAATTTAAGAAGTTTTTTTTATCTAAAATTTTTATTTATGTTTATTCATCTCAATATAATCTAATCTTATATATCGAAGATACATTTTATTTCGTAACTTTATATGTATTTGAATAAAAGTAGGTATTTTTTCCTTAAATATTTCTATCTATACAGTCCTTATGTTTTTTGTATTATTAGCTGATATTATTCCATAAATCTAACGTATCAATTTTCAGTGAACATAACATCTAAAAAAAAAAAATACCCTTGATTAATACTCACGGACATGCGTTAATGGTAACAATGAACTTAAAAAAAAATACATTTTAATTTTAATCAAGAAACTTATTTTATTAAGATTAAATCAAAAATGAACACTGCTGTTTACTGTAAATCAATAATAAATGTTTGTTTCAATCTGTCTACGATTATTATGTATTTTATTACATTAGGTATATCATTTGGCATCTTAGAGGTGTTTAAATTACATTATGGTGTGACATATCTACGTATATTAACAAGTTTTTCGAAAAAAATTGTCCAACGCCGTCGTCGCACGTATCTACCCGCGCTTATCCTGACCTAACCTAGTCCGTAGGTATAACAATGTCTAGTACGACGATAATAATAATGAATACGCAGGTTCATGGGCAGATAGGAAGAAGCGGCGCGCATTCCTCTGACAGGTAAAACCTTTATAGATATATGTACGGCGATTCTTATTGTGGCGCTTACGACATGACGGTAATAATAATAGTAATAATACCCATAGCAAAGAGCTCGGGAATATTGTTATCGTCGAATTCCTACACACACACACACACACACACACACACACACATAGATACACGGTGTATATATATATTTACGCTCGGAAACGGCAGCGGCGTGGTCGAAGTATTTCATATTATACTTAATAGGATTTCTTGGCACGGTTTATAACCTTACGGCCGTAATTCATACGGGTCCCCCTCGACGAGACCATCCTCCCTTCGTGCCCACCGTGTACTGTGCACATATATAATATGATCTTGTGTGTGTGTGTGTATCTATGGTAGTCAGGCCGTGTCGCGTGCACGACGATGATACTGCACACCGATAACGGCAAAGATGCCTTTAAAATGTTTCTCGCGCGCAAAAAGGGTTAGAGCGGCGTGTCGGCGTGGAAGTATAATATATATATATATAGTGGCGGGCAAGTTCGGCGGCAGGGGGGGTGGCGCGCACCAAGAATGTATAGTTCGCCACCGCCCGCGCCACCCTTTTCGGCCGCCAAAGAATCCGTGGCGCGCGCGAGGGGGCGGCGCAAAGAAAATAGGGGATTCTTTACCCCCGGGCCGCCGCCGCCGCCGCTGCCGCCATTATTCATTCGGCTTAGGGTGCGACGAAGTGGTATACGAGTTTAAAACTGCTGCCGGGTTTCAGTGTGCATATACATATATATATATATATTATACTGCGCGCGAGTTCTCTTCCCGTCGCCGCTCCGTTTCGCGTCCCTTATCGTGCCCGACAACAAGACGCACACACGCACGGACCACCCTCGTTTTCTCCTCTCCCGTTTCTACTCTTATTCCGCTCTCTTTCGGCCCGGGTAATTTTATCACATTATTATTATAATATATACGCGCGTAGACGGCGACTGAGACGACGTTTGAACTCTTCTTCTCCCTACGTATCGTCGTCGTCGTCGTCGTCGTCGTCCCTTGCTCACTCTTTGTGTATATGTGTATGCGTGTGTGTGTGTGTGTCTCTCTCTCTCTCTATCTCTCTCTCTCTCTCTCTTCTCTTTTCACTCGACCGAAAGAAACTCACTGTGGTAGATGAGGGCCCGTGCACGCGTGTATGATATATACATGTGCAGCCTGGGAATTTAATGTTGTCCTTTAAAAGCCGTCCCACTCGTGTCCGGCGCTGTAAAAGACGACGTGTACCTATACGACATATTACTATTACTATTATTATTACGTTATTACTATATATATAATGTATAATGTATATATATATAATATATATATAGTATATTGCAAGGCTACAGTCTTTGGGTAGGTTTATTATAATATTATATTGACGAAACCTTTTTGGCGGGCATACGTGGAAAACGTAATTAATTTCCATTTGCTTTCAAGACTGAGAGATCTCAGCCTCACTATTGTGTATTGGTATGCTGTATTGAATAATTATTTTGTTTTTATTCAATGCTATAAAAGCATCTATTTAATATAAATCGAATCGTTGTCAGTACATTTGGATACCGAATTATCTTAGTATAGTTAAAGATTTATTTGAATAAATTTAAATTGCATTCTGTACGTCAAACTTACATTCTTGAATACTGTAAAGACCATAATTAAATATAATACATTAAAGTCATAGTATATATGTCTATATTTATATATTATTTAAGTATTAATGTGGATATTTCATGAAAATTATTGATTTTCGGACTATGCTAATTTATTATTACGGGTATAATAGCATCAGTGAAATAATTTTTTAAACAATGTTCGTATATTACGTATCTATATTTACTAATCTATCTACACATTATCCGTAATCATAATTATCCATTGTGCAAATTTTTAGTTCGTAGAGTAGTTTATACCTTATACTAATGTAGATATTATATTTTAAATTGTATAAAAACTATTTATGTCGATATAAAAAATAATTTAATTATTCAAAATGTATCTGGAGTTTAATTAATCTATTTAATCTATAAAATTATGATTCAATTACAATCTAAATTACCAGAGTCTGAAATTAGAAAAATAACCATTATACATAATTAATAATAAATAGTGTATACATTTAAATGTTATATATTAAACATGGTTTACTGATGTTATAATATTATTCTGGTCAGGATAAATTAACGGTTGTTTTCTATAAACGATGTGCTAGTACCTCAATACCTAGTAAAAATGATTGGTTTTGAAATTGTTTTTGATGTTTAAGCAAATTTTTGCATTGCCATTACTAATAATATTATTATGTGCATATTAGAACTTTGGCAATCGTTTATTTTGTGGTTCAAATAAACTTTTGTCGAAAAAACAAAAAATTATATTTTTAAATGTCTTCTTAAAATTCGTCAAAAACATTTAATTAATTTTTCTGCACAAAATGTGACGGGTTTGTTATTTATTTATTTATTTTTTTAATTCTCTTTTGAGCACATGTAGGTACATAGGTACATTATACTTATACGTATACCATATACCGTATAAGGAGAAAATTGAGTCAACGTCCCGTGGGATGACTATAATGCAGTGCGTGCTACAAAGCTGCGAAGATAACGTCTTACGATAGCCGAAAAGGGGTTGTCATTAGACTTGTTGTCCGTGTTTGGTATAATTGCAGAGGACATTTTTCAGAAGAGGGGTCTGTATGGTCGACGAGTGCGTGTTCGTGCTGTATACGAGTATACGTATACAATATACATACGTTTAAATTAATGCGCACTTTTGTCCCGGCTATATTTATACCCACCAAAAAAGGGCGACGGAATACATTTTGCAAAAACACGGGCATAATGTTTTTCTAAAGTGTGCGTTGAATATATGATATTTTTGTATAAGTCAACCCTAACCACTGGTTCCGAGGGGCGCAAGGCGCGGGCTGGTGGAGAAGGTTATGAAAAAGTGAATTCCCACGACCGGCAGTTGTGTAATTGGACGCGTTATATTATTTTATATATTATACACGCGTAGGTTTTTCTCGAGAGCACCGCCTCGGTTGGACAAGAGGTGGAAATTAAATATTAATTTTTCCACCGGCCATTGTTTTTTTTTGGAAAAGGGATTTAAAATCCCTTTTTAACGGCAGTAGCCACTGTGGCGAGTAACGAGGAACGGGGTTTTCGGTCACAATGATTATACATATATATTATATATAATATATATATATGTATATAATAGTTATATGCTTTCTCTGTTGCCCCAAAAGTGTGTGGATCCTCAACCTTCGTATTTTACCTAGAGACAATATTATTCCCAATGGGTGGGTGCAACACACTCCCTGCTAAGCAGTGCTACCAGCCCGTGCCTTTTGTCCCTATAATGGAATTATTTTACAAAGTATAAAATGTTAAAACTCAAAATGGTGTGTGGTAGCTTATAAATACAATAACGGCCGAAGAAATATATATTCAAGTATTTGTCATTTGGCATTTTCGCGACGTCATCACGTTTTTTGCCACGAAAGCTAAATGATGTTGACTCGAGTTTTAACACCATATCATCACCCTTCATAACGGTGATCTGTGTATTTTAAAACATAATGTCGAGTGTCGTAGAACGCGCATTTGATTTCGTGAAATATATAATGTGGAATGATTAACACCATTTTTATATTGATAGGTACATATTGCACTAGCGAAAATGACGACGACCCGTAAGTATAATCGTAATTGTTGTATACTAATGGTCTAAATTAACAGTTCGGCGGTTAAATATTCTGTTGAAAATGTCATTATATTTATTTGATTATTGTAAAACATTTTGTTTGTAACAGTTGTTGGCGGAGTGTGCGACCGAGTCGTTAACTGCCGTACACGATTGGAGAAAAGGAAAAACACGGTAATCGCGTTATCAAAAAGTCGTTTTTATTTCCATCACGTAGTACTACGTTAAACCGACCAAAAGTTTTGGATAACGTCACCGTTGCACACGTCATATATACATTTATAGGCGGAGTCACGTAGCGCGTGAGATACTCCGTCGCCCGGTCGTCGGGTTACGGCGGTCGTTTCGGATACTTTTGACATTTTTTTTTTTTTTTGTACTGTAATTCGTTATTCGCTCGTGTTTAAGTCGTCGACGGTGACGGCACGGGATGCTAGAAATACAGTGATCAAACGTTTTCTGGGAAAGGGTTATGTAATTTAGACGAGGAAAGGACATCGGCGTATAAGTATGGAAATCACAGGTGAACTGTAATCACGGGAGAAGTATATAATATAATAAGGGAGTAGTGGTTTAAAATATAGAACAGTTCGGTTAATGTTTCATTCGTGTAACTATACCCCGGAGAATATTCTTATCGCGGTCCAAGAACATAACGGCCGCCAATAATTTAAACGAGCTCGGTACCGTAGATAAGAAGACGGCGCGTGTTGTTGTTGTTGTTGTTGTTGCTATACAGTCCTTTCGCGCCATCGTGGTCCTCCGAGGACGCGTTATCGAATCTGACTCGTTCACGCGCAAACTTATATAATAATATAATCGAAGAAAACGTCGGCGTAACGTCTTAAGCTCCTACTCTGTATACAGTATAATTTATTGTGTCGATAATATTATAATTGTACACTACTAAAGTCTAAAATATTTGTGTGAATGTATAAACGTCTTCTTCACGAAAAATGAAAATGAAATTATTTTTTTTTGTTAAACATAACATTTCAGACATTAAAACGAATTCCGTCTATGGTAGAAATCTCAAAAACGACATTCACGACATAATCATACCTATATCTATGTACAATATGCATATAACATTTTCTTATTTGTCAATAATTATTATGTCTGCTTCATATACATTTTACATATCCGGAGTGTTGTACGCCGCTATGTTTATCGGAGTTAATAGTTCACTCGGGTATCAGTCGAACGTTCCACATGTTGTCCAGCAGTAAGGTACTTTTCGGTCGAAACGACCTAATCGCGAATACACGCGTGTTATGTGTTTCTTGCGATGACCGGTTGGAATGGCTAAAATGGTGCCATCTATTATTATTTCTTGAAAATAAAAAGTATAAATCATGAGAGCGTTTCTTTCCGTCCATTAATAAGGAGATGAGCAACCGTACACCGCCATACAAAAATAAAAGATAAAACTGTGTTGTTTCAAATACCCGTATATATTTATATATTTATACGCTCGTGGCGATTAAGTTTGTTCGCTTCAAAGTCTTGCGAATGTGTACGTACACACGCGCGCAAATATACCTATATATATATATATATATATATATAATGTATGTGCGTGTACATTATAATTAAATGGTGGAAGGGGTAGCGAGCGTGCGCGCTCCGTCGTCGTTGCCAGCACTCGTTCGTTTCTCCTCCAAGTTTGCCGCGTGGCTTTTAATTATTATTAAAACTTAGAACTACTAGCTAATTAGTTGACGAGCCGCTCTCTTGGTTTTCCGCTGCTCGTATACCTCGCAGTCCACCCGCCGCATCTTTTTCGAAGGTCTCGCACGTATTGGCACGCAGGTCTTGGTCGTGTGTCTGGGTGGCGACGGGTAGGCGGTATAGTAGGTGTATGGGGGTGCGAAGCCCAAATTACATTTTCTTATTCCGTTTGCGCCAGTCGCGCGCAATTACGCGGTGCGCCCGGAAAAACCCTTTCGCCGACAATGCGTTAAAGCGCCGCGTGCACGGTGCCGACAGTAATTACGAGCACCTGTATACCTACAGTTACGTTGGCTCTTACGCCGCCACCCCCCACCCCCCCCACCCCCACAACACCGCCCCAGCCATCACATCCATTTCCTTTTCATTCGCCGATTGTTATTATATTGTTACAACGATGTCGCACTTACACGAGTTTCGTTATGTACGTCCCCTCGCCCTACCCATCCGAAAACGAACGCCACCGAACCGCACTGGTGTGGATCTCATAAAATATTCAGTGTTATTGAATAGGTTTATAGTTTTTCAATCGTTTACTATGTGTACACCACAAACACTATCGAAATTTAGAGTTCTTTCTTCAAAAAGTGTTTTAAATTGTTAGCGAACGGATCTACTTCCATTCCGCATTTAATACGGCATTATTACGGTCGTGCAACTGCACGTCCCTTGCAA
The DNA here is from genome assembly GCA_020882235.1 of Schizaphis graminum. Classification (NCBI taxonomy): domain Eukaryota; kingdom Metazoa; phylum Arthropoda; class Insecta; order Hemiptera; family Aphididae; genus Schizaphis; species Schizaphis graminum. The sequence goes on along the minus strand of CM037032.1, from coordinate 84,950,943 downwards.
TGCTGATTTTGTTACTTTTTCTCATTGATACGATGTATGCGTTTATAATTTTATAAGGTATTTTTTCACACCACTGAAACACTAAAATACACGTGTTTAGAGAAATATAGGATAATATTATATGAAATACCTATGTCAACAATAATGTCTATAATAGTTGTTTTAAATGTATAAAAATACTCATATTATAATGTATTAGCTATTAATAATGTTACAGTATAATATATTTTAAGGTATAAATATACATTTAATGTTATGGTCAATGTAAATACATATTCTAAATACTTAATCAATTCATGTTTAATGTTAATATTTGGTTATCTTAGTTTAAATACATTAAAATATATACATAATACATATATATTATATATCTACGATAACGATTTCATCCAAGACTGTGGCATGGTGGTTGTTTTTTTCCCCCTGAACTTTTGATTGCCATTCCTCTTTTACTCCTTGTCCATTAATCTTATACTCCATCTTGCCACTCCCCATTTCTCTACATCATAATATTGATTATTCCTATTAATTTCTTCTCGGGTTTCCTTTCATGTCTATTCCAAACACCCTTTCAACTCCCCTGTGCTCCTTTACTATTTTGAATACGTCTAAACCATCTCAATATAATCTCTCCTGCTTAATCACCAATATAGGGACCATTCCTACACACTCTCTAAAACTCATTTCTTACCATAATTAACCGTGTCAAGCCAGAAGACATTCATCTCATTCTATATAATACTTCTTAGTTTACATCTAACAAGCTTCGCCTCGTGAGTCGTGGTGAATAACTCACTGTTATTGTGTAACCCGATATGTCGTATTAAATATTTAACAAAATAGTTCTAATTTGTTTACTATTTTATTGGATCGATTACTTTTAGAACTACGTAGTAAGAGCTAAAATTTAAATTTAAATACATTTAGTTTTATTATAAACTATACAGTATATTATATGTTTAGAAAATATCTTTTTTTTATACTTATAATTTTTATGAAAATATCTAAAATATTTTAAGAATTCAATATAAACTAAGTTGAATATGATTAATACGATATAAAATATTTCTTTATAATGAATTGTGTAATAAAACAGCGTTAAAATGTAATTATTAATTTTTACTAATCAGCTATTTATTATATATTTTAGCCGTTTTTATTATAAGCATTATAATATATAATATTTTGGTAATCATACATAATATGATATATTATATCACATAATATTTTATTTTAATCAAAATGTTGCCGTAACAAAGGAAATTAATTCAATTATTTTCACAAAAAAAAAAAAAAAAATAGAAAAATGCGTGTTTTTTAATTTATAGTTATTATAATAAAACAAATTGTGTTTAATTTTTTTTTTTATTTACAAATATTTATTTTAAATTGTTTCTAATATTTCAAATCATTTGCTCGTCTATGGCATCAAATGGGCAATCCAATTAGGTACTCATTTAATAGTCATGATATGAAAAATAAACAAGGATTCAAATTTGAAATATTTACCAATTTCGTATCAAAATTTTTTTTATAAGTTTTGAAAACATTTTTGTTGTATATATTATTAATTTACGAAATTTCACAATAAAAAAAATATTCCTATGTTTTGTTAATAATTTTAATTCATAGAATAATTTTTATAAAATAATGTATATCTTTAAAAAGGTACACTGCACAATATATCAGGTTTTTTACTATAGATTAAAAAACCAAGTTGTGATCTAAAGTCAATTTTATGCATAATTAGATAACAGAATTTCTTACCGCATTCCTATCAGTTAATGCTCAATAGGTCATAATATAAAGCAAATAGCTTCGTATATGAATTTTATAGTAACTATAGAAATTAGTACACTGCACATACGGACAAATCAGATAAAATAATACATAATTTATCGGTTTATTTATTTCCCGACTGTAATGGTGCGTGATGTAATAAATTCGTAATTTAAATCGAATTTCACGATTGAAAATAAGGACTGTATCTTTAGTTTTATTTATTTATGATACAATATAATCAGTAAATTATTATGGTCGTAACTCGTAACTCGTAAGCGTCAATATCCAATAATTGAATAATTTAATAACGGTGTATCGAATATCGGAGGTCGTCCGTTTACTCGATTCAAATATTATTTTAATAGTGATTCGCACACCCTTCTTACCATACCGACCGTTACCGTATATAATAATATCATTTATGCCGAGTTGCGTGCATACGTGTATAATAATATTATTATAAAGCCGTTGTGGTTGTGATCGATGAGTTTTCGGGGGTGGTCGTGATTTCCCTCCCCCCCCCCCCCCCCGTAACTGGTTGGACGATTGCTGCAGGTGAACATTTATATTAATAATAATTATTAATAAGCGCGATGACGGGACTAGGGTGGTTGTGGCGCGCGCGAAGACGGTCGAACCGCGCGAGGGTGATGCAGTCGAGTCGTACAACACGTCGTTCCGCGCTACCACTCGCATATTATTATAATAATATTATATTTCGTATTACCGTTTTAATATTATAATATAGGCATTTTTCAATAACCTTATAATATTCGTTTCCTCGATAAACGGTCTCCGTTTAAAATATAATATAATATAATATTGTTATTATATAATATATTATATGGGTAGACCGCGCGCACGGGTCGGGCGTACCCACACACATATATATATACATATATTATAATTATAATATTCCGCGTAAAACGAATTATTTTGTGAATGTGTAGAACGGATTTGAAAAACACCGACGGACGACAGCGCGTGCATTATTAAAATATTTATACCGACCGAAGACAAATCCTCGGAGGGGGCGAGCGACCGCGCGAGAGAGGAGTGTGTGCGTGGCGGGCGAAGGCGGGGGGCGGGGGCGGCGGTGGTGAGGTGTTTGGCGGTTTTAAAATCTTGATTCCTCCTCGGGCAAACGAAACGGCATTCGCGAGCGCGCACACGCACACACGCGGAACGCACGGTGGAAAACATTTCCGACCAATGGGGAGCGACCGATTTTAATTGCTTTTTCCTCTTTTACTTATTCCCGGGACGGCGGCGGCGGGCGGCCAGGAGCGGAGGAGTCTCTCGCGCGCGCTACGAAAAGTAGTTCAAACACAGTGTACCGCTCCACCGTTTCCTGTTTGCGAGCGCGCACGCACACGCACGCAGTCGGCGACCCCTACACCGCTCGCGCCGCGCGGATCTATATTTTCTCAGCGTTTTCCGTTTTCTTTCTGCCGCGCCCGCGCGCCGCCGCCGCCATTTGTAATAACCCCCAGGCTTAAAATCCCTTACGTCGCCACCGCCTACCCCTTTCTTTTACTGCCATTCCGCCGTGTACACGCACACACACACACACACACACACGTACACATATGTATGTATATATATATATATATAAATATATACTATAATTCGCCTGTGAGTGTACGTGGGATTCGCTTTTATTGTGTGTACATACGCGCGTGTGTGTGTGTGTGTGTTTGTGATTACACACTCACACATATAAATATAATATATTTTCTACGTCTCCGCTCCCTTCCCCTCTCCGCGCGGCTACTGCGCGAATAATTCTCTTCGCTGTACAGGATTTTCTTCGAATATTTCCATTTGCTCTTCGGCGTGCCTGCTGTCTCTCTGTGCGTACGTGTGTATAATATAATGTTATGTGTGTGTCGACTTATCGATTTTTTCCCCTAATATGTATGTATATATATATACACACACACACACACACACACATATTATGTTTATATATATATATATATATATTGTATTGCTTGTACCCGACTGCTGCAAGCAACGGCTGGTTACAGGACGATTGTTTATATATATACCTATTATACACGCACACATACTATACGTATATATATATATAAAATGTTAGCATGTTCTCAACATATATATTGTAAATATTGTAAATATTCCGCGCGCTCTTTCACTATAATCCAGGAAAATACGTACATATATACACACACACACACACACACACACACACACACACACACACACACACATATATATATATTAGTTGATATCGTGCTCATCAACGTAAATATTATTATAATATACTCGTCTTCTTTCTACACGATTCACCCGAATCGTATCTATGTGTAGTCGTTGGTATAATTATCGAAAACAATTAAGTTTTATACAAATTGATACGCTACGTCCTATAACATCTGAAAATAACAGAGCTCGCTGAGGGTCCGCTATTGCAGTTTATTCCAAGTACAGAGTATGAACATGGATTGTTGTCTTTAAGCTTTTCATTTGATTATTTCCACGGGAAAAAATAATGTGGTTCAATCAGTATAATAACTGCTAATAACTCGTAGGCCATGCAAGAAATCTGCTGACTTCTGAATTATACATTTAAACTGTACACTATGTATTATATTGATCAAAGAAACAATAATTATGACAATTATAGTGTTTGCAATATAAATTAAGTATTACCAGAGATTTAACAATTTGTCAGTTGTTTAAAATTAAAATACAACCATTACTTTCTGCGATTACAGTTTTCCATAAATAGCACTTGTGATTAAAGCACTTGCCTGCATAATTATTAGCTAATTTCTCGTATCCTTGTTAAATTAAAAAAACAATCTTAATATTAGAAAATGTAAATAATTTATGTAAATTACTCGCTACTATTGACTGATAAATACATATTTTATGTATATTTTAAACATAGATTTTATTGACAATACTTATATTAAATTAGAAAACCTTTAATGGCTGTATTATGCGAAATTACCATCATTTCTCGATCAGAACAGTAACTCTTACTTCAATTCTTAACTTTATTATCTGAGGTAGAATAATCTAATAAATGTTGAATATTAAATGAACAGTTATTTCCTTTATAAGCACTTAAAGTTTGAATAAAAGGAAGAAATGTATTCGTTATAAATGATATTAACGCTTATTCGTTTCATAAAATCATATTACTATGTTTTGAATCAAAAATTTTAGTAGTATTCGGCTATATATAATAAAATAAAAAACATAGATAATGTAATGCTAAAAAGTTTCTATTTCATATTTAGATATTAAATTCATATTCATTATGGTGATATATAAGTACAGAGTATTATATTTTCTAAAAAAAATATTTCTAAAAACAAATTGTTACTCGTATTTGATTTTATAAGAAACATTAACCCGTATTTAAGTACAGTGCATTTATATTTAATAACTATACAAATAAAATTGAATTAAAATATTATAATATTATTATAATGTAGCTTAGTTACATCACGATCTATCTTGATTTTATAAAATGTATGCACGTTGAATAAAAATTTCGTGTAATCACATAGTTAATTATTATTTTTATGTGTTGATCGTTTAATCTTTAATGTTTAACCTAAAATGTTTTTAAGATTTTCATTCAAAAATATTAACATTGCATTCACCAATATTGCTCTTTATAACCGTGAATGACTAAAACAATAGCGTTTTATATGTAGTCACAAATTATACATTAATATTTTCATAACGTTATAATTACTAGGAAACACCATTGTACCCGATTTTATGTTATTCATCGTAAAATGTATTGTAACACAAAACGGTTTTCTTTCCTTTTTTTTTTATTTTAATTTTAAATTGAATCCAAAATTGAAATTACGTCATGTTTTCTCATTAATTTTGTTTATCTGAGTATGATATTTTGAATAGTTGTTATTGTTATTTATATAAATATAATTTATATCAAATTATATTATTTTGTTATACATTAATTTAATTTTACTCAATCAAACCCAATTTATGACACAAGTAATAATAAAGCCGTTTAGGTGCTATGAATAAGTGCAGTTTATATATTACTTTTTGTTATCCTATAATTGAAAACCTACTGTTATACACTCACGAAATTTATTAAAATACATTTTTTAGTTCTTAATAATTAGCAAGCAATAGTTATTAAAATAAATATATATATATTTTTTAATATACCGTTATATAATATTTAAATTCAATCAACAGTTATAATAATATTATACTCTTTTTTAAATTATATAATCATTATAATGTGCATGTATTTTATAAAATAAAATTTTATGTGGAAAACAAAATTTTTAATTGCATTATAAATAAGGCATTGTATTCTTATAAAATAATATAAAATAAAACTATTGTGGCTTTATTCATTTCAACCACAATACGATAAACTGTCTATCAACGTTTTTATTTTAGTTAAGGGAGTACAAGAGAAACTCAAAGTTCAAAATATGGGTCTCAAAAAATCCAATTTCAATTATATTTTAAATTTTTTAGCAATGTTTTAAAAAATGGTGTCATGTGTATTTTTTATACGAATACAGACAATTTCAATAATTTATTAATGCTTTGAAATTGTATACATATATTAGCCTGAAAAATAGTTAATTTGTTTTTTTTTTATGAGAAACTCTAAATTCAAATAGTTCAGATAGAAATATTATGCGATAATAATATAATTAGTCATTATATTAAACAAATCTATTTTTAGAAGTTTAAATTTAAAATAATAAATTTGCTATTAAAAAATACACGTATAATACATAATATTATATTATGTTGTAAGAACAACACAAACATATTTGTGTGATATCTTGTGTATATATTTTTAGTATAATATGTGTAATTTACAAGACCTACGAAGTCAATTTGTATACTCGAAGAGATATAATTACATTTAAACCGGAGTAAACAGTTCATTTGAATAAAAAAAAAAATGACAATAATAATTTTATTTATGAATTTGTCACCGGAAAATAATAAAATTTACCTGTACAATGGTGTAGCTAAATTGCCTATTTAAGACGCCGCGTAATTAAAATCTTAATTGAATTATTGAATATATATATATATATATATATATATTAATAAGTATGTTATTAGAAAAAAAAAATAACACCTACAGCAATGATAATGCTTACACTTTAGAAAGGAAAAAATCCGAAATCGTTTCAATAGTTTACCATCAGCCGTTTTTATGACTTGTAATATTTTTATTTTTACAGAAAAAAAAATCGTCAAGTAGGAAAACTCTCTGCTGTAACTAAGGTGCCAAGTATACCTCATCATTGAATAAATCACCGCAACGTCTAAGTTTATTGTGATTTCGCAACTCTGTCAATATTAATACATATTAATTATACGAAATAAGATATTGTTTAACCTGAAGTCGTTATTTATTTCTTATATACGTATACAATTTTATCATTATTTATGGATAGGTAGTGTAAAATTAATCTATTTGTCACTAATAAAATGATAATATCGAGAAAAAAATATTAAATTAATTATTAAAAATTGGAACATTGTATATTATCTTGATATTACCTTAATATTGATATATTTTACTCTTAAACATTTAATAACAGCATATAAACTACTATAAAATTATTTAAAAAAATACAATATAATTATAGAAATAATTTTAAATTTATATCTAATTTAAATAAATGCTTATGAATAATAATAAATGATACATTAAATCCTTTAAAATAATCGTGAAACATTTTATAATGTATAATTTAATAGTTGGATATACTTATTACATATTATTTCTAATATTCCTACTAAACAAGAGACCTCAAAGTATTTTAATACAGACATTGAAAACAACCAGAATTTCTCCTCAACCATATACAAAGATAAATAATATGCCTATAATGCAATTTTTATGCAGATTGTCTATTTCAGCAATTTCACAAAAAGCTTCAAGAGATATTACAGAAATTAGTTTATTGACATCGTAATTTGTAAATTCCTTAAATGTTTTTATGATTAATGCTTGATCGTTATTTTAAATATATAACCTATAGATTATTTCTATTTGTCATTACAAATTTAAATCACATAGAAATCACTTAGTGATATTTCGGAGAATATAATTATAAACACTTTTTTTTATAAAATCTATTTGAAATCACATAGTAGTAATCATGTGATTATACGTTTGAGACTTAAAAATAAAATTTCTGAGATGTTAAAATCACCTTTATGCACACAGGGTATTTTGATAAAAATATAAAAAACACAATATATTATGATTCAGGTCGATAAATACTGTACTTATGTGTCTTTAATATACTATTTTTTAATTTATCCAATAACTGTTCTAAATTTTAAAAATATTTTATATATAATTTATATTTATATATTGTAAGTTTCATTCCATTCAATCATATAAATACGGTATCAGATATTGTGCTGTACTATCACAATATTATTGTGTATAAACGTTTTGGCGGCATAGTGAATAATATATTATATTATAATTTCTATTATGATTTTACATCTACATTATTCATAATCGTATTTTTCTATTAACCCCTGTGCCAAACTCATCACGAATTCGCCACGCATCAAAAATATCAACCTAATCCTAGTGCGTTCATGTCTTTCCTTCGTTGTTTATTGTAAAACTTATCGTCGCGCGTGCTCGCCCGTCATGGCACGTCAAATTTAACCTGACAAGAGCGAGAAGAAACGTGTGCTTGCAGCACTCGTCTGGGATTTACGGTGTCGGGCAGACTAAATTTCTGGAAGACATCAACATTTTGCACCCAAAAACCTTTCCATGATACCGTCTAGTTGAATAATTTAATCAACATCCTTTGCGGCTCTGCCTGTCTAAGGCAACAGAGTGAACGAGTATTCACGCGTCGTTTATATGTCGTGCCAGATAAATGTCTCCCAGGCGCCGTATATGTACGACGTATCAAATCATTTTTGTCTCAATTTCAATTAGGTTACTTATTATACATCCATATTATATAAAACGTAAACACCGGAGATGCATTAACAAAACGAGGGAGAATATTAAATCGAGCTTATAATATATTTATGTAAAGCCTTAGGCCAATAAAAATAATAATAAATAATTTTTACGTAGACACGTTAGTAATGTATAATTTTTTTACAATAATTCTCAATAATACAAACGTTAAAAGTCTTAACAAACAATTAATATTATAATAGATATACCTGAACTCTGAACTATATAAAATCGTATATTATATTATCATGTACATACATAATAATTATACGAATAATTTATTAGTATACACATTAGATTCATTCTATACGATTACATATATCTTAAATTTATTAAACAATCTGGATAGGTGTAGATTTTATATTTGTGTATATTTATAATATTTGAAAAAAATATTATTATTACACAGTACCAATGCTAATTTTAAAAGGAGTAAAAAAAAAAAAATCACTACATCAGTTTGTTATTACATCATACATTATATTTTAGATTTCTAACTAGAGCAATGAATATTAATATTTATATTTTTTATTGATTGTATAACAATGTTCTTTTTCTGTCAATCATCATCTTTTGGGATTGTAGAAATGCTTTGATATTCCAAAATAGAGGTGATTTATAGTAGCAAATATTTAGGTAGTTAATTTTTTTTAGTATTTAGATTTTTTTTTATTTGTGTATTTAAATAATTTAATTACTAAGATTTTTGATAAAATTCGACTAAATTGCAAAAATTTAAAAACTATTCTATAGTTATAGATTCATAAATATTTTTCTTTTTATTTCAAGTTTTAGAAACTGAATACAAGATTTCTCAAAAATAGTTCATACTGAATCCATAAAATCTAAAAAATATATAAAGGCAATCATTTTTTATAGATACTTTAAGTTAAAATTTGTCGAAACTAATAATTTAAACAATAAATAACTGTGTTAATGACTTCTAATAATTTAAAAACATTATTCGTGGGAATATTATTATACATTTTATTATACGCAATGATATTTTTGAATTATTTTAAGATATTATCAGTGTATAAATTATATTGTCAATCTATATAAATACATATTATTATAATAACTAAATACTAATAATAAAATAAATGCAATATTTTCAGAAAAAATTATATAAGTCCCAATCTAACACTAAAAGTGATATGTCTTTAAGAAGTATATAAAAAAAATCATATCATGGAATATACTTGGTGATATATGTATAAGCTAGCAGACCTAATTATTACGTCTCCGCTTGGAATCGCCTTTTGTATAAAAATAAAATATATCATTGAATTCAAATTTAAAACGCCATCACCACTAATAGTGACCCACTCGACGTTTAATTTACAATAAAATAGTATCCTTTAACATTTATTTTTATTTTTAAATATAAAATAACAAAACGATCTACTGAAATAATACAATTATATTAATATATTATTACATCATAGTGTGTTTTTTTTTTCAAAAAACTATGTGTATCGTAATAAAAAAAATAATTAAATATTTTTAAGATATTTTAAAAAATCTATACCGCACCGTAGTGCAACCCACCAACCACAACTGATTTCGGTTATGGTTACCGAGAAATAATTAAAATGTATACGCGTACAGCAGCAACCCAGATCTCTGTTTAAATACCGATATTTTTAATAAATGACAAGATGTCAAGCCAAACGCGTCACGTTTATACAGGGCAATGTAAATAACAGCCGCGTCGGTGGACACGGTGTATATATATATATATAGCGCGGTGGGAGCATCAAAGTGTGGTGGGATGGCGACGGTACGCGAACGGAGCGTCTGAGAAATATAGAAGAAGAATAGCTATACACGGTTGTTAAATTATATCCGTCAGCGCTTGTCGAGAGAATTCTCACACAACACGCACGCACGCACTTCGTCGTATAGTAGTAGTAGTAGTAGTAGTAGTAGTAGTAGTAGTAGTAGTAGTAGTCGTCGTCGTCGTCGTCATGAATATGCATCGTCTCTTTCGTCTACTCCTCTCCCGCCCAGACAGTCACTCACATCACTGTCTTAACCCCTTTGCGGCACCGACCACCGTCGTGTGTATATGATGGTATACCTACACATATACACACGCGATATTATATAATAATAATATATTATATTCGGTTCCTTTGACCCTGCGGCCACATACAACTCGCATCCACGTTTTGGTATATTATTATAATTTATTATAATACTATATGGTGTGGGTGGGTTGGTGTGAGCATTTCGGAGTAGTAATAATATAATAGAGCTACCTTTACTATCGGTCGAAAAAGGAAAAAAAAAGCAAGGACGTAGGTAAACTACACTAAGTATATCAGTTACTGCATCAGGGAGTTATGGTATTTTTAAATTTAATTTTGGTTAAAAATTGTGTTAAATCATCCGTTTATACGCGTCATTTCAAAAACATTTGAGTTAACGTGAAAAAAAAACAAAAATTATTAAATAGCTAAATATTGTTATTTTTCATATATTATTTTATGTCTAATTTCGTTTAAATTCGAAATTCAAACATTCCTGAAGAATGAAAGTGGCTAACATTTTTAATTTTTTTTTTTTTTAATTCTAGTAGGTAGTAAAAAAAACTTTAAATTTTCAACTCTAAGGTATTTAAATTGATTTAAAGCTCTTGAAATTAAATGATAATATGCTTATATATTTTTAGTAACTGTAACTTGGTATAAGAACAATTTTTGAGAAATCTACTAGAAGAAACACAGCATATGTATATTTCATTGTGGGGAATGAAATAACGAATAAACCCTTTCGTTTCGGCAGCCGCACCTTCGTCAAACCGCCCTCGGACGTGTCGCGGTACGACGTAGGTCGTGATCTATTTGCGCGTACGCCACTCGCATTTCTCAACGGTCGAAGGCGGCAGAGTCAGTAATCGGACTGACGGACGGATTGTCGGGAGGGGGTGCTGCTCCGACTTTAAGGGTGTTGTCGGGGAGTGGAGAACTGTTTGAGTGAAATATATTATTATACGGCGAACAATAATCATAATAATGCTACGCGTACGTATATTTATGACGGCCGCTGTAGAAAGCGCACTTTCTTATACAATAATATTATTATATATTAATATCGTCATTTCGTATAATGCTTGCCAGTTGAAAGTAACGGTTATATATAATATACATATAAATATATATATGTATAACATGTATAACACACACACACGTGTGTCGTGTTTGTGTCGCTTTTAAACAATATAATATACATTATGATAAGAATTTCTATAATAGATCCTTTTCGCGACTATTTCCGCAACTAATACGTTTTATACATTAGTTACACACGCAAACGTATATACACGACACAGTAAACACTACGCATACATGGATAGCCATGAGTTGACAATATATTATCTGTTGACCATGTAGACAATCAAGCTAACAAATTGGTTTAGAAAATTTTGCTTCTACATTAATAGCCACATTGGAAAAAAATCCATATATTTTTTTAAGCTACCTAAAAATCGTCAATTTAACAAAACCGAACAAACAAATGTATCAAGTTAATTAATTTCGTTTTATGATCGTTTGATAAGTAATTTTGTAAATGTTAAAATTGTATAAAATAAAAATGTATTTAAAGTAAGAATAAAAAAAAATATATATTTAAAAGTGGTAAATTATTTTTATTTCACCTTTTTGTTAATATAATTGTTTTAAATCAAAGCCAATATAAAATTTAAATACAAATTAACAAAATACCTATTTAATGTATCATAAATTTAATCCAATTAAAAATTTCATTTACATATATCCAAGTAATATGGGCGTATATAACTAAAAAATTAAACATAATATTATTATAACATAATTAATAATAAATAATACGTTTTTTTTTTAATTATTAAGGTTATTTCAAGATAACTATAAAGGCTGAAACTATAATTTGATGGCAGTTATAATGCTTTTGGAACATGTTTATTTTTAAAACTATTTATTTAGGTACATATTACCTATTATTTATTTCTAATAAATATTTTTTGACGATTCATTTGTGTATCTTTAGGAAATAAAAGTTATTAGGATTTTAATTAATAATTTTCCTAAATGTATTACTACATACAGCTTAGCTTAAAAATCACAACCAGCTTGGTCCTCCAATTGTTATAAAAGCAAAAATTTAATTTCTGATATAAATATTATATAATTATAACCCCTCATCTATACCAAACCATATTAGGTACTTAATTTTAATATTGAATTAAAAAATGTTTTCAAAAAAAATTGATTACATAATTATGTATATTTCTAACATTTTACTTCTTTAATAGTACGTATATTTTTATATTTATAAAACCAAAAAATATGTTTTATTATTATTCGTTATCAAAATTTAAGTGAAAACTCGTTTTTAGATAACAAAATAAATATGAAAAAAAATATAAATAAATAAATTAGTTTTAAATTTATTTGATATCGATAGAATTGCGAATACCATAATATTAACTATCAATGCGTACCATTGAAGAATCAAAATGTACTTAAAAAAAAAATCGTATTTCTATTTAAAAATATCCCTTATCGTATTATAATATATACTATATATAATACATTATAGCATAATCAATAATAGAATATTAAACTATTTTTGGGCATAATTTAGACTTGAATGATTTGTATACCTACATTAAAAAAAGTTTAATTAAGTAATGTACTGCATTTGTATTTCAAAATATCTTATAACCCGACATTTGTAATTTATATGTATGTGTAAAATATGATTTATAATATCTCTAAATAAAATCTATCATACTAAAATAATCAATATTTATTCATAATTCTGAAAAATATTTTATACATTATACAAATCAAGTACACATTTAAATAGAATAAAATAAACACTGACAAAGAGTTTTTTAGAAACTTATACAAAATAAATTATTCTATAATGTTGAATTTTTTTATTTTTATTTTTATATAATTATCATACGTCAACTGAATATAAATGTAAAATAGTTATATTTTAGATTCTGAACGGAGTGATGAATATATTAATGTTATAATGATGTGTGTTTTTTTGATTTTTTTTTTTTTTGAGTCTGTGTACAGCATAACTAGTCGAAATAATGCTTCAATTTCAAACTTTGGGGGGGGGGGGGGGGGTGGTTTCCGATGGCAAAGTGGATATCCTTGGTGCATTATACAGGTGAAAAGTAAACATTTTCCAAAAATTTTCAAAAAAATCGAGAAAAACAAAAAAAAAAAAATTAAAGAAAAACGGGAATTTTTACGCAAAACCAGTTTTCGACAAAATCGAATTTTTTATTTTGCTATAACTCAAAAACTAATTGATGTAAACACTTGAAATTTTCACTAAATATTTATATTAGCGTTCTCCAAACACAGTTAAATTTTAAAAGAATTATGACTTTTTTGAGCTATTTATAGACAATTGAAATTTTTAATTTTTAATTTTTTTTAGTATTTTTTTTTAAAATAACGATAAAATTTTTTTGGCCGGCCAGAAAATCTTGAAAATTTAATACAAGGTTTCTTATAAGTTGTTCTTAAAGTGATAAAAAAAAAATCTGAAATCGTTAGTAACAATTTTTTTTTATAAGTGCTTAAAGTTCCAATTTATACGAAATATGTCAAAATTGCGAAAATTGGCAAGTAATTTTGTGGTTAAAAAATCGTAACATTTTTTTCTTTTATAACTAAGTTTTGAAAATTTGTTACAAGGTTCTCCATACATTTTTCTTCAAATCTCTGTAAAAAACACTCTACCGGATTCAGACAAAAAATTTTTATGAGTGTTTAAAATTTAAATTTTTACAAAACCGCGTTAAATAACGGTTTAGTCTCAAACGATTTTTGATATTTGTTGTTATTCAAACAGTATAAGTCGTAAATAAATGAAAATTTTACCAGTTATTGAGATTGCCATTTTCTTTTAGTGATTTGATTTTCAAAATATTTTGAATTTTTTTGAGCTATTTATAGACATTTGAAATAATCAATTTAACTGGGACAAATTACTTGAAAATTTAATAGAAGGGCCCACATAACTTGTTCTAAATCTCATTCAAAAATTATAAAAATACATAGGCACAATTTTTTTTTATTAGCATTTGAAGTTCAAATATTGACAAAAATTCGTCAAAATCATGAATATTTTTCACTATTTGGTAGTTAACAATTTATAAATATTTTACTATCAAAAGCTAAGAATTGAAAATTTAATACTATGCTTTCCATAAGTTAAGCTTGGAATAATTATAAAAAAAATTTTGAGGATTATTCAATTTAAAAAATTTTACGAGTGTTTAAAGTTTTAATTTTAATTTGAAATCAAAAATACACGTCTAAAATAACGTTTTACTACTAAAAATTTTCGATTTTTGTTATTTTTAAAAAATTACTAAACGTAAGATATTGAAACTTTTACTTAAATGTTTGAATTAGTTTCAAAATAGAATGTATGACAATATTTAAATATAATATATTCCAGACTGACAAATCATCTCCGTTCAGAATCGTTTTTCGTATACAATGATACCTATCATTGCATTCAAATTTAACCTACCCTAGTCCGAGGTCCACCCCACCCCCTAATGTACAGCAGAGCGATAATCACTTACCTGCTTTTTTATGTTATTAATACAAAAATTATATCGAACATACCACATTATTAGATTAAAGTTATACGTGACATATCTAATAACGAAATATTATATAATAACTGAATGCTAACATACATCTTCTTTAATTAAGCTCGAGATAAATGAAAAATAAAATGTGTATATACAATATTAAGTATTTTTTTATTTTATTTGCATACAGGTACATTATTTATACATTTCAAGTATACAAAATATGCGAGATAATGTTAACTTAAAATGGCTAAAAGACCCTGAATTAGATTCAGATTTCGATTTCATTCATTATAAATATGTTTTTTTGAATAAAACCGATCGGTATCTATACTGTACAGCCTGGGTGCTACATTTATTTATGTATATTGACCATATTGTAATGATAATATACTTATTTAAAACTTGAATATACAAAAGCATGCAATGTTATTTACAATATTAATACATATAGGTATAAAATATAACTATAGTTCATGTATCATATCCAAGATTGGTTGTAGCTGGTACTGTAACATAATATTATAATACCTATATACAAGCTGCAACTCGTTGCGCAATCGATCAACTACAGATTAATCAATTATTAATATTAAAATGTAAAAAAAAAAAGTTTTACTGGCGTAATATAATAAACGTATATATGTATTGTTATGTTTAATGATTTTTTTTAACAGAAAATACTATTCATTAAGGGGGAAAGTATTAACGGTTTTATATAATAAAAAGACAGTATTTTACGAATAATTAAAAAAACATATTGTATATTATTGTTTTCATTAATCAAATTTTTATACTTTTTTGAATGTATCTATATATTTTAATATACTTATAATATTTCAGCATGATATTTTTCGAGGATTTTCTATGTTTTCAAATTAATGTTGTTTTTCTAAAGAAAAATGAAAAAAAAAGATATGGCCTTATGAGATAAGAAAAATTGAACTTTACTGTAGCACAGTACCTCCTAATTGAAATACTATAAGGTAGAAATAGGTAGGTATATTTTATGTTGTATTAATTATGTATCATGATAATAATATTGTAAAGCAAAAAAAAAAATGATAAAAAAATTTTGTCATTAGGCGAGAATCGAACCTCAGACATTTAATTACCTGCAGTTAATTAAAATTGATTAATTTGACATAAAACAGTTTAAAATAACCATTTTTTTTTCTAAAACATGAACACACAATGTGAAAAAGAGATTATCGGTTCTAGACTAGTCAGCTCCTTTATACACAGGGATAGGCCGAACATAGTAATGTTACGCGCTAAATCTCTATATCAACGACGCCACAAGGACGTACAAGTGGTTAGCTATTTTTATAGGTATTTAAATTAAAAACACAATTTGTTTGTTCTCTTGGTGATGAATTAAATAATGATATATATATATATATATATATATATATGATGAACCCTGATTAAACTCAGTGGCGTAGCTAGGAATTTTAGTTGGGGTGGCATAATTTCAAAATTGTTCATAATAATCATGGATTATATTAAGTCAAATACACAAGTACATAGGTAATAATTAGTATTTAATTTTAGTAAATGAAAATAATAAAAGAAATAAAACAATATATATATTATTTCTTAAACATTTGAACTTTAAATGCTTAGAAATAAATATTGCGACTAACGATTTTTGATTTTTTTTTTACTACGATAAGGACAACTTATAATAAACATTGTATTAAATTTTAAAGATTTTTTTGATAGCTAAATTTTTTTTATCGGCATTTTAAGAAAAAAACTTAGAAATATCGAAAATTTCAATTGTCTTTGTCTATAAGTAGCTTAAAAAAGGCCAAAATACTTTGAATTTAACCGTAAATAGATAACCATAATATAAACATTTGGTGAAAATTTCAAGTATTTACAATGATTTTTTTATTATGAGATTACTTCTTATACTGTATTATAAAAGTATATTGATATTAGTTTTTACAAGTTGAGTACGCATATATTTTTATTAATACCATAAGTTACAACTAAAAACTAATATTAAAATCCACATGCTTTAAAATGTACACTATTCTTTATTACAATGTAAGAAAATGACAGGTGTTGAGCGTACGTGTAGAAATGAAACGATTGTCCTGTACATTTTAGATACATTATTCTCGACGCCACACCAAACAAAAAAACCAAAAAAAAATGATAAAAAAATTTTGTCATTAGGCGAGAATCGAACCTCAGACATTTAATTACCTGCAGTTAATTAAAATTGATTAATTTGACATAAAACAGTTTAAAATAACCATTTTTTTTTTTCTAAAACATTAACACAAAATGTGAAAAAGAGATTATCGGTTCTAGACTAGTCAGCTCCTTTATACACAGGGATAGGCCGAACATAGTAATGTTACGCGCTAAATCTCTATATCAACGACGCCACAAGGACGTACAAGTGGTTAGCTATTTTTATAGGTATTTAAATTAAAAACACAATTTGTTTGTTATCGTGGTGATGAATTAAATAATAATATATAATCTACCGGATTCAGACAAAAATTTTTTATGAGTGTTTGAAATTTAAATTTTTACAAAACCGCGTTAAATAACGGTTTAGCCTCAAACGATTTTTGATATTTGTTGTTATTCAAACAGTATAAGTCGTAAATACTTGAAAATTTTACCAGTTATTAAGATAACCATTTTCTTTTAGCGATTTGATTTTCAAAATATTTTGACTTTTTTTGAGCTATTTATAGACAATTAAAATTTTCAATTTTTTTTTATTTTTTTTTTATAAATGTTGATAAAAGAAATTTAGCTGGGACAAATTACTTGAAAATTTAATTGAAGGGTCCACATAACTTTTTCTAACTCTCATTCAAAAATTATATAAATACATAGGCACAATTTTTTTTTATTAGCATTTGAAGTTCAAATATTGACAAAAATTCGTCAAAATCGTGAATATTTTTATTATTTGGTAGGTAGTTAAAAATTTATAAATATTTTACTATCAAAAGCTAAGAATTGAAAATTTAATACTATGCTTTCCATAAGTTAAGCTTAAAATAATTATGAGAAAATTTGAGGATTATTCAATTTAAAAAATTTTACGAGTGTTTAAAGTTTTAATTTTAATTTGAAATCAAAAATACACGTGTAAAATAATGTTTTACTAATAAATAATTTTCGATTTTTGTTATTTTTAAAAAATTACTAAACGTAAGAATACGCTTGAAACTTTTACTTAAATGTTTGAATTAGTTTCAAAATAGAATGTATGATAATATTTGAATATAATATATCCTAGACTGACAAATCATCTTCGTTCAGAATCGTTTTTCGTATACAATGATACCTATCATTGCATTCAAATTTAACCTGCCCTAGTCCGAGGTCCACCCCACCCCATAATGTACAGCAGAGCGATACTCACTTACCCCCCTTTTTTTAATATCAGTTATGTTGATAGTTAAAGAGAAAACATTTTAAAATAAATAAATAAATAAAAACTCATTTTTGAAATTTATTTCAAAATATTTATAGACTGCTTATAATTCATTTTATCAAATAAGAAAAAAGATCTTTTGAAAATATACAATAAATAACTATTGTGTTTATAGAATATGTTGGGTATAATAACTTTTTAGTCGGTGTTATTTAGTGAGAACCTTATGTTACTATACCTCCAAAGATTAGAACATTCTGAATTAATCCAGAATATAGTTGATAAATCTCAAAATGTATTTACGCATTGCAGAAATGATGATAACTTTAAGTGCAATCATTCTTACAGAACATCGTTCTAGAACAATAACGGAAAATACCAAATACTTAGCTACATCATTCAAATCCTCTTTCATTCTCTTGACTTATAGTAAAATCACCGTAGCTGCATACACTCCAACAACTTTATAAATTCCACTTGTTAAAAGCATTCAATATTGTCATATATAATTCAAGTTACCATTGAAATAACCAAATTTTCGTTGTTTTATTAATTTTTTTCTATGTAAATGTTTTTATTTTTATTTTACATCATCATTAATAACAAACAATAATGATTTCAAGTGATTAAAATTTGTACGAATTTTTACATTAATGGAAAAAGGTTTTAAATTATTTTGATGTTAATCAATATTACAGTTTTAAAAAATGTTGGTTATATGAATATAGTATTAAATTATATATTAGGTAAGTTGTTATTTTTGCAATTTTTGGAACTCAACTCATAGTTTACATGTAAACACTAAACACATTTCCAAAATCTAACTACTAAATATTATTACGTAGAATTTCACTGCTAACATAATAATTCATCATATTATTATAATTATTGTGTACCTAGTACTTCCGTATAAAATCTAAATGCACAAACTGACCAACTATAATATATGGATACCCAGCCAATAAAAAAAAAACATTTAAAACTTGATAACTTAAACAATTTTAATTTTATTTCAGATTTTAAAACACATTTAAAATGATAACCAACTCGATGGAAACCTACATACCAACACGAAATTCATAGGTATATAATGAACAAACAATTAGTATAGAATATGAAACGCCTAGATGAACACAAATAATTTCAGTACCTACAAGGTAATAATTTATATTAATTTAATTTATTATAATCTATAGGTAAAATTAAATTATATTAAGGTTCTAAGATTCTATCTTAAAGTTAATTATTTAATAACTTTAATGATTATTTGTTTAAATTTTGATTGAAGTGATAAACAGATGGATAAATTTTACTATAATGAACTATGCTTTGCTTTATAATTACATTTTAATCAGTTTTTGACAACGGTTTTTGGTATAATTCTATAATAACATTTTGACTCTTTTTAAGCTTATTTTTAGACATTTAAAAATTTAGATTTTTTTTTATGTTTATTTCTAAAAATAATATTATAAATATATATTTGGTAAATTAGTTTGAAAATTTAATAAAAGGTTCTTTTTAAGTTTTATTTTAAATAACATTTAAAAAAATAAAAAATACATAATCGCGATTATTTTTACAAGCATTTGAACTTCAAATTTAGATGATGTTTAAATAAAAAATAATGATTTAAGTTATATTTTTGTAATTTAAATATATGATTTGTGGATACTTGCAATTTTAAACGTACCTATTCGTTCAGAATCATCGTTATTTTTTTCATTCAAAATAAATTTACCACATACAGATTATAATACCTATACTTGCTTTTTTATACTTAAATTGGGCGGGTACTACTAAAATTTAATGTATTTATTTTCTTTAGTTTTACGAAATATTTGTTCTGGTCATAATACTATATTATTCAAAGATGTGTACAATATTATCTTGTAATTTTATATTGAATATAGGTAGGTATTATGTATATTTAGTTTATGACGTACCTAAATAGGCACACATATTAATATATTATATAATTAATTTTGCAGTTCATATTTATATTTAAAAACGTTCAATAGTTCTTCGTTTTGTATTATCTAGACACTGATTAACGTGTGGATTTATTGTATATAGTTGTGTCGCAGTTCGAATTGAATGATAGAAATACACGTGTAGAGTTTAAAATATAGTTTTTCCAGTTTATTTTTTCATATATTTTCGTCAAGGTGGTTCAGATTTCTCGGCGCGAATAAAAAACTTTCTCTTTTCGTAATGAATTATGAAATAATAATTGAGAATCCGCCATTTTCCATCGCCGTCCTCTATCCCTAATCATTTAAATAATTCAATCGAATGATAATAATATAATAATACGAGCGTGATGTTTCTCGTTTCATTTTGTCAACTGATCTTCATAATATGGTACATGCATATTTAATATTCATACATATATATGTATATTATTCGAATAAGATTCCTGGTGCTACAGTCTCTGACAGAAACAAGTGAACGCAACTGGGTGTATTATATACAATACGTCACGTATCACAATAAGGGGCGATGAGCGTGCACATAGCACTTAGGTCGTCTCATCTCGCCTTGGAGTATTATAATTATGTGTGTGTGTGTGTATATATATAATATATATACATACGTATTACATATATATATATATAAATACATAATTATATATTATAAGCGAGCCGTGTGTATATTTTAATATGAACAGTCGGATATGGAATTGGCGACCGGGTCGAAGAGTCCGGGCGTATATATAAAAGCAACGTAATGACGGTGTGGCGGGCAGGGGTTTAGCTACTTTTTCGCAGGGCTTTTCCTCTTTCCGAATACCTACTTGCGCTCACCCCGTCCCATTTCTCCCCCACCCTACACCACGGACGACGATCCGCCGGCATTTGCTACCAGCCGTCTGCACCTCCATGCCCACGTCCAATCCATACTAGCGGAACGACGACGACGAACGGTCTCGTCTCTCGTTTTGCAAAACTTTGTTTGCTGTTAAGGCGTCGAGATAAGGCGGGCCCAGTGGCGGATTTTAATGGTATTTAAACACGCACCACCACCGCACACCGAGACACGCGGACGGCCGGTACAAGCGGTGGCAATAACAAAATCTTCCGACGGCGGCAAGAAGGCATCCACCCCACACCGCACACCTCATTATCTGCTCCTGCGCTGCCACTGAGCTCGACGTGTATCGTAAAACCAAAAGGCCGTTAAAACTTTATCGCGTTTACCGGGCATTAAGAATACTTCGGCGGTGGAAAGAGAGAAGTAGAGATTTGGAGAGAAAACCACTAAAACTACTCGCCGTACATGGTTTATATAAATATGCGCGCGCGCACACACATAAATACAGACACACACATACCTATATATATTATATATTATTGTATAAACATACGTGCAGAGAAGGATATAATAATATGTGAAGTACAGTTATTTGA
Organism: Schizaphis graminum; assembly: GCA_020882235.1. NCBI lineage: Eukaryota > Metazoa > Arthropoda > Insecta > Hemiptera > Aphididae > Schizaphis > Schizaphis graminum. The sequence goes on along the minus strand of CM037032.1, from coordinate 84,928,723 downwards.
AGTCGGTACATGGTACACGATAAAATGCCACTATATTGACCCACACCCCTTATAGCATCGGTTAGGTTATCTCATATAATCACATAGGATCTCATACTCGTCGAGAAAACGTTTTTCATCGTGAGGAGGATAGCTACGCTCACATATGTGTTATCTCAGTCTTACAAACGTACAGCATAGGATATATTTGCGTTCAGCAGAACGAATTTTGAGTTTTCAACTTTAATATTACACCAAATTTATCTATTATAAATTTCGAATGTAAGAACACATTATCTATGTTATTACGTTGGATTTATACGATATTTTGATATGACTTATGAGTTATGACTTTATAAGTATGAAAAATATTTCTGTTAAACAAAGACATTTACCAAAATAATTGGCCACATTATTACACTCGTAAATTTATAATATTGAAACTTACATACTGTTTACTTATAACGCTTGACCAAAGGTTCTGTAGAGGTTGACTCAGCTCCTAAGACTATCTTCGAACCTACCTGTATTATAATATGTTTCTATTCTATTGCTATATACAAAAGCTAGTTGAAAAAGGGCTATTATTGAATACCTGATCATATTATAGCCGACCATACCTAGAAAATATTATAATAACTATACGGTTTATTTTTCTCTCTCAATGATCTGATCACTATTATTCAATAGACAATGAACAACTTATTCAAAGTGAAAGGATAACGGAGTTAGTATTACCCTCAGTTTAAATTAGTTAACCACCGAGGGACACTTTGTATCTGAATTAAACTGTTTGACGTAATTCCTGTTTGACACTGATGATATATAGGTATTTAACACAAATATAATATTAGTCAGCTTCTACATACATATTTTTTCTACGCACATGACATTATTTAAAGATCATTTAAAATCTATTGAAATATAGAAGTTTTACCATGTAAAGTTTTTTTATTAAATTTATAAAATAATATAAGACTCTTAATTAAACGCACTATTGCAGTTTAATGCGTGAATAGTATAAATATAAATTGCTTAATTGTTTTACAATTTAAAATATATTATAGGATCTTCTACTTTTTCAGCGAACTAGTTAAATGCGGGCATAGATTCTACATGGATTATTTAATATATTAATTTGTTAACAATCTGTTTTACAACTATAACTAAATCTGTTTATTTATATTTAAAAAAAAAAATAAAGTAACCAACCGTTGAAAGGAATGTTTTTACGCATATATTGTACGTAGAACGGAAACAGGATAGTATGAAAATAGCACGAATGTCGAATACAGATATCAAGAGAATCTTCTATGAACCATAAATTTCCAAAAATATTTGCGACGAAAAGACTAGAATAAAGTCCCATATGATAAGCTTCGAAAAGTTGAGTGATATAACATCAATACTGCCTGTAGTTAATAGACCAAATAAATCACAAAAGTAGAATTCGACAACGTTGGCTAAATTATGCAAAGAAAGATTTAAAATCAGATAAATTATAAAATGATACATCGAGGAACTGGAAGAAGCAGACAAAAGCAATCGTTGGAAGGGTTTGTCAGAAGCACCACAAGATAAAAGTTAAAAAAAATAAAGAGTTATTAATACTTAGTAAGCTTATCGCAAATATATGAATAAGTACAAAATCTTTTACACGTCTTAAATTAATAAAAAAACCGCATTGTGCAATACACACCTCTGAGAGTATGTGTTTGTGTGTGTGTGTGTGTGTGTGACTGTGCAAATAATACATAATATACGAAGTGCACACGTGTACAATATATTATATTATTATATTATACATCCGAGTTTTCTGCTACATCGCGACCCTCTTCGCCCGTACGCGGTTCGTACGACTGCAACTGTGGACAAGGACGGCGGCAGGCGGCGTCGTGTTGCGTTGCGGGCGGCGGTCGCGGCGTGGATGGGTGGGGGGGGGGGGGGTGGGGGTCACAAAGGCGGCGAGCACTCGACGGGTTCCTATACTACAAAGTTTCTTTCTCCCGTTTTACACTGTCTCGATGTCTGTTGTTGATATTAAAATTCCATCCGTGTGCCTTTCGCGTATAACACGAACGTCGCCGTCGTCAGATTGAAATTCAAGGCGTGGCGGTATATTTCGCATTATACGAATATGTATAAAGTATGATGCCGCGTCCTGAATACGTTCTATACACACCGACCCGGGTGCGTGCACCGTACACTGGCTGCGGGGACCGGTGGGAGGAAGAGCTCTTTCTCGAGTTTTGCACGATAAAATTTATGCAAAGCCTAACAACAAACAAAATGGCTGCTTCTTATGGCACGGATATACTGTGTGTGTGTGTGTGTGTGTGTGTACGCGTGTATGGGGGTATGTGCAACTCGGAAACGTTAAATTATAAGAACAACAAAACTTTTAATTGAGTCTTGGTGTGTCTTATTTAAAATATATTAATAATCTTATCTATAGCGCGTTTTATGCGAGCAAATCCAGTACGCGCCGAAGTACCTTTGTATTATCATAATACAAGACAGCGTAGTCGTTAGTAGTCGTATTGCGATTGGGTATTATTTGCGCGTTACCGTTCAGAAGCAAATACCGTATATAATAATAAACTAAGACCTAATCAAATATAATCATCCCATACACATATGATGATAGTTTGTCATGTTTTATGATCAATATTTGAATATCAATGTGAAATATCACATTTTTTCCGATATTTAATAATGAAATAAATTATAAAAAAACTTCATAAGCCATTCAGCATTATCAATAATTTATTTGGATTTACGTCAAAATCATGTACCGATGAAAAACAGATTTGGACATCATCGTTTACATATTTTGTTTTTTTTTAAATACAACTATACGTTTCATCATAACGAAAAAGGAATAAATTGAAATAACTATAACACGGAGCCATGGAACTAAAAATGATTGTTATAACAGTTTCTTGGTATTTTTTTTTTTTTTTTTACTCGCCTTAAATCTGGCTTAAAAATAGGTTTTTTTTTAAATGACCACCCAAATAAACAAATAGACCAAATTATTATGTTATATGACACTTAGTTATTTGCTAAATCAAATACAAAACACATATACAAAATACAAAATATATAAAGCATATACAAAATTATTTATAACATTATAACATTTCAAATGACGATACTAGTTTTATAATATAATTGGTATATTATAAAGTAATATTATTTGAAATTCAGTTTCTGATGTTCTTAAATTGTTATGCGACTTTCCTTATTTACAAGTAAACTGCTACTGACAGAACTGTGTGCAAAATAAAGGTTTTTAAACTCGTCTATGATTGATGGTAATATTATGGTATATATATGTTAACAAAACTCCAAAAATACTAATAAAATGACGTAAGATCTAGTAACCTATAGGAAGCTACGTGTAAAGCATCGGATTTAATAAATCGAATATCTTTATATTTTAATTCACAGATGTTACTGTTAATATGTTATTATACGTATTATTTACATAATATTCGCATCTATTGACTATTACATGTGTTACATTCGTTACCCACTGTATAAATACCTATCAATAAATAAATATACTGTATATAATTGACTAATACAAATTATAAACACTTAACACTTTTTACACGCCAATTTATTACTCTTTATATTAAAATAACACACGGCACTATAGTTCGATTCTAACCATTAACACTTGTATGAGTATATACCTAAATATTTATTGGAATATTTTGTTTTGTTTAAACGTATGATTTACATTTTATTGTACGAAATAGTGTGAAATATAATTTCAATTGACTTAAGGTATAGGTAATTATTTATCATTATCATACGATTAATAGCTATTGCTTTTACTTAAATATTTGATAGAAGAAAAAAAAATCATAGTTTATTAAGATAAAAATTTTGTTTTTTATTAATAACTCTTAAAATACTATTAACATATACTAACATATTATTATTATATACAGATTATATATTATGCATTTTAAAAACATTCAGAATAATAATAAAGCTTAATACAATATTAGAAAAAAGAATAAAATCTAAAGTAATATTAAAAATTAATCTACATAAAAAATATGATTCGTTGATAAAATATTAATAAATTCATATACCTACTGTTTTAATAAAATAATACTTAACTTACACAAATTTTTATTTCATTCGTATTTTTTTTTTTTATTAAAGTTTTTTCTTAATTAATATTACAAGCTGATTATTAAATTAAAATTAAAAATATTTTATATAAATAGTTTGTTCACGTACTAAATGTTTTTACAGATATAATATTACCTTATCTCATAATGGAAGCATAACACCTGAGGAAAAGTCAACACACTTCAGTGACTTTATAAACGGTATCCAATAAGTCTGTATACTAATAAGTTTAACGGCCTTTATATATTATAAACATTACTTTACGAAAAACAATAATAGTTAAACGGTTAAAGTACAATAATATAATAATTTGAATTCTTAAATATTGTTATTATTATCGTTAGGTACTTCAAATCTAATATAACTATTGTTTGTCATTTGTATTAGTTAAATAAATAAATAAAAGTAATTTTTTTTTAAAGTTCTAAATTCATCATCAATGGTAAAAATGTAGAGTAGTTTAAATTTGGTTAAAATACTAAATTATTTATTATTTTTTAACTTGCTAAACTGTAGTAAATTTATTAACACAATGCTATAACGAATAACAAATTTGTCATATTACACAAATATTTATAACATGAATCAATCCAATACAAAACTATATACGTCTATACCATTAAAGTTAGTATGTCCGTTTATTATTTTTTAGAGCGATTTTGTGGGAAATTCAAACACAAACCTCTGGGAATTTGAAAAATGTTTTGTCCTTTTCGGTTTTCTTCCGGTATCCTTTAGGGTGCGGAGATCCTCTTTCCATTTCACATCTACCACTCCCATCCTCTATAAAATTGTATTTTACCGTTGATTTACGGGACTCCATCCGAGAGAGCGCCTTTTGATACATTATTACGTAATAAATCAAATTTAGCGCCCGATGTTGGCGAAAATTAAGACGAGTCGGCAGTGTGAGAGAGGGAACCAACTGCAGTGTTGTCGGCGACGAGGGAAAATGCTGTGGGCGGCGGTAGGACTAGCGGTGAGGGGATCCATAATTTAAGACTTTCTGGGCACGGGCCCCCGAGTTTAAAACTAATTAATTTTACCGCGAACTCGTCGGGTTTCCAACTAGATAGACTGAAAGAGAGAGAATAAGAGAGCGAGTGAGAACGAGAGAAATATATATATATATGTTGTCTACGCGTAGTGTGTGGGCCATGGCGAACACTTAAAGTCGTCCGAGGTTGGTTGAGGGTACTCTGGCACACAAAATTCCTAAGTTATTATTCGCGGAATATATTATATTTTAGAATGGGACTACGTGTACACTGTATGTTTATACATATATATATATATACACCCTAATACGCGTGCGAGAGAAAGAGAGAGAAAGACGACAACGGCGCGGGTAAAGAATACAACAGCTACGGTGACGACGGCAACGACGACGACGACGACGCCGACGATGGTTAAGGGAATAGAAAGGGTGGAAAGTTTGCGAGGAAAACTTTGCGCCCGAGAAAACCGGATAAATAATAATTATTAAGGATTCCGCCGCCGCCGCTGTCGTCATACAACCCATCTCCTTGCCGCCACTGGTCTCGTTGTGTTGTAGTGGAGCCGGAGGCGTCGCTCGTCGACACGATTACGACGACGTTACGTAATTATTCAGCAATATGTAACAATGTTCATATCTCGAGATTGAATTATCAGGTTCATTGGCGGGAATTTAATTTTTATTTCTTATCGCCAAAATGAATAAATTACGCTGGAAATTAGGCCAGAGAACCCCCTTAAGTTTACTAGCAGGTAAATCCCTATTATACGTTTCCCAACCAGTTACCCTGTCATAGTTAGTACCGCATCTACCTCTTCCTGCCACAACATCACGCCATTAAGTAATGATTCCGGTGGAAGCAAACACTTAAATCTATTTAGAATGACGCTATATATACATGGTGTGAAAATTCACTCGAAATAATTAAATTCAACACTAGTATTATTTACATCGTTCGTTTCAAGGACTTTAAATATACATTATTGGTTTGAAAACCCTATAATAATTTGTTGGATAATTATTTGATGATATTTGTTTTGTTTTATATTTTATTTAAAACTTTAAAAGCAAAGTCCGCTGCGTAAAATTCTATTGGGCGATGCAATTGAATTTATAAATATTTACAAAGTGTTGTAATATAGGCGTAACTAGAGCACTATTTCTGGGTAATCTAAATTGATATCAGCAACCCTTGGGAGATTTGCCCTACACCACTAGTATAATTGATAACATATAAAACTGGATGTGCTATGCCCACCCAAGCCTCCTTCTGGTTGCACCTACGGGTTGTAGTTTACATTTGACTTATATTAAATTTGTTACAGTAGATGCATTACCCATTTACTAAAGGTCAAATTATATTTTAAAATAAAAGTTAGGCAATCTAAAAGTTCTGAAGGTCTAGGTTAGGCTCTTGATAAGAAATCGAAGTTTAATCGTATGTTGTATTTTGATATTAAACAGAATGAAATTTTGAGATTCAATTGTTTTCAATATATTATGTACTTTCGAGAAAATTAAATATTATATTATTATGCACTTCGTACCAATATAATATGATACTGTTTACCTAAATCAAGATAAAATATTATATTGTCTTCTACTCAATAATTGGCTATTACTTGCACATATTCGAGCAGAAAACTATACCTACCTATAAAATTAATTTATATGGCTTATGAACGATATAAGCGCCGAAAATGTGGTGGATATCCGATTTATCTGTCATGCGGTTTTCCTTTAAAGCCAAAAACTATAAAGGGGTTAAATAACGTTTGTGGTTAAAGCGAGTAATATACGGGTATTATACAAGCAATTTTGAATAAACAATAGAAACTTGTAAAAAGGTGATCATTATTGATAATATTATTCAAATTATATTTGCTATAATATCTTTGACATATTTTTTGTATTTTAAACTTTTTCCATTTTTTTATTTTTTATTTTTTTTATTGATTTGAGGATGATATTTTGTACTTAATGCATACGGCGCATGTTACAAGAAATAAATACTTAATAATATGTCGAATTTTGATATTGTACAATTTAGAATACAATAATAACTCACCCATTGATTGTTAAAATAAGTATTTTTCTTTATAGGAAACATATATTTATTTTCCAACCCAACCGAAAAAAAAATAAAATCAATTCAAAGAAATGGCAACAATTTTCAGCGTGCCTGAAAATACAGCATCAATCAATAAGTACATTATAAAATATATTATGATGAAGGTATGTACCTATTTACTATTATTTTATATATTCGCTTCTAGTTTCAAAATCATATATGATTATACATATAGGTATAATTTTATTAAAGGTGTAAGAAAAACACTAAAAAAACTACATTTCTTAAAATAGAAAAGTCGCCGTGATAATCAATAGTAGGAATAATAGATAGGTTTACTAGCTAAATATTAATATGCAATAATAATAATGATTAGTGTTAAATTAAACAAAAAAACATTAAAAAATAAATAATATCTAATAATAATTACAAACGATGAAACTCTTAAAAATCCGATGGCTGTACAATAGGAGTGAGATTCTCAACTAATAAAAGTACAACTACTTCAGATGATTGATTATAGTACGATAATAAGAAATGAATTAAATCCATAATAAATATAAGTTGTTTAGTCATTTACATTTAAACCGTGACTAGTACAGAATTGGATACAAATTATTGTTAAACATTAGTTGTTATTCTTTGTAATGTTTATATTTTGTTTGATGTAATACATATTGTTATCATTATTAAATTAATAATATGCAGTCGCAGTTCCCATACAACGTGTCTATTGTAAGTACATTATTTGTCTAGCTACCACGCTATAATAATACACATTGACGGGTTGAAACGAGGACAATCATTAGGCACGATAAAAAAAGCAATGTGACATATTTAATAGACAATATAAATAAATCTGGCTGACAGCAGTATCACCCGTTTTTGACGGACTCATGAAATGCGTACATTTTCTCGGTTTACTCTTATCCGATATACATTTGCGCTGTCCAATTACCCGCAAACAAAAGGAGTTTGATTTACATTTCTAACGTTGCGCTGCATTGGTATATTATTATTACACAGACGATAGTTAGATATATATCATAATATATAGGTGGTACACGCAATTAAACCGTTATTCGACAGAGACACTTCACGAACAAAAAAAAGAAAAAAACACCAAAATATTATTGAATCAAATAATAGGTACCGACATCGATAATCTTCTAGTAAGATATTAACAATAATAAATAATATTATAGCATTCGTTTAGTCTCCGATCAAAAGACATATTCGAAACGAAACACTACTCTGATAAACAGAAACTCGGATCGTGTCGGGCACGTGTACGGGAGTAGAAATATGACTGTAGTGGATTTTTAGGTTCTGTTTTACAATAGTTTGTTTATGTATAACCTTAATATTATATTGTTTGTCACGACTATCAATTATAATCATATTTTCGATAAAATATAACGTTGAACAACGTTTATCGCAACTGCTCATAATGACGATTTCATTATTACTTTGAGGTTCATTATAACACCTTTATGTGTAAACCCTTTTGGTTCAATTAAAATATTATCGATAATATCATTTAGTAACTTACATCGTTATTTATTTTCATTACTGAGACCAAAACTGTAACTGAGGGAGGTTTTGGGTGTTAACCATTCCTTAAAAAACAATTTCTTTAATACAAAATTGTGTTTTTCTTAAACATAGAGAATAGTAATTTCTTAGAAGTATACTATTATTGTGCAATGGTATTTTCATCGCAGCAAAATAGCAGTGGTCGTACATGTGGGTATGCAGTTAACAGCCACCGTATTCAAACTCGCCCAAAAATTTTTCAATATTTTTAATTTACATTTAATGTTTAGTCGGTCACAAGAATAAGATGGCGCCATTGCCACGAGTGGACATTGTAAAAGCATATAAACACTTATAAGGGTAACTCACTTAGTTGCAATTTACATGCATTCTAGTATGAATACTTTTAATCCAGTACTACTTCGTTCATATTTCGTATTATAAATTTATAATGATTACATATAATCATTAACATATTATGAGAAATTGTGATGGTTACAATCAAATCAATTTGACATTTTCACTAAAAGTTCAGCTATGTGGAAAAATAATATTAAAATATCAGTCTCGAATACTAAATGGTCTAACATAACTTTAATGTGTACACATCGTAATAATAAAACTACAATAGAAGTAGTTTAAAATAATTTATCGACATTTTATAACTACGAGTGTTATAAAAACTTTAGAACTTCGCTGCATTTTTAATGGGCTGTTCGATTTACGCACGAACATGGGTAATCCATTTAATATGCTTTTAAGGAAACTTAAATTATTTTAATATCTATCAATGATAATAATTCCTAGTATATTTCGGTCTCATAATTTGCAAAATGATATTTACCAAAAAAAAAAATCTGAACCATATTCTTAATATCAAATCTTCCTATAATAATATTATAGTCAATCACATGAAAGTCAACCAACTCGTGAAATTAAATAAAAATAACGTAATCAGAATTAATAATATCAATATGTATTACTTTTAAAGAAATAAATATGTTATTATGCCTATATGTGTACGAATATTCATTAGATATACATACATATATATATATATATATATATAATTTAAACTGGTTCACCTATCTGTAGTTTAACGTGCGTAATCACTCGACCGAACTATATCGTAAGTATAGCGTACTAAAGGCGGGTTATCGGATAATAATATCGTTATCAGTCATAGTGTATAGTTACTGGATGTGCGAAAATTCAATTCCGTCGGTTACCTTCCTACAACGGATCGAAACGACTGCTGAGGCCGTTGCAGCTTTTATATGCGTCGAACTTCGCGCGCAAACACACTGCATACGCACACTGCATTTGTACACATACACACGTGTATTATATTATATTATATCCATTAAAATGTCGCGTGAATGATACAGTACAAGTGCTCCTGGTTTACACCTCCTCGACCGAATCGGCACACAACTAGTACTATACTTATATAATAATATATACTCTAATCGCTCTGTACATGTCAGCTGTAAAGACCGTTGTCGCGCCGTTTTTGTGTCGTATATATATTCTGTGTATAGCTGGTGTATATCATATATAGGTGTGCACATTCAAAGAAAACAATTTTGCGCGCAACGGTCTCCCTCTCTATCTCTCTTTCATCCACTCTCTCTCTCTCACACACACACACACCCTTTCTATCTCAATCACGCCTTTTCCTCCTTACCATTTTACGACCTATATGCCGACCTTTCTTCTACGCGTTACTTATTTAGTTATATACGTATACTCTTTGGAACTAGGTGCATAATATATATATATATATATACATAAATATTTGTTTGCGTGTGCGTGTACTGCCCGGCAACGGTAGTGGTGTTGGCGGTGTACACATGCACATGTACACAATACATTCGTGTGCGGCAGTGGTGAAAGTTCTACGGAGAAATTCCAAGGTGGAACGCTCACTGGTAATTGACTTGCCGTCCCACCCCCTTAGGTCGATTTATCACGAATACGAATGGTTGGTAGGTACCTACCACCGCGTATACTCTCGTGCGGATGCCCGTGTTTTGTAAACAGGCTAGGTGGACGAGGTCGGGGGATAGTGTAATTTCGTTGCCTTCAAGCGCACTCTTTTGAGTAATGCCATTCTCGGGTCGCGACGACGACGGGGGAGGCGAGAAACTTCTAACTTGTAATTTATGACTCGGTAGCGCGCGCGTTTTGTATGCAACTTTCTTCGTAAAGGCACACACACACACATGGACTCACACTGCACGTACTCGACGACAACACACACACACACACACATATACATACGTCAGTTTTAACGTCGTCGTCGTTGAGGAGAGGTTTGTTGTCGAAATAATTATTGACGAGCACCGGAGACTTTTGTCTCCGGCTCGACCCGGGGATTAATCAACCGCTGTTTCGCTACCCCCTCGCCATTCTTCTACCGCCACCACAGCCTCGTCACTGTGCGTGGTCTATTTAGCCACACCCGAACACTCCGAACTCCACACTCAAATTTGGTGCACCGCCACCTGCACCAGTCACTACCAGAGGAAATGACAAAACGACTCGCCGACAACGACGATGGCGTATAATTAAAGTCCAACAAAACTAACTTGCAGTTCTTAAATGACGAATATAATATCGCACGCCACTATTTCCAACTTTCCGTTCTTACGACACGCATATTATACAGAAACGTTTGGGCGACCTTTCTTCTCAGTTCCTAGTTTTTGCGATAGCATTACTCGTATTTCACCACCTCGGTACCTCGGTAGACTCCACTCAAATCGTTATTGCTCGTATTTAATACAACCTCAGATGCATCACCGTAGTATGGTATTATTATTACTTATTATAATATAAAATATAATGCACTCAATTGGGTATTGCATTTAAAGTGTGGCTTGTTAAAGTACTGAATGCACTTCATTCGTAAATCCACGAGATATATGTATAAAAATTATAATCATAACATTTTGTACTTCCAAGTATGTCTAGATTTTAATTAATGCTATACATATTACAGCTTAAAATAGGAAAGCAGGGATTTTTTTTTCGAAAAATTTATGTGCATATTTTAGTTTTGTGGCATTATTTTGATTAAACATCACAACACTCTTTTTGATTTCCTGGCTGGACATATTATATTGCATCTTTCACGAGGATAAACTTCTCCGAAATGATCAAAACCTATGACCACCTCAGGAGTAGGTACACACTTTACCACGTAATTTTCGATAATCCCAATATATGTTCTTCTATTTTTGTTTATCTTAAACATAGACAAATAAAACCACTTGAAATTAATTTACTATACCTTAAAAGGTTTAGCTCAGAATATAATTTCGTGCCGGAAATTCATGACCCGGCAAACTTTTGGTAATCTCTGTAACACGAATTAAAATTAACCAAACATTTATAAAATAACAATTGACATATTTTAATAATTCGTATATTAGGTTGATCCAACGTTTAAAATCCATTTGTGCTGGTTACCACCGATTTGGCAAAATCATTTTAATAGTTATATTAGTGGTATGCCATTTAGTCATGACACTGTTTCTTTTGATTATTAATAAAAATTATAATATAATTAATTCTACTTTAAACACTTATAGTTTAAAACATTAAATATATTTTTCATTTTTTATAAAACATTTAGAAAAATGAAATCATTGGATGCTGTGATTTATTGTAGTGCAAAATAATCGCATCGGAAATATCATCGTATTTGATTTAACACCTATGTATAGATGACAAATAGGTATCTCAAGTAAATAATGTAAATTTATTGAACATATTATACATTCAAATATATTGTATTTTATTCATATAGATTGCCTATAAAAATTCAAATAAAATACTTAAGCATATATTTTGGTAGTTTTAAAAAAACGGTCTGATATAATGACTAAAATAATTTTGTCAATAACACATATTTCATATACTAAATAAATAATATTAATACTAATATATATTTTCAAATTGGCATAATCATTTACAGTTAATTTTGATATGAGTCTACTTGAAAGTCGTAACACATAGAATTTAATTTGTATAAACAAAAATTGTAGCTTTATCAGCTTTCGGCTTAGTAGTTCCTTCATACATGCAGTAGGTAAATATTATTATACAAACAAAAGAACGCTGAATTTAATTTATCTTATTTTATTATTATAATATTAATACAAATTTAAACTTAACAATTGAACAACTGTTTAAAAAGTAATAATAGGTACATTTAGATTTATTAAATTATAAACAAAATTGAGTCTCCAATAATTGTAAATATTAATAATTGACTTTGTGCTATAGAAAATCATTTCGATCATACTTTATATTTGATGCATTCATTTAATCAGAATAACTTGTGATATATTCTACTTTAAGTTAGATGAAGATAAACTTTATACAATAACATTAGGTATTGCGTTGAAGGCATTATACAATAGCCAAAGACATTCTATATCAGCATATATATCCTAAATCTAATTATTATGCATTATTTGATCCTATAAACTAATGAATCATTATAATATTATGATGTACCAATTGACTTTTTTACTCTTAAATTTAATACCATTAAATTTCTCAATATTTATATTAAGAACATTTTTTCAACTGTTCATATGTGATTTATTTTTATTTTTATTCATTATTGTTTATAATTATTTATAGGTGCTTAATGTAAATTATTTCTATATTTCAAATGTTCCATTTGCATAATTAATAATATTTTTTTTATTGGAATATTGTACCTGTATATCATATTTAAAAAAATAAAAATAAATATCATATTACAAATACAAATTAATTAATTATTCTATTCACGTATTTCAGATCAAAATTTAAAAAAATAACTATGTAAATGTATATAATATAAATGTATTTTATAAAAATTATATTTATGCAAATGATATCAAATAAAATACGGTTGAAACTTTATTTTAGATTAAAACTATAATTGCAGTAAACTGGGGTAAATTTCTCTAAAGTCCATATAAACCTTTACCATACTTTTCAAACTATACCGTAGAAAACAGATTGGTAAAAACAATAATAACAACAACAGGTGATACCCAAACGGCCGGTGGTCGTAAATTAGTACTCCATTCCTCTTCCCTTTCCTGTGTTTTTTTTTTTTTGTTCCTAACAGATTTTATTGTTGAACAATGTATAGCCCTTCTTCACTTTACATTGTGTGGTTTCTCTATTTTTTTTTTTTTTAACTAGGTTTGTTTATTTCTTTTAACTGTTGTTGATGCACAAACAACATTTACGATAAATACGAGTATTACGAGTACACCGTAATACGTCATAATGTACTGTAACCTGCACGTTTATATATAAAATACGATTCCGTTCTGATACTTATCGAAGAAAATATCATCCGTATAATATACAAAATGCTTTGTTTAAATGTAAGTAATAGAGACTAGTCTCTTTGATATATTAGTAGTTAATATACGTACCTATCTTATTATAACAATAATGTCTATGCATAAACTTAAATTAAATTCAATGCAATATTATTATGAACAAACTAAGGCTTTTTGATATAAACTGAATTAATAGCATTTATAGTTATGTCTATTCAATTGAGTCATACATATATATTATATATTAATACTCATTGTACCATCGAAATTATATAGACAAAGTGAAATTCTATATTACAAGCCTACAACGCATCTCATATAATAATCTATCAATAATATCGATTACCTTCCAGCAGTATTTATTATACATCTTAATGCTATTTCTTGTAAATTATTTCATACGACTACATATTAAATGGTATATTGTATTTATGCTATTATATTGCAACGTGTACTCGCGAGTTATTATTACGATACATACTATATTGCATAGGCATTCTCCGAGAGTAATTCGAATATCGAAAATATTACAAAACTTTTGAACTGTCGGATGAGAAGTTGTGTATAACAGTTGCCATATACAGCAGAATACCCTTTATATTGTGAAAACTTTACGAAACGCTAGAGGGATTTTCAATTATTATTTTAGAGGAATACTTTAGAAATTTCTTCGAACGTCCCCGTGTTCTATATCGCGCGCTTTCATATTATATATCATACGCTATATCGAATATTGTACAATAATATAATACTATTGAGAGTAGATCTGCATACTCTATACCTACTTATGAACTCATTTTCAATCTTCCATTATAAATTCAGGGTTCGACACTTCAAGCATTTGCATAACCGCGTTGGACTTAAATAGTGAAACATAGATGAATATAATAAAGTCCCAGAAAACTAAAGTTAATATACAAATAATTCCAATAAGAAATTTTATTTTGAATATTATGGAAATAGTTTACTATAAAATTTTGCTATGCTTAAAGGTACAATAGATTTTCATAGAGTTATTCATACATATTTATCAAAAATTTAACTATCAAATAATTTGATTATAATTATTGTCTTTGACCGATTAAAAACATTACTTATAACGTTTTTTATGCATACATTTTAGTTTATACAAAATATCTATTCGAAATAAAAAAATATATTTTTTTATGATTTTTAATCATGATAGTTTTTTTAAGATTTTAGTTTTTTGAATAACCATGTACATTTTTAATTTCATATTCTGGAGCGAAATATTATTCGGAGTATTTTTATATATAAAAATTGAATTTCAGTCTAGTCATTTTTAAGTTTTAAGTATTTAAAGCTTAGGTTAAGTAAAAACATAAAAATTATAACTATAAAAAATATTTTTTTTATTTCAACTAGAAATTATATAAAAACAATATTTTCAAAGACATTAATAGATTTTAAAATAAAGTGTATTGTTTAATAAAAAAAATAACTATTAATACTGTATATTAATTTTTTTTTATGGCTAAATATTTTTAATTTTAGAAAATTTTATCATACCAGGATTTATTGATTTTTATCTTAATAATGCTTAAGCCTTAAAATATACCTACATTATTTACGTTTATATATTCAAATTTAATTAATTTTAGCTTAAATATTAAAATAAATTGACAAAATACCAATATTAAAGGTGAAGATATTATTTGAGTCTTACCGTAAGTTTTTTACAATATCTTAATATTTAAACGAGTTATAATGTAAATAGTATAAGTATGTACGTCAAATACTTGTGTTCATAACTAGTTTAAAAATTAAAATACTGTGAAAAGCAATCGAGAGATCCGAGATAATGCTTATACCATATTAATATTACAGAACATTCCATCTTATTTTTAGATCTAAAATACAAAATTGAAACTACTGAAAGCGAATATTTTGCTATATGATTATCCATTTGTGAGATAGAGACATAAATATCGTATATTGTAAACATTTTCCTAGTATAATGCGGGTTATATATTATATAGTAGGTACTATATTTTAGTATAACATATATTTTATTTCATAGTTTTTTCGAGTGAGTATGTAAAATGTTTTAATAACTCAGAAACTTCGTTCTCATTTTGATTTAGATATAATATATTTCCATCAAAAAAACCATCTGCTTTATAATTTTCAGTAAAAAAGGGTTGGTCTCAAGTGAAAAAAAAATTGTTTTGTGTTTCAGCATGATATTCCTCAAATAAGTCAAATCGTGTAAAATAATTAAAAACAAATTCTTTAAGTACGCTTACACTTCCAAAAGTTGAAATTGCATTTAATTAATTGTTAACAGAAAAAAAAAATGAAAATTAAGCGTAGTTATTAAATTTATTTTTGTATTTATTTTTTTTTTTTTAGAACAGAATAGTGTCAAATTGTCAACGAGAAGAAAACCTTTTGCATCCGCAATAATTTCATTCGTGTCCAAACGAGAAGAAAAAAAAATCTGCAGCTCTAAAATATTGCACATCTCAATAGTAGTATATAATAATATGTACCCTAGTATAGAATGTTATTAACAACAACGACGTAAATAATATTTGTATGATATATATTATATATATATAATAATGTATATAGGAACCGCGCCCGGAGCACGGAGATGATGGCGAGACGAGAATCTTGCGGCGGCGACGTTTGATTGCAGTACAATAATAATAATATTATATTATGTATTATTACAATATAGCGATTTGCACAGGTCGCCGACAGAATCCTCTGCGGCTCTATATAATAACAAATGACAATATTATTTCTCCGACAATTATAGCGGCGCGTGGTTCACTGCATCGGGCCGGTATGTATAGTGTAATTCAGTAGATGTAATAATGGTCGTTTAAATGCGTCGTCAGCGGTTCGCTCGCGTATACACACGCAGAAAGACCTAAAACGTCATCGTAATGTATTATAATAATATATTTTAAACCGTATCCCGACGACGTCGTCGTCGTTTGCTGCAGAACTCAATCGTCCGACACCGCGAACGGCGATTAAGGACCGAATCTGCGCCCGGCTATATATATATGTATATATAATATGTGTGCAAATATACGTGTACGGAGGGTACCTACTCGGGAAGCGGGTGGCGATGAGTCGGAAAATTAACGAATTAACGCGAGACCGGTGGCGACGCGGATCACCGTGTGAAAATAATATAATCGCCACGACGTCGGCGGCGGTCGCGGTGCGGGCGGAGGCGGCAGGGACGGTCGCCCATGCACGTTATATGACGTTAAAACGATAATGGTTTACATCGTCGCGGACTCGTCGCCGCGATAACGGTCGGCAGTATATTATTTTGTCACGGCCGCGGCGAAGCAATCGCCCGGAGCACGGGAATGCCATCAAAAATCCGTTTCGATCGGGTACGCCGTGATGCCGGCACCGCGGACGACGACGGATATAACAAATGAACGTCGACCGAGACGAAATGTAGAGACGCGCAGTATAGAACCCAATTGCACATTATACGTATATACGGACCGACAAGTGCAAACGCGGTTCGTTCGCGGACCTCATTGAGTTCGATCGACTGTGTCCAAATGATTGACGACCAAAGTCCAAAGTGTGACTCTGTTTGATGTTGTATGTGTATGTCCTACAAAAACAAAAAATTTACGTCAGTCGGACAATAGAATATTGATTGGGTGTAGTAAAAATCTATTATGAACATTTTTAAACCACAAAATTCAAATATATTGTATTGTCTGACGGCCGCACTGATGGACCAATTAAAAATTTATAACGACTATAGACAAAGAATGTTTTTCATAAATAAATAAATATAATATACAATGAAAAAATAACTTACTATAATATAATATACAAATCTTAACTGAAATTATATTGTTTTATAGTATCCTCTTAATGAATCGATGTAAAGTATTATCATATTATCATGGACGTATGTGTTTCACATTTGGATAAAAAGTGAGTCGAATAAATTATGCAAGAAAAACTTAAAACCGGAAGAAAACATACGAAAATAATGATTGAACTCTGCAGTCGTTGGACCTATACGTTTGTCAACCCGCAATGTTTGTCAACACTCGCGACCTGTTCGTTCGACTGCAGAAAACAATCGATTAAAAAATGTAAAGATATATTTATATATATGTATGATTAAACAATGTTACAAATGGATAAAAAAAAGTGTAAACATATAGGTATGACACATTTGCGCTTACAACTAGGGTTTTAAAATTTCATAAAATATTTCATTTCAATGAAAAATAAAATATAAATTATTATATCTTAAAGTTTATAATCTCGTCAACATGCAAGTGAAATTTTTTTAAAGTTGGTAATAGAGAAAATATATGAAATAAATAATAATAATAAATTAATAACTAATAAAGATCCAAATAATAATACAAGTGATAAATTCTAGGGCTCGGAAGTTGTTGTATTTACTTTTTTTGGACTATTTGATTTATTGCTTAGTGAGCTAAATATCTTTTCCCAAACACTACGAAAAAAATATCAAAAATGTATAGTGCATATTTTTATATATTCTCTATCAATATTTTCTGTGTAGGTATAATCAATATATTATTTTTAACCAACTATAACCGAACACGTTTAAAAGAAGGAAAAATATTTTTCAATATTTTATTGAAATATTTTAAAAATAGTGAAATTTTCAATTTTGAAATATTTCAATTGAAAAATTTCAAGTGAAATATTTAAAATTTAGAACCCTACAGTTATAACACAATAATAATAAATATCAACTATTTTTATATAAGACATTTTAATAATATAAGATTTTTCTCAGTGCCAAAAGTGTTCAACAACACCTTTTATAATCGATTTTAATTTATTCGCGTATCTTGCACATCTTGATAAGCTGCTCCTTTTTCTTAATATTGTTTTTCCATATCGACACTACATGTTTTGCACACGTTTATACGTCATACCGTATATTTTACGCCTCGAAACTGAGTCGAAACAGTTTTTCGTTTATCGTATTTTACGTTTCTAACTACCAATTTCCGTCCTCGTTGGTGTTGTTATTACAACATTTTACGCACTTATTGCTAAACAGCTCGGCTGACCAAATGCGGGGTAAAGATATGTACATTGTACACCCTCGCAACATCTGCTGATTGCCACTACGAAACAAGTAGATCGTTGATTCGCGACCGTTGCCATAATTAAAATCGTTAATGCTTATGTAAATGGTACATCTGTTGTGCTCTTTGTATGATCCTATAACGAGACATTGTAGATATTGCCATCGATTTTCTGGAAATATAATAGACTTGACTTTAAAAAAAATATTTACACCTATAATATTTAATCCGTGAATGTAAAAGGGAAAAATACTCTGTACAGAAAACTGTCTTGAGATTACTAATAAGCGTTGGTCACTCGATTTACCTCGAGTTCTTCATCTCGATAATGACGACGCAAGTTATGCAGTCTTATTATCTTGTACATTTTAAAACTGAAAAGACTTAAATTTCAATTGTCTATAAGTAGCTTAAAAATGGTCAAAATATTTTGAAAATTTAACTGTTAAGAGATGACCATAATATAAACATTTGGTGAAAATTTCAAGTATTTATAATTATTCGTTTTTGAATTACAGCAAAATCAAAAAATTTAAATTTATGGGGGAAAGTATTAACGGTTTTATATAATAAAAAGACAGTATTTTACGAATAATTAAAAAAACATATTGTATATTATTGTTTTCATTAATCAAATTTTTATACTTTTTTGAATGTATCTATATATTTCAGCATGATATTTTTCGAGGATTTTCTATGTTTTCAAATTAATGTTGTTTTTCTAAAGAAAAATGAAAAAAAAAGATATGGCCTTATGAGATAAGAAAAATTGAACTTTACAGTAGCACAGTACCTCCTAATTGAAAGACTATAAGGTATAAATAGGTAGAGATATATTTTATGTTGTATTAATTATATATCATGAAATAATATTGTATAGCAAAAAAAAAAAATAGTAAAAAAAATTTTTCATTAGGCGAGAATCGAACCTCAGACATTTAATTACCTGCAGTTAATTAAAATTGATTAATTTGACATAAAACAGTTTAAAATAACCATTTTTTTTTTCTAAAACATGAACACACAATGTGAAAAAGAGATTATCGGTTCTAGACTAGTCAGCTCCTTTATACACAGGGATAGGCCGAACATAGTAATGTTACGCGCTAAATCTCTATATCAACGACGCCACAAGGACGTACAAGTGGTTAGCTATTTTTATAGGTATTTAAATTAAAAACACAATTTGTTTGTTCTCTTGGTGATGAATTAAATAATGATATATATATATATGATGAACCCTGATTAAACTCAGTGGCGTAGCTATGAATTTTAGTTGGGGTGGCATAATTTCAAAATTGTTCATAATAATCATGGATTATATTAAGTCAAATACACAAGTACATAGGTAATAATTAGTATTTAATTTTAGTAAATGAAAATAATAAAAGAAATAAAACAATATATATTATTTCGTAAACATTTGAACTTTAAATGCTTAGAAATAAATATTGCGACTAACGATTTTTTATTTTTTTTTTTACTACGATAAGGACAACTTATAATAAACATTGTATTAAATTTAGATTTTTTGGATAGCTAAATTTTTTTATCGGCATTTTAAGAAAAAAAACTTAGAAATATCGAAAATTTCAATTGTTTTTGTCTATAAGTAGCTTAAAAAAGGTCAAAATACTTTGAATTTAACTGTAAAGAGATAACCATAATATAAACATTTGGTGAAAATTTCAAGTATTTATAATGATTCGTTTTTGAATTACAGCAAAATCAAAAAATCGATTTTTTTTTAAAACTGTAGGAAAATGTTTACTTTTGACCCCCTAAGGCCTAAAGTAGCAACTAGATGAATTTTCTTATTCAACCAGTGGCTGAAGTCTAAAATCGGAGCATTATTACTGCTCCAAATGTTGTCGTCAGACACAAAAAAAAAAAAAAAACATACATCATTTTAAAATCAATACATTCTTCACTCCGTTCAGAATCTAAAATTAAGAAAGAACACTTTACTGGTAATCTAAAATGCATAATTATATTTTGTATAGGTAATCTGTATTGCTATTATTTGTATATGTTATTCTACATAGTATTTTAATTTAGTGTTAAATTTCAATAACTATTAGTAATTTCTTATAATACATTAATTGTCAATCATAAAGTGCAACTTTATTTTTTTAGAAACAACTGATATTTTGTACATTATTAACAAAGTTGTATGAAATTGATCGTATTTCGTAACTGCAAAAACCTTAAAATTATTGTCCGAGTTTAATTAAAACGTTTTCTCGCCTCAATTTAAAGCTCACAATACTGCCGTACAACCGCATTGAAGAAACGCTCAGAAGTTTCCGCCGCACATTAAACGTAGTTGTCTTACAGTATAGAAAATACTAAGAGAGTTCCTATAATTATTGAAATGGAAAACTTGACTACAGCACTTAGATATTAATATGTTATATTCATTGATTTGTATAATATTAATTTATCTTAAAAACATTTTTGCACGGTTGTCATTGACAATTCTAGAACTATTCCTGGATACATTTTTCATTTATGTTTAAAATTTAAAAAAATTCTCCGCCTATAGATTCTTCTATGAGATTAAAACGATGTATATAAAATTAAGTAGGAGCCTACGTATATCATAGGATCTATTCATAAACATATATATCTATACTACGTTAAAACACGTATTGTTTGATTGGAGCACATTGAGTATTCTCATGATACGGTGAGTAGAGGTGCGAGGGACGAATCTCTCCTCATATCGTCACTTTTTTTATAATCATAATTAACTAGTTATTTTAACAAGACTAGTATTTTTCATGTTCTTAGTAAGTAGCAAATAATATGTATTGTGAAATAATTGTTAAATATTTTTTTTCGCTATATTTTTCTATATTTTTTTTTTATCGAGTACCGACCATTTAAAAAAATTGTTTTGCAACATTCTACCTTAACTATGATAATTGAAGTATTATTGTTGAACAAAAAATATGACAGGCAAAACTTGAAATTAAAAAATTAATATTCGATATACTGAAAACCTATGAAATAAAAACACGATGACTGAAATAATGAATAAATGTATTAATTATTAAGTACCCAACTTATTATTAATTGCATCATAATTTAACGTAATTTATTAGAATCGTCTCAAGGAGTTAAAATGATTTGCCAAGTATAAATAAGTGGTTACAAGTTATTGATTCCAAAGAAGTAATTTTAAAAGTACGTCTTGACAATCAAGTGAACTTGATATACTTCTATAAATGACAAAAATGTTTAAATATGATGCATATCAAAAATAATATTCAATGATATTTGATATGTATGTATCACACTATAGACATTATAATATCGTTATTATGATGAGAGGGCGGGGGAAGAAGTATATAACTGTAACAAACTTTACGGTTAAGTTTACTTTTGTATTTTTAATTTTTTTATTCTACTCGATTTAAATTTCCTAAGAACACTTCTGGCATCAATATGCATATAGGTTACAATAATATATAAATACAAAATAACTAGACAATAATTTACTCGGCAAATGTAAATTGTTTTTAAATATTTTTACACGTCCAATTCACTATATTCGTTACAATTTACAACATAACATTTTTATGAAACAAATCAAATTTATTTTTATTTTCAAAGTTTTGTACTTTTTTAAACAAAAACATGTATAAATTCTTAGTTTCAAATCACAAAGCAGAATGACTTAACATTATGTAAATAAAATATTATTTTCAAAAATATATAATAGTAATAATTATAGTTTTAGATGCATTTTTGAATATGTAAATATTACCTATATTATCCTTTTACCTATACTAATGGAGCCGTTGAAACGTTTTTAAAAGATATTAATTTACTATAAATATAATTTCAGGCAAAAATATGTAAAATTGTGTAAAATTAGCGATCTAAGAAAAAATCTATTTGTATGTATACCTACAACGTATATTTTATACATTATACGTATATAAAACCTTTTTAAGAAACGAGTCTCGTCATTAACATAAATAATTACGTGGGCTGTTGATCAAAAATAAAAAAAATACGCACTATATATTTTGCAATACTAAATACGCTGAAGATCGTGTACGTAGCTCTTCTGAGGTAATTTTATTATTGCGCATCGTAGTAAATCGTGACATTAGTCTACTCGCCCCGTCGGAAAGTCTGGCTGTTATTGCAGTAATACACGAGTGGCTATAATATAGAATGGTTCAATAATTATTGTCTAGTGTCACATACACTCATATTATAGTGAAGTATGCGGACCGCGGCAAACTACGGATCATCGAATAGCAATGCGTCTCCTAAAAACGAAACGAATTCGATCACCCTGACCGTAATGGCGTGACCAGTGAATTATCCGAACTTTTATAAACTTTCTGTTCTATATCACGCAGGCAATTGTCCGTATAATATTAGCATATTTATTTTATAATATTACCATATTATGATTTGTTGGGTTAACAGTATAGTATTACTTATATATAAATCGTAATATCATTAAATATTATTAAACGTCAGCCTTAAACAGTCCGTACCTTAATATTGTCATGAAACAATTACGATAAATTGGTAATATATGCTAATTCGAATATGTCCGATATAAAATTCAATGGACACCGTCGAGTGTATATTATACTTTAGTTATAATACATAGTATAATATTATCCATTTTATTATTTGTTTTTTTAATACAATTTTGATTTTTTGACTTAAGGACTTTAAATGGTCGAAAAACAGACAACAAAATTATATCAATTTATTTTACTTTCAGGAATCAGTATACCGGCAACATCATTGTGTGCTGCCATCTGCATGATGCGTCGCGAGCAGAACGATCGAGGACATCGCCATCTCCCGAAATCAGAACACTCGTTAAAAGCTGATGCTGCTAATAAACGTAGAACTTTAAATTATTCGTTACAGTTATCATTACATTTTTTACTATGACAAAACATCGTTTCTCAATATTGTATAAAAATGAATAACCACCTAAATTATATTTGACTCGACAGCTTATTCGGCTAGCAAGTGAATTTGATAATATTACTAATTATTTATTGTGTTTAATTAAAATGGATCCATACGTATTATACTCGAGTTGTATATGCTATTAATTTATAAATCGAGTTGTAATAATAAATATATAGCTAACTATCAATTATCATAATGTTTTAAAAACATTTTTTTGGGTATCGAAATAATATTTTTAATAATATTTTTTGATAAAAGATAATGTTTTTTTAGATAATTTAAATTTCAAGCAACAACTCATTTAGCTTTTATAATATTATGTTTATTGTATTTAATACTAAATATATCAAAGTGGAATAATGAAACATATACGTATATACATCAATAGCAAAAACATTAAACAAAATAATTAGATAATAATTAATACTCTTATACTATGTAAAAGATTTAAACTTGAAATTCAGTCATCAACTGTCACATAATTCCGTTAGATTTTATTAGGTTTAATAAAAAATGTTACGTCATTATACACTATATTATTTTTTATGTATAAAATTGTATTTTTGTCATGGTTATCTGTATAATAAAAATAGAACACTGATACTAAATATTGATATAATGTACTGTTTTAAAACAATGTAATACAGTAATATCTCTATTTTAATATTTTTAATATAAAGTATAGAGTAAAATATTATGATATGTAAATAAAATTATTATTTTTCATTAAAATAAAAATTATTGCAATGTCTACAGCACAAACCAATAATATTGAGAATATTGACTTTTCTTAATCGTTTTTTGTAAATTATTCCTGATTATTGGATTACATTTTAATTGATATTTATGTGTAATGTGTAGGTTTTTAAAATCTTTGTTTTAATACACATTTTATAAAAGAGAAGACAATTTATAAGAACTAGAGACTTACGTAATATTTAAAAAAAATTAATATATTTTAAAAGTTTAAAAGAAAATATTCACAGAGACATAGTTTTCGTTATTATTGATACATTAATACATATTTAAATTGAATATAAAACTGAATATTGAAATATCACTACAATAATACACGTGTAGTTGTTTATCACAAAAGATCACATTTTTTCAATAAATAGTAAAAATATTCTTAAAAAAATAATTTTACTTTATTTTAAAGTAAGACCTCTTTTAATATATTTTTAAATACAATAAAAATTAAAAAAAAAAAGTTGTCAGAGTTATATAATAATAAAAATATTTTAATTTAAATACTTAAAAATTTAAATAAATTCACTGTGAACATTTCTTTTTTATTGTGATCTGATTGAACTTAAAAACTTTAATGATATAATACAATAACTTTTTAAAAAGTATCTTATATTAATGCACTTATAGTTTAAAAAATCGTAATCATAATTAAACAATACATTTTGTATTTATTTATTTAAATTACTTAATAGGACTTTAATATTTAAGCACTTGTATATTATTATACCTAATGAAAAACTAGTTAATATACATAATATGATATATATTTAATGAGTTTTTATTTCACATAATATTTTGATCAGATATTTTACATTTAAAAAATCTAATAAATTCAATCTGCAATATTAAATACCTTATATACATTATTCAAACTACAAATAATATACTTTAAACATTTATTTTAATTAAATTTAAATAAATTATGTATTTAGTTTATTGTATTATCACTATCATGAGTATCATGCAATTAAAAAAAAAATGTGGAAATATACACTTATAATATAATATTCAATTAAAATATAACATTATAACTTTTAATTTTTATACTAGACACTTTTTATTATTTAATTTTTATTTAAATTCATCTATCACAAAAAATGTATTCAAACTTAGATTACTTAAATGTTCACAAACTATACATCATATTTTATTAACTATGTAATATAATTTGATTAGAATATTAATATTGACTGTTATAGCTAAATCTAGTAGTCATTAACTATTTATTAAATAGGTAGTTATTTGCTTTAGTACCTACTCAAATAATGCAGTAGGTATGCAAATTAATAGTCAAAGAAAATAGACAAATATTTAAGTAGTGATGATATATTATAAAGTTAATTTTTCTAATTGATTTAAATTAGTTTATTTAAAAACAAATTGTAATTTATTATAATTAAAACGTTAAATACTTTTTTATTTTTATTGATATTAGTAAAAAAAAAAATGTTAAGTACCTAAATTGTATAAAGGTGTCCAATTTGTTTAATAGTACCTAATATTATGTATACAAGTGTTGTTATTAAATAATTGTATCACCTAAAATATTTTTTATCGTGTTGACAAATTCTAATCAAGACTACAAAACAAAACGTTTATATTCAATTAAATATTAATAAAATTACGTAAATACTTTTGAATCAATTGTATTTAAAATAAAAATATATATACTATGGCGAAAAATACTCTTAAATGGCATTGAAAAATAACTCGTAAGGTTTAAAAAATAATTGGTAAAGTTGAAAAAATATTTAAAAATTACATTTTTTAACCTTATATTTATAATTTTGAATTCCGAAAGTAAATTAATATCAAAAAATACACATCTTATATTATAATTATAAATATAATAAGTCGTACGTTATGGATAAAATTCAAAATATGAATGGTAAAATCATATGCCATATGATTATATGAACAACCTTATTGAAAATAAACATGAACGCATTTCGAAATGTATGTATAAACTATATTCATTAAGTCTAAGTTAAACTGATACTTATACAATCATATATTTTATATCATAATATATTAAATATATTGACATAATAAAAATATAATTTTATACTACACTTAAATAAATAGTAGGTATACAATAATATAAATTTTTTCTTTTTTTTAATATAAGGAACAATTTCTTACAAATTACTATATTCAAGTATAACGCACATTTAAAAGTATACATTTTTAAATACTAATGCAATAATTACCTTCAAATGCTTGTAAAACGTAAAAAATAATATACTATTTTTTTTATTATTAATCATTATTTTTTAGTACCTAGTAATATATTTAATTTAATTTACATTCAATAAACTTAAATATTAAATTAAATAATATATGATAAATACATTTCAATTTGAGTAGAAACTTAAGCTGACTTATACCATCCATTAATTAATGATGTATCTTATAAAGTTCGTTATTTTAAAAACATAAGCAAGAAACTAAATCATAATTTTTTTTTTTTTTTTTTAATATTCAACGTTTAAAATTTTTTTTATTTTTCAGACTTGTTAAAATTTTAAGTTATTGATTTATAAAAATTTTATTCATTGATTTGTATGTTAATTAATTTTTCAACGTTACAAATCGTAACGCGAAACTTCAGCGAGTGCGTATAAGCACGTGTAGCACTGTAAGAAAAAATATATTTTTACTGTTATATTTTTCATTTTTTTTTTTTTTTTGTTTATAAGGCATACATTTTAATTTCATATTTCAAAACAAAATATTTTTCGAAGGATTTCAATTTATTAAAATCAAATTTTGAATAAGCACTTTATTAGTTAAAAGTATTTAAATTTTAGGCACGGAGAGTAGTGGACTAACATTTAGCGAAGTATCCCTATTATACCACTACACTCCACTTATCTAAACTTTTAATACTTAAAACTTGTAAGAAAAGGATAACTTTACGAAACCCTTACATATTTTTGTTCCAGTGGCCATAACCAGTATCAAATTATCCATTATATAAATTTACTAAATTACACTAAATTTTCAAGTTTATATTAAATATTTTCAAGTCATCTCACGACTCTGCAGAGTAATTTTTACCTGAAAGTTAGGCCCCTACCATCTTAATACGTTGACTATATGCCATAACCCAAACTATAATAATGTTCTATTTTACTTTACTTTTTACTTAAGATTATATTTTCAAAAACGTATACAAAAAATCAAATAAATATAAAAATAATAAAAATACTTATAATTATAAATTGATAACTATTGATTCGACTTTCTTATGAAAAATAAATTTAATAAATAATTGATCCCATATCTTACATTTAATTATAAAATATTTTGAATCACTTAGACCGTCCACATCATACTTCATATATTTTGCGCAACACCGCTGCATAGTCCAACTGCGTAGCATGCTCTAATATTATATTATTATTATTTAATAAGATATACTGCAAAACAATCCACTGCCAGACATTTGGTAAGTCATGTTTTTGACCAGTGAACACTCATTATTTCTGTTAAGAAACTTTGATCCACATGGTTTTAAAACTATACACATGTCCCCCCTTTGTTTATTCACCATTATTTTTGTTGACTACTATAAACTTGTAATTTTTAAATGGCCTCTTTATTTTTTAATACATAGTCATTTGGTATGTTTTTAAATGTCCATATTCATACACCTAGTATATTGAACAAAATACATTAATAGATATTTAGATTTTTGTTGATTGGTGTTTCACACTTCTGTTAAATAGGTACAAGAATACATTATACTACTGTATGTAATATATTAATATTTATAACAGAATGTGTCAATTAATTTATTTTTTAAATAAATCTAACCCTCTATCTCTTTAAATCCTAAGGAACTTCAATCCCAACTTTTTACCGATTTTAAATACCTAGGTGGCCAGGCATTACACTTGGTATAAGTCTGAATTAGGAATAACAGATTACATTTATTACATCCAGCTATAATATCTAAGTAATTAACCCAGACTAAACTTATTATATATAAATGTCTTATATTATGACTTATCTGAATAATTGCAGTCGACATTTAGGGCTGAGCAAAACCATCCATGTACGTTAACTTCTGCACACATATTTTAAATTGAATAATTTTATAAATTCGCCTCGAAACATTACAAATTATTAATTAATCTACTCAGTTACAAATATATAATAATATGTACATTTAATAAATCGATTAGTGTCACAAATCTTATCAAATAAACTTATAATGTATATTATATACACATAAAATTATAAAAAAATACGTATAATATATCACTGGATGGTCAAATAAAAATGATCTCATTGCTTATAACATTTGTGCATACATTTATATTTTATTTAAATTAAAAAAATTAAAATATTTATACGTACAATTATTATTATTTAATTATTTATTCAAATATACGGACATAAGTCCTATTACAATCTCAAACATGTGTACATAAGATATTACCAAATTAGTAAACAAAAATAAAAACAATATAAAAAATATTATAAATAAAACTAATAGTATTTAAATAAATAAAATAAGAAAATTATAAAGTGTGTTAAGGTATATAATAAAGATAATAGACACGTTATATCAAAGGGGTAAATGTTACCGGCTACTATAAAGAGATTAGCAAGGGAATTTTTATAAATTATTATTATTATTTTTATAAATTATTATTATTATTATTATTATTATTGAACTATAGGAATAATATAAAACTTATAGCATATGTATAATGTGTATTAACTTTTTCTATTATGCAGGTATACCTATATTATAAATTTGTATACATATTTGAATTAATATTATTACTTAAAACCATTTATACCAACAACTTAGTGGTGCCATTCTATGATACAATGTATTGAATTGTAAGTTAATAAAAATAATATATGATATAATATTATATTGATTAATAATAAAATATAAAAATTAGTTCAAAATAATATACTACATAATTACATAGTATTAATAGAAAATTAATAATACGATTTACGATTTACGAATAACATTATAAATTATATAATATCCTTAAAAATAGAGAATAACTCATAGTTTCCACTTATTTAATGACAAAATACACTAGAAATCTACAGAATTTAAGTCACAAAAATTGATTGTAGTTGGATTTCAAAATCAAAATTTAAACCTAATAACAAAATGTACAAACGAAAATACACTTACACCATCGTGCATGCAGATAATTGTAATTAATTTATTACCTACTATAGACATTACAGTTTAGCTAGGTAATATTAATTATATTATAGTTCTTAAATAATAACTAATACATTCATTTTTATATAAATGCATTCAATAGTAATGATAAATTACATCGCCGGCAATAAGCAAAAACTATGAATAAACCTAGGTCAGACAAAATATTATAGTTTTCTAAAATATTATATATTTAAAATGGGTTTCCGTAGTGTTTCATGTAGTTACCTACTAAAGATTATTAAACTGATAGACAAATCTGTCTCAATTACTAACATTGTATGTCTATATGAATAATCGCAAATTATTGTGTTAATATAATTAATCAAAATATTATACATAGTAAAAAAATCAAATTGTATATACTATTTTAATACTATTTTGGATGTATTTAATATTTAATTATTTTTCTCGACTGTTTTTCTATTAACATATATATTGTAATACAGATATTAACTTAACGTTAAAATAATATTATAATACATCATACATTTTTCGTTTTATAAATAATTCAGCCAGTTAGTAAACACTCGCTGCGGTGCGCGCGTATATTATCTCGTATTACCATAAAGTAGTGCAAAGGGAGAGGACGGGGGGTAGTGACTCGTTTGATAAAACACGCTGAGCAAAATATTAATTAGAAGCGGGCGCGAGATACTACGACTGCGACTTCATACGAAGGAGCCTTGGGCGTCGGCGGAGGAGGAATACGATTCAAATTTCTTCCCGGAAACGCCGTCGTCGACAGTGGCGGTGGTGGCGGTGGTGTCGACCGGGTGGTGGGACTTTGACGTGCCGGGCCCGCACCGCTCAGCAGACGGCTGGCGGGGTAGTGCGAGCAGGGTGTATGTCTTCGGGTTTTGTATTAAGGGGCCTCGACACTAACATTTATTAAGGGACATTTTATAGGCAATTTCTATAATTGTGTTGCGGATGTGTTAGTAATTGTATACTCGTAAATGGACATTAGTGTTAGTAAGTCAATTTAGATGGTTCCCCGACCACCGTACGACGTGACGGCACGACCGCGAAAACAAGATAAGATAAGATAAGATAACTAATAAAATATTACGTTGTAATAATATATTACCGATTCTAAATAATAGGAATTGTCTAGCATTATTATTTATTATACATTACCTACAGACTGTACCGTAATAATATAATAGCTTGATACCTAGTTTTGGTGTGAACTGGGTTGGATAATCATAATAATAATAATATGACTTGACAGTTGACACTCAAAACGATATTAACATTTACATATTTTTAACTAATATTATAACAGTTTGATAAATGTATTATTTCATTATATTTGTAATTGAAAATTGAAAACACCAACTATCTCTACAAAACAGTTATATTGTTATATTTTTCATATAAGAAAATTGTTCAATTGTAATTATAACATTTTTGATTGGTTATGATTTATGACGAATAAAATAAATTATATGAATATGACATATTATTATTATGATTTATAATTTATTGCAATTAATTGACATTAGTTCAAATATAAACAACCAAACATCATATTTATAACCTAATATTTGAATAAGTACATTTAATTGACATCAATATTGCAAAATTTGCAAATAAATTTGTCTATTTAATAGACTATATAAAAAGTATATAAAAAGTAGAACAGAAAAAAATCTAAATATTTATACCAATTTCGACCTTTTTTTTTCTTTTTTCTGTTTTGCTTCCAAAATATAAGTAGGATTCCTAATCGGCATGCTTCTGGAATGTCTCGGATCAACTAGTTCCGGTAAAAGACAGTTCGAGAAAAAATTTTGCAACTTCGGAAACATATTATTTTCCCAAAATTGATCATCTTTTTCAATAGTTTCGTATTTTATGCCTTTTTTTGTCCAATACGCTATTATTCCAAATGTTCGGCCTGTCACATGCAACTGTCCTTGGATTTGGTAATAATATTTATGATGAGTATTTATTCCAATAATATCTTTATCTTTATTTATTTTCCATAGAGTAATTTTTCTTTGGCGTATCCCTTCCTCTGGCGTTATATTTGCAGCAGATATGGGGCATTTAATTTCAACCAATGTGTCATTACCTATTAGTCCATCAGGTGTTGCTCCTAAGAAATGATTTTTGGTGTCTATAAATAAACCACATTCACTTATACTTACACCCAACGCTGTTTCCAATTGTAACTTTGCCTCTTGTTCATGTTCCCGCCCATATTCCATTGCTTTACAATCGACGTTTGGTGAGTACAACATACTTTTTACAACACTTTCACATCCTGTATCAGCTCGTAAACAAATTATGCGTCCAAAATTTGAAGCCGTAACAAGATGCCTTCTATATTCCAACCATTTACTTGATGCTGATTGTTCCACTGTTTCTTTTTCAATGACATCGCGGTTAGCTGCCATTTCTTTTAATAAATGAAAAATATTTTTTTTTTCATCATCAAATTGCTCGATGGTCATATCCGGTTTTTGTGACTTTTCACCGTACGACGGATCAACGTAGTCGCTTTTGAACTTCAATTTAGTTCTGTAGGTTTTGCTTCTAAGTTCGTTTTGACGCATTTGTTTTTTCTGGCGTTGTATTTCAAACTTCGACGATGGCCATTTTTTCCCAGGACTATGCTGCAATAAAGTTTTATGTAATTTATACAGTGGCCGTTTTGTATTCTTCATCACTGTTGCAGCAGCCACACGCCCTTGGTATGACCTCGACATAGCAAAATTAATCCTTTTTCCACCAATTAATTTTGCTATAATTCCATTCAGGGATTCGACGACGTTGCTATCCACATTTTGCAACAAACTACGGCTATTTCTTGCTAAATACCGTACAGGTTGCATTATATTTGAATAAAAATTTGAATCAGTTGATTTAATTTTTTCAAGATAATTAACATCATTATCTTTATCTTTATCTTTATAATCACAAAAATAAGATGCACATTTATCATGTTGACCAAAAACGTGATCTATAGAATTTAAAATGTCATTTCGTAGATCATTTTCTGTATTTTTATTTTGTCTTCTATACTTGATTGCCGAAACGATTCCTCTCCTTAACCTTAAAATATTTTTTTGTAGTAACTTTCTATGGACCAATTTACCAGCTTCTTTTTTGGTAGTAATATCTTTTAATTTCTTAGAAAAATTCCGAAGCAAATGATTTTTACACTCAATTTTTTCGATTGTAAGATTTTTGTAGGGACGTGCGTCCAAAATTTGCTTATAAACGCTGCTGTCTCCATCACCAATTAATTTATGGTACCTTATTCCATACATGCGTTCACTTTCTTTGAACCCCTCAACAACTACCGCAGCCTCCATTGCTGATGACCCATCAGAAGATTTCCAGTTTTTAAAACATTGGTGGTTTTTAGCTTTATCCTCAGTTTTTGTTCTAGCACATGTTGCGCAGAATTTATTCTTGACACCCATAAACAAAACCTTTCTTGTTCTGTATCCTACAAGTGCAGCCTAAAAAAATTAAAAATTTTACCATAATATATTATATATAGTCCCTACCTATGTTAGATCATTTTTGTTGAAATATAATACTTATGTACCTACATTGTGTAGGTTATTAAATGTAGTTAAATTATTTGTTCTACTTTATACTTATATAATACAGTATTATAAACTAGCATATGGCACTATACATTATAAATAAAAATAGAATACTGCTCTTATTTTACTATAAGATATTCTCTATACTTGTTCTAGTATTATATTATTATGTTTAGTAAAAATTATTACTTACCATACCAGAAGGTGAATTGTACATAGTCCTATACGACCTCTTACACCAGCTTCCATCAGCTACGACTGCCACTAAAGGTGTTCCATCAACATCGACTTCTCCTTCTGCAATGGCTAGTTCAGCTTCGACTTTTGCTGCTTCTTTCATTGTTTCTAAGGCAGTTTCTTCGTACCCTTTACATATACGATCGTGTTCAGCTTGGTATGTCTTTATATGAATAGTTGGTACTTCCATTGCACTCATAACCTCTTGAAGCTGACTATAACCACATCCAATGTTCAAGACTCCAATGACTGCTGATGTATTTATGGGCATAAATACATTGTTTTCAGTACCAACAGTCTTTTTAATTTGACACATACTGCACTTAAAAGTGAAAATTGATTTAAAACCAATTCGTTTCTCACCAATAACAATCATATTTTTAAAACTACAGTCAAATGGGTCATGGTTGTCAATATTTTTAATTTCCTCGAATAAATTAAATATATTTACAATTCTTCTACCACATACTTCAATTTCTTCTGTATTATTCTTCGCCGGTGAATTTGAAATGCATAAATTTGGATATTCTTCGTATTGTGTTTGGTCTTTTGTGGATAATATTTCTGATTTTTTGATTGGTGATACATTTAAAATTGTATTGAATAACGAAGATGACACATTTACTTCTTTATTTATTGGTGATGAACAACTAGGTTGTAAATGATTGGTCATATTCAACAATGAATTTTGGTACCCGGTAGTATCCAGAGGGGTAGCTAATGAAATATCATCATCGGTTAACAAGTAGTTACATTTCCCGTGGATGTTGGTATTCGTAGGTATTGATGATGTCGTTGATTGAAATGCATTGCTAGAGAAATACCCGATATCATCAAAATTAAATTATCCTGGATTAATCTAATTGGTCATTATAAGCTCCAAAATTTGTATTTTGAGGAATTATCTTTGAAAATAATAATTCTAACAATATATTAGAAGCCTTATATTATAAATTTTCAAGCTTTTTGACTCAAAGAATACAATTTTATTGACATTTATGGAATATTATATTTAAATATTGTCATATATTCTATTTTGAAACAAATTCAAACATTTAAGTAAGTTTCAAGGTCCTACGTTTGGTAATTTTTTAAAAATAACAAAAATCGAAAATTATTTAGTAGTAAAACGTTATTTTACACGTGTTTTTTGATTTCAAATTAAAATTAAAACTTAATAAATTATTCTAAGCTTATCTTATGGACAGCATAGTATTAAATTTTAAATTCTTAGCTTTTGATAGTAAAATATTTATACATTTTTAACTACCAAATAGTTAAAAATATTCATGATTTTGACGAATTTTTGTCAATATTTGAACTTCAAATACTAATAAGAAAAAATTGTGCCTATGTATTTTTATAATTTTTGAATGAGAGTTAGAACAAGTTATGTAGAACCTTCTATTAAATTTTCAAGTAATTTGTCCCAGCTGCATTTTTTTTTATCAACATTTATAAAAAAAAATAAAAAAAAATTGATTATTTCAAATGCCTATAAATAGCTCAAAAAAGTCAAAATATTTTGAAAATCAAATCACGTAAAGAAAATGGCAATCTAAATAACTGGTAAAATTTTCAAGTATTTACGACTTATACTATTTGAATAACAACAAATATCAAAAATCGTTTGAGGCTAAACCGATTTAACGCGGATTTGTAAAAATTTAAATTTCAAACACTAATAAATTTTTTTTGTCTGAAGCCGGTAGTTTTTTTTACAGATATTTGAAGAAAAATTTATGGAGAACCTTGTACCAAATTTTCAAAACTTAGATATAAAAGAAAAAATTTTTACGATTTTTCAACCACAAAATTACTTGCAAATTTTCGCAATTTTGACATATCTTGTATAAATTCGAACTTAAAGCACTTATTATAAAAAAAAATTGTAACAAACGATTTTGGATTTTTTTTTACAACTTTAAAAACATGAATGAATATCTTTTAATATAATCCTATATAACGGAAATATGCTAAAATATTCTATAATATGTACCATAAACTAAAATATTCTGAAATATTCTCTGAAGTCAAAATATGCACTAATATGCAAAAAAAACCATTTTTGACAGATTATACAGGTTATGAAATACAAACATTTCTTACTCCCATGAAATAGCATACGCTTGTTAAAAATATGTTTTTGCATAAAAATCCGGACTCTAATAATTATAAGTTATAATATTAGAGGCGGCGCGCTATACCTAATAACACATGGCTAAATTTTGCTCTTAAACTATTAAAGTTACCAAAAAAAACAATGGAACTATATTTATTCAAAATGTTGTCAGCTACATTTTTATATAGAGGTATTTTGAGATAAAATTAGTATTTTCAAAGATAATTTTAAAGTCCGCAATTAAAATCCAAGATGATGTGGACACTTCCGGACCTCGGAAGAATTAAAATTTTCCGATTTAATTCCTCAAAAAATCATTAAATGACTGGACTAAATATAAAAGTTTTTTTTATAATGGTTTTATAGCAACTTACGTTGTCTTAGTAAATGCCTTTACATTCCCTTTATTTTTTTTTCTGTGGGATAACGGCTTTCTATGCTTAGGTTTGTACTTGCTATTCATTTTGCTTCGCAATTTTAACTTATAAAGACAAAACTTCACTAAACAGTAGAACAATGTTGGTTACTACGTTAGACGATTTTCTAATGACTGAAACTTCTAAATCATTGATAATAATATAAACGATAGGTTTATTGAATTATATTTTGTGACCCTGAGCGTAGCCCTCAGTTCACAGTAAATATACGATTATACGAAATACAACAAATTACAAAATATCTAATAATAATATCCTTATCTACATTTCGCTTGTGCCACGTCGGGTTACGATGACGAGATGGTTGAGAATGCTACGCGGGGAAATTTTACGCACCCGCAAGCACATGTCAAAGTAATTGTTCGAAACAAATGAATAGTGAAAATTTCACACTTAATATACGATTCTACTTTCAACAGTACGCTCCCATAAATACTCCGATTTAAGTTTTGAAAAAACTTATAAATTCTTAATAACATTTCCAAGGCATCGCTCGTGATACAATTTAAAAAATATTTTTAATTATTTAATTATTTTTATTTAAAAAGTTGCAATTTTTCAAAATTTGAAATCATTTAAAAAATATTATTGAAAATAAAAATTCAAAATGTATTCCGACCGATGCATCAACCAAGTACTGAAAAATCTAAATCCGTTTTCAAAACTTATGTCGGATGACGCATTCTAGAGTATGGTTAAATTTAGAATGTGCTATTTTCAATCAAAAACGGGCTGGTGTAGAGGCCCCTTAAGGTATACGAGATTATTCGGAAGGAACAAAGGGTCCCTGCGGGTCTACTTTCGAGCCGTCTTAGCGTGCATTATTAAATTGTATGCCGCGTCAAGAGAGCTAAAAGACAGTGGCTCCGGGAAATTCTAATTTAACACGAAACGCCCGGAACACGTCGTCCACTAGAACGGGCGGGTAGAGGGTGTAGCGGCAGAACTCATCCCTCTGTGTGTTTTGTGCTTCGCTTACGTATATTGTATATACTTATATAGAACTGAGCTCGCTCGCGTATATGCTCTGTGTGTGTGCGTGTGCGAGTGCGTAAATGTGTGCGTGTGTGTTTGTATGTATGCGCGCGCGCGCGTGTGTGTGCGTGCGTGTGGAAATTCTTTGGGCCAATAAGAATGCCGGAGATACTTTGGGAGCTCCACCCTTTCCTTGACAAACACCTTACCGTACCAACCCCCCGGACTACCGGTGGGGTAGGTTTTAAGAAGAAGCCATCATGGAAAATGCCATCCACTGCTCCACTGCTACCGACCCGCTTTCCGCCCACCGACACAGACACCGTGCGATTTAATTTTCTATACAAAGTTCTGACGACATTTCCGTCAAAGTCTCTTTCTCCCACAGTTCTCTCTCACTCCCCCGTCCGTCCTATCTTTCTCCTACTTATATGTCTCAGTATCGTTTTCTCTCTTTCTATATACCTCTTTACCACTCTTCCGCACATACGCTAATATATATATATTATATATCCTCTTTCCTTTATCAACCTTGCCACCCCCGTTAAAATTTTCCAGGGTTTTCAATCGAATGCATTCCAGCGGCAGGAGCTCGGCTGATGAGAGAAGTTATCGCATGAGAAAACTTTCCTATTAAAGTGATGGGTAATGTTCGCGTCTATAGAAGAACTCCTTAAGTTTTAACCAAGATAAATACTTAAGTTCTCGGACTAATGGTTATTAGACATTTTGAATTGATGTGCGAAACTAAATACTAAAAATAGTGAGGAGCGATTATATTTTGTACAAGACATTATTTTTCTTAATTTACTTTGGCCAGATATATTAAAGTAAATACATACCTACTCAGATTCTACTTTATACGTTTTTAATCTTTGGGTGGTTTTCCGGGCCAGAATTTTGGTGTACATATTTGACTATTTAATAAATGTATAATCGTGAATTATCTATATTATCTTTGCACATATTATTCTTAAATGTAAATTATATATGGTGTCTAAAAACAATAATTATTTTGTACAATAATTAGCTTAACATAAAACTTATCACAATAGGTAAAAGTTATAATTTACCAGATATATCTGGTTACTACTAATAATCTAAAATTAAAATAAAAAAAACTGATTTTAATGTACACTGTACAGTATACAGAGTATACAGTTAATATTTGTTTAGTCACTTTTTATTTTTCATTGTTAAAAAAGGACAGCACCCAATGCTGTAAATTGGGAATTGGATGATGATGCGTAGCACAGTGAACAGATTTAAGTTAACGAAAATATGTTTGTAGAAATTTATGAAACCTTTGAAACCGTTTTTAATATATTATCACAGTACATGATAATATTATAATATATGTCAGAATGGTCTTTAAAATATGTTATTTACTTATAAATTATAACTATTATAACTTATAATAGTTTATTGGACGAATAAACTATAACGACAAAAATATTAATATAAGAACAGTAGTCGGTACTATCAAATCGGCCTTTATAATCTATAAAATACAAACATATTTTATAATTAAAAAAATAATTGTGCGTATTATGTGTTTTAGATTCTGAACGAAGTGATGAATGTATTGTTTTACAATGATGTGTGTTATTTTTTTTTTTTTTTGTGTCGGTGTAGAGCATAACTAGTCGAAATAATGCTTCAATTTCAAACTTTGGGGGTGGTTTCGGATGGCAAAGTGGATATCCTTGATGCATTATAGAGGTCAAAAGTAAGCATTTTTCAACAGTTTTCAAAAAAATCAAATTTTTTATTTTGCTATTACTCAAAAACTAATCAATGTAAACACTTGAAAATTCAAATTTAACCTACCCTAGTCCGAGGTAGTCCGAGGTTTTTACTACGATATAAGGACAACTTATAATAAACATTGTATTAAATTTTAAAGATTTTTTGGATAGCTAAATTTTTTTTATCGGCATTTTAAGAAAAAAAACTTAGAAATATCGAAAATTTAAATTGTCTTTGTCAATAAGTAGCTTAAAAAAGGTCAAAATACTTTGAATTTAACCGTAAATAGATAACCATAATATAAACATTTGGTGAAAATTTCAAGTATTTACAATGATTTTTTTATTATGAGATTACTTCTTATACTGTATTATAAAAGTATATTGATATTAGTTTTTACAAGTATTTTTATTAATACCATAAGTTACAACTAAAATCTAATATTAAAATCCACACGCTTTAAAATGTACACTTTTCTTTTTACAATGTAATAAAATGACAGGTGTTGAGCGTACGTATTTCAGGTACGTGTAGAAATGAAAGGATTGTCCTGTACATTGTAGATACATTATTCTCGACGCCACAACAAACAAAAAAACCAAAAAAAAATGATAAAAAAATTTTGTCATTAGGCGAGAATCGAACCTCAGACATTTAATTACCTGCAGTTAATTAAAATTGATTAATTTGACATAAAACAGTTTAAAATAACCATTTTTTTTTTCTAAAACATGAACACACAATGTGAAAAAGAGATTATCGGTTCTAGACTAGTCAGCTCCTTTATACACAGGGATAGGCCGAACATAGTAATGTTACGCGCTAAATCTCTATATCAACGACGCCACAAGGACGTACAAGTGGTTAGCTATTTTTATAGGTATTTAAATTAAAAACACAATTTGTTTGTTCTCTTGGTGATGAATTAAATAATGATATATACTGTACCGGATTCAGACAAAAAATTTTTATGAGTGTTTGAAATTTAAATTTTTACAAAACCGCGTTAAATGACGGTTTAGCCTCAAACGATTTTTGATATTTATTGCTATTCAAACAGTATAAGTCGTAAATACTTGAAAATTTTACCAGTTATTTAGATTGCCACTTTATTTATGTAATTTGATTTTCAAAACATTTTGATTTTTTTTGAGCTATTTATAGACAGTTGAAATTTTCATTTTTTTTTTATTAATGTTGATAAAAAAAATTTAGCTGGGACAAATTACTTGAATATTTAATTGAAGGGTCCACATAACTTGTTCTAACTCTCATTTAAAAATTATAAAAATACATAGGCACAATTTTTTTTTATTAGCATTTGAAGTTCAAATATTGACAAAAATTCGTCAAAATCGTGAATATTTTTATTATTTGGTAATTAAAAATTTATAAATATTTTACTATCAAAAGCTAAGAATTGAACATTTAATACTATGCTTTCCATAAGTTAAGCTTAAAATAATTATGAGAAAATTTGAGGATTGTTCAATTTAAAAAAATTTATGAGTGTTTAAAGTTTTAATTTTAATTTTAAATCAAAATACACGTGTAAAATAACGTTTTACTAATAAATAATTTTCGATTTTTGTTATTTTTAAAAAATTACTAAACGTAAGATCTTGAAACTTTTACTTAAATTTTTGAATTAGTTTCAAAATAGAATGTATGACAATATTTAAATATAATATATCCTAAACTGACAAATCATCTCCGTTCAGAATCGTTTTTCGTATACAATGATACCTATCATTGCATTCAAATTTAACCTACACTAGTCCGAGGTCCACCCCACCCCCTAATGTACAGCAGAGCGATACTCACTTACCCGCTTTTTTTTATTTTTGAATTGAAACAAGTACAATTTATTAGGTAATAGGTATTCCGTATTCAACTTTCTAGCTTTTTAATAGTGCATAAAATATGTTGACAACGCCTGTTTAAAAAAAAAAATTAATTTTAAATACTTATAAATTGTGTAAAATTATTCTAAATATTTAAAATGCCATCGTGTGTGGAAAATGATAACTTAAAGTATCATAGTAAAATAATTAAAGTTTCTATAATTAAATTTGTTAAATAATAATATAATAATAAAAGTCATTTGAAGATAAATTATTATTAAATATTATTGTCATCGTACACAGTAGTCAAAATTTGAATTTTCAATAGCTCAAGAAAAATGTATACTATGATGGTATTACATTTGTAATCTAGAAAATTATTTTATAAATCTTTCATAAATATTTAAATTATCTACTGCATTTTACCTTTAAATTGAGTAGAAAAAAATTAATGATTTTGATGGCTAAATATTTTCGTTTTTTCTTGATTAATTTTTATAAGTACTTTTTAAGAAATTGTGATCACTAATTAGATCCAATTTGCTACAAGAATTACTTTTCAAGTTGACAATTGAAGCATTTTTGTGAGCATTTCAAGTTCAATTATTAACAACATTTGATATTCACCAATACAATGATTATTTCTCCACAAACAATATTTGATAGAT
The DNA here is from genome assembly GCA_020882235.1 of Schizaphis graminum. Lineage (NCBI taxonomy): Eukaryota > Metazoa > Arthropoda > Insecta > Hemiptera > Aphididae > Schizaphis > Schizaphis graminum. The sequence goes on along the minus strand of CM037032.1, from coordinate 84,887,034 downwards.
AATTGTATTTGAAATAATAATAATAATAATAATAATAATAGCAATAGATACTTATGTTTATATTATCATTTTTATTATACGAAAAATTTTCAAAATATTTTAAGTTATTTATAGACATAAGAAATTTTTTTTTTTATAAATGCCAATAAATAAATATTTGATTAATCAACATTTTTGAAAATTTAAAACAACATATCACATATTGTTTTTATATCTGCATAAAAATATTAAAAAAATTTAGGCACAATTTTTTTTTATATGTATATAATATAATAGCTAAATTAAATAAAAATATCACTTGGTAGTTGGTGATATAGCTATTATACCGCTTCTGCTCATAATCGTTTTCGAATACAATTATATATCATTGAATTCAAATTTAATATACCTATAGGCACTCGACACCTAATGTACAGTTAAGCAGTACCATTTATACCTACCTTTTTTATAAAAGACATTTACAATCTGTAAATAAAAAATAATACAATAAATAAATAAGTTAACAATTTGTACTAGACTCAAAAACATGAGGGAAGGAAATGTTCATCGACTCTACTTCAAATTTATGGACATAGGGGGAGTAAGTTGATATTGATTAATAATAGTTAAGTGGTAATTTGGTTTGAAACGACAGAAAGGGTTTTTCAGGTAACGTACGAGAAAGAAGTTTAGATAAAATGTACCATATTTACTCTTTAAAACTTTAATTTTAGTGTTTTTATTTTTAATTTGCTTAGATTATTAAATTATACTCAAACGTTAAAATATGATTAATCAGCTAAACATTAAAATTTTTTTCATAAAAAATATTATTTTCTTTAACTAATAAAAATTTGTGAATAAATGAACAATATATTTCCGGCTAAAATACTTAAATAATAATTATATAGTATACGTATACTAAATACTAATTTTTTTAAAAGATTGTACAGAAACGATATTTTTATAATATTATTAGATACTAGGTAGCTTATTTATTTTAATTATAAATCCATTTTATCCAAAGTTTGGATAAAGTTCGCATTAATATTTTACAACTTTGGGATGGATTAATAATTTATCTTAAATGAAAAAAATTCCTATTCAGTAATATTCAAATAACAAAAAATTATCAAATCCGGTTAATTTAATACCTAGAATATAATTTTGAAATGTTGAATACACTAAAGTTATTAATTTTAATTGTGTATATATCGTTACATAAAATATATTATTTCAAATTAAGCCTGTTCGAATTTTAAGACTTTATATTTTAAAAGAATACATTTAGAAGTACTCTTATTCATATCAAACAGGTCAATTAGAAAGCTTTTTATGATACACAGCACTAATAATAATTTACAGTTATTGTTATTACATAATGTTTGTCATTTTTAACATGTAAACATGTATTTGTTATTGGGTGGTTTATTACGACTCTGAGGTGGTCATCTATAAATATCCAATTCATGTAATCAAAAAAAGTTTAATTCATAATTCACACCAGCCATTCCAGTGGATAAATTGTATCCAAATATCGAATAAGGGTAGGTATAATAGTAATGCGTAGCAGGGCAAACAGTATGTTCGAGGGCAAACACAGCGAGACACCCCTGTTTTTGTGTATACATATTCCAACTCGGTGTACATGATTTTAAAATGAATAAACTAAAATTCCACGCGCACAAATCGCGCCGAAAACCTTTTCGGTAAATTATTATATGCATAAAACCGTGTGTCGACAACGACGAAACGCATTTAATTGCGCTGGCATTCTTGGCCCGGGCAAACGACAGCGATGTGTGCGTAAGCGTGCGCGCCTACTAAGAACGGAAAACGGGTGAAAGGAAAGTACAAATTATGTATACGCGTAGAATGAAAGCGCTCGTTCTACTTTCCGCCCTTGTGCCGACGACGACGACGACGACGACGACGACGACGACGACGACAAGACCGTCGCGTGGGCGGCCGTTTTCTCCATTTATGCTCCGATGAATATGTGTTTGTTCGCCCGAGAGGAAACACTCGGCAGTGGCGGCGGGGTTTTATTATTCCCGTAGAAACCCCGTGAGCGCATTATCATCGTCATCGTCGTCGTCGTCGTCGTTCCCTTCACTAACTCTGTGTGTGTGTGAGTGTGTGTTCCATTCTGTATCATATTATATACACACATATATATATATATATATATAGCTCGTGTACCGGGTGTGTGTGGTGCAGATGATTGTGTGGTGGTAATATTTCATCGTCTTTGCAGCACACGTTGAAGAGGTGTATGGAAAATCCCCGTGAGAGAACTACTAGAGAAAATAGTCATTTTCGAAGACATTTTACTAAGAGTATTGTGTGTGTGTGTGTGTGGGGGAAGAAATTGAGCGGAATTCCGTGTCGTATTTTAGTGCTCCAAAATCCAAGTTAATTGAAAATGTAATATATATTTATAGATATATAATATGCATATGAGTGATTGACAAACTACCTTTATTGAAAGGCTTCTTTAATCCGTCTTTTTTCACGCCATAAATTAGTTTGTATTTTTTACTAACTATTCTATTTTGTAACAGATTGTAAATTATATTGTAGAAATAAAAAAAAAAATGAAAAATTGTAAATTTATTCGAAAAAATATTTTATTGATGTTATACACACTTTTCGGCTTTATATACTCCTTCCTCTATTTCAGAGACTTAAAGACTACAAATCAGCCGGTTTCTGTTTGATTATCAAAAATAGATAGAATTATTTCACTGTTATATTTGAAATCCTTGACGACCAGAAATTAATCGTTTTCAATTAAGATTAAGATAGACAATTCAATGGAATAATGTCACAGTATAACAGACAGTACAACGAAAATAAAAGGAATAAACATATCAAAATTAAAACAGTTAAAAACAACTTACCCAAACTGACATATTAATATATATATACATATTATTATAATACTGTAGGTACTGTACTCGGAACCTCTTTACTATACGACTCTACAGGGTTACAGTTAGTCTATAATGTATATTATCATTAAAAATGCATTAAATACTATTTAAAACGTACCTATAGCTGCCTCATCAAATTTTCTTCGCGGTCTATAATAATATCATAAATATTAAATAATGCCTTTTAGACATTATTATTATTATCATTATTATTATTATTATTATTATTATTATTAATATTTTTCTATTTTTTGTGTTGGACCTTACTTCATTACGTTTTACATCGTTTCGTGCAATATTGTTTTTTTTCTAATTATTGTTTGCCGTGTAACTCTGTATAATTATGATGATGAATTCGTCGATTCTATTGATATGTAATATACGACCCTATTAATATAATATTTTAATAATCATAAGACGTCGCGTACGTATACTATAATATACCTACGTAAATATAATAATACACGCAAAGGTATGTACCCGGAACATAATATTGTAGATGTGAATAACAAATATAATCAATAATATTCTTACGTAGGTAACATTATACTCTCAACGTGTTTACACTGTACAGCTGTATAGGTACAAACTGCGGAGTAAGGATACGCGAATATGATACGCCCGGTTGGGATTCGAATACGCGTTAAAAGGTTAATTGCGTTAATGCGGTGTATTATACTATAATATTATGGGAATGAGCGGTTATACATAAAGTATAAGCCATCATTTCTTTTCGGCGGTACTTGTATGAATATATAATAGTATGGGATTGTTAAGGGTGTCGACTGTTTCGATAATATTAAATGTTATTTTGTTTAAAAGGCCATTTTTTTATTTTTAATAATAAGTTAGTAAAAAATTAAAAATTTTCTCGTTTCGCATTATCAATTCAAATGTTTATAAAAACTGCGAAAAACTCCTATACTTATACAGTAGCTACTTTAAAAGGTTAAAACTGTATATCTTCAGTTATTCATTCAAATCATACCGCAAATCTATTGTCTGGTCGTAAAACAATAAAAAAAATGTTATGTAATTTTGAAGTAATTATTGCGGTTCTCAATGAATTATGTTATGTTATGTTAATTATGACTTATGTTAGACTAAGACAAACATGTATTGAACAATATTATTATGCAAACATTACTGTAATACAATTTTTAATTTTTACGAGTGTATAAGCGTTATCATAAATATTGTTGTACAGTTTTGCATTATATGTGTATGTATACATCGCTTGTACACCCTCAAATTCACTTGCCGGTGAACCATACTAGAAAAATGCGTTGGAATTTTGTGTTTTTTGGCCGATTATAGACGACGGGTTTTGTTCAAGACTTTATCAAGGCAGCAGTACAAAACAAAAGTGGTGAAATAGCAACGGATTTGTACACAGGGCGATGTAGAGGGTTCGATGCGTAATCGTGGCACGGCGACACGGCGTCGACAATAAATCTCTGTCACGTCAGCCGATGAATAATAATAGCTATATTGTTATTATTGCCGGGTGGAGGCTGCTGAAGCGGTGATTTATATATTATCATAAACTCTGTCAGCTATAAGTCTCGTCCACCTACCGCTACCACAATATTTGTATACCTATACGACTGTAGCTACGCGTAAGTTATAAACTTTGAGAATATCGGCTGCCATCACGGAGATCTTATAAAATATGTCTATTTAGGTGCCCATACTGGTATACAGGTGTGTACACTACGAGCGCATATGTATCAAGTATCGAAAGTCGGAAATATGACCGTTCTTTTTTTAATTACATTTGCCTATGACCAGTGGAATTACATCCTCAATTGTGAAATTTTTATCCGATTTTCTGGTACACGTCTTTATCGTGTTAATTTTTCCAAACAACAGCTCAAGCATTTTTATGTGAATCTTATAAAAATGTATTAAACATAATAATAATTTAATATTATAAACTATAAAGTAGAACAGAATTGTGGAATATGTTATATAGTATAGGCCAACAGTGTCGAACTTTTTTGGGGTCAAGTGCCAAATTTTTCCAATCAAGGTTTTGAAAATTTTTCACGTGTCCAAAGGAAATTAAATTTTCTAAGAATAAAATTAAAGTTACTGATTTATTATTTATTATTATTTTAAATAGTAATTAAGTAAACACACCTTTTTTTTAAATTATAATTTTTTAAATGTATATATTTTGTTTCTTTTTAGGTATCTCTTATAACAGTTATAATCAAAATTTTATAAATAGCATAATTTTTAATAATTTTAATTTTTTTACATTCCATAGAAATTTAATTAACGTACCACCTTATAGGCTATAAGTTTCATAACCTATTCAATATTGTATTTATATGTGTAAAAATATATATTTATATATATATATTAAAACTTGTATATTATACAACAATATAATTATTAAGAACTGTAATATCTTTTAATGACTTTAAAAATATATTAATTAGTTACTAAATCTAAGCTGTTTATTTCTACTTGAGATGATAGCCAATTCTTGTCAAATTTAAAACATAAATAAGAGGTAAGTGTCAAAATAACAGCTTTAGTGCAGAACATGTTAGAGACCCTAAATTATATTCAAATATGGCCTAGACTATACTTATTAAAAATTATCCATTAAATATTATTCAACAACAATTTTATTTCCAATTCATAATATTTTATTTATGCCATAAAAAGGTCGTGAACAACGAGATTTTATTATTTGTTTTTAACTTTGATATTATATTATTAAAGGTCCGAGTAGCCTTAAGTAGTAATTATCAATTTTACACTATAAGCAGTTACTTATAATCAGCGAAAGAACAAAATTTAATACCACAACCGATAATAATATTATGTAGGCATGTCATGGTACAGCGTAACATGGTACCCTTACCAAGAGTGTGTGAATAAGCAATAACACATTTTTGGCCAATTTATAGGCTGTACAACACATGCAGTTTATCTCGACACACACGGAAACCGTTATCATTTAAAAATAAATAGTGGTCCGAAAACTACAATAAAAAATATCATAATCACACTCCCTACTTAATCCGTGAGATGTAATATAGTTTTTAGATCGTTGTTTTTTTAATAGTAATAGTTGTTAGTGTTTAAATGAACTGGACGAGGTTATATACTATATCTTTGAAATCGGCACATGTTTTTGCTGTTTATTATTTAACTAACAAACGACGACAGCATCGACACATCTTTCGGAATCATCAATACTACAACTGTTGTATCACAATTATTATTATATATTATATTTCGTGTATATACCTATAATGTCCGTGAGCCAAATCTCTATCTCTAATGACGTATCAGACACCTTCACAAGTGACGAGTCATGTTTTCCTGACCGACTGGCGGAAATTCTCTTGGTTACACAACACGTAAGCCTACTATATGCCTATTGTACACACAATGTGGACCGCACTCGCTAAATTTTGAAAATTGTATCATACATAAACAGTTCTAATATAAACATTTGATAAAAAGTATCTATCGTTATTCGTTTTTAAACATGACCTAAAAACAAAATTGATTTTGTTAAAAACTGATTTTACTTAAAAATTTCATTTTTCCCTTAATTTTTTAATTATTTTTCTCGATTATTTTGAAAAGTAGTGAAATAAAAAGAAAACTAAATTACTCTCAAAATTACAAATGATATCCAATTTGCTATCAAAAACAACTCTCAGAGTTGGAGGTTAATGTATTTTTCCACTATAAATCGTTTATATGCACACGCACACAAAATATAAATAAATAAAAAACACTCCATTATAAAACTAATAAGACATTCATCGCTCCTTTTAAAATCTAAAATTAACTCGATTTAACTCATTAATTAACTTATCTGATATATGACGATTCTATCGCCGTTGTACGTCTTAAATTTTGTTATAAAATATAAATTATTATAGTAGATACGGAATATACTAAGATTGTGTGTTCCAAGTCTAATACATATAAAATATACAGTATAAAGTACACTGAAAACAAACTTCAATACAATTTAATATTTTTGACATAGTCGCAATAATATATTTAAGCCAAACAACATAAATAAGTTTTGTTAACTTAACGCTATTTAATTAAGATGTATACAACGTAAATCGCTATAACAAAGTAATAACCTCATAGTAATCTGACAATATCGGAATAAAATCTTGGGTAAAAATCGTACGTATACCTTGAAATTTGCACAATTTATTCTGTTTGTCGATATAAGGTACCTACCCGTTTATACTCTGGAACACTGTTCATGATGTTTACTTATAACTTCTAAGCACTGGCCACCGTCCGATTCTCATTATTGACTCTTTTAAGGCCAACCAATACAAAATAGAATATCGTATACGATTTTACTAGTGAACAAATGACTATACACGGATTTGCACGTCATCAGTTAATAGTTCTGATGAAAACGTAAAGGTCGCCCGACTTTTTGTCCATGTCTGCCATCGTGCGATTTTTGATTAAACCATTTTTATATTGGACTACTTTGCAATTGCATAAAGTGGTTGTGCAGTGCCACGAAATTTTAGGAAAACAATTACTCAGAATTCCAATTTCCGTCATCCGTTTCCCGAAAATGTCGCAATAAAAGCTTTATCAATAGGTTACTTCAGACTCAAAAAGTTTTTATATATTATTAATTTAACCCCTGTAGATAGTAGGTCATTTATACGGTGGCTCAAACATAAATTTAGTCCTGTCTCATAAATATTGAGTATATTTTTGTTTATGTAAATGATTATACTATTGATTACACATTACATATCTATCATACTTAATAAAAATATAGAATACAAGCATGGTTATAAACATAATTCATAATTACTAAAAAAAAAAAAAAAATACTTTTAAATAATTGTTATCAACAGTAATTACTTTTATAATTTAATCCTCAAAATATTTTTGATGTACTCGTAAACACATAAAGATGAATACAATAATAATATAATATAATATATTGAATATACGACGGCTTTAAGCACTCAAACCAATCTTCGATTTTTTTTTGGTTTTACATAAAATAAAAATATGTTCATAGTTAAGAAGTAAAAATGATCTCCTCTAATGCGACACTGTGGCCTATATATGGGGGGAGGGTAACTATGTTAAAAATAAATAGATAAATACTACCTACCTATCTATTGCGACTAGTATTTAGTGGTGGACATTCGGATGAGAAGAAGTACTCACTGTGACAATCGGACGACATAAATCGGTATATCTAATAAAAACCTGTATCCGTCATCCCCTATAGTATGTACATTAGCTGTACCGACTCGGACCGTGAGAAAATTCGAATACCGAACGTAAGACTAACGCTGCCTGCCTTCGCCGGTCGAACGGGTTTGATCGGTCAGCGGAATGTGAATCGAATAATAAAAAAAGAATACAAAATAGTAATATTGTTATTATCGGGACGCCGGTACAAGGGGCGCGCAAAACCTGATCGGAGTGATTCCGATACGTTCGACGACGTCGCGGATACGGCCGAACGAGGAGATATTGTGGGAAATCGAACTCGGCATATATTATTATAATACACCGTGTTTAACATTATAACGATTGCAGCTATGATCCGTAACATTACATGACAACAGGTTTTTTTGTGTTTTCGGAGGGTTCGGGTCTGCCGGTCGACAAACGCGTTTCCGTACAACTTGTTCCTTTGCTATAATTTAAAAATTCTTTACCATCAAAGTAACAATTTTATTTTACCATTGTACATTTTTCTCGACTAAAATATTTAGAAATCTATGATTTGGCTACATAATTTCAAAAAATGTAGTAATTATTATTATACATCTATACTATCATAATCGTATTGTAATTTATGATATGATAATTTAATATGTATATGTTGTATAATTTACCTATTATACACAATAATAACCCGTATTTTTGTTCACACTTTCTTAATCACTTAATACGGTCGCGCGTGGGATCTATCAGGTCTCTATATAGCCTTTGGTATAAATTATACCAATATTTAATTTTATGAACCATTTTTGAAATCCATTATTAGACAAATAATTTTAATTGGGTTTTTTTTTTTAATATAATAATATACGTGTATTTAGAAAATTACACGGTTAAAACTATGAAAAATGGATTTTAAGAACTTTATAAATTTTATAGGAATCTCATTTTATTACAATTTCGTTATTTAATTATACCCTCCACAAACTATCAAGGGTTAATTAAGTTCACAAGTAATATTGTATCCTTATACATTGCTTAATTAGTTATAAACTTATAACTTTTGTAGTACCCCCCAAAAAAATCAAATAGTTTGACTTTTGAAAAGTATTTTACATATTACGTCAAATATGTTTACAATATATTAGTATCGAGCATACTTCACTATAATATTATTATTAAGTTAGTGTATTTTAGATTCTGAGCGGAGCGATGAATGTATTGATCTTGCAATAATGTGTACTTTTTTCTGTCTGTCATCACCTTTCGCGGTGATAAAAATGCTTTGATTTTCAACTATGGGTTTAATTTCTGTTAATAAATTGAATCTATCTGGTAATTTAAAAAGATAAAAATAAAAAAACTAAAACTAAATTAAGAAAAACAAGTTTTTAAATAAAGTTTTACACAAAACCGGTATTCGTCAAAATCAATTTTTTTTTGTAATTCAAAAACAAAAGCAAAATGTTGATACGTACCTAAAATATTCACAAAATGTTATTGTTATAAGTTTATAACTTTCCATAAATAAAATAGTTTTCTAAATATTTTGTCTCTTTTGGGCTATTTAAAGACTTAAAAAAAAAAAAAATTGTTTAGTTATTTTTCTGTAAGTATACAAATATTCTTTGTGTCAAAATTCTTGAAAACTTAATACAGGATCCAATATAGGTTTTCCTCATAGCTGCATAAAAACAATAAAAAAACATATTCATAATTTTTGTTCACGTGCGCCTTTAAAACTTAAACTTTGTCAAAATTCATTAAAATCATGACAATTTAAAAACTGAGAGTATTTTGTAGTATACAAAAATTAAGGCGGGGAAATATTTAATTTTTAAAGTGTGAAAATTTAATAAAAGTTCATGTTGGAACAAAAAAGTCTAAAAAATATACAGATGCAATTATTTTTATAGATATTGGAAGTTCAAATTTTGACGAAATTATAAATTTAAACGGTGAATAACAATTTTAATTATTTTGTTATCATTCAAAAACATTAAAACGTTTGAGTATATTATCAATTTTTCTATATACAATCACATATTCAAAATATGTAGATTGTAGATTAATTTAAGATATTGGCTATTTATATAGGTACCATGAATCTATTAACACTATTTTACGGTAAGGTGGTATTGATTCAAAAGTTGATCATTTTAGCAAAACTTAAATCAAATTTCAAAATACTGTAATATCATCTATATTAAAATAAATTATTTTAATAGCAATATTTAAAAATATATAGGTAATTATGAAATATAAAAAAATTACTGTTATAAACCGTCTCCATTCAGAATAATTTTTTGTATAAAATATTACAATGATATATAATTGAATTCAAATTTAACACATAAATTACAGTGACCAATTCGATACATGTTATACAGCAGAGTGGTACTCAGTTGTCTACTTTTTTAATGATATGTTTGTTGTAAAGTTGAGTCAAACTGAAATTTCCAGAAAAGAAATTATTAATGTTTAATTCCTCTGCTACTGAAACCGTCAGTAAATGAGACGTCAAATAAATAAGTAATAAATTGAAATATTTGTAATATTTTTGTAATTAAACTTAAAACTTATATTAATATACGTCATATTAAAATGGTACTAGAGCTACCTTATGTAATTATTAATAGTTGCAATAGTTACAATATAAATGGTTATTTAATAAAATAAAAAAAATTTAATAATACTTATGCTTTGTAACGACATTATCCATGTATATTAAGTTTCATTTAATTCGTAAGTATATGATATTTTTTAATCTGATCGTTATTGGATATTTTCTTTATTATATTTATAATAAATTTGTAAACATGTTTATAAGTAGATGATAAAAAATTCAACCTAATTAATACATTGTAAACTAAAAAATTAATAATATAAATTTCACTGATATTCGAATAATCAAAATATTTGTAAAAAATTAAAATCGCCGATTTTTGTGATTTAAATTTTTTTTTTATAAAATTGACAATGGTAATATATATTGCCAACTAAAATGAATCAACTTATAAAAATTTGTAGGACGTTGAATATTTCCAATGGTGTTTTAACACCAGACAAATAAAACAATTTATCAAAATTCGATTCGATCATGTTTATCTCCGACTTAGGTACTAGGTAGGTATTATAGGTAGGTATGCTATCACCGGGAAGCTCCCTCACAGTCATATAGTAAAAAATATTTGTGAATATGCTAAAAAACTTATGTTATATAATTTAAACGTCTCAGGAATCAAAATATATTTTCAATGATATCGCGATGTACAATCTATTGTTGATCATCATTCATCACATGGATAAAATATTGAATTCAAAAACAAATTATTTTCATGTATAATACAGTATATAGAATGATGTATAGGTAATAATAATTATAATGACCATTCTCAATATAGGCGTAAACAATTTTGTACTTGACTTGTAGTGTTATACAAATATTATATTTCACTTTTGAAAGTACTGTAAAATAAATATGAGTTCAAGGAAAATCGTAATGATTAAGAACAACATGTACGCAATATGTAATACTTCACTTAAACGTGATTCGAGGAAAAGTTATTTGAAAGGGATCATATGGAATATTATAAAGTCAAAGTGGGTTTTGCCTTGACTGAAATATTATCTTGAGCACATATATACCGACTCGTATTATATGTGTGCGAACCGCGATCGAGATTAAAATCGTGTATATTTCTAATATATTACAAGCTCTTACGTATGACTTGTATACAGACTACGGCGGTATAACGAATGGACGGCGTTCGCCGCCGCCACCGTCGAGTTTGGTGGAAGCGTTACACGATAATATATTATTTTATCTACACGCGTCGTAATGTACATTGTACGTATATAACATGCCAATTTGTCACTTTCTTAAAATATACACGACTTGCAGAGTAGGTATAGGTATTACACCAACAAAATGTAATATCTGCGCGCGTGTCGGTGGCACCGTTATAAACTGTCGGCGGCTGTGGCGGGTTAGGGGTAGTAGGGGTTGTAACGGGGCGAGAAGGAAATCGGCGGACGGATAAAGAATTCGAGAAGACCGTTTTCGGAAAACCTTCGAAATATAATAATGTATACTATATAGCAGGTGTTCGGCGCATACGCCGCCTCCGCGCTTCTGATGATATATGTGTGCACGTACGCGCGGCGGCCTAAAAACATCAATAACCCCTGAGCGGGTATCGCGTGGTGACGACGAGCGACGTATAAGGGTCGGCAGCGGCGGGGAGGTGTGGCCCGGGCGTAACCGTCCGGGCGCCCGACCAATGGGGACGCGCCATCCGACCGGGTCGATGAAGCTGGTCCTGGACGCGGCAACGATGCCGGGATGGGGGTGGGAGGGTGGGGTGGCGTTCGCATCGTCTTAGATCCTCCGCCGCCGCCGCCGCCGTTTTTTGCCCGGCAAAAATATTGTCGGTTTTCCTGCAGCAAGGCGCCCGCCACCGCCGTGTGTATATGTATAGCCCACCCGTCCCGCGGTGTATGATATAGGTGCGTAAAGCGGCGCGCGTGCGTCTTCTCCCGGCACTGCGCTCGACCGCCGGAACGGGGGTGGATGAATAATGGAAAACGCAAGAAAACCGACCTCAGCATCTGTGGCCCGTAAGTAATTTTTGACCGGAGATTAATGACGGCCGCCCCATAAATATATATACGCGTATATTCACACGCCGTGTGTGTGTGCGTGTGTGTGTGTGTGTGTGTATAACTCGAGGCCGGGTGGGGATAAGGTTTGCAGAAATCTTAAGACTCGCGCTGATTTATCAAATTTCTCGGTAAAATATGGACCACTTCGTCATCCCTTCCTCTCGATTTATAATATATGCGCGCATATAATATAACGTTTTTTGTGCTGAATCTATTGCCAAAGCGGCTGCCACCATCAATGCAGTAGAAGCAAAAAATACCCTTACCGGGTTGCATTAAGGAGTTTTGATTACGAGAATCTAAAGTTTCCAGCGTGCATAAGAAGCCGCGCGTAGTTATATATTATATAATAGTCTGTAAGAAATGCTTATACTTAGCACGTCTCTACAACATATTATAATAATATTATCGTAAACTTATTTTCCGACGAACAAAAAACAGACTCGATTATCATATATACACAGTGCGTGTATACTTGAAAAAAATAAAATAAAACGCACTGTTGGAAAATTGTTTACAAGATTTTTCTAAGATAATACGAATATTATCAAATTTAAATATAACATGTTGGTTTTTTTTAGTATTTCAAATAATTTTAATACGCTTATTGGCAAAAGCATTTTAAATACTTAAAAGAGAACTTTCTTCCTGTTTTATTTTTCTGGAATACTGAAAATCTTTTTTTTCGTTTTACCTTTGTATTACATACCTAATGACCAATATTTTCGTATTTTAATATTTTAAATTTGGTTACTAAAATAATATAATTATAAATATATTATTTTCTAAGAATTTATAATAAGATTTTACTTAATAAGCAAATAATAGGAAAGCTAACCATAGTCACCCCCGCCCCTTCCCCCAAAAATGAGAAATTCTTGAATCTATTAATGTTTGTTATATTGGGATTAACTAATTAGTTTAAACATTTTAAATAACGTTATAAGTATCTACAAGTAATAAACTTACAAATATTTAAATATTAAATTGAAAAAAAAGATATTTGTTAAGTATTTTGAATACTTTAAAAATGTATTTACATTTATACTCAAATAATTTTGAATACATATTTCAAATAAAAATTACACAGATATTTAAATAAGTATTATGAATAAATTTGATAAGTCTTTTTAACATAACTGCATACTTGGTATTGATGTAACTTGTGATGTATAATATCATTTTTTTTTATTTATCTTCGTTTTAAAAATTGTCGTTTTTGAATTTGTAATCTATACCTGTAAAACATATACACAGTTTGGTTTTAATGTTTAAGCGCGTTTTAATAGTAATACACCATAGTACGACCTATTGTAATTGGTGTGGTTTTTTGATAAAAACGTATAAGCCCCAAGTAGCAACTATGTATTATGATTTTATGATATAGCAATATATAGTAAATAACATTACCTACGAATTTACATTTATTTTTACGGTACCTACATACATTTTTTATACAAATCAGTTCAATTCACATAAAAAATGATTATTTTGGTTGTTACTTCGATTTGTTATTCCAAGATTTCATGAGGTTAGGTATATTATTTTGTTTTCTCTGTACTTTCTAATTGGCAAGATTTACTTGCTATTATATTTCTGTTGTTAATATTGTATTTTGCAAGTTGAACTGAAAATTTTGGGAATAATACTTTGATTATTAAATATCGTTGTTTTGTTATTGTAAATTTTTTAAATTTAATACATTTTCACATTTTATACTGTAATAAATCATATACGGGCTACTTGTAGTTTATAGATATTTATTTTAATTTTACTTGGTTTTGCGTTTAATATTTCCCACAAATTTTCGTATTTTACTAGGTTTCTATTATTTATTTATTTTGTTATGCCAGCTTATATTTGCATATTTTGTTTTTACTATCTCTTTTTAAAAGAACGCATCACTAAATTTTTATTTCTGTCTTGCACGCAGGCAAAGTAGTTAATACCTCACTACATATTTAATTTATTGTGATAAAATTATTACAATAAATTTTATCTTTTTAATGTTATATAAGCTATAACTTGTTACCGTTTTAAATATTATAGTTTATATTTACAAATAATTAGTATTAATTTAATTTTTCAATTTTTTAACCGTGTATAATTATTAACAACAAAAATGAAAAATATTTTGACAAAATACCGATAATATTATTATTTATAATACAATTTTCATAATTTTTAGCATAACTTAAATTTCAAAAATGTTATCAAAATAAGTGAAATTTAGAGTGGTTTTAATTATAACGTGTATAAGACAGAACAAATATTGTGGTATATCCTTATTTATAGTAGCGCCTGATCACCAACTTACTAGCGGACCGCGAACACTTTATTTACAGACCCTTATCCGCGAAGTAAATTTTAAAATTTTTATAATTTAAAAAAATAAAACTAAATCTTTTGGTACCTATACCTATTATAATTTGGTAAATTTATAAATAAATCAATAAATACTAATTACAAAAATAATGTATTTATTAACATGTGTTGAAATCATTAAAACTGTTAGGGACCAAGGCCAATTTGTTAAGTTTCAAAACGAATCACCATAGAAATTAATTGGTGACTCCTGCTCTATAGTTTTATCGAATTTTTATAAGTTTGTATATTAGATAGAAGTTATTTTTATAGACGTGTTCCTATCTATATACACATTATTAATTAAATTCTTTAAATTTCTAAATACGATAAGTACCTACATAAATACATGACACAAAAATTAGTGATGATAAATTATAATCAACTACCTATTATTATTTAATCAACGTTTTGTTCTAATGTAATAAGAATAAGTAAAAAGGATTTTGCATGATGGTACTTACAATTAATAGAAAGAGAAAGTTTTCTAAAACCGTCATATTGTAGACATGACTTATATTAATATTGTAGGTAGTTAAAAACAAACACATTTATTTAATATTTAATTAGTTCCATTTTTTTTAAATTATAAATTAAGCATTTTAAGAAAAAAAATACCCTCCAGACTTTGTGTATAAATTGCGTATTCATTTTGTTTCATATACTCGGTATAAAGCATATTATGTAGGTACTTCAAATTAGTTCAATGATTAATTTTAAAAAAAAAATAAGTAATATTTATTGATTGTTATTTATGTTGCATTTGATAGATTAAAATTCTAAAATCACTAATAACTATAGGTACTATAAGCATAATTTTATTGATTACTTATCTTATTATCAGCTTAATGGTAACTAACAAATTGTGACTACCTGAGCTTTTATAATAATATATATCTAATCATTAAGATCCTAACTCCTAATGTAATTAAATGCGAATTTATTTAACAATTTTTTTTTTTTTGTAAATTTAAATTTATTATTTATTTTAATAATTAAATTATAATACATTTTTATCACGTGCATCAAAATATGTCATTTAATAATATACTTTTGAAAACTTATAATAAAAATTGATCATATTAATATTAATAATTACACTTTAATTTTTATTTATCAAAATAATTTTTACCTGCAAATTTATAGTTGTTGTTAAAATATATCAGATCTTTTTTTTTTTTTTAAAAACTTAAACTTAAGACTAATATAACTGTATTTATTATTACGTATTATTTTTTTATTATAAATTCTAATACACTTTTACCATTACAGGTATGTGATAATAATTTAAAAATTACTGTAAAATCTGATTTGTCAATAACATAGATTTAGGATAAATATTAATATAATTATTTAGTAATGAACTCGAAACATGCCACTATACGTGTGAACATCTTGAATGTTTTCCCATTAAATTGATATTGTTCCCATCAATATTACCCCCACCTTGATCCCTTTAAAACAAGTATTTATATATAGTAACCGTTTATCCGGTTGCTATATACCTCTATCCCCTGCGTTTGATAAACACATTTTACCCTCAGGTGGGCGAAGTCGCAACTGGCCGATACTTAGCTGTGGTCAAAACGATGCACTTCCCCAAAATGCCGACAGCCACACGTGCATTATTAACTACTGACCGGTGCGACCACGGCGTGCGGCATGAAGAAAACGGACACCACGTGTTGCTTCGCAAATATTTGAACGAGTCATTTTCTTTATGTTAATTCAATTTGAATAGCGTTTGGTTAAAATTAGATTATGTTTTAAAATAGTATTATCGTGATATCATATTAAATATATACATAAATCAAAGTTGGATTTTATCGAATAAGTCTACTGTTAAATTGCTTTATGCTCAATAATACTTTAATTTCATAATAAAAAATTGTTTGAAAAAAAAAATGGTGAGTATTTGTTTTGATACATTTAAATTGCTGTAAGAGCAATTTATGAGGAATCTTTTAATAGATACATACACAAATATTTTTATCGAGAAATAATTAATCCAACGAAAAAATATTTAAAGTTTATTTATAACTTCTATTTATCAATCTATAAATTGTGAATATATTATCATTGAAAAGTTAAAATTATTGAACGACCAATATAGTAAATGTAAATATCTACCTACTCTTCACTCAACAATTTACAAAGCTACATCATTTGTTTTACATTCAAAATTAATTTCCACGTAGCATAAAATAGCTACCTACATAATATATAATACCACGTGTACATTTATGTACACTGTAGCATAAACTACTGTTTTTAAACACATATCCTAGATTTGAGTATATGACTAAATACAGAATTGTCAATGCAGATGTGTAGAGTCTGGTATATAATGTACACGGCTGGACATTAACAAATTAAACATAAAGCTATTTTTAGCTAAGTTACTATTTTTCAAAAAAAAAATTCCAAATTAGCGAATTAAGTTGTTTTTCGTGATAATATGCAGTTACTGAACATTTAATATTTTTTCCTAGTATAATCCACAGTGCAGTTAGTGCAAATACTAAATTGTAGGTGAAGTTTTGATTGCACTATTTTTGGATTTCAAAAGCAATCAAACTAACATAGATATAATTATACATGACGTACACAAAGCCAATACTATAATTTGCAAAAGGTGCACTTGGTATCCTTTATATACAAGTGACCTTATGGCCCTGTTACAGAAATAAACGATCACGTGATGTACATTTCCAATAACAAATTGTTGCAATAAATATGCAATATTATGGTGTAATCTTATATAATATGTTAATTATACTTTCAACAACAACTTTATATAATATACTTCATTTATAAAATAACAAACTAATACATTAGTTTAAAGTCTCTCAACAATCACATTTTCAGATACCCCAATTCGATGTGTTTAATAACCCGATGGTGTTGATCTCTTAAAAAATATTTAACACTAATTGCAAATTAAACGATATAATTCATAACTTCTATTGGCAGGGTTCTATTATTGGATTTAGATGGCCTCCCTTTTCTGTAAACTACACTTATATGTGTCATATTTTACATATATTTTTGTTTATATTATTATACTTGTATGACATTTCATTTTAGTGCTTTGGGATAATTTGGAGAAAAAAAATTAACTGCAGTTAAATGTATCTAAGATAAATCACTAATTTTTCTTAAGTTTTTGTAATTTTAAACTTAACTTTCATTTCTTTGTATTGTCAACTTAAGGAATTAAAAAAATAAGTCAACTTGCCCGATCTTGATAAATATTAACTGTGTAGTGTATTCATAATAATACACAAACATCGTGTATATTGTGTACGGTACGCGCATAATAATATATTGCTGTTATCTGGCACTTCGTAAAGACGACCCTAAGTTTTAGAAGTATTTACCTATGAGTACGCACGTGTGTGCAGACTATAATATAATATGTATAGTGTATACGTATTACTATATATACTTAACCATGTATAGTACAGTATATTCTAATGTAGTCTTATATTTGAAGCGTACTGCGTACAGCATCGGAGGCGGTAATCGCAGGACGACGGAGGCTGTATTATACGCTACAAGAACAATGTTAAACCCTAGATGAGTATTCAACTCGCGGTCCAAATTTATAACGAGGAAGACGTGCAGATACGTTATGAAGAAGACGGCGCACCGTTCGTCAGATGTATAGAATAAATATGGATTCACTGCGGTCCGGGATTAAAGACAGGGAGTGGGAAACTTATGCATATTATATGCGTATACATAGTGGTGACGGGATTGATGAGAACGACGCGCGTCTGTGTAGATGAGTTGACGAGCACCGCATAAAGTACGAGAAACGTCGTTGTATTCCTCCGCGTACGTATTACCTATACACAGCTATATCTGTCCTCACGTTCACAACACTCGTGCAGGGCTACGGTGTGTTCGTCGTCATTAATATGCATATGCTTCGTCCGCGATAGTTTGACACAACTAATCGAAGCCGACAACACACGCCAATACGTCTTCGACTGCTACTGATTGTGTTTTACTAGAGCATATATTATTTTCCAGTATATTTAGCTCGTAATTCCTCTCTTAACTCCTCCATTCGTCGAAATCATAATTTTACTGATTTCGTAGGCGACATTTTTTACGCTACCAGAAAAAATAAAGTTATTCGTTATAAATATTATACTTATTATAAATATTAAAACAAAAAAAAATTGATAACTATATTTTTTTTAGTAAACTAAATTTCAAAACCTGCATAAAATTAAAGTTTTTCCGTTTATATTAAGTATAAAATTGAAAATAACAACAAATATAAAAAAAAATAAACTAAATTCCAAAGTTTAAGCGAGAGTTTAAATTAAAAAAGATCGCAAAATATGTTTAAAGTAATAAATAAAAACAGATGACAGTCCTTTAAGTCTTAAATTTGTTATCAACAGCCGATAATCCAAAATTACAATATGACCCATAATAATTATATAATATATCAAATATATATATATATATAGATAAATAATTAATTTAAATAATTAAAAATGTATTTGTAATTCAAAATAAAATTAAAAATATACCGAAAAATTACTACGATAAAAATAAAAGCGTTATTCAAATAAAATTATAATACATGGGTTTTCATACATACATAGCTGGCTTACGACTGTTATTAAGTTACTAACACAATTCGCAAAACGTTTACGGAAGACTTTTCGTAGTTTCATGAAAGCTTTGCATTGTACAATATCGAAAAGTTAGTCATATCACGCATCAGTCGATGCTTCTTCGTTTAAAATGGTATTTGACCACGTTTCACTTTAAATTAATTCCATAATATATAGGTATAGCATAGAAGCATAGACAATTAACCCAATATATAATATTGAGTGATACCTATTTTTAATGCTACATAGTACATACAATTTTATCTAATATAATTGTTTGCCTTGACTAATATCAAATATATAAAAATTATAACACTTGCAAACCTGAGTTTTGTGCCTTGTGGCTAATATATCCATGTACTTCCATTTGTGTTAAAAGCTAGTCCAAAGCCTCAAAGGTTTACGACCACTAGTATCATTCCCGCTGAAATAAATCTGTCATGCAGGCGATCACACGTCTTCGACACTCTACAGGCCACAGTAGCCATGTTTTGCGTACGTTTACATTCAAAAAGTCAAAAGTAACCGGTTTCAGATAACAATAGAGTTAACATCATTGTAATATTTCTATTAATTTTAATCAAAAAGAAATTAAAAATTATTCATTACATAACAATGTATTTATAATTTTTTTTAATCGCTTTATGTTTTCACTTTCTAATTTTTTTATTCGAGCAAATACAAATTAGAAAACATAAAATTAGTTTCTTTAAACATCTAATTTGATAATAATATATTGTCTTGTTAAAAAATCAAGATACATTGTACAGCGCACATTTATAATTAAATTTAAATAAATAAACTAAATTTAAATTACTTTATCGTGGTATTGAAATAAGTTTGTAAATAAAAGATTAAAATTATTAATATTTTCTATCTCCTATAACTAATATACTCGTATGTAACACCTTAAACTCTGCTGGAAAAATTATTAATAAATAGAAAACCGTGGGTATGAAAATATCATTAAATTAATTTCAGTGCAAGCTCGAAAGCTCATGTCACCTGATTTCAATGTTTTTATGGATTTTTTACAGTTTTTACATTTTTCTAATAACATTCTTCACTTTAAAAAAAAAAATTTTTCAGTAAATCTTTGCACCCCAATCATTTTATCTCGCTAATTAACACAATTCGTACCTACTTTATTATTTACATTTACTATTTTATTATTAACACAGTGTTCCGTTATTTTCAACATTTTTTTCTTTTTCATTACATAACTAGATTAAAATACATTAATTTGTTATACCTAATTTTTTACTTTATTTTTGATGGTTCTTTGTACTTGTAACTTTTTTATTATAAAGGTAAGAGGAGTGCATATTTAATATAGCATAATTACTTAGTAACCCTTAGAATAAAATGTATTAATTCACTGTATAAAATTATAGTATAGCATATATGGAATTCTAAACGTATATTTGGCCAATATCCAAATTTGTAGTGAATGGCAATTAAAAATTTTAAAAATAGCACTACAATTATTTACTATTTTCTTACAATCGATTAGCCAGACTTTGGAAACCAGGTTCGTATACTACCCCAATTTCATTTTTGTTTATTTATAAATATTTTTATCCTTTGTACATTTACAGTATAAATTTTTGTGTTTTCTGGGCATATATGAAAATATATAATTTTGTTTATAGTTATTATCTTGTATTCTTTTTAAAAGATCGACTTCAAAAATCAATAATAGAATATTGACAGAAAAGTCCAAGCTATTTTGTTTTCTTCTAAATACTATTAAGTAAAAAAAAATCTGTTTCTCCTAAGGAGTATTAATTTGAATTTTTCCTCTTTTTTTTCAAGCAATCTTCAAGTAAAATTTTTACTTTTACATTACTTTTCACTGTAGTATGTATCTTTGTGTATCACGAATCATACCGCTAATCAGCCCCTTTATAGAAAGGATGATGTGGATGTAGAACCGTATTTTTACAGTTAAAAATTATTTTTATAGGTAATTCTTTATTTTTTTATTTTTTTATGTTTATAATTTAAAATACATTTTAACTTTTAAAACTTAATAATATTAAAAGATAAACTAAAACTCATGATAAAAATATAGTTTACGTGTAATGTGAAAAATATTTTGGGAATTAGCAATTGTGCAAAAAATGACCTTTCATATTTTAATTGCATTCAAAACGTTTCATTATTTTTTATTTATTTAAGAATCAAGGCTTCAAAAGCAATTTCTCAATACTGTTGTCGGTTATAAAATATAAAAATATATAACCAGTAATGAATAATTAATCAATAAATAAGTTTTAAATTTTCAAACACCTTAGTGTACAGATAATTTATATATAATTCAATGACGATTAAATCGGATTGAACAACAATAAACAATACTATCGTACCTGAAGGTAAAATAATTTGTATATAAAAGTTATTAATTGATGTATTGACTGTAAAGGCGTAAAAGTATAGATCAAAGTTATTGGTAAACTGACCTAAATTAAAATTTTTCTTGAACACAATAAAATATTAGTCTATGTCGAATATTTTATTATACATTTAATAGTTATTTTAATTTTTAAAATTAATATTTTAACTATTATGTTTATTTATTTGAAACTCATTGTGAAACATTCCAATAAAAAAAAAACTGGATTTATTTTTATCTCGAATGATTGTAGTGTATAATATTCAACCAAATCTGTATGATTCACGTAAAACCACATATTATAGTAGTTGTAGTGTAGTACAACTATATAATTTCTTCAATGGTCAAAACGATATACGTAATGCGTAATAATAGCTTTAACATATTTCTCTTTTTACCCTGTATCATATCGATAAATATGTTATAACTTATAAATATAATATTTTCCATTTAAATAATTACTTATCATAATAGGTACGTAATAAAAATACATGACTTATCAATCGATGTAAGAAAAATCAATTGTGTGCCAATCGTATCGGCATAAGTTGTTTTTTATTTCAAGCATATACAACATTATTTTCTAGTTCTTCGCGTAAACTCGTGTTCACTATATTCCACGATGTGAAAAACAGAGGCAAATAACTTAGGCGTAGAGTGCTCTAAAGTCTTAAAGGTATCTTGTTCGTTGAATACGACGACGTCGTGATACACTTATTGTTTCCTTCAAAACCTATGTACAACTTCTTGAAATCAATTACTTTACATGGTTTCCGAGACTCCTGGGTAAGACTGATCGGTTTGAAATTCGATCTCACAGGAGCAAACACAATAAGAGGGTTATCACTTATCCCTCTGGCACGTGAGTATAGGTACATCAAATATACTCGGATATTATATATAATAACGCGTTGGTGGTTGTTGAACCGTCTTAAAACTTTGTGTGTGCTCAACTCAATCTTGTTTATACATCATTTTAGCTATATATATATTAAAGTTGTTTTGTGCACGATTCGTATAATATAATAATATGATATTATGCATGTGTAAACGACCATCACATTGGTTATATTAAATCGTAACAATCTATTTATAACAAATATCATTACCTACTCCGCCGATGCACGTACCAAACAGCAATAGCCTTTCGTATATAAATCTCATAAAGGGCTGAACGAATATTGTTGTTGCATTATATTAATATTACGTTATGACGATGTTATGCGATCGTACATATTAAATAAATATATATATATATATATATAAGGGAAACGCGCTTCTCGAGCACCGACGTCTCCGCTCTTATTATTACGATATTTCGCCCGAGTTGTTATTATGTCGGTAAACTCCCTGCAAGACCATGTGGCGCGGTGGATGTTAACCCGGTGTGTTTGTATATATTATTATAATATAATAATATATTATATTATATTATGATATATACTAAGCCAAGACATTTCGGGTTCCGGAAAATTGCGTTTCACAAACATACATTATACATATATATATAGTATATACGTTATATACGCGTTTTCTCTCGAATGCGGCGCGGTGTATAAGAGGTACGTGTTTTTGACATTTATGTTCGCGGCGGTGGAAGGCGTAGCGAGTGAGGGAGGGGGTGGGTTGATAAATAGAGAGAAAGAGTGGGCGGAGAAGGAGCACGGGACCGAGTGAGAGAGTTATATAATATATGAGACGGACGCGAGGAAAGACGGGAACGGAGAGAGAGAGAAAGAGAAAGAGAAAAGACAAGAGAGAGAAATTTCTGTTTATATTACACCCATATATACAAGTGCACGCGTGCGTGTGAGTGTGTTTGTGTGTAAGCATCCACGTTTATTAAAGTTCCCTCGTTCGCCGCCACTTCTCTTCCGAGCTCTTTCGTCTATACCGACTCCGCCAAGCCCCCACACACACACACACACATATATATATATACGTTCCCCGAGGTGCACGCCGGCGAAAACCCGAAATTACTTTTGCCCCGTATACACTTAGGTATATATACATACATATATACAATATACATTCCGTATACGTAGATGTATATAATGCCTCTCGCCCGGCCCAGATTGTGAGAACACACGCACGCACACTCGCGCGATTACACGCACACGCGCACACACACACACATTCGTTTCGTCGTCTTGGCTCTGCACTCTTGTATACATATTTATGCGGTGCTGTACGCTCGCTGTACACCTCTCCGTCGCCATTAAGGAAACATCACGCGTCTGTTTTTCATTTACTCTCCCTCGTATACGTGCCCCATAGGCACATGTATATGTGTATGTGTGTACACGACGTGTCTTCTTCGTCAGTACACACACACACACACACAAGTCTGTCATATATACATATACTGCGTAGAGGAGAAATCCACACGGATACATAATATATATATATATATATAAAATGTATGTGTGTGTGTGTGTGTGTGTGTGTTATATATAAACCAACGTATTCGTTCGTTCGTTCCGTCCGCCCCTACCCCCCCCCCTAGTAAACCGCCGGTCGTCGTCGTCGCCGCCGTCGCCGCCGCCGCCGCAGCCTCCGCTAGCGGTGGTTCTAAATTACAAAGCGCTCTGGTTTAATCTGTTTTAAACAAGCTCGTTGAGGCTAAGCCAACGTCTTACCGAGGATCCTTTTACCTTGCCCGCCCACTGTCCTATACCAATCTCCTCGCTCGCACACACGCCTTGTCATACATATACATATACACATACACACACACACACATATTATATATATATACATTCGCGCGTATACCCACCCCTGAAAATACACACCCCACACCACCCTCGCAACAGCCGTCATCGCCGGTGTATGCGACCGCCACCGCCGCACGTGTTCTTACCATATATTATATATACTCC
This sequence comes from Schizaphis graminum, assembly GCA_020882235.1. Classification (NCBI taxonomy): domain Eukaryota; kingdom Metazoa; phylum Arthropoda; class Insecta; order Hemiptera; family Aphididae; genus Schizaphis; species Schizaphis graminum. The sequence goes on along the minus strand of CM037032.1, from coordinate 84,861,974 downwards.
GCACAGCCGCTGTGTGTTTCCAAAAGTACCACCGCCGCCCATTCCTTTCAAATAATATATATAATATGTATGCGCATTATATACGGTGCTCGTCTCGCTTGCTCCTCGCCCACCGCCCCGACCGCCTCGAAATTCGTACACGTATTTGCATTCGCAAACATCTTGAAATCCTTTTAGCCCTGAGAAATGTGTATACGCGAGACAGCACGTATTCTTGCATATTAATGAATACGCGCGCGCCTATATGCGGTTGCCGGAAAGTTTGACAAAGTGCCAGCCGGGTACCGATTTCGCGCACGAAATCATTTCACTGTTTTACGGAGCCACAGTTATAATAATAATAATATGTGTGAAGGAGATACTCGTATACACAGTACAATTTATGATATGTGTTAATATAGTATAATATTATCGTTTATATTCGGCCGTAATAATATATAATATATTAATATTATATGTTCAGTATAATAGGTCTATTATCGCTACAGGATTTTCGTTTACTACTTTTTAATTTTATGAAACATAATGATTATACTTGTTTCATACCCGATAAAAATTGAACAAATTGTTTTATTTTTATTTAAATGTATTTAAGTACGTGTGAATTCAAATTTATGTAAAATCTCTATTATCACAACTATGATATTCAAAATATCATTTACTTCGTTTATTCGTCACTATTTAAATAAAATATGATTGATTTAACGATAATATTCATGTAAAGATTTAGATATTTTTTTTATAAATGTGTTGTTAATAAAACATAAATTAATTAATGCTATACAAAAAATATCTTCATCCTTGCAATTTATTTTTTTTTTTTTTAATATGTTGATTCGCCCACGAAAGGAAAATAAAATAAACGTTTGAATCTTACTTAAAACGTATACCAATCTTGAAAAAAAAATTCAACTATATTAATACACGTTTACACGTAGTTATAGAATTACAAAATGTAAATTGCTTATATCACAACTCTAGTGATTTGATATATTTTAAAATAACTATTTTCTTATCAGTACTGTATGTTTGTATTCAAAATCTGTCTTTACTGTTTATCATAGTTTTAAATATTTTTTGTTTGTCTAACTGAAAATTAAGAAATTAAAGCTGCTATTTTCAAATTACCTTAACATTTCGAATAGCCAATAATATAATATAATACAAGGAATAACATTTATGCTGTATACATATTTTAAGAGTTTAGTTATTAATTCCCATTACGCATTCATATAATAGTTTAGTAGGAACGTTTTAAACTTTAGACGAGAAATGGGTGGAGAAGTGGCTAAATTTTAATATAGTATAAAAGGGGTGGTATTCTACGAAAACAAACACTATGAGTCTAATTAATAATTATAATGGTGCATATTGCACATTTTAAATGAGTATAACACAAACTTAAATTGTCTAAGTTGTTAGCGATGGGTATCAATTTGTTATAAAATATAAACCTTATAATTATTAAATGTTTGCATTAATAACATTGTTACAGTTATATTAAATATTTTATTATTGTTTTATCATACAACAAATAATAGCTTATATAATTTATTAGACGTTACTGTTTTATTTAAAATATTATTAAAGCTGTGTATATACCTATTGTAGTTAAATTTGAGAATCAATACTTAAAAATGTAACACAGACACATCTATATTTTTTCCGGTCAAGTAGCATAGAAATATGAATATACATTTTATAACATACACTAATAAATTTTAATACGTTTTTTAATTAAATATCACAGAAAGACCTTTTTACTTTTTTATTGATCCAACTGAACGAGGTCGAAAATGACGAGCGTAAAGTCTGAACTTGCAATATTTAATAATTAATATGTTAATACAGAAATAAAAATATTGATTACGTGACAACTATCTCAACAATTTTTAAACGTAATTTTTAAGGTTAGAAAGCAATGGGTATACTATTATATGTATATGAAAAATATTTACATTTATGTATACGAAAATGCAAGTATAAAAAATATGTACTCTACCGTACTCTATAACCTACCGCGCGTAGATTTTATAAAGTATAACTTTTTAGTATCGAATTGAACAGAAGTATATTTTTTATATTTATTCTTGGACGTAATTTTTAATTTGCGAAAACCTGCATATTTTAATCATTAATCTCGTTTCTAACGAAACTATGATGATTATTGCATTGAGTAGAACTTCGTTCTATAAGATTATTTTATTTACATATAAACGGCCGGCTATAATAATAATATACGCGATAAATAATAGCCAATAATGAAAATATATCAACAACATTTCGTATTCACAAAAATAATTAAAGTAATTAGAGATTAAGTAATTAGATAAATTGTAGTTACACGTTGATGCAATCACCACCGGCCACCACAGTGATCCCCAAGTATATGGACATTAAGATTGTACGTCCTAAGTGATTGTGACTATATTAAGAGGGATCCCAATGAATGCGTGTACGGTTTATGCCATCAGATAGAAAGTTGGTTTATAACTTATTCGAACCGGAAAATCGAAAAGGGTTTTAGCGCTTTACACACACACATACACACACATATATATATATATATATATATAAACATTCGCATTCTCTTAGGTTATCGGGTTTGGCAAGATATTAGGAGTAATTATCCGGTGCCCTTAATGGAGCGTTTCTACAGAGCACCAACGTCTTGTTTGCGCAATCTCGGAAAAAGTTCAAAATCCATATATATATATATATAAATGCACACATATATATTCAGTACTAGAGCGGTAAGGGATAGTGAGGTGATGCGCGGTGCGGCGTTACCGGGGAAATTAATCGGTAACAACCCCTTTGAATGTTTTCCCGGAGATTTCCTACGAAAGTGTCCATCAACCAACCCTAAGTATACATGCGTACAATAGTAGGAGTGGTAAGGTAGTTCTACCGAAAATTTATCGTTTTGTTAATGGCAACGGTAGTAGTAATACCCATGGGTATAAATTATTCTCAATTCAGAATACTTAAGAAATTATTGTTAAAGACATTTTATCAAATCAACTGTTATATTGCGTTACCGAAATGGTATATTTGGAAATTAACTATTTGCCGAATACAAAATCAACATAGAAGGTATAGTAATAGCAATTATTATTTTCGGTAATGCAGTTTCAACTCGTATTTTAATCATTACCAGACAATTACCTACTAAATTAAATATTTCAATTATGAAGTAAGTATTTTCGGACACTTGATGTTCGGAAATATTATTTTAATGTCTAACTGTTAATTGATTAGTACTTAAATGCTTCTAAATTATTATTCTGAAATACTAATCAAAATGATCTTTTAATTATTTTACTTCAATTTATGTTTTTTTTCTTATTTTCGGTCTTTCAATCATCATAAATTTAAAATATTAAACCAATACTGGACACCTTAAATATTTATCATTAATTAACTTAGTAAATAAGTTTGTATAGTAAATATAAAACATAGGTAATAATATTTTTAATTTGTAATAAACATATCCATACAGGAACTTACTGCCTATACAAATTGAATTATACTCGTATATTATACTATTTTTATAAGTTATTATTATTATAACTTGAAACATAGTAGTGTTAAGATTTTTAACTATTAAAATTAAAATTAACAAAATACTCACAAAAGAAACAAATATAAAATATTGATGTTGAATATTATTATTGTATTTTCATATCGCTCTTACCGTCTTGCGACTCATACGTTATTAGTAGCATTGTCACCGTATCAAATATGATAGAATACATAATATAGTGATGATTCATCACTGATGAAACTAAATTATATAATCATTAGTGGGAGAATTCGAAGCATTTCAATGTATTACGTATTTTAAACAAACAATAATAGTATAAAATATAACAAATAATCAATATAAAACAGAATTTTTATTTTTATTTCTGGATGATTTCATATTGTTAAAATAAAAACTATAAAATATGTTTAGGATCGTATATCAAGAAATGTCAAAATACCATATTTATTTTTCGATGATAATTTTTTTTACAATTTGATCTTTTGATAAATCACATTTTAATTTTGTTTCACAGCTATCGATTTGGAACTAGTTTTCTAATATAAGACGATTCAACTTTATTTTAACCACTACATTTTCAACGATATATATATTATAATATAATATTTATAATATACATTATACATTGACCATTTTATCGAATACTAATACTGTATAATCAAACAATTATTTTATTCATAGGTATGAGATGTAAAATCTGGAATATGTTAAATCAAAAATGTAATTTTCGATCGAATTTTCCCGGGTGTATAGATCTAAAACTTTAGTCGCTGTTATCGAATTATTTTTTCGTATTTTAAAATAATCTAAGTTCGAGTTTTAACATAAAAATAATTAATATTAAGCTATTTCAGAGATACTTAATATTATATTTTTTATTTATGATTTTTAACAGAATTGGAAAACCTGTTGGCTGTTGTAAATAGTATAATAATTTTATCGAAAACCTGTATGTATAAACAATGTACCCTGTGACTTGTTCAAAATTCACTTTTATCAATTTATTTATTAAATTTTCATTTTTTATACTTCTTGTTATTTTTATATAGAATACAATAGGTACATATTTATTATTTTAAAAGATGTCAACGTTCGTGCGCATGTCTGTAAAATCGCAGAGGTAGAATCGCCGCCGTCGTTACATCGCATGCACCGCAGCATCCACATCAGCGAGGGGGCTGTGGCTTGTTCGACCCTTTTTTCCGACATGGCCGAACAAAAAGGGTACACACAACGCGTGTTTAAAAAGGGATCTCTTCCTTTTTTTTATCGCTCTGCGCGATTTTTATTTTTATTTTTCCCACTAGTTTTTTTTTTCATACATCGACTCTCCTGAACGCCCAATGGCTGTGCCCGGTCTGCGGAAAAAATGCGCCGGCAGCTATGCGCGTGGTGTCATTTTTTTTCCATCAGACCGCTGCGAGCTCGGCCGAGAAAAATGTGCAAAAAGAGAACCCATGGGCGGCGGTGGGGAGGATTATTTTTTTATCTCGTAAATACCATGTACGGCGAGGGTGTGCATGCGTAGGTGGGTGGTGTGTGTACGTGTGTGTGCAAGGCGACAATGGGATTTTTCGTAGTCGTGGATTAAGTTTTGCAGTGTATCGATGGCCTGAGAATGCTGCGGTGTGCGGCACCGTCCGACTGACCGGTCTGGATCAAATTTCACTAAATCGTTTAAAATATTGTTTTACTATTTATAACCTATCAACTCAATAATAAATTGTTGTGGTTTACGTTATTGCTTTCCGTGCACGACGATATTTGGTGATGACGATTTTGTCTGTACAACGAGTGCCGATCGCGAGCGACACGAATACCTCTACGTGCACCTCGATGAAAACCCCGATATTGACGTACTATTTAACGCAATGAAATGCTTTTGCAACTATAGTCGGATTATTATTGTATAACACACACCGTCGTCAGCGACTTGAATTTCACCATGGAAAGGAATTTTTATGGAGACCATCGTCTACGTACAGTGTACACGCACAAGTGACGTCGGAACTCGCAACTAGATAAATACGGAGAAATTTAAAATTAGTTTACGCATAATTTTTTACCGCTTTAAAACTTAGCACTACAACGAATAGCGTTGGGGTCATTATACAAAATAGACATAGGTACGTGTTTAGCGTTTCTAGCGCAGTGGTTTATTGTATCTTAAGTTTAAAGTCATTAAATTCCTGTCAATCAAGATATATATCGCAATTCATATTTATCCGTCTGTCTGAAACCTTTGAACGTTCAAATTTTAGTTTCATTCAAAACACCATCATGGTCGTTCAATTTTAATCGTCCGTCAAATTATTTCTATTTTGTTATAAATGTAAGAAATGTAATTGACTGTTACAAAACTAAATATAAATTATTAAAATAATAATAAAAAAATCTATGTTTAATTCAAATGTTCAAAAATTACTTTGTATATATTTTTAATTTTCCAATTTTCATTGCTTAACATATTTTAGATTAAAATAATATCGTACAAATTAAAAAAAGTTGTATTATATATTGTATAAACTATAGTTAACCAAATATTAAAATAACAAAAAATCGTTTAATGATGATTTTATTATGGCCATTATTCTAACAATCTAATTCACATTTAGTAAAATCGTACTTAAATGAAGAATAAACAAAGCAAAAATTTAATTTTTTTTTTTGATCATTTAGAGAACAAAATGACGTTTGGATGCTTCGTTTATTGTCGTGTACGAGCAGCGTGTTTGTATATTTGTGTTTAAGCTTTAAGCCATGCTAAGGGTAAGTTAATGTTTTTGTTTTCAGCTTCTAAAACACCGGTCGGTCATTTTACGGAATAAAGTTGATTATGGTCGTTGGTTGACCAGTGTCCGGTAAATTTAATCATTTTGTCCGTTTGTAAACTATGTTTTGTGTCAAATTATGTACAATGCAATGTAGTATACTTTCATATTCGATACTGTTATTAGAAAATTTCAAATACACTAGTCTGTCGTACAACAATAGATACTTTAAGCAAATGCAACGAAGTAGATTATAATTATGACTAAGATGACGCCACAACCATATGACATGATATTTTTTTCAGAAATTCCAATTTTGTGTACCCATTTCATAATACAGTGAATTTGCCTGTTATACAATTTAAAATATTTTTTGTATTTTCTCGAGCCTTTTTTGCAAAGTTTAAATTTATAATTAGATTATAAACATTTAATTGACTTTTTATTTAAAAGATAACTGCTCTAAATTGAAACTTCTGAACACATACTATTACTGTGTTGTACGTTTCTAAGACGGAGACAACACGTCATGCGGGTGTGGTATTGTCTTAATAAATTATGCTTTTTTTATTTTGTTGATGAAATCTTCCCAAAATCGATACGAAATATATAATAATTCAACTCATTTATCACCAAATATTTTAAATCATAATGATACAATGATTAATAATTCAAATATGAACTTAAGATTTTTAATTAATTAGGTATAAATTACTATTATTAGGACTTACTTTATATTTTAAACATAATTTTTTATTTTTAATAAAAATTATCACTTTTTAATACTACTTCATTAGCTTTTAATTCAAGACTATTAAAGAAAATAACGTCATTTGATTTGTAGTATTATTTTGATAAAATAAAGGATACATTAATCAACTTCATAGCTTAAATCTTTAAATTTAGCGTAAAAATAAAATATATTACCAACGAGAAATACATATTTTATAAAACCATAGCATTTGAAATGTACTGAGTGATTCTTTTATTGAACAACACTCATTGTTTCAAAATCTATTAGTTTTTGAAAATATTTTTTTTACAAAATGTCTAGTCAAAATAAAACATAATTTTTAAAAAAAATTGTTTTTATACTCGTAATATTTTTCCTTTTTTGAACAACAATATATATTTTTAATTTCATATTTTGAAGCAAAATATTTATCGGAATATTCCGATAGGTACGTAAAAATCGAAACTCGAACGAGTAATTTTTGAGTAACAGCGAGGTATTTAAAGCTTGACGAGCGAAGTAATAGACAAGCATTTTGCAAAGTATCCCCACCCCATACCACTCCATTCCACTCACCTAAACCTTTAAATACTTATAACTCAAAAAGTACTAGTCCGAATTTTGATTTTAAAGTATCGGAATATTCCAAAAAATATTTTACTTAAGAATATGAAATTTATAATATATGTTGTCATTCAAAAAAATAAAAATTTGAAAAATTATAACAAAACAAAATATTAAAACAATTAAAAAAAAAAAATTATTTTATTTTGACTGGAATTTATGTAAAGACATTAATAAATTTTGTAACAATGAGTGAGGCTCAATAAAAGAATCACACTGTATAGTTTAAACCACGTTATAACTTTAAAAAAAAAAATCGTTACTTTTGTGAACATTTATTTTTTTGAAAACTCCTAACAGTGAAATTAATATTATAAACAGCTTGGTTCTGGACAAGATAACAATATCGTTTGTTTAACCGGTTCAACGTTCCAATGATATTACACCGCATATACGGTCAAACCCTGTTCAGTGTACGTAACCTTTTCGACACGAACGAGGGATGAGTCGATACATTGAGTTTTACGAAAAAAAAAACCTGACGAGTACTATACAAAATAATATATACAATAATAATACGCGATCGTGTTTTTTCGATACATATGATATAATATTATATCGTTTCCCACGGATAAGTGATCGACCAAACTGGTCGTTGATCGGCGACACGAGTAACCGGTCGATCGAAATCATGGGAATAACAACGAACGCGATTGCCGGACACCCCTTTCTCATGACCTTTCGATACCTCCGCCGCCGAAGGAGATACATATAATAATGCCGCGAGTCCATACTCACAGGGATCTAGTTCTTGAACATATCGAAAACTGGTTAGACACGACGATGTTACTTTATATAAATGTGAAATGCAACAATAAGTAATGACCAGTAACAATAAAAATAAATATGTATACAAGCCTACCCACAATGTAGACTGCAGTCAGCACACATTCGATAGTACTTATATGTGAATATTATTAATATAAAATCAAGTAATATTCATCGGAACGAGTGACTTGGGACCCCTATAATCGTTTCAATATTTTAATAAATATATTATAATATAAACATCAAATAAATAACGTAAAAAACTTTTATCAAGTCAAAAAATATAATTTTTTATAGATTTCTTTATTTTTCAAGAATTTGATAAAATAATAAGTATATCAAAATCTGTTTTTAAAAATCATTGAAGTCTTAACTCTGTAATATTAATACATAGTTATAGTAGGTACTGTATACTGATAAATCTAAAATCAAATAATGATAAATGGCGCTTAATTAAATCATGTTTACAGATATTTACTTACGATTTTAATAATTGGTTAATAATTCTTACTTTTTAGTTTCTAGTTATTACCAAACAAAATTTTATTAAATGTATAAATTATTTAAATATTATTAAATCACAGATAATTATTTTATTTCGAGAACTTTAATTTATTTGTATTATGTAATATACAAATTTATTCTACTATTAGTATGTAATTTTGTATAATCGTGTCTCTATAATAAAAACGTACAATAATTAATTATTGCTTAATTTTAAGATTTTAAGCTTATTTAAAAAAAAAAATTAAAATTATTTGTGGATTCCAATGGTCATTAAAAATAACAGATCAATAAAATAATAGAAATTTGACATTCAAAATTGAACAACAACAAAACAGTATAAGTAATGAAATCAGAAATACTCATAATATGCACACAGTTTCATAAATAAGAATATTTTAATTTTAATTTCACAAGAACATGTTACACAAATGCCTACTTGACATTAGTAAATAATGTTCTACTCAAATAATTTACTAAGAAAGTTTATAATGGTTTAAATCAAAAATATTACGATTTTATTCAAGCTTAATAATTATTAGGGAATGGATTTAAAATATTTAAATGCTCTAAAAAACAAGAAAAATACCTTAAAAAACTATTTAACGCATTCTTGCGAAATTGTTTTTGAAAAATGCTCTTAAAATTATTTTTAACATTGAAAAAGTTTATTTGATGATATAAATTTTTATTCTTACGTATTAATTATTTTTATTATTTTCATCATCTTCTAGTGTTCCTATCTTCTTTTTACTCTGAAAATTATTTCCAAAAAATTAATATACAATTTAGATAGATAGATTCGTTATAATTTTACCTTGTGTTTCATAATAGCACCGTATAATCAGGTGCTGCTAAATTTTTATCGTATTTTATCAATTCCTATATAAAAATGACTTAAAAACATAAAAAAATGCACTATAAATTTCAAAAAAATGTTACATTTTTTAATTCCTTGATGTATGAAATTAACTTTGTGCTTGGAAAGTTACATTTTCGGACATCCATAAAAAATTAATTTTTCATTTAAATCCCTTCCCTAATAATTTTACATACATATTATATATATTTTAATAAATATAATATTAAAATAATTTAATTTATAGTAATTTTATTATAATAAACCTAGATACTACAGGAGATTGTGTATACGTAATATCGTTAATTTTTTAAATTGCAATAGGTATTCATACATTTTCAAGTAAGTACATAACTGTGAGTTAAATGTTAATTTATGCAGCATTGTGTCAGACGCATCACCGAAATCCATCGAATTTTGTATATTAGATATAGAAACTCCTGAGCTCGTAGTTCCTTATATTAATTAACGACGAATACACTTCGTCTAATAACGAAGTATGTTGATCGTCACTGTTGTGTGTTCTGTGGTTGGCAGAATCCGATGCTTAACGATTGCTGCATTTCGTTGTAAGTTATGCAAAGTTCCTGTTCAGATTTGTTAATTAAACATTCGTGTGGTATTAAACTGACGAATGCCGTGAGATGATTAACCCCGTCTCGGAAGCAACTTTTACATGTATTGTTTGCTCCAGGTAAAGTCGGATATAATGTTATATGGATGTGGGATTCATCCCTATAACTACAGCTTCAATGATTATTTGATAAAATCGTTTAATTTATTTCAATTTCATAATATGCTTTTAATTTTATATTAATAAACTAACATTATTCATATCATTGCAATACATACACATACTATTATGACTTATTGGTTTTTATTAATAACACTCTTATAGTAATTATTATTTTTTTAATTGTATGGAATAGATAATTTTAATAATTGCAGATTAATGGTTTGATTTCAATCCTTTTAATTTTTTTTTTCAATCATGTTTATTCCTAATATTATTCCAATAAAATCTGTGCTTTGTCATAAGTATAGATTGATAATATAAGACTATATCATGGAAATAAAGTTCAATCTACGATAGCAATATAAGTAGCAAGGTATGACTAAAAGTGTAGCTAAAATGAATATTTAAATGTAATAATAAAAACAAAAAAAGCTGGTAAGTGAGTATCGCTCTGCTGTACATTAGGGGGTGGGGTGAACTCGGACTAGGGTAGGTTAATGATAGGTATCATTGTATACGAAAAACAATTCTGAACGGAGATGATTTGTCAGTTTAGGATATATTATATTTAAATATTGTCATACATTCTATTTTGAAACTAATTCAAACATTTAAGTAAAAGTTTCAAGATCTTACGTTTAGTAATTTTTTTAAAATAACAAAAATCGAAAAATATTTAGTAGTAAAACGTTATTTTACACGTGTATTTTTGATTTCAAATTAAAATTAAAACTTTAAACACTCGTAAAATTTTTTAAATTGAATAATCCTCAAACTTTTTTATAATTATTCTAAGCTTAACTTATGGGCAGCATAGTATTACATTTTCAATTCTTAGCTTTTGATAGTAAAATATTTATACATTTTTAACTACCAAATAGTGAAAAATATTCATGATTTTGACGAATTTTTGTCAATATTTGAACTTTAAATGCTAATAAAAAAAAATTGTGCCTATGTATTTTTATAATTTTTAAATGAGAGTTAGAACAAGTTATGTGGACCCTTCAATTAAATATTCAAGTAATTTGTCCCAGCTAAATTTTTTTTATCAACATTAATAAAAAAAAAATAAAAAATAAATGAAAATTTCAATTGTCTATAAATAGCTCAAAAAAAATCAAAATGTTTTGAAAATCAAATTACATAAATAAAGTGGCAATCTAAATAACTGGTAAAATTTTCAAGTATTTACGACTTATACTGTTTGAATAGCAATAAATATCAAAAATCGTTTGAGGCTAAACCGTTATTTAACGCGGTTTTGTAAAAATTTAAATTTCAAACACTCATAAAAATTTTTTGTCTGAATCCAGTACAGTATATATCATTATTTAATTCATCACCAAGAGAACAAACAAATTGTGTTTTTAATTTAAATACCTATAAAAATAGCTAACCACTTGTACGTCCTTGTGGCGTCGTTGATATAGAGATTTAGCGCGTAACATTACTATGTTCGGCCTATCCCTGTGTATAAAGGAGCTGACTAGTCTAGAACCGATAATCTCTTTTTCACATTGTGTGTTCATGTTTTAGAAAAAAAAAATGGTTATTTAAAACTGTTTTATGTCAAATTAATCAATTTTAATTAACTGCAGGTAATTAAATGTCTGAGGTTCGATTCTCGCCTAATGACAAAATTTTTTTATCATTTTTTTTTGGTTTTTTTGTTTGGTGTAGCGTCGAGAATAATGTATCTACAATGTACAGGACAATCCTTTCATTTCTACACGTACCTGAAATACGTACGCTCGACACCTGTCATTTTCTTACATTGTAAAAAGAATAGTGTACATTTTAAAGCGTGTGGATTTTAATATTAGATTTTAGTTGTAACTTATGGTATTAATAAAAATACTTGTAAAAACTAATATCAATATACTTTTATAATACAGTATAAGAAGTAATCTCATAATAAAAAAATCATTGTAAATACTTGAAATTTTCACCAAATGTTTATATTATGGTTATCTATTTACGGTTAAATTCAAAGTATTTTGACCTTTTTTAAGCTACTTATAGACAAAGACAATTTAAATTTTCGATATTTCTAAGTTTTTTTTCTTAAAATGCCGATAAAAAAAATTTAGCTATCCAAAAAATCTTTAAAATTTAATACAATGTTTATTATAAGTTGTCCTTATATCGTAGTAAAAAAAAAAAAATAAAAAATCGTTAGTCGCAAAATTTATTTCTAAGCATTTAAAGTTCAAATGTTTACGAAATAATATATATTGTTTTATTTCTATTATTATTTTCATTTACTAAAATTAAATACTAATTATTACCTATGTACTTGTGTATTTGACTTAATATAATCCATGATTATTATGAACAATTTTGAAATTATGCCACCCCAACTAAAATTCCTAGCTACGCCACTGAGTTTAATCAGGGTTCAACATATATATATATATATATCATTATTTAATTCATCACCAAGAGAACAAACAAATTGTGTTTTTAATTTAAATACCTATAAAAATAGCTAACCACTTGTACGTCTTTGTGGCGTCGTTGATATAGAGATTTAGCGCGTAACATTACTATGTTCGGCCTATCCCTGTGTATAAAGGAGCTGACTAGTCTAGAACCGATAATCTCTTTTTCACATTGTGTGTTCATGTTTTAGAAAAAAAAATGGTTATTTTAAACTGTTTTATGTCAAATTAATCAATTTTAATTAACTGCAGGTAATTAAATGTCTGAGGTTCGATTCTCGCAAAATGAAAAATTTTTTTTTTCATTTTTTTTTTTTGCTATACAATATTATTATCATGATATATAATTAATACAACATAAAATATACCTACCTATTTATACCTTATAGTCTTTCAATTAGGAGGTACTGTGCTACTGTAAAGTTCAATTTTTCTAATCTCATAAGGCCATATGTTTTTTTTTTCATTTTTCGTCAGAAAAACAACATTAATTTGAAAACATAGAAAATCCTCGAAAAATATCATGCTGAAATATTATAAGTATATTAAAATATATAGATACATTCAAAAAAGTATAAAAATTTGATTAATGAAAACAATAATACACAATATGTTTTTTTAATTGTTCGTAAAATACTGTCTTTTTATTATATAAAACCGTTAATACTTTCCCCCATAATGAATAGTATTTTCTGTTAAAAAAATTCATTAAACATAACAATATATATATACGTTTATTATATTACGGCAATAAAACTTTTTTTTTACATTTTAATATTAATAATAATTGATCAATCTGTAGTCGATTGATTGCGCAACGAGTTGCAGCTTGTATATAGGTATTATAATATTATGTTACAGTACCAGCTACTACCAATCTTGGATATGATACATGAACTATAGTTATATTTTATACCTATATGTATTAATATTTTAAATAACATTGCATGCTATTGTATATTCGAGTTTTAAATAAGTATATTATCATTACAATATGGTCAATATACATAAATAAATGTAGCACCCAGGCTGTACAGTATAGATACCGATCGGTTTTATTAAAAAAAAACATATTTATAATGAATGAATTCGGAATCTGAATCTAATTCAGGGTCTTTTAGCCATTTTAAGTTAACATTATTTCGCATATTTAGCAAGCTTGAAATGTATAAATAATGTACCTATATGCAAACAAAATAAAAATACTTAATATTGTATATACACATTTTATTTTTCATTTATCTCGAGCTTAATTAAAGAAGATGTATGTTAGCATTCAGTTATTATATAATATTTCGTTATTAGATATGTCACGTACCTATAACATTAATCTATAATGTGGTATGTTCGATATAATGTTTGTATAAATAACATAAAAAAAGCGGGTAAGTGAGTATCGCTCTGCTGTACATTAGGGGGTGGGGTGGACCTCGGACTAGGGTAGGTTAAATTTGAATGCAATGATAGGTATCATTGTATACGAAAAACGATTCTGAACGGAGATGATTTGTCAGTCTGGGATATATTATATTTAAATATTGTCATACATACTATTTTGGAACTAATTCTAACATTTAAGTAAAAGTTTCAAAATCTTACGTTTAGTAATTTTCTAAAAATAACAAAATCGAAAATTATTTATTAGTAAAACGTTATTTTACACGTGTATTTTTGATTTCAAATTAAAATTAAAACTTTAAACACTCGTAAAATTTTTTAAATTGAATAATTATCAAACTTTTTTATAATTATTCCAAGCTTAACTTATGGACAGCATAGTATTAAATTTTCAATTCTTAGCTTTTTATAGTAAAGTATTTATAAATTGTTAACTTCCAAATAGTGAAAAATATTAATGATTTTGATGAATTTTTGTCAGAATTTGAACTTCAAATGCTAATAAAAAAAAATCGTGCCTATGTATTTTTATAATTTTTGAATGAGAGTTAGAACAAGTTATGTGGACCCTACTATTAAATTTTCAAGTAATTTGTCCCAGCTAAATTTTTTTTATCAACATTTATAAAAAAAAAATTTAAAAAAATTGATTATTTCAAAGCCTATAAATAGATCAAAAAAAGTCAAAATATTTTGAAAATCAAATCACGTAAAGAGAATGGCAATCTAAATAACTGGTAAAATTTTCAAGTATTTATGACTTATACTATTTGAATAACAACAAATATCAAAAATCGTTTGAGGCTAAACTGTTATTTAACGTGGTTTTGTAAAAATTTAACTTTCAAACACTCCTAAAAATTTTTTGTTTTAGTCCGGTAGAGTTTTTTTTACTGATATTTGAAGAAAAATGTATGGAGAACCTTGTACCAAATTTTCAAAACTTAGTTATAAAAGAAAAAAATTTTACGATTTTTCAACCACAAAATTACTTGCAAATTTTCGCAATTTTGACATATTTCGTATAAATTCGAACTTTAAGCACTTATAAAAAAAAATTGTGACAAACGATTTCGGATTTTTTTTTATCACTTTAAGAACGACTTATAAGAAACCTTGTATTACATTTTCAAGATTTTCTGGACGGCCATAAAAAATTTATCGTTATTTTAAAAAAAAATTAAAAATTTCAATTGTCTATAAATAGCTCAAAAAAAGTCACAATTCTTTGAAAATTTAACTGTGTATGGAGAACGCTAATATAAACATTTTGTGAAAATTTCAAGTGTTTCCATCGATTAGTTTTTGAGTTATAGCAAAATAAAAAATTCGATTTTGTCGAAAACTAGTTTTGCGTAAAAATTCCCGTTTTTCTTTAATTTTTTTTTTGTTTTTCTCGGTTTTTTTGAAAACTGTTGGAAAATGTTTAGTTTAAACCTCTATAATGCACCAAGGATATCCACTTTGCCATCGGAAACCACCCCCAAAGTTTGAAATTGAAGTATTATTTATTTAGTTATGCTGTACTCAGACACAAAAAAAAAAACACACATCATTGTAAAATCAATACATTCATCACTACGTTCAGAATCTAATAAAGATAAATAAAAATAAGAATATATAATTTATATGTATATATATATATAATGTAAAAATAACATATATAAATATTTTAGGTATATTTTATTTTTATATTTACATTCAAATTAATATATAAATACAGTACGTAATAACGTGCCAAGTACAAAAAAGGTAAATTTAATAGTCATCTTGTGTTGTAATTAAACTTCTTTCTCTGGTTCCTATAAAATCTATATATTTAATATTTATTTCTAATTAAGCCACTTACCATTTACAGTATGATTTGCCAAGTATACTCAAAGCCATTTTTTTTCATTTAAAAATTCCTATTTTTGAAATTTTGTGGTATGCTTAAAAACCATATTTTAAAATTGTTTCAAATTTTTTTGTGCTGTAGCAATACGATTTTTTGTTTTCAAACAAAATTATTTTCTAGATAATTTTTTTAGAAATTATGATGTACTTAATATTAAAAATGTAAAAGATTATCTTAAAATTATTTTTATTTTCAACTCTAAAAATATTTATACTATAAACAAAAGTCCATAAAAATTGTTTTACGAAAATATAAAGTAGATGTAAGTGATACATTGGATGTAGTATTCTTTATGTTAAGAACATTATTATACTTTAAAAATATGTATTGATAGATAATATAATATAATTTTAATATTATCATGGACCTATTATCCTTATAGTACATAAAATTAAATATCTAAAAATACTCGTTTAAATTTTGATTTTGATACGTCAACATTTTCAGAAAAATTATCAGTTAAATAATTTATAATATAAAATGGAGGTTGTCGTGTTAAACTGTTAAAACAGAAGTTTTTATCTGTACAGGATACTTTTAAATAGGAGTAATACAAAAGATTTCAACAATTTAAAAATATAGTCTTTAAGAATATTTAAAATTTCTAAAAGTTAGATTTTGTAGAATAGCATAATTGAAAAATAAAAAGGATGTAAGCATGCTTGGTGATTTATCCAGTGTATAATTTACTTAATTGATAAGTTTTAATTATAATTCTATCTATTTTATTTACAGTGGCTCTTTAAAATTATAGAAAATTAATAAAATACGTTTTCAACAGATTATATTACATATTAAGTTAAGGCCTTTTCATCTATAAACTGTAACCACGTAAGTTAATTTAGATCTAACACAAGTATAGTTATTAATTTTACTTTGAATGCGTTTATGTAAATATTCATATTTTTGGGTTCTGCCATAATTTCCATTGTGATGAAATTTAGCGGTTTCTTTATTACATATGCTGTTTGACCTTAGTCGACAATATGTGGTTGTGGTGTTTGTTATGTGGTACTTATACCTATACTTAAGGTGTTATTTGTTTAGGTCAGACGTTTGTGACTTGTAATAGTATATTGAGTTTTCTGCATGGATTTTTTTTTAATTGTCTAGTCTCCATGATTGTATTTTTAAAAATTGTATATTTAGTTTCGTATACATTTACATAATTCAGATTTTATTAATAATTACTATTGTACTTAAGGGTAACTTTTTTTTTAACTTTTCTTCATTGACAATAATGTATAAAATACTGTTCTTTAATATAATTACTTTCATACTCACGATCCACCCACAATGGAACTTGCAAGACAATTTTATTTCTTGATATAAGTTAATTATATAACTTTTTTAATACTTACAAAAATTAGTCCTAATTTGAAAAGAAAAATTAAAAAGGGAATCAAAAACCTTTATATTTTATTTCGATCCAAAAAATTCAAAAAATACTTTAAATTATAATAATTATGACTCTAACTAAAATATAATATGAATTATTAAATTTAAAAAACAAATGATTTACTAGTATATAGCAGAAAATGTTTATATAACATGTGTATAGATCATGTATTAATGGCACACATTTAAAACAACATATAATTTTTTTTTTTCGTAACCTTCTAATTATAATAACCTTTAATAATCTATAATTATAGTCGTGATAAATAATTGTGTTTATATTTTAGTACAAAATTAATTTAAAAAACAAAAAAAAAATGTAATAGTTCGCTTGTAATAATTTTACCAGTATTATTAGATGGTGTTCATAATTTGTATACGTGTTTATAAACCACTAAAAAAACTGTTAAATCTCTTCTTTAAAATACCAATAAATTAGCTCTAATTTTTAATCGAAAAATATAAAATTTCGACATCGTTACTAGACATTTTTTAAAATCTTAATAATAATAAGACATTCAAATCTTATAAATTGCTTCAATAATTTTAACGATTCGTCAAACTATTTAAATCAACTACTCATACGTATCTGTGTATCATTTATAATATTGGTATGCAATTTTATAATGTATATATATATATTAATATTATGTACATTATATCAAAATAATAAAATATAATACAAAGTAAATATTAATTTTTCGTTTAAATTTCAGCAGCGATAAATTACATTAATGATCCTGATTTGATCAATATAGTCTAAAAGTTTTTCCTTGCATGCAAGTTGTTTGAAAGTTCCGTAGACTCTGAAGATAATTACACAAAAGATAAGGCTAATGAACCGGAACTTAAGATCACCGTAACATGAATATTAAATATAATAAATTACTACTATAGCGAACAACATACGAATAGGAGACTTAAGTGTGTTAAACATAGTAATAATATAATAAACACACACTGTAACATTTATTTAGAAATGATTATATTTTGTTAATGATGTTCCTAGTTCATACAATTTTATAAGTTATAACTAGGGAATAGATTCAAATGCAAATTACATATTTTTTCTGAATATCATAAAACATCGCTCTCAAAGCACTACATTTCCTTTATATAATTAAAATTTTGTTTTGCAGTTTTATATAATTCTCATGAAATTTTTCATAATATATAAAATAAATGTTTATATATTTTATGAAAATGAATATAAATCGATACAAATTTATCTAAAACTAGGCAATAAAAAAAAAGAAAACAAGTATTCTACTTGTAATATTTTTATTTTTAAGTATCTATCATGTTTTTACCTATGTACCAAACAAAAAAAGCAGCTGCTGTAAAATAATTTGTATTTGTGTGTATATATATATATATATATATATATATAATACACGAGTTGGTATAGATATAAGTAATTTTATTTTCTACTTACATCGAAAACGATAGCCTTAAATAATGTAAATTTAAAATATATTAATAGGTTAATAGATTTTTTTAATGAAACGAAAATACAAAAATATTTTAGGAAACACAGTTTTGTAATCAATTTAAATTTAAATTTGTTAATTTATTACTAAGCTATATATAAATTGTATAATAAACTTGTTTAATTTTGAGAGATTTGTGTCGTATAGTATTAATCATCTTATACACTACATATAGTACCTATATCTTTACCTTGCAATCATATATAATATTTATTCACCTATTAATGACAGTATGGTAAAAATTGAGAATTGCTACACTTTATTTTTAATTTATTTTATAAGATTCTCAAATAATTGCTCATATAACAATAATATTATCATTGCTATTAAAATTATTATTACAAAAAATTAAATAAATAGTGTATACACAAAGTATAACGGATAACGTTTTACTTCGTGTATACAAATCTCAAATAAATTATTAGATTGATCATTTATTGTTCTACGGTTGTTGTTATTAATATAATTCTTCAAAAAGTGAACACTTTATTTCAGAAACTATTAACGTCTTAAAAATAATTTCTATATTTTTTAACTTTAATATAAATTAATATTTTTGAAAAAAAATTATATTAAAGTTTATCACTATTCTTTTTTTAAGTTTTTCCTTCTTAGAATGAAAACATTTATTATTAAATTCATATTCCAAAGTAGAATATATTTTTGAATGATACAATAATATTTTAAACGAGTAGATAATAATAATTAGTAATAACTTAAAAGTATATAAAATTTAGATATTAGATGAGCCGAGGGGAGTAGCATATTTCTATACCACAAAATGCTGTTTTATAATGACTTCGAATTAGTAAATAAAAAAAAATTAAAAATAATTTCAAAAACGTTTACATTTTTTGAAATAGAGGATGTTTACTCCGAAAGAATAATCATTGAGTTTATTCTTATGGTTCTTCTTCGTTTATTCCTCTTGCTATGGCAGTGTAATCCTGGAAAAGGAAAATCGTTCTGTAGGAAACGACTACATTCTTGGGGTCGCAGTGTTTATCCGATATCCCCTCGACCCCATCACCGGTCAGGATTAATTTAATTTATTCGCCGCATTCTTGCGCGCGTCTCTTTCTCTCTCTCTCTCTCTCTCTCTCTCTCTCTCTCTCTCTCCATATATATAATATATATACATACATACATATAAACACGGCAGTCGTTTCGCAGACTTTCCAGCCGCCGTCCACCACCACCACTCCCATCCCCGTCACCTATATAATATGTATAATGCATACGTATATATATATATATATGTGGCATAATATGTATACGTAGACACGAAGGAGAGCGGGCCACGAGGGAAACATTAAAAACTTTTCTCCCAAGTAAAGATAAAGGGGCCCGGCGGCGGAGGAGCTTCGTTCGCCGTTATAATAATATAATCCTCGGGGTTTATTTATGGCCGTGCAAAAGTTGTGTGTATATGTGTGTATATATATACATACAGAGAGAGCCGGAGAAAGAGAGAGAGTGCGCGCGCGCCTCGGTCGCGGGAGAAGATAATGCGTCGGGTAAAAGTAAAGGAGGAACGTCGGGGTACGGCGGTGGTTTAGCTTTTCCGCCATGTTTTTGCTACCTCATTACTTATGCCTCCCAGAAACCCCTTCCCCACTACCCCCGCAACCCCTCACCTATATTTCGTAGCTATTGTGCCACAGCAGCAGCAGCAGCAGTAGTAATAGTAGTAGTAGTAGTAGTATATACGTATAGCGAGACCCACATACATACATACATATATATATATATATATAAGCATTATAATAATATAACGTCTTACTTCGTTGGCGAATTCCGCCCCTCTATGGGAAGACGTCGGCGGAGGGCTGGTGGTTCCTTCCCCTCGTCTTTTGTTTCTCACTCGTTCATCTGCCCCCACCCACCCACCCACCCTACGTCGCCGAAAACAGACTTTCCGCGGCCGCCGCCGCAGTACACGCGTTTTGTTTCGCACACCCTACAACAACTTTCCACGCCGTCGTTTTGTCGTCTCCTGTCTTACTGTCAGCCGGCGCACGCGCGCCACCCCCCCCCCCCCCCAAATCTCACCCTCGTCCCGGAGATGGCGTTTACGAAACAGATTGCAGACGTTCCCGCATTTCGGCGGCGCATATATATACCGAAGTAACTGTATATATAATATAATTCTCGCGTTATCCGCCTATAATACGATTTTTGCGTCCCTCTCATGAAAATAATATAATATGTCGTGTATCACACATTATTATACACGATTATAGTCGAAACGCACGTGCAATCGAATTACGGGCCAAACCCGATACGTAGGTTACCTAATATTGCCTATTTTGGAGAATATTATGTACGATTCGGGAACTCGTATAAGAACTTTGCGATATTGAAATACCACGAGCTCTGCAGTTGTTGAGTATAAGCTGTTGGGTTTTAAATGCCGAGTGCAGACTTCGGAGGATGGGTTATCGGGAGTTTGCGACCATCACGAAGAACCTCTGCGCCGCTGTAGTACCCATCATATAGATATTAATATATTATACTTTATTCTCGTAAACGGTTCTATACGGTTCAATCTTTGCTTAAGAGGACGCTATACCCGCATGTTTTGTCTCTATTTCATACACGCGTAACATAGTTAAAAACCTCGTTTTGCGAGGGACAATTTTACTCCCTCAATATTTATATAAAAATTACTAAAATTTTAAATCGCATTGAGAAAAACTTTACCAGTGATGTAGCGTTTTAATTTTTTTGATATTGGTAACCAATGATTTTTAATAATTAAATGAAAAAAGCCTAAAGTTCTCAAACCGATAACTTTAATTACATTCATGTTATCAAAAAAATATAGAGACAATACACATGCGGGTATAGCGTCCTCTTAAAGGGAAGTTGCAAATATGTTAATACTTTTTAACAAACACTTGTGTATAATCAAATTTTTGCTAAATAAATATTATTATCATTATATGAACCAATCGGGTAGTCATATCTAGTTATCGTATACATAGCGGCGTTGTAAACCGGTAGACAAGCGCGTATGTATAACAGCACACTATCGAGTGCCCGAGTGTTTGTTGCAGTGGATGCCGCATAAAGTAGTATATTGGCAGTTGATCATATGATAATAATACGATCATCGTACATAGTTTCATATATAATCTATACGATAATAGTAGTGCAATATGTACGAAAATATGCATAATAATTGAATTCGTCGTCGGCTGTGGTATCGTGTTAGACGAGAGATAAACGTTAATTAAATTAGCATCCGGAATAACTCCAAGTATAATCTATATTATAAATATATTATATACAGTCTCCTCCCCGCGACGGTAAAGTACGCGGTGGCGTTTCATTATCGTCGTCGTGAAGGACTTTGTCGAGTTAATCTTTAATACATAATATATATATATATATATAACTCTCTGCCTCCACCATGTCAGAACCAGAACTCGCGCATGGATAATATATATATATATATATATATATATATATAATATATTACACGCGATACAAGATAACAAGTTCGCCGTGTGTGTTTTTCATGTGATTAACAGTGTTTTATTAAGAAATTCTCATCTCCGTGATTGGTATTTGAGTGAAGGTATGAAAATGTTGTTCCCGCGACACGTGCAACTGCAATCTCTGAGAATCTCTCCAACAGGCGGTCACAAGGCCACGGCACAAAAATCTACAAAAATATAATAATACAATTAATAGGTATTAGGAGTACATCGGACGTTCGTTTCGGAATAAATTTGCCCTAGTGCGCTGAAAAATATTTTTTTCGATGTTTCATACAGATTCGGTTTTATTTTATCGTAGTTCATAATATATACATTTATTTCCCTTTCCAGCAATTCCTCGTGGAATGAACAGCGCCACACGCGATACCTACTAATCCTAGCCCCTTAGCTCCTAGGCAACGAGTGTATTTTCCTATCTCGACGATAAAAATATATTTCATCAACACCGTCAAGTTTTTCAGACCGACAACATCTGTACAGCGCAAACGACCCCTATCGACGGACTAATCGGCTCCTGGAAATCGTCCACTATAACTAGCCGAAACTTTCCGCGGCACCTTGTGATACGCCACAGCCGCCGCTTTCCCTTATCGTCATGATTTGCGGTCGATTACATAATATAAATACATAACATGACCACGTGGCACACCTCCCGCACAATGCCTATAATATGCTCTATACAAAACGCACACCCTCTCCCATCACCATTCACCCAACCCACCAAAACCGGCATAGAGTTCAATATTTACATTGTGTGCGCTAGACCGACCGAAAATATATATATACATTGAGTACGCTTGTTGTAAGGAGTAGGCATTCTGGCATTATAGCAATGCATTTGCAAGTTCATCCGCTTGGTATAAAGTAAAAGGAAACTATACTTGAATTATTAAACTATAAACAGATAAAATTATCAGCGAATATATTATAAATACACTCCTAAATTATTTACTTATCTTTGCGAAGCACGCGCGCAGAAATTATTTCTAATCATAATATCCATTATTTAACTTTCATTATAATATATACGTGATGAACACTCTGAATTTCACTCCTTCCCTCCGTATAGTATTGTCTTTAGCAATATCGGTTAAATGCATGTTACTTTGCCACTATAGTAAAATTGTAAGTTTATCGGCTGTTTTATTAAATATTGAATTTATACAAAACGTGTTTGCCGTCGCCCGTCCCACTTGTAAGTACATATAAATTTCAAAAAAAAAAACCAACATTTTATTAAAGTCATTACTGGCAAGTCCGTTTTTAATGTATTTTGGAATTCAGTCGTTATCACGTGAGAATAAAGTTATACTGGTGTGCCGTTTTCGCATGTTGTGCAGTATTATCTTGAGAAAACTCGTACCAAAAGAGATATAATTCATTCGAATTTGCAATTATTTTAGTAAGTTATAGAAGGTTTTTTTTTTATTTAATAAAATAATATTTACAATCTGTACTTCAGCACAATAATCAAATATGATAAGTTTTTTTTAATACATAATATCCTTTAGTAAAAAATAAACAACGATAATATAAAATTAAAAGGAAAACTAGAATCTAGAAGTTTTACTTCTATGTTTTAAAACAAATTATCATAACGATTTATAATTTACAGTTTACACGATAACAATATGATGTTAGTTTCGTTGAAATACAATACTGGTGTAGATATTTTCGGAATGCGCATTATGTACACAAAATACAATATTATTCGGCTACAATAAACGATCGGTCGTTCGCTTAATACCTCCGCCCATACCTTTAAAATATTACTTTTAGTCTATTAATTCTACGGACGTCAGTACTATGGGCTGATGTATCGATGCATTGTCATAAACAATATTAGTTATTACATTATATTGGTCCTATTTATCAGTGTAGTTATTCTATGTACTGACGAATATTTAATTTATTCAGTGGAAACTCGTTGCGGTGTTAGTGTGCAGTTAGTGAACAACTACTATTGTTATATGTATTCCGCTAGAATGGACTTTTCGCTGTGTACCTACTTTAATTTCATTACACTTTCAATAACTGTCTATTCTTCTACGCGCAGTAGAACAATTGCTGGATTTGATGGTACATTAATTATCATTCGATAGGTATACGGAATAATATTTCACCTCTAAATATGTAGGTACACTAAACAACGAATGGTGCATATAATTAACGTGTATAAACAATATTGAAAATGTATTCCAACACGAAATAACATTATAATGTAGCGAGTAAATATTATTTTACAAATCTTATATTTTTATTGCATCAAAAATTATTTAGATTTTAGATCTACCATTAGTTTTATTTTTGTCAAATAAATTATTTTAATATAACTAGTATAACTAGTATACAATAATAAAAGCTAAAAATTAAATGTCAACTAATAGATATTATGTACCTATATAATTGTCCTATATGAACACTCGTAATGATGTCTATATAATAAAATAATAATATAAATTCAAGAATTGTGTATACAATTCACTAATATTTATGTATATTATTACAATTACTACAAATTTAGATTCTAAACGAAGCGATGTATTCTTTGTTTTTAAATGGTATGTGATTTATTTATTTATTGTGTATCTGACATCACCTTTATGTACTCCAATAATATTGCTTCAATTTACAATTTTGAGGTTGGTTTCTAATAGAAAATTAAATCTAGTTGGTACTTTGGTAAATAATTTGGAACATGACTACAAAATTAAAAAATTTAGTAAAACGAAAATTGACAAAATAGATATGGTTTTTTTTTTAAATTCAAAAATGGATAACATTGATGAACTTAATGACTAGATAAACTTAACACCAATAAAATATACAGCAGCAAAGCAACTTTCTCGATTTAATAGAGGTGAAACTTACTACCTATAAGTTACATATTATTTTCCCTGCTGATAACATCAATGAATATATTTTCTCTTAACATATTATATGTTATAGCAATAAATTATTATTTACGCCTTAAATATATTTATTATAGTAGGTACATATAATATAAATTATAGGTTGTAAACAATTCTTATAAAAAAATTTTGAAAAAATTACTAAACTTTTACGTCTGACGATCGGTTTTACAGCTTCCTCTCACACAAATTATGCATCATAAACTAATCAAACTTCAGCACCTATCATCATACCGTATCTGTTAAATACGACGTCCCAATATTTCTGTGTGATTACTGTTTACTAATTAATTATTAAAATATGATATAATAATTTAGTTCTCTTTCGGTATTTCCAATTAATACATCCCATTGTTATTCTCAAACGTTACACTCTGAATCTTTTCATATTTTTATATAATAAAACCCCTAATCCATTAGCATGTCCATAATATTCACATTTTGGTTATATTATTTTATGTGTCTTAGTGTTATTTATCTGTTATATTTTATAGTAAACGAGGTAAATAAACCATAATTAATTAAGTATACAATTTTATATTAAAAAAAAATTTCAACATTTACATAACTATTTAAGTTTATTTATAATAAGAACTCATTAAATACTATGCTTGATAATATTCACAAACGATATATTATTATTATGAAGTGTATTTTTAATATTCGAAAGAACTAGATGCCTAGATTACATAATTTGAGTAAGTACCTACATTATATTCAGACCTTGTGACAATTATAATTACGTGAACAATTTTTACGATTGATTAAATCAGAATTTTAACTTCGTCTAACTTGTTTAAATATTTTAAATCACTTATTGATTAGAAAAATTATTGAATAAATAAAATAAAATTCAAATACACATTCAGTGAAAATTTTTTGACCATAAAAATCAACGTTTGAATCAATATAAAAACAGGTTTTTAAGACATGCCAACTTCGCTTTGCTTCTCATCTTAGTTCCGTGGCTATGAAAACATGTGGTTGAATAAATTAATAAATTTAACATGTATTATTAATGTCAGTTTTGGGATAGAGAATTCCGCTACTTTATGCAATACGACATGGATTAAAATAATATAAGATTCCGTGGAGTATAATGTAGGTATATATAATATATAGGTAACAACTAACAAATACCTCGTTTGATGAAATCGTTGTCCAAACATTCGGTAAAACCCCGCCAGTACCTTGTGGAGTAACTCAATTAATGTTAGCAATTAATATTCTAAATAGTCTGTAGCCAATTTTAATTGTTATTATTAATTTTAGTGTTAGCGTTGTCGAATCGGAGGCAGTGATGGTGGCCCGTGGGTAATTCATAAGTCCGAGAGAAATATCGGCCATTCCCGGTAAACTTCGTCTTATACCAGAAGAGACTTAAGAACGAAAATCCCTCCACATTAGTCTAAATATATATATATATATTGTATATTATATTATTATATGTATTTATATATATATATAGGTGGTAGCTACGTGCAGTAAGAACGGGAGGTTTAAATTTGATTAGTGTTTTCCCAAAGACAAATACGTGACTCGATTAAAATGTCAAAATTAAATAAGTCCATTATTCATGTTCAGGCAAGTTTACCTTAAGATAGGAAACCGTACCAAGTTGTATCATTTACCATTGGATAATATCGTGATAGACTATAATCTATATAGTATATTATTTACAAGTAATATTACAAGTTATGTATTTTACCCAAACACATTAAATAAATCTAATAAATCTAAGTGATCCAAACGTGACGCTAAACTTTAGGCTGTCAATAATTATAACTGTTGTAGACTATTAAGATTATTAATCTCAAATTCTCAAGCACTGCCTATATAAATGCATTCTCTGAATTGCATAATACTTAAGATGTTTATTAAGTACAGTTTATAGTAAATTTAAAATACAAACAAATACAAACGAATACAAAATGTACTTAAATGTAACTATTCTTCTTTAGTTCTTTAAGTGGTTTTGCAATCTATACGTATACCATAATCAAACTAATATTATTTTGTAAAATTTGTATATTTTCCATCACTTAGATTTTTTCGAATCTAATCATTCTTATTTGAAAATATTTAGTATAAAATTCTTATACACATTTTTAAAGAAATTCGCAAAATAGCGACTCAGACCTTCTATGATAAAAATAACAAAATATTATTATACAAATATTTAGTATGTAATTTATTTCATTTAGTACAACAAATTTTTAAAAAATCATTTTCTGCTGAAAAATATATAGCATATCCCTAACCTTCCCAAAAACTAAAAACTTTTTTTTTATTTTTTATTCGTGGTTTTTTTAACATGTAATTCGTGATAATATTATTGTTAAATACCTATTTAGTTGTTGATAAAACCTATGAAAATCAGGATTTTATTAGTACACCATAGTCTATGAAGACATGTGATCTTATTATTTATTATTGAAACTCCTGAATTTAATTTCAAAATTTGTAATCGTTCTTAATTTAAATACATTGATATTTTAAATTTTTTTATTGTAATACATTTTTGATGTGAGTATTCGACAAAGTATTGTGCCTCAAGCCCTCAGAAGTTAAATAGTCCCCAGATGGTGAGTATATTTAAATTGTATTTTTATAAATAAAATGTATAATTTTTTTTTATTTTATATATTTACACATATACATATAAAACACTCCATAAGAGCAGATTACAGAGATACAGTAGCAAGTTACATTTTACAGCTGGCACAACAAATTGTATCTAATATAATATAATAAATAATATTGTCTTGTATAATTCATTTTCATACAATACATGGCATATTTTTCTTATTTTTTATCTTTATATTTATCCATTTATTATTAGTTAATTAATTTATCAACTATTGATTTAATACTAAACCTTTATTTTTTTTTAGAATTTACAGCAGAATAGTACTCTAGAATTGTTGATATACAAAATATATCAACAATTTTTTGATTAACTAATACACTTTTAAGTTTAAAAGCTTATCCAAACCTTATATATTATAATCTATATATTGTATCCGATTATTAAGTACACAACTATACACCTGTTTAACTATAGTAATATGATGGACAATAAAATTGTATTTAAAAGTACATTAAATATTACAAGAAAGGTAATTTTTGAAGAAATTTCAATTTAATAATATAAGTATACTAACTCAATTGAATTTGAATGTTGGAACATCGTCAAAAATGTTCTACAAAAGTCCTCGTAAGTTGTTCTATAATAGCAATTTTAAAAATATCAAAAATATATTATTATTTATTTTTTAACATTTAATTTTTATGAGATTGCAAATATAACAATGATATTTCCTCAAAGTTATTTTGTTGTCCCTACTTTAAAAAATATTATGTACAATTATTATTTCCAGGCTATTTATTTATATCACAAGCTTATTCAAAACTGTTCTACATACCGGACTTGTAACTTGTAAGTTATTAACCATAATATATAATATACATATTAACATGCATATTTAATTTGATGTAGTTAGACGTATAATACAAATATGTTTAAATAAATTGACTTAGATAGTGTAATTGTAACTACAATAATGAACAATAAATTTAAAATAAATTAAAATTACCTATAATAATAATTGTATAATAAAAACATTCAAAAAATTATATATGTAAATATTTTTAGTTTTTTGTTGTAATTTAGACGAAATTATCGTAGAGATTTCAAATATTACTCTATTAATAATTATCATTTTTCACACCTTATGAAATTCTAAAAATATTTGGACTAATTTTAACCTTTTTAATTAATATAATCATTTGAAATGTTCGATATTTTTATATTATGTTGATAATATAATTTTTTTCTCAATAATTAAAAAGCATTAAAATTTAATACAAGGTTCCTCAACATTTTTTCTTATAGAAAATACATTGCTACTTTTTTTATAACCAAATAAAATTTTTAACAAAATCATAAAAATATACAAATTATTTTTTAGATAATTAAAAATTCAAAAAAAATGTCAATGACTTGTAACTAAAACTTTACAATTTGATATGACTATATAATATATATTATAGTTCCTCTTAGTTGTATTTACAGCAATTAGGTACCACATATCTAATCATATTTTTTTCATAGAATTTTAAATAATCTAAATAGCTATTGGTCCGTAGTAAAAAAATCATTCACTACTGTATTATATTTGTCTAAGACAGTATTAATTTTGTTTGAGTAACCATATAAAAATAACTAAATTTTCTGATAACCTTTTTAATTATTATAGAACTTCTTATTGTACTTTTATTTTTACTCGCCTAGGTATGAGTATCGTATCAATAATTACAATTAATATACCTAGGTGTTTATCTTCCAAAATTCAAGAAAATTATAATCATGTCATTGTTGATGTATTACACTACATTATTTTATATATTTATATTATACATTATAAATACATTATAAGTATGTACTTATACTATATGTATTTACAATTTGTTTCACTCGAAGTGAAATCATTTAAATATTTAAATTAAATTAAAACATTAACAAAACTTTGTTCGAGGCACAATAACACAATATGGATAGTAGGTATACTTACGTTTAATTATGTGAGTATAAATTACATTCAATGTTTACATAATATAATGAATTTCGACCGTTGGTGGCTTATGTTACTTAAAAGTATAAAATAATTCATTGCGTTAAACTTGTGCCGGTCGTTTTAATAAATTACTGTACGTGTATACTAAACCATTTCACGAAGAAACTGGCTATTCCTAAGGGTCCACAAGTCTTGTTGAATGGGGTGTTTGTAACTTTAGATAACTTTAAAATCATCCGAACGTAACGCAAACACTTGATCTTCGTGGTCTCTGCTCCATGTAAGGGAAAGGCTAGTTACAACGGTCGAGTTTTCAGAAATGGTCGTTTTCTATCGTCTCGCGGCAAAACGGAAGAAAAATGAAAAATTCACGAATACAATAAGCAATCTCTCTTAAAGATCTTCTCTCTCTCTCCTTCTATCAATGCATAGACTTTTTGCGTTGTAATACCCACGACTAACTTTTAGTGGACTGTCAATATATTTTTACGTTTTACGAACGGCTCAACAAAATTATTTATCACACGATCGAGCCGCATAAACTATTTGAGTATAAGTATATGTATTCAGTGTAGCTCTCCGTCACCCCCAAAACCGCCTGTAGAGTTGCCATGGTATTGTCAACGAACGCATACGATACTTCCAGCGCTACCTGGTCGCGCAATAAGGGTTTAACCAGGATATGTCCATGCAGCGCCATAGCGGGGTGCAAAGTAAACTCGAAAAGGCACTAACACCAGTAACACCGAAGGGGTTGATCGGATAGATATCGTTGGGGTGCAACGCTAACGTAAGAGTAACGCAAAATCGTAGCTCGTTCTCAGCTATACGTCACTAAATACAGAAGAGTAAAGCAATCCTGAAAAACAGTAATTTTTTTCATACAATTATGAATACGTTCAGTTTTTGTAATAACTCTACAAAAATGATTTTACAATGAACGATAAGTATACGATTCTGAACCAAAATTTGTTTTCAATATAAATGAAAATATATGTTTGTTAGTAAGTAAGTACTTGTTTAATGTTTATATTTTGGAAACCACAAAAGCTACCAAAGCCAACTACATAATATATAATATTAGGTTTGGATGGTTTTCCCATTGGGTTTTTGTTTTAGTTATGTGCCGCAAAAAAAAATTAAACTAAAACGTTTGCCGATAAGCAAATATTTCTAAGATATTTATATATATATTTTTTTTTATTTTTTTTAATTCTTCAAGAAGATAATGGGCCCCACTGAACATGTTCGTTTGTAACTTTTTTACAATATTATCGGTTTGTAGAAAAATATGTTTGATGTAGGATTTTTTAAAATATATTGAATATAATAAATAATAATTATATATGAATAACTTATAGTGTTCATATATACATTTTTAGTACATAAAATTACTAATTCTATTAAAATAATTATATTATAATATCAATAAAAAGTTCAACATAATACAAATGTTAAACTTTTGTGAAATTAATTTAATTATTTGAATTTACATCATTATAATTAAATCAAATTGACTTTGTATTATAAAAGTTATTATTTATATTTATACTTCCAAAACTGATGATCGCCGTGGAATTTTGAGAAATCGATTTATTAAGTTGTCTACCTGCTATGGACTTATACTTTCTTGTTTTGCATTTCTATAAACTTATTACTTAAACAAGGCTCTGATATTTTATCATAGCCATAATTACCAATATGAACATTATGATAGTTAATAAATAATACTCTATAATAATTATAATAACAATAATACACCACAAATTATACTTTGATATGAAATGCACGTTTCAAAATTCAATATCATGTTTAAATTAATTTTAAATGTCTGCTCTTTAAACATACATTGATAAAAAATGTAATTCAATGCATAAAATCAACTAAATATAAATAACCCAAAACTATATAATGCTGATCTTTGCCTTCAAATTACATCAAATTAACTCACGCCAGCAATATATTCTAATAAT
The DNA here is from genome assembly GCA_020882235.1 of Schizaphis graminum. NCBI lineage: Eukaryota > Metazoa > Arthropoda > Insecta > Hemiptera > Aphididae > Schizaphis > Schizaphis graminum. The sequence continues at coordinate 84,829,837 of CM037032.1, read as the reverse complement.
ACATATACATGTTGTGCTAATGTCTATATGTGAAATGTGTATTGTAGTTGTCAAAGTAACAACAACAACCAAAAAATTCAATCAATTTAACATGATAAATTGATCTTTGAATGTTATACGAATATACAGAGTATTTTAGATTCTGATCAAAGCGATTTATAATTGTAATTAAATTGTAAATTTAAAAATAACATGTTTAAGGTTGATTTATTGTACATTTTTATCAAGAAAACCAAAAAATATAAAAATACCGTTTTTATTTTTATAGATATTTCAAGTTTAAATTTAAACGAAAATGAATGTATAAACGAAAATAATTATTTTAGTTATTTTAGATTCTGAACGGAGTGATGAATGTATTGATTTTACAATGATGTGTGTTTTTTTTTTTATTTTTTTTTTTTTTTTTTTTTTTTTTTTTTTTTTTTTTTTTTTTTTTTTTGTGTCTGTCGACAACATTTGGGGCAGTAAAAATGCTTCGACTTTCAACTTCTGCCCCTCTTTGAAAAGGAAATCGGATCTAGTTGGTACTTTGGGGGGTCAAAAGTTAAAAATTTTCAATATTTTTTAAATGAGTCGGGAAAAACCTTAAAAAAATGACGGAAAAAACGGGATTTTTTACGCACAACCAGTTTTCGTCAAAATCAAATTTTTATTTTGCTATAACTCAAAAACTACTTGATGTAAATACTTGAAATTTTCACAAAATGTTTATATTAGCGTTCTCAATACACAGTTCAATTTTTAAAGAATTTTGACTTTTTTTAAGCTATTTATAGGCAATTGAAATTTTTAATTTTTTTTAGTATTTTTTTTTTAAATAACGATAAAAATTTTTTGGCCGACCAGAAAATCTTGAAAATTTAATACAAGGTTTCTTATAAGTTGCTCTTAAAGTGATAAAAAAAAATCCGAAATCGTTAGTCACAATTTTTTTTTATAAGTGCTTAAAGTTCGAATTTATACGAAATATGTCAAAATTGCGAAAATTTGCAAGTAATTTTGTGGTTGAAAAATCGTAAAATTTTTTTCTTTTATAACTAAGTTTTGAAAATTTGGTACAAGGTTCTCCATACATTTTACTTCAATTATCTGTAAAAAAAACTCTACCGGATTCAGACAAAAATTTTTTATGAGTGTTTAAGATTTAAATTTTTACAAAACCGCATTAAATAACGGTTTAGCGTCAAACGATTTTTGATATTTGTTGTTATTCAAACAGTATAAGTCGTAAATACTTGAAAATTTTACCAGTTATTTAGATTGCCATTTTCTTTACGTGATTTGATTTTCAAAACATTTTGACTTTTTTTGAGCCATTTATAGAAAATTGAAATTTACAATTATTTTTTATTTTTTTTTTATAAATGTTGATAAAAAAAATTTTGTTGGGACAAATTACTTGAAAATTTAATTGAAGGGTCCACATAACTTGTTCTAACTCTCATTCAAAAATTATAAAAATACATAGGCACAATTTTTTTTTATTAGCATTTGAAGTTCAAATATTGACAAAAATTCGTCAAAATCATGAATATTTTTCACTATTTGGTAGTTATAAATTTATATTTATTTTACTATCAAAAGCTAAGAATTGAAAATTTAATACTATGCTGTCCATAAGTTAAGCTTAGAACAATTATAAAAAACTTTGAGGATTGTTCAATTTAAAAAATTTTACGAGTGTTTAAAGTTTTAATTTTAATTTGAAATCAAAAATACACGTGTAAAATAACGTTTTATTAATAAATAATTTTCGATTTTTGTTATTTTTAAAAAATTACTTGACGTAAGATCTTGAAACTTTTATACTTAAACGTTTGAATTTGTTTCAAAATAGAATATATGATAATATTTAAATATAATATATCCTAGGCTGACAAATCATCTCCGTTCAGAATCGTTTTTCGTATACAATGATACCTATCATTGCATTCAAATTTAACCTGCCCTAGTCCGAGGTCCACCCCACCCCCTTATGTACAGCAGAGCGATACTCACTTACCCGCTTTTTTATAATTAAAAAAAAAATAAAAAAATAAATGTGTACCACTTTGTGCCATTTGTGTCGAATATAATGTTACTATAATTATATGTTAAATTTGAATTCAATGTATACGAAAAACGATTTTGAGTGGAGATGGTATGCCAACTAAACATGATATGGTTTTTTATTTTTACATTGATATTGAAGTAATTAATTTTATACTATTAGTATTGTGTTAAGTTGGTTTAATTTTTTTTTTTAAAAAACATTGCTTTTATTGTACCTATATTATTAACATTTAATTGCCATACTAATATATGTTTATATCATACTATGCAATGGATTATTATTAACTTTTGATTTAATATCAGCTTACCGTAAAATAATTTATAATAAATAATAATTGGTAATTTTTGAAAATTCATCTTTTAAAACTTCAAATATCTTCAAAATTAATTGTGCCAATAAACTTATAAATATTTTTTATTTAGATATGAAATATTGGTAACTCATAAACAATCTATAATATTTTTATTTAAAATTTTATGAATTTTTAACAACAGCATAATTTTGAAATATTCAAGAATTTGATCTTCAAAAGATTGTAAAAAAAAATTGTGCATAATATGTATCTTTAATATTATTAAATAGAATACTATTATATCAACTTATATAAGGAATCTCAATTGAAAAAAATTTGTCTATAAAATATAGTTTTTATATCATGCTGAAGTACCTCTGATGGGTGGTCTCTTTCCTCTGTCTTTCTCTGTCTGTACTATTCTATTTTTATCACTTAAGCTTATTTTTCATTAATTGTAACAGATAGCGTAATATAAAATTTTGTTAAAAAGAAAAAAAAATAGTTTTAAAAGGTCAAAATATTTTTAAAATCATTATTATGTATATAAACGACGATCACATAAACATTTGGTGAAAATTTTAAATACCTATCTTCGATAATCGATAATTTGTTTTTTAATTTCAACAAAATATTAACTGTTTTAGTGAAATATTTTTTTTAATATTTAAAAATATGAGAAACTATAATAAAATTGTGAATATGTATTATCGAAAATGTTTAATTGATAAATGAAAAATGAAAAATGTATGGAGAACTTTATATACAATTTCCCAGGTTTTTGACCAAACAAAAACATTTTTATCAACAATAATTGCAAATACAAATTTTAAAAAAAATGAAAGATTTCTCATACCTATATAAATAGCTCATGAAGAGGTACCTTTTATAATTTAAACAAAATGTTTGTATAAACATTTAGGAAAAATGTCAAGTATCTACTGTTATTCATTCTTGAGTTACACTTAATTATTTTGACAACTACTAGGAATTTTTAATTTCGACCTGTTTAAAGTATAAGCTACAAGTAAATACAATTTTTTATCATGAATCACCTTCACAGTTAAAAATCGAAGCACTTTTTACAACTAATTATTACATATAATATATATATATATATACAAAAAAATACTCATTGTATAATCAATACATTCATTGCTACGTTCAAAATTGTAAATGTATGATTTTATAATTCGTTAATATTAAAATACCAATTACCTTATCTCTTTTTTTCTTTTTAACCGAGAGCAGAAAGAGACTGTGTGAACAATACTACTCCTCTGCCGCCATCGTTTATTGGTGTACAAAAAATTTCTGCAAAAAAAAAATACCAATTACCTACAAATTCACTCTTTTTATTTTCAAAAATATACTTATAAAACTACTTGAAGTTAATTTCCCCTTAAGATTAAAATACAGTATCTTACATAGTAATAACCTAACCTCAGTTTTATAATAATGACGTGTGCTATTTATTTCACTGTTTTTTCGATGTAAACACTTGTTGAGACTTATTTAATAAGCTCAAAAACTTGAATACATCGCTACCTTCTTTTTACATGGTACTATAAAGAATTAGCTTCTCAATAGTTAGTTTTATCGTGTTTTTTCTTTTATTTTTGTTAATTTTAATTAAATTGATGTCAACATTATTTGATACTAAAAATAAAAAATGTGCCGGTCCTTAATATTTATATTGGTCCGACCGAATTAACAAAATAAATTTAATTCATAATAAATATAAATATAAATTTATATTCATTATTATTATTATTTTTATAAAATATAATCTTATGATGATGTCAACGCACAAATTATTTTCTTGCATGTTTATACGTATATTTATATTAATGAAGACAATGCTGGAACAATCGTTGGGTTAGGTAAATATTATGTAAGACAAATATACAGTATTTTCAATGTTAAATTGATGTAATAAAAACTGATAATTATTATATTCAATTTTTGATTTAAAAAAATATAATATACAATATTGCAGTGAATAATAATTATTAACTAACATGTATCAATAATAATATTAATTTCATTGTGATTATGATATTAAATCGTACATTATTATTACCTATAACTTTTCCCCTATCGTAATTTTCTATATACTTTGGGTAAACATTAAAATAATTTACCATTTATAAATAAATGATTATCAATTTATAAAATATGCTCTTTTTATGTATTATGCGCATCATTTAAAAAAATATTTAATTTAAAAATTACCATACGCACACCTACAAATAACCAACACATTATAACAATTAACAATAAATTATTAATAATTGTTTAAAATATATTATAGCAATATACCACTACGTGTGTCATTATTCTTTAAAAACAATGGATCTTTTCTGCAATAAAACAAATAAAATCAAACATTGGTCAACAATACTTATTGTGATCAAGTATTTGAAGAATTATAATATTGTTTAGTGTGTGGGATAAAATATGGAATGATGACATCACATTGTGACATATTAAAATGGTTGTAAGAGTCAGATTTTTTACAAAACCATTTTTTTATGCGGGTCCTGTAGGAACGTTCACAACATAATTAGGGGTATTACTGTATTAGTAAAGTACACGTGAATGTGAAATAATGTTTTAAATTATAATATTTTTGTTCGTTTTCATAAAAATATATAGCTATTCCATAATAGCTAGTTAATACAAATTTAATTATATTATATTTTATAATGCATATCGGCAGTATATAAGTATACTGACTATACTGCAGGGGTGGCCAAATTTTGAATAAATAAACTCGCCAAACTTACAAACTTTTTAGTGACCAAGTTAACCAAAAAATTACTATACAAAAATGTTTTAATAATATTAAAATGTCAAAAAATTAATGTTTGTATTATACTCCTAATCGAGTACCCATGTATGCAATACGTGTTATTTCCATATCACGTTGATCTAATTTTCAGGTCATTTGAACGTATTTCCCGTCAAATATGACGTAATATGCGTTTATATGGCTATTATTTCGCGAACTTTGGTTTTATATAGATACTTTAATACTCTGTACCACTGATCCCGTCGGAAACAAACTCCCTCGTCGTCTTTGGACCCTTTTTTTGAGGCTGCAGCAGTAAACGGCAAATCGACGACAGAGGCTTGTATACTCATTATAATTCCTCGTTGGATAGGATGGGGTGTAGGCGATTCGCGTGTACTGATAAAAAAAAAAGAAAAAAAGGGAAGAACGAGACGGCGAAAAATCGGAAAAACGAAGGGAGTTTGATTAGTATAGCGAAAAAGGAGCGTTGTGTGCCACGACAACGGCAGTCGATGGATATTTTTTTACGCGGGCGCGCGATAGGGTTCGCCGCTGATGGACGGGTCGTGCGGGGGCCGGCGACGCTAATGTAAGGGTCGTGAAAAAGACGATCGTTTCCTTTTTTTCCAACCGTTCGTCGCGGTCCCTTCTTATTTTATTTAGCACAGCAGCGGCGAGCATAACGGTAGAAAATGAGAAAAAGGGTTCGAACGTATATATATACACATATAAATATATATCGCTGAAGCGGGAGCAGCGCAGAGAAGGGGCGCCCATCGCAATTAGCCGCGGGTATAAGATAAATGAATCCACTTATTCTACGTCTCGATGTCGATTCGGCAAAAAATACAGAATACCTAATAATAAAAATAAAAATATATTACTACGGGTCGATGAGATTAGAACCGCCCGGAAAACTCTAGATTATTATAAAGAATAGAGATGAGATAATATAATAGTGGTATTGTAAACTGATAAATATATATTATCAAGTAGGTAAAAAATTTGAATTGTCCATCGTCACCATCTCCTTAACATCAATAACCTATAATAATACTGTAAAAACCTAAATTTTTAAATTTTAAATTATATGCGCGTGGATGTGTTGTTTTTACCAAAAATTCTACTACCTTTACTCTGTATTCTGCAATAGGAAAACAATTAAGAGCCATTCACACGTTTTAAATTCTAAAACTTTATTTCATATATAACATATTAAGCACATACATTGCAAATACATAGTATGATTATTTTATAGCAAACCAGACTGCGTCTAAGAAAATAAAAATAATTTTTAAATATTTGTCCGAATGTATAAGAAAATTATATTTTCAATATGCCCATGATTGTCATAATATCATATATTTAAACGTTAGTTAAAAATAAAAATTGTTAAGGTTCCTCAACCCTCGTACTTCATTTTTATGTGGCCTAAATCGTGATAAAGGAATCGTTCTGTATATATTATAATCAAATTATGTCATTACGATTTACAGTTGTTTTACAACCGTCGTCTCTAAAAAATATATTTTATAGACAATTTAATGCGTTTATTTGTTTACCTTTTTATGAATGAAAAGTACCAATTACCTATTTCAAATGTTTTCACTAATTGAAAACCTATAAAATATTTAACTTAATTTCTTGATCCTTTTACAGTCCACTAAGTTTATATTTTAATATCGCATAGAAAGGGTTTTGAAATTAATGCTTTATAAAATGTATAATCGTGAAAGGGAAAAAGTCATAAAAAACAAAAAATGATGTTCATAATATGATGACAATATTTTTACGTTCAAGTTGACGATAAAATATGGCGTAATAAAATATGTAAGTTTTTTCGCATCAAACCAACTCGAACACTGCATTCGTGTCACGTATAATAAAACTAAAATATTATTAATTATGTATTATACATGGAATATATTTTTTTTAATAAACAACACGAAAACATTTTATAGTAAAGCAATATAAGTATATACAACCCAGCTTGGTACAAAAAATTGTGATATATTATAAACAATTTACGTATTTTATTTTTTTTTTCTAAGGAACGGATAAATTTTATTTATAAAAAATAATAATGGCTTATTGGCGGACATTTTCGTAAGTATGAAAATTCCTGCCAACGTTTTATAATTGAAAATAAACGAAAGAATAATTAATTTTCCCGGGGTCCGACATGTTTCAATTTGTTATCGTCCTCCTCCTACTCGCTACAACTCCACCCGTCGTTTGTTCCGCGTACTCTTTAAAGAACCTTGAGGACCCTAGGGCCATATTGTTTTTTAATTAAAGTTTTTTACAAGTCTCGACATTTTCGACAACTTAACTCTTTAAAAGAGTATTGTAGGTACTACGAAGGCCGTGCGGATCGCCAAAATTTGCATACGTCACTTTTCAACACTAGGATCAACTTGTCCTGATAATCTTCAAAATACGTTTTTCCGTGGAGATTTATTGCGAATTGTGTGTGCCGTACAAACGGGATTAATGGCTTCTGAACACGGGGACATTTATTTTATTCGCTGCAAATGGAAATAATGTACTCGAGCGTTTGTACAAGATATAATGTCCTTTTGCACATTATTTGTGAATATCGTCGTAGCAGGAGACAATAAAGTAAAATCGAACTAAACGTATGTTATTATCGCTGAATCAACGTTTAAATTTCGCAAAAATGTCTGTTCAACTTAAAAACACGATTAATATATCAATCTCTAATATTACTTTCAAACCAGAGATGTATTATTCTGTTTTGATATTCGATGAAAAAAAAACCTTTTTATAATCTCATATTACAGTTATACGGTGTAGATAATTTATTCTATCGATCTGCGTGAATAATGTTAATTAATAATGAATTTATATTGCAATCGGGCATAAACGAGGTACAAATACAATATAATATTGTCTTATACCGTTTACACGGTACACAGTAGATTAGTATAGGTTAAGTTAGGTAACAATAAGTCAGCCTCGACGACGTAATATCCACCAGACAGGGTTGAGTTCAAATCGAGAATAGACAATGAACGATATGACACGCTTATATTTACTGCTTGAAAATAAATAAAATATATGGAGATGAATATGAATGTGAATGAGAGTCTCGCAGTAAACAATTGAACATTCGATGATTAGTGTGTGTACATTATTATTTTTATACACTGTTTTTCATTGTATGCGTGTTAACACGTATACGGTAATATCCCGGATAAAATATTAAACGCGTAACATTCTTAACTACTCTTCCTTTGCTCTGCGGCAACACTTCATTTCCCTACCAGTTTTGGCACACGGTTCAAACTGTTTCGCAAACTATTCACAAAAATTATATAAATACGCGGAAAACTCTTTGATGCGTCATTAGATTAACGCGAGAAAAAGAACCCGGTCACGTTTATTTATCCCATCGTGTAATTGTAATAAATTCTAAGCAAACCGTCCTATTAATTGGTTTGAAAAATATAACGTTTCCATGAATATTAAGATAACCATTTTTTTCGGATAGATAAAAAGAGTTCAACAAGTTGTATACCTGTTAAGATCGGAATCGTAATCTGCGGAAGGTAGGCAATATGAATAGAAACGATTTTGACGTTTCGGTAATATATTTTTCTGAAAATATAAAAAAAAAATAACAATCATCGATAACCGGTGCAAATGTTTGAAGCAATTTCACCCGAGTTTTTACGCAAATCGGTTGCACGGCGATAACGACGTGTACCACACCTAACAGTGCCGGCGGCATAGGGGAGGTGAGTAAAGTTTTGATATGCCGCGTAATGCACGACGGGCACTTGTCAAAGTGGCGGATGCGCCAGATGCAATCGCCCGTGCACAATTATCACGACGACGACATTGCTTTATATATATATAAGTTCTCTCCGCGCGTATACACACAATCGTCATGTATATATAGCCACTGCAGCAGGCCGCCGCCGGAGAAAAATTGTTTAACGATTTTCGTCCGAATACTACTCGACGGATTTTAATTATTCAACGACTTGACAATTCCCTCTCGCCAGTAGAGGATTTATTAATAAATGGAGAGACAACAACGGTGGAAAAATGACAATAAGCCAGGGCAAGACAAGTTTTAATGGAAAATCCAAAAGTTGTGGAACCGATATCTCGAACGGAAAAATACAAACTGAGTTGGCCGTGGTGATGGTGACAGGGGATATAGTATAGTTTGGTTTGTAAAAATTAGAATCCGTGTTGAGATTTAACAGCAAAACGTGCCCTGACCCGGGGACATACGGATTTACAATTTTATATATGTATATACTATATATATTATATATTTATATTACTTGTAAATTTGGAAACGTGATAATTATTGTAGACGTAAATCGAGTCTGCCTTGATTAGTCATCTATGAAACCACTACGCATCTTTTTTTCAATTAATAAACGTACCTTTATGAATTTATGATTAATACTTAAGACATTCGAAATAATCTTTAAAATAGACCTAGGTATATTGACGAAATCTAACGAATCTGTTTTAATCTCAAACTCACGTTAAATATACAGAGTTATAAAAATAAAAAAAACAAACTAACTTAGTAAATTCTAAAAATTTCCGGTAAATTAAAAGTTTATTTAGAAAGCACAATGCACTTTTAACACCGTTATAAAATTAATTTAATTATGGTTTACCCTCATTCTTGACGACTGTATTCCGCGATCCCCTTATGAGTAATTTAAAACCGAAATTTCACTGGACATCTGCCGGCTAGTTACATTATTTTTACACCATAATTCGAGCTCAGTCGAGGTTATAATAACTATATCCACAGAGTTGAAATTGTACCGTATTCACACCTCGTGAATATTATCGCTGGGCAACTATGAATTCCATTATCGTATCATAAAAACTTCATTATTTTTTGCAGAACATAAATATTTATCTTATTTTATAATTTAATAAATAATTACTTAAAGATGTACGCACATACATCATTATATCATAATTTTTCTTTCGTGTAAAAGAACGATACTTATATAATCAATTTATAATATTTACAAATTTTCTTTCGGAAAAAATTCATTAAGTATAATATGATAAAGTGGTTATTGGAAATTAACTTTTAATGAATACGTTTATTGTCCTATTAAAATCGTGTATTAGATTAATAGTTAATTGTTAAACTGTTTTTGTTTAATGATTTTTTCACTTTATAGTGTTAAATATTGTTTAAAAAAATAGGTAACAACATATTAAGTTATTAATACACTGATAAACATATATAAATACACAAAAATTGGTTTGTTAAGCCTTTATGGCTTTTTATTTTAGATTCTGAACGGAGTGATGAATGTATTGATTTTACAATGATGTGTGTTTTTTTTTTTTTTTTTTTATTTTTTTTTTTTTTTTGTGTCTGTCGACAACATTTGGGGCAGTAAAAATGCTTCAATTTTCAACTTCTGCCCCTCTTTGAAAAGGAAATCGGATCTAGTTGGTACTTTGGGGGGTCAAAAGTTAAAAATTTTCAATATTTTTTAAATGAGTCGGGAAAAACCTTAAAAAAATGACGGAAAAAACGGGATTTTTTACGCACAACCAGTTTTCGTCAAAATCAAATTTTTATTTTGCTCTAACTCAAAAACTACTTGATGTAAATACTTGAAATTTTCACAAAATGTTTATATTAGCGTTCTCAATACACAGTTCAATTTTTAAAGAATTTTGACTTTTTTTAAGCTATTTATAGGCAATTGAAATTTTTAATTTTTTTTAGTATTTTTTTTTTAAATAACGATAAAAATTTTTTGGCCGACCAGAAAATCTTGAAAATTTAATACAAGGTTTCTTATAAGTTGCTCTTAAAGTGATAAAAAAAAATCCGAAATCGTTAATAGATAACCATAATATAAACATTTAGTGAAAATTTCAAGTATTTACAATGATTTTTTTATTATGAGATTACTTCTTATACTGTATTATAAAAGTATATTGATATTAGTTTTTACAAGTTGAGTACGCATATATTTTTATTAATACCATAAGTTACAACTAAAAACTAATATTAAAATCCACATGCTTTAAAATGTACACTATTCTTTATTACAATGTAAGAAAATGACAAGTGTTGAGCGTACGTATTTCAGGTACGTGTAGAAATGAAACTATTGTCCTGTACATTGTAGATACATCATTCTCGATGCCACACCAAACAAAAAAACCAAAAAAAAAATGATAAAAAAATTTTTTCATTAGGCGAGAATCGAACCTCAGACATTTAATTACCTGCAGTTAATTAAAATTGATTAATTTGACATAAAACAGTTTTAAATAACCATTTTTTTTTTCTAAAACATGAACACACAATGTGAAAAAGAGATTATCGGTTCTAGACTAGTCAGCTCCTTTATACACAGGGATAGGCCGAACATAGTAATGTTACGCGCTAAATCTCTATATCAACGACGCCACAAGGACGTACAAGTGGTTAGCTATTTTTATAGGTATTTAAATTAAAAACACAATTTGTTTGTTCTCTTGGTGATGAATTAAATAATGATATATACTGTACCGGATTCAGACAAAAAATTTTTATGAGTGTTTGAAATTTAAATTTTTACAAAACCGCGTTAAATAATGGTTTAGCCTCAATCGATTTTTGATATTTGTTGTTATTCAATCAGTATAAGTCGTAAATACTTGAAAATTTTACCAGTTATTGAGATTGCCATTTTCTTTACGTGATTTGATTTTCAAAATATTTTGACTTTTTTTGAGCTATTTATAGACAATTGAAATTTTCAATTTTTTTTTATTTTTTTTTTATAAATGTTGATAAAAAAAATTTAGCTGGGACAAATTACTTGAAAATTTAATTGAAGGGTCCACATAGCTTGTTCTAACTCTCATTCAAAAATTATAAAAATACATAGGCACAATTTTTTTTTAATAGCATTTGAAGTTCAAATATTGACACAAATTCGTCAAAATCATGAATATTTTTCACTATTTGGTAGTAAAAAATTTATAAATATTTTACTATCAATAGCTAAGAATTGAAAATTTAATACTATGCTGTCCATAAGTTAAGCTTAGAATAATTATAAAAAAGTTTGAGGATTATTCAATTTAAAAAATTTTACGAGTGTTTAAAGTTTTAATTTTAATTTGAAATCAAAAATACGCGTGTAAAATTACGTTTTACTAATAAATAATTTTCGATTTTTGTTATTTTTAAAAAATTATCAAACGTAAGATCTTGAAGCTTTTACTTTAGTATTTGAATTTGTGAATTTTTTTCAAAATATAATATATGACAATATTTAAATATAATATATCCCAGACTGACAAATCATCTCCGTTCAGAATCGTTTTTCGTATACAATGATACCTATCATTGCATTCAAATTTAACCTACCATAGTCCGAGGTCCACCCCATCCCCTAATGTACAGCAGAGCGATACTCACTTACCCGCTTTTTTTATATTTAATATTGTTGGCAATATACCAACTTTTTCATTTAAAACTGTTTTTGTGGTGGGCAAAATTGTAATGATAAAATTACAAATATTATAAATATTAATTTACTTGAAATATTTTCATATCTTTAAGGATAAAATGTAAATTAAAAATTTATATTTCTCAAATAATTTAATTGTATAATAATTTGCTATTATTTCTTATTTAATAATACATAATTTCCTTATTCGACTATTCCCTAACTAAATCGTTTATTTATTCTGTTGAACAAAAAGAAAAAAAAACATTACATTTTCTATTGGTTTTTCAAACCTAACCCAACAGTTAAAATTCCATTCATTTTCCTGTTCAAATAAATGATATAACTTTGCAGTTTATCGCATAGTTTAATACTACATTTATATTGTAAAGCCAATACAACAATACAAATATTAAACGAGGTTCTGCCCCCCTGCAGATAGGGGCAGACCTTTTTGCATCATCAGTCCACGCGAATTAAGCACTGTGCCTATTTAACAACATTATAATAATTTCACTTTAAAACCCTGATGTCTGGTGGAAATAAAACACGATTCTCGGTAAACAAAAACTGTGACACTTCGCGCGTAAGTAGACAGGTATGTATAATTGTTTATATTTTTCTAAGCTAAAATAATTGACAATTAAACAATTGTTAAAATTTGATGTGTACAGAATATCCATTTGTCAGAATTATTTCTTTTCCTTTCACTTCCATAATAATATGTCCGGGACGATACTATAGCTGATATAGACTACATTACTCTAAAATACTTCGCTTTAGTGTATTTATATAGCAATAATAATATGTTTATTTATTCTGTAAATGATAACGATTTTTGTTCTTATAAAGTAGTTATAAAGTGTCAACAAAAGGGCATCTCCGACTATTTTGACGGTGGGAGGTGTGTACAGCGACCGGAGGGATGGTGACGCCGATGCTCCTCCTGTCATATATATTAAGTTACGCGAGTAGACGGTCGCGGGGGTGATGGAAAAAAAACGCGGCCAGGCATAATACTAATAGCAGCGAGTGGAGGGGACTAATAAAAAGGAGCGCGATCGTCCTCAGTAACCCTCCCCACGTTTTCCCGGTCCTGTTATTATTATTTTTTTTTCGTCTCCCGGACGGCGGCGATGGCCTTTACCAACCCGCACTACCATCGTTGCCACCTCCACCATCACCGCCCTCGTCCGCGCGGGCGTTAGAAACCCGTCATTTCCTTTTGTTCTTTTTAATGTCTGTAGATTGCCAAGTCGTCCTATAAATGGCTGACTGGCTGAACGTCGGGTGGGTGTACTGATGAGAGTCGGGCGTCAGGGGGTGGAAGGGCCGAAATATAAAATAATACCGCTGTGAACTTTTCTTTCGCACCCCGGCCTCCCGCCCCGCTAGCGTTTTTGTTTCTTCTCGCTGGACCCGCTCGCCGTGTAGTGTGGGGGAGGGGATCTTGGAGGTCGCCAGACGCGGATACGGTCGTGAGGTGGCAAAAGAAAAGAGTGGTGTTGGTAATGGATAGGAGGGGAAGGAGCGAGCGCGCGCGCACCGAGAAAAGGAATTTCTTTTCTTTTGTCCCAGCCCGGCGCGCTTATATAGCGTCTGAATTAATGCGTCAGCTTTCCATTTCCATTTTGAGAAGAAGAAAATGTTAATTTTCATTTCTCATTAAGTCTTTTTTTCGCTCGCCTTCGAAACGGACCCCCTCCGCCACTACCCACTGCACTATATATATATATACATATATACCCGCAGACTCTCGTTTTGATATTAATAAAAGCTCGCTCCCCTTACCATCACCATCCACCCACCGACGACTGTGCCTCCACCCGAACTGGCTGCGATGACTCGGCGATTCCTATTATATATGTATATAAATATATAATTAATACAATCGCCGTCGTCGTCGTCTTCGTTGTTGTTGTGTTATGTGCCAGTGTCATCCATTACCGCCGATACTACTCGCCGAACGATTTTAATTTGATTTTCAAGGTCCTCGCCTCGTCAATTAACCGTTCAACAATATTCCGGATAATGTAAAATTTATAAATTAACTAGGTGTGTAATACACATGGATATCTCAGAAGCTTCAAATTTGGTCGTTAAACATTTAAGTACACTACTTGCGCGACTATACCTACTCTAACTGCAATTTAACAAATATATTTTTTATAACGAAAAAAACATGAATTCTCTTAAGTTGCAATTGAAAAATTATTTTTTAATATCCTGCTTCATAGCTTGCACATAGTTTTATGATATACCATTTTGAAGTTTTACATTAGTATCACGCACGGACTATATGCGCAATCGTCGGAACGTTTTTGTATTAAAACATTCTACCCCCGGACGAAAACAATACGTGGACATATATACATATCATCGTGATAACCATACGCGAAAAGGTGTGCGCCACGGAATAAAAAAAACATTTTTAAAAAAGGACATGTGCTCGGACTGGTCAAACTGGTTTTCGCAGCCCGGACAAAGGCCGATAAAAGGGTCACTATTAACGCTGCTCAGGGAACGGGTTAAGGGATTGTCCACTGTGTTAAAACATAACGCTTTGTCCGGAACAGCCGGACGGTTACCGTACGCCGGTCTGTGGGAACAAACCGGATATACCGGTTTTCGGACCCTTTTCCTGTAAAGGGTCAACGCGCGTACACTCCAAGACAAGACAATGGGTGCCGCACACAATAGAGTAGCCGCGTACCGACAGTGGCCGTGTGTTATGCAAAGGCTTCCTCGTACTTACACGACAGACAGGTGATAATAACTGTCTATGCTACATTGTATAAGTTACGTATGTAATCGCGCCCATAATATAGCCAGTTTGTTTTTAATCGTAGCGTGGAATTAAATATATTAATCATAATATATTAGCATATTATGCGAATAGTCCTATATCTGTTACAAATTGGAACTCGTGATTCATTGCTCTAAAAAATATAATTAAATTAATACAACGCCCTTTAAAAACATTCATATATAAGCGCTTAGATAGGCACTAAACACATTGAAACGTGCAAAATCAAATCTATTAATTTGTAAAAATAAAATCAAAATGATATAAATGTATAAGCAGGTATAATAGTATTTTAATAACTTATAAGGAAAAATAGCAGTTAGAATCTGATAAACATGAATACTTCATAATAGTGTGTTTACGTAAATAATATTATACTATAAATCTGTAGAACTATATGTTTTTTTAGACATTTTAAACTGTATCTTCTTTAAAATGACATAAAAAAGTAAAATTACACCCCTTCAAGTACGTTTTAAAACAAATAAGCAAATAATGCAATAAATTAGAACACTCACGTATGCAGTTGAATTAGTTGGAGTTTGGCAACTTTATTAAAACTCATTATTTCAATGTTAGGTACCGATTTAATCAGTTTTAGAAATTATTACAAATGTCTTAGTTAAAATGTTATACATACATGTAACTACTAGCTATTACATCAATATAATTCGAGTAATCTATATTGTTTAAAATTTTATGAATTCAGAAAGGTCTATTCTACAAGGCACGACTTGCAGCAATTAACAAAAATATAATTTTCAAATTCTGGCGAATGAAGTCTTATAAAACACTTAACGCATAATACAATTGAGCACAGAATATATTAGAGTATTAGACCAATATGTTCATAACTTCTACACACCATCAAAAAATTATTATTTTCAAGGCAATTTACACATGATTAAATTCTTATATTTTATTCGTCATCGCTAGTTTACTATATTATTATTGTCGGCCCAACGCCGCACGTATCGATTTCGATTTGCAATGAATATAATAAATAAAATGAAGATGTCGCTGGTAAACCAAATGCTGCAAGTAAACCTGAAAATATGCACCTAACTTACTGTGTAATGTGCATAGTTACTGGCTCGATCTTATAATATTTAAGTTTGTGGTATATGCTTATCTGTTATATTTTGGTTATTACAGAGTTCAGCGTTTTACTCGTAAAAGCAGAAAACACAAAGAACCTCTTTTTTTTCACCAAAGTGACACCGTTTAAGGGCCTGTCGTAATATACGCGCGCGAAAGAAAAGAGTAACAAAAGTGCGGAGAATACTTCCTCCCCGAAACCATCTTTTACCCATCGTTAGGACGAGCGGGGGCGGTGGTAGCAATGGAATAAGGAGACATTATCGGGATGTTATTATTTATATACACTGTGTCTACGTCGTCGTCGTCGTCGCTCCCTTTTCTCTTTTTATATAACCATAAAGGACTTAAAGATAACGTTCTTTATTTTTTGAATATAAGTCCCACTTTCCTCTCGCCAGTGACCGAGGAAGGGTCGTGTTGTCATTTATTATTCCCCGCCATCACCCGCCGCCGGCGGCATTAACGTCAACCCCATTGCCCTGGTCCCGCGGCGGTGGTGGGGATCAAGCCTAATCTATTACATTTCAAACTCCCCCGCTCGCCCCACTTCGGTAATATATAATATACTTATCCCATCAAAACCGTTTTTTCGTCTTTTTCTTCGTCTAAGAAATCAGCTTGTAATACTTCTGATATATTATACATGTATAACTGTGTGTAAAACACTTTGACAATATAAAAACGAGGACCACAATACGACGACGGTGTGCGATGTATGTAATATTATGAGTATATAACACGTATTCACCAAAAGTATAATTTTTCCCTTTTCTGCCAACACCAGATATCAAAATAAATCCTATACCATTAATTACGTGTATTAATATTATTGTCTTAAAAAAAATATTACTTTTTTTTTATCGGCTTGACATATTATTATACTGTATTCGGAAGAAATAAGAATCATGACCTCGTACCGGTACAGAGTTCTTATTTTAATCTAAAGTAAACATTATTAATGTAAAGTTTAAATAAATATATAAAACTACATATGTTTTTATTTAATGGCACAAACAATGTTTTAGTAAAAACAAGTATTTGTGAAAAAACGACAAGATAAATATTTTGTAGAAATTTAACACAATATTATATTACAATTGTATACATAATATTATGACATAATTATGACAATATTATTATAATATGGTCTTATGGACAAATTACCTTACTTCAGTTAAATATTTTTTTTTTTTTAATCGTAAGCATTTCACCATAAAGTACAAATTCTCAATATTGCAGCTTTCAAATTCGTATAATATTTCTTTTAGTATTTCTTGCACGTAAAACGAAGTTTGACATCGTGTTTATTTATTGGGTAATTTGAATTCGAATGTACGATTTCTTGTATTTCAATGAACGCGAACATTAAACTATTAAACAAAAAAAAACTTCAACAGAAGACATTCCGTGATGTTCTATAAAAATAAGTTTAAAATAATCCAACATCGGTATAGGTAGTATAAATTAATTACGTCTTAAAGTTCACAATTGTTTAATTTATGAATGCTGCAGTCAATTCAAAAAGTGCGAAGAAAAACATAATTCCACCTAACCATTCCTAACCTAATCTAACCATGGTAGTTCGTTAAAATTTAAAAATTACTTACGTAAAATTTACAAGATTTTGTATTTCGTAAAACTTCTTATGTACGCACCGCATCAACAGGTATCTATCTAAAAACCTAACCTTTATTTATACATCATGACGTGTTAATGCATTTCCGAAAATTGTTAGAGACAACGTGTAAAACATACATTTTTTGATTCTATATTTTTTTAAATATAAGCGTTATGCGTTTCCTACAATTATGATAAATATAGCACTTATGATTAAAATGTATACGATTTATAGTATTTATAGATCCTTATACAAAAATTTATATTTTCATATTTTTTAATTTTTTTGTTAAAATTCATATTAATTGTATATTATTGAAAATAAATGCAGAAACTCATAGTATATATATTTTATAAAATACTTAAAACTTAAATATTTATTATAATTATATTTTAATAACAATAACTCTATATACCTAACCTAACCACCTAACTCTAGGACTAAATTTATAAATATATCGTCATGGATACTTAAAAATAACTGAATTAAAATTGGAAAAATTATTGAATGGAATAAAATAGAAAAACTAATAGTTAAATACTATTACTACTTCAGAATACTAGGTACCAACTGCCAAAATAATACCATACTAGCATGTAATATCGAACGATGTATTTTGAAGTACAAAAGTATGCTATGAGATAATTGTCGAAACTTTATACATTAAGTTGAAAATATTTTTTCGTTAATAAACTTCACATGGATATGTAATCATAATAATGTATAGGTATAATATATATTATATTGTATACGCTATACTGCAGTTAAGTCCATTATAATATATTACACGATATTATTATGTTTGTTACTTTTTCTATAAAATATATTATTTTTTATAAGTTCATAAAAATGTATTTATTTTAATTTATAAGTATATGTATAGTAATAGGTAAAATATATAAGACATAGAAATAAAAAAAAATAGAAATGTATTTATGAAATAATTCATAGCAAAAAATGATTGGTATTTGTTTTAAATGTCTCTACATAATATTTTATATATGTCTGCAAAGTTTAAATGCATATAATAGTGTTACGTGTTCTTTAGCAATTTAGCATATAAAACCAGCCCCTCATAATCATGTATAATATTATACACTATATTATATCTATGAAAATACTAAAATTACTTAAAATTTAAATGTATTTAGTTTAATCCACCGATATAATATAATATAACCCCGACCCGTAAATAAAAATAATGTAAAATTCTTATTTGTTCGAATTTGTATCGAAGTATAGGCACTACTGTATATAGAGTCGACGATAGAACGCAGTGACAGGAACAAAATAATAATAATAATTTAATAACAATAACGCGACGAAAATATTATGCGCAATCAATCGTCGCGTTTGCAAAACGCAACTGTGGCTGGCGGCAGCGGCGACCCTATATTAAGAAAAAGTCGGCCATTTTGAATTTTCTTTTTCTCGCCCCTTCACAACACAATTCATCGACGTCTTTTGTGAAATTCTCCTTTGATTTTTATTATTTTTTTCCCCTGCCCCTCGTACCTCGTCGTCGTTGTCGTAGTTGCTGTCGTCATCGTCGTCGTCGTCGTCAACGAAAAAACTTTTAATTGGGGAGAAAAACGGGAAAATTGGAAAAATTATAATGACAAAGGGACCTGGGCAGAGAGACAGGGAAGAAAAGAAGGCGAAGGGATCTGGTCTCTGTCTCTACACAGAGTGACGGCCACCCTTTCCCTCACTTATTACTGGTCTTCGGTGTGGGCGCGGAAAGGCGACGTGCCAGTGTATAGACGACAAATTTTATTTCTTTTGAAAAATGGCAATAACGATTTATACGCTTTTACGAACAAAAAGCCAACTTTTAACGATACAGTGGCGTGCATGTGAATGGCAAAAATGTTACCACCGCACGTGAAACTGTGCCCTAGAAGAAATAATAAACGTCGCCACGAAACAATGCGGAAAAATAAAAGGGTACGAAAAACGTAGTAATAATTCTCCGCTACCACGCCGTGGCCGATTTAAATAACGCCAAAAGACGATCCCATTCTTCCGCTAATTATTTACTGCTTTACCGCCAACGTTTAATTAATGTTCACTCTTTTTGCGTCCATCCGCCACCCCTGCGACGATTCCATAACCTGAACCACCGTTCGACTCACTAGGTCCCCCATCACCTCTCGACAAATTGTATTTTACCGTTGCATTATATATCGTGTGCGTGCAACGACCAGTGGCGTGGCGAACTAAAAATTTTCCAGAGGCAAATTACAAGTACCTCAAGTACCCACCCACCACTATTATTACAGCAAGTAGTGGTGGGGAGTTGCCAACGACTGTCCTTAATACTTGCGGAAATCAACCAACACGTGAAAATGTATTATGAAAGATATATTTTAATTTGAAATTTTACAATTATTAGTCTTGTACAATAATATCATAGTCGATTAAAATTGAGTTAGCACGTGAATTTAAATTATTAAGTTACGTAAAAAAATAGCAAAGAAAATAGTATTATCATTCCGTCGCAAAAACGTCGCCCCGACATTGAAAATATATGCCAAACCACGACATAGTAATTATTCTAAAGGTAAAATGATCTCAAATAATACTCATTTGAATCTCAAACCCCAAAATGGACGTAACGGTGTGGTAACGGAATGACCCTCAATAACCGCTAGCACCAGACCTAACTAACATTTTTTATTCGGGTAAGATAGCTCAAAAAAATTAAGAATTAAAAATGTCTTAATTATTTCGGATAAAACCAAACAACTATTTTCTAAAATATTAATATGTGTAAAAAAATATGTATCAATTCAGAGGGGAATGTCTCAGTTCAGTGGGGAAACATCCGGTTCCGTTAAAGATCGTTGAGGAAAAGGCGCAGGGCAAAACGTCTAAGTACTTGCAATCACTTTGTAGCTTTCGATACCTGGATTCAAACAGCATAATATCATGATAAAAGTCATTAACCGATAAAAAATTTGGATCCTGTAAAATAATTATTTTATACATGTAAATAAATAAATCTGTATGAATAATATTATATTAAAATTCTCCTACTGTTGTTATTTTACACTTGAATTTTTAAAAATATTTCTCACTTTACGATGCGAATGCAATGATAATCCCTCCAATCAATTATAATACGAGTACTGTTTGCTTTAGTGTATGATTAAAAACGTTAGTTTCAGTTAATTACATTTATTCAACAAACTTTACGATATAATTCTTTTGAAAAAATGTAGCAATAATATTATTTTCAACTGACGCTGTTCGTACCAAACTCCTATTTTTACTTTTAATTAATTTAAATGTAAAAATAAATTTAACAAGTATTTTGTATAGGAACTATTATTAAAACTTGTTACGCAGAACTTTTTGTTTCTTTATAATCTGCTCGCGTACAAGTGCTATGTATATTTATTTTATTTTTGTACTATTATTATTTTAAACATAATATATCTTGAGCCTTAATAAATCATATTAAATTAGATTATACGACAATTGGTTTTTAGAATTATTAATTTCGATCAGTTAAGAGTATAATAATAATAAAAAGGTATGTAGTGAAAAAACTCGTTTGGTACTAACCGTCATGCAACTTGGTTTTATGTGACAATAATTTAATTTCATAGCACACGGTATTATAAATAATTTTATTGAGCCGTCCAAAAAAATGTATTCGGAAAATCCAGACGTGTCGAAGTACATAGTTTTATTATAATCATGAATAATAATCATCAGTATACCATCCGATTTCAGCGGAACAACATTTTTTAAACAAAATCACCCGCTTAATTAGCTTATCGATAATATTTTTAACAAACTAATCAAAATATTATTATCATGCAATAATATTACCTACAATACTTTTTATATTTTAGAACATTTTAGTTAAGTACCTACAACAATTCCGAAAAATATATCAATCGACAATAAGTTAATGTATTTTTACAAAATACATCATTCAATAACGAATAAGACAAAATACGTCAACCTCGATATTGGTAATGGTTCTCATGTTTTATTTTATTTTATTTTCACAATGCTCAGTAACATTAACAATGTAATACCTAATTTGTATACGAACAGACATAATTCATTTGAAAAATATAAACATGATTACAAATATAAACTGTTATAAAATTAATTTATCAAGTTTACATTGCTTTTAATACCTCTGCTAGAAAGTTTACCAAATCTAAAGGTCAATTTCGTGGCAAGCCGATAATTTAGTTCGGGCGCTTTGCGACATTTCACGTATTTGTCAACAACACTGTGCACGCAGCATAACATTTTTATTCCGTCCCCGGTTTCATAAAATATTTATTTGTTACCGTTTACACACACACACACACACACACACACACATGTATATAATATTGAACCTTGGCCTTTCCGCAGAAAAGTCGACAAAAATATTTTAATGAACACAAATAACCTACTGTTATTTTTTTCACGGAATTTTTCCAAGACTATTGCGCTGCGGTGCGCATTGCCTACACTCAATAAACGAATTTTCGACACGACAACGAAGTTAGATTGCGTTTTTATTAGGGTGTTGGATAGTGGCACGGTAATTGGGTGGCGTCTTCTAAGAAAACATTTTCGATTGAAACGAGTGCGTAATCCAATCACAATCGTGATAACATATAATAATAAATGCACCCCCTCGTTCCCGTTGCTACGTCTATATAAGTATGCCTAAGAAAACCAAATTAAAAGATCCGAACGAAATTATTCAGAATTTTAATACACAACGCGCCATTCAATTATACGAGTTTGTTTCACATCAATTTCTGAAATTTTATCGCACTAATTCAATTGCAAGTATGACTAAAAACTTGTCTTACACGAGGCTGGTCCCCGGCCGCTCGGCGCGTGCATAATCTCTGCTAATCATTGAAAACGTTAATAAATTTAAACCGAGATTTCTTACAGATCGCATAACGTCATGTCCCGTCGGAGAAAATGCCTTAAATATCATCATACTATAATACGCGCAGTATTACATGCGCCTGTATTAATACAGGCCCTATATAATGTTGTAATATCATCAGCTCAGCAGCTAACACGCGGAATACATGGTGCGTAATAATATATATAGTACTCATCGGTACCTTTTTGCGTTGTACGTCATTCACACCAAAGGATTATTTCGGTGTCCGGCCGACTTTTTGGATCAAACTCGTCGGTACCTCATACATTTTTTTAATTGGGGTTTCTTTTTCCCTAACCTTTGCGATGCGACGACTTTTGTTTCGGCCGAAGAGGGTGTATATTGTATTATATTCGCGGCATGTACAGAAAGACCGTTGCTATATATACCGAACCCGTCTCGTATCTCAGTTTCACACGGACACGGCCCGCGGCACCGGAGATTTAGAAACACGCAATAACAGTCTCTTACGACGTTATAATGTTTATAATAATACGTGTATATAGACAATGCAGTGTCGGAGAATGCCCGTGTATGCACAAAAAGAACCCCCACGAGAACGACGTGGCCGTTGTTGGCAAACAGAGTCCGTAACTGACCTCTGGGCGTCCAGGTGCAACGCCACTTGCAGGGGGGCCCTCATTGTTCGGGTCCTCGACGGTAGTGTACCTACCTACATTAATTATTGAACGTGAGCACGCCGCGCTAAAACAATGGACAACCGGATTTCAGGACCACGCCGGGCGATATTTACCCAACAAAGGGGTTATCTTGTCCGTCAGTCGTCGCCGGGACAGAGCCGTCGTCGCATCGGATCGGGTGAGTACCTACACTAGTTGTAAACGATACAAATATGAAAAATATTAAAACATTTTATGTCTCTCACAAAAATTTTCTAATAAAAAAAAAACCGTGAAATCTACAACAGTCACAGTAACTATACAAGTAGTATGTACAATAAATCGCAATTATTTTTATTGCATTGTATACGATATAGGTATATAAACCTTTTGAATCGAACGGATTTGCGTTCACAAAAAATATAATATTATACATTATAATTCATCGACCACCGCCACTTAATAATCAATTTGTCGATACGTACACGACGTGTAGGTACTGTGGACCACCACGAGAGGCGCGTTCAACTTTTTTCTGCTCTGTTCGGTTATTTTTTTTTCCAATCGGTCGCTGTTAATGCTTGACTCCACCAGCCATTAATCACTATGGCAACTGAATTCGGTTGGCAATAATTGTATTCATTTTTTCCACTTCCGTAGGTTCGTTTTTAATTATTTTAATTTGTAACGAGAACGAAAAATCATCTTGCCGCTATCCGCGAGCGCCGACCCTCGTCTGCACCCTCACCCTGTCCCACCGGGTGTAACGTCTTCGAGAGCTTCCACGTATATCCTCCCCGCGCCGCCAATTTTCATGACGCCGCGCCTATCCCACTCATCACTCCCCACCCAATGCCATCTCCGTTTTTGCCGATAAATTTGTCCGTCAAGTGGGTAAAATAATTGATCGTATTACGACTATCCGCACGATGTATATAATATGATATCATAATGTTATACATTATATTGCCTACTAGCAGTAATGGCTACTATATCCGGTAGCCTTATATATACTTGGCGCGGTATTTTACCTGCATAATAATCAGGATGATTATTTTATCGTTAACCTGCCGAACCGTCTCTCTTGGGGTAAACGAAGGGTTTTACATATTTTCCACAGCAAACTTTGATAACCATGACAGGAACAGAATAATTGATATGTTTTTAAAAATAAAAAATAATAATCTCTTCGCATTACCTAAAATCATATTGCCCGCAATCACTCTATGTAATTTTTATAGACGGCAATTTGTGTCTATAGATATTATAGCGAGTATAGAAGGTCAATTAAAAAAATAATAAACCCCTTCGCCGTGTCGGACGGGGTATCAATAATAAATAGGTACTCACTGCACGTTCTTCGGGTGTTAACTGTTAAGTATTACGAGCGCCGTAGAACTCGCAGGAAACGAAATCACCGCGCAAAACTACATAATAATGTAACACTCCAATAACACGATGTTATCCGATGCACGCGGTATAATTTCGTTTAATGCGTTTTGTGCGCTTTTTTCGCAGCACCCGATTTCCTTGATAAACTGCAGTGTTTACCTAAAGTTTATTATTATTGCGTACGCTACGGTTGTTCGCATAACGATACTTTAATCATTGCAATTTATTGATATTATTCTAAAATCAACGGGATGATTTTTTTGTTCAACTGTTTCACTTATGCTTTTTCATTCTTTTTGTTTCATCTGTGTTTGCGGACGATTTCTCTAACTGTCATCGATCGTGACGGGTAGTTCGTCCGCCACCGATAGCGTTGATTAATCAACGCAAAAAATATTATTTAAACTATAAAATAAATATTTAAATGCCGAATTAAAATATTTAAATCCCCGTTAGAATTCAAACAACAGAGCGAAATTCGTGTGTTTATTTTTAATTAGTTTTATAATGATGTATTTTAATTAATTCTTTAATAATGTATTAGTAATTCTCGAAATTATAAATTAGTTCGTTATCGAATTATATTTTATCGTTATAGAAAAATGAACGATTTTTTTTTGACGACGCCAGGAAGTGAATACCAAAAGAGTTTAAATTACTTTTTCAAGCATTTATAAGAAAAAAAGTTTTAATTAACATACCTTTCAATGGATGCTCATGCTATATACGCCAAAATGTAAAATTATATACCTATTTTAAATAGTCAACTATGAAAGGTTAAAGAAAAAGCACTTTTTAACGTTTAATGGAAATATCAAAAATCAATATACACATTCAACGGTTTTTAATTTAATTAACTTAAAAGTATATTGAACATTTTACGGCTTAAAACATTGAAACCATAATATACAAACCTCAATACGAAAATTAAATGATGTTTCTATATCAAGTACCTATCTGTCTTATTAGTATGCTTAATAAATAAATTAAATGTATAATATAAATACTATAGTATTTTTTTCAAGACACCTATGTAAAATAAAATAATTAAAAATTCAATATTATACAAAAATGATTACACGCATTTACACAAGCGCAATTTTTAAGACGAGTTTAACATCCTATCTCGTGACACAATGAGCTATTTTAAATAAATTAAGTATTATCATACCTATATACCTAAACTGTGAAACTTAAAAGGAAATTTTCAAGCCTTTATCATAACTATAAGGGTAGATAATTTGAATATTTCATTTCATGACTGTCAATTTTTACTAGTATAATAAAATATCAGGTCAAGATTAATTAAATATATTATATTTTTGAAATCATATTTGCCCAATACAATAGAAACTTATTATTTTTCAATAAATATTTATATTACATGATTTCCAGGACTCCATGCATTTCTAACTTAAGTAAACACAATCATTGTAGTCTGCAAAATTGAAGACATTGAAGCACTAAAAATTAATTAATTGTTTATCTTACTATTGTTTATTTTTAAAATGTATAGTATAATATAGTATTCTGTTTAATAATATTATGACGTATAGTGGCCTTCAAGTCAAAGGTATAGCAGCGAAATTTCGTTATTACTCACCAAGTGGTGAGTACCTACATAGAGTACCCACATCCCTTTTCAACCATCGTAGTCCTTCACAATTCACATCAACATTTACACTTACATCGCAGCATTACAGCAATTTATAGTTTTATAATAATCAAACTAATAAATAACTAATACCAGATATAGGCACAATTTTCTGAATTATAGTTATACACTCGTCTGTTATGACTTCTGTGTTATATTATTCCAGCACATATTATATTAACATAAATATAACAAATAAAAGCGTATATAATCGTAAATCTGTAATATGTATTTAGTATTTAGGTTATACATTATTTACTCTACATATTTTTTTATAGAAATTAATAATTAACTGTTTAAATAATTGATATCGAAATTATATTAATAAGTTATATGCGTAACTTATAGCCATATAAATTCAAAATTATTTTAGGTACCTATCTATAACTTTACAATGCTCAAACATTAAATGCTTAATTTTATTAAGATAAAATTCATCATAACTCATCATAGCATTTAGTAACGATCGATCAATGTCAATACACATTATATTTAAGTTACCACCTTAAGGTTCATAGCAGCAAATTAATAATGTTATCAGACATCCAGTCAACCCAGTTTTTATGTGGTACGTAACTCCTTTTAAAAAAAATAATTTATTATTAAATGCTCATAGATTTGCAATTTACTGGTAAATTAAGTAAAATCGATAAATATAATTGAGTCAACATAGATTATTCTTTATTTATGTTATTGAAAATAAATATTATATAATATTTAAAATATGAACTAGTGTTGTCATATTAAAAACAAATCAATCAATAATCAGCCCTAAACCACCTGTGTGTCTTAATCCGTTTAATACTTAAAACGTGAACCTTATTATTTTTAAATCGGTTAAAAACGTATTAAATTCAAACCAACGATGTTAAACTTATATTTTATATACATTCCATTTTTAATCACGGCAATAGTCAATAATTCATATTAACGTTGTATATTTAAAAGCGATGATATTACATCTGATTAATAATGTATCGTTGAAGGGTAATCGAACACATATTATATTTAGAACGGATAATGTTTTTTATCTCCGACGTCTGTTGACAGATTTGATGTAAAACTATTGCCAAGAGATGACAACAATTTTGTTTACCTATACATATTAATATATTACTACGGTTTGATCAGAAAAATAAAAACCTATAAGTACCTAAGCGACGCATAATTTATCAAACCTCGTAGCGTGCGGCGTGACGTCGACGTCCAAGAGATCGCTACGAAACCGACCAGGACGACGACAATTTACGAGGAAAAGATGTAATTATTGTTTCGGAATTAGTTTCGTTTAGTTTATACATACAGTACGACGGCGGGGGTAATGATGAAAAAAACCGTCGCCATTATTCTTACTTAACGGAGATTTCGAAACGGGGGCAGACAAAAAAAAAACCAAAGGACAGGGATGAATAAAAAGGGTCCGATATATACGTATAACTGTACATATAAATATATATATATATAGGTTAGATAGGGTGTGAGTAGTGGATCGACGTGGAAAAAGAGTAGAAAAAAATACACCCGGAGACGTTGGCCGGCGGTGGCAGCGGCGTCTGTCGGGGGTGGAGGCGAACCGGCCGAAGAGAAGATTAAATTTTTACCGACCCACCTTCTTTTCGTTTACTGTCGGGCAGGCTGGGGATTTGAATGGTGAGGAGGGTTCCATTAAAACAGAAACCACCCCCACCCGCAAGTCTGCCGCCCAGCATCCCCTACGCCCGCCACGGCTATTGGTCTTGACGAGTAGCGGTGGCGGCTATACACAACACGACGACGATTCTGCCGCCGCCGTTTTTCATATCGCAACGCCGTTTTTCTTTTTAACCCTCTCTACCCTGCCGCTGTATTTCCTTAAAATCTTTCAATTTTATCGATTCGGCGGAAGGAAGTGTTGTCTTTTTCCCTTTTGACGTTTTCGTCGTCGACGTTTCCAAGGAGTTGAATTTTTCTACCTCCTAAGTATTTTTTTTATTATTATTATTTGTATTAAATACTTCTGTCGGCCCGGGATTCTTTTTCTCCGTCAGTTTTAACCGATTCGACGTGCGTATAATATTTACATCGCCCCCGTCATTTTTATTCACTGTGATATAAATATTGTTCACGTCCCGTACGCATATCTCGAAGAACATTTCTTCGAGTGCGTTATAAAATAATACAAAAAACTTTTCATTCGGTCTCAAATCTCGAGTAATGGTTTTTATTTTTTATCGAAATTGACGTCCAATATATACAGCAGACAAATAAACAATACACATAATGACTGTCAATTTCGTACACGTCACTTGCTATACATTTTAACGCTTATATAAAATGGCAACTCGCTCGGCGAGGGTGCGACCAGGCCCATTCTCGCCGATTCACAACCGCCACGTTAAATTAACTTACACGCAAGTAATCATATTAAGTTAAGTTGTTCGCATTACAAGAGTTATAGGTACTACATATATATCGAGTGTATTAACTTCACTTCTTCTCGTAGATTTCTGTGTCCGTAAAAAACCATAATTATTCATTTTTATTTATTTTTTTAATAATAATTATAACAATTTAATAATTATCACATTGCAATGCAAAAACTTGACATACCAAATTATTCGATTAAAATTAAAATAGTACAAATAGTACAGTATTTTTGTGTACTAAAATGTAAAATATAATATTAAAAACTAGATTCTATTTTCGTATTATTTTTAAGCATTTACGTGTATACTTTATGCATTGTACAAATAAATATCTCAAAAACGTTGTTTAGCCAACACAATATTTATTTATTACAGTTTATTGGGAAAACATTTTATTTAACGATCAATAAATATGCGATATTATTCTCCAAAGTAAAAACTGCAATGGAACAATATAGTATTCAAATTATATAATATAGGTACGGCTGTATCAATACACCTTTTATAATAACAATAACAATAAGTATAATCTTCATTCCGGAAATTATTTATAATTGAATATATACGAGACTTACGAGACCGTATAAATAAATAGATAAAAAAAAAATTGATGTAAATAATCATAATAAAATCTGTATTGTAAAAAGTATTGCTAACTTTTATAATTAAGTTTGGAATAAGTCAACATGTTATCACAGGATACACGTTTTATCTAAAACCAAACTCAACTGATTTAACCATCAACATTATTTGAACATTTTTAAAGCTCTATATTTGGGAACGTGGTATTTCGTATAATTAAAAGCTTATAATCTTGTTATAGCTTGTGTTAGACGTTGTTAACATACTCAAATGACTCGATCCTTTACAAAATAAAAGGTTTTAGTAATTATTAAAATATGAAAATATATTTAATCCTATAATATTTTAGTTGCACTATGTGTGAAGACATGATTATTTTAATAAAATAACTTAAACTGTACAATTACAAAGCATATATATATATGTATAATGTATATATAGATCTTAATATCAAAAGCGTTAACAAAATATTATGGTTTATAATAATAGGTATAATTATAGGTACTATGTATTACGTACGTATAAATTAAAAAAATAATAATTATTATAAGTTTCATAATAATACCTATAGCGTGTACGATAGATTTTCAATGAAAAATTTTTCTCTAAATCGAATATGTATATTATAAATAATAAATATTGAATATATATATATATATATACTATATTCTATAATATATTATAATATGAGTAGGTATAGCAAAACTTAGACACAAGAATAGGTCTAATGCCACTGTAGTACTATACATAATATAGCATGATTATAATTTATAACAATATAACATTTTATATTAAGTAACAAAAATATTCAATGATTTTATAGTTAATGTATATAAATTTTAAATATTACTTTAATACTCATGTTTTAAAATAGCTCATTTTCATATTGACAACAATTATTATGAAACTTATAATAATTATTATTTTTTTAATTTATACGTACGTAATACATAGTACCTATAATGTATAGGTACCAATATGTAGGAATAACTTACTATATAAATACATATAAGTATAATACTATGTGCCTTAAACTTAAAACCTAACCTACATTGTTTTCGCTTTACAAGCCTTTAAGACTACTTCAATTAAACTTATCTAGCCTTTTTAGTCTATGATGAGTCTTCCAATCTTTTAGATACATAATATTGCCTACTAGATTAAGAGCATAAAATTCGATTCATGCTTTCCTATATCATTGCAAACTAATTTATTTTAATATTTTAATCTATTGCAATATTTAAAAAATGAACTTTTACTAAATTTATAATAATATTATTTTTATTATTATTATTATTTATAAAAAATGTTATAGACACAAAAAACATCCTCTTTTGTACTAATATTCAAAATTATATCTTTAATTTATAGATAAACACATAATCATATTAAAAACTCACTTAAAATGTAAAACTACAATAGGAACACGATTAAAATGCAAATATCTATAATAACCCGAAAGGTTCAATTATTATAATTATTTGTACAAATTTTATCTAACCAAAATGAATAATTTAACCAAAAAAAAATGATAATTGCCCATTTTCTCAACTAAGAGTGGTCACTATAATTGGAAGAGGATGATAATGAAACTGCTATAGAGATATGTATAACAAGCGTAATTTAAAAACCATAATATTACAAAATTTCGTGTTTGGATTAAACCATTTTCAAAAATGTAATTAAATTAATGATATTTATACAAATGTACAACAACATGCATACTAATAATGTGTTCAATATTTATACAGGTATATACATTACACATGTATTTTTCCCAAATTCCTTTTAAACACATTTAGTCTTAAAATCAAATGTACACAATTAACTTTTATATTCAATATACATTGTCATAAAGTCTTGAATAGCTTAAAAATCCCTATACACATTATTACACATGAGCGATAACGAATGTTTCAAATCGCTAAGTGCTAAACTATAATATAACAACAACTATATCCAAATTCAAGAAAGATGCGATAGGTCTGTCACCTTATTGTATAATTTTATTGTTGTACGTGAAAGTAACAGAGAAACTAGAAAGAAAGTTTAACTGGTGAACTATACAAATCTCGCATTTAAATACCTATACATAGACGTTAGTGGTAGGCCAGCACTAATTAATTATATATCATATTATATTATTAATTACTTCTAGTAGTCAATGGAATGGGTCATTAATTTCTGAAAACTCTTCGCATAATTTGTTTTCCTATTAAGTATATATATATAACCTATTTTAACATCCTACTTAAAAAAGTCTTAACTTAACCAAGTTATGCACTGTTGCTTTACGCTACAAAAAAACTTAGATTGTACTAAAACCGAAGCCCGCGTATTTTATAATACGGGTAATAAATGTGTGAAACTTCGATAAGTGCAAAAGTCTATGTATAGTAACACCCCGCAGATATCTAAAGACCGTTTTCTTCATGAAAAAAAATTTATATAAGTAAGTAGGTATCATCTCCAGTATATTATATGATGTATGCTATATGTATATTATATGAAGAAAAAAAAATGTGAAAAGAGATAAATTACAAAAAGTAAAAATCACCGTCAACACGCAGTGCAGCAGCAGTGCAATATTATGAGATCTTTGAAATCTCAGTGCGACTGCAATTGGACTTCTCCTCAACGGCGTTAAAGGCTCGCGGTCGAAATAGGGGAGGAAAAGGGGGATAAGGAGTAAATGAAGAGCTATTGGGGAAGAAGTTTTCTCGCGGCGGAGAGGACATTTTGTAAATACCTCGAGCGGGGCCGAAATAAAAAAAAAAGGGGAGCCGTTTAAGAGCGCGCGCGCCGAGATTATACGCGGCAACACAGAGGTAACGGAATATAAAACGGTGAGACGGCAATATATTATTATTATATTATTATTTTGCGGGCCTGCCGACCGCTGTTACTGCTCGAGAAGGGGTTGTGGTAGTGTTGGGGGCTCGGTGGCGCGGTGGCTATTACTGTATACATATACCTATACGAAAAGTATTATTTCCTCGACAACATAATATACTTATAAGAAATAATAAAACCGTGCGAATCTAGTGCGAGACCGTGTTCTGTGCACGCATTAAACCAACCGTAAACATTATTATCATTATTATTATTTAAAGCCTGTCCTATTGTTACGTCGGTGGAGTCGGCGAATCGTCTATATTACGCAGTAAGCACGTGCCTATTGTACGACGACGACGACGACAATGACAACAAATAAATCGGACTTATATTTTTTTACGTTTCCCCTAACGCGTTTTTCGTAAATTAGTGGTTTGCCGGCGCGAATCGTATAGGTATATTATTCATGAAAATCACCACTACGAGGGCTACGTGTAAAAGGACGTCCCACTTGGCTTTTCTTTTCATTTTTTTTTTTTTATTATTCTAAGTATATAGAAATCAAGTGTTATTTATGTTTTATACATAATAAAATTTAATACAATTTTAGTTATTTTAATACCCCTTCCCACTCCCCTCGCCCCAAAAAGTCTATACACTACGTATTTTTACTATCTAATTTTTGATATATCCCCTCTAGCGGCCCAATATGATTAAATAATAAAAATTCAGACCGTATGCATAAGACTAACACAAAACTTCATACGACAAATATTAATACACGCCTATAAATAGTCAAAATAAAATTTAAATAATACCCAAAAGTAATGATAACGCACCTACGTCACTTATATAAAGCGTTCACGTGACACGATCATGATTTCAGCAATATTTATATTCGTGTTGGTATGTTGCGATAAATTCTAGTACCTAAATACCTAAATATATTAGGCTCGAAGGCAAAAGCAACGGAAATATGTATAGGTTATACATAGAAATTTTCGATTTTCGATGGTTTTTATTCCTCCAAACTTTTTCTATAAAAGTTTTCAATAAGTTTTCTGAGTTTTCTCCTCGCCGAAAACCGTCGTAATCGATTTATAATATTAATTAATAATTAACCGTTACAGTTTTTTGGGAACAATATTTTCTCTCGCAGATAATTGAATTTTTTATTGGACCGATTCCAACTTATAACTTTGGGTGGTGCTGATGATGAGGGGGGGACGAAAAGCTGTATAGGGCTAGTAAGTATGAAGCTATTAGAAAAAACTTTTTAAGGGTGTACAACAATGTATTTCGGCTGATTTTCGTCATGATATTTATTATGTATACATAATACATAATATGTACAAAGAGAAACGATAACCTCGTTTCGCGAGGTTTTTGAAAAACGTTATTTGCTTTCTTTCTTCTCGCCGCCGTCCATTTATTCTTTGTTACTTATAGCTGCCATTCGGATTCCAGACGTAGTTGCCACGCGTAAATTATGTATGCTTTATCGCCGCGTACACTAATTATCATCTAAAAAACAGTTTTTTATTCATGAACGCGCATTTAGATTTGTTCGCGTTTTTATTGAATATCTCCAAGAAACACCGACGCCGCTACCACCGCACCGCTCCCTTGCTCTTGACGCGATTCGATCCGAAAAAACAAATGAATAAATAAATAAATAACCAGTATACGTTTTACTTATTAAACGGTTGTTGCTGTGTTACCGTAGTAACCAGAACGACTTTAGATCTTACAGATTGTCCATTATTATACAATCTAAATGTCTACAAAAAAAAAAAAGTCAGTATATATACATAGGCTCTCTGTACGGATAACAGTTTTTAATTAATTTCGTTCTATAACTTTACAAGAATAACAGTGGACTATGATTTTAGAACACGTTGTTAATTCAATGTATCAAGTGTGTATTTGTGTGTGTGTATGAAATGTATTTATATGTTAAATATTTTTAATAGCTTGTCGACCTATCACTAGTTCGTACGTATATTATTCAAAACTAGAAAACAATAATATTCAAATCCTAATATTTAATTTGACTGTTTGTGTATATATTCCGTAGCCGCAATTTTACCTTGTAGATGTTTCAATAACTTTCAAATCTAACTATTCAAATTCAAACTCTATTCGAATTTGTGACCCTCGCGATCATTTTAAATTTTAATATATTTTACAGGACCGTGCGACCTTTCGTAGTTTAACTATTTATACATAGCGTTTTAATACTACGTAGTACCTACGTTTAGCTACATATTCCGTTTCAAGCTTACCGTATTTATTGAAATGGATAATGTGAACCACAACTTACTTTATTTGACTTTTAAACTGTCGATTGATTCATTTGTTTACATTTCTGGGAAAAATACAACAACAAAAATAGATCGTTGGAGATACACTCGGTTAAATAACAAATAACAATGCGTGGCAGTTTATATAAAAATATATCACACATCAATCAAGACTTAATCTGAATTATATAATTTCATATAAATTTAATATAAAACTATAAATATACTAATGACCTAGTGCACCACTGCACCAGTCACAGGTGTGTGTATCTAAGACCAATAAAATATATCTAATATATATATATACAAATAATTTTAATAAAATATACTAGAATTTATATTTTAATATTTTATGTATTTCAACATTATTTATAAGTTCGTGATATTGTCTTGACTATGGTATAATAAGATTAAAAAGTAATTCACGCCGTTTTAAAATAAATATTTTGTTTTACTTAAGACCTCGAGAGGTCCCCTAACCCACAGTGGCGTACCTAGGCCTTTCTTATTGGGAGGAATATATTTTCACTTCACACGCAATTATAAAATAAAAAATTACTTAAAAAAATAACATCACAACTACAATAATTGTATTAATAGACAGGAATTGGGCTGACTATTTTATACTTGTATAATATAATACTACGAACTTAACAACTGAATAAAATCATCGTAGCTCATAATTATGGACTGATGCTGATGCCCTAAAAAACTTTTAACAATTCTCTGATAAATTGTATGAGATCTAAGTACTTGAAAAGTTGAAAACGCTCATAAAACTAATAAATTAAAAAAATGTTAGGTAATTGATTTTTAAATTAATAGTTATAATTTATATTAGTACATCCGCATTTTTATTTAAGATAAAGTGCATTGAAACTAGTTTCAATCTAAAAAAAAAACAATATGAAATTTTTTCAGTATTTTTTGTAATTAATAACTTTTGTAGATAAAACTAAATTAAACTTAATGATTTTTAGATAATATTTATACCTTAAACATCTTAATGACTTGCATTTTTTCATTTAAATTTCACTAAATTGTTAAAAAAAAAAATAGTAAAAAATGCAATACAACTTTAATAAATGGTTTAAAAACTTCAAAAATAACCTTAAACATAAAAAAAAAATGATAATAATAATAGGTAGTTGCATAAATTTGTATGTTATTGAACACATTTTAAGCTAGAAAAGCATCGTTTTTGATGTTCCAAAATAAGATACAAAAGTCATGGCCTTACTCATAATACTCGACTGTTTTAACCAAAACTAACAAACCATTAAACTAAATTTATCATTTAAGAAATTAAAGGCATAATAAGTTACTAAATGTACATTTTAATGTTATATAGTTATTATTATTAAGTACATTGCTTATCCTAATTAATATATTATTATGTCTTAAATAATGTTATTATATTATCGTCTCACATTTACTATAGGCACCTACGAAATCTATCGATAAATTAAATTGAATTTGTTTTGGTTTCAGGTTGATGGTGGACACTGCAGGACAAAACAAAATTTCGAGAGGCTCTAAACTAGTCTAGACATCGCCAGTTCATGAAACAGAGGTTAAAATTGGAAACAAACATTCAAAATGGTTTCGACTGGAATTTTATTACTCTCAATGAAGATGCATTCATTTTTGAAAGTCGCTAAAAACACAATACAATATTGTCCGGAAAAATAACATAACTGAATCAAAACAATTTATTCCGATATGTTTAGTTCGGTTAAAATGGGAAAATGTTTTAATTAAAACACAGCTCAACGAGTAAAAGTTTGTTTCTCGTGGAAATTTGCTATATATAATAAGTATATATAAAATAAGTACTATGTATTTTTGTTTGGAAATATATTTTACTTTTTCGTTCAATTCTCGTTCGCCGGTTCTCTCTCGTTTTTGTTATTATTATTATTATTATTATTATTATTATGCTCGTTGTGTTTTGGAAATTGGACCTACGAGAGAAGTTTTTCTCATAATTCTTTTACTCCGTATAATATTCCCTCTCCTCCACTGTCTCCCTTCCCCTTTTTTTTTGCTTTATTATTAAAAAAAAAAAAATTAAAAGATTCGGAAAACCGTAGGTCGACTACGGCGGCGGCGGCGGTGTCGGCGTACCAATGGTGGTTGGACGCACGCGGGGTAACAAACGAACGAACGAAATAAAGAAGACTGCTGCTGCGTGATTAAAAACTGGCGGGAGTAGCCCTAAGCGAGGGGTCGATTTTCTTTTTAAGAGTTTTAATTGCTTCGGCCATCATTTCCCTGCAGGCTCCTCCATGCGCGGCGCTTTCTTATTTATTATTCGTTCTTTTTTGTTTTGCATTTCTCGATTTTTAGCCCCAGAACACAACGACTCGCTATATTTTATATACGTCCCTCCGGAATGCCGAAGGGAAACAAACAAAAAACTGAGTAAGGAAAAAAAATTTATATATAAATGAAATATATACGATCTAAAAATAATAATCATCTTGCTGCCCACGCAGATATACTTGGGAGGGAAATGTATTTTAGAAAACAATTTCAAACTCCTCTCACCAATCGATACAAGCAAATTATATTAAATATAGATAGACACACAATACCTACTACAGCATAATAAACGCTAATAAATTAATAATCAGTGTAGCAACATATTATAGCAGTATTTATCGAGTCATTTTCATTCGAGCCCGTTATATTCTACTTATATATATTATAAACGCATATATACAAAAGTATATCTTCACTTATGCATGTTCATTACGTGAGTATAACATATAGGCATATAGTAGGTATCTAAATAATACAAATAACCTACGTGATGTAAGTTAAATTAAAAAATAATTGTGACAAAATAATAAGTGTCATTCGTCTCCGGGAATAATCTGGAACGACTCCCAGAATAGGTGTCGGATACATTGAGTAATATATCAGTAGTACACGGAAACGTAGATAATTTCCGTTTTATATAAGACTATTGAAATGTATACACATTATCAAAATTTCAAATGCAATTATACAGACGGTTTTTTTTATCATTTAATTATTTTTAATATTTCTTTAATGATATTTTCCACATGGAAGACTCGTATTTTATACCTACGCGTATCGACACCTCTATTATTTCATCTGTATTCTTTGACTTTTGTATAAATGACGACTACACTATTATTTGTTTTAATTAATTATAAAATATTGACTCATTCCGAAGACATATATATTATATTCACATTTTCTCCACCATCAATAATTGATTTCAAAATGTTATTCTATTTTACAAACAATTTCTAAGGAAAATTTATCTCGTTCGACGATATTATATATAGCTATAGTTCTCTGCAGAATCCATAGCATCAAAACTTAAAACCATTATTGGTTAATTAATTATACTTATTTGTTACTAGTTTCTACCATAATCTATATTACTATGCAGAGGAATTCACCAAACATACTTAACCTATTTTTCAATAACGCAGTTGCCAATTAATAAACATTTAATTTTAAGAATTTTTAAATATTCTTAAAGACCATAATATGAATTCGCGAGATTTTTTTTTTGAAAATTTAAGGAATGTACTGTGGAAATACAAACTTCTATATTTTCCAAGTGAAACCCCCTCTTTTTTGCAGTAAATTATTAAGCGAATAATTTTTATGAATATATTTACATATCAAAATTCAAATTCAAATAAGTAGTTATAACTTATAATAGTTGTTTAACTTAATGTTATAAAGATATTATAACTTAAAAGCCCATAATAATGGGTTTGGAAGATATTAAGAATATAGCAATTAGAAATTTTTAGTAATTAATATTGATTTATCAATATTTAATATATAATTTGTTAAAATGGTCCAAATATAATAAATACTAGATCCATTATTACATTTACATATATCTGTTTTATATTTGTGTAAAAAAAATTGAATAGATTATTATTCTTAGAATAAACATTTTAATAACTGAAAAATTACTAGTTTTAATTTTAAATTATAGATATTATATTAAAATGTTAAAAATATTCACTAAATAATTTACAGTGAAAATTGAATTTTTTTTAAAAAATATGTTCTTTGAGTATATTTAAAATAATTAGAATTTGAATAAATTCATTATTAAATGAAAAAATGTAGGTGAGTAAATGCTTAGTGAATCACTCTACATACCCACTCCTATGTCAATTGCTGTACCGATATGTTGGACATCAATAGGTACATTACTTCTCTTTAACCTGTGATTATTATAAACATATAACCAGTTTTTAATTAACACATTTTAATAATTGTATACATTTTACTGTAAATAGGAGAAAAAATAAATATATATAATTTTTTATGAAAATAAGTTAAATTCTGTATGACGTTACTAATAATTTAAAAAAAAAATTTTTTGTACTACATACTATTAATGTCCTGATAATGTCCTGTGGAAATGAGGAGATATAAATTTCTGTTTTTAAATGAGAATCCCCGCCCTTTCTCCCGTTAACCATAAATATTTAGTGGATAATTTTTCTATTAATGTTGAAGTATCAGAATCGAAAATTGAATAAATAGTTTTTAAGCTATTTAACATTGTGTGCCTATAATTTAAGTATAAATTACTTAAGAAAATAGTTCCTCGATAATAGGTTTGGAAGATATGGGGACTATAAACACTATGGCCTATGGTCATTTAAAAATGTTAATAATTAATATCAATCAACATTTATAATTTGTTAATATGGTTAAAATATAATAAATATTAGGTAGATCGTATATCCAACATTATATCCATTTTATACTTTCGTAAAATCATTTCTAAGAACTATAATATATTATCTTAGTATTGGCATTTTACAAGCTGATAAATAACGCGTTCAATTTTTTTATTAAGTTGATATATCAAAATCTTTAAAAAAAATATCCACTTAATAGTTTACAGTAAAAAGAGAGGATCTCATTTAAAAACCAAAGTTTTTATCATTAAGGCCAGTCACTTGTTAAATAGAACAAAAACATTTAAAAATTACAAAAATCAGAATTTTAATAAATTCACGTTTTAAGGAAAAAATGAAGATGAGCATGCTCCGTGAATTACTCTGTATAATGTTGTTGGTTCACTGGCTTTTTAAATTATACGCTCTGTACTTAACATGACGGGTTAATAGCTAAAGGATTTATACATTTTAGTCGCTAGTGAATTTACGAAATCAGTGTTAAAAATGGTCCGATATATTAAAATAACGCTGTTGTTTTTATTACGTATCTTATTTATCACAATGTACTCGTACTTCGTAGTGTATGACTCGAGTTTTTCTTAACAATAAATATCTATCAAAAACTATACATATACGCACACATCTTAACGTAACCTGCATAGATTACTTATATAGCTATATAAACAAAATTGATGCTTCTTATCCACTTAGATACAATATAAAAGTCAAATGTTTATATTATAAAAAAATTATAAATATAATGTAAGTAGGGATTAAAGTTAAGGTAGTACATACACCGATAGCGTTGAGTTGATTCCCGGGTCATTATATAATATTTTCAATATTCAGTCAAATATTCAGCCTATTAGCCATAGGCGCAACTAGGGAGGGGCTATAGGGGGCTAAGCCCCCCAGTTTTTTTTCATGTGACTTAAATTTATTTTGTGTTAATATAGGTGATAACAAAGCAAAGAAATTTTTTTGGGGCTATAACCCCCCCAGAATTTTTACCTTAGTTGCGCCTATGATATTAGCGTAATCCAAGATACACCACGAGGTTGGCTGACAACTTCTCAAAAATGTTGTTCTAATTAGTTTTTTCATATTTTGAAAATCATTCAATTTTAATTTATCAATTATTTATTGTATTATATTATATTTATTATTTATTAAAAAATTACTAGCAAAAAAAATAGTAGGTAAAAATTTAAAACACATTGTTTTTAAAAACTGTTATCTTGTAATGAGAATATGAGATAACCGGTATACCATGACATCACTTCTATCAGAAAAATTTGTTTTTCTCGGTTTTTATATGGATTTTCCTCTTGCATTTAATATATGTTTACGACTGCACTTTTAACAGCTCATTCTATTGATATACAATAATAAGGAATCAACTCACACACACCTCTTCTTAAAGACTCGGGCGACTCGGAAATCAACTCGCTTACTGCGTTGCGGAGAAGGAGGTGAAAAAATATACATCAATAATAAATAAATAGTATTATATTTATTTTTAATTTTATAAGAATATTAAAAATGGTTTTTATCAATACCTACTATAAAATACAAATTATTGTTGTAATAAATTTACCTGAATTCATTCAATGCTTTTAGTTGATTTCCACATTTATATCACAATACATATTCAATGATGCCAGTCCATTTAAGAGGCACGGCGCCAAGGGGGGGGGCAATATGGGGCCATTCCTCCCCCCAGAAAACAGTTCAGCCCCCTTGCCAGCCTCCCCCCACTGAAAAATATGTACGATATAATAAAGTCATAAAACATTATCAATTGACTATTAAATTAAATTTATTATAAATTATAATAATTGAATTAATGAAGTTTGAACAAATGACATCTATGATTTTTTTTATTATAAATTAACCTACACTAGTATTGTCTAATAAGGAAAAAATTTACCTCAATTTCAATAATATGTTTTAAAATTTGTAAAATAAGAAAAAATATTTTATTTATTTATTATTACCTTTATTGAGTACCTACTAATTACTGGATGAAAATAAACAAACAATTTATCCCAAATCATTACATTATAGTTGAGTCAAATAAATTCATCGGTTCATTACGAAACACAATTACTTTAATTTATATTTTTGAAATGTAAGTAAAAAAAAACATAAATTCATTCACAAAGGTATGTATAATATTAAAGTAATAAAGAAATTATCATTTTTGTACATCGTTATTATTACAGTTGTTGAAGGTCTGTGATTAAAAATAATTGTCTTACATAGGTAAATGTACATAAAAAATATTTGATATAATTCTTAAAACATTTTTAACTATTCAAAAGTTTGTAGTGTTTGTTTGTACTATATAGCTAATAACTATATTATTTTATATTATATGATACAAAAATATTTATATTTTATTTAAATAAACTCAATGATTGTTAAAAA
Source organism: Schizaphis graminum (assembly GCA_020882235.1). Taxonomy (NCBI): domain Eukaryota; kingdom Metazoa; phylum Arthropoda; class Insecta; order Hemiptera; family Aphididae; genus Schizaphis; species Schizaphis graminum. The sequence goes on along the minus strand of CM037032.1, from coordinate 84,787,859 downwards.
AACTTAGCCTGTATAAAAAAAATATTTGCCTCACTGCCCCATCCGGAAAAATTCTAGTGCCGACAAACGTGGCGATCACACTATAATAGTGATGAACCATTTAACCATTATATTATGCATTATTATAAATAAGATTAAAAAAATATTTAATATAATTGATCAAAAATCAAAAACACAATTTACATTACCTATGTCAGCAATGGTGGTAAAATTAATTTTAAAAATTGTAAAAATGTAAATAAACAAAAAATTATATTGAAGTAGAAGCCAAATAATGCAGTAGGTACTAGGTAATAGGTATGTTCTAATTTTGAGTACCTATGTGGCTATGTGGTCAACTTGATCAAGTATATCAAATCATTAAAAAACTCGCAATATATATTTAATTAAGTTTATAGTAGGTAATACACATGAAATAGGTAAATTTAAAATCAACAATAAATCAGTACACACGAAAAATGATCCTGAGCTTAATACGGTCTATTTATTTATAGGTATTACCTACTGTAATTATAATCATTTTTAGAAACTCTATTCAATTTTACAAAAAACACCTCGTCAGATACAGAATAGTACCTATAAGGCTATAAATGCCACTTTATCAAGCAATTTTTCAATATGGAATAAATATTTGGGATGATGGCGATGATACAACTGAAAATGCAACCAAACCACTAGTTACAACAAAATAATGTACCTACCTAATGAAAGTTTGTCTGGGTGACTGGGTAAAACAAATTTTACGAAGTCAACAGTACTAATCTATAAAGAATTAAATATTGCCATTTAAATTGATTTCCAAAAAATCTGCAATATTATAGCTAATAAAATATGCAAACATTTGGTAGGTACCTATAATATTACCACAATAGAAACCAAGAGAAGACAGAGCATATAATGCCTCTGTAGTCTATAGTCTCTATACTAACATCTCGTTTGGTCGAAGATTTCTGGACTATTGTCTATTTAAGTCATATTTGTTACAATTCTATGAATAATGAATCAAAAGAATGTGTTACATATAAATGTACGAAAAAATTATAACCGATTGGCTGTTTACATTTGTGGCAAACTATAAGATATTAGTGATATGATACTAATTACTAATTATTATAAGATGTACAAATAAAAATAATTATAAACGTTATTTAATGTGGTTTTATGTTTTGTTTCTGGAATTGTACATTTTTATTTTATACCTTATTCTTTTTCACTTACATTAATTTTTTTTTATTTTATTTAAAATTGGAACATCTATGAGTAATAACTTGTTATTTAGATTTATCATTGTAACACTCGATCTTCAACACAAGCATAAACTTACAGAAGATGTAAATGTAAATATCAATCATGGAAATAATATTTAATTTATTAGGTATTTGGTTCAAATTTTATGATTTAATGAAAAAAATATTTATATTTCTAACAATTACCCAGAGTTTAATTTTTATAATATAATATATTGTCAAGTTTTTATAATCTAGCTGCAGAACAGTATGAAATACAAAAAATAGCCTACAATTTAAATTTTTACGAAATGTAATTTATTATTATGTACATAAATTAATATAATATAAATAAGTCTGTTTTTTTTTTTTTTTTTTTTTGAGAAATAAAACATGAAGAGTTAACTGGCCACTTCTTCCTTACACTTATAAATCCAATATGCACATATGTTATTGTCTTATTAAAAAAATTATTACTATCATTTTATATGTACAATGAATAGACTGGCGTTACATTAGATAAAATTATAAATCCTAAAAAAATTAATTATTCAATATAATTACTTCTTTTTAGATATTTTTGAATTTAATACTGTTATTAGTATTTAATATTCATTACTAATCAATCTTTTATAGGTATTTTTTTGTTTTTTGTAGTACAGTACATCATAACCATACATATTAAGAATTGGTAAAATGTAATGACATTTCATAAGAAAAACCAATAGGAAATAATAAAGGTTCACAAATGCTGATTTATATGCTGACAACATTAGTAAAATTGCAATATTGTTTAACCAAGTACTCATCAGTTATTCTGATGTAATTGCTGTATGTTCATAAATTTAATAATATTCACAGGCATTAGGGAAATATTTTTTCAAATTATAGCACATACTCTATTTAAGCTAAGAACCACTCATTGACGCAGACAGGGACCACCTACAGTTTTAACTATCTGCAAATAATATTGCCATGCCATACACAAAAGTCAGCTACCATGTACATTTTGAAAATAGTAAGGATTAAACTCATTATGCACAATTTAAAAAGAAAACAAATTTATCAAACATAAGATACAATAAAAATTGAAGATATATTATATCAAAACATATTGTAGTAACATTAACGAGCACTGACAGACACTTGCCAAACTCTAATGTTATTGTCTGAGTATCCAGCAAACAATGTTTGTCCATCAGTAGACCATGCAAGTGATAGACATCTGGGTGGTTCGGTGTTGCTGTTTTGTGATTGAGATACAACTTCTGGACGAAGTTCTTCAACCATTTCTTTGCTTTCCAAATCCTAAATAAAAAATATTACACATAATTACACACAATAACAACATAAAAGTAATAAAAACAAACTGACATTTTAATAATAAAAAAATATAAACAAAAATCACGATACATACCCAAATTTTGATTGATGGTCCGAATGCAGCACACAACCAGTAACGGTTAGGGCTGAAGCACAGAGCTTCAATGATGTCATTATGGTCAAGAGTGTGCAAATGTTTGCCGTCATTAAGATCCCACAACATAGCTTTGCAATCCTAAAAAATTAATTTTATTAAAATACAATTTTTTTATATTTGCTTTACCAAGAATTTATTTTATTACCTTTCCTCCTGAAGCACACAGAGAACCATCAGGTGAAACAGTAACGGTGTTAAGGTATCCAGTGTGTCCATAATGGTTGGTCTTAATGCGACAGTTAGTCAAATTCCATACCTTAACAACCTTGTCCCAACCAGCGCTCACAATGATTGGATTGTGGATATTAGGAGAGAACCGTACACAAGATACCCAATCGCTGTGACCATCATCCTAAAACAAAATATAAAATTCATAAATTAATTTATTATAAAAATATTTTTAAAAAAAATTTTCGTTTTTTATTTACAATATTGAAACTATATGAGTTGATTTTCAGTCCAGAAAGAAGGAAATCAAATTTGGGTCATTCAACAAAAAATAATATTGAAATAAAATGCTGCTGTTAAATGGTTAATAAAAAGCAATGCTGAACAAGGCAACTATGTAAAGTTAATATGTTGAAATATTATCTATACACCAAATCAGGAAACCAATATTATTATCCAGATGTGTTACACTAAATGTTATCATTCGGCAACTAAATTTAACACGGATACATTTTTTAAGGGCAACTAAGTGCCCGTGTATAGCTAGTATATAATATATATTTAAAAAAATATTAAAAAATTAGTAATATCAAAATACCAAGTAATAAAAAAATCTACCTAATTGTTGTAGTTGTTTGGGTATAAGGTAGCAAGGTAATCTGTACCTCAAGCAGTTATGCTTACTATGACAAATTAACAAGAGGTAAAAATCATGTTAGGTATTCTATCTGGTGTTCTATACTTCATTAAAATACACTACAGTTTGAAATTAATGCAAACATCAAGAAAGCCGAGAATAATGTCTAATATCAACAAAAATATACACAGTAATAATAAATATACAATCATTTTGTAATAAAATATCTTAATAAACATTTGCAAAAGAGGCCATTACCTCAGCAAATGTAATTCAATATCAAGTATTCTCAATGTCCAACATCAAACATAATTTAAAAAAGTCCATAACATTTGGCAAAACAAATGGGAAGTATCTAACACCAAATTGAACAAAATTAAAAATTATATCTATCTATGGTCCAATATCACATTTACAAGTAAAAGAAATAACCATAAATTAGCTCAGAATAGGCTACAACAGATTAACATGATTTTTTGATGAAGACCCATCTATATGTGACCAACATGTAATTACCCTCCATTGATCTAACACATTTTTACTGAATGTAGGAAGTACCAACGACAACATCTGAAGTACAATCTAAAGGTGCGTCCCCACTGGCGTGCGGCTTCCCGATGGTTATCCGTAAACATCAAAGAAAGCCGATGCAGTGGAGATGCACCTTAACAATCTAGTTGAAAATTTAACACCAGCATCATCAATTTTCTCAAATTTCTTAAGGATACCGAACTTCACGCTAAAATTTAGCAATTAATCTACATAAATGTTTTAAAAAAGCATAAAAACATAATTATTATTTGAGTTTAAATTATTCTCCTTTTTATGTTATAACCTAGAGTAGGGGTATCAATTAATATTTTTGAAGGGCCACATTAGGGACCTGAAAATTTTTGACGGGCCATCAAAATTCTAAATACATATTTACATTATTTAAAAACCAATAATATTTAACAAAAATAATAATTTACAACAATACACATATAATGTTATCGTAATATGTGTTATTTATTATTTGTTTGCGGGCCAGCATTTAGTGACTCATGACCTAGAGCAATAATTTATATTCTAATGTAATAACTATGTTAAATTTCTTGTAGCCAATAGCCCGTCACCAAGACATTAACTACCAATAAAAAAACCGTATCTAGATGTAACAAATGTTTAAATAGCACACTTTAAGTATATTTCTTACCTGAATAGTGTATTTGCACTCAGCCAAAGTATTCCACAACTTGATAGTTTTATCCCGACTTCCAGAAACAATTTGACGATTGTCAGCAGAGAAGGCAACGCTCAATACGTCCTGCACAAAAAAAAAAATAGGTTAACTGATATGCAAATCAATGTGACCAAATTGAACATTCCGCGAAGCATTTACCGACATGTGTAAATACTTACCAAGCAGTAAGGCTTCTATATATAATTAAAAAAAAAAAAGTAAAAAAAAAGCTTGAGACAAATTGAACCTTGGTGTGGTCTTCGAAACGACGAGTGGTACGTCCAGCAGCCAAATCCCACAGACGGAGAGTCTTGTCCCAGGAACCGGAAAGAGCGTAGTTACCATCTGATGAGAGGACAACATCGCTGACGAAGTGCGAATGACCGTACAAACGTTTCTTGGGGATACCGTAGTTAAGTTCGTCACGTGTCAGGTCCCAAACGATCAGGGTCTTGTCTGTGGAAAAATAAGTAAATAGTAATAGATGAGTAACCAGATAACAATTAAATGGCTTTAAAAGTTCGGTGCCGTTGGCCGTCGCAACAATACAACCGCTAATCCTAAACGCAATCGAGGGTAGTCCACGACGATGGCAGCCGTACACACAGGGAAATCCAAATTCATTGAAAACTGTGTGTAAGACACAGCCACTGCGCGATAGTGATGAACGACAGTAAGCCGCTAAAGGCTATACGTTTGGCACATGCAACACTTACCTCGTGAACAAGACAGGATCATGTCGGTATGGATCGGGTTGGTGGCGATTTGCGTTACCCAACCATTGTGCCCACGAAGGGTACCACGGAGTTGCATTGTTTCAGTCATTGCGAACGGTTTGGATCGAATCTGTTATACCTGTAAATAGCAATCAAATAAAAACGAGAAAACCGGAGGAGTTCACGTGTTCAGTTCGGGGCCATAGGAAAAAGAGATGTGTTCACAGAATGCGGACGCGGATCGGCTCCCATTCCCGTTTGGGGTTAGGTTACCACAGTTACCAGGCGTATGTAACGCTAACCGCGGTACTACGGTAGTAATACAAAATGACACAACAATGTCTATTCATCGTAATTATTATAAAAAAATATATATTCTTAAAAAAAACTAAAGACTATATGAATGGATGTTAATTTTGCTGCCGAAAAATAATATAAATATAATATAATAATAATAATATTATATCAACTTTTAGTATTAAATTCATAATAACACATAAGATAGTTAAACGTATGCGCGACCACACTGATCCACAAACACGGCCATAAAATGACCGCACATTTCAAATCATCATATTTATTAGTATAATTAAAAGATTATTATACATATTATATTAAACTATTTAAACTAATCGAAATTCGTATCAAATACATTGATATTAAAATTTAAATAATATACTTACACACGTAATACGTTTTACACTGGACCTTAAAAAAATATTTTCGAATAAAAAAAATATATAATATAATATAAAATATAAAAAACAACTAATAAATAAGTTGTTTCAAAATAAAAATTGAACAATTTTAGTTTTGGTTTAATATTTTGATAAGTAATAAAAAAATTTAATTAAATAAATTCTTGTGTTATACCTAACTAATATTAACATATTAATACTAGTGGAAACTTAAAAATACAGAGCTAATATTATTAATATGTTACTCTGAAAAATGATGATACATTATGGTTTCAATTTTTTTTTTATCTATCATTGTTATTTTGAAAAATTGCTTTCATCTTCTAATAAATATTTAAATTAAATTCAGATATTTTAACTTTATTGCCTTGCTTATTGTTACCTTCTCTAGTATGCAGCATGTTAGTATTACAATATATATGTTTTAAATCTAGCTTTTAAAGATGATTTAAATGAAATCGCATAGGTATACCTAGTGTATCTATAGTACCTAGTACCTACAACCAAATTTAAAGGAAAATTTGAGGTATGGAACATTAAACAAAAGACAGTAAAAACAACGCTAAATAATCTCTGTCAGACAAAGTGTATTTAATGATATACGAATTAAAGTCATTTATTTTACTTTAAGCATTACGGTAAGTAAAATTTTCACCGAAAATATTAGTTTTTTTGTATAATATATTAATATGTAGGTATATTTATACTATTATACTACATATTACATATAGTATAGGTATTATAATTGGTATAAATCTACTTTAGCACCCCCTCGAAATTTTGGTTTTTTTTTTCGGAAACCTTTGTATTTTAACGTAATAAAAATGATGGTGCAAAAAGTTTTTTTCGGAAATTATTAGTTTTAAAGTTATAGCCACGTTAAGTTCACTATTTTCAGTATTCTGCGCATGCGCAAAACACGATTTTCGATGTTTTGCGTACGCATAGTGGCGATATAATATTATAAAATACAGGTTAAATAATAATATAATATGTAATAATACCTGTCTTAGCACTCGTACTGGAACAAAATTACCTTACCGGCGACCTTATTTTTTCAAATTTTTTTTAAATAGGTAATTTGTTTTTGGAACAATTACAGTTTAGCTCCCAAGTGATTTCTTTTATTTTTTTTTATTGAAACATATGTATTTCAACGAGTTAAGAACGATGGTGCGAAAAAATTGCGCAAATCACAAATTACACATATCAGCTGTCAAACCAGTGATTTAATAAAAATATATTCTACTGGGAATTTATAATAATATACAATATAATATTATAATTTATATATTTTGATATTATTTATAGGCATAAGTCTAGTTCATAGAAAAGAATACCTACTTCAACGAGTTTAAAATGAAGGTGTAAAAATAAATTTGCGGAAATCATTAGTTTTTTGAAGTTATAGATTTACGAAGTTCACGATTTTTTGTGTTTTACTCATGCGCGTGACGGGATATTTTTAGATTTGCGGAGTAGAGCGACGGCACCGAGGAACGCAGCGAAGAGGGCCGCAAAACGTGCTATCACTAGTATCACTGTACATATTATACGACATAACTTACCCTGTGAATTGTGATCTACTTGAGGTGGTGTTGCATAGCAAGTCGAGGGATATTTTCGATTTGCGGAGCGTAGCGACGGCGCCGAGGAGCGTAGCCGACGAGTGCCGCTAACAAGGCATAACTACCCATACTATACGACATAACTTACCCTGTGATCTACTTGAGGTTGTGTTGCATAGTAAGTCAAGGGATATTTTTTTGTTTTTTTTTTATATATACACTGAAAACTATATTATATTATAAGGATATATAAACGACTGGAGCCGGTAGACGAAAGGAGCCACTATACTTGATAATTTTGTTATTTAACTGTTGGCTCTGTTTTTACCTTGAAATTTAACTTAAAAATTTAATTTACAACTTTCAAAATAATGATTTGCGCAATTTTTTCGCACCATCGTTCTTAACTCGTTGAAATACATATGTTTCAATAAAAAAAAAGTCTAAATTCTTTGAAAATTTAACTGTGTATGGAGAACGCTAATATAAACATTTGGTGAAAATTTCAAGTGTTTACATCGATTAGTTTTTGAGTTATAGCAAAATAAAAAATTCGATTTTTTTGAAAACTGTTGGAAAATGTTTACTTTTCACCTCTATAATGCACCAAGGATATCCACTTTGCCATCGGAAACCACCCCCAAAGTTTGAAATTGAAGCATTATTTCGACTAGTTATGCTGTACACAGACACAAAAACAAAAAAAAAAAAGCGGGTAAGTGAGTATCGCTCTGCTGTACATTAGGTGGTGGGATGGACCTCGGACTAGGGAAGGTTAAATTTGAATGCAATGATAGGTATCATTGTATACGAAAAACGATTCTGAACGGAGATGATTTGTCAGTCTAGGATATATTATGAAAAAATCGAAAAAAATTTATTAGTTAAACGTTATTTTACACGTGTATTTTTGATTTCAAATTAAAATTTAAACTTTAAACACACGTAACATTTTTTAAATTGAACAATCCTCAAACTTTTTTATAATTATTCTAAACTTAACTTATGGACAGCATAGTATTAAATTTTCAATTCTTAGCTTTTGATAGAAAAATATTTATAAATTTTTAACTACCAAATAGTGAAAAATATTCATGATTTTGACGAATTTTTGTCAATATTTGAACTTCAAATGCTAATAAAAAAAAATTGTGGCTATGTATTTTTATAATTTTTGAATGAGAGTTAGAACAAGTTATGTGGACCCTTCTATTAAATTTTCAAGTAATTTGTCCCAGCTACATTTTTTTTATCAACATTTATAAAAAAAAAATAAAAAAAAATTGAAAATGTCAATTGTCTATAAATAGCTCAAAAAAAGTCAAAATATTTTGAAAATCAAATCATGTAAAGAAAATGGCAATCTAAATAACTGGTAAAATTTTCAAGTGTTTATGACTTATACTGTTTGAATAACAACAAATATCAAATATCGTTTGAGGCTAAACCGTTATTTAACGCGGTTTTGTAAAAATTTAAATTTCAAACACTCATAAAAATTTTTTGTCTGAATCCGGTCGAGTTTTTTTTACAGATAATTGAAAAAAAATGTATGGAGAACCTTGTACCAAATTTTCAAAACTTAGTTATAAAAGAAAAAAATTTTACGATTTTTCAACCACAAAATTACTTGCAAATTTTCGCAATTTTGACATATTTCGTATAAATTCGAACTTTTAGCACTTATAAAAAAAAATTGTGACTAACGATTTCGGATTTTTTTTTATCACTTTAAGAACAACTAATAAGAAACCTTGTATTAAATTTTCAAGATTTTCTGGCCGTCCAAAAAAATTTTATCGTTATTTTAAAAAAAAATACTAAAAAAAATTAAAAATTTCAATTGTCTATAAATAGCTCAAAAAAAGTCAAAATATTTTGAAAATCAAATCATGTAAAGAAAATGGCAATCTAAATAACTGGTAAAATTTTCAAGTGTTTATGACTTATACTGTTTGAATAACAACAAATATCAAATATCGTTTGAGGCTAAACCGTTATTTAACGCGGTTTTGTAAAAATTTAAATTTCAAACACTCATAAAAATTTTTTGTCTGAATCCGGTCGAGTTTTTTTTACAGATAATTGAAAAAAAATGTATGGAGAACCTTGTACCAAATTTTCAAAACTTAGTTATAAAAGAAAAAAATTTTACGATTTTTCAACCACAAAATTACTTGCAAATTTTCGCAATTTTGACATATTTCGTATAAATTCGAACTTTTAGCACTTATAAAAAAAAATTGTGACTAACGATTTCGGATTTTTTTTTATCACTTTAAGAACAACTAATAAGAAACCTTGTATTAAATTTTCAAGATTTTCTGGCCGTCCAAAAAAATTTTATCGTTATTTTAAAAAAAAATACTAAAAAAAATTAAAAATTTCAATTGTCTATAAATAGCTCAAAAAAAGTCAAAATTCTTTGAAAATTTAACTGTGTATGGAGAACGCTAATGTTAACATTTGATAAAAATTTCAAGTGTTTACATTGATTAGTTTTTGAGTTATAGCAAAATAAAAAATTCGATTTTGTCGAAAACCGGTTATGCGTAAAAATTCCTGTTTTTCTGTCATTTTTTTTATGTTTTTCTCGATTTTTTTGAAAACTGTTGGAAAATGTTTACTTTTCACCTCTATAATGCACCAAGGATATCCACTTTGCCATCGGAAACCACCCCCAAAGTTTGAAATTGAAGCATTATTTCGACTAGTTATGCTGTACACAGACACAAAAAAAAAAAAAAAACAAAAAAAAAAAAAAAAAAAAAAAAACACACATCATTGTAAAATCAATACATTCATCACTCCGTTCAGAATCTAAAATAAAAGAAATCACTTGGGAGCTAAACTGTAATTGTTCCAAAAACAAATTACCTATTTAAAAAAAATTTGAAAAAATAAGGTCGCCGGTAAGGTAGTTTTGTTCCAGTACGAGTGCTACGACACATATTATTACGTATTATATTATTATTTAACCTGTATTTTGTAATATTATATCGCCACTATACGTGCGCAAAACATCGAAAATCGTGTTTTGCACATGCGCAGAATACCGAAAATCGTGAACTTAACGTGGCTATAACTTTAAAACTAATGATTTCCGAAAAAAACTTTTTGCACCATCATTTTTATAACGTTAAAATACATAGGTTTCCGAAAAAAAAACCAAAATTTCGAGGGGGTGCTAAAGTAGATTTGTTCCATAATAATAATTTAAAAATTGTATTATTATTTTTATTTTATTATTTTATATTGAATATATTATAATGATATTATAAACATTCTGAGAAAAATTCAAGTATCTACAGTAATTTGTTTTCGAGTAACAACAAAAAAATATCGATTTTGTTGAAAATTACGTAATTATTATTTCTCCTAATTATAAACAAAAATACTGGTAATTTTTTTTTTTGACTACTCTTCCCCTTCCAAGTACCAACTAGATCCAATTAGATACCAAAAAAATTCCATTTTTAAAAATTGAAACATTTTATCAATAAATTATTGTGACAAACAGATCATCGTAAAATCAATATATTCATCACTCTGCTCAGAATCTTAAATGCATGTAAACATTAAAATATGAAATATATAATTAGTTGAGATAATTGTTATTTTAAACGACTTAAAATGTTGTAAAAAATATTTTCAAAAGAACCAAGTCTGAAACAATGAGTTTATTTTAAATAGATAACCTGCTTAATGAATAATGGCACGGTCATAATGTGATATTCTAATGAATCTAATGATCATTATAATTTATCTCGGAGTCTCAATTCTTGTATGCACCAAAAATAAATCTTCAAGCTATTGGATTTGCCAGTAATATAATATTACTTTATACCAGTAGTTTTCAACTTTTTTAACCATGTGGCACACTTAATTTCCTAAAAAATTTTCGCGACACACCAATCCATATAATATATGAAGCATATTTTATATATATACCTATATATACAAATAAATACATACTAATAAAACTATAAACAGATTTTTCACCGCACACTTCAATAGCGCTCACGGCACACCGGTTGAAAATCACTGCTCTATAACCTACTTTTAAGGGGTTTGAGATAGGCAAATTTAATCAAACTTCGAAAATTATCATAATTTATATTATAGGTAATATATATTTAATATAATAATAAAAAAATCAATTGCTTCAAAAATATATCACAATTACGTAAAATACACGTTAATATTTTTATGATAATTAGTCTAATTTAGTAATAAAATAAAAATGCAAAATAAATATATATATCAGTATTTAAATTTTAAAATCATAGATATAAATTTTTTAATAGATTTTTGTTTTTTCTTGTATTCTTACTTGTCAGTACAATTATACAAGCAATAAAAATAATAATAATAAGGTGGGAAAGTGGGCACTGCTCTATTACTCCGTTTTTGTGTGCAGCAGCAAATTAAAAAAGAAAACTTATGTTTACTAGTTATAACCCTTAAAATATGTTTGTCTAGATATGCTAAAAAAATGGTAGTGTGTAATAGCAAAATTTACAAAAACATGGACTGCGCTTTGCTGTAGAATGGATCGCTGTTATGATTTTGCTAAATGTGAATTCAATTGTATATCATTGTAGAAGAAAAACGATTCTTAGCGAAGACTGCGTAGAAAATGATAAAATAAACACAAAAAAAAAATGTTGAATGTTTCTAAAGTAATTCGTTTTTAATTCATGACAACAAAAATTGGTTTACTGTAAAAATTCCCTTTTTTCCTTTATATTTTCAATTATTAAGAAAACTATTGAACATTTTTATACTTTTGACCCTTTATAAAGTATCAACTAGATACTATTTGCTAGCAGAAACTAACCTTCAAAATTTAAGCATAATTATTATTACTGTTCCAAAAATCGATAGGTACAGACAAAACAACAACACTAACATCATAATAAAATCACTTTATTTATTCGCTCCACTCAGAATCTAGAACAAGCTTCGCCATTTAATGAGGATCGATTGTACCTAAATTGTCATTGAGTCACTATATAAACATATATATTATATACTATTTAAATTGGTTTTGTTGAGATAGCTGTCTAGTAAATATTTGTTTTATGTTTATTTTAAAACAAATGTAATGTGGACAAAGGACAAATATGATTTTATAACAAATAAGCGGAAAACATTTTAAAATTTAATTATCAAGAAAATCGATATAAAAAAAAGTAGGTATTTGTTAAATATTTAGATATTTATGCCGAAATAGTAGGTATAAATAAAGTAAACATAATATCCGTAGTCAAACCAATTATATATTTTCTTTTAAAACAATTATATGACCAACGCCGCAGTCCACAGTAACTATTACACAAGATCTTACATCTGACATCTCTAATTCTAAAATAATATAATGAATTTGAACCACCATAAGAACACGTTCATGGATGCGCCTATAATCGTGCAGACATGATACCTACATAATATATGAGTAAAGGTAAAAACTATTGATAAAAAATTCAAATCATGATGGATTTTGTTCGTTATGTGCTACATGAATAAGTTAAAATTTTCAGTATGGCGTAGCTTTACAAGACACTTATAATAATTATGCAATTAAAAAAATACTTACAGACACCATAATGAGATATTTAGGAATTGGTTGTTCTATTAAACAGTTTCATCTGTTAAAATCAAACAAAATACTAAATAGTAAACCACGAGTAAAATATTCCTATAAAATCATAATTCTTAATACTAGGGGTCAAATAGAATAAATATTTTTTTTGTAGTTTAGTTTAATGATTAAATGGAAGTCTGCAAACAAAGGACAAACCATGATTTACCAAAAATCACATCACAGAAATATTAACTACGAAGTTGATAAAAATGGATGCAGCGAGTAGGTGAAACACACGAAATAGATACAAAACTAAACAAAACAGGAGAAATAATACTACAAAGTTTGACAATTGATAACAATTCGTAAATGACATCATAAGGTCGCCATCGACTTCATAGAGTATTTTTTAGCCAGGGTCAGAGGTAAAATTGTCTGGACAATTTTAATAAATATACCATGACCATAACATGGACAAAAAATAGAGGCTTCAGTAACCCGTTTTAATATTGAAATTGCACCCCTGATGAATACATAAACCGTACATTATATACATACAAATAATTTCTTAAGTTATTAAAAATTGAACACAAACTATTGTGTAGGGACTAAGGATGGAATACTACTGTATGGTTACACTATAACCGACCTGTATAAAATAATATTAATACCTTACTTCAATACTATAAATTAATACAGTTAATATAGTAAGTTACAATAAGCATATTGGTGTATGTATGTGTTGCACACGTTATAATATAAAAAACATGTTATCAAAATCAACCATAACATACGCGCGTGTAACTAATTTTACGCCGTAACGATTAGATAAGAATATAGGCGAAACGTGATTTACTTACTAGTTGACAAAGAGAGACGCGCATGCGAAAAAAAAACAAATATATACTTACCGTTCTGCTCCACGACGATGGATCGTTGCAAAATGTTTGGCGCCGTCACCCGTAGAAATTATTGGAGTGATAAATATAAAATCTTAATGTCTTGTAGTATGGTGTACCCACACAGCGCACCGGTAATGAGAATTAGTATTATACCTAATATTATTTTTACAAGTCTTTCATATTATGAGCAAATTAATGAATTTTATTAATATAGGTATCGTATTATTGTTAATGCGTTTATTCTACGTCAATATTTCATCCTCCAATGATAATGGTTCATACTCAGAATTTTATTTTATTTTATTATAATAATTATCATCCATCATTTTTCTAGTTTAAAATTCTATTGATGCGTCACACATATATTGTCATGTACAATAATATATAGTCTTTTCTCAAGCAATTCTGAGTGTTTGTTACACATAAACCAACTATTTGTTATACAGCTTCATATTCTTAATACTTTTTAAACACAGCTAGATAGGTGCCATTATATATTTTTGGTCACATTAAGAACTAATATTTTAATGTATATTGTAATATTATAACAAATGTGAATCTTAAATAAATATACCTAATACCTAACCTTATATAACCACTTACTTAATTTTTAATTTGGATTAAACGTATTTATATTAATAAAAATAAAAATGTGGCAATAATAAAATTTAAATGGAATGTGTATATTTTGTTTATAAGTACTATACAACATAATTAAAATGTTTTAACAAGTGTTATCATTCATACTTATTAAGTCATAACTATATCAACGAAGAAGCATACTTCTCTCTTAGGTTTGTATAGTTTACGTCATCTTAACATAATCTATAATACAAGACAGATAAATTTTTTAATAATTCTCATTTTTAAAGTGAATAAATTTTGATATTTTGATCATTTCTAGATTATCAACAAATATGTCCAGTGTCTTACAATTCAGCAAAAAAAAAAAAAACAAATTATATTAATGCTACATTGCTACTATTAACAACTACAACATAATAACTTTTAAGATCATAATTTTTATTTCCCTAAGCATTATTAGTATTTAAGTTGTATACAACTTTTGAAAATGGCACCTAAATGATTGTTAAATTAATAATTAGAAGTGATAAACATTTATGACGTGTATATTGCAAATGACTGGATTAATAATTGATTGTCAAAAATGAATTATTTTTATTTAATACACGGTAATTAAAATTTAATGAAAAAATAGTATTTCATATTTTAATGTATAATTTATGGAAGATTATTTTGGAAACAAATGGATAAAATTCCAACTTACATAAAATAATTTTCTAGAGTATTTCAAAAGAAATATAATTTTGCCTGATAATATTAAAATACAATAAAATTCTAACTAATGTGTACAATCAAATAATAATAAATAACTACATGAAAATTTCAACACAATGTCCAGTGCATTTCCACAATATTACAATTTACACTTGAAATCAAAATTTTTCAAATAATACTAAACATCAAATATCAAAACAAGAAAGTTACAGGTAGAAATTTTAACTAATAATTTATATGATAAGGTATTTTATTTTAAATAAAAACTATTTAAGGTATACATACCAAATTTCAAATATTTTGAGATTTACACTTACCACCTCCCAAAATTAGATTGGAGGAAATTTGCCATGTATAATTAATAATTCTAAACTGTGAACCATTATACTTTATGGCAAATAATGATACAAGAAAAATCTATGTCTTCATTAGATTAAACATAAAATTAAAGTACAAATTAAATAATTATGATTTTGTTAAAAATCCTTTAGTTATTATTCATTAAGATTAAAAGTTAAGTTTTATATGGTTTGTAATTTAAATTACTATCTTAGAATATACATATTTTATAAAAAAATATTATGAAATTCTTTCTATGTCAGAGTCCATATACTTGATGCAACTTTGTTTAGATTATTAATTCCATAATAATATTCTTTCAATCTGGAATCATTTTTGAGGTGCTGGATGTTATATTGGTTCTATAATGGACATAGAATATAAATTCTGTCCAAAACAAGGTAAAAAGTCACCAAGATAAAATGTTATACTATAATTTATGAATTTGGAAATATACAAATTGAAGAAGACCTGATGGCCTCATAAATTAATTATTATGACAGGGAAAAATATATTGGAAATTAAAAAATACTGACAACCCATTATAAGCTGTTTAAATGCTAACCAATTTCGGATTTAGCAATGGATATAATAATTAATGTAATAAATAAATTTAAAAAAAATAATAATAATAATAATAATAATAAAATAAATTAAGAACAAACAGAAATGGTTTGATTAAAATAAAAAGTCTATTGATTAATTATACCCGAGTGTTAAATCCGAATCTCGATTGCTCACAAAGACAAGAAAAAAAAAGATTAACTCATCCTACTATACAACTCAAAATTTTTCATTATCTATACTTACACATTTTGTTATAATTATAATTTTTACAACATGATCTCTAATCTATGTGTAAAGTACAAATTAATTACTTCCAAATTTAAAATATAAATATTTTAAAATTGTAATATTTGCTTATTATTTTCATTTTTTTACTTAACTTATAAACAACAGGAAAAATGATTACAATCATGTTAAAAACTACACGTATATATATATATTTTTTTTTTTTTTATGACGTTAGATTAGAATGTAAATATTTTTAATTATTCTATAAAATTATTTGTTAGGAATACAGATGTAAAACGTTTCCTCCAATAATATGTCAAAAAAAAAAAAAAAAAAAAAAATGCCACAGCATTTAAAAAACAATTGTATAATATATATAACTGAAATAATTTTTGATTTTTTTCCTTTAAAGATATTTATTAATCCTGTCCGTTTACTTGAAAGTATAAATAAAAAATAATAAAAATGCCAGCGTAAAAAAAGAACAAAAATACAGTTTAACTTTTGCTCTTAATTAGTTTTCTTACATTATCATTAAAATTGTATTACTTAGATAAGACTTGGCGATATATATATATATATTTATATTAATATGTAAAATTATATAAATATTTATTATTTAATCATACCGTAAAGTAGGCTGATACCAGACACAGTTGGTGTTGTTAGCTTATAAGAAATAATCTGGTGTCCTACGGGTGACGTGTGGTTCGCCGCGTCGTGGTGCTGGATCGAATTGCAAACTAAAAACAGTGTATGAATAATAAATAATGCTGAATTTATAAATTTTTGAATTTTAAATATTAATGGTACACTCACAATGAGTATTTTAAGCCGTCGTCTAGTTCCATAATAGCTGCTTGGTTACCACACCGATAACAATAGTTAGGGGCCGAAAATATTGTCACTACATTACGATCATGACACCTACCAACAAACAATTATGATTAATATAATTTTAAAAAATGTATGCAATTCATACACATACCAATTATAACCTTCCATCACAAGTTGATGCGCTCTGGAAACAAGTGTCAGACCATTCGAATGATTGAATGTTTCTGAAATATCTTGACCGAATGTATAACCGGCCCCTCTAGGTGATATACCCCAACCAATACGATCATCAGGGTCTGACCATAGTAGATCACACATGGGACCCTACACATTCAATAAATAAATTAAAACCACGATTCACAAAAATTAATTAAATATATTACTTCATGAGGGACTTCTTGCATACGATCTAATGCTCTAATATGATCTAGCGTGTCAATGGATGGAGACAGCCCACCGTGAAGACAGAAAATCTGTTCATCAACAAGTGCAGTCAATGGGAGATAGTCAAACAGGTCAGTGAAAAACTTCCATACATTCGCATTGCCGTACTTTCGTAAGCATTCGTCATAGAAGCCATACACTTGTGTAATCTGTCGACTCTCATGATTACCTCTAAGAATTGTTATTCTTTCACGGTATCGTACCTTAATGTATTTAATACACAAAATAAAAATTCCATTGATAAAAAATAATACTGGTAATTTAACTTACCTTTAATGCAACCAATAATGTAACAGTTTCAACAGAATAATAGCCACGATCAACATAATCTCCCATAAACAGGTAATTTGTATCTGGGGATTTTCCACCTATTCGAAACAGTTCCATTAGGTCGTGGAACTGTCCGTGCACATCCCCGCATACTGTCACCGGACATTTTACTTCTTGTACATTGGACTCTTTAGTCAAAATTTCTTTTGCCTAAAATAAATTTAAAAATCTCAATGACAATAATAAGTTTGTTATTTGCAAAAATTATGAACTAAATAAATATTATGGAAGGTTATGTATTTAGTTTCTGGTTATGCTATTTATAAATAATGATTGCTCTTGGATTGTATTCAAATCTTTGTTATTATTTATAAGTAGTAGTGACTATTTTTGTAAGGGGTGAATAAAAATACAGCCACTACATAAACTATATTTAGCAGGAAAATAATTAATTTTTAATGAACATTCTAAATATTTATAAAATAAAAATTAACGTAACCTCTATATAATGGACACTCATAAATCGAAGGAAAAAAAGTACAGTAAATATATATCTCATGCAATATAAAATGTCAGTTATTGAAACGTTTCCACAAATAAAGGTCTTGTTGTTAAGTAATTTAAGGTTGTGTACGCTTATATTTATACATAAATTACGCCCAATATTAAGATAAATGCCACACCTTAAAATTAACAATAAATATAATAAATACATTAATGGAATTTATTGATTTTTTTGATAATTTATTTAAGTGACTACCTATAGTTTCTATAAGTACCATCAAAATAATGAAAAAAAATTAATGGGTTTTCAGAAATTCACACATGAAATTTAAATTAATATAACTAAAAAATATATTCAGTTTTTGAAAAATAAATGAAAATTACAATTTATTAAAATACATTTTCATAAAGATTAACTTAAAAAAATCCCAACTTCTTATTTCAAAGTATATAAAATTTAATTTACATGAAAAATACTTAGCCAATTTATTATAAGAAAATCATTCTTAACATTAAAATTGATAACATTATTATAGCTTTAAATATTTATTTATACCATATTTAACTTTAATAATAATTGAAGTGTGTTTTATGTTTAATAGAAGACAAAACATTAGTTTGAAATGGATGTTACTCGAATTGTAATTTAGCTCTATTGATTGAACTTAATGTTCAATAAGAATACCTATTAATGATGAACCATTGTCAATTATTTAACATTGTGAAATGTATATACATTAGAATAAGTATTGTTAAAATGTGTAAAAAACAATAATAAAAAAAATAATACAAATAAAAGTACCAAATAATATATTGGTATTAAATTTTTTCAAATGTTAGTATATAATACCTACATTACAGTTTTAATAACAATAGGGTAATAAAGAAAACTATCTTAGTTAAAATAAAAGTATAATATCTCATTTGTAAATTATGCAAGGTAATCTATATATAGGTTATATATAAAATATAGTGAAAATTTAGTTGTAGAAATAAAATGTAAGGAATTCCGGGGGGATTTTTGAATACAGTTTTTATGTTAAAACAGATAATATAAACATAATTATTGAATATTGTTATTATATTATTGAACACCAATATTTGACTTGTATTATTTGATTTTTTCTGATTACTCTACACTTTTTTAAATAATGTTAAAATATTAGATTAATTAATAAAATAATGATAAATTATACCAATAAACTGAGCTATAATGATACATAATAAATAATTAAATTAATATATCATATTATGTGTTCTTAGTGATAAAAAAAACTTTCTCTCTGTGACCTATAAAAATTATTTAATTTTTAAAAATTTTGATTTGAAATACTTTACATTTTATGATTATTTAAACATAATGTAACTGTTAATTATTAAACAAAATATTGAAAGATTTAACTTTATAAAGGCTTTAAGTATGTTATTATGTTAATATATCAAATATAAAATGTTATAATTTTTAAGCAAGGACAAATTATTGTTGTACATGAAATAGTTTAACAGTGGAATGATTTAAACTAAATAATGTAGTATTCATTAGTGCCTACTAGAATATAACTGTAAGTATACTATAAATTTGTAACATCAAGTTAAATATAAAATATTTAAATAAAACGTAGACTATAGACGTGTATATGTACATATAAGTATAGGTATAATATGTTAAATAATAGAAATGATATTTTGATTATTTTTAAGCTTTCTTATTCTATGGATAAATACAAGTTGAGTTTATGAAATAATTACAAAATTACCACAAAAAATATTTATTTGTGTCTTCTCATTAGTTATGTTTTAACAAAAAGTATAAGTAATAATTCCACTATTATTTATAATTCAAGTTGTCAAAGTTTAGCACTAGTTTATTTTTTTTTTTCAATCTAAATTGTAAATAGTTACCAATATTTTTGAAAGTTTTTTTCTTATTAAGGTGAATTTATTTTCACTAATTTTTACTAGTTAACCTATTACTTAGTCTGATTTATATCAGTTATTCAGATTATTAATTAGTTAAATATATTTAAATTTTAAACATGGCTTATAAGTATTTAACATTTTACATTCAATAGAAATATTTTTAATTTCAAAAATAAAATTATATACCTATTGTACATATAAGCAAATTTAGGCAATAATTATTGGTTAGGTTATGTTGACTAAGTTAACTTTAAAACAGTTCCTATCTTTTTTTTTTTTTATCTAAAAGGTACACCAACAATTAAAAATATATTTTTTAACAATGTAATTTGTTATTTCTTGATAATATACTCAAGTAGTTGATATTAATAATACATGTAAATACCATAATAGATTCCTTTTAATATAAACTATGATTAATATTTTTTTTTTACTTTATCAAACATTAAATTGTCTATTTTAGCTAATTAGAATGATAGATCAAAAACATCAATGTTTGCCAAACAAGTAGTTATTATCAGTAATATATTATATTATAATATATTATGGTTAAAAATATTTGTATACACATAATATAAATGATGATCAAAAAACAACACTCATTTTAAGCGTGCATTTACTGGGTGCAAAGGACTCACTAAAAATAAAATACAAAAATTTAAGAATGCCTATAAACTAACAAGTGAAATGGTACCAATGACATTAATATCAATAATAATAAGCTAATTACTAATGAGAATTATTATTAATATGTTTTCAAATGATAGTTATGTAGCTGCAATAGCAACATATCCAGGCTACTTATATGCCTACTATTCGATGGGTAGCAATGGAAAGCTGTGATTTCAATACAGTGCAAAATATATGGCCTGATTGAATGTGTTGGATTCAATACTCTAAATCAAATCCAAGGCCACAACCAGAAGTAAAACAACTCAAATCCTAGTGATCTATCGGGATTAGTACATGTATTTGAAGTTAATGCTGTTATCAGTTAGAAAATCGGACCGAAGCCCTGACAATGCGAGAAAAACAGAGATGCTCATAATCCAAAAATGAAAATTTCCGCGGGAGCCGTGGACGGACGATGCCGGCGTCGGGGGTTGATAATTTTTGTATTTTTATGGGGTGGGGGGGGGGGCGTCAACAGGGCCGGGGCAGTTTTGCGGCCGGCGCGCGCAAATCGACGGGGCTCGTCGGGACGAGGCCCGGTCACGTGGTCGATTTGGGCGAGGTACAAGCGTCCACAATGGCCGTGCCGGGCCCACGGCAAGCCGGTGATCGGAACGCGCTCAACGACCGATCCGACGGACATGGTCCCGGCTCACCGACGGACGCGAAGAACGCGTAAACAATATGGCCGAACCGGACGCGCGCGCGCGCGAACCCGTTGCGCGACGGCGGCGGCTATGCGCCGTATCGACGGGGCGCCGCCGAGATATTTACCTTGTCGCACAGGAACTTCACTTGGCTTTCGGTCAACTGTTTGCACTCGTTCAGCTGCTCAATCCATTGGTCTAGTTCCTTCAGGGACGTTTTATCGTCCATAATACGAACGTAAAACGTCGGCGAACGTAAATTAACCGATTCGTTTCTCAGGGTAACATGTAAAAATAAATTAAACGGAGTTCGCGATCGGTGTACTGCGGTCTGCGGTCCGGACGGAAATCACAACACAAATGAAATGACAGGTCGGGCGAAGGGTGGTGGCGACGGTACTGGGAGGGGGCACCCGATGATTATTTTTGTTTTCTTTTTTTCCTCCTTTTTTACATTTGTATCGGCCCGACTTACCAGTGCTGCCAACGCGATAACTGCGAGCAGTGCGTGCAACGCCACTGTCTAGTCTGGACCTGACGCCGCCGCCCACAGAGGCACAGCCGCACAGGCCACGGCGACGGCCGCAACGGTTTTGCCCCGTCGGCCGTCATTCGTCAACGATAACCGTCCAAATATTGGCGATATACCGATATTTTTATTAATTATTATGATTATGATTATTATTATTTTTATTATTATTATAGTAATTTATGTGATGTCATTATTCATTTTACATTACATTTTTACTAATCTACGACCGACTACCGGCAGTACCACGGATTGTTGTATTGAGTCGTAGTCCGTAGCACAGTAAATTGTACGACAACTTACAGTAGACTAGAGAAAATTACCGTAAACTGTATAGCACCTGAACACAGCTGAGTGTTATGTAAATATCACGTAGTGCTACTGCACTACATAGTGCGTCGTCCACCGAATGACGTATTGACGTCCCACTCGTTATACATTTATAAATAAAATTGTTTATCATATACTTGTTATTGTACCTCTAAGATCGTATCATTTTGTATTGATTAAACACTCTGTGGCTCCATCCACAGTTCATTATCTAAGAGGTGTTACTCATTAACTATTATTTCTCGAGTTCTTGTTCGTTAACCGACTGGCGGACGACGCTGTGTGATGCCGCTACGACGTTTTGTTTGTATACAAACATTACAAATCAAAAGTATTTCGGGACTTCGGATGTCAGGACGACTATTCTACAATATTATATTATGTTGTAGTGCAGTAGTGCTGTCTACTAACTGTTAGTCATCAAAAGTTGTCGTTAATCTACCTTATCGAGTTACAAGATAGCATTACTGAATAGTGAATACTGACCACTTTCTTATGATAAATAATAAATAGGTCAATAATATTTTATTGCTCTATGGTCATTGGCGACGATAACGTATTACATGTGATATCAATACTTTACCGTTTTTTTAATAGGAACACTGTTGCTTTTACTAATTTTACTTATTCTAAACTATCTACAGTGCCCACTGACCGGATTTGTATTTACTATTAATTACTAATTAGTGATATATTTATTTTGTAATGAATGAATTCAATTAAACAGTCTGTTTTCGGACATATTTTTCATTTTAATGACAGATTTATTTGTTCAAAATTATTTTAATTTATTAGTTATTACTTATTAGTAGGGCTCGGATTTTAAAGGAAATGCTTCTTTTTATATATTTAAGATAAAAATCTAATTATTATACATAAATTCGTTTCACTTCAATCTGATTCCAAATAAACGAATTTATTTTGGCTTTTTTTAGCTTTTTTATTGCTTTTTTCAGTTATTCTAACTGTGGAATTTTTAAATGTCTATTAAAAATAAAAATAAAAATGTTTATTTACTTAATAAGAAATGTGAAAACTCACAATAATGACCGTGATCGTACCATATAGATTATAAACATATAGATTTTCGATCTACAGATAGATTATAGGTCGATAGCTTATCGGCTATTGCATATAGTAAATACATGGTAGTAAATTCTTATTTTATTTAAAATTTTTTTTTTTGCTTTTTTATAAATATGCTTCATTTTTGCTTTTTTAAAACGATTTTGTGCTTTTTTTGTTATTTATTATGCTTTGAAATCCGAGCCCTATTTATTAGTTTGTTATATTTTAATAATACTGGCGCAAAAATATCTACATTGTCTTTTATTCACGACTATAGTTTTTTAATTCTTTGACATTATTTTTAACAATCATAATTAATTTTATAAATTGTTTAATTTTTATAGCTAAGGCTTGCCAATTTAATACTTTATTTTTTCATTAGTAATTGTAACTGAAACCTAAAAATTTAATAAATATATAAGCACATTTCTTTTCAATTTTAATTATTTTATTATATATTACTAAATGTGCAATGACGTTTTCAAAATATTCTGGTTAATTTTAAGCAATTTCTTATTTTTTATACCACGAGCCATAGACATATAGTATTTATTATATATTATATTTCTATGGTCTACAGTAAATCATCGGTATACGGAATTAACTATTACCGGTATCGGTAATTACTCGAAATTCAATTAGGTACAATGAAGTATAGGTATAAACATTACGCCTATTATAATACATACGATAATTACAACAGAAATTAATTCAATCTACCATAAAACAATAATAGTAAAATAAATTATAATATAAATATTTGTATAGTAATAAAAATAGGAATCTGGTATAAAATAAAATATTTTTAAAAACATAGGCCTTCATTCAAAATCGTTTTTCGTATTTAATGATTTATCATAATTCATTAAATCTAATTTAACACATCATTTTACAATGAGCTACTCAATAACGAGGTACACTAAATTGTACCACTATAATACAGCTAATAGTGACTAGTAAACTACAGTTCCCTAGATTTTTAGTATTTAAATCAAATAGGTAGGACAATGGATTTGTATAACATTCCCATTTAATAAGATTAATCTATCATTTTCTTTAATTGTTGAGCTAGAATTGCGAGTACAAAAAGCTCATAAAAAAAAAGATTAATTAATTTAAATTATTAATTCATTTGAGTTGTTTTCGTGTATATATTACAATATAGTATACCCATTTAGGTAGTTTGGTAGGTATAGTAGGTAACAATATGTATAAATGTCGGTACTTCGGTATGCCTCTTTTATATCTATATTATAAATTATAATACCTACGTTATATTATATTTTCATAAAATATGTACAACTTATCGACTATCACTTGTGGTCCGGTTTAAGGGTGTGGCTGGGTGGGCTATGAATTTCGAGCCCACTCATTTAAGAAGTGCCCACCAGTACCAGGATAATTTATACCATAATGAAGTGTATAACATTTTTTTTTACTTATTAGATTAAAATACTATATTATATAAATATAAGTATAATTTCTTATTTTCTTATTAGTTTATAATCATTGAAATCTTTATAACCAACCTTATAACAGTCTTAATACGAACTTTACGATCACTATAGACAAATAGACAACCGATTATCAACGTTTGAAATAGTTAGGTCACTCATGAGAATGACAGATCTTTATTCTTTATGTTTATAAGCAATAAATATTAAATATTTACAATAAATAAAAAATGTATGTAATTTATAATAATATATTCACATGACACATATTATAAATAGGTGAGGCTCATATTTGAATCCCTCGTATAAATATTTACACCATTGCTATTTAGCATTATACCTACTATTGGAAATTTTAATTCAATACCTTTAAACTTTATAGTATAGGTAATGAAATTGTAGTGTGAACCAAATCCTTTCTATATGTATTTTTTTGTAAATAAGTCCTATAGGTATTCTATAAGAACATCAAATAAATATTGGAAACTTATCAAGTAAATAATAAAGAATAAATGACAAACATAAACATGGTCAGAAATATACCAAATTCCAAAAAGAGACGTAAGTGAAATAAACGCAAAATAATATTTTTTTAGTAAAAGCTTAAAAATATTACCTAGGTGGCTAGGTATATTATGATTGCTGTTATTGATGGATGATGGTACACATTTATAAAAAAAAATTATGTAGTTAAAAGTATTTTATTTTAATCTATAACTAATAATAATAATATATAATTCGATTACATAATATAATTTAATAAATAGTTATCGCGATAAATATATAAGTTACGAGTATAACATAATAGCCATTAAAAGGTATAATAAATAACAAGGATTGAAGGATGGATAACTAAAATTGACTATAAAGGGTCATTTTTTAAAACTTTAAAATCTAGTAGGCCAAAGGCTGCAGTGACGGCGTCGGATATTTTTATGGGAGGGGCCCCATTGGGGCGAATGGGCGATACCGAGTGAAATTTTTTTCTGGTGGCCATTTATGTATGACAACATTGATTTGTTTATAGTACAAACTTTATATCATATTTTCAGGAAAATATTACTAAAAATGTTTTGGATATAATATGTTATATTCCTAAATAAATTATCAAAAAATATATCATAGTTTACTTAGTTTATTACTATCACAAATGTACTACTGTAAAACTTCAAATTTCCTTCGTTTTCTTTTATTCGTATGAAACAATACATTTAACTTTTTATTTTTTAATATATAAGAATATAAGAGTTTAGAAAGTGCGCTGTTAGTATTAACTCTATTAAGCATAGCATATTTGTTTCTAAATGTACGAAAAAACATATATTTAATTCAGTCAAACTTAAAATAATGTAACTTAAGTCAAAAACTTTTTAAAGTAATTAATACTATTTTACATATTAATAATAATTTACAATTTCTATTTTCTTTATTTACTTACCTATTTAAACATTAAATTATAGAGGGGCAAGGAGGGCAAAATCAAATGTTGGGGAGGGCACTTGCCCACCCTGGCCCCTAAGCACCACCCCTGCCAGAGAGCATATATAAAGTTAAAAAAAATATATATCTTTACACGATATATATACAATAAAACCTCTGAAACCACTATTCAGAAGGTATATTAATATATTATGTATAAAAGGAAAAAATATGAACTGAGTTAAATTCAATTAAAATATTATTATTTATTTCATTTTTGAAGAGGACGCATTCAAATATTAAGATATTTTGTTTTAATGATATGATATGATAATTTTAATATTTTAACCATACATATTTAACTAATACTAAATATAAAAATGTAGAAAAAGGAATGCTTAAGATGTATAGATACATACACAATTAAATCTAGTATTCTAGTGTAAAAAAAATAGGTTTTTGAATGAGTTCGTTATCGTTATACTAGTGTAAGCGTGTTTTTCTGTAATTTTATTATAATTTTTAAATTTTAATATTTTTAAAATAAGTAGATATCTGCTATTTAGAGGTTTTCCTATTGAAATGTAATGCAAATGT
Organism: Schizaphis graminum; assembly: GCA_020882235.1. Classification (NCBI taxonomy): domain Eukaryota; kingdom Metazoa; phylum Arthropoda; class Insecta; order Hemiptera; family Aphididae; genus Schizaphis; species Schizaphis graminum. The sequence goes on along the minus strand of CM037032.1, from coordinate 84,760,531 downwards.
TCCCGTTTCCAAAGAAATATCCGCTATTGGTGTCCGTTTGGGGAGGACAGGGAGGTTTTTCTAGAATATAACCTACCCATATATACTGTGTAGACTGTGGGTAGTATAGGTACATAAGACAAGAACTAAAATTTATTTTTGATGGTAGGTACTTAATAAAAATGTTATTAATATTAACTTAACGGTAAATAACGTCAATATAAATGTAATATAGTATCAATTGGCCCATGATATTGACCTATATTTAAGTATATTATAGCTAGATGCCTACCTAGCTATAAAGTATATTATGCCCTTTTTGGTATAATTAATAATTTTACAAATAATTTAAGTATATTATATTATGTATTATGTCTCATATTATATACCTAAGTAATAAAAAATAACACGAAATATAAAAATAATTATTAATTAGACTATCTAATAAAGCTTTAAGAAGATAGGAACATAATAATATAAAGTATAATACTATAATATAATAGATAGTTATTATTTTTGACTTTTGATACAAAATTATTTACTGTGATCAAATGAAAAATACACGTAAGTCACTCTACTACGCGTGTATAGTAATTTACTAATTTCTGAGTTAAAAATTAAAATCAAACTCAAAATTCAAATGCTCATATAAAAATTATTTAGCTTAACAGTAAAAATGACAAATGTTAGATATAACTTATGTAGAATCTTATAGCATTAATTATTCAAGCTTTTTAATCAACATTTGTATTTTGTAGAATAAAAAAAGCGTAGACATTTGTATACCTATGCTTATAAAGTTATAAATAGCTAAAAACGAGCTAAAATAAGTTCTTGAAATATAAATATTTTATGAAAATTTTAAATTACGTACCTAAGTTGTCGCTGATGTCAGGTTTTAAATACTATACAACTAGGTAATGGCGCAAATTTAAAAAATGATACCTAAGCCTATAATAAGCTAGGCGCTTGTAATGAGCATTAAAAATATATTTTGGTAGATACGTACGGTAAAATATAATAAAAAGAGACTGATTTATTATTTAAAAGTTTGTTATAAATTAAAAAATGAATTTGTCGAATAAATTATTTGAAAATATTAGCTAATACCTACCTACATTTAGCAAATGTAAGTAGGTACTAAATAATAATAATAGGTACTAAAAGCTTTATATTAATTATATTACATAGTAATGTTATAGTAGTTTGGTAGGTACATAGTCATAACTATTTGATATTTCTAAATTTTTCAAAACATTTATTTTGGTTATTTTAATTGGGATGTGAAACTCGTTTTTGCTATTTACTCATTAGTCATCTTGTTCTCAATGCTATAACTACGAAAATGACAAAGCACATAGGTAATATACTTTGATTTGGATTGCTATACTTAGCTTGGAATTTATCCTAAACTATTTTAAAAAAGACGTATACTTATACTATACAGTATATTGATAATTGATATGAATAATTTATGAAAAACAAAAAAATAATAAAAATAATAATATACCTACCTAAGTGACGAATGTTTGGTTTTCCTACTATAAATCCGGCCCTGGGTAGATAAATTTAAAACTATTGCCCATAGATAGGGACACATTTTAATGTGATTAGTAAATACAAACTAGTTACTTGATTTATCATCACTAATTTCAACTCATTAAAACTCAAGGACAGTTAACTATAGCCTATAGGTATAGTTATATTTATATAATAATATACAGAATAGATGATAGATTGATGGATATACCATATAGATATCATTAGTAAGTTATTTTAGTGACAGAAGAGTGTCGCCTTCTTTTCCATCATATTTATAGAATACTGTTTTAAAAAATTTATAGATATTATTTATCGTATTTTTCCTTCTCCAAAAAAATATTTCATAGTTTCATATTTGCAGGGACCAATGATATTATTTTACATAATATTTTCTAATTAAGTTATAGGTGTCAACATAATTATAAAAATAATTAAATTTATATTTTATGTATTGGCTATATATTATAATTTATTTTAATCACTTATCACTATTAATAGAATAAGTAGAAGGAATAAGCTAAACTAATAGTTGTGTTTTGTAGTTATTATTTATATGTACATGCAATTTAATTAGATGAAATAACAAAAAGTAAGGAAAAACATAAATAAGTACCTATTTTGTAACTAGTAATAACTAGGTAATAACAAATCTTGTTGGTATAATACATAGCCCATGGCCCATAGGTCAAGTTGAAATAATAGAAAATACTATTGTTGATGATATTATGTTATACTTATTTAAAAAATAATTTCTTTACATTTGTTTTAATTTAAAAAAATATTATTCCAAAGATTTAGTGCTTATTTGGTAAATATAGGCACAGAATAAATTAAATGTAATTTATTCTAATTCTATTATATACATACTCTAATATTTGAATGTATGGATTAGTCTAGGATTTCAATGGCTTTATTCATTTAGTCAACATTTTTTTTATCAGACCTTAATCGTTCACTTGAAGTACTTAAACAAGAATGTCAAGATTTTTTTAAAATTATTATGAATTATTCTGTACAATAACAAGCATTTTAAAGTTTTAATAATTTACAAAACTATAAATCATTTTAAAATTAAAATACCAATAAAATCTTATGAGATGTCCTATATAATATTATTACTTTTAAGTTTGATAGTAGGTAAATTAACTTTAATATTTAAGTTAATAACATATAATTGATTCGGCTGAACGAAAATTCACTATGTTCAATGTTTGTAAGATGGAGACAACGCATGCAGATATAATGTTCTCTTAAGTTGTTTAATTTTAATTATATTTTTAAATTTTCATGCATAAAGTATTGGCTCACATAATATTAATTAATAAATTATATGGTAGTATACAAGTTTAAATAATTGTATTTACTTTAATATGTTATGAAAATTTAATATAGTTCTAATGAAGTATAAGGGATTTAAACATTGTCTAAAAACTTTTTTACTTTTGGTAAATTGGTATAATAATGTCAAAATAATATTATATTAGTATTTACTTATATTGTACAGTTAGAATTAATGAACAGAAAGTCAGAAATGTGTTTAACTCAAAACTTTTTCAGTCTTATTTTATGTACAATTAATACCAAAGACAATAATTCAAATTAAACATATATAAAATAAAATAAATTCTATAGGATAAATAAGATAAATCAAGTTATATCTGAAATCCAATATTCCATTTGTAATAATATGTATGTATCCTATAAACAATAATAATAATGGCCAATGGCATATAGTTAAGTTAGTATTATTAATGCACACAACAAATTTTCAACAAAAACAATTTTTATTCAAAGCAAACTATAACTTTAATATTTTAATTATAGTTGATTGTTTTAAAATATGATACATCTATTTAATATATATATATATATAAAATAATATATTAAGCCTGTCAACAATTAAATTAATAATAAATTATAATAGTAAAAATGAATATAAAATAATAATAATTATAATTATAAAAATGTAATCACATTATCAAACTATTCAATTTTCTAGAACTGATAATTTTTTTTTTTTAAACTAAGTAAGTATATGCATAACCCAATCATTCAATAATATATGAAGCATATTGGCAAATACAAGCTTAAAAAAATGTAAATTATTATTAAAATATTCTCACTCTTAACAGTCAATTATCACAATAATAATCAATGGAGATTATTTATAAATCACCAAAAATAATATAAAGGTTGTACAAATTAGCGGCGATTAAATGTATATAATATATTTGATACATCTTGAAAATGTTCGGTACAATTTAAGTGTCTCAGTACTTGTCCATTCCATAACTTAATAGAATATCCTAATGCATCATCTCGACTTGAACAAATATTGTTCTCCACTAACCATGTTACAAGTTCAGAACCAGTAAATGTTTTCTTATACTTCCACAGTTTCCATCTAGAATAATAAATAATAAAAAAGGTATTTGAGTACTTACAATGGGTTGGATTAAAAAATAAATTACCTAGTAAGATGAGTAATTTCTGCCAAACACTTTTCTCTGTGCTTAAACATAAAGTTATCACATGTTTTTCTTGTATCATATGGAAGTTCTTCCCATGATGGACACTCAATTGGTGATCCTCCCCACCAAAATTTATTCCATCTAAACATAAATAATATTGTATTTATGTAATTAGCATTATGAAAATACTCAATAATATAGAAAAACTTACGCTCGCACAATTGGTCTATTAATAGATTGATAATTAATACCATAAATCAACAATGTGAAAATTGATTGCCCTCTCATTAAAGAAGTTTCAGAATACGCTAATTCAAGGTATAATCCATTTGTTTCACCAAATATTCTCCAAATGGCCACAGAGAATGTCTATTAACATCACATTTTTATTAATACAATTCAAAATATAAGCTTTTCAAACTAATTGGAATATGAAAATGTACTTACAACAAACATTGCAACTGCTTGCATAATAAGTAATAGAGAATGTTTAATATATTCATTATTATCCATAATATTTGTTTCAGTTTCATAAAGAAGACCTTGTTTTAAATCGTCTGTGTCAATACTATGAGTGTCTATACTGTAAATATTTTAAACATAGAAATATAGAAATTAAGAAATATGAAAGGTACTAATGGCATTGGTCTAAGTTGATCGCTCAAAATGTATTGCTTGTCTCTCAACTTTTCTTCATATCACTATTGTATGTTAAATAATATGAAAGTATAAAAATCAAAAATGTTAGTTATCAAATCTTAATAATACTTTATAAAATTTTACATGAGATATAATTATTAATTTAACAAAAGACACTTTTATTGTGTATTTAATAGATTTTCTAAATGTATACTTATCCAAAATATTGTTTATCGTTAAATAATAAATACATTATGAATTTTTGAAATTTATTGTGTACAATTCACAATGACTTAAGTGTTATTAATTTTTATAAGCTAATAATATCTATTTAAGTAAAGTTTAAAATATATAGCTAAAAATATTTTTGCTAGTTGAAAACTTTAAACATATTTAACCAAATTAAACATTTAGTAAATTTTCAACGATATAAGCCTGTTTTTTTTTTGTATGTCTTCTTATTTTAATATACTTTATAGCAGCGTTTCTTAACCTATGGTACGCGAAGAAAATCTCCCTTTATAAAAAAAAATTGGAATGAATCATTATTAACATTAAATATTATTTGGTTTGTACATATTTAATTTAATTTTTTTTTGTACATTAAATACTTGATTCCCATCATTTTGTAATTCCTAATAAAATAAAATTCTATACACATAACATAAACGTATATATTATAAACAAGTAAAAAAAATGATCAGGTGGTACGTAAAATTTTTCAAACTTTGTAGGTGGTACGCGAATATAAAAAGGTTGAGAACCGCTGCTTTATAGAATTGAATATTAATAAATTTAATTTAGTCTTAAGATAACTTTAGTAGTTAAGTCTGTTGAGCTAACAAAAAGTCCAAGATAGTAAGTTGAGTCAAATAAAAGGGGAAAGATCAAGAAGTTGAGAGATAAGTAGTGAACGATCAATTTCAAATTGTGATGGAATGGCATATTACATAATCAACAAATGAATATATTTTAAATTGTTGAATTTAACTGGGTGGGTATGCTAAATATTCAAATAAAAACTTACGATTGCTTGGATGTACTTTGTACATCATTTATAGATTCTGAATAAACTATTGGTTTAATTATTTTATGTTTTTGGCGTTGGTGCAAAACTAAACAAACGATGGTGCCTAAAAAATGCATATAATATGAATATTCAATGTAATTATTATACTAAAAATCATTTACAAATTATAGATGAAAGGAGAATCATTGTAAGAGTTGCAGCTTCTGGAGTTCCGTACACATAATTTTGATCAAAATCCGATTTAATAAACAATGGTGGCTGGCAAGTCAACATCAGGACAGAAACCAACAATATTGGTACACTAAAATAAGAATGTGTGAAAAAAATATTTTAAAGTAAATAAATAAAAAACTAATTACCCCCAAGATATTATCATATAGAAATAAATTATTTTATTTTGGAATTCATCCGTAAATGGCTTATGCATTATTAGCAAAGTAAAAGCTAAACATGCAGTCCAAATGTAACAACTCATATCACCAGCTATACTCAACATAAGTTGAATGTATGTTAAGGGATGTGATTGTGGAGTTTCTGATAAGTACTCTAGTAATACACCAGTGCATGAAATTACCTAAAACAATAATGTACTATTAATTATCAATTTTCATTATGAAAACCAATATTAGAATATCTATATACACAAAATACCTGTGAAATTACTAAACAAAAAACTACTTTGAATGGTAAACTTTTTAGTTTTTTTAACATGACTAGGATAATCCAAAGCTGGAAAAAAATAAGTCAAGATATTATAAAATATTTATACTTAATACAAAAAAGTTAAATGACTTACAGATGCTGGGATGGCGAGTATACTAACATTGAATTGATATCCCTTTAAGGCTGTTATATTATTTGATGGATCTAATTTGGCCACAGATATTATCTTGGCAGTTAAAAACATAATTGGAGCTGAGAAGAATACGCACAATACCATGGAACTAGCAATCTAAAAAAATAAAAATCTTAATAAATCCTAAAAAACAAAGGAAAACAGTACATACTAAATCCATTTCGAGATTATATGCTGATGCATAAACAAAAACAGCTGGGGCAGAAGGAATCATTCCATATAAAAATCCAAACATTGAAAAGGCAAGACTATCATCAGCATTTACTGTACCGAATTTTCCCAAAAAAATACTTGTAAGTTCTCTAATCACTAATGGCAAAACTATTCTGTAAAATTCAATCAATACATTAGAAAAAGAGAAGACATTTTTGTCAACTAATTAAAAATTATAATTAAATAAAGATATCTAAAAATCTTACAATTTAGCAGCAATTAAGAGTAATGGTAAAATTAAAGCTTCTCCTCTGAGTTTATTGATGTTTCCAACCATTCGTAAACCAAGTAGAAACAATGCAGTTGCAGTAAACGCATTGCCAAAAGTCTAAAAATTAATTATATAATATAAAATTTAGGTATTGCACAAAAAAATGTTTACTTACTCCTAAGAAAGTTGTAATCATTTTGGGTGGATCGTGATTAAATACTAAATTAGCTATCATCCCCAAAGCTGTCATAAACACAACAGGATTACAAATAATATTCCTTGATATTCGTCCCATTAAAGCAGAACGTCTTGTAGTTTCATGTCGATTATATTCTTTGCCTAATTCCATCATTGCAAAACCAAATGGATTTAGAATTATTAAATTAATAGGAGCCACAAGATACAGGTATTGAACAAATTCACTGTGTTGATGTCTGTAGAGTGCTTCAACTGAAAAAATAAAAATAAATTTATACTCAGAAAATAATTAGAAAGCAAATCCATAATATAATTGTATAACTTACATATTGGAGCTCCAATAGCAAAATCATTGCTCTGGGTACAGAATATAGCAAACAGAGCAGCTCTAGCTATGTCTGGAGGTCTTGTTACTAATACAGTAATTAAAGCAACAGATACAAATACCAAAGTCTTAGATAGGAGTAGAGATCCCAAGAAAACCAAGTTCACAGATGATAATTCTAACACAGCCATATTAACAAATATAAGTGAAGGTAACGCAAATGTTCCAACGAATCTATTTAAGCCAATACCAGCTGCATGACTAACTAGGCCCAATCGACCTGACAAATACCTAAAATAAAATAAGAGTTGTTTTAATGTATTTATACTTAATTATTTTTTTTAATAATAAAAATAAAAAATAATCATGTTAGCAAAAAGTATAAATTGCTTGTATATATAGTTACCCTGTGATAATGATCCCAAAACACTGAAATAATGCATTATACATATTATTCATTAAGTCTTCATCAGAATCACTCTTATTAATTGCAGTCTTATTTGAAATCATCATGTTATAAAATTGTTTAGCATTTGTGTGTGTACTGTTGAGTAAACTAAAAAAAAAAAAAAAATATATAGAAAGTCTAATTAAATTACGTGTTAAATAATATAATATATGTATTATTTATATATTATAATCTATTATACTTTATTTATAGAATTGAACAATACTGTAGATAGGTCCTTGATAATTATTACAATAATATATAGACCTAAACTTAGCTAATAAATAAATAATAATAAAAGCTATAACTTAAAATATATAGTTAAAGATATATTATATTTAACTGTTGTTTATCAAAAACAACAGTTTAGGTCTATTAGTAAAAAGTGATTAAAAATGAATCTATACTCTATTCCAAATGAGATCAGCCTTCGGCGGCCGGTTGTGCGCAAGGGGGCGTGGTTTCACTACGAGCACGGTCTTGAACTTTGCCTAGGTAGGGGAGCTAGAACCGCTTTCGGACGAAAACTGGTCACCGCGCAAGGCTGATCTCATTTGGAAAGACTATAGAAATGATTTAGGGGAGAGGAGAGAAATTTTGATTTATAGTTACAAAAATATTTAATACTGAGTTGTAAAGGCAGCCATTTGCCCCGCTTCAACCACCTCCCGAAAAAATAAAAAAATAAAAAAAGAATTCATTGACATTCAAAATTTTAACAATAATACATTATATTAATTAATATTTACTACCTATTACCATTTCTTAAATTAGTTAAATTGTAATAAAATGTAAAATCTATTTATAAATATAACTTTTTATGTTTGCTACACTCTTTGAGAAATTTAAAGCATCAACAAAGATTTAAGTAAAATAAAAAAAAACCACACGTCATTAGACAAAAAAATCAATATGCCCCTAAATATTATATTTATTATTAAATATTGTAATTTAATTTAAATTGAACTAACTGTACATAAAATAATTTAAGCTAATATAAGTAATTATTTGATACTTAATGAGGTTTAACTCAATATAGGAAACAAAGAATGTCAGGAATTAGGATCAATAATTTTGGCATTCCTGAACGGTGAACATAGAACTCATACTTCTATACTATACACATATTTGTCACCAACTACTATATAGAACAAAAAAAATATTTAAGATATTTAATACAAAACTTTAATAAAAAATAAATTTATTTCTCTATTTCATACCTAAAATACTTCAATAAAAAGTTATAAATATACTTATTTGCCTTTTACCATTTAAAACTACTCAATAATTAGCAATATTGTAATATTTACAATTAAAATAACTTTTTAGCTACAATACTTTTTCAAAACTCTTAAATTTTAATATTTAATTGTGATGTATGTTTTAAACATAAACAAAAACAAACAAATTTACATTTATTCTCTAAAAGAAAGCTTTTTTTTAAAATATCTGTGCTCAAACTATTACACAAACAGGTTCTCTCTATATTTTATATAGGTACATATTGTATTTAAAATTTAAATACTTGCTTCTTTAATAGCTAAACATCAAAGTTAGTACTTTTAACTAATAAAAACTATTGAAAATTGTCAATCAAATTATAAATGTATGCCCACAATAAACATTCCACTCCTTAATTTTTATCCAAATACACACCAGCATATACCTCCAATCTCCATGTAATTGAATCCTAATTATATATTATTATAATATTATATATAAATATTTTAAACTATTATCTATATTCTATACCTATCAATAAAACAATCTACTATATTGATATTATGGTATACCAGTTTATTGTTATTCTACAATAATAGTATCAAATTTCAATACCATAAACTAAGTTAAGGGCTATAACATTTTAGGGCATTTAATTCCAAAATGTGACATTTTTAGCCACAAAATTACAAAACACATTTAAACACAACTTTTTTCAAGTGTTTGGACAAAATATAAGTGCATGTAGATTTTTTTATGTTAGTTTGTTTAAAAAATCATAGAAAAATACTTAGTATGAACATAAATAAAAATTAAAAAGCCGGTGATATTGAAGTTATTAAAGCAACATAACAAAAATAAAAAATAATTAATATTTGATATTATAAGGAATACAAATTTGATTAAAACATTTTTAATTCTTGAATATTCTACTTATTCTGTAGCTCTTAAACGCTCATTCAAGGCTATGATTGTATCTATTATTGCAAAGTATCTTTCTGTATATTCACTCTCTTTTAGACTTAATAGTGAACGGTCTGCATAAATATTTACCTTTTGCTTAGGTCATCCTTTAACTTTTTTTTTTATATATTGTGTCTGTATTTACTTTTTATGTCACACCATTTAACCTCTAAATATGTCCCGTCTATTCCAAACCTTTGCCTCTTATAAATGACTTGACATCAGATTTTAGGTATACTTGAAAAACTTCTTTGTTGATTCTCATTCTTTATCCTTAATTTTCAACAATAGGACTATAGATAAACACAGTATTTATCTTTCAAATATCATTAAGTTTTCTTCATTGCCCATTGAAACTGACCACTTTTTGCAAATTTGCAATCATATGATAGAACTAATCAAAGAAAAAAACTAGTATAGGATTGATTTTGTTTTTATGAATAGTAACTTGGGTTTAAATAATTTCCCCATGAAAAAATATTCTTTATAGCTGCAAAAATGTTTAGCTTTATTCCAATATACGTGTAATCTATATTAGTCCTTAAATATTTAAAGTCAGTTACAACTTGGAAAATATAATTGTCAGTTATTAGGTCTGATGTATTTTAAGTTATTTTATGTACAATCAAATACTTGGTCTTATTTTAATTAATCCCGAGGTTTATAGATTTAGCTGCTACAATAAGGACCAATTATTATAATATATATTATTTGTATAATTATTTTATTGATTACCTATTATTCAAAATTTACATAACATATATTTTAATTATCAAAAATATTATTAGTAGTACTTATACGTCCATTATATACTTAATAATAAGTATAATTTTATCAATTTAATGTCCAAATGTGATAGGTACCTAACTTTTTCCCCTAACATTATGATGATTTTAAATATTGATTAGGTAAAAATAGGTTAAAATGACCTATCATGTTATATTAAAGATGTGTTTTTTGTATGTATAAGTGCCCATCCAGTTGTATTTTAAATTGTCAGCAACAATTTTCAGTTTTATACAGCACAGAAATCAATTGTAAATTATTAATTATTAATTTTGCATAGCTAAGCAATCAAATAAAAATTATAAAATTAATTAAATATAAATATTTAAAATAAAACTAATAATTATTAAAAGTGTCATAAATTATTAATTATGCTTAACCAAGCGATTAAATAGAAACTATAGAATAAATTAAATATTACTATGTAAAATAAAATAAATATTTATCAACAGTATTAGTCATGTATTGTTTATAATTTTTATGATAAAATATGATGATTTGCTAATCATTAATTATATACTCATTACCTATTTTTGTGGATATTATTTATCAAAAATAAAAAATACCATATTTAGTATATAAATATTTCACTAAGTACAGTTATATTTATATCCAATAATTAATGAGGTACTAACTAATACCTAAATATTATTAATTATTATAATGTTCATAAATCACAAAAAGAAAAAGTAAATATGAAATTTGGCGATAGCTGGATTGTAATATACATCCAGTGGCAAACTTTACGGGTGGAATATTGGAACTTTTTTTGGTGAGTTGTGGTTGGTAATGGACTGTTTATTCAAGTAATAATTTAAGCCATTCCTATTTATGGATGCTAAAAAATATTTTTCAAAGTTGATCACACTTAAAAGTAATGGAAATTTTTGTGAACACAGTAAGCATTGACAAAACTCGATTGTATGAAAATGTATTTTGCAGTGAGTGTTTCTGTGAAATATGTCTATTAAAAATTGTGCAAGTGTAATAACACTATTAACTATAATCTGGTCAGTGTGCGCAAGTTGTTCCTTAATCAATTTGAATTGGAAGGTGAAGATTTTTTTTAGCTCGATTGTTATAGGAAATGAAACCTGAGTAGCTCATTATATTCCTCAGAAAAATAGGCAGTAGTCACAATGGTGCCATACCAGTTCCCCAATTTCCAAAAAATTCAAAAATTCAATTTCGAAAAAAAATCATGGCCACCATGTTTTGGAACAGAATTGATTTAGGTATGATTTAAATTTTTGACTCAAGAAAAAAAATTAATGTAGAACGATACTGTGAGACCCTAAAAAAGATTAAGAAAGCAATTCGAAACAAATAAAAGGGAATGTTAACAAAAGGAGTGTGTTTGTTACATAACATTACTCGTCCGCTCACGGCCAACGCCACCAAGGCACTTCTGAACTCATTTGGTTGAAACTTTTTGATCAATTCTGTACACTTTGTTAACTTGGCACATTTGGCACCTTCACTAGGGCCCTATAAAGATCTCTACAGTGCCTTACCTTCACTTTTATTTTTTTACCTCCTTGAAGACACACATAGATGAAAACAAATTTTCAAATGACAAGGAAATGAAACAAGAGGTTCTAGAAGAAATAGAAAGAGATTACGGGAAAGTTATCTGAAAAGAGCAACAAAAGCTTGTACCATGGAGCTCAGTAAATACGTAGAACGAGAAAGTAATTATGTGGAAAAATAACTTATATATTATACATTAACAAAACCATGTTTTTTTTTTTTTTTAAACAATTCTTTTTAAAAAATTAGAAAAATTTAGTAATTTTACTTTCTGGATATGCCTCATAAATTAAAATAAACTTTTAATAAGTTCAAGATAAGCAATATGAGTTATTTTATTTAGAAATTTTTAGAGAGAAAATTATTCTAAAAATTCAAAATAAGCATGCAATTAAACTCAAAACAAATTTAAAAGCTGATAAAATAGTTTTCCCGAGCTGAATTTTGTTCATAGTCCGCCACTATGGACAATATTATATTTTTGCTATACCTACCTTACCTAGTAAAATTAAAGATACTGACAAAAATAAAAAACTTTAATACAGAATTGTATAATCCGTACCTATTACCTAATTCATTATAATTATTTTTTTAATACTCACAACAATACTTCTTTTAAAGCTTCCGAATCAGTAATTTCCATATTGATATTATTTTGATCGACAAAGGCTATTGAGTGTAATGAAATATGCCTACGGGATTAAGAAGCATTTATAGTTAAATTCTATAAGATATAATGTGTTAAACAAAAAAAAGTGTACCGTTTAAAAGAAATTAAAAACAGGATTGAACGATAATAAGGATTTCATTCACGAAGAATTTATATAAAAAATTTGATTTTTCGAAGAATTAACACAGATTAAATTTTCGAACAATAGACGAACTGAATGAATATTCATTGTTTCCGCGACGTGCGTATCAACAGAACTTTTGAACAACGTGGGTATTTCCGGTTTCGTTGCTTTACGCAGCAGTGTTACTCTCACAAATCATAATAAATAACGAAAAAATGTAACACGTAACGGCATCATTCGCTGTCATTACACCCAGTTCGGACGTCGGACAGTCGTTGAGTTGACCACTGCACAGGTGCACAATGCGATAACACTACCTACCATAGATAAGTTTAGTATAAACACTACGGCGGCACAACGTACGAACTACGAGCCACAAACACGAATACACGATTATTACTGATGACTAGTGACTACGGAACACTCGGAGCAGTAAGTTAGTAATCAGTACTCAGTGGGGACAGTGCTGAATGAATAAATGTAGTGGACGTGCTGGTGCACTAAATTAGAATTGGACACTGATAACATTGATAACAATTATTAAAATCATATGGGTGAGCGCCATACGCCGAGATAAAACTTATCTCCATCTGTACTCGACGCCGATGACGGTGATTGCGCGAGAGAGGGGACCGTCGTGACGAGCAGCTGCAGCACTGGCTAGACGTGGCTACCCAAGTCCATAAAAATAATAATAATAATCACATAATATTGTTAACGTGCTGGGCGCTGGCTACCCCGCCGGTCGCGGTCGTACTCTCGAGTGGAGGCTGTAACAGATGATGCTGCTGCCGCCGCCGCCGTAGTGTCGCGTTTTCGTACTACAATAGTTGTATAGATCTTTATGTAATACACTTCTAGCAGTTTGTAGGTACCTACTGATTTTACTGAAAATTATTGTAGTGGCACTACTACGCCACTACTGCTTCAACGCCATCAACTACTTGAACTACTAATATATAATATGTACGAATTATGCGTATTGCGGAAATCGGAATGACTCACGATGATAATTAATCACATACATATTATTCGCGTGACGTGAACGTATTATTATTTCTTGGAACTTGGCCGAGAAATCGCCAATGTTGCCGTCGATAAAAAACCCAAGGTAAAGATATCGATTACCCGAATAACCCATGAATAAAAAAAACACCAAAGCTGTAGTTAGTGCTTAGTAAAGTAACTACTAACTGCAACCCGCAAGGCTGCAAATAGCATACACAGACCAAAATTTATAAATTATTATAATCGCTGGCAATAAAAGAAATAAGTACCCAGTTGGCTGGTTTCCACTTTCACTGATCACTACACCAAATATTTCACGTTAGTTCACGTCACTATACCGAGGTACTTCAGTTTTTCCCTACTTGTAGTTAGTTTGTATATGGACGCTATAATTACATAGGTACATAATATTATCGGACGTACTGTAGCTCGAATGAATACAAATATTTGTAATACGAATACCAAATGTCCGTATGGCGCATGCAATAAAATCAATAACATATTAAAATATCACTAAATCGGTGTGAAACTAAGTTAAAATTAAATATTATACCTATAAAGCTATACCTAATCATTATTGTGTATTTGTGTACCGATTAATTTCCCATGTCTTTGTGACTCAACGAAGATTCTCCCACGGATCATGTCAAGTACCTAATTGTGCACTTGGAAAGCAGTTTTTAAATCATTGCATTGAGTTTCTCTACTTAACTTTTACCAATTTCAGCAATGGAAATTTGTTGTTGTGTTGATAATTATTATTTATTATTTTTATAAGATAATAAGTTTTAACTTTTTAGTTATAAGTTAAAAGTAGGGCCCAAATTTAAATGCAAAGTGCATATATATTTGGTTGATATAACACAATGCTTTCTAACTACATAATTCGTTTCATTGTAACGAGGTTTTCAAAGCCACAAATTATATTTTGCATTTTTTTCCATATATTGACGTTTTTTCATTTTCAAGAGCATTTTTAGCATAATTGGGTCATTTTATTGGTTTTTAATTTTGAATAATTGACAATTTTTTGTTATAGAAGGATGAAGGATGGTACGACGGTCCCTCGAGCCGGCTATAACGTTTTTAGAGTGATCGCGTTAACGCTTCCGTCTTAAAATGACGTCTTTTTAGTTTTTTTAGTGAAAAACGTCGAAAATGAACAGGGGCCGTGGGCTGCCGTAATAAAAAATAAAAATCTCGATTATTTGGTGTTTTTTTGCACTCAAACGGTTGTAGCAACCCGTCTCACGATACGGGTAAAGTTTCAGAGTCGAAAAATAAATCCTTCACAGCGAAAACTTGCATACTAGTTTTTATCAAAAAAGTGGTTTTTACCGTATTTAGGTGTTTAGAATATGGATTTTTGGCAATTTTTTGATATGGAAAGATGGTCCGACCGTCCCTCGAGCCAGCTATAACGTTTTTAGAGTGATCGCGTTAACGCTTCCGTCTTAAAATGACGTCTTTTTAGTTTTTTTAGTGAAAAACGTCGAAAATGAACAGGGGCCGTGGGCTGCCGTAATAAAAAATAAAAATCTCGATTATTTGGTGTTTTTTTGCACGCAAACGGTTGTGGCAACCCGTCTCACGATACGGGTAAAGTTTCAGAGTCGAAAAATAAATCCTTCACATCGAAAACTTGCATACTAGTTTTTTTCAAAAAAGTGGTTTTTACGGTATTTAGGTGTTTAGAATTTGGATTTTTGGCAATTTTTTGATATAGAAATATGGTCCGACCGTCCCTCGAGCCGGCTAAAACGTTTTTAGAGTGATCGCGTTAACGCTTCCGTCTTAAAAGACGTCTTTTTAATTTTTTTTAGTGAAAAACGTCGAAAATGAACAGGGGCCGTGGGCTGCCGTAATAAAAAATAAAAATCTCGATTATTTGGTGTTTTTTTGCACGCAATCGGTTGTGGCAACCCGTCTCACGATACGGGTAAAGTTTCAGAGTCGAAAAATAAATCCTTCACAGCGAAAACTTGCATACTAGTTTTTTTCAAAAAAGTGGTTTTTACCGTATTTAGGTATATAGAATTTGGATTTTTGGCAATTTTTTGATATAGAAAGATGGTCCGACCGTCCCTCGAACCGGCTAAAACGTTTTTAGAGTGATCGCGTTAACACTTCCGTCTTAAAATGACGTCTTTTTAGTTTTTTTAGTGAAAAACGTCGAAAATGAACAGGGGCCGTGGGCTGCCGTAATAAAAAATAAAAATCTCGATTATTTGTTGTTTTTTTGCACGCAAACGATTGTGGCAACCCGTCTCACGATAAGGGTAAAGTTTCAGAGTCGAAAAATAAATTCTTCACATCGAAAACTTGCATACTAGTTTTTTTCAAAAAAGTGGTTTTTACGGTATTTAGGTGTTTAGAATTTGGATTTTTGGCAATTTTTTGATATAGAAAGATGGTCCGACCGTCCCTCGAGCCGGCTAAAACGTTTTTAGAGTGATCGCGTTAACGCTTCCGTCTTAAAATGACGTCTTTTTAGTTTTTTTAGTGAAAAACGTCGAAAATGAACAGGGGCCGTGGGCTGCCGTAATAAAAAATAAAAATCTCGATTATTTGGTGTTTTTTTGCACTCAAACGGTTGTAGCAACCCGTCTCACGATACGGGTAAAGTTTCAGAGTCGAAAAATAAATCCTTCACAGCGAAAACTTGCATACTAGTTTTTATCAAAAAAGTGGTTTTTACCGTATTTAGGTGTTTAGAATATGGATTTTTGGCAATTTTTTGATATGGAAAGATGGTCCGACCGTCCCTCGAGCCAGCTATAACGTTTTTAGAGTGATCGCGTTAACGCTTCCGTCTTAAAATGACGTCTTTTTAGTTTTTTTAGTGAAAAACGTCGAAAATGAACATGGGCCGTGGGCTGCCATAGTAAAAAATAAAAATCTCGATTATTTGGTGTATTTTTGCACGCAAACGGTTGTGGCAACCCGTCTCACGATACGGGTAAAGTTTCAGAGTCGAAAAATAAATCCTTCACAGCGAAAACTTGCATACTAGTTTTTTTCAAAAAAGTGGTTTTTACGGTATTTAGGTGTTTAGAATTTGGATTTTTGGCAATTTTTTGATATAGAATGATGGTCCGACCGTCCCTCGAGCCGGCTATAACGTTTTTAGAGTGATCGCGTTAACGCTTCTGTCTTAAAATGACGTCTTTTTAGTCTTTTTAGTGAATAACGTCGAAAATGAACAGGGGCCGTGGGCTGCCGTAATAAAAAATAAAAATCTCGATTATTTGGTGTTTTTTTGCACGCAAACGGTTGTGGCAACCCGTCTCACGATAAGGGTAAAGTTTCAGAGTCGAAAAATAAATCCTTCACATCGAAAACTTGCATACTAGTTTTTTTCAAAAAAGTGGTTTTTACGGTATTTAGGTGTTTAGAATTTGGATTTTTGGCAATTTTTTGATATAGAAAGATGGTCCGACCGTCCCTCGAACCGGCTAAAACGTTTTTAGAGTGATCGCGTTAACGCTTCCGTCTTAAAATGACGTCTTTTTAGTTTTTTTAGTGAAAAACGTCGAAAATGAACAGGGGCCGTGGACTGCCGTAGTTAAAATTAAAAATCTGGATTATTTGGTGTTTTTTTGCACGCAAACGGTTGTGGCAACCCGTCTCACGATACGGGTAAAGTTTCAGAGTAGAAAAATTAATCCTTCACAGCGAAAACTTGCATACTAGTTTTTTTCAAAAAAGTGGTTTTTACGGTATTTAGGTGTTTAGAATTTGGATTTTTGGCAATTTTTTGATATAGAAAGATGGTCCGACCGTCCCTCGAGCCGGCTAAAACGTTTTTAGAGTGATCGCGTTAACGCTTCCGTCTTAAAATGACGTCTTTTTAGTTTTTTTAGTGAAAAACGTCGAAAATGAACAGGGGCCGTGGGCTGCCATAGTAAAAAATAAAAATCTGGATTATTTGGTGTTTTTTTGCACGCAAACGGTTGTGGCAACCCGTCTCACGATACGGGTAAAGTTTCAGAGTAGAAAAATTAATCCTTCACAGCGAAAACTTGCATACTAGTTTTTTTCAAAAAAGTGGTTTTTACGGTATTTAGGTGTTTAGAATTTGGATTTTTGGCAATTTTTTGATATAGAAAGATGGTCCGACCGTCCCTCGAGCCGGCTAAAACGTTTTTAGAGTGATCGCGTTAACGGTTCCGTCTTAAAATGACGTCTTTTTAGTTTTTTTAGTGAAAAACGTCGAAAATGAACATGGGCCGTGGGCTGCCATACTAAAAAATAAAAATCTCGATTATTTGGTGTTTTTTTGCACGCAAACGGTTGTGGCAACCCGTCTCACGATACGGGTAAAGTTTCAGAGTCGAAAAATAAATTCTTCACAGCGAAAACTTGCATACTAGTTTTTTTCAAAAAAGTGGTTTTTACGGTAATTAGGTGTTTAGAATTTGGATTTTTGGCAATTTTTTGATATAGAAAGATGGTCCGACCGTCCCTCGAGCCGGCTAAAACGTTTTTAGAGTGATCGCGTTAAAGCTTCCGTCTTAAAATGACGGCTTTTTAGTTTTTTTAGTGAAAAACGTCGAAAATGAACAGGGGCCGTGGGCTGCCATAGTAAAAAATAAAAATCTGGATTATTTGGTGTTTTTTTGCACGCAAACGGTTGTGGCAACCCGTCTCACGATACGGGTAAAGTTTCAGAGTCGAAAAATAAATCCTTCACATCGAAAACTTGCATACTAGTTTTTTTCAAAAAAGTGGTTTTTACGGTATTTAGGTGTTTAGAATTTGGATTTTTGGCAATTTTTTGATATAGAATGATGGTCCGACCGTCCCTCGAGCCGGCTATAACGTTTTTAGAGTGATCGCGTTAACGCTTCTGTCTTAAAATGACGTCTTTTTAGTCTTTTTAGTGAATAACGTCGAAAATGAACAGGGGCCGTGGGCTGCCGTAATAAAAAATAAAAATCTCGATTATTTGGTGTTTTTTTGCACGCAAACGGTTGTGGCAACCCGTCTCACGATAAGGGTAAAGTTTCAGAGTCGAAAAATAAATCCTTCACATCGAAAACTTGCATACTAGTTTTTTTCAAAAAAGTGGTTTTTACGGTATTTAGGTGTTTAGAATTTGGATTTTTGGCAATTTTTTGATATAGAAAGATGGTCCGACCGTCCCTCGAACCGGCTAAAACGTTTTTAGAGTGATCGCGTTAACGCTTCCGTCTTAAAATGACGTCTTTTTAGTTTTTTTAGTGAAAAACGTCGAAAATGAACAGGGGCCGTGGACTGCCGTAGTTAAAAATAAAAATCTCGATTATTTGGTGTTTTTTTGCACGCAAACGGTTGTGGCAACCCGTCTCACGATACGGGTAAAGTTTCAGAGTAGAAAAATTAATCCTTCACAGCGAAAACTTGCATACTAGTTTTTTTCAAAAAAGTGGTTTTTACGGTATTTAGGTGTTTAGAATTTGGATTTTTGGCAAATTTTTGATATAGAAAGATGGTCCGACCGTCCCTCGAGCCGGCTAAAACGTTTTTAGAGTGATCGCGTTAACGGTTCCGTCTTAAAATGACGTCTTTTTAGTTTTTTTAGTGAAAAACGTCGAAAATGAACATGGGCCGTGGGCTGCCATACTAAAAAATAAAAATCTCGATTATTTGGTGTTTTTTTGCACGCAAACGGTTGTGGCAACCCGTCTCACGATACGGGTAAAGTTTCAGAGTCGAAAAATAAATCCTTCACATCGAAAACTTGCATACTAGTTTTTTTCAAAAAAGTGGTTTTTACGGTATTTAGGTGTTTAGAATTTGGATTTTTGGCAATTTTTTGATATAGAATGATGGTCCGACCGTCCCTCGAGCCGGCTTAAACGTTTTTAGAGTGATCGCGTTAACGGTTCCGTCTTAAAATGACGTCTTTTTAGTTTTTTTAGTGAAAAACGTCGAAAATGAACATGGGCCGTGGGCTGCCATACTAAAAAATAAAAATCTCGATTATTTGGTGTTTTTTTGCACGCAAACGGTTGTGGCAAACCGTCTCACGATACGGGTAAAGTTTCAGAGTCGAAAAATTAATCCTTCACAGCGAAAACTTGCATACTAGTTTTTTTCAAAAAAGTGGTTTTTACGGTATTTAGGTGTTTAGAATTTGGATTTTTGGCAATTTTTTGATATAGAAATATGGTCCGACCGTCCCTCGAGCCGGCTAAAACGTTTTTAGAGTGATCGCGTTAACGGTTCCGTCTTAAAATGACGTCTTTTTAGTTTTTTTAGTGAAAAACGTCGAAAATGAACATGGGCCGTGGGCTGCCATAGTAAAAAATAAAAATCTGGATTATTTGGTGTTTTTTTGCACGCATACGGTTGTGGCAACCCGTCTCACGATACGGGTAAAGTTTCAGAGTAGAAAAATTAATCCTTCACAGCGAAAACTTGCATACTATTTTTTTTCAAAAAAGTGGTTTTTACGGTATTTAGGTGTTTAGAATTTGGATTTTTGGCAATTTTTTGATATAGAAAGATGGTCCGACCGTCCCTCGAGCCGGCTAAAACGTTTTTAGAGTGATCGCGTTAACGGTTCCGTCTTAAAATGACGTCTTTTTAGTTTTTTTAGTGAAAAACGTCGAAAATGAACATGGGCCGTGGGCTGCCATACTAAAAAATAAAAATCTCGATTATTTGGTGTTTTTTTGCACGCAAACGGTTGTGGCAACCCGTCTCACGATACGGGTAAAGTTTCAGAGTCGAAAAATAAATCCTTCACATCGAAAACTTGCATACTAGTTTTTTTCAAAAAAGTGGTTTTTACGGTATTTAGGTGTTTAGAATTTGGATTTTTGGCAATTTTTTGATATAGAATGATGGTCCGACCGTCCCTCGAGCCGGCTAAAACGTTTTTAGAGTGATCGCGTTAACGGTTCCGTCTTAAAATGACGTCTTTTTAGTTTTTTTAGTGAAAAACGTCGAAAATGAACATGGGCCGTGGGCTGCCATACTAAAAAATAAAAATCTCGATTATTTGGTGTTTTTTTGCACGCAAACGGTTGTGGCAACCCGTCTCACGATACGGGTAAAGTTTCAGAGTCGAAAAATAAATCCTTCAAATCGAAAACTTGCATACTAGTTTTTTTCAAAAAAGTGGTTTTTACGGTATTTAGGTGTTTAGAATTTGGATTTTTGGCAATTTTTTGATATAGAAAGATGGTCCGACCGTCCCTCGAGCCGGCTAAAACGTTTTTAGAGTGATCGCGTTAACGCTTCCGTCTTAAAATGACGTCTTTTTAGTTTTTTTAGTGAAAAACGTCGAAAATGAACAGGGGCCGTGGGCTGCCATAGTAAAAAATAAAAATCTGGATTATTTGGTGTTTTTTTGCACGCAAACGGTTGTGGCAACCCGTCTCACGATACGGGTAAAGTTTCAGAGTAGAAAAATTAATCCTTCACAGCGAAAACTTGCATACTAGTTTTTTTCAAAAAAGTGGTTTTTTACGGTATTTAGGTGTTTAGAATTTGGATTTTTGGCAATTTTTTGATATAGAAAGATGGTCCGACCGTCCCTCGAGCCGGCTAAAACGTTTTTAGAGTGATCGCGTTAACGCTTCCGTCTTAAAATGACGTCTTTTTAGTTTTTTTAGTGAAAAACGTCGAAAAATAACAGGGGCCGTGGGCTGCCGTAGTAAAAAATAAAAATCTCGATTATTTGGTGTTTTTTTGCACGCAATTGGTTGTGGCATCCCGTCTCACGATACGGGTAAAGTTTCAGAGTCGAAAAATAAATCCTTCACAGCGAAAACTTGCATACTAGTTTTTTTCAAAAAAGTGGTTTTTACGGTATTTAGGTGTTTAGAATTTGGTTTTTTGGCAATTTTTTGATATAGAAAGATGGTTCGACCGTTCCTCGAGCCGGCTATAACGTTTTTAGAGTGATCGCGTTAACGCTTCCGTCCTAAAATGACGTCTTTTTAGTTTTTTTAGTGAAAAACGTCGAAAATGAACAGGGGCCGTGGGCTGCCATAGTAAAAAATAAAAATCTCGATTATTTGGTGTTTTTTTGCACGCAAACGGTTGTGGCAACCCGTCTCACGATACGGGTAAAGTTTCAGAGTCGAAAAATTAATCCTTCACAGCGAAAACTTGCATACTAGTTTTTTTCAAAAAAGTGGTTTTTACGGTATTTAGGTGTTTAGAATTTGGATTTTTGGCAATTTTTTGATATAGAAATATGGTCCGACCGTCCCTCGAGCCGGCTAAACGTTTTTAGAGTGATCGCGTTAACGGTTCCGTCTTAAAATGACGTCTTTTTAGTTTTTTTAGTGAAAAACGTCGAAAATGAACATGGGCCGTGGGCTGCCATACTAAAAAATAAAAATCTCGATTATTTGGTGTTTTTTTGCACGCAAACGGTTGTGGCAAACCGTCTCACGATACGGGTAAAGTTTCAGAGTCGAAAAATTAATCCTTCACAGCGAAAACTTGCATACTAGTTTTTTTCAAAAAAGTGGTTTTTACGGTATTTAGGTGTTTAGAATTTGGATTTTTGGCAATTTTTTGATATAGAATGATGGTCCGACCGTCCCTCGAGCCGGCTATAACGTTTTTAGAGTGATCGCGTTAACGCTTCCGTCCTAAAATGACGTCTTTTTAGTTTTTTTAGTGAAAAACGTCGAAAATGAACAGGGGCCGTGGACTGCCGTAGTAAAAAATAAAAATCGCGATTATTTGGTGTTTTTTTGCACGCAAACGGTTGTGGCAACCCGTCTCACGATACGGGTAAAGTTTCAGAGTCGAAAAATAAATCCTTCACATCGAAAACTTGCATACTAGTTTTTTTCAAAAATGTGGTTTTTACCGTATTTAAGTATATAGAATTTGGATTTTTGGCAATTTTTTGATATAGAATGATGGTCCGACCGTCCCTCGCGCTAGCTATAACGTTTTTAGAATGATCGCGTTAATCTTCCGTCTTAAAATGACGTCTTTTTAGTTTTTTTAGTGAAAAACGTCGAAAATGAACAGGGGCCGTGGGCGGCCGTAATAAAAAATAAAAATCTCGATTATTTGGTGTTTTTTTGCACGCAATCGGTTGTGGCATCCCGTCTCACGATACGGGTAAAGTTTCAGAGTCGAAAAATAAATCCTTCACATCGAAAACTTGCATACTAGTTTTTTTCAAAAAAGTGGTTTTTACGGTATTTAGGTGTTTAGAATTTGGTTTTTTGGCAATTTTTTGATATAGAAAGATGGTTCGACCGTTCCTCGAGCCGGCTATAACGTTTTTAGAGTGATCGCGTTAACGCTTCCGTCCTAAAATGACGTCTTTTTAGTTTTTTTAGTGAAAAACGTCGAAAATGAACAGGGGCCGTGGGCTGCCATAGTAAAAAATAAAAATCTCGATTATTTGGTGTTTTTTTGCACGCAAACGGTTGTGGCAACCCGTCTCACGATACGGGTAAAGTTTCAGAGTCGAAAAATTAATCCTTCACAGCGAAAACTTGCATACTAACTTTTTTTCAAAAAAGTGGTTTTTACGGTATTTAGGTGTTTAGAATTTGGATTTTTGGCAATTTTTTGATTTAGAAAGATGGTCCGACCGTCCCTCGAGCCGGCTAAAACGTTTTTAGAGTGATCGCGTTAACGCTTCCGTCTTAAAATGACGTATTTTTAGTTTTTTTAGTGAAAAACGTCGAAAATGAACAGGGGCCGTGGACTGCCGTAGTAAAAAATAAAAATCTCGATTATTTGGTGTTTTTTTGCACGCAAACGGTTGTGGCAACCCGTCTCACGATACGGGTAAAGTTTCAGAGTCGAAAAATAAATCCTTCACATCGAAAACTTGTATACTAGTTTTTTTCAAAAAAGTGGTTTTTACGGTATTTAGGTGTTTAGAATTTGGATTTTTGGCAATTTTTTGATATAGAAATATGGTCCGACCGTCCCTCGAGCCGGCTAAACGTTTTTAGAGTGATCGCGTTAACGGTTCCGTCTTAAAATGACGTCTTTTTAGTTTTTTTAGTGAAAAACGTCGAAAATGAACATGGGCCGTGGGCTGCCATACTAAAAAATAAAAATCTCGATTATTTGGTGTTTTTTTGCACGCAAACGGTTGTGGCAAACCGTCTCACGATACGGGTAAAGTTTCAGAGTCGAAAAATTAATCCTTCACAGCGAAAACTTGCATACTAGTTTTTTTCAAAAAAGTGGTTTTTACGGTATTTAGGTGTTTAGAATTTGGATTTTTGGCAATTTTTTGATATAGAATGATGGTCCGACCGTCCCTCGAGCCGGCTATAACGTTTTTAGAGTGATCGCGTTAACGCTTCCGTCCTAAAATGACGTCTTTTTAGTTTTTTTAGTGAAAAACGTCGAAAATGAACAGGGGCCGTGGACTGCCGTAGTAAAAAATAAAAATCTCGATTATTTGGTGTTTTTTTGCACGCAAACGGTTGTGGCAACCCGTCTCACGATACGGGTAAAGTTTCAGAGTCGAAAAATAAATCCTTCACATCGAAAACTTGCATACTAGTTTTTTTCAAAAATGTGGTTTTTACCGTATTTAAGTATATAGAATTTGGATTTTTGGCAATTTTTTGATATAGAATGATGGTCCGACCGTCCCTCGCGCTAGCTATAACGTTTTTAGAATGATCGCGTTAATCTTCCGTCTTAAAATGACGTCTTTTTAGTTTTTTTAGTGAAAAACGTCGAAAATGAACAGGGGCCGTGGGCGGCCGTAATAAAAAATAAAAATCTCGATTATTTGGTGTTTTTTTGCACGCAATCGGTTGTGGCATCCCGTCTCACGATACGGGTAAAGTTTCAGAGTCGAAAAATAAATCCTTCACAGCGAAAACTTGCATACTAGTTTTTTTCAAAAAAGTGGTTTTTACGGTATTTAGGTGTTTAGAATTTGGTTTTTTGGCAATTTTTTGATATAGAAAGATGGTCCGACCGTTCCTCGAGCCGGCTATAATGTTTTTAGAGTGATCGCGTTAACGCTTCCGTCCTAAAATGATGTCTTTTTAATTTTTTTAGTGAAAAACGTCGAAAATGAACAGGGGCCGTGGGCTGCCGTAGTAAAAAATAAAAATCTTTATTATTTGGTGTTTTTTTGCACGCAAACGTTTGTGGCAACCCGTCTCACGATACGGGTAAGGTTTCAGAGTCGAAAAATAAATCCTTCACATCGAAAACTTGCATACTAGTTTTTTTCAAAAAAGTTGTTTTTACCGTAATTAGGTGTTTAGAATTTGGATTTTTGGCAATTTTTTGATATAGAAAGATGGTCCGACCGTCCCTCGAGCCGGCTAAAACGTTTTTAGAGTGATCGCGTTAAAGCTTCCGTCTTAAAATGACGTCTTTTTAGTTTTTTTAGTGAAAAACGTCGAAAATGAACAGGGGCCGTGGGCTGCCATAGTAAAAAATAAAAATCTGGATTATTTGGTGTTTTTTTGCACGCAAACGGTTGTGGCAACCCGTCTCACGATACGGGTAAAGTTTCAGAGTCGAAAAATAAATCCTTCACATCGAAAACTTGCATACTAGTTTTTTTCAAAAAAGTGGTTTTTACGGTATTTAGGTGTTTAGAATTTGGATTTTTGGCAATTTTTTGATATAGAATGATGGTCCGACCGTCCCTCGAGCCGGCTATAACGTTTTTAGAGTGATCGCGTTAACGCTTCCGTCTTAAAATGACGTCTTTTTAGTTTTTTTAGTGAAAAACGTCGAAAATGAACAGGGGCCGTGGACTGCCGTAGTTAAAAATAAAAATCTCGATTATTTGGTGTTTTTTTGCACGCATACGGTTGTGGCAACCCGTCTCACGATACGGGTAAAGTTTCAGAGTAGAAAAATTAATCCTTCACAGCGAAAACTTGCATACTAGTTTTTTTCAAAAAAGTGGTTTTTACGGTATTTAGGTGTTTAGAATTTGGATTTTTGGCAATTTTTTGATATAGAAAGATGGTCCGACCGTCCCTCGAGCCGGCTAAAACGTTTTTAGAGTGATCGCGTTAACGGTTCCGTCTTAAAATGACGTCTTTTTAGTTTTTTTAGTGAAAAACGTCGAAAATGAACATGGGCCGTGGGCTGCCATACTAAAAAATAAAAATCTCGATTATTTGGTGTTTTTTTGCACGCAAACGGTTGTGGCAACCCGTCTCACGATACGGGTAAAGTTTCAGAGTCGAAAAATAAATCCTTCACATCGAAAACTTGCATACTAGTTTTTTTCAAAAAAGTGGTTTTTACGGTATTTAGGTGTTTAGAATTTGGATTTTTGGCAATTTTTTGATATAGAATGATGGTCCGACCGTCCCTCGAGCCGGCTAAAACGTTTTTAGAGTGATCGCGTTAACGGTTCCGTCTTAAAATGACGTCTTTTTAGTTTTTTTAGTGAAAAACGTCGAAAATGAACATGGGCCGTGGGCTGCCATACTAAAAAATAAAAATCTCGATTATTTGGTGTTTTTTTGCACGCAAACGGTTGTGGCAACCCGTCTCACGATACGGGTAAAGTTTCAGAGTCGAAAAATAAATCCTTCAAATCGAAAACTTGCATACTAGTTTTTTTCAAAAAAGTGGTTTTTACGGTATTTAGGTGTTTAGAATTTGGATTTTTGGCAATTTTTTGATATAGAAAGATGGTCCGACCGTCCCTCGAGCCGGCTAAAACGTTTTTAGAGTGATCGCGTTAACGCTTCCGTCTTAAAATGACGTCTTTTTAGTTTTTTTAGTGAAAAACGTCGAAAATGAACAGGGGCCGTGGGCTGCCGTAGTAAAAAATAAAAATCTCGATTATTTGGTGTTTTTTAGCACGCAAACGGTTGTGGCAACCCGTCTCACGATACGGGTAAAGTTTCAGAGTAGAAAAATTAATCCTTCACAGCGAAAACTTGCATACTAGTTTTTTTCAAAAAAGTGGTTTTTACGGTATTTAGGTGTTTAGAATTTGGATTTTTGGCAATTTTTTGATATAGAAAGATGGTCCGACCGTCCCTCGAGCCGGCTAAAACGTTTTTAGAGTGATCGCGTTAACGCTTCCGTCTTAAAATGACGTCTTTTTAGTTTTTTTAGTGAAAAAGTCGAAAAATAACAGGGGCCGTGGGCTGCCGTAGTAAAAATAAAAATCTCGATTATTTGGTGTTTTTTTGCACGCAATTGGTTGTGGCATCCCGTCTCACGATACGGGTAAAGTTTCAGAGTCGAAAAATAAATCCTTCACAGCGAAAACTTGCATACTAGTTTTTTTCAAAAAAGTGGTTTTTACGGTATTTAGGTGTTTAGAATTTGGTTTTTTGGCAATTTTTTGATATAGAAAGATGGTTCGACCGTTCCTCGAGCCGGATATAACGTTTTTAGAGTGATCGCGTTAACGCTTCCGTCCTAAAATGACGTCTTTTTAGTTTTTTTAGTGAAAAACGTCGAAAATGAACAGGGGCCGTGGGCTGCCATAGTAAAAAATAAAAATCTCGATTATTTGGTGTTTTTTTGCACGCAAACGGTTGTGGCAACCCGTCTCACGATACGGGTAAAGTTTCAGAGTCGAAAAATTAATCCTTCACAGCGAAAACTTGCATACTAATTTTTTTCAAAAAAGTGGTTTTTACGGTATTTAGGTGTTTAGAATTTGGATTTTTGGCAATTTTTTGATTTAGAAAGATGGTCCGACCGTCCCTCGAGCCGGCTAAAACGTTTTTAGAGTGATCGCGTTAACGCTTCCGTCTTAAAATGACGTATTTTTAGTTTTTTTAGTGAAAAACGTCGAAAATGAACAGGGGCCGTGGACTGCCGTAGTAAAAAATAAAAATCTCGATTATTTGGTGTTTTTTTGCACGCAAACGGTTGTGGCAACCCGTCTCACGATACGGGTAAAGTTTCAGAGTCGAAAAATAAATCCTTCACATCGAAAACTTGCATACTAGTTTTTTTCAAAAAAGTGGTTTTTACGGTATTTAGGTGTTTAGAATTTGGATTTTTGGCAATTTTTTGATATAGAAATATGGTCCGACCGTCCCTCGAGCCGGCTAAACGTTTTTAGAGTGATCGCGTTAACGGTTCCGTCTTAAAATGACGTCTTTTTAGTTTTTTTAGTGAAAAACGTCGAAAATGAACATGGGCCGTGGGCTACCATACTAAAAAATAAAAATCTCGATTATTTGGTGTTTTTTTGCACGCAAACGGTTGTGGCAAACCGTCTCACGATACGGGTAAAGTTTCAGAGTCGAAAAATTAATCCTTCACAGCGAAAACTTGCATACTAGTTTTTTTCAAAAAAGTGGTTTTTACGGTATTTAGGTGTTTAGAATTTGGATTTTTGGCAATTTTTTGATATAGAATGATGGTCCGACCGTCCCTCGAGCCGGCTAAAACGTTTTTAGAGTGATCGCGTTAACGCTTCCGTCTTAAAATGACGTCTTTTTAGTTTTTTTAGTGAAAAACGTCGAAAATGAACAGGGGCCGTGGGCTGCCATAGTAAAAAATAAAAATCTGGATTATTTGGTGTTTTTTTGCACGCAAACGGTTGTGGCAACCCGTCTCACGATACGGGTAAAGTTTCAGAGTAGAAAAATTAATCCTTCACAGCGAAAACTTGCATACTAGTTTTTTTCAAAAAAGTGGTTTTTACGGTATTTAGGTGTTTAGAATTTGGATTTTTGGCAATTTTTTGATATAGAAAGATGGTCCGACCGTCCCTCGAGCCGGCTAAAACGTTTTTAGAGTGATCGCGTTAACGCTTCCGTCTTAAAATGACGTCTTTTTAGTTTTTTTAGTGAAAAACGTCGAAAAATAACAGGGGCCGTGGGCTGCCGTAGTAAAAAATAAAAATCTCGATTATTTGGTGTTTTTTTGCACGCAATTGGTTGTGGCATCCCGTCTCACGATACGGGTAAAGTTTCAGAGTCGAAAAATAAATCCTTCACAGCGAAAACTTGCATACTAGTTTTTTTCAAAAAAGTGGTTTTTACGGTATTTAGGTGTTTAGAATTTGGTTTTTTGGCAATTTTTTGATATAGAAAGATGGTTCGACCGTTCCTCGAGCCGGCTATAACGTTTTTAGAGTGATCGCGTTAACGCTTCCGTCCTAAAATGACGTCTTTTTAGTTTTTTTAGTGAAAAACGTCGAAAATGAACAGGGGCCGTGGGCTGCCATAGTAAAAAATAAAAATCTCGATTATTTGGTGTTTTTTTGCACGCAAACGGTTGTGGCAACCCGTCTCACGATACGGGTAAAGTTTCAGAGTCGAAAAATTAATCCTTCACAGCGAAAACTTGCATACTAATTTTTTTCAAAAAAGTGGTTTTTACGGTATTTAGGTGTTTAGAATTTGGATTTTTGGCAATTTTTTGATTTAGAAAGATGGTCCGACCGTCCCTCGAGCCGGCTAAAACGTTTTTAGAGTGATCGCGTTAACGCTTCCGTCTTAAAATGACGTATTTTTAGTTTTTTTAGTGAAAAACGTCGAAAATGAACAGGGGCCGTGGACTGCCGTAGTAAAAAATAAAAATCTCGATTATTTGGTGTTTTTTTGCACGCAAACGGTTGTGGCAACCCGTCTCACGATACGGGTAAAGTTTCAGAGTCGAAAAATAAATCCTTCACATCGAAAACTTGCATACTAGTTTTTTTCAAAAAAGTGGTTTTTACGGTATTTAGGTGTTTAGAATTTGGATTTTTGGCAATTTTTTGATATAGAAATATGGTCCGACCGTCCCTCGAGCCGGCTAAACGTTTTTAGAGTGATCGCGTTAACGGTTCCGTCTTAAAATGACGTCTTTTTAGTTTTTTTAGTGAAAAACGTCGAAAATGAACATGGGCCGTGGGCTGCCATACTAAAAAATAAAAATCTCGATTATTTGGTGTTTTTTTGCACGCAAACGGTTGTGGCAAACCGTCTCACGATACGGGTAAAGTTTCAGAGTCGAAAAATTAATCCTTCACAGCGAAAACTTGCATACTAGTTTTTTTCAAAAAAGTGGTTTTTACGGTATTTAGGTGTTTAGAATTTGGATTTTTGGCAATTTTTTGATATAGAATGATGGTCCGACCGTCCCTCGAGCCGGCTATAATGTTTTTAGAGTGATCGCGTTAACGCTTCCGTCCTAAAATGACGTCTTTTTAGTTTTTTTAGTGAAAAACGTCGAAAATGAACAGGGGCCGTGGACTGCCGTAGTAAAAAATAAAAATCGCGATTATTTGGTGTTTTTTTGCACGCAAACGGTTGTGGCAACCCGTCTCACGATACGGGTAAAGTTTCAGAGTCGAAAAATAAATCCTTCACATCGAAAACTTGCATACTAGTTTTTTTCAAAAATGTGGTTTTTACCGTATTTAAGTATATAGAATTTGGATTTTTGGCAATTTTTTGATATAGAATGATGGTCCGACCGTCCCTCGAGCCGGCTAAAACGTTTTTAGAGTGATCGCGTTAACGCTTCCGTCTTAAAATGACGTCTTTTTAGTTTTTTTAGTGAAAAACGTCGAAAAATAACAGGGGCCGTGGGCTGCCGTAGTAAAAAATAAAAATCTCGATTATTTGGTGTTTTTTTGCACGCAATTGGTTGTGGCATCCCGTCTCACGATACGGGTAAAGTTTCAGAGTCGAAAAATAAATCCTTCACAGCGAAAACTTGCATACTAGTTTTTTTCAAAAAAGTGGTTTTTACGGTATTTAGGTGTTTAGAATTTGGTTTTTTGGCAATTTTTTGATATAGAAAGATGGTTCGACCGTTCCTCGAGCCGGCTATAACGTTTTTAGAGTGATCGCGTTAACGCTTCCGTCCTAAAATGACGTCTTTTTAGTTTTTTTAGTGAAAAACGTCGAAAATGAACAGGGGCCGTGGGCTGCCATAGTAAAAAATAAAAATCTCGATTATTTGGTGTTTTTTTGCACGCAAACGGTTGTGGCAACCCGTCTCACGATACGGGTAAAGTTTCAGAGTCGAAAAATTAATCCTTCACAGCGAAAACTTGCATACTAATTTTTTTCAAAAAAGTGGTTTTTACGGTATTTAGGTGTTTAGAATTTGGATTTTTGGCAATTTTTTGATTTAGAAAGATGGTCCGACCGTCCCTCGAGCCGGCTAAAACGTTTTTAGAGTGATCGCGTTAACGCTTCCGTCTTAAAATGACGTATTTTTAGTTTTTTTAGTGAAAAACGTCGAAAATGAACAGGGGCCGTGGACTGCCGTAGTAAAAAATAAAAATCTCGATTATTTGGTGTTTTTTTGCACGCAAACGGTTGTGGCAACCCGTCTCACGATACGGGTAAAGTTTCAGAGTCGAAAAATAAATCCTTCACATCGAAAACTTGCATACTAGTTTTTTTCAAAAAAGTGGTTTTTACGGTATTTAGGTGTTTAGAATTTGGATTTTTGGCAATTTTTTGATATAGAAATATGGTCCGACCGTCCCTCGAGCCGGCTAAACGTTTTTAGAGTGATCGCGTTAACGGTTCCGTCTTAAAATGACGTCTTTTTAGTTTTTTTAGTGAAAAACGTCGAAAATGAACATGGGCCGTGGGCTGCCATACTAAAAAATAAAAATCTCGATTATTTGGTGTTTTTTTGCACGCAAACGGTTGTGGCAAACCGTCTCACGATACGGGTAAAGTTTCAGAGTCGAAAAATTAATCCTTCACAGCGAAAACTTGCATACTAGTTTTTTTCAAAAAAGTGGTTTTTACGGTATTTAGGTGTTTAGAATTTGGATTTTTGGCAATTTTTTGATATAGAATGATGGTCCGACCGTCCCTCGAGCCGGCTATAACGTTTTTAGAGTGATCGCGTTAACGCTTCCGTCCTAAAATGACGTCTTTTTAGTTTTTTTAGTGAAAAACGTCGAAAATGAACAGGGGCCGTGGACTGCCGTAGTAAAAAATAAAAATCGCGATTATTTGGTGTTTTTTTGCACGCAAACGGTTGTGGCAACCCGTCTCACGATACGGGTAAAGTTTCAGAGTCGAAAAATAAATCCTTCACATCGAAAACTTGCATACTAGTTTTTTTCAAAAATGTGGTTTTTACCGTATTTAAGTATATAGAATTTGGATTTTTGGCAATTTTTTGATATAGAATGATGGTCCGACCGTCCCTCGAGCCGGCTAAAACGTTTTTAGAGTGATCGCGTTAACGCTTCCGTCTTAAAATGACGTCTTTTTAGTTTTTTTAGTGAAAAACGTCGAAAAATAACAGGGGCCGTGGGCTGCCGTAGTAAAAAATAAAAATCTCGATTATTTGGTGTTTTTTTGCACGCAATTGGTTGTGGCATCCCGTCTCACGATACGGGTAAAGTTTCAGAGTCGAAAAATAAATCCTTCACAGCGAAAACTTGCATACTAGTTTTTTTCAAAAAAGTGGTTTTTACGGTATTTAGGTGTTTAGAATTTGGTTTTTTGGCAATTTTTTGATATAGAAAGATGGTTCGACCGTTCCTCGAGCCGGCTATAACGTTTTTAGAGTGATCGCGTTAACGCTTCCGTCCTAAAATGACGTCTTTTTAGTTTTTTTAGTGAAAAACGTCGAAAATGAACAGGGGCCGTGGGCTGCCATAGTAAAAAATAAAAATCTCGATTATTTGGTGTTTTTTTGCACGCAAACGGTTGTGGCAACCCGTCTCACGATACGGGTAAAGTTTCAGAGTCGAAAAATTAATCCTTCACAGCGAAAACTTGCATACTAATTTTTTTCAAAAAAGTGGTTTTTACGGTATTTAGGTGTTTAGAATTTGGATTTTTGGCAATTTTTTGATTTAGAAAGATGGTCCGACCGTCCCTCGAGCCGGCTAAAACGTTTTTAGAGTGATCGCGTTAACGCTTCCGTCTTAAAATGACGTATTTTTAGTTTTTTTAGTGAAAAACGTCGAAAATGAACAGGGGCCGTGGACTGCCGTAGTAAAAAATAAAAATCTCGATTATTTGGTGTTTTTTTGCACGCAAACGGTTGTGGCAACCCGTCTCACGATACGGGTAAAGTTTCAGAGTCGAAAAATAAATCCTTCACATCGAAAACTTGCATACTAGTTTTTTTCAAAAAAGTGGTTTTTACGGTATTTAGGTGTTTAGAATTTGGATTTTTGGCAATTTTTTGATATAGAAATATGGTCCGACCGTCCCTCGAGCCGGCTAAACGTTTTTAGAGTGATCGCGTTAACGGTTCCGTCTTAAAATGACGTCTTTTTAGTTTTTTTAGTGAAAAACGTCGAAAATGAACATGGGCCGTGGGCTGCCATACTAAAAAATAAAAATCTCGATTATTTGGTGTTTTTTTGCACGCAAACGGTTGTGGCAAACCGTCTCACGATACGGGTAAAGTTTCAGAGTCGAAAAATTAATCCTTCACAGCGAAAACTTGCATACTAGTTTTTTTCAAAAAAGTGGTTTTTACGGTATTTAGGTGTTTAGAATTTGGATTTTTGGCAATTTTTTGATATAGAATGATGGTCCGACCGTCCCTCGAGCCGGCTATAACGTTTTTAGAGTGATCGCGTTAACGCTTCCGTCCTAAAATGACGTCTTTTTAGTTTTTTTAGTGAAAAACGTCGAAAATGAACAGGGGCCGTGGACTGCCGTAGTAAAAAATAAAAATCGCGATTATTTGGTGTTTTTTTGCACGCAAACGGTTGTGGCAACCCGTCTCACGATACGGGTAAAGTTTCAGAGTCGAAAAATAAATCCTTCACATCGAAAACTTGCATACTAGTTTTTTTCAAAAATGTGGTTTTTACCGTATTTAAGTATATAGAATTTGGATTTTTGGCAATTTTTTGATATAGAATGATGGTCCGACCGTCCCTCGCGCTAGCTATAACGTTTTTAGAATGATCGCGTTAATCTTCCGTCTTAAAATGACGTCTTTTTAGTTTTTTTAGTGAAAAACGTCGAAAATGAACAGGGGCCGTGGGCGGCCGTAATAAAAAATAAAAATCTCGATTATTTGGTGTTTTTTTGCACGCAATCGGTTGTGGCATCCCGTCTCACGATACGGGTAAAGTTTCAGAGTCGAAAAATAAATCCTTCACAGCGAAAACTTGCATACTAGTTTTTTTCAAAAAAGTGGTTTTTACGGTATTTAGGTGTTTAGAATTTGGTTTTTTGGCAATTTTTTGATATAGAAAGATGGTCCGACCGTTCCTCGAGCCGGCTATAATGTTTTTAGAGTGATCGCGTTAACGCTTCCGTCCTAAAATGATGTCTTTTTAATTTTTTTAGTGAAAAACGTCGAAAATGAACAGGGGCCGTGGGCTGCCGTAGTAAAAAATAAAAATCTTTATTATTTGGTGTTTTTTTGCACGCAAACGGTTGTGGCAACCCGTCTCACGATACGGGTAAAGTTTCAGAGTCGAAAAATAAATCCTTCACATCGAAAACTTGCATACTAGTTTTTTTCAAAAAAGTGGTTTTTACGGTATTTAGGTGTTTAGAATTTGGATTTTTGGCAATTTTTTGATATAGAAAGATGGTCCGACCGTCCCTCGAGCCGGCTAAAACGTTTATAGAGTGATCGCGTTAACGCTTCCGTCTTAAAATGACGTCTTTTTAGTTTTTTTAGTGAAAAACGTCGAAAATGAACAGGGGCCGTGGGCTGCCGTAATAAAAAATAAAAATCTGGATTATTTGGTGTTTTTTTGCACGCAAACGTTTGTGGCAACCCGTCTCACGATACGGGTAAGGTTTCAGAGTCGAAAAATAAATCCTTCACATCGAAAACTTGCATACTAGTTTTTTTCAAAAAAGTTGTTTTTACCGTACTTAGGTGTTTAGAATTTGGATTTTTGGCAATTTTTTAATATAGAAAGATGGTCCGACCGTCCCTCGAGCCGGCTAAAACGTTTTTAGAGTGATCGCGTTAAAGCTTCCGTCTTAAAATGACGTCTTTTTAGTTTTTTTAGTGAAAAACGTCGAAAATGAACAGGGGCCGTGGGCTGCCATAGTAAAAAATAAAAATCTGGATTATTTGGTGTTTTTTTGCACGCAAACGGTTGTGGCAACCCGTCTCACGATACGGGTAAAGTTTCAGAGTCGAAAAATAAATCCTTCACATCGAAAACTTGCATACTAGTTTTTTTCAAAAAAGTGGTTTTTACGGTATTTAGGTGTTTAGAATTTGGATTTTTGGCAATTTTTTGATATAGAATGATGGTCCGACCGTCCCTCGAGCCGGCTAAAACGTTTTTAGAGTGATCGCGTTAACGGTTCCGTCTTAAAATGACATCTTTTTAGTTTTTTTAGTGAAAAACGTCGAAAATGAACAGGGGCCGTGGGCTGCCATAGTAAAAAATAAAAATCTCGATTATTTGGTGTTTTTTTGCACGCAAACGGTTGTGGCAACCCGTCTCACGATACGGATAAAGTTTCAGAGTAGAAAAATTAATCCTTCACAGCGAAAACTTGCATACTAGTTTTTTTCAAAAAAGTGGTTTTTACGGTATTTAGGTGTTTAGAATTTGGATTTTTGGCAATTTTTTGATATAGAAAGATGGTCCGACCGTCCCTCGAGCCGGCTAAAACGTTTTTAGAGTGATCGCGTTAACGGTTCCGTCTTAAAATGACGTCTTTTTAGTTTTTTTAGTGAAAAACGTCGAAAATGAACATGGGCCGTGGGCTGCCATACTAAAAAATAAAAATCTCGATTATTTGGTGTTTTTTTGCACGCAAACGGTTGTGGCAACCCGTCTCACGATACGGGTAAAGTTTCAGAGTCGAAAAATAAATCTTTCACAGCGAAAACTTGCATACTAGTTTTTTTCAAAAAAGTGGTTTTTACGGTAATTAGGTGTTTAGAATTTGGATTTTTGGCAATTTTTTGATATAGAAAGATGGTCCGACCGTCCCTCGAGCCGGCTAAAACGTTTTTAGAGTGATCGCGTTAAAGCTTCAGTCTTAAAATGACGTCTTTTTAGTTTTTTTAGTGAAAAACGCCGAAAATGAACAGGGGCCGTGGGCTGCCATAGTAAAAAATAAAAATCTGGATTATTTGGTGTTTTTTTGCACGCAAACGGTTGTGGCAACCCGTCTCACGATACGGGTAAAGTTTCAGAGTCGAAAAATAAATCCTTCACATCGAAAACTTGCATACTAGTTTTTTTCAAAAAAGTGGTTTTTACGGTATTTAGGTGTTTAGAATTTGGATTTTTGGCAATTTTTTGATATAGAATGATGGTCCGACCGTCCCTCAAGCCGGCTATAACGTTTTTAGAGTGATCGCGTTAACGCTTCTGTCTTAAAATGACGTCTTTTTAGTCTTTTTAGTGAATAACGTCGAAAATGAACAGGGGCTGTGGGCTGCCGTAATAAAAAATAAAAATCTCGATTATTTGGTGTTTTTTTGCACGCAAACGGTTGTGGCAACCCGTCTCACGATAAGGGTAAAGTTTCAGAGTCGAAAAATAAATCCTTCACATCGAAAACTTGCATACTAGTTTTTTTCAAAAAAGTGGTTTTTACGGTATTTAGGTGTTTAGAATTTGGATTTTTGGCAATTTTTTGATATAGAAAGATGGTCCGACCGTCCCTCGAACCGGCTAAAACGTTTTTAGAGTGATCGCGTTAACGCTTCCGTCTTAAAATGACGTCTTTTTAGTTTTTTTAGTGAAAAACGTCGAAAATGAACAGGGGCCGTGGACTGCCGTAGTTAAAAATAAAAATCTCGATTATTTGGTGTTTTTTTGCACGCAAACGGTTGTGGCAACCCGTCTCACGATACGGGTAAAGTTTCAGAGTCGAAAAATAAATCCTTCACATCGAAAACTTGCATACTAGTTTTTTTCAAAAAAGTGGTTTTTACGGTATTTAGGTGTTTAGAATTTGGATTTTTGGCAATTTTTTGATATAGAAATATGGTCCGACCGTCCCTCGAGCCGGCTAAAACGTTTTTAGAGTGATCGCGTTAACGGTTCCGTCTTAAAATGACGTCTTTTTAGTTTTTTTAGTGAAAAACGTCGAAAATGAACATGGGCCGTGGGCTGCCATACTAAAAAATAAAAATCTCGATTATTTGGTGTTTTTTTGCACGCAAACGGTTGTGGCAACCCGTCTCACGATACGGGTAAAGTTTCAGAGTCGAAAAATAAATCCTTCAAATCGAAAACTTGCATACTAGTTTTTTTCAAAAAAGTGGTTTTTACGGTATTTAGGTGTTTAGAATTTGGATTTTTGGCAATTTTTTGATATAGAATGATGGTCCGACCGTCCCTCGAGCCGGCTAAAACGTTTTTAGAGTGATCGCGTTAACGGTTCCGTCTTAAAATGACGTCTTTTTAGTTTTTTTAGTGAAAAACGTCGAAAATGAACATGGGCCGTGGGCTGCCATACTAAAAAATAAAAATCTCGATTATTTGGTGTTTTTTTGCACGCAAACGGTTGTGGCAAACCGTCTCACGATACGGGTAAAGTTTCAGAGTCGAAAAATTAATCCTTCACAGCGAAAACTTGCATACTAGTTTTTTTCAAAAAAGTGGTTTTTACGGTATTTAGGTGTTTAGAATTTGGATTTTTGGCAATTTTTTGATATAGAAATATGGTCCGACCGTCCCTCGAGCCGGCTAAAACGTTTTTAGAGTGATCGCGTTAACGGTTCCGTCTTAAAATGACGTCTTTTTAGTTTTTTTAGTGAAAAACGTCGAAAATGAACATGGGCCGTGGGCTGCCATACTAAAAAATAAAAATCTCGATTATTTGGTGTTTTTTTGCACGCAAACGGTTGTGGCAACCCGTCTCACGATACGGGTAAAGTTTCAGAGTCGAAAAATAAATCCTTCAAATCGAAAACTTGCATACTAGTTTTTTTCAAAAAAGTGGTTTTTACGGTATTTAGGTGTTTAGAATTTGGATTTTTGGCAATTTTTTGATATAGAAAGATGGTCCGACCGTCCCTCGAGCCGGCTAAAACGTTTTTAGAGTGATCGCGTTAACGCTTCCGTCTTAAAATGACGTCTTTTTAGTTTTTTTAGTGAAAAACGTCGAAAATGAACAGGGGCCGTGGGCTGCCATAGTAAAAAATAAAAATCTGGATTATTTGGTGTTTTTTTGCACGCAAACGGTTGTGGCAACCCGTCTCACGATACGGGTAAAGTTTCAGAGTAGAAAAATTAATCCTTCACAGCGAAAACTTGCATACTAGTTTTTTTCAAAAAAGTGGTTTTTACGGTATTTAGGTGTTTAGAATTTGGATTTTTGGCAATTTTTTGATATAGAAAGATGGTCCGACCGTCCCTCGAGCCGGCTAAAACGTTTTTAGAGTGATCGCGTTAAAGCTTCAGTCTTAAAATGACGTCTTTTTAGTTTTTTTAGTGAAAAACGCCGAAAATGAACAGGGGCCGTGGGCTGCCATAGTAAAAAATAAAAATCTGGATTATTTGGTGTTTTTTTGCACGCAAACGGTTGTGGCAACCCGTCTCACGATACGGGTAAAGTTTCAGAGTCGAAAAATAAATCCTTCACATCGAAAACTTGCATACTAGTTTTTTTCAAAAAAGTGGTTTTTACGGTATTTAGGTGTTTAGAATTTGGATTTTTGGCAATTTTTTGATATAGAATGATGGTCCGACCGTCCCTCAAGCCGGCTATAACGTTTTTAGAGTGATCGCGTTAACGCTTCTGTCTTAAAATGACGTCTTTTTAGTCTTTTTAGTGAATAACGTCGAAAATGAACAGGGGCCGTGGGCTGCCGTAATAAAAAATAAAAATCTCGATTATTTGGTGTTTTTTTGCACGCAAACGGTTGTGGCAACCCGTCTCACGATAAGGGTAAAGTTTCAGAGTCGAAAAATAAATCCTTCAAATCGAAAACTTGCATACTAGTTTTTTTCAAAAAAGTGGTTTTTACGGTATTTAGGTGTTTAGAATTTGGATTTTTGGCAATTTTTTGATATAGAAAGATGGTCCGACCGTCCCTCGAGCCGGCTAAAACGTTTTTAGAGTGATCGCGTTAACGGTTCCGTCTTAAAATGACGTCTTTTTAGTTTTTTTAGTGAAAAACGTCGAAAATGAACATGGGCCGTGGGCTGCCATACTAAAAAATAAAAATCTCGATTATTTGGTGTTTTTTTGCACGCAAACGGTTGTGGCAACCCGTCTCACGATACGGGTAAAGTTTCAGAGTCGAAAAATAAATCCTTCACATCGAAAACTTGCATACTAGTTTTTTTCAAAAAAGTGGTTTTTACGGTATTTAGGTGTTTAGAATTTGGATTTTTGGCAATTTTTTGATATAGAATGATGGTCCGACCGTCCCTCGAGCCGGCTAAAACGTTTTTAGAGTGATCGAGTTAACGGTTCCGTCTTAAAATGACGTCTTTTTAGTTTTTTTAGTGAAAAACGTCGAAAATGAACATGGGCCGTGGGCTGCCATACTAAAAAATAAAAATCTCGATTATTTGGTGTTTTTTTGCACGCAATTGGTTGTGGCATCCCGTCTCACGATACGGGTAAAGTTTCAGAGTCGAAAAATAAATCCTTCACAGCGAAAACTTGCATACTAGTTTTTTTCAAAAAAGTGGTTTTTACGGTATTTAGGTGTTTAGAATTTGGTTTTTTGGCAATTTTTTGATATAGAAAGATGGTTCGACCGTTCCTCGAGCCGGCTATAACGTTTTTAGAGTGATCGCGTTAACGCTTCCGTC
Source organism: Schizaphis graminum (assembly GCA_020882235.1). Taxonomy (NCBI): domain Eukaryota; kingdom Metazoa; phylum Arthropoda; class Insecta; order Hemiptera; family Aphididae; genus Schizaphis; species Schizaphis graminum. The sequence goes on along the minus strand of CM037032.1, from coordinate 84,720,732 downwards.
CTAAAATGACGTCTTTTTAGTTTTTTTAGTGAAAAACGTCGAAAATGAACAGGGGCCGTGGGCTGCCATAGTAAAAAATAAAAATCTCGATTATTTGGTGTTTTTTTGCACGCAAACGGTTGTGGCAACCCGTCTCACGATACGGGTAAAGTTTCAGAGTCGAAAATTTAATCCTTCACAGCGAAAACTTGCATACTAGTTTTTTTCAAAAAAGTGGTTTTTACGGTATTTAGGTGTTTAGAATTTGGATTTTTGGCAATTTTTTGATTTAGAAAGATGGTCCGACCGTCCCTCGAGCCGGCTAAAACGTTTTTAGAGTGATCGCGTTAACGCTTCCGTCTTAAAATGACGTATTTTTAGTTTTTTTAGTGAAAAACGTCGAAAATGAACAGGGGCCGTGGACTGCCGTAGTAAAAAATAAAAATCTCGATTATTTGGTGTTTTTTTGCACGCAAACGGTTGTGGCAACCCGTCTCACGATACGGGTAAAGTTTCAGAGTCGAAAAATAAATCCTTCACAGCGAAAACTTGCATACTAGTTTTTTTCAAAAAAGTGGTTTTTACGGTATTTAGGTGTTTAGAATTTGGATTTTTGGCAATTTTTTGATATAGAAATATGGTCCGACCGTCCCTCGAGCCGGCTAAACGTTTTTAGAGTGATCGCGTTAACGGTTCCGTCTTAAAATGACGTCTTTTTATTTTTTTTAGTGAAAAACGTCGAAAATGAACATGGGCCGTGGGCTGCCATACTAAAAAATAAAAATCTCGATTATTTGGTGTTTTTTTGCACGCAAACGGTTGTGGCAACCCGTCTCACGATACGGGTAAAGTTTCAGAGTCGAAAAATAAATCCTTCACATCGAAAACTTGCATACTAGTTTTTTTCAAAAAAGTGGTTTTTACGGTATTTAGGTGTTTAGAATTTGGATTTTTGGCAATTTTTTGATATAGAATGATGGTCCGACCGTCCCTCGAGCCGGCTATAACGTTTTTAGAGTGATCGCGTTAACGCTTCCGTCTTAAAATGACGTCTTTTTAGTTTTTTTAGTGAAAAACGTCGAAAATGAACAGGGGCCGTGGACTGCCGTAGTTAAAAATAAAAATCTCGATTATTTGGTGTTTTTTTGCACGCAAACGGTTGTGGCAACCCGTCTCACGATACGGGTAAAGTTTCAGAGTAGAAAAATTAATCCTTCACAGCGAAAACTTGCATACTAGTTTTTTTCAAAAAAGTGGTTTTTACGGTATTTAGGTGTTTAGAATTTGGATTTTTGGCAATTTTTTGATATAGAAAGATGGTCCGACCGTCCCTCGAGCCGGCTAAAACGTTTTTAGAGTGATCGCGTTAACGGTTCCGTCTTAAAATGACGTCTTTTTAGTTTTTTTAGTGAAAAACGTCGAAAATGAACATGGGCCGTGGGCTGCCATACTAAAAAATAAAAATCTCGATTATTTGGTGTTTTTTTGCACGCAAACGGTTGTGGCAACCCGTCTCACGATACGGGTAAAGTTTCAGAGTCGAAAAATAAATCCTTCACATCGAAAACTTGCATACTAGTTTTTTTCAAAAAAGTGGTTTTTACGGTATTTAGGTGTTTAGAATTTGGATTTTTGGCAATTTTTTGATATAGAATGATGGTCCGACCGTCCCTCGAGCCGGCTAAAACGTTTTTAGAGTGATCGCGTTAACGGTTCCGTCTTAAAATGACGTCTTTTTAGTTTTTTTAGTGAAAAACGTCGAAAATGAACATGGGCCGTGGGCTGCCTTACTAAAAAATAAAAATCTCGATTATTTGGTGTTTTTTTGCACGCAAACGGTTGTGGCAACCCGTCTCACGATACGGGTAAAGTTTCAGAGTCGAAAAATAAATCCTTCAAATCGAAAACTTGCATACTAGTTTTTTTCAAAAAAGTGGTTTTTACGGTATTTAGGTGTTTAGAATTTGGATTTTTGGCAATTTTTTGATATAGAAAGATGGTCCGACCGTCCCTCGAGCCGGCTAAAACGTTTTTAGAGTGATCGCGTTAACGCTTCCGTCTTAAAATGACGTCTTTTTAGTTTTTTTAGTGAAAAACGTCGAAAATGAACAGGGGCCGTGGGCTGCCATAGTAAAAAATAAAAATCTGGATTCTTTGGTGTTTTTTTGCACGCAAACGGTTGTGGCAACCCGTCTCACGATACGGGTAAAGTTTCAGAGTAGAAAAATTAATCCTTCACAGCGAAAACTTGCATACTAGTTTTTTTCAAAAAAGTGGTTTTTACGGTATTTAGGTGTTTAGAATTTGGATTTTTGGCAATTTTTTGATATAGAAAGATGGTCCGACCGTCCCTCGAGCCGGCTAAAACGTTTTTAGAGTGATCGCGTTAACGCTTCCGTCTTAAAATGACGTCTTTTTAGTTTTTTTAGTGAAAAACGTCGAAAAATAACAGGGGCCGTGGGCTGCCGTAGTAAAAAATAAAAATCTCGATTATTTGGTGTTTTTTTGCACGCAATTGGTTGTGGCATCCCGTCTCACGATACGGGTAAAGTTTCAGAGTCGAAAAATAAATCCTTCACAGCGAAAACTTGCATACTAGTTTTTTTCAAAAAAGTGGTTTTTACGGTATTTAGGTGTTTAGAATTTGGTTTTTTTGGCAATTTTTTGATATAGAAAGATGGTTCGACCGTTCCTCGAGCCGGCTATAACGTTTTTAGAGTGATCGCGTTAACGCTTCCGTCCTAAAATGACGTCTTTTTAGTTTTTTTAGTGAAAAACGTCGAAAATGAACAGGGGCCGTGGGCTGCCATAGTAAAAAATAAAAATCTGGATTATTTGGTGTTTTTTTGCACGCAAACGGTTGTGGCAACCCGTCTCACGATACGGGTAAAGTTTCAGAGTCGAAAAATTAATCCTTCACAGCGAAAACTTGCATACTAATTTTTTTCAAAAAAGTGGTTTTTACGGTATTTAGGTGTTTAGAATTTGGATTTTTGGCAATTTTTTGATTTAGAAAGATGGTCCGACCGTCCCTCGAGCCGGCTAAAACGTTTTTAGAGTGATCGCGTTAACGCTTCCGTCTTAAAATGACGTATTTTTAGTTTTTTTAGTGAAAAACGTCGAAAATGAACAGGGGCCGTGGACTGCCGTAGTAAAAAATAAAAATCTCGATTATTTGGTGTTTTTTTGCACGCAAACGGTTGTGGCAACCCGTCTCACGATACGGGTAAAGTTTCAGAGTCGAAAAATAAATCCTTCACAGCGAAAACTTGCATACTAGTTTTTTTCAAAAAAGTGGTTTTTACGGTATTTAGGTGTTTAGAATTTGGATTTTTGGCAATTTTTTGATATAGAAATATGGTCCGACCGTCCCTCGAGCCGGCTAAACGTTTTTAGAGTGATCGCGTTAACGGTTCCGTCTTAAAATGACGTCTTTTTAGTTTTTTTAGTGAAAAACGTCGAAAATGAACATGGGCCGTGGGCTGCCATACTAAAAAATAAAAATCTCGATTATTTGGTGTTTTTTTGCACGCAAACGGTTGTGGCAACCCGTCTCACGATACGGGTAAAGTTTCAGAGTCGAAAAATTAATCCTTCACAGCGAAAACTTGCATACTAGTTTTTTTCAAAATAGTGGTTTTTACGGTATTTAGGTGTTTAGAATTTGGATTTTTGGCAATTTTTTGATATAGAAAGATGGTCCGACCGTCCCTCGAGCCGGCTATAACGTTTTTAGAGTGATCGCGTTAACGCTTCCGTCCTAAAATGACGTCTTTTTAGTTTTTTTAGTGAAAAACGTCGAAAATGAACAGGGGCCGTGGACTGCCGTAGTAAAAAATAAAAATCTCGATTATTTGGTGTTTTTTTGCACGCAAACGGTTGTGGCAACCCGTCTCACGATACGGGTAAAGTTTCAGAGTCGAAAAATAAATCCTTCACATCGAAAACTTGCATACTAGTTTTTTTCAAAAATGTGGTTTTTACCGTATTTAAGTATATAGAATTTGGATTTTTGGCAATTTTTTGATATAGAATGATGGTCCGACCGTCCCTCGCGCTAGCTATAACGTTTTTAGAATGATCGCGTTAATCTTCCGTCTTAAAATGACGTCTTTTTAGTTTTTTTAGTGAAAAACGTCGAAAATGAACAGGGGCCGTGGGCGGCCGTAATAAAAAATAAAAATCTCGATTATTTGGTGTTTTTTTGCACGCAAACGGTTGTGGCAACCCGTCTCACGATACGGGTAAAGTTTCAGAGTCGAAAAATAAATCCTTCACAGCGAAAACTTGCATACTAGTTTTTTTCAAAAAAGTGGTTTTTACGGTATTTAGGTGTTTAGAATTTGGATTTTTGGCAATTTTTTGATATAGAAATATGGTCCGACCGTCCCTCGAGCCGGCTAAACGTTTTTAGAGTGATCGCGTTAACGGTTCCGTCTTAAAATGACGTCTTTTTAGTTTTTTTAGTGAAAAACGTCGAAAATGAACATGGGCCGTGGGCTGCCATACTAAAAAATAAAAATCTCGATTATTTGGTGTTTTTTTGCACGCAAACGGTTGTGGCAACCCGTCTCACGATACGGGTAAAGTTTCAGAGTCGAAAAATTAATCCTTCACAGCGAAAACTTGCATACTAGTTTTTTTCAAAATAGTGGTTTTTACGGTATTTAGGTGTTTAGAATTTGGATTTTTGGCAATTTTTTGATATAGAAAGATGGTCCGACCGTCCCTCGAGCCGGCTATAACGTTTTTAGAGTGATCGCGTTAACGCTTCCGTCCTAAAATGACGTCTTTTTAGTTTTTTTAGTGAAAAACGTCGAAAATGAACAGGGGCCGTGGACTGCCGTAGTAAAAAATAAAAATCTCGATTATTTGGTGTTTTTTTGCACGCAAACGGTTGTGGCAACCCGTCTCACGATACGGGTAAAGTTTCAGAGTCGAAAAATAAATCCTTCACATCGAAAACTTGCATACTAGTTTTTTTCAAAAATGTGGTTTTTACCGTATTTAAGTATATAGAATTTGGATTTTTGGCAATTTTTTGATATAGAATGATGGTCCGACCGTCCCTCGCGCTAGCTATAACGTTTTTAGAATGATCGCGTTAATCTTCCGTCTTAAAATGACGTCTTTTTAGTTTTTTTAGTGAAAAACGTCGAAAATGAACAGGGGCCGTGGGCGGCCGTAATAAAAAATAAAAATCTCGATTATTTGGTGTTTTTTTGCACGCAAACGGTTGTGGCAACCCGTCTCACGATACGGGTAAAGTTTCAGAGTCGAAAAATAAATCCTTCACAGCGAAAACTTGCATACTAGTTTTTTTCAAAAAAGTGGTTTTTACGGTATTTAGGTGTTTAGAATTTGGTTTTTTGGCAATTTTTTGATATAGAAAGATGGTCCGACCGTTCCTCGAGCCGGCTATAATGTTTTTAGAGTGATCGCGTTAACGCTTCCGTCCTAAAATGATGTCTTTTTAATTTTTTTAGTGAAAAACGTCGAAAATGAACAGGGGCCGTGGGCTGCCGTAGTAAAAAATAAAAATCTTTATTATTTGGTGTTTTTTTGCACGCAAACGGTTGTGGCAACCCGTCTCACGATACGGGTAAAGTTTCAGAGTCGAAAAATAAATCCTTCACATCGAAAACTTGCATACTAGTTTTTTTCAAAAAAGTGGTTTTTACGGTATTTAGGTGTTTAGAATTTGGATTTTTGGCAATTTTTTGATATAGAAAGATGGTCCGACCGTCCCTCGAGCCGGCTAAAACGTTTATAGAGTGATCGCGTTAACGCTTCCGTCTTAAAATGACGTCTTTTTAGTTTTTTTAGTGAAAAACGTCGAAAATGAACAGGGGCCGTGGGCTCCCGTAATAAAAAATAAAAATCTGGATTATTTGGTGTTTTTTTGCACGCAAACGTTTGTGGCAACCCGTCTCACGATACGGGTAAGGTTTCAGAGTCGAAAAATAAATCCTTCACATCGAAAACTTGCATACTAGTTTTTTTCAAAAAAGTTGTTTTTACCGTACTTAGGTGTTTAGAATTTGGATTTTTGGCAATTTTTTGATATAGAAAGATTCTTTTCAACAAGTACTGCTTCAGTTTTTACATAGAACAGAAAATGTAGATCCAGATAAAATTATGCTGAATTCTTTTTTACCATATGTGAAAAATTTAAACAATGTACAGATATTAGATTTTCAGTTGTACCTATGTATTACAGTATTTTAAAAATCTCGAGGTAAATTGTATTATTCAGGCTGCATCTCAAACTATTCAAGCTAATCCTATAACAACAAATCCATATAATTCTCTTGGTCAATATTATAATTCTTCTGCAGTTACACAATCTTTTTATTCTTCACAAAGCGCTCCTACTGATCCTAATACATCACAGTTCACTTTTCCACAGCAAAATTACGATCATTTAAATTACCAACATAGTCAAAATTATTCTCAAAACAATCAAAATTGAATTATGTTTTTAGTATAGTTTTAAGTATAGAATAAGGTCAAGATGTTTTTTTTAACTTAAATTTTTACTTAATAGTTAGCAGTATCTATCATCATAATATTATTATAATGTTATTTTTATTTTTATTAATTTAATTAATATTTATATAGAATAAATAAATATAATAATATTTTGTATCTAATTTATAAAAGTAACTTACCTGAGTGTTATGGTTAATCTTTCCTCTGCACTCAAAGGATTCCGCCAATGTGTAGATCTTTTTGATATGTGCGGCCACGCACTTTTTGTAGTAACTCATCAAATGTTTTAATTGACATTCGGTAATAATTAAAAAACTTTTCAGGATATAATCTTATGTCATTATAAAACTTAAAAAAGCGTCCACTTGTTTCCCTATCATCATTTATTGGGTGAACCCAGTATTTTCTACTTGGCCTTTGCACAGGATCGTTTAACACACCTAGTGCTTCTGCCTTCTGCCACACATAAAACCTGAACTAGCCGATCGTGGTTTAATTCCATTTTATACGGATAGCTAATATTTTCTACTGTACACCAACCTTTCACGTTAAAGACACTCAGGGCACTAGGTTTTAAAATAAAATAATTTTTCAATCGCCCAATATTTTGGTATAAACGCGCGCGGTTCGACCGCGTATATGTGTACGGCAGCCTGGCGGTTTATCCGCTCGCGGTACAACCGCTGCGGCTCAACCGCTATGTGTGGCCAGGCCCTAAGGTCGTTATAGTGGATTTTGGCTAATTCAGTAACAGTGGCTAAATTGAAGTCAGGATGAAGGGTATTGTTGGAGACGTATAGTATGGAGCTTTAGAAATGACGCGAAGGACTTTGGATTGAAATCTTTGAATACAGTTAGTTTTTGATACTTGCTTGAACCCCATAACTGTAAACCGTAGGAGCTAGAATCAGATGGGTCTTAGTAGTAGTTTATACAGCAGTAATTTAATAGGTATTTTTATATTTTTAAAAGTTAAGAACGTTCGAAAGAGAAGAAAACGACCATTAACTATTAAGTGTTTGTGTTTTACTTTTTATGTGAGCTGTCCATGTAAGTCGGCGGTCAATGCTGACTCCGAGATAGCGTACCTACACATTGAGTTTGAGTAGTAGGAAGCGGTTGGTTATTGAGGAGTATGACCTGGCATACTCCTTGTCGAAGAATAAAAGTACAATGGATCGAAGTGGATTCGTTTATTTTAACTCCCCATTCCTTGTACCAGACTTGGAGAAGGGTCTAAAAGAACTAAAAGAAAATTTATAATATTAAATTATTATCTAATAGTTATTAAAGTTTTTAATATTTATACGTTGGTATAACGTATAAATCACTTGTTTTACTATTTTTATTTTATAAACTAATTGTTTATTTAAAATTTATGTCTAGGCTTAAATGTTTAATATATTATACTATTTTTCAAAAATTCACATGCATTTGTTGTTAATTGAATGCTTGCTGAACATGCAATTCATGCAAGACCATAATGCTAGATTAAAAACACTTCTCCTCAGAAATATACGAGTTAGTAGTACTAAATAATCATAAATTCATAATATTTAATTAATTTTTCATCAATTTAACATTCAGCCATTCAATTTTGAGTAAAGCAATCTGATACTTGAGTGGGTTCTAAAAACAACAGGCTAAAGTATGTTGAATTAATTTACTAATACCTACTCTTATTAGTCTTAATACTTTGGTATTCACTACTATATCCAGTTGTTAAACCATATTTTATAACATTCCTATGTGTGTTGACCAGTTGCCCTCAACAGCTGTTATCAGGATTTTAAAAATATACCAGTTTCCCTCGACCAAATGTACCAGTTGCCCTCACATGTTAATATATACACGATTACAATATATAGCACGTAAAATAGGGGAGGTAAATATACAAACAATAAATAAAATTATTTATAAAAATAATGTAAAATAGTATAAAATGAAAGAAAAAAATTCGTATGTTTGGAATTATGTATACGTATACCTATATCTAATATCATATTTTGTAATAATTACAAATCCATTAATTAATTTAAAATATAATCCATATTATATTTTGTATACTATTATATTATTATTTATATTTATTATTTATTATAAAATACAACATCATATTATATATAATTGAAAATATCAAAATTTGATTCCATCATTTTATACTAATTTACATTATTTTTGTAAATAATTTTAATTATTGTTTGTGTATTTACCTCCCCTATTTTATGGACTATATATTATAATCGTGTATATATAAAAATATGAGGGCAACTGGTACACGTTCGTTCCTATATCCTATACACCAACACTGTATCAGGTGAAAACGATAATCAATTATTTACGATGAGTCGATGAATGCCAAAGTTTATTGACTATTAAATAAATTGCTTTTTCAAATTCAATAGTAACAAATTTTGGTATTAAAACTAGGACTAAGTCTTTTTATTTATTTACTATTGCTTTAAACATATTATGTTTCTTATTCTTTAATGTGGAAACTTCTTCATAATTATAGTCGAACCATAGGCGTAATTCGAGGGGGGCTTGGGTGTGCTTAGCATCCCCAATTTTGAAATTAACACCAGCAAATTGTTTCATGTTAATTTAGATTTTAATAGTAACGGATATCCATAACTTTGAGTGGCTCAAGATAACATTATAAAAAAAGATAGAGGAGCTTCAGCACCCTCAGTTTTTTCATTGAAATTGCGCCCCTGAATCGAACTATAGAGTAATTACTCGATCAAGTTGAACATAATTGTATTCATGTCATTGATTTTATAATGAAATAAAAAAGTATATTGTTCAAGCCTCAATGTGGATATTATATATCCACCAGGATTCATCAGGTAGGACTAAACGCTGAACGTTATCGTTAAATTTAGAATTAACAATCATTTAATCTACCACGTGATAGTTTCAATAGAACATGAAGAACATATACTTATATATGGTATCAGTTGACTGTTAAATATCGTGGGGACCTGAAAGATTGCAGAAAGAAGCGGTACGCGGTAAATGGTGTAATGGAGAGCTGAGAGACCATGAGTTTGGGTACTTGTCTAGGCAACTGGTGGAATTCCACGAAGCATCTTTCAGCACCTCCCGTGTAGTAATTTTATTGAAATTGTACATTTTACTTAAAATGCTTTTAAAAAATAACATTATATAAATTAAAAAAATTGTTCTTGTAAAACAACATTAAACTTTTATTTTATTATTATTTATTATTAATAATAAATTACTTATAGATGGATCTTATATTAAATTTTCCATTATTTTAACTCATAAATAAAAAAATTATCAACATAGGTTATTATCAACCTATTAAATAAAAAAACTCAACAGGAATGTCTTTCTGCTGTATAGAAGATGTCATATGTAACTTTAACATCAGCTTTAGTTGATCTCAGCGATGAATGAGATAACAAACTTTCTTCAAAAGTTCAAACTCGTGTAGTTCAAATAGTTAGTGTAAATAGTTCAAATTAGTGTAGATGATAAAAGTGGAAATGGTTTAATATCAATATTTTCTATGTTCTTTTGTAGAGATGATAAAATGGTAAAGGTAATTTATAAACAGATTTAAAAAGACGTACAAATATATTTGCAATATCTCCATAGTGCATTACATTTGGCATTTGGGAATTGGGATACAAATTTATTAGATAAATTTGATAGGATTTATTAGCTTAATATATTATATTGACATATTGTACTTATACGCTGTGAGGTTAGGAAGTATGTGTTGTGATATTATTGCTAATAATTTATTTTACTATTAGTATTACAGTGTATCTTAGTCTAGGTTGAATTAATCTTACGACCAATACAAGCTAAATTTATAATTTAATATTTAATCTAATTTTATTAGAAAATAAATTGTTTACAAAATAAAATATTTTAACCGATTGCCGTTTAACGTTAATTCATAATTGGAGTAACTGGACCATACAAATTGTTACATTACAACTTGATTTATATTTTTTGTATTATGGATAATTGAAAATAAAATTCACAGTATGCAATTAAATCTATTTTTAATTTTAACTATAAACGTGTAGTAAACATGCATTTTTTTGTTCAAATATATAGGTACATACTCATAAATCGAAATGATTAAAAAAAAGAATTAAACAATTGTAATAGTCAATATCTAATAATATTAAGAGAAATAAAAAAACTAAAATTCAATTCTTTGTGGAGACCGTGGACCTAATGGTCCTGGTGGTATATCAGCTATTTTTTTATTTAGTTTCAAGACAATATAGGCAGTAGGCACAGTTAAAATATCTGCTCTCCTATGTATTATTTTGTTCAACCTCTTGCATTAGCTAAAGGTATGTACTATATTAAAGTATATTTTCGTCAGTATGGAAAACTATAGTAGCGGCCAAACGTATGTGTGGTTGGTGACTTCGCTCCTATCGCCGTCGGTAAATCAAAACCTGATATTTTACGTAATGTTCACACACCAAAAGCGCGTGCATTTCAAATATATATAAATTAAAAAGTATAATATATAAAAGTGTTTAACATAATTTATGTTACATATGTAATTACTATAAATATTATTATTATTTTTCAAACATATTATATCATAATAATTAATAATAACATAAAATAATATTTTATCTTGTTTATCAATGTTATGAATGTGATTAAAATGTATAAAATATAGTTTAAATATTTTTCTAAATAAAATCTAATACTTTAAAATTCAAAAAACAAAAATCTGGCAATTTTGTTGGACTAGAACACACATTTTATAACAACTTATACAAAAATATAACCAGAACATTAAATAAAAATAAAATGTTGTACATATTTAATACAATAATACATAATTATAAACCAGATACAAAAATAATATTAATAAATTATACATTAAAAATTTTATTTTATAACTCAAAATATTAACATTAATACGTTAATATTATACATAAATAAGTATACATATACTAAAATATAATGGAAAAAACATTCAATGTATGTCAATTTGACATAAACGCAAGTTCATCTCAATTATTTTATCTATAAAATATTATATTTATACAATTTAATTCTTTATTCATTTTCTGTAAAAGATATAAAAATCCAAAACCCCTTAATTTACCAGGCATAATTTGAAAAATTAAAATTAATTATTATTAAAAAATACACATAGAATAAGTAATCAAAATAAAATTAGATAAAGTATTACATTTTTATTTTATTGTCTTTAATATGTTTAATAGAGCTGGCAGTATTGTTGGTATACTGATGACTAAATTGTATTTTAACAAACTGATCTTCTATAATAATATTATATTAATATTAAATATACTTTATTGTAATTTATATACAAGTTAATAATTTTAACTTATTTATAATTTGTCGATAGATGATCAATTAATATGACTTATAACATCATAATTTGATTTTTGTGAATTAAACTACATATTTAAGTAGTATAGCTAGTTCTCTTGACATTGGGAAGCATTTTATATACTAAATTTTAAGTTTCTAAAAAATAAAGGAATATGTTATTTTACGTGTAATTTGATGTGTTGTACATTGTATATCATTTTACAATTTTTAATGTTTAGTTTAAAAAACTATGGTAATAATATTTAAAAGAGAGTTAAAACATAAAATTTGAAATAAAAAATTATTTTTAAACGAAGTATATACTTTATTTAGGTTTGAGGGATCATTAATAAATTACATAAGTATTAAAAATAGACTTTATGTGTATAGCATATGTTTATAAGTATGTAAATATAATTGATTCACAATTACTATAGTCTTGAACATTACAAAAAAAAAAAAACACCTAAATATAGTAGACTTAATTATGAAAATACTGAAGAATTAATTGCTTATGCTGCCAGCTCCATATTAAGTATTTTACAATCAAAAAGTCTGTTGACTGTTTTGTTACCTAAATTAATGTACTATGATGCAAAATATATTCACTTTAAATTGCTTAGTTAAATACCAAACAATTGATCACTATGACGACGGCTCATTTACATTTGAATGGTTACTGTTTTTTACTTGTATCATTTCTAGTTGTTTTTTGAGGTTTTGGCTTAATTGTGTTAAATTTTCCTTAATAAAAAAAATACATAAGACATTATTCAAAATTATCTATAATCATCTTTAAGCTGTCATAATATTAATTTGAAATCAAATAAAAATACCTACAAAAAATTAAAGCAAAAAAATCGCTGAAAAAATGTATAAATTATAATATAATGTTATAATATATATATATTAGTTTTTAGTTAATTTAATATAGGTATAGCCTAAAAAACCAAGATTTTTTAATTAAAAATGTTCATTAAATAAATCCATTAAAGTAACCTATTCAATGATGATACTAGACAATTACTAGACAATGGTTTATAGTTTATACCTAGCAACAATACAACATATAGATAAATGTGTAACAATGTAAATAGGTACCCAACAACATAAATTAAGTAAACTGTACTTTGCTCAAACCAATTAAAATTGTATCGATAGTTAGTCAATGCAATTTATTAAAAGGTATACAGAATTCAGAAATTAAAAACAAATAAATAACTCAATTTATATACACTGCGCTACACTAGTACACATTTAATATTTAATAGACTAGTACAGTACATACTTCCTAAATTCAAAATTTTTCTGTTACTGTAAGACTAACAAAATGTAATCATAAAATATTATATTATTATTATAGTATAATTGTACAGAAATTGCATGGATTTTATTTCTATGGGTTTTTTTCGTGGTATTTTTTTCGATTACTATTGATTTAACATGTTTTTTTTTTCAATATAATTTCACCACCATGCAATCTTAATTAATAGAATTGATATATATATATGTATATATGTATATTCATGATAAAATACTAAATAGCATTGCCAACTTTAAGTTTTAACATTAAAAATGTTTATAGATAATAGTTTAAAAGAAAATAATTTATCAATAGGTACTTACTTTTTCATTTTTGAGCTTTTTAATTTCTTCGTCATCTTCATCTACTTCTTCATCACACAAGATTTCTTCACGACTCAATCGCTCTGCTAATTGCTCCATATGTCTTGATAAATATGCTCTTTCTGTTTGTACCTTTAGATATTCTTGAGCCAGCTAAAAATATGTGTTAATATATTTTAGTTTTTTTTTGCAATTGTTTTGACTTGTAAATAATTGAAAACTAAAAGTATCTGAATTTCAAAAAATTATTTATCAAAGGTAAATAATAAATATATTAGGCCATTAGGGAAACTCAAAAGCGAATTTTTAAAATGAATTGAAAATAATTTAAATTGCAATCCTTTAATAACAAATTGTGTTAATTTTAGCAATTTTCACTTTGATTTTTAATTTTTAATATAAATATTATATAAACTTTACATTAACTATGCATTAATTATGATTAACTTATCTATTACAAAAGTTGTTAGTTTTTATGATAACAAATACATAAATACAGAAATAGAATTTATCATAAAATTATAGTTTATATAATTTTAATAAATAATACAATTTAAGTACCTGCTTATGTTCTTCAAATATTTGAACCGATTGTGGACAAGTGTTATCCGGGGGTATTGGATGCAACTGTTGATCTAGCATCAGGTACAAATTATCGAGTTCAGGATGTGTTCCTGAAATACCTAGATTAAAAAATTACATGGAATTGTTAAAAAATGTTAATAAGTCAATCATTATAATTTAATATTTATAATAATTAATAGGTATTCAATTTTAAAATTAATATGTATTTGGCCTATTTGGGTATGTTTAATACATCGTAATTCAAGTCATTTCATCATATAATTATTTTATATATTTATACACAATAATATCTATGGATGAGGCAGGTCATTAAGCAAACGAAGCCAGATTAACTACTTACTATAGTGTTCATTTGTAACACACTCGCTAAGCTCACACATAGTTGTTGTCCGTCAGGAATCGAGCAAGGAAATAAACATACAAATACACAACACTAGGAAAACACTACTCTCTCCACAGCCGTGTAGTGTCTAAATCTAGCCGAATGACTCACACCCTTTACAACGTGAGCCAGATCACTCCAGACATCTGGACCACAGTTCTGACATCCCGTTAACCACAAATCATGAAAGTATTTTGATGAATAAAAAAAAGGTACCGTACTTAATATAATATGTAACTATACTAAAAACGTAAATTTATATTTATTTTCAACTAAAATGTACAACAAATACATAATTTTTATTATGAAATGTTCATCCAAGGTCAATTACGCAATATTCTGTTATTTTATTCAAATTTAAATTGGAATAAGTACCTAAGTATTATTTCTGTACTATGTATATAGTATCTATCAAAGGAAATTACGTATGTTTTGTTGAGCTAATAAATTTTATGATGAGTCATTGTAATATTTGTAATTGTTTCCTATAATCTTTGCGGATATATAAATTGCAACAGATACAGTCATTGTTATTCTGGATATTTGTTTATGAGTGTGGTGTGTGAATGTATTTTAAGTTTTGAGATAGGTGACGTGCGAAAAACATCATCAATAGGGCAGGTATGCAAGATGCAACAAACAATTAAATTCATAAAATAATTAGACACTTCCTTCAAAAAAAAGTGCAGTCAATAAGGTTAAAGTCAATCTTTTACTAGCATAAAAGCATATAAAAGGTTTTAAAATATTTTAAATTTAATATTATTTAAGAAAAAATGTTCTTCGAGAACAAATAAATGAGCCTTTTCTTAAAATCACAGAAATTGCAATACAATCCCCACGAACATACCTATATCGTTTTCAGAATAACATTTATAGGTACATGAAATAATTAAATTCAAATATGAAGTAAGCAAAATTTTTTTTCAATAAATGGTTAAAATATTAAAATTTTTTAATGTTTTAGTAAATAATAGTATATTTACAATAGTCTAACTATATTAATATTATGCGTATTAATTGGTAAATTATAACAGTCTAGACCAGTGGTGCCCAACCCGCGGGCCACATGTGGCCCGCGAAGGTATTCTGTGTGGCCCGTCACAAATTATTAAATAAAACATTATTATTAGATTAAGATTGGAATCATTCGTTCTTTTATATTTAGTGGCCCACTCGATGATGATTATTAACCAAAGTGGCACGCCGAACAAAAAAGGTTGGGCATCACTGGTCTAGAGTACTCTAGACTATAGATGTTCTACAGACATTGTCAAATTGGTCATGGTTCAGTCAATGATTTTATGGACACGAGATTAAAATGTTATGAATTATGATTAGGATTCAAGCATTCAACAGAACTAAAGATAATTTTTTTAGGTATTGAGCTGTGTTCACAACTTTACCTAATATATATAGTTACTACTACAATAAAGATTAATATAATAGTCTTATAGGTATAATTTACGGCTGTTATTTAGGAGAATATCAGCGCACTTCATGGGCGTTCTCACGGGGGGGGGATATGGGGGATAGATCCCCCCCCAAGGATCTTGGTTTTCTTACATTTTAGTAATACACGTTTTGTCTACTTTTGATATTATATACTATTAAATTCAAGTAAATTTTCAGAACCCCCCCCATAGAAAAATCCTGAGAACGCCCCTGGCGCACTTGTTATTTCTCTCAGATCCACGTCCCACACACAATATAGGAAATTCAAGATCAGCAAAACCCACTTTGTGTTGTTATAGCTTTAGCATTAGAGAGAATTAATCTATTATTAAATTAAAAGCTGAGAACATTATTTGTACGTTAACTTTTTTATAATATTTTAGTCTTTATGAAAGATATGAGTATCTGAATAAAATATAATGATTTAAAAATGCTTAATTCTCACTTTAAAATTTAAATATCGTAAAAAAGTAACAACGTTCAAAAACAGATAATGTTCTTATCTTTAAGTTCGATAATAGATCAATTTACTTTAATACTAAATCTAACAATACAAATAGTTGGTTATGCTAAACACAAATTTTCTGTATAGCGTGTGTGGTCAGAGAAAGAAAACAAATAAAAATCTATTAGCATCCTATAAATCTATAAATAAGTAAGTAGGTATACAGATGAAAATTATCAATTAATACTACAAAACGATTATAGAAAACAAAATGAAAATGAAAATGTAAGTAAATAATAAACACTCAAATTGTTCTCCGCTTAGTAATTTATTATTAATTGTAACAGCGCCAATTACATTATGGACTATGGTGTTAAGCAGCCATTTAGTATACAGGGCTTTTAAACACCGTACACTGCGTCTTTGTGTTCCGCTAGCTATTTACGTAAATTCTAAATTTATCTGGCCATGTTCTTTATTAAGAGACGTTTTCATCAACTACCTTCTTATCCGTTTTCTTTACACAAATGTATAAATATATTATTGCCCTAAAAAAATTGTATTAAGTCTAAAATACTCGTGTGTATATTGTATATATATACATAGGTACGCGGAATAAATTTAAAATTTAACAAGAGACAACAAAATATTTTCTATAAAATTAAATTTAATATTCAAACGCAGGAATTCAAAACAAATAGCTCTATATATTAAAAATAATAATACGCTAAAAAAGTCATTATTTTATAATATAATATTTCATTAAATATTTATGTATATTTTAATAAATTAAGATCTTATATACATTTTTAAATCAATTTTCAAAAAAATCATTTTTTAAATCCTAAAGTAAAATAAATATATCATAATTTATAATTTATTTCATATTATATAAAACACAACAGTACACTATGTTTATATTGTATTATCTATAGCAGGGATGGCCGGATGGGCAACTGAAAGTTATTAGAGGGCGAATTTTTAGAAAATTAAAACTTAGCGGGCCAGAGCATAGAGAGCAAAAAAAAAGTCATTCAAAATATACATTTTAATTTAGCATAGACGTAGCATAGAGTATAGACCAACGTTTCTCAAAGTGTGAGTCGTCAGTCAATTTATGGTGGGTCGCGAACAATTTTTGAAATTATAATGTCAATGCTGTTATTAACCAAAACAGAAAACAAGCACACATTTAGCATACACCTCATTATTAAGAGTACATTTGTAAAAATATATTGATTGTAATGTATACATATTTATATAATACAAATTTTGTTTTTTATAACTACTTTTTGAAAAGTGAAACCATATGGGTCGCGAAATATTTTTCGGAGGAAATTTGGGTCGTGGTACTAAAAATATTGAGAATCGCTGGTAAGACGATTGACTTTGAAATTGTATGATATAATTTGAAAATGTAGCGCGGGCCAGATAAAAAAAATCGCGGACCACCAGTTGCCCACCCCTGCTCTATAGTTTTAGATTATACATGAAAATAATTAAAAAACATTAAAAAAATTAAAATTCCTCAGACGAATATATTTTATTATCATTGAATACATTAGAGTGGGGGAATCCGACGAATACGTATTATTATAAAAATGTATATCTTATACATCATAGTCATTATTATACTATTGTCTATTGATTAAATACACTATACAGTTACAGTATATGTACTATTGTACTAAGTATAATCAATTATTACAAATTATAACCATTGTAAAATATAGAAAATTTTTTTTGAACAATAGAATTCATCATTTATAACCAAATTTTTAGGGTACAAAATATTTAAACGGAACATCCGACATCGGGATTGGAATGATAGGAATATTGGTTAAACATTACATACAACTATAAGGTCACGTCCTTCTGAGGCTATAAACACCGGAAACAAAATGTTTGCATTGACATACTGATACTGGCAAATAGCCACCATACTCATAACACGAGATAAAACTGGAATACAAAATAGGAATACATTGGGTTGATTTTTTTTTAAGAGAGGAGCTAAGTTCCCCAATCCCCAATTACTCCTTGATTTCCGCCTAAGTGCTAGATAATCAAACATATAATATTTATAATTAAAGTTAAAAAAATGTATTTTCCTGACCAATGTATAACGCAAGTTGCAAAGTGTAAATTAATCTTAGAAAGATTATAATTATAATTAATTATCTAAATAATAATTATTAAATTTAACTGTTGAATGCTTTTATATACTTATCTACATATTTTTGCATTTAAATAAATATTATTTATAATTTTTTAATTAATTATTATTTTAGAATAGAAACTAGATTACAAGTTAAATTCTACTCTATAGCAGAAGTATAGAAAAATGTTAAAACATTTTAGTAACACTTCATGCAAATAACTGAAATTATTTTGTTTAAATTGTTTATTTTATTTTAATTACATAATATTATTTTTTATTATGTAAATTAAGATGTGTTTATTAATACTGTATTATACTGTTTATTATATGTATATACACACAGTAATAGGTAGTGATATAAATTATGAAAATTTAAAAGAAAAAAATCCACGGGAGGGGTGACTGCACTATTCATCCCCTTCCCTGAGGAATCCTCTAGATACAACAATTAAATGTAAATATCCTTTAGATAGGTTTTTAAGTTGTACTTAAAATTGAACTGAAAAATATGTTTTATTTAAAATCTGATAAAAAAAACATCTCAGTTGCAAAAATGAAAACCATAAAATGTTAAAATTGAAAAACCATACCATTAAAAAATGATATATTTATATTTAGTATTATTATCATTTTTGATGCCAAAATCACTTAGAATATAAACTGTTATATAACATTTTGGGGAATTAAATTCAAAATTAAGACACAAAAAACATTTATCAACAATAGTTTTACTACTTTAGTGATAAAAATGATGTATTTATAATTGTTGTGCTATTGTATAATAAGCATCAAAAAGTAGTTAATCCTTAAAAAAATGTAATATACACATAATAAGTACATTATACAACAGATAATTCAAGTCTTTTTTTTTTGGCCAAGCCATGGGTCATTCACCATATGACTCATGCTGATGTGATTTATTATTAAAATAGTAACTGGCATTCACGTGTCATCAGAAAAAATGATCTCTTTGATGGATCATTTAACTTGGCGGTCATTCGCCTTAAAAATTTTTTAAAAATAAATTGAGAGTATTCAGAAGGGGTAAAAAGATAAAAAGAAGGGTATATTATAGGGGTACTTTTTTTATAAATAGTTATACCACAACAATATTTAATATTAAAAATAAACAATTATATTTTAAACACCCATTAAAAATAATTAAGTGGTGATGATATAATATTATAAAATATTTAAAACTCATTTTTAAAATACTTATTATATTTACATGATATATAATTAATATAAATATTTATTGTTCAGTAAATGATTACTATATAGATAAATGTTGACTTGTTTATTGAACAAAAGTAATATTATTAACTTTTTTCAATAATTTAAAAATAATGATAGTCTACTATAGATGCATATCAATTGATATATTATTAAATTAATAATTATTTTAATCATTAATTGATTTAGGTTTTAAAAAGATATAACAATATTTTATATTAAATGGATTAAACAAAATAGAACAAATTTATAAAAATGAATAACAATTGAATCAAATAAATAATTTTTAACATACATTTATTTTACAAACCTATTTGCGCGGTTAATATTTCATTAGTATACTGTTAATGTATTAACCATAAACAAACTGAGCTCCTTTATGTTTAAACATAAACAAACAAATTTTTAACTACAAGATATATAAATGTAATAATAGGCATATTTTAAATAAACTTAAAAGTTATTACTCACAAGACATTTGAAAAAAATTTAAAATAAGACTTCTCAAAAACTGTTTTATATTGAATCTATTTTTGCTATTTATTCTGTTGGACATAATCCAATTAATTTCTATTGTTTCTTGTGACATTAAATTGATAAATGTAAAGACAAAACAATAATAATAATACAATAATTCTTTGTAGAAGAAAATTAAAATTTTTCTGAAAAATGCTTTAAAAACAACAAAATGTCCTAAAAAATTCCAAATTGTCTAATTTAATTAGTCAAAAAATGCTATAATAAAATTTATAATAAAACAATCAGTATCTATAACCTAAAACAGATTTTCTAATTAGGGAGTAATGTTCTAAATTATCAGAAAAAGATTGAAATTGCATAAAAATTCTAGTACTGTATTTCTGAAATTAGTATATAAAATGTATTGTTCCTAGGTTATTTTTTTATTATATTCCTTTACTAATTTCGGTACTGGTGACTGGTTTGTTGATATCCCACTAATGTGTAAAAATCCCACTGTGCCAAATATGTAATACTTTCAAAAAGTTGGAAATTATACAGTAATAACCAAAAGATAAGTTATCATCATGTCTAAGTTAACCATAAGTACAACTTTATGAACCTTATCTTTAGAGCTCACTTCCCAAACGTGGAGATAATGTAGGATGTTTTAAAATGGGAGACTAAACAATGCCATGGTCCTAGCCTTTGGCAGAGTTTATGTAACAATTAAAATTTAGTGAAAAAAATCCTTTTAAACAAATTTTATTGAATATTTTAGAATTTTGGATATTGATACCAAATTAATTAAGTTACTTCAATCTCAAATTAAATACTACAGTTCTTTTTAATATTTTATTATTGCAATTTTTGTAATTTTAATAGTAAATTAAAAATACATAGATAATATATTATTTGAACAACAGTACTAACAGTATTAAGAAGGAGCAATACCCAGTACCCTAATTTTTTCAAATATAATATGAAGGTTGTATCTTAATTAAGTATAGTTAAAATTGTATCTTGTTTTGATGATACTTTATTTTAAACTTTATGACACATTGGTTGGCAATCGAATTGACAATCAGCATACAAATAAACATCACATACATACACACGTATATTCAATATATTGACACATGTGCTAGCCAAACAAAAAAATTGCTATGATTCACTTGAGTTAGTTGAATGATCTTAATTATTTATAAAGTTATTTATATATAATTTAAATCAATTCATATGTTTTTTTAAGTTAAGAAACAATTATTTTGTTAAATATTTGTATTTTATACATCTATAAATCTATATGTAGTAACCCATACAATTAAATACGTATATTTATTTTAAAGAACTACATTTTTCATAAATTTTCTGTGTATGAATCAATTTTGTTTTGAGACTAATTTTATTTTATTAAAATCAAATTACTTATTATATTTTTAACTATTTGTATATTAAGTGAGCACTATATCTGAGTAAAAATAATAATCCATTTTTAAGCTTCTTTTATAATAACACTAAGTAAATTTTATAAATACCATCAATAAAATATGAAATGTTCATAATTAATAACTAATGTAAACTTTAAATTAAAATATAAAATTAAAGAGGTTTAAAAGCACTAAATATTATAGTAATATATATATATAATTATCCCATATAGATACATTACTGAACTAAAGGAAAAGTAAAAATATACCAATGAAATAATTTAATAATTAAAGAAATAAAACTTTTTTAATAAGATTAAATATTTTATAAAACTTTAAATAATATGTACCATTTTTAACTGAAGCTAAGCAATCAATTGTAATAAAAATATGAGTTGAATTAAAATATTTAAGTTATTCAATTCAAGTTGTTAATATTAAAACTTTAATATAACTCTGGGGAATCATACCTTTTACATTATTAGTGTCAACAAGTGGACTTTGACACTCTGAATTTGATTCATCTTCTTTGTCAGTTGAGTCAACAGTTTGATAAGCACCCATTTTGTCAAATCCAGGCATGGTTAATATTTTTAAGTCTTCATATTGATCAAACTAATAATAATAAAATCATATAATTATAATGTATTAATTTATATTATAATTTTCAGGTATACAAAATAATCTTACCTTGCTGTCTACATTAACATTTAAAGGTATTGATAAATTTGGATTAGATTTTAAGCTATCATTTGTCAACATTCCATTAATTCCTTTATGACTTCCTACCATATAAATAAATACAAATTAATTATCTCCATTAAACATACATTTATAGTATAATAACTGTGATATTAAATTAAATAAAAATTAAGAGAGCTAATTTATAAGCTAACACATGTTGTTTATAAACTGAAAATACCATTGTATTTATAAATTATACAGATTATAAAGTATACTGATAATTAACAACAAAATATAATTTATAACAGGTTGATGAATTAAAGAATATTAAAATGCCAAAATATAAAATATTTATGGAAGACATTAAATGTTATGATTAAATCTTAAATTAGATTGTCAACCTTTAATTCACTATACATAATTACATAATGTTTTAAAAATATAATGCATGTAAAAAATATACTAACCTAATAGTTATTTATTTTACTTATATTATTACATATTTGCTAAGACAATGAAAATATATCAATTATTATCTATTTACTGATTTATAAGTATTTATTTATTTATAATCCTACAAATGAGCTTTTGTGTTCCAAGATATTTTAATACTCAATACCTAGTGATTATAAATATTGTATTTTTATATTATACAATTAAATTATAATAATTTCGATTTTTGGTACTTTATGGGCTAAAAAACAATGTGATAAATGTAATATCTGCACTGAAAAGGTATTAAAAATACAGTAATATAACATGGATTTTTTTCTTTTTTAATTGAATTTTAAATATTAATAATAAATATACACAATAAAAATAATTATATTTACAGTACAATTTAAAATATAAACAAACAGATTTATATTTAAATTGGATTTCTTTTATAATTAATATTTTGATTTACAAAAAAAAATGTGCAATATCTATAGAATTTTTAAATAGCAAAATTACTTCAATTTGATAAAATAAGCAAAAATATATAAATATATAATATACATTTTATGGAATTGAGTTTTATATTATATGAAACAAATTTAAATGAAATCATAATTTTGAATAAAAAAACTTCATAAGGCACGTCATGCAAATGCATCAAATTTCAAACCATAATTATAATATTTAGTTATTTTAACACATTTACATATAATTACAATAGGAAATATTCAAGAACGAAACAAATATAAATATAAAATAATAGTAATAATAGGGTCGAATTTTCACCTGGCATCTAGGTAGACCATAAGATGTTTAAAAAAGAAGGCCAAAAGACAAAAATAGAGAAACTACAAATAAACCAAAACAAATGAGTTAGATCAGCGGTCCCCACTAAAAATTAAATTGTACATTCTTAAATTCGAAATTCTATAAATTGATGTGTCGTTAATGAACTTTTTCCTACAATACCCTTTCCTAACAAAATATCCTGTCTCATTTTATTATTCTCCACTAATTTTAGTAAACAGTCCTAATTTTTTATATTTTAGATTCTGAACGAAGTGATGAATGTATTGATTTTACTATGATGTGTGTGTTTTTTTTTTTTTTTGTGTCTAACGACAACATTTGGAGCAGTAATAATGCTCCGATTTTTGACTTCAGCCCCTCTTTGAATAGGAAAATTCATCTAGTTATTGGTACTTTGGGAGTCAAAAGTAAAATTTTCAAATAGTTTTCAAAAAAATCGAGAAAAACAAAAAAAAAGTGACAGAAAAACGGCAATTTTACGAAAAACCACTTTTCGACAAAATCGATTTTTTGATTTTGCTGTAACTCAAAAACTAATTATTGTAAATACTTGAAATTTTCACCAAATGTTTATATTATGGTTATCTCTTTACAGTTAAATTTTCAAAATATTTTGACCATTTTTAAGCTAATTATAGACAATTGAAATTTTCGACTTTTCTAAGTTTTTTTCTTCAAATGCCGATAAAAATTTTTTGGGTGGCCAGAAAATCTTGAAAATTTAATACAAGGTTTCTTATAGGTTGTTCTTAAAGTGATAAAAAAAATCCGAAATCGTTAGTCACAATTTTTTTTTATAAGTGCTTAAAGTTCTAATTTATACGAAATATTTCAAAATTTAAATTAAATTTCATACTCTCATTATGCGTATGTTGCCTAATACTTTTTTTATTAATAAACAAATACTATAAAGTAACCATAGTAACATATAAAAACTATACTATTTGTTTCAAAATAGAATACAATATGACAATATTTAAATATAATATATCCTAAACTGACAAATCATCTTCGTTCAGAATCGTTTTTCGTAAACAATGATACCTATCATTGCATTCAAATTTAACCTACCATAGTCCGAGGTCCACCCCACTCCCTAATATACAGCAGAGCGATACCCACTTACCCGCTTTTTAATTATTACCTATCATTAAAAATGTATGCAACAAGTGATTTAAAAAAGCTACATTTGGCTCAAAATCCTAGTGAGGACCACTGTGTTAGATAATGCTTAAAATTAATTAGGGTTGAAAACAAAAAATTTAAAATTTACTATGTTAACATTAATATTTTCTACCTAATGGAATATTAAACTCGATTAAAAATATTCTATAAAAATTATATCCCTAAAAGAGTTCAACACAATTAAAATAAAGAGATATAAGTAAAAATATCTTCAAGAATAACAAAAAAAAAAAATGTTTTCCATGATATAACATGGACAATGAACCAAAGGAAAATAAAATTGGTAATCAGTCAAAGGTATAAAACAAAAAGACTAAAAAAAAAATAATACGATGGAAATCGAAAAAAAATATAAAATTTTAAAATTAATTAAAAGAAGTATGTTTAATTTTATAAGCCATAACTAATATTATTACCAAAATTATAATATATTAATTACATAAAAATAATATTTTAAATTTGTGAATTAATTAGTATTTTTGAATTCAATATTATTAATTTTTTTATATGACTTATGGATACTTTTGTTTTGAATATATATTTTCATACGTAATAGATAAAATTGCTTATTAATTTTAGATTTAAATAACAATAATCAAATATAATATTGTAGAAGAAAATTAAATACATATTTTAATATTATGAATTAAACTTATATTTTTGTATTTTTTGTCCAAATTGAAAAATGTACTAGGACTTTTTGTCCAATATTAAAAAAATGAGTTCAAACTATTTGTCTAGCTATTTTTAAATCAGACATTTTGTTTGGGATTCAATTAAATGATATAAGGTATAAATAAACATACTTAAGCTTTCAATATAAGAATTGGAAATTTCTGGGCAAGAATCTTCAGAAGTATACTCTTCTTCAAATTCACTACCTACAAATAAAATAATATTATATAATATAATCATAAAGTATAAACAAAAAATTATAATAATTGTATACATACTAATAGTATAACAGTAATTGGGATATATTAATGGTTGGTCGTGTCCAGAACAAAATTGTATTAAAATCCTCATAACCTGAACAACATGATCGATTGATGGCCTAACATTTGGATTTTGATCCCAACACCTTTAAAAACAATATTCAAGATAGTAAACTATTTGAATGCATTAGGAAAAAGTATGATCCAATATATTATATATTATTCAGTTATATCAGCTAAAGACTCACAATTTTTATTGTACGCTATCAGAATATTTATTGAGCTTAGTTGATATATTTTCTTATTATTGAATTTTTAGAGCAATATTTGTA
Organism: Schizaphis graminum; assembly: GCA_020882235.1. Taxonomy (NCBI): domain Eukaryota; kingdom Metazoa; phylum Arthropoda; class Insecta; order Hemiptera; family Aphididae; genus Schizaphis; species Schizaphis graminum. The sequence continues at coordinate 84,694,752 of CM037032.1, read as the reverse complement.
TAGCTGATACAATATATATATATATATATATATATATATATATATATATATATAATATTCAAAAAATAGAAATTAAGGAAGATTATTTGTTGACCTTAAAACTAAGGTAATCAAATAAATAATAAAAAAATTGATGCTGTGTATTAAAACACAAGTCTAAATTAAAAGTATTAATCAAAGATGAAAGAAGGGTATTTATTGTATAATTAAAATATATAATTTTTAAAGGATATCATATATAAAATATTTAGATTATATTTATTCAATAAAATTGTTAATTATGGAAATATACTCTACCAAAATAAGAAACTTAGGTAGTCAATGTGTCATGTGTGCACAATGCATAAGTGTGAAATCATTCTGTATATTAGCTACTGGTGGTTGATTAAGTAGGGTAAATAGATCTGTGTGCACCTGTACACCACTGACAAAACTGGAAGTTACCAGGTAAATTCATATGCTGAATAGAATAAAGTATATAGATGCCAAATTTAGGTAAGTAACATATTGAATCATATTCAATAATATATCTTAATAATTGTTTTCATACTCAGTAATTAATTCCTGGAACGGTCGAGGGCATTGTTCAAATAATGGTGGTCTGGTTCCTTTATGTACAGCCCACATGATTCCATAAGCAGATCCTCCAATTTCATTAAATGGTTTCAGTCTTGTTAAAACTTGCCATAAAATAATACCCCAGCTATATATATCACATTTTTCAGTATAATTTGAACCTTAAAAAAATTTAATATTATAGATTAAAAATGAACGTTGTACAAATTTTTAATTTCAAACCTTCAAATACTTCTGGTGCCATCCAAGCTGCACTACCTTTATTATTGGTCATATATGTTTTTTTGTCACAGGCAGTCCCAAAATCACATATTTTTAATGTTTTTCCTTCATTCACTAATAGTAAATTTGGTGGCTTCAAATCACTAAAAAAAAAAATCATTATTTAATTTTTTAGTTTTATATGTTTTAGGCTAAAATATAAATTATAAATATAATTTGATACCGATGAATTAATGGTTTAGGTTTCATATTATGAAGATATGCAACACCTTCTGCACATTGTAATGTCCAGCTAACAGCATGTCCCAAGTTATATTGAGGCTCTGGTTTACAATGTAATACTATTAACATAAAATACAATTTAGAAATATTTCAAAGATACAGAGGTTCCCAAACTTTTTTCTCCTATAATAGATCATGTGCCATTTTTAAATTTTTGTAGATCTCTAATATTGAATCTTTACAGATGAATGTAATGGTGTTTTTTTTATAACTCATACAAAGCTACTCATTTGAATAGGATTTAGAATGGAGTGAAAATTTTATAATAATAACAATATTTATTTAATGTTTTAATTATTTAAATAAAAATAAATGCAAATTAAATATAATAACATAAAAAAATTATAATTTTAATGGGAGGGGCGAGTCTCATTCTTTGAAATGAAACGTAAATTATACACGCTGTCATACACATGTTTTTCATACAAATTACGATTTACAAGTTTTTGATTTAACTCTCGTAGACCCCTATTTATTTCTCATGCACTCCAAATTTTTTTTTCGACATAGACCTCTTGCAGGTAAGAATCAACCCCGGGAGGTTGATGTAGACCAGCGTTTCTCAACCTATGGTACGCGTACCACTAGTGGTACGCGGAAAGCTCATAGATGGTACGCGAAGAAAATCTCCCTTTATAAAAAAAAATTGGAATGAATCATTATTAACATTAAATATTATTTGGTTTGTACATATTTAATTTAATTTTTTTTTTGTACATTAAATACTTGATTCCCATCATTTTCTAATTCCTAATAAAATAAAATTCTATACACGTAACATAAACGTATATATTATAAATAAGTAAAAAAAATGATCAGGTGGTACGTAAAATTTTTCAAACTTTGTAGGTGGTACGCGAATATAAAAAGGTTGAGAACCGCTAATGTAGACCACTTTGGGAACCTCTGTTATAGAGTAATATGTAAGTATATAAAATTTATTTTTATTTTCCAATACACATTTAAATAGATGCTAAGATTAAAAACTTAGAATCAATAATATAAATGAGTTCTTTTGATAATAATCAGTACAATAGCTATATAATTGTATAACTTCAAAAAATTTAATCAATAAATACAACAATCTAACCATTGTATAATGATCCACCTTCTGCAAATTCCATTACTAAACAAACAGGATTTGATGTACATGCACCATATAATTTGACAATATTAGGATGGTTGACTCGAGACAACTGTCGAACTTCGATTGTAAATGCTTTACGCTCAGCTTCAGTGTCAATGTGTTTGACAGCCACATAGTTGTTACGCCACCGTCCACGGTAAACAACACCAAATGACCCTTTGCCAACAATCTACATAGGGTAAAATAAAACTGTCAATATACTTTGGATATAACAAACCATGACATTATACGTATAATATAAATATATATATACTTCAAGCTTTTCAATTTCATCGTAATCAATTTCTTCCACAAACTTTTGTCTGTGACCGTGTGTTTCTTTAATAGCCATTTGTTTTGTGCATGTGCCTCGGATGGCATAGAGTATGTTCGGCGCCGTACATCGCCCAAATAACCCGTATGCAGTAATAAATGTTGTGAAGAATGAATGAATACAATTCCAATACGTCTATGTATTATTTATTTTATTTTAATAAATATATTTTTTTTTAATTATTGTTATCCTTTCATCGCTTGTGATTGATTGATAAAAATAAAATTTAATGATAAATAACTTTCTGTAAAAAAAATGACGTTTATTATTATTAAAAAAAAAAGTAGCTTAAATCACGTGATTATACTTTATCATCATTGATATTAATCATAATACTGATAACAGATAACAGAAACCATTGGCTGAGGTATCAAACCAATAGAGTAAACTATAAAGTATCAACGATTAACCATCAACGTAAACGTACCATCACGCAAATCGGAATTATTTTTATTCTTTAATCTTTATTTTCTATCACGATTCACGAATTTATAAATTAAGAATTAAGATAATTCGTGTTTTGTAATTCTGTATCAATTAACAATAATGATTTACTAATATATTTAGTTTTCAATACTCATCAATTTTCATCAGAAATCATTAATGTATTTTATCAATATTCAATGCTTAAGTTCCTGAAATTATATACTGAAAATTAAATTTAAAAAAATGCGTGTAGAACGTAGTCAAAGTCCCACTGAGCAGGTTAACTAAGAAATATAATTTTAATTTTAAGAAAATAATATTCATCATTGTCCATATTTTATTTTGTTTAGGTGACCAGCATTTTAAATGAAGCTGCCGTGGCTCCTGATGAAAATACTAAACTTGATTTACTACTTAAAGCTAAAGAAGTATTACTATATCAAGAACCAAAATTTTTACCACAATTTATTAATGATGTAATTGCATATCAAAATGATCATAGTTCTACAATAAGAAAATTTATTGTAGCGTTCATAGAAGAATGCTGGTAATTTGGTTGAGAACTTTTACTCTTAAAGGTATTTAATTGTTATAATAATTATTTTTTCAGCAATAAAGAAAAGTCAAATGTTTGTGTCACATTACCAAATGTATTAATGCTACTAAAAGATCGATCACTTGTTGTTCAAAAAAGAGTGGTGCAAGCAGCTAGTAATATATATAGAGCTGGATTACAATGGATATCAATGACTGATTTACCTAGTTCTGATCTATCTACTGTATGGCAAGATTTAACAAATTTGAAATCGCATGTAATTAACATGATTGACAATGATAATGAAGGGTATTTAAGAATTATTGTTTTTCTTTCCTAACTTTTGAGAGTAATTTAAATATTTTCTTTTTGTAGTATTCGTACTCAAGTAATTAAATTCATGGAAACAGTAATACTTGTACAAACATATAAAGGTGAAGGTGGTGTAGATCGTGAGAATGATTTATCACTTGAAGATATACCTTTAACTCTTAAAGTTACTCGCCGTAGAAGACTTGAAGATGAAGCAAAGTATTTAATATACAATTATATTATATTGCTGTAATATAAAATAAAGAATATAATATTATGCTAACAATGATTTTGAATTTTAGGGTGGTATTTGATCTTTTGTCAAGATTTTGTCAATCTGGTAATGTAGGCTGTGCAAATTTAATGACTTGCATGGGATCATTAGCATTAATTGCCAAATTCCGTGTGTCATTTATTGAAAAAGTTTTAATTACATTAGAAACATTAACTAGTAAGAAATGTCATATAAAAATTATTATTAAAACCAATTATGATTCATTTATATTTTTTAATTGTTTTTTTTTAGAAAATATACCTAATACTTTAACACTGAGTCAATCAACCTCTGTTCAGAAAAATCTTAAATTACAATTATTAAGTTTATTGCGTCTCCCAGCTTCAATTGAATATCAGCAAATTATTGGAAGATTATTACTAGATATTGGGGCTTCTAATCAAGAAGTATTTAAACAATTATTAATATAATATAATATATATAATTTTAAAATGTATAAAATATTCTATTTTATTTTTAGATTATGAAAGCACTTCAGGTTCTGTCAAAAAATGAAGATAGTAAAAAATTATTACGATCCTTAAAACGTAAGAATGATGATAAAGATGATAAAAAACCAGATAAAGATGATATTCCAGAAAAAAAGAGATGTACTGAAGGTACACCACCAGATCGACATATTAATTCAGTTAAAGCTTGGGTACTTGAAAAATTATCTCCAGAATCCATCACAAACTTAATTATGACATTCATGGTAAATATAAATAATTATATTAAAAATAAACATGGTGATTTCTTAAATCCTGAATCATGCTCATCACATAATTTCAGATTCTGAATGAAGTAATAAATGTATTGGTTTAAAAATATTATTTATTTTTTGCTTATGATCATTTATAAATTAAATTACCACTTGAAATTTTAAAATCATAGTTCTTTTACTTTGATGGTGGTTTCTGATACCAATCGAACAATTTTAGTTATTAATCACTGGAAAATTCATACCGGTTGAAGTAGTCATATTTCTAAAGAATTTTTAAATTAATGTTGAGTATTTGGAATTTTTTTTTCTGGTATGAAAATTAATTCAAAAATCTAAATTTAATATAATAATGTGGCCAAAATAAATTCTCTTCTTTAAAATAATAACAAAACAAATTATCAATAACTTATTATTCTGTGAAGCATGATTGTTTTTCTTTTAAAGTAATTTATTTCACATTAATTTTTATTTTTCCATGATTTATATTGCCATTACACGAGATAATTATTACACTAGATAATTAGAAATTGCCTAAATTGTTGCCTCTTTATAAATAAGATGGCTTCGACATCCTTAAGAGGATGTTACACTTGTGTGCGTTGTCTCCGTCTTACAAACACAGGGAAATTACTTTCTGAAGAACCGAATTTTATTTTGAATGTTTGTAAAATGAAGACAACACATGCTGGTGTAGCTTCCCCTTAAGGATGATACAATAGAAAAAAAGATCAATAACTTATTATTTATTCAAATATTTTATAATATATAAGTATAAATAATACAGATAACATACTTATTAGAAAACAACCTTCATACTGCCACAAGATAGTCTTTTAATACTTAAAATTTCAAAAAAATAAAAATTTGAATGCATAATTTAATCATAAATATTAAAATTTGTCTTGTATTTTTTTTTTAAGAGTTTTTATATTTTAATTTATAGCCTAAATTACCATCAAAAATGCCTTCAGCTTTTATAACAAATTATACTCCAATAGCTGCAGCTGGTACTGATAACCACATTAAACATGTAGCAAAATTGTTAGCTACTTTAATATGTGGATCAGATATTGTTATTCCTGATCTGAAGTATATAACCCAAAATGATGATGAATCTTTAGAAGGAGTAAAAGAAGAAACGGTAAAAATGGAAGAAGAAGATATACTTTTAGCTCAACCAGCAGAATTAAATATGAATAACTGTCAAATTGATCCTATTGAAGCTGAAGAATTAGCTATTGATGCTTTACTTAGAGTTTTAGATACTAGTAAAATTATATTGTCAAAACAGTTTAAAGAAGTACACATTAAAGCTATAACTAAAGTGGCAGTTATGTGTAGTGATGATTTTCGCAACAGTAAGTAATATTTAGTAATGTACTCCATTAAAAAATAATTATACACCTAGTCTACATATATATTTTATTCTTGTTTAGCTATACTGGACTACATCAATTTGGATATGCCTAAAAATATGAATTTATGTTTATCATGGTTATATGAAGAATATAGTGTAAATCAAGGATTTATTAAAGTGCCTACGGCATTTAGAAATACTTTATCTTCAGAACAAAATTACAATACTGTTTTATGTGCATTAATCAGAGGTGCATTAAATATTGTAGATCCTAAAGAAAAAGAAGAGTAAATTGGATTTTTAATAATTATACAATTTTGACATAAACTTTTGATTTTAATTCTTGTAATATATTTACAGTGCTATAACCACTTTTTATTTTGAAAGTCCATTAATTACTGATGATGCTGTAGATATTTTGAAAGAAATTTGTGGTGATCATGCATTTGGTCTATTCATTCTCAATGAATTGGTTACTAAACGCCCTCCAAGACAATTAGTGTATTTAAATGCACTTCTTTTCTTCACTTCACATAAGAATGATAAAGTAATGTATTCACATAATATTTGATAAATGTGTTTAATAATTAAATATTATATTAAAAAATCAGTATAATATTTTTCTATACTTGTTTTAAATCACTTTATACAATTTAAATTATTTCTAATAATTTATTTACTTTTTTTTAATAAAATGCAAAACTGATTTATTCCTACAAATAATTTAAGACTTAAAAAATATTATGATTTTTGACATTTTTGTCTATATAGATCATTAAAAATGTTATTAACGAAAATAAATACAGTTAACTCGATTATTTATAGTAAGTATAAGATACAAGGTAATGCGACTACCACAAATAACCATAGTTATAACCCTGTGGATAATCAAATTTTCATATTAGGAAACAAAAATATTTCTAACTTTTTTTAAATCCCCTGGGTATACAGGGCATTATCATTCAAGAAAATAGCTTTCGAGGAAAGGTTATGAGACTAATTTGTGGAATAAAAATTCATGGAAATATTTATTTTTATGTGAATAGGAACACATTTCTTTTAATATTGTGGAAAACGGGATATAATCCAGTTTATTTATTTAAATTGTTTATTATCAATTTTAAGTTATAATTTTATAAACTGCTTTATTATAATTTAGCATTTGTTTTACTTCTAACTATTGGAAAATATGTGTTTATATTATTTAGTGTAAATACTTATAAAAGAAAAACTTAATATTTTTAATGACTCAATTAATTGAATTGTGTTGAATATTTTTAGCTTCGAGAGATTGCATTGAATTTTATCAGTAAATTGTATAAAAATAAAGATTTAAAAAATATTATTGAAGAATATGCTACTTTTTACTTGGGATTCTTAAGATTGCAATTACCCCCTGATGTACTTTTTGGTCATGAAACAGGCAGATTGGTTAAATCTGAAGTTTGGGATGAAGATTCAACTACAGCTTGCTTATATCTATATTTCATGTTAATGGCTGATAACTATGAACTAATTCACGAGTATGAATTTTATACTTAATTTAATATTAAATTTATGCAGTATACATGATAATATTATATTTATAATACATTAGATTAGCAGCTGTATTTTCTAACTCTCAAGGCGAGGTAAAACGTTCAATAATTAAACTTTTACCACATCCTATTCAAAATATGCCAATGAATTCAACTGAACTGTTTAGACTTCTTGAAGAAATACCAAAAGGATCTGAAGCAATGATAACCCGAGTGTTGCATACTATTACTGAAAAAGGTGAGTGGCTTAATTTTTATTTTTAAGGGTATAACAGATATAACACAAAGTAGTTGTATACGAAAAACAATTCTGAACGGAGATGATTTGTCAGTCTAGGATAATTAGTAAGATATATTACCTATATTAAAAATTGTAATGTATTGTTATTTTACTCGATTTTGTAAAAAAATAAATTTCATACGCTCGTAACATTTTTTCTATAATGATGCTGAGTTTTATTTTACAATTTTTTAAAGAAAAAGTTATGGAAACCTTGTGTAAGGTTTTTTAACCTTAAATATAAATCATAAAAAATTTTATAAATTTTCAAAATTGTATTTCATTCAATATTTTAATTTTGACATATTTTGTAAACATTTGAACTTTTAATTCTTATAAACCAAAATCTTGACTAACAATTTTTGATTTTTATTTTTTTTACTACAATAAGAACAACTTATAATAAACCTTGTATTAAATTTTAAAAATTTTTTGGATAGCCAAATTTTGTTTATCGTCATTTCAAATAAAAAATCGAAAATTTCAATGGTATATAGTTTAAAAAAATTCTCTAAATATTTCTAATATTTTGAAAATTTAATCGTAAATAGATAATGCTAATATAAAAATTTGATTAAAATTTCAAGTATTTACAATGATTCGTTTTTGAGTTACAGCAAAATCAAAAAATCGATTATTTCGAAGTGATCATGCGTGAAAATTCTCGTTTTTCTGTTACTTTTTAAAACTAATCAAAACATTATTACTTGTATTACTAATCCATTAGTCTAGTCTCCAAAACGTGATGACAAACACAAAAATAAAAAAACATAAATCATTGTAAAATCAATACATTCATCACTCCATTCAGAATCTAAAATCAGTGATGGGGGAAAGTTTTTTTTAAAAAATGAGCTAATTCAAGTTTAAGTTACGACATTAAATATGAATTATATAGTTCAAATTTTAGTATATAGTTTTTAAGATGAATTAGTTCATAACTATTTTTTTTTTTTTTGTTCAAAAAGTGTCAAAATAGAAATAACCATGGGTAAAAACTTATTTAGGTATGGAAATAACTAATAGTCTGATAAATTGATTAAATTATCTGGAATTTTTCCGATGAAATGTTATCACTATATTAGTTAATTTTTAGATTCTGAACGGAGTGAAGAATGTATTGCTTTTACAATGATGTGTGTTTTTTTTTGTGTCTGACGACAACATTTGGGGCAGTAATAATGCTCCGATTTTTGACTTCAGCCCCTCTTTGAATAGAAAAATTCATCTAGTTGGTACTTTGGGGAGGTCAAAAGAAATATTTTCAAATAGTTTTCAAAAAAATCGAGAAAAACAAAAAAAAAGTGACAGAAAAACGGCAATTTTACGAAAAACCACTTTTCGACAAAATCGATTTTTTGATTTTGCTGTAACTCAAAAACTAATTATTGTAAATACTTGAAATTTTCACCAAATGTTTATATTATGATTATCTCTTTACAGTTAAATTTTCAAAATATTTTGACCATTTTTAAGCTACTTATAGACAATTGAAATTTTTGACTTTTCTAAGTTTTTTTTCTTCAAATGCCGATAAAATTTTTTTGGGTGGCCAGAAAATCTTGAAAATTTAATACAAGGTTTCTTATAAGTTGTTCTTAAAGTGATAATAAAAAATCCGAAATCGTTAGTCACAATTTTTTTTTATAAGTGTTTAAAGTTCGAATTTATACGAAATATTTCAAAATTTAAATTAAATTTCATACGCTCATAATGCGAATGTTGCCTAATACTTTTTTTATTAATAAACAGATACTATAAAGTAACCATAGTAACATATAGTAACTATACTATTTGTTTCAAAATAGAATATATTACAATATTTAAATAGAATATATCCTAGATTGACAAATCATCTCCGTTCAGAATCGTTTCTCGTATACAATGATATTCATCATTGCATTCAAATTTAACCTACGCTAGTCCAAGGTCCACCCCACCCCCTAATGTACAGCAGAGTGATACTCACTTACCCGCTTTTTTATTAATTTATAATAATAGTATCACAGAATATTCTGTGGTATTTATAATTTATGTATGGTTTGTCCATAGATGCCTTGTACTAAATATAATGTCTTTGGGTTTATCCAGAAGTTTGTCTCTATTCTTGTGTTATTTATATTCGACTGTGTGTCCCGTGAGGATTTACCCATTGTAAAATATCCTGAAATAATGGAGATATCATAATTCTGGGTTTTTAATAAGATTCACAGGGACAAGAACTAAATTTATTAAAACTAATTTTTTAATTTATTTTAATGTTTTGGTAAAAAAATTTAAAAAATAATTTTTTATTTATCTATTTTCAAAAAAATTAAAAATAGCTATTTCGTAGACTTAATTTCTCTGGAAATATTAACGTTTCAAAATTTTAATTTCATTAATCTCCTAATTTTTAATATTTTTACTAGTTTTAAAAAATATGAATACGTTCTTTCCCATTACTGATAAAAATTAAAAAAAAACTAACTAAAAATACAAACTTATTTGCTGGTTTATTTGATCTGTTGCCTACTTGTTACTTGATAGTAGGACGTAGGTATACTCGTATTCTCTTAAAACATTTAATTGAATATAATATATCATATATCCAATTTTTAATAATTAATTTTTAGTTAATACTACTTGAAAAGTTATCCATGGCTTTTTAGAGCATTTAACACATAAGTTGTAGTTAAAATTTTACCTACTTATGTAGACATGTAATTATGTCGTGTAAAACTGTAAAGTAAAGACCGCTAGACAACTGCCTAGTTTGCCTAGGTGGAAGTTCGGCACTGGCACTAACGCGAGTGTTCTATTATAATGAATAGTGAATTATTATGCTGGATTAAAAATGAACTAATGCAATAATAAATATTATAAAAATAAGTAATAATTCGTATTTAGTGTTTGTTTATTATTTGTATACCATTTAATTATTAGAACTTATTGTTTAGATTATGTTTACTATGGTATATATTATGTATAATTTTATATATACCTTCGTCTTGCAAGATGTTTTGAAATAGCAACCAAACGCGTATCATTAAAAGCATAATAATAGCTGGATTGTTATTGACAATAATAACGATTGACAGAATCTTACAATTTACAATTAATACGAATTGTTTTCAATCATATACATAATTAACAATAAGTCGTGTATTGACTACCATGACAAAATATATTTTGTCATGTTGACTACGGCAGTACGGCCATTAACCAAATTCCCATATTATTATAAAATGATTAAAATGTAGCGTTTACAATAATTTTTTCTGTATTTCTGTAAAATATGTAGGATTTACCACGATATTATTAAACCTATCAAGTAAATAAAAGACCAATGGGGGATCTATCCCCCCCCCGTAAATACGCTACTGGTGTAAGGTGTAACTGTGTAAGTGTGTTGTGAACAGCACGAACAGTGACTAACCTAACCGAATTATTGGTTGAATGCGCATGCGCAACGTTACTTATCGCATATTTATCCAAAAATGATAAGTTATACTTTGGGATTGTCCATTGTACCTGTGGATAATAATGCAAGGAGTTGCATCACGCATGCGCCCCTCGAAAATATAATACTAATTCTATCACTCCTCGTTATTATCGATAACAAATAATACAAGAATCAAGGTGTAGTTATAAATACAGTATTTAAGTATAAGTATTTACTACAATACTGATTCATAGTAGGTAATAGCTATGTGATCTAAGGTTTTCACTTTTTCCATCTATCTATCATAACTTAAAAGTATTATACTATTATTTATTTCGATTTTTGAATATTTAAAATACTTTTTAGTAAAGTTAATAAATAATTATCAAATTCTAAGTATATTCATTAACAGTTGTTGTTTTAATTTAAACTACACCGACACTGTTGACTGTTATTATGTCTTCGTCAAGTGAAGATGATTCACAATCAAATCCTACTGGAGCATCAGTATCAAGAAAAGGCAAATCAAAAAAAGATCCTTGTCCATCCAAAATGTATGATTTTCGCTGTCCATACACTTTACGCAAGACTGAACAGTTTCGATATATGAATCAACTTTGGACTGTAGGTGATATTGTATCTTTATGTGAAGAAAAATCACCTAGAGTTTTTTATGCACAAATTCTTGAGCTACATGAAAATGATTTATGTGAAAAACGAGCAAAAATCATGTGGTTGGCACCCAAAGCTAATATTGGCGTCACGGATGAATCAAAAAAGGTGCATTTTGACACTTTCCAACCTAACGAATTCGCACATATTTCTGTTGATGAAAGATTAGTACCCATACATTGCTTAACATTTGTTATGAATGTTCCAAACTTATTTGAGTATAAAAAACATATTGGTATCGATTACTTAGTCAATACATATATTGTATCACATGCAGAAAGATATGCAGAATCTGATGAAGACGATGGACCAAAATCCAAAAGTAAAGTCAGGCGATTACTTAACAAGTAAAAAAAATAACTATTGTAATATATTATGTATTGTAAACCAAAATTATCATTATTAAATGTACTTAAATTAGTAAATACTGTTATAATTTTAATAGAATATTGTTTGATCTGATACATAGAGTAAGAATATCTAATATTAACAATACTAAACCTAACTTCATATTATTATATAAGAGCTTTTTTTTAAATGTAATTCAACACTATTATTAAATACATTTCTTTAACAATATATTTTTTAATTTGTTATAAATTAACTTATTTAAAACATATTTTTAGTATATAGTACCTTGTACCAATATGTATTTAGTAAATATATAGTAATTGTTTATACCTTAGTTGTCTATATAGAAATTTAATAAATGTACATTTTTCAATTTTTGTTACTAAATATATTAGTCTTATGTATAGATTTAACTTTTAAGTTATTATAATAAGTATACTTACTGTGCAAAAAATATCATATTTTCATTTATTTAACCTATTATACCCATTTACAGTAAACAATAATATGATATTTATAAGGCCGGCGCTAGAAGTATTGGTGCCCTGGGTAAGACCATGTTTTGACTCTCAACTCCCCTCCCCCTCCTAGTTTGAGTAGTAATAAATTTAAGTTTTTTAGTAAGTTTAAATAAAATTAGTAGGTATGTATTTTATATTATAACTAACAACAGTTACAACTTAATTACCTGATCAAATAATGTTGTAATAAGGTTATACTTATACTTATAAGGTATTAACTTACAAAAATTTCCATATTGCATAAAAAATGAAATAAAATAAAAATAATATTATTTTAAATTTTCTACTTATAACTAAAATTAATATTAAAACGACATTAGATAATGAATATTTCAAATTGTGTAGACTGTTAATGTGTATTAAAAGATAAATTAAATAAAAATAATTTTCAGTTTGGCACCCCCTCAGTACTGGCGTCCTGGGCAATTGCCCAGGTCGCCCATAGCTTTAACCGGCCCTGAATTTGTAGGTACCTAATACTATATTATATAGTATAATAATAATACTATTTTGTGTATAATATTCTAATATATTCCATTCTGAAGTTTATTGAATAATAAAGTATTAGATATTAAAATTTTTTTTTTTGATTTTGGTAATCTTTTATTAGTTGGAGTAATCCAATGTACTTTCTTAATTTGGCTAACTAGTAGTAGAAAACCATAAATCATCGTTCTTCCCGAAGCTACTTAAATATTTTAAGGTATGCCCTATTCAGACTTTTCTTTTGCTATATATAATGTTTTTTTTCTAATAATTTATGAATAAAAATATTTGATTATACAAGTACACATATTTCAAGTATCCGACTTATTTTATTTATTTGGTATATAAACATAATATAAAGTATATTTTAATATGTGTTTATAATGTTGATTATTTGTAATACTTAAATACAGTTTAGCATCATACAAAAAAAAGAATATAAATCCAAAAGATTAACTTTAGAGATTAAAGACTATAATATAATTAAAATGTATTAAAAATACATATAGAATAACAACTTTATGTTTTATTTTTTTATTTTAGAAATTCCATCAGCAGAGTTAGTATCAAGAGTTAAAAAATTATATGAAAATCAGTTAGTTGAAGTACGTTTCTTGGTACCAATAATATCTGGCTTGGATAAGAAATATATTTTGAATGCTTTGCCTCAACTAATAAAATTAAATCCAAATGTTGTAAAAGAGGTATGGTTTACAAATGTATTTTGTTACAAACATGTATTAATTGATTAATACAATTATTTATGTTTCTTTGACTAAGGTTTTCAACAGAATATTGGGCATTAACTATTCAAACTCAAATCCTCCAGTCAGTCCAGCGGAACTTTTGATTGCATTACACACAATGGATTCGGATCCTAATGACCTCAAGTACATTATTAAAGGTAAAATAATAACTAATAACAATTTAAGATTATTTATATTTATAAAAAATTATATTTTCTAATATATATTCTATTTTGATAGCTACATCATTGTGTTTTGCTGAAAAATCGGTATTCACGCAAGAAATATTGGCTATTGTCATGCAAAATTTAATGGATATAAATCCATTACCAACTTTATTGATGCGTACAGTTATACAATCTCTAACAACTTATCCACGTTTGATTGCTTTTATAATGAATATACTCCAAAGACTTATTCTAAAAAAAGTGTGGCACCAAAAGAAACAATGGGAGGGTTTCATAAAGTGTTGTCAGAAGACAAAACCTAATAGTTTTCAAGTGTTACTACAATTGCCACCAGAGCAGCTAGAAGATGTTTTATTTCAATGTCCAGAAATGAGAAAATCATTATTAGATCATGTACTTAGTTTTACCGAAGTACAAGTAAGAGTTAATCAATTAATTAAAAGTAGATTTTTAAAGTTAAATTGTTTTTCCTTTTTTAAGCGTTTGCATATTCGTCAAGCAATTATAGATGTTATATTTGGAAAAAAATTGGAAGTACCAATGTATCAAAATTTAAAAGTGAAATGTGAACCTGTAACCAATACAAATAATCAACATGTTATAGTGTCTGTAAGTTAATTAAAATAATTTGTTTAAGATACTAAGCAAGTTGTTGCCAAAGTATAGTAATATAAGTTAGAAACTTGGAATACCATAGAATTTACCCTTTTATTCATTTAAAAATTATTAAATATATAATATATTATATATGTAAACTGTAAGTTAAATGTGTTTAGATATTTACAATATTTACTTTACTTTTTATTTTAATAATAATAATAATAATAATAATATAAAAAATATACATTGACGTGATTTCTTACTTATGAATTATGATTATTTACATGTAGTTAAAATTAACTTATATTCTTACAGAACGAAGAAAAACAATCATCTGAAAAAATATCTAATTTGAAAGAAGACGAGCTTAGGCCACCAGGTGATTGTGATGAAGACTCAATCAATGGAATATAGTTGTAATACTACTTAAGAACATTATCACTATGTCCCATTTATTTGTACTTTATTTTAAAATTATTAAAATTAATTTAATTAAATGTTATATTGAAAATGTAATTGAATAAACTTTTAGTTTAATACATATTTTATTGGTTTTGTGTATTTATGTATATATATTTTTAAATTAAATACATCGTTCTGAAAAAAAAAAAATCAATAACTCTTTTACCATACCCTAAATTGCCATAAGCTCCTTGGTAACAGTTTATGAAAACAAATAAAACACAATATACTCAAGCAAGTTTTGATAAGTTGATAGGCAAGGTGTTTTAAGTTATTAAAATGAAATAAGCTATAAAAGTGATATTTAGATTGTGAAGTTTATTAGTTTTATATGTATTTATAAAAAACTAGAATGTCTGACAGAGTAAACGTAGCTAAGCTACCAAAAACTAGTTCAGAGATTATTAGTGAAGCAAAGGCAGCTCTGAATCCATCCCTTTACGTAAAGCCATTGACAACAAATAGACCTTTCACCCCTCGGGAAAGAGTTTTCTTCTGTCACCGACGAACAAATCGTCCACCAAGTGCTTTTAAGTATGTGAAAACTGTTTCAAACATATAAACACAATGATAATACTCATACGGCTCACGTGTATAATAGGTTACAACAAGTGCAATTGCAGGAAAAGAAAAAAACTAGTTGTACAAAACTACCAGCGCTTAATAGTACAAAATATTCTACAGCCAATAATTGTAAGAAGTATTATGATTGTTTTTAATATGTCATAGTATAGTGATGAATATAATATGTTGTTTCTAATGTAGTAGATTGTAAAAAAGAAATTAAAAGACAAACACAAAGCAGTTCCCCAAGCACAACACGTCGACGTTCTAATTCAGATGTGGCTAACAATGCAAATATATTATCAAGAAAAAAAATGTCATCGTTATCTTTTCCTCTGTCAATCGATACACTACTTAAGGTACCATTTACTGATTTGATTTATAGTACTCATAATATTCTTATATAGGTACCTTTGTATGTTTTTATTTTTGCTTTATGTGTTACGGTAAAAATACAAAAACTAGTGAAATCTAGATACACAAAATAGTTTGGTTAAATCACAAATTTAATGATTTTTTTGTAGCTCAGATTTTTACAAACGAAATTTGATAAATCTTAGGATAAACAATCAGTTTTAGCGAAAATTTGAAATTGTTTACCAATTTTATGATATTATTATATGTATATTATAATATTATCCTTCCTTTATATTCTTATATTAATTTATAGATGTTTTAACTTCAATAGTTAAGCAGTTTTAAGAATATTAATTATATTTCATGAAGTAATTATATAATTTTATTGGGGAGGGGGACTTAGGGAGGGTTAGACCCCCAAGTATTTTAATAGACCCCCTAAAAAAAAATATATCGAAAGTAATATGTTATATTGTTATACCCGTGTATAGAAAGGGTCACTTTACATTAGATTATTAATTATTATAGCCCCTCTAAAAATTCAACCAAATGTCCATTTATGCTTTTGTGCCTTATGATTTGCCTAATAAGTTACTTTTTGTTGTTACTATATATCTAATATTAAAAAATCAAAACTAGTTAAAACAAAATTAAATCTGTGCATTTTTTAATTGAATAAAAGATATATTTTATATTTGTTGATATATTTAAAAGTTATAAATCCAATGTTTTAGAATCATTATGAACAAAATGTTTACGATCATGAATACATGAGCCACGAAAATGAAATAAACGAAGCGAGGGCACTATGTTTTGATATACATACTGACTGCTTATGGGTCGTGTCACTAATTGAAACCAAAATGAAAAAAAGTATAGTATCGAGTGACAATTAATTTAATAATACTTACTTAATTGATAATATCTAAATCAAATTTATAAGATGATCGCTAGTAGGTATTTGCATTTAATTTAGCTATTTAATACTAATAAAGTCGAGTCACGATAGCTCGAAGTTGAAGGGAGATAAAAATTCGTTTCGAGATATGTACATATTATTCAAGATTTCTATCTCGAATTTATATTAATTTATATTTCTAGGGGAATAAAAAAAATCGAGTTGTCAAGTTTATCGAAATTCGAGGTTCGAGTTATTGCAATTCGACTGTATAAATACCTAATATTTACAGAGTAACGCTCCAATTGTATGCTCACTATAGTCATTATTCTTACTCATCACTTTTATAGTTTGATGTGAAGTAATAATGAAATACGAGTTTTGGAGTATTTTTGTAGTGAGTTAGAGTGTGAGTTTTTTTGTATTGCATCTAAAGTCGTCATAATAAATAAGTGAAAATGTTTAGTGAATCACTAAATAATTTGTATTTTGTTTAATTATACATAATAATATATTATGATATATTTATTTAATATTTTCATATTATAACTTAATTTCATGTATTATGTATTACATATTTATATTATTATAATATGATAATTGATAGGTACCTACTATTAATCATTTATATAACTATTATATATAAAGATAAACTTTTTAGTATTGGTTTATAGATATTTATTTAAATATTGGTTGAAGACTCGGATATATAAAGTATAATAGTTAAGTTAGTTAATATGTAAAAGCTTAAGTGAAAATTTCGTAGTCCCTTATATAATATAATTATACGAATTTCATGAAATGTAATAATATTATTATTGAATTGCATAATTTATGCATACATAATTAAATTAGGTAAAATATAAATAAATATGATATATTTTTTTTTTAATGTATTTTATTTGTAGATTTTGAAACTAGTGAAATGTGTTCACTTTTAAATAAGCTAGCTATGGCTATAAAACGGGAAAACTTATCAGTAATACGTGACGAAATTAAGAAAGAAACTATACTGAAAACAGTATTTAAACTTGTTAACACTTCACCTGATGACGAACTTACTGTTCATATATTATTAGTATTACTTCAGGTAAATTAAATGATTTTTCAATGTTTAAATACAATATAATTAAGCGTTGATTTTTAGATGCAAGTGACTGGAAAATATTTAACAACTGTTTGCAAACTTATATTTAAAATATCTCGTTTAGACAAAAACGATAATTTATTCCTCAAAACCAATGTATTAACCCTTTTTGTGGATATACTTGGTTTAGCTACTCCACATGAAGATTCAGAGTCTCTAATTTACGGTTATGGAGCTTTAAAATTTCTTACTATGAATCCAGATTTAATGGAACGTGCTATGAATAACGGTTGTCTATCGTTAATGTTATTACACTTAAAAATGATTAATTTAGAAAGAGCAGAACGTCAAATCATACCGGAGACCATCAACCACGTACTATACCAATTAACTGGCACTCTTAGAAATGTAGTCAATGACAGAAAATTCTACGTTGAACTTTTATCTTCGGGTGGTTTGGTGACTATATATCGTGCTTTGGAATTGTTTTCTGGAGATATTGATGTGGTTACGAACATTTCCAGAATTTTAAGGTACCAAAAATATTTATTACGGCATCCATAATAAATATTATCTACACATAGGTATTTAGGTAAAACAAATATACCTGTATTAATGTATTATAAACTTATCAAGTAAAAATAATAACATATTAATAATTAATAAATATTATTAGTATTATGTCCACTGATGAAAAATGCTGCGAAGCACTTGTGGAGTGCTGGTCAAATGTATCTGTATTAATGTCAATAATAGACAAATATCCGGGACAAGAAGAAATTGTAGTTCGTATTACCTATGCATTAGGGAATATACTGACTAATAATGAAAACGCTAGACACCAAGTAATATTACATAAAAAATGTTTACCAACAAATAAATTATAAATCTTGTAATTTATATACTTACATAATATTATTATAGTTATACGAAACGCATTGTTCTATGGGAACATTTTTGAATTTAATGCAATTATACCTGGAAAAAGATTTAAACAATATATCACGTGACGTTAAATTCAACATTGTTGAGGATGTGCTTATTAAAGTAAAATAATTTCTTTTCTTTTAAATTATAAAACAAATTAACGTAAACTTGGTTAATAGGTAATACGCGTCATAGTAAATATGAGCATACAACCAGAAATCGGTACTAAGTTAGTAAAAGTGGCAGACGAGTATCATCCAGTTCACAAAGTAAAAGAATGCGAACAGTTTTTAGATTCTTTATTGACTATACTTAGACGGAAATCTATTGATGAAAACGAAGAGCTTGTACTCGCTGCGTTAGCGGCTTTAAACAATTTATCTTATTATGCGGACATGTCAAACCCGAATTGTGGCCCTTTTGGATCTCGTCAGCTAGATATAACACAAGGTATTAGCTCAATAATTAACTATAGCCTATGTCAGTGGCGTGTTGACCGTGATTTTGAAGGGCAGATGCCCGATCATTTTTAAGGGGTGGGTGCTGGGTTGGTGGGTACTGGATTTAATAAGAAATATTATTATACAAGACTACCTGACTACATCATCTGAATTAATTTTTTAATTCAAGAAGTTATCGATACGTTAGCAAAAAAATCAACTGTATTAAAAAAAGCTTTGATGTTTAAATAATATTAATTGTTATATCTAATAATAAAAATAAGCAATTTTATATAAATACTATTCATGTAAACATTTTCATCTTTTTATATTGTTATTTTTGTATAACTATTACAGTTAGAAACTAATATATTAAGTTTACAAAGTTGTTTATGATAAGTATTAAATTTATTTTTTAGTTACTTTTACATGAACTTTTAATATTAATTACTAAGTGTACAGTGGATTACATAGTAATTAATACTTCAATAATAGCATTCAAAATAAAGTGATAGGTCTTTTTTTGTTGTATATAGTATGGCACATGGATCATGGGTAGTGGGTACTGCGTAAGAATTAAGGGGTGGTAGGTTATTCAAAAAATGAATTGCCCGATAAAATATTTCACTTCGCCACGCCACTGGCCTATGTAGATAGGTATTATAGATAGTTAGATAGATATTATAATTACTTTAAAACTATTGTTTTAGCATTGAGCTTGTTACTTACAACCAGAAATCATTTTTGTAAAGTGGAAGTAGCTAGAGTATTTGGGAACTTAACTAGATCAGCTACAGTTCGAGATTACTTATTGGAGACAAGTGGTAAACACCGTTTTTACAAATGACTAATTTTATATTTTAAGTGAATCGCAAAATGTGTTGGTTTCACAATTATGCATATGAAATACTTAGATAGTAAAAAAGACTATACTTCTCTAGATTGAAAATTAAACACAATAGTCAATAAGCCATAATACTTATGTATGGGTTTCTTAGAGTGTTGGAGAAATAAAACTAATCATATGTTTTAAACAAGTTTCCATCATTTATGGGTATACTAAGATTCGCTCAAAATTGTTTTTCTGTCGGTGTATTGATGATTTATAATTTATTTTTAAATTATAATATTATAACTACAGTCTACAAGTATACAACCACTCCAATCACATACCTATTCAACTTTTATTTACACATACAATAATATTTTATAGAGTATAGACAATATAATTAATCTTTCTATTAAATTAAAAATGTTGCTATTAAAGAAAGTAAAACGAACTTGGAAAAATCAAGGGAACATTTATTGATAAACTATTCTTTTTCTAATGATTTAATGTACATGATAAATGATAATACTGCATGGAACGCCCAAAATAAAACATGAATTATAGTATCTTTTAACATTTAGTATAACTTTAAACCTTGACTGCATATATCTGTCATAACATATACATATATTAACCTTTAAAACTAAAACATTATCGACATTTAATAATATAATTTTATGATTATCTATAAATTATGATTAATACAATTACAATTTACAACTTACAAGTATGTTTCATATTATGTTAATAGTTTCTTAAATTAAAATAGGCAGTAAGCGCTAATAATGCATTATAATGGTTTTGTTTAAGTTTTTATCATCGTTAAACTATAAATATGTTGAAAGCTAGTCGTTTTTCATTCATTTAAACCAATAACAATAACAATAAGTGATAGAAAAATACATATACTTTCAAAAGTCCTATTTTGATTTTAAAAGTATACTTGAATTCGTTAGATTTTTGGAGAATTTTCGTAAATTATATTATATCATTATTATTATTAGTTACACTATCACTATAAGTTAATTTTAAGAAAAAAAAAGAAATTAATTTGGTATTATGACATTATACTTAATAAACAATAACTCATTTTGAAAATATATTTATTACTAACCCTAAAAAATTAAATAAGTTTTTAATAATGTTTTTCATTAACATTTCTATTTATTTGTACGAACAAATGTCCATGTATGAATATTGAAATGCATCCAACTATTGTTTTGTATTAATTATTTTTAGTTAGTTAAACAACTTTTAAGTATCTTTCTTGATGACAACTTTCGGAATTTAGGTTTAAAAATATAAGTAAATATAATACCTACACTAGGTACCAATGGTACTGTAAATTTTTAGTAAATACAAATTAGCTAGGTAAATAAACCTCTTCGACGGAATGCGTCCTATTAAAAATTTAAAAACACCTATAATTTTATTAAATATTAAATAAAAAAAGTTATTGAAAATTAATGAAATATTAATCAATGTTATACTTACTTAGTATATCATAAATTAATATTTAATAATGTTATAATTTTCAAAATAATGATATTATAATTTAAGTAATTAATTTAATTTTAATTTTAGTTTATTTAACAAATATTTTAAAATCCTTTAAACATTTTTCAATTAAATACTGTGAACGTAAAAAAAATTGAATACACATCATACATAAACTAACTACTAGAAATTAATAAATTAATACAATTTTAAAAAAATTTTAAAATCATAAAATGTGTCCACATTTTATCTAAATTTTAAGTTTCTAATGATTTTGTTTTTACATAAGCGCAATTAGGGGGGCTTGGGGGGCTTAGCCCCCCCCCCAAACGTTTCTTTAGCCCCCCCCCACATGGTGACACACCATTAGTTACAAATAATATTAAATATTTATTTATTTTTTAAATGCAATATTAATATTCAAATGTATTAATTTTTTTTTTTTTTAAATTGGGAACAATTGCAGTTTAGCACCCCCTTGCCATTTTGAATTTTTTTTATCGAAACTTATGTAACTCATCGAGTTAGGAGGGGCGAAGCCCTCCACGACTATTTGATACGAATTTGTCCAGCCCCCCCAAGTAAAATATTGAAATTGCGCCTATGTAAACATCAATTATATAACCAAATAATCAAATTCATTTTTATAAATTTATTGGATATTTGAAAATATATTTTTATAAAAATAAAATATTATGTAGGTACCAAGGTACCTATGTTTGATTTTCATTATATACTTATGTCAAAATTGTAATGTTTATGAGTAATTAACCATTAACCGCATTTCATATTAGACATTTTATCGACAGATAACGATAAAATAATTTTTTTAATTTGATTTATTAATTATTGTAAAACGATTAAGTTATAGTGTTTAAATACAAAATAATTGACTGATAAACAATATATAACAGTATAACACCTTAACATTTGATATAACCTAAATAAATTGAGTAAAAGTAATATTTATCAATTTATGATTTTAGGGTTTTGGGCTATTGCGTTTTCAAATGCATAACAACGTATTATAATTAATAAGTACATACCTACGTGGTTACGTGTGTAGAATTTATTAGTAAACATTAACAATAAATGATGTTTTTTGTTTCAATATTAACGTATTGACATCAATTTAAAAGCATTTATATCTCTTGACTCTTTATAGTAAAAAAGTAAAAATAATTGGGAGTGTGGATTGTTTAGATAATATTGCTGGTATAATATGATAGATAAAAAAGTAGATAAATAAAGTTGTTATATTGACTAAAAAGTCAATTTGTAAAAAAAAAGTTTATTTTAAAATTTTTTTTTATTATTATTTTAAGTTAATACTATTAATAGTTTTCTAATTAGTAGTTAAAATTAGTATTACTTTTTCATAAATAAACAAAATAGGATTGTACACGAGTTGAATTGAATATAAAATACGTATATAAGAATATACAATATGTATTTACCCTTTACCCTTAAATTTGTTATTACTTTTTATCAGCACTTATACCATATGTTATAAGTATTACATCATAACTAAAATAAAAATCGTTCATCGCGACTACCTTTCTATACGCGGCGTAATTTAATTAAAAATGAACTGACATGATGCTATATTGTATTCTACACGTTTGTTATCTTGATACTTAGATATTATTATTAACGAACGTGACATATTTTATATGTACCGTATGTTGACGTGTTAAAAAATAAGAACGAGCAGAATCAACTACTTCGCTTTTATTTATTTTGAGCCTCATATCTTTTTATTCCATAGTAATAATATTCTCGTTACCATTTATGCACTTATATTTAAGGATTATTGGCGGTTACCAATTGCTTGGATAGTGGTGACATAGAATTATTGGTCGTATGTTGCGGCGTATTGGTTAATATGACTTCTGACGAGAACAACAGAGAAGCGTTCAAAAATTACAATGGTATTTCAAAAATGGTAAACATTCTTAGGTCGTCGGGTGAACGCAATTGGACCTTGTCTTCACTTATATGCCAAACTCTGTGGAACGTGTGTTCAGACAGTGACATTTTTCCAGGCGACCCTATGGCAGTGCTTGACACGCTGGTCAAACTCACAGGTAGGAGCCTCGAGCATAATGACAATTTGATAATAATGCACATGCAGAATTGAAGAATATAATTTGTTAATATTTTACTATTAAATTATTATATCACGCATCAGACGAAGAACAATTATTTGGTGAGCTATTGTCGTCGGATGAGGAGAAAGTTGCAGAGTACAAGCAGTGGGAAGATTTCGCTTCGGTGGCTACGAATCTCTTAGAGTGGTTAGACGAACTACTAGAAGGGAGATTTGATAACGTAAAACAATAATTCTGACCGTTTATAATTTTCATCTTATTTATCATTCTTCTTATACTCAAATGTCTGTAACATATTGGTGGTTGACAAACTGTATAAAACCCCAGTAAACCACATGACGTGTGGCGTCTAATCAAAATTAAATTATTTTAAATTATATAAAACAATATTCTAAAATTATATAATAATATTACTTTAATATTTGAGAATATTAAAAGTATAGTCCGGTACAGGTATTTAAAATTCAAATTAATATTGATTATTATTTAATTTTAGTATTATTTTTTTTTCTTAAGAGCTGGACGTGTTATCCGGAAATATATGTTTCATCTTATTAATACACTACAAATTATTAACGTTCAGTAGTTATTTTAAATATTAGAGTGAATTGTCATATTGTTTAAATCAAACTTAAAAGTAAGAATATTATCTGTGTTCTCTCGTTTATTTTTCACAATATTTAAGTGTTTAAGCGAGTTCTAGTCATTTTTAAATATTAATATTTTATTTTATATACTCATTATAATTTGATTAAAAATTAAAATATGATGAGAATCTAACGACAGAACATAAACAATATTTTTACTTATAAGTTTAATTACATATTATATAATACACATGGATAATAATAATTCACTGTAATATTTAAAATATCAACACAAAATTTTAACTGCTGAACACAAATTAGCTATGTTGTCAATTTTACATTTATAAGACTTCAGAGACAACATTATCGGTTGTAAGTCTTCTTGAAATTGACTTATTTGTTGATACTTGCAGATTTTCTATACCACCTTGGTACCTAAAACATTTTTCTTTGAAAAACATTAGTTACCTACTTAGATTATCAATCAATAATCGTTATACATTTTAATAACCCTATGGTCTCTATGTCAATTTATTAAATTTACACTAATGATTTTGGACATTTTAGTTTAGTTTTAATAAGTTACTAAAACCGTTAAATACTAGAAATAGTATATACTATATAGTATATAATATATATTATATATAGAATAAAATAACTATTATTAGTATATTTATATTATTGTTTATTTAAAATTTATTAAAAATAAGTTCGTCGTTCAATGATACTTTTATAAAATATACTATTTACTATTTATACAATATATATTAAGTTAGTGTAAATTAATAAGCTTATAGTGTAATAGTGTTCCGTACATTGTGTTTTATAAACAAACGCCTTTTGACTATTTGAAATTTGTACCCAATTTTCAATTTTCTGGCTATAGAAATAAATTATAAACTAAAATGTACGCTACATTAAAGGTGTAGTACCGCACTACCGCGTATATTATTGGTTAAAGTTTGTCATTCAATTTTATACTATATTGTTATATACTGTTATTAGTTATGTTTAATATGAATAATATTATTGTACACATTAGGCAATATGCATAAATAATTACTATAATGTAATATTAATGTATAATTTAAAACCGAATAAAATAATACTTAATTTATTAAATACAAACATTATTTAAAGTAATATGTTCCATAGATGTTTAATTTTTTTATTTAGGGATTCTAAAACAACTAATAATTAAATAATAATAAATACAAATTTGTTGTTGAATTAATGATAATTTATTATGTAACAAAAAAGTTAATAGGTATACATTGAATCTAATCAAGTCAATATATGGTCAATATTATAACATGGTATTAAATAAGTAAATAAATAAATAATATACTTATTTATAATCATAAGTAAATCAAAAATGTGTTTGTCAAATAAAACAAAAAACAAATGTACCTACATTGAAATTTGAAAGAATTGAGTTTATAATCTATTCAAAAATAAATATAGTCAATAATGTAAATAAAAAACAAATAATACGAATATAATCATAAATCAATTAAACAAAATAGTCAACAATTAGGTTTATACTTTATTGATACCTTTAAGTTTTTTAAACATTGTTACCTCATTATATTTTACTTTAGATTTTGAGTGTAGCGATAAATGTATTATTGATGTATGATTTGTACGTTTTTGTACACGATACATTGATACATAATCGATGATTTTATCTTTAACTTTGAGGGTGGTTTGTGACAGAAAATTAAATCAAGATCATTGTAGTTTAATTTTAAAGTGGTCAAAATTAAAAATTATGATATTTTTCAAAATAATTATAGGGAAAAAAATTAAGAAAAACAAATATTTTTACGCAATACGAGTTTTTGACAAAATAAATTTTGTTTTTTTTTATTTGAAAACGAATAACCGTAGATACTTAACTTTTTCTGTAAATATTTATATGATAATTTTCTATACACAATATAATATTCAAAATAATATGTTGACTCTTTTTAAAGTATTTATAAATATTTGAAAATGTCCATTTTTATTAAGTTTTTTTTTTTATAAATGTTGATATTTATTCGCAGTATAAAAATTTATAAAATATTTAACAGAATATTCCACATGAAATGTTTTTAAAGATAAACAAAAACAATTGTAATACATAAATGCACAATTTATTTTTATTAACATTTCTAATTCAAATGTTGACAAAACTCCTCAAAATCACAAAAATGTGTAAATTGTTTTGCAATTGAAAATGTATAAAATTTTTAATTTTTGTAGGTAAGGTTTGAAAACTTAATACAAAGTTTTCGTAAATATACTTACCCCCCCCCCCCATAAAAAATCTAAAAATCATAAACTTAATTTTTATTGGGATATAATACTTATTACTTTTACCTATATTTTATAGTATAAAATTTATACACAGAGCGATATTTTCAAATGTACTATTTTCAGAAAAAATTAACTTAACTTATACTATATTATAACTAGTAAAATAAAATGCTTTACCTAATGGCTAACAGTATCAATATCAAAGAACATAATATGAAATACACTTATCTATACTTATCATATCCGTATGGAATCTTTTTTTTTTTAATGCAATGGCATATTGATATATTATAGAATTCGAATTTCACATCTACCACAGTGACACATTCAACAACCACCGTATAGCAGAGTGGTATCCATTTTCCAACCGTTTTTTAATCTGAGCTAATTTTAAGCTTTTGTTGTCAATATGTTTATATATTTTCATTTTCAGTTGAATTAAAATTATTCTGGAAATAAAATCTATCTATGTTTATAATATTATATCTCGCAACATAATATCTGAGCCCAGAATCGGCAGAATCCTTCTATAAATATACCAATACCAAGGGGCAAGGAGAACTCCTAAAAAAAATGTACTACCCGACAAACATATAGTTGGATAAAATTCATATTTATCCTTTTATAACCTACAAATGCAACTAAAGTGCTTTGGTTTTAATGACGCAATTAAACAATACATTGAACAATTTATTATAAAATATAATATTAAATTATCATTGAAGTATAAAAAAGTTGAGAGATGATTATTGATAATTTATTAATAATGATGAATTCATTGTAACTTGCAAATCATAAAACGAAATTATTGAAAAAATATAAATAATGAATGTATCCAATCAATTAACTGTAATTTAGTTATTATAAACCATAGTGTTGAAAATAGATCAATAAATTTTTTCTATAGATCTAGTAGAAGTTGAATATTAGACGACAAGTAATTTTAGTAGGTATAACAAATGTATTAAAACAATTTTATTTTTTTATATTTATGAAAAATATTTTAAAAACTTTTTGGACAATCGCCAATAACAAAATAAGGATATTGACCTCAGCAAAGGATTTTAAAACCAGTCGTGCATTGTTGAATAAAAATTATATACCTAGTATATTATAATATATATATATGTATATAAATAGCGATAAATCCGTAAAACAAAAATGTTATTATTATTATACTATTATAGTACATATTTCTTAACAATCGGATATTCATTCAAAATGGACTTTAACATATAGTTTTTCACCTTCATTGACATTTAGGTATTTAGTCGATTAATGATGATAAATATTATCAAAATTGACTATTGAATATTATATCTATTTATCTATATATCACTAATACGTATTAATTTATTTTTATTATATTACTTTAATATAGTTAACATTATTTTTACATGATACCTATCAAAGATGTATCTATACCATCCACTGCAGTAATTGTTGGAACATTTTTTAAATTATTCCAGTCGTAATAAATACAAAACGATAACGATTGTAGTATATTAAAAATCACAAAAGATCCTCAATTTCAGAACAAGTCGGTACAACAGCACAACGCTGTATAGTTCTGCCGTACATGTGGGACATATTTCAGCTGTGCACCTGCGCCTTTCATGGGTCACACACACAAGCACGCACACGCACACATATTATGTACATATATATACACACAGTATGAGTCTTTTATGTTCACATGGTCTGTTAATATAATTTATGAGGGTGTCCAAATCATGTCCCTTTAGGTAGTTAAGTAAAATCACTCAAATAAAGAAATGACTATATATCCCAGAAACGCATAGGACTTGAAGATTCGATACACTGTTATTTTTTGTTATATACGTTTGTAGTTATGAGTGTGATCTTTATTACCGTTTGCTAGATGACTAATCCCAAAATTGTAAATAATATAATATGATAATATATTATAGTCTTTTTGATTCCGATTGTTTTACACCGAATAACTAAATAATTAACGATATAATTGACAAGTAACGACGATACAACTACTCATTGCATCCGTTTAAAGATAATTCATAATTGATATATTTTATCTCCATTACCTACATATATTATACAGATTCAAAATGATAAAATATCAAATTTTATATTAATTTATAATGTATACGACCACTACATCAGTGTATGTAGTAGGTACCTTAGAGTAAAGAATATGTACCTATATGTCGTCCGTAATCGTCCGTCTATTCGACGACTATCTATATGTACAATAATATCAATCTTAATACGCGCATAGCTGTATGAGATACAGCATTAGCAACCTACTGTGTTAATGCGACTTTTGCAATATTCCATCTCCCATAATGTGTATGGTACTGGTGGATGCTGATCTTAGAGTAATAAATATAATATGATGCATAATAAATTATATTCGTCCATTATCCCATTGGTTTACCACTCAACGAAAATACATATATACTTAATATATCATTATCGCAGTATGGCCGATGTACAATCTTATCGTTTTTATCACTTAACTAGCGAAAACAATACAAAATATGTGCGTATTGCGTATATATATAATATATATACATACATACATATACGATTGATATCATTATATTTGTGTGCATGAGTACCTACGCGTCCTTCGTAGTTCATACCTAAATTATTTAAAAAAATATTATGTCTTACTATCTGTTGTGCGTGTAAAAATATATTTTTAAAATGCTCACGCGTGTAAGTTACTGACATATTCGCCGATTGCGATATAAAGGTCGAGCGACCGTATTATTATCAATTACAATAAATAATACAACAATATATGTATTATATATTAATCGTTTAACACCGAAGCACGTCAAACCGTGGGATATTCGCGTACCCACAGCGCCACAGCTCACAGTATAATAGATATTATATTTAATTTTTTACTAGGTGTTCAATAATATTATGCAAGTATAATCAATTTGACGTGGCCGACCACCGATGAAAGGGAAACAATAGACAACCTGACGCATTGGAAATGTATAGTAAGTAAATCTAATCAGTAAATTGCTTGCACTCGACGCCGGTGAATTAAGTATATGTTCATATGGCATATTATAAATATATTCACGGCTGTGTACAGTGTTGAAGACATGGAATTTGGTAATCGTTCGATTTCTGTTTTCATAGTTGTTGAATAATATCGGTTGCTCACCTCGCGATATCGTGTGTTCGCTAAACAGTAAACAGTCTAAACCGTTTTAAACGATTTCGTAGCGCAGGTGATGGGCGCATTCTGCAGCATACTGCAGGTTGGTACCGCGCCTCCTCCGCACGAGGGTTGCTCTACACAATGCCATGCCCTATGCTATACAGGTACAAGATTTTTCATGCCTTTGGGCAATATTTTATTCCTTCTCCCACTCGCCCTAATATACAATAAAAGTAATAATAATACAAAACCAGTATTATATATATACGTGGACCCATTTCCGCGAACGTAAACGTAGAACTTTAAATGTTAATATAGTTATTGCTAATATATGAATATTGAATAGTATTTCAAGACAGTATAATATAAACGAAGCAATAATAATATTTTGTTCTCGACATGCATTGCATGTGTTTATCTGCCGCCCCAGCCATAGTTACTCCTCCCAAGGGCGTAAATTACTAATTTTAGTTGTTATTTTTTTACCAGAGAAGGACATACTAATTATATATTATGATCGACGTTCTTTTTTTATAAAGTCTCTACGAAATAATAATAATACATAAATAAATTATATAAAAATCTACACAGGTAAATATTATACCACCTAGTGTATAGTAAATATATAATATATATTATAGATATTAAGTACATAAAATATAAATTATAATATGTATCAAAAATCAAAATGAAGTATTATCCAAACTCAGATTTTAACACTTAATAGCTTTAAGCAATACAAATTAAAGAGCGTTTTTGCGATCATTGAGATTAAAATAGGAGTGAAGTGAGGTTATGGACTAAAGAAAGTGTTAAATTTACCACGTTATAGATACGCTTTTTTTGTTAAGTGGCCTTTAACTTACTTTTTTTATCGGTTAGGTTTTTCACATATGATATCATTACTTCTTGTTGACTTAAGCATGTTGGGCATAGTTATCATTGTTTTTTATTAGGCATTGGAGTAAATAAGTAATTATTTTCTCTTATATGATCGTTTTGGACAGTTTTGGTATCTTATTGTTGAATACTAATTTACTTCCATGATTAACTATCAGAGCAGTTTCTGTGTTAAGATATATAGTTTCAACAATATGCTGTGGAAAGTTATTTTAATTTTTCTTCAACTAAAAAATCACAGAATACTTTTAGAGAAAATTAGAATACATTTACCACCAACTATATAATAATGTCTTGAAAATTATTTAATATATTTTAAGCTGTAAACACTACATTTTTATCACTGCAGGCTTAAGTACGCATTATTAAAATATTGAACGTTTTTGAACTTTCATAGTGTCATATATATAATATATATATATATACCCTTATTACAGACTACAGTACATAATATACTTATATACGACATATATGTAATACTTATTCTGCAGCGAGCACTAAAATACCTACAAGTCTATATTAGGTCTTATTCTCTTATCTAATGTAAGATTATTCTAACTTAGGTTGATGATATGTATTTGGTGGATTTACATTTTTTAATTTAATTTTTATAATAAGCGATACAACTATTTATAATAAGCTGTAACGACTACTAGTTTTATACATACAGTTTATAGTACGTAATGATAGTAGGTATTGTATAATAATAGTAATGTACAAGAATACTGCCACATATGAGTATATGACATATACTTACACTTTCAATATTTTTTGTATTACTTATCGTATCAAATTTAGTAACTATATTTAGTACTTACCGTTCTGGTCAACCAATTTAGATAGGTACTTAAGACTTGATGATATAAATATTAAAACAAGCAAAACTCATTGATACAGTAGATTATACTATAGTATGCGTATGCTGTGTGCAATATTATTTCGTATAAATGTATAAGTCCAAACATTATAAAAAACGATATACAATACGTCAATATAAGTAGGTACTTATATAAACTATATACTATGCATATACTACAAAGACGTGAAATGTACTAAATATAGTTACAGTTTACATAGACCAGAATTGAATGCACAATACTACCTATACAATACATTAATAATATAATATATGAATTTATTAACACATCGGGCGACGAGTCTCCCGGGGAATTGCTGAGTTGAGATTTTTTCTTCTATATTAATGATTGTAATAATTGTATCTATGGTTGTAAAATAAGAATTAAAAAAAAAAATAAAAAATAAACATGAAATAAAAATTTGTTTAAGAAATTAATTAATGTGGAATGACGTATTAAACGTTATATTAAAATAATATAATCCTCATCTCTCTATTATATAGTAGTGAATAACCTAAAATGTATTTTATTTGCATTGTGATGAGTGATGGTTGAAATTCGATCAAGAATAGTAATTCATTTGATTTTATTGTATCAGCAAAAATATTATAATTCAATAAATTTGGTTACACAGCATTAATACGTAATATAAATAGCCTTCATAAATATTAATTATAAAAAAAGTTATTGACGAATATATACAAACATAGCGA
Organism: Schizaphis graminum; assembly: GCA_020882235.1. Lineage (NCBI taxonomy): Eukaryota > Metazoa > Arthropoda > Insecta > Hemiptera > Aphididae > Schizaphis > Schizaphis graminum. The sequence continues at coordinate 84,662,088 of CM037032.1, read as the reverse complement.
AACTTCCCACATAATAATATGTAGACGTGTATTGTTGTACCTATATTGAAAACATTTTTGAAAACATATTTATACGCTGAATGCGACAGTTTTAATAAATGTCAAAAATCAAGGTTGAGAATTTTAGATAAATCAGATATTCTCAGATGAGATCTCGACTTTCATCGACACACAAAAAAAATTACCAACGCTCATATTACTGCGAGTATCGTCACAAGCATTTTCGGTTGATTGCGTTATATAGTTTGATATGTGGTTTGTTTTATATAATTTTATCGAAAGAGATTAGTCATGAGTCATATATAAATAACAAAACAATCAAAATCTACGTTTATTTTAGATAGGTATTTTATAGATGTTTTCTAGAAAGAAAAATATCAAGGAGATGAGTTTTTGAATAAAATTAATTACATGATGTTCTTACACACATAAATCGACAGAAAACTCAATTACTAATAAAATAATGAAATAACTTAAAATTCATATTATATTTTGATAATTAGGTGATAGGTAAATCATTGTAGCCCGCGTTTAACTAAAACGGCAATAAAATATAATTGGTATATATGTTTTTTAGAATTGTACGCTGATAAATGTTTTCTATATTCAATATATATTATATACACATAATTAGTCTAATGCAGCCATTTACAGGATAAATCATGTAGGTAAATTATTCAACAGTGAAAACTTCCGTGACGATAACGCGATATTGCTGTTTCTATAAACGAGTTGGCCTCACAATACCACCGGACACTTTATTATATATCAGTTCATCAAGGAGAACACCATAATAATAATATAATCTATTCCATATAGCTCATACTTCATACAATTAATATAATATAGAGTATAATGCATCCTGTAAATAAAATTTGATTTAATAAAAAATGATTTGAGAAAATATTGTTTAGACTGAAGCCAAGATTATAATATGGTTTGTATCGGTTGAAAAAGAAATCGTAATAAATAATAAATATAATTTTTTTAGTCAATTTAAAATTCGTGACTTATGAAACAATAATATTATAATATTTATAATATCCACCTTTGATTGTTGTTAAATTGAATTGTAAACACATGACAACGATGTTATTGTTACTCATATATATTATAATAATACTACCATAAGTCTCATTTTAACATATTTAATAATGAAATTAATAGGATTTATCTATTTTTCAAAGAAGAGAAATAGAGAAATATTTTATTTTAATAGGCTATGATAATTAGTAATTAATACTTTTATAAAACTTCCAGTAATCATTTGACCTCCTAAAAACATTTACGATTAAATACGTCATATATTTTTATATTATTGTTTATCTATCTTTTTAAACTTATACTCACATACCATTATCTATATTTTTAGATTCTGAATGTTTTTTTTTTGAGTATGAATACAACTTAAGTTGTCGAAAGCTACGATTTTCAAAAACTCTGGGGTTGTTTTGTATATTAAATTAGATCTAGTTTGAATTTTAAAGATGAGGTCAAATTTAAAAGTTCCCAGCATTTATTTTTATAATCGGGAAAAAATAAATACAATATTGAGAAAAACGAGAATTTTCGATAAAATCAGTTTTGTTATTTTAATATAACTCAAAAACGGATTTCCGTAAATACATGAAATTTTCACCAAATGTTTAAAATACCTAATTGACTTATTTTGTGCTATTTATGGACATTTATATATGTTGATTAAAAATTATTTACAGTGTAGAAATACTTGAAAATTTTAATACAACATTTTTTATAAGTTTTTAATTTCTTAGTTAAAAATATAGGAAATCTATAGTCACAACATTTTTTTATGAGTATTAAAGTTAGAATTTTGGCAAAATTCATAAAAATCGCAAAAATTAGTAAATTATTTTGTAGTTGGAAATTTATAAAAAAATTTGTTTTTATTTTAAGATTTAATAATTTAATACCAAGTTCTTTATTAGTTTTTTAAACTTTAAACCTATATTATACAAAAAAAAATTCTACAAGAAAGCCATATTAATTTTTGACCATTTAAAATTCAAATGTTTACGTTATTTAATATTCATCCGTAAAATAATTATTTATTTGCAAACAATTTTTGATATTTAATTGTATTTTTAAAAAAAATTATAATAGATGCTTGAAATTTTCACCAAATGTTTGTATTATCATTTTCATTATACGATCAAATTTTCAAATTTTAACTGTTTTTGAATTATTTATAGGTAGGCAAGAAAAATGTTCTTATTTTTTTTCGATAAATATCGATAATTTTTATAATTATTAAAAATTTACTACAAAACTCCACAAAAGTAATTATATTATATAACTGTATAAAAATATTAAATATACATTAGCGCAACTTTTATTTTTATATGCGTTTGAAGTATGCAATTGTACTTACTTATACAAATAATACATTAATATAATTAATTATTATGTAATTTGTAACTTACAAGTTATATTTAGTTACTCAAAAAATAAATTAAACGAAATGGAACAGCGAATAAATAAATTCGGCGAAATGGGAGCTGACTTTAGACAACTAATGCCCTGCCTAGCTATCTAATTTTTTAAATTTTATATTAAATAATTAGACGAACTCAGTGTTGTAGCTACCGCAAGGTTAGGCAAACAACGCATATTAGGATATGGTATTAAGTACATGTATATGAATGATTTATATTGTATGTAATTGTATATAATATAATATGAGAGGTATGTTTGATTGTCTGTATACTGTATTATATTTTTATGATATGTACATAATAAACTAACATAATATTATAGTCTAATCGTGTAAACGAATCAAACTTAAATTACATTTGATACATAATAGGTATATGATTACAAAATATATTTTATGCAATTTTTTCTTGTATGCAAGATTCATATTATATTTATCTTAATTAATTTGATTGAATACGCACGTGATGGTTACTCAAGACAAAATGCCACTCATAGTTTCTATATTTTAACCGTTAGGTACAATTGTCAGTCGATATAAATAAATTATATAGGTACTGTTTATTGAAAAATATTCTACGCACTTCACTGCACACCTTGAATTGGTGATGTGATTCACTTAATATTGTTTCGATATTCAAAATAGTAGTACAAAACATTTATTATTTTCATATTAGGTATGACGATATAAATACAGTGAACATATTAATAAAATATACAAATATATTTTAGATAATTTCTTTTTCTTTTTAATTGAAGATCGAATAACATAACTTCTAATCTTTGACTATAAAGATTTGTTCATGCTTCAATTTCATTTTTTATCTTAATACTTATGAATAAAGTTTATACCTACAAATGTACAATTTTAGTGTATTTTATTATTTCTGCAGAGATAAATGATTTACTTAGATTGAGTTAATCGTATTGAAAAAAAAAATATATTGGAAATTAGAGTTTATGATCACAAAGTTTATTATATTAGGTATGTAAATAATTGTTAAACCTAAAATTAAACAACAATGATTACCTATACCAAACTTCTACTGAGTTCTACTATCAATAGCGATTGCCATTTGCTTATTATTTAATATTGTTAATTTAATAATTGCCCATAATATATTCATACTTATTTTCAACCAGTGTTTTTCCCGTTAGTTGTTATATAATTACTTAATTTAATTGCATATTATTTCATACAAATTATCATATCATAATATTGCGTCTGTTCAATGTTCAAATTAGATTTAGCCTATTAAAATTGTATTTAAAAATTATTGAATAATATTATTTAATATCTTAAAATTTTCTTTTAAAAATATGTAGATATGTTTTAATACTTATAACCTACTATCTATAATTAATTTAATGCAAATGTAACGTTTAACTATATATTATAATACAACCAACATCATTTATTCAAAATTTGACTCTATTATTTTAAACTGCAGTAGAATAATATTATCTATTTATCTATAGTCTATAAGGCTTAAACAGTTAATTCACTGTAATAATTTACACGATACTATATTGTCTATATTATTCAATATTAATCCTCACGTAAGCCTGACAAGCAACGATACGATTTCTGTTTTTTTTTCTGGAAGGCTTATTTTAATGAAACAATTAATAAACCACTAAAGGAAAAAAATGTATCATACTGTTAGATATTTTTGTATTAAAATGATTTTCTTAAATATTTCGAACAAATGTACAATAATTATATAAATGCGCCATCATATATAATATACTACTATTGGGTAGGTAAATAAAACTGTAAAATAAAGTGATCGCGTTTATAAAATAGTGACAAATTATTTTGCTTTCACTTCATCCGTTATTCTCCAATATTAAAATTTAAATACCTACTATAAGTATTAAGCGTACATACTGTAATACTATGCACTATGCAGGTATTGTTCTATGATGATTGTAAATAAAAAAAGAAACGTTTACTTAATGTAAAAATAACCAAAAATTTTGTTGCTATTACTTTCTAGATTCTCATTCTCTCAAATACCCCTTTACAATAAATTGATGTGCACATTTGTATATAGACAAAGTATAATGTACAAATATATACTTAAAATAAAATTTAAGCACAGGTAAACGTAATATGTTTATTTGTAAAAAACTCGATTTTTGATTAATTTAATTTAACAACAATAATACTATTGCACTGACAGCAATAAAATATATAATTACAGTCGTTGTTCATTGCATTGAGTTATGCCAACAATATTATTTAACATTTCTTATAATATATATTATTATTTATTATCGTTACATTGCCTATACGGTTTCATTGCTTTTATAGTTTTTTTTTTTTTAATTGATAATCTGATTTATTTTCAATAAAGATAATTTTTTCTCGTTATAAACTTCAAATATTGGGTTTGAATATAAAATGTATTTTATGTTGTTATTAATTTTAGTCACGAGGTCAAATAAATAATCTTTTAAGATTATTTTTTGCTGGGGAAAATGCGATAAGTTATATAAAACAACGTAACTATATTAGCTGAATGTTCTTAGTTTCTTATTTTTTTTTTATACTTAATCAAAAATATGTGTATTTTTGTTAATTACATAGTATTATATATAGTTAATATAAATGATACATACATTTTTTGTAACCATTTTATTCAAGCTATTAATCAATGTAAAATAGTCTTAAAAAAGGATTTTTAAAACGTAACTTACTACTTGTACAAAAACGAATCAAAAAAATGTTTATGAAAAACAAGTGACCCTCTATCGAACCCTATTGTGTATTACGTCCTTGAAATCTAAACGATTAACTTAAAAACCAGTTTATTTCCTATTACTACCAGACATTATTAAACTGTTAAATTATTGAAATAAAACCCTTATTTTTTTTTTTTGCATAATATTTTAAAATACTTAATTATTTATTAATCTAACTTAACCATTTATAAACAGATTTTACCTCTACGTTAGTCAAGTTATTTGAGAAAAACAACTGAAATACGATTTAGAGTTTAATGTTATATTCTTCTTATTTATACTTGGCTTTGAACCATTTTTATGTACTACACTACTACAATGAGTACAATGTATACTACACAATTTGTTTCGGATGGTAACACAATAATACAATAAATAATAATAAAGTATCATTAGTATCAATACATTCTTTAAAATTCAAATGTTTGTAACGTTTTTTACCATATAAATATTAATTATTAATTTCTGTTTTTACTTTTGTTTGGTTCTTTTTTTTATTTTCTAGAATTTATTATAGTATACAATACGTCAATACACTACACAAAACAAATATGTAACTATAGAAGTATAGAACAATTTTGTTGAAAGACACCCTATTCGAATAAGTTATTATTTAATCTTAGACATTTAAAAGGCAACTATTGTAATTTATATATACATTTGTTTATGAATAGTATCATGAAATGACGCGTACTGTATAACAGATTCTATGCATAAACATTTTTGCTTTCGTTATACATTGTGATATGGTATAAAACCAGTAACTGATAAAGTAATAATATACTAAACACAAAAACAATTACACATGCGTTTTAATTGAAAATTGAGTAATTTGTATTTAGTTTTTAATGTGAGACGATACACCTTTAGTAAAACTATTACAACTGCAGAAAACGTCAACAATAAATAGTGATTATAAACATTATGGTTTCACTGTACAGCTGATTCTAAATTAATATTTATGTTATAATACTCTTAATATTTTGTACTTTTGAGTTAATAGTCAATATTATGGTAAATAGTTATAATGTATTGCATTTCTCTCAAGCACTACGACACCACCGTATGGTTATATTGTCATCAGTTTAGTAATCAATTACTAATTACTAATAAGTACCTATCGATTAATAAATTGTTGAACAAAATAAGATATCACCAATCATTATTATTATTATTGCATTGTCTTGAATAATCGAGATCGAAATAATTATGTACATTAGGGTTGCTATTATCTTCGGAATATTAAAAATTAAACTAATAGTAAATTTCAATATATTTATAGAGCATAACACAAGTGCACAAGTGTCTTATGATATAATATTATATAATTTATATCTCATTCAATATAATATAATATGTATAGTAATTTAAAACATGTTTGCTAATTCAGCAGATAACATTTAAAGTATTTATTATACAACTGCTTTATAGATTTTAATTTTAACAAGTTATATCTTCTCTGAATGCTAGTTAAGTGTATTAACTTAAATTCTCCACAAACTATGTATGAAGTGTAAATGTATTATTGTTATTTGTTCTCATCAAAACAAGATATATAAATCAAAATAATTAATTGGAAAGTGGTTAGAATTTTACTTACATCGAGAAAAAATTTTCCTTTTTTTTTTTAATTTAACGTTGTATTATCATTCTTTGTTCGTCTTTCCGTCGTAAACCTCGTGGCTAAATGTTTTAAAGTAGGGTTTAGAGTAGGGGTCTCCAAACTGCTACCCACCAGCTGATTCCGGCCCGTCGAGATTTTAAACCAGCCCGGCATACCTATACTAATGTTTTGATCTTGGGAGTTGGGACAACAAGATTCTAACTATACATAATATTATATTATCAGATGTTATTGTAAAGAAATCGTTCGGATAAATAAAATAATAAAAAGATTCTTCTTGTTTTCATTCTCGTCAAACGTCACTAACCTTACCCAAAAGATTCCTTCTGCCATTAAAAAAAAGTAGGAGAGCCGAAATAACGCCATACATATTACATCATTGGACATTGTTTTAAATACAATATTGTTTTTAATTTTATTGACACTACAATACATTGAATCAATAATATAACATATGTATTAGTATATCATACTAGGAATATATATTAAGTATATTATAATATACTATTGTTTTCATTCATACTACAGGTGCTAATGTGTTATAGTTTATGCATAGTAGGTATTATTCGTTAGTACGTATTTACTATTAAATAAACAGTATTTAATATTTATCTAGCATGTTGAGTAGTTATTAAACTAATATTAATTAGAATTGTATACCTATTATGTATTTACTATTTAGTATATATTTTAATATTTTTAGTATTATTTTATATATTATATTCATATATTTTTGTATTTATTTATTTATGAGAGTATAAAAACTTAAAACATTATTTCACTTATAAATCGCAGCAGACATCATTTGATATCAGTACGTATTACGTACATGGTTGCTTTCCCAATTAGTCGGAGAAAATGTATACTTATTAGTTATTATATCATAAAATTCAATAATTCAACAGAGACGAACATGAAAATAAAATTTGAACACCAAAGAATAATTGTCAACCTGTATATTTTGTTTGTTGTCACCAAATAATGCAAATATCCAAAAGCATAGTGTGCGACGGGCTAATAATATTCAAACAACCTACCAACATAAATGGTAATTCCCCCCCCCAATGAACTTGGTAATGAACACGTGAGCGATAGACATAGTACGGGTTAGGGTCGACGGGGGAGGAGGGGGTCAAAACGCTTCGATGATAACTCTTGTTTCGTGGTGGAAAACGGAAAACGAAAATACATTAATAAAAAAAATGCAACGACAGTCATTATTATTAATTATTATTAAGTCAGTAAATGGCTATCAAACACTTCCGTATTGCTCGGGGGGTTGGGGAGTGGCGAGCGTCGAACCAACGGCGGAGGCGGCGGTGGGCTCCTCGAAAACACGTGACGCGAGACAACGTACGTTGTAGTACACACGACGATAATAATATTATCATCTGTGCGGTGGCGGCGACCTTGAACAGGTCGGGCGGGTGGGGGGGAGGAACCGAGCGAGGGGTGGTGCGCGATAACGTGCGGCGCAGAGAAAACGCACACGGTCGTCGAAGGCTGGTCGGATACGGTGGGTGGGCGGTCGCGGTGCGGCGGCGGCGGCGGCTGTGAGAGAGGGTTCGACGCGAAGACGTTGTCGCGAGCGGAGCGTAGATCGGCGGCGGGGTGGGGGGCAAACTAGTCCGGCGGCGGCGGCGGCGGCGACCAATACGCCGCGGCCGATCTCAACTGTTCCTCCGCGTTCTGCGATCGTCAGTCCGAATAACGCGATCGGCACGTACGCACACACGCGTCCCCAACGAGACAAACACGCTTCTTGCACGCAAATCATCACACGGCGTTTTTAGTATATTTTTAGCGACTTGTGCCTAGCGACAACGAATGCGCGAGCTTTTCGATTCGATATACAATCGTAATACACAATCGTTTTTTGCACCTCTTGACCACTGTCGTCGATTGGCAAAGTCGTTGTTCATCACGCGAAATCGCCCAGTGTTACGCATTACATAATAATTTTATTATTATAACAATAATATTGTATTTAAATATACACATAGTATTGTCATATTATAATAACCAAAGTGTTGTTTTGTTTTCCGATTCGGTTTTTTTTTTGTTGCACGAAACGCGCTGAAAATAGCCAACGGTAAATCGATTTATTATTTATTAAAAACGAAATAATAAAACGAGTGCGTCGCAGAACTATTCAAGTAAACAGAAAAGTTTGACAATCAACGTGAAAAAATGACCAACTCGTTGTTCAACAGTGGAGAAACAGTCGCCAAGGTAAAAACAACACCGTATACACTAATCAACGATAATTAATTGATAATGATAATAATACAATAAATAACACATGAGTATAATAAAACATTTAAGTTATTATGCCCAATCGCCGCGATAATGATGAAAGCAGAGTCGGCGTATTACGTGCGGTGACGGAGTACGCGCGTAAAGCACGTTGCCGGACGACCATGTGAGCCACGTGCTTGTCGGTGGGCTTTTGTTTTAGACATTATAATTGTAACGTATGGTATCGTTAGCGGACTCCCCCCCCAACGCCCTGTCATCAATGTTGGGTCGGACTTCTTCGTCGCGAGAGCATTGACGTCGAAACACCGCGGCGACGTGCGTCACAATGATATATCAATACAAATTATAAATATTAATATTAATAATAAATACTGAATTTTTGTTGTACGATCGTTTTCTCTGGTGCGGTCCTACTGGCACCACTAATCACGTGTTCAACTGCGATAACGGGGTCGTTTTAATTGGCTAACAGCCTGTTGGTTAGGTGTAGTGACTTACAAACCCTATGAATAATAATAATTTTTTCGTTTTAAAAAACACGCACGAGTATGTTATTCTGAAACATATTCGTGAACGTCAAATGGATATTGGTCGTTATCGGCAGGCAACCCATTTTTTATTTCGGGTTTAATTGTTTTAGGCCCATAAGGTTTGTGACCTATTGATAATGTTTTCGGTGCATCTTTGTCTGTTTTTGTGCTGCGCAAACACAATAACGAAAAATCATCTGTACACACACACACATAACACGTGCGTGTGTTATAGTAAACCTCTTGTTTGTCGTTTTATTCTCTCGTTTTTCTACTCGTTCCCTTATCTGCCCAAAGGGTCGACCGAATCTTCGGGTGGTATTAGTCCTTCAAAGCAACCACCTGTTCGATCCCCTTTTATGTGCTCAGCAAGGGTCCGTCCCGCTCCGCCCGCTCTCGTTATATTTCGTCTTGCTCACACGCACAAAGCACAACGACCACACCGTATGTGCACACATACATCTTCTATTCCAACAGGTTTTTTTTCCGATCCCCACACACTAGTACACCATACGGATACACAAGAGCACACGTGATTATATAACTGATAATGTGGTGTTGTCCGGCTTTAAAGGCCAGGAACGTTTGATAGGTCTCCGTTTGACATTTTAGGTACGCATTATAACATTGTGAAGGCCGTCGCGTTTGATTGTATCGTGTCTGTCCCTACTTGTACTGAATATGCTTGGTCAATTGGTTGTTGTGTTTACTACGTTACTATAAGTGTAGTAATATAGTATGGTCTATACTTGCAATACTGTACCAAAGTTTCTATTACCTTGAGGCTTTAACGATGATTTACTCCCACTGAATGAAATATATTTGACCAAAAATGTTATTATTAATATGGACAAAATCAAATTTTCATATTAAAATAAAAATATATTTCTTAATCCGATTTTGTCGTTTGTTACGTCTACAGTAATATATCATATATATACTCAATAACGAGAACAGGTATTATACTTTTTGTGTTTCATTAGAGCGATAAACTCTTAAGGTCACGGTAATACCGAACGTTTTATATATCGTAATTTATTTTTATCGATTTAGATAGCTCATCCTCATTGCGTGTTTACATCTTCGCTATTTACACCGTTTAAGTACTCCAATCAAAATCCCCAACGAGATAAGATATATAGAATAATAATGATTTCGAATTGTTGAATTAGTAAATTAACCGCCGGTTGTATGATTTCATAAAAATCGAAAGTGGTCACGGTTCGAGACTCCTCCGTTATACGTTAGTCTTCCGGTTTTCTCTGTTCTTGGGAAAACCGTTAAGACAATGTTTCACCAAAAACAAACAGAAACAAACGACCACAATTTTCTCATAAATCCTATTGTCACGTTTCAAATCCCATAATCGATGATCAAACAGTTTTTGATACACTTAAAATTAATTTCAAGCTATAAATACGAAAAAACTATTATCTTGGATTGGTATTAGATTAAAAAAATAAAGGTACTTTTTCATATAGATCATCATGATGTCATCGACCCGCATTGATAGCCAGTATAATACACAAATAATACATAATGTAGTTGTACTTATATATATATATATATACATCTAGTATTTAGGTAAACGAAAAGAGATAAATTATCGTTTTTATTTGGTTCGAAGAAGTACCGAAGTGCGTTTCATATAAATAATATAGGTAAGTGTGTTTCGTCTGTGGGGGACGATCGCGTGTTAAAAACCGACTGAATAATGTTCAAACACAGACATTAGGTACCTTTATTGGTATATGGCTCCATATTGTTTGTTGTATCCAATGTTCAATACTATTTAGTAATACTATTATATGTATTGTTATCGTGAATTTTAGAAAAAGCAGCAATAAAAATAAGAACAAACGATTGATAGTTTAGGACGTTTAGGTTATCGAACACGTCCTTGCCCCCGGGGGGGTCACATATGTGAAAGAAACAAGAGAAAGGAAATTCGCTGTATACGACCAGGAAGTTGTCGTCGCCGCCGCCATTGCCATCACCACCTCACCCCGCGCGAACAAACCGCATTGAGACCCGTCGATCATTAATACAACGCAGTTCATGTATGAATAACACGTGGGCAGCTGTAAGCTCAAAGGAATTTCGATTAAATAAAAAATTAACACTGTCTCGCAATTTTTTTGGCTTTTTAACATAACCTTCCTGTAGCAAGAACGACGATGTGGTTGAAAAATGTTAACTCAAATAGGTACTGAATAATCGCTTCTCCTTCCCTAGAGAATTTAAAACTTGCATATCCCGTATAGTTGAATTATTATTATTACCTACTACGATTAGGTATTATTAAATTATGTATAAATGCTATCCCGGTAGTAGTTACCGCTGCGTATAAAATTGCATACACAAACACAGTACACGACCTTGTCACTAAAAAACCGTATACACAAGAAGACGCCCGTCCGTCCTACATACACATAATGTGTGTGTGTGTGTATAATAATAATATTATATGTGGGTATGGTTTGTAGACGGTGACAATGGGTAATCATTATCAATTCAATAACATTTTGGGTTAGCGTTTAATTTGACTACATCTTCACTTACTGACAATGTATTGCGTTATTTTGGCGAACGCATTTTGTGGATGACATAAATTTTGCACTCTGCTATGTCATTTTTTCCTTCAAGTTACTTGAATATTTTATTTGTTCACTTTCTTCGTCCTTCTCGAAGTTGTCGCGTAATCGCATACATTTGTGTGTGTGTTTGCATCGTATGTGTGTGTATGTGTGACGTGTTTCCCACGACATCGACATGGTCGGCAACGTATTGAAGGGAATAAAAATAGATTAAAAAGAGAGAATACTGATGTAATGTATAAACGTCATCGTAATTTTTTTCGGACTTATCGGTGTGGGACACAATAAACGATGATAATTTTTTTCTTTTTTTGTTACTACACGTGAAAATATTGTGTGTGCGTGTGTAGTATCGCAACAGCCTTATGCAACACCGTTCAAGACCGCACCGGTTATATTTTCACTTTCTAAACACTGACCGTGTCCGTTTGTTGTAATATCTGTGTCTGCGCATATTTTCGTTATTAGACAAAAAACCAATATAATAGTAAAGAATGTAGTCACGGCATAAAAACCAGGCGAAACTTACACAGATGACAAAATAGTATCATGAAGAAAAATTGTCTTTGTTTTGATTTCGTATATTTTTATTTATACGAAACAAAATGCATAGTCTCCGTACACAAAACGTATAATTATTATTAATTTTGAATGAAAACAGCATATTATTATCTTTATAAAAATTAAATCTTCAGATTAGAAAATATTATTACAATCACTGATTACAGTGATTAGTGATCTATCTTTGGAATCACTGATAATTATGTCATATTGTCATAATAGTTGTATTATTTGTATAATGTAAGTTATTATAAAGGTCTAGTACTCTAGTCTATGATCTATCCTTAATTTGTAAAATATAATAATGATAATTTACTGGTCGATTAATTCGTATTGTTACGCAGTTACTCTGAAAATTAGTAGGTCACAAGAAATATGTTAATGTCAAATAAATTAGTAAAATCAAGCCACAACAAAAGGTATCGTTTATTATAATATGTAAATATTACCTTGTTATTCATTTTAATTCTCCATTGAAAATCACGCATTATACGAATTTCAAATATTAAAAGTACTGGCATTTTTTTGGCTTTCGTTAATAGAGTTGTCTTGTATTTTTTGATTTTTTTGTCTAAGTGTGTGATCGTTGAAATAATATAAATCAAAAAATTTCTTTAATACATAATAAATTATAACCACGAGAAATGGCAGTTATGAGTTATGAGTAATGTTTGTATACGTTTGCGAGTTAAGACTTTTATGTTTTCCATATCTTGGTTTACGACTATCATCTGTTGAAATGCAAAAAAAACAATACAAATGCTTATAAATTACCAATGTCACGTGTGCAATGTTTTTGTCCGTCTAGACAGTTCTCCGTATGTGTAGTTTGTACCTTATAGATAATGACCGGATGTGCGTGTGTATGGAAAGAGAACCCTCCGTCTAATATACCGAATATGATTACATCAATTGCAATAATATTATTGGAAGAAATTTGAAATAAAGAGGATTATTTTGTTCATAACAATGTGTGTGAATGACGTTTATGTGAAGGAAGTGAATACAAATAAATCTCGTGTGTGACGCGTTGACTAAAAAAATATTTTTTTTACCTTGTATGTATCTTATTATGTGAACCTGACAATAAATATTACATATCAATTTGTGTATTTCGTTACAAATGTGTGTTCCTGTGTTGAATTGTGATTTTATACTTAAAACGTAAATTAATCATTTTTGTCGTATGTTTCAAAATATTCGTTTATCACAACACGTGCAATCTACTGATAAATAATTATCAGCTATCTTAAACATATTATGCTGATGTGCCGTGTGCGGAAAAAATATTATAACAGAATTATACACGTAGTAATTTTACTCAAGCCTTAAAACGATAAAAATGATTATAACAGTACATTATTCTTCTCGAAATCTTGCAATATTCCATTATGGGAATTATCTCAGACCAAATAGATGTCAAAGTATAACTATGGTTAATACAATATTTTATTAGCTGTGTACTACACAATTTTGAATAAATTCTGAAAAATAAACAATATAGATGCAATTCATATTTAGTTATAATTAGTCTATAGGTATACATATAGATAGTTTGACGGCTTAGTAATCTTCACTGTTAATACAATTACTAAAGTAGGTATAATTTTCACTGTTAGGGATTTAATAGTTATAATATCATTATTTTATCTGGAAAATTATTAAGCAGCAACCTCATTTAGACACAGATTTTATTTACGTTATTACTCCATTGTACAGTGGAATAACTGTATTATTGGTAAATAAAAAAAATTGAGCCTGTTTAATTGGCGTCGCGAAGTATTTTGTTGCATAATTTAGAGAAAAACAGAATCAAAACTCAATAGGCGAACGTAGGAAAAATCAAAAAAACTCTTTTGTAATATTTCCCAACTAACAACTTGATACCGGTCCGAGCGTACGTATATATGTTGTAACTTGTAATACGATGATCGCGTTATTATAAAATTAAAATAAAACTCGGTTTCTCTTTACGCACCGCATCGCTCGAGTACCTATGTCCTATAATAATATACTTATATAACATTTTATTTGATTATAAAATATATTCTATAGCCACCTCTCACGTTTCTCCCTACCGGGTCGTCCCGCATCAAATATATCATAATATTGTTATACGCGTATTTAATCGTATATTTTTTTTTTTTTGCGCAGACACAAAATCGACCTCGCGCAGTGGCCACGGAAGTGGAACATTGGTGGCAAGAGATGGTGTCGTCGACGGGCAGCAGCAACAGTAGCGGCAGCAACCAGGGATCCGTGTCGTCGGAGCCCAGACGCCGCCAGGGACAGGGTCGTCGCAGTGGCAACGGATCCGGTAAGCAACAGCAACAACAGCCTCAGCAACAACAACAGCAACTGCAACAGGACCAACAGCAATTGCCGCCGCAGGCACCGATGGGCTCGCGGTACAAGACGGAAATGTGCCGCCAGTACATCGAGAAAATCAAGTGCGCGTACGGCGACAAGTGTCAGTTCGCGCACGGCGAACAGGATCTGCGCCCCGTGTTCCGGCACCCCAAGTACAAGACCGAACCGTGCCGCTCGTTCAACTCGGCCGGTTACTGCCCGTACGGTCAACGGTGCCATTTCGTGCACAAGGGAGACGGTTACATCCAACCGGCGTCGCCCGCTTCGCCGCCGCTGTCCACATCGTCGTCGTCCGGCATCGGCAGCGACGGTGGCTCGCTGGCCGACCTCGGGCTCGGCATGTTAGACAGCATGTTCACGCCGCCCCAGTCGCCCGAGGGCCGATTACCGGTGTTCAACAGGCTGTCCGGCTCTCCGCCGGCCACCGGTGACGTGTTCTCGTTCCACGTCCCGGCCACGGTCATACCGCCGTCGCGCCGCCTCAGCGAACCCGATTTCGGTTTCTACGGGTTCTGAGCGGCCTCCAATCTCGCTCCCCCCCCCCCCTCATCCCATCCATCACCACCCCTCCCCCGCCCGTCGGCCGTTGCCACATTGTTCTAATTTTTTTTTTATATAATATACCAAAACGTGATAACAGTCTTGTACATAGTTTAAATTATATTACTCGTTAATTAATTTAGTATTTTTTTTCTTTTTTTTTTTTTTACAACTAACGGCGTTCGTTTTACAGACAATTATATGATATTATTATTCTGATGTTCCGAATTTTTATACTTACGCTTAACTTATGTAATATTATTATGTTGTACGTGTACTATATTTATATACATATATAATACACACATATATATATATATGTATAGGTACGCTGTATCACTATATACTATATGTAATCATTCCTATCGTATTCGCACACACACATATTATACTCGTCTTTCTCTTCCAAATTCCCCCCCCCCTCCACTCGCACGCACTCTCCTCGCGCACTCACTCTCTCTCCTGTAAACTTCGCGCGCGCGCACGCGTTATTGAAAGAAAAAGAAACGAAAAAGAAACCGATAACCATGATATTATGATACGCCCGTAACGATTTTACTCGATTTATTCTTATTAATTTTATCATTATCACTTATTAATTATTATTATTATTATGTTACTTAGCATTAGTTTTGGTCCGCGTTAACCGGTGCACCCCGTCGTACAGCGCGGGGTGCCGTTATTATTTACCTTATTATTATTATTAATATTATTTTGACCGCGCGTATACGGACGTGATACGAAGTCGTCGGCGTGACCGTCGTCGGTGGGCCTTAAGCGTTTTACGGGGAACATTTCTGAAGGATAAAAAACCGGGCGGGCGCCGAGCGCGGCGGCGTCTGATTGCGACCGGAAACTGGCCGGAAGTCGCGTTTTTCCGGATCTGTACCGGTGTACGTGCCGTCAGACCACTGCGCTCGGCGCCACTCGCGTTTTCCCCAGAATTTGTCCTTTAGAACGGTACTGCCCACCGGCGACCACGTCAGTACACGACGTACATATTGCGTTCGCACGCGTGCGGCGAACCATTATTATTATTATTATTATTATTATAATTATTACTATACCTACATCAAACTGACTTCAATGTTATAATTATTATTATTTTTTATTATTAATCCTCTTTTTATAACTACTATTCATATAACTTTACTAAAAAAAAAAAAAGCGAAAAAAAATTGTATTTATTTAATTATTATTATTAATATTATTATATGCGCACGCTGACCGACTCATAACAACTTTAATATTATTATATTATTTATTATGTACATATATACATGCCTCAATGCACCTACCATCATACGCGCGCCATCCATTCTATGCAATGTAGTAACGCGTGTAAATCTTAAGTCGTAGATGTGTGTGTGTGTGTACACGCCGTTTTATTTAATGTTTCGTACAATAAAAAAGAAATATTATCAACCCGTTTTGCTGGAATTCAAATCGATTTAATTTATACAATATTAATGTTTTATATCTGATCCGCGTAAACTTGTAAAAAAAAAATTACGCAATCTTTTCCAATCCTCCTATCGGTGTCCTGTGCAGAGTTGACTCGACTCGACTCTAACTTTTTTGTGTATCATGTGCTCGTCGTGTGTGACTTATTTATCTTTTTATTTGTATTTGTGTGTTAAGCTCGTATTTACTATACTGTAGAATCGTAATTTATTAATTTATTATTTTGGCAGAACGTACCTCCCCAGTCGTTCTTTTTGTACTTTTAATATTTTTTAAAAAATCGATTGTATTGTATTGAGTTTTTATTTATTTTTTTCTATATTTATGTATTTAGCCAACCCTCGTCAGCTACTCTTATATATTGTTCTGCTGTTTGATGTATAACAAAAAAATTAATTGTCTTTGTCCTTTGGTAATGTTGATAAAATAATACCTATTTTATACACACATAATGTATGTATCATGTGTGTTCTATCGAAATTGTACTTAATTATTATACCAGTGTCATCTCGACAAACTCGTTTTGTATTACTCTTATTTTTATTATTATATTATTATTAATATTATAACGTGTGTTTGGTTGATAGTGAAAACGAAAAAAGTAATAATAAAAATATATCGATAAAAAAAAATAAAACCTTTTGTATTGTTTTATTCAGTTTGCCTATATAACCTCATCCTCTCAAGTGCTGTCCAATAAGGTATTATTGAAGTTTTGCTGTCCGGCTATGTGCGCAGTGTCGTTGTAGCGTTACAAAAAAAAAAAAATAAATAAATATTGGCTCGTCATCACTGGCTACCCACGCAACGAAATCGCGGTTTAAGAATATACGGTGACAACTACCACATACATTTTTTATTAAATAGCGCATAACATTATAATTATAGTTGGCCGCCGTGCCTTTCCGCCTATATTACATTATTAATATGTATAATGTTATTATTATTATAATGGCGGCACGCAATCAGTGGCGGCCGTGTGTACGACCAATAATTTACAGCGATAATGTATTCGTATAATATATTATGGGAAAGAGGAAGTGATTTCGCGGCGAAAACAATACGCAAACACGATTCCGGTGGAAGGGGGACACCGGCAATGTGGATACGACCCATACACGGGCTACGATAATATGTAAGTAGGACTAGGTACCTATACGCGTGTTATTATTGTTATACAAGTATTATATGATAAATAATGGCGTGGTATTATAGACCGGTATGATATGTGTATAGAGTGTGTTACAGTGATATATAGTAAATAGTAATAGTAGTAAGCATAGTAGCAGTGAACGGCCGTCTTACGTAATACGTGTTACGGACCGGATCGCTTGTGCCGGGGAAAGTGGTTTTTATCCCTATTACTTTTTATTTTTTAATCGCATCGTGCGCCCGAGGCTTTTCCGCGTCTACTCGTCGTCGTTGTCGTCATAACACGCGCGCGCGTGCGCACGCCGTGAATCGCAATGATAATAATGATATTGTATTATATACGATGATGCTGCGATTTGCCACGTTATATTATAATATTATTATAACAATATACGACATACTAATATATCACACGAGCTTTATAGATTTACGACGATCGTCGCTTTTTTTTAACAGTAAAATTCATATTACTCGAACACTAGAAACGAGAACGGTCCTCCCCTCCATCCGCAAACACACAAAAAACTTGTGTTCGAAGTATGCGCGACAAGGTTTTTCGGTCGTTGAACGCGAAAGAACGTATAGGTATTTCTACTCTATACAATAATTCGAAAACTGATCGGTTTGACAAATAATGTATTATGCAAAACGTAATAAAAAAAACGTGTGAATTACCTGCCAATCGGTCGGGCCCTGATTGCGATATTCGGCTGGTTCTATACGAGTGATTGTATATTGTGGATTAGACCGAGTGGGGGCGGGGGCAATCGTACTTCACACCTAATAAGAAGAGCTATACGCGCTACTGCCGTTGCAGACTCGATTACTAAAATAATTATGATGCAAGTTTTTTAATTCGGGTTTCACGCATAGTAATATATTATAATCAGTAAAAATAATATTACCCATGTAAATGCGATACGAAACCTGTTACTTTTGGTTTTGTCTGTATAACCCACGTGCAATATGGATCACTGCGGGCTGGTCGCTGGTGGAATACACCCACAACGGCACAACAATGATCAACGTCGAATTGCAATAGGTGTGTGTGTGTGTGTGTGTGTGTGCGTGATATTAATTGCATATTATATAAGTGTTTTCGATTCGACGACAAAGCAAATTTCAATTTCAAGCTCAACAAATTGCACGCATAAAATTGTATATTTTGTATTGTTTACGCCGACGTCCTTAAAATGCACCATAATATGATGCAAACAGAAAATGTTATAAATGGAAAGGATCCAAAATAATGAATAAAATACAATCATTACCAAACAAATTGAAATATTGATTTGATTGAGGGTGACCCTATAACCCAAGAAAAAAACCTAAATTTACGACGGTCTGCCCAACGCTGTATTCTGGCCGTTGCATTGTATTTTGTTTTCAGCGCCGCCGTTGTTGAATTCCGGCTAATTTTTCACAAGAAAAAACATGTCGTTGATGTTATAATATTGTTTTATTTGTTAGATGATAAAATTTAATTGCTTACAAATTACAACCATTGCATGTTCTTATATATATATGAGAAAATAACGTAGTTAATCGCCGTTCAATACATTATAATTTATGATATAATATTACATATTATTATTGTTATTGAACCTTAACGTGAGTTTTACGAGCGCACTCGACCTTATTTACCGTATATTATACAAGTTGTGTACTTGTTATTTAAATCGCAGTATCCTCTTATAATCTCTTTTCGGAATGACGTAAAAATAATTGGCACGATATGAACACATTGTATACGAACAAATGAATATGTGCGGGTATTTTAAGAAATATACGTGTGTTATTTTAAATATAATTCATTTCGTAGTAGAATATGTACAAATCACCATCATCATCATCGTCATCACATTATAATTATTATTTATCATACATAATTATTATTGTTACATTATACGCGCATATAAACTACGCGCAGACTACAGCAATTGGCGAAAGAGGTATATAATCACGCATATCACACAACCGTAATACAGACTACAGGAATTTTTTACTATTCAACGAGTTAATTTTCTATTGTAACAATCGAAAACCCTCAGGATTAAGACTTAAGTCACAATATGCATTGTGCGCTATTGACAAGCTGCATATATACCATATAGGATCTTCTTTTCACATTATTATTTATATTATCATGTACAATGTATATGCATTTCGCATATAGTAGAACCAATATAGCGTTCATAACTAAAAAGAACTATTGATTAGGTATGGGTATATAATTTTAATTTTAACATTCAATTAAGGCGTACACAATTTATTAATGAGGAAGAAAACGAATGCAGTTTTTTGTTTTATTTTGTTCATCATTACATCGTTTACGTCAAATACTCAAATGTGAAAAGACAATTAATAATGTAATCAGAATTTGGATTAATAAATACTTCATATTATTGTTCTAAATATTGTATAGTACATCATATACACCATAAAAGTATTAAATATTAATTATTATGCATATTATAGATTTAGTGTATGAGTATATATAGTAGCGTATAATAGTTATGTAGTAGATAATAAATAATAATATGGTATGTACTATGAACTATAATTAAATAGTTAATAGTAACAGAGGTGATACCATTTCAGTTTTAAAAAAGAACTCCAAAATTGTCGATGGATCAAATTTGTCTATACTATACATTAGGCCACAAAAGTGACAGTAAAATGTTTGGGCGTCATTCCAATTTTGACGTGAGATAAAAATTACATTTACTTCAAGCCCATCATGCCTGCCCGTGAGATTCTTCTTCTTTTCGGTTATAATAGCCTATAGGTAGCAATTGTCGGGACACTATTTTTTGGATTTATTTAGACAAAGCCCATAAAAAATTTAAGTATGTAATTTAAAAATTACCTATTCCAATACTGGCAATACTCAATACTTTATAAAATGTTTATTATTTATGATTTTATAAAAATTACTTTAATGATTGCTGTATTAGCGTCAGGACTCGAGAAACAGTAGGCTTTAATGTTACTGGTAAAAGAGGACTGTTATATGAATGTATTTAAATACCTTGCGATCCATTAAAAATGATTTTATTCAATGATGTGTTTTATACAATTTTGTGTCTGTGGTTGTAGTGTGTACACAATAAGTAATTGATAAAATGCTGTAATTTTCACTTTGAGGGTGGTTATGTACTTATGTATGGAAAATTAAATCTATAGTTTGTACTTTAAAGAGGTCAGAATAAAAAATTCTAAACATTTTTTTTATAATTTGGAAAAACAAACAAAAAATTAAGGAAAAACTAAAGGAAAATTTTCATGCAAATCCAATATTATATTATTAAAATAATTGTTTTGTAACTATGGTCACCAAAATTTAGACAGTCTTTGCTTAAAATCATTTTTTGTTGCATATAATAAGTTATCATTGAATTCAAATGTGACAATATCTATTATATAGTGATTTACTCAATAATGAGTTCCGCTCGACATTTTATGTACAGCAGAGCGGTACTCACCTGCCTATAATACCTAATACTTATATTTTGATATTATTATTTTCGAATAATAAAATACACTGTTTATAATTATATAAATATCTGTGGAGGGATTGCCGTCTGCTACTGTTGTGTTGCAGAAGTAGACGAACGTGAATATTTTGGCATACATTTGCTGATCTTCACTACGTGGTCACGGCGTCACGCAGTATGTTTAACAGTATAGTTGCGTAATCTATATTTAATTGAACACTGATAACTTATACTATTTCGACGAGCAATACGCATTTTTAAACGTCTTATCTAAAAACTCTTTCTAAACTTATTATACATAATAATCGTTTTGTGTGCTGAGCACAAATGCGTTTGATTGATTCTGTCGAAAAAAAGTATAAATGTTTTATGACTTCATTACGCATTCAAAGTCGGTATAAATACGATCAACAGTGTATTTGACCTCTGTATCTAAAATAGGTAACGATTAATTATTATTATTTATATTAACAGACAACAGTAAACAAAAATATTAGTACCAAACCGCATATACGACCCGTTCATTAATAGGTAACGAATAATTTTCAATGTTTTTCACGTATGTCTATAAATCTACATGTTAAATCTATCAATTATATTAAAAGGTATGATCAATAATTGAATCATTAAATGTTGTGTAGATTATGATCAGTACTTCCACCAATATGCGTGGTCAAGATGAGCGCTTCAATTTTCAACGAAAGTAGACCAATATTGGCAATATTAATCTCGTAATTAATATAAATAATTATTTAAATCATCTTCGCGAATATTTAAAATTTATGAATATTATTCAGTCTACTACTCTACCATATATAATTCCAATATTAGAACTATATTTCTTATTAGTTATTTCAATGATTGTAAAATAATTAATAAATTCAAGTAATATATAATGCAAAATTGCATGTCGTTTGTTAATGCTATTTTAGGATATTTATTTGATTATTAACTTACTATGATATTATACGATTTAGAGTTGGTTCACATTTGAGTATATTCATGACCCGCGTCCATTCGTTGAAACTATAAAAGATAAAAAAAATTTCACATCTGAATAATCTTATTGTAGTCATTGTTTTGATAAACAGTTCAAAAATAAAGTTGAATAATTTTAGCAATACATTATTTAGAACAATCGAATTACGTATATTGGGTACATTAATACATTCAATAGAACAAATCTATGAAATTGTTTCATAATATTAACTAATCTACTGACCGGGTTTGTGTATAAGTGTATAACCTACTATCCTGTTTACTACCTAATTTGTAATTAGTAATTACATAAAACATTTATAATTCACCTCTAAAATTGGTTGTCTGATTATATTGAATTACTGTGAGTTTCTTTGAAATGTGAAAACGAAGCATAACTATTGCAAAATACTTATTGGTAGGATACTTATAATTTATCTACTTAATATAATAATTTGGTTAATAATTTACATGTATCCATGGTGTATAGCACATTAATACCAAATAATACTAGATACTTAAGTTTTCTTTCGTACAAATATACAATTAATATTAATAAAATAATAAACATTTTTAGTTGACAAATATTTTTTTTGTTATTCTTGATTCAGTTCAGGTAAATGAGGTTACCAAATTACTGAAAATGTAAGATGTTTGTGTTTAAAAAAAGGAATGTACAATATTAATGATAAATTGTGTTATCTATACGTCATGTCATAGATTTTAGGTAAGTAAGGATTTTTTTAAAGCTGTCCTTTTGTGGGTTTAAAGCTTCATATAGATTACTAGGAACTTATAGATTAATTCTGGTTTCGGCAATGGGAATTGAATAATGAGACGTTTAACTATTCATATTAGGCATAACTGTACATAAGGTATCTTATACATTACAAAAACTGTTTGTGACAAACATACATAATACAAAATGATTATAATATTATTATCAAATTAAATCGTCAAAATTCATTTTTTTTCTTGATAACAAACAATATAATATTATTAATAACAAAAAAATTTAAATTGATAATAGTATGTACACACGTTTAACTATTTATTTATTAAAGACATGGTCCAACTTCGGAATTTGTCATAAAGATACATTATTGTGTCTTTTGTTTATTTATACTGGCATATATACTGCGTCATGATGTTTAGTGAAATGCGAATAATAATCATTTATTTATATGACGCGTATACATGTTTATAATGCTTTATTGTATACATTTAAAATTATATTATTTTTTATGAAAACCTACAACCTTTGTAAAAAAATGTTTTCTTACTCTCCAATCAACAAATAAGCTATATTAATATATTAGCTATCATTTTTATATACACTATAGATATTTGATATTACATATTCTAATATCTTATAATAAAGACGGTCCTTTTGTAATAATATTATGTCGCACACTCGCACGTGCAACCACGTGGCAGTCGAAATTGAATACACGCCAAATTATATTTTTTTTTTTTGGGTTCTCGACGAAATATTTTCATTATGAGAATATCTTTTAATAAAACCAGTTTTATTGCTGATTCCGAAAAAGTTCAATGTAATATCCCACATCTGGAACATAAAGACAATTTTCTATTTTATAATATTCATATAAACATAACGCACAGCCACACAGGTAATATTATATAGGTATAATAAATAATAAATATCATGTATACAATGTAAGTGCATTTTTCCAATAAATTCTGTAAAGATTTCTCGTAAACGACCATCGACAATTCATATCTAATAGCGTCGACCTACATTTTATCACGATGTTATAATGTCATCGGACATGATAATCGTGGACACAGTTATTATTTTTACATCACCATCAGGCTTGAGTAACAAAAAAAACGTCGACACTTTCGATAGTTGCGACACGAATTGTATTTTATTTCCGTGTTCAACTTCCGATAAGATTCTTGAATTTATCGTACACAATACAATATCATAGCAACGGTCATCTAATAAATAGGTTACGTATACGTGCGCGTGTATAAACTATTAAACGTGAATTAATTTCCAATGATTTGAATTTCAATTTGTTCTTTTTGTTTTATACCTGAAACATTTTGTCATCGGGACTTATGATAATATTTATATATATTGATGTCAACGTGCTATAGAAATAAATGAGACAATACGTCTTTTCTTTGGTTATATGATAAAAAAATAAATTAAATGTTAAATAAAAAAATATGAATATAATAACAGCTAAATACTTTTGACAATAATGCTTACCATTTTATTATTATGATGATGATCTTATACATTTTTATCTTATTTCTTCTCGACGAAATGCTTAAAAACTTAAGTAAAATCCTAAATAGATATTTTTTTACATAAAAAAAAAGAACCGGTTAAATTAGTGGCTATATAGTATTTATACCTATAGATATATAGACAGCTTTTTCGTAAATGTAGTATAAAAACTTATAGTTGCGTGATCATGCGTCCATTTGTTTATTGTTGTGGTTATAAGTTGAAAATGTTGAAATAATTCAGATCGGTGTTAAATGTTGACATGTTGTTGACAACATATTAAAAAATATTATATAAAGAGCAGTTTTATATAATGTACCTATCCTGTAGGTATCTTCGTATAAAAACAACATTTTAGATTGCTGTGAAAATGTTCGTAGAATTTATAATGTTTTGTAAGTTAAATATTATTTATACACTATATAATATACTTATATAATAATAAATATGTTATTGATTTATAATATAGGTATGTACTTATATGTAAATCAAATAATAATTAACATTGAATTGCCTATTCATAGAAACATAAAATCAGAAACTTCTCGCGAGAATGGTTTTTTGTACGTTTTCCCTATAAATACCTGCTATAGCACTCCTAAATACAGTAGGTAATTAAATAATTAATTATTATTTATAAATCATGTTTATCTACATTCCAACTATATTATAAATTACGAAAATTTATCAATGCACTTATTACAACTATGACTATCTTTTTACGTATGTATTTCATATTTTGTAATTATAAATAATCATTTATTTGGCAACAATTATATAAGCTATTACTTATTGCTAATTTTAAATGATATTACTTAATATATTCTTTTAGAAATGTTTTTATCGATTCAATATTAAAAAAAGCTCATGGAGATTTTGAATCTGAAAACCCCCATGGTTATGCAATTAAGTTCAAATAAATGAACAATAATTACAGATTACGTAAAAAAAATTTTTTACCGACTAAACTGTCAAAAGCAAAATTGATTTTCTCAGATTTATAACGATAAAAAAATGTATTTATTTCCAATACGTTGTTTGTTTTTTTGACGTTCTCAGTCATACGCATTTAGTTGTTGACAAGTCGGTAATGTAATCTGTTTTATTTCAATACACAAGTAAGCAACACACAACTGACTATAAAACGACTTTCTATGAAACTCAAATATTTTGTTTATTCGGCCGTGAGCGCAGTTTCGCCGCCAGACTTTCGGTCATAATAGGCGATTTCTGTAAAAAAGCACTATATTATGCTCATTACTTGTTACTCTCGTGATATCTATCACAAACTATATACTTGTAAAACTTGTTATTGATATTGTTTACAATTAATATAATACGTATAGCTATATATATATCATTTAATATGGATAGGTATATAGGTATTTGGTATGTGTTTATATAATGGAAAAGGCGCATTGGTCACAAACTTACAACTCACATTGACATTGGTATATTAATAAATAACTGTTATAATAGTGTAGGAACTTTCAAATGCATTATAGGTACCACGTCTGTGAGTTGAATTAATCACCAACGTTTCTTACTTATAGATTTAAAAAAAAATAACTTTAAAAATAAAGCATTTGTTCAGTCAAAATGTCTGGTAAATTATACCTATTAGTAAATAAAATCAAATCAAATCAGTAGGTAAACGTTATTAGTTTATTAGTATAATAATTAAAATAAATTATTTAAATAGATGAAAAGAAGTCGAATTTTAAGTCAGATTTATATTTCTTAAGCCGTGATAAATTCATCGATACATATTTCCTTATTATTTTTATCGCATCTAAAGCGCAGACGCTATTTTGGGAACACATTTTAAATAGGTTTTTAAACAGGTGATGACAATTCTCCGACATTATTTTACATAATATTAAATTTAAACTCTGTAAAGTTCCACAACGATATCTCGCTCTGTACTTATACATTTCATATATACGATATACCCTTTATAGTTTTACCAATTATATAACTGAACCCATAAGACGTTTGATTATGTTGCACGCCAATATACGGGTTTTAATTTTTAATTGTTTTTTAGATAACAATTAAAACAAAGATATCTATATGTTATATTATATATTATATTATATTTCTATCATATGCACACACATATATATATTGTAATATTTTAATTTTTCATGTCTCCTTAATATGATTTTTTACGCAGTTAGATAAATTTATAAAATTATATATTTCTTTTATTTCATAATAAATAAATAAAAGTAGTATTCCGTACACAACACTACCTATTAACTAATTAATTAAACCTATTATTTGATTTAAATTTTAAATTCATTACTTTTAAAAGTAAATTCTTTTATTTATTTTAATAACAAATGAAACAAAAGAATAACCAAAACATCCAAAACGTTTTTTATTGGTTTCATTTTATATTCGTTATTCGATAATTGTTTTCTCATTGAATTATTAATAGAAAGTGAAACATATATTACTATTGAAAAAAATAAACCGGTACCAAAATGTATTTGAGGTTTTAGTGTCTGTAGTCTGTACGCTAGTGTTCATATTTTATGACAATATATACTTAAAGGAAAAAAAACTGGGGAAGTAGTTGTACTATATATTATAGTAGGTTTTAAAATCGTTCGAGGAAGTACCAATTTTCTAGAATAAATTTTCTACTAGAAGTTCAAAAACTATCTTAAGTTGAGGATTTCAGTATTTTTATGATTTAAAGAAAAGTGACATATAAATTATTGCAGTGAAATAATACATATTTTATTGCTCCATTCAAAATTTGAAAAGTAAACACTGCAATAGGTTAATAATATTAACAAACAAAGCATATTTCGGCAATCGACCTAGTTGGGATAAGAGTGGTTAATGAGCATCATAAAAACTGGACCAAAGAATAAGTGATAAAAAAGCAAATTTTAATTGAAATACTTTGTATGTATTTTTTTCTTAAAGCCATTAGTATTATGAAAAAACATATGTATATTTTTAGTAGTTCTGCCGATTTATTTACGTGCTTGCATTCTCTTTACGTATCAGTATTAAGTAGCAATTTAAAATATATTAGCTAATATGAATGACTTTGATGTTTTTCTGATTTGGCGGTAACTGGCGATAGCCATTTTTTCCACAGGTTTCTTATTGTCTTTATCTGGCTTATACAATTAATAAATGCACCTATATACTTTTGAATTTTGATGCATTAAAATTAAAAAAAAATAATCATAATACTTATAATATAATATGTATGAGGGCAATGAATATTTATTACTAATATTTGTATACCTACCTATACATAATACATATGTATGTAGGTACATATTATATAATATTGGTATACATGATAAAAGCTATATTATTAACTTTTTAACTTTTTAATTATATACAATATACATAGTTAATAATTATAATTTATATACTATGACAATATGTCATATAAGCAAACGGATATGATTCTATATGTGGTTATAATATTATACGAGTAATATGTATTTAGCCGGTTAAGTAATTATTATTTAATTCACATGTCAACCGCTTCTTACGCACCTCTCTGATATAGGTAATAATTTTAACCAATGCATAATAATTTTACGTCAAAGTTTCAAACAAGTTTCCGTATTAAAAGCATTTACAGATTGTAAATTGCACAATTGATTTTCCTTTGCTCACCTTGTTGTATCTCTCTGCAAAGATGATGTATCTATAATAACATTCACATTTGCGTTCGTAATAATTTAATTATTTTATGATAAATGACAAAATAAATGAGTTTTGAATTTTTGAGTGACGGTCAACAAAAAATATTAAATGGAATAATCTATTCTCATCATAGTTAAAATTGTATATATGATTATATCGTGCTTTTGTCAATAAAAAAATGTCTAAAACATGAAAAGGATCAAGGATTTATTTAATATTTTTTTACGAGTTTCATTTATTGCGCTTTGAAATTGTTTGAAGAGTAGAATAAAAAATTCATATAGACAAACTAGTTATAACTTATAATGATAGGTTAACTTAAAATCAGTAAATGCCAAATTATTATTATTATTAGGTTATTATCATATTGTTCGTCATTTGCGCAAGTGATTTCAAAGAGTTTATTTTTATTTAAATGTTTGACGTAATTAGTATAAAATAAAACGGGTGGTAAAATTATTGTAATATATATATTTATATCTAATAGGCCGAAACTCGGCATTATAAAATATTTTTGTTTCTTGTTCACATAATACAACAATAATTTGCGGGTGGACGCCATTTTTAGAGTATATAATTCGGCATTCCTATGTTTTATGAGTTTTATTGGCCTGCCATATCACATTTACAAACGCACCAACAGTCAACGGCCGATGCATACATATTAAGATATATTTTGAAAACTAAAATGTATATTTATTATTTATAGATGCAGGTATTATAAGTATAATTTGTATCATACCGATAGTATGCCATACGCATGACATAAGCTATTTCCAGTTTCCAATTTTCGAATTCATTAAGATATTAAATATATAACATTTTAACCCTATACATGCCATACATACATACATATAGATATTTTATTATGATGAAAAAAAGTCACTTGACAATAAAAAAAAATTGACCCGTCTAAATGTTGTCATCCCTATTAAAAAACTCAAATGGTATAATTGCTCTCAAACTATTAGTGATGCCTATAAATAGGTAAGCGACTCAAGTAATTATTATACTTAATATAGGTTTATAGTTAAGATGAGGACGTCGCACCCGTATGTGTCGTCTCCGTCTTACACACATAGGGCATAGGCGAAACGCGTTTACGCAGTTTGAGTATAACTTGCTCAATTTTGGTTCTAGATGAGTAAATATACCTATTATAAAATTAAAATATGAAAATATTTCGGAAGGCAAGTCGATGAGTTTTTTCCATTATTTCTAATATAATGTTCATTATAACCGTATAGAATTAGTTAAAATTTCAAAATGTTTAAATGACCTTTAACTTTTTTAAATTTTAATATTCTAAAAAAAACTCATCGTCTTGCCCTCCAAAATATTGTCATATTTTCATTTTATAATAGGTATATTTACTCTAGAGCCAAAATTGAGCGAGTTATACTCAAACTGCGTAAACGCGTTTCGCCTATGCCGTGTATGTGTGTAAGACGGAGACGACACATGCGGGTGCGACGTCCTCTTAATAACACAAACAAATCATTGTGATGAGGGTGAATATAAGTGGTATAAGACTGCAGTTTATTATAGTATTATTTCATTATTTTGCAACAAAGCATTTGCCATTTTGAAATTGTATACATTAGTTTAACTTACTTACTGCCGTATGTTTAACAATAAATAATTTTATATTAATTTTAAAAAAAATTTGTTGTATAACATTTATCATAAATATTTAATTAATTTTTAAATACTTATTACCAAACATTTTGCTTAAAATATAACGTTTGTTTCAAATAAAATATACAGTATTTAATAAATTAGAATTTCTTTTGTTAGTTACGAAAATCTAATTTCAAAATGAATATTACGGCAATAATAGTGAATCAATACAAACAAATATTTTAAATTTTTTTTGTTGGGTTAATTTGACCGAAACTGGTAAAACCGTAAACGTTTTATAGAGTTCGTTTCAACATACAATGTATTTTAAATAGAAATTCGCTACACAGAATTTAATACAAGGTTAAAATCACTCTCAATCGGTATAGGTATAACGCGGAAACGGAGAAAATTATTAAAAAAAAAAAATGTATCGATTTTTTTTTTATACAAAAATCAGTTGTGAAATAGTTAAGGTGATCTTTGTCAGAGCATGACATTAGACTTGTCTATGTACCAATGAAAATAAAAAAAAACCATAACTCATGCGATAAAATACAGCAGTGATTATTTTAGGATACTTGGACTATTTAGTAATACAACTATAGTGTCTAATATTTAGTTATTTGAATTTTTAAGTCAAATAAACAAACAATTATTAAGTAAACGAATATAATTAAAGTCATTGATTCGTTTAGTTAAAACCTACCGGAATAGAATAAAAAATTCTTTCGTTTATTAAAATTTTTTAAGAAAGTAAAATTAATAGGTTTTAAAAACTATACGTTTATTTCTCAATTATAGTGTATAAAAATCAGTATTAGTTTATATAACTTTAAAACTAATTTTTAGAATTTGTATAACTTACACAAAAGTAGAACATTTTGTTATCCTTTAAAAATAAATAGGGTTATATATAATATATATATGTCATAAAGCTAGCTGAAAAGTTTTCATTTTTACAATTTTTAATCACGCATAGGTATATTTTACTGTTCTAATGAAATAGAACTTTTTCATTTCATGATCATTTTTAAAATTTAAAGTCAAAATTATAGTTTTATCCAACGAAATATTTTCTATTTTTATTTTTATTTTTTAATGCATAATATATAATAATTGTCATTCATGTTAAACTTTCAAATGATTTGAACTTGTATCATTTGAAATAATAATCAATATATAGTATTGTGTATAATACGTACACGCATACGTCTCAATCTATATTATTTGTATTTAAAATTTAAATAGTTAAATTATTATTTATTTTATTTGATATTTTTTGTCAAAATAATAAAGTATTGTATAAATTATAGAAAATTGCCCTATCACAATAAAAAACTTCAATATCTATGGTCTATCAATAATATAGCAATACTTAAACCAGAACCAGTACCTAGCTTATATAATATTAGCCATACCTAATTATAAATAACTTTTTTTCAATAATTACTCATAAATACCTATCTACTTATTAACCATTGTGTATAATATTTATATTTATAAACATCTTGCAGGTCTAAACAATTAGAGGTATTATACTACTATATTTTTCTAAATATTAATTATGTAAAGTGTATTGTTATATTATACATTATTCAATAATATTAAAAACGATATATGGTAGTAATAATTGCGAAATGAATTATTTTTTATGTATATATTAATAGTATGATGTGTTTATAAAAGATACAAGATTTTTTGGTATTTTTTATTCTTAGGATCTCTACAGTATAATATAAATTATCTATTATTGTTGAAATAACTTTTCCTTTTACAATTAATTTGGCTGACAATTATTCATTACCTTCCTAATGGCATATTATAACGATTAGTTTGAATAGATTTAGATACTTATAACTTATAAGTATACTAGTATATCGTAAATGAATATTTATTATTTATGATTAGGGTACAGGAGTTATAGATGATATAACTAAGATGGACATAATATGCATGCAAATATGTGCTAAAAAATTGTTAAATATGCATGAAAAATGTTAAATACACAAAATCTATTCAACACACTGAAAAAATATCTTTTTAAATTGCAATTTTTTTAAAAAAAAAATATTTTAGAATGTCAATCGTGTAAATTTATCAACTAATAAACAATAAAAGGTTTACGATAAAATATTATTTCGCCATATTAGCGCGATGTAGATTAAAATCATATCGTATACCATATTGTCGTCAAATTAATATTCGACTGTGACGACGAAGACAATAAATACCTACGTATAATATTATTGAGTTTTAAATTCAATATTATTAAATATACGTATAGGTTAAGAAAAAAATTAGTAAGAAAATATTAAATATTATGCTTAATATGCGTATGAAAATCAATGAAATATGCACTTTTACCCAAAAATTGATGAAATATGCAAATAACATGTATTTTAAATATTTGATTTTGAAATTATTATGGTATAGTTCAAATTTATATTTTGATCTGCTATAAATTGGGAGCACATTAAACAGTATAAAACAACTCATATAACTTCTGAGCCTTATTCATAATAATTAAACTATATGTCATATAAATATTTTGTAATTTAGAGTTATTTATATTGAAAAACCACGGTTAAAATATATCAAATTATTTGATTATATTGCTTCATTGGTTTTGTATCGGCTATTAGACATGATAGATAAATATATTAAATTATGTATGCATATAGTATATATAATCATAAAATGATAAAATAATTGCTTAAAACCTTTGATCGAAAGTAACTCATAATGATATATCAAATGAATAAATGATTAAAAACCCACCTTTTATTTTTAACAAACATTTTATATAATATAGTATACGCACATCGTATATGTAGGTATTTACGTTAATTGAATTATATCGTAAGTAAAATAATTTATTATATTAAAGACTTAATATTATTATGATACTAGATATACTTTTCATGAATTCAAAACTTCATTAAAATTATATAAGATATATCGTTCAATTTAAAATTACGTTCAATCATATTCATATAAATAATAAGCATCTAATACTATACAGTAGTGTCGCAACTAGGAAATATTTTTAGGAGTGTTTTAATTGTAGGTACATAACTTACATGTACATATTTTTCACATGCATATAAATAGAAATAGGTATTCTAAACTATATTCCTTAAAATAAACGAAATGGTTTTTGTCATAATTGTATTATTACATTTAATAATAATTAAAAGATAAATTGATATTTTACATGAAAAATATAAGAAAACTTAATGACTAGTAAGAATTTTTATTTTGAAGTTTTTTCCATTTCATATAAATTTAATATTACCATTATTAGATTAATAATCAATATTTGTATCTTGGCATAATAACTAGTAACTACTAACTAGCTTAGCTTTTTAAAAGACGTTTTAGACTAGTATTTAGTATCTATCCCTATACAAGTCCCTGAAAAAATACCTACATTTATCATGTGTTTAATGTGTATAATAATATTAATAACTATATAAATTATGTATATAATATATATTAATACTTTGTATGTTAATGATGATTATCGTACATTTTAGTTTTCACAAAAACAATAGTTAAAGCAGTAGCAACGACGCAACGTGATATAAAATATGGTTGGTTTTTTCTTTTATGAAGATAATTAAATCGTACATAAGGTCAACTATGCCATAAAATAGAGTCAGTGAGATCTAGCCATACTAAACATAGAAAGAGAATAAGATTAATGACAGATTATATTTTAGAGTATTCACTTCAAATACAGGTGTGTTCAATTATATAATATTATATGTGTTTATATTAGTTATATTGTATAGAATAAAAAATAAATGCATAGGTAATATTTGCTTTTCTGTACTTGATTTTTAAGCAAATCATATTAATAACGAAATGGCACCCTTTTGAAACTATGATTTATTTTAAATATTGATTCAGGTACTTGTTTCCTGTTTCTTGGTAATAGATACTTTAAAAGTAGATAATTTTATTCACAGCATAATTGATACTTAATAATATAGTGAAATTGTAATCAAGAGATTAGCACACACATTTCGAGTTGATATAAGATCTACTCAAAATGTATCTCTTTTAAATGTTCATGAACACATCATATATAAATATTATATATTATGATTATTATGTAGTATATGTTTCGATACATATAATATTAGATTTATACATCACTATTAGCTATTATTACCAATAAGAATATCTTAATCTGTTTTTATAAATGACGGGAATTATAATTTGACAGCCAGACTCCTGACAGTTAGTCTCTAGTCAGACCAATTATAGCATGTCATCCTTCCTTTTAACCCTCAGTGCCGAGGATACGATTTATTTCAAGGGGGCCGGTGATAATTATAATGAGTAATAGGTAAGTAATAACTAATAAGTAATAATGATACATTTGGACAGTTGTCAACATATGCAGTAGCTATAGCAGTAGCTATATATATACTAACAAACTATAAAGTGTTGCAATAAATTGCCCAGGTAATTAACCATGAAAACGACGACGATTGTTGTCAACGCATTTCATTCGTGTTATTATTATTGAATTCGTTTAAATAGAGTATATAAAACCTTAAACCACACATAAATAATATGATACAATGTATACACTAGACGTATTAATTTATTAATATTATTGAACTTAACCTCGGTACCTTATAAAGTTATAAAGTTATAACATTAAAAAATCACGTTTGTTTGTCTGATTGCATAAAAACGACAAAATATGTTATGGTTTTTAAGAATATAAAACCATCCAATTAATTATTTATAGCACCTTGTTAAATTTGCCATATTGTTGTAAATTAACTAATTGCAATGAAATAATTATTTGCGTGATTAGCCAATAGTAAATAAGTATCATGTAGGTGTAAAGTAGTTGAAAGGTGTGTGTAATCTGTAACCGATGGTTGATGATATAATTGAATATTGATTAATAATAATTGTTATAGATATATATACATATTATTATACTATTTATAATATATATTATATAAGTATATAACTAATAAAATGTAAGTCAATAATGCAGGATTGCTGCTGTAAACAAAATTAATAAATGCAATTAAATATAATAGATGAAATCATTACAACTAAAAATAATTTGACAAAGAAATGAGAATAGTTTTTTATTGAATACATTTTATAAAATAATAATATAGTAGGTACAAACGAAAATGAAACTGTGTAAATTAAAACTTTTGTAATTTATTGGGCTTATATAGGTGAAAGTATATTAGTTTATTAATTGATATAATTTTAAATTAATATTTTATTACTCTTTAACATTTGTACCTATATTCAGACAATCAAGACAATTTTATAAATTTATTTTTGTGTTTATGAAAAAAATTTTCTAATTATTTTTTTTTATTACATTTCTAAATTTCTAAATTTTTCTTTAGGTTTTATTAGTGATTGGTATTTACACTTCAAGAAAAATAAAATATTTTTGGTTGTGTTTTTTTTTATATTCCATGAGTATAAAATTTAATTTAGTTGCATACCGTTGGACCGACAACGTCACTGAGTTGGTTTTTATCCTGTTTCGTTTTTCGTAGGCATTGCGGCGTGAAGCACTAACCGGACCACCGAAGAGATAATAGTGTGTTCTGGGTTGAGTACATATCTAAATATGCTTGTATGGCGTATGCCTATAATATAGATTATAACGAGACGTGCATGATAGTAGAAGTAAAATGTCAATCGTATAATAATACATAATATTTATATATAATGTTTTCATAATAATTTCTTATATTATAATATGTTCATTATATGTAAAATAGAAACTTGTTCATACAAATACTAGGTAGCACATATCATTTATTCCTAGTCTGTTTTTTTAAGTTCTATTGATTTGTGAAACGGTTTTGATTATTGTTTTCTGTGTGATATACCTATGTAATTTATATAATATACATATATATATATATATATATTGTTATACGTCAAGGATAATGAGAGCCAATATTAACTATAGGCGATTTAACGAGAATATGTCGTCAATAACTAAAATAAAAATTGATAATTTTTATACTTGTATATAATATGATGATTATGATGATTACACTACCTAATATTTAAATTAATAATATAGGTATCCGTAAATTGTAACACTTGTAAATCACCAAATAATTGTATAGCGAAAAATAAGTAATAACATATTATAATATAATCAAATCTTTATAGCACAATATAGATTAAAAATATAAAAATGAACATTTTATTGTTTCAATTGATATCATTACAACTAAAATAAAATACGAAGTTTATCAAAGTCCGTCGGCGTTTAAACTTGATAAATTGTGCCGTATACCTAGATATTAATATGCAATTACTATATGTATAGGTACCTATGTTTCACCATTTATGTGCAATGGTATAACCATTAACCATGAAACAGTGAGTCAATATCACTGCACAATCTCAGGTATTAGTTTTTCATTTAATTGTTGTTATTTGTATATCAATAGGTATTCAATATCTTATACACGATACATAATAATACTATACAGAACTGGAATACCCATAATGATATTAACATAATTATATGGGTTAACTGAAACTGAAAGTGCTATTTTCTTTTTCTAATAGACATATTATTCCATAATTTTATATTGACGAACACCATAACATAAATCGTATTTCAAAACTATAATTCTTACTATGATTTTATACGACAAACATTTGCATATAAATACATTTTGTCCCCGCGCGCCGGTGTTCTTACATTTAAATTACCTATAAATACATTGTTAAACATAAATAATATTGTATCATATTAAATAAGATATTTCTTCTCAATCCATATAATCGTAGAATTCGGAGTTGTCGAAAGAAATTTTTAGTTTTAGTTTGAAAATAAAATCTGATGGATTAATATAATTGCGTATTTGCGTGTATATATATAAAGATTATAATTTATGTTGTGTTAAATAAATATCAAATAGTGCCAAATTTTACCCAATAAATAATAATATACGTCTCTTCGGTAAACGACTTATAACGTCTATTTTAAGTTTTAAGTTCTAACAATATTATAAATAAAACAAACGTTTCAGTGGTTTCAATTTTCATTAGCGAGTATAGTCGATTAGTCGATAGGTAGGTATCCATATTTAATTTTAATATCGTAATACATCAGCTGTAAAATACTCATAACACTCAAATAATGCATAGAAAATGTAAATAAAAAACATAAATTAACAAAATCATCACAGTAATCGATTGAAATTATTAAATCATGTTATTATCATCATATTGATTATTATAGTGATTATACACATTGCACATAATGTGTGTGCAGAACAATATTGTGCGTGTAGCGTAAAACATTAGGTACCTACGATTGATATCTTCGCGTAATATCTTGCGACGTATCGCACAACAATAACTGCTTTGCGTTGTAGAGACAATTACGATGAAAATTAATTTATAAATTAATGTAATCTCACGACTGCATACCGAAAATAAGAAAATACGTGTTGTAACGAGAAAACAACAAAATTCGTTATCAAATTATAAATAATATTATAATTCTGCACCAAATACGCGTATGCTAGAAGTAGACCTGCGATATAATGTAGATAATATGTACCACGCGAAGAAAACGTATTAGACGTACCTATTTATGCACACATAAATAGAACGTGATATAAAACTTCAAACGAGTGGCAACTGGCAATTGTTTTCAACTGTAGAAACACTAGAAATTATAATAATGTGTGGTCATCGATTTATAATTATAAATATAAATATTATAGTAAATAAAAATAATATCGAACGATGTCGCGATGGTTAAAAAAGTATGTTTTTATATGACGTTCGGCATGTCGAAGATTCGTGACCCAATAATATTATATCATCGTACCTACTTCTACTACCTATATATTATATTATATATATTATCATCCATGATAATAATATTAAATTTCATTATTATTTATGTTATGTCATTACTTTCGCCGAAAATCTACGTCGAGGTTATCGTAGCGGACAGTGCGTTGGCGTTGGCGTATATACCTATTATATCGACTATATAATAGGTAATAACAATTATTGAGTGGACGGTATAATACACGTATACCGTTTACCAGGTTAGAAATCTGCGTGCGGGTCAGCGCGAGTCGTAACGCGGCGGCGAAACAGAATAATATGATAGCTAAAAAGTAATATATAATATTATTATGGAGGAAGTGCACCGCGACGACGACCGTTACGACGACGTCGTGGAGCGTTAGGTGCACGTTGCGAATGGAAAGGAAAGCCGGTGGAACCGGTGGGCGCGAGCGAGAGCGCGAGTAAGCGGTGGCGTGGTGTGCGCTTCGCGCAAACCGTAAGCATCGGTTGTTGTTGTCGTTTTTGTTGACTTGTTGTCGTCGTTATCACTCGTCGAAATGTACACGTCTGAAAATTTGAATGCTAATAATGCTAAAAATATTAAAAATTTAAAAACAACGATAACGGGCGGTGATGTTGTCAAATCGGTAACAACATTTTATGGAAGTTCATAATAATATACAACCATTTAGGCGTCTAATCGTATCGATCGATTAAAAAATTTGAATTCGTTATTTTCAACGTTGTTCGTTTGAAATCACGCGTAACCGCTGTGAAAAGAGAGAAAAAAGAGAATTAACAAAATTTGTCGCATTCGATTTTTTCGAAAACCGTAGGCGATGATGTAAGCGAATGCGAAAAATCGGTAAAATCCACGATCCCTCCCTACCCCCTTCTCGCGCGTATCTGGATACTAGTACGTCTCGAAAACGGAACGCGTCATCTGAATTTCCGTATTACAATATATTGTTGCGCGCGCGTAGTACGATGGACAGATACAACAACAATATTATTATTATAATATCGTACAACGGTACACACTACGGCGACTGGGGAGAGAGAGAGAGAGAGCACAGAAGACGGCGGCCAACCGATCCGAATCCCATTCGTGTATCATACCATAAATTTTAATGATAGTAAATAGATACCGAGTAACGTATGCGTATGAAAACACGCACACACACACACGCACGCATGCCACACGACGGTCGGCACAGCGTTTGGATAAACGCGTTCGCTTTCACCGACCGCCGAACGCAATTGTAATAACACACGGCAACACGAGAGCACACGGCAGGCGCGGGCCGGCGTCTGCGTACACACACACACACACACACACACACATATATATATATATATATAATATTATAATATTATAATAATATCGTGTATAATAGTAGAAAGCAATTATGACGACACGACGGCGGCGGTGGTCATCGCCAACGCGATCGGCCTTGAATCCTTTCGCCCGCCGTTACGTCAACCACCACCACCTCCGCGCGCCCGACACGTACCAATATAATAAAATACAATAACATTATATATCATTATAATATGATATTATATTATTATTATATGATAATGATATTGTATGTTATTATTATAATCGGTCACCGCCTCGCCGGTCGCGCCTCGTGGAAAGTGGAAAAGGTTATTATTGCGATTGACCCTTTGCAAAACTTTTTTCTCCCCGCGATGCGGTTTACGTTACGTCAGTAGTTGCGCGCGGCGTTGAGCATTATAAACCGTTGTACAGACGTGTTATGCGGGAGTTTGATATAATATAATAATTTCTACTGATATCGTATATTTTATTAGATACGTCATGACACGACTTAAGAGATAGTCCGCGAGATGTTATCTAAAATCTAAATTTAAAATAATTTATTAAATCGTGACATAAAATATAATAAATAATACAACTGTATCATATAATATTGTATAATGATAAAATTATTATTATTTGGCAATTACGATTATTATAGTATTTTTATGTTTGTAGGCTTCAGAGTAACGACTTGACCTGATATTTCGGGCATGCTAAACAGTGAAAACTAATCAAGGCGTTATATAAGGTTCTGTGGTGGCACACCTTGCGCCAAAGTTCTATTGAAGGTGATAACTGATAATATTGATGATTACATGTCTCAATGTCTGGAGCGTCTATAGACAGTATGTAGACTGTAATATATGGTATATTATATATTACAATATACATTATACAGAGTACGGGAAACCCTAACGGCTGACATATTTAAATTTAATTCCAATGTAAAATTCTTAGATCTTCGTGATATACACCATATTCATAATACATTCCCACTCCCTACATTGTAACGATACAATGATTATTAAATCATTTTTCAAACCAAAATAAATAAATTCAAAGCAAATTATGTTAATATGTTATCGTCTGACAGATATATGAATAAACACGAATACACTACGACAATAACTGATTATAGAATATTCTGAATAATATTTTAAATTTAAAAACCTTATTGGAATTTGGATCTCCGCAGTGGGAACTAAAGTTGTCTCGGCATCCCTCAATGCCACTATTTACGTCTATACAATCGTCAGTCGGCCGTGATTACAATACCTATAAATTATTAATTATTATATTATACACTGTTCTAGTGTCATAAATACCTACTGTGAGAGTATGGACCAGTGTGAATACTGATTATTACTGAGTAAACATATATTGTACAAATATACATATATATGTATTAATTTCTATGTGTTATGTATTATATATTATATATATATATATATATATATATATATACGGAAATCGAAAAAAACTGTTTACAACACTATTCTGTAACACTAATTTGCGATATTGTATTATTTTGCGCACGATGAGCACTACATAACATGTAACTCATGTACACGTGTATTTCGCGAAAATTGGATGCTCGGCGGTATTGTGTAATCCGGCTGTATAATATATAACATTAATGCTATTTTTATAATTATTGTTAAGATGATAAGTCTATAACGGCTACGCTTTTACTCCACGAAACTCTCTCACGGTCGTATCATCGACTCAACAATAGTAGATACATAATAATATTGTGCATTTATATGATCGCATTAAAACGGTTTCAAATCTACGGATACAAGTGTTACACATTGTATGTATATATACATGATACATCTAATATACAATGAATGAATGAACACACTATATGATTGACTAATAATACAAAATATACACACTCAACACTTTTTATATGTCATTATGTCTGATGAATTATTACTTAATAAATTATATTAAAATGACACACGGCAAGCCGTTCGACACTAACCATCAACACGATCAAACTCAGCAATAACTTATTAACAGCCATCCTCCAAAACAGTAAAGTATTACATTAAATATAATAATTATTATAGATATAAAATCAAACGTGTCTAATTATTGATAAAAACCTCATACATAATGCTCTAGCTATGGAAAACTTATACATAAGGAACAGAAAACTTTTTCTGGATAACTAATATCGTAGTACTAGTAAAATTACAAGCACACACGCATGTTGATGTTTTTTTCACTACACGAAAAAAGTTTTAAAAATTAGTAAATACAAATTTGTAAGTTTGTCCATTGCTAGTGTACTCAGACACGTAAACACACCTATATCACTGCGAGTGCTGGGTTGCGACAGTCTCTGCATTGACTTAGTTTCACATCAATTTAGATAACGTACAAATTCTAATTGATTTATAGCTTTATAGGAACTTATTATAAATTAAAATTTTATTATATAGTGTTATAGAAGACTTAACAAAATGACACTATAGGGTTAAAGGCTTCTTCGAGTTATCGAGTTTCTAAATAATTTAATACCTACTTATATTGTTTAATTTGTAATGATTTAATGTTTGGCATATAAATAAATAATTAGAGTATTTACAACGATTTTTATATTTTTGAAAAATATTGAATAATTATATAACATACTCTGCGGACTGCGATTAAAAACATTTATAATGTGTGTTATAATTTAAAGTTTATTAACATACATAATATGTAATGTATAGAGATATTATTTCTGGTTTTAATTTTTGATTTACTATAAATAAACCATAGGTATTAAAAACAGTGAAATTACAATTATTAGTATTTCATAATAATTAATTATTTCTAATTTGAAAATAATCGTTAATATTGAAGTATATTTTCGATATGGCATCAAATTGGTTTAACATTAGCAGTTATTAACAAATATATATTTTTAAAAAGTATAATTTTCCTTAAGATATTATAATAAATTGTTTCTAATTCATAAACCTTGAGTTCTTAATAACTTATATAAATAACTTTGAAATATTTCTTTACTTAACATAGTTTTATTAACAGTGTATCTGTAAAGTTATTAATATATATTAACTATTAAGACATATTATATTATATTTAAAATATTGTAACTCCGAATTTATAAGATTTTGTATTATTAGTTTATTACTTATTACTTATTATGTATACCTACTATTATAATTTATATTTTAATTTAATGTATAACGAGTAGTAAAATTGTAATTGAGTTGAAAAATAATTGATTTTTCTACGAAAAATAGAAATACATTTATAATTTGTATAATCGACGATATGATTTTCAGTCGGTGATATAATCTAGTTTACTTATTAAGTAAAAACTGATGGACATTGATTGGCCATCTTTTATAGTTATAAAATCTAAATCATATAATATATACAGATTATCCGAAGATTTATGATGAATATTATTGAAATATAATTATTATTGATCAATAAATTGTATTAATACGCTTTTAAAATATTTATTTCTAAGTTAATAAATTCTTTCTTAAACTTGAGTGTTCTATGTTAAAGAAATTTCACTTCTCCCACATTATATAAACGACCTTGGTCGAGGTTCGAGCTCATAATATGTCTAAGCAAAACAAAATATTATCTTATCATCTTATTTGCGGGTTTATATATCAAAAACACACCCATAAGCCATTTGGTGGCTACAATAATTATTAATTATAAATAGTTGATTTTATTAAATGTGATTTTTTCATCTTAAGTATAACTACGCTACAAGATGAATAACAGCACAATGGATTAGAAAATGTTTGCTGTATGCCTATATACTGTATATTAATATGCTGTATTATTATTGTGTGTGTGAAATAACATTACGGTTGCGCGGGCGAACCAATTGTCCGTTGCACAAGATTATATGTTGAATTTCACTCTTTCCTAATGCGTGGCAATTATACACGAGCGGTGGACAAAACTGCGTAAAATTAACTGAATTATATTATTTTCTCTGTTTATATTATTTTTTTTTGTTTCTCATTCTCTAAGGCTATTATTTAGTATTGTTTTGATTGAGCCGAATAAAAGGGGAAATTATACACAATAATAATATGATGCATGTTGTTACTTGTTGTGTTACAAACATAAAAACAAACGATACGATTTATTAATCATTATAATATTATGTCTGAAGTGTTGAATTGATATCTCTAAAAAAAATAAATACATAAAACGTTATGAGACTATTAAGACTGATAGTCATATTACAGTTTTAGTTAGAAACAATATTAATATACCTACCATATAAGTTACTTAATAAACAAAATACATCAAATAGTCAAATGTTATTTTCTTCTTCAGAAACCTCAATTTTAGATTCGGAATGAATAAATGTGTTCATTTTATTAAAGGTTTTTTTTGTTTGTCATCACCGTTTAAAGAAGTAAAAATACTTATAGATTTTCAACTTCAAACTTTCATATCTTTTCTCGTAAGAAAGTGAATCAAGTTGGTAAGAATGAGTTTTCATTCCAATTTTTTTTTGCATAAGTTTTTGATTAGAAAATGTGTTTCACTTTTTAACATTGAGGATGGTTTATGCAAGAGAAGAACTTTTTTATCGGTTAAAATACTTGATGATTTAATATAAAGTTTTTTTTATAAGCTTATTCTCCCATCAATCAAAAAATCATCAACAATCCATAGGCACAATTTTTTGTTTTATATACATATTTGAATCTCAAATATTGATAAAATTTGTTAAATTACGAATATTTACAATAAAATTATTTTAAAATTTAATTTGAACAAAATTTAAAATTTTAAAAATCGTTATAATTTATAACATGTATATGTTCAATTAGTTTTACTATTATAACATTATTTGTATTTTTTTTTTATGTACGTAATTGATTATTGAACAGTAAACTAATTTGTGAAACAATTTTATTAAAAGTACCTAACTATACCTATACATTTTTATATAATTTCATCAGTTGTGGATCCAGAATATTTTTCGGAGGGGGGGGGGGGGTAATACCATGTGCGTACCGTATTTTATCGGTTGACAAAAACAGACATCCTAGAATTTACTTGTGTGGCAGAGTCTAAAGGGGGGGGGCTATCACCCTTTGGTCCCCCCTTGGTTCCATACCTGAATTATATATATAATTATTGCATTAAGTATTATTTTTTTAGAGATTCATCCATCAAAAAGGATTTTATTCTTAATGATAGACGACGCAGTGCAGTATCAATAATATACGTAACACATTCGTGTAAACCTTAATAAATTCTGCTAAATAAATAAATAAATAATTATATTAATTATGTACAATTACAGGTTTCTTTTACTTAAATCTTTCTTAAAATAATTTATAAATACATCATCACAATTTTTGTTATAATCA
The DNA here is from genome assembly GCA_020882235.1 of Schizaphis graminum. NCBI lineage: Eukaryota > Metazoa > Arthropoda > Insecta > Hemiptera > Aphididae > Schizaphis > Schizaphis graminum. Next base: position 84,617,206 of record CM037032.1, on the reverse strand, counting down.
CTAAGTAGGTGCTCACTTGTATACCTATTTATAATTTACTAGATGTCTTAAGGCAATGAATTGAGCTATATGCGATAATTCATTGTTGGTATGCTTATTATCATTTATCATGTAGTCATCATTAGCCGTGGGGAAAAAAGCTCAAGGCCTATGCCACGTTTATGTCACCGTGGCACTGGCCAGGCAGACAATAAATGTGATATAATGTTATAGTTTATAAATTTTATTTACAATTTGTATATAAACTTATTTATTACAGTTTCAGTACAATATCGCAGTGTACATTTATTTAATATATTATAGTATTATTAGGTTAATAATAACCAATATGTGTATATATTTTATATTAATTTGTAATTATTGCAAATCATATTTTAATATTTTATACATCAATGAATAAACTGAAAGACCATTCTAAAATGTAATTGTGTTTGTATAATAATTTTTTATTATGAAGGTTAAGAAAATAATTCTTGCATTTCATAAAAATGTTAGATAAATCATGTTTTTTGTAGTCAACAATGATCAGTAAGCCATAATATCTTTCCTGAAAAGGAAATCTCGAAGATGAACTTGCTTTATATTTATAATAACATAGCTACTACATTAATTATATGATTGAGTGTATGTTATTAAATAAACAAACAGAATTATAGTCTATATAACATTATAAATAACAAATAAATAATAATGTATTCATAGTAGGTTGCGTAGAAATAACGCAATATATAGGTATATTTTACGTATTGTGTGAATAAATAAATATAATAATTGTAATTTAAATAATTAGGTGCAATTATAAAAATAAGCTTAATCTGCCTTAAATAAGAATAAAAATTTGATACAGTTTAAAAATTTTTCTAAATCAATATATGAAATATTGTTTTTCCATGTCTTCTAAAATTCTAAACCATGGTTATCTACTCATGAGCAGATAATCATGTTCTAAACATATTGTATCTATTTTATTATAGGTGTATATTTTAAACACAAAACATGTAAGGATAGTTGTGAAAATATGTGGTGTTAAATAAAGATTAAGACAATTTGTTTTCATAATGATATTGTAGATTGTGTAGTATAGACGAATCTGACACTATTCATTATTATGTGACCGTTGCTGACGACTTACATTATTGGCTCTCCTTATATTCTAGCGAACTTTCACATGGTGTTAAGTCTTTGATCCACGAACTCGATTCAAGAAAATACGAACAAGTGAAACGCTAGACAAATTTGTGCTAAAAATAAAAGTAAGTATTTTAAAAGTAATTATTTCAATATAAAAAAATAAAACCAATTGATAGAAAGTAAAACTATAAATACGCATGCTGCAGTAGGGACACAGGAAGTAATTAGCATATTATACTTATTTTTTTTTTAAATAACCTGACACAAGATAACACAAATTTGGATCTTTCATAAGTTTTTCTCTCTCTCTCTCTCTCTCTCGTACGCACACACAAATTATAAATTGTTTCGTAATTTTCCGAACAAGTTTACGCAATTATGGTAATAGCGGCAACCAGCTACCGTTGTCGTCCGATTTAAAGTGTGTATTATAATAGTATATTACTCAATAGTGTGCAATATTATTGATACAATGGTAAAGCATACAATAAACTATCAAATTCCAAAAACTAGTACTAAAACCTAGTTTAACAAGTTCATATATTTTATATTAATTTCTTTCAGCTTTAGAAGATTTTTTTATAAATCATGTAAAATAGTGAATATATTAATAAATAATAGAAAATAAATGTCTCATACTGCAATACAAATTTCATGAGTTCTGGAGAAATGCGTAGATAATTTAAGGCCACAGCAGAATTAATTTCAAATCGATAAAACTCTGATTTTTTGATCAAAATCGGAATGGTAGTTACCGTGTGTAACTAATACAATAATTATATTATGTATATGTCCTCCGGAGAGTGTAAGATTACATTGTCCAGTTGAAATCAAACGTGAGGCGCCAAGTATATATGTATACACATTGTTATGAAACATTTTGCCCGCATGAAAAGTGAATGTCTGTGTATAAAAAATAAATTTGTTTCCGGATTCATGAAACACGTTTACTCAACGTACTCTCGATTTCTTATAATACAACACAACCACTCTATCTTTTTTTTTGTCTAATTTGCTTATTTACTGTAACGGTTGGAGAACTATGAGTTGAAACGAAATATCAAAAAAATTAAATCCAACAAAAAATAATGTTATCAATAAATTATATACTAGCTATATATACTTAAGCATATTTAATAAGAACACATTACCTATTAATATATTAAATTGTAATTGTATGTATGAGCGAGAGCATTGCATAAAAGTACGTAAAATTACCAGCTACAAACATAAGATTTTACTATAGTAAAATAAAAATATCGTTTTAAAATTTTATAATATTTAGTTAATTGTATTTTTTAATTTCGAGGTAGTATATGGGGATTTTGTGACCTACCACCCACAACCCGATTATTATATATACACGGTTCTCAAATGTACGGATACTGTTCCATTTGCGAGTGTATTGAAATTGCTGAGAAGGCTAGCTAAGATCCTGATAGTTCTTACTCCTTACCCCTATTTATATTTATGTTTTTTCAACGATGCTACCTACTTTTTTGAAATTTGCCATATTATAATTAAAAAGTAGCATATCATGATTTAAAATCATTTTTATTTATTAAATAAAAACTAATGTTGGTGAATTGAATAATTCCCACAGTTTAGTACTTATCGTCAATGAACCAACACTAAATCAGACATTTAAAATAACACTAGTAATGTGGAATTAAAAATAATTTTTTTACAACTAAAATTAAATAGTAGGTATACAACCCCTCTCGCTCCACATTTACCAAAATCACTTCAAATTTCGAAACATTTTCTTATTACAGTGATTTTAAATTTTAATATTTTATTACAGTGCTACAAGGCTTACATATTACTGTATATATTAGGCTTAGGTATAAATATAAATACTATATAGATAACCACTACAATCTAAATACACGTGTTCTATCTAACACGTATAATATTATAATACATAGTACTATATACTACCTAGTACCTATACATACCATAGTGTAATTTGAAAACCGTACAGCTCTATAAATAAATAAATTAAAAAAAAAAAGATAAAAATGACGGCCATCACCATTGCTAACGCCCGGAAACAGTATTCGAGAGAGCCAACAAGGTTAACGAGTGCGCGAGCGTTTGTTAAGTTCAGGGCTGGTTGATAAACGGCAGCGGCGAATTTAACTTTGACAACGTGCTAATTTCCTCAAATCTATAGTATCACCACTGGATTAAAGTAAAGAATATTACACCTAAATATTTTCAAAATAAAATCGTTGACGAAAATAATGAGGACCGTTAATGGTCCACAAACGGATGGCGTTCGTAGGAATGAAGGGAGTGGTTTTGACGTTTGCTTGTGTTTTATTTATTTACTTTTTTTTTTACCTATCAGTCATGATGATGAGCTAGAGAGACATTTTACGTGTAGACTTTCTTTCAGAGATTGGCACCGGAGACGAGAAAATAAAATATAATATGCGTTCACTTATATACGTATAATGAATTTCATAATATTAAAAAAATACACACAAACACGCACATCCAAGTGTATACATAATATTATTATGAGTGTCATAGTATAATGTATTGTGTAATTATTTTCGTCGCATATAAAACCTATTAATTTTAAACAATTTTAAACGGCGTTGGTGGGTGTCGTTTCTATTTTCGGTCGCCGTGATCTTTATAATTAAATAAAAAGAAAGGATTTGCGAACGCGTTCGCGACCTCAAACGGCCCTTTGTCAACGATGGTGCGACGATGACGTTCAAGGATGTCCGTTGTTTTATAGATCTTTGTTTTATTTTTACTACCACAGTACGGTCCGACTGTGGCGATCGCCATCACTGATCACTGGTCGCTAATGTATATCTGTTAAATAGACTGGTGTTTCAGGTTAACCAACGTGTGGTGGTGTTTCGATATAAAAATAAATATCGCGTATTAAAAATTATTTTCATTAGTATACACATAATCGTCAACGACACTAAAAAACGGATAAATAATATGCATAATATATATATAAATATACATATTATTTATACAATAACATTCAGAGTTCTGACTACGGACTGAATGTGTATGTGCTTAGATTTCTTATGTAAGTAGTGTTTTTATATGACGGCCGAATAAAAACGTGTTTGGACGCGTTCCAGTCGGGACATGAGCCAAACTATCATATTGGTCTTATTATAGGGTCTCAGTTTGAGTTTGTATATATATGTGAATGTGTGTGTGCGAGCGTGTGTACACCTATAATAGTATAATGGTTTTCCTCTATATAATTTGCTTTAAGGCTTATGCATACTTGTCGAAGGGTTACAATATACTTAAGTATATATATAAATATACAATATTGAATATACACTATATACATCACATATTATATGATATCCCTTTACGTGTGTCGTTACCAAATAGTCAAAATATTATTCTGGCTATAATGTTCCTTATTTACATTTCATTTGTATTTAAAAATTCATCACATAATTGAAAATGTATGACACAATATTGTTTATGGACAATAGGATTATATGGTTTAGGTGTATCGTGGTCTCTAATCAATGTTGTTTGACTATATTTCGGTTTAGACCGATGTTCTATGGCTAACTATCACTGTTGTAGAGTTATTATTTAACTACCATTAAAAAAAATCAATTTGAGTAATCATAAAAAGCTTCAAGTTATAAAATATACATAAAAATATGTCAACGGTTTTAACCGAGAAATGAGAATATAAGAAACAGTAAATGCACTCAATTCTAAAAATCTTGTTTATGCAATTATGTATTTACCTTTTTAAATCTTAGAGAATTTAGACTTTACAGTCTTACTGTTTTAGATATTAAATTGTAAATAGATAATACTAAACATATATATTCGCTTCTCAATGTCGATATTTTGAACTTAATTTAATACTGTGATTAATCGCTGAAAATGTTTACTGTTTAGATGTTTATCGCAGCTCATCGTATCTATTATTGATATGAATGTTCTTAAATGATTATTGGTGTTCTTTTAATTAAAAACCGTCATGGTAACTTTTTTTTTTTAATACGTGTGTATGTAATTAATTTGTTTATTTAAATTTCGATAAACATATGAGATCAAGAAATATTAATATCATACAAAATATATAACTATAATACTCGTATTATATCTTTAAAAGTTTAAAGTATATCTACCTGTATTTTGTATAGGTATTAATCCGTACTGTTGTTAATGATCGATATACCAAATTATATACCTTGAAAGTATTTTTATTTTAAATAATAACCTTCATGATCTAAGGATTACAACAATAATTTTAGTTAAAATACCAAGGGTTTGCCAAAATATTTAATATTTTGAATAAAATATAAGTTTTTATTATTTTAATTCATATATTTATAATTATTATTATTAAGTTTATTTATGTTTTTATTAATATAATGTATTCAATTTTAAAATTATAAATATAATTAAAATATTTATATACAATTTACATGAAATGCCATTAAAATTTACAACAATATATAATATTACAAAAATATTTGATGCACGGGGATTTTTAAATTTCATAAAGTACTTATCTTACTTCTGTATTATCGTCGATATATTAGACTATACATAATAAAAATTATTTATTATCAATGATAGAATTATAGCCTTAAATTAATTTGAACCCGTGACATCCTTAATAACCTTATAATACTTTAAACTCAATAACCAGAATGTTTTTTATTTTAAAACATCCAAAATTTTGAATAAACCAAATAAAACATCCTAGTTTACCCAATTCCTGAATAGGTTATATTATATTTATCATGCCAAAAAAATCTATTAAAATCAATTTGGATGTATACGTCACGGCGGCGTCCAAATTGGAGGCGCCACAAAAAAACCAAACATAAACAAATAACAAATAAACATTTCAAAACGTGCTGACATAGAGTACAGATAATATTATGAATGGATACAGTCCATTAACCTTGTCGTAAGTTTCTGAAAAAGAAAGATAAATTATAATGGTGTAGAGGAAAAGCTAAACCTACCACCAGAGGAATTAATTTTACAATATAGTGCTTGATATATAAATTACAACATAACTTTCTTAAAATTCACGTGAAAATATTTAGTTAACTTAAAACATTTTAAATTGTCTTTATATGGGTATCACTGAAATAAGTATTAATAAATTAAGTAAAACATAAAACGTCGAGTACCTAATTGATTTCTATACGTTATGCCACATATAATAATAGTTGTTCACAAATACCTTTAATTATTTTATTTGTTGTTAAACAACTGTAAGAAATGACTTAATTTTATCATGTATGAAGGTAAATTATAAATAAAATATACAAAATGCAATATACAAGTATGGTATAAAAATTCACTACATAATTTAAGCTATAATATAATTTGAATATACACATTTAAAAAAATACGTATATGGAATGATTTTAGTTTAAATTTATATTTAAGGATCATATGATTGGTGTAATTTGTTAACATTACTTTTCATTTTTATTCTTTCGTTATTTAAAGAAACTAATAATAAATTACCTTTTTGTATCAAATATAATATTAAATAGGTACATTAAACTATAGTTAAAATAGTTAAAATCTATTAGTATCTCAATCATACTTGTGGTAATATAGTTATATTATATTTTTAATAATATCAAAAGGTAAAAATAATATTAAATATTATTAAAAAATTTTTTTTATAGTTTTATACTTAAATAATTAAATGTGTACTACTTATAATTTTATGTTCTTCAAAGTTTGAGCACTTGACAGATAATAAAGTGGAAGTAAATACCTAACTATATAGTTTTGTATTTTTTTTTATCTATTGTTTACTATTTGTATCACTATATACCTACTCGTAGAAATTAAATACTATATTGTTTTGTAATATTTATTACCTAATTAATATAATATTCTTAAAACGTAGTTATGCTGATTAAACAGTATTAAGCTAGGAAGTATTATCATTGTCACTGTGTATTGACGACTTAATTATTTTTCTAATTCGTCAAATCTACGTATCTTAAATAAAACATTACGAATAGAACTGTTTACAGATAATATGTACCTATAAGCAAATATGTTCACATAGTATGTAGTATTATATTGTTTGAATAGATAAAGGTACCATGATGAAGATACCTTGAACTTCCTAAACGTACAACAATATCACTTAACCCTAATGAAAACAGATACGAACTTTATACTACATATTTGCAGTTGAACCTTCATGTAATTCTATCTGCATTAAAACTCTTTTGTTTCATTACGCACATATTGCTCATATAGTTACATTTATCGTTTTATGTCTTGCAAAATTATAAATCATAGTTAACACCTTTGAACAATGGATACGTTTTTCCTTACCTAACCATCAGTTGTTTTTTATTATAGATGTACAAAGGTATTTTAGATTGTATATCATCAGATGAGGAAATATAATAAATTATACTTTTTAACGTATAAATACAATTGAAGTTTCTAGTATTAATATTACTCTTTGATTTCAGAGTTCTAAATTATAAAGTATAGAATTTATCTAAACATAAAATTTAAAACTTGTGTTGTTTAGCTACTATCTAGTGAAAACGACACTTTACAAAATCTGAAACATATCATAATATACTTAGTGATAAATTATTTTAAAATATGATATATGTACAATAATTCAATTTTTGAGTTTTTTAAAAATTTTAAACATCTCATTTTTAACAATTAATTAATTGAATAATTCATCGCAAGACATAATATACTTTTAGAGCTTATTTTTAGAGATACTTTTGAATAGGAAAATTCATCTAGTTATTGGTACTTTGAGGGGTCAAAAGTAAACATTTTCAAATAGTTTTCAAAAAAATCGAGAAAAACAAAAAAAAAGGTGACAAAAAAACGGCAATTTTACGAAAAATCACTTTTCGACAAAATCGATTTTGCTGTAACTCAAAAACGAATCATTGTAAATACTTGAAATTTTCACCAAATGTTTATATTATGGTTATCTCTTTACAGTTAAATTTTCAACATATTTTGACCATTTTTAAGCTACTTATAGACAATTGAAATTTTCGACTTTACTAAGTTTTTTTTCTTCAAATGCCGATAAAAATTTTTTGGGTGGCCAGAAAATCTTGAAAATTTAATACAAGGTTTCTTATAAGTTTTTCTTAAAGTGATAAAAAAAAATCCGAAATCGTCAGTCACAATTTTTTTTTATAAGTGCTTAAAGTTCGAATTTATACGAAATATTTCAAAATTTAAATTAAATTCCATACTCTCATTATGCGTATGTTGCCTAATACTTTTTTTATTAATAAATAGATACTATAAAGTAACTATATAGTAACATATAAAAACTATACTATTTGTTTCAAAATAGAATATAATATGACAATATTTAAATATAATATATCCTAGACTGACAAATCATCTCCGTTCAGAATCGTTTTTCGTATACAATGATACCTATCATTGCATTCAAATTTAACCTACCTTAGTCCGAGGTCCACCCCACCCCCTAATGTACAGCAGAGCGATACTCTCCCGCTTTTTTTAATTTACAATTATAAAAACGAAAACATTTAAAAATTATTTACATATACATTTTCTATTTCAAAATGTTGATGATTTTAAATTAATTTTTACGCTGAAACTATATAGGTATAATTGAAAATATATTATGTAATGATGAATTAATTTTGTTGAACAATGTCTTAACCATTTTAATTTTAATTCAACGGAAAAACCTCGGGAATTGATTTAGGCTCTCACGAGTTCTTTAGTAAACCTTACATATTATTTTAAAGAGAATGTAGATAACCAAATACTATCAAGTGTTCGATGTCCCATAACTTGCTACTTAAATTAAATAAAAAAAATTACCAAATTTCAACCGAAATCAATAACAAATGTTCTAACATACCTATTATACTATAATAATATTATTATCTACTATTTTATTGTCGTTAATAATATTATTATCTACTATTTTATTGTCGTTAATAATATTACTTAAAACTATCGTAGACTAAAGAGTAAAGAACTACGAATTTGAATCTAAAACTCTATCAAAAAATGAATATATTAGATTTACTGTCATCATATAACGCATATTAATATATTATGCCACGGTAAACTAGTTTTTTTGACCTGCGTAAGTAAATCAATCGATACACAATAATACGATATTTATGAAGTTTTTGCGTACGACACGCGAACGAACATATTTTAGACTTCCTGGTTTCAAACAAACAAAATGTAAATACTATAATCCGAATAACCACACGTACACATATTACATAGCAGACACATATAATAGTTATATTGTGTGGCATAGACAAAACGATGATCATGATTTTTTAAGTTTTATTTTATAATATTTGGTGCCCTAACAACAAATTACGTCATTGTCTTCTCTATTCAGATCGCAATAGCCAGTAGTACGTATACAATTTATGAGAAAAAAACCTTAGAAAAACATAATTTAAAAACTAATACTACTAGTAATAATAATAATAATAATAATAATAATAAATAACAATCAGCTATCAGATGGTCTTCGTTCGCCCGTCGTGTCGCGGTATCGATTAAATATTTTTAATAATACATAATATATAGTGAACTCATTATGCATTTAATGAAAATAACAATAATAAGGAATGTAAAACAAAAACATAGAGCACTACCGTCGTCAATCCGTTCCAAAAAAAACCTTGGCAGTAATTATTTTTGACCTTGCGCGTTAAAAAATCCGCGCGCGCGATCCGATTTCCGCGTTCGCGCGGGCCACATGCGGACCGGGAAGCGGATCGCACAGTGTTTGATGATGTTTTTGGCCAATTTCGCACCGCCTACTTTCCCTCCTTCCCTACACTGTACAATGTACGACTATTGCACGCCAACACTGTAGCTGATATAGCCATTACTAATATTATCGAAACTAGTAAAATATTATATTTATTTGTTATTTTTTTCGCCAATCGACTAGAATACGTTTACGTTTTGCGTGTTCCGGTAGGCTATAGGAAAGTAAATAACCAACTAATAATAACAAAAATAATATTGAAATTAGAAATACTATGTAATCACTATCTACACTATTACCGAATACACCAGCCATCGTTCGTCGTTCATGTTACCTTAATTAATTTCAAATTTTCAATTTACATAATGCTCTTGAAGTCTTGTTGATAATACAATTATTTTTCGAAATTCGATGCGATTTTTAGTAATTGATGTAATAATATAATATTGTTAAGATTATTATTGAAGTATTATAAGTACTTTATTTTTAGTTCAAAATTATTTAATAGTTTTAAAATTTTTAAATCAATATGATTGTTACATGCATAATAAATGTAATAAATATAACATTATAATAATATGCTATTTTATTTTAAAGATAAAATAAGAGATTAAAAATTAAAATATCAGACAATTTATTATACCATTGTTAAATTGAATATGAATTTTAAAAATGTCCATTTCACTGATATATAAATTATTTTTTATATAAAGGTAATTATTGTTTATTTTAATTTTCGTTCTAAATTAAAAACAATATTTTTTTATAAAATAATCAAATACTAAGAGCACTTAATACTTATTACTTATTTAAGTATTGTTTTTTTATCAAATACGATGGTATTAAATTTGGTATTGCCTATATTTTTATAATTAATTTTTTATAGCAATATTATTAAAAAATGCTTATCTAAAAATTTAAAACACTATTTAGGTATAGTAAGTTGTACCTTTTTAATCCACATAATTGCCCTTTGGAATATTATAAAATATCAAACCTTGAACATTTTTCCTTAGGGTTTAGGCCTAAGACCTATATGCTTAAAATGCTCCTAGTCCTCACAACAACAACTTAAGTATTACAAATATATTTAATCTAGTCAAGGTTGAACTATTATTTTAGAGAAATCGCCGTAAGTGAAACGAGTATTTGTTCGAAAACGTTCTTACTAATATCAATGACCTTCGTTAAAAAGGAAGTAAATTATAATTTTTTCATTATTTGGGATAGGTTAAAATATAGATTATATCATAATATACATAAGTACATAATATTACTGAATTTATCTAAGGCAACAAATAAAATACTGTTCGCTAATAAAAACTTGTTATTTCTATTAATTTAATTTAAAATATTTAATAATAAATAAAATACATTAAACAAGCAACAAAGATATACAAACGTATAGTTCAAACGCCGAACGAGTAACGACCAATGTCTGCGTTACTGATAATTTTATTTTACGGATATTGTGATGTTTTGTGATTTATGCTGTTACAACGAGATAAATAAAGAGATACTCAATCGAATACTTTCTCCGAGATTAAAATGCCTAACCGTAAAAAAGATCTCTTTTTCTGGTTTTTCTAAATCTACATGTTTTTTTAGTAGAACCATGGGCACAAGTCTAGAGTAGTAAACTGTGTAAGCACTTATACTATACCAGTTTGTATAGAAAAAAAAAATTTGTGGCAATACAACATGAAATTATATGATCTACCAGTATGTAAATCATTTAATATTGTACACGTATAAGATAATTGTAATAGATAGGTTGTTGCTTGGCAGGTACTAAAAATTGTAAAAAATATTCAAGTATCACTTATGAGTAATGATGATATGCACGCCGTCTGTAAGTATAAGTATCTATCTAAAAGCTAAATGCGGAAATGTTTATTGATAATGTCAGTCTCCCCTCCCCGCTTTTTTGTTCAATCTCTCTTTTCACGTTTTATTAAATCAAAATCAATTCCAGAGAATTACATAATGATACGCGCTATGCATGCAAGGTGGAATAACCGGTTGGAGAAACAGCGGATTTTTTCTTGATGACCGTGAAAACTGATGACAAAAACAACAAAATATTATTTTCTGTGACAAGTAATCAGATTTTTACATTTTCTAGATTTTCACCCAATTCACAGCAATATTGCAAAATATTGTTGTTGCGTTTCATTATAACTTTTACACTGTTGTATAAATCTACCTACCTAATTGGTGGCAGTCTAATTACACTGCAGCTTAGGATTATTATCGTGCGTTGTATTATGGTGTGTTCATGGTATGATTTTGAAACGATTTCGTTGATTGCTTTGTTTATTTTATTACTGATCATTTTTTCCCTTCGCTGCAACATACAACAGAGATACTAAATTATGGTATACTTACCACGTCTATGTACAATTATAGATATAAGTACATTAATTCTATAGATAAAGCATATGGACCTAGAGAGATGTTCTTAAAAAAACCTCTTTTTTTTTACACCCCACTTAATTTAAATTTCAAAATTGCATTATTATTTTATTATATTATTATGTTTGTGTAACATCGCGCAATCTTCGTGTGAATTGTTTGGGGTGAACTGCACCGATCGTAGCCATTTCCTCTGATAATAAGCTGCACCCTCTTGCGTGTTTAAATTTTACCATACAATTGTTGCAAATGTATAGCCGTTTAAGTACACACATATATAAACGCACTCAAACACATGTTAGCGAATGACGCGACAGTGTGTACGTCTATTGCCAAGGTCAAGGCGATCCGGTCTACACATGATAACCTGCGTGTGCGTTTTTCTTTCCGTACACACATGCACACAAGCCTACAACATGCTGCGGTGTTGGTTCGTCCACGAGCTTTTCCTGATATAGTGTACTCTCAGTTCTCACAAACACGTGAAATCACGCGCGGGGGCATAACTAAACATGCACGTTTTATATGTTTAAAATATAATGTGTATTATACGCAAAACGAAATATATACACGTGACAATGATATTATTTCGATATACTCCGGGTCACAATAATAATATAATAATACCTACGTTTATTTATTTTTATTCTTGTTTATTTATTATTTCGTAACTATTAAATAAGTAAGAAAAATATCGCACCTGCGAGTCAGGTTCGTCACCAACATTGTTGTCGGAAGTTTGTTCCACATCCGTCATTTTTACCGAATCATGCCAACGAAGGAAATATTTGTACTTTTAGTAAAATTGTATAACATTGAGTTGTTGTCTTGTTGAGCATGCGATCGTTTACATTATTATTTTAATCGAAAACTACTATAACATAATCGTCGCCCTCTATTAAATATTATAATGTATTTTGTTGTCAGTGTTGTACGAGGGCAACTCGGGTAAGGAGAAATGCCATCTCTAATTTTTTTTTATTTTCAGAATTAATTTTAACACCATGTAGGTACAGTGATTTTCAAGAAGACTGAATAGAGGGCCTAAAGATTTAAGTCCTGAAAAAAATAATATATGTGTAAATATATAATTATCAAAGTTAAATTAAATTCATCATTAATAAAAAGCTGGGTTACATTTTTTTTCACGTTCTGCATGTATATTAATACTCAATACTTATGAGTTTATGTCTTATTGTAAAAATTTTTATAGACTAAATGTTTTAATTATACAAAAATACTTTTCATACATTATATTCTAGATAGTCGAACATATAGAATACTTAAAACATTCAATATCTTACATCCCCTCATTTGTTTAGGGCCGATCCGACTAATGAGTGATTATATTATTTGACGACGATGGAGGTGCATGACCTTTTCGAGAGGTGTGCATGTGTTGTGTAACGACGACTACTTTATTGTACTACAGATGACATAGGTGATTCATAGAGCAGCAGTCCTATATAAGTCAGATTACACAAAAACATTTACATTCATCTCCAAACGGACTTCGGATTTGTCCTTTGTCCGTAAACATGAAAAACGTTCGAGACGAAATCAACATAAACGCGATTTACATGCATACGAGATGGCCGTCAGATAAAAAAATAATATTATTGTATTCAGTTTATATCACGTATACATCTACCTATATATAATACATATATATGTATACATAAACAGAGTGAAAACCATCTAAAAGTATCAATAGGTCGACGCACTTGAACCGATAATATATAATATATATAGGTTCGTGTACTTGGGCGGCGGCGATAGCTGTTGAACTTTCATGTTCAATCATCATTCCCACGTCATACCTACGTATTAACGTAGCAATGTTATCCGCGTATCTGCCATTTAATTATGTTACATTTATATACATACATATAAACATAAAAAAGTATATATAATAATATCAATCGCAGTGTCAGAAATTGTAAGACAAAATCAAAGAAACGGTCCAGAAATATAAATGTTCATATTTTTACCAACTCATTGAATTTTTTCAAAACAATACAATAACTTTTAAACTTATCTATAATGTATTAAGTATGTACTTATTTAAAAGTGATACCTGCTTTAGCTGATATACTTTTAATTCTTATATATAAATATTAATCAGTAAACTCAAAGTTGTTATACTATATATTACTATATATAAATCATAATTTTACTGAATTCTATTATATGTTTTTACTTATTAATTAAATAATAATGTCTTATTCCAATACTTAAGTATCGTATATCTTAAGTGGTGTGCCCTTAGTATAATACTCATAATTATCTCTTTAGCTTATCATTTTTACAATTAATGAAAATTAATTGGACAACTTATTCATCTAAGCGCCTTTAAGATCATATTATTTGTAACTATTAAAAAATGTTTATTCTATCGGTTTTGAAAATATCAACGTCACGTCATCTCTAATACAGACTAATCGTATACGCTAATAGTTCACGGTGATTTTTGACAGTAAAAACACTAAAAACCGTTGGGATTGTGTAACTCTCTCACAAATTAATATGTATATATATTATGGGTATATAAATTATGGTAACGGAGAAAACCGTTCTGCGACTAATGCAAATCGCTGCAAGGATTTGAGAAAGAAATAATGATAAAATGTCAACTAATGGTTATTATATAAGAACAGGTCACAACACAAATTATTATTAACTTATTCGAAACTCGATTCGCTGTTAAGTATTATTGTGTTTTATGTTTTACGTTTTTGTATTCGAACGGTTGACGAAAGGTAAAAACGATAAAAATCTAATGCACCACTTCGCCGGCACGCGCACACGTTGCCACACAACGCACGTTGCAGCGTATTATTTAGTACGCACGTTCAAGTGGTATGAATTGATAATATTTTCATTTTTCTCGACGACTCGTGCGTATTAAATTATGCGCCGTTAACATCACTATGATATTTAAGTATTTTATTTTTACTACGATAGTGTGAACTACCGGAAATTTCTTTTTGGGAATAAAAGCGGCATTCATATACGATAACGACTGTTGCAGAATATCGAGTATTACCCCAATGCACTACATTCTACTACCATCCATGTAAACATTTTATGCTTAGCTGCAAAACTTAAATTTTTCAGTAGTGGTGTAGGTGATAGCTGATAGGGGTCGTGATAAACGTAGACAAAAGCCAGTTTCGTTAAACCAATAGGTATTGTACTTGTACAGTACGAATCACAATTGAAGCGGTATTGGTCACGCACAAAGAAAACGGATTAAAAGTTTAATCCGTTATGTAAAGTTCAACGGGAATGCCATAAAGACAATTTTTTTTAGTATCCTAAAAATAGATAAATAGTTTTTATTTTGGGAACGTCAAAAACAGCACTTTTAGGATTTTTTAAAAATAATTTTCGAATTAATGATATTAGATTGATTACAAAGTATTAAGTAGGTAACAATAATACCAATCAAAATAACTAGTTCTTTACAAGTCTCTTATTGGATTGTATAAGACTATAACTGGCTAGATAATGTTAAAAACCATAAAAGATTTTTAAAAAGTAATTTAATTAAGTCAACTTTCAATTGTTATAAAAACTTAGTTATCATCATAATATCCTCGCCGAGTGTGAACGATAAATAACTCAATAAATATAGTTATACTGTCTAAAATAAACGTATACTTCTAAACATGTTATTTAAATCGCTAATTTCAATAGTATTTATTATTTGTTAAACTTAGTTCAACTTTTTATGTTAGGATAAAAAGTGAAAAAAGAAGTAGAGATGGAATAAGTAGTCCCATACGATATGACAAAAGTGTTTCTCATTAATATAAATAGTTATAGTCGTTATGAACAATAGATATATTTAAGTGTGTAAACTTTTTAAGTATACCATTGAACAAAAAATAGTTGTTATGTTTTAGAGCAAAGAAAAAGGACGATTATTTATTAAATGAAAACAATGTGATTGATAAGGGGGAAGGGGGAAGTTTTCAAAAACTTAAAAGACATTTTAATCTTCAGTTTGAACTTAATTAGTAATTACAGTAAGCATACAGTTAATTACACTTTTGCATTCTTCTTTCTTATTTCATATCTCATTCTATTTTTTCCGATAAACGCACTGTTCCACCACTGTGCACGATTAACGATTGATTGATTGATTAGATAACAAATATAAATAATAATATAATTATTAGTAATAATTATTTATAAATTATAATATGCGCAATATGTGTTTTGGTCTTTTAAGATTTGGTTGAGATCGTTTTCACTGTTTTGCTGTTTATTGTTTATCTAATTTGTGTTATTTAATAATTATTAAATACAATTTCGAAACATTATGCAATATAATTTTATATCGCATATGTATGAGGCACGAGTTATGATAAAATTTGTTATCATTATTATACATCGATATAATTTGGTGGAAGATGAACATTTTACAGAATAATTATAATAACATCTCATTTATATATTTAAATACTAAAATACGTATAAAGTATGTACCTACCTGCATTCGTACGAACAATGTGATTATTTTCATACCGAAATAATTATTATTGTAGTACTATAGATTGAATTCCATTTAAATCTATGTTTTAACAAGCTTATGTGAATTGTCATTCTATGGTCCTTACTCCTTCAGCACTACGGATCACATAAGATATAATTATTTTGTGCAGTTTATTTAATGAGCCGCTTTAATAAATAATAGAGATAATATTAATATATTATACAGGTTATAAAAAAAAAGTTACTGCAATATAATATCTAAAAATGCTGGATATTATATCTGTTGTACTTTAAAAATGGAAAGATGCGATATGATACGCCATCGCTTTAGAGATAAGTCTTATAAATCTATATCGGTATGGAAATAATCTTATCGTAACCATTGATCACCTATGTTGTGATAAATAAATAATACTTTTACTGCGCCTTTATAGTTTATGTTAGTTATAGTTATCATGAGGTGTCATCGTCGTAAGCCTAACCGTCGGCCAAAAATGATTGGCGGACATGACCTTGTGGACGTCAATAATGAGACGCTGCAGCTGTCATATTAACGACCTCGAAAATATATGATATGGCTAATGAGTAATGACTAATGATCTAATGAACTAATAAATAAACATATGAATATTATTGTAGCGATATGTCCAGAAGTGAACATAAATAAGACATTTTCGAATATCATTTTTATTTTGTTTTGTGTTTATTATGATTTAAGATGGAACATTCCTTTTACCCTCTCTCATTTAAAGTACATTAATCTGTCTTTCAACAGTCTAGCTTCAGACAGAATTATCATAAATTAATCACATTACTTTTTTCTGTTCTTCCAAAATTAAAGCTAAAAACGTTGGAAGTTATAAGTATTAAATAGTATTTAGTAAATACCCTAAAAACCTTGTTAGCCTCGATCCGTTGTCTCTTTGATATATCGTCCGGAAGGAGTTCTTGTTCCGGCCCCAGAATGATATCAGGAATATCCTCAACACGTAACTGACGAACGATGGCTTGCTCCATCCGCACCTAGCATCCGTCCAGAACGGGAAAATGTACAACGTATGTTCTGCCGTACTCTCCGGCTCCACGCTCACGCAGTGGTTGAAATGGGGATCAGGTGCGTTTCTCCTCTTCCATTGTAGCAGTATCGTATACCTGCATACCCTCCACACCCATATATATACTATAAATCATTTACTTCTATAGTAAAAGTTGTAATTCCGTGAACACTAGCTAATATATGTCAATAAAAGGTTCCGACACAACATTTACTGTAGGTTTACTTTTCCATTACAATAGTAACTTATAGTTATAATTATATAATAAACAGACAAACGGCGTATTAGGTAGGCAATTTAGCTTTACTTTGGTTATAGATGTTATCTATTTCTTTAATTTCTTGTTTATTTTTTAAAATATATGCGATGAATGCATTTGTTGAAGATAAATTATTACTCATTATGTGTTTTTTAAAATTGTATTAAATTGTATTAGATTTAGTTGGTACTTGATGGGATGGGGATTAAAACTGGTACCTATTATATTTAAAAATAATCGAAAAAAAAATGAAGCATTATAAGAATATTTATAAAATACCAATTGTTGACAAAATGGATAGGTATATATATATTATGTTTTTTTGTTGTAAACCAAAAATAAATAACTGTAAAATATTTTAAATGTTCACAGAATCTTTAAAATAGAATTTAATATATAAGATATAATTTTTTAAATATTTTATCTCTTTTTGAGATATTTATCAACTTTAAAATATTTTTTTCTTTGTCAAGCTTGACAATTTGAAACAAGATTCATTAAAAGTTGTTTTCATAGTAATATTAAAATATGTCAACGAATTATTTGTATCAGATTATTTAATGCTGAATAATAGTTATGATACTGCATACATTATTTCATCAATGCTATAGCTATAGAATGTTAATTATGTAAATTATTTAATTTTTCTTCGACCAAATGTGTAATAATTGAATATAAGTTAATTTAAACTCATAGAAATAATATGTTCTTTATTATTTTTGATACAACTAACTTGATTTTCTATAAAGAGTAGTATTTTATTTTACAAAAATATTTAATAAAATAACTTGAATATCATTTAAAATTGAAATGTTTTAGATGTACATAATTTTTTACGATTTTTATCTTTTTTGCTGGCAGTTAAATTTTAATTACGAACTTATATAGTTATATATATTTTCTGTAACAATAAAGTGCTTCCGATGCTTTAAAATATGACAATTGTAATATTCATAATTTCTTCATATTATCATAAAGTTCAATATTTATTTAGCTACATTTGATATTTCATGTATGGTATCTCATAAATGGATAGATTTATATTTAAATTTGCTATATTATACACTTGCCTATGTATTTTATGGGAATATAAAATTATTACATATTTTACTTATATAACTCATTCGTTCATATCCCTAATCGTTTACAAGATTATTTGACTTCGATATTATATAAAGCGTATTATTTTTTATCATCTAAATGTAATTTTGAAATGCTTCACAGCTCTCTTCGCACAGATCATCACGACTATAACTTTTGTAGTTTCTCATTCATGTTCAAATTTCTTCGGGGTTTCAACTCAATAATCATCAAAACTTGATCATAAGTCGAAAAATCGACAGTTTAAACATCGAGAATCTAATTTGATTGTTACATTTGTTTGGAGTTAACTTATTAGTTAATCGGACGATTAATTTTTTCTTTCAATCGGAATTATGCAGAACATTTTATTTCATCGTATTTTTCATTACACTATCTACGTTGATTGATAGCAAAACTATAAAATCATTTTTGATTGATGAAACATAAAATATTTTAATAGGTATCGTTCATCGACATAGAACTGTACCTATATTGCCTATACGATACGCCGTGTTAAACTTCATAATATTACATTATTACCAAAAAAAAGCAGGGCACCATAATATTTCACAGGCAACAGGCCTTCTTGAGGAACTTTTCTCACATTACTTAATTTGAAATAAAGTATTGATGTTTCTAATGTTTCTTATTAATTATTATTATAAATTAAAATAAAACTTTAATAATAATTTTACTATTCCAAGTGGGAAGTCCTGCTAATAGTATTATTGTAAACAAAAATTATATTATATTAATGAACTTTATTTACGCATTATTATATCAACATTATAGTATTTATACTCTTTTAAATTGATTTTGAACTAACTAATAATATTTATACAAAAAAGGTAATATGTGAAATGTGAAAACAATATACTATCATATCATTAAGTTATTTTAGATTCTGAACGGATTGATGAATGTATTGATTTTACAATGATGTGTATTTTTTTTTGTTTTTGTGTCTGTGTACAGCATAACTAGTCGAAATAATGCTTCAATTCCAAACTTTGGGGGTTTCTGATGGCAAAGTGGATACACTTGGTGCATTATAGAGGTCAAAAGCAAACATTTTCCAACAGTTTTAAAAAAAATTGAGAAAAATATATGGTTGTAATTCAAAAACTAATCACTATAAATACTTGAAATTTTCACCAAATGTTTATGTTAGTGTTCTCTATACACTGTTAAATTTTCAAAAAATGTTGACTTTTTTTAAGTTATTTATAGACCACTGAAATTTTCGACTTTTATGAGAATTTTTTTTTTAAAATAACGATAAAAATTTTTTGACCGGCCAGAAAATCTTAAAAATTTAATACAAGGTTTTTATAAGTTGGTCTTAAAGTGATAAAAAAAATCCGAAATCGTTAGTCACAATTTTTTTTATAAGTGCCTAAAGTTCGAATTTATACGAAATATGTCAAAATTGCGAAAATTTGCAAGTAATTTTGTGGTTGAAAAATCGTAAAAATTTTTCTTTTATAACTAAGTTTTGAAAATTTGGTACACCAAGACGAAAAATTGTTAGAAGTGTTTGAAATTTAAATTTTTACAAAACCGCGTTAAATAACGGTTTAGCCTCAAACGATTTTTGATATTTGTTGTTATTCAAATAGTATAAGTCGTAAATACTTGAAAATTTTACCAGTTATTTAGATTGCCATTTTCTTTACGTGATTTGATTTTCAAAATATTTTGACTTTTTTTGAGCTATTTATAGACAATTGAAATTTTCAATTTTTTTTATTTTTTTTTTATAAATGTTGATGAAAAAAATTTAGCTGGGACAAATTACTTGAAAATTTAATTGAAGGATCCACATAACTTGTTCTAACTTTCATTCGAAAATTATAAGAATACATAGGCACAATTTTTTTTTATTAGCATTTTAAGTTCAAATATTGACAAAAATTCATCAAAATCATGAATATTATTTACTATTTGGTAGTTAAAAATTTATAAATATTTTACTATCAAAAGCTAATAATAGAAAATTTAATTCTATACTGTCCATAAGTTAAGCTTAAAAAAATTATAAAAAAGTTTGAGGATTATTCAATTTAAAAAACTTTACTAGTGTTTAAAGTTTTAATTTTAATTTGAAATCAAAAATACACGTGTAAAATAACGTTTTACTAATAAATAATTTTCGATTTTTGTTATTTTTAAAAAATTACTAAACGTAAGATCTTGAAACTTTTACTTAAATGTTCGAATTAGTTTCAAAATAAAATGTATGACAATATTTAAATATAATATATCCTAGACTGACAAATCATCTCCGTTCAGAATCGTTTTTCGTGTACAATGATACCTATCATTGCATTCAAATTTAACCTACCCTAGTCCGAGGTCCACTCCACCCCCTAATGTACAGCAGAGTGATACTCACTACCCCCTTTTTTTTTTAATTTAATAGCACGATATTTATAATGGTCTACTTATACAATTCATCATTAATGACTACTCGTACTTTATCTTAAAGAAATGGATAGTCCAAATCGGCTAAACTGGTGTTGATCGTCCTCGGACAAATCGATTGTTTTAAAGGTTCACCGATATAGCGATATGCAAGGTTGTGCAATCGGTTATTAAATAACCGGAATTCAACTTATTATGGCATGTAATTTAAATTTCTTATATTAGTAACAAAATACAGGTAATGTATTATTTCCAGAGAATTATGATAAAATATGTCATCTATAATTTGATAAATGTGAGTTAGGGTATAATATTATTGGGTCACATAAAATTATAATAAAGTTTACATTTTACTATAACAAACAAATCTATTTTTTATTTTCTGTAAAAATAGAACTTAAAGTGCATTTTTACATCTATTATGTATATGTATATCCTAAGTAAAGACTGTATCCTAAGCAAATTATGAATAATTAGTATCAATGACACGCAAACGACAAGTGGACAAGTGAACAATTCGTAGGTTTATTAATAGTGTTTGTCATTTGACGAAAGCAGTAGGTAAGTAAAAAACTTTATACTTGAAATGATGATTTTTGAATGTGTACGACGAGAATAATGTAATTGGTTCGACGCAATTTAGAAGATTCAATTTTGGTTCTTTAGTAACTTACCCAACGAAAACTTATTGAAATTTATTATATAATTTTATATATTTATGTAAGTAAAATAATTATTTAATATGTATAACTTATTAACCTTATTAAACAAAGTGATAACATTATTTTCAGTTGAATAATATCTATAATAATATCAAGATGAGTTCGTTTGAAGTTCCTGACGTAGCTATTAATATGAAATTATATAAGTTATCACGTTTTTATCGTGTATTTGATCCAAATACTACAGAAATTTTCGGTTATCATTTTTATCGTTTTATTGGAATTTTACTTACTGTATGTATACAATTATGTGTATTATTTGGACTGTTGGGTTATTGTATAGAGATGGAAGATACAATTAATTATATTGAACGATTTATATTCATTTTTTTCAATTCAAGCAATTTTCTCTCTGTAGTGAAAATATGTGTATTTATATATAAAGCAAAAGATATTTGGGATTTATTTGATGTAACCCGTGTAAATTTTCTAAAAAGTGAACAATGCTGTAAATTTAGAAATGAAATACTAGAAAAAGTTCGTAACAAATCAATACCACTTACAAATTTCATTTTTGGGTTTGCAACTATGTCATTTATTATTTGGACAATATATCCACTTGTTGTGAATTTCTTTTTGATTACAACTGATCAAAACAATCATCAGCGGTATCAAAATATTTTTAATATGCGGTACCCAGTGTCTATAAATACTTACAATCAATATTTTTTTATTTTTTATGCAATCGAAATGATAATAGGATTGTTTATTTTGTATAATTCGATATTGATAGATACTTTTTTAGTATCTCTTTGTTGGGTTTTAATAGCTCAGTATGAAATACTTTCAAAAGCATTTGAAAACATCGAATTAAAAGTCGGTAAGTTTGTATTAAAACATTTTCTTCCTTTAGTACCTATTAATTATTATTCAATAACTTATATTTATAACAATAAAACATAAATATTTAATAATAAATAATTATGAGTATATTATTATGTATTACTATAATACATTTTATATTTTTATGAGTTAATGACTCCATGTAATGTATAACAATTTTGTTTCGTGATTAAGGGGAAACGCCTCTCGGATTCACAAAAATTTTCTTTTCAAAATTTTCCTATGATTAATTGTACCATCCTTTTTAAAATTTGTATAATATTCATTATTCAAACAAAGAGTAAGGATTTTACTTTTTTCTACTAATTCAAAACGAAACTTTATCAGTTACCTATAATTTTATAAATGTAGGTATACTTACATCATTTTATTTTGTAATTTTCCGCTTTTTTGAGTTAATTCACAGTCTCATCCTTTTTTTGTTATTTTCTATTTTTAAGCTAAAAAAAAACATAGTAATAAACTATTAAATGTCATTCTATTAAATTTAAACATACAAGCTTCAAGCAGACATATTCTATCGTCTTTATTACTAATACTAATAGTTTATATTGAAATGACAATAAATGTGAAAATATTATCTTGTTCACAAGTAGATATACACCAAAATAAACATAATGTTAATAATAAAAATATTTTAAAACACAATTTTATAGTAAATATATTAATTTTATAATATCAATAATAAAAATATAATGAGTTTTTTTTTTTATTTTTTTTTTAGAGGATAAACTCGATAAAAATTGTTCTATTAATGCATATAATGATTTAAAGTCAGTATTAAGTGATCAAATAATGCTTAATTTGTAAGTATGTCTATTAAGTAATTATTTATTTTAGTTTTATTTTTTATTAAATAAAAATGTGATTTATGTTACTATATATTAAATAAATAATTTAAATTTTAAAAATAATCTTAACAGTTATTTTAATTAATACTTTTGATGAAGTTAAAATTGTAATAGATAACTGGTAAAATTATATGACTGTTTTTGCTATTTAAATATTGCTAGTGATATATTTTTTAATAGTCTATTAGTCTATATCAGGGATGGCAAATCCATGGCACGCGAAAAGATTTTGTGGGCACTCGAAAATTTTTACTATTATATTAGGTAATAGGTAAAAATATTTTGAGCATACGGCTTTTATCGGTCATTAACGATTATTCTTATCTGTAGATAAAATAATAATACCTATATTATTATTGAGAGTAATAAACCTACCTTAAACACTAATCAGTACAAATACTAATTTATTATTATTAACCTAAATTAACCTTTTTATATTAATTATACAATCGAATTATAATATAACAAAATATAATTTTTTTCATGGCACGCTCTAAAAAAAAAAAAAAAAAGGTAATTTTGGGCACGCAGTGTTCAAAAGGTTTGCCATCCCTGGTCTATATAATGCTAATGCTAAATTATTGTTAAAACGATTCGTTACAAGAATTATCAAGAGAGAAATCATCATTAACTTTTAAGTCTTAAGTGATAGCTTATTTTGTATGGTCTTTTAAACTTAGTTTTGCCATTAAGTAAAAATGTAACCTATATTTTTTGAGATAATTATTATTTTGGTTAGGTATATATTGCTATATTGGTTTATTTTAATATTTTCTGACTGTATTATATTAATTATTTTAATGTTATATCACCATACAATCAATATTGATTTACTTAATATCTACTAATATGTACATAATTATGTGATTATTGTTTATAGAAAACTAAAACTATATTATTCTATAATATGGTATATGGTCTTATTATATGTTGTATTTTCTTCATCTTCAATTATAACATTGACTTATTCGTTCATTATGGTAATAGTTATTATTTGATAAGTATTAATTCTAAAATTCGATATAAATTTATTTATAAGCATAAGCGCAATTTGGGAGGGCTAAGCCCCCTTAAAATCAATCATAGCCCTCCTCAAAATGGTTTGTATATATCCCATCCCACCTTTATATATCTCAGGGAGCATACACATACAGTACATACATGCAATTATAATAGCCCCCTCAAATTTAAAACTCAAATTGCGCCTATGTTTATAAGTCATGCTATAATACATAAATTATTACATTTTTAACATACAGGTATGTATCTCGACAACCAAATCGTTACCAGTTCTCAGCATAATTAAAATAATGACTCCATTTACAATAGTTTCATTTCAATTATTTTTACATTGCTATTTTTTTGGACTTATAAACTTTAAGGTAATTTTCAAAAAAAAACGCCAACATAAAAATAATGTATAATCGCTTCTTGCTTTATTTTTAAGTATAGAAAGAATCCGTCACTTATGGAATGTATTCTTGTGATTGGACATCAATGGATTTAAAATTTAAAAAGTTAATACTTTTATCCATGCGAATGAATTATGCTGACAAATTAATAATTAAAGCTACGCCAACTAAAATTATTAATTTAGAATTTTTTGTTAAGGTAGATAATAATTTACTAATTTCAGATATTTTACAAATAATTATTAAAATAAAAATATTAGGTATCACAAATTAATTGTTAAAATATTTCCAGTAATTGTCAAGATACTATAATATACTTAAAATCTCATTAGATAAAAAAAACCATTTATATAGCTATTAGGAGATTTAAAGATAAAATATGTGAATGATATTGAGATATAAATTGTTTTCAAATAATAAATAATACCACAGACCCATAGATTCTGCCACATTGGTAAATTTTAGGATGTCTGTTTTTGGCAGCCAATAAAATACGATACGCACATAGTATTGCCTCCCCTCTTCCCTATAAATATATTCTGGATTCGCGCCTGTAATACCATAATCATAATGATTAAGATATCCCAGTTATAGGTAATATAGAACACAAATCATTGATAGACCACATAGCGCATACTGTTATACGTTATACTCATATTTTTAATTAACTATGTTGCTTTGTAGTAGGTACAAAAATCAGAAGTTGCCAATATATATTAATAGATAGCTACTACTTTGATAATTATATTAAATCACATTTAGAACTATATATTATAAACAATAATATTTAAAAATATTTTAATTTCAGGTGATGATAACAACCTACAACATAGTGTCTGTAATGCTGAATACATTCAATTCGAAAATATGATTTGAGCAATAATAAAATAGAGCACTTTTAAAGTCTTTGCTCGATTAATTGTAGTCATTGTTGAGTTGAAATATAAATAGGACGTAGCTATATTTATTTCTGATTGACAATTAGAAATTATGTTACCATGTTAGAGTTATTTGTAACAGTGTTTCTAGTGGCTAATGTCCTAATGGGAACTATCTTGAAACTGGTTAAAGTTTCTTGTTAAGATTATTGTCGATCTTTCAATTTTTTGTATGTTCACCTAATACTATTCATTTATAGAAAAAATACAAAACAACTAGGAATTTTTAGGAGTTTTTATGTAATATTATCGAAAATATAGCTAAATAATTTACAAATATGTTTCATAGTTGCAATACTTGTTCATAATTAAAATTTATAATTGCATATTTTGCATAATTGACCATTTTTTATGTAAAAGTGAAAGTTTTAAAAACATTTTATAAAAAACTTAATTTTAAATAGATTTATTAGTGTGATGGATTTATTTTATCTTTATTACAGAGTACATTAAAAGTATAAATAAAACTAGTGCTTGAGATTTACTCGCCAATAATACATTATAATATCAATATCAATATGAAACATTATTACTTATCAATACGTGAAAAATAATTGTTTCTTATCTACTATACATTTGTGTTTTTATAATTTTTAAATATTATCTAGACATTAAATATGATTTCTAGTCATAGTCTATATGTATTTTCTTTTGATTTTAATAAAAATAAAAGTGCATTATTTTTGTAAACACATCATTTAATAACATATTTTTCAATTTTTTTAAAAAATTTATAAAAAAATTTTTACAGCTAAAAATGTATATATATTGATTAATTCTAAGTTCATGAAATTCGTAATCCTTATTTATTTTAATGGGAAAAAACTGGTCAATTCGCTACAATGAATCGAGAGTGAGAAAATATTGAAAACTGACAAAACTGTATATCCATATCATATCACAAATTATGAATATTGAAATCATAAAATTCAACTTTTATCAGTTACACAGTTAATATTATAAGTATAGCAATAGAACTAAACGCAAACGTCATGTACAGAAATATATCATATAAGTATATTGTAATAACTTGTAAACTTAAGAAACTAAGAAAGTGTTGTCACTACCGTTATCATTGCAGACGACTGGCGTCGATTCAATCGATCCATTGAAATGAAACATACAGATTTTATTTAAACAAAACACATACTTTTTGGCTCACTAAACGGATAGAAGACCGATTGTGGTTCTCACTAGCTGGCACAGAAATTTATGAACGATGAGACAGATTTCCACTATTCCACTATACACGCTCGCGTGTATATATGTGCACAACAATCCTCTGCTGTGATTGGTTAATAATAATATCCTCGGTAAGTTTTTGATACACCAGAGTGGCAGAGTGGTTATACAATTTTACCACACTACGATTAACCACGTTACCGGAGGGACTCAAAAACGTATAATAAAAAATAGAAACCCGCCTATACAGAAACTAACAATTAATAAAGTGTATAGAGAGAAATGCAATGATGTTGTGATCAACAAATGGTGTCGATTATGTTGGCTAATAGATTTTTATAAATTCATAAATTTAATATCAACGACCGAGGGTCGCGTCATTCGAATGGTGGAGACGTTGCAGGGGTCGAATTTTCCATCCGTGATGTTGTCGACATTGACGTCGACGATGACCACTGTTCCAGTGTTCTCAGTTCCCGCGCCTCTACGACAATAAATATAAAGTATTGACTCTGCACTGGGCGTACCGGTCGAGGAATCAGTAGATTTATTTTTCCAGTGCATATATAGGTACTTTAATACTTACGTGCTCGATTGAAGAGCGTACCGCGAGTATAAATGACGTGTTCGCCGACTTATTGGAGCGTCCGTTTTGTCGTGTACGCCACCCGACTCAAATAGTAAGACAAAATGTTTAAGTAGGTATACTGCAGGAATATTTCGACGGCGTATATTAGATTTAAACGTGTTCTCCGTTACGGCGGCCCATTAGAAATGTAAACAAATAATATATTCCTTACAACGTATGAATGTTATGACATTATATCCTACGCATATAGTAAGTCATGTATAATATGTATATACATATCGTATACGGATTATATTATAATAAGGTCACGGTATGTGTTAAATGTATAATGCAAATATATACCTGTATATAAATCATATACCTATCGTTGGCGCTAGTGCATTTTTGGTGAGCTAGCGGTGAAGTTCGCATTCAAATAAGTCACGCGATCCGCAAACGGTTTTTGCACGAGACTTAGGAAACCTTTCAAGGCCCGCACATACACCTTAATACACTTCCTGTAGTCCTGTGTACTTCAACAATAGTCCATGGTGTTTACTAGATGTTTATGCAATCGTCACATGAATACAAGTATCCGGACGGTGTATGCGTTTTGCTCTCGAGTTCGCGGGCGAATCGTCTTCGTTCTATTATAATATATATATATATATAACTAAATAAATGAGATAATGGCGCGATATAATATACACGCAAATATTATATGAATACAAATTAATAACGTGTACAAAACAGTCGAGTATAACAGCTAGTTTCACAAGTTTTTTAGATCGCATTGCTTGCTTGCTGCGGTCCACTGCACAATATGGGACCGAGTGCTTCCTTATCATTAGTCGCGTAAGCCAATTTCATTATTTCTTTATACAATATAATGTTATTGTACTATATTATATTATATATACTATAGTTTACATGCACTAGGTATATCATCATTTCACATATAATATTATTCGATTATTGCGTCAAGTATAGCATCTAAACTGTTAAATTTAGCACCTTAGCGGATTAGTATGGACATGAAGGGGTATATTCATATCCGTGTAAATTGTTGGCCACCTCGTTTCTATATTATCTATATATTATTATTTTATTATATTTTATAACTATATAATAGTTAACCGAACGTTGGAAAACGGGTGGCCTATACCGTTCCTATTATATACCATATTATATAATATATATGCATATAGGTACTGTGTATATATTGTATATGACAGAATATATACAAAAAATATTTGAAGAGCAATTTTTTTTTCAGAATGTTTCATTTGGTACGTTCAAAGGACTTTTACGAGATGGAAACTGAGTACAACAAAAACATGCTTCCAGGTTATTTTCTATTGTACCGTTTTTCTAATTACACAGCCACGTATACTCACCACAACCTTGACCTAAATATAATATGATATATTAATTTATACCTAAGCTGATCCATTTAATTCTTCTATTCATTGTCATTTTTTACGTATGCAAAAATGAAAAAAATTGTTTTGTATCAACTAAACCCGATTGCAGAATTAGGTAACAGGTAGTTTTGTGGTATGTTCATATAATCAATAAAATAAATTTAGAGTTTTTTAAATATTTCTAACAAATATTAAGAACTTTTAGTAACATAGGCATGGAAAAGTAATTTAAGTATAAAATATTATCATTAAAAGTTTTTATTTTGTAACTATTATAATAATCTATGACTTTTTTTAACGAATCAAACTATAAGTAAAAAAATAATAGATAATATACGATGTTGCATTGTAACATACATTTTACATATTTTATTTTATGTATGTCAACTTACCCATGTAACCAATTTGCTTACACAGTCTCCTATATCTACTTAAGTTTCTTGTATGCACAGTACTGAAAACTTATTTTAAAATCACCCATCCTTCAATTAATTTTTTCATGAATTATAATGGTCAAATAAACTTCTTTAATTAAGAATATGGCTCATATAATAGGATTTTGAAAGTTAAATATAATTTACATGTGCAACGTCTGAAATTAATTTTATTAATTAGAATAATTTTTGAGTTGAGTTCTCTTATTAATTTCTGACATGGTTTTTTTTTTATTGTACAACTTATAAATAAAAATAAGCAATATTATTAATTAATATTTAAAAATATTTTTTTAGATTATAAAAAGAAAATTAATTATGAAGTTATATTTCAAATATTTCAATATTTCAAGAAAACATTAGTTGGGGTCATACTAAAATAAATTAATTTTTCAAATAAAACTAAATTTTATGTTTATAAGCAAAACTTTGATTATCAAAGTGAAAATCTATATAAACACTGCCCTTTAAAATGCAATAATGGTTCATATTTGGTATATCGTATGTTATAGGTATATGTAATTATTTTTCAATATAATATATTCAAATTGTAGTTAGGAATTTTACTAGTGTATATATATTATAGAATAATATTTTCAATTAAATTATTTATAGAGTCACCTGTAATAGAGGACGACTTATCATTGTTTGCCCATATGACTTGTTTATAAATAATTCAGTTAATAAATATTTAAATTTAGAAAAATGCATATCTTTCAATCTAACAGTTACTGCTTTAGACGCATATAATGTATAAATAATAAAATATTGATTTTGTTTTAATATTTGATACAAAATATTTAGAAAAAAAAATGTTTCTCGTTATTATATACAATGTATATAGTAATATATGATACCTATTATACTACAGACTACAGTTTATCCTAGCTATGTACCTACCTATATTATACACTATATACGTATACCTAGGTAGATACTATTTAAGTTCATACTACTATAAATTATAATACATCTTTCTATTTAACTTTCTATGCCCTGAGTGGAATATAGATAGGTACGTATTATGTAATGACAAATGACAATACCACCTATGGCCCATGCACGTTCTATTAGTTGATTATAATTTATAATATATAGTTCGAAACCTATTTTTGCATCTTATAAGAGGATCATCGAGTTTCGAATAAAAAAATATTCAAATAAATATCACGAATGGATCATTGAACCAACCTATCAATCGTGAAATGCATATAGTTGAAGTGTACGTAAAATGTCCAGTTAGGTGTGTAATATATATATATATAGGTATATATTATTTGTAACACATACTTTTATTTTACCTATAATATTGTACAAAACGTCAATGGAAAGTCAAAAAACTATCTTAATACATATTGCTGTAGTCACAATGAACTGTATATACCTATCCACATTAATAAATTAATATAATGTTTGTTAATTTATTTTTTCTTAACCCAATCTATACTTAATGGCTAGTACTTAACACTTACTATATGAAAGAACGTACAGTTATTATTTTATTGGTTTTCTTCTTATAGGCAAAAACGTAGACGTATCACTATCATTGCACATTAATCGAATATCTGGCGTGGACGAAAGCAAAGAGGTAAACACTTAATAAATACAACTATTGTATATTATATACCTATGTTTTGAAACCTCTCTAAACGGACATCTCCCAATAGCAGCTAGATGAATTCTTAAGCGCGGGAATATTTTCATTATTTTTTTAAAAAACCAGTAGGAATGACGGATATTTTTACGCAAAACCAGTAATTGACAAAATCGATTTTTTTTTGTATAACTTTAAAAAAATAACCATAGATACTTGAAATTTTCAAAAAATATTTTCTTTTTAAGTTATTTTTACAGGCATTTTGGATTTTCAATCTATTTTTCTTTAAATGTTGATAACATTTTTTTGGTTCAAGATACTTGAAAACTGAATATTAGTTATTCATTAACCAATATTTCATATAAAATTATATAAAAATAACGGTTCCGCTATTCAGAGGTTTCACTATAATACAAAAAGAGATTTTCCATTCTCAATCATGCTCACTTGAATTGTATTTTTAATATTAAAATATATTTATTTATTCAATTTCCAATGTCTAGAATTAAGAATTCACTTATAAAGAACTTATTTTCAGAATTTTGGCATTTTTATTAAATTTAATATAAGTGTCCTGTAAGCTGTGAAAGTGTGACTATTTTCCAAATTAAAACTTTCTTTTTTACGAAAAATAAATTATTTTGTGAAATTCAGAACACTTATATTAGGCGTAAATCTATAAGTATATTTGGTAAAATGATCTTTATGTACGAATACACTGTCAATATTTCAATTAATATACTAATAATTAAAACTGAGTAGGAATATAAGTACGCTAGTATGATTTGTTACCCTGTTTATTACTGTCTAATTTTATTAAAGGCTTTAAAGGCTTACGTATACGGCTATAATATTTTTTTCAGGAAATAGCGTTGGACGTGTTTTTGCACGTGTACTGGGAAGACCCCCGAATCTGGATTTTAGGAAACACAAGTCAAGTGGAGCTGACCTGGGACAAGGACCCGAAATTTTGGATCCCTGACTTGTACATCAGACAATTGAGAGAGATGAAGGTGCTAACGCTATTCCAGGACTTAGCGTCGATACGTTTGTACGACAACAGCACGCTCCGGATTAGCATTGGGTAACGGACGCGAACGGTATACGAAATACTGACTATCCGGATCCCTTTACATGCATATACCTATAACATATATGTGTATAAATAATATACGTGTGTTGTTTTATATTCTATAGAGCGACTATAATAATCAAATGTGACATGGACTTCGTACTTTATCCGTTGGATGTACAGACTTGCGCTGTAGACTTCGGCAGCTGTAGGGGCAATTTTATTTATATTTTTGTTTCCTGTACTTAACTTGCGTATTCCGGTATTCGCAGGGTTGTCGTATTACACATTTTATAAATTACTATTTTTCTATGTTGATAGTCAATTAATGCCAATACATAGGTAGTGGTCTTTATTTAAATATAATATAATAGAACAGCTGAAGACCTGTATTTCTATACTGTTTTGTCATTCTGGATCTATCACCTACTACATTTACCTAAATTTATAAATAATGGGCAACAAAACTGATAGAAAACTTATAAATAATTAAAATTACTGACTTATTTAAAAAAAAAATACATTTATTAGGAACTATTAACTATTGTTTGAAATAAATTATATTTTTACAACTAAAATAATACAAACTAAATATAATTACCCAAATTCTAAATGATCACTAATATAATACATATCAATATAATAATATTAAATAAATTGTCTATTAATATAATTTTTATCAGATAATATAACATAAATGACTTCTCTTTGATAACTTTTCATAATATTTAAAAAATAAATGTTTTATCGATAAAGTTATATTTACAGCATCCAACTAAACAGACATAAATAATATATAATATAGACATTCTATTATTGTATATTAGATAGTAATGTACACTTAAATATTATATTATTTTATACACTTTTTTCTAAAATTAAAAATACTGCAACCCTGTGCACTCGTTTGATGTATTGTATATTTATGTATGATACATTAGTACAGTGGTTTTTAAACTGGGTGCCGCGGCACACTGGTGTGCCGCGAGTATCCACTAAGTGTGCCGCAGTTTTTCCATAAATTACCTATTGCATTGAATTGTGATAAAAGAAAATGTGGACATGTGTCAACTATTCGTCCAAGAATTAAAAATATTTGTCAGCCCATCAATCTAACATTTCTTATTAAATGTATATATAATAATAATTAATTCAAAACAATTTTGTTCATCTAAAAAAAAGGTCAGTGTGCCGTGAAAATTTTTTGAAGTGTACGGTGTGCCATGTAAAATAAAAGTTTGAAAACCACTGCATTAGTATTATAACTTAACGTTATATAAATATAAAATAATTTACTTGAAAGATTTGAGTAGGTGCACATATTTTTTTTATTGTACTGCCGACACGCACTTATTTTAATACTACATAATATTAATAAAATTATAATGGATACGTTTACAAAAATAACTACCATATTTATGTGATTTTTCTTTGTTTTTATTTTCGGGTTTTCCGTTTGATGGCCGTTAGACAAATACACGTTGACAGATATGAAATTCCATTGGAGAGACGATCCATTGATTTTCCCCAGCGATTTTGGCGATGGATTTCGATTGCCTCGTTACGTTGTATCGTTTGTCACTGATAATCGTTTGAATGTAATATATTACGGTGATGGTAAGTCTAAATATTGCTATACACAAGTATATATTTCCGCAAAGTCACACATAGGTATACCTATAAATGACTAAACATAATATCATCAATTTTATTTATAATTTTTGTGCTAAGATATAAAAGTAAATGCTGACGTTATTATTATTTATAATAATATATGGTCATTAATATAATGAACAAATGAAACATTGAATAATA
Source organism: Schizaphis graminum (assembly GCA_020882235.1). Classification (NCBI taxonomy): domain Eukaryota; kingdom Metazoa; phylum Arthropoda; class Insecta; order Hemiptera; family Aphididae; genus Schizaphis; species Schizaphis graminum. The sequence goes on along the minus strand of CM037032.1, from coordinate 84,582,705 downwards.
ATAATTAATATTAGCAATTATTATATAATATTAGAAATCATTTTTGACAATGAACTATTATAACATTAAAAATCTTTTTCAATGATCTATATAAATCAAAAATAATTAAATTTGCTTCAAAAATATGTCTTGTAGTGTTCTATTTTAAGAAGTAAACTAGTTACTTATAAACTATAAGTTACAACATTTTATAATTTACAAGCATAATTCTATTGTTAATTACTAAATAATTTTTAATTCCAATTTAGATTATAAATTAACGATAATTACATGTAGATAGGTAACCTTATTTTCCACATTTTTTCGTATCGATATTACAACTGCTGCAATAATATAACGATTGTGCGACGTGTTTATTAAACAGCTATAATAACTTAATCAATATTAGACACGTATAACGCTCCAATTAAATTAATCTTCTGTACAAAATATTTAAGTAACGGATAGCAGTTTGATCAATAGAGTACGGTATACTGGTATACTGCAGGGTTATTACAATATTTTATGAAATTAATAAATTATAAATCATATTAACTTTATCGGATTTAAAAAAATTAAAAAATAACATGATCTTAATTGATATTAATTGGTGGCTTTGCTGGAAAAATGTAATAATAAAAAAAAAATCAAAATATATATTTTTGTTATAACTTTTTACTTTTAAGAGGCTTTATTTTTATAAATCCTATACATAATAAATAATAATTAAAAATATTTTAATGAATTGGTTGGTAGAATATAGATGAGATAATTCATCAGGATAACCAAAGTTCTCATTATGTTTTCCTAATAAGAACAATAAATAAATGAATAAATATTGCACTGTCCTCTGCGATTATTCTTGATAATCCACCTTAACATCTCAAACGCAACTGGTATCATGATTTATTCCTTTAAATAGCATAAAAAAAAATAAAATAATAATAATAAACAAAACTAGTTTTGAAATAGTATTAATAGCACTTTCTGTCATGCTACCACGCCTATTAAACTATTATCCAAATTTGTTATTGTGTTATATTATTATTTATATTGTTTATAGAAATATAAACATAATCTTGACATATCGTAAATGTTTTATTACATTTCTATTCTAGAGAAAAAAATTTTGCGTTAGCGTTAGTTTAAAATTCAATAACATAATCATAACTACGTATTAAATTCTTAGTGAAAGGATGTTTTTAAAATAGTTATTATTATTATTAGTTTTTCAGAGAAAGGGAAAGTATGTGTTAACGATTTATAGTGAAAAAAATCAAAATGCTTTGATTTCCAAATTTGAGAGTAGTTTCTGATAAAAAAATAATGGTTATAATTCATGATTAGGTTTGGTTCAGTTATATGGAATTCTCACCAAACTGGACTAATTAATAAAATTGAACACATTCAAAAACGATTTTTGAGAGTATTGGCCTTAAAGTCCAATAAAACTTAAGTCTCGCTTGAGGAACTAGTTAACGAGATTAGCATCAAGTTTCTCAAAAATAGAACTAATAGAAGAAAATATCACGTGTCTTGGTCATATAAATTACTTAATTCTCTTATTAAATGTCCCAAATAACTTAGTAAAATACCTCTAAGTGTTCCTTAAATTCATGTGCCTGAAATATTCTATTCACCCATTTATCGCCAAAATTGTAGTAAATTTTCACCTATAAACAGAATACTAATGTCAGGTAACATAATAAATAACTTAAAATTGTTCCATTGCGACTTAGTCAGGTTCAAATCATTAATTTAGTTGTAAGTAGTACTATTAAAAATTAAATAATAATTATTAATAATTTATTATTATTAAGATAAGCATATTATGTTGTTATATATTATACTTATTTGTACTAATTGGTAAAAAAAACCTGTTCTGAACCCAAATTATTAGGCGTATACTCATTAGATAAATAATAAATAAAAATCTATAAATTACATTTTCAAATACAATATTTCTGACAAAAATCAAGCGTATTACTTATACTATTAGTACTACGTTTTAATTAGTCTAATCACTCTAATAATAAACTAAATTACTTTAATAACAACATAAATATATCATAAAATAAGCTTAATAATAGAGCTTACTGGTTCTGCGTAAGATTTTCTATTTTTCTTATTTTAAAAAAAGGTAGAATATTTATAATTTTCTATCAAAAACCACCTCAAAAATAAAGATCAAACCATTTTTTCTATTATGAACGATTTATATACAAATATACAAAAACGAAAATCTATTTAAAATTAATACATCCATCGCTCCACTCAGAATCTAAAATTCTACGCGTTACCTAATTTAAAATAAATAATATAATAGTGTGTATTTCGTATGTCAAGATTACGTTAATCTTGTACAATTTCAACCATTTTGGTGAAATATGGTTTTTAGCATCATCTATCTATTGTAACAGGACATAAATATGTCAATAAGTGTCATCATCACATAATATATTGAATTCCTAAACAGGCAATCATTCCACGGCCAGGCTTGTAATTACGCTCAGTCGTGAACTCAGAAGTCACCTGCTAGAAAGCTACTTACCAAGTACTTTATTCGTTGTCATGTCTTGGGGCAGCTTTGTAGTAATGCCCGAAGTTGTACCTGGTAGAATGGTGCTACTAGTTACAACACTTTTATCACTGGTCACCATGTTCGATACCATAAGGTATTTATTATATTTTATAGTGTTTTTATAGTTAACCAACTACTTAGGTATTAACATGTTTAGTAATAAGTATATGCAAATGCAATATTATGTACAACGCTTTAACATTATACTTAATATAACGATCGACTAGAATTTATTTTAAAATAATTTTAATATATTCATAGGTATCTGGTATATATACTACAACTAAATACTTAACCCATCATGAGAACATTGAGAACCAATTAGTCAAACGTGTTCTGCACTTAGGCTGGTATCAGAATTGTAAAATTAAATACAAATACAAGTTTTTTTTTTAATTGTGTACTATATAACAGGGGCGGCCAAATATTTTTGGCTACGATCTACTAAAAATATATTTCACCTTTGAGGAACGTTTTCCATAAAAAACCTAACTACCATGATTAATTTTCATGTGCGTATAGCCTAAAAATAAATTCTGACACGATTGTCTTTGAAATCGTTTGCGTTTGGCCGTCCCTACTATATAATATATAATATGTAATATGTATATTGTATTTGTATATCAGTTTAGGTACTGTCCTAAGGTACCTATTATGTTATTACTTACTATATATTTTAATAATTTCACAAATACTATAAAATATCTGACTATATAGAGATAAATACATGTTCACATTATTTATTGACATATTTTTCAACTGATATTGATAAAGTTATTTGATTTTAATTTTTCTTAAAAAATACCAATATAAAACCCTTATACAATATGATATAATATTTTTTAGTTTTTAAAATTATAGTCAAATTTTTTTTAAAAAATAATTAGCAAAATAGTATTTAAATGTTGTTTAAATTACTTTTAAAAAGTAATCAAAATACTTAAAAAATACTTTAAAAACTTTGTATTTAGAATACCATAAAAGACTCATAAAATCCAAGTACTCTCAAAATACATATAAACTCAAATATTTGTATTCGAATACTTTATAAGACTGGTTGTTATCATATATCTATTTCCGATATTCAGTTATAAAATCGCATACATTTTACATTTATGAACAATGATATTATTTGAAATAGTTCATTGTATTAAAATAATTATTGTGAATGCGAAACGCTAAAGCTACACTTTAATAATAATATATGTCTTGTGGTTTTCATAAAAAGTCTTACATAAATTAATGTTTGGTTGCGTTTTGTTTTCTTTCAAATAATAATATGTAAGGACAACTTAATTTCTCTACTTTCTTTCACTCACTCACTCCCTTTCTCACCACTCTAGTACAAAACGTACAAAATAATACCTATTTTTGAAATTATTTGAAATAGCATGATACATTAAAGTATTCTCTGAAATTATGCCGTGTTCTATGCTATAAAAAGGGTGTGTTATGAATTTAAAATTATTATATCGACCCAGTTTCTGTACAATTATTAAAAATAATCATATTTTAGAAAAAAAAGTTATATTAACATGCAATCTGCGTTGATTTTTTAAAAAAAATTTCCTGTTTTTATAAAATAATAATTATGTTCCGTTTACATTATGTGGTACACGAATTATCGTAAACATTCACTGTAGTGGTTAGTTCGTTAATTTAAACACTAAATTGTAAAACATATACTATAAATTATAATTTAATAATTCTATAATACAATTCTACTTATATTAGACAATTTTAATTAATAATATCAAAGAAAAAACTATTAATGACAACAAAAATTGAAACTAAAAAGAGTAAAAAATATATAGCTTTCATAAACTGTCAAATTATTATCAAAACTGTTTAAAATCTATTATCCATGATTTACTGCTATTTATTTTTGAGTTTTAACAAAATAACAAAATCGATTTTGCCGAAAATTTGTATTGCGTATATATTCCTGCGTCCTGCATCTCCATAATTTATTTTTTATTTTTTCCTGATTGCTTAAAAATTGGAAATTTTTCTTTTTGAGCTCCGCCTCCTCTTCCTTCTAGATATCTACTAAATACAACCTGAAATCGACGATTAAAGCATTTTTTTTTTACTGTTTCAAAATATTATGACACAAAAATTAAATTAAAAACATTATAAATCATATATTTTTATTGCACAGCTATGAAACTTAAATATACGGTCCAAATTATGCAGGCACTACTTTCTCATTAGGCACATTGAGCAGGTGCCCAGGGCCCCGCGATCGATGGTACCACCCTAGCTCCTGCCAGATCACCAACTGATAATCGATATTTATTATCGATAATTAAACTTATTTAGAAAAAAATCATAGAATAATCACAATTAATAATAATGAAAAAGTAAAAAAATAAAATAAATTAATAGTTAAATTAATCTAGACCTTTTCTTATCTACCACCACCACCCTATTTACCTGTTCTAATAAAATAGTACTCTGTCAAAATCGTAGGGGCCCCATTATATCACTGACTAGGGCCTCAAAAAGGTTGAAGACAGCCCTGAAACTGTGAAGTATATTATAGTTTTCGATAATATTATAACCTGAATTTTTAGCATACATGGTGCTTTTGTCTACAAATGGAGCAATGTAAAAAAGTTAGTTTCCTTGAGAAATATTAAAAATATTGTTAGTAAAGTTAATAAGTCATGCCTGTGCACGTAATTCCCAAATGTAATTTTATATACAAATATGTATATGTATATAAAAATGTTTATCCAAACTGTTTTACCATCCTATACTATCCTATGTTATGTATATCGTATATTATGTGATTGTCGTAGATTATTGTAGATATTTAGTTATATATAATTCAATATATGCTATTGATATGTATTAATATTTAATATATAATGTACTAGTGTTATTATGTGTATAATACTTAATAGTACTACCCTATACGATGTGTATATACGATAATGAGCAAAAGTGGTTCTGAGTTTAGTACATAAAATAAATAGTAAGTAAAGGATTTGATTTCCTAAAAAATAATGGTGGATATTTCCAGAGATGTATGATAAATATTGTAATATGAAATTATACAATATAAAATTAATTACCTAGTCCATAATTTTAATGTTTTTTTTTTTAATTTTTTATATACAATCTATTAGATATAATATTTTAATGATAACAGATTCGAGACTAGATAAATGCATATGTTAAACAATTTGAAAGAGACTGCATGCATCAGTGATACTTCAATATTTATTTATTTTTTAATTTTTGATTGTAAATAAAAAATCATCAAACTAAAATGCTGATAAAATATAAAAATATTAACAAAAACATTTTTTTCTCGTTTGGATATCAGAACATTTTTAAACAATATTCGTGTTTTTCTCCAAGTTTTATACATTTTGTAAACTGATTTTATATTTAAATATTTTGCAAATACTCAGCTACCCCATCCTCTGTAAATTACAGTACATCTTAGTACAATTATTATTAGTCATTGATTTTATATTTTGATAGATTCTTCAACAAATATTACGAATATAACAATGTAGTTATTTTAAACTACAATAATATAATATATGTATAAGTATATAACATATTGTCATATTACATAACTAATATCTTATCCGCTAATAACGAATTATGGATTCATATAACATTAAGTCCAAAGATAATTATTTAAATTTTCTGTTTTGTTTTATAACTAGCTTATAATAATTTATAAGATTTAGGTTTATCAGTCAATCAATCTGTTATATTATAATTATTATTTAAACGATCTTAAATTCTTTAAAACCAAAATTGTTTAAATCGCGTGGTCACGGCTGTTGCGTGTGACGTGGTCATGACATATATAAATAAAAAATATATAATAAAGTAATACTATAATAATTACTAATTTTCGAATATTTTTTTTTTTTTAATATTCACAAAATTAAAAATAAATATAACTTAATGATTTTAAGAGATTAATAGGGGAAATTTCAAGAAAGTTTTTAAAATCTTGGTTATTTATATGTTATACGTACAAATAAAACTATGACCTCGGTGCGACAATGTACGGTACATTATATATGTACTTAAGTTATAAAAACCAAAAATAAATGATTTATTGAAAACTTTTAACTAAAAATAAACTTAAGTAGTTAAGCTTTTTTACATATTATCTAATTTTAATATTTTATAAATGAGCAATGTAAATTTTAAACAAAAATTAATATAATATTATAACTAGCAAGCGTCACTAAATGCATTTAGGTATAGTAAAATACTAAAATATATGGTTTAAATCGTCATATTTAAGCCATGGTGCGTTATTTAATTGTCCATATGAATATTAAGCCTAGATATCACGAATATATTATGAAACATGGAGAGAGAGATACAAGTATTTCCATTAGAATACATTTATCGATAGATAACGTGATTTTACCTCAAGTATAATTAGAAAAGTCGAACATTTTGAGTTTGAATCATTATAATATTTTTTATGTTGCTTATATTATAATATTACTGGTATACTTATTGACATTATAATCATGGTCTCACGTTATAAATAAATCAAGTAGATACACCTGTAGGTACAGGAGATAAAAAATAAAAATTATTACCTATAATATTCAACTATATCGTAAAACAATAACCAATAAATAAGGTATTTTGTATAATGTGAATGTCTGAATAAAACATCTGTTGATATAATATGATACCGAACGTTCTAATAACACTACAATTGCGATAGTTTTTATATACATGCAATCTTTTGTCATGTAACGTCTGATCGTTTTTTCACTACAGATTCATCATAAGTATATATTTGTGGACAAGAACCATGATGGTCTATAACTTTATAATTAAAACAAAGATTTTATCCAAATAAAATATTTTTAACTCACCAAGACTTTATATTGAAATTAAACAACTTATTTAATTTATAGGTTCTAGAAACTACATTTTTATTTGAAATAAACTTAAAAATATTAGGTATTTTAATGGAACACTAAATATAACATAATTATTTCATATTTCAGATCCTCGTATATACTTGTAGATTCAAGATTGATATTACGTTTTTATTATTATTAAATTATTATGTGTAAATATAATTATAAGAACATATAGTATATACAACAGACTTATAAACTTACACTTTTGATTATTATATTTAGGTATTATATAATTTAACTAATTTAAGCGAAAAATATTTAGTATATTATATGGAATAAAAATTAATTTATACATTAAAAATGTTAAAAAATACCTCTAATGTATGTTAATTAAACCAGTAACTTTTATATCACTTATTATTAGTTTAATATCAATAATAATTTTTTAGAACTCACCAACGGGGAAGAGAGCTTCCATCAGAGATATAGTAACTTAACCTAACTTATACAGCGCTCCTTAACTGTTACATTCCCCGTCCACAACACATAATATAGTGGTTTCAGTTATAACAGTTTTAACACTTTTAAACTATTATTCATCAACAATGATTTGACCACATCACTTAAGAATATTCACATTTGTTTTTATTGTTTTTAAGCTAAAAATTTTTTTTTGATCAGCCTACAATCGTGTTTCATAAAAAATATCAACTACCCACTCACAAATAATTTCAAGTAAATTAAATTATAATGAAACGTCAATTGACTACTACTTAAGTAGGTAATAAGCAGTGGTGTATTGGAGGGTATACGCGGGTATACGTCGTATACCCGGATCCCTATTTTTGGATTTATGCGTATACCTTTAAGAAAATTAGTCTTTTATGGGTATACGCACGCTTCTAATTTATAATCAGACAATTTAGTCATATTATCACCAAACAAAAGTAAAAACTTAAAAATAATAATAATAATAACCTAAATTATTAATACAATTATATTTTATTATAACATAAAGTGCACTGTCCAAAAATACTAAAAATAGCCCCGTAACCGCATGAAGTTCAATTAAATTTTACCCTACTACGAGTTCTTGCGAAGACGATCGGAAACTGCCGAGCGTATATACAATCAATGTACAGCGGTTCCCAAACTGTGTTAACATAGTTGTTTATTGTTTTATATACATAACATATAAGTATTTTACTGTACAATTTTTTTAAAGTTTGATAATAAAAAATTGTATTATTTATGATATATATGAATTGAATCAATTTAAAAAAAAATAATACATTGATACTTGGTACATATTACACACAGTGGAGTATCTGAGTATATATGAATTAATTTTATGGTTGGGGTGAATATAGGGTGAACTGGGGGGCGTATATAGGGGGGTATATACGCCACTGCATAAACATATACACATGAAGAGTAAGTGCTTGTAATAAAGTAATACAAGATTATTAAATAGTAAGTGTAATGATTTTTCGAGCGGAGCGAGAAAATTTTTAAGGTAGGTATATCGTATATATAGGTATATTCAACTACTTTTAGGTGCGTATACCCATAAATTTATTTACCAATACACCACTGGTAATAAGGTAATATCGTTAGTACTTAGTGTATTATAACTACTTTTTATAAAACTATTAGCGTGCAAGTTAATAATTAGCGGTAGAGAGTCGGTAACGACAAACGATAATATATAAATATGAAAATAGTAACAAACTTCATCATTAAAAGTTATACTCCTTCGTCTCCAAGAATAAAAGTTTAACCTAATATATAACCTTGATGATTCCAACATTTGAACAGGTAGGGTAAATTAGGGAAAAATTAAAAAATTACGGCAAATACTTTTTATTGATCATGGTTTCAACAACGTAATTCAAATACCATTAATTTATTTAGTAAGTTTTTAACATATAACTTAGTATATTATATATATATATATATATATATGTACATTGTACAACTATAATAAATATACAGTGGATAACAATTTGCACTTATAAATTTATTGTATTGCACTTTTAACAATTCGTCGTCGCTCGATTTATAGGTATATATTTGTTGACGTTATATTGTTATAATATAAGTAGTCTATAGTGGCAGACGCCACACTAACCCGCTTATTGCTTAAACATCCCAGTATCCCACACACCCACAGTTAGTTAGTAGTGTCTCATCGTGTTTGCTTAAAATCTACGAAATACAATTTTCGAAAACATTGACACTCATACCGCAAAAATCTGTGACAATATTTAAAATACAAAATATTTTTATTGATTTACTTAAACAACAAAAATTATTCTATATATGACAGTTGTCAGTTACTATAGTAGTCTCTATGGTAGTACGAGTATAGTACTATTGTAGGTACTATAATGGTTGATATCTATAAAGTTAGAAAAGATAAACACGGTGGGCACTGTATGCCTAGCATATATTATATTGTCGGAAAGTCGTTTTACTAGACGTTTTTGCACCGCAACTGCGCAGGAACAATTCGCCGAGCGCACTTGAACTGAAATGCATCGAAGTATGGCTGATATCATGCACGCTGTTTGTATTCCTGGCGCTGGTCGAGTACTTTATCGTGCTGTTCGGCATGCGATACGATAAACATTGGAGGCATAAAAAACATGATCTAGACGGTGGTGGAGGTGCTCCGAACAGACCGCCATTGTTTGGGTCCAACAAAGTTCACGCAACACCCGGAAACGATTTGACCGGAGACGAAGATTCGGTAGGTGCGATAACTGATAAGTGTAAAAATACCCACACCCTATGTAAATTCAACCAATAAAAAAAAAACGTGAAAATAGTTTCTCTCAGTAAATAAATTTAAATAATATTTATAAAAAAATGACGTAACTGAGTGCCCGCAGACCCCGGCGTTGCAGGTGGACCCACGGTAATTTGGAGCCTTTGATTAAGGTAAATTTAATTTCCGTGAAAAAAAAAATGAATAATTGCTTTTTTCAAATTAAATTAGTGTTAATTTATATTTATAATAATCTATTATTGATATAATATTTACATTAACATCGTCAGTAAAATTTAGATATATTTTATACATTAAGTAATAATTGTATAGTATTAAATAAATAGTTATTTTGTATATCGTATCATAATAAAATTTTAATTAAAATAAGTGATTTACCTATATCAGATTAATGTTTTTAAACTAATATACCTATCTAAACAATATTTTAGAGACCCATATTTTATTTTTGTGAGGAGGCTCAAATTTTTTTGTTACGCCACTGGTTAGGTTACTGAACTTCAGTGGTATCCAATATCAGATATCTATACAGTGGCGTATTTGAAAACAATTTATGATTTGTGTAAGTACCTTAATGTGTAAATTATCCTGTGTTTTTTTATCAAATAAATCACTGCTTCCATAATATGTATTACATAAATTGAACTTACACGTTACAGACAGAGTATTTCTTACTTTTTTCGGGCATAGTCGACAATCTTGGGTATATTGTGAAAATTTATACCTATTATTAGTAATACGCAATTTATTCAGAAACTACCCCTTCGAATTTCGAAGGTATTTTTTCGTGTAACAATGTTTTAATTAAATGATATGTGAGTTGTAAAGGGGCGATGATGAAACCAAATAAAAAAAAATTCATTTCACAAATTCCTATGTTTGTTTTCATTGTGCTACAGACTATAAAAGCTCAACTTCCTACATCACAGCAACAAGTGTTAACGACGAATAATGGACCAGTGCAGGTGGTTACATCAACTGAAAAACTACGACTCCGGTTGGTCGCCAGACATGTCATATTGTATTGCGGATCGCCAAGAGGCACCCTGGACCAGGTGTCATTAGCACTGTTCCCACTGTGCTTTATCATTTTCTCCGTCTTGTACTGGATATCATACATTACCGAGTCTAGACGAAAATCGATGGCGGCCATCGTCTGAGCGTCTTCAAAAAAAAATATCATGTACGTGTGATCGTGATTATCATAATAGTAATAATAATAATAACCTAACCTACATGTATCAATAATCTTTAATGAATTAGGTATGAATACGGTATAATGTATAACTATTGTAAAATGTGATATAGTATATGTATTAGGTTAGGCTTAACTGTTTAAGTGTATTAGGCGCAAATCCAGAATATATTTACGGAGGGCGTATCGTAAAAAAATATATATATTTAATATTTTCAATGTTTGAGACTAATTTTTAAACAATATAAAAATTAAAAATACTAAATATTGTCTAAAATACCTCCCCAAGTCTCAAACCAACGGCAAAGTTGTTAACATTTATGGCACCTATTTTTCATATTTATTAATGAATGTCTATACTGAAATTTAATAAATTTTAATATTATTATTTTTAATATACTCAATAAATTATAATTAAGTGCTTTCTCTGGAAAACTTCTTAAAACCATCATTCTATAAAATAAAATAGATCATCACTTTCACTTATTATTTAATTTGTAATAGATTATCTGATTGGATTATACATGAAAAATAAAACTTACAATACATAGTACAAACCCATTACCCATCTGTGCTTACCAATCTAGCATTATTTATTTTATTATAGGTATAACAGTCAATAATAATCAATTTTTATTTTGTAAAAACATTAAAAACCAAAATTTTGTTTCTTACAGATGCGAGTGTCAAGTGTGTACCTACTATACCATACTACAGATATTATTTTATTATATGTTATTATGATGTTTATTTTGTATCATTTTTCTTTTATACTTATCTATAGAGTTAGTATAGCATCTAGATATTTAAACTTTTTTAAATACATTGTATACATTGTGATGTTATTTATATCAGTTATATTCATATGTCATTGAGTTAGTATACAAATGTACTTACTATAAAAATAACTCTTTTATACTTTCAAATCTTCACAGATGTTGTGTTCACTTTCTCATATTCAACATTACACTATTTTACTGTTATATCGATATTAAGTTATAGCAAATAAATCAATAATATTATATAGAAAAATTTTTAAAGTCCACGCGTAAAAATATCATCTATAATATTTATGTTTTAATTTTCAAATATATTTTTGTACACCTAATATTTTTCTATTCTACACAATAACATAAATAAATAACTATTAATCATAACCCATTAAAAAAGCTTCAGCATATGCAAGTTCAAAATCAACTGATTTTCCTCTAATTCTTCTTCCGATAGGTTCTAAATCTGCATAACAACGATCAAATACCTTCTCGACTGCTTCTTTTGCTTGTTCATAAGTGACATTTCTAACAGCCAGTACAGAAATAGTGGCTTTATGTTTAACACAGTCCTAAATAAAAGTATTGATAAATATAATAAATTATAAATATAAAATATAAGATCAACACAATATAGTTTAAAATACATAATAAACACTTTACAGTACAATATTGTCAATATTAAACATTTTATAGCTATAATTCTATCAATTAAATAAAATATATTATTAATTACATAATTACCTTGTTTTCTTATTTATAATCTTACTTTACAATAATTATGGATACAAATTGAAGAATAAAATATTATAGTTAGCAGTCTGTACAACTACCAGGCACGAATACAAGGGAAAGGGAAATTGTAAAAAAAATGTATGAACCTCCTTCCATTTCCGTCCCTATTTTTTTTTTTTTTTTACATGCCTGACAACTATTAAACATGATGTTTGAAAGTTTATGTTATACTATACTAAAACCCTCGATAAGAAATTGAATAAATCATAAACATTTTAAAAAAAATGTGTTGAATAATTTACTTTAATTTTAGAAAGGAAAACAAGGTTAGAACATATTATATGAAAATAAAAAATGGTGAATCAAATAAATAATAAAAATAAAAACTATACTTGAATATCTTGATATCTATACTTTAATTTATTAATGATATACTTAAAATGTTGTATTACATTTCACAAAAGTAGTAATATTTTCAATCGTCTATTGCTAGCTTATCAATATTGTACTGTTGAGTGTTGAATAATGAATGATTAAAATTCTTACTTGGTGTTTTTTCCTAAAATTAAATATTGATGAATGACCTTCAAGAATAGATGATACAAATCCACAATGTGTCAAATTTGCTGCTCTGATTTCTGTACAAGCTAAATGTTCAATATTCCTGAAGTCTAATTTACGTGTACAATTGTCGAACATATGTATAAGCTCATGTGTGAGCACTCCCTGTATGGTACCCTTTGAAGTAGCAGTGTTTTGACATATAACAACCTATTTATAAAAAACAAAAATAAAAAATGTAAAAAAAATAATAATAATAACCATATACTTGATTCATAATTGGATCATATCCTCCATGGACACTTGAATCACAAAGTTCACAAGCAATATGACGAGATGGGTTGACTTCGCTAAAAACATAAAAATAATTCATAGTAATCAATACAAACAATAATTCTTAGCGCCACAAATATATATGACATGAATCATACTCTTGGTTGAATTAGTTTTTGGAAGATAAGACCTGTTTGTCAACTAACCATGCTCATAATCTGTATATCTACTATGTAAGAACACGACGGACCTATGCATAAATCAGCTGCTGAGTATGGTTCTTAACTTGAAGTGAGTGTAGAGTTTTTATATAGTACAACAAAGGGTAATTTAGGGGCATAAACTGTCATTAGTCATTACATTACTCTTTACTAAAGCCCAGAATTATAGCAAATGCATATTCTTTTATAATTCATCAAAAATAATTTTTATTAAAAATGTTGACAGTATGTATAAATTCTATGGTTAAAATATTTTAACCAAAAAATAATGTATCTATTTCTTTACAAATAATTTTTAACTTTAATTATCAAAAGTATTGATTTAAAAAAAAATTAAGTTAATTATTGCAAAGTATGTATTTATTCAATTAAATAGTTTTAATCTCTCTCTCTGCAGTATTCAATCTAATGATTGGTTTGCAGCAATTTCCATGCTTCTCTATCACTAGCTTTTCTCTTCAATTCTTGGTATGAGTTACATCCTTGATCTTCCATTATCTGACTTATGTATTACAATCTTGGTCTTCCCCTATGGTTTTTTCCGTCGATTACACCTTCTAAGATTAGTAATAGCAGCCCATCATGTCTTAAAATATGACCTATTAATTCGTTTCGTCTTTTCTGTATACTCTTCCACATTGATTTCCTCTCCGATACCTTTTCTAAAACTTCTTCATTAGTGATTCTATCAATCCAACTTATCTTTTGCATCCTCCTGTAACACCACATTTCGAATGCCTCTATTCTTCTCATTTCTTCTCTTGCAATAGTCCATGTTTCACATCCATATAACATAATGCTCCAGATGTACGTTTTTAGCAGATTCTTCCTGATATTGAAGTCAATGCTTTTTGAAGTAAAAATATTTCTTTTCTTATTAAATGCCACTTTAGCTTGGCATATTCTTTTTATAATTTCTTTTTTGCATCTTCCATCTGAGCTTATAGTGCTGCCTAAATACATGAAGTCTTCTACTTGTTCAATATTTTCACCATCCTTTAATTTTATACTTGTTCTTATGCTGTTGTATCTACTACATACGAGTACTTTCGTTTTATTTGTGTTTATTTTCATATGTAAATCTTTTTCCATCACCTGTTCCAATGTTTCTAAAAGTGTTTTTAGATCTTTTTCGTTATCCGCTATTGTTGCAATATCGTCTGCGAATCTCAACATGTCTATTCTGTAACCGTTTACCTTTATTCCTAGTTGTATTCTCTCTCTTATAGTATCTATGGCCTCTTATATATAGGCATTAAATATTAAAGGTGATAATGTACATCCCTGTCTAACACCTTTCTTTATTTTGGACTCTTTTTGAATATCACCTATTTTTATAATTGCTATTTCATTTTTATACAGTTGGTAGAGCAATTTTCTTTCCTTTGTTGCAATTCCTGCTCTTTTCATCATTTTAAACATTAAATAGTTTTAATAGGTTTCATTTTTAATTACTAACTTATAAGAGAAACAATATTTTGCTATTACACCCTAATTTTTATAGGGGAAATTTAGACAAATTGTTAACTTATTTAGGTTTATTGAATTAATTATTTAACAACATCTAAGTTCTAACTCGGTCACTTTAAGGACTTAAGGACTTTTAAAGATTTAACTACACTATTATTGATTATATCTAAACATTTACAACTTACCAACCAGATCTACGCAATGCACCCATCATGATCTTTACCAATGGACCTGTTAAATGTAGAATACAGATTAAGTTATATTTTATAACATTTAATGTGTTTCAATAAATTTAACTTTGTACTATGTACTATACATACTTTTGCTTAAACAAGAAGCCACTTTTCTTTCACACTTAATTCTTTCCAAGTTTTCGTTTCCACGTCCTTGAAACAAAACATTTTTTAAACTTGGTTTGTATGTACCTCTCCTCTCGGGGAATAAATCAAATCCCCATCCTTCATAGTTATCTGAAGACTGTGAGGTTGTTTGGTCTTTGTTTTCTTTATGGTCGGCCATAAGTCTTATCTAATGCACAACATTAGATTCAAAGAGAAAAGTTAGCAATGACAATTAATAAATTATATTTTGTTGTAAACTTACATAGCACTAGATTGTCTAGATTACTATTAAATATATGTCAGGATACAAAGACGAATTTCACAAACAAATCGTCTAATTTAACATATAATTATTTTCGAGAATCATTAATCTGTTACTCATTAAATGTCTTAATATAGTAGTCATTAGTCGATTACTGAGTAACTGTCGTTACTGAGTACTGACTACTCTTGACTTAACTATAAGTAGAAATTTTTTTAAAACACATGTAATTCGTTTTTGATTATTTTCTTATCACACCGACTGAGCCGTATCTGACAAGAGTTATCGTTTTCGTCTCGTGTTAACTATAATCATACTAACCGCTATATTTTTTTACCTTAGTTTACCTAGTATACAACAAAATAGGTATATAGTATCACCAATGGGTGGTTTATTCCATCAAAAAATTCATACGTAAATACCCTATGCACATTTGCTTATTGTTCTAGTAAGTACAGATTGTAAATTTCTTGTAAAAATAAAAAAATATAAAAAAAAAAAAAAAAGTATACAACTGTTTACTGACCACTAGGTTTATTCTAACACGATCTGAGATTATCTATTATCTCAGTTCGGTACCGTTCGTCATATTTTATACAGTTCATAGTTAGGTCTTGCGTTGAGTCGCGTCATATTATGCATATTTTATACCATTGTAGCGTATGAATATAGAAGAACATAATATTAGGTATACATTTAAAGAACAACCAGCATTGTTATTTATTGTCACATCTTAATATTTTATCGTTGGTGAATAATCGTCTAACATTGAAAAAAATTATTTCTATAAATAATTATTTAGGCATTTTGTGTCGTCAAAAAACGAAATCTTCTACTGCCATAAACACGCGGACCCCCATCACGATTGATTATCGTGGTTCGCGGTGGGACACGACTCTACTTCGGCTTGACGATCAAAACGTGTACGTCCATCACGTTTGTGCCGGTGTGCCCGGTTTTCAGCAGATCGCCAACACCGCCGCCGTCGCGGCCGAGGTCGAGTGCCGAGTAAAACCCGTAGCTGTCGTTGTCGTGGACGTACCGCGAGGGGTCCAGGCCCCGGGACAGCGCCGCGTCCGCCAGTGCCGGGTAACCGAACGCCCCGCACGCGTCCGTCGGACCGTCTATGCCGTCCGTGCCGCCGCTGAAGAACAGCACGTCGAACCGGCACAGGCTGTCGTGCCCAAGTCTCGCCGTGCCCAAGTCCAAGGCCACCCTGAGCGCCAGCTCTTGGTTTCTGCCGCCCCGGCCGCTGCCCCGGACCACGACCGTGGGCTCGCCGCCGCTCAGTATGCACAGGCCGCGGCCCCGGGACGACGCTTCGACCACGCTGCCGGTCAGGTGTTCCACGTCAACACCGCCGCCGCCGCCGACTACGGACGACGACGAAATCTTCAGCCGTTCTTTGCGTTTCGCGTCCGTCGCGCCGTCCGCGTACACGTCGCACACGTACGCCACGAGATCCGCGTAGAACGTGGACACCGCAGCCACGTCACCGCGGATGGACGTGGTCAGCAGTACGGCCTCGAAGTCTCGGCCGGCGTATCGGACGCCCGCCCGGAGCGCGATCGCGTTGTTGCCGATGACGTGGTTGTGGACCCGGTCGAATTGCGCCGCGGTGCCGGTGAACGACGTGTTTCGCAGGAGCGCCGCGACCACGGTCTCCGGCATCGCGTCCCGCAGCCCGAGACCGTCGACGATGCTCATCGGCAGGTGGTCGGGATCGCCGTTGGGCACGGTCGGTCCGCTGGCGATGGCGGTCAACGGGTCGCCCACCACGTCGGACAGGATCAGCGACACCACGGGACACTCCCGCCGGACCGATCCGATCAGTCGGCCGCCCTTGACCCGGGACAGCGCCTTCCGCACGGCGTTCAGCTGTTCGATGGACGCGCCGGCCGACGACAGCAGCTTGGTGGCGAGGATCTTGTCGCCGAGCGGCACGGTCGGCGAGCACAACAGCGCCGAGCCGCCGCCCGATATCAGCACGACGAGCAGATCGCCACTCCGCAGACGCGAAACGGTACGCGCGATGCGATCGGTGTTGTCCACGGACTGCTGGTCGGGCACGTTGTTCCTGGCCGCCTCCATCGCGCACACCCTGGAGCGGTGCTCCGGCCGGGTACCGAACGGAACACTGACCACGGCCTCCCTGAGACGGCCGTTCAGCGCGTCCTCCACTTCTAGGGCCATGTTCAGCACCGCTTTGCCGAAGCCGACCGCGTACACGTCGCCGGGCACGTCGTACGCCGACGAGTCGACGTAAAGCTTTCCCGAATCGAATCTCAGCGCGTTCCTGACGACGTTCCTGGGCGACACCGCTCTGACGCATTCCTCGAAAACCTTCACCGCGTATTTCTTCATGTCCGCCAAACGGTCGCGCCCCGAGCACATTGTCTACAACAATTGCAGTCCCGCGAACGACAACGCCATCAAACAAAACCGAACACTGTGCTATTTACACGATATAGTATAACACATACTCATTGTTCGTACGCTGATGTGCGAGTAGACGAAATTCGCTCGTCGAGTCGACGGTAAATTGTCGTCGCTTTGGATTTGGGCGTGTTGGTTTCCACAAGACCGTTCGTGCGGACTGCGGACGACGGACATGATACGTACAGTAACATTGTTATTACCTCGTCACAATGATAGATAATGATACATTACGTTGACGAGGTAATATTATTATTGCGTAGAACTAGTGAACGACACGACGTCCTTATCAAAACCTATCGTCGACAGAATTTGTTCGCCGCCGCACTGCCGTGATATTACATTATTATAATTCAAATTCTGAGCGCGAACGTTTGACAGACATACAAAAAAGGTGACAGCCGTTTTTTTGTCTGTAAGTCAATACAATTGTACAAAGTACAGTGTACACCACACATTTTCATAAGAGTACCTTATCGACTGCGTATGTTGATATTTTACAATTATCACAAATTACAATTGACTACACAATGTCTACAATTGTCTCAAATTTAGATGCTTCTGGAATGTGCTTCAATCACACCGGACCAATTCTCAACCCAGTGGACGCCCACAGTTTTAAAACTTGTATTTATTTGCTTTAGTTTATTACGGACTATAATAGTAAATAAACGGCCCATATGACCAATTTCAAACTATTATAATTGATGACAATAAAAAAAGGTTTGATTCTTCACCATAACACTATATAGGTATTATACATTATCAGTCGTATAATCGTATAAACAATCAAGACCAAATGAAAGGTGCGATAATAAGTAATAACGAAACGTAATGTGCGCCTAAAGCCCTAAAAAGCATCGAATCGAAAAGGGGTACGATAATAACAGTAGTAAACCATTTAAGAATAGGATATGTTGTTATATATGAAAAAATTAAAAACCAGAAACGGAATTTAGTACGTTTAATGAACTATGAAGTTATTGAAGTATCTATTTTAGTAATTTACTAAACAAATCTTGTATAAATTCAATTAAAAACAACTCAAAATATTTCACCATTATTTTGTCATGGATTTCATTTTCAAACATATCAATACTAGTACTAAAAAGTACTAGAAGTACTACTAGCATTGGAAAATAAAAGAATGCAAAAAAATATATGGCACTTAAAGATTTAGAAGGGTTCACTAAAATGTTTTGTTTTTAAAAGAAGTGTCTCCCTCACTGCTGCACATCAAACATTAAATGATAATGTTCAATTAATGCCATGATGTACACTTAAAACAAAATAGTTACACAATTTTGAACATTTTCTTCAACACACAGTCATTAAAAAAAAATGTAGAAATTTAGTAAACTTTGGATTGAGTTGGTTTACAATAAAATGTTATCGTTTATTTCACTACACATATTTACAAAGTACAATGTTAAAAAAATTAAACAATTGCAACTAAAATGTGCGTAGGTTTTATATTAATTATTTCTTAAAAAAAATACAACAGCATAATGCTGCTTGAATACATTTAAAAACAAAAATCATTACATATATTAGGATGGAATAATATAAGGGTTAAAAATATAACGTTTAACAATAAGATGGTTAAAAATAATTAGCTAGTAGTAAAATTAGAAAAAAACAAATTAGAATAATGATTAAAGCAAAATTAGTACAAGTTAAAGACAACTTTAAAACAAAATTAAAAAGCATATTATGTTTAACAAATTTAAAAATAAATTGATATTTTTTAATTTTAGGATTTTTGACTTATACAATCTCATTGATTAAAATAGCTCATCTTCAAAATGATTAAAAAATTATAACAATTTAAATAAGTAGAGAATTACAGATATTTGGGATATTATAGGTATAACAAATATAAAACCATTTGTAGTTATTTTAATCCTACACTTATTTTATAGCTGAACTATAAATGATAATGATTACCTTTTTTCACAATAAAAACATACAATTACTTTGTTGAAAGAAGAATTACAATAAAAAATATATATTATACAATACTAAAAAAAAAAACCATTTCCTATATCCAAATTAAATCAATAGATTGTTATCAACCAAATTATTCTGTACATAATTGAAAATTCTTCAACCTCAAAAATCATAAGTTAAAAGAAGATGTTATAATAATAAATAATATATTTGAAATTTACATTTAACAGGTACATAACATGTAAAATTATAATTAATTTATTGTAATCAATAGTTTAGTGTGATCTATGCTTTGCTTTTGTATAGTTATATATATATATATTTATACATTTAATTGTATAAATTTATTTACTTTTATTAACAAAACATAGTGTAAATAATAATTCAAGTAATATTATAACTTATAAGTGTACATATTAAGATAATAGATCTAAAAAAAATTGCATATTGATGCAACTAATATACTTCATTTTCTATCCAGTTTTCCAATGAGTTCGTCGCAAAGGTTAGTTAGCTCAACGTTTTCCACATCTTTTCTATCTAAAGACTCTTGTAATGATCTTACTTTCACCTCCAAGCGTTTATTCATTATTCTCATTTTTGAAGTTTCTGCCTCAAATGATCTTTCCTTATCATTTATTTCTTCAGTGGCTCTAAAAAAAATAAAATAAATACAAATGATACAATTAGGTGAAAATGACAATAACTTCAATAATTTATACAATATTATTACTTATTCATTTGTTCAGTGGCGTGTATTTTTAACCTCATGTATTTATCTTCATATTTTTTAAGAGATTCTTCAAATTCTTTAATACAATTTTTATATTTAGTTTCATTTTCTTTCATGGCTTCTATTACTTGCTTTGAAGAATTATACTTTCTATAAAAATAAAAAAATACATAATTTTTATGTTAAATAAAATAAATTGTGTTTTTTTCAGAAACTATTTTATTAACACTAAATTTTAGCATATTTAAACTAATATTTATAAACTTATTAATTATTTTTTAAATGGTTTTTTATTAAAAACTATGCAAATGTATACGTTATACGTCTTAATGTCTTCAAACAACTCACTAATTAAAAGTCATACAATAAAATATAAAACTTAATTAAAAAATAATATTTAATTGTACATAAAATCTTCTAGAATTTATAGTCATAAAATAAACAATACATATCATCTTATTTTAATCATTTAAGGCTAGGATTTTAGAATTGTTATCACATGCACTTGTCACACATTATCATTAAATGTCAAGTACCTGCACCTGTATTAATTAAATTTAAAAATTAAAAATTATGTATCATTTTGGCGCACCAACAGTTTTAAATATTTTTATATGACCCTCAAATAAAAATGTTTGGAGATCCTTAGCCTAAGTAATCTAAAAAAATATTAGAATAACTTAAAAAAGCATGAAACATATTTTTTAGATAAAAATAATATTATAGAAATGTATTTTTATTTTTTTATAGTTAATAGTAAATCAATAAACATTAATTAGTACGTATGATGTGCAATATTGTATAGAAGTGGATACCTAACATATGATGGTTGGTTTTCTCTAAAAACGATAAACTTGATAAAATAAAGCTCCAAAAATAATTTTTAAGACATTACTTAAAAATCCCAGCCATAATATTAAACAATATTTTATTTATAATAGAAAGAAAATTAAAACTTATAATTTATAGAAAAACAAACATTTAAATTTAATGAAAAAGCAAAATAAATTATACATAATCACTATTATAACTTATGTTACAGAGCTACACTTTAAAAAACCCAAAAAATGACATTGTCATTGTATCAAATTTGTATTACTGTTATTATTTGGGTACCCCCGTATCCCAAATGAACATATTGTAGTTAAAAAGCAAATACATCTTACTCATGAACATCATTGAATGCCATTTCTGAATTTTGAAGGTGACGTTCCATTTTTGCTCTTTCTTCTTCGATATACGCAATACGCGCTTCGTATTCTTTATGTACGTCTTCTTTTTTAGAGACCATGTCGGAAATAGTTTTTTCATATTCCCCAATTACAGTACTATACATAAATATATTGATTAGTCAGATTAAATAAATATTATTAAAAACTTATCAAAAAAATATTACTAATTAGTATTTTAAAATTACATGTACCTCAATTGATCTTTGCTTTTAGTTACTGATATCAACGAATTGGTCAAATTTTTAATTTTTTCTTTGTCAGCAATACATTCAATTTTTAGGTTCTTAATTTCGTATTCCAACTTTTCTATTTTATCCTACACATAAATAAGTAATATTAATTATATTAGAAATAATGATAGGTGAAGCTATATGGAATTGTACAAAATATGTGATACTTAGAATTGTTGGCTAGCTTATAATTTTTTTATAATACATAATAATATAATACAATTATATTAATAGTATTAAGTAATTATAAAATATGAATCTTAACTTAAATTATTTATTTGAATTTAAGATAGATTTATATATAAAAAAAATATCATCATATATACTTGGTAAAATTTTTCTTTATCATTAGTTTTGGGACTGTTGGTGATTTTTTCATCTTTGGTAATAGATTGATTCATTTTGTTATCTGAAATCTAAAAATATATATGTATATGAGACTGACTAATAATTATTTATTTATTTATTTATCATAAGTCATAACAATAAAACAACTAAGAACAAAAATATTATTTATTTGAACAATGATTACGCACATTCAGAGATTTATTAGATCCACTAGTTTGCGGAGAACTAGTCAATACTGTTTTATCTGCAACTAGTAAATTTTCAATTGCTTCTTTCCTGAATAATAAAAATATAAAAAAATAATTAATTGATGTAAGTATTAAGTCATTTTTAATTAAAAATAAAATAGGTATTAATTGAAAAATTGAGTCTTTAGATTTATAACAATAGTCAATAATATATTTTAGTTTTGGTACATAATAGTAAGAATAGTTCATCATAATAGATATATTATGGAACGCATTAAAAATTCATAAATATCACTAAAAGAATGGAAACCTTTGTACACCCATAACTAATTTAAAATAATAGAATAATAATTAATACAACTTTAAAGACATGTTTACTTACCGAGAATTAGACTCCTCGTTTGATTTTTTCACAATAGGGTCAAATGCTACATATAAAGATTTTCTGGAAATAGTTAACCTTCTAATATCTTCTTCATTTAAGGATCTAACAGATTCAAGAGCTTCTAGATTATCGAAATTGAACCCAGCTGATGAATTGAAACCTATCATCAAAATAATAACTTACTAATTATAACAGGCATCACTAGAATATTATAAAATATTTATCTAATCACTATGATTTATTTATTTTTATAAAAATGGGTACATTAAATTTTGATTTCCATAAATCTTAACTAAATAGTTTAGATTGGTCAACTAAAATTACTTAATATAATAATAAAATCTAGTAGCTTATATTAACCAATTTACCTACTAATATTAAGTAAAAAAAGATATCTGTCATTAATATTTAAATATTACAAGTAATAGCATAGACAGACAATTAGTATTTAAATGTAAATATTTTAACTATATATCACAATAAAAATTAATTTTAATTTTAAAAATATTAAGTACAATTACCCTCAGCTATTACAGGCCCCGCTTCACTAGAATTTTTGATCTCACTTTCAAAAATATTTGACTAAAAAATAAAAATAATAATAATAATTAGTTTAATACATAATAATATGAAAATTTAAAAAATATTTACACATAAATATATGCAATAATTTATAAATAGATTTGGCATTTATTGTATTTGTTATTCTTATTAGACTATTAGAGGTTAAATAACAAATATAATAAACTGCAATGCTTGTTTTAATAGATTTTAATAACTCCTGTCAACTTAAAGATAGTTGAATTTAAAATAATATTCTATGTATTGCACTTTATGTATTATTACTAATCAATTATCATACCTGGAATTTTTTTTCTGATCCTAAACCATCCATTAGCAAAATATTTTGTGTTTGGGCTGAATCGTTAAAGTCTGGATTTAGTTGATGTGATAATTCTTCTGATGATTTATTTGAGAAAGAATGTAAGTTTAAATGATGTGAAGAATCTTCAAAATCGGAGCTAACTAAATCCAAATTTACTGAATTTAAATGTTCATGTATTGATTCTATATTACCACCCGAATCATTAATGTCTTCGTTGCATATAGTTGATGAAAAGTCTAGACTATCTAACTGTTGGTTTTCAACAGAATCTGCAACAAATGACCTGTAAATAGAACTGTCATTTGATGTTACAGGCCTACCGCTATCTGAATCAGCTGAATCTGGACGTTCTTTTAGATCAAAATCTTCTTCAAATACAGTACTATCAGGTCTGATCCTTGACACTTGTGGAGTAGCTAAAGCTAAACGTTCTAATTTGTTTGTGAGCTGAGACACATTGAAACCACCCAATGACACATCACCTAAATATTCTTCATGATTACTGAAAATATTGTCTGAACCATCTAAAATATTGTTTTTGTATAAATATTTGTTAGTTATGGGTAAAGTAATAAAAAATTATAATTTTAACCATTTTTTATGACTGTCTTGTCTTGAAATGAATTGTTTGACGACTCTGTTCCATTTGGAATATTAGGCTGTAATAAATGAATAAAATTACTATTTCATCACATATTTTTTTCTCTAACATAGTACAACTACAACACATAATATCACAAATTATTACATTTAATTACAATCTTAAGAAAGTTACTAAATGAAAGAAAACTATACTTTAAACAATAATTGAAATATAAGAACTATTATTATTCAAAATCATCCAGTTGTAGCTTTACAATGTTTTTTTTTTTTTATATTATTTGAATGTATAATAATACATTATATTATATATATTATACAACTTAAATACTAAAAGTAGTGTTCAATAGATACATTTTAAAACTTGGTTAAATGATATCTTACATAGTAAATTAAAAATCAATGTATTTTTTAATAGACTAATGACGTTTTCTGTAGGAAATTATGATTAAAAAAAAAAGGTGGATCCGCCTACACGAGCAAGTAGGACAGGTATGGAATATCTTTGCCACATCATTACTATATGCCTTCATAAGGTTATTTATATATATATTTATCTTATTAATAAAATGTAAGCTTAGAGGTGACATTATAATATATGACTTTGTAAACAACAAACTATATGGGAAACATTCATTATTTAGGTAGAAAGCACTATTTTTTTTTTTGAATACAGGCTTAAGTTTTAATAACAAATAGCCAAGTCTGACCCGACACCATTTCGAGTACAATGTAAACATAATATTAAATTAAAAGGTGCTACATAAACATATTTATTTTTTATAAGCTTTGCAATATTACAGCTGTAATATAATTTCTCCTTAACCTTACCTTTTGAGACCGGAGTTGATATAATCCTAGCCCTATTTGGCGTCGCAGCATTTAACAAAAACAACATATAATGGCAACAGATATTAAGTAAGCGAAATGAATAACATCAATTTACCTGATTTTCTTGGTCAAGCATCATATTATTCCTTGTAGTCGTGGAAGTCCGAAGTAGTGGATTTCTGAAATTGAAAATTATTATTCGCACAACGATATGCGAGAAAGAACCAATATCAACTACGAAATTCACAGTGTCACAAAACCAAATAACAGGACTAGCGCTAATCCCGAATCCGCAATATCAATATACCTATATCATATATTATTGTCACCGTGATGATAAAAAGTACAAACTGAAGAATGTTGTCGTAGTACGCAGTGTAGCAGAAGCCAGACACAGAACAACAGAAGCGATTACGTTTACGTTAAGTGAGTTAGTAGTGTTGTTGACTTGTAGACGATGAAAGTTGACCAAACGTTATCACCGAACGTATCAGTAAAACCGTGTAGAACCGTTAGGTAACATCGCGGTTTAAACCGTACGCACACCCAGGTTACATATTGCATTGTTCTGTGATATTATCATTCTGCACATGAAATGAATTAGTCCGGCCCTATGATTGGTGTATAATATATTTGGAGCGAAATTTTAAATGATTACGGACTTATTACTTGACATATTATTAATATGATACAAGCATAGACGATAGACCTAAGTTTATAAGTATATTATATATATACTGTATATAATAACTAGTTTATAGGTATATGGGTACAAGACGTACCTACTGGTAAATATGATAATATTGATAACACATAGATTGATAATTAATTATATTTCATAGTAAATAGTAATGTAAAATTATAACTTAAAATTCACATTAGCATATTATAATATAATAAAATTAAAATGAGTAGCATTATTTATATTATACCATTGATTATACTTTATCAACTATTTCGAGATTTGTATGAAAAATAATTCCATATCACGATACCAAATTATCAAGTCTTTATTTGAATGTTATTATTTATATTATTATTAATATTAATATTAATTAAATTAACATACCTATTAAGTTATGTAAAAATAAATGAATAAATTGAATTAACTGCCAACCAAAAAGACAATTATGGAAATACGTTTTATGATTCCTAGAATTTGTTTTAGACGTTCCATGATCAATTAAAGCTGGTCTACCCTACCTAGGTATAAGTTATAACATAATTTAATCAGATTTTGAAAACATAATATTATTAATATTATTGTTTTGTCTGTCATATACTATTATACACTAGAGTCTAGAAGTATTGATTAAATTATAACTTAATTACATTACTTTATAACGATAACAATATGACAATATGTGCACTTGCCCTACATCATCGAATTTTTTTTATTAGAAAAATGTGTCCATAGAAATATTGATCTGGGTGCAACACCGCTACAACTTGCGCTACCCGCCGACGACATGTCGCAAAAGTCAATGCAGTTAAGATCTGACAGCGCGCGTTCGACATAAGTACTCGTCGACCTCAGTACTATTATTTCATAGTATTCACTATTCGTTCATACCTATTATTGTAAACCTTGAAATTACATTTTTGTTATTAGATTATATTTTTGGAATTGCAATTTTACCTATTGTTCAGCTTCTGGCCACCCTACAGACAAAGTAATCAGGTGATTGGAGAGGCAAATTCGCCGCACTTAAAAAATAAAATGTATTTATATTTTATATATTATACTACAATTTGAGACGGCGGCAAATGTCCTGCTTATTGTAGTTTATTATTGGAGTATTTACTATCTCATATTACTGTGTATGTAGCATGTAGGTACAGTAATTACTAATTACTAATTAGGTACAGTGTAATCAAGGCCGTATCTGAGGGGGGGTCCGGACCCCCCAAAATTTTTAAAAGTAGAAATATTTAGTGGTGAATATAGTTTATTGACTAAAAATATTTAGTATTTATATTTAAAAAAAATGTTGAACCCCCTCTCACCGAATTTTTTTCAGTTACAGCCTTGAGTGTAAGTGTGTGGTAAAACACCTCGTTATATAAATCAATAAGATAACGATAAAAATGAAATAGGTAATCATATTTTATTTTAAAAATCATATTGCTTGCCTATTAGTTATTAGTTTATTACTTACCAAGTACCTAATAAACTAATTATATACTATAATACAACTAAACATTTTATTTGATTGCGATTTGTAATAATTTATAAATTTATATTTAAACTATTTGTAGATAAATGTCAATATATAAATATCTACAGCTTATAGGGGGATCTATCTCACATATCCCCCCTCCACGTAATTACGTTCCTGAACTTCACTGTACCTGTCAACACTCAACACTACGTAATATAATTAATTAATAGGTATTGTAATATTCATTCAAATTTTATACACAGAAATTATGTATAATTACAGTGAGCGTGCGGTGGAGCAATCCTGAACTCAATTATCATGTGTATGTATAGTGTTTGAATTAGCCTGATGATCAGGCTCTGATCAATAATTAAGCGTTATGTCAATGAATAAAATTGTATGCACATCTATAATACATATATACATATTAATTATTTAACTATATTGTATAAATATAGGATGCAGTATCATAACTCATAATTCGATGTAAAAATGGGGATTTGTTTCAATGTCGCCATACAATAGTATGGTAATAGACTAACGAATATTATTCACAAATAAATATAATAAGAATAATACAACAACCTTTGCGCTTATGGCTGAACAATAATAACAACAAAGACAATCAGTATAGTATAATATAATATTTAGATAATAATAATAATAATAATAAAATGTAGAAAAACGGTAATCACCAGTTTACATAAAACAAAGAGCGCGCAGTATCATTCGACATAGGTACACAGTAAAATATTAAAAATTTGTTGCCTAAAATAGTAAAATCTGTATAAAAACAAATAAATAAAAATTTCAACTGTGAATTATATTGCCTGATATACGCTACGTAATACTCGCCTTGTCGATTGTGTACCTACTCAGTACTTGCATGTCTGTATCCGGTCGCTGCTGATGTCGCATATCTAGGGACATATTTTACCCGGAAAAAGTTATTTCAATTCAACATTGGTGACATTTATTTTCTTTCAACTCGCCGTGTAAGATCTCCATCAGTGTTATATCACCATCATCACCTTTATCGATACTGCCTACCCCCTGAGCCTGTACCGCTAACCGTAGGTAATACCGCAGTCGTCAAAACGCGCGTTTTTAAAGACGCTGATCTGGACAAGCGTCTCCACGTGGACCGTCTAGAGCTGTGTTTGAAGAATAACGTGCGTGATTACTTGCAGGACGACAACGAGTATAGCTTTCTTTAGCGCAACCTTATACATTTCATGTTTCCGAGTCATCAAGTTAAGCGTCGTATATAATCAGCGTACAAATATTTAATTTATGATGGTTATATACTGTATAGCTAGTCAGTCAGCATTTGGATTTTGTACCGTTTTGTTTTTCCGAAAACCATTGATATAAACTATAAGTACTATATGAAATGCGTATAAGGTAAAAATTATAATAATTTATCCGAAAATACTTTAGATTTTAGATTTTATAAGTCGGTTTAATGATGTTTATATTTAATTTAAAAGTACGTTTGACGTTTTATACGATTTAACCTTTTAAGAAATAAAGTCAACTTTTTATAAAACTATAAATATTTTAAATTATTATTATAATTGTACTCCAATATATGAAAACATATATGTTATAACAATAATATTTTTTTTTATATAGTTTATTCATTGATTATATAAATACTACTGGAAAATATAGTGTAAAAGATACATATACCGCAAACGTAAGCATTTTCTATATTTGTACTTCGCTATAAATTTACAATTTTTCCACGATTATAAAAATTCTCCTACAAGACTACATATTAAACATATAATAATAATACGTATAATGTATTATGTATACACGAAGTTTTTTCAAAACAGTGGTTTTTGGTAGCCTTAGGTATTAATATATGGATTTCCGTGATTTTATTGATATAAAAAGATATAGGCAACGGTCCCTTACTATAATGTATGATACTATGATAGCACATTAAGGGAAGCTTCCTGTACGATATACACACTTAAAAAGATATACCTACAATTAGTTTTTTACGGCAAAATCGTCAAAAAATGACGGAGGCAAAAAAAATACTGATTATTTAGTGTTTTTACATGTAAACTGTTTCGGCAACACATCTAAAATTCTAACAATGCGTGTAAAATTTCAGTCCAAAAATAAATCCTTCACAGCGAAAACTTACATACGAGTTTATTTTTAAAATTTGTTTTTAGTGGACTTAGTGTAAAACAATCAGATTTTCGTTATTTTATTGATATTTAAGAATGTCCGACTTTAGATGAAAAACAGCAAAAAGTGACGAAGGCGGCCAATGTAATAAAAATATCGTGTTATTTTAAACGTAAACTGTTTTGGCAACACTACTGACAATTTGTGTAAAGTTTCAAAAACAAATCCCTTAACCCGAAAACGCGCATTCGAGTTTTTTTTCAAAATAATGGTTTTTAGTGGATGACTTAGATATTATATATCTGGATTTTAGTGATATTTTTTATTTAAAAACATAATAGGCCGACGATCCTTTGTTGCGTGCGTAATGCGTATGATGTTTGTTTGTTTGTCTTTATTATCCAATTGCTTATGTTTATATTTTTGTCTCGGAAATAAATAATGACCATTGATTTTTTCTTACATAGTTACATTCAAAACATATATGTATAGACAATAGACTTGACTTGCGCAAATTTTATTCACAGATGCAACACGTAAATCTTCTGCTGCACCTTTACATGCGCGCCTTTGATACGTACCTACTTATATAGAATATCATATGAATATTAATGATCAATAAATTAGCAATAATAATTATTATTATCATCATATACACGTAGATATATGTGCCCTGACAATGACTAAATAATTATCGAAGTAATAACGGCATCGGCTGTGCAGGTGGTGTCAATCTCAATCAAACGCAGATTGACTTTTGTACAATCTATCGGCAATAAATCGTCACGTAACAGTTCAACCGACGGTGTTACACAGTTTGATAACGACTGTGAGACATATACATGTGTACTAAGGTCTAAAGTAACTGCAGTAACTCACGATGTAACGGCCGTCGAAGACGCCGGACGACAACGATAAACGATCACTTGCAGCGCTTGCGACCACGAGTAAGCGAGAAAAGCGGCAGCACACACTTCGATATTGATTTATTGCAATAATAGAACATGAGCTATTTTGATTAGTCATAATCGAGTAGTTTCTGGATGATACATCAACATTTTTACATTAAACTCAACATGCATAATTTTTAATGTAAAATTGTCTACAATAAAATATGTATATTAATAATTACATATTATATGTAATTTTTAACTGAATATTGATGTTTTTTTAATTATGTGTTAATTTACTCTATTCTAAATTTACAAATAGTTTTTTTTATTGAGCTCTTCTTAGCTCAAAATAAACTATGTGGTTTCGATGAGCTCATGTTTTGTATAATCGTTGTATTACTGCATAGTATACCTACAATATTATAGACACAATACATGCGCGCTAAAGTAAAAACTACTTGTCCCACGTGTATCACGTCGTTTTTTCGTGACGAACTCATGGTCCGAAACAAAACGGTTGATCGCATTATCGCAATCGGATACGCACTTACAATTTATATATGGCGACAGACGTTGATCATTATAGCACCCGATCCGTGGTGCGAAATATGATATTTTGCTATTCCGAAAATTTCATCTGCGCACGTATTACATAATATATAATATAATACGTGTGTCACGACGTCATGTTGTCGATCTTAATCAATTTCGTCGTTCAATTGTTTTTGCAAATCCGCAACAGCTCCTTAATAATTATTTTGATAAATAAATAAAATATATAATAAATATTTGCGCGTACAGTCCCGGATCCAAAATATATTTACAGGAGGGGAGTGAATACCACGTGCGTATCGTATTTTATCGGCTGCCAAAAACAGACATCCTAGAATTTACATATGTGGTAGAATCTATGCCCTATGGGAGGGGGGGCTATAACCCCTTGGCCCCTCTAGGCCCTCCCTTGGATAAGCGCCTGTGTGAATAACGCAGTGACTCAGTACTAATCAATAATGTCTGTTCTTCATTTATGTTTACAAATACTCACTTTATTAAAACTTAAAAGTATGTATAGCAAATATGTAAGTACCATAAATTTGCCATCACAACATGTAAATATTGTTTAGTAATCACCGCCAATACATATTATAGTAATATAGTTTAACCTAATACATTTTATTGAATATAATTTATTAATATTATTGTTTAAGTAAAAATAAACAATAATACGTTGTGTGATACAGGTAAAGGTAAAAGTCACCAAATGATGTCCCGTTCCATCGGACAAAAATTTATTTATGAATTATTATTTTTGATGGTAAATAAAATAAGGTTTTCATACGGTATTTGCACTTGATTTTACCTTTTTAAATTAAATTAAATATACCATGTACATTACTTTTTTCTGGTTCTAAAAATGTCTCAAATAGGTATATACTTAAACAAGTTGTCTGGATTCTTTTTTATCGTTATTCAAAATAAATGTGAAACCAACGAAGATTGTTGATTTTGTATACTCTTATATTTAAACAAATATTTACATTTTTGTCTTAATACAATACCCATCTTGTACAACTTTATAATGTTTTATGCAAAAAAGACAAAGTGAAGCTATTTAGCTTATAGTTATTTAACTATGACCCGCCTATAGGCATCATTTTAAACTTGCTCTGAGAGTCGACCAAAATAAATCACAATATTCATCCCATCTTCTAAAACATAACTAAAAAAATCGAAAAATAATAATATTATCAATACCAAAAGTTTTCTATAAATCATGGATACATTTTTAAATGGTTATTTTGCTTACAGAATTATTATTGTAATCAGTGCTTGAATTGGGGGTGGACGTGGGGGGACGGAGTCCGCCTTTTTTTTATTTTTTTTTAGCATACCCCTTCTATTTATTTTAAACGGAACGCTGGAAACACAACATTTTGCTGTAGTGAATTTGTAAACCATCAGCTTTTTCTGATGCAAAATATACCTATAACCTATAACCTATAGCCATAATATTTGTATATTTGTATCGACTATGAAAAAAAAATAGGTTAATAATTTTATAGGATTTTTTAGGAAATCTATAAAAAAAATATATCCATAAATATGGGTTTATAACAATAAACTTAACTAAATGAACGTGGATTTATGTATTACTAAAAAAGATCTTGTATAATAGACAAACCTAATCTCAATATAACCTAATTATTATACGTTAAAATTTTACAAACGTTACCAAAAAAAAAAATTACGTTTTTGTAATGTGTACAATGTTTCGAACAGATTCGTATGTCATTCAATGACATCACAGCCACCGAATAATCGGAATCAAATCGCACACGTTGTCAGATCATTATAGCAGCACACGAGACGGGCAGCTCAAACGAGAGCGATACACCCGTAACGCGGAACTCTGACGAGTCACTGGAACTGTGCTATATGCTCGCTAGATCCGACGTACGCGCGACTTGTCATTTCTGTGGAACGTAACTCGCCGTGGCTCTGCGCATAATGTGACGTCAATGACAATAACGCACAGGGAAACGGGGTTTTACGAATATACATTCTGTTTGGGAAACATACTTGAATACTTACTAATAACGTATTCCTACGAATGACTGTTTATCGCATAACATGGAAACAAAAAAAATAAAATATGCATTAACGAAAATATTTAATACGGACGTAACGATCAGTGCTCGTGCAAACGCAACAAACCAACCACTCACGCACTGCCCAAACGGTGTCAGACTTATACTATATGCAACGGAACAAGACCAAGGTCGAATTTTGTTTGTGCATACCTGCAGAGCTTGAGCTAAGGAAATTTTAGAGCTGCGAATAAGTATGAATATAGATATAAATAAAATCACTATTTCATAATACGAATACAAGCAATGTAATGTGCACGCAACATAATATGTTAAATATGAAAAAATATAGATACCAGATGCCTTCCCTCATCACGCAAGTCTGCCCGGGGTGGATCTTGCTACGACGGAGGACAGACAGTGAATGTCAATGCTGATCGTTTCACCGGGCCTTTTATACCCGTTGTTCTGTGACAGATAACAAGAAACCGTAGAAACCCCAATAGTGCAATCGCCGATAAACGCACATTTTAAATAAAAGTTATTATAAAAATAAAATAATTATAATAAAAATAAAAATAGTAATATTAATAATAATAATAAGATTAGGGATAAGAATAATAAAAATGATAATAATAAAAAGGAAAAGAAGAATCTAGAACCTTATCCGTGCCTCTCCCCACACCAAACGAAAAAGACCCCTCTCGGACAAAAAATTGAAAGTTAAAATATTAAACAATTATTTATTATGTACAAGTTTGTATCGCACAATACTGTATTCATGTACATGGGTGTAGTTGGTGTATGTATGTAATAATACATGATAATTTTTTTTCTAGGCATATTGATGAGTTATTATAATAACATGTTATATATCTTCATAAATCGTAATTTAAATTATAATTTTATTGGATGATGTGTAATAAATAAGTGTTTCTTTATTTTGAAATATTTTTGTATAATAAAATTTAATGATTTTTTAGGATGATGGGTAAATGAAGGTGATGTGGGAGGCTTTGTTCCGTACAGTAATGTGATATTAGATATTGTGTGGAACGCTCATTCATCCAACATCCACTGATTCCCCCTTCTAGTTTTTTTCCAAATCAAGTACTGATTGTAATAGTTGATATACGAGAATCTATCTAAAATTTGTTATTTATATGTATAGGTTGTATGCACAACTGTTTCCATCGGTTAGGTTGCCAAACATACCGATCGTGTACCATAGGTATTTTCTTATTTTATATATTTTTAATAATATATAATAATATTGTATGTACAAAATTTAAATTCAACACATTATGTATTTATAATATGTGCTAAAATCGTCTAGTGTTTATAACCGTACGTAGAGGTGAAATATGGCTGGGAAATATATGCATAAAGTATGTATAAATAGGGGGGATAAAAAATATAGCAATACAAATTGTGCCGCAACATAATAAAACGATTTTTTCCTCCTTACTCGAAATTATTTCGGCGGAGGGATGGGAGCGGTTGAACCCCTCTGTATACGTGTTAGGTGCTACACCAATGTCTGTTACAATAAAACGAGTAATAATCATTATTTTTGTAAATTACATAATACATAATTATAAACTTTTAAACTAACTTAAATACCTAATAGGAACGCTTGAATGGATTTACGATGTTATCAGTGCATCGGGACATTAATTTGAACCCTGATGCGAACTGGATATTTTGGAAAAAAAAACAAGAAAGAAAATTGACTTGATATTATAATTAATGAAAAACATATTTAATTTAATTGTTTACTTTATTGTCTTTGAAAACAATCAAAAACAATTATTATACCATTTACCTCATTTAATTTATAATAATAAATTAATATAATATTGTGATCTATGAGATTTGATGGTCAAGTGGGGTGTGGAGGGAGGGTGCATAACCCCACTAGGATGATAGTATAAACTTATATCCCAATTCCACCCCAGAAACAGTTCCAAATTACGCCACTGGGAGTCTCCCTTCTTTTTAAATTTTTTTTAGCAAACCTTTTTTATTTATCTGAAACGGAACGCTGAGAACGCAACATTTATTAAAGTAAATTTGTAAATCATCAGTTTTTCTGATGCAAAATAAACCTATTTTGTATAGCTTATAGCCATGTACCTATTTGTACATGTGTATCGATTATAAAAAAAAAATGATTGTAAAATTTCTCACCGTAAAATATAACGATAAGAAAATAGTATGCCCTTTGACCATATAAGCTAAGTTTATTTTTTACTTAGTTTATATGGTCGAAGATTATGCTCATAAAAGTATAAACATATATTATCTGTGATTATTTCATAAATAATAGACATTAAATTGAATGGATTATATCTTTATAAATCGTAATATAAATTATAATTGGATGATATAATAAATAAATAAGTGTTTCTTTATTTTAAAATAATAAAATATGTTTATATAATAAATTTAGTGATTTTTTGGGGTTATGGGTGGTTGAAGGAGGGTGTGCGGGGCTTTTCCCCCACGGTAACATAACAGTAAATTTTGTATAGAACGCTCGTTCCATCCAACATACATTGAGTCCCCCCGTCTAGTTTTTTTCCAAATCAAGCACTAGCTGTTTGTATTGTGTTATTTGGGTAGCCGTGCGTGTCGTCGATGTATCTAGAAAACCTCTTAAAAGACTTAAAACCTTATAAATATCAATTGCAATTTAAATTTATTGCTATACACATATTGGTATATTTCGATATAAACTATATTATAAAGTAGGCGCATTATAATATAATATACGAGTATATTACACACTAAATAATGTTAATATTTATATTTAAATCAAAGGCCTATGTTTTTGTATGATCATTGATCGTTGTATGGTGATTTAATTGTAAACAATAATACACATTATATAATATATATTAATATTTGTATAATATAACTGCTGTTTAATTGGATATTTAAATAGATTAAAAACCTTAAAATATGCACTTGAAATCTCGAAAAATGCTTTAAAACCCCTTTTTAAATACCTTAAAATTGCAAAAAAGTAAGTATAAAAAAAACTAGGATAGTGTATTAAAGAATAATAATTTAAAAAGTATAAAAATTCAAAAACGTTATTTATTTTAAATTAAAAAATTAAAAAAGACATAGAATAAAAAAATTTAATTTGACGTGCTCACAGAACATGTAAATATTTTAATTTATAAGCCTACATAAAACAAAAATTAATAAAATGCATGTAAAAATAATCGATGGATATTGTTAAAAACATCAAAAATATTAATAAAAAATATACCCAAAAATAAAAAAGAAGATTTCAAAAATGCGGAATACGTTTCAAAATTGAATTTATTATTATCTAATGACTAATTCTAACTTTGTGTTAAGGAAACTATATTTTATAGTATGGTAAAATTAATGCATTTTTCTATAAAAATGCACACCATTAATTATTATAATAATTGAATGTGGATTAATACTCATAAAATGTTCTTTATCTGTTTCTTTAATTTTTTTGTTTATTGTTAAATAAATATTGCCACAATAAAGTCAACGGGATCTACCATATAATATAATTATGAATTTAAATAGTTTAGAGTTGAATAATATTAATAATTTAAAAATTATAAATTTATAATATTTTATTGTATTTATTTTAACCGTAGAAATATAATATATACCTAAGTGAGTTGTATAGATATACTTGTACCTTATGATATTAAGGTTACATTGACAATCTCCAGTTACGGAGCATTAGTCATTAAGCCCGTGAAGTAGGTATACAAAAAATAAATATTATTCAGGTACTTGGAAAATTTAATTTTAGTATATTTTAATGTATAGTACTTACAAATAAGTACTATATATTTTTATGATATTTATGTAAATAACTTAAGGGTAATATGTGTACAATTATTAACACTCAGTAATCAGTATTGCTTAAATCACCATACTAAAATTCTGTGTTTTTTCTAAAATTTTTCGTTGGACAATAATTTAAATATTAAACAGATGTTATATTATTTAGTTACGTTTTAATAGCATTTTACATTTCAACATAGGTTATAGATTCTTAATAAACATTCAACATGATCTTAGATTTTGACTAACGGCGTGTCGGCGTATATTCCAATACACGGAGTAACTCTTTATCATCGTTTTAGGTCAAAATACGAGAAGTTGGCCGTAACTACTTTATTCATCCAATAAACAATAAATATAAAATAATATCTCTAATATGTTCTTAAGTCACATTATATTAACTTTTTTTAACAATTATATTGTTTTAATAACATTTTTTCACTAACTCAAAATTAATTAATATTTTGAAAATAATGCATTAGTTAATAATTTTTATTGTTTTTAATTAATTAATTTTTTAATATAAAGAACTTTAAAAATTGGCACACGAATATCTCTGATTTGGCCTAGTGTAGTAAAAAGATGGGAAATCCCTGCTCTAAGGTATTATATTATTATAAATTTATTTATTAATAT
The DNA here is from genome assembly GCA_020882235.1 of Schizaphis graminum. Classification (NCBI taxonomy): domain Eukaryota; kingdom Metazoa; phylum Arthropoda; class Insecta; order Hemiptera; family Aphididae; genus Schizaphis; species Schizaphis graminum. Next base: position 84,544,569 of record CM037032.1, on the reverse strand, counting down.
GGTAATTATAATATATTCATCTGACAAATGACAATGACTTATACCTTTAAAGTAATACATACATGTATATAAAATAGGACATTTAGGTTAATATCTATTATATGTCCTAATGTCCTATATTATAAATTAATGCATCAATATACGTTGCGTTACACTGCCGCACTGGCGAAGTATTGCTGCAGTGAACTAATTTACAAACACAAAGATTTACCTTTATATTTTAGTATTTTTTCAAGGTTACAGCAGTCCAACGTATCTATATATTTTAGGTCGTGATCATATTTTTGATAAGAAGAACATTGTATTAAATTTTTAAGCTTTTAAAAAATTTAAAATGTCTATTATTTAATATCTAAAAAAAAGCTAAAATGTTTTAGTATGTCTGTGTATACAGTATAATTTTTTTTTAAACTGCTACCCATGTCCTATTGCGTTTTTAATGTTTATTAAATACCACTATTTTTAATAAAAATTAAAAAAGATAAAATAGGTATTCTACCAAAAACCTTTCTCAACGTTGAAGATTAAAGTATTTTCTTTTTCAAAAAGTATCATAAAACAAAAAAAAAGCGGGTAAGTGAGTATCGCTCTGCTGTACATTAGGGGGTGGGATGGACCTCGGACTAGGGAAGGTTAAATTTGAATGCAATGATAGGTATCATTGTATACGAAAAACGATTCTGAACGGAGATGATTTGTCTGTCTAGGATATATAATACTTAAATATTGTAATATATTCTACTTTGAAACTAATTCAAACATTTAAGTAAAAGTTTCAATATCTTACGTTTAGTAATTTTTTAAAAATAACAAAAATCGAAAATTATTTATTAGTAAAAAGTTATTTTATACGTGTATTTTTAATTTCAAATTAAAATTAAAACTTTAAACACTCGTAAAATTTTTTAAATTGAACAATCCTCAAACTTTTTTATAATTATTCTAAGCTTAACTTATGGACAGTATAGTATTAAATTTTCAATTCTTAGCTTTTGATAGAAAAATATTTATAAATTTTTAACTACCAAATAGTGAAAAATATTCATGATTTTGACGAATTTTTGTCAATATTTGAACTTCAAATGCTAATAAAAAAAAATTGTGCCTATGTATTTTTGTAATTTTTGAATGAGAGTTAGAACAAGTTATGTGGACCCTTTAATTAAATTTTCAAGTAATTTGTCCCAGCTAAATTTTTTTTATCAAAATTTATAAAAAAAAAATTAAAAAAAATTGAAAATTTCAATTGTCTATAAATAGCTCAAAAAAAGTCAAAATGTTTTGAAAATCAAATCACGTAAAGAAAATGGCAATCTATATAACTGGTAAAATTTTCAAGTATTTACGACTTATACTGTTTGAATAACAACAAATATCAAAAATCGTTTGAGGCTAAACCGTTATTTAACGCGGTATTGTAAAAATTTAAATTTCAAACACTCATAAAATTTTTTTGTCTGAATCCGGTTGAGTTTTTTTTACAGATAATTGAAGAAAAATGTATGGAGAACCTTGTATCAAATTTTCAAAACTTAGTTATAAAAGAAAAAAATTTTACGAATTTTCAACCACAAAATTACTTGCCAATTTTCGCAATTTTGACATATTTCGTATAAATTCGAACTTTAAGCACTTATAAAAAAAAATTGTGACTAACGATTTCGGATTTTTTTTATCACTTTAAGAACAACATATAAGAAACCTTGTATTACATTTTCAAGATTTTCTGGCCGGCCAAAAATTTTTTATCGTTATTTTAAAAAAAAATACTAAAAAAAATTAAAAATTTCAATTGTCTATAAATAGCACAAAAAAAGTCTAAATTCTTTGAAAATTTAACTGTGTATGGAGAAAGCTAATATAAACATTTGGTGAAAATTTCAAGTATTTACATCGATTAGTTTTTGAGTTATAGCAAAATAAAAAATTCGATTTGGTCGAAAACTGATTTTGCGTAAAAAATCCCGTTTTTCCCTCATTTTTTTAGGGTTTTTCCCGACTCATTTAAAAAATATTGAAAATTTTTAACTTTTGACCCCCCAAAGTACCAACTAGATTCGATTTCCTTTTCAAAGAGGGACTGAAGTCCAAAATCGAAGCATTTTTACTGCTCCAAATGTTGTCGTCAGACACAAAACTAAAAAAATAAAAAAATAAAAAAAAAAAAAAAACACACATCATTGTAAAATCAATACATTCTTCACTCCGTTCAGAATCTAAAATTACACATTATAAAACTAAAAATACTCCATTCCTAGCTCCACTAAGTACGTACTTACCTAAAACTGTGTAGCAACCAAAACAATTGATCTAACTATGAAATTACCGTGATTTATTTTACAAGAAGTCAAGAACCTAATGCAACTAAATACATACCGTGAAAGTCATTATTTTTTATTCATACTTAGTTCTTTTACGATAAAGATACATATTACAGTGTAATAAAATTCTTTTTATAATGTCAATCAAAGACAGAATTCTGAAAAAAACTTTAAAGTTGTTAGGTATTTAATTTACATATTACACATAAAAACGAGTTTTTAAGAGTTCAATGAAACACTTAAAATAAATACCTTATAGAAAACTATTATTAATACATTCTTTAATCGGGAATATCGTATAGTGTTAATACTCTTAATTAAGACTTAAGACTCTTCAGTCTATATTCTATATACATGTAAATCATAAAATTGCTGAGAATTGATAAATTGTAGAGAAATTATTCCATAATTATAGATATATTACAGTTAATCATTTGAATTACCCATTATGTATACATTCAATTATTTAATCCTAAAAAAGGTTGGCCATTTAAATGAAGCGATATAAAATGTTGCACCCACTAAACTAATTTTCTATAAAGGTCTCCTTGACCCAAATCACAATATAGGTAACGCAGGTTTCCTATATGTACTATTACCACTGATCATTGTTTAACATGTTTTAAATTATTAAATTTATCTCGTATTATTATATAAATTAGTAAAATGTGTAATGGTTTTGTCGTTTTTTGGTAAGTACCAGTTACTGGTTAGACGGTACACAATAGTATTGATAAATCGTGCGAAGAAACTATTTTGGTAAATGTTTTCGTTATAATATTGTACAGCTGAGTATTATTGTTACTATTATTATGTTACGAGTATATACGCATCAGGTGAAGGTCGTCGCATTTCAGTAGGCATGTCTTTTACTTAAACGACCAATCAACTATAAGTATACATTATATGATTCATACACCTCTTCAAAGAGACTTTGACATGAATTCATCATTGAAATAGTGTTTTTAAGTGTACAGAAATACAGAATATTATTGCGAAGCACAAGTGTATAATAATATTATTATTAGTGTATCCGTCTACAACTGAATGAAAGTGGGGATGGAGGTCAATACGTTTAAGCACTTGTGTTTCGAAAACATGATGTCAAAGTATTGAAAGACTAAATGATCGTCGTGGAATGGATTTTAAACATTTTCATAGATCATATATATACACGTTTATACTCATATACCTTTATAGAATGAGATATTTTAATTTAACGACGTGATATATTACTTTTTCACCCCGACCCCCTAAATATTCATCAGTTAGTCATAACTCATAAGAATAGTAGATAATATCCTAAAAATATATTAAATTTATATAACTGTTTTATCACGATTTTTAGAGATATATATTACATTAATTGATTTGAGTTAAAATAATAATTCATGACTTCTATGTTATCTATGCACATGGCCCGCTAATTAACAATAATAGTCATTCACACATAAAAAAACTATAGTTATATAATTATATAATTAATAATATGCAATTAGCTTAAAATTTAATTCTATTAAATAGTATGTATTATACAGAAAGTATATCATAGTGTTTATAATCATGCTTGACATGCTTGTCTATATCTACTATACTGAAAGCTATAACTCACTTACTTAACCGGCTTCAGCTTAAAGTTTAACACATTAAAGATACACAATACTTAATAAAAAAAAAAAGGAAATTCAGATTTTACTTATGGAATATCCGAATATAGACTAAGTATCTTTAATTATTAAAAAACACGAAAAAAACTGCAATTTAAATTTTTTATTTTAAGTACAATTAACAAAAAAATATGATACATTTTAATGATTGTAAACCTCTAATAAAGAAATAATTTTCAAATTGATATTTCAAAAATATAAATAAAAATTTCAAGATTGGTTTAAGACTTCTATAGACCTAAGATCCAGAAAATTCTGTGATGCTGATTTACAATGTTCACGGATTTCTGGCCTTCTGGGACAGCAGTTCCCAAAGATATCGATGAATACTATTAGATTATGCAATATCTAAGATAATTTAAATTTAAATTAACTTTTATAAGTATCTAAAAATGGGTTGTTTAAAAAATCAGAAATATATTTTTAATTGATATCAATTTTTTGTCTATATATTTTAAGTTATACAATATACTGCATGGACTATACTCATATTAGAAAAGTAAAAATGTGTGGATATATATATTAAATCGCGCCAATATATCTTTATTATTTTTAAATGATTATAATAAGAGCTTATGAAGAACCTTGTATCTTGTATTAAATTTTTAATAAAAATTTTCTTATAAACATTTATAGGGAAAAAAATAATAAAAAAATTGAAAACGTGTATTTATTGTTCAAAAGAACTAAAAGGAGAAAAAATATTTAAAAATTTATACTACGTACAGGAAATTATAGCATATAAACATTTCTTACACTAAGTTTTATAAAAGACTCCTTATACGTTGTTCATTTATAATCAATCAAAAATATTTAAAATACATAATAATCATAATATTTTTGAATGAAATGTTTTTAAAACATACCATTTCACTCTTAATAGTACTATGGATATAAAGCTAGTATGTATTATGATATTATAATATGTGGATGTGTAAATAAAAAAGTAGGAAAAATAATTATATGACAATATATTACTTAACGTCTATTAAAAAGGTATATTAGAGTTATATAGACGCAGTAAAATATTAAAAAATGTAAAAAACAATGTTCTTATTTTTTTTATTATTATTTATTTACCAAATTACCTGTCTAGTTTATAAAACAAATAGGTAGGCTTTACATGTAAGATATCATACGATAAGAGTTGTTTTTTCATTTTGCTTTACAGAAGAAAAAATAAAGTTTATTTTCTCTTTTCCAAACATAGGTTTTAAATAGGCTAATAATAATAATAATAATAATAATAATATTAAAAACAAAATTAAAATTAAAATAAAAACAAACAAACAAAATGCAATATTACACTAGTATCGACATTAAAAAAGAAAAAAAAACAAACAACATCAAATATATATTATAATTATTATGTTTATCTTTCAAAACTTAATCAGCATGTTTAATCAATTAATTTAATACCCTAGCTAATAATATGTAATGATCATTTACTTGAAACGTATCAAAAATCAAAATATTACACTATAGTAGTAGGTGTAAAGTGAATGTCTATAGATTTTGTACAAATACTGACTGAACGTTTTTTTATTTACAAAATAAAATATTGTATTAATTAAAATATCAATTTATGTACAAAATATAAATAATTTCCTAGTGTATTGTGTTTTAAGTCATGTAGGCTATAATATGCGTATATATTATATAGAAAAATTACGACAATCATAAAAAAAATGTAATAAAAAATTATAATAATAAAAATATACATATATATATAATATTATATATATGTATATATATATATATATATATGCAGTGAATATCATATAATATCAAGTCAAATTTAAAGCAAAATATTTTGAAAAATTCACGTTTATCTAGAAAAAAAGTAAAACAATTGAGCTCATTTGATGTTCAAATAGTTATCACAATTATGTTATAATTTTTCAATCAAATATTTATATTAATGATTTTCTTTTAGAAAACCGTAGTTAAAAAAAAAATTATGAAACGTATAAAATTGTCTTTTATATGTCATGAATTACATAGAATTCCATAAGAAAAAAATATATTTACATGCGGTTATTATTAAATGTTTCAAAATGTTTTACAGTCATTTGGGTATTTTAAATAAAAATCATCGTTACATAGTTAAAAAAAAATTATATCGATTTATTAAATCGCGGTATCAAAATACAAGAAAAAATTGATTATAAACTATAATAAATTACACCGATGAAATATATTAATAAGGGTGTGTGAACTTTAAACGACTTGAATAATACATAGCAGGCCTAAGAGACGAGCTATTGCGTGTTTCTAACTTTATTTTTTTTAACTTTTAATACAAAATCATTCATCGCGTGTAATTTACTAATTAAAACTAAAAAAATCCAAAGATTTTAATTCCAAATTATCACTTTTATTATATTATAAATGTTCGGAAAAAATCAAACAGAACCGAAAAAAATATTACATTATATTAGTCGATTAAAATTTAATTTTAAACAACCATTGATTAAAGAATTATTCAATTTATGTCCTATGTAAAAATGTTAAAATAAAAATCGTACAATAGTATTCATCATATAAAATTGAAAAAATGATTATTTTTATATATAGATATAATAAAACAAGTCTTATGATTCAGTTATTTAATTATTTTTTTCATTTACTACTTTTATTGCTTCGATAGATCATTTTTAAAAAAACATTATTTTTATAGCCTACATTTCTATCAAACATATTACATTATATGATTTTTATTTAAAAGACAGATTCTGTTATACAATATTATTTAAAAAAAAAAAACAAAAACAAGCGCAAAGGCACCGATTTTCACGGATAAAACAGTCAGTGTTTACATAATATAATATTATTATTATTATTATATATATATTATAGTATTATAAATAATTTTTCTTATACACAAATAATAAACATTTAAACATTTTACAAAATCTAGTTTTCAAGTACAACGTTAGTAATGTTGGAACACAATTCATAACGATCAAGAATATAATAAAGGTTACAAATTAACAAAAAAAAAAAAAAAAAGGTTAAACAAGATAATAATACCTATCCCCAATATCGTATTTACTCCTATATATAAAAAAAAACACATTGGACATAATTTACAATATTTTTCTTACCAGTTACTAAAGGAACATGTTTGCAACATATATATATATTATATGTGTGTGTGTACCTATTTTCAACATTAATTTTTTCGAGCCTAATATTCGTTTTATGTTTTAAAATTATGCACCTTAGCCTACGTAGTTTATAATCCGTAAGTATATATTTTATTATTTATAATAATTTCTTTTTTTTCTTTAGTTTAGGAGTCGTTTTTATTTTATTTCAATAAATTGGTAACTTTAACGTTTGACTACCTATTCAGCTACAGTTTTTAATCTAAACTTGTAGTTTAGTGTATAGTGAATCTACCTAAGCGATTAGATATATTTATCTATAATTGTGAATATTAAATAGATTATCTATTTGAGGTAAATATATCATATTATATTGTTTTGTATTTATAGGTAACCTAGAAATTGCTCGAGGAATAGTGGGGCATTTGAAAACAATCCAACCGATACGGTTGGGATGAAAGCGTACTAGGATTTTATTTAGAAAAAAACCTAAGTGTTAAATTTAAATAGATACCAACCATCCGTCGAGACGGTGTCGAGAAATGCATATACATTATATATATTATGTATATATTATTATAGACAGATATCTAACAAAATTTAATTATTTAATTTAACTTAAATTGTATATATTACTATAATATTTTAATATTTTAAAATTAATTTTTCGTTTATACGAAAAATGTATAAAAATATAGTTTTCAAGTTTTATTTTTTTTACTTATTTTTTTTTTATGAAAATATAAAAGTAGTATAATGCAAAATTGTTATTTATATACTGGCAGTGTGTTGATTAAAAAAATTAAGTATTCACTTATTTTTTAAAAAATAATATAGATACAAAAGTAATATATATTTATACATATTACGCGATGAATGAAAATTATATAAGTCAAACTATATTTTTACTATATAATAATTATAAAATACGTTAATAAGAAATCACAAAGTTGTCAGAAATACCAAAATAATTTATAGCCATTTTGAATATATTATGTATGTGAGAGAGTTTGTATGTGTATGTGTGTTTGAGAGAGTGTGTGTGTGTGTGTGTGTGTGTCAGTATTCAATACGAATACAATGACGGTGCCCATTACGTTTTGCCTAACGCCACTCGATCAAAATTAGGAGAAGAGTATACTGTAAAGAAACACTCGAAAATAGAGAGAATGAGAGAGTGATAAATGGGGGGGAGGGTTGGAAAAATAGAGAAACAAAGAGATAGAAGATAATATAATTCAGCAATCAGCCTACATCATTTAAACAAAACGTACCTATGCTAACGTATTTAATATATATATTATATATATTATACATGATTTAGGTACTGTACGCATGAGTTTATTCACTCAAAATACAATATAACATTACAACTACAATTAAGTCTAATTAATACAAAGGTAACCCATACGCGTATACCTATATCATCGTCATCATATATTATTATTATTATTATAATCTCTTTCGGCAAACTTTTCTCATATTGTAATAATTATACTATCTTAAAATAATATATATATATATACGTAGTTTATACAGACGTGGGGCAAATTTTCACAGACAATATATTATTATACTAACATTATGTTAACATTATAGATACTTTTATATAGCTGGATTCAACGATTAAATAACTCCCAAATCGTAAAGGAAAAACTCAAGAGTCACAAAATGAAACGTATTAGTAATACATAAAAAACAAGAAAAACTTAAAAAATATATATTCCTAGTATAAGAATCTCCTCTCGGTCACATAATAATATAACAATCAACAATGCACAATTTACCTACAAAACGAATACATACTAACTATATTACGGTAGCGTTCACACGCGCATGCGTGCGAGGTAGACAAAATCTAGACGTTTCAAATTTCTTCTTCATTTTCACTTTCATATATTACATATAGTTATTATTTTGGTAACTGGTTCTATTCTATTATAATAATGATGATCAGTAGCTATCCTCTGTGTATAATGTATGCACTAACTTCTGATCGTGGAGTTCAAGAGGAAAGGCACATAAAACATTTTTGACTCTAATAAGAGCGAAGCGGCTGACTGAATCTGTAAGGGGGAAAAATTTAACATACATTTATTTAATATCATGATTACATTTTAATTGCACCTAACAGAATTTCTATTATTTAGAGGTAAAAAAAGTACACGCAGACCATGTTCTAAGGATTTTACACTACTGTCCAAAAAAGGATGTTGATAACCGTTCATTTGAAGATAGTTTTAAAATCAGTGATGAAAATGTTAAAATAAACAATAGAAGTTAAATATTATTTTGATATTATTATGAGACGAGTATACGAGAATATTTTGAAATTTAAAAAAATGTATGCAATGTTGTTAAGTATTTAAATATTTAAGTTTTTATTTTCTGGTGATTCATTTTCAAATTTTACTTTAACGTACAATTTACATGTTAATGTGTTATTTTTAATTATAAAAATGTAATTTTATAGAATCAATGATTATATTTTAAATATGGATTACGAATGAATATTTCAAATAAATCATGTTAGGTACTAAAGCGTATTAGATTACTTGTTTAAAAAAGTATGTATATTATTGTATATAATAATATTCGTTGTTCCTGCGCACACTACCAACTATGGCAGAAATAATCCGTTAGACCGCATGATGCGGCTGGCCAATGAGAGCACCGCGCGTTCATCAAAACTGATACATTTATTATTATATATTTTTATATTTGTTTTATTATCATTATTATACTTATTATTCTGTAATTATTATCTTATATAAATTTAATTGTGTCATTGTATTAATTATTTAAATTATATATTATTGTATTATGTTAAACTGTTGTATAGGGCCCAGCCCGTTAACAAATAAATAAATAAATAAATATATAGATATTATATATCATATATAATTACATAAATACATTTTTTTATATTTTTAAATGATTTGAGTTTTATTTATAAACATTTTAAAAGTGTTCTCTATAACACTGAATAAACGATTATTTTATTCTAATCACTCATAGTCTAATTCCAACTATACTTTAGATATATTTCCTTAGAATAAGGCCTGAAATGTACTTAAATATGAATTAGATTTAAAGACACAGTCGTTATATTGAAGTAGTAAATACTAAATAATTTACCTCTGGCAGTCGATGAAGGAGATCTTGCAACCTATTGGGTTGCATGGGAAAAGTGTGTTCGACATAAGTCTTTAAACAAGACGTATATCTCTCTTGGATGGTTTCCAGCTCACTAGTGGTATTGCCGTTATCTGTAGAAGGAAAAACAACAACGATTATTAATATTTGGATTGCTTTAATATTCTGGATTGCCTAGACTGACGATGGTATAATATACTTACTCTGTGTTAACATGATTATGACTTTCAGGCACACGTACTCTTCCATTCGAAGCTTTACCCTCCTGAACATGAGTGTGACGTGTGTGATCTTCTCCACCATAACACCAACATCTTGTCGGAGCTGGTCCATCGTTATGGGTTTGCCCATCATCGAGGACAGGCAGTTTTGTAATATGCACAGATTGTGAGACACCTGCGGAAAGTCCGGGTTAAGGGTTTAATATAAAATAGGTAACAGCGTGCGTAATTTTATATAGATTGCTGCTATCGTGTGGTCTAATGTTCTTACCTCTTGGTGGAATTCGGAATCCTCGTTCCGGTCACCATTCATGTTGGTGGAGTTCCAAATCTTCTGGGGCCCGTGTATTGCTTGATACGCCGAAGTGGTTAACACTAATAGCTCATGCCACTTGTGTGTCAGAAGTCTCGTATGAACCTGTAAAACGAAATCCGTAAGTCATTGTAATAAAAATATATTAAGACGGTTCGCCGTGTATAACAAAAAAAAAAAAATATATTGATTGAAGTTTAATTATTTTACTTATATTATTTGAAATTAATATTATATTTACTAAATAAATAAAAAAAGACTATGAAAAAACTAAATATGATGTGAAATTAATCATACTTCACAATGAAAAATGCATCATCATTGTATATTATGATACGTTTGGTTTAGCTTTAATTTTTTTAATTATAAAATAAAGTTAAAATTATTTTTATATTATAATGAGTATATTTATTGAAATTTTTATATTTTTTCCTATATACATAACCCATAAAAATTTTAACCATAGAATTTCCAAACACTGTTATACACGGCAGCTTAAAGTAATTACTGAACTCACTTCGACTGGCAATTCGAGGTAAAACGGAAGACGCTTGGTCCATTGCACCAGTTTGTAAACGATTGAGTCACCGATCTGCATCAGTTTGGCTGACAAATCGGAATTGTGTTCGAGCAAGTCCTCCATGTTCTATAAACGATACACAATACAATACATACAATAATTCACAGTAAAATAACAATACTATATTACTAATAAGTAATAACTAATAAGTAATATTAATGACCGATTCGTTAGTTTTCGATGTGTATAATATATACTATAGAACTATACAGTATAATACATTTGAGTGAATGAATCAGAATGTTAATGGTTATTGGTTAATGTATTCAGTTGTATATATTATCTAATTTATCTAATGAGCTCAAATTGTAAATATTCTTTTATTATAAGAAAAAAAATAACTTTTTCAGAATAATTATTTAATAAAGTCAAATAGTAAGATATTCAAACGAATAGTAATAACATCAAATATTATAATTTATAGGTATATAATATATATAAAATATAAAAGTGATTAGGAAGAAAATTATTTATAATTTTACTTTAATTTATCATGATTATATTTTATGTAGTTACAAATCAGTTTAAGCAATTAATAAACATATATTATTAATAAATATACGTTACTATTTTGAAACTAAATATTAAAATTGCTTATCTATTCTAAATGTGCCTACAGATACGGTCAACTTTTTTTTTCTAACGACAGCGATGGATAATATTTTAATATAATATCGTGTATTTACCCGCAGAGTGGCAATATCTTGAAACTCGTCGCAATCCACGAGGTTCTTGATCATGTTCACCGTAGCTTCGATCGAAAACGTACGGTCTCTTGACGAACTCACGGCGTTGTCTAGTCGTTGTCTGAGATAAACGACCTGTAGGTAGGAAACAATGAAAGCACATGAATATTATTAGGTATAAAATTATGTAAATTTGACACTTTCACCGTAATATTTAAAATATGTTAGTACCTCGCTGGGGTTCGTCAGTGCAGTCTTTAATATGGTTCCGTTGACCAGAGTCGACATGGATGAGGAGTTGTTATCCTGGTTTTCTGTTTTCATCGTAGTCATGGTACTGGCCGTGGTGCATGTGACGGACTTCTCCATTTTGACTTGTCCGTTCTTCGGTGGCCTCTTCTTCTTATACTTTACCTAAAACGTACGTGATTTATTAATATGTTATTCATCAATTATAAGTATATAATATATAAACGATATAGTGATGTTAAATTTCTTATATCTCCATTTGAGAAGGAATAAAAATGTCTAAATATAAATTTTTTATCAACCTGAATAATAAACAATACAAATTAATGTGTATAACATTATACAATATGTAATTACCTTGTATAAGTTGTAAACAGCGCCAGAATTTCGTCCACCGGGCATTCTATCTTCTCGAACGGCTAAAAACACGTTAAAATAAAATATTACTTTTTTAAAATTATTTTTGCGTTATAATTTTTAAAGTAATCTTTATTTTACAAATATTATATATAGTAAAATAATGCTCTCGACATGATTCGCTTACCCTGCAACACCATTCCTTGACCGATGCATTTCTTAAACCGGCAATATTGACACCTGTTTCTTTGAGCTTTTGTTATTTCACAAGTGCCTTCGGCTATACATGTGTATATCCTCCGGTTTTGGACGGTACGTTTAAAGAACCCCTTGCATCTGTTTGGAAATAAGAAAAACGTTAATGTTTGACAGATATGAAAAAAAAAAGTAGTAATAAATAAGATAGATGTTGTGCTGTGATTTTATTTTTATTATGTTAGTGTTAACGACTCCTGTGTCGGATGAATGGAAATATACGCGTAATGCCTGTATTATACTATAACCTTGTAGTAAAAAAAGTCGTCGTCCTTGAGTGAGACGAGGCGTACCGTTAAGAGTTGTACAGTTACGGCAACGACGATACGTACGTATACGTTTAATATATATGCATCACACCGTGGATAAATTTGCGACATTGCGCTGTGCCGTATATTTTTCTCGTAGGTTAGTAAAAACTACGCACTTTAACCCACCCAATTCTGGAGCGACGCAATTTTGACTTAAAAATCTTAGAAATGTATGTATGACGATAAACATAGTTACACGACATGTATATAGTGTTTACGTTAGTAAACTTGAACGACGTGACGTCATTGAAAAGGAGACGCGTAAAGGGAAAAACGTGAATGTCATCCTTTCATATTTATTACCGTACATTTTGGTGGAGAAATGTTACCCACAAAATTTACTAAAACTTTTACATTTTTAACATATATATATATTTTTTAAATTTAATGGGGGTGTAGATAATTTAGGTTATATTTTTATTAATCGAAATAGCATCATGAAGACGTTATGTACGTATAATATTATATCATCATGGCCTCTCTGATCTAGACCAAACCTTATAAATTATAACTGCAAAAATCTGTCGATAAACTATATTTATTAGAAATTTAGTATTATTGTGGTTTTGACCCTCATACAATATTTTAACTTAAATGTTCAACATTTTGAACATAGGTCATGTTGTAAATAATATTATTTGCTGGGAAATCGGAAAAATACAAAATGGCTATTTAGTTTAAGGCTATAATACGTACCCTTCACAAGTGATGATGCCGTAATGAAGACCCGTGGCTCGGTCGTCACAGATCATGCACACCATGGGTTGTTCCTGTTCATCGGCTTCCTCCATCTGGTGGTAAGCGTTGACAGGTGCGGATTTGTTGTCGCCGTTGGAACCGGCCATCGGCCATTCGGGTCCCGTATTGGCCGTCAGGTTGAGCGCGTGCATCTGATGCGTGGCGGCCACCGGGAGTTGGGACAGGTCGCCGGCCCACAGCCGTTCCATATTGAGCGGCACGTGAAAGCTCTGCTGTCCACCGCCGGTGACGTTTCCGCCACCGGCATTTCCACCACTGGCTACAGATGTCTGCTGCAGCTGACCACCAATGGGCCTGAGACCGGGCATGTGGCTGATGACGGACGCCACATCGTGACCAGCGGCCACGCCGAGGTTTAACAGCAGATGAGCGGCCGACTCCTCGCTGACCGCCGAGGGTGACGGCGACGGGGACGACGCGGACGACGTGTTGGACGACCACGTGGCCGCGGATGACCAGTACGGCGTGCTGACCGTCGAAGGTACGGAACCGCAGCCAGTGCTGGCTGGTGACGTAGACTGTTCCACGGTACAGGGTGGACTGGACCAGATCATCGTCCGCACTCCACCTGCGAAACACAATAATCTTCGTATTACAACACTGTTGGTGGGATGACGAGAACATGCTAAATGTAAACGGCACTAAATTCCGCCAAAAAAATCGTCTATACTCGTCCGAATCATTAAATTTTATATCATAAAGTCAATATTATGCGTCTTAACGACTTACCCGCTTCGCCCATAATGACGGTGGGTGCTGACCGGGTGGTCCGCGGGGGTATGGCGGCGGGCGGTTTCATGTCGGTGTTGCCGGTGGCAGCCGCACCCGTGGTCGCGAAACCCGCACCGCCAATAAGCTCCGGCCGGACGCCGTTGATGCGACACACGGACAGCACCGATGCAGCGGCCGCGGTGGCCACGGACGCGTTGCCGGGCGCCGTGGACGCGGGCGACGTCTGCGTGCCCGTGTTCCAAAACGCCGATGACACGGACGTGACGACGGATTGCCGGCGCTGCTGGTACTGCTGTGTCACCGACATGGAGTCGGTGGCGGAGGATGGCGTGTAACACCGGAGCGGCGGCGGATTCGTTTGGGAGGTCACAGTCGTCCAAGTCAAGGGTGGCGATAGTGACGACGACGACGACGACGACGACGACAACGACTGTGCCGGCGGCGGCGTTGTTGCCGACTTGACGACGCAACTCAACGGGCTGGTCATCACCACCGACTCGCGCCTTTGCTGCTGCTGCTCGTGTTGCGCTGCCGCCGTCGCCGCCGCCAACGCCGCTGTGACCACCGCCGAAGGTGATGGCGACGGCGACGGTGGTTCCGTCTTGTTATCGGCCACCGTCCCATTTTCGTATCCCGTCCCGATCATGTCTTTCGGCTGCGGATCGTCTAACATCTCCTCTTTGACCTTGACGCCTTCTCCCACGTCATTCGGGTCTTGCCCGCTGTCCGTGGTCATGCTGCCGCATTCCGGAGACGACGCCATTCTATATACACACATAAGCATACCGATCAAAACGATTGAACATAATATAAATAATATATTTTATTTTATGTGCAATTATTACGTTCGAAAATGATAATATTGATTACATTCGCGGGCGTTAAAACAAAATGTTTTTATTTAATCGATAAGAGTATTATTGGTGATTTAGAACACTATAAAGGTAAGTAAACGGCCTAAGCCTGTACCTCTTTCCGTATCGGACGATTGAATCTTAAACGTAATTGTGCAACACGCACCTTGCAAAACAGAAAAAGAAAAATAATAAAATATAAGAAGCTTAAAAAATGTTTAAGATCGTAACCGAATTGCTATATAGAAAAAGAAATTTTCGTGCAGGATTAATTTTTTGTCAATTGTACCGATAAAACTAGCAATGTGATAAATAAACATGTAAAAAAATTTAAATTTTTTATGTAGTTAACTCTTATAAGTTATTTCAAGTAAGCTTATGAAAAGATTTAAATATGTTTTCGAAATGTAACCGAATGTATACGATGAATAAAAACTACGTCATACTTTCAATGAAACGTATTAGTCAATGACTACAAATTAATAAAATGTGCGTGCGTGTGTGGTAACGCTCCGCTATCTCTTTTATGATACAAACACTATTACTAGGATAATTGTAAATATTAAGCTCCTTAAAAGTGATCGGAATCCACTAAATATATTAGTGTATTATTGCGCGTCTTCGGTCACGGATACTCTTGCAAACATCGTGTATAAACAGAGAGATTTTGCAATAATATATTATATATTATAGTAATAAAAACAGAATTAAGCGGGAGGCTATCGTAGTTGCGGTCGCGTGATTTTGTCGGAAAACGAGATGTTTAACGCCGGTTGCAAAATCACTCGTAAATCACTATATGCAACCTCAGTGATCAGTGGCCCCCATACCCTCCCCGACATGTCACGGAAAATCGTACCTATCCATCGATATGATAAGTCCGGGGGACGGTACCGATCTGTCCATTCGGCTTGACGGGGATGCCGGGCCAGCGACGTCTGGTGATGAAGTACTCGTGTCCGCTATGCTCTCACCTGTTCAAACATAAATATAAATACAAATCGTTAAAAACTGTGCATATAATAAATAAGAAGTATACAGGGATTTATTTGTATGCAATGTATATAAGTAATAGCGATATTGTTGTCCATATATAGTTTCGCGTATATAGGCCATAGAAAGAAATGTATAAGTATAGGTACTGCACAAGTGCAGTTCGGGACAGATAAGATAAACGAAGCCGTTTCAACTACTCTTATATATTATTAGGTCACGCACTCGGGGGGCCGTATACGCAGCGCATTACAATATAGTAACGATAATAACAGCTAGTAATGTGTATATACGAACCACCGAATGATGAGACTTATAAACGCCAGAATACACTGATAATAATATGATAGTTACCTATATTATATATTTATATCCTATATGCACATGTAAATCAGGAGAATGACAGGTATAAGTGACCAACGAGTGTGAAATCGTTAGAAAAAAATCGAAATCATTTGGTTTCGATTTTGGAAATTAGTGTATAGTTATATATATATATATATATATATTATATATAATATTGTTATTATTGTCATCAATGATCATTGGTAAATTATTATACGATATATAGGTCGTCCAATTCTCGGGGAAAAAAATTCTCGTGAGGGAACCTATATATGTCATATATATTATACACAATAGTACTGATACATGAAAAGAAATAAAAACGACATCATTACGGATTTAGGTCAGGTCAGTTCCCATGAGTCGTACCGGTGCTGCCACGTGGGCGAAAACCCCGTGTGCTGCACAAAAAAACCACCGTGACTAACCCATGACTGGGGGTTGCGCTGCAGATAGGTTCCCATGACCTTAGGCACAATGAAGACCGGCCAGTGCCCAGCTATTTTGGATGGGTTGAACATATTTATTACCGAGTATTGTAGTATTTTATAGTAATACGCATTATTGCGGCTACCATTTACTATACATAAGTTGTTTTCCCCAATAATAAGTATTAAGTGACTCGTAAAGAATCATCATAATACGGATGGGTTCGGATGGTTCTGTGTCAAAACAACAAACATGTCGTATTTGGGATGTCGATTTGTCTCGGTCACTGGGTTAAGTATTTCGTCCCTATGGTATGCATTTAGGGGTCAACTGCGATTAATAAGTAAATATAATATAAAGACGTCGTGTCGTCATGGTTCGTCAACTAGGAAATTATCAAAAACTGGTACTCGTTGTCATACACAAATATATTGATATAATATACAATATATATAGACAACGATATATACGATAAGTATTAAATTTTGAATATTTCAGATTTTATTAAAAACGATATTTCTAAATACGTTTATATATGTTTTATTATTATGTGACTAGTTTGACCTTAAACATTTTAAGTTATTTACATATTGAAATTTTATGTTTTTTTAAAATTTTGTATTACATATTGTATTATTAACCATAATTTAAATAAAACAAGTTAAAACTTTCACAGTGACTATAGCAATACTTAAATTGTTAATTAATATTATCTAACGTAAAATAAATCGATGAATTATTATAACAACTAAATTAGTAAAGTTCATAATTTATTATTGTTTCATCTATAACTCATATAGTAACTTAAATTAAAAAAAGTCTAAATAGTTAATGTTATATATGATTCAAAATGAACACAAAAACCCGTAGGGTAGGTATTTGAAGAAATTCTCAATAAAAAAAATTATGATCTTAATAGAGTAAAAATAATAAGTAAATAAATAAATCATAAATATTATGTGAATCATATTTTAAAATTAGCAAAAAAAACATTAACTATCATTTCTGTTCTACGAAAAACAATAGTTAAATAGATTAGTAAAAGACCTTAAATTATAATTAATAATAATTTAAGTATTTTAATAAAACTATGAAAATAGGTAGTTAAAATTTTTAAATATAATAAATATTATCACGCACTAAAAGTTACAATTTATGACTAAGGGGTAGGGATGTAGACTAATATTCCACCCTAAACCCTTTTTAAAGATGTGTATGCAAATATAAAATAATAATAATCTTTTTTTTTATATATAGCTAACATACTAATAAATAGTGATACTAAATAATACAAAAAGCTTAAGAAAAAAATATAAACTAAATAGTAAGAGAGTTGTAAGCAGCTATTAATGTAAATAAGATTAAATTTGTATCTGTTATCATTAACAGTTATCATGATAGAGCAAATCATACCTAAAATTTATTTTATATTAATCTTATTTAATTTGTAAAATTGTATTATCAATTCATAGCTAGCTTAATAGTTTAATTGTTACAAAATAACCATGATATAGATACTTATACTTATTTAAAATTATCAAAGTAAAAAGTGACAGATCATTAACATAAAAAGAGGTAAATATAATTACTATAAATATCAATAAAATATCTTACCGTCACTGCTGCACCTTGAATCTATTTTGCGCCTCTTCAGTTTCAGGTCTTGAAACAGACTCATGGTACTCAGGTCACACGGGGTACTTGTTAGGGTCATAATTCCTGTTCAACAAACAATATATCGTTACGATTAGAATTTAACGAATAAGACAAAACGGTTATTTGTTATATAATAATAATAATATCTGTTGAAAATTTTTTTGCGAACCGCACGTTGTACTTTTGTTCACATAAACACGTGAAAACATAAAAAAAAAAACTGTATCAACAATCAACGTATAAGTGATATACCTATAGGTATCATGTAAACATTTACCTCGCTTAATGTAAAAAATATTATTCGTCGATATGCGCGCGTGCAGGTCCAGTTATTTAAAACGTGACGCGACGCAGTATAAAAAAATCTGCCCCATAACACACGATAACGGTTGCTGCAATAGTCGCATCGTCGCAAAAGGTAAAAAAAAATTCAATCATATCACGTCGATGAGAATGCGGCGGCGGCGGCGGCAGCGTCGTACATGGGAGAAAATCCTATCTATCGTTTTGTATTGAATACGACCGACACCGTGTGGCGCGTTCGGTCATCGAGCGAATACTGTCACTTTCTCTTCAATCTTTTGTCGCGCACGAGCTACACGAGCACGCCCCGTAGTGCACAACACCCGCGTCACGCGGCATCTATCTCACAGCGACCGCGAACACGGGGTAACGCCCAGCCACCGCGACTGCGTTTAACGCCGAGAACGGTTTTTGAAAGATATTTTCCGTCAACAAAACCGGTAAATAAACGTCGTGATTGACGCGAAACGAATACGATCGAGGGATTATTTATTTTTTTTTTCGCCACAAAGTTTTCGGACTTTTGCGGCGTTTCACGGCGGCGGCGGCGGCCACGACGATAGCGGGACCCACGTATAATCGATGACGATCGGTTCGGGAATGATCGAGCGGCTGTTGGCGGCGGCGGCGGAGAAAAGCGAGAAAGACAAAATAGAAAAAAATATATATACATATACTAAACGAGTGTACACACGCGACGGAGGCTTGTGCAATCTCTGTCTGTTTAATGCAAAACGAACGGTTTTTTTTCTGGTGGGACTTTCGGCCGCCAATGGTAGCTGAGGCCACTGCCGGCGAACGACGACGACGGTCTGAGAGCGCGCGCGCGCGTATGTGTGTGTGTCAGCGCTTGTTTGTGTATCGCGTGAAGGTTATAAGTGGGGCCTCCGTTGCGGCCGGTGTAAACGAAGAGGGAAGAGGTCGGTAACCTGCTCCGCGGTAAGTAGGTCAGCGCCGTGCGAGTTCGCCCACCCGTTCGGCGGCGGCAACGCTACCGTCGCCGCCGCCGTATATTTAAACATCGTCAAAACACACGCACTGTGCTATACTCGGTTATACGCCTTTTATACACCACCTCATCTTCCCCCGGGACAACAAAACATCATCCCCCGCACGGTGCGTATTCGCCCCCCCCCCCCCAGCCGTCGCCGCCGCCGGGCTACAGCGTTGACGGCGCGAAAGTGTGCACAAACACGGGCGCACGCGCACACCCGCGGACACTGATGTCGGTCGTCTGTCCCAAAGTCACCCCAAATCGCAGTGGGTAAGGGAATTTACGATAGTCTCGAAACGGGTGCGTTCCCCGAAGGGATCGCAAGTTTTATGACAATATTTTGTTTTATCATGCTAATATTTACCTATACTAGGTACTACACTACTATATTATTATTATTAGCTGATGATGCGATATGGTTTGTTGTCTGTCGTTATTTAATATTTATTATTATCGAATTATTAATTCTTTGATTGCATATTATAGTATATGACTCACGACAATAAATAATATGATGGTAATAAAATCGTGCGGACGATTTTTGGTGGCCGTGTTTTTATTTCTTCGATTTTTCGTTTCTTTGCGTAACGATTTTACTGCAGAAGCGAAGAGCAGATGGACTGTTGGGATATTATTATTATTATTGTCTTTCGCCAAACCGGATTGCCAGACCGAACGAATTTCGTTCGGTTTTTATTTTGTTTATGTAACACTCATCTCACTCGTAGTCGTTGCAGGTTACATCTTTCACAGGTAAACGTGTAGCCATGTAGGAACCTATCCCATTTATAGGAATAACGCATAATATTCATCGTTGACGTAATAAAATCATAGTATCATAATATCCACAATCCGTATTATCTTGTTTACGAATAAATTTATCCTCTAACAGTCTCGATTAAAATAGATATTATTTAAATACAAATAGAGTTCTATTTTATATGCGTATAATTTAATTTGGACCTCTGAAGTAAATAAATAAAAAATGTATACAAAACGAATATAAAATCCGGGATCTATGGACTACTTATAATAAATAATAATTATTCCGATCTATAGATAGTTGTGGCTCTATGGAGTGCCATGGTGAGAATAAAATGGAAAAATATGATATGTTTGAATGTCCCACTATGAACGACGCGTGATAGATATTTCGGCTTTTGTCTGTACTCTGTATGCCCATACGTGTGTGTGTGTGTGTGTGTGTGTGTATGTGTGTGTGTGTGTGTTTGTGTAAATATGCGTATTACCGTAGACAACAAAGGATCTGTTAGTTTTGGCTGAAAAATAGTTTCTATATTGTTGGCGTTCGGAAATTTCTTTTCGTGACAGCCGACGCGAAAAAAGGAAAGGGCTTTAAAATATATACGATCATAGGTATATTATATTGGTACACGCGCCGCGGCGATACATTCGATCTTATAATAATGATTGTACACGACAGAGCCAACGTTTTATTTCTAGGCATTCTTTACGCGCCGGACCGTATCGAGTCTTGGAGGTTTTGTTTTGTCCGAACGTCCTTCTATCGAATTACGTATATTTTACAGTTTACGTACAGTTAGGTACGGCGTATATCGCGAGTTGCGAGTTTATTATATAGATTATCGTAGTACATAGCTATTATAGCTACTAAGTCAAGTTACCATCGTCGTTTGCATTTCCCTTGTCTTAGGAAAACACACCTATAGGAAAAATAAAGATAACACCATCGTAATGCTGATAATCGACGATGTTGCATCGCGTACACCTAACTCGTACATCGTAATAATATCGTTCCTATTATAATCATGTTGTTATAGAAGTGTTGTCGGATCATTAGCCGCGACGCAACGCATAAAACACAATAACCGATATATTATAATATGTAGGTCGAATTTGTTTTTCAAACGTTATATCTAACATATGACGTCATTTCGAATCCCGGATTCGACTATACACGATTATTATTATCATCGTTGAATAAAACCTTACCACATCGTATACTATTCGTGTGTGGCGTGTACCTTTGTATTTATATACATATTTATATGTACATACTATATGTTCGAATGTGTAAAGATGCAACTGGTATCGAAATTTTAGGGATATGAGGGAGCTGGGCAAGGGCTGATTTTGATTTTTTACCGTTTTGTCGATTATAAGGTATTATTTATAATTGTTTCCATTGAAAAGAGTTTGATACGAATATTATTATATGACATTTGAATCATTTGATTGATCATGATTTATTACATGCTAATTATTTGGCTATTGTATACATAATAATAATATTATAACACTGATTACTACAGGGTGATTATTTCTACAAAAAACACTCATTATCTCAAAAAAAAAACAAATATTTTTAAAAATAATTTTTTTCTTAGAAAATACCGTTTTTGAAATATTGGATGTTTAATATTAAAAATATAATCGTCTTGCTCATAGTTTGAATACCTGAATTTGTATATATAAAATATGGTCTCTATACAGCGTTAGTTAAGCAGGGGGGATATCCAGATATATATCCACCTTCTCTAAAAAATATTTATTTTAAATATTATCACTTATATCTTATCTTATATATTTTTTTATTTAAATTGTAAATAATAGAAGCTTTTTTTATATACATTAATATAGGTAGGTTAGGTATCTACAATAATCGTTCGGTTGGTACGTAACTACAAAACGCGACGGTAATATTTGTCGTTCTTTCACAACTCGAACTGAGCAGTTCTTTTTCGTTTATTTGTTTGACGTTTGTTTTTTATTCTCTCTCTATCTTTCTCTTCATCAATCAAGTTCACGTCCACGAATATAGTTACTGATATTATTATTATTTTATCCCGTGCCTATTACAAGTAATGTCAGCGACGGTATCAAATGTAAAAATGCGACACAAGCCAAGAGCCGATCGTACGAAAATAGAATGGTTCTTGGAAGATAATTCTACTGTGCACGGCGGCAGACATGGGACTTCTTTCAGCCAACAATTGTGACATACATTCACCGCGGTTTTAACACAATATATACCCCCGACAATAATTGACATTTTAATATACTCCACTACAATATATTATATTATACTCATGGCTCATGCAATATAATATATACTTTATATAATAAAATGTTTCTGATGACTGTTTACCGCAGTACGGTCCGGATGTAATTTTAACATCCGGCTTACGCATCTATCATAATATACATTATAACTGTATCCACAAGACAGTTTTCAAAAAAAAATTTAGGTACGTCAAACTCGAGTCATAGGTTATCGTTTGAAAACGTTTGACAATCACGCCGTTCAATTTGAAAATCAACAATATTGTTGCATCAAGGTCTACTAAAACGGAATAACAAAAAAAAAAAAACAATTTTTTTTAACCGCTTTTCTGACACATTTGTAGAACATCAACAATACTCGATATCGATTGTTATAATTATGTTTAGTAAAAAATAATCATCAAATCGTCATCATTGTTGTCACAAAAGATGACCCAAGTTTAGTGTTGAAATTCGCATACGTAGCGATATACTCAATATATATATATATGTATATATTATTATTGTAAACCGTTTTATATTTTTGGCTTGGCGTCGGCGAATATCCCATATGTATGATATACGACACACCGCACAAACTATATGACTGTCGTCATACCATAAGTATAAGTTCAGAGTTCTATGATTATTAGTTATTACCTATGCTAGATTGCAGTAAATAGTAAAAACGTGTCGTATATTATGTGAAACGTAATACGGATTACGAATACTATTCCAGAATTATGAACGGGTTAACATTTGATGTGTTGTTCCGGCGATTACAGAGGGCTTTATAATTACATTATTTTTTCGGCACCTTTATTTTATTATTAGATAAACAAATTATATTATTAAGCAACGTTCTCCGCGTTACGTTCAACGTTATAGTCCGGTTTGAGCGATAAGAGGAAAATAAAATAGAATAACCAGCTGCCTATATCATTGGAAACGAGTTCAAGGCAAAACGGGCGGCAAAAACCTCGCACCCGTTGTCGGCCGGCCAACGACCCGGCGACCGAGATCTCGGTTAGTGCAAAGGTCGTTTCATGAGATATTTTCGTCCCCACTCCCATTCAAAACCATTTAGTAATGTAATAATCAATGGTCATAATTAGTTTGGCCGTCATCTTCCAAACGATTTGTACTTGTGTAAGATTCCCATTATATATTATATTGTATATATTTGTATATAGTGTATACTGTATACTATACTATACACACACACACCTTAATGTATTCATCATATTAATATTATCATCATCATCATTATTATTATTAATAACTGTGTACAGGATTTTTATCAAACAATTCCCTGTTGCGATTATAATATAATATAAACTGTATGTACGTAGGTATTTAATTTCTCGAAGAAATTCGCTGACAATATTCTTAAAAAACACATTTTGCAACATTTACAATTTTGCGTACATCGGTTGTACATAAATAACTTATAAGCTATAGCTACACATATACATATAATATACGTAGTAATCATGTACAAATATATATTTGGTAAGTATAATAACCCCATTTGAGGAGATTAAAAAATACATTTCTGTTGTGTTTTACAAGACAGTTGAAAGTATATTTTAAATTTTGTTAATTCGTTCGTTTATAAAAATTCTTAAGCGACAACGTCGTCATAATATATTCTCAACACACATGTAGGTATACATTATATTTATAATAATAGTATACGTTTCAAGACAGTTAACGAAAACAATAATAAGCGGATAACAAGGA
The DNA here is from genome assembly GCA_020882235.1 of Schizaphis graminum. NCBI lineage: Eukaryota > Metazoa > Arthropoda > Insecta > Hemiptera > Aphididae > Schizaphis > Schizaphis graminum. The sequence goes on along the minus strand of CM037032.1, from coordinate 84,519,511 downwards.
GTAACACTTTATATTTATTATTAGTACATAAATATAAAATATATAATATGATGGTATAGTACTTGTTTTTAAGTGTATTTTGTAAATTAAAACTTAAAAAGTTATGAACATATTTAATTGTTGTTCACTCAAAATAATATAATTAGATTTATTTACCTTTTTTTTTAAATGCACTTACATTAGTTTTTTATATTTTTTATAATATATAATAATTAAATATTTAATTATATTTTAACAATTAATTTGTTAATAAATACATGTTTTTGATTTTACTTTATTTATGATTTGTTAGGTAAATCTTATTTAAAAATAATAGTTTTGTTTTTGTGTACACTTATATACACATTTGAAACGTCTTATAAGTTATAGTGTCATACTATGTCATTTAATTCATATTTTTGTTTAATAAAATAACATACGTTTTATTAAGACAAGATAAAATTTGTCATGATTTATAGTTTATACGGCGTTTCAATTTAAAAAATGACTTCATTTTTATTCTAATAACTAATAAGTTAATATTTGTTTTATTAAAAATGTACAATAAGTATGATGAAATATTAAAAAAAAATTATATTAAAACAGTTTTTACACTTGGTGCAGATTGCAAATACATAATATACTTTAGGGAATATTAAAAATCACACGAATTCTTATATATTTACTTGTTGCGTATCATGTTTTAAATTTGTGATACAAAAAAAATTGAAGTTTATCGCTTACAAATTGATAATATAATAATCTAAAATTTATCAAATTAGAACATAATAAATTATAGAGAATTTATGGTCGAGTGTAACTACAAAGAATATATTATAATTTTTTATTAACATAAAGTATTTACTAATTAGTGATAAATAACTCTTATGATAATATAATTTTTAACTATAATCAAAAGATTTGTCATTTGAATAAAATTAATAATTATTTCTAATATTTTCAAATACCTATATTTTTTGTCATAAATAAATAGTACTATATTTTTATTGAAAATGTATGTATTTAAAAAAAATGTTTGAGTTATAAATATAATAATAAGTGGAAAATAATGAACATTGTATTAACCATAAATGATTATTGATTACTTTGATGTATTACCATTTAGATTTATGAATTCAAATCTAATCGAAACTGATTATTTTAACAAACCAAATTAATTTTTATCGTTATAAATAAGAAAATAAACAACTATAGAGTGACTAATTGTTTTATATTTGATCATCGTACCGTATTTTAAAATACAGTAAATATAGTATTGTAGGATTATAATTTATAATATTAAAATTGTTTAAAAAAAAGTTTGTACCTATCAGTGGTAAAATGATTTTATCATGGGGGGAACGTAAAAAATAAAACAAGATTTAGTACATTAACATTATAGTGCAATATACATACATTTAATTGTTATAAATATTAAAAAAAAAAATCATGGGAGGGATCTATCCCCCTCATCCCCTTTCCCTGCGTTTGACCCCAACTGGTTTGTATACTGATGATTGATGAATAATTATAGGTTACAAAGTTTCTATTTAAATTTATTTTTAGTATAATTGTGATATTTCGTGTAGGGTACCTACGTAAATCCTATAAATTATTATATATTTAAACATAATCCAAAACAACTAGGTACTTATTATAGGACGTTTTTAGTCTGTATATACCTAATGTATTAACGTTCGCTAAAAACCGTTACGAAAACATCACGGCATTATTGTACCTATGTTTTGTTTATTTGGCATGCATGCTTTAAAAAAAAAAGTAAAAAAATCGAACAATAGCTCCGCTATAGGTTGTCACAATAAATAGGTCCTTGAAGCTTCAATCTGCCTTGAACCATACCGGCCCAATAATTAATTCCAGCACCGTTCGGCGTTCGAGCTCTATAGGTATAGCCGGTATATTATGTACACGTTTTACCCACTGGTTTAGAGGTTGTGACGTCAACATCCTTCTCGGAGATTAAAAGCGAAAAAAATGAAAATGAAAAAAAATAAATAATAAACTGCAATATCTATCCACTCCTATCCTCATCATAGCTGCTGCAGCGCACGATGCAGAAAACCGCATGATACCGATAATATATTATAATATTATATTGTTTTATGTTTGGCATTGGCCAGAACAATAAAGACGAATGTGCATATTCAGGGAAAAAATTATAATAAATTAGTTTCTGCCGTGTGAACGTTATCCGTGTATAGTGCAGTTTATGGTGTACGGCGCACTAAATTTAGGACTAACTAAAATATCCGTAAAGTGAACAAACTATCAATATTATTATACTAAAATGTACACTTATATTATTATAATTATTATACACAGGTATGAGGTACGACAAGATGTAGGCAAATCGCGTCCGATAACGGACGAATTGGAATTATTGTTTAATTATTGTTGTTGTTATTATTATTATATGCCTACGTTATAATTATGCCTACTGTTCTAAAGTTCGATTACGACATTGGAGCATTATAAGACAACGACGCTTCCAATCGTCGACTCGTAACAACCGGGCCAAGGTTATAATCGTACATAGTGGGTACAGTCGCACGCGTCCTATCACGCTTGCACATCAAACAAACGACACATAACTGCGATAGAATACAATGAACTTTACGCACTTCATTATATAGGTACCTTACTTACTCGTCTCCTCCTTCCCCCCACCACCCACCTACACACACATGCGCGCACGTACTTATGCACCTTTATTGCAATATATAATATTATATATGTACCTATCAATCATGCTCGTTTATCGTTTATGTATAAATCGAATATCGATCGATATTATACGATGTACACTGTCTTGCGGAGGCGGAGATACTATACATATTTATACTGTACGATGATAATTATTATTAATTATTATTATTTATTATATAAGTGTTATTGTCGGTGACGGCGATTTCGCTATCGTCTTTCACAGTCGTTAACTCTGAATTTGAGTTTCACGACCACATAAAACAATCCAAATCCACATTTAATTAATACATTCATTCAAGTAACACGTGAATAATAATACAATTTATTTCTATATACGTCTTCCGTCAGCCTTACGCCAAAATCCTCTCGGCCGTTATTTTAAATGTAGGTACATTGTAAAAAAGTATAAATAGACAATCAAACACAGTGTCATATTACTAATCAAGTATAAACCGTTTGAACAAAGATTGTGCTTTCGAGTAATAACAATTCCAGTGGTGATAATATTTCGGCAGATCAGTATAATTGCATTGCAGGAGATATTTATCTAATATTTCAATAATTCGTTATACCAGATGTCCCTGGACTAGTTGCACGAAGGTGGACACTCGTAGAAGGTCGAAGGGGGTCAAAAACCTCGACGGAGTAAGTTTTTTATTTTTTTTAAATACGGTCACATCATGTAGTTAATATATGTAATAACTTTTATTAGACTAAAATATATTATCGTAAAAAAGACTACCACCACCGTTTTTTTCCCAAAAATATTGGTAAAAATACCAATATTGATATCATTATAATCATATTGTATAGTACCAATATAGTACAAACATACATTTAATTGCATCCCATATTATTAGTAGGTCTTACATATAAATAACATATACATAAGTACATAACATATAAACCTGAAAACAACAGATATTATATCTTAGTTCACTGAAAAATGAAGTTATACTTGTTTTGTCCAACGTCTGTGTCATTTTATCTTAATCTTCCCGAGTCTTCGTATTACATATAACACAGCTTTTTCAAAATCTTTTTTTCCGTCCAAATTCTAAAACACAACCGTATAAAAGCTTTTTAGCTCATTTGATAATATCTTTGGTTCTCCGAGCCGTTAATTTACAAAAAAAAAAAAAACAAAGAAGATAAATTATAATTACATTGCAAATTTGCAATGTAAACATATAATGTATATATATATATCATGTAAACATTACACATATTACTTATAAGCATTTTATTTATGCAAATATTTAATTTAAACAATCTGATTCTCGAACCAAATCGCGGTTCTCAGAGTGTAATCATTATGAACTATACTTTTAGTTAGCTAACACCGGGCTACACTGGTTATAGCCCAAGGCCTGCGCGCAAAAGTGAAAGTGACAAACCAAGCGGCATTGAGCCAGTCCATCTACGTTAATGTTAAGGAAGGCGTTTTGATTATGCAGGTTGTGGCGATGTAGCGATCGTTGAACTCGGTTACAGCCAAACATTCTCAGAAATTTGGAAAAAAATCTGTGTGTAATAGGTATATGATGACGGGCACAATATGTACAAAAAACACAATCTGAAACCGTTCTACATAATAATATATATAATATATATTAGGTAGGTAGTAATAATCTATCGAGAAAAAATCAGATTGCAGAAATCATTACTTCCGCTGAAATAATAACTATATAAAAATAGTAAGTAATATATTTAGTTTATGACTACTAACGATGTACAATTTAATAACAATTCGAAAGATATTAATAACAAATTATTTTATAATTAATCACCTCATTTTTAAGTAGTACAAGTATAAAGTATCATGTCATCAAAAACTCAAACCATCATGACTCAAACATGAAGTCTGCATAGGTGATTACCAGTAATGTGAAAAAGAAATGATAAATAGAGAAATAGAGAAAAGTTTAATCAAAATTTTAGTAAACTAATTTGTGATAAGTTTAACGAAACATACAGCTTTTAGCTTGCAAAGTGAGTGTGTAATGTATTATACAATAAAGAGAGCGGATTCTCCCCCTTAAATTTAATTGAATATAATATAATCTTCGAACCGGTTTTTATGTTCAGCTTGGAATAAACAATTTCTATTATCCTTAAAATTTGCAAAGGTTCATATATTTCATTTATTTTATTGATAACGATAAAAGAGACAATTAAAGGTGACTTGTTAATATATATATATATATATAAGGATATTTTTTTTTTTGGAGGAAAACAATATTGCGTGCCGAAGAACGTCAAGGTTACATCTTACACGACAATCTCTATTGCGATATACTCGTCGAATGCAAAATAAAATCTTTTGGCGTTCCCATATAAAAAAAATATGTTTCAACTCAAGTATATTATAAAGTCTATTTAGAATATTTACCAAATAGTACTAAATTACATTATTTTCTAAATGAATATAATCGTTGATATATAGACTATGGTGTGATTAATAGTTATATATTTATAGAGCCAACGATGGTATACAATTTTACTCGGAGTTTCACACTTCAATATCGAATAGCTATGGTAGTTATAAATGAACAATATAAATAACTGAATTTAAATAAATATTTTTCAAATACGTAAATGTCCACTAGAATGAAGATTAAATTATCTCTATTATTATGTATAAATGTATATAATACACGAGTTGTGATAGTAAATCTTTGTATTAACACGTGGGAAATTCTAGTAGGTATAATATAAATAATATTAAATATATAATATGTATATAATTAAAGTAACTTGCACACTATTCGGTTGACCGCTCTATTACAGTAGTTGATACATTGTAATAAGGAAATGCAACTACGATTGACCTTACCCAAGGCGTTAGAGGTATTCTCAAGGAGGTCATTAATTTTGTACAGTTCTAATTCATTGGATACGACAATTGGATTTCTAAATTATCAGTCAATAATCTATAATGTATACTTAATTATAATTGGTGAGTAGTGAGTGTAGGGGGTGTTGCTAGTCATTTTGAACACGCGATATGACGTCAGACGTATACAATGTTTATATAAACGTATTGTGAATGTTCTCTCTGTAAAATTTTTGAATAAGATTTTGAATACTATTTATGTAAACGAATTATTATGAAATTGATGAGTATTATTTTTGTGATATATTATAATAGTTATTATTGCTACTTTTTCTTTATAATCTAATAACATACATTAACTCTACAAATAATTTGATTGAAAGATTGCTATTCATACATACACACTTATACACAGAAGATGTGCTGTAATTTAATAAAAAATAATTAATAACTAATACATTTCCAGAATGTTAGTCTCGAAACTATCAGTATTTTACAATACTAAGTGTCTAAGTTTTTGTGTGGATTAAACTACTCATAATTATTTTAATAATAACGATATGCATTTAAAGTTTTCAATCACGAAGCCGAAAAAGATATTATGTCACTTTAAAAATCCTGGCAAATTAAAGTGATAAAGCCAACAAATTTATAAAAATAGTAGAACACAAAAATATAATATGGCTGGAAAAATTAGCTTCGAAAATATCTCCAATACACGACCCGTTAAGTAAGCAATTTTTAAATGTATACAATAATAATATGACCCGTGTTTAGGTAAAAAATATGATTTGTTATATTTTACAGGAACGAGAGAAGAGAAAAATGTCGGTCACCGACCTTCGAATCTCTATGATATTTTTGTCATATCTATGTGAAAAAGTCACAAACCGAACTCATCGAATGTATAGTAATATTATTATAATTTATAGGTATAAATACCTACGATTTGCATCACGCTGAATTCATAATACAATGACCCCGGCAGCATATCGTTTAACGACATTATCCGGAGTACCATATATATATGGTGTATATATATATATATATATATATTTATGTATACATTATAGCAAGGTGTACCGATAACAATTCGCTATACCTACAAAATAATACAACATTAAAATGTTAAAACTGTGTACGGGTAATCTATATAGAAAGTTTCAAACCAGCTGATAGTGATTTCCAAAAATTATTCAAATACTATAAGTTAGCATATATGGGCAAAAATTCAAAATAAGTAAAATTATTTTTGATGTACTATATAGTAATTGATTTTATTATATAGAGTTGTAGATAAATTATATGCTGTAAAAAATATTCAAATATGTAGATGGAAGGCACAAGAAACTTTTGTCCATAATAATTATTTGTCTTGGCTCACAGCCCCGACTATATTATAATATATATATATTTATCCTATATGTCTATATGTGGTACTTATCAATAATATATATACATATTATATATTATATTATACTCAATTTATTATATACATGGGTATGTGATGTTAGTAATTACTTCAGGACAATAACAACAATCGAACAGTAAGAGTATTATGGTATGATAGCCCGATAACGTCTTCAGATTTCCCCTTAAATATAATAAGAAGTATGACGAGTATGAGTATGATACGCGCAAGTAAATATGTGGGGTGATAAAGTGCGCAGGGAAGTATCAAGAAGTTCATGCGTTACGGTAGAAATAAATCTTCTCCGAGGTCAAGTTCAAGGCACCTTAGTATATATTCTTTACCTATACCTCATATAGACTAAGATATCGTAATATAAACATTTACAGAATACGCATTAACACACGTACCTTAGTGACAAGGAATCCATTTGGTGTCTAATAATCAATCGAAAAATCGTCCTCGTGAGTCGTGTAAAATCGTAAAAAACTTAGAAACGTCGTTAATGTTATTTATATTATACCGACGACGGACAGAGCACAATCTTCAACGCACAGCGAGTATATAACGTACTAAATGTAAAACTTCCTAAGTGCGACGGCGGCGGCAACGAAAGTATTATTATGATCGTTATTGTTTGTAATGTTATTCTTTATTATCGTTAAACAAAATGCGTTTGAGTGGTCGATACGCGCGCGGCGTGTGTACCCGCTGTACTATACGCTTTGGGACGCCGAGGAACGCATTTCCGAACCGTCCGACCGGCAAACACTTTCTCCCGGGTCCGGGCATGGTCCACCGCGGAGAGCACGAATCCTTTCTCCTTTCGTTATCGTCGTACCACCATTGTACTGTCTTCGTCACCACCATTAAGACGGAGGGGAGGGATCTATAATATATACATAAGGTACCTCTACTATATGTATAAATATATATATATATATATATATATATATACGCGAGTGTGGTTTTAGTCGTCATGTCAGTCACCCAGTAGTATATATAATATTATTATTATTATTGTTATTTGTTAATATATGCGTATACTCTCACTCACCAAGTGCACGACGGTCTATCCCCGCTCCTCCAACAAAGTCATAAACTCATAAGAATATATTAATATATATATAAATCTATACACAGTAAATGGTCATCTATTGCACTTCCGCCTTGTCTATTAACATTATGATATCGTTGTCGTGACTAGCTTCAGATTTGCTCACCACCCACGTCTATACGTATCTATAACCCCAAACCTATGATCACGAAACGTATACAGAGTATACCTATATATTTTATTGTTACGTCGATAAACAACGACAGACGCGCATTAGATGATCGCATTTTGATCGCGATTACATTAACTACGACTAGTCAATATATAGTCGTGAGTCGCTCTTGCCAATTGGTGTTCAACTATTCAAAAAATATATATATTTATAAACAACAATACACTCGAAACTCGACGAAGTAATCGAACGATTATAGAAAGTCAAATAAAGACTAAAATATACACATTTCACGAACCAATGATCTTGAATTAGAATCAAATGTACATGCGTCTCGAAAATTATTTTACTCAAACGAAATTTAAACGTGACAATGAATAATAGTGTTTTGGAAAAATTAACGATAATGGTAATAGTTCTTATTGATAACGGGACAATTAACGACGATGTTAAACAACCATTTCTTTGTTCTATTACCTTACAGGCGAAACAACAATAACTTCGTTCCGGGACTCGATATGGTATAAAAAATTTAACCCGATACAATTATTTCATATTTTTTTTTTTAAGTGTTTCCGTAAGAGAATGTCAATATTTAATTCGAGATTTGAGTTTTTTGAGTCAAAAATAATCATTAACTTTCACATTTACTGTGCAGATACTGAAAATAACAGCAAGAAGAAGTTCTATAATATCAATCATTAATGACACTAATGAAACAACTCAACTCATTATGTTTAACTAATTGTTTAATTTATTATAAATACACAATTTATGTGTTAGGTAATTTAGGTTCGTTAAATATAAATATAAATATAATATGTACAATATACCCCTTATTAATATTAATGTTATTAATTATTATATATGAACATCATATAGACATATTATAGTCATATATATAGACATGATATCACCATATCAATTTATCTCTTTATTTTCATCATACTTTAACAATATTATTATTTATTATTTCCATAGAATAGGTATCCATATTATTTATAAATTATAATCATTGATAAATGTAATTACTAATTAGTAATTATTATTTAGATTACATTGTACCTAAGATTTGTTGACATATTTTTATTAAATTATTTAAAATTTTACAAATATTTACATAAAATCAAATTAGTCAAATTTTCAGTATAATTTAATATCTTCCAAATGAAACGAAATGATTATTCCAAATGATTTATTATTAATTGTTCAAATTCACCAATTCACTAGATATCTACATTTATGTAAATAAATTCATTTTTAATAATAAATAATATTAGGTATTAATTATTACTATTTTAAAAGCGAAAATAAATCAATAATATTATTAAGGCCTGAAGTGTAATAGTTAAATATTCATTTGTATGATTATATGAATTGTAAAATATTGATGAAGGTTTGAAGTCGATAGGACAAAGTGGGGGAGACTTCACGCACGTTAAATTGTGACTATACCTACTATCTTATACTAAGATAAATATATATTATATATATTATATATATGTTATGTTTTTGATGTATTTTTATTCTCTATTTTATACAAACTTCATTTTTCATAAATATACTGAATGTAAATAAATATAGCTACATTATAATTAATACATAAATTAATAAAAAATACTTTAAGCACCGTTATAATAAGTGGAAGTAATGAAATAAGCTTATTGGTACGATAATATAGGTACTTTTTATTGTTGACCAACTAAGAATACTTTCTAAAAAATTTAATTTAGTTTACATCATTCAAACGATATCAAAACATAATCGAGCATCGTGGAAATAATTTACATTATATATAAACATAATAATTATTTTATTGTTATTATCTTGTGAAAATACCTAATTGTCTTTATTACGAATCGAAGGTATACTACAATAAGCTTTGAGCTCAGTTTTAATTTTTTACAATGATTACTGTATTTTAAGAGATTATAGTTGGGTAAACATTAATAACGACTTTTTCTAAAATATTTCACAGTAAAACATATTTAAAGCATTAATATTCTAACCCGGAATTACCAAATTTTTAAAATTATTATTTTAGTTATATTATAAATTATAATAAAGTGAATGTAACACTGCCTGGTGTTTATTGATCATGATAATTATTATATAGAACTATATAGAAGTAAAACTAGTTAACATGTACTTATTAGTTTATTACGTAATATTATTATTTTTAACACGCTCCTACTTGCGGTATTAATTATTATAGTAAATAATATGGGTAAGTAAATAAATATATATATAGATTATAGGTATATGGTTTTCTCAGTTTATCAAAACACTATTAAACTTTAAGATTAAAATTGAACATTAAATATGTATTATCATATAATAAGAGTGTTTTCTTTTGTAATGCATCAGCAATGCTACTGAATCTGTTCTAATTCATTTGTCTAACTACTCTAACTAAATATAATACAATACTATATTGATCAACGTCAACAACTCTCCGCTGATTAGATATAAATAGTATTAAATAACATTTAAAAAGCGCAAATATAGTCAAAAGACAATGAGAGTTGAATAATATTGTACTTCTGGAGAACTTAAATTGACTATTATAAATTTTTTAATAATATAAATACATAACAAAATTTTCTCTTCAGCTCTTCTAAACTATAATTTATAATATGGATTTATAGAAGGTTAAGAAGTAAATTTATTTTTATAAAATCATTAAATCAATGTCAATTATTGTTTATATTATTATACTCATCGTTTAAAAGATATACATAATATATTTGGTAATGAATAATATAAATCTATTCCTTATTAAATGATGTTAGCATATTTATGTAGGTAACTACTGATGAATTGAAAAAAATTAGCTTCATACAACTTTAGGTGAAGGTTAAAGTACCAATATTCGATTAAAATCGACCAATTTAATCAAATATTTATATATATATATAAAAAAATAAAAAGTAAGGTGTAGTGCGGCGTTAGATTAATTATATTCTTAATTGTGTGAAAGTACTAAGAGCAAAGGAAAAAATAACTGTGCTATATTAGTATAATAATGTACAGTACATATTATATATGATTATATATCTAATAAATAATCGACAGTAATAAACAGAAGAGTAAGACGAAAATGAAGAAAGAAAAAAAGTTCTATTTCTTTTTTTTATGACCTATAACAGTGCGATAAATATTTCAACGGGTTTCACGCAGGTAGCTTATTATAATCATATTATATTCGTCTGCTTTTAAGTGTGAATTATTCGGTTTTGGTTTCGGAAAAGACCACGTACCTATCTTTACATTAAAATATGTACCTACACATGGCATGCATAATATTAATACTATTTACTACAACGACAATAATGAAAAAAAAACCATAATATAATAATAATAGACAAAACAAATGGCGTGTAGATTCGAACAAAACCCCGTGCACGCATGTATACAAATTATTATACGCACATATACACACAATCTATATAATATCTTCAATGAATCTATACATAGGTATAAAATGTACGGTAGGTATATTATATGACAGCGCGCGTTGTCCTCGCGAAGAATAATAATAATATAATAACCCGGTCCCGCGCGTAGTCGAAAATATCGCGCAAGAACAATGGTGAAATGAGAAACCGTGACCTCTGTGAATTTATTGAATACATAAAAGCCGGTGAAAGTCGCCCAAACCAAAACGCGTTTTAAACAACAATATTATATACATATATATATATATACACGCGCACGCGCAAAATTCTGCCAACACACACATGCGCATTACGCACGAAAATACGTGAACAATCGGCAGCGGTGGCGGCCGACGAACCCTATAGAAGATTTTGGTTCAATTTTACGATGTAGCGTTTTCGTCATTTATTTAAATAATATTATTACAATAAGACACTATAACACTTTTTGTTTAGATAGCACTACATGTTGTATTAATCAGAAGAGAATCCTTCCTCATTTCTGTAGCCTATGAGAGCCCCCTATAGCTCTCACAGTGATGAGTTATTTTATTTACTTCATACTTGCCTATATAAACATGTACAGAATAATTCACAAACATATTCACCCTCTTTTTCTTCTTCTACATTACAATTATTCAAAATCTGATTTTTAGAATCTTTAAGTATACTGTGTGATCCCTTTTAAAGGTAACACTAAATTACTCTGTCCATAGTGACATCGGATTGATATGCAGTTTCTGTGATCAAAGTTTATCTGTTTTGGAATGCCTAAATACACATTTTTTCAACAGTTTTCAAATTTTTAACTCTTTTATTGTGCACGTGCGGAACACAACTTACATTTTTTCAAATAGCAACACTTACTTTTAACAACAGATTTGGATAGAGTATAGACCGATATTTTTTAAGTCAATTTTGTCCTTTTTACCATAGCTCTATTTTACTATTAACATGATGATAGGTTGATTTATTTTTTTCTATAAACATTATCATTATTGTATCATAATAATAATAATAATAATAATAATAATAATAATAAATATGATTTATATAATATTTTATTATTATTATTAATTATTCAACTAAAACGTCTAAAACCATAGACGACTGGATGACTATATTGTCAAATAATGTGAATAAATTCATATTATAGATAAGTAATATTTTAAAATCAATCTACATATAGTAGATCGTTACCTAAAGTTAAACATACTTTATAATATAGTAAAAGTTTTAAGTTTCCAAAAAAAAATTTAATTACAATGATCAATATTCTTTATCGTTTAAACATATAATTTCATTCAAACTTTAACTTCGAATGTCTCTATAAAAAATAATGATTCGTGATTTTAACAAATATTAATTTTAAAAACGTGTCTATATATATTTTTAATATTTTGTATTCAATTTTGAAAATTTTAACATTCTAAATAATTTTTTATCGATATTTATGGAAAAAATACAAAAAATTAAATCATTTATAATTATAGTTCAAAAACAGTTGAAATATTCGAAAATTATACCATGTATTGGAAATGATAATATGAACACTTGATGAAAATGTCAAGTTTCTACGATTATTCATAGATAATAAATGTAAAATGAAGAAATCAATTTGATCAAAAATTAATTTAGCGTAAAATTTCCAGTTTTTCTTTAATTTATTATTTTTTGTTTTTCCTGATTAATAAAAAATGCACAGAAAAATGTTTAACTCCTTATAGTTGGAAATCGAAACATTTTTACTGCTCAAAAGGTAATGACAGACTCACATCATTATAAAATCAATATATTCATCGCATCGTTCAACATCTAATATAGGGGATAATTGATGAATCACTTTATATATACCTATGGAGCTTATTAGAGCTTATTATATAGTCAGGTTAGCGTACACCTTGCGTCTGTGCACCTATATGCTATGATATATATTGATATTTATTATAAACACACGACCATGATATTATACATTAAGACGTATGACTGGGTAGAGAGTAACTCTTATATTGGTACTCTTACACATACCGAATCACATTATCACCCTCGAGTTGAAATAATAATTATAATGACGCAGATAAACTTTTTCTGCATCAAATCTTCTACGCGCAGTTGTAATTAATTTATTTTTGCAACACTAATATATTATAGGCTGGTCGATAACGAGATCGAGTGATACATATAGCAACTAAAATTATTTTGTAATTAATAATGAGTAATCACTGTGAATCATGGGACATTTAGAGGGTAATCCCCTATACCGTATGGTTTTGCGACCGAAAAATGATTTCAACCCCCCTCAATAATACTTATAAAGTCTAGTTATAGTTATATATTTAGTAGTTACACGTGTGGATTTTATACAAAAACGTGCTCCGCAAAAACCGTTTCGAGTCTATACATTACACACAGCTGAAATAGGTATTATATAGAATACACACGCCTATATGCACAAATAGCAAGGGCGCTGCTAAGGGTTCTTATATTGGGTAGTTCCCCCAAGTACAAAATTGAAGTCTACCTACCCGATTTGCTTGTACTCAATAGATTTACTAATAATAGCTCAAACTAAAAATTCTTTAGAAGAAATTATTTAGCACTGTTTAAAAGAGACGTCATGTCGTCATTATTTTTCGATAAAGTTTAAAAAATAATGAGAATTGATGAAAATAAATTAATCAATTATTGATAAACAACATCGTAATATTATTATTATTTTTATATTCTGAGTGAATATAATATTAGTTTTAACTACCAGCTATGGTGTGGATAATTTTTTTTTATATAATCGAAGAAATGGTTTCAACTTTGTCGGAAGTTTCTGATAATAACAAATTAGACATAATAATAGTTAGTATAGGTTGGGATTAAAAATATACAATATTATCCGTAATTTTTTATTAAAAAAAAATAAAAAATAAAAATACAGAAAAACGAGAATATCTATGAAATAGGTACTAGTTTTAGAAAAATCGATATTGTACTTTATTTTAATTCATAATCACAAATAATTTAATGTACTTAAAATTGTCAATAATTATTTATATTACCAAGTATGATATAATTTACAAAATATTTTGGTTCTTATTTTATTATTTATAATAAATGTTTGAAAGTTCCTATTTGTTTTAGTTATTTTCCTGTAAAGGATAAAAAAATGTACTATAACGTGTTTTGAGTAAATAATTATAACAGAATAGTCATCTGTATGAAAAACACGCATACGTTATATAAATAATACAAATACGAATAGCTAGTAAATATTGAAAAATACACTTATATATATACGTGGTTAAAAGAATTATTCGGAAACGTATTTATATTTTATATACTCAATCTATATTACTTAAAAATGTACTAGTCTTTTTTAATTATATTTGTATATATATATTATGTAATGCAAATTATATACATTTTATATATTGTATGTAAGTACCTATAAGAGCTAGTTACTGATGCATATTATATACTTTATATATCATATTGAGGATACGCCCGTTTTCGTAATAAATTATGAACCGACGGTATACGTAGTATTACGAATTACTAGGTATAATTAGTAATTATGCCATCCTAATAATATAATTATCGTTGAATTTTTGAAGCATCGACAAAGCTCGGGATGGCTCGGGGAAAATTGTCACAACACTAAACAGTAAACAGTAAACTGTAAACACATATGCTTTGAGTCGCCCGTGGATCTGGCCGTGAAAAACTAATATTAACACGGGTATAGACATAATTTAGTACATCGCGGGTATTATAATATTATGGTTGAAGAGAGAAAGGTTTTCGTCATCGAACGCGTATGTTCGTGAATATAAACCTACCTATATTATTATTATTATTATTATTATTTTATTATTTATACCTATTCCTATACGACGTAGCGGTCGTAGTCTGCAGATTATGTATACGAATTTCGACCGGTCATTGCCACAATATATCAAATTATATGAACGTGAACAGTAATACAAATAATAAATAATAATCATGATAGTTTATTGTTACCTATACCTTTAGTTGTAAGCAAGATAAAAGCGAAGGAAACCGTCGTTTTGCAAAATCGCGATCACACAGTCGTACAATATAATACCTAACTATTTATATGTATTTACATTTCATAAATATGTAGGTATGTACTTATAGTATATTATGATATGTAATCAAAAACATGAGATATGTAAAAATTAAAATTAAATTCTCAACTAAAAACAACCCATTATAGTTAATTAATAAGCTATAATAAAACTGTCTATTCATCGGATCACTGGATCCTCTTCGTCAACAAAACAATGGGCAACAATGCACGTTTTCTGGTTGACGGTTGTCTATGGACAATGGTAAATCGACGTCGATTGGGGCACAAAATGCTTTTTTAGCGGCCAATAAGGAACCTTTCTACGCCGATTTAAGTTATAAGACGCAAATTTTAAAGTCCCCAATACAGTAGTACTGATATATTAAGGTGTACGTAAGTTCGTGTACCGCTGCTCATTGTTATTATTAATAACAACAATAACATGTCATAATTGCGCTATTATCCTACGCGCGGCACAACGAAATATATACATATTAAAATACACACATATAGCAACGGAAACGCGCGGGCGTGAGTAAATACGCGTTTTATTTTCCCTCTCATCGCGCGGTTCGGATCATTTCTATTCCCAAAAAATTTTCACTTTTTCCAACCATCACTTTCCCTTCGTCCGAATTACCGCTTTCACGGCGCGCCACCGACGCCGCCGGTACCGTTATGTTATATTATTATGTATATTATATAGAGGTACGCGGAGTGGCGCATATTATACGATAAATCAAGCGGCGTCGGTGGCCAAGTCACACGCACCCGGTTAACGGCCCGGGCGGCGGATGGCAACGCCGCCGCCGCCGTCACTGCCTCGAGAAGAAAACCGCCAATTAAAACCCGTCGACGACGGTTCCGCGCCGCCCACAAAAACCGGTCTGCGCACTGCCAACAGTACGCCGCCGGTACCTACGCGTCCGACGCTGTTGCGTAAACCTGCAGAGATGTATGAATACCGAATGGCGACCGACTATCCGTACCTATAATATTATGTTGTATACCTAATATACATGGTATACCTCTTATATATATATATATATATATATATATATATATATATATATATATATATATATATATATATATATATATATATATATATATATAATAATATACTGTTAGGTATCATTATTATTATTTTTATTTAATAATAAAATGTACTTTTATTTTTCTCTAAAAACCAGTCGAGTATATATTATCATTATGTGGCGTAGCTTTCAGCGATGTTGTTCTACTGAATCGCATATGACAGTGTGTATAATAATACTATAATATGATATTATGTATGTGTGTGTGTGTGTGTGTGGTACATGATGTGCGAGTGGTGAGTATTACGACGATATCTATACATGGTGTTAGATATAGGTACCTACCTCCTGTACTGTATAGCAACTAACGGTTCCGCAAAGCCGGAATTCCGGAGTTACACCATAAATAAAATAATATACTATGTTATCATCATTATTGGTAGATATTATAAAATTTATGTGCATTTTAAAAACCAAAGTAAATACCTATAAATATAATAAATATAGTTCTGTAAAAATAGCTTTTTAAATAGCGGTACAATTTTTATATAGT
This sequence comes from Schizaphis graminum, assembly GCA_020882235.1. Classification (NCBI taxonomy): domain Eukaryota; kingdom Metazoa; phylum Arthropoda; class Insecta; order Hemiptera; family Aphididae; genus Schizaphis; species Schizaphis graminum. Next base: position 84,502,221 of record CM037032.1, on the reverse strand, counting down.
TTGCTTTAGTGTTAACACAAACATTAAAAATAAAGTTTAAACACTATAAACATATATATTTATACATATTATATATATAGTACTGAATGGTCCTAATATTATATTATGTTATAATACATAGGTTTTTATGAAACATAATTTATTTAATTTGAAATTAAATTGTAAAATATACGACTTCCTACCATTTATACGATGTGTAATAAAATAAGAAAAACAATATTATAATCGCATTTAATTTGGAATCTTTAATATCATATCAGCTATAATACTTGTAAAATTCGATTTTTCATACAAATAACGGTTTAATGTTTTAAGCAGAATAATAAATCTTAAGATTGATAATCATTAAGATTAAAATATTATATTATACAGACTTCTGCAAAGTACTATAAGTATACCTATATCTTAAATGCAGGTATCTATATAGTATGTGCCGGTATATAAATTAATAATATTATTAATAATGTTCATGATGGTCATGATGGACAGTTACTATGACGATCCACGGAAAAACGAAATTGTATTATAATTTATAAAAATATTATACATATTATACTATATTACATATAGAATAGTTGCATAATATTATTGTTAACAAATCGTTATGTTTTTTTGAAAAACAAGATTTATACCGCAGACTTTGTACAGCTATATAAATACAAGTATAATAATAATAATAATAATAATAACGTTTTCGCGCATATGCGTCGTAATGCATTCACATAGGTACTCTTGCCAAACATGTATATGATATTTCACTTAAAATATAGAGATATACATTTTTTCACTATTATGCACTTCTACAGTAATTTTAGAACAAAACAAAATTCCAATCAGGATCGATACTGATACATGCATAATATAATTACACCAACTGTTTTACGTCATTTTCTTTAGTTGTTTGATCGCAGGGTTATTTTGCCAGGATTGTAAACACAATAATAACCACACATCTCCTATGTCCTCGTCCCGCTTTCTTCAAAAAACGGCGCGAACGCCACGTGCGTGTAACAGCAGCTTGCCGAACATATTAAGATCATACAACCACCGCATCACAATAACATCATCATCATCATCATCATAACGGTTATACCAACGTGACTCGATGCAATCGTCGTGACCCGGTCGACGGCGATGGTGAAAGTAGTCCCAGTTTTTTAGCAAATCTGTCCCCTCCGCGAACCACTTATTATTATTACTATACTATTATAGCGGGTTGGATAGCCTTCGCGCTCGCGTTTACTCCTGACCACAACCTTCTTTCCTTTCACTGTCGTCGACAACCATTAAATATATAATATTATACGTGGTAGACAAACGTATACGGTAATATAATCACAACAAATATACTATTAAAGTACACATACACATACTATACGTCGTCGCACACCATAACAGTTGTGTTGCGCACTGTGCAATTCGTTCAAAATCTTTTTTTTTAATTTTTCACTCTCGCTTTTCTCTCCCACTATCTCTCTAGCACCGTTATTTTATTAATTAATTATTAATACCGAGTTAGTTAATTTTTTTTTAATTATTCACCGAATTAACTACGTTACACTATTGAACGAATACCTATATATAATAAAACTATTAAAAAAATGTTATCTTTTCTTAGGACTTTATAGTACATACCTATAGGTAGGTATTCTTATTCTTATTATTTATTTAGCAATATAAAGACCAATATACACCAATGTCACCAATATATAGTATAACGAGTATAATATTGTTAGTTATAATACGTACATGTTCAAAATAATATACATACATTAATATATTTAATGGAATTTATAATAATATTAACTTTATTATCACATAGAAAATCAAATTTTTAAACAAACGTCAACTCAACGTAATTATTTTTAAGATTAAAATTCAAAATATTAAATTATATATGTTTTGTTATATGTATTATATAGTTCTTTGTGCAAATCTAAATATTGTATCTTACAAACTCTACATCTACATATATGTACCGGTGACATTCAATAGATTTATTTTCTAGGGTTAAGACCGATTTTAGATACAGCCGTCTATCATAAAAAAAACCTTCACTATGTTTAGTCTTTAGTGTTTACATACCTAGAAAATTATACAATTACGTACATTCGTAAAGTCTTACGGGGACTTGCTGCACGGAAACAATTCCGCGATTAATAAGTATTTACTCCACTCATGACTCGTGTTCGGAGTCACTGACACTTAAAATACAGGTGTGGTGTATACATTAATGTATAATAAACTGCAATACTGAATGTATGTAATATGTATATATAGTAAGCCAACATTGGCGATTATACCCGAGGCAACAATATTTTTAGAGATAATATCTTATATTACATCATAATATCATGTATATAGTATATTATATATAGGTAGTTTATACTTCTATAGTCATGAACTTACTCATGTGTATAGACGTATAATTTATAAATGACTAAAGATATATTTTAAATTATAATATATCTATTAAATATATTTGTGAATACACTCTTAGTTTTTTATTTTTGTACTAAAAGCAGTAAAAACAACCAATATTAACTGCTTAAAATAAACACAGGTAGGTACACTATAAAAAGGTTTCGAATTTTCATATTATAAATATAAAATTACAAAGTATAATACTTATTAAATACTAATATAATAGTAATATTTTACACTATAATATAAGAACTTCTTAATAAAATATATTATATACTCTTTTTTTTAGTGGATATATACTTACATAAACAATTTGTTGGAAAAAAAGACATTTACCATATATGAACGTATACATTATTTTCGTAAAATTGTCTTGAAAATTATTTATACTATTAACATTACGACACGCCCCGAACATAAAGTACGCGATGTGCAGCAGTGTCCGATTTCCGATCAATATTATACACATAGGCCAAGTATAAAGTAGTATACCTATATATAGTATAGACCTCTAATATGTAGCTTAAAATTCAATTCTAGAATACATATATATATATAGATATGTAATTATATAAAACACGAAAGTCTTTAACGAAACCTTTACTTATGGCTTCCTCATATAATAGAATAATACTCATTATAATACACATAAAAATAATAATTTAGCAGTACATACCATAATATAATCTATGTATCTATGTAAATAAAATATATTATATAGTGAGCGGGTAGGGATAATTTTCAAATATGGTTGCAATAGTTGATCATATATTATTATTTATTATACAATATAAAGACAATATTATTGAATTATAATAGTATATAATATAATATACTATAATGAAATGTGTATAGACTACTATAGAGTGTAGGAAAATTTAATAATATAATGTCTAGAAACTGACTAATATTGAGATTAGCTGATAATTAACCTTAATATTATACAACACATTATAACACTATACATTTTCAGACTTTAACTATGTGATGAGAACATTATAGCTATACTTAATTCAAATAGTTCAATGTATTGTTAACGCATAACTACAATTTTGTATGAGATACTTTAGTTTAGATTATATTTACTTAAAAAAAAAATATATATAGGTATATACTTTAATACTTATAAAGAAACTATTTTTTGATATATATACATGATGAAATAGTTTATTTCCTTAAATTCCTTAAACTTGAACAGGAGATCAGAAATTATTAAAAAATATTATTAAGCAATATTATGAAATATAAAAACGATATAAAAAAATAATTACAATTTTTTATTTTTGTTAATATTTACATTCACGAAAACCGTTATTCAAGTTTGAAAAAATATATATAATATATATTATAAAATAATACCTTTTTTTAGTATGAGTAGTAACCACTAATCAATAATATATTTATTATACAATTATAATCAATGAAATTTATACTATACAGTTATTTCGTTTATATTTACTCACATATTAGGTATATAAAATAATTGCATCAATAACTGCATAATTATAATATATGTAATGTTAAAACTATAGCTGGTTATTAAGTTATATTTATCCATATTTAAGATTATTAATCCTTGGTCAAATATTTTAAAATAAATATAATATACATAGGAGAAAAATCTTTTGTATTATAAATTTATATTATATATGAAAAAAACGAAAGTTTTCGTGTGAAAAATTGGACACCATCTGTGCTGACTGCCCCGTCATTTATAATTCTATAATATGTGCAGTTTTTGTAATATTTAGTGGATATATATATATATATATATATAAGTACAAATTTACATTAAATATAAACGTATTTCCGCGAGTCCCACCGGGGTCGATAACCGAAACGTCGTGGAAAAACACACGACTGGGTCATGACCAACCGCATCGGTAGCTACGACCGAATGGTTACCACGGCGACCACGGGGTATATACGCGTGTAATGTGTATATTATATTGTATTATTATATTTATATACATCCATACATGTATTATACATATGTACGGGATGTGTGTATGTATGTGTGTGTGTGTGTGTGTATATTACATTGTATAAGTGTATACTGTATAGGTACAATTTATGAGTGTACAATAAGGGACGCATATAGACGCGACGTGAGAGGGAGGTTTGTTGACCTGCCGCAGCGGCAGCAGCAGCCAAAAAACAAAAACCACCACCTCTGACGTCATTCATACGGCGATATTTCGTGTTTATACATACATATATACTTGTATACTCCCTCATCACACCCCTCACCAACACTCACTTGAATACGTATACGTGTATACACACGCACACATGTGCATATATCACCTCTCGCAATCAATACACATCGAAAAGACGCTAACATTTGATATAGAGCAATTTTTTAAGCTTATTCTGCTTATTTTCATGTTTAAATTTTAATGATATTTAAATTTTTTTCGAATTATATAGATATTTATTTATTTATTTATTAATAACAATAAAATTCATACTTAAGTTTTTATAAACATAAAACGGGTAATATACAATTTAAGTTAAACTTGTATTGACACTGGATAGTCTTTAAAATCATAAAAAAATAGATATTTGCAGTTTGAAAATATCTTCAAGTTAAGTGAATTAAAAAATTAAAAATCAGAGTTTAAATAAAATAAATAAATACATAAATTTGTGTGGTAAAAAAAATTAATTTAGTATCTAAAAACTGTATAATTATACATAATTTTTTTTAAATAGAATTTTTTCTTCGTAAATAAATAAATAACATGTTTCATATATAAGATATTTGGCATAGTCATAGTTTGTTGCAATGGTCATTTATCCTGTGCTATGTATGTATATTGTCTATTAATAATAACAAAGTAATATTTTTTATGTAATAGTAAAATTGTATCTACTTTGCATAATTGAGTATGATTTGTAAATAATATTAAATACTGCTGTGACCATTTCTTTCTGATTATTATGGTTCAATTCAAACATATTTCGAGGAAATTTATAACGGCACGTCGTTTTTCCAACAACGGCTTTGTTGTGTGATTTATAGAAGCAGTTATTATGAAAAGCAGATTTTCATAAACAATAATGCAAATACATGTGCATCGATAAAATGTATCGTGAATTGTATGGATTAACGTATTGACATTTTTCTATCATCGCTATATATGTGTATATACCTAATATATTTTAAGTGCACAACGCAAATCATCTTTTAAATATAAAATAAATAAAGATTGCTACAGTAGTAGGTACGGTGTTTTTATAGTAAAAATTAACTATGTCAAACGTGTTAATGGTCTAATGTTTTTAAAATATTTCAATACAAATATTATAAATCTATACTATACGTTTATAAACAATAATAAAATAAACGTGAAAGTAACTCTATCTGTTACGTTTTCATGGCTAAACCATTGAATCAATGCTGATACAATTTGGTATGGAAATATCTTGAACCCTGAGAAAGGACATTGACGCACTCATCATAAAAATATGATAAGCGATCAAAGCCCCGCAAAATAGCTAGTAAGTAATAATACGAGTATTTAAAGAAATAAATATATAATTATTAATTGTCCGGCTAATCTTTGAAGTCTTTTAGGGAGATATATATCTTGAGGTAAATGTTTTAATCTGTGTTTGGGAATGTTTTCATTGATATTGAATTCAAAACTTTCTTCAGTTTCTTTTTAATTTATACATTCGTGGAATAATAATAATATTTTATATTTAAATGTATTATATTCAAAGTCAAATAAGACGGCAGTGTAGTATAAATGCCTACACGGAACGCCTTCCTACATCGAGAATTCTTGGTTAACTTCAATGGAAGTGTCCTTCTTGTATTTTACTGTGTCAGTGTCCAATGCCAAACATAGCATTATACATTTAATTACTAATTTATAATATAAGAATGCCATATTTATAGTAGATTTATTCTTAAGCATATTACTCGTGACTTAAGTCGAGTGAAAATTTTTCATTTTAATAAACATTATAATATCCTCAATATAACATAATATAAATTAAAATTGTATACAAATATTTAAGTTAGGATTCTTATTGAATTAATGATTGATATCTTCGTGGTTTGGGTTTTAAAACATTAACATGACATGACATATTATGGCAAACTACACAATATTAAATTCGCGTTTGTCGATCGAAGTACCTATACAAAAACCATCGTATAGATGAGAAAAAAATTTGAAATTCGATAGATACTTTTAAGAATAAGTATAGACGTATAGTGTAATAAATATAGGCAATTGCCCGACCACTGTATACATATAACATAACCGCTGATTTTCTAAAAAAAATTAACGATTATGACGTAATAATAAAGACTGCTATAGCTATACGCGACAACGGTTAATACGATACAGGGTGTCCACCATGTTAATCCTCAATTCCTCATCGGTAGCTTTTTTTAAATTAATAATTTTTAACATGATCATTACACCATTAGAGAAAGCTACGATCATTATAGCATATATATATATTATAGTGAATGTTTATATAGATGAGAATATACCAATATACTTATAGTGCAGGGCCAGTGGGTAGGACCAGCACGGTACGCAAAGACACCCTGTATTATAATATTGTTTATCGATTTTTACATTAGGACGAATAAATTTACATGGCAAAAACACAAACAATATTTATATATGTACATATTATTATATGATATTATATCGACGTATAGAATCTGCACCACACCGCCCACTATACAGCTGGCTCTCAGTCTCTCTCCCTCTGTCGCTGGATCTTGCACACGTTCTGTGTATGTGTGCGTGTGTCTCGGTCACTCACTTGAACTCTTTCTCCCGCCCGCACAACAATCCGTCAGCGGCAACGTTGGCACGAACAATGGAAACTGTGTAAAAATGCACGAATATAACGGGCCTGAGTTCGGGTCAACGTACGGACGCCGCGGCGGAGAAGCGGCGCGGGCGACGGTTGCGGCGACAAATGAACCTATAAACAATTATTGTCGGCGGCTGAGATGCCGTTTGAACGGACACGCTGTCGACCAGATTTTAACGAAACGTCGGAGGCGTCGTTTATTTTTGTAAAAGAAACGAATAGAAAAATAATGGCAGCAATCGTCACGAGACGGGAGAGACATCTTATGCACACTGGTAGAGAGAGAGAGAGAGTGTGTGTGTATATGAGAGATATGATATAGAAGGAGATGGAAAACTTAGAAGAAGAAGAGAAAGAAAAAAACGGAAAAAAGAACAACATTGCGTAATCGTATATCGTTGGCATTATGTGCGCGCGAAATGTGCAAGCCCGTCGCTTTCACCCGATGACGACTACGGTACACCGCCATCACTGCAGCCGTCCGTAAGATAATATAATATATATTTATATACATTATACACACACCACGGCTGTACGCGTACTATTCGGGTCATCAAACTCTTGACACCGGTCAGACCGTTCGGGCTTAAACGCGCTGGGCAACGCACAACATAATAATATAATATGCACGCTGATTAATAATAATAGTCATCCGCGCATAATATTTATTATTATTATTATTATTATGTTTCTACATCGCTTATCAAACGTACTATTATATACAGTGCGCTGTGTTTTTACACGTCGTTTCGCAAATGCACGAGCTATATAACTAAATCACATTTTGTTTTTACGCAACAAATTGTGTTATATACGCTGTATAATATAATATATACTATATATATAATACTTGTCTGCAGTGCAGTCTTTGTACTCCTCGACAACAGTCGCGAATTTTTAACAGTACCATACACATATTATATTATAAACTATTTCAATTTATTTTATGAAAATGCATAATTTTTACATCCAGTTAATATGCAATATAGTATAGTATATGCAATTTTATAAGTAGATAATTATATATATATTTTAGAAGGGGCGCAAGACGAATAAGTTTCGATGACAGGTTTTATGTAGTACGTACTACGTTTACATACATATAAAACCAGAATTAAAATTTAAACTATACACAATAAACTGTTATAGATGCAACACTTAAAACGCAAATCGAGGGATATGCGTTTATATTATACGCAAAGACTTTAAAGAGGCCCTTGTAGATACAGATCTGCATAGAATATAATTTATGAATGTCTAAGGGAATACTTAAAACCGATAAGAAACACTGATAAGCATAGAAAAATATAATTAACTCACCTCACGATTGGCAATCGTGGGGTTTTTGTAATCAAATATCTGTACCTATGCCATAAGTCATCCCAAAAATTATAAAATTTTCAAACAACTATGATGCAAGTCCATGATATTTTCTGTGATTTAGTCGCTAACACCAGTAACTGGCAGTAACACCTTATTTTCTATAATTATATTTAATGTAGCTCACACGTAACACTACATGGCTTTTATAATCATTTATACCAACCTATACCGCTAAATTAATGCAGTGTTATAGCCGAATGATCAATCACTAAGTAATATACAAACGTATTCTGAAGTACACCTATACTAGGAGGCCCAATCACCCTTGACTGTACCATCTTATAAGGCCACACATTGTGGTTATAAATGTTTGTAATTATAATATTGCAATATTGTTATCAAACTAAAGGGATGTGGAAGAAATAGGACCGAAGCAAAAAATTGTATAAACGTCTCCGGTATAAATGCAGTCATGCAGACTATCTATCACTAACTATATAGATAGTCCCTATATATCGTTATAGTTAGTAGATACAATAATAATCGATTCGTGGTTCACATTACGTTTTTCCTTTTATATCAATCCGTTATATGTTGCTTTTAAAAATATTAAACTGTTCGTTATTTAAAACGTCTACCACAAATCGAACCATAAATTATAGAAAAATATAAGCCGTGATATGAAATATCTAACTGAAATTCTTAAAAACAAAAAGAATATCATTATTAAAATACGCCATTTTAAATTACATACCCTTGTTTTAGTCACGGTTTTAAAAAAATAATAATAAACTTCGCAATAATTAAAAATGTCTGAAATCTACATCTCTAATCTGAGAAACCATGAAATATATATATATATGTATACTCAAACACGTATATATATATAACATACGTACTACGTAGGTATATGTTGAGCTTAAATTTAAAAGCCTGCAGACTGTTAAGAGTGCGTCCTTGATGAACAAGAGACCTTTGTATCCTCACCCATGGTGTTCACGCAGAGGGTTCTTTGATGAAAGGGTCCGCGTTGCAGCAATGAATACCAGAATCAAACACTTGAAATTCGGTAATACACCCGAGGAAAATTGCAAAACTCCACGAATTCGCGATTAAATGATATTGTTTCTAAAGATTAAAATTTGAATGCCGCACACTGCAGTTTTCATAGATATACATTATAAGCGCGTGCGTGGTGAAGAGCTAGTGTATATATATATATATATATGCGAACAGACATATACAATAGACGCCGTTATTAATTTACAGCGATTGTTATGAGAAACAAGTACTTTTATAAAAAAAAAAAATAATTTTCATGGATGTTCGTTGAGAAAAATCGTCGCTGCACGTATATCGTATATTATAAAGCAGTTTGCACTGAGTATGCTGTATGCACTGCACACTCGCATGGAAGTCGACGAATGCGCATTGACAAAATAACCCTTCTTTTTAAACTAACCCTCATCATTATTATCACAGTTTTTAAGGTTTTTTCTTTAATTAACTATCTACTTTTTTCAATTTTTTTTTTTTGCAACCCAAGATCGTATTTTTATATCTTTTGCTCAAATACACCAAATTTTGGGTCGATTATCCAAAACAGTTTACATAAAAATACATAATTGATTTATTGTTCCGTTGTAAAATTTAAATTTATTTAAAAATCATAAATAATAATTTTAAATGTAGTACTATGGTGTTTAGTAATTTAATCTTCAAGAAGACATTAAGAAAAAGAAGAATATATACGGAACTAATGCAATACGAAATGTTATTTCAAGCATTGATATACGCTTACAATAAAGTCAATAATATTATTATATTAATATATTATGATTTGTAGTATATGTATAGCCATATAAGTGAACATTTTAAAAATTCAGACATTTACCGACTACAGCGGAGATGAACCACCCAGATTGTCAATTTCGTACTCGCTTGACATTATTTATGTAATCGTCAGCGTCACCATACTGTTATTAGTAGATAAAGGTATAATATCAAATATACCTACGATAATGCGTGTACACGCGTATAAAACCTTGATGATGTTGATTTTTATTTATTTCATATTTTTTATTCTTACGTAGCCCGCAACGTTCTTCCTTTTTATTTTATACAATCGAGTTTTATGTAACGCGTGATATTATATGTATATATATTATAGTTCTTGCACGAGTTCGCGGTCGGCAGGGGTCTCGGTGCGCTGAGGTCGACGAACCGATACACCTGCAGATTTCACTTTCTATATTCTGAAGTTTGCATTACCGCTCGTCCGAAATCCACTACCCCGCGCCCACCACTACTCTCTCTACGACCCAAAGACCCGCCTTTACAGCTATACAGCAATACTGTGTATACTGTAAAGTGTATATTAGTATATAATATATTACATCTAGCCGGTTTTAATTGTATCTATACATTTTTAATATCAAATAATATGATAAAAATTTACAGATATCTGTGACAACAACATAATAATAATATGTGAGGTTCTCGTGTTTTTGAGACCACATTGAAATCGATGTAGGAAACTTCACAAAAATCGTTTATATACCTATAGTTACGATATAATATCATATAAGGTACCATTATCTAAATAAATGTATACATATATTAGGCGTTCTAGGTTATGGTATTTTATTATAATATGACTCATTTAGAAAAATAATCATTACTCACAGTTAAAAACCATAAACGCCATTTGTTAAAAAATAAATATCGATCATTTTCAATTTGTATTGAAATCAGAAACGTAAAAATAAACATAAATTTATCAAAATTATACTTTCTATACAGAGTGTTTTCATAATGAATATCAGTCAATATTATCAGATAAAACACAGGTCGTGTCGACAAATTAGTAGAAATAATAATAAATAAATAAAATTAAAACGATACTGTTCTATAGCTTATTTCTTTTACAAACGATAAGTTTCAAAACTAACAGATCTGATATTTTTTTTCTTACTTAGTTTACCCTATACACTTTAAGTATTTAAATATAAATGTGTAGAGTTTGTTAAGTGAATAATATTCATAGTTATGAAACCACGTTTAATTGCATTATTATAATATCAACTTTATTTTCAATACCTAACACAATAACATGTCAATAATTATTCATTAATCGAAAAATTAAAAATTCTATTCGTTAGTCAAAATAATTTATCCGAAACAATTTTAAATTTCAGAACTATTGACTAAACTATCAATTAGTAAAGTTATCGGTACACAACATTTTGATCCCAAAAGTTATATCTTTGTATCGTTTTATCAGACTATAGTCTATAGACTGTAATCTACAAAAACTGCAATTAACCTTATTGTTTTTAAAATATTAATGTTGTCCAAATTTAAAACGACAACACATTTAACTACGTTTCCTACCACCTGCACACTAGCACACACTGCTCAAAGAATATCTTTTTTTCATAATTTCGATTATTTAATGCATAATATAAATTAATACCGTCCAAGAATAGCAAGAAATTGTAAAAGTGTCTTAATATTATATTGTTTATTTTATGATTATATATTAGTACACCCTTGCCTTGTATATCATAATGTCAGAATACAGACTTAGCTACAGATTTCTGTAAAATATACGTTGATGACAATGGATAATTTTTAGAATTAAATTAAATTTGAACGACTTGTCAGTTATCATAGTACTACAACATTTTTCAAGTAAATAATTCAATATAAACTAACGAAATTGGCAAACAATTATGTTTTTCAAAATAGTCACCCACACACACACATTCATATTTATAAATTATATTAAGCACACTTTATTGTCTTATGTCCTTGACAAACAAAAGCGAACGTCGAACCGGTTTGTTGACAGTGGCATTAAACCAACCGTTTACGGAAAGCGTCACTCTCAGTCATATTACATATTCTGAGCTTTCTCTTTTTTTCACATAATAATAGTTCTCTAATTTTTTGCACTCAAATTATCAACAATAACATAACTATTTATCTTATCACATTTTGTTAATAAAACGGTTATAAAACAAACCCCTAATGTGCATGCACTAATTATGAATATTAAACTTTGTGATTCTGCAAATATTTATTATTTGATGCAAATTTTGGAAAATGACGATCAAATAAATGTCTATATAATAGAAAAACGAAGTAATGAATGGGGCTCGAGAAAATCATGTTTATTTCTTATGTCCTACTTCATTCGCAAGGTCAATTGATAATCGACTCAACTCTACGAAGTCTTTCGTTATGTCGATAAAACAATTTTTCAGTACAAATGTGTACCTACCTATAATAAAGATAAAATTGTAATTAAATTCTAGCAACTGTTATACACTACAACTACAGTTTATCATTTTTAATAAATATTAACATTCAAATTAATTCTGCTGCAGAAATTACCGCTTTCCAAAGTCCGAAATTTTGTTTTTAATTGCAGAAATCGTGATAACACATCATGTCGTACCGAAATTATTTGAAACCTATTCGTATAAAAAACAATCAAATATCCGGCCGAAAGACTAGATATCGAACCAGAATAATGAACACAGTTCGCTAAAAAATAATTCTAACGCGTCCTCACCGTATATATTATAATATTAATGTTATACATCAATTTGTTACGAAAAATTACAATTCAACTCATACCATCACCTCTAAAACGTACTATATAAACGTCTTGTTTCGTCCGCGGTCGCGGAGAATAAATAATCTCGACGTTTTACTCCACTATCCCTCGCACCCCCCCCCCCCTCCCCAACCATAAAATGTGGCCTGTACCGCGGTCAGTCATCCGGCCATTTCTCACTACGCGAAAATCACACCGAACACTATACAATATATTATATTATTTTATGGACCGTTTTCCATCGGCCACGTAGCTATATATAGTCGACGGAGCGCCAACTGTATCAGAACAATATTGTTATACTATACAACATCGCGGCGGACGATGGATACACATTGTTATTATGTACCTATAAAGGTACAGTGCGTCGTCGGTCGGAGGAGACCTTTGTACCCATACCAATCGTACCGCCATTGTTGGCAACGTTTGACGCGCACACGCGCGCACATTTACGCGACCAAATATCGCACACACACACACACACACACACACACGCACACACACGCACACACGCACGCACACTCTCGTTTATAGTGTAAAATGCACACACGCACACAGACACACCGTGCGGTATATTATTGTACGTTATAATATATACGCGCGCGTACTCGCACGCGCGCGAGTCGACGTTGACGACCTCGCGTATGCACGGCACATTGGTGGCGAATGACGAACCGTGTTCGGGCGGCGGCCGGGGGGAACCGCGCGTGACCCACATTCGCCATCCGAGTGGATTGACCGCGTCAAGGACTCGCCAACTTTCTCGGTCGTGCTCGGGCCCCTTCCCGCAACACACACACACACACACGCGCGCGCCCGCGAACATGTGTGTGTGTGAGTGTGTACGCGCGTTTCGTACATGCATAATATCACCTGTCGCTGTATAGATAATGAACGATAAAAACCTATAATAGTAAAGTTACACATATGTATGTGTGTGTGTGTGTGTGTGTGTATGCGCGCGCGCGCATATTATATACGCGATTGCAGTTACGCAACTGTTATATCTCATATTATTATACTTGGTACGTACTTACGACGGTTAATGTATATAATATATACATTTGTGTATACGTATAATACGGTGTGCACTTCTTGGAGACTCCACCGCCGCCGCTGTTGCGCCGTTTAATCCCTACGCGTAGTGTTATTCCACTCTATCACTCACTCACTCTCTCTCTCTCTCTTTCACTCTCTATCGCATCCATCAACCGCTCGTCGTCGCCAGTGCGAAAATCCGAAATTGGTAGTCAAAATCCTCTTTTTAATCGACCGCAATGTTACGCAACATACTGCAGAAGTAATAAAATGCATGTGTGTAGTAAATCTAACCCTGTCCCATACTTGATAAACGTTTATAGTATTTTAACACCTATATCGAATGATATAGATGAGACAGAATATTAACTGCCGTTGTTGTCGACCGAAAACAATATACTAAGCTTTTGTATTGAGTTTTACGTCGTACAATAATAAAAAATAATATAATACTACAAACATTGATGAGCCTATAAGCTCTCTAAATATACTTAAAATACTATTGATATGACAAGATAATTCAAGCGATATGCATCGTTTATTATTATTTATTATTGTTAACACAGCAGCCAATAGGTATTATATTCACATTAGAATATAATAATAATATATCCGTTGAAAATAAAATTTACTACACTTCTCTACTTGATTGTACCTACTTAGTATTTAATTTAATTAATTTATAACATACAATTTAAAAATTACATTTCGTAAAATAAACTATAGGTACACATAGTGCATGCTATTAACAACTTATCTGAAATTCAAAAGAAATATCATTTTTTAATTATAATTATGTATTTTTTGAAGATAAATATTGTACATACATTTTAAATTTTAAACCATGAGTGCACTATCTATTGGCTAAGACAGAAACTAAACAATTTCGCTTCATTTCTATTGCTACTGTTTTATTAATTTAAAATTTAAATCAATTTAGATTAAGTATTTAAACTTGATTCAACATTTCAACTACCTGAACTACCTACAATAAAAATTAGGTAAACCTTATACGACTATCGACTTAATATTTTAATATATTATAGTAAATACTAAATACATTCACCTATATAATATTCATAATAATAACAGAGGCTATCACATTAATGATTTATTAAGTCACAGCTCACAAGACTTTAATGTAAATACAGTTAATAAATGATTTTATAGAACCAGCTGCAGTTATTAACTGACTACTATATCAATGTATTACATGTTTATTACATTTAACAATACTCTAATTAAATATTAACAAATAACAACTTTAACTCATCATATAGAAATATCATTTCTACATTCACATATAAGTACCTAATAAAGATATAAAGATAATAATTTGATGAAATGTCAAAAGATAATTTTTATTGTTAAAGTTGACACTACAAATAATTGATTGCTAAGTACTGAAAACACCATTATCATAATATAATATCCCCTAAGTTATGAATGAATACAGTTATTAATTAAATTCATCATAAAATAATTCAAAAGAAATATCTGTTAAATATTAAAGACAATAAAATATGATTTAAAACTAAAGTTGTAGGGTTTTTTATCAATCATAAATAATACTTGACTTTGATCACTATCACTAAATAGATAAATAAACATTTTCTGAATATGATGTGTATTGTGTTAATAAGTATTTAGTAAAATTTATTCAAGATCTGAAATCAGAAAATATATTAGTTATATATATTTTAAAGTTATAACTTTTTATTTACAGATCTAAGTTAATTCGTTGTATTTTTCATATACAAACGTAAAATGTATTATCCACCCCATAAATCAACTTATTTGTTGTTCGGAACTTTTATCTAAGTTTGAAAAAAAATAACAAATAATATTTCTATAAGGATTAACAATTAATCAATATAAAACTATATTTAGAATTGGTACAGTGACTTGCTAGATGAATAAATAATTACAGCCACGTGTCGCGAAATTCCATCAATGGTTAGATCTCTTCAAGGCACAACCCTCGTAAACCATTTGAACCATCTATAATTCCATAAAACTTTCGCTTATTGAAAAAATTAATTTTAAAAATTGTGAAATATATTTATATTAAGCAAAATAAAAAAAATCTAAAAAAAAAAACCAGTTTTTAACAGCAAAATGTATAATTAATCTTAAATACCGATAGAGTCAAGTAAATTAATGGCTGACACTATTAAAACTTATTACACACAATTGATATTATTGATATATATTAAATGCTAAATGCATTAAACTATACAAAGGAAATGTTTATAAAACATTTATAACAAACTACAATATTCAATATTCTATAGTCGTTGTGCGTAGTTGTAAGAAAGAAAAAATATTCTGTTGAAAATTACAACAGTTAAAAAATTGATTGTTAATGAACATTATATTGACATACTAATGAAACTCGATTAATTACGCATAGTATACTCATTACTCTATGGCAATCCTGTTAAAAAATTTCTATAGACACTATATAATATAATATGTATTGTTTATCATTATCAATAATAATAAATATTAATAACTGTAATAATTATTATTTAAAAATAAGCTTAAACACGAAATGTATGTAATTCAAACTACACCCATCATGATATAGAAAAATTAATTTAAGTTAGATAACAATTAGTAATGAATAACAACTAAAGTCTAACACATAAAGGTAACGTTTGGAAGTATTTGACTGAATATCATATTATGTAACTGTATAAATAATCGGTTTCCTACCATTGATTATAAATACACTAGACAATACAGTAGTTGATTTATAATCAATGGTACTACTATAATATTAGTAGGTGGGAAATAAAGTAATATCTAGGCAGTGCGCATCAATGAGGGTTATAATTAAATATGTTTGTTTCCTCTTGGATTAGGTACCTCATTTATAAATAATAATTAAGAGCCTGTCCTTATTGTGTATTTACGTAGGTATACTAAAATAAAATAATAATTTTAACTTGTAATTTATACATAATTTATTTTTCATGTTGACTAAATGCACAAATTTACTAACATCAAAATATTGGATTTAATATATGATCTATATATACGATATTTTAATTTTTAGTGAATAAACAGAATAAATCATGATATCTTATTACTGTTCATAATAAATTAATGTTATAATACTGTTAATATGTATAAACCAAATAGTTATTTTTATCATACTTCCCCGATAAATACACTACAAGAAGGTCAAATCAAGGTGTTAAACCATAGGTACACTTTTATCCACTTAGTATAGGTAACATGAACCTCATCCTACCCGACTTAATGCGACACTTGCAAAATATTAAAAATAAAATTATTATGTATTCAGTGTTGAGTGTTTGTTAACTCGTAAGTACAATATTAACTCTTATAGTACGATGTCCTAAATTTGTGACTCTATACCAGTTACTGAGAAATATTATATTACCAATAAATTATTATTATAGTTTTAATGTTTTAAATTTAAATTAATAACACATTTTTTTATATAACTGGTAGGTTTTATGATGTTTGTTGTATACAAACATCATCACTTATATAATACAGTCATGGGTGTATTCACAAGAGAGGATAGATCTCGCTCCATGACCATCTTTTATTAGTGCTAAATAAATAATAATATGTAATTATTGAAGTATTGTCGTGAAAATTTATATAAATAATTTTACGATTCGTTTTCATTTTCTACATTACTTCACAATTCAAATAATTTGTCTATTACTCCTCCTTCCAATAGCAATTTCTGAGAACGCCACTGAATACAGTAATACGCTTACATGACTATCAATAACTAATAAGAAAATTTAGGATGAAATATAAGTATACAAATATTTTTTATAATAATATGTGTATAATATCGTTTATTATACTATTATGATTTAGCTGAAAAACATGATACCTTCAATTTTTAATTAACTCAAATATCTTATAACAAATAATGTGAGTCCACTTTTAAAAATTAATCAATTATAACTATAAATAAAGTAATAAAGTAGATATGAATTATTATTTATTTAAAATATGTGTATTACTATAATATAGTTTCAATGATTTATCAAATAAATTTAAATGTAAAAATCATATTTAATTATAATTTCATAAACAAAAATTAGTATAAATAATATTTAGTTACACTTAAACTAATTACAAATACATCAATAAACCTACAGCTGACTGCTAGTACCTAAGTTTATATATGTATCAGGATATTAAATCTCTAAATAGTAAATAATACCATTGAATGTTGAATGACTAATTATTTTGTCTTTTATTTTTTTTTATTTTCCTAGGGTTCTATTATTTAAATTACCCAATGATCTTTATAAATATTTTTAACAGTTGTACCTATATTATATTTTAGATGATAATATATATTTTACCAGATGATTGAGTCATGATTCCATTGTAGAGGCTCCTTGTTTACTTTTAATTACTATTTAGTAATCATCATAAACTAAGTCATATTATAGTTTATATAGTTATATAGTTTCAGAATTCATACGCTTGAATTATTATAATATTGATTATATTACATTTTTCTATAGTGATATAACAACTGTGAACTGTTTGTATATAGCTGAATAAGAAATTAAAACTTTAAAGAACAAATAAACCACAAAAGAACGTGTTATATAATCCTATAATGCTGTAACTGATGATTACTCTAATTTTAGAGATATTCAGAATATAGCAACAAATAATTTGTACTACATGGTAATATTATAAGCTATACGAGTATACGATATATTAAATTGGAAATCATATATTCTAAAAATTAAATCACGAACAGAAATTCATATACATTTATAACTTTTGGTTCATATTTAAGCACATCTGGGTAAACGCAAACACTATCTACACTAATAAAATACTTGGACACGTGCCGGAAATGGTCATACGAAACCATATAAAATTAGTGTGTAACGCAAAAATGGTAATTAATTCATATAGGCCCGACAACACATTTCATAGGTTTAAGTATTTCGAAATTCACTATCCACCGCTTACTACATTATATTCTATCCGATAATGTCAAAATGTCCATAAGTATACTGCATATAGCGGATTACCAGTGGTGATTTCTGATCGTGTACCATGTACCTATATTTATTATCATATTATTTAACATTATTAATAATAATAATAATTTATTATCATATACATAATATAATATATAGGTATATACAGTGTACTAAATTTATGAGATTGACCGAATGGACGTAGGAAATTAATTTAAAAAAACGTACATTCCCGGCACGCAATAACGACTGCAGTCTACAATATACAATATACCCACTATATAATATTACAATAATTAAATATTTAAATGTTATACGACGTATACGTCCTAGCGGGCTACGACGACCGACGCCGTCACCGGTACCAACATCGGCGTCACGAGCACATGCGCCTATTGCACATGCGTGTGATGAATGATGGTACACGGTCGGAAAGTTTCGAAAGTGGAGGGGAAGGGGGTTAACTCCGCCGTTACAAGTTTACAACACACATACGTATAAAACACATTTAACATATAGAGGGTGATTTGCCGAACACGGTCGTACATATTATATATTATACAGTGGGGTATAATGGCTGGGGTTTCGATTGGTCGTCCATAAAACGGCTATGTAGTTGTGAGGTATGTATAGACATTACACGTGCATATTATTATTGATAAACTACAGACTTTGTTGAGTTTATGCGGTGCGGGGGGTGCGATAATATGTTGACACGACCCTCGTGTACTCAACGCATGCGTAACGCAATATATTGTACTTAACATTCGTTTTAGTTAGGTACCTACAAATTATGCGAATGGCAAATAAAAAACATGCTAAAAAGTTTAAATATTTCCAAAGACTTTTGATTTAAACAACGTAGTTTAGATTTGCAATGACATAACCAGGATTTACAAATTAAATAGTGAAGGGAGAAAATTTTTAAAACTACTCATCGTAATGTCTTAATTTGAGTTATCCGCAACTGCAATGTAAGTGTAACCATCATAGGTGATTGTGTTATAAAACTATTTCGAAAATTTAGTCGTGCATAATTTTTGAGAAATTCTTTTATCAAATCAGTGACTGCATGCTGTAAGTCACAATACTTTTTTATACTTTTATACTTAAACGTAGTCAATTGAAAAAAAGGGACTGTACAAAAATATATATAATTTATTAAATTTACTATAATTATACGGTAATTATATTAATAACTTTTCAAAATATATCGATTTATTTTACACGGTATTTTAATACATTAAGTACTTATTGTTTTTGTTTAACAGACTGTAATATATTTTATAAAATTAAAAATTATAAGTGAGCCACATACTATAATATTTAACGTAATAATCGGCTTTTTGAACAAAAATAATAAAAACATAATAAACCGAAGTTATGAACTTACCACGGTAACGGTATCGAAACTACAATAACGAAGACGAAACAAAGTTCAGAGAGTTTCGTACAACATTGGTCGTACATAATATGTATAATAGCACTGTGGTGATGGCGATCATAACTATTTTGGTACTCCTCCGGTATCACCGGAAGAAGAACGATAAAAAATCGGCATCGCGATAGTTATTACAAATTTTATCAATTATTATTATATAATTTTTACTTAGTACGATAATTGCACGTGTCACTGCTGTCGCTATTGATGTTGTGGACCACTTCGCGACTACACAATATTTTTTTTATTACATTACATTACGCGCGTATACCTATAATATAATGTTCATCGCTGTGCCGATATTATAATAGGTACATTACACTGGGATACTGCACATGCGGAATACGCGACGCGACGCTTTATTACATTAAATATTAATAATAGCACTGTACGTCCGTAATGCCGGCGGTAACGCACACGTTATATTTTCAAGTTCAGTAACCCGGGCCCGCGCCGAGCACAACCCTTTCACGGCCAGACGCACTACCGCAGAGGCCACCGCCCTTCGCAGACGGTCGGGTCGAAGTTCGCGCTCGTGGAGCTTCGATTTCGCGCGCACACTTGAACCACCGTCGCCGCCACCAGCCACTACCACCATCACAACCACCACCATCACTCGTCCAACACAGGCCCGCCACCACCCATCGGCGAGCGTCTCATCCCTATCGGCACCCACCACCCACCAAGCCAAACGTCGGTTTAGCAGCCACCGACGTCGCCGCCGTCGGTCCCGGACCTATCGCAAATCTGCCACTCGATTCGAGCCGTAACCATGACGACGACCGCCGCCGCCGCCGCCGCTGCCTAAGTTTACCAATACAGTTATACGTATACCGCACATACGCATTAAAATATCACGTACCTGGTAGAGCGCCGCCGCCCTGTTGTCTAAAATGTTCGGCTCCGTTTCCGCCACCACCACTACCTACCACCACTACACATCACTACCGCCAAACGGACGCACGCAAAAGTGAAAGCGGAAACGAAAGGTGGTTGAACCGTCGAATAATAAATACATAAATATACATAAGCGCAACATACACGCCATAAATATATATACATATAATATATTTTTCAGAGTATACAAAGAATCTAATGTCGTCTTCAATATATTGAACAATATAACCTATTATGAATATAATAATATTGTACGATATTAATATATTAATATACGTGATAGCATATCAAATAACCGATGAGAGTTCATGATGAATTTGAATACCAAATAATATATTGCCACTCCAGAAAACGACGAGGATACGCCTATCAGGCTCATGATTCACGGTTAAAGGGATAAAAGGAATAGATCTCCTCCTATCCCCGCAGTCTATTTTCAGGACAAAATGAAAAGAAATATTACTCAATGATGTCGATAAAAAATCCTTTACGTCATCTTTATTTAATCTATTTAATTATAATTCGTCGATGTGAGGCCAGAGAATAATTTAGTCTTGTAAATTATACTTAAATGCCGTTATTATAATCCCTATTAATATTACTGTATCACTGATTTCAAATGATGTTTATAACTATGAACAAAAACTTGTGAATATATAAATGGATGTATTTTGAAACAAATCAAATCGAATAAAACAGTAAAAGGTAAGTAAAAGTAGTTATTATTAATAATAATTATATTATGGAATAATTATTTGATTTTACGGTTTGAAATTATCTGAAATAATCCAGACTAAATTAAATGAGTCATGAGTGTGTATATAAAATGGCATTATGTTACTGGTATACCCAGTACTCATTTTACAAACAAAATATGTATTCAGTTTAAGGTTAAAATCCAATGAAAGCTCGAAAGCAAAGATTAGATTTTCCAAAATAAATTATAATAAAATAATAAATAAAAGTGCTCATATAATTTCAAGACTAAGCATATCCTATTATAACATTATAAGTTATAAATATTTTAATATTCATATTGCATCTAATATTAATGCACGTAGATACTAGCAACTTGGCGTGCTCACAGAGTATAATTGGTTTCCTTTTTACAATGTCGTACCTAATTTAATATAAATTTTGAAATTCACTAATGACTACCACTATACCCCCGATGATAATAATACATTTAATAAAAACACTTATACAAGCTCGATCCGGAATCAACACAATATGTTATGTGGTAAATCGTTATAATATCACAGAAAGGCAGGTAAGCAATACTCCACATGTTTATGTTTTTATTATAACTTACAACTTACTAACTTTTACTATATTAAAATAATTTACAACACACTTGAAACATTTTGGCATTGATGATATTATAATACGTAGGATGATCTATATCGTCTGCAAGATAAGCTATCAATCGTTATCGAATATAGATGTATTATATTAATATTAATTAATATTTCACTGAAGTCTGAAAAATATAAAACTACTTTTCAGTTACTTTCTCATTTAGCAAATCAAAATGATGTAAATAAAGGAATAATGACAAAAGTTTTTGTCGAATTGGTGAAATTGAATAATCAACTTAATACCTTTTACAGAGCAAGGTATGACAACTTTGCACATAAATTTGAATTCGCAGCAAACGAATTGCGTCCCAAGATCCCTTTTACATACGAATTGCGTCCCGATGATATTTAACAACTATACTAATTGCGTCCGATATAAATACATTATTTTTCTTCCCATTTATTACAGACTTAGGACTGTTAATAGCAACATTAAATATTATATTGCTAAAGGTAGGTTAAAAATATTGTTATTTATCGATTTGTAATTAGGTACATCAAAAATATTGTTTTCGTCGTTAAATATAAAAATAAAAGAATAAGTAAAAAAATTTCAAAAAATAATAGTTATATATAGGTAGGTATAGGCAAGTTATATGTTATTATAATATTATTTATGGCTTGGTAAAAATTTGTACGGAATAAGCTCGGCAAGTTCAACTGTCGTCCCTTCCTCTATTGCCTGTACGACAACCGTGGATATCCACCTACGCACTGTATTGAGATTATCAAAGGTATATTCTGATATCAGATAATCGGGACGCAATTAGTATAACACAAATCGCAATTTTTATATCGGGGACACAATTCGTATGCAGCCTTTGGATTATGTGATCATTAAATATCTAAATTAAATTAACCTTTGAGTACTGAACATTTCCCGTGTGTCCAAAAAAAAAAAAAAAAACATTCTCTACACCGACTTATATTTATATTTTAATTATAATAAAAATAAAAATATTTTTTGAAGTTCCTCAAATGGGAAAATTCTTCAATTCGTGATTTATGCCCTTCATTTTTCTTTTTCTTTACCACATTTGCTTATTGTTTTTACTTGAACAAACAACAAATTGTTTAGTAAAAAAAAATTTAACTCCCAAATAATTTTAAATAATAATTATTATAATATGATTCATATATAACTAATAGGTAAATAATAACCAATAACTATATTATAATATAATGGTAAATACTGCAAAATATCGTTTGATTGATACTTCCATAGATGATATACTCGTAAATTGGCTTATGAATATATACTCTAAATAGATCATCATATATTAGAAAATAATATATACTTATTTTTCTTATTACTTTTTTCTAAATTTATTAATTTGTTACACTGTACAATGTACATGGTCGTTTGTCAAGAGACGTTAAATCTATTGTTATGTGCTCATAATGCTCGCATGATCTAGATATTAGCTATTAAGTAGATACATTTGAATTAATTTAATTTTTATTTTATCTAATTTAATTTAATTTTTTTTTAATGATGATAGCATTATTACGTTACATTTATTTATTTAAATTTTTTGATTTTCAACAACACAATGGCAATAATAATCAGTAATTGAATAAAGGTAGATCTCTTATTCTATTTTTCTGTTTTCGGTGTATTACACTCGCGTAACATCAATGCCGTAGACTACATCTGTTTAGTGTTTACATACATTTTTCAATATTTATAATAAAATATTGAATATTTGAATAGGACGTACCTGCAATATTACTTTATTGCGCATTACGTATATCTAACACATTTACATCATATTTATTTACAAAATATTATACATTTTATAATATCATACATCAAAAGCCATATCAGCATCAGTGACGTCGTTAACTACAGAATTCTGATGTGCACTTTATGTCTTTATGAGATGTTTTTATTATATTTTTTGTATAATAAATATATATGTATATAATTAGAACTTACGCATAGTGTATCGTACAACACATCAGCCAACTTTTCATCCTCACCCACCGTTTAAACACTCGATTTAGATATAAATAAAGTACAGAATTAAACTAATAATCGTTGACTAGACGAAAAAACTGTACGGTAGATTAATATTTAACCTACTTTACTGGAGTAAAACATATACACGCGTAAATATTAAATATAATATGCTAATGTGCTATACTTTAAATAATATATAACTATACGAGTACATGCATGTTATTTTTATTCAAAAACGAATCGTCATTAAACTGAACTAGATATTAATAAATAATACTAATATAATGTTGACCGTTTATATTTACAATCGAAAAACACCGGACTTGGCAATTTAAAAATTAAACCTATCGGAAACATAAAAAATATAAGCCCTAACAAACATGGTCTATAAAATAAAACACTGTAATATAATTGTAAAATGTTTAAAAGTACATTAAACACGATGCAGTATCATAATTACTATAAATTAAATGAATCGCGTTGGTTAAAATTTAAAAAAAAAAAACGTAGCTACACGATATTTTTTATTCAATCATAAAAACGGTCATGTTTAGTGCATCGTTATTTCGTTAACGATTTCTTAAACGATTTTAATGGTCATAAAAATGAACAATTAGTCCAATTGATTGTCAATACATTTTCAAAATATTAGCATTCAAACATAGCTAATAAAACTCAATAAAATATACGGTTAAAGAGAAGTTTAAACAGTTATATGTTTATCTTGCACTCATGATCTATATTAAGTATTAACTCAAGCTAATAAAATGTTATATTGTAAAATATATCTGGTGTGGTTGTTATTAATAAACTAAACCTAAATTATATTAAAGTATACTTTGTATAATATTATGAAAAATCGTGTAACATAATATCAAGTATTAAAATAGAGTTTGGTGATTATAAGTTCGTAAGTATTAGATTTCGTAAGCGAAAAAATGTTCGGTAGAAATGTTGAAGCCTTGTGAATGAAAATAATAGAACCGAAAATATTAAATATAATCGGTTGTAGTTTGTAGGTGCGGTAAATATATTAGGTAAGTACTTAGAAACGTAAGTTAATAAAACCATAATATGTGTTTCAGGAATTTTTCCAATCACGTATAGTCTTATATGCTTACCTATAATAAATTCATAAGTGTCACCATACGATAAAATAGTTTCGATTAAATTAAGTTATAAGATAAATGATAATACAATTATAATCAGGTATATTATGTATAATAAATATCAACTAAGAGATTTATCTGCTAATGAAAATTTTTACTTTAATATCAATAAAGTATTTAATTAATCGTATGTTTGTAGTAATAAATAATAATAATGGAAATTATTTTAGATAGTAAATTATGAATTATAATTTGTTTTAATAATATGCATTTCCATTTATATATTTGTAATTGTATTATCAAAATAAAACCAAATACGGTTTTATTAAATTAAAAAAATATGTAGAAATATCTTCAATTTTTCTATTCATAAAATAATATAATATTATTCCCTATAAAATGCGTACATTTGTTATCAATAATCAACATACCTATAATTTTTAAATAAATTCATAAAAAGTTTATAAGTATTTCCAGTGATATTTAATATTTTATAAGTAGATATTGTATTAATTTATGTATATAATTTTACGTTTACCAAAAATTAAAATAATACGATATTATCAAGATGTAATGTACTATCGTATGTTCATGTACCTTTAATATATATGTTTTTAAATTACCTGCCTATATTGATACATTTTGTAAGCTTAAGCAATCATATAGACCACATAATAATATAATATAATATATATAAAAACATTTACAACTATTGAATATTTTTTTCTTATTTATTTATGGATATAATAAATTAAAATTATAAAAATTGTATTAATTATAATAAAATTACAAAATGTAACAACTAACAATACAACATGAATACTAGTATATTTCGAACTTTAAATTGTTATAAACATTAATCATTGTCGCACAACACTTTAATTTCATCTTTATAATAGTTTAATGTCCGCAATACTTTTTCGTAATTATATTTTTTCAAAAATATGTTTAACTTTATATATAAACACTAGGTACTAAACATTATAAAAAATATATAATACTATAATAGTTAGTACATGAACTAAATCAAAAATGTCAAAGTAACGTCTTAATATACATTTAACACAGTGAGAATATTAAGGAATTCAAGTGAATACTAGGTATTGAACTAATATATATAATCATTTATCAGGTAAATGGTATAGTTAAATTTAACTGAAATAAAATATTTTAAATAGAATAATATACTATAATATTTTCTTCACAAGTTAGAAGTTGACAATGTTGACGTTTATATATTATAGAAATATAGAACATGCGTATATGCGATTAAGTAATATACTAGGTACATAAATTTTATTAAACCTAAATTTTTAATAGTAATTTTATTAAAAAAAAATAATTTATATATATTATACCTAAAGCGAAATAATAGTTTTTAGTAGCCTCAAGAATGATTTCTTTAATTTATTTTTCGTTTCATTGTTGTCTTATAACTAAGCTTAACTGTATAGTTCATAGAAAACTAAATAATAATGATGCTTTTCCCTTGATCTTGAGAAAAGAAATAGACGGTAATCTAATCTATTTACTACATATAATTATGTTCTCATATAACAATAGAATATTATCACAAAACATAAATGTCTAATGTCTATATCTTCTCGTAAAAATCACAATGACATATTTTTTTACAAATTACTTGGTTTATTATCAGTTGTTTTGCTATACTTTTAATATTAAAAAAAACGTGTCTAGTAGATGACGTTGGATCACGGATCATGGTTTCGTTACACATTAACTATTAATGTATTCAAGAATCACTATTGATATTTAATCAAAATTTATTCAATCGAAAACAGAAAAAATGTTCAAAATTAATTCACTAAAAATGTTTTTTGTTATACAATTTTGGTTTTTGTTTTTTTTTTTAATAATATCAAGCCAATGAAAGGATCAAAGAAGCTAATCTATACTTGTTCCTATAATAGTTACGCGATTCTAAGTATGAATTCATATCAGGTATAAATGTACAATACGTATTGAAAAAATTCCTAAAATAAATCTGCAAAACTTTTTTATTATGTTTCATAACTGAGCCGTAAAGACATACATATTACGATATGGTTAATGGGTATATTGACCAGGCCAGCCCTGCAGTCCACGTGATGTGTATACTACGCTATCATATTTTCCTCTATAATTTATTATAACACAGGCGATATGACTGTAGCGTGCAACATAGAAGGTATAATATTTTGCATATAAAATACACGATTATGGTACATATTTATAACGTTGTGCTACATCAATCTTTACGAATTTAGGTACTTCAGTACCTATTTTATAAATAGTCTAAAAACACTTAATGTGTATACTGTATAAAGTATATACAGTAAGTACAGGTACACCACGATAATTCGGGCCTCTCCCCCGTATTCGCTATATAAATCTAAAATCTATATTTACCCACGAACTGCAGGATATTATACATAAAAGTAAAGGGATGAAATATTTATTGAGAGCATACATTTATAACCTTATAGTCAATTTTTAATACTTTTCAATAGTTAGAAGGTTATATGATGATAATTGTCTATGTCACGTATTTACTTACTTTTTTTGATTCATAAGTATTATGGGGCAAGTTTTTAGCCATAAAAGCAAAGCATAAAAAAGCAAGGCGTGCTGCTGTAGTACCCTTGCACCCCATCCAGTCAGCGACAGCCTGTATATCTGTATACTTTGCAGCAGTGTGAATAAAATTTTTCGCGAAAGCTATCCACTGCGCAACTGTCGCGATTCGCGTGTACAGTATGCATATAATATATATACACTGTGCGTGATATAAATAATAATATTGTGTACAGGGCTGCTGTAGATGGCTTTTGTAAAATCGTACACAATGCGATCCTCGCGGCCAATCTTGTAATACGCGAAATCTACAGCACGGGCGGCCCTGCAGTATTTGACTTTAAGAATACAATATATTCAATAATCATTATACATTTTATATTTAAAAGCGTATATTATTATATTCTGTGTACAAAATACGGCATGGCCGCCGACGCGATGGGGTCGATGCTCTTGTAGCTCACCCCCGCACCTGCCATCCCTTGAACGTCGCCCGAGAGCTACTAGTGGCGCGACGTTATTGATTAATCTGCCGGCTCTTCCGGACGAACCCGCGGGGCCGCCATTAGACGTACAGTTCCAACGATGACGTCACGGCGCGGCACGTACCCGTTGTCGTAGGTCAGTAACCCTTAAATCCTTACACACAGACAGACGTCGTCTCGCTAGCGCGTGTTGTACCATCGCATAATAACAGTATAATAACATGAAAGGGTTGTAAAAAATATTTGAGTAATTATAAAAGATATTATTGAAAAAACTCTTCAAAATTATACTTAAATATTTAGTTATCAAATGTATTTAAATTTATTTTTAAATACTTAAAAAAAAAATTGGTTATTCATAGTTAATACTAATTTTATTTATATACATAAATTATTATTATTTATTACATTAATTCACAAAAAGTCATTAACATTATAATATTCTCAAAATTATCTATGAATAGAAATTTTAATAATTTTAATAAAATAATAAATGTTTATGAGACACAAGTATAAAAAATAAAAAATACATTAGTATTCAATGTCAATTAAATATATTTAAACACTACTTAAATATAAGAAAGGAATAAGCATTTTAATAATGTATTCAATACTTTACACCTCGACCTCTGTATAAACTATAGCATAAACATAGTACAATATTATATATTATTATCAAACTGCAATCTTTATCGTAACTTGATTCCATGCGTTGGACGAAAGCTTTGAAGGCATATATAATATGCCTTAAATAACTGTTAAAAGATGTTTCATAAAGCAAAACATTTTGGCAAACTATGGCGCGATAGCAAATAGCGATTCGTCGATAATAACTGCGTCACAATGAAATCGTTTTTAAAACTAAAATATACTCGTTATATTCTACATTTTTTTTAAATTTCTATTTCTTTATCTGATCCCACATAGTTGCACCACTGCATCAAGTTATGTCATTAATAATAATAATAATATTATAAATATGGCTTATAAAAAATTTAAGTCATTAAACAAAAAGTTATATGAGCGCAGGGAAAAGTACCATAAGGAAGTAAGAAACACTAAAATTAAAAATAAATGAATACCTAAATTCAAAACGGACTAAATTAAGAATAGACAATTTGAGTGAAATAACTCAAGATTCTTGAATAACTTGAAAGAAATTAATTTTAGAGCAATATGTCTCAATAGGCTATAAAAAACTGGAACAATTATAAAAAAAATATTTTAATGCTACATTGCTACATATTTTGGTTTTAAATTTTGAACGTGGTGACGATATTGCGATAACGTTTAACTATGAAAAGATACAAGAAGAACATTTTTTAGTATTATATATTTACATTCATACAATTATAAAGATTTAAATTTGAATACAAGAATTTTATCGAAGACTTCTAGTCAAAATATTTCAAGTCGGTCTGCGATTTTGAGTAAAAAAGAACCCTATGACCTGTATAATTACTAAGTGGGCAAGTGGGCTCATGTAACCTGATAATTCTTACACTAAATACAGCATTCTGCAATAAGTAAATAATAATAATTATTAAAATAACTTAAAAGAATAGATTATAGATGTATATTGTTTATTGTAAATTCTTTTTTTCTTTTTATTAACGTCGGTACAAAAAAAAATATAACATTTTATTGATATTGGTAGAAAGCTTATAATATATTTTATGTTGCTAATACAATTTTTAAAGAACACTAAGCGCCATCTATTGGTTAGGTTAGACCTGTATAACGGCATATGCTATTCACCGCACGAAGAAAGAGTATTGATGAGTAACTTTTGTTTTCCCGCCAATTATATTGACTGTGCACAGCGCACGCAAATATTGCGGAATAATAATACAAAAAAGTTACAACCATGTTTGTACAACGCATACGCAATAGATTAATTAACACTTAATTTGTTAAAATGTGTGCGACCATAATACTACAACGAAAACAAAAGTAATCATGATTCATGAGCATGAACCTATCTGAACGATAAAAATAATGTAATTATTAACATTCACTATTGACAAAACAAAATATAATATTAACGTTACAAATGTTACAATATCGTAAACGATTTAAAAATTGAACATACCTATTAATATAATTTTAACTAAATTTCGATGTTAAATCAATGAAATCGTTTAATTATAAATTATAAATTAATTTCTATAATTTTTAAAGAACAATGATAATTTACTAACTTTTATTAGTTACTGATATGTCTATTACTTATATGGGAACCTACCTAATCATACTTTTATAGAAAATAAAAAATTAAGTCCTAATTACATCAATGCGCTCTGTCGGTCAACGATTACCAACGAACAAGAACTAGAAAATGTGTTTATCATCACCAAAATAAATAGAAAAATATTATTGATTCCTAACAAATATAATCAATAACGAACTACTAAGTAATATTGTTTAATTATCAATGTGTACCTATCACGTGATGTAAATTGTAAAATGGCGTTAAGTCTGTATGACTATGATGTGAATTTCTAATTTGAATAATATGGAAATTATAAAACAAATCTAACAGGAAACTTACAGTACAGTATGGTAGAAAGTTATACCAAAAGTCAAACCATAGATATATTTTTAAATGTTTAGATAATTCAAATAATGCACTATCATCATAAATCATAAAATCATACTAATCACAATGATCGATTAATAACTAAACTAAATGTACTTATTATTATCAATGCATTCATATATTCAACACAACGTCACAACATACTAAATGAATTAAGTATTATAATGAATGATATTAATATCAAATTTATCTAGCCATCTAGGTATTTAAAAACATTAGAATATTATAAATTTAATAATGCAAAATATATCATTGTAAATTCGTAATAAGATTCGTTAGTTTACTTTTTTTTTTAATTATATTGAAATTAAATTTATAGACATTTAAATTTAAATTTAAAAATTAGTTATCTTGTTATAATTCAAATACATTATTCGTAGCTACTTGAAACTTTTAATGAACATAAAATTATTATATATTATACACATAATGACATTTTCCAATGTATTATTTTTGAAAAAAATTATTCAACCTACTATCGTAGTAATAGTAAAATTATTAAATTTAATCGCAGTACAAATATAAAATATTTGTATAAGCTAATAAACTGCCTTTATTCAGAACTGTTTTCCATACCAAATGATTTAACACATAAACATTCTTTTTTTCAACTTTTAATGAAAAACATCTTATTAAGATTTAAGATATAACAAATGTAAAATATACAATATACAAATAATTATATCATATGCCGGTACTTATACGTAAGTACATGATCAAGTGTTCAAATATTTACTAAATATATACATTGGCACATTGCAGTACATTATAACAATACAGGTGTAATTATTATTTAAATTCATGATTATTAAATACTCAAATTACAAATACCGAAATTTTCACGTAAACGGTTAAATAATTTCATATTTTTTTTTTTTTTATTAGTATATAATATTATATAATACGGTTATTAAATCTATCTAATTCGTCTGATCTAAAATATTTTGTAGAAAAATGAAATCTTGATTTCTTTCAGATATATCATAAAAGGTTAGGTGAGTTAATTACCTATGTTGGTTTTTCTTATTATCGTCAATCGAACATAAATTACCTATTAAAAAAGTATAGGTGTGGACAGGATATTAAAATTGGATGTTGAGTAGTCGTCTCGCTTCACTCACCTCCATTGTATTATTACTTTAAATTTAAAGCGATATTATTATCGAAAATAATTTTATTTAACACACAGTTCTGTTTAAACCTTTTAGATAAAATAATTGTATATAAGAAATTAAAAAGTTCATTAACTGTTTCAAAAAGTATTTTTTTATTTCAAAAGAGCAAACAGTTAATAAAACTATAAAATATAAATTTATATCCATTAATACTTTTCTGTATTCACTCATCTTCAAAATCCAAAATAAAAATCACTATTAAGAATCGCTAACTAGTAAAAATGTCATTGCATTTTTAAATAATACAAAAATCATATTTTATTTAAAAAATGTCTGACTTTACTAAATACTTTTTTTAATATATATATGTTGTATATATATGATTTATTATTATTTATAGAGCCAATAGAGGTACACGTAAATTAATAATTAATTAAAGTTATAAGTTAAAAATGTTCTTATATACTTATATCGATTTAATTTATCCTTTAAGGTTTTTAAAATGATGACTCAAATGAAATACAATTTTACACGTATACATTTTTTTATGTAGATATCAAATTCTGTGCTGTACTATTAGTGTCATACTGCAGCACACAATCTTAGGTTCAAGTTTAATTCCAAAACAATTTTTTATTTAGACAAAAACTTATTTTAATAATTCAAATATGTTTACAAATATTACAAGTTTGCAACATTTCTACATAATATTATAATACATTAATACCTATTATTGTCTTATATTACGTTATGCCACCATCATTACATTACATTTTATATGATAGCTTTTTAATTAATAACAAATAATACAATTATTTAAACAATAATTTATTCATATCCATATAATAATTAATATGTGCGCAAATTTGCATAATATAAAAAAACATACACAATATACACAATACATAACAATACATCTATTACATTACAAATCTATTAAAAATTATAAAAAAATCGTTTAAAAAAATACTATTTCCCCATCATATCATTATTTTTATTCGTTTTTCATGTTTTCTTTTGAGGTATAGTATAACAGTAACTATTTACTAACTTTTTTTGAATTTATTAAATAAATCGATTACAATTTAATTATTCAATTGGCAATATGCAAGAAACCTGCAGTATAGCACGTAATAATTAATCTTTTTCCTGGTGTTAACCGGGAATTAGGATACATCCTTATTAACCATGCAGATATACATTTATTAGTTTATAAACTACACGGCTACACAATTGATACGAGAAAAATATTATGAAATTGACTTAAAAAAAAAATAAGTTATATAATATTTATACTAGGTCAGCAGAGTTCTAGGCCGTCATTAACGCGTGTATCTCCCTTGTTCTACTAAAGGTATTTAATTAGTATTCACTAATTTTAATATCACATCCCTGCAGACTCTGGGTCACAAATATTGCTATACTAATTGTATATATATTTGTTATTGCCTTATTGACATAAAACTATAAAACTACTCTGACAATAAAGTACATAAATATTGACGATAGGTCGTAATTTTACGATGCAATTTCTGACAACGATCAGTAGAAAATAGTGTTAGTCATAACGCTCATAAAGTCATAACTCATAATACATAATATACACCTACGTATATAATATGTAATATAAACGACAATTTTTTTTGATTATTATGAATTGTCATCTATAGTTCGGTACATTAATAAATAAAGGAAATACAAAATTATAATAATTATTTCCGTTATTTACGAATAATAATTATTTTTTTTTATTTGTGTTTGGTTTCTTGGAATATTAAGAAAATAAGAACAATAAGAACAGTTATAAACTTATAAATGTTAGTACAATATTAGATCTTAATTCTTAAATCAAATCGAAGTTTCAAAAAATTACTCGAAATAAAGTATTATATAAACACTTAATTATGTTATCTAACGTTTTTAAACGAAGCGCAATCATACATAAATTAATTGGTAAATTAGTGGTAAATTGTATTTGGTTTGATGGGTCATTTTCAGCGATTGGGCTATATATACGCTGTACAGTGTACAATGTACATATACAAAAACGTTTAAAAAAAACTATGTAGCAGCAAAAAACTTGATTTATTTGTGAAACTACTATACAGCAGGTTCAAAAATGTATTTTCTTTATTGAAATTTGAAACAATAATCGACAAATTGACGACAATAACCAACGAGTGGCAGACGCCCATACTTTAACTTATAAGTAATAACTATATAATAAATTATCGGCTACTGACGCATGAATATAGTAATACATAGCATATAGTACCCATAAAAATATACTTTTTAATAGGGAATAATACAATCTCTTGTCGTATTATTTTTAATTCGTTTTATAGGTACATAAATATAATATTAGAGACTAGAGTATCGCGAAATACCGTGGCGTATTTCAGAGTTTTGAGATTTTGGCCTATAGTGGCATACAATAAGAATATGTAAAGCATTTAGAATACAAGACGCCAGCCGGGGAGCAATAAACTTTGAATACCATTCGTCTATAGACGAGTATACTGCGCCCGTGTTTATTCGATATAAGCTGTGTGCAACGACGATGACCTTTCAGCGAGATATTAATATATTATGTATAATATTCGGGTCCATCATCCTGAATCAAAATCTTTTACTAAAAGTGCACTCTTTTAAAAAGTATTTAATCTTATTAATTATTATTGATAATAATTTGTAACATGAAACCAAAAACTTTCATAATACACCACGCCGTCATGTCAGTCAAATCAAAGTTTGTAATTTTGTAGAAAAATTGGCCTGACAGTCCCATTAAAGAAGATGCAGGCATTACTCGAATAGCCACTTTTTCTATTTTTAAAAAATTAATTAATTTTGGCGTATTCTGCAATAGATTTTTTTTTGAAAATATTTACTTATCCGATAAACAACAAAAGTAATATTATTAATTCCGCATATTATCGCTTTATCCTATATTAGGTAGGCATTTCCGACTTTATCCAAATGTCGAACTATCTAAACTATATACACGGCCTCCGCGAATGGCGTGTTTTGTTAATCGCGGAATCCCTGCAAAGTTGACTATATGGACGGAATCGTAGGCATAAATAATTTAAAATACAACAATAACAATAATGAAGAAAAAAATAAATATTGTTTTTCTCGGGGGTACCACTTCGCGTTTTGGGAAGTGCTGCTGTGGCGGCGGCGGTGGCTGATGTTGTGTTGGTGAATAATATAAAGTCGATGCGGAAGTGGTGGGCCGCGTGTGCGGGGGTGACCGTTGGACCTGTGCAGAGAGTTCGTTGAACCGGGAATGAACGCGCGCGCGCGCAAAACGCTCAAGCCGCTGGCAGCGTTCACACGCACGCACGCCCAAGTTCCCGTCACTTTGATAGCACGCACCCACGCACACACGCACACGCAAGCGAACAAGGGATCCCGTGCGAACGCGGCGTCAACGGACGTCGTGTCGACTGGCCGACGATGGCGGCGGCGGCTTTCAAAAAGTTGCGGTCACCGTCGTTATCGTTTTCGGAAAAAAACAAAAATTAACATCAACCGCGGCGAACCGGCTTATTGTTACGTAGTGAGCGAGTTCGATCGATCACGTGCGCCGTCGTCAATCAACGGGTTTCGTTATTTTTATCGTTATTTGCGCGCGTATTTATAATATTATTATTATTATTTCATGCGTACGTGTGTGTGTGTGTGTGTGTGTGTGTGTGGGACAGAGAGCGATCGGTAGACGGGCGAGCGAGCGAGCGTGCGAGCGACAGAGAAACGACGGCGCAAAGCGAGCGAGAAGGCGGAACGGGTTCATTGGCCGTCCTTTGCATCATCTGTGGCCGTCAGTAAAGAGCATGAGGTCATGAACCTCCCGCCGCTGCCGATCGTCTATACCTGCGATGGGTGACGCGCGCGCGCTCTCCTCGCTCGTATTATCACGGTTATTCCCTCTTGACGCGTTTCGTGCGTCCGTATAAATATAACGATTACAACAATATTACAAAAACCGTTTCTCCGCTCATTGTTATCGTACCTATATATTGTGTAGTGTTATAATATCGTGTTTACACGTTTTTACGTTTATAATTTCTCCGATACAACGGGCACCGGCGTGCGTGTAATAACCATGTAAAAATATTGTTGAGTGTATATACATAAATACGACTTATATATATACAATAACTGATGGACGATTTATAAATATATATATATATACGCGCGCTCTTGCCGGTTCTAGGAAGAAAAGGTCGTTCACCCCGTGTTGTTATAACGTTGACTTCGCGAATCGCGAGTGTACCACCACACACACATCACTGCGGCGCTCGTCGACCGGCGTGGTGGGGCAGGGGTGATCAGAGAGATTAACTAAACGGGAAACCGCTCTTGTTTTTTTTTTGCGTTCTTATTTCTATAACGGATTTCGACGGTTTTTATACAATTATACTGCACGTGCCAAGGGTTGGGTAGAAGGGAATCCGGACCCGGAGTTCACCCCCTTAGATATTATATAGGTTACAATAAAATCTCCTTGCCGCCACCACGCGCACATATCTCTCTGCATGTGCGACAGTTATACGTCAACTACCGAAATCCGTCAATATTAATTATTGATCAAACTTTATTATATTATATTACACTTCTATCGGTACGATTATTAGTATAGCGGTTATGTTTCATCAAACGTGTATAGTCTTTCCGCGGGACGTTCGATTTCATTATAAATTTACTAGTCACGAATGGTATATATATATATATATGTATTAAATTATAATAGTGGTTAGTGCATTATGCATTATATCGATGATAAATCGATTTATCGAAATGATTTCGTCCATATTATCTATTAATTATGTATAATAACACATTTACGCATGCAATACAATAATATACTGTCGATATTCTCAGTTGACCCCATGTATAGCCGAATTTCACCTATAACCCTATCCCGTGTTTGGATCGCGATAACACAGTGTGGGGAAACGAAAAAAAAGCAAACAAAGTCGTCACTACGAATTGGACTTGACATTGGAGTGCACAACGAATAAACACGTCTCTTGCCGCCGTATTCGTGTATATACATATAATATTATAATATGATATATACGCGTATAATATTATTATGAATAATATTCCTGACGAACACGAATGCGCCGTGCGGACAGCATTATAGCGGTTCTTGAAAAGTCTTATCTCTATCGACCTGCACTCAAGTGTTGTTGCGAACGTTACATCTTACAACGGGCATATACTCCTCCCCCCCCCCCCCCCCGAAACCCAACCACTATGTTGCCACAAACGGCGTCTGGTTGCCCCTCCTACGGCGCCAAAAAGATAATGACATTTTACGTCGAGATAATAAACGCATGTTTAATGAACAATATTCATCAATAATAAAAATATAATATTATAATATTATTATATCGGTTAATCGTCGGTCGGACGACTGAGCGCATACGTATATAATATTATGATTCATGTGCTATATTATAGTGTACATGATGAATACATATATATATATAATATAAATCTATAATATATTGAATGACGTGTTTCAAGAATAGTCACCACATTGTTATTATTCAATGACCGTCAACCGTCATCAATTACCTGCACTGAAGCACTCCAAAGCATTCGTTTTGGGAATAAACTTAAATTTTAAACAATTTTTTATTTTATTATTCAAATAATTTTATATAATTATTGAGAGTATTATTGATTTTTATGACCAAAAGAAGAAAGTAAAACCCAGTAAAAAATTGCTTGCGAAAGTATAACTTCGTCCCATGGAAACGAAGAAAACTGTATAATTTTATTTTTATAATCGTTACCTTTACTTCTGACTGTTGAATAAACATTAATGCACATCCACTGACCACTGACAATTTAAAGGATTATTTCTTTGATAATTTTAAATAATATGACAATTTTAATTTTGAAGATTCCTTCATATAATCAAAAATGTTCATATTCTTTTATTTTATTAAGCTATAGTATTAAATAAAAATGTATATAATACCGCGTGCATGTAATATAGTCATAATACAATATACAATAACTGCAATTATAAAGTATACACACAGAACTAATATAGTTTTAAACAGATACCTATAAGAAAATCAGTGGTAATTCATAAAATTCATAAAATGTTTTAATTATTTATTTTAAACATACATGTACCGTACCTAAACGGGCTAAACGATTGTAAAATGTATAAGAAAAAATGCTTTATTTTTAAAACGTTATTGAACAATACAACACACCTATATACAAGTATTTTAAGAAGTTTGAATCAGAACCATTTTATATACAATACAGTATAAAAGCATTACAAGGTTTCAAACTTTCTGAATACCTTGTGTTATTATAATCTATATAGAGAGATATTTTACGTAAATTTCATCTGAAACGATTAAAATATGTTCTGTTGAAAACGACACACATTCGATAAAGAATGAAAATAGTTTATTATAATAACATTCACTAGTACATTTATAAGCGCGTATAGTGGTGTACATAAATATATATATATATATATATATATAGTTAGTGGCCTATGAACTTGATGATAAGACCTCAACCTTCAATCGTTGCAGTCGAAAAAATCCGATATACATAAATGAAATATTTTTCTAACATCGTTACACGTATGTACCTGCAGCTATGTTGTGAAGAGTTAACATAGGTACCTACATAATAATAATAACAAAAATCATATCAATAAATTTAATAACAAACTGCAGGAAAAAACCAATAGAAAATATACGCTAAATTCGTGTTGTGACGTAATGACTATACAACAATAATACGATGTCGTGGTCTTCGAGAAAACAGTAATGAGTTAACAAGAAAAGGGTATCGAGTATATAATATAATAAAATAGGGGAGAAAACGCCGAACCCGAAAAGATGACGAACAAAAAGATCCGTCGCCACCATCGAGTTTACACGTGTGGTTGTCGGACACCCGTCGACAACCTATCCGCCACCGCTAGCTCGAACGCAGCCCGAGCGGTCGTTGCTCTCGTTCGGCATCTGAATGTAGGTCAGTAATGAGGCAACGACCCCAGACGACCCCGCAACGCCGCCCTCAGTTATTATTATTTGTATACCCAGAATATCAAAACGAATAACTGATTTCCTCTGTTTCTCGTCGCGATATTTCCTAATCCGGAGATAGATCATCTAAGTATATTATACCATTCTTACTATCGACCGTCGTCAGTTCGAGTAATTTAAAAATGAAAATTTTGCTGCAATTTTTAACCGAGAAATGACGTAAAAATACACACACTTCATGATAACAACGAAAATGTGTAATAAATAATAATTGCACATGTATAGTTATTCCGTCGACCAAACAAAATTAATACGTGCGGTTTTTTTTTGTTTTTTATAAGAAAGTAAAGAAGCCGTGACGCCGAACAAGGCCAAGGCCAGTTAAACCGGTTCTTTTACGTTCGGTTATTTATATATTTTATTATTATTATTATTATTATTTGTTTCGTCTTCCCACCACACGTTCGTTGTCATCGACTTTCCTCCTACGGAGTATATAATAATAACATAATAATAGATACACTAATATTTTTGTTTAAAATTGTAATACTGTTATACTCGAATTATTTGTTTAACTTACATTTTTATTCTTATTTACGTCGTCAAACAGAAACATACGAATAAAGTAATATACGAACTATAGTTCCTTGCAAACACGACGCCGTCGCACGTCTCTCTCTCGCTCTGGTTGCCAATTAACGCGCCTCTGCGCACCCAACACACACACACACACACACACACACACACACACACACACTCGAGTCGGTCGTTGAACTCGACGCGCTCGCGGGAGAGCTCGAATCGCGTATAAATATAGACTAGAACTTTCGACCGTTCAACTTTCTACGCACACGGGCCAACTTAAGTTATGCAATAAAATTTTTTATGTACTTTACGTTAAACCGCTGGTGTTTGTACTCGAAAACCAAAATTTAGTAGGTTATTGCCGGCTGCCGTAGACAATTACTACGATGATATCTCATTAATAATATTAATTAACATGCAATGACCGATAACGTGGTATATACAACACAAAATCGCCACGACGACGATAATTATATGCTCGTAGCATTCGGGGCGAATGTAGATTACTGCAGAGTACTTAAGTTACCTAGCCAGGGATGGGGAAGACATAATTTAGAACGTAACTACGCAAGTAAATTTTTTAAAAAATGTACCTAAATAGTAAATAAGAATAATATTGTGCTCAAAAGCAATGCCGTAAAGGTAAACAACTGATTTATCAATATATAATACAAATGAAAATATATTTTATATAATTTAAATATAATAAAACTTTAACATACCTATTAAGTTATAATATTACACCATTATTGTTATTATTTGAAGTACTGAGTACTTAAATAAAAATAAAACCATTCACCGACCCTTTCAAAAAGTTTAGAATAATAAATAACAATTTAATTATATTTTGATAAGAGGTAAGGTGATAAAAAATAGAAAATAATCAGTTGAATATGTACTTACATCTATCAAAGTCACC
The DNA here is from genome assembly GCA_020882235.1 of Schizaphis graminum. NCBI lineage: Eukaryota > Metazoa > Arthropoda > Insecta > Hemiptera > Aphididae > Schizaphis > Schizaphis graminum. The sequence continues at coordinate 84,460,876 of CM037032.1, read as the reverse complement.
CACATTCAAACAATATTTATGTCGTTTTATATTATTATTTTTAGCAATTTTAAATTATATATTTTTAATAAATAATGTATTATGTTTAATATTAAACTATAAGCTCCGTATACTAAATTAAAACAATATGACGTTATGTATGAACATTCAACAATCTTATTTGTACACATAATTTATTTCAGTAATTACTCATAAGCATAACATATGTTTTAGAAGAATTAGTATTTGAAATACTTTACACAAAATTAATCATTTTAAATAATTAAAGTCTAGAAATGTACATATAGCAGCATTTAATATTTAAGAAATTATTAAACACCGATAAAAGTATTTAAATATATTTTTTATCGAGAAAATACTATAATTATTTTTAGTTATCATTAGTAATGAATAATAAATAATATTGTATAATATGGTATGTTATATATTCATTTTGAATTTTATTTATTGACTGCTAAATTGTTTACAAAATACATGATTTTCACGATTATTTCATATTTGTTTATAACATTTATCTTGAAATCAGTAATTCTGAATAAGATATGTAACTTATAACTTGTAATTAGATACCTAAAATTAGAGTATCTTATAACTATTATATCAAGTTACATTATGTACTATAACTTGTCCAAGTGCCCAATCCTGGTTCGCAATGCCACTGACAACCGTGATACGATTATGGCATACGAATAAAAATTAAAACTTAACAATAAATTGTACAGTGAAAAGTAAAGAAAACTTACATTTTAACGACATACGCCGGCATTCTGCAGCTGTGTTGAGATGCACGCGGACGGATAATTAATATTATTATTATTATTAATGACGTATTGGCAAATTTTACGTGCCGCTAAACGTCTGGCGGCCACTAGCGGTTTGCCCGAAATAATGTCGCCCACAGCACTCACGAGCGCCGTCACGCCCGATCATCGTGTTTATCGCCGGCGAAAATGCGCGGCCGGCGACGACGACACCTCGCGAAACGCGTACACATCGAATGATTAGTCCGCACACGAAACGACGTAGCGCACATCCAACATATATATATTATTGAATACGCGTGACAATTAATATTAATATTTTTTCACCTAAAATACAAAAAAAAATACCGAATCACGTGTCTTTCGTATATACCTATATATATGTATATACATATACATACACAAGTGTAAGTATGTGTGTGTATATATATACTTTATATGTTATAATAATATATAAAATGCATTTGACGAATATCTCATCCGATCTATCCCAACGGGTCGCGCAATGTACAATGCGTTTCACAAGCTACTGGTACGAACTTGGGTGCCAGTGTAATAGCTGGTCTGCGGAGAACTCGGGGAATGTTTTATTTTTCGCACACCGTTCTCGAGATGTTATACTTACGTGTGTTTTTGTCCTAGTAAGTTTGATGTGATGTGCACAGGGACAATAAGTAACGAAGTCACACCGAACCTATACCGCGGTGGTTAAAAACAATTTCGTGACGCATCAGCTATATACTACTAAAACGCGGACGGGGATAGGTGAATATTAGAATATTATTATGATCGCGAGATATTTGTATGCCCCTCCCCTAAGGATAGATCAGATGAAATAAACTTTTTCGGGCTTTCCGTCAGTCCTGTCGCAGTGGACAAGGAAATGGCGCACCCGTGTACGGTCAGCGTGCCGCTATTTAACTGACGATAGAGGCATATATATAGTCCACCACACAAGACACGTGACGCACTAAAAAAGTAAAATAAAAAACCACGTAATAGCAAATATATATATATATAGTATATCGTATGCCGATATATGTATATATATATATTATATATATGTGTGCGTGTAGAGTATACCAAACTGTGTTCGATTTTATATCAGTTCCCGGATATTATAAGCGATAGTATATATACCGACGCACTTCACGACAAACAACAATATTATAATGAGAACGAAATACCGGGGCCGATTAATATCACCGCACAGAAAAAAACAAACCACACGAGAAGTGAACAACAAACGGAAAACAAAAATGAATTTCGATCACGGTGATCACAATATTATATTAATTAAAAACACGCGAAAACACGACGAATCGACGACGGCCTATGATTATATTATAATATACTTTTACTTGTGTTTTAAGTTTTCCGAAAACCCGCGGAAACGAAAGAACGCGTGTGACTCGGTGAACGCAACGGCGGCGTTGGCGGGCTTTCGGCGGCTGCGGAGAGACACGATCGCGAGCGAGTGCCGGCGCAAACTTGGGAGCCGGGCGGCGGCGGTCCGAGCGTGTGCTGCGAATGTATACGAACTGCGGCGGCAGTGGCGGCGGCGGCGTTGGTTGTTGGACGGCGGGGTGCGCGCGCACGGCGGGGCAACATGTGCCAACAGTTATCGCCGGTCATCGACCTCAGCCGTGGCCGCCGCCGCCGCGCGCGCATTTACGTTTATGGTGTTTTATATATTTATATATATATATACATTTTTGTGACATATACTTAAATTACGTACGAGAGTGTATGGATCTTTGGTGTTATCGTTTTCGTGTATAATACTGCGGAAAAAAATTAATAACATATAATAATCGATAAGGGGGATGAGATTTTATAATTTTTTGGATTTAATGGTGATAAGAGTATGAGTTCATAGCAGTACTGGGCTGTAAAGCAGTATTTCCGGGTGTGAGGGGTATGAAATATTATCCGGGACTCCGGGTATACCTATACCATCTTATAACTTTTTATTAGTTAATTCATTAAATTCTATATTATTTTAAGATTATTCTTGAAACAGCTAGTGAAAGAACATATAACTAATTAGTAATTACAGAAAATATTTTTCTCTATTCAAGGTTATATGCACTACAAATATGTGATACAGAGTTCTATCCTAAGATTCTCTATTATAAGATATATAGGTACTATCTAGTATCTACTGTGCAATATTATATTGATTTTATATGTATGTAATATTTCACTACTAAACGTAATAATAATTAATAAATTTACAAAAAAAAAAAAAAAAAAACAAGGAAGTATTGTTTGCTGACTTGTTATATAGTACCTATGTGTCTACGATCCAGTGTATCTATACCTCATAATTGAGTAGGTCACTGTCATTCACTGTAATAAATGTGTTAAATTTGAATTCATTTATAAATTATTGTATAAAAAACGATTATAATTTTTATTTTCTAGTGATATTTATTTTTATTATATTATATTCAAAATATAATTAATTTTTATTTTGGTTAAACGTAGTTTGATTGAAATGTTTTGCCAAACATAAATCGCATATAATATTATATTTCATACATTACAACAATTTATAAATCATACTGATGTAACCAGGGGCGTGCCTAGAGGGAAAGGGGTATTCAACCCCCTGCCATCACCCCCAAAAAATATAAATTATTATTAATAAAAGTTGTACATAATATAATATATATGCGGAACTTGATTAGGTTAGGTACACAATATGTACGTGGTGTCATTGCATCACTATCGTGAAACACACGCATTGTTTCGTGACATGTGAGCGATATATGTATATAGGAAATATAGTAAAAATATTGAGCCCCCAAATTTTTTACCAAAACTCTATAATATGCGTATTATTCAAAGACTCTTACAACAGCACCAATCAGTAATAGTAATTCAAATTGCAATAATTATTACTACTGTTGTTTGAAAACAAAATAATAACTACGCTCAAAAAACGTATGGATATTATAAAATTAAAATAATTAAATGTATGTTCACAAATTTTAATATAATAATTAATAAGTATATTTAGTCATATTATTAGTAAAGCTATTTAAAAATATTCTAGATATATAATATATAAGTATTTTTTTTTATGAGCATTCTGGTGATTGGTGAATGGTGAAGAACATTTTCAATTTTTTTGTGGCTAAAAATTCACAAAATGTTGAAATGAAATTTTTATATCTAAGGCTTGACAACTTAGTATTTTGTAAACAAAACCTTTGAAAAAAGTCCTATTGAATACCGCAATTAAACTTAAATTAAATATTTAAACAAAAAATAAAAATTTTAATTATTTTGATGTAATTCAAAAATATTATTTGTTTGGACTTTTACGTAGGTATATAAGTATATTATTATATTTTATGAACTCTGATATTTTCAAAATACATATTAACATTAATAAGTTTAAGTTATATAGTTATTGTTATTATCAATATTATACCTATTTATATCGTTCTACTATAATTATATCATAAAATAATATTTTGGATCACTCACTTCTGCTACATAGTAAATTTCGAATGTACCTTATAACTTGTAAGTTAGTTTAGGCACTGTAACTCCAGTGTAAGTGGCTTGTTCAGCAGAATTTTCTCACACTGCACGCTACAATTATGGGGTTCTAACTAATATGACCATTGATTATAAATAATTATATAAATATTATTTATAATAATTTCTATAATACATATGTATACAGCAAAACCTCCCCTAACAAATACTTCCCAATAACGAACGGTTTAAGGGAACCGGAGACATTTTCACTACTTTTCAAAGGAAAAACCTCCGAATAGCGAACAAGTACCTACCTATTTTTATTTTTATTTTTATTTAAAAATAATGATAAAACGATCGACGACAGAAAAATACACTTACACTAATTTAACGATAACAAACTCATTCAAAACCGATTTTTCACATCAAATAGAATTGTATTTATGTATAAAAGAAATTTTTATTTTATGTTTATTTAAATATGTATATTTAAAATATTAAAAGTATTATACCATTTTTGCATTAAATAATAATACTATAATTTAATTTAATCCAGCACATATTTTTTCCTTTTACATATTTACCCATTAAGAATTTAAAAAACGGACAAAATTTTGGTGACCAAGAGTGTCAGCTATTCAGAAGTTTCACTGCTGTATATACTCACGCTTAGATACTCGCAGACCGCAGCGCAGGGCCGTCCTTAGGATTTGCGAGGCCCAGGGCGAAAATACTTGTACATATTTTAGGTATTATATATTTATATCTATCTATATTATAAATAAATTATAATATGTTTATACAGGGTGATTGATTAAGCGTAAAAACACTCATTATTTCAAACAGTATTCATGTTTTTGAAAACATTTTTTTACATAGTTTTAAGTCGTTAAAAATACTACGTTTTTATTAAAAAATTATATTTTTAAATATTTTTTATCCTTATATTTTTTTAAGTTTTTTACTTTTTTGAATGACAACATAGAGTTTTAATTTCATATTCCAAAGCAGAATAATTTTCTGAGTATTTTGATACATAAAAATCGAATTTATGGTGAGTATTTTATGAGTTATACGTATTTATAGTTTAATGTTTTCAAAAACATGAATACTTTTTGAAATAATGATTGTTTACGCTTAATCAATCACCCCGTAGATTCTAATGATTCTATAAACATATAATGAAATCAATAATTCTTATCACACAAAACATTTAGTAGGTACCTCCCTAATTATAATTAAAAAATGAGGGTTTTTTTTATAAAATATTATAATCTAGGTAAATAAAATAAAATAATTTTATATAGTAGACTCAAATACCATGTTTTTCTTTATTTACTCATATTATATAATTCATTAATCGTCCCTTAAAGATATTTATACAAATTTATTAAATCAATTATTATCTATTACTAATAAGTAATAACTAATAATAAGTAGATAATAACAATTCGACGAAAAGGACGGTCCGTAGCTGCTGCCTGTTACCCGCATCACCAAGGCTGATGTGTTACGATTACGAAAATATTGTATTATGGATATTCCAATTTTTACGTCGAACCAACTTCGTTATTTTTATATAATATTTTTTCATATTTACAAATTAAGTATATAAAACATACAATTTAAATACTACGAAAAAAAAACAATTAAAAAAAACGCGAGGCCCCAAATTTAAGCAAAAAGCGCGAGGCCCAGGGCCTGGGCCCTGCTCGCCCCCCCCTAAGGACGGCCCTGCCGCAGCGATACAACATACAAAAACTATTTGATATACAATAAATATTAAATTATCAAGATCGGTAAACTGGTGACGACGGTCCGTTTTGATGTTTTCTAAGATTAGTTTTAAAAATAATTGCTGATATTAATACTCTACACTCGTAATACTGTCCTCGATTAATTCACATAATAATATAATATGCAATATGTACAGTGCAGATCACGATGGCTGAATTTACCACAGTGCCGCAACTACCGGGGGTGCTAGGGGTGCAAAAAACCCCCGGGCCCCCGGTGACCGGGCGCTAAATTAATTCATAACAATAGGCTATTGTAAGAGTAGGCAATTTGGCTATAACTATGGCTGAACTATTCGGAACTTTTATGCTTAAATTATGTACACATTCACATTTTGAGTTTTGGAATTTTTAAATGTAATTAAAGACGATAGTTTCGAGTGCTTAGATTTTTCACAACATTTTAGAAGTATTCTGTGGCGATAATAACATTGGTTTTTCAAATGAGAATATTATATATTATATTTTAAAGCAAAATGTGAATAAAGTAATTTTTCTGAACATTTTGACGTATTATAATCGAAATTTGAATGAAAACTTCCGAAGTTATTCTACTTTAAATACTAAGAATTAAGGATAATAATCTATTATACAAAAATAATTTGTAAATGGATACGAGCTCGATAATTATAATTCGGTATGCAATAGGTATAAACTATTCGTTAATAATTACTACTTATTACTAAATGCTTATAGATTAATATTGCACCTGACAGTTTTCAAAACATGGACTATTATCCTCATTCCTTAGTTTTTAAAGTATAATAAATAACTCCGAAAGTTTTCGTTCAAATTTCGATTACAATACGTCAACATTTTCAGAAAAATTACCTGATTCAAATTTTGCTTTAATACACGAAACATATATGTTCTCATTTAAAAAAACTAAGTTGGTATCGCTACAGGAATACAGGATACTTCTTAAATGTTGTGAAAAATATAAGTACTCGAAAATATCGTCTATAATTACATTTAAAAATTTAAAAAAAATCAAAATTTGAATATATGCATAATTTAAGCATAAAAATGGAGTGAGCATATTTGAAAAATCACTTTGTGTAGTGAAATTTATAACAACAATACAATAAGCACAAACAAATAATGGTACAAGAAACATATTTTCATATTAATAGTTTTATATTAAACATTATTGATGTTTCCCAATTTTATCCTAATGAAATTGTAAAACCAATAGACTTTTAGGAATTACTGATCATTTTACTCCTCATCCATCTATGCACAATAATGTATACAGGGGTTAAAATGGGAAACAATTCCAGAGGGGACTAATGTCTCCATATAGTTTTAAGCGTTCCATATATAATTTTATGTATAATGTCTTATATATAAAATCCTAATTTGTTAAAGGGGACGCTTTTTAACCGCTGTCAGAGGTAAGGGGACTGAGTCCTCCTGCGTCCCCCCTCACTTTAACCCCTGAATGTATATAGCTACAAACAGAAGTTATATTTTTAAGGATCTATTAGGTATTTAGGTACTTGGCTAAATGGGCCCTATAATATTTGCTTGCACACCCACCAATATATACCAAGTTGCGGCACTGATTTACCACTTATAAGTTATATTTGGCCTTAGGCCGGGTTCACAGCTACGTTATCCCGTTATCCGTCGACCCGTCGTTTCGTGTTCCTTGATTTTCCATGTATTCTGAATTTGTGATTGGTCGTTACAATCATTCAGGGGCGTTCTCAGGATTTTTCTATCGGGGGGGGGGGGGTTCTGAAAATTTACTTGAATTTAATAGTATATAATATCAAAAGTAGACAAAACGTGTATTACTAAAATGTAAGAAAACAAAGATCCTTGGGGGGGATCTATCCCCCATATCCCCCCCGTGAGAACGCCCATGCAATCATTGTATCATTCACTAACTATAATCTACCATGAGTAAATAAATTAGACTGAGTTTACTTTAGGTCACATTGGGACAAATATACAACACGTCAACACAACAGGCGACTTATACGTAGCTGTGCACCCAACTTTATAGATAGATAATTAATTTGCACCGGCGCAATTTTTTCGCGATCCAGTGACCTGTAGTATATCAGATATCTACGGATACTGGATAGGTACATTGAATTTTTCGAGATTTCATGGATACCGTATGTCTGTACAAACAATTTTCTGCATAGAAACCTTATTATAAAATATCAACATTGACCATGTATAAAAATAAACAATACCTATATGTTTTTATAATTTGTTTAAACTAATAAATTCCAATATTATTCCTTGCATAGTTGCATTATATAGATTTAACCGTTTATAACTATACTTGTGTCTTGTGAGTATTATTACAGTTAATACTTATGTTTAATTATATTATTATAACAGTATTTTTAATTACAATACTATAATTCCGGAAGTTATATTATATTTTTATTTTATTCCAAAAAGCTTTGATTAATTTAGCTTTCATCATCATACACACAATTTAAAAATACCTTTAAAACCTTTATAAATATTTTACACAATTATATACTTTTTATAGTATCAGATATTATTTTATTTTATTCTAAACAAACCATATTTAAAAAATTATTTTATTTTTTTATTTTTAATCAAGTTTCGAAAACTCAAGTCATGAGTAGCGGAATTTGTATGTGTTAGTTATACTATTCTAGTGTAGGTTTTTGTCGTTTTTGGAACATATATTTCCTCCATAGTCCATATATGTGACTTGACTTCATAGCTAAATGTGCGGGTGGTGACCCATTAGAAAGCTAGCAACGCCGGATGTCTCTTGACCACAGTACTATTATTAGTGACTGTCCAAACACTACCACTACACCATGCCCATACAAAAGTATTATAGAACTGTTTAATTATAAAAGTAATTATAGCTGTATCAAAAAAAAAAGTAGGCAATTTTTATGTGTATGTGTGTGTCTGTATCTGTGGGGGGAGGGGTTGACAGTTTGAATTCATTGAAAAAATATATAAAATAATACAAAAACTATAATACATTTTAAACTAAAAATAATTAGATTTGGATTTTGATATAATTTTTAAAAAAATCTTTGTTTTAATAATTTAAAAAATCAAAATTCAAAAATGTTGAATAATAATATCTATATATTAAAATTATTTCTGTTGGTATAGGTTTAAGTATTTACTCAGAATAACAAGAAAAATAACAATACAATGATGATATTATCATTATGACATTATTTATTATTACATATTATGTCATATTTTGAGATTAGTAAAATGTTTCATGGGCGTAGGTAGGAAATATTTTCGGAAGGGGTTTTTGTCTTAATCTATATTAATATTATAACATTATGAATAATTTATTTGTATGTATTATTTATAATTGTTTTATTTAATTTCGGGGGCGTTTGAACACCCAAAACCCCCCCTTGAAATGAAATGTTTATCCAATCGATTAATTGAATAGTTTCAGTTTCTCCAAAATATCTTTAATAATGTATGATTTAAGTGTGTATAGGTACATAAATTAACCAACTTATTAAAATTATCTTTTCCAAATTTTACATTTTCTACAATACTAAATTACCTATAGTATTAAATAATTAAAAAAAAATCTTCCATCGTAATTAATTTTTGATACAGTGTATAAACTGTATCACACATTGAAGTAAATTTGGACCATTTAGTATTTTAAGTATTTAAGACAATTTTTTTAGTATTATTTTTCAATACATTTTTCCACATACCTAAAATTTTAATAACAATTTCTAACAGATTTGATTGTACACAATTTTATTAACACGAAATGGAAGATGAGCTAGTGCTAAATTTTAATTGTATTTGTTCTATGAATAAATATTAGCCGGATTTTGAATATATGTGATAAATAAAGTTTATTTAAGCTGGTTACTCTGTTTTTTTATCATTTTCAATCGTAAAGTTTTACTTTGGCGACACTGACATTTAAAAATATTATTGTTTGGATGACGGATGTTTGGTTGTTTGGTGTGATTGTAAATTGTGATAACTAATTAATTAGTTCATTCGTAATCGTGCCAATCGTGGTCTAGCCGGTTAAATTTAACCAATATAATATAATTTTTGCCGGTTATTCTATTAGAATTAATTGACTTTAAACATTAATTTAACAGAATGGCTAAACATCATCCAGACTTGATATTTTGTCGTAAGCAACCCGGCGTCGGTAAGCATTGTGTATAATATTTTCAATATTTTTATATCTATAGTCTAATATAATACTTTATTATACAATTCGTTTATTTACATATTTTACCTCTATAACAGCTATAGGACGGTTATGTGAAAAATGTGATGGTAAATGTGTTATATGTGATTCATATGTGAGACCATGTACATTAGTACGCATTTGTGATGAGTGCAATTATGGCTCATATCAAGGCCGATGTGTTATATGTGGTGGACCTGGTGTATCGGATGCTTATTATTGTAAGGAATGTACAGTCCAAGAAAAAGATGTAAGTTATATTTCAAATTATAATATTAATTTTATGAATCAAGTTCATAACGTTTATATTATTTCAGAGAGATGGCTGTCCAAAAATTGTAAATTTAGGAAGTTCAAAAACAGATCTATTTTACGAACGGAAAAAATATGGGTTCAAACGGCGGTAGAACCACTATATTTTTATTTGTATTATTAATAATGTATATTATTTTTAATTAACTCTTAAAGTAATTATAAATTAAATCCATGTTCTTGTTTTCAAAACTTAGGTTTATATTATAATTTCAAAATCTTTCATCAATATAGCATTATGTTCCAAGTTATAAAATAATATTGAAGTTTTTTACTTTTATTTCTGTGCATAATAACAGTTTAATGAATATTCATCATAAAGTGGATCTTTTTTTACCACTCCATACCAATAACCAATTTCAAATAACAAAACCAATATACTTAAAATATAACCAGCAACCAAAACAATAAATGCCCCATAAAGTTTCTTAAGATCCATAAGTGCTTTAACTTCTTCAATTTGCTGTGGTTCTTCGAGTATTACTGTGTCTAACATAACATCATTTAACCATTTTTTCACTAACCCAGCTTCTATAACTCTTCTCAAGAATCTGTCAACTGCTGGCTTTAACGGTGAATTTTTTTGTAATCCTAATGATATTGGCATATTTATTATACATGTTGACATTATGTGTAGTGTAAAATCTCCATTACTTGTATAATTCAGTGTACCTTAAACAAAATTGAAAAAAAAAACATGAATCAATTTAAATACATTTGTGTTAATTAGTATTAATATTATTGAATATTCTGTTAATTCGCTATAAGTGAAGTCTTCAGTATAATTACTAATTTGTGTTGGGACTAAACTTAATACAATTTAAATCATAATATAATATTGTATTTCATATAATAATTACATTTTTCATTATACCATTGATAATAAATACATATAATATAGTATAAAGTGTTATTGTCATTATAATAACTCTTAACCTAATAACCTATGTATGAGATAAGAGTAATTAAAATTATTATAAATCATATTTGCATTATTAATTAGTGATTTTTTTAATTTTTTAATAAATTTTAGGAAACATGTTTAGATTTATATTTATAGTATACTTAAATTGTTTAAAACTAATATGGTAAAATAATAGTTCAACTTATTTTATAATTATAACAAACAATATTTTTGAATACCATTAATTAATTGAAAATTTTTTTCATATATTTTGGTATTTTGCATCACTTTTACATATCTCAAAAAGTGTATATTATCATAGTACGCAAATTGTCCTTTAGATACCAAATCAATAGCTTTATCAACTTCATAAACTTCTTGAAATTTTTGACCAACTTTTTGTCCAGTTTTATCTAATGATGTCATGAAAAATTCTTTTGATTGTTCTCCCCATCCTCCACAATTTATATTACTATCAGCAAGAGCTTCTAATGTGTCAATTGTAACCCTATTAAAGTGTTAAATGGATTAAAATATAATGATTAATGACATAGGCGTGCGTACGGGTGTTTCAGGGTATGCTATAGCAACACCTGCGGGCTGCAAACACTCACAATTTTTATTTTTTCTAACTAAAAATAGTTAGTAACGTAATTAAAATTTACAAAATAAGAAATATTACAAAAAATGTCTAATATTGTAATAATAATAATAATAATATGTATTGACGTATTGTATAAAATAAATGAAATTTTTGTATTAATCAAATAAATAATATGTATTGACTTATTATATATAATTTTCAGCAACACCTACCACTAAGTCCTGCGCACGCCTATGATTAATGAGTATTATTAAAATATTTTTATAACCTGGTATCTGGATTAGCTAGAATTGCCGTCATACTAGCTTTGTAAGCAACTACAACTAATAAACAGTAAATCCACCACCACCCTGTTAAAATTCTTATAGCCCATCCACTGGGTACTTTTGGTAATGATACAGCTACTAACATCCCATAAGTATATAAAATACTATTCTCTATGTCTTCAAATAAGTATAGTCCAGTTACATCTTTATTTGTGAGTTGATTAAATTTATTATTTGTTGTGTGATTGTTGATACATTTTTGTTGTTTGATTATTTTTGGATATTTAATTTTATGTTTTAAAATATCTATATATTTTTTAACTGTTTTATTTTCTGTAAATAGTTCAGATTTGTTTTCTAATATTTTTGTCTTCTGTGTATCACACTGTATAATTTTAATTGAGCTTTCACTATCTTCAATATGTTTATGAGCTGTTGCAAAAGCATAAAATAAAAAGCCTCCGACAAGAAGTGTAATAAGTACACCAATCCACATATTTAATCTAAAATAAATTAAGTGTAAACCAATATTAATTTTTTAACATAATTTATTATATATTTTTACTTGAAAGGGAGAATCAAAGTTTTCCATGAGTTATCTGTTTTTGATTCAAATGTTAAGAATGTTAGACATTCTGTATTGTAAGGTATAGATAGATCTAAAATATTTAGATGATATGGTGTGTAATGCAAATTACCCAGTGCCAAATCAGCACGAGCAGACCACACCTCTCCTAACAATCCTGATATAGTTCCATTAATTTGCTTTTTACCCCATTGTTCAGTATGCCAATTTAGTGGTTCATATATAACTGGAATAAAATTCATTGCACTTCCGAGTGATTTAAGAACCTAAAACAACAGAATATTAAATTTTATTTTAAAATGTTATTACATTTTTATGATTATACCTCAATTTCTAAGCCCTTCTTATAGCCAGAATTTTCATCATTTTCATTTGCATTTGCATTTTTTATTGCAGATGGAATGTAGTTAAAAGTTACTACTTTAAGTGAATTTCCTTGTAAATCTGATACTTTGTCTATATATAAATCCGTTTTTTTTTGAAAATTTCTTTTATTCCATATATCTAGTCTTAGTGTAACCAATGTCCCTTTGATTGGAGCAGGATATGGAACAGTGGATAACTCATACATTTCTTTAAAACGATATTTTCTAATAAACACAACATTTATAATTTTTGTCCATATAGTATGATGTTGCTTTGTGAAAAGTCTACGATCATGTAATAACATAAATTTAGTTCTAAAATCCAACATTCTATGCCTGAAAATTGTGTAATGCAGTATAGTATATTTTTAATTTAGTTATAATATTTGCACTTTATATATTTAATAAAATATGTATTGGGTTATATATAATTTAAATAGGTATTCCAATTTATCAAAATGTATTGTATATTATTTTTTTAAATGTGTCCCCAAAAATTGATTTTTATTGTTATTTTATCTGAATTTAATTTTTTTGGATTATTACAATCCACAGCTTACACTTTATTATTATTTGTTAACTTGAAACTATTTTTTCAGTATACATTTTTCTTCCTCATTTATTAGTTATATAAAAAAATAAAAAGAATCACCATCAAATATAATAATAATTTAAAAACATTTATTAGAATAATGTACTCGGTGGTTGATGACTGGTAAGTAATAAACATCCTATTGTAAAATTAACACATAAATATATTTTATCAATACTATAATATATTTAGCTTGTTCGTTCAAATACAAAATATCTACTTAGAGTTAAGCTTTGGTAACTTATACATTATTATAAACAGAATACCTACTTATAATATACAGGGTGTAACAGGACTATTTAACATCTATAGTAACATTTGTAATGGAAGTTTGTCAAATAGTCTTGTTACACCTTATATAGTTATAAACTACATTTTTAGATGATAATTAAATAATTTACTTATCGCTAAATTTTAGTAATCTCATTGTTTGATCAGCATTTAGGATAAATATTATGTTCATATTACATCCTTCTTTTCTAACATTATTTAATATTTGCCAGGTTTGAAAATTTGGAGACATTAGATCCTCTGAGTCATCGACTAATGTCTATAAATTATTTTCAAAAGACTAATAATTTAAATAAATATGTAACATAAACTATTTTGTTTCAGTATTACTTTAAATATTGGTATTCCAACAATAGCTCTATAAAATGCTTTATCTAATATACTATCATGAAAATGATCAAGTATTAAATTCAAGCAGGTAGCTGTATCTTTCCATTTATATGTTATATCTACAGCTAAATTTTCAAATTCAGAATTCCATTCTATTTCTCCATAAGAACTTTGAAACAATTATAAATGTATTTAGTATTTTGGTATAATAAAATATAATTAATTAGACAGTAGAGTCAAAACATACTTAAATTTATTTGTATTTTTTGAAGACGTAACCGATATCTGTGATTCACAAATTATGAAGCATTTAATAAAAATAAAAAACACATAAGTTTTCATATTGTTTAATTATTATGATTTGCAGTGATAATTAGATAGGTACAGTCCAAGTTATTCTTTAAATAAAAATTCAAAATAAGTACTTTTTTTATAAAAGAAAAATACATTTTGTTTTAACTATAATCACTAACATGAAATGTATGCTTCTGTGCGATTTGAAAGTAGGTATTATAAAATATAAATACTGTAGGTATGCAAATTGCATTACAATCCAAACAAATTAGTACAAAATAATTGAATATAAAATTAAATTGAACTACCCAATTACAATGAAACAATCGCGTGTAGTTAGCTTCCAATTGGAATTGGAATTTTCATGAATACATTATTTTGTTCAAAACTTATTGATTTAAAAACGTAAGCTAGAAAAACGGCTTAGCGAATTGCCGACCTCTCTTTTAGAAAGTGCTCACTGGACTTTGATACTTCGATAAGACGATAACCTATTTTATTTGAAATTTATAACAATCATTATCATACGTATGTCAAATTAGGTAAATAAATGTGCAGGGCCAGTTTTGAATTCATTCAACTGCTGCAACACAGCTAAATCGCCAACATTATAAAAGCTTGTAAGAAGCTTCTCTATTCTACCTGCTATTAAATGGGGTATTCGGTAATTGGACCACATTTTATCAACCTGCTTTTCATACAAAATATTAGCTTATTTTTTACTACCCAGAAATTGGTCCATAAATGTATGGCACAAAAAAAATAAATATGTAATGTTTATTAGGTAACTATTTTTTTTCTAATATACAAAAATCAAATTATTTTTTTAAATAATATGACACAGATTTTATAAATTCAAATCTGCATGTCTTTTTTCCCTTTTTCGTATTTTTTAATTTCATTAAGAATATAATTTTTTAAAATTGAAGTTCGTTTCCTGGCTTTTAATGTTCCTGGTGTTCCTACATTTCTAATTTTAATAGATGGAATTCTTATATTAAATATAATTTTATAAAAATTTAAAATTTAATGGTAGCCCAATTACTGGATATAATAATAAAAATCGTTGAAAATAATGACCCCATTACCGTATAACTTTTTGTAAAAAAGGTTAATTGTTGCCCAATTCTCAAGCGCCAATTAAAGGATGGTTACAAAAATAATTCTTGTACTAGACGTTGAAATAACTAAGGCCTGTAAATATAATTTGATACAAATACGTATTCAATTTGTAAAAAATTAAAAATCATACACTTATTTATTTATGACTTTTAGGATTTTCAAAATTAATATTTCCGTTAAAAAACTGAAAATGTAACACATAGTTCCTTTTTATAGCAATTTAAAAATTTCAAAAATGCCTTAATAACTATATATAAAGACACATAGTAGGTATAATATGTACACAATTTGATGATCACTTGTGTCCTGTGGCTTAAAATTCCAATTTTAAAGATAATCGTTAAAAATAATAAAATTCGCAATTATTTTGTAAATGAAACTCAAATATTTAAATTTTAATAACTATGATTTCAAAATATCTAATAATATTTATTATTATACTGTTATTTTATATTGTACGTACATAACAATAAATTATCGTTTTATTAAAAATAAAACGGAATAATTATATTGAAAATTTTTTTTAAGCTTTGACCATCAGGTGTGGATTTTTTGTTACAGTAAATTTTTGGAAGTTGTATAGAGAACATATAGGTTTGTCAATTGTCAATAAGAACTTGGGGGGATAGGAATTGTATATGGTATATCTACTCTATTTTTTCCGCATTTATGAACCAACTAAGTATAACATTTATAAAAGTTAAAATTGATTAAATAAATTGTTAACCAAAAACCAATAATAATATTATATTGTGCATAGGTACTATAAGTACTATAATATATAATATCAGGGCTGGGGCTAGGGGGGGCTATAGCCCCGGGCCGCAAGTTGAAAGGGGCCACAGTGAAAATACAAACGTAAAATTATTCAAAAATATTCGGATGGTTCTACTACAGGACATGAGAGTTTAAAAGGTAGAGATACATTTAGAGTCAACACTTTTTTTGTTATCATTGATAAATTGCAAACCGAATTAAAAAAAGCGGGTAAGTAGGTATCGCTCTGCTGTATATTAGGGGGTGGGGTGGACCTCAGACTATGGTAGGTTAAATTTGAATGCAATGATAGGTATCATTGTATACGAAAAACGATTCTGAACGAAGATGATTTGTCAGTTTAGGATATATTATATTTAAATATTGTCAAATATTCTATTTTGAAACAAATAGTATAGTTTTTATATGTTACTATGGTTACTATGGCCAACATTCGCATTATGAGCGAATGAAATTTAATTTAAATTTTGACATATTTCGTATAAATTCGAACTTTAAACACTTATAAAAAAAAATTGTGACTAACGATTTCGGATTTTTTTTTATCACTTTAAGAACAACTTATAAGAAACCTTGTATTAAATTTTCAAGATTTTCTGGCCACCCAAAAAATTTTTATCGTCATTTGAAGAAAAAAAAACTTAGAAAAGTCGAAAATTTCAATTGTCTATTAGTAGCTTAAAAATGGTCAAAATATTTTGAAAATTTAACTGTAAAGAGATAACCATAATATAAACATTTGGTGAAAATTTCAAGTATTTACAATAATTCGTTTTTGAGTTACAGCAAAATCAAAAAATCGATTTTGTCGAAAAGTGGTTTTTCCGTAAAATTTCCATTTTTCTGTCATTTTTTTTTTGTTTTTCTCGATTTTTTTGAAAACTATTAGAAAATTTTAATTTTGACCCCTAGATAAGTAAAGTACCAACTAGATTCAATTCCCTATTCAAAGAGGGGCTGAAGTCAAAAATCGGAGCATTATTACTGCTCCAAATGTTGGAGTCAGACACAAAAAAAAAAAAAAAAAAAAAACACACATCATAGTAAATGCAATACATTCATCACTTCGTTCAGAATCTAAAACGTAGCTCAGATTATGACAATATAACAAACCTTTTTGAATTTTTGACTCGCTTGGACGTGATTGATGATAATTTACTGAAAAAATCCGTAAATAGTTTAGTCAAAGTTTACTCTCGTGATCTATGATCTAGAAGAAAGTTTATACGACGAATTTAAACAATTCATTGGTATGGTTTAAGTCAAGGAAGATAATAAGTTAATAAAAAACCCGATTAACATGTTACAAATGATTGTTGAAGATAATCTCTCGGGCGTTTTTCCACGTATGTATGTAGCGTTCCGAATTTTTTTAAGTATACCAGTTACTAACTGTGAAAGTGAACAGTGGCGGCGCCAAGGGGGGGGCAAGGTGGGGCTAGTGCCCTACCCAAATTTGGTTTAGCCCCACCTTTGCTCTACCTGTTTGAGACCAAATGAAAATTTAAATTTCAAGTATTTACTTATACCATTTTCCATCTACTTCATTATGTATTTGATTAAGATTATGTTATATTATATATTTATATACGTATATTATATACTGCTGTAACCACATAGTCAAATCAGACATTTGCATTTTACTTTTTAGCCTAGGAGAAGAATCAAGCTGGAAGTATTGCTACAGTTATTTATATACCTACCTTCTAAAATCTAAATGTTAATTAGTCTTGGGTGAATAGTAAAAAAGTATTCAGGTTCATAGCCTTTAACAGCTGATATACCAAAATATCAATCCCATTAATAAAAGTATTATGGAAAATCCAAATATAGAGCAATAATGTACAAATATATATTTGCCCCACCGAAAATTTTTTTGCCCGGATCCTGCCCCCCCAGAAATAAATGTCTAGTGCCGCCCCTGAAAGTGAACGATCTTTTTCTACACTAACAATAATTAAAAATAAATATCGTTTTATGATGGGTGAATCAAGACTGACATCTCTATCCATTCTTTCAATAGAGTTTGAATTGACTATGAATATTTTATTTGAAAATATAAGAAAATTTGATCAGGAAAAATCCAGGAATAAGTTTTTCAAACATAATATTATATAAGATTAAAAATATATGTGTATATTTTTTTTATAGCATATGCCGAAAAATGTATAAGAATAAAATGTTAATTAAAAACAATGCTATATTTATTTTAATTTATATTTATTACAAATTAATAAATCAGAAGAAAAAAAGGAAATTGTTTTAGGTGAAAAGGCCTCAATAAAAGTAATAGCCCTCTTAAGGCTTAAATTATGACCATAATCCGACCCTGTATAATATCTACATATGTATGGACAGATACTATTATTGGTGCTTCATTCGACATGTATTTAAACCTCTGAGAAAATCACTTTCGTAAACCTGAATTGTCTTATATCTGAAATAATTCATGGCATACATATTTTTAATCTCCATTCTTTTATATTATGTTCTTCATACTGTTTTATAATAAAATAAATTTAAATGTTACTTCTTTGTTCTAGAATATAATTAATTTAATATAGATATTTAATCAATATCGCAGTGACAATATTTGCGTAACAATTTACCTAATAAATAATAATTCAATGAACACAGTAATATTAGGTCTACTGTATGGTAGGTTTCGATTTTCGAGCGTTTCTCGTCATTGAGTAGATCACTATAATGCTGGTCAATTGATGAGTCAAGAAACATAGTTTGAATTAATGATAAATTATTTTGCAATGAATTAAATCTAAAAAAATAAGCGGGTAAGTGGGTATCGCTCTGCTGTATATTAGGGGGTGGGGTGGACCTCAGACTATGGAAGGTTAAATTTGAATGCAATGATAGGTATCATTGTATACGAAAAACGATTCTGAACGAAGATGATTTGTCAGTTTAGGATATATTATATTTAAATATTGTCAAATATTCTATTTTGAAACAAATAGTATAGTTTTTATATTATGTTACTATGGTTACTATGGCCAACATTCGCATTATGAGCGTATGAAATTTAATTTAAATTTTGACATATTTCGTATAAATTCGAACTTTAAACACTTATAAAAAAAAATTGTGACTAACGATTTCGGATTTTTTTTTATCACTTTAAGAACAACTTATAAGAAACCTTGTATTAAATTTTCAAGATTTTCTGGCCACCCAAAAATTTTTTATCGGCATTTGAAGAAAAAAAAACTTAGAAAAGTCGAAAATTTCAATTGTCTATAAGTAGCTTAAAAATGGTCAAAATATTTTGAAAATTTAACTGTAAAGAGATAACCATAATATAAACATTTGCTGAAAATTTCAAGTATTTACAATGATTAGTTTTTGAGTTACAGCAAAATCAAAAAATCGATTTTGTCGAAAAGTGGTTTTTCCGTAAAATTGCCATTTTTCTGTCATTTTTTTTTTGTTTTTCTCGATTTTTTTGAAAACTATTAGAAAATTTTAATTTTGACCCCCCTAAAGTACCAACTAGATTCAATTCCCTATTCATAGAGGGGCTGAAGTCAAAAATCGGAGCAGTATTACTGCTCCAAATGTTGGAGTCAGACACAAAAAAAAAAAAAAAAAAAAAAAAAAACACACATCATTGTAAAAGCAATACATTCATCACTCCGTTCAGAATCTAAAATAAAAACAATTCAAATGTCTATATAAAGTATAAATAATTTAAAAAGAGTCAAAATATTTTAAAATGTATACTACCTATATCAATAATGCTAACTTTTTATTAATGAAATCGTTACAATAGTACAATACTAAATAGTGTATAACCAACAACTATTCGGACTTATTCCTACCTTCATTCTCAAAAACTAATGTTGCGTAAATATTCCAGTTTTTGTTATTTTTCCTAATGATTTTAAAAAATATTGGGAGTTTTGACCACCCTAGAATAAGTAACATTTAGGTAAATAGGGATTGGATTTTTCGTCAGATTTTTTCTATAAGCCACTTTAAAATTTAAAGATTATAGCATTTTTAATTTTTTTTTATTTCTATGGTTGTCTGGGAATTATTAGTAGGTTCTACTGATCACTACTTATATCACATATGGTCATATGGATATGGTTTTAAGGTAGCTACGCGAGGAAAAGAAGTTGTAGCGTTAAATGTTAATCGAGCTGCATCATGCATGGGTTTTGATAAAACTTGAAAATTATTGGTATTTAAATATTTATTGAGTGCATTAAATTCCTTAAATTTATATCAATAAATAAATCTCATCGTTACGTTTTTATTATTTTAAATTAAAATGAATGGAACCAAATTAAAATTCAGTAGACATAGAGAAGAACGTAGGTACTGTAATAGAAAATAGTTGATCGAAACTAACACATACGTGTCGCATGATGCATTTGATAAAAAATATTAAACGCAGAATATAAGTTGAAAGTTACAACTTGTGAGTGTAATATTACGGAATAGTGAACAACTCATAAATCATAATATATCGGCTACCGCGTGTTGCCGAGTTTACGACGAACAACGAGTCGAACGACAGCGAACAGACAAACCACACGTCACGGTCGCTCTGCTACGGATTGGGGTCTGCCGTCTGGTACTCTGGTAGTCTGGTCTAGATATAATAATAATATTAATTACCTATTCATATTATTGTGTGTATAATATAATATTAATAAGGGTTTAGCGATTGGTGAACGTCGCGCTATCGTGTGGCGGCTACGGCGACTGGCGTCCGTTTAATTGGCTACACTGTATGGTGGACGGCGTTCGCCCAGTGCGTACCAACCACGCAGGCGACGGCGGCGGCACTTTTCCCATCATTCGGGGCTCGGGCTGCTGCAGCAACTTACTCTGTCGTGCGATTATTACCGTCGCGTTCACTGTCCACGGCCGTCGACGGCTGACGTGCGCGCAAGCGAGACAGACAGTGCGTTATTTTCTTTTCTATCCTTTATTATTATTATTATTATTATTATTATTATTACTATTACTATTATTATTTTTTTTCTCTCCAATACAACTACGTGCCCGACCGAAAACCGACTACGGCGACAAGTGAGTGTGTGCGCGCGCGTTCTCTCCCCAGTCCCCGTATCCACTATCCGACCGACCACCACTGACGTCTCTCGCGCCCGTGTGTGTGTACGTGTTTGTATGTGTGTGCGTGTGTTTTGTTAAATCAATTGCCCCGTTCGCGTTATCGCTCCGCCGTCGTCGCCGTAGATCTCTTCGTCTTTGCTCGTTTCCGCTGCCGTTTGACGCCATCGCCGTCACCGATAGTTCATCACGGCCAAAATATAATATTCGATCGTAGAGCACCGGTCCCGGCGGTGATGTCGTATGCTAGAGGGACGGACGATACGACGTCGCCGCCGCCGCTAACCCGTCCGCGCGTCTGATTGCCAACGATAATAGTATTATTCTCTCACGCGCAATCGTGTACAGCCACCGCACGGGCCAATGATCTACGCTCGCATCTCGTGATATAATTATTAAATTATATATAATAGTAATTCGTCGTCAGATTTGTGTGCGTGTTTTTATTGTATCCCCACCGAATTATTACTTTTTGATAATTTTCGAACGATGTGACGAGTAGAGAGGGTTCCGCTGATATTTGTTTTCCGTTCGCGATGACCGGCGAACCGGCGTTCGACGGGTACAAGTTTGTTGTGTGCTGGACGACTGACGTGTCCTGATAACATGGAAACGGATATAAAGCAGCAGCGTATCAAACGCAGTAAGCGCCGTGAACGGGCCCAGCGTATGCACGCTAAGAAACATGAGCTCGACAGTGGCGAAGAAGACGAACTGACGACAAAAGAAAAGGCGCAGAGGCCTCCGCCGCCGAACCGTAGAAAAAAGAAGGAAACCACTCTGTTTGATGAGGATGTTGTCGACGGATTTGCTATTCTTTCTTTCAAATCATATGAAGATCTCGAAGTGAGTGATCACAACTCTAATACATACACGTAGAGCACCTTATAATGTACTTATTACTCAACATAGCTTGTTGTTTTATAAAGTATACAACATAACATAGTTATGTGGGATTGTGTTTTCCATTGATACTTGATGGTTTCATAAATTGATATCTGGCTTGGTTTGTTCAAGATTGCACTACCTTATAAAAAGTGTCATTTGTGAATAATTAGCTATAAAATAGTATGTTAATCAAATGGTTTTTAAATGTGATAACTGATAAGTATTACAGAAAAATTTTCAATGAGTGATATTCTTTTTACCATTGATCTTATAAAATATGTATAGGTACTACCTATTGGTATGTTTTAATGTTTTAAAAATCCTATCTAGGCGTATAGTTTGATATATATTATAATATCATAAACATTATTCTATACCAACTAATATACCTAGCTATCTGATTTCATTTGTATTTATTTTCTCTTGGTTCCAACTTAATATATATTTTTATAGTGGGTAAGAAAAAGTTTTGCTGCAGCGTCTTGATCCTATAGATAGTGGAACAGCACGGCAGCATCACTCCATGTTTAGACGCTGCAGGTAATCCATACCCTAACAAGAGTATCTATTATTTAGTATATTATTTTCAGTTTACCTTCAGAAAGTTAAGCCTTAATTTTTATTTAGGTAGGTACTTTGTATTAATTTTAAATGAGGTATTGATTAAATATTGATAGCAATGTGTTATATATCAGATATATTATCCATTGTATATTAGTATGTGATTAATTCATGTTTATTGTATTTAATATTTATGTGATAAGTTATCACATATATAATAATGTTATACTATGTAGATAAGTAATTAACTACATAGGAAATATTAATAATATTGGATATTTTAAAATCATACCTAAATAACATTTTATTAATAACTATTATTTTTTTTTAAATGCTAAATTTAGCCATTAATTTACTTTGGATTAGTTAAAATAATAATATTTAAGGTGCTACCAGCAAACTATGTTTTAAACATTTTTGTAATGTTTTGTATATTAATGTTATTAGTATTGGCTAATATTACCTACCTAGTTAATTGTTACCTTAAATATATAAAGATATATAATATCCAATACAATACTTGCTGTCTTATTACTATTTTTGTTATGTCCATCATGTTATAAAAAATCAAACTGTACAACTTAACATACCTAATATCCATGTATGTAGATAGCTAATAAGCCGAGAAAAAGGCTATACTTTGTCTCAAGTGGCACTGAAATTGAGACCGGTTCCATTATGGCAAGGTGTATAATATAGGTATACATAGAAAAACAAATTTTTGTCAGATCTCAGTGTGTTTTTCCACTGAATAAAGTATAGGTTGGAGCATATTAATTTATAAAATTAAAAATATATATACATCCATTTAGGTATATATTCGGTATCTAATGGATTCAAAAATGTTATCTATCTTTTTGTATATATATATATTATATCCATCCATCATAGATATTAGTAAATAAACTCATTACCTATAGAAAAACAATATGCCATTTTCTCTGTCATTGATCTTTTCTAAGATAAATCTTAATTCAAAAGGCAGTAGGTACTTATTTAAAATTTATAGTTATGTAATTATAGAATTTGATTAAAATATCAAATATGTAGTTAAACAAGTTACAAGATAATGGTTAATTTAATTATCTATATTTGATTCAGTTTTCTTAATTTTGTTTATTGATAACACACTCTTAGTAAGCAAGTAAGCTAGTTTGTATTAATTACTTATCATAAATTTAACAATAACTTATTTAAAAATTGGAGAACATACCTGCTGTCGATAGTTGAATTATATTTAACGAGATATTTAATAATTAAATAATATTTTAATGAATCAGGATTTAAGTAGGTATCTGTCCATTTTATTTACCCGTGATAATCAAAATACAATTGGTTTCTTTATACCTTCGTTCTACATATTATAATCATAATTGTATATTCAATAATTACCTATCGAATTTAAATTTGGTGGTTTAATTACATAGGTACAAGTCTTATTATTTGTGTATAATAATCAATATTAATTTAATTACTCGATTTAGGTACTTAAATTATTTTAAATTTTCTAATTGACACAAAGTAAAAAAGATATTTTTACATAATTTTAATGAGTAGTAGGTATTATGATTTGTTCTAGATTTCTTAATATACCTAATGTTATTAATTTTTATTAATCATTAATTTGTTTTAAAACGTTTAAATAATTTTATTATAAAGTACATCTCAATAAAATAAACATTTATATGTACGATAATTAAAATTATCTAAACATTGCTTCATTTAAGAGTAGGTCTACATAATGTTAGAAATAATATTAATATTACCTTTTGAATATGTAAATAGAATTTAAAACGATACATACTAATCATGTTTATATTGTTGGTTACATTTATACTGAAATTAAATTAGATTATTAGGTTACAATGATATTTTTTTACTAATAATCATGATAGTATAAACCATTATTCAAATTAAATGATATAAAAATATAAAATATAGTTAGTATTTGATTGATGATAATGTTGGAACTAGCTATATATTTAACAATTTATCTATATTTATTATTGATCTTAAATAAAGATTAATGTTATACCTAGCCTTATAATAGGCACTTAAGGTCTATAATTTAAAATAATTGTATTAATCTTGATTACTCAATCAATTAGTTGATGTTAAAAATAATTAATTTGGAAGTTATTTTAAACTTTTCTAGCAATGTGAGATTGTTTTATACATGAAATATAGTATTTTATTTATTATCTTGTGCTTAACTATGTTTCTAAAATTACGGTAATTGATTTTTTTGATATTATTATTGAAAATCTAGGTGTCCCCGTAATTTTTTTTTCATACCTTGGACATTATCATGACATAATATATAGAATCTCGTATAGAATAATGATTTAAATGTTATTAATTTTGTGAATTTTTCATTAAATTTCTTTTTCCAACTTGTGGATAGAAATTTTTAAAAATTAATTCTTTATGCCTTCGCGGTTTTGTATGTAGTATGTCCAACACTACTAGGTAGGTACTTTAGTTTATATAGTATATAAGTATGTACTCTAATATTAACTACCATTGATTGACTTATTATTTTGTATTTATATTCTTTTAAATAATAATTAAGGCATTAAAAAGATATTATGGCTGTGATTAAAATAATTATCAACATACAAAGTTTGTACCAACATAGCAATATTTGGTTTTTATATGAAGTTATTACTTATTAACCTATAGGCCAGCGGTTCTCAACCTTTTTATATTTGCGTACCACCTACAAAGTTTGAAAAATTGTACGTACCACCTGATCATTTTTTTTACTTATTTATAATATATATTATATACGTTTATGTTACGTGTATAGAATTTTATTTTATTAGGAATTACAAAATGATGGGAATCAAGTATTTAATGTACAAAAAAAAATTAAATTAAATATGTACAAACCAAATAATATTTAATGTTAATAATGATTCATTCCAATTTTTTTTTATAAAGGGAGATTTTCTTCGCGTACCATCTATGAGCTTTCCGCGTACCACTAGTGGTACGCGTACCATAGGTTGAGAAACGCTGCTATAGGCTATTAATATTTTAATTAAGACTTATAAATTATAGAAATTAAAATTGATAAAATATGAGTGTAAAAGATATATAATATGAAAAAAGTGTGTTAGGTATTTATAAAATTTTATCTTATTATTTTCATTAAAAATTTTTATAAAATTGATTTAAATTTTTTAAAATTTTCTGCAGTACTACTAGGTAGGTTTATAAAATTACAATGATATTGTAATAATCTATAAATTAAAAAAAAAATTCTAAATCATTTATGATGTTAGTTCATTTTAAATTACTTATTAAAATCTAACAATTTTTTTCTTAATTATTATACATATTCAGGCAAACTTC
Organism: Schizaphis graminum; assembly: GCA_020882235.1. Classification (NCBI taxonomy): domain Eukaryota; kingdom Metazoa; phylum Arthropoda; class Insecta; order Hemiptera; family Aphididae; genus Schizaphis; species Schizaphis graminum. The sequence goes on along the minus strand of CM037032.1, from coordinate 84,434,271 downwards.
TTTGATAACATAATAGTATAACGTAACTTACTTACTAATAAGTAATAACTACATATAATTACAAAATTATAGATCCATTAGAAGAAAGATCACAAGTGGAGAGTAGGTATATATTTACAACATCAACAAAGGATCCATATTGGCTAAATGTATTGATAACAGAAGATGTAATTATCACAATATTTACAACTACTTTACTGAATATTTATATGTATTAATGATTAGGATAAGTGTTGATGAGCCGCTGAACGACTTGGGCATGTTATTAACCTAAATAAATATAATATATATGCATATTGGTGATTGTTCTATAATTAATGCTATAAAGAAGTGTTTTTCATTTTTTTTTTTGTTTATGATGTAACAATATCATATTATAATTATTATCAGTAGAATTAAAATTACTAAAATACATAAATGTTATATTTTATAAATATGTAGGTAGATAGGTAATTACTTAAAATATAAACACTAATTTTCTACACCATTTTTTAAAAAATCTCTTCGTTCCTGAGTGGAACTTGAAGTAGAGAGTACTTGCAGAGTTATTTGACTTGTTTTTTTTAGAAACTTCTTTCTGGTATAGTAATTGGTCTAAATTATTCATAAGTCTTATCGCCTATCAATAGATTATTAATTTAACACTGATTATACTCTTGATTATATATTATGTTTAAAAATAATTATCATAAGTACAAATTGGATGTGCTTAATGTTTAGTTCCCCTAAATTTTAAATTAGCACCCATAACTGTATCATGTTAATTAAGATTTTAACAGTAACAGGTATTTTATCTATAAAATCATAATATAAGATTATGAAAAAAAAAAAAAAATTAGAGTGACTTCAGCAACCCCAGTTTTTTCATTGAAATTGTGCCCCTGACAATTATATTACTCAATAATATGAAATTTTAAAAATTGTTTAGATATAAATCTGAGAAATATCACAAATTTTGTTTAAACTAAACATTAAGAATAGTTCTATAAATAAAATTTTAAGTAATAATATAGGTAAACCATTATTCTATATAAATGTTTGGAAAAAGTTAGATAAGTGTCTGATAGGCATTAGTAAATAAATATTATGTAGTATTAATTTAGTATTTTGGATATTATCATAAATAACATTTTAAAAATAACAATAATATTTAAAAAAGTTTATTCACTGGAACTTCAATTTTTAGTCTTAAATTGTTTTAACTGTAATCTAATACTCTATATTTCTGGATTTTGAATATATACTAGGTATATAGTGTTCATAAAATATTATACAAATTCAACCATTATAAATAATGAATAAGATTTTTTTTCTATGTGCAATTAAAAAATAATAAAATACTAAATATTTTTAGATGGCTATTATACAAATATTTAATATTAGTTATAATAATATATTATAACCTGAAAGTATAAATAAAAATAAATTAGTTTATACTTTTATAGTATAGAATACTTTATACAGAGTCAAAATAAACAAGTTTTAGTAATGATATAAATAGTTAAGTATTAAGCTGTTTCAAAGTTTTAAACTAATATTACCTTTTTAAAATATATTTAAATAATTGAGGTTATGTGTATTTTGAATTATACTTTTCATACATTTTTATACATAAGTACTATCATTTATGTTAATTATTAATATAGATTGTTATTCATTATTAATTAATAGGTAAAAGTACATACCTAGTTATAAGTTACCTATTTTATGATTTTGAAATTTATTATTTATTTTATGTGTTTAAAATTAAATATTGTTGTTGGTATAAATTTTTAATCTATACCTAATATTACATGTTTATTTTTATTTATTAGATTTTAGATAAACTACTAACAGTAAAATAGTGAACTATTATCCTCGCAATAACTAAATGTTTTTTGAAATTTCAAAAAACATACATTTATTTATATATATCATAAACAGATAACTTGTTATGTCAAATGATTTCTAAATTTATGTAATTGCTAATCATACTGTTTATTAAGTCTTTAGAACAATTGTATTGTTTACTATCGTATTATATGAATCCAAATTTAAAAAGTTTTTAAAAAAATTTCTGTTATTTTTAAGCCCAAAGTGTTATTTAAATTTTAAATCTGTGTCACTAATCATACATCTTTTTACCTTGTTAATGAGCTATTTTATTTAAATATTTTGGCTCAAAGATAAAATTAAAATCAATAAGTTTACTCACTGAGTAAGGAAGGTTTAATGTAAATATTTAAAAAAAGGAACATATTATTTGATAGTAATATTTATAACAATGTTTAAAAAAAAAAAATTAAAATTATATGGTATAGTTGAGGTCTTGAAAAAGTTCCTTTTGTTCGTTTTTATATGATGTGAAAACTTGGAATCATGTATACAGTATAGTTAAGTTTACAGGATTTATGAATTGAGTAATTTTTTTATTAAAATAGTGTATGGATGATGTAGTGTTATAATAGGTATTATTTTACCTATTATAAGTTAGTTTATTATTATTTCACAATTATGCATAATATTATTTTAATATTTTTCATGTAAAAAAAAATAGAATTTCATTCATTTTTTTTTCGTTTTGTAATGTTTTGGTACTTAGATAAGATACATTATTTTGTATTATTTTAGGTAACTTGGAACTCGATCAGTTTTTTTAATGTTAGACTCGTTAATCGTTTAATATCTAAATTAAAAACTTATTAGTTATTACTTTATTAGTAATAATGCACAATTGTGTACTAGTGTTGCTAGCAGCGAAGGAACTCGATATCCTGAAATTTTATCCGCCCTATATTGTTAAGTTTTCCTTCCAAACCATAATTATGATACTTATAAAATATCGATTATTTTCTAATAGCGAAGAGAACTACCTGTAAAATTTCCCATTAAAAATAATAGAATTAATAGATTCTACGTTGTATCGACTTGCTCAAACGTCACAGATAATATTACAGTTATAGTACATTTGATTTGGATAAGTCTTTCACTCTTACCCCACATTTTTGGTTATTATAACTTACAAGCATCACTCGAGTTAAAACAATATTTCAAGGTATAACATAATATATATTATTTTTATAACACAATGGTAATGAAAATGTATAACTTGTCGCCTTAATTTTTTTTCAACGATAATCTTTGTTACCGTAGGCTACCGTCAACAAATCGTAATCGGGAATATAAAAGCCTACAAGAGAACTCTCGTATGTATACAAGTGTTAAATATAATTATCTTTGAGACTGACGCATACCTATTAATCGCATTAAACGGCTGAGAAACGAGATCGATTCCCGCGAAGAACACACAACTACACACACCTGACGAGGAAATAATAAAATATATATTATGTTATATAAAAGAAAAAGAGTAATAGCTAGTTGCAATGTACGACTGTCGTTTGTATTATTAAACGGCCCGTGGACGAAGAGGTTGGGGAGAGAGGAGGTGATAATTTGTCCATGTCATGTTCATCCGTGCCCATCGCGGCGGCGTGCTGCTCGTCGTTTTATGAACCCGAGCCGGTTGTTCCGACGCTAACTCCCACCCACCACATCGTCGTTCCTTCCATCACAAACCTTATCGAACAAAAGCGATGACCGACGGTACGGCAGCAGCGGTAGTTCGGTCGTGGTCGGCTACCACCCGATCGATATGTGCTTGCTGTCCGCTGAATCCGCCATTCCGTCGGCGGCGAGGAAAAGTCAGCAGCATCTTTTCCGCGTTTCTCGGGTGGCGTATGGTGCACAAACTACACGGTTGTAGCGCCACGTGATAGTCTAGACTCTAGACACGCGTTTGTAGTGTTTTTTCTTTATTCCCAGTAGTTGCTGGTTTATATTTTCAATTTCGTCGTGGTGTGTATTATAACAATAATAATATTATAATATTACTACTTATAGCCATAGGGTCTCAGGATATCAGGAATATCATAATATTATCCAGAATTTTAAAAAATCATACAATTTTATAATTAAATGATGATCCAGGAAATTTCGTGATTTGTCTGAAGTTCGTCGCTGTCCTTAACGTTACCGCTACACGCTAATCGTTATTCGTTATACTAATGTGAATTTGTGTTTATCAACGATGTTGCGTAGAAGACTCGATATTACTTCCATGTTAAATGAATATTAAAAGTCAAATAATTCTTCTTATACTTAAAATATAAAAAACACAAAAAAGTATATATTCAATATTATTTATTTCTTGTATCGTTAGTTTAAATTATATTAAGTTAACTTACCAACTCGAATCTTTTATTTTTCCACATAACTGTTGGGCTAGGTTTTAACATGCTATATTTTATAACGACTTGTTTTATGTGCGTAACCGAGACGTTAAACATCGTTGGTACAAGACAGGTTTTTTTTTTAGAAAGAAGAATCTTAATGTAAATGTTAAACAGTTTTTTTTTTTTGCTGGCTTGAATATAGGTACGCGTAAAATTATTCCATTCGTTTATTCATTGCATATTAACTGGCGTGTTAGTTGAGTTTAACTCATAATTAAACCGAACTCGAGTAAATCCATACTCTTGTTGGGTTGCATTCTTGTCGACCTTCCACCGATGCAATCAAACTATTTTAAGCGTGGAAACCTTGTTAAACGTCAATAATAAGCATAGTAGATATTGCAAAAACTACAATTTACTCCAACTATATAGTTGATTATAACTTATAAGCTTTTAATAAAATATAAGCTTATATTTTAATTTAATAAAATCCATATCATTTTACAAATATCAAATAATAGTCATATTATATTTAAAAAGAGTGAAATAGTTTTTTCAATTTATTGTTTTATGAAATTGTTTCTTAGCGTTATTTTATTGTTTTAGAATAGTATTGTATTATAATATTTGTGCAAAATTCTATAAATAAGTTTATTATTCATTCTTAATAACCGATATTTATTAGACAAATTAATTTTTTTCTGCTTTATATATTAGATTTTGTATTATAAACATTAATCTAAATTTATTATATTATTATATAATTAATTTATTATATATTTGAATAATATTTAATAAAGTAACTTTTTTCAGAAGTATTTAAGTTAAGGATAAATACTTGACTAATTATACGGTATTATCATTTATCATTGATCAATTAATTAGTAGGTACCTACATAATTTTAAAACGTTTGATAAAAATAGATTTTAGTTAATTATTGTTTTAATTATTAATATGCCTATGGTTTATTTAATAATTATTTTATTATACCTAATAGAAAATTTATTTTAAAGAAATAAAAAATATCTCGTATTTTTTGCTTAAAAGTTAAACAATATTACTTATAAAAAACTAATATCACTGTTGTAAGAGATTTTTTTGTACATTTATGTAGGGCAATATGTGGTAAATTAAACTGCTAAAACCACTTGTATTTGTTTTCTTATTTTAAAATTTGGAGAGTAAATTATAGTTTTATTAAGGAAATAACTATAGAGAAATGTGATTAAGTATTCGTCAGGTATGGCATTTCAAAAATGTATGCGACCCCAAGCACTTGTGAAATATGTTTATAATAGTTCAGTGGGGACTGGGTGTGAATAAATATGCTACCCTCATTAAAATACTCTTGGGAACTTGTTCTCATAATGCATAAGCTTTGAAGTAGGATATAAATTAAGTATGTATAACATAAATATAACACTTGATTTTTTTTAAAGTAGATGTTGAGTTGCATACCTACTGTTTATTCATTATTTTCCAACCTTTTGAAAAATCAAATGGTAGACTACTGGTTATACAAATTTATTTGTGCACAAAATAAGTTATAACAACACAACATTATTGTATAATATAAATATTAAAGTATAAAAGGTAATTATAACATCAAAATCACATTATATTTATTAATAACGGAAATTAGAAACAGAGTGTTAGTTTAATACAAAAGAATATTAATAAGTTATTAATAAATTATAAGGCTTTGGACTTATAGTATTTAAAATCTTTAAAATAAGCGCTTAAAAAACTTAAATTTGAGCAAAAATATTTAATAAAAAAAAAAAAAACTATGTTTTTACACGATAAAATAGGTACTACATAGAATTTATAACTGTACTAAAAATGATATAATTAAAGACTACAAAAAATTGAAACAAAATGATTAGAAATACTTTCTAACTAAAAAATAAAAAAAATAATAAATCTTTATATTATAAAAGAAAATCAAACTTCACTTTCGAGACATTTTGGCTTATTTTTTTTTTATATATAGATTTTCCTAGGGACTTTTGAAAAAACCATTAAAAGTAGAAAAACTGGTAAAAAACAAAAATAATCAGAAAAACTGGAAATAAGCATATTTTTAAAAAATCGTTGAAAAATGCAAAAAAAAAAAATCACTTTCAAATTTCATAATTGAACGTGTTTTATCATGACATATTCTTCCATAGCATTCTACTACATTTTAAGTCAATCCATAAAAATAAACAAATGTTTTAAGTCCCAAACCCGGGTCATAAGCATAACACTTATAAGATATAGATCCAGTATATATTTATGGGGAAGGAGGAGGAGAGGTGTTTTGGATAAAATTTCAGCCCAAGTCTGATAAAAATGGTATAAATACTATCTTCTTGGTTGCAAACATTTTTGTAAATTTTCGCTAACTACAAACTTTAAGGTTAATTATATCATATAATACTCGAAAACTCACTTCTCTCAGAATATAAGTGTTATTTGTAAAGAATTTTTTTTCGATTAGGGGTGCTATTGCTATAATTGAAGCTCTCCTTCGAAATATTTTTTTTTAGCTATTAATTCGCAAAATTGTAACATCACATTGTCAATTTTGTTTTTAAATTCTGTTTTGTTATTAATAACTTTATTATGAATATAAGATAGCAAAAATAATCTAAATCAAACACTGGCACTGATTTATCATCAAATCTATACGCGAGGAAATTAAGCCATCTAAAAAGAAATACATCATCAGGAATATATCACAATCGGTGAAATCCTAATAATCACGACTATCATAGTGTTGATTCGACATTATATAGTTTTTATATAAGACAATTAGATAGCCCGTACTTTTTGAATTTTATATACGAATAAAAACAATATTTATTGCGTCAAACAAGGGTTAGATTAGACTAGCGTTTTGTCGGTGACCGATAAAAAAAGACATGGCTGAAACGCAATCAGCAAAACAATATGCATTTTATCGGCTGCCAAAAGCAGACTCTTAGATTTCACCAGTCTACCGAAGGGGGAGTCTATCGACTCTCCTCTTCTCCTTGGATCTACGCCTAGTCTCGCATCACTGATCAACCTAGGCGCAAATAATTTGTGTATAAGATAGTATAGATATTGTTATATTTACAAAGCTATAGTAAATTATTGCATTTGAAAAACGATTTTTTTTTAGAAATAGGTTTACTTTTTATGTTTGAAATAAAATCATTTTTTGGCTAATAATTCTTAAATTAATGGGCACTCTTCTTGCTTTGCTTACCGTGACACAAGATATGTGTGGCTATACGTGGTTATTTTAAAGGTACTTAAACAAACATTTTATTTTTACTACCCTGAAAAATATTCACAGTTTAATGCACTCATAGTCAAAAACAAAATCTTCTCGTTTAGGTCAGAATAAATTAACGCAAAAAAGATATATAAGATTTTGAAATATTTTATTATGTAAAATAACTGACGACTAAAGGGTTTAAAGACTAGGGTTTTTGGTCTTCTTCAAATTGTTTATCTTGGTTGCACATAGTTCATCTTAATGTAAGTTTGAAAATGTTGTTTTATTCTAAGCAGTATACGTAGCAGTACTGCAGTATAAGCAGTATATTAGAAAATGTGGCTATTTAAAAATATGATATATGGGAAAGATTTTGAAAACTTGCATCGTTAAATTATTGTAGGGTAGTTAATGATTACAAAGCGAGTTTCTGTATTAGTCAGTGAGTATAATTTTTATTTCTTTTCTACAATTATTCTACGATCACACAATGTTTGAATTAGATGTTATAGCAATTATTGTGACGGAATCATGCCAATTATAAAAATTTAAATTTAAAATTCCTTGTTAAACTCAAAAATCTTCGACAAAATATTTTAAATCGTTGACCGAAATATAAAAGAAAGTACGTACTCAACGGGGGGGGGGGCACGTATCTTCTAAACTTGATTAGTTTAGAGTATTAGTGAGAGGTGGGATGTAGTAGAACAGGGGTCCCCAATTAATATTTTTAAGGGTCATTTAGGGATCTGAACATTTTTCGCAGGCCATCAAAATTCTAAGTACATAATATTTACATTATTTTTTAAAAACCAATAATATTTAACAAAAATAATAATTTACAATAATAACACATATAATGTTGAAGTAATATTATGTATTATTTATTCTTTGTTTGCGGGTCGGATAAATGTGTTCGTGGACCGCCTTTTGGTGACCCATTAAGTAAAAGATAACAAACACTTGGAACATTATGTTAGCTATAAAAAAAAGAAAGACTTAGTGAAAAGAAAACTGATGAAAATATTGAAAAACGCTGCAATGTGTGATAGTGGCGGGAAGTGTATTATATATAAGAGCAACATAATTAAATTGTACAGTTATTAAAATTAACTGAATTTTATTATAAAAATGAAATCTAGCTTTTAAGTAGATAATGCGCTTTCGTATTCACTGCGTTGGCATCTTAATTCAACTTATAATGAATAAAATTTATTTTCCATAAAAATGTGTAATATTGCCAATTCAAAATTAAAGGTTTAATACTTGTATGTAAATATTTTAATAAATAAATATATACTGATGTTTACGATTTTTTAGAATTGTGTGCAACAATGTTTGGTGAAGAGTGCAGTGACTCTTGGGTTAGATCCATCATCTCAAAGCTTTTTACACAGAAATCATCATAAACATCACCGAAATCATGCACATAACCACAATAACAACAATCATCATCACGACAGTAATTCCAGTACTCCAGTTACACCAGTTAAACCAGAATATAACGTTCCCAGTCCTCCTACAACACCTAATAATTTTAATCATAATAAGGTAAGTCCGATAACAAACATGAAACTAGGAAGTTAGTACTATTTTGTAAATAAATAAATTATTCTGATTTTAAAAAAAGTAAATATTTTATAAATACTTACAAATTTAAAAAAAAAATAGTCATATAATTTTTAAGAAATTTTTTTTAACTATATATGATTTTATGGGTAAAATATTTTTCCGATAAGTTTCATTTGTGTTACAATTTCATTAAAGGTTAATTATACGAATGAATATTTTTTATATAGGATTCGTCGTCATTGGATTTAAAACACGACAGCGAAGGAGGAGACAATGACACTTCTGTTGTACATTCAAATTCTGTACAATCCTTTAAAAGGCCATCTGGCAATAAAGTATCTACATCGTCACTTAGCCAGAGTGGTCAAAGACGATCAAGTTCAAGGGAACGATTCAGTGATGTAAGATTAAAATATATACTATTTTATTCATTTTTAATTATGATTAACACTTTTTTTATTTTATAGGCGAGTAGCAATTGTAGTTCTGGCAGAGGGTATATTGTAAGTTGTATTTATTATTATAATTACTTTTAATCACGCGATTTAAAAATTTATATTTGGTATTTTAATAATTCAATCATATATTCTTAGTAAACAGTGTAATTAAGAATATGAGATCTGTTTATAATAATATAATTTATTAAAAAATTCTTATATTTGAATTTAGTGAGTTGTAATACTTTTTAATTTTTAAGATTAGGTAGTTTAATTTTAAAGTATATTCATTTTAATAGACGATATATAATATATTAATAAGTGGTGTGGATCATTTAACAGATTGTTTTTTTATGTTTATCTCTTTACATTTTGACTAGAAAATTATTAGTATCTTCAGGTACGATCTCAGCAGTGTTTGCGGCGTCGTGCAGTGTCTAGCGTTAACTACTGGTCCGAATATATAATAGACGTCTAGACGCAGCGTCATGACGCCTGCTATTCCACGGTTCGATGTTGCGTATCTTTATCAAAAACAGATTCATACTAAGTGGAATATTATATTCAGTTGAAAATTAATTGGTTAATAATTTATTTATTTATTAGGAATATGATCTAATTTTTTTCATTATTAAGATCTTATTAATTATATGTGAGATTTTGTTGATATTTATACTTACTAAACTATTTGTAGAAAAATTATTAGTTTTCTAATAGAATTTAATTATATTTTTTTGGCGTTTGAAATTCAATTAATCTTTTATTGAGGTTTATTAATACTGTATTTGAAATGATAAATGTCTTAAGATGTGTAACGTGATAGTAGTATCTTACAAAGGATGTATTGCATGTTTTACCTTCGTCTTATAATAACATTGCAAATTTGAACTAGGATGTTACAATTTCGTGTTAGTTTTAAGATTAGAGTAAACTTACTTATTATCTAAGTTCTTTCGTTATTTTTTTTTTACAATACATATTTAAATATTTTAACGAGCATGTTCATCTTTGAAAATTTAAAATTGGCAAACATAAAAATTAAGATGTGTAAATCTCATGCGAGAACATAGATTTTGTTCTTACTTTTATAAATTCGATTTTAAGGATTCATTAAAATAATAATGCAACAATACAAAATTAAAACTATTAAACGTATATTTGCTGTTCTCCATTTGGTAGAAATTATAGAGCCAAAATAGCTGTGAAATCCTCAACAAAAACTACTTTCTTTGTCTTATTTTTTGTGCTTACATATTCTTAAGGTCATGACAAAATGACTTAGAATTTCTTATAAACTCGAGTATAAAGTATGGATAATATTATTGTTTTTAAGTGTAAGAATACGTAAGAATAAGTGAATTACAATTATTTTGCTCTAATTATATATCAAAAATAAAAAAAACTATGTTAGAAATATAGAACGTAAATAATATGTTGCGTATATCGCGCGTGTGTATAAGATAATAAAATTTAAATTTTTGAATTTTTATATGCTAACGCAGAGGTTCCCAAACTGTGCGCCGTGGTGTGTTGTCAGGGGAGCCGCGGCTGCGGAAATGAGAGTAGCAATATCAAGTTTGATCCTAAGATTTTATTTAAAAAAAGGTCGTATATTCTATTTAGGCCTTAGGGTGCCATGAGCAAATTTCAGTTCTTAAAGGGCGCCTCGAGTAGGAAAAGTTTGAGAACCTTTGTTCTAACGCATGATTTCCCTACTTTGCTTGTAAAATAGATTGCAATTTTAAATTGTCAAAAAATTTTTATTAAAACACTATATGCAAAACTCTAATATTTTAATGATTTTGACTACGTTCCTTCTTCTATGTATACGACTTACTAAATTCATATAAATGATATAAGCCGGGGGTTGGCAAATCTGTCCCGTGGATGGGAAATAACTGGACCGCCATAATTTTTTTTTTTAATGCTGGTATTTTGCACATAATAGATATTTGATCTATTTTTATATATTTGATATTACGATGACATTTATCGTTTATCGCTCTTTAGTTTATAATAATAGACATAATACAACAATTATTAACTAATATTTAAGTATTTTCTTGCACTCAATAATTTTTTCAAATTATCTGGACCGTCAAACAATTTAATTGCTGACCCCTAATTTAAAATATCAATTATAATTTATAACTATTATTTTTTATATCGCGGTAATATGTAATTTTTTTTATTTATAATCAATACATTTGTTTGTTTTTTTTTACTAATTGTATATATTTATCATGTTTTTAGTGTGATAGTGAAGACGAAGGTGATAAGGTAAGATTTCTTTGAGTATTATTATAATTAAATAACTAATTATAATGCTACAATTTATTAAATCACTATTTTTTAAAAAAAATTTAATCAATAAAATATGATGGTTTATAATTTGAAATTAATTTGTCAAAATAATTTCTTTTATTGTTATTCAAATTGAGATTTTTAAATTTATTCTATGTTAATTATATTTGGTATAACTTAAATGTATTTGAACTGTGATGACTCTTAATATTTTTTTTTAATCTTTGAGTAAATCATAAAAAGAAACCTCGTAAATGCTGTTGTTAATACTGCAAAATATTATTTAGTGAAAATAATGACGTAGGAATAGTAGATGATTTATTTAAATCGAATATTTATTATTAACGGTAATACTTCTTGTAATCTTTATATCAGAACATATTTTAATACAATTAACCACAGTTACAAAAGTAAAACATATGGTTAAATATTAATAATATAGAGTGCGTATTTTGATAACTTAAGTATATTTATTAATTTACGATCTATATTAAATTAATATAAAGGAAGTTTTTAAGTATATTTGAGTAATCATTATTTTCATATAGCGCAATGTTTTGTATTAGTCTTAAATAATGTGAAAAACGTTGGCGAGAGCATTGTGTCAAAATCTCAACTTAACCTTTATTTACATTTTGAGTTCATTTTGTTTCGTGTAATCTTGATTATCTTGGTAATAAAAACTATAAAATATTATATTATTTTCTCTCTGTCGCCATTTAGTGGAGAAAAAGAAACGACCGTAAAATCTTGTCGGCCCGGGGTCTTTTTGCCCTGTCCTCCCAATTCTCTTCTGTATCCATTTAGTTTTTATTTTCCTCGATTTGTTCCCGAGGAGAAAACCTCTCTTTCCCTCTAGGCGGTACACACACAAAAGTCTGAAAGTTATCTTTAATAGAGGGGGGATGAGGTAAAATCTTCGTTGATGTTTTTCCTTCTACAAATAATAATAATGGGCTTTTCGACATTGCTGTACAGTGGTAGCGACATGAATATTTATTAAAAGTTTTAACACTTGCGAGGACGGGGGCAAAGAAAAATCGTCTCATACACCCTCAGCACCTCTTTACTCCTCCCCTTATATATATGTATAAATATTATGTATACTTTGTTGCTTTTGAATATATTGAATTTTTTATTGCTCATCTCCGTCGCCCGGGCATTTCTAACCCTCGCGGTGGCGGCCACAGTCTAACGACGATTCTTGTCTCGATATATAGACATCGCGTAAATTTAAAACCGCAGACGCAATCGATGTCACACTTTCATCGATGATAATCGCGAGCCACAATCATTGTCGTACGTGGGAAAAGAATGCCTAATGTCCTGTAATATTATCGTACGCTTTTTTACATATTCGATGACATCGACAACACAGGTCGATATTATTTAAATAAAAGAAGGGATGAAGAAGTATGTGCCGTTTTTACTTACATGCATATAGTGGCTATAGTGCGATTGCTGGTTACTATACTTTTTCTCTCGCGAAAGACGTGCAGGAATTTTCTCCCGTGTTTTTCCACTTTCTCGTCGCACATTTATGCGCAAGTCCACAAAAGTTTTTACGACCCTTGGGGGAAATACGGATGATGGCGAATGGTGGTAACCAGACGGCAGTAACGGTGGCTGTGTGCGTTCGTAGAGTGACGCGTGCGCGTCGTATCGCGTTTCCCTTCCCGGCCACCGTCGTCGACTCAACAACAATACGGCGGGTGGCGTGTTCGGCTGCTACCGTAGCTCCAAGCCACGAGTCACATCAGTAGTCGCTTGGTGAGCTTGGCGCCCGCGCGCTGTTGTGTACGTACGTGTTTACGGTCCGCCAATTCCGCCGCGGTCGTCGCCGAAATCTGATTCACGTGCACGTGTTTGTCTGCGCGTGTTTTTGGTTCATAATTTCCCGCCTATTTATAAAATAATACAATTTTAGGACGACCGATCGTATTGACGCGATTTATATTCCAATCGACACGGAAACGCCCGACGTATAGTTGTTGTGTGGATCGTCCGACGTATACACCCGCCCGTCCATCACGACCATGCTCTTCTTGAAAGATGCCGCCTTTTGAACGCAATATCTCTGCGACCGCTATGACCGTAGACAGACCTTGTTGCAACGACCGAATGGTAAACATCGATCGTACATAATATTAATATATATTATTCGCCCGTTATTGCAGTGTCGTCATGATCGATTTCGTGGCGCAATAATTGATTATATAGTAATCAATATATAAAAATATATTATATTATATTATCAATATATATAATTATATAGTAATATATAATATTATATAGTAGTCGCGAAAAATTCTTTTTAAATATTCGTTTATCAGATTATATTATATTACGACAATGCTTAAACTTAACCTATTTAGGGGAAACAAGTGTGTACGCGTGCAAAACAACATTTCGTTGTTAAGTTTTATGCTTTTCCGTCTATGTTTCGTGTATTATGTTTTTTTGTTTCACTTTGACTGTATATATTTTTATTACCATTTTAAAGCGTACGCGGCTTTATGTATAGGCGGCTCTCATATCTCATATATTTGTGATACATGCATAGTGCAAACAGCATACCCCCGGTGGTGGTTTTATTAATGCTACGCCGTGGTACGAGGTGGTTGGCGACGGCAGTAACGGTGATTATTCCACATAATGCGCTCTTGACATTTTATTGTAAATCAAATTCTCCTGTAATAGAAATAACGATGTTACCTAGTTACTATTTAGTATAGGTGGCAGTAACAACTACTTGGGTTCAGCTTTGTGTCGAAATATATTTTGTTCATTTTTTTTTACCTATTCCATTCGTATTATCAAGAAGAGAAAAACGTTTTGAAAACAATATGTTTTATTTAGTTATATTATATTATCAAAGTGGGCCATATCAATTTTCTCGATTAATGATATGATATTGGGTAATTAGATCATAATACGTATATAAAAATCTAAAACGAACAAACGTTAAAATTTTAGTTTTGAAATAATAATTAATCGCATATAAATATTAGATATCTATTTCACCGCGAATAATAATAAGCTTATATTCTTTGTCTAGGAAAATAATCTAAAGTTTTAATCAATGTAATAAGTATATATAATATTTGTACGCGTTTACAAGTTATTGTAACTAATTTTTCATTATCTATATTACCTATGACCTTGTTTAACGTGTATTTATATTCACAAGATATTATCTGTGAATTAAAAAAAAAGTGGGAAATATTAAAATATACTTTATACGTTAAATAAACTATTACTTCGGATGTTAGTTAATAAAATATGCTCGTTCATCACAGCAAGTCGATATTTGTGTTGAGTGTAGCACTTGAAGTTTTTACTTTATCCCGTGCACAATTTTAAAATATAAATAATATACGTGAATAGTTCGTTAGTGACGAACCTTGAATAAAATATTTAAATTATTTATATTATTATTTTTTACTCGTGTAAGAATCCATTTTTTATTTTTATTTTTTTTATCACTTTTCAATTATAATAATGTGTGTACGATGAAATGCATAAAGATTTTAAAAACATAAAAATTAAATATATTTTATTTAACTTTGCAATTAAATATAATGCTTATTATACGTCGTCATAATGGACGGAATTTGTTATACGTGTCAGAGAAGAAACATTAATTTGATAAAAACTACTGCAGAAATAATTATTTATAACTTAATCACACCAAGGGTCAAGTTTTATTTTTATGTGTTTTGATAAAATTCTAATTTATTAAATGATCTGCTGCGAAATAGGTTTGGACGTATTTGTGCCCAAATTGGAGTAGTTTAATAATAATTTAAATTAGTTATCGTAAAATGTTAACTACCATATGAATATTAAATTGTATTATACAATACAACAAATACTAATCTCTAAAAATGACATCGTTCTAATGTCATTGAATTCGAATAGCTTGACTACTTTTCAATATGGTTTACGATCATAGCAGTGAATCGTTAACTCGACTACCACACAGAGCTGATATGTTTTTTTTTAAGACCCGTGATCGTAAAACTCGGGGGTTATTAAAAATATAGTGACTCAAATAATAGCTTTTTGAAAATATAATGATAATAACATTTTATTGAGCACTGAAAACAAACTAGACGAAATTATATAATTTTTGTTTTATTATTGTTTCAGGGTTCAGATAATTCTGATCTCTTCAGGACCAGTCTAGTTTCCAGGAAAGGTAAGCAGTCTTTAAAATGTTTTAAAAATGTTTATTTTATTGAGCTTTTATGTTAACACTTTAAAGTTGTATGCTATTATATTTTCTTCCTAATATCGTGTAATTACTAATCTACTATAGCAAAAGTTAAATTTACAATGTCTAATTATTATACGTAAATAAATTTATAAAATCGAAAATATTTCTTTAATATTATTATTAATATTACCTTATAATACATGTATTAATAATTTTGTACACGGCGAATTTAGTATAATTCTGCACTACTTATATTTATTTATATAAATATTAAGTTAATAATCCATTTTTAAATTATTAAAACTTTTTTTAGATGAATTACCTGGAAGAATTTCTTCTGAACCTACCCAGAATTTACCTGCTACGGTCTCTAAAGAACCTATATCAATAACACCACCAGGTCGACAACCTACTCCTCCATTAGTTAATGGCATAGATTTTGATAACCATTCGACGCCTGAAACAACTACAGCATCTACGACTCATATTAGGCCCTCACAAAATCCTATGTTACCACCACCTTCAACCACTCCTCGGGCTCTACAGGTGTCTCAACCAAAATGTCCATCTCCCACGATACCTCCAGCATCCACGCCCCCTACAACACCTAAACCTCAAAATACACATGTGAATGGACATGAACCTTCAACGACTCCTGCTACAGTTACGTCGAGGTATTCCCCAGTAAGTAACAAGACCCTACATTTTAATATACAGTATTTTAAATTTTATTTATAAAATATGAAATTAGATTATATTTTTATACTAATATTATAATTGTACTGATATTTTGTAATGCATCTCTTTCCCGATTATACAAAATATAAAAACTATATATCTAGTAAATAGTAATAAAATTCAGAAAAAAATATAATTTATTTAAAAAAAGTTTATGATTTATTAAATTTAGTACTTATATACAAAAAAAGAGGTATAACTTCCTACTTATTTTCTCGATACAATGCTCAATTGTTTATGCTCATCATCGTGATCAATGATTAATAAAATTTATGAAATTAGGAATACTCTGTTCACATATTTTACGGAACAATCATCATAAAACCTTGCTAGATATTAATTTACAAAATGCATCAAGAATCAAGGGATAATAAAAATAAACACTGAAATAATATTAAACGATATTATTTGTAAACAAAATAATATTTAATAAATCTAATAAATTAGTAAACTCTTAAGTATTGAGTTAAATATTTGTTGTTAAATGTTAATGACAAATCAATAAATAGTATAAATATCTTTCTAATAACTATTGAAGTATAACATAGCAGTATTAGGGAAATAAATCAGAAGTGATGATCAATTGTAGTATAATAATATTGTATAACTATTTTATTCTATTTTTTCAAACTTATCGTATTTTTTCCGGACTTAAAATCCTAAGGTCATCGTAGTATATTTCTGTAAATCGTGAATTTGAATTTTTAAAACAGATTTTAAAGTGATTTGAAGTACTATATTAACTACTTATTATTTTACTATATTATGTTTGCTTGTTCATTATAAAATAAAAGATAATAAATAGACATTATTCACTTAAAACGTTAAATTTTGCTTAATAAAGATTGATTTTTTTAAAGATTATTTGGAAATACATTTCTTAGTACTATCATACTGTCAGCTTTTATTCTACACGTATACATTATTATTGAATAAATTTAATATTAAATATATTTTACCTATATAATAACAATTTAATTAATCATCAACTTTATATAGAATAATCATTATTATAATAAGATTAATAATGTATTTCATCAAATATTATTACTTATTCTATTTATATATGCCTATCCTTCAATGAATTGTATGTATAAATAAAATCATTTTGAACTGTATTTTATTTCATCAACCACAAAACAAATAGTTATAGACTATAGTATTTAAACTCTGAAGACCATTATGTATTCCATGCACTCGTTTCAAGTTTCTCTTTATAGTTTATACCATTATTGGCAAAGGTTTTTTTTTTAATATTATTATATATTATATAATAATATTATATTATCGCGGGGCATTTATACAGCACACTCCCCGGTACATTACCCTGATTGCCATGGAAACGAGTTCATCTTAAAACTATCGTGTTTATCGTCACATCAGTATTCTCTGTAAGAAATAAACCAGCTTTAAGCTGCCTAATATCGCACTTGTTTGGATAAAAAAAAATATGTGGGTATACACTCAAGAATCATTTTCATGTTTCGCACGTGCATCATAATTATCATTACATTGACTTATAAATAAATAAAATAAGTATGATTGCCTTATACGAGATGTTACCGAACAGAAGCTAATAATATGTTTTTGTTAATTACTACCAGTTATTCATTATAAAAATATAAATTTATAGAACATGTTATTTTAATATCAATACCTACTTATATTTTATTATTGATACATAATAATTAAATATCTTACCAGATGAGTGTTAATATCTTATTTATAGTATTTCATTCATTCCCTTTAGTTGAATATAATTAATATTAGTGTGCGATATTGTATGTACTAAATACTAATGATGTTTTACATATAGTTTAAATTTTAAATAATATTCTTATTTTTATATCTTACTAAAATAATGGTTTTAATATTATTTAGGTACCATCTTCAGGACTCAATAGTCCTAGGAATTTTTCAACGAATCCGGTACCACCTACGAGTGTGTCGCCATACCAAACACCACCTCAAGCGTGTCCATTGTCTTTGAGCATAACAAATTCTTATATAACTCCTTCAACATCTCAACACCCAGTCTTATCTCACGCTGCATCAAATTACATCCCAAAATCCCAAAATCAAACACCTTCTCCTCACCAACATAGTTCTCCTTATATGCAAAAACCAAACATGATATACCATCCACCTCACGGTGCCCCTTATCCCTCACCTAATTATCATCCTAGTCCATATAAATCTACCCCTCCGTTATTGGCTACAGTGTCTAGTGCATATATGCCATATTCTACCCAGTCATCCACAGTGACCGTATCTGCTTCTTCTACGATTCCTAGCACGTCCAGCAGTCCGTTAACAACGGCAACGCCAGTAAATAATTTTAGCTCTCCATACCAACCTCCTGTTCATCAACAACATTATCCACCGTTGTATGCTCCATATAGAAGTACGCCATATATGCCATCTGCGCTTTCAAATGCAGCCGTAAGTATTGTTTTAGCTAACAAGTATAATAATTTTGAGTTGAACAATAAATGTATTAATTTTAAAATGATGTGTGTGTGTGTGTGTGTGTGTGGTTCTTTTAGATTCTGAACGGAGTGATGAATGTATTGATTTTACAATGATGTGTGTTTTTTTTTTTGTGTCTGTGTACAGCATAACTAGTCGAAATAATGCTTCAATTTCAAACTTTGGGGGTGGTTTCCGATGGCAAAGTGAATATCCTTGGTGCATTATAGAGGTGAAAAGTAAACATTTTCCAACAGTTTTCAAAAAAATCGAGAAAAACAAAAAAAAAAATGACAGAAAAACGGGAATTTTTACGCAAAACCAGTTTTCGACAAAATCGAATTATTTATTTTGCTATAACTCAAAAACTAATCGATGTAAACACTTGAAATTTTCACAAAATATTTATATTAGCGTTCTCCATACACAGTTAAATTTTCAAAGAATTTTGACTTTTTTTGAGTTATTTATAGACAGTTGAAATTTTCAATTTTTTTAAGTATTTTTTTTAAAAATAACGATAAAAATTTTTTGGCCGACCAGAAAATCTTGAAAATTTAATACAAGGTTTCTTATAAGTTGTTCTTAAAGTTATAAAAAAAAATCCGAAATCGTTAGTCACAATTTTTTTTTATAAGTGCTTTAAGTTCGAATTTATACGAAATATGTCAAAATTGCGAAAATTGGCAAGTAATTTTGTGGTTAAAAAATCGTAAAAATTTTTCCTTTTATAACTAAGATTTGAAAATTTGGTACAAGGTTCTGCATAAAATTTTCTTCTACTATCTGCAAAAAAAACTCTACCGGACTAAAACAAAAAATTTTTATGAGTGATTGAAATTTAAATTTTTACAAAACCGCGTTAAATAACGGTTTAGCCTCAAACGATTTTTGATATTTGTTGTTATTCAAACAGTATAAGTCGTAAATACTTGAAAATTTTACCAGTTATTTAGATTGCCATTTTCTTTACGTGATTTGATTTTCAAAACATTTTGACTTTTTTTGAGCTATTAATAGACAATTGAAATTTTCAATTTTTTTTTATTTTTTTTTTATAAATGTTGATAAAAAAAATTTAGCTGGGACAAATTACTTGAAAATTTAATTGAAGGGTCTACATAACTTGTTCTAACTCTCATTCAAAAATTATAAAAATACATAGGCACAATTTTTTTTTATTAGCATTTGAAGTTCAAATATTGACAAAAATTCGTCAAAATCATGAATATTTTTCACTATTTGGTAGTTAAAAATTTATAAATATTTTTCTATCAAAAGCTAAGAATTGAAAATTTAATACTATGCTGTCCATAAGTTAAGCTTAGAATAATTATAAAAAAGTTTGAGGATTGTTCAATTTAAAAAAATTTACGAGTGTTTAAAGTTTTAATTTTAATTTGAAATCAAAAATACACGACGTGTAAAATCACGTTTTACTAATAAATAATTTTCGATTTTGTTATTTTAAAAAAATTACTAAACGTAAGATCTTGAAACTTTTACTTAAATGTTTGAATTAGTTTCAAAATAGAATATATGATAATATTTAAATATAATATATCCTGGACTGACAAATCATCTCCGTTCAGAATCCTTTTTTGTATACAATGATACCTATCATTGCATTCAAATTTAACCTACCATAGTCCGAGGTCCACCCCACCCCCTAATGTACAGCAGAGCGATACTCACTTACCCGCTTTTTTTTGTACATGTATATACGATAAGTAGTAAAATAAATGCTTCAATTTTAAACTATGAGTGTGGTTTTGGTTAATAAATTGGATTTAGTTTGTACTTTAGATAGATCAAAATTTTAAATATCCAGAATTTATGAAAAAAAAACCGGGAAAAAAGTTAAGCAAAGCTAAAATTTTTTACTTTAATCTAGTTTTTGACAAAATCAATTTTTTTTGCGTAACAAAAATGAATTACCATAGATATTATTAATTTTTACCAAATGTTATCAATTTGTTTGTACACATTTTCAAATCTAATATTTCCCACGAAGTTATTTCAATCTACTGTATTACTTACAGTAAAATGAATTACTTTATCTAATAACAATATAAAAAAATCATAACATTAAATAAACTTAGGTCATAGAATATAAACTGACAGACTGTTTCCGCTCAGATTCGTTTTTCGTATGCAATGATATATCATAAATTCAATTTTAATACATCCATCACTGTAGCCCACTCGATACCTACCGTACAGCAAAGCGGTATCCACTTACTCATATTTTTTTTATGTAAGGGGTTAGGTTAGTTAATAATTATAATTGTTTTATAATATACAAATTATTTTAAAAAATAACATAATACGAGTTTACTTTAAAAATTAAAATTTTTGATTCATCGTTTGATGAAAACAAAAATTTCCTATTTTTTTTAGTATAGTACTTATTTTAAAATAAATAAATAATAATACATAATTTAAATATCATTTAATACAAAAACATGATAATAGTTATCTCACGATTTTATTTTTATAACAATTTACTAAAGTATATCTTATTTATTTAAACTCAAAATATCGAAAAAACGGGTGTAACCGAATTACGTTATTTTTTTAAATGTATTTTAAATTAATAAATATATTTATAAGAAATACAGAACAAGAATACAATTGAATTTATTATATAATCATTAATTATTATTTGACTCATTAGAGAAACGGGAGACAATCAACTTACTTTTAACTTAAAGCTTAAATGAGTATGTAATTATTTTTTTTAATTTGTAATCAATGCTATGTATTTGGTATGTATTTAAAATCTAATTTTTAATATTACAAAATATAATTATATTGGACTCTGAGCTTCATCCAACCATTTATGCAGTACCACCGATATATCGTATTATTTCATACACAATAATTTGAAATAATAATAAACTTGTATGGAAAATTACCAATACATTAATACATTACCTAAAATAACTTAGAAATTGTTGGAAAAATATTTTACCCCATATACTCATATTATGATATCGATACTTGAAAAAAGATTATTTTGAGTATGGCATAAAAATAATCAACGTTCAACAACAATAGATAGAAAATAATATTTAAATTTATGTTTTACCTTAATACTTTATTATGTTTTATTTTTTTTTTTAATATTACTAATTAATAATGTTTATTTACCATACATTTAACTGTTATTTGAAAATGCATTGACCATAGTTTTGATTATGGTTAGATAGACCATCGTTTTGCTGTTAAACTTAACGGCATCATTAATATTAATAGAGTTTTAACGGAGCAGAAAACGGGCTTGTAATTAGGAAGCCGGGGGAAACGTTGCACGGAATTTGTTCGCTCCACTCTTTTCTCTCCCACTTTATCTCTGTCCTTCCTCTCTTTACCTTAGGTACGGATGTTAATTTTTCCATTCGGCTGCTCCGACGAGAAGTCTAGAGAAGGTTAATGATAAAACTACATGATGGCGGCGGTAGTGGTACCTCCTTAATTACTAAAACAGAGTCCTCTCCCCTACCTTGTACATAAAGCTCACCGCTTATCGACTTTTGCTCAGCCCGATATAAACTTTTGGGTTTTCACGAACTTACAGTTTTAATTTCCCCTCGTTAAACACTTAAAAACTCCGTGTAATCGTGTATGTACAAACAAACCTTTTAACTTAATATCTAATTATTTATTATTTTTATTTTAAATTTGTCGTCTGATCCAAAAATTCTAAATACCTATCGTTCATTTTACGATGATTTAAAACATTGTATTATTTAAATTATTGTTATTATTTTCCTATTAATCGGTTTCCTTTTTAAGCCATGAATCATGATTGATAAAAATGTTCTTATTAAAATGTTTAAATCAAAATTCAATCATAATTAACACTTATAGTATAAATATAGTATGTTGTAGTTTTAGTACTTCAATTATTTGTTTGTTCAACAGATTAAAAAATTAAAAAATAGTTTATTACTATGGTTGTATTAAGTATTAACTACCATAACTTATAAATCATTTTTTATTTAGTAAAACGTACTGGTAAATGCATCAATGGAATGTTAAATTATTTTTGACAAAAACATTGCATATTAAATTACATTATTAGTTATTAATTATTAAAATTAATTAAATAACAACTCTAAGTTATTGAAAAAAAATTATTTTTCGTTTACGTGCATGATTTTGTCAAAATTAGAACTTTAAATGTCAATAAAGAAAATTATTTCTGTGTTTTGGTAGTTATAGAATTATGTTAAACAGACCTATAATTAACTTTGTATTAGATGTTTAAGTTTAAACTATTAAAATTAAAAATATCATAAATATT
Organism: Schizaphis graminum; assembly: GCA_020882235.1. Taxonomy (NCBI): domain Eukaryota; kingdom Metazoa; phylum Arthropoda; class Insecta; order Hemiptera; family Aphididae; genus Schizaphis; species Schizaphis graminum. The sequence continues at coordinate 84,410,761 of CM037032.1, read as the reverse complement.
TAACTATTGATCTCTAATAATTAACACATTTTAGTTATTTTCAAGAATTTTGTAAAAATGTAATCATTTCATTTCTTCTATTTTTATTTCAAAAAAATCTTGCTCCAAAATAAAAACAAATTGATAATAATAAAATATACACAGTAATAATATAAATAATTTAAATAAGAGAGTTAAATGATAAAAATCATAGTACTTTAAAGGCTTATAATAAAAAGGAATTTCAATAATGAATTGTATATATTTTCCATATTTTATAATCGTAAGTATAATCTAACAAAAACAAATCTAAAAATTGTACATTTGTCTGACCAAAATAACAACTAGATCTATTTTTTTGCCATTTATAATTATGACTTAAAATCGAAATCTTTTTTATTCTTTAAATGGTGTTTGCTGACATCATTGTGAAACGTTTATATTTAGTAGAATTTAAAATCAAGACAATATATTAATTTACCTTTTTTATATTATTTACTGTTAAGTGTATCTTGTACACTGCTATTACAATCTTGGTAAAACAATGGTTTAACATTTTAGTTTTGATTTATAAAATAAAAGATTTATATTTTGCTCCTAATGTATCTATATTAATAATAATATCAATGATATATAATTTATAGAGATTGAGTCGAACTTCTCCCATGTCTGTGATATCAACAAAATCAAGTGTTGTGTCAGCACCTCCTCTTGTTGCACCAACAGTTGCTGCTGCTTCTACTTCTACTACTACTACTACGTCAATTTTAAGTGGACACCCAGTGCTAGGTAGAGGGCAATCGCCACGAGGACCAAGTCCAAACAGAGATCGTGATAATTATATGTAAATTTAAAATATTGAAAAATCTATTTTATTGAAGTAACAAGTATTAATTCTGTATTGTTAACAGGTTAAACCGAAGTAATGGTCCTCAATTAAATTCTCCTTCATCATTCAATGCTTCATCATTAGTATTGCCTCCAGCTGCTACTCCAACATTAGCACCTACTGTTTCGTCTTCAGCACCTTCTAGTCTTGTGTATAATAAACCACCATTATGGGGCCCAATGGGGTAAGTAGACAATCTTATTAAGGCATAACTATTTGCTACAAAATAATAAAAACAATTTTTCCAGAAACAACAGTATTGCAACATCTACAATGGCAAATATTACTCGACAACATCCATCATCATACCCTCCTCCATTATTTTCTTCACCAGTAGCTACTGCTACATCCCAGTCTTCTTCATTGCCATCAGCACCACCTGCTCATAATCCCTTTTCTGCTGAGTCCTTATTTCAGTCAAGTAAGTTAAAATAAAAAAAATTAGTTGTATTTAAGATTCTAAAATGATTTTAATTTAGATCAAGCTGACATGTTAAGGAGAGAACTAGACTCAAGGTTTTTAGCATCATCTCAAGAAAGATCTTTGGCTGTTGGTACACCGTACTTACGAACTGAAATGCACCATCACCAACATCAACATACTCATGTTCACCAACACACAGCAACACCACTGATCCCAGCTGTAGCTGCAACTGCTACAACTATACCAAATGCTTCAACAATACCACCAGCACCAACGTCGGCATTATATCCTCCTCCACTGGTTAGCATATATTAAACAAATATAAAATAATATATAATATAGTTATAATTAATATATATGTATTTCTAGTTTAAAGATATACCTAAATTGGGAGGAGTTGATTCACCATTTTATAGACAGAATTTATTATCTGGTAGCTATCCAGGATTTACACCAGGCCTTCTGAATTCTTCAATGGGTCACACACCATTTACACCACCAAATCATATGCCAACATTTACACCAAAAGTAATTATATATTGTAATCTAATTTCACATAACATATATTATAATATTTTTTAGTATTATAGTTCATCAGGTTATAAAACTTTGTATAATGTAAACCTATAATTATGTGAAAATAAACATAAGTAAGAAAGTTTTAAGTGCTTGGGGCACATGTTAAACTCACTCAATCTATTGAGCTATAAAATTGTATGATTGTTACAATTATATAATAATGCTATATAATATATTTGCATATTGAAACAATTTTAAACGGTGTGAACAATAAAAAAAACATTGAAAATTAAGAACTCCTCTATATACAATATACATACAAACTAGACAAAGCGATATTGTCATTAATTAAAATGTATTACTATTGCCTTTTATTATTAATTTTTAATTCCAGTATAATCAAAAAAATTGTATGTTTAATTTCAATGTTAACATTTTCAATATAATTTATACTCCTAAAAATATCTTTTATTTACCTAGTTAATAAGTGTATCTAAATTTGAAACTCAAAGCATTTACTTTTATTTTTCGGCTTTACTTCAATTCATTAAGAGTGTTTTGTATAAATTTATAACTTGTTACTACAATTTAAAACTTAAATTTTTCATTTTGGTTATTTCTGTGGTTATATTTTAGATTCTAAACAGAGTGATGAATGTATTGATTTTACAATGATATGTTTTTTTTTTTTTTTTTTTTTTTTTGTGTCTGACGACAACATTTGGAGCAGTAAAAATGTTTCAATTTTTGACTTCAGCCCCTCTTTGAAAAGGAAATTGAATCTAGTTGGTACTTTAGGGGGTCAAAAGTTAAAAATTTTCAATATTTTTTAAATGCGTCGCGAAAAACCCTACAAAAATAAGGGAAAAACAGGATTTTTTACGCAAAACCAATTTTCGACAAAATCGAATTTTTTATTTTGCTATAACTCAAAAACTAATTGATGTGAATACTTGAAATTTTCTAAATATTTAAAAAATTAATCATTATTAATCAATTCCTCATAAGCTATTCTTATGGCGATAAAAAAATTATAAGAATACATATTAGGCACAATTTTTTTTTATTGGCATTTGAAGTTCAAATATTGACAAAAATTCGTCAAAATCATGAATATTTTTAAGTATTTGGTAGTTAAAAATTTATAAATATTTTACTATCAAAAGCTAAGAATTGAAAATTTAATACTATGCTTAAATTATATATGCTTAATACTATCCATAAGTTAAGCTTAGAATAATTATAAAAAAGTTTGAAGATTATTCAATTTAAAAAATTTTACGAGTGTTTAAAGTTTAAAGTTTTAATTTTAATTTGAAATCAAAAATACACGTTTATAATGTTTTACTACTCAATAATTTTCGATTTTTGTTATTTTTAAAAAATTACCAAATGTAGGATCTTGAAACTTTTACTTAAATGTTTGAATTTGTTTCAAAATAGAATAGATGACAATATTTAAATATAATATATCCTAGACTGACAAATCATCTCCGTTCAGAATCGTTTTTCGTATACAATGATAACTATCATTGCATTCAAATTTAACCTACCCTAGTCCAAGGTCCATCCCACCCCCTAATGTACAGCAGAGCGATACCCACTTACCCGCTTTTTTTTTCTTTTTTTTATTATTATAGTCTGCAATGTAAGCTTTTTTTTTAAATGTTTCTTTCTAGTTTTCTAGTTTGTTTTTTGTTGATTTTTTTGTAAATTTGAGATGTCACAAAGATAAACACTAACAAAACCCCAGTTTTTTTTCTATATTTGTTTTCCTCGGTATTTGTATGATTAAATATTGCTATATATAGATTTGTGTTTTATTCTAAGTTCTAACTGTTGTGTCAATCATAACTAGCTATGAGGCAATACAATAAAAATATTCTAAATTACCTGATTACCTATGGTTTTGAGCAATACGCTAATAAAATTGGTATCATAACACAATAACTTATGATAACTCAATTTTTTTGTTTCACTGTTCTTATATTATGATTTTTTTTATTTAAGTTAGAAGGGCAAAAAGAAGGAAATTTAAGATTGCTTTTAACATAAATGTTAGGTGTTTATTTTAATGATTTAAGAGGATGCTAAGATAGTATTTGTCATTTCCCTCTAACCCACGCATAACATAGCAAATTTTTTTTCACAATAATGACTATAACCATATTAATTACTCAAATTAGAGTGAAATGACCTCTCATGCAATTTAAAGTTAAGAACATTATCTAGGGCATCTCATAAGCGTTTAATTATAATTTAATTTTATAGCAAGTTATGAGTTTTTTAAGATGTATAAAAAATTTACAATTTTAAAATACTAGCTTTAAAATTAAAATATAATAAAACGCTTATGAGGGGGCCTTAGATAATTTTCTTAACGTAAAATTGTATAAGAGGTTATTTCACTCTAATTTGAGTAATTAATATAGTTATACTCATTATTGTGAATAAAAAATTTGCTATGTTGCGTGTGGGTCAGAGAGAGAAAACAAATATTACGCTGATATCCTCTTAAGGTATCAAAATCTGTAATGAGTCAGCCTTAGGCAAGGGCCAGCGGGACCTGGAGCCTGATGTTTTTATATGAAATTTTGGACTTAGTGTTAATGAAATAAAAATAGAAATAAAAATTTTTTACCAGATCTTACTTTACCTTATAGAGCTAGCTCTGCCTATACTAATTACTTAATATATTAAAATCTTATTATAAATATTTATTTATTTTATAGCAGTTGACCGATACATCAAAGCCAACAAAGTCAAGTGTAAGTGAATTATAATATATTACCTCTTCAATCAACTTTAAATTAATTTTTATGATTATATTTAAATTTATAGAAACCTGGAAAATGGAATGCAATGCATGTGCGATTGGCCTGGGAAATTTATCATTATCAACAGAAACAACAAGTTGCAGAAACCAAAAATGTTGCAAACAATCCGGTGCCAAAGACTGAATTATTAAGGCCACCCACACATTTATTTCCACCCAGCCGACCACCACACGATCTCTCTCCGTTTACATCACCTCATCATCATCATCCAGGATTACCTCCTGGCTATCCACCTATGGGTAATTAAAATTAATGCTTTTCTTGTCAATAAATATATTTGAATATTAATATAATTTATGTATTAGGTCCTGCAGCAATGTTTACAAGGTACCCGACTGGATTTCCACCAATATCCTCATTCCCTCCCAATCCCATGAATGATCCATGGGCTAGGTTACAGCCTTCTCGTGGACTACCTACACAAAATCCAGCTTATGGCCCACCTGGAGGTTGGCCAATAAAACCAGATCCTGTAGAAACAGAACGTGTAGAACAACAACAACGCGAACGTGAAAGAGAACGAGAGCGAGAACGTGAGCGAGAAAGAGAGCGTGAAAAAGAAAGGGAAAGAGGTCGAGAACGAGAAAGAGTGAAACGTGAAGAAAAGAGAAGACATATGATTCAGCAGCAGCAGTTACAGCATCAACAGCAACAGCAGCATCAGCATCAACAACAACTTCAACATCAACAGCAACAACAGCATTTACAACATCAACATCAGCAACAACAGCAGCAAGTAGCTAAGATGAGAGAACGATCACCTTTAAAAGATCCTAATTTAATGTCTAAAGAAGAAGATTTAAATAATATGATGTTGGGTCGTATTCCACCACCATCTCATTACCTGCCTCCGCCACCAAGACATCCTCAAAGAGGAGCTACACATCTACCAACACATTTTTCACCATGGGATCAATATAGGTGCGTACAATTATTTTTTAATCCATTAAATATTTAAAACAATACACAAGGATAGTTAGAGACTAAGCCATTTAGGTTTTTTTTTGTGTCTTGAATTTTAAAAATATTTATGAACTATTTGATATATTTTAGATATGATTCTTTAAGGTTTAGTCCATTAATTGCTGCTGCTGCTTATAGAGCTGAAGAAGAAGAACATAGAGCCAAATTATTTGGTTATCATCCTCAAGCCCATTTAAGACCAAAAGACCCATCTCCTAATACTCATCGATCAATGCCTCCAGATATGCAATTACCTAAAAAAGAAGAATCTTCTCAATCTAGGTAGTCCAAAACTTAAAAAGTTTTTGAATTTGAATATATTTTATTTTTATAGTCAAAATGTTGGCATAATAAATTTAATGTTAATTTATTCTTTTAATTTCTCACCACTACCCTTATTAGTGTCCTTTAAACATAACTATATTATTCTTCTATGTATACATTTTTATTTTACATGTAAAATGTAATGAACAATTTTTATTTATTATAATTATTATTTTATGTAATTTTCTAAAATTTTATTATGTGCAATTAATTTTATTTCAATGATTTCTATTGAATTAAAATGTAAGTAATACCATTTTAATAAATTTATTCTTTGGTTAATGAAATATTATGAATTTTTTTTTTTTTAAATCATGTTGTATTCGTGCAATCAAGTTCTCATTTTTCAAAAAAAAAAAAATATATATATATATATACATATTAAATTATATATAACACCTGCAACATTCTTTGTAATAATTATATAGGACACACAGGGTTAAATTTTTTTTTCTGAACTGATTTTTTGACCCTTGATATATATATTTATATCACGTCAGAGTTGTATACTACCAAATTAAATTTTAAAATAGATAAGAAACCCAACATTTTTAATAAATATTTAACATTATTTGTAAAAAGTGTTTTAATGAATTTTCATTGCTTTTGTTCCTATTATTGTTTAATATAATATATTTGTGAATATATAATTTTTACATGAAAATAATTTTAATTATAATAAATTTTAAAAAGAAATAAACCCCATTATTTAAGTTACCAGTTAAAAATAATGATGATAATTTTATCATTATTATTAAGTTAATAAAGTAAATGCTTCGTGCATTGTGTTTTGTAAAGTATAAACACGTATTAGTCATTTTGCTGCATTAACTTAAAACTAATTGTATATAGAAATAATACTGATAAATTAATAAAAACCTGTGTCTTTCTATCTACAATAATACAATTAAATATTCTATTTAGTATATTATTTTATAAAGCAGATTTACATATTAATTTGTCTATATTGATGAATCGTTTTGCACGATAATCAATATTCTATTTTAATCTCATTCTAGTAATAGTTGCAAATATATGTACATATTATATATTTTTATGTTTTATTGTCAAGCTAAGGGAGCATTGTATTGTATTATAAAACTGAGTATAAAACTTATTTCTATTATGTAATTTTTCAATATACATATTATGTTATGATGATTTATCATTATGTTATTTATAGTACTTAATGTTCATTTGAGAATTTGTGAAAGAAAACTTTTTATCAGTTATCTTTATATTTCATCCAGCCACATGAATTTATAAATGGGTTATTTTTATAATCATAATTGATTATTTGCTTTTTCAATAATTAATTTCTATATTTTAGAATGCAATTGGTGTTTCATAGATTTAATTTGTTATTTTATTTTACGTGCCAGTGATAAGATTTTCAACCAAAAACGCTGTTAGAACATTTTATATGGTTATAATACACATAAAATAAAAACTGTAATTATGTATAGATTTTAAATATTTTATTGTGATTCTAATGTTAATTAAGTAAGTGTATATATACTTGTAAAGTGATCATACAATAATACAATTTTATGTACCACATAATTGTTTTTATTTACTAATAAGATATTAGACAATAATACTTTAATAGTTATACCTTTATTCATTTTTCCTTGATCTCTTTCCAATAATCATAAACATTAAAACATCTATAAATTCTGTGCACAGAACTACAAGAGCAAGTTATCAAATTTGACAAATAAAAGTGTGTCCCTTTCATTTTTATATATTATATAGTGATTTTATAATCAGTTATTTTTAAAATATTTTATTGCATAAATTGTAAATTAAATTTTTTTATTTGATTCTGATTACTCACAACGTTCAAAAAAATCACTAAGCTAATTTATTAGAGCCTTTTCATTAAAATTGACATTGGCCATTGGAGCCCCAATTTAATAAGTGAATAAGTAGTGTATATATTATACCAGTGGTTTTCAAACTTATTTTACATGGCACACCGTACACTTCAAAAAATTTTCACGGCACACTGACCTTTTTTTTAGATGAATAAAATTGTTTTGAATTAATTATTATTATATATACATTTAATAAAAAATGTTAGATTGATGGGCTGACAAATATTTTTAATTCTTGGACGAATAGTTGACACATGCCCGCATTTTCTTTTATCAAAATTCAATGCAATCGGTAATTTATGGAAAAACTGCGGCACACTTAGTGAATACTCGCGGCACACCAGTGTGCCGCGGCATCCAGTTTGGAAACCACTGTATTTTACTGTAATATTACGATTTATGGTTTATTACATGGGTCTCCAAACTTTTTTATTCAAGGGCCACAAAAAATATCAAATGCTCTTAGCGGGCCAAAAGTTTATTAACACATATAACTTTTTAAATTACACATAAGTACCTTTAGATATCTATATTTTATTTACCATTCTATTGGTGCTACGGGCCAGTTAAAACTTGTTAGCGGGCCGTAGTTTGGGGACCCCTGGTTTATTATATAATAATATACAATTATTTAGTTTGTATTTGAAAAACAAAAGTCCAAGGTCATATTTGTGTTTACCTTTCTTAATAATTCCATGATTTATCAATTAAACAGACCGTTTTTAATTTGTATAGCTGTTTATTTATAACTTGAACCCTGAACTTTAATTTTTCTAAATAACTACTTTTTATATTGTGTAATTTATTATTAATGTTCGCCCACTTAGCTATTGTATAATGTATTTCGACGTGGTCAGTACTAAACAATTTAGTGTCGTCTCCGTTTCTTCTTATTCTTCTTATACAATGCATTGATGCATAAATTGCAATAGTATTAATAAACCTTTTTAATTTTTTAGTACCTATACAATACATTAAACATTTATACATACATATTTTATATTATTGCCCTCAGTCTGCTGTTTAAAAATCAAAAATGTCTTTCAGCACGTTTTTGAACAAGTTCGTGTTACACTTGTTCAATCTATTTTGTTTCGTGAGTACCTATTTATTTTGCTATAGTATATTATAGTTAGGTATCGTATTAACATTGAACATTTTAGCAGTGATTTCATATTATATTGCATTAATACGTATTTCTGCAGTATTTGTGACATAATAATATTATAATATGATTTATATGTTTAGTTTTTTTTTTATGATGATTATATAATATAATAAATAATAATATCATATTATTCATATTATTTGTTTCATGTGTTCGGATCGTAGATATCAGGTGTCGGTATTTTGTGGATCGCGTACTTCATGGACAAACAGTTATACAAATGGTCTGAGTTCATTGATTCGACACTGACTACGGTGCCTCAAATACTAACGGCCGTCGGTTTCATACTACTAGTCATTGCTATTGCCTCTACGCTCGGTACACCCAAGAACACCAAATGTCGATTAACTGTGGTATATACCCGCGCTGTGGCTTACATAATCGTTAAAAATTACACAGCACACGAATTGCGTCCCAACACTCCCAACCATATTTAATGACTACAAAAACTGTGTCCCAATGTAAAAACATTATTTTTCTTCCATTTATTTGTACATAGACTTAGAACTGTCAATAAAAAATTATGACTATCGGTAGGTTAAAAATATTGATTTTTGTCGTTGTTATGCAATAAGAAGTAAGCAAAATGAAAATGTGTATGTTTAAATTTCATAGGTGTGTAAAAATATTATAAATATAAAATTAAAAAAACTAATAAAAACTTGAATGGAAACCTAACCTTTTTTTAGTGTTCTTGACTCAAATTAACCAATACTAAATGAAAAATTTATATTATTTTTTTGAAATTCAAGTTTTTGAATGTTTGAATGTGTAAATGATTTAATATAGGTAAGTATCTATATTTTTAAAAAAAATGCCAGTGGTATATAATTATTCTTTTAAGCCATGCATTGTAAACAATTGTGTAAACAATTTTTAAAAGTTCCATCCATAAATATTGAATCAACTTTACTTAAAAAAATTTAAAAACTGAACGCAATTTATGTAGTCGTTTAGATAAAGCTGGACGCAATTCGTGTACTCACTTATCAAATGTTTATCTCGGGACGTACCTAATTTCTGTGTAGCCAAAAATTAAATTAAATCTTTTTTAGACATCGAAATTATTAATCTTACTAGCGGATTGTCTAGGCCAGCGTTTCCCAAAAATACGTTCCGCGGGACAATCTCAAGGGTTTTGTCAGATGTATGTGATTATTGAGAAAATAATTTTATATTATACTTGGATTATTTATATTATTAAAAATTATTATTTTAAATTACTTAAAAAAAGGGGTTCCGTGAAACACAAATTATTTCTCAAGTGTGCCGTGGTTGTAAAAGTTTGGAAACCGCTGATCTAGGCGTTGCATTAAGAATGAAACGGTATTTTTATTACCTTCTAAAATATATATATGCTCTTAAATTACTACACAAATGTTTGATTTTTAATAATTTGTAACAATAAGTAAATTAGTGAAGCTAAGCGATAAGGCTATTGGCATGATGTTCCGTTTTAGAATGAAGGTGTGAATAGTGCGTATTTGACAGCTTTTTGTCTTATGATAGGGTTTTTTAAATCATTGTGCAGTGCAATATTGTTAATGTACCAAGGGAAAGGTTCTAATCATTCGTAATCAGATATCTTAGAATGCTTAAATGGTTCTGTTGTTTGCTGATTTGGCTAACCCAAAATTACGATACCGTAGGATCAGATAGGTTGCAGTAAACTTTTGTACAAAAGTAAGCAATTGAAAATATTAATTTGTGATTGAAGGAAGATCTTATAATATGAAATACGAAGGCAGAAAAATATTATCATTTTATTTATTACTGTTATTTATTTATAATAAAATTTCTTTCTATACATTGTGAATTATGATAGATGTAATTATGTAAATTATGATACTGTAATTTTAGATTTTGAACGGAGTGATGAATGTATTGATTTTACAATGATGCGTGTATTTTTTTTTTTTTTTGTGTCTGTCGACAACATTTGGGGCAGTAAAAATGCTTCGATTTTTGACTTCAGCCCCTCTTTGAAAAGGAAATCGGATCTAGTTGGTACTTTAGGGGGTTAGGTTAACCTAACAAGGTTCTCCATACATTTTTCTTCAATTATCTGTAAAAAAAACTACCGGATTCAGACAAAAAATTTTTATGAGTGTTTGAAATTTAAATTTTTACAAAACCGCGTTAAATAACGGTTTAGCCTCAAACGATTTTTGATATTTGTTGTTATTCAAACAGTATAAGTCGTAAATACTTGAAAATTTTACCAGTTATTTAGATTGCCATTTTCTTTACGTGATTTGATTTTCAAAACATTTTGACTTTTTTTGAGCTATTTATAGACAATTGAAATTTTCAACTTTTTTTTATTTTTTTTTTTATAAATATTGATAAAAAAAATTAAGCTGGGACAAATTACTTGAAAATTTAATTGAAGGGTCCACATAACTTGTTCTAACTCTGATTCAAAAATTATAAAAATACATAGGCACAATTTTTTTTTATTAGCATTTGAAGTTCAAATATTGACAAAAATTCGTCAAAATCATGAATATTTTTCACTATTTGGTAGTTAAAAATTTATAAATATTTTTCTATCAAAAGCTAAGAATTGAAAATTTAATACTATGCTGTCCATAAGTTAAGCTTAGAACAATTATAAAAAACTTTGAGGATTGTTCAATTTAAAAAATTTTACGTGTGTTTAAAGTTTTAATTTTAATTTGAAATCAAAAATACACGTGTAAAATAACTTTTTACTAATAAATAATTTTCGATTTTTGTTATTTTTAAAAAATTACTAAACGTAAAATATTGAAACTTTTACTTAAATGTTTGAATTAGTTTCAAAGTAGAATATATTACAATATTTAAGTATAATATATCCTAGACTGACAAATCATCTCCGTTCAGAATCGTTTTTCGTATACAATGATACCTATCATTGCATTAAATTTAACCTTCCCTAGTCCGAGGTCCATCCCACCCCCTAATGTACAGCAGAGCGATACTCACTTACCCGCTTTTTCAATTTCTCGTTGTGAAAATTCATTATGCAGTTTTTATAATTTTTATAGTTATGTTCACTAAAATTAATTTGAAGTAAAAATGGTAACCTACGAACGCTTGTCTGTTGTATTGGTGTGTCCTACGAGTACATGTCAGACGACAGACGCACTATATTTTCTAACCTTTCAGTCCAAATATTTATTTTCAACTAAGATTTTATAGAGGAGAAGGAGGAGAAAGTTTGAAGGCTAATATTATGTTTTTCGTACTATACGTCTATAAATACCTATCCTTTGTAAGTTATAATTCATATATTCAAAATGAAAATATAATTTAAAATAAAATATAAGAGAAATTCATTAGTACCTTATTTATAAACTTTTTGATTATTATCAAAAACAACTAACTAAAACAATTAAAAACATTACGTACAGTGTTTCTTTTAAGTATTTCTCCGGGGGGGGGCCTCTCCGGGGGGGGGGCCTTGACCCCCCCCCCCCCCCCCCCCCCCCGGAGAAAATTTGATATTGTGTAAATAAAATAATACGTATTATAATTACCCTCCGATTTTTTCAAATGTCTCTCCGAAGAAAATAGTCTGAAAGAAACACTGATTACGTATATCTTATTAGCTATCTTATAATGGTGGCTTATATAAATATAGCTATATAGATTAATTTTATACATATTTCATAATATTATTACATATTAATATGTTTTCATTTCATTATATAATTTCATAATTACTGTAATATCTTTTACAAATAATCTCGACGCCTCGAGAGTTTCTTCAAAACATCAAAGTACGATTAAATTAACGTACACAATCTTTATAAAGCTTTTAATATTTAAATACATTTCAAAGAATTTATACTGTCACTTACTTACTCATGGCGTGAAGAACATAAACAAATTCTTACAATATTTTTTATTTAAATAATAGATTAACTACAAACTCTTGCGATTTCAAATGCGTTTTATTTAACCGAGTTATGGAAATTTGTACTGGCTGTTCAGAGCTACCTACTATCGAATAATCCAGTTAAATCACACTATGCTGTGAACCTAATATATAGGTATTTACCTAACAATGAATTATAAAAAACTATTTAATTTAATGATAATAAACAATTATATTAAGAAATAAGAGATAAGATGACCTAAGTGTATATTCGTAATAGACCTTTACACTTTATATTGATTTTATAGATCGTGTGTCCAGATTTTAATTTTAAATTGCAGTAAGACACTAATTGTGCTGTAGGAAACTAAGAAATATAAAATGTCAGTGCACTTGCCGAGATTAGCTCAACGAAATGTTCTAGACAGATTAATAGTGGTGTATTTTAATTTAATACTTGTGTTTGTTTAAAATTTTAATTTAAAAAGTAATATTACTGTTTAAAAATATATATAAAACAAAACATTAAATTTCAAATTAGTATACAATGTATACTTGACACTTTTAATGGCGGAATTGATGCTATATTGTTAGAATGGCTATAATAAAGATATTTTATCTCAAAACTGAAAATTTAAACTATTCAGGAGGGCTTGGGCCCCGAGTGATAAATTCCTAAACACGTCTTTGTCTCAAAACATGACACGATTCAATAGTGATGGATATAGTACTATAGTCTTTAATTGATATATTTATTATATTATTCACCATTTTTGATATAAATTAAAAATGAGTTTATAAGTTAGAAATCGTATAATATTATAAACATGAATTATAACCATGTTGAAAGTAGAGAAAGTACTTAAATGTTATCGTATTACTTTGTGAAACTATACCGTAGATAACTATAGCGTGTCATATACATAAAATACTTCCTTCAGTTTTTCTTTGTTTATACAAAAAAAGTCTAGGAACGGGAGAAATTATTACCACTTTAAAAGTTCAAATTTTGAAAAAATGTTCATATAAATATGAATATCATACTATTCATTTGCAGATCAAGTAATTATTTTTTGTTCCTGATGTTTCGGAGGGTCAGTGGTGGGTAAACACCCCGCCCCCCAACCCCTGCATCATCAATGTAATCAATTTTTTTTCTGGAAAATGTGTTATGCGCAAGATTTCTGTTTGTCAGTGAAATATTGAGCTTCGACGATAGCTCCTCTTTATTTTCCAAAATAATTCTATTTTATTATATATAATATCTCATACATACTGATTATTATTTATCCAAAGGGGGATATGACACTCTGATCCCCCCGTGAGCACGCCACTATTCCGGAAAGAATTAATTTAACACACCGCGTATTATTAATAGTAAAATAAATTATTTTAATCACAATCTAAATTATAAATTTACCTTAAAACATACTCAGTAATTTACAAATACCTGACCGTAGTCAGACCATTTTCGCTCAGAATCGTTTTTCAAATGAGTTTTTCATTTATCATTGAATTCAAATTTAATACATGCATTACGGTGACTTACACCTCAGTAACAAAGTACATTCGACGGTAGATACACTAACCATCTAATGACCTATTATGCAACAGAGTGGTTACCTAATTTCCTTTTTTTTCAAGTTTAATTTCTAAATTTCATCAGGTGTTCGATACCGTTTTTATAATTTACTCCATAGCATATATTATTATAATAACATTTTAAAACAAATGCACTTTACCATATCACGCAAATTTTTCGATTTTTTTTTTTAAACTTTATACAATCAGAATTTGTCGATCGAACAAAAGTTTAAAAGTTATAGCGTTTTGAAGTTCGCAATTTTCTTCTTTTTTTTCATGTAAAATATTGTACCTAACTTAGTATTTTAAAGTATGAAAAAATTTGCATAGGGTGGCAAAGTGCTTTTTGCTTTAATATCTACAGTCATTTAAGAACAAGTGAGTGAATATAAAATATGTATAATAAGAAACAACGAAAATTTAGTAATTACACGATATGTATTTATATACGTAGGTATATAAATATATTAATAATATTTACATGTATATCACGTTTAAACATTACCATATTATATTGTAGTTATCTTTGTTGCTCGCAATCATCTTGATTGGAGAATTCGTGTTGGGCGGTGTTATATATCGCATGCGTAGTGACATGGAACAATATGCATTGAAACAAATGAAATACACTATCAGCGCATACAATAAAACCGGACATGAAGCTACTAGACAGTCCTGGAATGTACTACAATCTGACGTAAGTTTAATGATATAACAATGATAATAACTGTTATTTGTTAACAAGTAAACATGCTTTTATGCACTTAAAATAATAAGAATATAAAATGTTTCTATGCTTTAAAAATTCATAAAACATAATATATTCTTGTACATGTATGCATAAATATTAAACGGTAATAACTACCTAATAATGCTACATACTAGTGTGTCACTTTACTCATTTCATCTCAAACATCTTATTACAATGTAAAAAATAGATTATTAATAAATACATACAATGTGTAAACGATAATAACCACAGATATACTATAGTATCTATATATCTGTGAGTCATGGTGCTAACTGAGAACACTCAATCTCGGGGTAGAACCTTGCAATTTGACTTCTGGTTTTTAGTTGGTATAAGAACCAACTGATATAAAATTACAGATTTTTATGATTTATGACTTTTTTCAACTTAATTAGACATGTGCATGCGCAGTACAACTTTTTCTTAAATGACAACTATACATATTTTAACCACTTATTATTTTTTAATACTTTTTAAGTCCAAAATTACAAAAATTCAACAAAAAACCAGGGAGTAAAAACGTGACCAGAAATTTCGGGTTTCGGGTTTCGTGTCTGAAAACGGTTTTGATTTTTTCGGTTTTCTGGTCTGAAAAACAATTTTGAACTATACTTCTATTCGAAATATTATTCAAGATACCTGCCTAATCGTGTATATAGGTACAATATACTATATTGTAACGTCCCCTCTTCACTGGTTCATGGTTGATTGCACGTTTCTGTGGTGAAGTTATGTTTATATTAACGAGATATCGGAAAATAGGTATTTAAACTTTAGAGTATAATAGTATATTATATATTATTATATAATAATATGTCTGTATCGAAGAAGATAATTAAATAAAATGCCCACAATAATAAAGTCATTAACTCATAACAATATATATTATATTATAAATTATAATACAACATTATACTGAGTCAACATTTTTATGAGTGAGTTTCATGTCTGAAAACGATTTCAATTTTTTTTTTTTTTGGGGGCTTCGGGTAATATTGTCTGAAAACGGTTTCATTATTTCTCGGGTTTCATGTTTGAAAACGATTTCGATTTTTTCTTATTCTCGAGTTTTGTGTCTGAAAACGGTTTCAATTTGTTCGGGTTTTATGTCTGAAAATTTTCTGGGTTACCCGATTTTTAAAACCGGCCTCAAAACCGTTTTTACTCCCTGCGAAAAACTATAAAACGCACGCGATATTAAGTGTTTCCAATTAACTTTTACACACTGTGTCACTGTATGTTTATACAATTACTATGGTTTAAATTACTATCGATAATCGATTTGAATTTTATCTTGATGATTTATAAAAATTGTATGTTCGTATGTAAAAATTAACGAATCTTCTCCTAAAACATTTAAAAATATGATAAATTGACAATATTTTTTAATTTTTTAACATCAAACCCTGAATTTTAATGTGTTAAGAAACTAAAAAAATATGCAAATACTTATGAATTGATACATAAAATATCAAGAAAACGTGTACTACCTTTATACACTTGAAGCGCTTAAAGTAATTGAAACTATGCATATATTCATTAAAAACGTGTAATTAATAATTATTATGCTATACACAATAAGTTAATAGTTTGCTGGTTTCTACATAGTATTATTTTCTACTTAATTTAGTTTGTAGTCCATACTAATCATACTATAATACAAGTTTATAACTGTAGAATATTATAGAATATGATAATTCCCATTTTCAGATCGAATGTTGTGGAATTAACGGACAGAAAGATTGGGGACTGGTTACTCGCAGCGGTAAACTGCCTGCGTCTTGTTGTTACGCTATCCAAATCGATGAATCTTGTACAGACATCAATTCGTACACAATCGGCTGTTTTGATAAGTTCAAGACCAATCTTCAGCATAATAACCGAATAATATTTTGGTTTGCAATAGGATTCGCTATGTTACAGGTATGTTTAAAAACAATGTAATATGTATTATTATGTATTATGCTATTATATATATTATTATACATAAAAATATTAGAAGTGTCCATTATTGCAATATCGTTGTAGGACCTACAATGTAGGTTAGTGCGGTCAGTGGTCACATTATATCATACAAATAATTTCTACATTTGTTCAAGATATATATTAATATATTATATATTATAAGTTATAACATTAGGCTCTACACCTACTTATATTAAATTGCGTTATGACAAGAAAACAAATATATGTATAAGTAGTATTAATGTGTACGGATTTTTGATTTCAGATATTTGCTGCGTTTTTAACATTTTATTCTAAGTGTTCTATTGTTCATGATGAAGGATATGAGAAAATATAATGATCATTATTCATTATTATTAGACATTAGTACCATCAAATATACCTACTATAATTTAAGTTTGCACAATACTCATACAATAGGATATAGGTACCTTCACCGGCTTTACCAATGTATATACCTTATGTTCTACTTCGTTATTCTAAATATCATCTGACTTGGCAATATTATACATTTATACTTATTGAATAAGACATTATAGATATTATTATTATATTTTATAGTTGGTTGAATACTATTGTATCGTTAAATAAATTAACATTAAATTACTTTTATAGTTTTTCAATTCAAATATACCTAATTATATAATGGTCGTATTTTTTATTTTGCCTAGTGGGAATGTTAATATATTGTATATAATATATATTATACTTAGTAATTGTAGGTGCATTAATTTAATTGTGAATATACCTACCTACAATTTTGTCAAAATGTTGACTTTATAAGCATTAAAAAAAACCATAGGCGTAAATCGAGGGAGTTTTTATTAGAAAAAATTATAAAATGCGGTGCATCCCAAACGGCTCCCGTCCATTTTTTGCTTATTCCAAAACGGATCCCGTCGAAAAAGATTTTACGAATAAGTAAATTCCTAAACTGCTCCTATCAAAAAAAAATGTACAAACAGGTAAATTCCATAACTGCTAACGGTAATTAATACCGGTATACTAATTTGAGCTTTTCTAAGTCTCTGGTATAAGTAAACAAATTTTATGAAAAAAAAAACAGGAGTTCATTGCGCAAATAATCGACGAGTTTTCATTAAACAAAATAAAGTTTATAAAAAAATGGTGCCAAAAAATTTACCATTAATTTAAATTTTTAATATTTTTATACATACACATTACACACGTTTTATATTTTTTTAACTTTAAAATGTAACTCACAATAATACGTGCTTTTTTATATAATGTTAATACATTTTTTTATAATTTACTTAGTGTTCACCAATACATTTTTAACCACACCTCTTTTGAGACAGTCAGTCCCAAGTATGTATGAAGTGGGAAAGAATTTGTGTTGTAAAAAACCGGAGCCGTTTGGGTAATTACCTGTTCGTAAAACCTTTTTTGACGGGAGCCGTTTAGGAATTCACCTTTTTTTAAAACAGGAGCCGAATGGGCTACGTCCATAAAATGTACTACGTAATTTCTAAATAGGATACCCAATAGTGTTATGTAAACGTGCAAGGTTCATACATAAACATGAGCATAGGTAAGAGGAGGGTTTTAGGTGTGTTCAAACAATTAATTAAAACAATAAAATTGTATTATTTAATACTTACAAATAAATTATACATAATTTTATAATATTAATTTAGATTTAGACAAAAATCCCCACCGAAAATATTTCCTACCTACGCCCATGTGCATAAACATTGTATTGTAAATTTATAATAAAATTATAATGATTAAGCTACGTCGTTAACATTTAAATATAACGACAACTACAACTTCTACAACAGGTTCTGTATACGCCACAACAAAATAGATTTCTTGAAATGGTATAGGTATACAACGTGCGATGTATTTAACATTTATTATTATTATTATTATTAGTTTATTTACGCCAAACAACAGTTTAACATGGATGGATACAAAAAATTGTCGAATTGTTCGCTGTTCGAAAAAGTCATTTCGATCAGATTTCAGATGGCACATTGGCACGTCGCGCCTGCATGTGTTGTCTCCGTCTTATACAAGTACGACATACTGACATAGTACATTTTTATTCACCAATTTCAATAGTGTGCTTTTACTGCTTTTAGTTTTAATATGTATTACTGTATATTAAATTTACTTATTATCAAACTTTTTGGTAAGAACATTATCTGTTCTCTCGTTATTTTTTTACGATATATTAATTTTTAAGTGCGAAAATGCTCATAATATATTTTTTATCATTGTATACGAAAAACGATTCTGAACGGAGATAATTTGTTAGTTTAAAACAGTGATTCTACTGGTTCTTAACGGGTATTCCATAGATTTGGTATAAGTGCTCCGCCGAAACTTTAAATCAGTAAGAAAAATCTTAAAAATTAAAAATGTATTTTATATTTTTACGGCTGTGTTCTGCGAAAACCTTATAAAATGTTAAGTGTTCGGAGTGTTCCGTCATTTAAAAAAGGTTAAAAACCACTCGTTTATAAGATATAGCATATTACCTATATTTAAATTATAATATATATATTTTTTTATACAAGTAATTTATTTTTAAGGATTTAGGACAGATTTTACATACTTCCATACGCCAAGGTTAAAAAAATCGAATTTATCAAAATATGCCTATAACTAGCACAAAAATTAGTGAAGTATTTTGATAAGAATATTATGTAAAGAAAATGCCAATTTCAAATTCTCAACTACTGGTGAAAGTTTTAAGTTTTTAAGACTTATACTTTTTGAATAACAACAAATATCTTAAATCGTTTTACGGTAATATATCGTTATTTTACACTATTTTGTAAAAATTTAAATTTCATACGCCCATAATTTTTTTAGATTCTGAAGGGAGTGATCTATTGTGATCATCACAGCTGTCATCACGTTTTGGAGTAGTAATAATGCTTTGATTTTTGATTTCAGCCCCTCTTTGAAAAGGAAAATTCATCTCGTTAGTACTTGGGGGGGTCAACAGTAAAATGTCCAGTAGTTTTCAAAAGCGTTAGGAAAAACCCTGAAAAAATAACGGAAAAACGGGAATTTTTACGCATAACCACTTTTCGACAAAATCGATTTTTAATTTTGCTGTACCTAACTCAAAAACTAATCATTGTAAATACTTGAATTTTTCACCAAATGTTTATATTAGCGTTATATATTTACGATTAAATTTTCAAGATATTTAAAAATTTTTTAACTATTTATAAACCTTTGAAATTTTCGATTTTTCTAAATTTTTTTTCTTGAAATGCCGATAAAAAAAAAATTGGCTTTCCAAAATATCTTTAAAATTAAATGTAAGGTTTATTATAAGTTGTACTTATCGTGGTAAAAAAAAAAAATTAAATATCGTTTGTCACAATTTTTATTTATAAACATTTACCTATATAGTTCAAATGTTAACGAAATATATATCAAAATCGCGAAAATTCGCAAGGAATTCATAAAATTGTTGTGATTTATGTCTAAGGTAAACCCAATATAAAGTTATCCATATAAGTTTTCAAGTGTAAAAAAAAATTCCAGCTTCAATACAGAAAAAATTTTATGAGTATATGAAATTTAATTTTTTACGAAATCACGTAAAATAACGATTACGATATATTATAATTTAAATGTAAGTATTAAGTAATAATATAATATATCCTATTAATTATCATTGACTGAAAAATCATCTTCGTTCAGAATCGTTTTTCGTGTTCAATGATACCTGTCATTGCATTCAAATTTAACATATCCATTATAGTAACCTACTCTCCATCTATACAGCAGAGCGATACTTACTTGCTCACCTTTTTTTTTTTATTACGATAACGGACAACTTAAATTAAGCCTTATATCAAATTTTAAAGATTTTTGGAATGCCAAATTTTGTTTATCGGTAGTTAAAAAAAAGAAAACTTAGAAAAATCGAAAACTTCAATTGTCCTTAGATAACTTAAAAATAATATTTTGAAAATTCAATCGTAAATAGATAAAAAAATTCCCTGTTTATTTCCGTTACTTCTTTTAGGGTTTTTCCTGACACTTTTGAAAACCATTGGAATTTTTTACTTTTATTAATTGTTATCAATATAAAATTCCCGTTCTCGGGTCTTCTTATATAAATAGATTTAATTTCCATCATTCTGCAATTATAACTTAATAAGTAACTGTAAATTGCCATGCTGAAACTAGGATTCTTGGATTTATAAATTAAATAATATGACAGAATTTGTTCTGTGATTTGAATTTAAATGTAGATATGTATAATGAAACTGTGAAACAATAAACTTTTTTCTTGTTAAATCATATAATTTAAAAGCGATTTAATAACATTATATGATTTTGGTATGATATATTAAATAAAACTGAAAATTATCTTTTTCGAGTATAGGTATACAATCAGCATTACCACCCAACTGAAATGTTTATAAGGTCTTTTATTAGACGATTTGGAATAGCCTTAAAGATATATTTAATTTAATTAAGTTGAACTAATTGTTGAGATGTATATATGTTTTAAAGACAGTCTGGACCTTAAAAAAGGCCTTATAGGAGTTAAATTTTTCAATTAACTGATCTGTGTTCTATCTTCAATACAACTAATACAAGTTATTGTTTGAAAAAGTTAATCCGAGATTTTTATAAGATATTCATTAGCTGAGGATTTGATTGTTGAATGATATTGGTGAAAATTTATGATTTCGTAGCGAGAATAATATAGGCCATTCTGCATTCAGTATTCCATATTTCCATAATCACTGGTATAACAATGGAATGGTATACCTAGAAAATAAAAACTAATTTAATTTTTCACAATTATAAGTTTATTTGAAGATCCATAATTATTAATTTTATAAATTTATTTTTATGTTTATGTACTCATATATTACTGAAAAATAATATATTATTTACATGTTTTTTTTTATTTATTTAAGTTTGTAATGGAAATGGCCAACAAGAATTATATATTATAAATTAACCAACATTTTGAATGACTGAATAGGCTGAGAAGTATATATTATTATGTACAATGTACAGCATGTACGATGTACCTACAACCTACCGATGTACCATGTACCTACGCCTAATGCCTATACGGCAGTGTCGTCATTTGAGGGGGGCAACTTGGGCATTTGCCCTAGTCTAACATTTACATCAACCTTAAGTCGGCACATTTAAAAATTGTCAGAAGTATTATTTTTAATTTCTAAAGCCATTGTTATAAATCATAATATTGAACATTTATATTTTATTTATTATTAATTTTTTTGTTGTATTTTTTAAAGAAGTACATTATACAGTGTGTTCACGCTAAGAGGTACCACGAAATATTTCAGTTGGATAACCTTGTATTGAAATGGGGTTTTCGAGGAAAGAAAAGGACTACCAAAATACACAATTTCAGATAAATTTCAAATTTTTAACCCTGTCGGTACGCGCATGCGCAATACAACTTACTTTTTTTTAAATGACAATACCATTTTTTTTCTACAAATTCGATTAGAGTATTTTTTTTAAAACAGTTTTTGTATAAAAAGTTTTTTTATAACTACAAAATTGGCAAAGTTATAATTTGTTGAATTTTAAATTTACGAATAATTTGTTTCTGACAAAATTTGAACTAAATTCAACTTAATGTTACTTTAAAATCGAAATAATATTCCCGATATTATTGTTAAATGCCTGTTTATAGACAGATAAGATAAAATGAAAAATTTACAATAAAGTTGAATTTAGTTCAAATTTTGTCAAAAACAGATTATTCGTACATTTAAAATCAACATACTATAACTTTGACAATTTTGTAGCTATAAAAAAACTTTTTATACAAAAATTGTTTAAAAAAAAATACTCTAATCGAATATGTAGGAAAAAAATGGTATTGTCATTTAAAAAAAAGTAAGTTGTATAGCGCATGCGCGTACCGACGGTTAAAAATTTGAAATTTTTCTGAAATTGTGTATTTTGGTAGTCCTTTTCTTTCCTCGAAAACCCCATTTCAATACAAGGTTATCCAACTGAAATATTTCGTGGTACCTCTTAGCGTGAACACACTGTATATTATTAATCAAGATGTTTAATCTGTAAATATTGCTAAATAAATAAATTATTTTATTTTACTTTCTAAGTCTAATAAATATTTAATAAAATGGTTTATATTTAATACTTAAAAATCCTGTGTGTGATATTCATATACCTGAACATTTAACCCCCCTCGCCTACTATGGAACTATCTTAGGTGAATCTACATAGAAAAAATTTTGAGTCAGCAAATCAGTGTGTAGTTTCCCTAGTCAAACAAAAACTGAAATGACACTACTGCAGTATACGGCTATACATATAATATAAAACATTGTGTTAGCTATATATAAGTACAAGACAATATACCTATCATATTATAAATTAGGAAGGCTACTAATTAGCCTCACTTAGTAGGTATATAAATGTCTATTATGCACCTACGCAGTAACAGTGAGTATATGAGTAATAGTCATCTTGTCAACAAAACATAAAACAATTATTATAAACAAACATTATTTCATATACAGCGTGATCATGATTTCAGGGAACATTAAATGTTTCGTTTAGACTGTAGATAACCACTACGTCCATTGAAATTCAATATTTTAAGGGTAGGTACTTAAGTCCAACCACTTGGTTTTAAAATACGCATTTTGTGAAATGTTCAAATCTTTATATTTAATCTTAACATTATCGGTGAATGTATGCGCAATGTCACATGTTTTTTTTAAACGACAAACGAATATTTTAAGTGAATTTAACACTTGCAGGTCCTAAATTCAAAATATACGAATTGTATTCAAGCAAATCGGTCAAAATATAGGAAAAATGATTTTTAATTTTTGAATAAATGCATTTTTCTATTTAAAATAAATATAATTTTTTTTTAAATTTATAGTATTTATACTTTTTATAACATTAAAAATAATTCTAGTTCTTATTTTATATTTATATTATATAATATATACTATTACTATAGTAATATTTTCAGATATAAAAATATGTTTTTTTTTAAACTATTATTTAATTATAATACATTTTATATATTTTTTTCTATGATTTGTTTTTAAACCGCGGTCTTTAGCTGATGTCGCTGATGATAACTTTACTGTCAACTGATAACATGAGTCATCAGCTGTGGTGGTGGGAACAATGATGCTATATGCCTATATAGTGGTTACTTTTTTCCTCATATTGGAATGAGACATGAGTAATTGGACTATCGATTACAACTCCGCAATCCTCTTCGCTATGTATACAGTAAAGTTTGTGTTGATTATTAGTACTGGTGACTACTGCGCACTCTATTGTGTGTAGTTCTTTGTTGTTACTACTCTTCAGTGAAGAATGAATATATTTTAGTGACTAATGAATAGTGGCTAGTCATCTTCTGTAGTGCTCATTGTTCATTATTCCCATTTTAAAGTTAATATTAACTATTCCGGAGTGCTCATTACACGTCTGTTGTTGGTCAGTATATACCTATTAACGTTACTACCAAAATCATGGCCATCTGCACGTTTTTGGGCAAGTACATTTTGTACTTGTTTAATCTGCTGTGTCTCGTAAGTATATATTGATATAAATAATGATATATTACTGCTGCGTGCGTTAATCATTCCATTCAATTTAAAATATAATATAATTATGACGTTATGGCGTAGATTTAAAATGCCACATTATATAGAAAGGGTATATAATTAAAAACCGAAAGGAATGTAAATTGTGATTGTCTTGTGGTACTACATATTATTATGAAGGTGTTAAAGTGTGCAATATCGATAATATTGGGAAAAGATTTCTACACATATGTATTGATATTAACTTAATTACCTGTATAATCCCCAATAGAAATATCACTCTAACATTAACTAGATAACAATGCTGCACTTAAACGATTTAGTTGTAGAATGTAGGAATGAATATACTACAAGAAATAAAAAAAATCGAGTACATTCTGGACTTGGAAAATGATGAGTTAAATCATATTTTTTTTTTATTAAAAATATAATGAGTTAATTTAATAATTTCTTTTGACATAGAATATCATATTTGATCATTATAAATTTAATTTACACTATTATATTTTAACATATTATATGATTATTTTAATAAACACTTAGAAATGTTCTGGACCTAAGCTTTTTACAAAGGGCTTCCTTTTTCGTTCAACTGCTATTAGTACATGGGGTTGTTACAATTTATTATTATTATTGTTGCGATGGTGTTTGGAGAATAATAAGGAATATAACTAATTTTTTACCCACATCACATGTATTTTAAAATATGTTCTGCACAAATTACAGATCTCCAGCGTTGGAATTTTGTCGATCGCATTTATTATCAACCAAAAACTGTATAAATGGTCAAATTTCATAAGCACGGATTTCATCACCACACCTCAAATACTGTTAGCCATTGGTGTTGGACTGTTAATCATTTCCATCATTGGTCTGTGTGGTGTACTGAGAGATATTGGATGGCTTTTGACACTGGTATGTACCTATTATTCAAACTGTTATTTAATATTTTTTTTTTACTCTAAAATAATTAACATTTCAATTTTTGTAGTTTTCTGTTTTGCTTACAATCGTCTTGATTGGAGAACTTATTTTGTCCGGTTTTGTGTACCAAATGCGTAATGAAATTAAAGATTATGCATTAAATCAAATGAACCACACAATTTCTGGATACAATAAAACAGGATATGAAGCCTCCACACAAACTTGGAACTTGATACAGTCTGATGTAAATAATATTAATCTTAATTACCTATTAAATTCTGGTTAATCTTATCCAGCCTAACTAATATTCAAATTTCTAATTATCATTTTTAGATCGAATGTTGTGGAATTTATGGACCAGAAGATTGGAAATTGGTTACACCCAATAAACTGCCTACATCTTGTTGTTATGCCATACCATTAGACGGATTTTGCACAGAAACTGAATCATATAAAGATGGCTGCTTTAAAAAGTTTGAAAGTATTCTACAGGAAAATAGTGAAATAATAATATGGACAGCAATTGGATTTGCCTTAGTTCAGGTATGTTTAAATACAATCATAAGACAAATCGTAATTTGATATACTATAATAAATATTTATATATTATTTAAAAATGTTTGAGTTAAACTAATTTTATCGCGATAATGATCAATAATGTGTTATGTTTTTTTGTTTTAGCTTTTTGCAGTGTTTTTAGCTTGTTGTCGCAAATGTTCTTTACACAAAGAATATGAAACAGTGTAAACATAATTATCATAGAAGTATGTAGTTATTAATAGTAGAGCTATAAAAAGAATATGTACTATTAATACCAATTTTTATCATTACTTCCAATATATTTATCTATTTCATCTATTAATTATCATGTGTTTAGATTAACCGATATAACTGATATTATATTAAATCATTATTATTTATGTTTTATCATATTTATAATAATCTATGATAATTTTCGGTTGTTTTTTTTCATTTATTCTTTGTTTAATTTTAATACAATTTGTTGATCATATTTGTTCATTTAAAACTTAAAATTATCTTTTATATTAATTGCCATTGTTCTTTACCCATAAAGTAAATACTTGATAATATCAGCAATTATTATATGATTTATATAATTAAAAAAAAAAAAAAATCAAATTATAACATTGTATACAAATATACAATATTAAGTATTCACAGGATGTTTATTATTTTATATATTATTCTGTATAATTTTTACACTTTTGTTACAATTTTTTAAAACTATTTGAGTAAGTATTTCTACTTAGCTTTACTACTTATATACTTCTTTATTGTATTATATTAAGTTATAATCCATTTTTATTGAAATCTTGTTCTCATGTAGTAATATATTTTACTTTTAGAATTTTAATATAAAACAGTTTTATTTGTATTATTTTGAAGATATTAAATAATATATTGATGAACAATATTTGTTTGTGTTATTATTTTCTCTTTTATTTAAATATTATTTTAACATTTTTAACTAATTATTAATTTAGCAAACCATTATTTGTAAAAAAAATATTATTTTACTTCTAAAATTTTAACCAATGAGTAGACTTCTTTCATTAAATAAGTTTGATTTCAAAATGTTAATGATTTGTTTGAAAGTGAGAGATAAAACATAATTATAACTTTGTTTATAATTATTATTCTGTGCAGAAAATGTGTAAATTAATTATTGATATGAATTTTAATTTCAAATTACCCTATATTTTTAAAAATGCACTGTATAGATTTAAGATGACAATTATGACTTGTTTAAGGAAAATGTTTCATTCAGATTAGGCCAAAAAGAAGATATTATTCAAATATCAATACTTGATCATTTTGTGAGCCAATTGAATCAGAATTTTGAAATAGAATATTCCTCTCAATAATTGTGGTGCCTATACAATTTACACAGTTGTAATAGAACAGTTATTTATTACAGTAATAGATAAGTAACAGTTTATTTTTCTGTTCAGAGAAATAATTGACTATAAACATACCTTAAACAAGCTTAATCATAGGCGTCACTAGAGTCCAAATTCCGGGGTAGCAAAAAAAATAAAATTATATACAACAAATTTACATTGCATTTATTTTTAGAAAGTGAATAGTTACTATTATATAATAAGATTATTATTATTTTATCAATACAGTATACAGTATACACTTGAATAATAAACATCGAATATATTTTCTAAATCTAAGATTTTTTTGGGGGTAGCAAAACGATACCCTTGCTACCCCAAAAAAAATTCTGGGGTAGCAAAGATACCCTTTGATACCCCTTAGTGACACCTATGAGCTTAATACCATGTACAATGGGTGAAATAAAATATAATTCATCTATTCTGATATAAAAATGGTCAACATGATCAATTTTTATTTTTGCCACCCAAATCATTACTCATCCTAATATTTAGTTAGGTACAATAATGTATTTGTAAAAGATTAACATATATATATATTCAGTCTATTAATATGTATAATACATAGTGATGACCAAGCGTGATCACCCTTTTTTTCTTTTTTAATTATGCAGTTATTCAAATTTTATTGCAGTTTATGTTTTGAAATTTTAAATATACTTAAAGACCATAATTTAAAATTCTTATAAATTTTTGTACTATTTAAGGAGTATCCTATGGAGATATGAACTACTATTTTTAAATGACAACATCTCATTTTACTGTAAATTATTTAGTGGGTATTTTTTTTTTTAATTTGACATCAATATCAAAATTCAATTGAGTAGTTTTTGAAATACTTAACTTTGTGTATTAAGAATAATAAGTAGGGCTGGGAAGTTGATGACCTTAAAAACAATAAAAAATGGCAAAAAATGTCCTAAAAAAATTACAAATATTAGTTTTATATTAATAAAAATACATTTTTTTAAATATTTTACTCTATTTTACTATAAATTTCAAAATATGACATAAAAATGCAAAAATGTCCTTAAAATAGGAAAATTAAAAAATTAAAAATATTTGTTTTATAAATTTATCAATGCTTACAAATTATTTAAAAATCAAAATCATTGCATTGTACAATTAGAGCGTATTTTATGTTATCGAAAGTAAATGACAAGAAACGATAAGAAGTGTGAAATCAGTAAAAATAACTAAAAATGTTGGAAAATGACCAATAAATCTCAAAAAATGACTTAAAAAGTAATAAACACCAAAAAATGCAAAATAAAAATTAGTTATTTAGATTCACATGCTTATGAAACAGATTTGTGGCCAGGAGAGCATCGTCTAAAAAGTTCCAAAAAAAAATGCAAAATGCATCAACTTCCGAGCCCTAATAATAAGTCTTCATATTGTAGGTTTAGAGATGTGGGTAGTTAATTAGAAAATGGTAGAAATATAATAAGTATCTATAATCAATATTACATATTATATTTTATATTTTTAAGAAATATTGTCTTTAATATAAATATTTTAATAACTGGAGGATTAGATATTCACATAAGTTTGGATTTAGGTAGGTACATCAAAATTTTCAAAAAAATTATCAACTAAACAATTTATAATAAATAAGCTTTTGTTGCCCAATGATACTTCCTTGGTAGTAAATCTCAAGAATCTGAAAATATGGTCTTATAAGTAAATTCAATATTTCAAAAATCAGGATTTGAATAAATTCATTACTAAATTTACACAAGTGGATGAGGAGTATCAGTATGTTTGGTGGATCACTCTGTATAGTACACAATTATAGTTCATAGACCACAGGTCTATGCCGTCAAGTCAATTAAACACGATTACGATTACGAAACAATTCAATGTTACAATTAATATTTAATAAATACCTATTTAAATTTAATTAAACAATACAATTTATCATGGCTTATAAAGTAGCCGCTGTGTCACTGGGCGGCGGGCGCTGATGCTGAGGTATAGTTGTTGTTATTTTGTATTAGGACGACGGCGCGCGCATGCTCGATTCAGTGATAACGACGACGTATTTATTATGAAAAAAATATGCATGCACGCACGCACACGGACCGGCAACTAAAGTCCGACAACCGCAATATTCGCCGGTACGCAGACACCATTTTTGGAACCACTATCGTTTTCGAAAACTCGACGCATGATTGTTATTTCGGTGTTTTCCTTTGTTCGCCCGTCGTGCCGCCACCGCTGTCGCGCATTTTTATCGCAGTGCGCTCACGTCTCACGGCCTTTTTGAGCGTTTTACGCGCCGCACCCGGGCCAATAAATCGCATTTCGCGCTGTAGGTCAAGCCCGGTACGTTTCGCAAGAATTTGCCCGACCGCTGTTGTTCTACAGCGTGCAGTTTCCGTTTGCAAAAACGCCGCCACCGCATGCAAAGGCTCTTCTCGATCCGTCCACAGTCGATCGTCATCACCTAGCCGCTGACGCCACTCGCTGGCTGCTCTGACCGCCGACTGCTGCGGCGCTGCCACTGTTAGTTGTACTCAATGTCTTAAGACTGAATAAATTCACATCATTCCCTCCCCGAGTTGTAGAGGTTGGCCGCCGCAAGTGTTCGAGGTATGCGACCGCTACAACTATTGTATTGACCGTTGAAATAACCGATTTCACACGCAACATTATCTTGTGTCCGCAGGTCGCCAGTCACCACTAGCCCTCAGTTAATAATGTCTACTACCCCAACCCCCCGTAGTCCTAACAATTCTGGTCGCAGAGGTGTGACTGCGACATTGCCTGCAGTCGCAGCCGTACAAGCGACTCCACCATCATCGCCGTCCATAGGTGGGGAAACTACCAAGGAAGTGAAACCAAATCCAAAGATGTCTAAATCTCTTAGCACTTCGACTAAGAGGTGAGTGTTTGTTGTCTTGAAATTGTCACATATTATTATCTATTTTGGTGGCATAATCAGTGCCCCACTTGATCCATCGTACCTATTTGAGTATTCACATAGTGTTCAATTTTGTATTGTAGTAACATAATAATATTAATTAAAACAGTATTATTTGGGTACAAAGTAGTAAAGTACCTATATTACAGAGGTGGCCACAACAAGACTTGTGAATCATGTGCGGCTCTTGACATCAAGATTAGAGTAAAATTATTAATTATCTTATAAATATCTCTTAAAAATATGGCTTGCCTAGAATTAGTTTCTTAAATTTGTAGCTCCAAAAATTAATATTAGTGGCCACCCCTGCTATATTACGTACTTACCCTTAAGAAATATAGTTGTACTATTTTTATGCCTCTTTAAAAAATCTTTCTTATACATCTTATCAGCCTACCTATCTGTCTGTTTTATAATTATTAGACAACATATTTATATAGCATATTTTAAAGTAGTACCTACCTAACTATTACATAATTATTTTCCATTACATATAAGCTAATAATTATTCACGAAAAAAATAAATCAATAACTCGTAATAACCTATAGATATTATTAAAAAATATTTTAAATAAGTACAACAGTTGTAGAAAAAAATAGAGAATATTATACTTGAATAATCAATACAAATAATATGTAAATGACAAATTTTAGATTCTATAAAAATAAAATATTAGAATTGGATATAACATACTTGTTTGTTTTATCTTAATTTTATTTTAAATAAATATATCAAAAATTTATTTTCTATACATCTACCTTACCTATCAAAATAAATATACTTTCTAACATTTTTATTACTTTTGATAGTACTAATTGAACTGCTACTGACGTTTGATCTAAAATATCTTCTAACCCTATGATCAAGTATTATCAAATAACTGCAGTTACATTATGTATATATTTGTCAATTTTTTTTAAAATCAAATTTTCTAGATTGTTTTAGTTATAACGATGAATTATAAATTAATTTGTATAACCTTTGTAGGTAGTAAATATTAATAATTGGACCTCATATTACACACATCTTAACAATGTTAATAACATTTTATCTTAAAATAATTATTTCTTTGATTAGTACTGAGGTATAATTATGTAATTTTTGGGTTTTGTTAGTAATTGTAGTGATTATACACTGATTTTTTTAGATTTTAAACATTTAATGAAATATATATATATATTTAATATGTAGGCCATAATATAATACTCAGTACTTATTTATATTCTCTAGGATTCAAAAAGAACTAGCTGAAATTACATTGGATCCTCCACCCAATTGCAGGTAAAGTTAATTTATGATTAAAAAATATAACAGTTTTGGTTTAGTGGTTTGTATGTTTTCACTTAAATTTAATTTGTGTCAGGGATGGCTTACTCAAAGTAATAGAACTAATCTTTTACCAGTAGGTTAGTTAAAACAAATAGTGTATTTTAGATTCTGAGTTGATACAAATTTAATGTATTTGTTGTACATTTAAATTATGTATGATTAAACTTTTATTGTGTGTCATCTTTTGGAGTAATAAAAATGCTTAAATTTTCAATTTTAAGTATGGTTTATTGCATCAAATTTATAAAATGAATCAAAAAGCTTGAAGATTTAATTTAACTAATATAAGATTCCTGATTCCTGATTAGTTATATTGATTGAAATTATAAAATATTGAAAGTACATTTACACAATTTGTCAAATACTCAAAACTTTTAAATTAATCTAATTTTCAATTTTAATAGCTAACATTAACATTTTTTTTTATTGACAGTTGAAGTTTGAATTTTAACAACATTTTATGTTAATAATTATTTTCTATTACTACACGATTACATTTTCAAAATAATTTAACTAATTTTAATATTATGTCTTACAACAAACCTATTAACATTTTTCTGTTGTATCAACTTATAAAATATAAGCTAATAAGTAATAAAATTATATGACATTATAATATATGATGTATAGTAATTACTGTAAAATATATGTGATATTTTTGGAAAAATTTAAATCCTACATACATAATAATACCCAATTATATTTAATGAATAATAATTTATCGTCAAATTCAAATTTAACATATCCATTTGAAATTTTCTGTTTACCAGAATTACTTCCTGGTATTTTATCTAAATTTTCTTGAAAAATAAATTGTTTAATATTCTTTGTTGGATTTTTTATATCAATTTTAAATAGAATATGAAATTTGATAACAATTATTCATTTCACTATTAAACTGTTTTTTTATAATGTTTGAAATTGTAATATGTATTTATAGTTTGGTAGAATAATTCATTTATTGATGAAAAAATTTTTTTAGATTACAATTTAAACAAAAAAATATGACTGTCTTAGATTATTTATCCCTGATATATATATTAATAATCTACTTTTGTCACCTTTGTCAAAATAAAATGTATTTTTTGTGTTAAATTATATTTATTTGTTCCTTTTTAAGATCAATATAAGAATATAGTATTTGATTAATTTTTCAGTGCTGGACCAAAAGGAGATAATGTATTTGAATGGGTCAGCACAATTTTAGGCCCACCAGGTTCTGTGTATGAAGGAGGAGTTTTCTTTTTAGACATTCATTTCACTCCAGAGTATCCATTTAAGCCTCCTAAAGTATGTAAAACACAATTTTTATTTCTTATTTATGATAATATATTATATTATAGTTGATGAGAAACTAATTTTGACTGTTATCAATTTTTAGGTAACATTTAGGACTCGCATATATCATTGCAATATTAACTCTCAGGGTGTAATTTGCTTGGATATACTTAAAGACAATTGGTCTCCTGCATTAACTATCTCTAAGGTGCTGTTATCAATTTGTTCCCTATTGACTGATTGTAATCCAGGTAAATATTTATAATGTATTTATATATTATCAATTATCGTATTTTAAAATTAATGTAGATAACCTAAAAAAGAATATAAAATAAATAATCTAAAAGATGAATATTAATACTTTTATTACTGTAAAAATTTGAAAATAATGAAATCTTCTAAAATGTTAATATAATATAATATGATATAATATTTTTAGAAATCTTTTCAATGTTTTCCACACTGTGTGTATTAATTATTTCTCCCTAAATTACTCCTCATGTTCAGGAATTTCTAATGTGATAACTTTCTCAATATTTTATTTTTTATTGCCTCATGTTGTATTACCACTCATTTGCTTATTGTAATATTTGTATAGATTCAGTGGTCGATTTAAGATTTTTTATGAGGGGGGAGAGGTGCTAAGGTTAATGTCTCGTATTCTGTATACTCCATCCTGATGGCAAGACCCCTTTTTAGTCTTCAAAAGGTGGCAACTCTAAAAAAAAACTAAAATAAATTCCTTTACTTAAAAAAATGTTTAATAAAAAATTAATTTTTCAACAAAATATTTAAATTAGGTATGTCACATATATGATATATTCACTATAATTAGTAAACAACAGATGAATATCAGTTTTTTTAATCAATTTTCCAACTCCATTTTCCCTTTTTTTTTTCAAATTAACAAATTATTTTAAGATTTATAATAATCTAAGTAATAAATAAATAAAACCGTAAATTTAACTTAGATTTAAGATAATATAATTTGTGATAGCACTATTTAATATACATGTATAAACAGCATACCATTCATTTTATAATCAATTTTCTTTATAGTCGTATATGGTTATTAATTATAAGTATTGTTTAGAACAAAATTACTTATTTTTTTTTTTTTTTTTGGTACCAATTTTGTTGAGAAATTTCCCAAAAATATATGTTGTGTAGAGTATTTGTTTTCAAGAAACTACATGCCAAGGAGGGTGCTATAGCATTCTAGCATCTCCCCTCTGGCACCACATGTATAGGTTGTTAATTTTTGAATTTTTATTAAAATAATTGAATTAAAAAAATAAATAAATAAAAAGATTAATATTGAATGTTTACTAAAACAAATAAATAATTTTTATACTTTAATCTAATTATTACGTAATATTTTATTTGTAATAATTTAAATATATGTTGTGTATTAATTTTATTTATAGCGGATCCCCTAGTCGGTAGTATTGCTACTCAGTATCTACAGAACCGTGAAGAACATGACAGAA
Source organism: Schizaphis graminum (assembly GCA_020882235.1). Taxonomy (NCBI): domain Eukaryota; kingdom Metazoa; phylum Arthropoda; class Insecta; order Hemiptera; family Aphididae; genus Schizaphis; species Schizaphis graminum. Next base: position 84,376,157 of record CM037032.1, on the reverse strand, counting down.
TTGCTAGGCTGTGGACAAAACGATATGCTACATGATTGATCCTCGAAGAAACTTAAAAATATATATATTTAAATATACATGCAAAAAATCCTAATTCCGTACATTATTAATGGGTGTTAGCATGATAAAATTTTAATCATTATTATTTTATAGTTGGCATATTTAAGACCTGAATATGAGTCAGTTCCTACATTTTTCATTTTTTCTTTTTTTTTTTTTCTTAAAACAGTAATATTTTAATTATTGACATGATTAAAAATGTTTAATTCATTTTATATATATGACTTAACTGCGCAACATGTAAAGCCACAATCCATAACAAAATCTCAAGTTATTTTATTTTTATTTAAGTTTTATAATAGAAAATGTGTACTATTTTTTTTTTCATAATTGATTTTATAGATAATGAATTGATTTCAATATTATAAAGATTTATTATTTACAAACAAATTTAAGTTATTTTTTTAAATTGTAATTTTTATTTTATTTTATGAGAAAAAAACGCTACATGTTGTGTAGTATCTAAACACAACGTAAGTATTGAAAGCCTAGACTGCTAATTATAATTAAATAACAAAATATAAACATTTTGTAAACGAATTTCATCTTAATGTAAATGTATATTGACATAGTATACATATTTTTGTATGTAAAATATTATTTAACTAAATTAAAAATATTGATCAATTTGTTTTATAAAACCTAATTTGTATTTCAAGTCTATTTAATGACGTTGAATGAAGTTTGTGGGTATTATAGTGAAAACAGTTATTTAAATTAATGATATATTACAATATATCGAACATTAGGCGATACAAAACTTATTATGTTTTCCATATTGAATTACCTGTTACGTTGTAAGGTTTTTATTGAATACTCTATAGCAACTTAACTTATATTATTTTAATGTTGATGTAAAAATATAGAATTATAGCTTTACTCTTGTCTGTCATGCATATTACCAATGTATAATTTTTTTAATTTTTGTTCTATATATGTAAATGGTTTAGTGAGAGTCTTCAGTCAGACTATCTATACATTTTATTTTCATAATTATGCATGATAGTTATAGTTCTGGTTTGTAATGGTGTTGCGCAGTAACGTATTGTATTATTAACATTGAAGTTCAATTTTACACTACTTTAAACTGTTTTAGATAAAAAAAAATAAAAAATTAAGAAAATGGGTGAGAATTTTTACTTTTCTTTTTTTTTTAAAAATGCTTTTGAATACAAATTAAATGTATATTTTTTTAGCCAATTTATTGGAATTAAAAGTCATCTTATTTAAGTTGATGTGTAATTTATCTCATTCTTGTTGGTCTGAATATGAGGTTATTTTGAATTTACTATTTACCGTGTAATGTATTACACAAATTTACAAAAATTTTAGCATATCTATATATTTATAAGTTATATATATTATATATTAATAATTAAATTAATATTAATATTGTAAAATTTAGAGTAAATAATGAATAAAAAATATTGTTGTGAAATATTAAATAAGAGTATATTTTGTGTTTGTACATAATTGAAATCTTATACTTCCAAATAACTGAAATAACTAGTAAGTCCTTAGGCAACTTCAAGCATAATTATAGTATATGAGTAAAAACACATTATAGCAAACATACCAAGTTATGAATAAAATAAAATCTATTTCACGATTAGGTGTGTAACCGTAACAAACGTTATTAAAACATAAAAAAAAAAACTTCTTACGTATTTTTAAGAATATAAGGTGTTAGTAAAATTTCTGCAAATAGGCTAGAATGAGTAGAATATATTCTATAAAGGATCACAGCCCAATCGATCTTTTAAAATAGTAATAAATTTCATTGTTATTACTGTGTTCTGATAGTGGATAAATTCGGTATTCTTATAAAACTGAATCGCCTCTGGATTTAAGATGAATTTAAAAAGAAATAGGAAAAATTGATTCTCATATTACCTAGGAAATATGTCGATAAACTCAAATCTTTTTACAGAATTTAAATCTGATTTTAAGTAAGCGTCATTTTGTCGGTTTTTTTCAGGTCTAATTCATGAAATAAATACGCTGTTTTCAATTGCCTTAAGTGATAAAATATTACTATATATTACTTTAGTATTGTACTATTACATATACCTTGCCATATGGAATTTGAACAATAGCAACAGTTACACAATCTTATTGTAATCTGTTAACTACTTTACTAATACAAATACATGTTGGTATGCTGGTATAAATTAATGATATGAGCTAATTCATAGGTATATTTGTTTTACAATATAAATAGGTAGGTATTAAATTAACAAGTAGTCTTAAAATTAATGTGTTCTTAGAAACAGTGTCACTCCGGCTAAAATCCATTTTTTTTGTTCATTTAATGGTATTGCCATTGGTAGCAATGATATTAAATTATCTCTGAATTGTGTCTCATATAATGCTATTTGTAAATCAGAATTTTTCATATAGTTTGTATGTTCCTATGAAACAATTTAAAAATGTTAATTTTACTGATCAAACAACAGTTAAAGTAATATGTTCAATTTTGTAAAATACACATTCTACATTCTACAAAAACCAAAAACTATTGCATATCATTTATTTTTAAATTTTATTTATTTATTCATAAACCTGTGGAATCCATGCAAGTTTAATGTCGTCAAAGATTGCTACTGATGGTGAATCTGCTGTGTTTTCAACGAGTACGTTGTGATTGAGTCTTGCACCTTCTATGATTAAATTAGTTATTGTTATTTTGATTTTGGAACCTTTCAATCCATTAGTTGATAGCGAACAATCGAGTATGAGACTATTCATTGGTATTTCATATTGCCTACATTAAAAATTAAAGATTATTATTAAAGTTGTGTAATTGAAGTTTCTCAGGAAATATTAAAGCGGTAGGTACGCTATATTATAGGGGCGGCCAAACAGTCGATCGCGGAAATTTCAAAGTCGATCATGCAATGTCACATTTCAACAAAATAATATGTTAATTAGATTTTAGAAATTATTATTTATTATTAAATTATTTTTAGTAGTTAGTAATTAGTTTATAATAGGTAGGTAGGTACTTCAGTATTTGTTGTATGTTTATATACACTTTATGCAAGTATAATATGTTCCTTAATAATTATATAGTTATTCAATAATAAAAACAGGTTCTATGGAAGTCGATCCTCAAAGGTGAAGTAACAAGTATATTTTTAGTAGATTGTGGCCAAAAAAAGTTTGGCCACTCCTGTTATATTATATAGAGTGATTCTTTAATCATAAATTCATGAACCACTCATTATTTCGAAAAGTATTCATGTTTTTGAAAATATTTTTTCACATTGTTTTAAATTGCTAAAAAATCAGCGGGTTTTTAAAAAAAATATATTTTAAATATTTTTTATCCTTAATTTTTTTTAAGTTTTTTACTTATTTGAATGAATAAAGTTTTAATTTCATATTCCATAGCAGAATAATTTTCTGAGTATTTTGGTACGTAAAAATCGAATTTAGGGCGAGTAACTTATGAGTTACAAGTATTTAAAAGTTTAGATGTGCGGAGTGGAGTGGTATGGGATTACCCCGCAAAATGTCTGTCCACTACTCCACTTGTCTAAACTTTGAATACGAATAACTCATAAAGCACTCGACCTAAATTCAATTTTTATGTATCAAAGTATTTAAAAAGCTATTCTGCTTTGGAATATGAAATTAAAATTCTATGTTGTCATTCAAAAAAGTAAAAAACTTAAAAGAATATTTAAAATATTATTTTTTAATAAAAACATTGATTTTTTAACACTTGAAACTTTGTAAGAAATGTTTTCAAAAACATGAATACATTTTGAAATAATGAGTGGTTCATGATAAAAGAATCACCCCGTATATTATGCAATATTAATTTCCTGTATCTCTCATGTAGTTTTCTATGAAATCTGTATCTAAATTTAAAAGAAATAACTATTAGAGACTTGATATTTTCACCAATTATTGGTATTAAAATTTTCTAAAAATGGTATTTTCAAAAAATGTAGTTTTTATTTAATTATAGACATTTGAAATTTTAGATTTTTTTAAAAATTATTTCAATTTGTTATTAAAATTATTATTGTAGGTACATATAAAAAAAAAAAAAATACGTAGATATAGGTATTTATTATTTATATCAGAAAAGAGCCCACATTATATTGAGAAAAAAATGTGGGTATCCTGATTAAAAATTGTATTATCCATAGTCATTTATTCTATGCAAGTGACATGTCATATGTGACAACTTCTTTTCATAAACTTATACACAATACACACTATATTTATCTTATTATTAATAATTATTCGTAGATAATAAACATTTAAAATTTTATTTGCATGGAACGTGTTTAAAAAATGTTTTTCAGAAAGTATTGAAATATTCACATGCTTAGGTAATAGAAATATTTTTAAAGTAAGGTGTATATACTATTTACAGTTTTTTAACAAATTCAAAATTGTCAAATACCCAATGATGCAGAAATGCGGAGTATTAGGTATAAATTAGTTTATAGTAAAATCGAGATCAGAACTATTTGGATAAACCGTGGAGTAACTTTAAATATATCTTTATAATTCATTGCATTTAATAACATAACTTTGTTGTTTGTACTATAGCTACATACTTGGCTGTTTGTTGTTTTAGCGCTATCAGAAGGGTTCTGGGATGGAATAACTCGTCAAGGTCAATTTTTTGCGACAATTTGTCGATTGAAGTGTTAATTTTTTTCACAGATATCGTTCTGGCCACGACGTTTCTGATATAGGTCACTGGATCGTTTGGACCATTCCATTGGTCCATCCACGATTTAGGCGTCTAAAAAAAATAGTTAAATATAGCACAGTATAACATAATATATTGTAGGTATTAGTTGTAAATAAAAATACAATACAAATTACAAATTATTACCTATCTTTGTTACGGAATCATTAAGTTATAATTATTAGAGCCCGGAAGTTCATGAATTAGCATGTTTTTACTTTACTAAGTGCATCAAAAAGTTGCTAGATAAGATAAAAAATATGAATCACAATACCTAAGGAGTTCAATGAAATTTTAGTGTGCGTATTTTTTAGGTTTTTTAATAAGATATGCATATTTTATTGCATTTTAGTGTTATTTTTTTTTTTTTATTAATATTCCATGATAATGTCGGACTTAGAATATATTTCAAAATTTATATTTTTTCAAAAATACGTCCTTAAAAAAACGTATTCAATATAAAATAAAAACCTGATTAAAATTAAAGGTCGTTGCTTGGTCAGGCTGACAATTGCCGTTCATTAATATTTGAAAACCTATCAAAATCCTTAGTTATAAGTTTTAATTTTTGAAGTAAATATAACATATATAATATTATATTAAAATTGTGCATATTTTTCCCCATCTTTTAATAATTATTTTTATTAAAAACGAAAAAAACTTAAAAAAAAAAATGCATATTTAGTGCACATTTTGATATTTTGATATTTTGATATGATGTTTATAGTATTTGAACTTCCGGGCCCTAGTTATTATTAGCAGATGATTTTGACATGGCATAGTCCAGTGTAATATATTTTATTAATTTGTATAGGCAGTTCAAAAATAAATAGCTATTAAATATTTTTAAAATGTTCACAAAATACTTACATTATCATTTTTCAGACTACTTATGGTTTTCAAAAAAATTTTGTTTTTCTATGCTATTTGTAGTTATGATATGATATTTTAAACTTCTAATGTTTTTAGTTTATTTTTTATAATTTATTTATATGATATAATTTTTATATGTAAGTAAAAAAGTTTAGAAATTTAACACAAGGGTTGTCAAAGATTTTTTTACAGCAATTAGTAAATTTCAAAAATAGATTTACCATGGATAAAAACACCTGATAAATGTAAAATTCCAAAATAATAATTTCAAAATTGAATTCATTAAATATAATTCAAACTTTGCAGTTTTATGGAAGCCATTATTTACAGTAAATTAAAAATAATGCTTCTTTCTATAAATTCATAGCCTAATACTCAAGATAATAAATAGTTGGCTTTGAAACATTAAAGAATTAGGATCCTGAAACCGTATTTTGGTATTAGAAATTTAGAACAGTGGGCTGGACTTTTCTAAGTCTTCCTAGAGTATTTTTAAAATATTTATATTGATTATAGCTAATTTATTATTATTTTAAAACAATGGTTAAGTAATATAAGTAAATTATAATTATTCAGTCAAAAATGAATTGAAGAAAAAACTGTAAAGAAATAGTTAAGCAATTACATACTTTTTAATTTCGTGTAATATACTTAGAATTTGTACGAGAAAAAATTTGTCGTTCTACACACAATTTTTACCCTTGTTTCCAGGGTAGCTAATATTTCAAATTTTTAAATTACAAAACTGTTCGTAAGTTTTATTATTTTCAAATTAATTAAGTATAATAATTGTGATTATTAAATTAATTATTTTTCAGTGATATATATTATATATGTATATTATGTAGATTTTTTTTGTTTATCGATGCCGAGTTTTTGCCGTCCAAGACCGACGAGAGTATAATAATTATAATAATTATCTTCTCGCACCGGTTAACCGGATGTTAACATTAGGAAACAAGCTTGATATAACTTTGATTTATTTTTTGTACTTTTTATGATTTGAAATGCTACTTAAAAAATTATTATAATTTAATATTTATAGTTTTACCTAAATTTGTTATTAATCTTGATATTTACACAAGTTCTCACTTTAGTTGTTAATATTATTTTGTATTTACCTGTATTGTAATTGTTTATCCTTATATGTATAATTTATCTATACTTGTACTCCATGCCTTATGAGCTTTTATTACTCGATAAATTAATAAATAATAAAAATAACCAAACGGATAACTATAAAGTCGTTGACGATTGATGGTTATAGAATTTATCTGACTTTATCCATTTTTTGAGCATGACGATATTATATATCATACCTGGAGTCTAATTAGATGTAACACTGTATCTGACACTGTGGTTGAGGGCCTCGTATTGCTGCGAATCGTTTGGTTTACAGCGGCTAAGGTCTTGTGCACGTTTCTGACCAGTCGGACCGCGAAGTTAAGTTCTTGGCTGAAAAACGTGTCTACTGGCCATAGATTACTGTCGCCACTTCTGCTCGTCGGTAATTCAGTTAGATTGACGCCCCTGTTTAAGGCCTTCCACAGATTCAGAATGGGTTGAACCTCCAAGTGCCAGTCGCCCTTAATGTGCAGTTTCGTTCCGATGCGACCAATGTTAACGCCTATATTCAGTATGTCAGTATTTTTTATACTTTATCACCATTCTATTTTTATGCTAATATTTTACACCATTTTATGAATATTCGTTAATTTTAATTTTGGATTTATGGAATTTATGTAAATATAATAATTTTTTTTATGTCGATATTTAATGAAATTTTAATTGATTAGGTAGTTTTTCAGTTATTATCCATTTAATTAGCAGGAAAATAGTATTATTTTAAAAATATGGTCCTTAAAAAAATCTATGTGTAGGTATTATAGATAGACATGAACAACGAAAAAGATTATAAAGATTAAATTATAAAAATATGTAAATACTTAAATAGTTTTTGTATAGGTGCCAATAAACACATATATAGGTACATCGGTTTTTTTTTACTTAATCTCAAAATAATAATAATTTTAAAAAATATGTTAAATCTCGTGAATCTGAGATATATCCATTATCATGATTCATGATGAATATTTTAAAAGTAGAACAAAAATTAACTTCTATTTTTTTATGGTGTTATCAGTTTTTAAACTTTACTCACGTCGCAATTGTGATATTGTCTCGGTACTTTGTTTCTTTTGCCATGACCTGTCTACGTTCTCCGGTAAATCCAACAGTTTTGGAGTGTCTTGTTCTGGCACGCTTTTCAGTGCGTTCTCGAAATCCTATTTGCGCAAACAAATAATAATAGTTTACTTAAATCCGATTATTCCGATTTGACACATCTGCGCTCATATAGTCATATATGCATATTTATTAATCAATAATAATTGTCAGAATGTTTGATGAATAAAAAATAATTTCAAAGGCAAATTATTAATTGCTAATGCCCATAAACGTGCTTTATAAATTACAAACAACTTACAATATGAAGAAGTCAAATGATCATGCAAAAATAAAAGAATTGATTAAATTTAAAATGACTTAATATTTATTATAGTTAAAAATATAATGATTATATATTTATACTTATATACTCGATGTCTTAGGATGTTGATACTTTTAAGTTTTAAGGTTTATACTTAAAATGAAAGAAAACAAATATTATTTTGTATTCAAAACATCTAGTTTACATTATATGGGCTGTTTTTATAAAATTGAACGATGTTTATATTACATACGAATTTTATACGACACCACGACCGACAAAAATTGTACAAATTATCACATAACGTACAAAATCAACTTTCTATAGTTTAATAATTATACTTATCTATATCTCACATTTGATAAAATTAATTAATATTTTATTTTAAATGCTGCAGGTATTAATCATTAATCACCATTTCACATACCTTTGCGTCATTTGAATTTAAATCCGTTATTCCAGGTATACCATTCTTCCAATTGACATTGTCCGATGTAAACACACTTCTCAAATATGTTGTGAGTATAGCTATGTCTTGTACATTTGTAATTCGACCGCCATAGATAGCCTTTTCACATAATCCGTGGATGTATGCCCATCTTGTTGAACCATGTTCTAGTGATTTAAAACAAAAGTTGCGCGTATAAAAAAAATTAATTCCATTTTTTACGTTATTTATTTATAATTTTGCAGTAGCTAGTAACGAACGCTTTTGGTTTGTAAAATGATAATATTGCAGAGGGTAGAGGTAAAATTTAATATTATTAATATTGAATTTCCTTTTATTGCTGATAATTATATTATCAGTTTACCACAAAATAATTGCAATTCTTCATTAATATAGAAAAGAATAAAAATTCAAAAATAACGTCAATTTTCTATATACAAGGAGTAAAATTATAAAATGTAAAAAAAAGTTTTATTATATTATTTGTTTTCATCATAAATTTTAAATGACTATACCTAAAGGAAATAGGTATTAAAATTTAAAATATTGCAGCAATTATTTTATATTATATAAGTAATAATTGAACTAATAATTTTAATCGAAATATTTAAAATATAGAATTATTCTAACATTTTCTATTGTAAATAATATAATGTAGTGTAACAATAAGACGTATTTTATATATTTTTGGTCCTTGACAAGTACGGCTTTAATCTAGACTTAGCTTTGTGTAACGCTTACGAATTGAAAGTTGTGTAGTAGTGCGCACGTACCGTACAACATGGTTATCATTAATGCATATAATTAATATACTATTACTTAATGCAGTTTCTGCCGATAAAGTATGTATTTTAATTTATAGTATAATACGTGATTAGTCAAATTTGTTAGTGTTTACCTCGATGTATCGATTTCTGTAAGACTTTCAAAGTCGCCGTTAAATCTGAATCGTTAAATTCGTAATATTGTGACCATCCCTGTGGTATATATGTTCTGCGTTCTAAGACTATGGAATGGAACCAGGCCAAAGCGTATGCAGATCGCATTTCGTCCGAAGATTTCCACACCACGTGTTCGTTTTTCCAGATGTCGTAGGCCCGTCTCATGTTCCTCTTGACGCCATGCGGTGCTTCATACGCGACTTTAACGCACGATACAATTAATGAATGTTGAATTTTTTCGTTGGGCTCTGCAGTCATCCACACTGCAAACTTCTTGTGCACATTCTCCAACGACTTAAGCCGTTTTTCCAGCTCCATTAGGAGAGACTCCGAACTCAGGTGAATGTTTTTCAAGACAACCCATTTCGGCTGTTTGCATAGTTCCTGCAGAGAATCGACTTCTTTCCGGTCTTCGCCTACAGCTATTTCTATACAATTTTCGTGAGTTATCTGTTTGGCCAACATCCTCAGCTCGTCGGATGGATCAGATCCGATGGAGGTTATTATCATCACTGGTTCTGTGTTTTCTCCGACCAATTTGGATAGGCTCAACGTGGATGGCGATAAATCGGCCAGTTCTAAAACGATAGAAATATACACTATAAGAAATTCTCATTATAAAATACTAAAATAAAAGCGATCAGTTCTAATTTATACTTAGTTGATTGAGAGAGAATTCTGTCAAAACTTTATGTAGTTTGTCGGGTTTTAATGCTTGCGTTATTAATACTTGTTGAAAACTTGACACGTTTACTAAATTCGGAATACTTGAATTTGTTGTTCCGACAAAGTCCTTCCAAATGTTTTGATTATCAAGTTGAAGCTTTTCGTAAAGTTCTGGTATAGATTCCTTATGTAAAAATATTGTATATTTAAGTTTAAATTTATAATTAGACTATAAATATTTTAATTTGATTATATTTATGTAATAATGTAAAATTAAAAGGCGAAGTCCCTGAACGACGTCATTGATTGTGGCTTTATGGGAACAGGCTTACAAATATTCGTATATAAGAAATAATGAAATAATTATGGTGTTTGATTATATCAAAAATATATGTGCTTATGTAAATAATGACTAAAATGATTATAATTTAAAAATAATAATAATTTAACAATAGTTAGGTAGTATATTTATAAAATATTATAATACAACGTTATTTCTCTTTGAGTTAATTAAATTTTGAGTACTCCGTCGCTAATAATAACATCCTCAATATAAATAATATTTACTTTTAACATGTACACATCAAAAGCTCTGTTATCGTCAATCCATTTTGGAATATTATCTTTATAATTCAATTCTTCATCAATGTTTGTAGTTTTTTTTCCGATGAACAATTCCCATTCCTGTTTATACAAACGAATCATATAATAAGAGTTAAATATAATTACCCAATTCATCAAATTGTATAAATAATTTTAAGATATACAAACGTTAGAACCGAAGTCATTAGGATTCAGTTTATATGACAAGTATGTGGCGAATGTCAATTGTTGATCTTTGAAAAGCGATCTCGAAACATAATAATAAACTGTGTGCAACAGACGTTTTTCTTGATTCGTACTTCCGGTAGATTCCTGAAAAGTATAAAAAGTAAAAGAAATTTCATTGTAATACTAAAATCGTTTTATAGTTAATTATTATTATACTTTTAATGTAGACTGAAACAGTTTGACAAATGTTGTCATCGAAATTTGACAAAAACGGTTAAACACGAAGAAATCTTTCAACGCGAAATATATTTTTGAAGCGTAACTGGAAAACGGCTTGTACACTTGACATTCAAACTCTAATTTGTTCTGTACTTTTAACGAATCATCGAGTGATTTTGATATCTCAGTGCTGTTGGTTTTTATATTGTCTAGCGAATTAAGAAGTTCCTAAATAATTGTATACATTTACCGTTCACAAATATTATAAGGTAAGGTTTAAGATTTTTTAAATTATACAAAAATATTATTTTACTTGATTTTCAAGTATATTCCCTTGGGCGCCAGCCAAGTCTTTCAGTACGTTCTCTTGAAGTACATGCAACTTCGATTTCAATTCTTCTTCCGTGTGCAACAGTTCCAAATGCATGGAGTCTAATTTAGGATTTTGAACTTTCAGTGCGTGTCGTAAAAGCTATGAAAATTGAATCAAGTTTCAAAATTCAAAATTATTTGTTTAATTAAAAAATATATATTTTTAGATACCTGTTCAGTAAGTCCAATGTGATTGAGAGTAAAGTTAACAATAGTTAAAAGAACAGATTGGTCTGAGGACAAGGTCAAGTCAACGGTATTACTGAATAAGTATAATTGGAAATTTTCGTTGTAATCTACTAGTCTGTCTGCAATTTGGACCATTTTTCTGCTCCCTATAATTATACATATTTGTTTATTTATATATAATGACGTTATTGCAATCGTCAAGTATTGTATAAATTTACCTTCAATTATAAAGTCACTTCTCAATACAGGTACGAGTATAGGATCAATTTTGCTTACGTTATATATTACCATCGTTTTACCAAAACTTAAAAAAATTTTTTTTATTAATATTAAGTTATATTCATACTATACGAATATACGATACAAATTTGTATTAAACATGGTTTATAAGTTATAATAATGCTTACCGAACAGCTAATTCTAAAATTGAGTATAATTTTGGATTTTCGAATGGCGTAAAGTCTGTTGAATTTACTGGTAATTTTAATTTTAACCACTCCATTATATTGTTATTAGGGTCAATGATCAATGGGTAAAATTTAGCCTATACGAGACATCACATAGTACAATATATTATAGTCGATTGTTTGTGTACGGCTTATTTGTCAACTTACCGAAATCTGAAGAGTCTTAATCTATTAAAAACAATATTATGCTTTAATTAAATATGATACTATAAATAAAAAAATATAGGTTAATTATTAAAGCAATAGGTAGGTACAATATTTACCTGTTTGAGTATTATGGCATTTTGATGTGATGTTTCGTCAGATGGCAAGCCTTCTGTAATCCACTGCAATATCTGACGCTCAGATTCCATGAATTTAGAGAACGAAAATGTATTTGATTTTAGTTCGTATTTCCATTTTTCAATTTTTTCATTACGAATACTATCCGAACATTCAGATAAATATGTCATAAACGCTGACGCTAGCAGTGTACTCGGTAACAGGTTTTCTAAACTTAACGACAATTCGTTTACCTACAAGAAAACTTTTAATTTACTTTGAATTTTGATAAAATGTATTTAAATATTTTCCTTAATTATATATATAATATATAATATTTATACTATATAACGTGTGAAGTATATTATTCATATTTTCATAATATTACATCATACATTTATAACACTAAGTTTTTTAATTTTTTTCTAGACATCTATAATAAAGTATGCAACAAAACAATGTATTTGTATTAGTCAATAATTATATCAGTACATAATAATTATCTAAGGTCAAATGTTTGATTATAATATTCTTAAAGTTCAAAAGTGAAAAAATTTCAGGAATTTGATAAAAGTCTATAAAGAAAATTATTAGTTAGTATTAGTTTATATCTCGTTATTAAAGAATAATGAGACATATAATTAAAACTTAATATCAAGTAGTTTTATAATTATTAATTATTATAGGTAAGTACCTACAATTATTAAAACACTTAATTATTTATTGGGTATATTGAAAACATTTATACGATTATTCTTATCCATTTAATGGTTGGACGACTACAATAAATGTTACTATTTATAATTGATAATTTCAAATTTGGTACTGCAGTATTTAATTATATTTTTAAGTTTTTAATTTTATAACTTTTTACTTTAACAAATTTTCTTTTGTAAACTATTTGTTCATAAATAATAAATTATGAATTTATGTATTAAGTATTTGATAAAAATTAGATAAAATTGTATTAATTTGGATGATGTATATAATCTTATACTATAAAAAATGAAAATATTTCCTTCTAGTGTGCTTATACGTCATAATATAATATAATTTAATTGAAATATAATATAAATGAGTTGTAAATTTGTAAATGTGCAACGAGCATGGACGATTTAATATTGGAATTTATTATAAATTTATAGTTCATATTCCAGTATTTTTTTTTTTTAACTTAATTTTATAACATATTTGAAATACCAATTTCATACAAATACCTGTAAGCCCCATCTCGAAAATTCATCGTCCAATTTTTCAACAAGTTTTTGAGCTGCTTCTATTGTCTTTTTTTCTTTGTTGATGTTCAATTCGATTTCTGCTGCTTCTTTAGTATTAACAGTTAACTGCTCTCTCAATTCTGACACATTCTTTTCAACACTGTCCAACCCATCACTTAAGAGTTCTATTTGCTCTTCGGCTTTTTGCAACTTTCTGTATCAAACAAATGCGTTTTGCATGATCGTACACAAAAATTTAAAGCATCAACTACGAAGTGTAACTCAATAACATATATATTATTATATAAATTATATAATTACAATTTCAACGAAGCGTGTTCAGTTTCCAAGGGTTTTATCTTGTGAAGTATGTGAGAGTACTCGACATTGGCTACGACCCACGAAGCCAGCGGGGCCGCCGCCGCCGACGCCCTCTTAGCGTTTTTTGAATCGAACGAATCGCGTTTGGTCTTCAAAAGCCTCTCCACAGAGTCCCTGTTGGCTTCCGAAATCCTGCGCGCGTCGAAAAATCTTATATCCTCCTTGACGCCTCTCTTTGCCAAAAACGTTTTCATACTGTTCCATGACGTGTCCTGTATTCCCATAAGCCGGAGCACGCCCTCTAATATATCTCTGATCACTTCTGGCGGGGCTCGAAGTGATCGGATCTCAGTGAGCGCTTCCGATTTTATGTTGCTTACGGCTGCTTGAGATTCTTCAATCAATGGTTCCACTTGTGCTAGTTCTTGGTCGATTTCTTTTTTCCTAAAATGTATATTTCTACTTAATTTTTAGTCATGGTTTCAAGATACCATTTGCGCGTGTATATATGTTAAAAATTGAAGGTAATTGAAATTATAATTAACACTTAAAGCGTTATATTTTTCGTTTACTTAGCTATTTATTTTAACACTGTAGACCTAATATTTTAAGAAAATTTGTTTTATAGTAATTAATTTCGATAATTTATATTTTTATATATACCTTTAAAAGCATATTATTTTAGTTCGTTATTTATTTATAATATTAAGTATATTATAGTAGGTTATCAGCTACCTTTGGTTTAAAATATCATTTTTTGTTTGAAATTCTTTTCTAAGACTCTCCATTTGCTCTTTTTTCGTATTAGCTCCTTGCATGGTTCTAGATATCATATTCAGGGCTTGATTGGCTTTTTCTTGCTTTTCCGCTAGTTTTGTTTCTTGAACCCCGGCGTCAGATTTCAATTTTGCCACGATGTTTCTGGCATCAATTAATTTAGATAATCCGGCCTTTAAAATATTTAATTATAAAAACGATTTTAAAATACATTATATGATAATTTATATTACTTTTAAATGTGCCATTCTTTTATTAATAGATTCTTGTTTGTTTGTCAGTAAGATACTAAATGTTTGTATAAACGATAAGTAACGTCTTGGACAAGTATTCATCCAGGCTGCAGCTTCTCGGTGGATATTGGCAAAGTACGATATATGTTCATTAACATTTGGAAATTTGTCTATTATTTTATTTCTGAAATTTATGTTTGAATAATTAATAATGAAATTTATTGAACGGTTTCAGTAATAACTTTTTGAAAATCAATTCCGGTATTATTTCCATAGTTTTGTCATCCCATCTATCAAGCCATATGATGTGACTGTGATCTAGCACTACCGGGCTATTTTCTATACAGTTGTTGAAAAATTCACTTTCTGAATCCAAAATCATCACGACGTGTAAATTATTTTTTACTCCTGAAATTGAACAAATATATTTAAGTTAATACTTGACAATGGTTGTGCCTTATACTAACAAAATTAATAGCCTATAGGTAATCACTAATCAATTATTATATTGTAAGTACTATTAATATTGACATGCTTTGTGTAAAAAAATTGGTCGGTGTTCCATCGAAATTCTGTTGAGACATCTGATCTTTGAGAGGTGCACACAGTGATTCTAATTCTTCATTTTGATAAAGCCCCATCACTTCACCAGACACTATTAAACAACTCACGATATCCAGTACTTCATTGTTTACAATGTGATATTCCTCGACAACATAATAAACCTCTTCGTTGTCTATCCCACATGTCTGCATTATCTAATTAAAACAAAAAACATATTTTTATTTTTTATGTGAGCAATATTCGTATTATACAATCTTTATGTAAATATATAATACCGCTTTGAGGTCATTTTTAAATGCATTTAAATTAAAAATTGGTCGTATTTTAGGAAATACAATTGTTGCATTATGTCTGGATGCTACGATTTTAACAGCCAAGTTTCGTCCTATTCCCGAACGTCCTACCAATAACATACATCCACTAGGGTTTGTCAAAACCCTTTCACAATAGGCTGTAATAAGGTATAGTAATTCTGTGTTCAACTCAACCTCTTGATTCATGGTTTCTAAATTAAATTTAAAAACATAAACAACATTAAATTAAAACTATATTATAGTGATACCTAGATAGACAAATTATTTGAATTTAAGATACCATTTGTAACAATGCATTTTTCAATTATTTTTTTCCATTCTTCTATGTCAACTTTTGAAAGAGAACCAATATGTTTTGGATCAATTTTTCTTTCACACATATAAACAACATCTAAAATAATATATTTATATTTGTGATAAATGGACAATGGAATAGTATTTCATAACCGCAATCTAACATAGAGATAAATTATTTATAGTATTCATAATTATACTATAATTTATTCCGATATGATTACGACCAAACTTGAATAATTATCTATTTTTGAAAATATTAAAATCATTTAGTATTTAAATAATATTTTTTAATGGTACTGGGATGCCCCATGAAATGTTGTCCACTACTCCGCTCGCAAAAATTTAAATAGGTACCGCTAACTCATAAACTAATAATTACTCATCTGAAATCTGTTTTTACGTATCGAAATATTCCGAATAATAGTCTGCTTTAAATTAATAATGTATGATATCATGTCATTGCAATAAAAAAAAAAAATAATAAAACTTAAAAAATAGTAAAAAATAATTGCATTTTAAGTTCTGGATGAAGCAATGCATGTATATTGTTTTTATATTAAAAACATTAATAGTTTTTGAAATAATGAGTGGCTTGCGATAAAATAATTACCTACTATTTATAATTAATGTTAATAGATACCTATTATACTATAATGTATAACACTATAAAATCACCTTCATATTTAAAATTTAAACGAAGATCTGCATAAATCTTTTGAATTATATCTTCAAATTTTGACTTATCTTCATATGTCACTAGTCGATCATTAAAAATGCGGTTTGCTTCGTAAAACAAAACCTGAAATAAGGTTTTTATTAACATTGGAGGGATAAATAATTTTTTTTCTTTTACTTGAGCTGCATTGTTTTTATCATTAAATTGGTATCGGCTTAGATTTTTACATAATTCGACTAAAATATGATTTGTAAATGTATAATGAGGTGTCTGTACCGATGTAAGTGTTTCTCTAGTCTATAAAGATGATAAGATAATTATTAATGCACATTTTTTATATTTTAAAAATGAAATTAATTTTATAGTTTATTGTTACAGTTAACGATTACCTACCCGATAACTGATTACATAATAAATGAATAAATACCTTTACTAATAAATCTACTATTGCATTTGTAATTATTTCTGATTTGTCATCTATCACAGTGCTTAAGTATTCTGAGCAAATCTTTTGAAGTTCATGTTTTTGCGGTGTTCTATAAATTAAATCAATGTTTGAAAATATATTAGTTTTTTTAATAAATAATAGTTTTGACATTTTTTTTTATTTACTCGATATGTAAAATGTTACTAGCCGATACAAGCCTTGGGTTGATTCCGTCTATTGAAGTTAAACTATTGATTATTATAATATTAGAGTCAATTCCCATCCACTCCAAAGTAGCAGGCTCATAAAATCCTCCGAAAAAAATTAACTAAAACATATTTAATTTTCATTTATAAATGTACTACAATTTATATAAGTAATTATATTGTTATAAATGTTATTCTCACTTGTTGTAAAAATGCAGCTAGATGAATAGAACCCCATTTATCTGGTTTGACGTGATTTAAATTTTTGAGATGTAATATTAATCGTTCCGAATTTTTTGGTCGATAAATTCTACCTTTATTGTTAGAAACTACCACACACATCTTAAAAACAATAGGGTATACGAATATTAAAGAAATATTAATTATTATAGTAGAACTTAGACTAATACAGTTAACTAAGAAAAATGAAGTTAGACAAACTTTACTTATGAAATATATTTTATTTAAAATGTTAAAATTGATATTTATCAACGGCATACAAATATTAAAGAAATATTAATTATTATACCTAGTAGAACTTAGACTAATACAGTTAACTAAGAAAAATGAAGTTAGACAAACTTTACTTATGAAATATATTTTATTTAAAATGTTAAAATTGATATTTATCAATGGCAATACAAAAATTTAATAATTTAAAATACTATCAATAAATCTATAAGATAATAAGTGTGTGGAGCGCCAAGATGAAAACTGCACACTCTTGTAAGTTAATTATATGAATCTGATTTATTAACATAACATGTAGTTTTATTTTAAGGTCATTAATTACCTGTGACATTTTTAATAAAATCTGTTCAGGTGACGTTTGAGCACTACAATGAATTGTGACGCATTCAATTCCTCTTAAAAGATTGATACATTTAGAAATAATTTTGCTGAAAAATAAAAAGCTTATGTCGTACCTAGTGATACAATTTTAACGAACCATTATATTACCTTTTACCCGAAGCCGATGGTCCAACAACAAAAATAGATTTACTGTGTTGTATCCATTTGATTAAAATATCAGAAGCATTTGCTATTCTTGGTGTTTCAATTAAATCACCGATTTTGTTTCCAAATAAATTTGAGTTTTCCGTGTCTAGTAAATTGTAAGCTTCAATATTATCTCTGATTTCGTTATAACAATAATATTTTACGTCATTTGTTTCCGGCATATACTCTCCAAACATTTCAAAAACCTTTTTTAAACATTAAATATCATATTGTTATGCAATGAATAGTATATTACTTTGTTTTTTTTTATTATATATTTTTTACCATTGTTGTAAATTTATCTCTATGTGAAGTAATTAAATTAGCTCCTAATCCGTTAATTAAACAAATTATAAAATGGGATTTTGATTTAACATCGGTTAAAAGATGTAAAACATTTTTTACTGTTGAAATCGTTGAACACGAATTTACAAGTTGTCCGTTGATTTCCAGCCATTTCATAGCTTTAAAATATTTCATAAAATTTAAAATTCCATAGAACTATTTTAAAGTTTATTTTACCTTTATATAATTGAGGTTCGTAATCTTTTACAATATTACTATTGGAAAATGTATTAATCCAAGAATCGATTACATTCTTTGTACTAGTGTCTTCTTCGCTGCAGTAAAGGGAAAAACAAATTCAATAGGTACTTTTATTTTTAGAATTGTCGATTATAATATTTTAATTTTGTTACCTAAGAAGAATTATACCCATTCTCGATACAGTCGCAGGAGATGCATGTTTAAGAGAATGAGTTTCAAAAATAAAATTTATATTATTTCCAAATTGAATTCTCCAACCAGAAGGTAATGTTAATAATCTATTATCATCCAAGACTGAATTGAGCGATTCTATCCATTCGGGATCCACATCTCCATCAAATATTATCCAAGAAGTAATATCTATAAAATAATAACTTAAATTAAAATAAATAATTATCATTTGTCAGAAATAATAATTATAACTTATGTGAAAAATCATTGAACAAATTGTAAGTACCTATTAATTGAACATGGTGGTTTGATTATAAAATTACTATCATGTAGTTTTTGTGCGTATGTTTTTAATGGCAAAACAAAAATTTGATTTCAGTGTTCGATCTAAATACTGTAAGTTAATATTGTAATATCTAAATTGTGTTTATTTTTTTTTAATAATTTGGTATATCTAGTGTCTTTTATGATACTTATAATTTAAAATTAACATATGTATAAGAGAAACAAATAACAATATCAATTTAATATCACCAAGAGAAATTTTTTAAGTTTGTACTTTGCAAACTATCTTCAACAGCACAACTGTTTACTAGCCAATTTTTTCTTGAGTAAAAATTGTAGAGCTCGTTTTTTAAATATTATTAGGAAGAACCAAAAGAGCCTAACAATTACTAGTTAAAATCCAAAAAAATAAAGTGGAGAATACTACAATAATATTTTAATATCCAACATTTAAATATTATTTAAATGTATCACAATATTGTATAATATTTATATAGGTACTTGTAATATTGTAATATAAATATTTTCTATAACTTATTTATTTTTACTGTAATCTGTATTACATATTTTTAGATTCTGAATGGAGTGATGAATGTATTGACTTTGTAATGATGTGTGTTTTTTTATTTTTACACATATTTTATGTGTGTCTGACGACAACTTTTGGAGCAGTAAAAATGCTTCGATTTTTGACTTCAGTCCATCTATGAAAAGGAAATTGAATCTAGTTGGTACTTTGGGGGGTTAAAAGTTAAAAATTTTCAATATTTTTTAAATGAGTCGGGAAAAACCCTAAAAATTGAGGGAAAACAGGATTTTTTTACGCAAAACCAGTTTTCGACTAAATCGAATTTTTTATTTTGCTATAACTCAAAAACTAATTAATGTAAATACTTGAAATTTTCACCAAATGTTTATATTAGCGTTCTCTATACACAGTTAAATTTTCAAAGAATTTTGACTTTTTTGAGCTATTTATAGACAATTGCAATTTTCAATTTTTCTAAGAATTTTTTTTTTTAATAACGATAAAAATTTTTTGGCCGACTAGAAAATGTTGAGAATTTAATACAAGGTTTCTTATAAGTTGTTCTTAAAGTGATAAAAAAAAAATCCGAAATCGTTAGTTACATCTTTTTTTTAGTTTTTGTAGTTCAAATTTATACAAAATATGTCAAAATTGCGAAAATTTGCAAGTAATTTTGTGGTTGAAAAATCGTAAAATTTTTTTATTTTATAACTAAGTTTTGAAAATGTTGTACAAGGTTCTCCATAAATTTTTCTTCGAATATCTATTAAAATACTCTACCAGATTCAGACAAACAATTTTTATGAGTATTTGAAATTTAAATTTTTACAAAACCGCGTAAAATAACGGTTTGGCCTCAAACGATTTTTGATATTTGTTGTTATTCAAATAGTATAAGTCGTAAATACTTGAAAATTTTACCAGTTATTTAGATCGCCATTTTCTTTACGTGATTTGATTTTCAAAATATTTTGACTTTTTTTGAGCTATTTATAGGCATTTGAAATAATCAATTTATTTTTATTTTTTTTTTTATAAATGTTGATAAATAAAATTTAGCTGGGACAAATTACTTGAAAATTTAATTTAAGGGTCCACATAACTTGTTCTAACTCCCATTTAAAAATTATAAAAATACATAGGCACAATTTTTTTTTATTAGCATTTGAAGTTCAAATATTGACAAATTCGTCAAAATCATAAACTATCAAACTATTTGATTAAAAATTCATAAATATTTTACTATCAAAAGCTAAGAATTGAAAATTTAATTCTATGCTGTCCATAAGTTAAGCTAATCATAATTATAAAAAAGTTTGAGGATTATTCAATTTAAATAATTTTACAAGTGTTTAAAGTTTTAATTTTAATTTGAAATCAAAAATACACTTGTAAAATAACGTTTTACTAATAAATAATTTTCGATTTTTGTTATTTTAAAAAAGTTACTAAACGTAAGATCTTGAAAATTTTACTTAAATATTTGAATTAGTTTCAAAATAGAATATATGACAATATTTAAACATAATATATCCTAGAACCTAGACTAACAAATCATCTCCGTTCAGAATCGTTTTTCGTATACAATGATACCTATCATAGCATTCAAATTTAACCTACCCTGTCCGAGGTCCATCCCACCGCCTAATGTACAGCAGAGTGATACCCACTTACCCGCTTTTTTATTTTATTCCTGAAATAATTTGAGTTATTCAAAAATATTTATAATATATATAAAAATAATTAAAAACTAAGATTACTCGTATTCTCGTATTATATGAGAAAAAAAATTCTAATTTTTATATTTTCTTATATTTTAAGTGTTTTGATCTAGACTGATTCATTTAAAACTAAAGAACTATCAATAATATTTAGTTATTTTTATTGTTATTGTGCCACACAAATAAATCGTTTTTTACCGGGATTCTCTGAATATGCTTGTTGAGCAGCTTTGCTGATTATGCCATCAATCCACTGACGCGTATCCAAATCTACTTTTCCTAATAGCTGCGATCGTGATTGAGCTTTTGGATTTATTTTATGTATTTTTATATTATTGTTAGTGGTTAAGGCCTGAAAAATACGATAATTTATTTAAGACTATTCGAAAATTAACAAAGGTTTTAAATTTCATTACGCGTGACAATAGTTGAATTATTGTTGTTTTTCCGGTCGACGGTGGACCCATAACCACTACTCCCATACGTTGTTGTAACTGTTCGTAAAGTTCAATACATTTTTGTTCCTTAATAAATTATAATGTACATTTAACACAGTTAGATCTCGTTAAATGGATTTAAATTAAATGATTTACTTGTCTTGGATTAATTTGTAATTCCATATCCTCGGCTGCTTTTCGTATTTTTTGTGTCAATGTGTCATATATTTGAGTATTGTTTGTTACTTTAAATTCAGGAAATATGTTTGAAATAAGTGATTTAAATAGTACACTGTCGTCAAACGTTAACTTTGAAATCGTGTTCAATTCCAACGCCTGTACGGCCACTGAACATTCTTCTGAAAGCGATTTTAAAGTCACTGCCGAAGCCTTTAATATTGTACCGCAAAAACCAATTACCGTCTTCAAAGCTCGAAGACCCCAATCGTAATGTTGTTGATTACTCAACAATTGCCTAACAGAATTGATTTTATTATTAGAGATATTATAGTATATAGTTAGCATAAACTATTTATAATATTATATTATTAATTCAATAAAATTTTACTTGGCAGAATCAAACGTTTCTACTAGTTTTTTAGCTATCGTTTGTGGATGTTTAAATCCTTCGGCGTGAAGTGCTACGTTAGCTATTAAAGTTTGATCTGGTTTACTCATAATTACAGGTCTGAAAAGTTGCTTGAGATTGTCGGGTAATTTATTTCTACCGCCATAACCTTGTCCAGCTGGATTTAATGTTACAAATATTCCCGCATTCAAATTCAAATCAATCTGAAATATATCATTTTTAAATTATTAAACAAAATATTATGTGATTCACTCCCAAAATTTGCATACATCTATAACTTAACTACAACTATGTTTAGTATACACTATACAACTTGTATTTTAGACATTTAAACTTTTAATAGGTACCTATATATTATTTTCTATTGTGATTGTCGGAAAACTATATTAAATAATTAACTGGTGTGTATATTAATATTGTGATAAATAGGGTTAGGATATTTATCATACAAATATGCATTTCGAACAATCAAATATAATATGACATAATAAAGTACGTTAATAAATTTTCTTATTCGTTAAAAATATTATACAAAACATTCTCTGCGATAGATTATTAATAAGACATATGCATTTCACGGGCGTTTCGGTGAATTCTGACACCAACTATAATACCTATTTTTTAATGTTCCTATACGCAATAAATTAATAATAATAAAAATAAATTTTAGATTCTGAACGGAGTGATGAATGTATTGATTTTACAATGATGTGTGTTTTTTTTTTTTTGTTTTTGTGTCTGTGTACAGCATAACTAGTCAAAATAATGCTTCAATTTCAAACTTTGGGGGTGGTTTCCGATGGAAAAGTGGATATCCTTGGTGCATTATAGAGGTGAAAAGTAAACATTTTCCAACAGTTTTCAAAAAAATCGAGAAAAACAAAAAAAAAAATGACAGAAAAACGGGAATTTTTACGCAAAATCAATTTTCGACAAAATCGAATTTTTTATTTTACTAAAACTCAAAAACTAATCGATGTAAATACTTGAAATTTTCACCAAATGTTTATGTTAGTGTTCTCTATACACTGTTAAATTTTCAAAGTATTTTGACTTTTTTTGAGCAATTTATAGACAATTGAAATTTTTAATTTTTTTTAGTATTTTATTTTAAAATAACGATAAAAAAATTTTGGGTGGCCAGAAAATCTTGAAAATTTAATACAAGATTTCTTATAAGTTTATATTAAAGTGATAAAAAAAAATCCGAAATCGTTAGTCACAATTTTTTTTTATAAGTACTTAAAGTTCGAATTTATACGAAATATGTCAAAATTGCGAAAATTGGCAAGTAATTTTGTGGTTGAAAAATCGTAAAAATTTTTTCTTTTATAACTAAGATTTGAAAATTTGGTACAAGGTTCTCCATACATTTTTCTTCAACTATCTGCAAAAAAAACTCTACTGGACTATGACAAAAAAATTTTATGAGTGATTGAAATTTAAATTTTTACAAAACCGCGTTAAATAACGGTTTAGCCTCAAACGATTTTTGATATTTGTTGTTATTCAAATAGTATAAGTCGTAAATACTTGAAAATTTTACCAGTTATTTAGATTGCCATTTTATTTACGTGATTTGATTTTCAAAACATTTTGACTTTTTTTGAGCTATTTATAGACAATTGAAATTTTCAACTTTTATTTATTTTTTTTTTATAAATATTGATAAAAAAAATTAAGCTGGGACAAATTACTTGAAAATTTAATTGAAGGGTCCACATAACTTGTTCTAACTCTCATTCAAAAATTATAAAAATACATAGGCACAATTTTTTTTTATTAGCATTTGAAGTTCAAATATTGACAAAAATTAGTCAAAATCATGAATATTTTTCACTATTTGGTAGTTAAAAATTTATAAATATTTTTCTATCAAAAGCTAAGAATTGAAAATTTAATACTATGCTGTCCATAAGTTAAGCTTAGAATAATTATAAAAAAGTTTGAGGATTGTTCAATTTAAAAAATTTTACGAGTGTTTAAAGTTTTAATTTTAATTTGAAATTAAAAATACACGTATAAAATAACTTTTTACTAATAAATAATTTTCGATTTTTGTTATTTTTAAAAAATTACTAAACGTAAGATCTTGAAACTTTTACTTAAATGTTTGAATTAGTTTCAAAGTAGAATATATTACAATATTTAAGTATTATATATCCTAGACTGACAAATCATCTCCGTTCAGAATCGTTTTTCGTATACAATGATACCTATCATTGCATTCAAATTTAACCTACCTTAGACCGAGGTCCACCCCACCCCCTAATGTACAGCAGAACGATACTCACTTACCCGCTTTTTTAAATGTTTTTTTTAAATCTAAATTTGTATAGCTTATTATAGTTATTATATTGTATTGTACAGTAAAACTTCAATTTAACTTCAATTCAACAAAATTTTCTATTTAACGAATTATTTTTGAGAACCACGACCTTCATTGTTAATTATGCGTAAATTTATTTCTGTATAAAGAATCTGATGTTTCTATATAACGAATAAGCTATTTGACAACAAACCCATTTTTGTAAACAAAATCGAAACATTTTATACGAAAAAGTACAATTTACAAAAATAATAAACAAACAAAACTCACTAATTAGTAATTACCTATTTCTCAATAATAATAATAAATTAAATAGATAAATATGTAATAAGATAATAAGATTTATTATATGATATATATATATATATTTGATGTTTATTTTTTAATCATTTTTAATTTTTTTTTTTTAATACAATCAAAATATGAAATACTTATACAATTCTATTTAACGAATTCTTCTCTATTACGATTTTTTTTTGTTCCCCACGCGACTTCGTTATATGGAAGTTTCACTGTGTATCCTTACATTGAATACATAACAGTAGTGATTTTAATACTTAACTAACGCCAATATTAATTTTACTATTTAAAAAAGCCAGATTAAATAATTTCCTAGATAATGTTTTACATAAGAAATTATGTTTTGAGAACTTAAATTTCGAACCTTCTGATTTTCTAATACGAAGCTAGTTTCTTTGTTTTTAATCGCTTCTTGTATTGGGTGTATTCTAGTTGAAATCATCGACAGTGTGGAATCTTCTAAGCGATTGAATTCATCAAAGCATCCCCAAGCTCCACATCTCGCCAAACCGATTAATATTCGCGTTAAAGATTTGATATCTATGCCTTCGTCACAGTTAAAAACTAACACTTGTCGGCCAAATAAATAACCGAGCGCTTTGATTGACTCTGTTTTTCCGGTACCAGCGGGTCCGTATGGATTCCCTCCAAATCCCATGCTCATTGCCTGACCACAACAAGAACGTTGTCATTCGTTAATCTATAACCAATCATAGTCTCGTAGGTATATATAATACTTAAGATAATACATACCTGAGTGAGTGTTAGATAACAGTTATCCGTTAGTGGCGTGTGAACTAATTTAGGCGATATCCCTTGGTATTCGTACGAATACGTAAATTCCGAATCCACCATTCTAATGATTATTTCACCGCCAGAATGTGAGTAAAACCTTTAAAATAAATGCATTGATTGATTCATGTTATTTCATGAAAAATTATAAAATATTAGGTAAAACACGTTAAATCTAAACCTTATTCTTTTTTGCCATTCCCAATCGTGGATAGACGATACTCGAGAGTTAATCAGTTCGTCTACTACACTAATATGATGTATTGTGTCTAAAATTAAGCTTTTTACTTTTAAGTGTAACACATTTTCTCCTCTTACAGAACTTTCGACATTTAATGCTGTATAAGTATCTAGTTGATTCTAAAATTGTTAAAAAAAATATTCAATTTTTATTTTTATTTAATACAATTTAAAAAATAATAAAAATAAAGAAATACAATTTATAAAAAATATTGATGATTATAGTTTGCATTGGCAACAATTATTATTGATTCCCTATGCTAAAATAAAGGTATTAATAATTAATACTTAATTTGATTATTAATTTATAAATATTATATTTAAAATATAATTCGGTTACTTTTAGAGACTTTTGTAATTGTTGTAATTGTTGTTTTTTTATTGCGTCTTCACATCTTGAACTGAAGAGCACTTCATTTACCATACATAAAATCTGTGACGGATACTTCAAAGGGTCTAGTTCTTTTAGACAGTTCATAAAACATATTTTCAACGTATTAGTTATTTCTTGAACAAGCAATTTGAGCCATTCCTGTGAAAAATAATTACATTAGGACATTAATAACTTAATTATAGGTACGCCAATCAAGTTTCAAAAACTGTTTTATACTGTATAAATTAATTTTAATTTTTTTTCAGTTGAATAAAAATTAATGTGAAAAACAGAAAAATTAATTTAAATGTTCTAAACTAAAATATTTAAATTAAGATTTAAACAATAGTATTGTACAGTTTTAATTTTAAATAACCATTCAAGCTGTAGTATGATATAAACGTTCAATAGAAATAAAAAAAAATGTTTCATAATACCTCGATTTGATTAGATACTTGTACCGGCTTGTCAAGATTTACTATTTCATTTTGAGGTGATTCTATTGCTATTATATTTCCCGATGAATTGAACTGTACGTTTTGTACACCACTAAATAGTTTTTTAAGATGGGCCTGTACAACGGATACTTTTTTTGTTTGTCCAATCATTTCTAATAGATCTTCATCACTGAGAAAGTAAAATCTTGGAAAACTCTTTCGTTTATCCTTTATATTGTAAGAACAGACAACAATTTATTACCATCATTGAATAGTAGCATAATAAATAATTCAGAACATTTAAAATTATTAGAGTAAATGTAAGTACACATTTGTTCACCTCAAGAAAATCGTTTAAACTCTTTTTCGTTGTTGCTAATAAATTAAGCATGGATTCTAACAAATTTTTGATGTTGTTTATTTTCAAAAACTGTAAAACTTTTGAATCTAAAGATTGCTGTAATATATATTTAAAATCTCTATCCACTCTATCAAATCTCAATTTTACTTCTTTATCGATTTTCAGTGCACCACTGCCAAATATTGGGTCTAAGTATAGCCACCTGTCATAAACGATGTTTATTATTTATTAACTATTAATAATATTTTAAACTAAGCCTATCAAATGACTCACTTTCTTTGTATATGGGAAAATTGTCTTAGGTATGCATCAAGCTCCATTAATCTACCTTCCCATACATTAGACTTGTCTAAAAATTGTTCGTCGTTAGAAGTATTTTTTATTGACTGTAATAAACATAGTTTCTCTCCGATCTATTCAAATAAAACATAATATTTCGATATAGACAGTTATTTTATAAAAATATGCACATTTAACTTCTGCGTTGTGTGTATTAATACTGCAGATACGCTATGTTAAGACTACAAATTGCGTTTTTTTTTTTTTATTATATATGTGGAGACATTTGTCTTACCGAGCTGAATATAGTTTTAAAATCGTTTATGATCCGAATATTATGGCCTTTAGAGTCGACATAGTTTATAGTAGAAAAATGTGTTTCAAATTCCCACATATCTAATTCAGATAGTGCTTGTCTGATTGTAATTTCATTGGTTGCTTTAGTATTTAATTCCTTCGAAAATATATATTATTACATTTTTAAAAATCTTAAATATTTGATATTTCACTTTTTTTTTTACCTGTAAACTAATAAGTTTTTCTTTGATTTTATCTTTTACTAAAATAAAATCTTCAAATTTCAGTTGTTCAGTATGTTTAAACGGAATTCCAATTATTGAAAACATTTCGATCCAATGTTTTTCTGTAAAGGTTTCTCCTTGAACATATTTTATACAAAGGGAAAAGGCCTAAAATCATCATATTTTTACAAAATATGTATTATTATTTTATATTTAAATATAACCATATATTTATACCCATAAATTATCATAATTACTTTTAATGTTTCTAATTCATTGTGTATTTTAATTGTTAATGGAGATGTAGTCATTTCTTTAAGTTTCTCTTGCCATTTTAAAATAAAATCCATACATTTTTTGTAAGCTTTACCACGAAATTCAATCCATTTTTCTTGTCCAATGTCTTGTAAACCTAAAATTAATTTTTACCAATATTTTTTATTACATTACATTTTATATTATAGAAATATTTTTAACCTAAATTAAATTCATCGTAAAGGCCCCATATGTTTTCTAATTGCTGCAAATCATTTTCGATTGAATCATATGAACTGAAGTCCGGTATATCAATGTAAGCATCTTTACAGTCATTTCTATACATCAAATAAAAGTTTATTTGAAATTACATATAATTTTTATACTTGACAATTGTTTGATAATCATACATTATTTTTTCTTTCTTTTCTTTAAGTGTATTCCATTCGGTGCGACTATGTTTTAAAAATTCAACAATTTTTTTCAATTTTGAGTTATTTTCATCTTCAAAACCTTTTGGTTTGTATTGTTGCCACTTTGAATGAAATGTATCGAACATATTTAAAACGCTTTGCATTTCTGCCGTTAAATTATTTTTCATTGTATCTATATGCTGTTTCATAATCATTTGATGATTTTCCAGCATATTTTTAAAATTTTCCCAATTAGATAAGGCCTGGTTCATTTTGTCCACTTTTTCATTTGTCCAATTTGATAAGACCTTTTGTTTTTTCACGATTTCCAAGACAACAAAATTCATCTAAAATAAAAAAAATGTAATCGGTTTCCATTTTATGAAAAAGATTTTTTAAAAGATTTTACTTCAATTGAAGAATCAATTATTTTTTTATGGTTATTGTTCACTTCTTTTGCTGACGTAGTTTGTTGTTGAAGTGTTTCGACAGATTCTTCGATAAATTTGTTCAATCTAGCAATATCAAATAAAATTGACGAATGTAGTAGAGTTGACATTGTATCCCAATAACGACGATTATGTGTTTCCAATTCTAATCGCACAGCTGCAGTGCTAACAATAAAACACTCGACATTCAACTCAGCACTACAACGTTAAGTAAGCAAACAATTAATTTCAAATTTATTGTTTAAATACATAATTTATAAATACGTTTTTTTATAATTTATTAAATAAAAAATTCACCAGTTAAATTTAGCTATCTGTTGACCCCACGATTTTGAGGATCTAAAATTATTTTCCCAATCGTGAGCAGTCTTAATATTTTCTTGAATCATTTTCTCCATATCTATTGATCCGAGGGCAACTCTATTTTCCCATTCTTTTAAAATATTTTCTAATCTTTCAAATAAATTTTCAGCTCTTAAGAACAACTTAGTAAATTTGGGAGCATTACTAATAAAAATAACAATAATACATTATTAAAATGATTAAGTATAAAATAAATATAGATAATATAATAACTATTTTTACATACCGATCTACAATAGATGCAAATATTGAAACAGACGAATCTACTACACCACGAAAACCAATTGGTACTGATATAAATTTTTTCAGTTGAGAAAAATACTTCATTCTTATCTCTTCTATTGGAGGGTTAAATTTTAACTGTCTCTGCCTAATAAAATTTAAAATGTATTGAACCATTATTAATTAAAATGTTTTATATCCATATTATACCTGTATACAATTTCTATTCTAAAATCTGGCAAATGTTGGTTTAGAGCTTCTAATCCTATTTGATACCTATGGTTTAAAGCTTTATATATTTGAAAATCTAAGTGTGTTTTCCAGGCTTCGCAGTTGGAGAACTTTTAGAAAAACGATCGATATTACTAAGATATATTTAAGTAATAAAATATAAATTTGTGCTATATATTACTTTTTCCTCGACTTGTCTTACAATATCTCTGATATTTTTTAATTCGGCCTTCCATTGGTGTTGTTCTTGCAAAATATCTATGGCCATAAGATTTATAATCTAAAATATGTTATTAGTGCCATAAAATATATTTTATATTTAATGTATACAATTATAATAAAATAAAAAGTTTTACTTACATTAAATTATTTAGCTTACCTTATTGGATATGGATTGGTGGTAATTAGCTAACGTTTGATTTTCAAGTGATATTTTCTCCATTAGTTTTCGCATTTCAAGTATATAAATATCAACAGAGTTGATATCGGTCCACGTCACACGTTGTTGCTGTTTGACAAGATTTAACAATTCAATTGCTGACGACAACATCATAGGCCTTTGTGATGAAATCATTCGATCTCCTATTGTATTATGAAACGAAGCTATCTGAAGTTTGTAACAGATTTTTTATGAAGAAACATTCACATACTAAATATTGTTGAATAAATATTTTAGTTTCATACTTGTTCGAGAGATTTTGCTTGCCGTATAAATTTGCTCCCCATATCCGACACTTTTTCTATCTCTGATGGAATAACGTAGCCAAGAATTTTTAGCATTTTTACCTCTCTAATAAGTAATTCTATATCTGGATTAAAATTTACTTTCATAAGTTTATTTGATTGAAAATAAATCACAGGATCGTCAGAATTTAACCTTTAAATAGAAGCTAATCATAGAATTATATTTATATCGATTATTAATACCTAATTATTATTCAGTGTCGAATTGGCATGCATATTATTGTCATTTATACCACCTTATGTATGAAAACCATGAGTAATTAATTAAAGATATTTTATCTATTGACTAGGTATGTATTCTATGTTTTAATTATTAATTAAAACTTATATATTAAGTTCATCTTGGACAATATAATCATGTAATATATATCATGTAATTGAGTTCATCGAAGATAAAATTTTTTTTTTAAAGAAATTTCAAATATGTGTAAAATAATGCACAATTTGTATTTGGGTTATTGGTTATCATAACTAGTTACCACCAACGGTTCTATAAAGCTCAATTCTATCTATCTCTTATATTCTCAAAATAATAATTATTTTTTTTAATAATATTGTAGCCAATCAGAATGCAGAGTAACCTTTATTTTGTATCTATTAATTATTAATAAAAGAGTAATGCTACCAAATTGCTTACATTTATTATGATTTTATGCAACTTTTTCCTCGTTGCATATACCTACATTTTGTGATAAGCCCATTACCATTATATGTTAAATTGTTGAAGTATATTCAATTAATCTATACCATGGTTAAGGTGGTTATTTAAATGCGACTATTAATGACTAGTAAAATTGTTTAATTAAACAATATTATTTATTAATTTAATTTAGTAAATAATAAAAAAAGTTCTGAACACTGACCACTTACACAGAATACGCGCGCTGACGGTGGTCAAATACCTCTAGTGTACCGAAGTTTCTAGATAAGCACAAGTAATTTCTACCACGCTTAACCGTAGATTTCCTATTTTCTTCTCGTTTTGTAGAAATTAACTCGAAATAATTATAACACTAAATACTTTTACAGTTATACAATATGAGAATACTAATTTTTTCTTTAATCATTATTTGTTTTTATTTGAGATAATATTTTAGTATACTATCTTGATTTTTTATATTTATAGATACTATCTATACCACACAATTAATATTTAAATAAACAAGGTAAACAATACT
This sequence comes from Schizaphis graminum, assembly GCA_020882235.1. Classification (NCBI taxonomy): domain Eukaryota; kingdom Metazoa; phylum Arthropoda; class Insecta; order Hemiptera; family Aphididae; genus Schizaphis; species Schizaphis graminum. Next base: position 84,343,892 of record CM037032.1, on the reverse strand, counting down.
TACAACTATATTCAGCATTCATGATGATTATAAAATAACTACTCTTATAAATCATATATTTTATTTATTTGAGTAATTAGAAAAAAATTATCAATCAAATTTGTATCTGCGATTAGAGATAACGGCAAAAGCCCATATAGTTGTTAAAAGTTTATGTTTTTATTAAAATAAAATTTTTTTCTAGAATTAGTTTCATTGTTAAAATGTGGGGGTACCTAATACCTATGTATTTTTTAGTAATACGCTTATAATTACTAAATTATTTACATATTATAGATGTATGTAATAAATATTTTTGTATCTTTTAAATAGCTATACCTAAAGCTTTTGTTAATGACTGCAGATCTTCTATCTTTTACCCAATTACCATAAGTCTCTGTAACCATATTGTGAATCATTTTTTTTTGAACCGTTAATGTGTCTTTCAGTTGTTCATAACCATTTAAATGTTTTAATATACGATCGCTTACTTTTTCGATATCATTTAACTGAAATAAATATGTTAAAACTAATAAACGAAATTTAAAATATAAATATTAAATACATAGTAACAAATTTTTCAATATAAGTTTCAAAATTTGTAACTTAATAAAGTATCCTAACCTTAGCTTCTTGTTGTTTCAATGAATATAAATTTCGTACAATAGGTTCTAAACCAGCTAATTCTAGTACATTCATTTTTTGTTCTCCTTCGACATTATCTCCCATCGCACTGATAATTTGTTTTAGACAATTTAGAAAATTTTCCAACTCTCCTTTTAGTTGAACATACATTTTTGGCCTTTCTATAATTTCTTGGTAATGAATGAATTCGTGAATTAGCTATTTAAAAATAAATAATAATAGTTAAAATATACAATTAAAAAAAAGCGGGTAAGTGGGTATCGCTCTGCTGTATTATATTAGGGGGTGGGGTGGACCTCAGACTATGGTAGGTTAAATTTGAATGCAATGATAGATATCATTGTATACGAAAAACGATTCTGAACGAAGATGATTTGTCAGTTTAGGATATATTATATTTAAATATTGTCATATATTCTATTTTGAAACAAATAGTATAGTTACTGTATGTTACTATAGTTACTTTATAGTATCTGTTTATTAATAAAAAAAGTATTAGGCAACATACGCATAATGAGAGTATGAAATTTAATTTAAATGTTGAAATATTTCGTATAAATTCAAACTTTAAGCACTTATAAAAAAAAATTGTGACTAACGATTTCGGATTTTTTTTTATCACTTTAAGAACAACTTATAAGACACCTTGTATTAAATTTTCAAGATTTTCTGGCCACCCAAACTTAGAAAAGTCGAAAATTTCAATTGTCTATAAGTAGCTTAAAAATGGTCAAAGTATTTTGAAAATTTAACTGTAAAGAGATAACCATAATATAAACATTTGGTGAAAATTTCAAGTATTTACAATAATTCGTTTTTGAGTTACAGCAAAATCAAAAAATTGATTTTGTCGAAAAGTGGTTTTTCGTAAAATTGCCATTTTTCTGTCATTTTTTTTTTGTTTTTCTCGATTTTTTTGAAAACTATTTGAAAATTTTACTTTTGACCCCCCCCCCCAAGTACCAACTAGATAAATTTTCCTATTCAAAGAGGGGCTGAAGTCAAAAATCGGAGCATTATTACTGCTCCAATGTTGTCGTCAGACACAAAAAACAAAAAAACACATCATAGTAAAATCAATACATTCATCACTTCGTTCAGAATCTAATATGATAATTATTGATTTTTATTACTTCTACTGTGTTTGATTTTTTACGATTAATCAAATTTCGAAGTTTCCCAGCAATTAGATCTTCGGCTGGTTGTAATTTTTGTTCAAATTTTTCCACAGCAGCTTCCCATTTCTCTTTAGTATATGTATTTAACTGACTTACATCATTGAATTCTAAATGTACAATAATATTAATTATTTTAAAGTGTACGTTGTACGTATCTAGTCAATAGAGAGTTTTTGCAAACACGCGCTAAACTTTACGGTAAAAATAACGTTCCGTTAAATGAGAAATAGCGTAATAACTAAAACTATAGTTTTTGCATTACCGTAAATGTTAATAATGTATAATATTTATAAACTTTCGATAATCCGTGTATTTTTTAGCCGATCATTTAACACGATAAATTAATTTACCGTACCCGTTAAATGATTAAAAATAACCGATTACGATAATCAAATAACCGAACCGATATTCGGAGGGCATGCGCACAAACATGTTTTAGTAAATAACGTTAGCGTAGTTTTTAACCGGCGTTGTGCAAAAACTCTCTAATATCATAAATAAAAGTACTAAAATATATTATTATATTAATGTTTACCGATAAAGGATTTTAAATTTTCGGATGTCCTTAATTTTTCTTGTTCGTAGGCAGTCAATAATTTTATCATTTGATTATTCACACTTAATATTGATATTATCTAAAATAAATATTATTTAATTAAAATAAAGTCACTCATATTTATATTTAAGACTAACTTCTTTAATATGATTGGAAAAGGTGATTAAGTTTTTCGGCAAAAATTTTGGACCATTCCATTTATGATAAGTGTAATTCGGCCAATACAACACAGTCAACTGTTCACATGTTTTAATCCATTTATTACACATTTTCATACACATTTTTAACATATCGATATTTTCATTATGATCTCCAGCCCATATATTCATATCACTTGTGGTTTGTTGAATTAGTTTTATCATACTGTTTCCGATAACTTCAAATATGTGTTCCATTCTGGCTTGAGGATATTTAATTTCTTCAATTTTCCATATATCATCTAGACAATTGTGTACATTTTCTAAGCATTCTTCCAAGTCCTGAATTGACGATTCTCTAAAATAAAATGTTAAATTAAGATAATGGAGTACCTATAATAATATTATTTCATAAAAAAAATAATAGATACTTTAATTGTTTTGTTACAGGTAAAAACAAAGAACATATTTTTTCCGCTGCGATGGATTCTTCTTTATTATTTGAATGTTTTTTTACAACACACCAATAGTCAGACTCGTCCTGGAGGTCTAGAATAGCTATAAAAAATTTAAAAAAATTGTTCCAATATTTCTCGCAGCAATTAATATAGTTTACGTATTTTTAAAATAATTACCTCCTAAATGTGATTCTATTGAGGTATTTGATTGATGAATCGACGACTTTAAAATAGTAGTTTTTAAACCCATTTCGAGGTCTGATATAAGGCATTGTAATTTTGGGTCGAGTTTTATTTCTGATTTGGTATCCTATGAATAATTATTACAAATAATAATTGCATATGTTACATAAAATTTTACCGTCTATACTATCATAAGACTTATTGATATTAATTACTTTTAAAAGTGAAGGGGTGTATATGTAATGTAAACTATGATAGAGTGCTTCTGTGGGAGAATCTAATATGGAATACACACATATAATAGAGTGTAAATTATCTTCTGTTATACTTTCAGGTCGTGTTTTATAAAATACTATTACTTTTTTATCATGCTCTTTTTGAAAAACCTAAAAACAACAAATAAAACTGTGATTAATTTTATAATATCGCTGTTATTCAAATCGATAAAAATTAAATAATTGTATGTTATATGTACTGTTGTTATTTTTTATACCTAGGTATATTATAGGTTATTAAATTTATTGAATATTTTTTTTTTTACTCACGATTTTGTCATTTGCTTCAAGTATTCCAGGGTCTGTATTTTTTATGTATATTGTGCAACAATTAGAAGAGTTCAAAAAAGCGTTTAAGTGTTCGATACCTGATTTTAAAATCGTATTTTGATCAAATACATCAAATCCGAAATAGTTTCCTGTAAATTAACAACTTTTAATTGTACCAATTTAGTTAAAATACATTAATATAAACATAAAAATATACCTGCTGTTTTTATAATAAAGTCTTGCCGAAAGTCTGACATGTTAAAAAAATATTTTACTTAAATTTGGTACTTGTATAATAATTCTTTAGACATTATAGGTATATATGACCAAAAACATATGTTATCTACTCAGACCTTATACTCTGAGTATAAGGTATCTACTGAATACTATCCTACTATAATAGCATGCATGAAGTTTGTTGTTGATGTAATTACCATGGCAGCAATACAACAACACATAATGTAACACGTGGAGTCGTGGAAAATACATTAGGGTAAATATAATGAGACGAATATATTATAATATGAGTAAATGCTATAATGTCTAATAATTTTAGATTTTGAGCAAAGAGATTAATGTATTAATTTTACAAAACTGTAATTTTTACGTAAACCCATTTTAGATAAAAACAAATTTGTTTTATGTTATAATTATTTAAAAATAAATAACAGTAGAAACTTGAAACTTTTACCAAACATTTATATTAACATTAATAACCTTTGATAGGCAAGGAATGTGATAAAATGTTTGATTTATTTATAAACATATTTATGAATTTTATTTTCGATGTATAGCTATATGGTAACAATCTTATTTTTTAGTTTTTTTTTAAATTTTATTATAACAACAATTAAAAAATATCAAAAATAATTTATTTTTCTATTATAGAAATTATTACATACACTTCAAATGTTGACGAAATTCATTACAAAATTATTTTCTTAGTCAAAATTAATTATATTTTAATAACTAAAGTTAGGATTTAAAATATCTTGAACTTTGGTACAATAATATTATTACACGAGAAAATAGGGTTTCTAACACAACCTTATGATTGAAATATTATAAATAAAACAACATTTTTAAAATAATAATTATTAAGAAGTAAAACAAATTTAATTTACTATATACAACAGTGTTATAATAGGAAAATAAAATTACTTCTCCCCCTTTTTCCGCGACCTCTTAGTATTTGGGTGTATGAACCTATTTATGTATAACATATTACAACATAATATATAATTATTATTTTTGTAAAAATTGTTTTCAATTCATAACTTATTGTTAATTATAACATAGATAAATAGACTTACATCCTTTTAATAAATGCGGCACGTAAATTATTATTTGTAATATACTAAAAAAGAATTAAGAAAGTATAAATAATATTTTTTTAAATTGTGCATTATACTCGTGTGTATTTTTAATACTTTAAGGTTGCTTTAAGAATTTACGAGGGACTTTTTTTATTACATTTTCAAGCTTTTTCTCACTAATTAAAATGTTGTTATACATAAATTGAAAAAGAAGTAAATAATTTAATAATAATAATTCAATAAATATCTCAAAAGACTCGAAATATTGTATTATTGATACTGTCTAAAAAATGCTAATATAAATATTTTATGAAAACTTCAAATCTACTAAGAAATGATTTTCAACATTTAAAAATTAAAGCATTTTTTCTGTCTTATAAGACGAAGATGGACAAAAAATATTAAAAGTTAAAAGCTATTAAATCCATTTAATACAACTATTATTTGATTTTTAGCAATTATTTATTTGATTATAAAAACAATATTTTTATTAAAGTATAATTATGTATTTGTAGTTGGATCAATTTTCCGTGAAATCGTGTTATATTGTGTAGGGGCGAATCTCCTCCCTCGTGATATTGAGCATTAAGCAAATAAAAAATTGTGGGAATAGCTGAAATAAATTGTCTTGTCTCACTGGTAAAAATATCCGTACTGTCGCTGCGTATGGACGTTTCGTAAAATTCTTATAGTTAATACTTAAGGGGATTCGATACCGTGATGTTCTGTTTTTGTCTTACGCACGCGTGACATAGGATTTTAGATGCATCTTTTGCCAATCATACCAATTGATCTAACGAAGCGATAATAATTCTGAAAACAAATTTGAATTTGTCGTCAAGTCTTTTTGGAATCGACTTTCTCATATTTTTGATATTTTTCTCAAAATTTCTAAAAAAATTATGTTAAAAAAGAGTAATTAAAAATTGCCGTATTTAAATTTTTGGAGAAGTTAAAATCAAAAAGTCAAAAATCTGGGAAAGTCAATTTCAATTAGACTTAATGACAAATTCAAATCTGTTTTTAGAATTCTTATCGCTTCATTGGTCAATTGGTATGATTGGCAAAAGATGCGTCTAAAATCCTATGTCACGCGTGCGTAAGACAAAAACAGAACATCACGGTATCGAATGCCCTTAATAGTCTACATTAATATAGATCAATAATGCACGTATATATACATACCTTAATATGTAACACATTATTTCTTATCTAATCAGGTATGTATTATTTAATGTTTCAATCTTATGAGCGATTGTGTTAATAAAACGTCTATCCGTATAGGTAATATGATTTTTGTATAATGTATTTTATATTTTTATCTACATAGTATTTGAAATACTATACACTATTTTTAATATAGGTTATCATTTATTAGTTACCTATTACTTATTCCTATACTATCCCATAAATATAAAATATTTATTTATCTCTTTATTTATGGGTTATTATAACAATTATTAAAAAGAAATATTTGTATATTTAATTTTAATAAGCGGTCGCAGCCTTTTTATGATAGTTTTATGACCACTGTTTATGTAAAATAGAAAGACATGTCCTTTGTACTCCGAAATAATGTCCTCATCAGTTATTGAATTAATACGTATTAAGACCTTTGACCCTCGTCTAGGTTATGCCTCGATATTAGTATAATACTATAATACTATGCTTACTAATAACAAACTAGTAAGCCCAGTGCTTAACTGCAGTGGTTAAACTTTAAAAAATTAAAACAATACAATGTAAACTGTACAATGAATATTAGTATTTCTAGTATAAGGTATCTTTATAATATTTAGATACGATATAAAATAAAGTATATTATTAAATAACAAGAACGAATCACGTTAGATAATTATTTATTTCATATACCTATTTTTCGTTTTATAGTTGAACCATTTTGGTACTTTTTAATATCATAATATGCTCAAATATATATGGGATTAAATCAAAAAATTAACAGGGCAATAATGAATTATGTATATATTTTTTGCAAGGTACACCTATCAAACAATTAATAACATTATATTCCATACTTAATAGTTAATGTTAATACATTTCATATTCATTTCTATCATGAATTATTTCACAACAATAACATTTTTAAAGCATTATTGCTAATTTGAAATCAATAAACATATATTCTTTAACATTGCTATGTGGAGCAAAATTTGCATTAGAAATAATTGATAAATAAATTTAAATCATAATTTTGCTTAAGTACTTAAAGATACAATTGTATCATTAAATTCTGTGAAACTGTTGTATTTCAATCATAAATACTTCCAAAACAATATATTACATACAATTTTCATCATAACAAATTAAAACTATATAATGTTATACGTGTATTGATTTTAAAAATAATTGGTTAATAAAATTTAACTTGCTCACTGTAATAGTTAGATATACATAAACTGTGCCTCAATAAAACTTTAACGGTGTATTAAGATGACTTTAGTGTTTTTTAAGGAAGTATGCTAAATTAGGGGATATAAATTACGCTGACGAGTAGCTACAAAAATACGAAACTTCATTTTAAAGTTTAAATCTAATTAAATGTTTTAAAAATTCTAATATTTAATAAAAATAAAAAATATTTTATACAACTAAATTAATAATATGTATACTACGAGTAAATACATTATTTAATATCATTATTAAATTTACCTACCAAAATAAATTCTCAACATAATATAATATTAACAACAAAGAAATAAGCAGAAAAGTATCTAAAACTTTTTACCTATTTTTTATGATTTAATAATTTCAATACCTACCAGATAATAATGCCTATAATTTAAATTTTGTAATTATCTATTGACGATATTATAAAATTTAAATTATAAGACTTATATAATATATTACATACTGCATTATAATTTTAGCTTCATAAATAAATAAAACCTGTACGGGAAACACTTTTTGACCTTTGATAATATTTAGAACAACTATTAAGGTTCCACGTTTATTTGTCTACCGCGTAATTAAAATATATTTCATTTGTAATTATTCTAACTAGATAATGTTTTTGAGAAACAATTTTTATGCTGTAAATCCTAAAGTATAGGTACTTATTTTAACTGCGGTTTATAATAGAATTAATCCCAATTTGTATATAAAATAAACTTGCTCAATCTTGTTTTATTATTAAAAAATTTAATAAATTGAAAAATATGTTCTAAAAGAATAATATATACTTACTATTGCATATTGTATGTATTCACACAACCACATATTTATATGTCCATCAAACTTTTAAAATGTATTTAGTTAATTTTTACAAATACTTTGCTTTGAAAAATACTTGAGCCATTCGTTTAAAACTGTTCAAAACATTTAAAACATATTTTTTTTTTTTTTTTGGATATTTATTAAATTTTAAAATTACAAAATTTGTAAAATTACCGACAAATGTATTTTTAACAGATCATTTTCGATTGATAAGGGTAAATATTTGACTACTTCCCTAATTTTTTATCGAAGTATATGGTAGGTACCTATTTCATCTTGGTAAATTATTTAGTTTTATAATGAATACAAATTGTAGAATAACTAAATAAACTATAAATTCTATAAATTATTACAAACTCAATATGTTTTGATTTTTTTTTTTAAGGTGGTACAAATAATTTAAATAAAATGTTTCATCTATTAATGATAGATATTTTTATTTATTAACAACTAGGTAGCAAATGTTTGCAGTAATTTTTAATACACCTAATTCTAACCCTATTACATCGTAACTAGTAAGTTTTATTTTTCATAAAAAAATAAACTGTTGAGTATATATAAACAATAAACATACCCACACTAATAATATTATAAATAATACAACTGCAATTTCTGTAATAAACAAATTATTATTGGACTGAAATATTTTAAAGGAAATAATTTAAAACTGTATTTCCTATAGGTAAAATATAATCTAAGATCAAGGCTGTTTAGTTTTAAGCCTTTGTATACTTCATAATAGTGTATAGGTACTCTTGTATGTATTGTATTAATATTTTTTATAACGTTTACATGAAATTTTTCATAATTCACATTCACTTTAAATAAGAATATATCAACAAAATTAACTACCTAAACATCTCTATCTTATCTTTCATATTAAACATTTTTTGTTTTGTTTTTATCAATACAGGGGTCATAGAGACTATTATTCCAACAAAGCAATGATATAATTTATTAATCATTCAGCTACGATACATGGAACACTACTGACGGAAATAGTAAACGATTGACTTGTGCATTGTACCTTAAACGTTTAGTTCATAAATTAGTAATAATAAAATTTAAAATGAATGTCGCAACACCCGTGAATTCTGATAAATTACGGTATAAAATAAAAGTTAGCGGTCTCCCTAGATTTTATTCATTATTGGTAAGTAATTTAATTTAAATTTAATTTATTATATATAAGATTATAGATAGGTGTTTTATATTTAATAAGTATTATTGTAATGGAACGATTATTTTAGAGTAATTAAAAGCGAGAAAACTTCCATTATAAATGATTATATCTTAATAAATTATTATGATTAATTAACAAAATACTAATTACCTACTTAATAAATGCTCTATTTTGATAAACTTTTGGTAATTATTTTTACTAATGTTAATTATAATTATAAAATATTCATATTTATTCAATATGTATAAATATTGTTTAAAACTGTTTATATCTAAATCAAGAAATTTAAATACTGCTTTGTTTATGTAATATATTATACATGTATATTGTATAAAATATATGTTGAAATGTACTTACATTTAATTTTTTAATAAATATTAAGACTAAAAAACAATAATATTTAATTATATACTATGTATTGGATATAGAATGTAACTATAATCTTAATTCTAATATTCAGGTGACAGGTATCTTAGTTTTTAACATACATTTAAATAGATATATTACATCTCAAAAATATAATAAGTACCAATTATAATAATAATAAATAAATAAATAGACTACCTAAATAAATTATTATTTTTAATTAATTTTTTTTTTTTGATTAACCATAGTCTATAATTTTAATAAATGCGCATATTGATTAATAAATCAGTGGTCCTTAATATATGGCCTGTGGTCAATATTGTATAGGTATTTAATATTTTTAATTTTTTTATAAAAAAAAGACAAAAACTCAGTTACCAAAAATATTTACAACAACGATCAGTATAAGTACCAAAATCGTTTCGAGCTTACCATACAATTTCGATTAGTTATAAATACCAAAAACAATGCTGCTTCTATAAACATATTTTTTAAGTATTTAACTGTGCTCCACTTTTTCACACAATGAGCAAGTAAAAACCATTCTTATTTCTTATAGAGTATTAACTAAATACATTTTAATCACTTAAGTCTCAAACTATACATTAATTTGTATGCACAAAAGACGATTATTATTATTATTAAAATTATTGCCAAAACATTATATTACACTTAAATACGACTCAATTTAAAATTAAGTTAAGTGAAACAAATATTATTACTTCAGTTAAACATTTAAAATTATACATGTTTAACGTTTAACAATTAAAACAGAAAATCAATTGTTTTAATAACTATATTATATAATAACATTAACTGTAATATAATTTCTTTGATAAATAAAATTAATATAAATCTTCATTACTTTAAATATCCACTCATAAAAAGTTTAATATTATGGATAATTTATTATTACTAGGATCCATTACTACAAGAATTTTTAAAAATGATCAACGAGGAGTTGAGACTAAATTGCATACATGCGAGATACAGTAAAAAAGGTAACGCATGGCTGTATCTCACGTTTCCAACCGAATCCGAACAAGCGGTTGCTTTAAAACTATTAAAAAAATATAACTGGAAAGGACGTTCTTTAATCAGTACGGTTAGTAATTTAACAAAATTTTTGAATAATATTATAGAAAATTGATATATATTTATTATTTATTTAGTTAGTTACGGCCGATACGCCTAAAAACAACTTGAATTTAACATATGTCGAAGGAAATCATATTGCTAAAAGACCAAGACTCGATATCCCACTTAGTGAACAAGTTTTGATGTCTACTATTCCTTATCATAGTATTGAATATGAAGAACAAGTGAGTACAAACTAATTACAAATGCGATTATTAATACAAGCTTATAACTGTAGTTAATAATGATTTTAAAATATAACCCGTTATATAATAGTGATATATTTATTATACAGGACGATTCATCAAACATTCACACCCCCATTTAATTTTAGAATTTTTAAATATACATAAAGATCATATTTTAAAATTTTTGAGTTTTTATATTACCTACAACGAGTGTCCTGTATCCTGTGAATACAAACTTCTATTTTTTAAATGAGAATCATCTTTTCTACTATAAATTATTTAGCAGATAATTTTTTTGAAAATGTTGACATATACAAGTCAAAATTCAAACGGGTAGTTTCTTAGTTGTTAAAAAGTTAATACTATAAGGATAATAATCCTTAAAATTGATTCTACAAAAATACAAAATAGATGTAATATTGGATTTACTTAATATATTTAATTCTACTTGACCATTTTTACAAATCATAAATGTTATTCGCACATTAATTATTATACTAAAGTGTTTAAATTTTCAAATCAATTATACATTCCTCATAATATCTTTTAAACATATTATAGTGGACTTATAATTATTCTTAATAGTTTCAGTAGAAAAGCTGTATTTAAAAAACAAGAGTTTAAATCATCTTATATAACACTCCTTAAGTAGGTAGTACAAAATATCTTAAAAATTTTAAAATATGTATATTTAATTTAAAAATTTAAAACATCAGATTTTGAGTAGGTATAACTATTGAATTTTAAAAGAAAACGGGGATGAATGTACTTAATGAATCACCCTGTATATATTTATATTTAATCTCGTTCTATAATGTTAAAAATATTTCATTGTAATCGACGTGTACTATTGCACTTATTACCTCGTTTATAATACTATTATCAAATTATCTGTACCTAATGAATATTTAATTTAATTGATTTTGTGTATGGGTACAACGGTTTTTATGCTATATTAATTGGCGATTCGGTTCGAAACAGTTGAGAAAAAAGAGCGAAGAAGCGAGAATATTGTTTCAACGGTTTGGGACGATAATTCAACGCAAACAACCACCACTTGCGGAATGGTGTGCGACGCGCAAACGGCAGCTGAAGAGCGATCTAGCGTTCGAACTGTCGCCTATAATACCGTCGAAAAAAATTGACCGATACCGCAACAAATGCGAGTGGAGCGTAGGTGAGTAGGAACCGTTTAATTAAACGCGCGCAATGAAATCTACAGACGCAAAGTAAAATAATGGGGAGCATCTGATTTACATTATTATTATGAAGTCGGTCTTTGTACATAACAGACCGACGGGACACTGTAGCTGCAGCCGCGATAAATAGCCCAAAGGAATGGGTTTGTATTATACAGTAATACCCACTGGACTGGGTTTAAAATGTATACAGGAATTAATCCCGACAGCGATTCAGTGGCCGTCGGGCTGAGAGTGAAAGATTCGATGGACGGAATCCACTATGTCGGTCCACCGGATTGTCTAAGAAATTTGCCGATGCCAATGATCACGTTAGCGAAGGTAGTGTAGCAATAATAATAATAATATTGACAAAATATAATATTATATTGAACATTTTTTTTATGTTATTTTTGAATTTACGAACTGCGATTACATAATAGGTAATCGAACAGATATTATATAATTATGCATCCGTTTTCGGTTGCTTCAAAGTTCGAATAATATGTTCAGATTCGTTAAAACTGATATTTCATAAAAAATATCTATAATAATTCATCAAAAGATTTTTTTTTATTTTCTGAATCAGTCATTTATTTTGTTTATTGGCGTAACATTTATTTTACTATACATAGCAAACAATTATACAAGTACCTGTTATGTATAGCTAGATGTGATAGTGTTCTCACATTAGATTGTAATTAATTTAGAAATTCGAGGATTTTGTGAAAAATAATTCTCAAGATTGGAGAATATGGCGCAATATGATAATTCGTATGAATGAAGACGGGGAAGTCATGGTGTCGATAGTTATCAACCAGCATCTACTGGACAACGATCAATTATCTAATATTAAATGTTCAATATCAGAATGGTCTAAAAAAAGCATAACTGAAAACGTAGTGTCGTTATATTTTCAAGTCCATGGAGAAAAGTGAGTTCAAACTTGTTAATATGTTACTCACACATAGTAAAACATTTTAACATTTGTTTTTAGCGTTGATTGAAATAATATATGTAATATGTGTATACTTATGTGTGTGTGTAGGACCTTGGCTGATTGTATCGGTACCACAATCGAAGCTGAATTATTGTGGGGACAAAAGTACATTGTAGAAAAGCTATTAAACTTATCGTTAGAAATTTCTCCAGCCACATATTTTCGTTTGAACAGTTTAGGTGCCGAAGAATTGTGTAAAGTGGTTGCTGATCTTGCTGATGTGAACGAAAATACTACAGTTTTGGATTTGTTCTGTGGGTCTGGATGCTTAGCTCTTACATTAGCCAAGGTAAATTATTAATTATTGATTTTTAACTCATTTATCTTATTTTAAATTAAAGGTGAGTAATCATAAATATTATATTCAGTGTCATGTGTTTTGTGTTTAATATCTTATAATTTTATAGTTATAAATAAATGCATTATATAAATATTAAAATATGTAAAAGATATATTGTATACTACTTAGGCTCCAAATAATTGATAATAAATTCTAAGCATTTTCTAAATTAATATAAAATTAAAATTTAGTGTAGGTATCTTACTATACATATTTATGAATAATATAAATAGGTCAGTGTTCATAATTTATTATCTGAAAAAAATATTTAACTAATAACAGGTAACACTGCAATAAATAAAAAACGTATTCTTTTTGTTATTTTATTTATCTACATTTTAGATCCTGAACGGAACAACGAATGTACCTATTGACTTTACAATAGTGTGTTTTTTATTTTTATTTTTCTGTCTGTCATTACCTTTTGGAGCAGTAAAAATGCTTTGATTTTAAACTTATAGGGTACGACTTTTTCGCTTTACGACTTTTCATGAAACGATTTTAGTTTCTTTGTTGTAATTGAAAAAAGTTTTAATCGTTGAAACTTGAAATATTCTAGTCAACATTACAACAAATTTTACACACAATGGAACAAAAACGCAGTAGGTAGGCTGGCGAAATAATGAAAAAATGTTAACAAAATTAGATACTTAATCGACAAATAACGATTTTAGTTATTTTGTTACCTATTTAATTCAAAAATGTTATTCATTGGAACTTGAATATTTTACGTATATTATTTCATGTTAAACATTTTAACATTTTCAAAGCATTTAGATTAATTTTAAACTATTACGCCTATCTATACATCGAACCTGTTCACACCGTTCTATGGTAAGTCGATATTGGCTTATAAGTTATAAGTTAATAATAATAATACCAATACGATATAAATATAGTATACCTATATTATTATGATAATAATATATAAATATAATAAATATAATGTGTTGATCATAACCGTATTACAAATAGTAATTATATATTACTATAATAGCAATATAAATACCTATATTTATATAGTAAAATATAGTTAGTAGTTGATAAATAGTAATATAGGTTGACGGCCATCGTCTCCTTTCAGAATCGATTTTCGTATACAATGATTTATCATTGAATTCAAATTCAATACATATTACAGTGATTTACTCAATGATGAGGTACACTCCGACACTCGACACCTACACTGAGTACAGCACCAGAGTGGTTACCTACATTTTCCCTTTTATTTATTTGATTTTTTAATAAATAATTATTTTTTTTCAATCATTCTTATAATTTTTTTTTCACTGTTGTAAAATTATCCATAAGAGCGTAAAATATAATATATAACCTATACATTTACGCATATATGCATACATTAATATTATTTTAATGTGTCTGTTAATGATGCATCAACTACAATATTTTTATTTGGGACACAAGTAATAACACTTATTTGTATAATAAATTATTTACCATAGTTAATTATACCATTAGTTAAATTAAATATTATCATTTATTACGTCATATGTAATTAATAAAATGAACTTAGAACTATTATATTTTATATTTTTAATTAAATAGAAATGTAAGCAAGTTGTGGGCATCGAACTAATCAAGGCAAATATATTGGACGCAAAAAGAAATGCTGAAATAAATGGAATCGTCAACTGCGAATTTATAGCTGGTAGGACGGAAGATATTTTGGACTCTGTTCTTAACAAACTCAAAGGGTGTAACGTAACTGTGATAATGGATCCGCCTTTAACTGGAGTCAGTAAGTGAAATAAATATTTTAAATTATATTAATATTACTATGAATATATTATATAATTAAAAATTATAACGCTAAATGTACGTTGTTTTTTAAAAAGGTACCGGACTGGTCAGGACTCTTCGTAAATTTAAAGAAGCTATAAATTTAATTTACGTTTGTTCTAATCACAAATTGCCTTTGAAAAACCTGCTAGATTTTTCTTCGGTAGTTAGATATTGGCAAAAGCCAATAGATTCCGATCCATTTCTTCCACTTCGTGTAGTTCCTATAGATATGTGCCCTCATACACTTAGGTCTGAACTGGTTTTGCACTTTAAGAGGTTTTGTGTTGATGAAATTTTGTCAACTAAAAACGATAGACAGTCAAAAATCTATAGCAACAGAAAATTTAAGACAAGATTTAATCCAAGGACATCAGAAACAGTTACATCAAATATTCAACCATCCGCGTCTGGAGTGGGCGGGTTGTTGGACTACCTTAAGAAAATCGAAGAAAGAGCGTATCAAGAAGGGTTAGCTAAAGGATTGGAAAGAAAAGCATTCCAAATGGGTTATTCGAGAGGTCTTCAGTGTGCCACTGCTAATGACGATGATAAATTTAAAAAAAACCCTTCTACTAATAATTCTGATCAGTAATTACAAAATACTATAATATAGTATATATATTTTTATAATAACAGGTACCTATAATATTAATATTTGTGTGATTTTAAAAGTTCTATACACATTGTTCATAAATAAAATAACCAGTCTTTTTCAATTGTATTTCAATAATTACCTATATTTTTACATTTTTTCTAGGTAAAATATAAACTATCCATTAGGTTATAAATCGAGGAAAAATTGGAAAAATTATTATGCTCAAATACACATTACAAAATTCACAGTTATTAATGTAATCTATAACAGTATAAAAGTATAAAATAATTATATACATTTAATAAATAATTTTAAGTTAATATTTTACAACGGCATTTTTGTTATACTATAATTCGACATGTATTATTATTATTATTTTACTACTTAGTTAATAGTTAATATTGTATACTATGCAGACAATATTATATAACTACATTCATATAATATTTTGTAGATTAAATAATAATTATAAGTTATACATTTTAAAGAAGTACAAAATAAAATTGAAAATATTTTAATTTTCTGTTTACTATTACTATTCCACTGGTACACTCATTCTAATTTATAACATAAGTATACATAAAGTAAAAAGATAGTATTGAAAAATTTGATAACAATATACCTACACTTGTAAAATATTCAATATAATTTCATTGAAATTAGTACTCCTAAAAAGTCACCTTAGTAATTTTAATATACCTATATTATGAATATTGTAGGTTTATATAATAGGTACAACATAATATAAGATGCCATTATCGCCAATAATAATAATTATTAAATATAAGCTAATAAGCTATACAATCGGCACCTATAAGCCATAAGGCTATAATAATTTATAAGATAGAAAGATACCTACGTGACTACGTATAATATATTGTTATTCGTTATAATATGTATACTCTACTATTTGAATTTTTAAACATGAAAACATTTTATATTTTTGTATTAGTTATTACATCGGCTACAACTAAAATTATTTTTATTTAATGAAAGAAAAATAGTATACAACTACTCTGCTATTACATAAAATACGCTTTGAAAGCAAATTTCTACATTAAACGTTAAACTATTTTATCTATACACACCTGTAAGCTTATGATATTAATATTTTTAATTTTTTAAGGTTTGGAAATGATAGGTATTGATGTATTTTAAACAATGTACAGTGTAATGACGTATAAGGTTAGTTAGGTTACACCCTAAATTCAATAATAGTAATGAATATTAGATTGTATACGACGCATTAATGCATTATATATACGTAAGCTTGCTCTTTTCTAAACTTATATTTTGTAATACCTATGTTTGATTGCGAATTCATTTTTCTTATAGCTAAAAATAATACTATTACTTTTGAGATTCTTATCAGTATGTACGAATAAAGTAGTATTTTTTCTATTTTTTATTGTAATTTTTATATTTTAGGAAACAATGAGGTTTTAACATGCTATTTATTATTTAAGAATTGACAGAGGCACTGTATATAGACTATATAGATAGAGGCTATTATAGTACCTTAATTATACCACAGGGCTTATATCATGATATAACAACATTATTACATTACGTACTTACAATACTTGCATCATAATTCGTAATAAACAATAAACATACTATGATTATGAATTATACTATTTTTAAGTGATAGTATCATTATCATAGAACCTTAGACCATATTCAATGGATGAAGCAGCCATAACCTATCTCGCCTATATAAACAATTTGAAGCATTGAAGACAGGGCCGTCCCTAGGAAAGGACAAGCAAAGCCCTCATCTCGCGGGCTCTACACTCTCGCCGCAGTTGGATAAACTCCGCTTTTTATAGATACGATAAAAAAGTCAAATTGATATGCAAAAAACATGTACGTAGATATAATTTTTTTTTCATGTAAAATTGTGGAATGGTATACAATAATATATATGTTATTTATGGTACTTATATTATATGATATTATTACATTATTTTTTTATAATACAAATAGCTAGGCACGTCGCACGTATACGCTAAACATATTAATATGTTATTTTATTTTATTCTCTTGCATTCTATTTTTGGCGACTATAGTAGGTGCCAGGTAGTGTAGTGAACACATTTCTATTGACTTTGCTTTAAAGAACAATGTTGCTCAAAAAGTATTCTTAACAGGATATCGACAAAGTGGTTAAAAAAATTGCAAAAGAGGAAACGTCAAGTGTATGCCAAAAATTGGAAATTATACGAATACCGGAGTTTAAAAAACAAAAAATTTAAAAAAAATGTTTGATTATTTAAGTCTAAGTATGAATACATCTGTTTCTAATAACAATGGTAATTCTTTAAAATATGAATATTTTTTTCCAATTTTGAACACATTTTTTCCATAAATGAACGATTTCAACAATTGGACAAATTAAATGATTACTTTGGTTTCCATTATAGTATTGGAAATATTTCTGAAATGGATAAAGTCATAAAGATGATTTAATGAAATATTGTATGAATATTCAAATCTTTTCTGCTAGAAGTTGGTGATAAAAAATATATAATATATAAATGGCCGAGAATTGTCTGATGAATTGGTTATTCTTTGTGAGATTATTGAAAAAATCACCTCACCCATAAAAGTTTTAGAAAAAATATTTAGTTAGGTACAATGTTAATGAAATTTATTATAACGTATTCATAGTATTAAAAATATTGTTAACTATGCCTGTATAACAAGGGGCGGATAGGCCCAACTAGACACCGGGATTTTTCCGACGGGTTACTACTTACTTATATTGATGAAAACGAGCCGATGAAAAATATCTGAATTGAAAATATCTGGGTTTTAGATATGATCATTTGAGCCGCTAAATTGTATTTCCCCGGCCCTGTAAAATCATACCTATCCACCCCTGCCTGTAACTACAGCTTCAGGTTTAGTATTGTTAATTTATTTACTAAGAGCCAGTTTTTCAATTGGCATAATAACTTCCAGTAGCCAGTTAGTTAACCATCAGATTAATTTAACTATCGTTTAAAATGCCATTTAAATAGTGCACTGTTTATCAAATGAAATTGATGTGCCAATTAATTAACTAGAGGTTAATCGTAAAATCAATATATCTTATGAATGTTCATACTGTAAAAAGTGTATTATCTTATTTTGCTTTTGCTATTATCGATGATCGTGCTTTGAAAGTGCCTGTTGTTTTTACATAATACATTTGTAGACTTGTATTTTGTAGTGCTTTAAAAGTAAATTGTTTGATTTATATATACTTATATACACTTATATTACTTATATAAAATGAGTGGAGTTTAAGTAAAAGGAAACATTCCAATAATTTCAGTTTTACCGAAAAGGAACTATTGTTAAAAATTGCTCTTTTTATAAGACTCACCAGGGCTTTGAATTTTAATATGAGTACAGTCAATTGCCCCAATAACCAACGGAAACTTGGCTATACCATAAAATTGTTTATGCAATTCTTTTATTTCGTCATTTGTTTCTGGCATTTTAATTATTTGAGGACGAAGTTTTGCCAAGGCTACACTTACATCATGTACTATAACACATGCAGCAGATTTACTTACACCCATGACATCTCCAGCACTAATTAAAAAAGATCCTGTAGCATAATATCTCAGAGCTAATAATAGTTTTTGTGTAGGTTTTATGGCATGATTTCTGTAGATACATAAAAAAAAAGTCAACGAGTATTTTATTTGGATTAATTTTTGAATAATGTAAATACTACTATGTACATTACCTGTCTGTATTTACTATTTGATGATATTGTAGGGCCTATCGTATTTAATATCATCAGAACCGTTTCTTTAGATAATCTAAAGCGATTTTTAAAATCTAGTTCATCCCAAGTACTAAAATGAATAATGATCAACCCTAGTTCGTACAGTATACGGTCTGCGCTGATAATTTAAATATTCTTGAAATTCAACGGCATCATCATAAAAAAGTATGTATTTAATTTTCGAAATTAATAGTTAGTAAGTAAGTATAATGTATATTAGTAACTTAATTCAAATTATGAAGAAAAATAGAAGTGAAACGTATTAATAATAATATAAAATATAGGTACGTAATATAAAATACACTTGCTAAAATTATTATTATTAAAAGAATAATCAATGATAATTATTAAATTAACTGACAGTTAAAAAGTTAATCGGAAGAAATATATTTAGTATATTTTTGTATAATATAATATACTATACACATTACACAGTGCCGCGTTAACCTTTGTTGCCGCTCTTTCGCGGCAAATTAAAATATGCCACCTTTCAACCCTTGCGTAAATTACAATTCAAAAATTTGCCGCCCCATCAAACATCATACAATTTGCCACCCCGAGGCAATTGCCCCCCCCCCCCCGTTAAACGCGGCTCTGACTATACAGTATAATAACATACATAATTTATATTGTATAATTGTACTATAGTGTACTATTGTACTTTATTTGTTAAGTTTATAAACTTAACAAATATATTTGAGCCCTTACCATAGGCGCAATATTTGACTTTTAAATTTGAAGGGCTTTATTTTCGCTTATGGCTCTTGCCCATTTATACCTATTTATAAGTAACTAATGACAATGATATTTTAGACCCCACAATTTTACTCCACCATAAGCCTCGCGGATCGTTAGGACTGATTGAAACATATATTAGCCACGAGTCTCTTTTTGAGATGCGTAGTCTACGAATGCGTATTTATACTCGTCGCGTATACTTATTTGAGTTATCACCATAGAGTATACTCTATGGTTATCACTCATGAATTCCCAGGGAGAATGCAATTATAAAAAAAACATGCAACGAGTATACGCACATGCGTAGATAGCACGTCTCAACGAGAAACTCCTCGTGACCTCGCTTATAATATGTGTTTCAAATATCGAAGATATTACTATATTATTAAAATATATTTATTATACTATTTGTTATACTATTTATTAGGTGTATATTATATTTGTATACGTTCAATGCGTTAGTTTATAACTTATTATCATTTCAACTATTAAATAACTAGCATTTTTCGAACCACTGGTTTAAAACAAGTTTCTGTTATCAGTTTATCATTGTAATCACTTATCAAATAATATGATAGTACGAACTGCTAACTCGAAACTTCACGTAACCGTGTATTTCTTAGTTCTTCATAGCTAAAATTTAGTGAGTGAAAATTGTAAATATTTTTATGTAAAGAAATTGTACCAATGTTATAGCTTGTAGAGTTACTTTAAAATATTTACGTTTTTTTATATTTATTATTACTTTAAAATAACTGTTTTCAGAAAATTCGTAATTGTTTGCTATATGAGGTATGTATGTTTAAATATTTAACCTTATGTAAAATATACCTATTTATCCATTAGTTATTACTTATTAATCATATTATAACATATAGCTATAAAAATGTTATAAACAGCGGTTAACATAAAAAAATAATTTGAACATATTTTATTGATTTTGAATACCTTTTTATTTTCTAAACCAATGGCAATGTTATTTGTTTTTGTTGCTTTATTAGCAAAGTTAATTTTACTTCAGTGGAATTGGTTTTTAATAAGATAAATAGAATTATGAACTTTACTTTTACTTTGCTGTTTTTGTATTTTATAATATGATGAATAAGTGTTAAATTATAGATAGGCTTACTATTCATAAATTGTAAATTCAATTATTATTCTATCTATAAAAATACAATACAAAATAATATAATATATTAAAACCATTAATTAATATGCTGCATTGCTGCTGTTAAGATTGATAGTTAATAATCTCCACTAATAAATACCATTTATACAAATATTATGATATAACAATATTATGTATTATTATTTATAATATATTATATATTATTTATCTATATAGTGTAGAATATAGATAATAAATGAGTTTATATATGATGGTGATCAGATCAGGCATGGACGTTCTCACGGGGGGGATATGGGGGATAGATCCCCCCCAAGGATCTTTGTTTTCCTACATTTTAGTAATACACGTTTTTTCTACTTTTGATATTATATACTATTAAATTCAAGTAAATTTTCAGAACCCCCCCCCCCCATAGAAAAATCCTGAGAACGCCCCTGAGATCAGGACTAATATATTATAAAAAAAATCAAGAATTAGGATAATACTTATGAACATTATAGTCTATAAACTATAATTAAAATGCATGTTTTCCTCTCAATACTAAGCAATGGGTTATTTTGAATACTACATAGTACATACCCGCCCAGAGAAAAGTGTTTAAATCATAAATATTTCATTTATTAAAATATTTTTCTCCAAGGGTTGGTCTATGATAATAAATAATAGGTAAATTAAAAACGAACATAATATTTACTAATATTATTACTTTAGGTATTTATTAACACTAATTTATTAGTTGTTTAATATTCTTTAGAACAAATATTTATTATAAAGTTTAAACTTATACCTATATTCGTAATCAATAAGTACAATGTGCGACACTCCGATGTCCGAAACTCTTATGAACTCAATACCTTATTAAAACTGACCTAACCCATCAGGTTCTATTGTATGTATGAGATTTATATGGGTTAATGGTTATATCGACGACTTGATTTGCGACAGCAAAAAAAATACTGTAGGTCTTTTTTTTTATTCCGTCTGTCGAGTGCTGTCAGGAAGTCGACACTCGTTTCCTGCAAACTTAATACCAGTTGTGTTCGACGTCGTACACGTAATTTATTAAATCGTCCACCGAAAGTAGTACACCGGCTGTGTGCCGCTGTATTGTATTATAGGTACTCTAATTACACAAATCGAACGCATTTGAAAATTTTCTCTTTTCTTTATTCCTCGTCAGACGTCTAAGTGACTATAATATTAATGTGGTGCAATATATACGTGTACACCGTCTACCGATCGTCGTTGATTGATTGATTATTCGCATGCAGAAATGGGTTTTCGGAGTAGGTTGTTGTGAATGTTGTGATATGTACAGTAAATCTGCGAGCGCGTCATAACTATAGTCGACATTCAAAACGATAACTTCGGTCCTCGTCGCACGCGGTCGGCGGCCGCTATAGTGGTGGTGGTTAACGTGCTGTGGATACGCGCGAGGGTGGCCGTAAACTAATCGATACGGCGTGACGCGGCACGCTCGAAGGGGAACTTTTAGACGTGGGTGTGTGGGCGGGTGGCCCCCTGCAGCGTGTTGTCATCGCGCACATTCCACCGCCGTTTCGCGCCCCTCGGACTGACGTCGCGCATCCCTTGCCAGTACCAATCGTCCCGCCGTCCGAGCGTCATCAACGTTTGCCATGCTTCATCCGTCCCGAGTCCTTTGTCGCCGCCGCCGTCGTCGTTTCCGCAACCGCGTCATCGTGCACCGACTCGATTGGCGACGTTAGACCGTAAACGCACTCTCCGCCATATCGTAATATATCGTTTATAGCCACCGCCGCCGTTGGTCGTGGCGTAGTGGTTACTCACGGTGCTGTTGCTGGTGTCGTCGCTGTAGTGGCTCGGGATCGTGCGATGCGCAGTGGATCATGACACCGTGTCACAGCGAGACCAGAAGGAAACAGCGACGCGTCCACGGGCTGCAAATGCCGTGGCACCCGCAGCAAGTGGCCGGTTGGCTGGTACTGGCCATGTTCGGCGCCTGTTCGTTCGGAGTCCTCTTGCCCGGCCTCGGGCCCGACGTCTACCCCGTCGCGTTATTCGTGCTGGGCAGCCTGTTCTTCTTGCACGTCGTGTCGCACGTAGCCGCATTGCTCATCGACCCCGCGGACCCACAGCTCCGCGCCCTCCGCGACGACGGAGTATCGTCGCGAAAACCCGTACCCGAGCTAGACAAGACCAAACACGCGCACGTCATCGAGAACGGCAAATGCCACCTGTGCAATATATACACGTCCGGTCACCGGACCAAGCACTGCGGATCGTGTAATAAGTGCGTGGAGAAGTTCGACCACCACTGCAAGTGGCTGAATCACTGTATCGGCGCGAGAAACTACGTGGCGTTCATCGTGAGCGTTGTGTCGGCCGTGCTCGCATGCCTGGTGATCGTGCTAGTGTCGTCCGCCGAACTGGTCATCTACAACGCGGACCCGCTAAACGTCGAACACTACCTGCAGCCGGTGTTCGGCAGCAATCAGACCATCCAGGTGAACCAGTTATTCAGCGTCAGTCGATTGCCGGTGGATCGGAACGTGTTCGTGGCCATTGCATCCGCCCAGTGCGTCTTGGCCCTGGTCGCAATGGTATTGCTGCTGCACCTGTGCGTCTTTCACGTGTACATATCCGCACTGGGCATCACCACGTACGAGTACATCCGGAACTATAGGCGGTATCCAGAGTTCGATTCCAGGAACGGCGCGGCCGCGTTGTCGTCGTCGTCATCCATGTCCAACAACAACGTAGCGATGTCTTCGGGATCCTGCAAGAACGCTGCGGGCCGGAAGTCCGCTATGGCCAGACTTTACAGCTCGGCGTGCTGTTACGGTGCGGTGACCACGGGCAGACGAAAGCGGCCGTCGTGTGGCATCCATTCGAACCTGAATGGCACGAGCCGTAATGACTCAGACGGTGCGGCCCACGACGACATGACCGTGGAGACAGTGGAGTCGTACGGTCGCAATAGCGGCGCTAGTAGACTGCTGAACCCGAAGGACATGGACCGGACTGCGAGACCGGAGGACCGCGAGCAACAGAACACACAGCCGAAGTGCCGGTACTGTCTGGAGAAGAACAGGATCCGGGGCGATGGGGCGCGATTTTTTGTGTTGGGCAAACGTCGCAAAGGGTTCTGTTGTTGCTTCCAGAAACCCGAGCCGGTATTCGGTCGAACCGCCGTTGCCGCCGCAGCCGCTGCCCACCACGTCAAGGTCCCACCATCACCATTCGCAGTCCGTCGGAACCGCGTCATACCTACCGACGGTGGTCAACTGTCGTTGGTCGTCGACGAGTGGAAATCGTTCAACTCAAGCACGCTTCCGGCCTTGCCGCACGCGGCCGGCCACCGTCAGATGCAAAAGATCACGCTCAAAGAGCTGGGCCAAGTGTTGGCGTTTGTCGAACAACAGCCGTCGAAAGCCAAGCGGCGCAAGATTGGTGGCGGAAACGGACAGATAAAACACTCAAAGTCGTCGTCCAACCTTTCGCCGATTCACGAATCGGGACTGTCCAACCCGTCAACGCCGCAACTGAAAAACCGTTACCCGCAGACTAGGCCGTGCAGTTGGTTGTCGTCAACATCGTCACCACCGCCGCCGACATCGTCTTCCTCCCCGCACAACACTTCTAAAAGCGCGTAATTTATGTTTGTGTGTGTATATGTGTGGGGTTTTCCATATCCACCCTTTCCTCCCCTGAAACCCACGTGATGTGTGTGTGCGCACAATTTGCATTTCATTTTTATCGTCTGCTCCTCGTAGACCGACAAAATATTTTATAAACGACGGCGTTTGGTAATCAAAATTATAAACATTAATATTATATAGTTTTACTACCTTACAACCGTGTCTGAGCCGATACGACTCACGAACGAATCAACGACTATCGCCATTTCCATTCACCAATTCCCCTGGTCTAATGTCAGTCGGAAAGTTCTTCCGTAGGTATAGCGGTTTGAATGTATATATATATATAGGTACCTATTTGATTTAACGCGAATGAGTAACGATAACCTATACTGACTATTACTACTGTGATAAGATCAAATGCCGTTAATCACTTAAGAACATTTAAAAATATATATATATACTTCTCTATTTTTCATTTTCTTAAGATCACATAATAGTAATACTTCCTACATAATAATATTTCTTATAATATAGCATATCAACTTGTGCTTTCATGTATACATTTACACGAGAAACGGGGTGAAATAAAAATAAGTATGATAAAATGCATTTTTATAACATCTAAATTTTTAAATTGATATAGACTTGTTTCATAAGAAAGAATGTAGTAACTCGTAAGTACAAATTGTACTTAATTAAATTTTATACTAACCTAAATGAGCTAAATTTTAAAAATTTTAATTTGACTTAACCTCATTTTTAATTTATTTTTTTTGGACGGCATTTTAGCTTTAAAACACAATATTTATGTCATTAATATTGTATTTATACGTAAATTTGCAAAATTCCGAGAAAGAATAAACTATAAATAATTGTATCAAAATAAATTTGGATTTTATTGTTTTTTTATTTTATACACTTACATTATATTATATACAACTTAAGTAGGTGCCTATCTATTATATTATATATAATACACAAACTGTTATACTTCCCTAATCCTTATATGAGACTAATCGTGACTATCAATATGTTTTCATCGTGACATTTAATAAATTGACATTTTCAAAAATCAACAAACAACTGAAACCCATTTAAATCAATAATGATGGTTAATTTTCGTAATGACCAAATAAATAATGATTACCGAGCACGCAATATTATACTATTTGTTATCATGTGATATATAGGTACCAATTTTAAGTCGTCCTTTCTTGTTGTACTATTATATTAATATTTTAATACTTTTCCATTTTTATAAATTAATTTAAAATTTTAATATATTTAGAAGACTTATTATTTATTTAAAAATAAGTTTTTGTGAAAACCAAATGTTTAAATTGTCACAATTTAGTTTTAAATTGTACCTATTAGCAAATAATATGTTTGTGAAATTTTTATGGAAAATTGAATATATTTTTTTAAGGTCAATAATTTACACTGTACAGTGGTTATATTATATTAAAAAATCATTAGTTGGTGTTCAATATGTCCAATTTAATAGCATTGCGTGCAAAAGTCTTAATGTTATCTAATATAAATGTTAAAAAAAATAAAGATAATAAGTCCACTGTGTTTATTATATTTTATTACTTAAAATCTTAAGAGTTAAGAGAGTTATATAAAGTAAGATATGTCTGTTTTGTATTTAAAACAATACTGAATATTTTTTTTTTATTTATTTACTAATATCAAATCTTGATAATTAAGGTATTGTAATTAATAGTCTTAGTAATAATAACTAATAACAGTGAAGTATTATATCATTAACCTAATATGTTTTTCTATATACACGATAAGTTGAAGCCTTGTATAATAAGGAAGAAAGGGTTAAACAGCATAGGTGTGCGCAGAACATTTTTTCTGTGAGTGCACAAAACTAAAAACAGATTTAATAATTTTTTAATTCATGAAAAATTATACTATTCTATAATCAATAAATTTGGTTGGTTTTCTGTTTATTTGATAAAAATATGTTTGTGGACTTAGACATTTTTTTCCCATAAACTTATATAACATCTAACATACTTTTCTATTGTACTTTTATCATAAATTGGTATGTTTAACCATGATTTAAATTTGACATAAACGTATTATTTGAAGAATATATAAATAATTTTCTTGTGTTTTTTAGAATTTTTATCAGATAATTGTCTTTAAAACATACCTATTAGTTTCCTGTTTTAAAATTTTGAATGTGAAATAATTTATAATATTTACTCATCATTTTGTTTTTGATAAATATATACTACCTATATAAATATAATATTGTATTATCAAATATTGTGTTTATTTATTTTTGAATAATAAAAATGGTGTCTATATAAGTCATGGTTTATATTTATTTTGGATTATATGGATTATAGTATCTATTGAAATATCAATAAATACACCTACCTATTTTCTATTTCATTTACGAAGATTGAAGTTACCTGTTATACTGTATGTATATGCTATACTAGGTTGTTAATTTTTCAGTTAAAAATTAAAATCAAGTGTTCTATAATTTGTTTGTATATGCACACTAATAATAAGTACATTTGATTTTATGTACAATAAATATATTGAATATATTGTATACCTACATTTTCTTGAATTAAATAAAAATAAATAATGTACAAATTGTTAAATTTCTCAAATAAAAAACAAATTAATTTCATGAAATACATTTAATGACCCTTTGTAAGTAAAGCAGAAAAAGTAAAGTAAAACAAACAACAGATTATCTTTTTATATCCTTTGATATCGTAAATTTTTTTTTTCTGTTATTTAATTTTTAATAAAATAATTTTACAGTTAAATTTATTTTTTAGGTATAATTAATTAGAACTATGGAGTCAAAAGAAAATGTATGGGAAAGACTTGGAAAACCAAAGTATGTACTAGCCCCTATGGTTGAACAGAGTGAACTACCTTGGCGAATGCTATCACGTAAACATGGTGTTCAATTATGTTTCGCACCAATGTTACACAGTCAGAATTTTGTTCAAGATCGTAAATATCGCAAAGAATTTTTTTCTACTTGCCCTGAAGACCGTCCTTTAGTTGTTCAGGTATAATTATAAAAAAATTATATTATATTCATTCAATAACATTTAAAGGAAGCAGGAAGCTATACCATGCCATCATGTCCTCTATCTTATAAAAAATTCTACAACAAAAGAAATTAGTGTTTAGCAGAACCAGAACCAATTTTGTGTTGTTAACTTTGATACTAAATTGAAATAAAACATAAAAGTAAAACATTTCTAAGTTTGTATATTGGTTTTCGCCATAAAAAATTTTCAAACAAGCTATGAGTAGCTATGTAGAATATTACCACAGGAAATGGTCATAAAACTCACTTTAAAATTGACATAACATAAAACCAATGTACAAATATACATAATGTTCTCTTTTCAACTTTTTATTTTGTTGATAGGGCAAATAATAATAATAATAATAATAATAATACACTCTTATATTAAAGCTTACAAAAAATTAGTTCTGCCAAACTCTAAATATATTATACATTGTTATATTTGTAATTGTATAATAATGTATAGATACCATATGACTGCTAAGTTAACTTTTTTTCAACATTCCCTATATTTTATTTTTAATAGTTTTGTGGTAATGATCCAAAAGTAATATTAGAAGCGGGAAAATTAGTTGAAGATAGTTGCGATGTAATAGATCTAAACTTGGGTTGTCCACAAGCCATTGCTAAACGTGGATTTTATGGTTCTTTTCTCCAAGATGAATGGAAACTTATATTTGAAATTGGTAAGTATGTTTATTTATTTTTACTTAATAATAATAATATGATATTGATATGGTCAATACCCAACCTAACCATAGTCTGTCCAGTAAGAGAACATAATGCCAATTATATACACCCCTGCACGACATCCTCCTATCGGATTGCAGTATATTCTCCCGCTAGACTTAATACAAAATATGTTAATTGTAGGTATTTAAATATTTTTGAATTTCAGTTAAAACATTAAAAGACAATCTTAAAGTACCAGTATCATGTAAAATCCGTATTTTTGAAGATTTAACAAAAACTATTTCATATGCTAAAATGTTAGAAGTAGCAGGTTGTCAAATGTTATCAGTTCATGGCCGGACTAGAGATCAAAAAGGAAGATTGACAGGAATAGCTGATTGGAATCAAATAAAAGCTGTAAAGTAAGTTAAAAAAAAAATCCAAAATAATTTGTAACAATCTATTATAACTTACTCCTCCTTTTAGAGATTTGCATTTATTTAAATTGTATTGGTTTATATTTTTGATAACATATATATTATATATATATATACTAATTTTATTTGAAACAAGTTATGAGTAATGGCTTATGACTATTGTAAGAATAATTGTCATATATAGCATTTTGATTTTTATGTTTTGAGTGTATTTACATATTTTATTCAGATTATTCTGATATAATTGAATAAGATTTCATGGTGCGTTTTTCTACATATAAGTAAAAACCTTTGTACACTACTTGACAGCATAAAAATGAATACCTCTATGTTAAAAAATATTTAGTACAATATTCTGTTTTAGAAATGTAATGGGGTTTTTGACCACTGACATATTTGTTTTTAACATTATTAAAATTAAATTTGAATTTTATAGACAATTTTACAATGTTTTTAATGTATAATGTATAAATATAATCAACTTTCATAAATAATAAGAGTAATAGATTAAATAAAATGCCATACTCTAATAATGATTAATAAAGTTTAGTCTTATTACTTAAATATACTAATTATTAATATGATGTACATTATATCTATAAAACGATTTACAATTATATTATCATTATAGTATACAGTTATTTTCTAAAATAAATTAGATTAGTTAAAATCATTAGTATTTTTAACTATTATTTTAGTTCACATATTATGTTTATTTTTTAGGGAAAATGTAACAATTCCTGTCTTAGCCAATGGCAATATTCTTATTTATCAAGATATTGAAAGGTGTTTAAAGGAAACATTATGTGAAGGAGTTATGTCTGCTGAAGGACATCTTCACAATCCATATATTTTTGATAATCAATCACCTCCTGTTTGGGAACCAGCACTTGAGTACTTAGATCTTAGCGAACAATATCCTTGTCCACTTTCAAATACAAGAGGTCACTTATTTAAAATCTGCTACCATATGTATGTGTATAAATTATTATTTTTAAATTATAATGTGGTTATAATTATTTTATTTTTTGTAATTTCAGATTCAGTCTCCCTGAAAATGAATCAATTAGAGATATATTAGCAAAAGGCCAAAATCGTAATGATTTTAGAAACGCTATTATGCAATTAAAAGTAAAATATTTACCATTTCACATGGGCCAATTACCGTGGAATAATAATCAAAATGGTAAACTAATTATGACACTTAAATATTATAAACAAATTACATCCTGACAGTTTGCTAATAAAATTTTAGATTATAACTTAACTTTACCTCCTTGGTTGTGTCAACCAATGGTTCGTATATTACCAAAGAGTGATTTAGTTGAACTTGAAAATAATGAAGAAATAAATAAATCAAAAACTGATGAAAAAGAGGTAAGGAATTATATTGTTAAACAAGATATATATTTTAATTTCCTCAAAAAAATAATCCATTTAAATAGAATTTAAAAAGAAGTATTGATGACGAAGATCCATTGAAATTGTCAAAAAAAAAGTTAAAACAGTTAAATAAATTAAAAAACAAAGAAATCAGGTGTCAAAGAATACTTGAAGAATTATGTTCTGAATGTCGAAATCCAAAGGTACCTAAAGTTATTTAAGTGAACTTAATAATTATAATAACTAACCAATTAATAAATGTTTGTTTATTTATTTTTATTAACTTTATATTCACTATCAAGGGCTTAAAATGTGAGTATAAACTTTGTAAAAAGTGTTGTCGAAGTAAATGCTATTTGGAAATTGCTGATTGTCCTGGTCACCGAATATTAATTAAGACAAAGAAAAATTTACTGCATCGTAAAGAAGGTATTTATATTTAGTAAATAAAAATTGTATGATGTTACAAAAAACAATCATTATTATTACTCTATTAAAATTATACCTGATATAAACCTTTACTTAGTGCTATTTCATTTTTACCAATTTCTAAAATACTTTTAAAAAAAACATCCAACAGCATTAACTGTTTTTTTAATTTATGCACATGGAATTCCTTCATTATTTTTATAATTTTTTAGAAGTTGTATTAACTAACATGTTTATAGTATATGTTATTAACAACATTGATTATGTATTATTATTTACTCTATAGTCAATGTTAAATATCAAAATGATAAAAAACAAGAAATAATTTAAATATTATACAATATAAATTATTATGACTTGTTGGTGTATTATAAATAATTTGAAGTATCAATATCTAATACTTTTAATTGTATTTATTATTTCAGAAACAGATCTCAACTGTAAACAAATATACACTGATGTTTCATGAAATTCAAGATTAAGAATAAAATAAAATGATTAAGTGTTAACATTTTTTCACAAATTTTTTATTAATTCTAACATGACAGTAAAGAATCATATATATTAATTGTTATTTTAATTTAATTAATAAAAAAATTTAACTCTGCTATCATATTTTAGTTTATTATCTGAAAAATCCAGTTTTGTTTAAATTTTGTTTAAAGGATTAGAATATTAAATACAGTACATATTGATAAAGAAGTGATTTAAAAGTATTATATTTAATAGTGCAAATCAGCTCAATCCTCTTAAATAGAATTTGTGATAAAAGCAACACATCAAATATAAGCTCAACAGTTCACTTAATACTCCTAAAAAACCTACATAAGAACACAAATAAAGTTCTTACTATTAAGTTTTGTAATGGTTCGATCCAATAATGATAAAATTCGTCAAAATTATGAAATTATTTTAAAGTTAAAAATTTATGGTGTATTCAATTTTTATAACTAAGGTTTTGAAAATTTAATATAGGCAAGTACTTCATAAGTGCTGCAACTAAAAAGTCCTGTAAAGTAAACACAATTATTTTTTTTTATTTACAAAAGAAGTGCAAGAATTAAGACATTTTTAGTAATTGTTTGGAGCATTTTATGATGGTTTATATTATATTTATGATGTATAAATAATACTTTGATAAAAATGGTCAATTTTCGAATTCATTAAAAAATATTTAAAAATAAATGTATAATAGTATATTAATAGACTTGTTATAGAATATTATGATTTCAAATATCAAATATCATATATGATATTTTTTCCCCTTAATGCCTACGTTTTGGACAAATTTTGATTGGTAACATATTTACCTAGAACTCACGCCCATATTTTAAATGACTGTTTTGTATTGTAAGTGTCAATATCCGTAAGTCGTAATAGATCAATTTATAATATGACGTATCCACATTTTTACTCATTCAAAATTCATCAATAATAATATTCCAATTTTAACATCACAAGACACAAAACTCAAAAGGTATGTCAAAATTTCAACAATACATACAGGTTTTAAACGAAATCGTAAATCCTCCTTTCACCGTTTCTCATTTGTTCAATTTTACATTTTATTTTTATATTATTATAATATAGTTTGAGGACGGAATTGGTAGTTTGGTGAATTATATTCATTGAATATGTTATGCTTAATGCTTACGCTACAGTGTTACTACTACAGCAGCTGTATTGCATTATTATCACGTCAACGTGAGTTTCTGACATATAAGTACCCGTTTTTCCAAGTTAACGCGTAAGGACAATAATTTTATTTAAAACAACATAACGGCGTGCGTTATTATTATATCAAAACGTTATGAATTAAGACATTAGGCCCGTTCTTACAATGTCCGGTCAAGTGTCGGTTAAGTGTTAACGCTAACCGACTGATAATAGATTTTATTACCGGCACAATTCCACCGGTTAAGTGTCCGTTAACGCCACGATTAAAGATAGTACTATCTTTAATCGTGGTTAACGCTAACCGGACATTGTAAGAACGGGCCTAAGTATACGTTTTCAGTTTTGATATAATAATAACAGCCATTTTAAATTATTAATAACCAAAAATGTTCGATTATAAATTAATATATAAGTGGTTAAAATATTTAAATTGTACATCGCAAGTTTTTGTGTTTATGAAATATAATTATTTTGTAATTAATATAATTTATAGAAAAAAAAAGTAATTGCCTACGTTACATAAAATATAATATCTACCCTCCCTCCGATTACTATTTTTTAAATTCAATACTTTTCTAAATTTAAAACCATACTTATTATATACCTATCTAATATAATAATAGGTAAACAATATAATAAATATAACTATTTATGAAGCAATATTTTATTGTAAATATTTTAGATTAGACAAACCTGACAGTCAGCTATTGGATCTGAACTCTTAAAATTAAAATACTCTAGGGTTTTTAATCTATACACTAATACACTTTAAAAGTACAACAATTGAAATAAATAAATATTACTCACAAAATTATGTATAAGCACACATGTTATACGGTCTTACGGATCGCAGATTAGTCTGCTGATTTGTCTAATCCTATAATTAAAAAAATCACGAGATACTAAAACCTAAAAATATTATAACAGTCATATTTTAACAAATATGTAAGTAATAGTACCATTTGTATCAATAATACAATATAATTTAGTTTAATAAAAATAAGATTTGCGCTGTCTTACAAACTTTAACACTATACATAGTAGTATAATAGACAGTATAGTACATACTACTTATAAAATGTCGAAAAAACGGGTACCTAATTTGTATAATATTTGTGTCATGTACTCATGTGTGTGTTGCCGGCCAACGATTATTAAGTGGTGGGCGGCAAGGGCCAACAAGGGTATAGCGAAGTGTGCCTACGAAAGTACCTAGTACTTTTATTCTTTTTCATTATATACATTTTTAAATGTGTATGATTTTGTTTATTTATACATACTAGTACACTACGTGTGAATTTAATAATGAAATTGCCAAATAACTGTTCCATCAGGCATCAGTGATCCATTAATTATTGTTATTATTAATGCATATACCTATATTAAATGTAATAGGTATATTAATTTTCCAATTTTTTTTTTATACGTTTGATGTTTTTGAATAAAACATTACAAAATTTGCCGCCCCCACATTATTCCGCCCTAGGCAGCTGCCTAATAGTGCCTAATGCAGGGGTCGGGAACCTTTTCGTAGGAAAGAGCCATTTTTTCAAAAAATGACAAAACTATGGTATCCGGGGAGCCGCACAGGTTTGAACAACCATTTTTTTAATTGTGGTGTATAAATTATTAGTTTATTAGAATAAAGATATATATAATAATGATATCCAAAGAGCCGCAAGTTGCATGTTAAAGAGCCGCAGGTTCCCGACCCCTGGCCTAATGGGAAATCCGCCTCTAAATCTATAGATACAAGAAGAAAATGTCTGCTGCAGATTACGAATCAGCCAACATCAATGAAATCGAATACACTATAATACTGTCTCATTGTTATTATTATAATAAAGTCATCGATGATAATAATATTATCATTATCAATAAGATGATTTCGTGAATTGAAGAAATAGGTTTTGCAGACGTTGTTACCGAAACGATGAGTAGCATCAGCAGACCCAACCACTTTCAATTCTATCTGAATGCGTTATAAAGGTTATTATAGGAGGTTTACTTCGACGCGGGGACCGTGGATATGAAAAACAACAGAAACGGAATATGGTGGCACGTCACTTCCGCACGTTTTTTTGGCGATGATCCTTGTACTAACAGGGACGGCGGCCAACAGCTGCAGTCTCAATCGAATGGTGAGCTGATAATCGCTAATACAAAAAAACGGCTCTGGATGACGGTGCAATGAATAAAAGACTGTAAAGGCGCATTGCATGTGCCATGTACACAAAGGTAAGGCCTAGACGAGCCGATATACAGGCGGTTTGCGAGAGGCAAAAAACCTACTGTGCGACGGCACAAAAACGACTTTTCGTCCACCATGTCCATGCGTGTTCGACAACAGGTGTCTCGACGGTTTTTGTGATAGACTTGTCATCGCATTTACATGTGTACTGTGTAGGTAATGCTACACGAGCTACAACCGGAGACGTGCGCACACAACAGTCAATAATCAGTAACTATATCAGTATATACAAATTGCGGCTGCAGACATATAGCATCCGACGTGCAAATGGTATTTTGCGATAACGCAAACAGTGTGCAAAGATACAATGTCGCTGTCGCGGATACAGTGGTTGGCGAACCGAAGGTGTCCGTACATTTGTGGTTCTTAGCTAAAGCCGTCGGATGGGGCGACAGCGACGCAGGATCGGGGGTACGAGAAGGAGAATGCACGGAGTCTGGCGATAAGTCACCAACGCACGTTCTCCGGCACCCCGTAGTGTGACTAGTTCGCGGGTGTCGCACGGTCAGCGTTAGACCCCCTCTGCAAGGCGGCCAGTCGAATGGCGCCCGCCTTTAAAATCGCGCGGCGTGACGGCGACGGCGACACGCTGGCTAGCGGTACCGCGGGAAGTGGACAACGATATTAGACGGCACCAATATATATATAGTAGTTATGGCAACCGTTACTAATTTACGATAGCTCGAAAATAAATCGTTACGTAACAATGCGACCGACTGCTTGACGGACACGAAACGTCATAGCTAACGGTGTACATAGTTGGAGCGAGATTGTAGTGCATTACACGCAAATAGGTAACGACAAACAGTAGAAAAGTTGGCGGGCGGCGACGGAACAGCCGGCGAAGAAGACGGACAATAATGATAAAAACGCATTAAAAACGTACTAAAGCGTTGAGTAGGTTGTCATGAAGTGGTGACACACTCGGACGCACGTCAAAATAAGAACGGCCCGGTGTATACCGGTGTACGTTTATGCGTCGCATCACGGGCGGAGGCTGACAAAACGTATAGCTGGTAATCGTGGACGCATAAAAACAATACGGCGACCGATACAACAGCAGATCCAAATCGCTAATGGTATTTTGTGATCGTAAAAAAATACAATGTCGGTGTCGGAAACGCCTCGACAAGATATTGTAAAAGTAAAACAAATAATTATAAAAAAAAAAACAAATATCGTGTTAGGTATATGGGAATACGGGAAGCACATCCAATGGTCAACACTACAATGTCTTTGAATGTAGTGATGATAATGTCTATAGTTGCGATTGCTCGACGAGACCCATACATATGTTGTATACATTATCCTGACTGTGGCTGTGGTGACATCACATGACATCGTATCACGGACTAAACGGAGCACATTACAGTTGTAGAACTACGATTATCCGGACTAATTAATGTCAACGATGGTCCGGATAAGCGTATATTCGGATGATTGATATATGACATATCAAAAATTATATAATTATATAATTGTATGAATATATTGTATGTATGTATTTATTATTAATATAATAATATGTATGTACCCTATAATTTGAAATTTGTAACAATAAACAAATAATTTTATTATAATATTTAACTGAAAAAGAATATTAGCTATATAAAATATTATAAATACAATAACATATTTTAAAAGAAATTTTTAAGCCGTTAAATCTTTTTTCTCGTCCGGTTAATTGGACGTTCGGTTGATAGGCGTTCGGATAATCGGAGTTCTACTGTAATTTGCGTCGACATGCATTCATTGCAGTGTTTGATTTGGAAAAAACTAGAAGTGGAGAACTCAGTGGATGTTGGATGAACGAGCGTTCCACACAAAATTCAATATCAGTGATATTATCATATATTATCATATATCATTGTGCGGAGCAAAGCCCCCCACATCACCTTCAGCTACCCATAATCCCCAAAAATCATTAAATGCATTATATAAAAATATTTTAAAATAAAAAAACACTTATTTATTTATTTTTATTATTCTTATTCCTAATCTTATTATTATTATTATTAATATTACTATTTTTATTATTATTATAATTATTTTACTCTTATGATTGTTTATCGGCGATTGCATTATTGGGGTTTCTACGGTTTCTTGTTATCTGTCACAGAATTACACAATACCGGTCCTATGCAATCGCTAATGAACCAGGTATAAAAGGCCCGGCGAAACTACCAGCATCGACATTCACTGTCTGTCCACCGTCGTAGCAAGACCCACCTCGGGCAGACTTGCGCGATAAAGGAAGGCATCTGGTATCTATATTTTTTTATCTTTAAAATATTATAAACAGTCATTCGTAGGAATACGTTATTCGTATGTGTTCAAGTATATTTCCCTAACAGAAAGTATATTCGTAAAAAACCCCGTTTTCCTGTGCGTTATCTTCATTGTCGACACGCGCAGAGCTACGGCTGGTTACGTTCCGCAGAAATGACGATTCGCGCGTACATCGGATCTAACGAGCATATGGCATATAGTTCCAGTGACTCATCAGAGTTCTGCGTTACGGGTGTATTGCTCTCGTTTGAGCTGCCCGTCTTGTGTGCCGCTGTAATGATCTGACAACGCGTGCGATTCGATTCTGATCCGATTATTCGGTGGCTGCGACGCCGTTGAATGACATACGAATCTGTTCGAAACATTGTACACATTACGAAAACGTTAATTTTTTTTTAGTAGTGTTTGTAAAATTGTAACGTATATAATAATAATTGTCTATTATACAAGATCTTTTTTAGTAATACATATATCCACGTTCATTTAGTCAAGTTTATTATTTATAAACACCTTATAGTTATGAATACTTTTTTTTTCATAGATTTCCTATAAAAAATTAGCAATTAACTCAACTGTAGCCAGTTGATGTTAAAAGCGAATTAGTGTAAAATTTGTTGAAATAGTACTCATAGATTTGACATCTTCTTCTTTTATATATTATTATAATAAAAGTGAAAAATAACCACGTTCACAATATTTTACAGGGCACAGACAGTTAATACCCTTTAAAATAAAATATTTTTTTATTTCTCACAGACCTATAGGGATGGGGGTAGAGAGAGGATTGTAACCTAAAAATGAGTCCAAATGGGGGCGGATAAGAACCCTTTAACGTTTAACCCGCCTTTCCCGTGAAGGAAATCCACTGCAGGAGGAATTCAGATCCACTCGAGAACGACTGCGTATATCACCTACTGCACCTTACATGGTGCGACCGTTAAAATACGAGGTTGACGCACAAACGACTGGTATATTATACATTTATATGTGATGACTGATGGCAATGCAGTTTACATAACAAGACGAATGAGGAATCGTCGGATGATTTTACATTTTAAGCACCAAAACGATAAATTATGATTTCGAACTTTTGAGTGTATTGTTCACTCAATCAACACTAACTAATTTTTAATTGTGTATATAATTTATTTTGTCAATACTTATAAAACGTTTAAACGATTATAATTTTCAAACATAAAAGAATCTTATTATAATTATAACCTAAGACCTAACATTATTTTTCAAAAGACTCAATTAAAAATATCCATTCATCTATATATTATTATGTTTTGGCCTTCTCGGCTAACGGTATACTTATTACTTACACCGATTGTCAAGTTAGATCAGCTGTAGTTAGCGTGTTAAAATACTACAATTAGACATTATACTATTATATTACTTACTATTAATGTGTTACTCTATACGCATAAATGTAGTCAAATTGTCTGTACAATGCGCCGGACAAGCGGAGTAATGCGATACACATAATGTATGATCATTTTTACCTTTAAATACAGACGTTATTAACTATATATAGTTACTATACAATATCAATTATTTTATTAATCATTCATTACCATGGCCAGCTGTTAATGGTTT
This sequence comes from Schizaphis graminum, assembly GCA_020882235.1. Classification (NCBI taxonomy): domain Eukaryota; kingdom Metazoa; phylum Arthropoda; class Insecta; order Hemiptera; family Aphididae; genus Schizaphis; species Schizaphis graminum. The sequence goes on along the minus strand of CM037032.1, from coordinate 84,304,784 downwards.
TAAAAAAAATTTATTTTATTTTGGTTCATTATAATTTATAGTCATTATAAATATGGAAAACAGTTTTTAATAATACTATATTTAACACGTTGGTAAGAAACAGCATAACAATTTTAACAATGTGTTAAGTCTTCTTGTTTCATTATCATATGAAGATATTATAAAATTATTTGCAAATAAAAAAACAAGACTTCAGATTTTAATGTTAAAATATTTAAGTTAAGTTTAGATGTACCTAGTATAGATTAGTTTAAGTGAACCATCTGTCATCTGTTTTATATGTCTTATAATTTGTATTATAAAAATAAAGTTTTTTTATTATAAAAAATATTGTAAATTGTAGTGTTTTACTTGTATTTTTACTTATTAATGTACCTAACAATATTTATAGTTTTGTTATTTTATTATTAATGTTAATAAAAAAATTATCATTGTAGGTTTTTATTAAAATCCAGTGGAAATCCATTGACGGTTTTCAAAGTAGGCTAAATAAAATAATAAAAATAAAAACATATAGGTAGTCTAAAAATTCAAACTGATGTCCACTGCTATTGTTTATATATTTAATACTTATCTCGCTATAACCAGTGTAATCTATTATAATATAGCCTATAGGTAAGTAAGCGTAGGTGGGTCTGTAGTCTATACGTGCGTAACACGTTTCCACCAAATGAAATCTACCGAACTTAACAACGTTTTCACCAAAACAATTTTTATACTACACTTATATTAAAATCTTTGATACAGTAATAAGTTTATTTAAAATACTAATACTGGGTTAAAAAATTGATATATTATGGTATACAGTAGAATCCGCTTATTTGGGACACCACATAAAGGGAACAACCTGACAGATTGACATTTGACACAGTCCCGAACGAATGTATCGGTTTATTAGTTATTTGGTTAATCGGGATTCGGGACAGTCTGATAATGGGGACAAATAGGTCACCGCCCATTATGTGTCTCAATTAAGCGGATTCTACTGTATATACTAGCTATTATGTACCTACTGAGTACATGTATGTACTCACGTATGAGTACTCATATATAATATATAATTGGATATGATATATATTTTTATTAGCTAGTAGAATATATTTCGTGAGTTTTTCGGATTAATGTAAAATGTATAAATACACATATTATCAATGTACCTATATTGTATACGTTTATGGTATTCGTTTGTATGTTAAACCATTGTCGTATTTATTAACTTTTATGTTGATTAACAGTTGCACAATTTAAATTTCGCATCACAACTGTGTGTTAAAATAAAACGTGTTATAGCTTTTAATATAAGCGTACCTAGTATACAATTGTTTTAGTGAAAACGTAGTATATAATCTTATTTGGTGGAAACGAATATTGATGAAAAAGGGAAAGATACACTTTTGGTGGAAACGGTTATCGCCCGTCTATAAAATAATTATTAAAATAATAGATTTATGCAACGTCATAAATATATACTATAAATGCCTAGGAAGTATTTTCTACCTATATGGCTATATATACTACCTATTACTACCTATACCTTAATATATTACGCTTATATACCATATTAAAGAATATAATGTACATAATGTACATAACGTAACGTTTATAAGGATATACACGTCTTTATGCGATCACTTAACTTCAGTGATCGGACGAGAACTGGTGTATTCAACGTGGTATGGTCGTTGGTGATGTTGTTATAAAAAATACTAATTTTTAAATACCGTAATCAAATGTTTACATTATTTAGTGGTAGTAAAACGAAAATTGAATTCTGTTAATTTTAAATATTTTTAAAAAATACTGAAAAGCAAACACGACACTAAACATAGATGTATAAATTGAGTTTTGATTTTACAGTAAAACATACTTACCTACTTAGTTACTTATTAGTTATTAGTTATTATATATACTGGGCAAACTTTTAAAAATTGCAGCGTGTTTGGGAAATTTAGCATAATGCGTTTGGGCGAGTGATTTTAAAACATTGTAATGTGTTTAGGCGACCTTTTTTTCTTTTGACGGTAGTTTTAACACTGATCAGCTGAATTATGATCAGTAGTTGATTCATGGTTATATATATTATCATTTGAAAAAAATAGTATTTTATCGATGGTAGAATTCTCTAAAACATTTAGTACATTTACTGTTAGTACACCGAGAACGAAAAAGTCCGTTTTTTAAAGTGGTTAAATTTCCGAAAAACATTATTTTTAATTGAAATGCATCATTTTTGTAAAATTTAAATTAAAATAATTAAATGATATTATATAATATTATTGTACATTTCAACATTTGTACATGAAAAATAAATTCTGAGCGGAGGATTGTTGCGAAAAAATCACTTTTATCTACCTATATTATATTATGTTTGATTAAAATCAATAATTTAACCTTATTTTCATATTGCTCGAGCTCAATTATTAATACAAAAATACCTCTTACGATTTATTTAATGTGGAAATTAAACTATATATTTTATTGATTTAGTTACGTATAATAACAAGTATGATTTTTCAAATATTTTCAGTAAATATCTCAATTAATATCTATGATTTTTTTTAATATGATTTAAAAACTATATTAAACTTATGTATACAAATATATTCTTGACTCATTACTCATACGCGTAATCTGTAGACACCATTTATGTGAATATGTGATACACTACAGTACTACGCCCCGGCATAGATATTTTACCTATAAAACCTATATTCCTACGGCCTATAACAATTGCAAAAAATTATTCCCAAGTTCAGTACTTGTTATAAAATTTGTTCGAATTAGAATTATATAACTGAAGGCTATTTTAGAAAATATGAATCAATACAAGAACGTAAACAGGTGGGTTTGAGGATTCAAATTTTCAATAAACCTTCTGTGATTTTGTTAATTAAGTAACATCATTTAAGTGTTATATTCTCGACAATATAAAAATAAAGAAACAATAATTTTTTGTGTATACAAGGACATTTTATTAACGTTTTCGACACATTAAAAAAAAACGTGGCTAACTAACTCACGCAGAAAAATACATTTTAAATTTCAAAATAATAAAATTAATGAAAAACAATATGGTGGCTCAAAGTAGCGCAAAATTTAATACAAAAAAAGAACAAAATGTTTCAAGAAAAAATTTGCCAGTGGCTTTTAGAAAAAAAAACAATATGTTGTAAGCCGAAAAAAAGTAAGTTGTAAAAAAAAGTTGCTATAGTGGCTTATTACAAAAAACAAAATATAAGTATATAAATCAGAAAAAAGTTACTAAAGTATAGCTTTAAGGAAAAATAACAAAAAAACAATAAAAAAAAAAACCATCGAACAGGATGACACAATAATAAACGAAGAATGGAGGGGAGGGGATACGAGATGGCGTAATTGGTACAAAATATCGAGAGTTGAAGACCACCGGTCGTTGTCGCGACCGGTCCTATACGAGCAAACAGCGATAGTATTTCGGGTTTATTTGCTCAGCAAGCAACGGTTGACAGTGATGATAAAGCTATAGCTATACGACTAGATCGATCTCAAACAACGTGTCCCAGCTACTGAAATCAATCCTGGAACAGATTAAAGCAATTTAAAGAGTCATGAACGAAGCGGACGAGGCCGTTAAAAACATGACTCGCGATTTCGCGAAGCATCATTTATCGTCGGAGTGCGAACCGCAAAAACCGTCCGAAGTCGCATTGTAGGACGTCGATACCTCCTGTACATCAGGGACGCCCGTAAACGACGAAGACGGGCCGCCGGACGATGCCCAACTCACGGTGGACCACAACATCTTGGAACCGGCTAAGGATCTCGAGTTATAGGTTATATAAGAATAGTTTCAGCCAGCTCGTTGACTGGCTTTATCCGGATGCGACACCCCTGATATACAATGCACTCCCGGCCACCCTCGTCATTTTTCCACGGCGTGGCGAAGGGTCAAGCACATAGGCGTGTCTACGGGTCTTACCTGTCATGCACAGGCATGTTACAAATTTCGGTACATAATATAAACTTTTTTTTTAGATTCTGATTTCATAATTTATATTAAATTATTTGATTTTCATCATGTGGACTTTTAATATCTATTACATTAATATATATTAAGACCCTTGTAATTATAAAAATATTTGTAAAAAGTATTACAAATTATAATACTAATTACAATTTCATATTGCCTAGTTATTTATTTATCTATAATAAAACTATAAAAGGAATATTGTTTTTTATTCCTAATAAGAAACTAAAACTGATTCAATCATTACCTATTGGCTATTATATAATAATGATAAAACTTATTAAGAAATTTGGGGATCATATTCTTAAACCAAAATCTAATTTTTTTTAGGGGGAGATGGGGGGTGCAGGAACCTACTCCCTCTGAATATGCCACTGTTGTGCACGACCTGCGAATAAGGTCTGGACTCTGGACACGCCTATGGTCAAGCGCGTTGTCCTGGAACGTCGAATTTCCACGGGACCGGCGCAGCTGACGTCCATATTCCTAACTGCTCCATATAAACAGGGCCGGATTTACTTAAAAGGCGCCCCTAGACTAAAAAAAACAAACGGCCCTACTCCTTGGAACATCATTTATTCAATAAGAGCTGAGAGTCCCCCTCCTTATTAATTTACTCAATTTTATGGTTATACAAAAATGTATAATGGATTAAATTAAAATTTTTCAGTCAACAATACAATATGAACAATAATTGATATTTTCGACCTAACCAGTCGAGTTTTTGTACTGTAAACGACACTATATACTTCGTTATTTTTTACTTGTTTTAAAAATGGAATCCAAATTTTACGAACATTTGACAGCAAAGTTATCGAAACGAAAAAGACTAACAGACAATTCAATTTGCAGATAGTAATTTTATTATCTATTATATCATAGTATCTACAAAAAAAAAATTCACCATCCACGGCTTAGCGCCCCCCCCCCAGGGCCGGCGCAATGGGGGGGGGGCGAGCAGGGCACTTGCCCGGGGCCTCGCGCTTTTATGAGGGCCTCGCGGATCAAAACTTGTATATAATAATATATACAACCATAGCGGTATATGATTTCGCCCAGGGCCTCGCAAAAGCTAGCGCCGGCCCTGCCCCCCCCCCCAGTCGTGGCGCCCCTAGGCTATAACTTAGGTAGCCTAGTCCTAAATCCGGCCCTGCATATAAACTCACCCCGCGAAATAAGTCTCCGCTGCCGTCATTACGAGTCGTCATTATCACCGTCGACGACGGTACGGTTGGGTCGGAATCGTTACCCGCATCGGTATCACATTTAGCCACCACGTCGCCGTCAGATTTCGTCGTTCATGCGTGCGTGACCTGAGCACTCGGGCGCCGTACCGCAGGCTACAACACAACGCGCTTATGACCCATCAATTTGGGGCCTTGGGGGACCATTTTGTCTGGAAATATGTTGTGCACACGACGTCTTGAAATTTAGATTACAAATAAATTTATTTAGAATATCGTCGGTTATCGCCATGGCAGACAATTTCGAAAATCAACAAGACGATGAGTAAAACGTTGTTTATCACAAGCCAGCGAGTACTTACGTCCATTTAACCGCGGACAACATTAGAATTTCGCGGGCCCGTTTATTTTTCCATACACTATTATTTATCGATAAAGTATATATTATATAGTAATGTCATAATAATTTGGTTGTTATTACTTTTCAGTTTTCATACAAATCTCGAAATAGTTGATGAAGTATAATTATAATTAATATAAATAATGGTAGGTACCAATTCATTTTTATTTTATACAATATGCTAATGCAAGTTATTAATTTATATTTTTACATTACTAAGAAATGTATATAAATATTAAACTGCTTAGACATTTTATACAGTCAATTAGCGATAACTTGTAAGTTGTAGTTGAAGGGAGAACAATTTGTTTCGAGATATCGAACTCAAATTTATATTAATTTATACACAAATTATGTTTTTAGGGAAATAAAAAAAATTCAAATTGTCAAGTTTTTTCAGTTATCAATAGGTTCGAGTTATCGCGACTCGTCTGTTTTACATTTTTAAGCATTTTAACCGAGCGAACATTTTTATCGATATTTATATAATATAATGACAACAAAATTGAGAGTTTCAAACATGAATTAATAACTCAAAAAAAAAAACGAAATATTTTGAAAATTATATTATACCCACGGTTAGATAATTAACCATACTTCGGTCGCATCGCTGGAATATTCAAATTATCGCTAGAGGTAATTTAAAAACGCAATATTCTATGTACATAAATATTTCATTTATTTATCAGGTTTATACAGAGTGATTCTTTTAAGTGGGTACACTAATTATCTCGAAAAGTATTCATGTTTTTGAAAATATTTTTTTACATAGTTCAAAATTGTTAAAAAAGTAACGTTTTTATTAAAAAATTATATTTTTAAATATTTTTTATCATTATAATTTTTTAAGTTTTTTACTTTTTTGAATGACAACATAGAATTTTAATTTCATATTCCAAAGCAAAATAATTTTTTGAGTATTTTGATACATAAAAATTGAATTTAGGGCTAGTAGTTTATGAGTTATACGTATTTAAAGTTTAGACAAGCAGAGTGGAGTGGTACGGGGTTAACCCGCAAAATGTTTGTCCACTACTCCGCTTGTGTAAACTTTAAATAAGTATAACTCATAAACTACTCACCCTAAATTCGAATTTTTTGTTTCAAAATACTCAGAAAATTATTCTGATTTGGAATATGAAATTAAAAATCTATGTTGTCATTCAAAAAAGTAAAAAACTTAAAAAATTATATGGATAAAAAATATAATTTTTTAATAAAAACGTTGTTTTTTTAAGAATTTGAAACTATGTAAAAAAATATTTTCAAAAACATGAATACTTTTCGAGATAATTAGTGTACCCACTTAAAAGAATCACCTTGTATACTTGAACGTTTTTAATGAAATTTTCATTTAAATGAAAAATTTTGAGATCAGATTTAATACAATAATGCGCTTGTTGTATGGGCCAACAAACTAGGATTAGATTTTAATATAGCTAAATGTCACCATATGACTTTTACCCATCTTAAAAACCCAATTAATTTTAAATATGAAATCAATGGGACTACTCTGCAGTCACTTGACTCATCTGTCACTGATCTTGGTTTTGTTCTCTGTCCTACGCTTAGCTCCAATTTACATATTTTGCATATCTGCTGTAAATCATTTAAAATCTTAGGTTTTATTAAGCGTGTTACAACTGAGTTTAAGTTAGCTTCCCCCCTTATGGCACTGTACTGTTCGCTTGTTAGGCCTATCCTTGAATACGGCTCTATCATTTGGGATCCTAGTACTGCTCAAAACGCTTCAATGCTTGAACGAGTCCAAAATAAATTTTTAAAATATGCCAGTCATGTACTTAAGATTGAATGTCCTCCTCATAATTATTTACCAGTACTCGATTATCTCAAACTAGATTCGCTAGCGACTCGTAGGCGTGCTGCTAACCTCACATTTTTATCCAAATTATTAAATGGGCAAATTGACTCACCGCACCTTCTCTCTCTAATTCCTTTAAATGTCCCTCCGCGCTACACTCGTCAACACACCTCTTTTAATTTACCTTCCGCCTCCACAAATTATGGTTTAAATGAACCACTTCGACGTTGTATGTCTATTGCCAATTCAGACCCTTTCTTTTCTATTTCATAACCTGTAACCAAGTATTTATGTATCTGTATATTTTCACTATTATCACATTATTGTAATTATTGTAATTTGTTATATTATACTATATGAAATTGGGCTCACGCCCGTATTGTAAGCAAAATAAAATAAAAATAAAATAAAATATTGGTTATTTACTATTAAATCTTATTATGATCTATGAAGTCGTGTCAAGTAAAGCAGATGTATATTGTATAGTTAAATATAACGCCTAAATTATTGAGTTTTTACACACCAATAACTAGTGTAATAGAAGTAGAACGTATTTTGTCTTTATACAAATATATTTTAAGTAATAAAAGATTTAATTTTAATGAACATAATTTGGAAATATACCTATTTAATTATTAATTTTGATTCAAAAAAGTAATACATTCATAAATTTTTTTTTTAAATTAATTTAATTCTTATAATAAAGAATTTAAAGTTTTTTAATATGACTTTTTTAATATTACAGTGTAATTTATTACACTTATACTTATAAGTAGAACTAGTCTACTAGAGTAGTCGAGTATGTTATAAGTACTACAAAACATATTCCGCGTTGAAATAAAGAATTAAAAATGAATGTTGTTAAAAATTGTACCTAATTAGTAATAATTATTAATAAGTTATAAGTAAAAATTGTTATTCTATGAATGCCGATTGGAATGCTTTGTATAGTTTGTTTTAGAATAAGTTAGTTGGCAAACCGCCGTTAGATCCTAGATGGCGGCACACGGTTGCATAGCACCACTAGCACGTCCGTTTTAACCATAGAGTATATAGAGATGCCCTATCATAATAATTATTATGAATGTTGTGAAGCAAAACATATCGGATTTAGTTTCCAATAACTAACAGCGCAACTGATAGATAGCGCTAATTTCCATGTTTTCGTAAATTCATATTATTACGTCTGAATACAGTATAAACTATATAGACATATTATAGTCATGATATAGGTAATTAATTGATAATTATATAAATTTAATAATATTAATTTTAATAATATGTTGTAACAGAAAGGTGTCACTAATTAAAATACAATAAATATTGTACTATACTTCACATACAATACAATATTTTTTACAGTTTGGCTACACTGTTTTGTTTCCATTTCCGCTTCATATTATTTCTATTACGGCGCCTCTATATACTCTATGGTTTTAACATTAATACTATATAGGTATATATAGATAACACGACGCGTAGTGCTATAGAGTATAGACTGTAGTTCATTCATTACTTCTTGTGCGTACATCGTCTGTCTGACAACAATAATAATGGTATCGCACGTTATCTGCATCCTACAATAGCAGTAAGTTGTAGGTTTGTAGCAGCACTGCAGCAGCAGATATAGCCTGTGAAACTTTAGAAATAAGTATTTCAAACTTTTAAATATAGGCCATGGTATTGTGTTTTTCGTCCCACTTCCGCCGCTTTCCATTTTCAATGAGTGATTTTTTTTGTATTTCGTTATCAAATATCAGTTGTCAAGAGTCGTGCCGTCGCTATCGTCTGTTTTTACATTTTATTTTATTTACCTAATTTTTATATTATTACATGTTAACGTTTTCGTTTATAAATCGTAGTGTTAAATCGAAAACGATCCCGATCTGTCATGTAATACAATCTACAAATCGAAGAAGAATCGTTCTATAAACGACATCCGGACCAATTATTTATTTATTACTATTATTACTATTTTCTTAATTGTTTTTCGATTGACCAGAATGATTATTATTGGATACCTGTTGTTGTGAAATAACAATGTTTTAATCTTCTGCTGTTTGTGACCGGAGAAGTAATAATAATTATTGATATAATGATAAAACAAAAAAATAATGACACTAAACAAACACATATGTTCAATGTTTGACATTGTATAATTAAATATAATAAGTAAAATATTTTAATCTATCCCTTCCCTTCTATAATCGTTACATACTGATTAACACTGTATATCTATGGGATTTGGGATTATTTCTCGTCGAATGAAAATCTTAAATCTAAGACTACCGCCAATTGAGATAATCTCCTTTCATAGACAGCACAATTCGCTGACCATTGAAATTAATTAATTATGTATATGATTGCATTTTTTGAATAGAAAACCAGAGCAATTATGGAAGATCAAACGTTATTGCAAGATCTGATGGAAATAGCCACACATATGCGGCAAGAACGACTCTTCACTCAATATGAATTGAATAATTTGCAGACATTGAATGAACAGGTAAATATTTATCAAATATTCATTCTTACTCAGTTATAATTTTTATTGTTTAAAGACATTAGTAAAATTTTGCTTAATTGTGTAACTGACCTATTTTAAACTACTATTTTTGATTTTTAATTGGAAAAACATTTTTTTTTCAATAGGTGATCAGTGTATCAAATAGATTGGCCCAAGAAGCATGGATAACAACTCAACAACGGATTAATCTCAACAAATTAGTTTTGTCAAATCCTGATTGTACCCCTGCTGATTGTTGTGAAATTGCTCAACACTTGGATGATGCACATTTTGTTGAAGTTCATGAATCAATTGGCTACGATGTAAGTTTGTATTCATAAAAGTCAACATCATATTAATTAATAAGTTTTGTCTTTAGAATGCACAAGGATTTGGTGTTCTTGTACAAAAATTGCGTGTAAATCCAAAACTACTAGCAAGCTGTTTAGCTGCTGGTGACCGATTATTTACTAACAAAATGCCAGAAGTTGTCAATTGCACTTTATCTGGAGTATTTGGATCTTGCTTAATGGCCGAGGATAATGTTTTAATACTTAAATTACTCAGACATTTGGCTGTGTTACAATTAATACCTGCGGATAACCCTCGCAGGTTTGCTCTTTTGATTGAATAGAATATATATATTATTTTATAATGTGTGTATTCTGTGTTATAATAATAAATGCTTAAATATTTTAGGATATTAAGTCACGGTTCATGTGCTTTTTCAAGATTGTATTCAGCATTCCATGGCAGTTTATTTTCTGCAAAATTATTTTTAACTGCTGCATTTCATGATCCCATTATGGAATTGTTAAAAGACGAGGAAAAGTATCTTGATATTGATCCAGATAAAGCTCAATTGAGGTAAATAAATCATCAACTTAATTATTATTTATTGTTTACAAACCAAATATATTGACATTTAATTATTGGATTTAAATTTCAAAACATTATTATTCTATTCAAATTTAGTAGACAATTCAGCAGTCGACTTGTACATAGAATTGTAGTTTAACTTCATGGCAATCGTAAAGATGTTTGATTGGGAGGAGCTTAGAGTCTACATGAAGTGAAATGGCATCCCAGGCCAAACTTTTAACTAGCTCTTTTTTTTTTTACAATTTCCCATAATTCCCTGACAAAATATTTGTTCATGGACAAAAATACAAAAAAAAAACTATGTGTTTATTTAACGTGTATACTATTTATTCTAATTTCATTTTCAAAACACCCTGATTAAATATAGTTTAAAAAAATTATTTTTTAGTTTTTAATCAATTGAGATACGGTATATCAAACTAAAAAAATTTCATTATGTATTTTACTTCCTGAATATATCTTAAAATTTGTTTTAGGCTTTGTTTCACTTGCTTAATGCTCTGCCATTTTATAATACCATGAAATTTAAGCCTTATCTTAATTTTATTTTTGAGTTGTAAATTTAAAAAAATATAATACAATATACCTAATAATTTTTTTAAAGTAATTATTCTAGGTTTAATCATATTATTCATTTTTTGTTAAATTAAAAAATAATATATAGACCTATAATAATTATTAGGTTTATCCAGTTATATTTTAATAAAATGTATTATTATAATTTGTTGTAATTTATTTTATGAAATAAAATTAAGTAACTAAACAATTTTTTTGATACAATATATTTATAATACATAAATTTACTTAAAATTTTAGATTTTCTCACCTTAGAATATGCAATCGTGAAAGTTCAGAATATAATATAAAACTACAAAATTATAGAAAATCTATTGTAGAGCAATTGGTAGCAATTGCTTCAAAATTTATTAATAGCCTCAATGAAAATCTTTACTGTTTTCCGAGTTCAGTGTGTTGGCTTGTGAGACAAATTCATACATTATTAACTGCTGGAAGTACTTTGACTGAAAAACAAGTATTATATTTGCATTTTATATTTTATATTATTAACTTGAATGTATAATTGTTAATGTATTTCATTTTTTATTTTAGATTTATGGCATTTGTGTAAATCTGGTTTTTACATATTTTATTTGTCCAGCAATTATAAATCCCGAACCACATGGAATTACTGATGCTGATATTACCCAAATTGCACGTTATAATCTTATTCAAGTGGCCAATATAATTCAAATATTGGCTATGTATAAATATGAACCAATTGATAATAAAGTTCAAGATTTATATCAGCACTTTAATAAGGATTGCATTTCTAGCTTAATGGAAGCTCTTTTAAAAACATCATCACGAAATTCTTTAAATGATGAAAATTTAACTGTTAATTCTAATGTTAAGTTAGAAAACTTAGTGAGATCTGTTGCATTATTTACTGAAGAGGAACTTCAAACTTTTGTAAGTATTTCAAATAAACTATTTCTATAAACATTAAAATTTATATTGTTTAGGTAAATTTCCTAAATGTGGTATCCAATGATGGAACATTGAGCGAGTCAGATAAAAAAGAATTGGCTGATTTATTGATGAATATGCCAATAATGTGGCCTGATAATAATTCAAATGATAAATTTCAATTACCCATAGAACAGAAAAAACTAGGGATTCTTAGTAAGACTGGTAAGAAATTTATTTTATATTTTGTATATACATATTATTTTATATCTATACAACACTAAATATGTACAAAAGTATGCCAAATATCAATAAGACAGTAAAATATTTCTAAAAATAAATATACATATATATGTATTTAATATACAGTAAATTCTCGATTATGTAATTTATCTATAGAATCAAATTATTTTAAGAAATATAAATTAGGTACACACACAATAAGTATATTACATATTATATACATATGTATAAGAAATCATTATGTTTTTACGAATTAAAATAATTATTATAACTAGGGCTAGGATTTATATGCATTTGCATGTTTTTTTCCTTAAGTCCAAATTTAATGGTTGTCAGATTTGTCCACAATTTGGCTTATTCTCATTTAAATAGAACTAAATTTTTTTTGCATATTTTGAACACTATGCATTTAATTACATATTTATAGATTTTTGGGATTATTTTGATTTTTTTTAACTTAAATTTTCAAATTTTTATAATTTATTGTTAATTTTAAATGGGTGTTTTTTCTTCATAAAATCGATAGTTTTTGGTTTATCCATCGAATTATTGTAAATATAGAGTATAAATATTATCTATCTAAGATATCGATATTAATTTAACTCCAAGACAAATCGCGTTATTTAAATATGCACCAATAAACTCGTGTGATGTGGAAAGGAGTTTTAGTCAGTATAAATCTATTTTACGTTCAAATCGCCGGATGTTCGTATTTGAAAATTATTGAAACAACACATCATAGTAGCATGTAATAATAATATAATATAAATTAATATTTAATATTTTAATGTAATAATAATAAATTTTGAATTATGATAGATAATAATATTCTAGAAATAATAAAAATTTGTTTTTACATATTTTTGATAAATAAAATGCATATTTTACAATTTTATATTGCATATAAATCCTAGCCCTAATTATAACTAATAATTATAATTTAATAATTTAATAAAAACATATTTAAAGCGATTTTGTGTTAATTTAAACAAAATTTGTTTATCCATGATTGTTGTGTTATCCAATTCTACGGATTATCGAGAGTTTATTGTATTTAAATGAATGTAGATACCTACAATATATATACTAATAAAGTAAATGTTACTATAAATTCTTTTGTAATCAAAAGTTTTACCCTAGTATAATATCTTCAAAGATGGCATTTTAATTAATTGAAATTCATTATACTACAAAAATGTTAGTTTATTTATGTTTGAGTACGACAGATTATTGATATTACTATATATTAGTTATAACAATAGGTATAATGATTTAATTGATTCGTTTCCAAAATTAAGATATATTTCAATTTATTTTAAGTATTTTTTATGTTTTGTAAAATTCTTCCTACTTTAAGAAAGTATATATTTTCTTTTAGTCATAATATTATATCATATAAGCAAATCGCTTTAATGCAATTCAGCTTTGTAAATTTTCTTTTTAAACTATATATCTAATAATAGTCATTCATATTTTTGTGCCTTGGTAATACTTTTACTTTTATTATACTTTATTAGTATTATTGTAGTTTCTTATAAAAATATATTATTCACATCACAGCCTATGTCTTTGGTAACTATACTTATATTATTTGATATTTTTTTAATTTTATAAATAATTATTATTATTTGTGAATAAATAAACATTTTTATTTAATATTTTAGCTGCTTCATCTCTTGGAAAAGTATTACCAAATACAAATATTTTAAATTTTTCTAATTCAGAAGGTTTTAATGATGATGATGACAAATTTAAAAAAGATTTTGATCAAAAAGTCCTAATTGTTCCATTTGAGAATACATTTAATGCCGGAATTGGTTTATTACCCGAGCATAAAGTTTTAGAAATTGAAAAATCAAACCTTATAGAAGATGGCGAGCAAAACAATAAGCTATATGAAATTGTAAAGAAAAAAGAAAAACCTCTTCATTCTGTATCTCATGAAGGTTCAATTGGTAAAAATTAATAAATAATAATACATTGACAGTTTTCATTATTATAAAAAACTATTTTTTTTTTAAAGTGGACACTGGAAATACTAGTGATTATTTAGAAGTTGTCTCGGAGGCTGCATCAAATCATAGTGTTCCATCATCTGTAGAACTTGACCAGGATCAAAATGATAATTTATCAGACATGATTTCTGCTAATGTATCAGGACGAGGAACACCAAATATATCAGGTTAATTTTGTTTGTCTTTTTTTTAAAAAAAAAACGTTAAGTTATATTTATTTGATTAATTAGGGCGTGATACACCATCATCACAAGTTACAGAAAATGAGGATATAGTTAATGGTCCTCCAACACCATCTGCTCGTATCAATCCATCTGCAAAACAATGTAAATTTGATCTAGATGATAAATTTGGCAAATTTGAAATAAAATCTAAGATGCAAGGTAAAACATATTTTAATAAATACTTAAATACTTTCAAATTATTTTACTAGTACAATATTTATATTTATTAGAGTTACAATATAAATTACACACTTTCAAATCCCCAATTCATAATATTTAAAAATAACAGAAATATATTCTGTATATATAAAAAAATGGTTCTATGACTAATATACTTTAATATTTAGATTAATACATAACTATGTCAACAATTATAATGCTTCAATTAAGTTCTATCCTTTAGGAATTTGCTTATTTTATATAAATTAATTTAAATTCAATTAAATATTTGAATTGAGAAAATGTTTATTAAATCTTGATGTTGTTTTACTTTTAAAAATATAAAGGGATGGGACGTGATGAAACCACGTCTTCCATGGTATCGGATACGTGGAGTATGGATGTTTTAGCAAGTGATAATGAAATACTCGATCAGTCTGATAGATCTCAAATTAGTGTTCAACTTCCACCACCACCACCACAATCACAAGCTATTTCTAATAATCAACAAGTTAATAGTTTTTATTTATTTTAAATGTTGTTTTTTATTTAAATTGATTATTAACTATAAAATAATTAAAATTAGATATTAGACATTAACGAAACTGCTTCTGAAGCCTGGAGTACAGATGTTTTTGCTTCTGACACTGATAGATTAGCTGAAGTTGATACAGATGATACAGCTAGTGTTGCAAGGTAAATATTTTAATTTTTACTATATTGTTATTTTTATTTTTAGAATTGGCTAAAATGTATTTTCATTTTATTATTAATAAGTAATCATTGTGACATACATTTTTAACAATTGTAATTTTTTGGTTGTAATTTTAGATCTGACGATATGTTAAGATATGAATTAGAAAGCCGAGGTGATATGGATGGAACTGATGATTCTTCAAATTATCATTACTGTAAGATTTAATTTAAGTATTGTTTTATTTAATCCTTATGAACTCATTTATTATAATTTGTTATTTATTATTTTGTCATTGAATTATTTAAAGTTTTATTAAATTAAATTTAATATTTATTTCTAGCTCCAAATGTATTTAGACCTATAGTTGAAATACAACAAGAGTGTATTGTACGGTCAGAAAATACTTCGTCGTTTAACAATAGAGTACAAAGACGAAAAGTGTCTGACAGTAGTGCAGAATCAAATACTAATAAGTTTATTGGTTCCCCTGATGATGTCCCATCAACTAGAACTGAAATAGGATTAAACGTATCTAGATCTGCATTTTCTATGGCATCCACTTCCAGTGAACAAACACCTACTGGACCACCCAAACTCTCTCATAGACCACAACCATCGTCTAGTCAAGAAGTAAATTTTATTTAGAAAATTGTTCATGATAAAGATATTGATATTAATATTAAAGATACTAATACTTTGATTACTGTGCATAGGCTTCAGTTGATGATGGTGATACAAATATGGGATTACATATGAGTTCTTGTAGTTTAGCATCTACTACTAGTAGCAGTGGCAGTAGTCTAGGAGCTAAACCCAAACCTATGTTAATGAATGGTTCAGCTGTAACAATGAAAACTAATAACAGTACAGTGGCAATTAATACAAAAATGGGAAATAGTGGAAATCTAATCACAAAAAGTATCAGTTTTGATAAGACAGCAGAACGTGGTGATAGAGAAGGATATGATGATGATAGTAAAAATAAAAGAGGGTTTTTCAAAAACTTCAAAATCTCTTTCAAAAATCGTCGAGGGAAATGGTACAGAAATGATGAATTAGGGTAAATTTGAAAATATTTTATGATTTATGCTAAAACGTGAATATTGATATTGTTGTTATTTGTAGGTATGATCCATTACAAGGCTGTAGTAATAACAGCGGAAATGAATTAATGTTGAATAATAATTTATCCGAAAATCTTCTACTTGATGGTTTGTATATTATTATTTTATTTGAACTATCTATTATATATAATATATTTTTTTTAATCAAAAATTTACTTATTTTGATATTAAAATTTACCATCAAACAGAATCTTCTGAAGACATATTGGCTAAGTACCGTAAAAAGCCCAGCAATGTATTGAATACAAATGAAAATAATTCTAGTCAAAAATCAGGAACTGCAAAAAACAATGAAGATTCTGTGTTAGAGTTAAACCAAAACATTGATTTTGAAAAATACTCATTTGATGATGCCAAAAAGAAATTGCGACTTGTGCTGAGTACTGTTGACATACAATATGTACCTTGGTGTAATGAAACCGAGTCTAAACCTATGGTAACATTATATAAAATATTAATACTAAAAAATAAATGCTTTTAAACCAGGGTTTCAAAACGTTATTTATAATGTTATATGAAAAAAAAATAAAAACAATAAACAAAATCAGTAAACCAAAATCTAAAAAAAAATAAATACCATTAAACATAAATAAATAAATAATTAAAGATTAACTATAAACAAAAAATGTATTTGTAACATAAACAATTTAATAATGTTATTCGATTTTTTTTTAGAAATTAATCTAATAACCTGGCCAACAAGTTTTATAAGTTTTGTATTTCTTACAATTTCTTACGGTGTAATTTATTATACCACAAATTACATATTATTTAGAAAAAAATGTGTAATGTATTAATAAGTTATAATGTAAAATAAAACAAAAAATTAAAATAATGTTTAAAAACATAATAATGTTAAACGGAAAAATCAAATAACATTTGAATGACAGTAGCATTAAACATTAAAATTTTATAATGTAAAAATAACCAAGAACAAAAAAAAAAACGATATATTTTTTAAAATTTAAGCCCTGTTTAGGACTTAAATTCAAATAATAAATTATTGTAGAAATGAAATGTTTTGAATAGTTAAATACATGGCGAGATAAAGATAATGAAGTCGTTGGTTTGTTACAATACCAGTTGGCAGAAGCTACCAATCTTAACGATCATTTTATATCAGCTAGACTCCATGAAACAATTAGGTGTATGAAGATGTTCGATACACACAGGTAAGTCAGCAAAACATTGTCATAAAAATGTACGGATTGTAATTTATTGTACATACTAACTACTTTAAATATTGTTTATTAGTTGTCAAAAATTAATTGGCGCATTGAAAGAAGACTATAAATCCAGAGCACCCTATATTACATATCTCGTGAAATGTAGAAAAACATTATTAACTAGCATAGCCCAGTTAAACAGGTACTTAAACATTAAATTCTATATTTTTGAATGTGCATTTAATTGTTTTTCACTTTTATGAATTTATTCTAAGACTGTTGGAACAAATCAAAAGTGATCGTGAAGTGTGCCATCAATTTTTGATTACAAAATGTGTGCAGATATTTTTAGAACAAAAAAATCAATTGGTTTTGGAGTTTATTGATGAATTTGAACAAAGCAAGTTAGCTGACGAGAAAAATCAACATCTAAGCAGATTTTTGTCAACACTTGAAGTTGAAATGAAACGCAACAATATTTGGAAAAGTAATCTATTTCTCTAGATTATTGAACGATATAGAGGTTTTAGATTCTGAATGGAGTGATGAATGTATTGATTTTACAATGATGTGTGTTTTTTTTTTTTTGTTTTTGTGTACAGCATAACTAGTAGAAATAATGCTTCAATTTCAAACTTTGGGGGTGGTTTCCGATGGCAAAGTGGATATCCTTGGTGCATTATAGAGGTCTAAAGTAAACATTTTCCAACAATTTTCAAAAAAATCGAGAAAAACAAAAAAAAAAAATGACAGAAAAACGGGAATTTTTACTCAAAACCAATTTTCGACCAAATCGATTTTTTTATATGGTTGTAATTCAAAAACTAATCACTGTAAATACTTGAAATTTTCATCAAATGTTTATATTAGCGTTTTCTATATACAGTTAAATTTTCAAAGTATTTTGACATTTTTGAGCTATTTATATATAATTGAAATTTTCAATTTTTTTAAGTATTTTTTTTTTTAAAATAATGATAAAATTTTTTTGGCCGGCCAGAAAATCTTTAAAATTTAATACAAGGTTTCTTATAAGTTGTTCTTAAAGTGATAAAAATAAACCCGAAATCATTAGTCACAATTTTTTTTATAAGTGCTTAAAGTTCGAATTTATATGAAATATGGCAAAATTGCGAAAATTTGCAAGTAATTTTGTGGTTGAAAAATCGTAAAAAATTTTTCTTTTATAACTAAGTTTTGAAAATTTTGTACAAGGTTCTCCATAAATTTTTCTTTAAATATCTGTAAAAAAAATTACCGGATTCAGACAAAAAATTTTTATAAGTGTTTGAAATTTAAATTTTTACAAAACCGCGTTAATAACGGTTTAACCTCAAACAATTTTTGATATTTGTTGTTATTCAAATAGTATTAGTCGTAGATACTTGAAAATGTTATCAGTTTTTTAGATTGGCATTTTTTTACATGATTTGATTTTCAAAATATTTTGACTTTTTTTAAGCTATTTATAGACAATTGACATTTTAAATTTTCTTAAAAAATTTTTTTTTGAAGTGACGATAAAATTTTTTTTGGCAGAGTCAAAATATTTTAAAAATTAATACAAAATTCCTCATAAGTTATTCTTATGGTGATAAAAAAATTATAAGAATACATAGTCACAATTTTTTTTTTATTAGCATTTGAAGTTCAAATATTGACAACAATTCGTCAAAATCATGAATATTTTTAACTAATTGGTAGTTAAAAATTTATAAATATTTTACTATCAATAGCTAAGAATTGAAAATTTAATACTATGTTGTCCATAAGTTAAGCTTAAAATAATTATAAAAAAGTTTGAGGATTATTCAATTTAAAATTTTTACGAGTGTTTAAAGTTTTAATTTTAATTTGAAATCAAAAATACACGTATAAAATAATGTTTTACTACTGAATAATTTTCAATTTTTATTATTTTTAAAAAATTACCAAACATAGGATCTTGAAACTTTTACTTAAATGTTTGAATTTGTTTCAAAATAGAATATATGAAAATATTTAAATATGATATATTCTAGACCGACAAATCATCTCCGTTCAGAATCGTTTTTCGTTTACAATGATACTTATCATTGCATTCAAATTTAACATACCCTAGTCCGAGGTCCACCCCACCCCCTAATGTACAGCAGAGCGATACTTACCCGCTTTTTTTTACTTATTTTTGTGATAGTGTATAATGATATATATTTATTGAATAGTGATTTAATTATTAATATCATAACATCAACTCTTATACTATCAAATGTTGCAGATGCTAGTTTTGATCAAATTGATGATGCTAAATTGACAATTGAACGAGCGATTATTAGTAGGGTGTACACATTAGCAATGTACCCAAATGGTGATGCAGACTTTTGTAGGGATCAGTAAGAGAAATTTTTTATTATAATTTTATTACTATTCAGTAAATATTAAATATCAATGTTCTGTAATGTAATTTTAGAGTTTTACGAGAACATATGTCTAATTTGTCCAAGAATTTAGTACCTACGCACAATGATTTACGTATTCCTAAAGTATGTAGTCATTTATTTTAAAAACAATAAGAGAGAATAAAATACAATGGACTGTTTTAGGAATTTCATTTTGAATGCCCTTGGCCTTCTGCTCAAGCTGAGATTTCAGCGATTTCAGCATATAAGACCCCAAAAGATAAATTGCAATGTGTATTTCGTTGCACTACAACCCTTTTAAATCTGATGTCAATGGCTGGTGAACATGGAAATATGCATCCAGCTGCCGATGATATAGTACCAGTCCTCGTTTATGTTCTAATAAAAGTAATAACAGTAAAAATAATTATTTATTTATTTATCTTTATTAATACTTAGGTATTTTAATAAATGTATGATGTGTATTCTGTCTCTTTTAGGCGAATCCCCCTTCATTATTATCAACTGTTCAGTATATAAATAGTTTTTATGGTGATCGTTTGGAAGGCGAAGAACATTATTGGTGGATACAGTTTTGTGCTGCTATTGAATTTATTAAAACAATGAACTAAAAATAATTTATACTGAGGTTTTTGTGTGTGGTTATATAATATATATTTTTATATTTAGATATAAATATTTACTATATAAACACACATTTTATATATTTTATGTGTATTTATTTTTATTTTTTTTATCTATCATCTATAGTTAACTAAAATCTCGGTATTTTAATAAGTTTCAAGTTATGTAATGAAAAAATACCAATATCTCATTTTTGATTTGTCATTTTATTCTAATAATGTTCACATAACTATTTGTACTAGTTTATCTAATATTACTTCAATCTCTAAATCATATGTATATATATATATATATACACAACTATATTTGTAGTTTATAAAATATTATGTTTTATAGTCAATACTTATTATTTTTTATGAATGTAATTTGCCTCCCTAACTGTTATTATATTTAATTTTATGAATTATGTTTGTTTAATTTTACTGAAATTATTATTGTATACAAATTTTATTTAATATTAAAATATCAATTTAAAAAAATATTAATATATTTTAAAACACTTTAAATAAATATTATTGCTATACAACAAAAAGAAAATATTATTAATTCAATTATACTGATAAATATATTATATAAATAATACTTGTTTTTATTTTTATTTTAAATTTATCTATTAAAACTAATAGTTAAATTATTTATTTCTCTGAACCAGAAAATTATATTTTGGTGAAAATAAAATATTCCAATCAATTATATTATCATACAAAAAAAAACCAAAATAATTTTTTTGCTTTGTGATACTACAAACATCATTATTAAGCTAATTGAATGATTTAAAAGTTATTCTTTGGTTTTATGTTTTATTAATTAAAATATAAAATTTTAATACTATTCAGATTTTGTAATGAAACTTGTTAGACAGATAGTCCTTAATGATAGCATACAAGTGTTTATAAATGGTATAGTATAAATTACTGTATTTAAACTCAATTTTTATTATTAAAATTTAGTAATACATGTGTATTTTTAAACAACTAGCATTTAAACCATATAAATCAGTTATCTAAATAATAGGTTTTGAAAGTATGTATTTAAATATTAGGTAGGTATTAGGTATTATAAGTAACTTACTATTTGAGCATTTATAATATATTGTTAGCTTACTGTATACTATTTTGGTAATGAGTATAATAGTATATTATCTAAAGCAGTGCTTTTCAAACTTTTTTTGTCATGAAGCCACCCTAAATTTAATGTGAAACTGTCGTTCTCAAGGCCCCCTTTCTCAAAATCATTAATTATTTTATGGCCTAACAGGACCATGGATTAGGTTAAGTACCTATGTATTATGTATTTCATAGCCCACCAGTCATATAAATTCGACCCCCTAGGGGGCTACGCCTACAGTTTGATAAGCACCGATCTAAAGCTAGTAAAAAATAACATTAATTTTTGTTTGCCACAAAGTCTGAATAATATTGTAAAAATATAGATAAAATGGAGATTGTGAAAGTACTCAAGACATTAAATGCAAATGGTAAATAACTGCAAATAGACAATTGACTTGATGATGACTATGATGGCAAAAGAACAAAATCTGTAGGTATAACAAAAGGTATTGTGAGTTATTTAAAGTTGCTAGGAACATAGTGATATTGTTTGGCTATTCAACTAATGGTGGAAAAACTCAAAAAAAAAATAAAATAAGTATTTACCTACTTTGTATCACTATAATGGAGCGATAGATGTATTAGATATGCAATGTTGTTTTGTTATATGCGCAATTATAATTTACTCACTTGTCTCCGTTCAGAATCGTTTTTCGTATACAATGATACCTATCATTGCATTCAAATTTAACCTACCCTAGTCCGAGGTCCACCCCACCCCCTAATGTACAGCAGAGCGATACTCACTTACCCGCTTTTTTTATTTTTTTATTAATAAACAGATACTATAAAGTAACTATAGTAATATATAGTTACTATATACTATTTGTTTCAAAATAGAGTATATGACAATATTTAAATATAATATATCCTAAACTGACAAATCATCTTCGTTCAGAATCGTTTTTCGTATACAATGATACCTATCATTGCATTCAAATTTAACCTACTATAGTCTGAGGTCCACCCCACCCCCTAATATACAGTAGAGCGATACCCACTTACCCGCTTTTTTTACATTCTTTACATACTATACAAGGCCGTAGCCAGAATTTTTTTTCGGGGAGGGCTGATCAATTTTTTTTAAAATATTTTCCATATGTTTTTAGCTAATTTTATAAAATGTAATAAAATATTAAAATTAATACTTATTTATACGCTTATTAACACTTTGAAATCCTATTTCTATATATTGCTAAGTGCTAACGAATTTAGGCTCATAAGTTACATTCATTGTTTTTATAGTAATACAGGTGAAAATGTAAAATGTTATTTTTGGCGTTCCCTTTAATTATAATTTATAATTGATTATCGTGTTAAGAAGAAAAAAACAATATTATCACAACATTTTACCATATTTACTGCTGGAAATAAATAAATGATCGTATTTTTAAAAGTTAATACCTAGCAAGATGAGTATTTTTAATAAAATACTGTCATATTGTGCAGCTCTATAATGCTCGGCGATCGTTAAACAAAGGTTTATAATTACTAATTAGGATCTATGATTTCCAGTTATTATCTCCCATGGTAGTTTTGTTCAATTGTTCATGAGCGATAAGATAGACTAACAAAATAATACGAATTTAAATTCAACAAAATGGAATTTAATGATATTGCAGTGACTTTCATAGACCATGAAAATATTTTATAGATTTTCTTAAAATTTCAGGGGGGCTGCAGCCCACTCAGCCCCCCCCCCCCCATAAATACGCCCCTGATACAAGGATATTCTAACTAAATAAACTTAGTATTTTTCAATCCTTATTTTTAATTTATTTTTGAACTTATACATTGTCAAAAAACATAATATATTTTGGGCAGCAACAAGACAACTCTAGGTAATCCTTAACTTCCAAAAATTATTGAACCTAATGGAACTTGCATAAAGGTTATTATCATATTTCATATGATGCAACAAGTAATTTATAAATGAATGGTATAAACAAAATTATTCTATAAAATTAATTTGTTCGTTAAAAGAGTTTATAAGATCTCCTGAAAAATACATAAAAATGGAGTTGACTGATTATTGCATTGGACCCTTCAATTATCTATAGTTGGTAATTTTGAAGGTGAAGGTTAAAAATTCTCACTACTTTTTAAAATAATAGGAAAAACGGAATATTTTACGCACAGCTAGGTTTTAACTATAAATTGATTAATGATTTTCTTATTTTATATAATTCAATAGCTTGAATAACTATACCTATATACTTTGAATTTTTAATCAAATTTTTAAATTATTTTCTGTTTATAGTATAATTTTTAAATTATTTTGACTCTTTTGGAGCTACTTATTTATAGACAATTAAATTTTTTCTATATCAATGTAGATAAAAATATTTTGGCTCGGTTAAAAACTTGAAAATGTAATACAAGGTTAAGGTTCCTCATAAGTTATTTGTGGAATTAAAAAAAAATTAACAAAATTCCACAAGTATTTTTTATGAGTATGAAGTTTAATTTTTAGCAAATTTTTATTAGATCTTATGTAAAATAACAATTTCTTATCTAAAGATTACCATTTTAATATTTTATTGTAATTCAAAAATAAATAACTGTATGTAGAGATGTAGCCGGGATTTTTTAATGGGGGGGGGGGCTAAATACATTTAACTTGAGTTATTGAAAATTAAAAACAACAACAAAACAAAAATACTGATAACATAATAACGTTGATCATATACGCGCAGTTTACAATCGCCGAACGCGAATTTACTATTTTAAATAATTAAAATTTGTAAGACAATTTCTAAATTTAAATATTTCTAAACAATATAAAAAAAATTTAGCCAATAGGGGTGGGTTATAGCCCCTTTAGTCCCTTACTTGGTTACGTCATTGACCAGTGGCACCGAAGTGTTTAAAAAATACTATGACATCGTACATCTAGGGGCTCCTCTGGAGCTTGGGCCCCCCTTTTTTAATGTAACAATTAAATGCGAAACAAACTACTCACATATTTAGTGTAAAACCATTTTTTAGCCGAACAAATATTTAAATGTATTTTTAGTAACCCTTGGTGGCACTGACCATATATGTAGGTATTTAAAATTTCCACCTTTGAAAATAATATGACTATGACAAAGACGTATAGGTATATAATATGATATTTATCGATTCAAACAGACTTATGAGTTATGATAGGTATATATCGCAAACTTGTAAGACAAGTATAGAAAATTTAATTCGAACGCTTTCTTTAAAGTGCATAACATGGAATAAATTTCAATAATTTCATTACTTAAAGACAGTTGTGGTTAAGAATGGACTTAAGGTCTAAAGCAAAGGCCAATAAGAAGAAGTACTATCACATAGTCCCTATTTAAATTAACTTGGCCTAAGAAAAAATAATGAGAGAAATTCGAAACAATACGACGTAATCGGAACCATATGACGTGTTGTTAGCTGATACTGATAACATTGTTATAATTCTAGATGGATAGGTGAAAGCAAGATGGTCTAAAGCAGATTTAACAATGAGCACTTTAAAACTGTTAGAAAATAGTTGAAAAATAGGATTTCGAATAAATAAAAATAAAATAATTTATCCATTACTTCGCTTTAAGGGATCTAAAACACATGATGATTGTTACGAGAAATCTGACAGCTATATGCACAGAGCCGTCTTCAGGTCAATTACATGTGGGGGGATTTTACTCTTACGTACTAAAACTTAAACCTATAATATTGTGTTTGATGTAATTTAAACTTATATAACCAACCTTTAAAGATTGTAGATATATATTGTACTATGTACAGATGCAGTAAAATATAATAAGTACCTACAATTTAAAAGTAAAAAAAAAATAATTATGAATTATCATTATATAATTATAATATAATATAATAAAATTATTAATGATAATAATAATAATAAAAAATATTTATTTATTTATTTATGAATAGTAAAAATTAGTAATAGTACCTAATAATTGATATGTTATATCAATATTAAAAATTTTGAACAAAAGAATTATGAATTTGTAAAACAAAAACAGAACATCACACAATTTATGGAGAGGGTGATCACCCCCATTCCTCCTCAGGGACACACCCGCTTAAAACTTCAAAATTGGACACTACTCATTTGAACAAGTTGAAAATATTAAATATTTTGAGAGTTAATATTAGGTATAAATGAAAAAAATAACATATACAATAAAGTAAGGCTGAGACTTGTTAAAGCAAATAAATGAATATAAGTTTAGTATATACCATATACAATATGAGGAAGTATGATGGTATCCAGTAAGGTTACACTATCAAGAGAAAAGGAAGCTTTATGTACGTTGATATAGCTTATATACGCCCTATTATTTGGTATATATTATGTCTGCGTGAGACTTGCTGGGCAAAAACGAAAGGTAATAAACTAAAACTCCTAATATTTTAAAGGAAAATTCTAAAGACGATTTATGGACCGTGCAGTTTAAGTGGGGTCGAGAAGTTGCAAAGGAAAGAAAAATGAAGATATTGAAAATGTTTTCAATAGACCTATACATAAAATTGACTAGAAGGCCTTTTGCTTTTAACGCTTTAACTAGAGTTTGCTGGACATGGTTATCAAACTGATCAAGGGATAAGTAAGCTATAATATATATCAGCTATTAATCAATGGGAGAGATGGTACTTTACATCACCAATAAAACTGTAGGTGCGTATGTAATTTGCGCCAAAATATAAAAATATAACATTTATTTTGCGCCACATATAAAAATTAATTTTGATTATTTGCGCCACGACTGCAGAAAACGAAATGGAATATATAATCTGTGCAACACTTTTAACTTAAATTTTTTATAAATTTATGTATTTATGTTTAATTCGATTAGACAAATAAATTATTCTTGCAATTAATTGTATGTATTTTATAATGTATAATTATATTTAATTATTTTAATTACATTAAATCGTTACATTTTGTAAATTATTTTAAAATAATGTTGCTATAAAAGGAATAATATTATGAATATACCTATTACCTACACGCCAGCGATCAGCTGACATTAAATTACGATTTACTGGTTCAAACAAGTAATATGTGATTAAAATATTAACATACAATAGTGTTGTAATGTTGTGACGAGTTTGCAGTACCTATGTATTAAAAATGCATTTATTAGATTTTTAATAATGAATATGTTTCTATATAATATTATATGTTTAAAACATTAAAACATTATGAAGAGTGGGTATAATTTTGCATCTGAACAATAAATTTCAAATACAGAACATATTATAATACTTCCTGGAATATTGTATATACTGAGGATATAATTTCCCTAACAATGGATGGATTTGTTGAAAATTTATATTACTCCCCACACCCCAAGATAAACATAATACTGAGCGTCTGAGCACAAATGGCAAATCGTTTATCGTACACATTATGCAAAGGTGCGAAATATGTTTCCAGGTAAATTATTTACCTAAATGCTTCTAAAGTAAAAACCCAAACGAATCATTTTATAATCATTCTATTTTTTTGTTGAGATTATTACTTTTTTATACACTTAGGTACGTGTTCTGCATGATGCATGACAACATGACATACAAATACGTAACACATGCGTAGTCATAGTCTATAACATATATGTTGTTTCGGTCGGTTTATTTGAGGCATTTGACGTCATAAAATATAAATATTAATTTTTCTAATGAATTAAATGCATGCGTTGGAACTCCGGAAATATAATATACACGTAATGATAAATTATTGAAAAATGATGATTATGCTTTTTACATTAAAAAAAAAAATTAATGCAATGATGTGAACATATAAAATTCATATAATATACTATACTGCTCCAATACAAATTATTAATTAATATATCATGTAATACGAATATAATTATCATTATTGTCTTAATATATACCTACCATTATGATTTATGATTGAATAATTTTTTATAAAATTTAGTAAATAACGCATATAACGGAAGCCATGTTTTATGACTTACTTGTATTTATATAATGTGCTATGTTCTTAAATTTTACATAATGCCTTTTAACTTGTTGGCAACTTTTAAATTGGCATAGTTCAGCAAACACACATTACAATTATATTTTAAGCCTTAAAGTTATACGATCGTTTTTTACAGCACTAATACATCGTATATGTACTACAACTAGGCTTTATAAGACTACAACTATAGGTACTACAACGTCTACAACTCCCAATAAGCGTCAATGTTAGCGGTAATAATATTGCGATTTATTGGTTAGTCGTCACTCGTCACAGTGAAATTAACATTATTGTGTAAAAATATGTATTTATCGACATAAAAATATTTGTATTTATATTATTTATAGAATTTAGCTGTTAACGTGTGTGGTACCACCCGACTCACCGTTAAGATATATTGTCATATTGATAAAAAAGATTTAAACACTTTATGAATATGAAAACATTGTTTTTTTTCTTAGCTGTTGTAATGGCCTATAGCTATTTTATTTTTTGAAAAGTTATAATTACATCATAAACTATTATATTATAACTTCAATGATGATTTAATAAAATCAATGGTAATTCGTAGTAGTAAGTATTGTATTCACTATGTGTAATAATTCAAAATATATTATCATGTATGATTTTTTGTACTTCATACACTTACACACATTATAATATTATAGTTACCTATACTGAAGTGGTTCAACGTAACTACAATAATATGATTGGAACTTGGAACATCATTGAAAATATAATACTAAGTTTTTCTTAAATTATAGATATATTTGCATAAAAAAAATGTGTGAAAAGTTATTTCTTAGTTTTTAGGAGGTCGGAGAAATGCAAATGTTTTAAAAAAAGTTATTTTGTTTGAATGCATTTTGCTAAATTTTTTGAGTCATACAAATTCATAGGAATTTAGTAACATACCTACTTTTCATGAAAAAATTGTTGTTTATTTTTTGTAGGAAAATTTGTGAAACGTTTCTATATAGAATAAGCACCTCCATGCAGTGCCGGATTGGAACCCAGAAACTTACCAAGCACAATAATTTTACTGGCCTAGTTAATTTAGCTAAATATTTTAGCAAGCGGCCCATGTATCATAATAATCTTGCGGCCCACCGCGCTCGGCGCGGTTGCTCGCCGGTCCAATCCAGGCCTGCCTCCATGCTACGTATGCTTCCGTGAATTAATTTGAAAATAAATTCGTAAAAATTCTAGTTTTCACCATAAAAATATTCATATAAATTCCATACTTAATATTTATAAAAACAATTTTTAAAAATCTCAGTGATGAGAAACGGGGAAATGTGCTTATATTATGTTCGATTTAAATTTATTATATACCTATAATAATAATACTGGTGGATGTTTTTAAATGTATGTATTGTAATTGAAATATATTTAGGTATACTAAATTAAATGCTACAGCTACTGCAATTTTTACAATTATTTCTTTTATAAATATTTAATATTAATTAATCTATTATAAATAAAACAACTAAATCAAATAATTTTAAATGCATAATAATATTGAATTCTATATAATTATAGCTAATATTGAATGCTAAATAAATAATATAAAAATCAATGGTATATTAATATGACTAATACATATATGTATTTTTCAATGGAACGAATAGGTTAAGCTATAACATGACTAATACGCCACAATGGAGATTTCAAAATTTAAAATTATTCAGTTAATGCTAAAAATCCGAGAAGATATTTTTTTAATAAATGCAAAATAAATATTCTATGCAGTACTCATCGGTAGGCATAACACTACTTGACTACTTCCATACATTAAATATTAGATATAGAACAAAATATAATAATTTAATTTAATACTTACAATATAAAATTGTAAATCTTACATAATACCTAACTAAATTTATTACTATTATTATTATTATTATTTTTTAGTAGGTATTATATATATATATTCATTTAACTTTATCAGACTAACTTTAAAAGAAATTCGTTAAAATATTTCAAAAATTGTAAAATAAAACATTGTGGCGCCAAAACTATTTTAACTTAAGTGGGCCGACCTGTGACCAATCGCTTATAAGGGAGGCAGGGACTAGGGAGGTTATTATTCTACGTTGGAAATATACGCCCCCGAGCCTCTCTTCTACGTTTATATATATATTATGTATACTCCACCTGCATTCTATACAAACATACGAAATGTGTAATGAACGTTGAATCATGCAGTAGTTATTTATGTTATACCTACCTATTAGTGCTATTAATATATTATACTTTTTATTATGGTTATGTAATTATTCTGCGTAAAAATTATCAGGGCATAAGCCTGCAATAACTGTTTTGATGCCAAGATAATAATATGTTTGATAGTGATCCATAATCTATAGACTATATAGTTACTCCAATTTTCCAGTTCACTTCTGATATCTGTAGATATACATATATTTTAGATAAGTGACATGTTACAACCCCTAATGTAGTATACATTTTCTATAAAACTAAGACTAATTAAACGATTACTATATCAGTAAAAACCACACATAGTTATGTATAAATGTGTAATAATAATAAAATGTTATAGTAGAAGTATAAATGTGTTGTACCGATCAAGGCCAAGAATACAATAGCGCTACAGAAGGGTTAAAATAATATTTTATTATCGTTTAATACATTTATAAATATATAGGTATATATATTGCGTACCTAGTAGTGCAATAAAAAAAATTGACGATAAAAATACGCTTAAATAAATATTAAACAAAAACAATGAAAGTATAAATAAGTGTCTATATAACTTTTTTAAAAATGTGAATATTATTATTGTAATGCAATAGGTACCTGCATAAAAAAAATGTTATCATCTTGACGATGACGTCTACCGGTGTCACTGCAGACATGCTGTTGAATATCATATTATACATATGCAAATTTCCGACTGATGTATTACGATTACGCAACATACAATTAAGTATTTATCTGCTGCAACTGTAGAAAAATGAAGTATCATTGTAATTTGCAGTGGTCTAATTATAAAAAATTGTTTTCATAGCTTCTTACGTATATTTTATGCCCTCGAATTGTTGTTGTTAATAATAAAATAATATATTAAAGGTTTCGGTTCCCAAAAACACCAATATTCATAGATGTAATAAAGGTATATATTTTTTCAAAAGGTAAAAAAAATTCAAGTACCTAATTAAAAACTTAATATTATTTTAAAATTCAACATTATAGTTTTTTTAGTACGGGGTTAAGGAATTCAAGTAAATTTTTTTTGGATTTCAATAGCAAAGATTAGTCAATGACCAACGGCGATGGTAAATAATTATTTATATATTAAAATCCATGTTCGTGCGTTTTATCGGTTTCTGGAAGTTTGTAGATGATAGGAATAGAAAATTATAAATCCGTGTATACATTCAATGAAGCAATTATTATTTATTGGGTACCTCCGGTACTTAAATAAATAAAGTAGACTAATAATATTGGAACCGAAAAATTCTCTACTAACAAATAATACCGATCTGCTTAAGTACCGGTATTCCGGATTACAGGTTCCGATGAAAAACGAAAAAGGGTTCCGGTTTAAAAACCGGTATTTTTAATTTCGCGGTTCCGAGCCCTGTAATATACCTGATATTATTTCAGTATAAATTATATAGTATAAATTTAACAATGTAACATTGCTCTATATATTGTAAGTTCCTATAATTTGAAATTTTATCTGGCGTCACTTCTGCGTTAGCGCAACCTCCCGGAAGGAGGGAGGGCTTTGGCTGGGTCTGCGGGTGTGTATATTTAATAAAAATAATACATAGGTAGACATTCTATTCTACATACATACATGGGTATTGAATAAAAATACATATAAATATATACGAGTATATTATAGACCACCCAATCCCGGGAAATCTCTGGTTGCCCTACTGACCGGTGCATTCATGGGCGTTCTCACGGGGGGGGGGGGATATGGGGGATAGATCCCCCCCAAGAATCTTTGTTTTCTTACATTTTAGTAATACACGTTTTTTCTACTTTTGATATTATATACTATTAAATTCAAGTAAATTTTCAGAACCCCCCCATAGAAAAATCCTGAGAACGCCCCTGGGTGCATTTATATTTTTTGTGCCACTCGACAACGAGCATCGGTCACAGTAGCGAATAGTATAGTCGGTCTATAACTGCAGTATAGTGACAATAATAATATGTCATGTATACAAAAACAACAACAACAATAATAATAATAATGTGAAGTGATATCATAGTACTGCACAGCGTGGTATAAACATAATATTTTAATTTATAATTATTATACATAGGTATATACGCGTACGGAAACGGCGCGTGGTGGTAGGCGTGTCTGCCGGGACGTCTTGTATGTGCCGCCGCCGCCGTCGTCGACTTGAAGAGTGACATCAGGAGTGGCGGTTTCGGTTCGCGTAGCACCACCGGCACCGCCGTTAGTTGGCCGGTCGACGCACGAACCATTCGCTATACGCACGTGTGTCCGAGCGCACAATCGCCGCGCGCGCGTTTTACCGTCAAGATTGTTTTGTCGTCGCGATAATTTTTCACCGCAATATCACACGACTCGATCGTCCTTCTTTTTCTCACTGTATCTCTCGCCAATCTCTCTCTCTCTCTTCAAATCGCAAATAACATAACATAATTTAATAGCATAATAACAGTTATTGTTCGACGTCATAGTGATCGCGGGACGTTTCCGGTTTCCGTCGCGGTGGCCGCTTTTTCGCTTCCCCGAGAGGATCCGTCCGCGCCACGACCGTCGGCCGGCCGTTCTGGAGTCAAAGTGTCCGCGTCCGCCGCGCAACCGGATGGCATGAGCCGCAGACCCGTTGCAGTCGCAGTCGCCGTCGTGGTCGCCGTCGTGGCGGCCGTGTCGTCGATGTCGGTCGCACTCGCGGACACCGTGTCCGCCGATGTGCTGCCGGACGGCGAGGTCGAGATACGCGTGAGCGCCGGCAACGTGACAGCTAAGCGGACATCGTTCACATCACCAGAAACCGGGTAAAGAATACGCTGTAATATTATTGTGTTAAACAAATCCACTACTATATTATAATAAAGTAGTATATATTTGACAACCTGTACGAAGCATCTCTTCTGTCCGTTTATCGAGGTGATTTTTCGAGCTAATCTAGCCACAGACTGTCGTCGCCTTTTATATCACAAATATAGCGTCAATAAATTTTGCGTTTTTAAAAAAAAATATTTTATATTACTAAACTAGTATTTGCTTAACACTTTTGAAAAATGTCTATGTATGTACCATTGTATTGGAAAAATACGAATTCCATATTATTTTTAGTACGGTATTAACGTTTGAAGTTAATACAGGTTTACATAAAAATAATTATAGGTACTTATAAAATTAAAAATATAGGTAGGTTGAAAAATCTTAAAAAATTAAAAAAATTAAAAATAGAATTTTTAAGTAAATTTCAATAAAATTTCAGATCGCCAAATATTATTTTAATTAATACAAAAATTGAATGGGTAATGATTAATGATAGACTTATGTTTAAGACATTTTCATTATTAGGACGAGTACTTTATAAAGACTGTTGTCTTAATTGTCCTTAACTTATAATTAGATAAGTACCCAAGTACGCATATGTTTAAACGTTTTATATAAGTGTGCTTAAATAATAATACAGGCTGATTATTTTATCGAAAAATATTCATTATTTCAAAATCTATTTATGTTTTTGGTATAATTTTTACATAAATTCCTATAGAAATAAAATAATATTTTTTAAAGTTAATTTATTGTTATATAGTACTCATTGTGACGAGCAGTTTATGATAATAAATATTTAAAGTTTAGGTCACTCCACTGACCTAAACTTTAAATACTTATAACTAACTCATAAACTATTCATCAGAATTTTGATTTGTATGTACCGAAATACTTAAAAAAAAAAATTTTTTTTCAGAATATTAAATTAAATATATACTTTGTCATTCAAAAAAGTAAATATTTTAAACATTTATAACGATTAAAAATATATATTTTTAAAAAAATTTTGTTTTATTTTGACTAGTAATTATGTATAGGTAAAGATAATATTTTCAAAAACATTAATAGATTTTGAAAAAATAAGTGTTGTCCAATAAAATAATCACTCAGTTTATACTGCTATGATGACTATAAATTATAATAGTACAGGTTCCTATTGTAAGTTGTGGACTTGTGGTTAAATATATTGTACCAACACTTGAAATTATATTGTGTTTCTCATACTATTTTTCCAAACATCTTATCCAATAAAATGCCGTCTGCTTTACTTCCGTCTCAATGCCTTAAAAGTATAAAATAATGAATATAAAAGGTGAAAAAAATATCGAACATATAAATGAGAAACCTAATCATCATCGTTGTATTTCTAAGTTCTCCTGTAGTCTGCACGACAATCGACATTATTTACTTGAATCAATCGCTAAGATGGCAATGTGATGAAAAAAGTTTCCTGGTAAATTGTAAAACCAGTTTTATAATTATATATATACAGGTACATATTCTCAAAGTCGAGGTTACATAATATTATGGATTTTGATACAAATTTATTTTAAAATAATATTTTATCAGCCTGTTCTATATTAAAGACATTATAGAAATGTATAATAGGTATACATAGTTGCGACGTAAACTATTTATTTTTGAACAGGTATAATTTTTTAGTTTAAAAACCTAAGTATGATTTGGTTATTATAACACCACGAAATATATTATATTTGCAGTGTTTTAACATCACATAATATTTAATCATATTTTTTTTATTAATTATTTTCTTAATTGCGCAAATATTTTTTACTTTTTTAATACAAAATATAAATCCCATGCTTCGTTCATATGGATTTAATAATAATTTTTTTTTTATATGAGTTTAAATAATGTTATTTAAAAAAAATTGATAAAACAGACATATATTATAATTTCATAAATCTAATACACAGTATTTTTTAAATACCTACAAAATAAGTAGGTACCTCAATCTGCATACCAGTGAAAAAATACAAAATAATGTCTAAAATAAAGCTAAATATAGAATACATGTTCAAAGTTATATGCGTGAAATTAAATAATAAGTATATATAGTATGCATTTTTATATAATTAATCCCAAATTACTATATTGACTATATAATTTTACCAAATTATCGTTAAACTATCGTTAATTTAAGTAATACAGTGTTCTACTTTTAAAATATAATAAACATGATGTGTAAAGCTATGTATTATATTTTTCACATATTATTACGTATTTTAGTATTTTTATTTAAAATCGATTTAAAACAAATATATTTTGTTTTTTGATTATACCAATTTTATTCCCAGCAAAACTAAATAATAAATATATGTTTTTATCTTATTATTTGTTTTCTGAGCGTTTGACAAAGTCAGTATGATTAATTTTAATAACGTGAACATGTATAATAATAGAAATAATATAATTTGGCGTATTTGTAAAATGCACTATTTCTGTAGTTACCGAAGAATTCCGTATAAGCAAATACCATGGCGTATCGTACATAGACATGTACGATATACATATATATAAGGTATATTTTGTACAATTATTTGTGAAAGAATCGAAAAACTCTCGCTCATTCATCAATGACAGTCTAGCCGTTGTGGTTTTTTTCATCTAATTTATTTTTATTTCGATCTTTAAACCAGTTAATATAGGTATATACAGCGCACGTGAACCGGTTTCGATTGCATTTCAATTTTTGAGCATATTTTTGTTTTCAAAATTTGAAACGAATACGCGATCACATGCGTGTCGCGTAAGTACCTATACAAATACAATGCTCGTACCATACACTCGATACATGATTTTAACCGTTCGTGGTGTGAATTTTGCAAAAAAATCAAATTCTGCCATCAGGTGGCAGCGTAGATAAGTATACATTTAAGCTTCAAGATAAAAATATAGACAAAGGCCGACGGAAAAAATTACTCGCGTTAAAAAAGATCGTAACCGTTACATCGCGCGTGTGGGTATCTTTATATTATACCTATACCTTATATCTACTACTGCACGCGTCGATTTATCGTGAGCGTGAAATTCTTTTCGTTTCGATTTATAAATACGCTTAACAATATATACATATTGATTCTATACAACGTTCGTACGTCATGTGCATTGTACACATAATATATTATATATAGCAGATGTAGGTATACTATACGAGTAGGGAAAGAGAGCTACGCGTTTAGCGCCGGTCAGTCTGTTGTTTGACATGGCACACATATGATTATATATATATATTATATTTATATCATGAATAGCGTTTGGGTGGGCGTGGGCGTATTGTATGTTATATACTATACGCATTTGAAGTTATATAAGTATATATATGTGAGTCGAGGTATTTACTATTTAACCGCGAGAAATCGACTACACGATCATCGAAAACCCCGTGTTATCTAAGTACATCGCATCCCTTATATACACCGCGATGTACCTGCCGCAGGTGCGAAGAGACTATAGTCAACAACAATATTATAATATATATAGGTACGTACGGCGCTGCGAAACGTCAAATAAAAATATACACTGTACCTACAATAATGTAAGAGGAACATATATTAGGAGCCTTCTCCGCGTGTGGGCGCTCCGACGAGGTGGACTGTCTTTCCGTTACGTTTGCAGGGGTGTATTATTATACGTATACTCATCTGTTTGTTGAGAATATGTTAGATGGTAATATTGTGTGTACGCGACAAGGCGACAGCGGTTATAATATCATACGCGCGATAAACATCACTTGCGACGGCGGTCGGATGACGAGGCGCAAAACACGCAGACAATATTGTGTAGACAATGAAATCAAACCACAATAAAGAATCGATTTTGAAAAAAAAAAAATACGTATAGGTGCACATATTACGCAGGTATAACCGCGACCTAGCTGTACCTGTATTATCTTATGACGTATATATACCTATGTGTAGGTACACCGTTCTATGAGCGACTCGCTTACGGTCCCTTTTTAAAGAGGAAAATAAAAAAAGAACTCGAAACGTGGTTTTCTTCCCTTGTTTATTCGAATGTTTACCTTGACGTTTTCGACCTATATTGACGTGAAAGGGGGATGCCGACACCGACGACGCCATCGCCGATGCACAGGGCTGTTACGACCAAGTGATTTATACCGCGGTATGTTGCACTGCTGCACCGCGGCCGGGACATTCTTTGTCGATGATACGCGTTCATTATATTATACACACTATTATTATATTATCGTCATTATATTGTATTTTTTTTTCCGACTCTGCGGTATACGTATTATATATATATTATTATATTATTATATATTACGCGTGAGTATATATTGTATATTATGCGCACGCGGATCCGAACAAGGTCCGCCGCGTATAATGTATATACATAATAGCATAATATACGCGTCGCGCGTATTAATTTAAATTGTTTTTTTTTTTTAATTTTATTTTAAACAACTACGCGACTATATAAGCCATATAAAATTGTACAACAAACGGACGGGTACCGGTGTTACTGCTATATACACGCTACACAGTGGGGAAACAATAGCCGGACACGATCGGACTTACCCCGGGTGGTCATTATAAACTGTTTACATCATTAACTATATTATATATCTAAAGGTGTGAAGTGCTGTCATCGGAAGATACACATCTTCTGTGTAGACAAACGACATCAAAGACTAATTATTCGGCCCATAGGTCGAATATTTATAGGTATATATAACTGTATATATATATATAGGTATATGAGATCGGATTCTCCTGGACCTATATAATAAGAATGAGGTGAGGGTGGACCGATAAAAGTGTTAAATTGTATGTGTCTTATACGTATATATTATATTATTATAAACAGTTACTTAAGTACACACACGCGCGCATATTTGAACGTGCATTTTTGCTATATAGCTATTATATAATATACCGTAAAATACTAAAATATGTGTTATTAATAATCTGAAGTAGAAATGCGTGTCAGTAGCGGATTTAGAAATCAAAAAGGTTTTAAAATCTAACGTGTAATATTATGTTAACGTGTAATGGTGATGTGATTTGTATAATATGATTTATTTCGTTTTTATAGTTATAAATTAGCTTTTTTATTCGAATACAGTCGTTATAGCATACCTACTTATTCAGTTATTCTTGTTTTTATTCCATTGAAAATTCACAAAACGTTCGGTTTATTGTATTTGTTAGTTGTAACTATACAATCTGCAATAAGTTTCGATTGTCGACTGAAAAGATATGTTAAAACAATACAACATGACTATACGTGTGACATGTCATTGTAAAACCAATTAAAATCTAAAATACATTTTGTAAAAATAACCATTCCATGTCTTCATTGCACAACGCTATTAGAGATCAAACAAATATGCAATAACTGCAATGACTGTATATAATTGTATTAGAGATAAAAGTGAACAAAAACGTTTAATCAATGCCAGAGAAAAAATATCGTACCTGAAATGATCATGGTTTAGTTGTTTGTTCACTGAAACGTCTGCAACATACCTATAAGAAAAAAATAATTATTATAATATTATGTACGTTTATTGATAGTTTTACGCTACTACGTTTGATTGTCTTCTTAAAACGACTTTATTCCGCGTTTGACTTTTAAGAAAATACCTACGTGTGTATGTATATAATCATCCTGAATCCTCTATATAGTTACTATTTCAACTACTCGCAAATACTAAAACGGCACATAATAACAGCTTGCCATAACCGCATTTTTCACGCCCACAAACCCACAAATCGTCACACTTCAATGTGCACTTTATTGATAAACTATAAACAAAATAAGTGGTCCAACTACAGAAACAATAATGGACATATCAAAACCAGAATCTTTAGAATAAAGTATGACTATTTTTCTACCCAGTTTCAACGTATAGGTACGTTGAAAACTTTAAAATATTAGTTATTTCTGACGCGTTTATAAAGATCAACTTTAAAACGCCTTTTTAAATTACTCGTTAATATTATATTTTATTTATCTATTTATTTATTAATTCTCTTTTTCAACTTTAATGATAATGACTATTTTTAAATTAATTATTGAACACATCATGATTACATTTTAAGTAAACTTGTAAACTTCACAAATCGTGAATTTATTATATTATAGAAAATGATTAGGTATCTGCTATTTTTTATTTAAAAAAAAAAAAGGAGTAAACTATTGGTTTTATTCAGAATATATTGGAATAGATAGATGTAAATCAAATTAATAGCTATTACTCTATGATAAATTAGTAACAAAATTTAAACATATTATATTAAATATTAATTAAATCTAAATCTGTAAATATTATTTATATTTCTAGTATACAATGTATACATGTCTGATGTCATGTCTATTTTCTATTTTCCTAGAGTATAGAGAATCTCTCAAAATATTATAATTAGACAAATATAATATGATTTATTAATAGATTAATTTCATTAAATATTTTTGAGTAGGCCTATTTCACCTATTCCATGTACTCAGAGAATGAGTATTGTGTATAGATTACGTTTGTAGCCGGAAGTAGAATGTACTGAGGGTAAACCACATTGAAAAAACCATTCACTTATTAAAGATAGGGCGGATAAGGGTAGCACAAGGTCACTTGAACTTGAATACCTCTTAAATGTTTTTCACTTTGTTTTAGAGTGGTATCAAATTTTCAAATTTTCTGTCATATATATTATAATAAAATACAATATATATATTCTACAAAACAGTT
Organism: Schizaphis graminum; assembly: GCA_020882235.1. Lineage (NCBI taxonomy): Eukaryota > Metazoa > Arthropoda > Insecta > Hemiptera > Aphididae > Schizaphis > Schizaphis graminum. The sequence goes on along the minus strand of CM037032.1, from coordinate 84,265,027 downwards.
ATTACTGTACAATGTTGCTATACCATAGACCGTATACATTTGCAGAATGTTTAGAATTTAAACACTATACCAAGTTAAATTATTTTAGAAAATAATAAATGATTTATACACAATATTGAATATATTAAAAATACAGATTGAGTTAAATAATATAATTTATGTTATTTATATATTATATAATATAAATAAATTATAAAAGCATAAAGTCTAAAAGGCGTATAATATTCTTTAATATAAGTGTATAAACGACTTAATGTAAGTCAATTCGTTCTTGAATTTAAATTTTATTGAAAACAATAATAATTGTGCTTAAATAGGTATTTAATTAAAACTGAAATGTTTCAATGATAACGCCACAAGTAAATTGTACAAGTAGCCATGTAGGTTCCATGCCCAATTATATATATAACATATATTGTAACATATACATATATATTATAACACGAAACGAAAATAATTTTTTTCGTATTCACTTATAAATAATTACACTAGCTATTTAATAGCATTATAAAATTTAAACTCTAGAAACCATAAAGGCATCAAGGGTAACGATATACCTACGATTTACATACACATTTTTTTTGTCTGTATAAAACTTGACCCAAATTGTTTTTGGCAAGTATTAAACTCTGTATATTACCTACATTATATATACACAATACACGTGTGTGCAAACTATGTTAGCTGTTCGTTTTATGTTGAATAAGAAAAAATGACACATATAGAGTGAAGTTAAAAAAAAAACAGAACTGGGATTCTCTGAATTCACGATGAATACATAAACATAATTAAAACTCGATCGATTTTCGTAAATATTCATTCCGTTCGTTCGCAACATATACGAGTGTACACGTTGTGTTCAATAGGTTCGTCACGATGCACATATTTTTCTATAATATTATATTGTACATTGTTCTTCGTAGACCGTCGGCCACATATCATGTATGTAACATTATATACCAAGGCATTTTAGGTACAATAGCCGGGGTGTGGAGTTTACAATATTTACAGTAGGTACATTTATACACAATACGACCGTTGTCCGATTTCATATGTTTAGTAAATTAAATAATAATATATTATAAACAATGTTATTATAAGTTCTAAACGATATTTTCAACTCTCATTACCAACCTACTATTGTTTTATCAAATAACTTTTTTAAAATTGTAACTTATAAGTAGGTGTATGAACTTTTAGAGTATAAATCTGTTATAATGTGCTATAGCTATACATTGGTTCGTATACTGAATTTATAAAAATTGTTATCATTTCAATTATTTTGGTAATACGTTATGACATAATTTTATTCCTATAGTCTATTATTTGAAATTACATCATCAATATTACATTAAAGTATTAGATATAATTCTAGAGCTCGGAAAATATAACATTAAAAAACACCTAAATAAGCGCAAAAAATAGCACTAAAAATTGATAAATTTAGTATGAAAAATACAATTGTCAACAATATTTTTTTAATCGTTACTATTCATACTTATTTTTTATAATATGGTAGTAAGTATTTAGAAACTATAAGTATTTGTCCAGATCTGTAACGTAAATACGACGAACCGATTACAGCTAAGTAGAATACGCATAGATATTATAAGATCTATAGAATGTATCTGACGAATATTTTGAAAATAACCTAATTATTAGAAATTAATGGAATAAATTGCCCGATATCATAACTGGGTATTTAATATTTATATTATTTGAAAATCAAAATATATGTTTTCGTTTGCACATTTGTCTACTTTGTTGATTGTATTGTTATTATTTGTTATTTGTTATTTGTTATATAAAAATAAAACTATACCTACAATTAATACTTAAAACTAAGTTAGTAAAATATAATTTCTTATATATCAGGAAAGTGTGAAACAAATTTATTCTTAATTTTGATGTTCTGAGACTTGCAAAAAAATTTATACATTTGCGATTTGCTAAAACTTTTGAGCAATCCGTGAACACTAAATAAAAAACAATGTATAATAAATACTAAATATTAAATCAATAAATCATAATAATACACAATATTTGAAGTCTGTATGCAGGGCTCCCACAAGGGGGGGCTGATGGACCTTGTGTACAGGGACCCGGCTATTTTAAGGGACCGTTGAAATTTATTTGTAATTTTTATAAAGTTTTATAAAGGTCCCGAACAAACATTTAGTACAGGGACCCGATATTTTATGTTTGAATAATGCCTTAAATATAACTTTATAATATATACCTATAATTTTATCTAATATTTTATCTATTATCCTCGATTTGTATTCACAGCAGTTGTTGATACCGATACTCTATAATTACATAATATTATTATATAGTTTAATATTTATACACATCAGGTTAAATTATAAAAAAGTAAAACTATATTTTATCTGTTGCTACAGGTCAATAAGAGGCGAAATAAAATAACTTTTCTGAATAAATAAATAAAAATAAAAATAATGATAAATAATTAATCGTTTTAATATTTATGCAAATATAAAAATAACTACAGATGTGCTTATATACGTGTATATACGTATACACCCATAAAATGCAATAGTACACTCATAAATATATAATATGCATTTAACTATTACATTTGTATATATAGTGTAAATATAACCGAATTTAATAAACAGACAAAAACTAATACCTTGTTGAAAGTATTAAAAACACCGCGAAATATTTGCATAACTGCAACTATTGAAATATACATGTAGGCATATTACATGAAACAATAATGCTGCAGCAATATTGTTTTATAAAGATATAATAGGTGTATATAATATTATGATGTTTTTATTATGCGGATTCGGACGGTGACGGCTCACTTTATTTTGACTTTGAACTCACGTCTGTCCTTCCGTTTTTGATAAATAAATAATGATATACATTAAAGCAAAAATAAATTTTAAAAAGTTCTGAAAAAAATTGCATTAAATTTTTTATACGCTCACGCCTCACTGCAACAGTACTTCTATATTTTATATAGGTACTATATCTATATGCTAGTATATAATAGATAAACCGATATATCTCGTGGGCGTTGGCGCGTTTTGCTACAGCTCGAAATCATCCCGGTTATGGGCTTCGGATTAAAATTGTCGTTGGCGGCGATGTCATCGGCTATTGCGGACGGGTGGTGAGAAGGAGCTTTGGAGCTTTAAATAATACATCAACGAGCCAACACGCGGGCCAGCAGCGCGCCGCCGCACCGACGTGTGTAAATCGTAGCAGATGTCAAACTGGTGTACAAGGAACTCGCATTATAATATTATTCGCACCCAAAACGCCATGGCATACGTAATCGAGAAATACGCGCCTCTGCGTCTGTCGGTTCTCACAGTTTATTAAAAGGGCATTTTTAATCGGTTTATATATTGCCGGATCGACGCCGTCACTTGATCGCAGGCTCGCGTTACGACGATAAGCTTCATAACTTATTTACTTATATTATAATATTATTTCCGGCGATCCGTCCATAGTTTAATATATATTATATAAAATTATATAACATGCAATTTTATATCTTCGCCAAACTCTGCAGCTGCATTTGTGCTTTAAATCTTTTTTATACCTATAAAAGAGTATATAAGCATTAATCGTTTTAATTCACCCATCGCACATCACCCCAAACAGGTAAAAATGTATCTATATATTTATTTATTTACAGTGGATATAAATAAGTGATGGGTGTAAATTCTGAGGAAAAATGCTGTAGGCTCGAAAAACTATAGGTACATGAGAAGAATACAATATAATAATACTACTTTAAAGTGTACATCTTATAATATATCCACGTGTGTCCATATACAAATTTAAATGCATATAGTACCTAAATTTATTATGAAATGTCAACGGTTTTACGGTGTTATATTCACTGCAGATTTATTAAAAATATACATAATATAAAGAAAATAATATCCTTAATTTTAAATATATACAGACAGGAAGTTCGCAATAAATGTATAATATATAGGTAATAGGTTTATATAGCATACATATAGGTAGGTTAATAGTTATATTATTTATTATCGTTAGTATTTTTTTTTTTTATGTATATGCACTTGCACTTGATTTACGTATTCGAATATATAACTATAATAATAAAATTAACATCGAAAAAACTTTCACTATATGTGCGTATATTATGCCATATAATATATATACGTTTTATATTTATAGGTAGTTATTAGAACGATGTAGACATAATTTGATATGCTGGTTCGTTCAAATAGTTGGGCAAATTGTCAACATCCATTCTTTGTAGCCAATCGCTATTATACAGTCATTACTTACTTATTTATATAGATAAACTTTTAAAGTCGCCGTACATGTCCTCTCTATAGCTATGTCCAGTGTTCTAATATAGGTACACGATATGGTACAAATTTAGGTCGTTGTTTATAATCTTGATGTTATCAGATCGGTATGAATAGCGAGGATAAGGTTACTGATTGAAGTCCCGAAAATCATCGTGGGAAAAAGCAAGATTGATATAATTATTGTCATAAATCATATAATACCATTATTGTACTATAATTTTAGGAAGTTCTATATGGGAACAAAATTGATTAACGCAGATAATCCGGATGGTTAAAAACTGATAACTATTATAATCCTACTGCCACTCAACCATACAAAATGTAGGTAACACTAAATCTTAGATCATAGAGAAACGAACTATCTAAGCACTATACCACTTAAAAACACGTCATTGTTGGGCATATTATATTTAAATAAGTGCACGTGGATTTGAAACTTGTGACTGCGTTGATACGAATGAGTAATGACTAGCCACATCACTCGTCTAATGTCCACCTCGTACAAAGGCACCATTAAAGACATCATCAACCTTGCGAATATAATAGCGATGAGTTGAGTTGAGGACCTGTATTTACATAGTAACATGAACGATAACGACTACCTATCAAACAGTTTGTAGTATTATCGTCTCCTTAGTGTTTTTTTTTTTTTTTTTAAACTAAAAAGGCTTCAACACCATTATGGGTTATGACTTTATGAACCTACAATAAAACATAAAGAAAAAAATAGGTTATAAGAATGAAACAATCATTATTGTTAACATTTTTTTATTTAAGTGTATGGTGCGGAAAATGTACAAATTGCTTCGGTGATTTCTTCGTTGAGAGCTAGCCGGAGAGATGTTGGGTTGATGAAAGTTCTTTAAGTTTTTGTATATTTTGGGCATCTAATAACAATGTGTTCCGCCGAAACGTTTTTTTTTGCATGTGTCGCATGGTACTGAGGCTAATTCTTTGAAGATGAGGAAAGAGTAGGTAAGATGCATGTGGACTATTCTGACTATAGGGTTATAATGGTTATATAATAACTTCGTCTCCTCTTTTTAGGCTTGAGAGAAAATCCATATTCAACGAAAGACTTTATGAATGGATATCGCTCCAGTTTTCCTACCATGTTTCCAAAGTTTTTAGGTTAATTGTGGATAGTACTTCTGAGGATGTAGTTAAGTTTATTTTTAGGGCATTGTAAGATATTATTACTGTGTTTAATTTACGTTTATATTTATTTATATTGTATTTTATTTCTGTTAATTTATCGTACGATATTGATAGTTATTTGTTGCTCAAATCACCATATGATATATATATATATATAAATATTATATATAAGGTATACATTATACAATTACGATTTACGTTGTTACGTGTCAATCTATTATCAACATGTAACGATTTTATAATCGTAAAACGCTAAATCTATTTAATATAATTCCTTATTTCCGTTGTGATTGCAATATAAATTAAAATATGTAAAAGCTTCTGTAACGACATATTAAATGCATTAATATAATAATTATAATTTATTAAAATCGCAATGAGTCACGATCATAAAATTCATCTCGATCACGATTTCAATATTAACCATAATATCACACGCTGCACTTATTAATAAGCAGTATGCGTTCTATATAGTGTATAGTATTGTTTCGTATACGCTATATATCTAGCTCATGCCTTTCTGTGGTGTTATGATTAAAAATAATAAATATTGATTTAAACTTTTGTCTATTTGACATCGTGTAATATATATACACAATGCGTCAATGCGATATTATGATCGCGCGAAAAAAAATCTAGTAAAATAGGCATTAATGTGCACTGTGTTGTGTGTATAACAGTTAGTGTAGGTATATTATATATTTGCCTATACTAGGAGTAAAGAGAAATCGATCATCAAGTTTCTATTCTATAAATCATAATCATACAATAAATAGTTTATAAAAAATCACAAACACGAGTCAAATGATGTAATAACAAGAATAGTTTTAATATATAGAATACCTATACTCTTCCGAGTTCCGACGGGAATATATAATATTATGTACCTGTAGGTCATTTCCGGTTAAATACCTATACAGTTAACATGTGTCTGGAATGTTTGTGATCGTAAATGTGTGATATTATTATCGTTTATATCTTTTAATTTTTATTCTGTCGTCACATTAAAATATGTACCTTCGGCTACAATAGAATTATTAATGTTAATCTGAATTCAATACACGTCATAATAAACGCATTGCAAAAACGTGATAATACGCGTTCTTGTGAATTCAACGTTGTGTTTTGTTGTTAATTTGCCTACATAATATTTTATACAATATTATAGTACCTAATGTTTGTATCCTATATAGTATATAGTATAGGCCAGTGTTTCCCAACTGGTGTTCCGCGGAACCAAAGGGTTCCGTCAGCCGGCGCCAAGGGTTCCGTGATAAATTTGAAAAAATATAAATTAATTAAAAAACTTTCAAGCTCCTGCAAAGGTTCCGCGAGTAAAAGAAGTTGGGAAACACTGGTATAGGCTATACCACGTGTGTAAATCAGATGTGAAAGCTAGACGAGAAAATTAATAACTTAGGACGGTATTTAAAATTTAAATTTATAAAATAATAAAAATATATTTATGATTATATGTATGAGATAGCGTGAGTAATTAGATAATACAGTAATTTATTATAAAATTTACAAAATACAAATATTAAAATTTATAATATGTTTATATTATAATTAATTCTAAAATATATTTATTGATATTTGAATTTAATGATACTACGTTACACTTGATTTATATTGTTAGGTACGTCTTTTATGTTGTACACAGTTAAAAAACAAACTACGAACCTCAATTATTGGTGGGATTAGAGATTTATATAAATATATATATATATAGATAGTTTAAAAGCTAAGAATATCTTATTTAATAATACGATATACGTAAATCATATATTCGTATTATGTAGCTATAGCCTATAAGTTGTTAAAAATGAGTTTTTATCATTAGTTTTCAACTTAAGGGTTTTAACATTTAACTAATTTAAAACCAGCATCATAAGCACTACTATTTAAGTATTAACATGCATTTGCGGACGACGTAGTTTTCGTTAGTTCAAGTACTTTCGTTAAACTCTTTAAGTTGCTATGATTATACGTTTAAATGCATAAAAGTCTTATACCACAGGAAAAATGTGTTTACAATTCGTTATTCCAGTGGCCTTTGTAGATTTGTTTGTTTGCTCTGTAAAATAAAATTTTTTTTTTCAAAATACATAGCAGGTGTATTTATTAAATACAATGCTGTAACCAGAAGGTGGGATTGACATTTGAAACCTCCACCCCGAAATGTGAGTTTCTTACGAATTATACTTAATATACTGTTACATAATTTGTACTGTAATTTTAAATATGAGTATTATATCTATTATGATACTGTGTATCTACGTGTACCGTGAGTATTACATATACTATACAATATACATACACGTCATCAGTTCACCATCTATAATTTACTCAAAAACCCCAAACATCTGTCTATAAAAGTTTTAGAAATTCATAAACCATGCGTCCCAGAAAATTAATCCTGGTTACGATACTGATGATTATAATATATAATATTTTAATAATTTTAAAATATGAAAAATTGAAAAGATACCTAGCTGTTACTACTACCTAACTATAGAATGAAGGAGATGTGAAATGCTACCATATCGTCATCATAATATTATATCTTTTACAAATAAACCATGCCTTATTATGCAGGATTTAAAAAAAATATCTGTGAAAAGAGGGGCTAGGCTTACGTAAAAATAATTCAAAATTCATAAATACACAATGACAATTTTCATAGTTACCTATATTTCTGATTAAATTTTGATCAGATAATTATAAAAAAAAATGTAAAAATATAACACTTGATACCGTGCCAACTATACGCGTGTGCAATGAACCCGTTAGGTGGTTAATGCCTCGCGCCAAAACTGATTCGTCTTTATTATTATAAATCTATTACCTCTACTTGCTAATAACTTATTTTGTATGTATTTTGTAAAATCTCTAAATTTGTAAACGGAATGTAATATGTACATTGTATACTCATGTATAAACAAGGCCACAACCCACAAGGGTATAAACCCGTACATACATTAAATAAATAAAATACGCACCGTAAAAAATATTAATTTTCATAAAAATTTCAAAAATCAAATAATAAGCTAAAATCCAAGATATCTCAGTTGATAGCTATACATTTTTTTAGGTGGATGAAGGGATGCAGCCATCACATATTATATGCCCCGAACACCCCTGTCAGCGTCTATTTATTATGTGGAGTAATTGCTCTGCGGCGGTGGCAGTGGGGTCTGTGTGGCTAACGGCCATCTCACATGGGGCGATCCGCCGCAAACGCGGTGATTAGTATACTTATACTGTATAACGCGAATGAAATTTATCCGAAAGTCACTGTGTAAAATCGTTCGCCCGCGTGTCCATATTATTACGTGTATATAAATGTACAATACAACCGTGAACAGGAGGGCGCGTGAAGTGACGTGTCGTCGAATATAATATATGTATGGCCGGGTGCGCCGCTCTCTTCTCTTATAATAAACTCCGCAGGGACACAATGCAGGCTCCGACACCCTCCCCTGTACATGAAGAATACGACCGTACACCCCCACCACACACACACACAAACTCGACGTTTAAATAACGTATATTATATATGCGTGTATCGTCGGTTTCTATTATACATATATAATGTGGTATACATATTGAAGTATATACACATATGTAGTATATACATATGTGTGTGTGCACGCGGTGTGTCTGATCTAATTGTTGTTTCCATTGAACCGTCAACAGCCACGTAATTGATAGCGGCCATTTCTGTATATTATCGCTTTTGAAGGTTTTTGGGTTTCTTTTTTTTTAATTCCGTTCTCGCCCCGGTGACTGTAACTATACACACGCGCTATACCTACATACTGCACCAATCCTACTGACCTATACTCGTCCCGAGACGAAAAAAAAACTGTTATTTACGATTGTTTTGTAGCTAATATACATATATATATCAACGTTTACGATACCGATTTTCTATACTCTACACCTATTAAACGCATAATATCTGTCCAATTAATTTTGTATATGTGCGTACACTGTTGATCGCAGGTCTTATTATATTATATTTTTTGTTTCCCATTTTATTCGGACCCTCGGCGTACACATATAAATATATATAAACGACGGCTGCGGACGGCCATTGTTCGGTCTCCGCGGTATAATGTTTTGCGGTTTTCCGACCGTCGATTTATAAACACACACACGACACTCGTTTAAAGGTGATATATCCTGTACATGTAAATGGCCGGACGACGTGTGCGCGCGTGTAATTAATCTCGAAACAAGGGGGCGGACGCGACTTTTCCGGGTCTCGTGCTCTGTCTTTAACGCTTTTGCTTTTGTCGTCACCGCGCGATTAATATAATGTGTTAAAGATAAAAAAAAAAAATAACAATAATATATAGACTCACCCCCTTCGCTGCAATTAATCACGCATGTATACCACTGCATCGCAGGGGACGACGACGTTGAGCTATAATGGAAGTTTCTCGCGCGGGACTCCGCGCGTATACGTCTACGACTCTATACCACTCGATTTACATAAAGAAATATAATTAATATCCGTGAGTATAATGTGTATACAGTGATTTATAACGCTACGTCTGCGTCTGTGATTTGGCTATTCTGCACGTCCCAGTGTTTCAGATAAAATAAAACGTTGTCGAACGATGAGACGTTAATGCTACCGTCATCATTGCCACGCGATATGCCAATATGCCACAAACTCCCTTCTCCCCATTCCAAAGAATCTCTAGAAATCATTTTTTTACGAACATTGAAATTATTTCGTAAGAGGTGGAGGAGCACACGAATGCATATGATATTCTTATAACCGTTACTACACTTATTTCAACCCTAAAAAAATCCTGTGTCCAGCTGATTATTATGCGATTTAAAGATTAAAATGTTTTCACTTGGTATTCTTTTTAGATACCTACCTATATGGCTGTACAATTAACTTCTTTATATTATTTAATTTTAATATTAAATAGTTGACAACGCGGTTTTCGTCTCTTCTACCATCCCATCTAAAAATCAGAAAAATTAACACAAGTTAAAACGTATGATTTACTCGTAATAGTATAGTCGATTTTGTTTGTTACTTTTGCGATAACACTGCTTGTATATTTTTACATCTCATTAGACAATTTAAACATACGTCACATTAATACAGGTACATATAGGCAACACACTAATTATAGTATTATCATTGGCCAGGAAAACGTCAAAACGAAGGCATCAAATTAAACAGAAAAATGTATTTTGTCTCCATATACTAGTTACATACATATGCATTAGTAACAATACTAAATAAAAATTGTAAAAAAATATTCTATTTATTGGAAAAAAACTGTTTACTGCAGTACGAGTATATTGTGTATAATGTTTCTTTAAATGACATACATTTATGAAAAATTAAATGATATACCTAACAATTAATATTCTATATTAATTTAATGCATATAATATAATTGTATTATAAAATAAAAATTAATAACTGTGTTAATAAACAAAAAGTTTTCTTTTTTTTGAAACCAGTTTAAAATGTTATGACTTTATGATTAATATGATGATCGCAAAAAATTATGCAACCTTAATAACTGATATCAGTGTCCACTTTATTAAATAGCCTCTTCTGATATAAATTGTTATATTATTATTATTTTTTTCGTAAAATTGTATTAATAATACTCTCGTAGAATAATAGGTAGCAATAAAACAAAAACTGCTTTGTGTCCTAAGAAGGATTTCAACTTTCGGTCGGAACTCACTTTGGTTTTTTTAACAATAAGTGCCGTTCATTTTGTAACATATATGATATATATATGTACATATACTTCATATATAGTATTTTCCATTGTACACCGTGAACAATAATAATATAGTCACTTGATGTAGCGGTGTACACCACGCACAAAACTATTATACGTCGTCGTCAAGTAAACTATAATACGCTTGTATAAGTTGTGCGTGCTCCGCGTTAAATAACACCACGCGACACGCGTATACGTACATACAGTATATATAACATAATATCAACTGTAATAGGTAGGTATATCGTATATACCTACACCGACGCAGATCCTGTAACGGTTATGAAACAACGTTATATAGACGTGGCGGCGTCAGTGCGTCACCAATAAGAATTGAATAAATTAATATTTTTAGATATTTTGGTTTTTTTTTTATAGGATTGTTATTTTCTTGAACACTTGATATTTTATTTTTATTTATTTTTTAAATGCGGAATTACATCCTACGCATTACGATAATCTTATAATATAGGCTATATAGCTGTTATAACCATTGAACTATCATTGTAAACACGTTTTAAGATTTCGTTGAATTATTTCGTAAACAGTAAAAAATAAAAATCATTAGCCATCAGAATATTATTATTATCGTTTCACTTATATATATTATATAGGTACCTTTATACATACAAAATAAACAATTTAAGTCTTTTATATTATTTTCGATAAATACAATTTATCGTTATATTTTTTTTTGCCAATAAAAATCTCTACCTACATATATTATAACTTTGATTATTAATAAAACTTTAAAAAACTATAAGGGGATTTATTTCAAATCTTTTATAGTTCTCAGTGTTAATTAAAAAAATATTATCGTCATATAGGTATTCACATGTATAGTATATTCATGTATAATACTTACACACATACATATTATACTTGTCTTTTATATAAGTAATAGATAAATAAACAAATCTTTAATGTAAATAATATATTAATAATGGTATGTGTATTTTGCTTTTTGCTTAAACCTTTTTTCATTGAATAACTAAATTAAATATTTATGTGAATTTACCATGAGGCGAACTACACTCGTGCTTGACTGAAAACGTTTTTCTACTTGATATTTTAAATGGAAAATTTTTAAAAACATCACGTGAATCTCCACAAAAACTTAATTGGCTTATTTATTTTAAACATTTATTAATTATACTACTATATCTATACTTAGTACTATTACTATTTATTACAATTGTTTATGTCACTGATATTAAAAAATTACTTTTTATATTTATATTCGTAGTATTATTATATGAATTCTATCTCATATCGCATCGAGTGATCACTGAATAAATAAATTCTCAAAACTTAGTTATATTATATTATATAATTTTATTATGTTTAATAACCAAAATCAAAATCAAAAATATTATATTATACTCAAGAAATGCTTTTACTCAATTATGCTGGGCGTACCGTGTATGGATTTAAGAATAATATTAACTTTCAAAAATAATATTAAAGTTTAATGAATGATAGTTGAACATTATTTAAAATGGTTAATAATCAAAAATCTAAACATCACAAACAAAGGCCAAATTGCTTATACATTGACTTGTTGGTATACCTACATAATATACTCGTACATTTTAAACTGCTCTATATCTTCGACTCACAAAACTTAAATCTGTAAATGACAACTCAAGTGCCTTCCGAACCATTTCCTCCGTTTACTCGCTCTTTCAGAAACTTTACTGGTCGTGCACCGCAGTAGTAAGAAAAAATGAACACTATAAGATTTCATCCGGGAATCTGAAGTGTACCTACCTAATTCATTTTAATCGAAACAAATTTAATAAAAGCCCGCCCATGATAAAGTTATCTTTATTTATTCCCAATTTGTGGTTTTTATGCTTGATTTAGTACATTTTCATACTATATAAATATAATCTATACCTACGCGTGTATAATGTATATAAAATGTTTATGACAGTCATATAGAATTTACCGTAACTCATATATTACTGTTATATTATTTATGGAAATTGTTGATACCGATTTTCGACAGACTTATTATATATGTCGATTATTTAATAAGAATTTGTGACATTAAAATCATAAGTAAGAGTATACAAACCATAATTTTAATTGCACATACAAATTTAAAAAAAGATTTACGATTTTTTTTTTTTAAGCAAACAATAACTTTTTTATAGGTGTTAATTATATTTATTAGATATACCTACTATTGAACGTATTATACCTACCTGTAGAGCGCCTATTGGTACCCACCTCGTTAACATAATATCTAAACGATGAGTTGGCTGCGGCATTACATCTTATGCGGTAAAAACCCTGAAGCGCCTAGAAATTCATGTTTCCGAGATCCAATCATCGAATTTACGTAATCAGTAATCTCAGATATTTATCGTACGATCCCATTGCCCACGGCTGGACAACTAAATAGTAATCATATGAATATGAGTCGGATAAGTATTGTTATAGACCTATGATAAACAAATACGGTTCTGATAATACTATATAGGTATCGTCTATAGTCGGATATTACATTCGTCGCATAAAAACATACAGTATGTACGGTTATAAATTATAATAATTAATGAAGTCGTCTTCAACTTATTCTATCAGTACAGTTTGATATCGAGTAAGATAAAATAATAGTTTCCAAAATAAGTAAGTTACACGTTGTAGGTCAATGCTTCACTGCGTGAGTCTGAGGAAATATGTACCTAATGACCGAGAATCTTTAAATTTATAGGTACTCGACACTCGTTGATGTTACGACATACAATTGAATTTCACTTGAACATACCTATCTTTATGTACTTGACACGATTAAGTTTAGTAATATATGTCCTGCACGTGCGCGCGTGTAAGTGATAAGCCAGAATAGGTGTCCGAAGTGCACTAGTGTAACATAAAATTCATTAACATGTAATAATTATTATTTATTATTTTCGTTTGTAGCGAGGAGTTGATGTTGCATCAAGTCACGGATGGAATACATTTCATGCAAATGATATACGGCACAGGAATGACGCTCTTCGACTGCGAGTACGTCAAAGAACCCGAGACGGCCACAAATTTCGTTCGAGAATTTTGGAATGAGGAACAAGGCAAAAACCACACTGTGAGATCCTTAACTAAAGAATATGCCTCCATGGTAGATTTCAAACATTTGAAAAGAGCTTGTCATAAAAACCATAAGAAAACTAGAAGAAGACTTGCGAACGAGTATCAGCAGCAGCATCACGAGATCACCACTAATAACGTGGTCGGTAACGACGGGTCAGTTACATTATAATTTATTTTATTTATATATTAATTAGACACTATAATATATTATTGTCCTTATTATATAGTTAAACAGAATATACATATAATTTTACCTGTTGAATTTTTAAGAGAAACTTAAACTTTAAAAAAGACTTAGAATTCTGAAGAAGATAGTATTTTACTATTAATTCTTCAAGGTCCGATCACAATTCAATTTTTTTAACAACACTATATATATTTTTATTTGCAATTTAATTCACAGAAATTATTGTAAAAATTATTTGAAAATCTCTGATTATGTAGAGTTGAATAGAAAATACCTCAAATCTAATTAATAAGTAACATTCGCATAAACATTTGAATATTTATTTTATTTATAATTGTGTGTATTTTTCGTTCCATCAGAATTATTATTATTAATATTATAATGAGCATTGGTTTTTCCTTTTTTTTATCTATCATATTTACCTATTAAAATGTCATTACTTGCCATTACCTATTTTTAAAATATATACTATGAGACCTCACTATAAGAGTAATGTGTCATTGCGATCTTAGTATAGTTTGACGTTTTCTGTTCGTTATTATCAATATTTTATAAAGTTATAATTTGAATTTTTTTAAATAAATTACGTAATTTCTGTAATTTCATAATGTGTAATAATAAAATAAAATAATAATTCATAGATACCTAATAAATAATTTATTACTCTAATAATACGCATGTATAATGTATCAAATGGTATTTCATGTTTATAACGAAAAAAATAAAAAGCGGGTAAGTAGGTATCGCTCTGCTGTATATTAGGGGTTGGGGTGGACCTCAGACTATGGTAGGTTAAATTTGAATGCAATGATAGGTATCATTGTATACGAAAAACGATTCTGAACGAAGATGATTTGTCAGTTTAGGATATATTATATTTAAATATTGTCAAATATTCTATTTTGAAACAAATAGTATAGTTTTTATATGTTACTATGGTTACTATGGCCAACATTCGCATTATGAGCGTATGAAATTTAATTTAAATTTTGACATATTTCGTATAAATTCGAACTTTAAACACTTATAAAAAAAAATTGTGACTAACGATTTCGGATTTTTTTTTATCACTTTAAGAACAACTTATAAGAAACCTTGTATTAAATTTTCAAGATTTTCTGGCCACCCAAAAAATTTTTATCGGCATTTGAAGAAAAAAAAACTTAGAAAAGTCGAAAATTTCAATTGTCTATTAGTAGCTTAAAAATGGTCAAAATATTTTGAAAATTTAACTGTAAAGAGATAACCATAATATAAACATTTGGTGAAAATTTCAAGTATTTACAATAATTCGTTTTTGAGTTACAGCAAAATCAAAAAATCGATTTTGTCGAAAAGTGGTTTTTCCGTAAAATTTCCATTTTTCTGTCATTTTTTTTTTGTTTTTCTCGATTTTTTTGAAAAATATTAGAAAATTTTAATTTTGACCCCCCTAAAGTACCAACTAGATTCAATTCCCTATTCAAAGAGGGACTGAAGTCAAAAATCGGAGCATTATTATTGCTCCAAATGTTGGAGTCAGACACAAAAAAAAAAAAAAAAAAAACACACATCATAGTAAATGCAATACATTCATCACTTCGTTCAGAATCTAAAATACGTAAACTAAAAAAAAAAAAATTAATTTAATACATTTTTTTTAAATTTTCATCTAGCTTAAATAACGCCAATTTTGAGTTTAGAATACAATTGTTGATAGATCAAAACTGTTGGGAAAAAATTGATTAATTCGATAATTATATTAAAAATAGGGGTTGCCATTGGAAAAAAAAATGAAGTTGTGTCACGTATACGCAAAATACACGAGTTAAAAAAAATTATTAGTTATAGACATTTATGATCCATTAGTCTAGTAACTAGTTTAACGTCCTCCAAACAGAATCTAAAAATATTTACAGGGTAATGAGTAATAAATGATAAAGTGCACTCTTTCCGGGGACACGCGGTGTATACATAATACATCTACCCTTCAATGGAGATATTCTAAACTTTATTTCTATGATGATACGTAATAATATGTATATTTTATACAATATGACTGCAGCAAACATAATTTTTTTGATATATTTTCTGCTATATTTATTTGTATAATTGTTTAAAACGTCTAAAGATAATACATATACCGTGAATTGCACGTTTATGATTATAATTTATGACATATTACAATGCACTTGTTTTATAATATACAATAAAATATTTTTTATTTTTATAATTTCAGCAAACGCAGAAAGAGAGATCTGATGTCCGTGTTGAGAGTTCCTGGTACAAAATGGTGTGGGAAAGGGCGTTCGGCGAAATCGTACAGACAACTTGACGGGTTTGGTGGAGCAGATCGGTGCTGCAGAATTCACGACACGTCTTGTCCAATGTGGATTGGCGCTTTGCAAAGTAAATACGGTCTGTTCAATTGGAGGCTGAACACGCTCATGCACTGCTCGTGCGACCGCAGGTATATCTATAACATTTTGTCCATACTTAAACATCAATGTCTACGTCATCGATTAATATTAATGATTCATAAATGATTATTATCACAGCACAAAATTGATTATTCTTCGTATAACAGGTGTGAATAATTAATAATTGACATATACCTACGCACCACAGTCGTGTTCGTACTTAATAGGTTTATCATATTTCACCCCTTCAAGATATTTTCTTCAAATCACCATGCCCCATTAATTACGTATAATATCTTCTAACAATAGATAGGCATTTCAACTAAAAATCGCATGACTGTATATTATACGCACACAAAAAAAAATATCAATACGATAATATTAAAACATGATTATTTTTTATTTATTTATTTGCGTGAAGAAAAGAAATGATTTTATAGATAGCCTTTTTGCGCTAAATTACTACCGATATTACACTTTAGATTACGATGGTTTAAAAACCATTTGAAATACTTTGTAAAAATATTACATACATATTATAAAATAAAAATTGATTACATAGATACAATTTTTAAATCAAAAATGATTAATAAAGTTGAAAACTAAATTTTACATGACAAATTAATAAATTATAATTATTTTATAGTGAAAAAACTCATTTTTTTTATAATATTTAATCATTAAAACTTTTTTAATTTTTTTAAATTATATATACTAATTATAGTAATTAATCATTAATTTTCTAATTTTCTCATTTTTGTATTATATTTGACTGAGTCTTTTTATTATTATTAAGATTAGAAATAAATTATAATACAAAAATATTTTTATTTTTATTTTTATTAAAATTTTTTATTGCGAAAACAGTTTGTTTTATATAGTATATGCATCAGGATCAGGATTTCCAAAACTTATTTTATTGCATATTTTAAAAATTTTAAAATGTCAGTTATATACCCGCCTCTTTTAATAATGTTTCCAATTTTAATAAATATTTTTGTTGCAAATTTTATTAGAATAACACTAACCTTTAATATTTTTGATACATTTGCCGCCTATGATCTACAACTATTAAAAAATATATTTTACAAAATGTCTTATTATTACATCATCATTTCTGTAAAATTAATATACAGTTAAATTTTGTACAAAAAAAGCTGTTGATAAAAACTTATACCTTTTTTATTTTGGCACAAATAGGCTATAACCAAAACTTATTATTTTTTTTTTTTTGGCGCAGAAGATAATTCCTATTTAACATTTACCTAGGTATTAATACGTCTATACAATAAATTACAGTAAGATTTTGTAGCTAAATGTATGTATATTTATTTTTATAAAGTTAATTATATACTCATACCTAAATAATTATTTTTACCATTTCAATTTAAACATAATCAGTTCTTTTATAAAATTAATGTTAGTGAGATGCCATACAGATTGCTAAATATAATTTTGTTATAAGAAAATAAATTGTTCAACTAATAAGAACGTTCATAAAATCTTAATTGGTTTTAATTAAACCATTAATCATTATTCACTTAATTAATACTCACTGATTGTACAAGTCTATTTCAATTAAATATAGATAGTGTTTTAATATACTTTTTAAACCATTCAGGTTTACCGGTATTATTTTAAAATCAAACTGCTGTTTAAAACACTTGCAAATTATTAACGAATTCGTAGGTATATTATTAAAAATATTAACATTTTTTTTATGTGGGCATATTGACATAGTGTGCGATGATTTCCATTGGGGAAGCATGTTTAAGGTGATGATAACATTATAACAATGTTGACTTTGTTGTTCAGTTTACCCACTGTTTCAGACAACTTAAATATTTGTTGACTTGTTGGACATTCATGATTCAGTTAGAAAAAAGCCTAATTGACTGTCCTGTCTAAGAGCAAATATTAAATTTTTTTTTCTTTATTTATTTACCAAAAAATAAATATTACGTCTTTGTCGGCCGTATCTTTGATGTCTCATCGTGTTACACGGGTTAAGCGTAGGTCCATCTGTATCTTTTAATAGAAAGAAAACGTAATAACATTTTAGATCAATATGCTAAAAACCATAATCGAATAATCTACGGTGAAGTTAGCATAAATTATTTTATTTTTATAATAATGGATTAACCGGTTTTTCAAAAAGCGTAGGTGCTATGGTGATATATATTTCTATAATGTAATATTATCATTTCTGGACCCGATGGGCATTGAACGAAATTAAAAAAATCTTATTTAAAGTATATAATAACTATTTTCATCATGTACCTACCTGAATAATGTGTATATTTATCAAGTTGTTTAACAATTAAACCATATATTTATTTGACGATTTTCGAAAAATAATAATTTGAAACATTTCATCCACACTTCTAAATTTATATTAAATATTTAATTTAGAACTATTTTATGTTTTATTAACATAATATAATAATAAACAATTAAATTCTTAACCAAAACATAATATTTGATTGTTAATTAGTATATTTTAGTGGTAAGTACATTGCTTACTTGAATTATACACATACCGGTACCTTTTTCTGTTATACATATTATATTTATATTATTATGTACACATGATTACATTTTAGTCATTTCCTATTTACACCTGTAGGTTGAATGCATATACATGAATCACACGAATCATTTCAATTGAATTTGAAATGACTCAGAGAAAATTAGAATTTATTTCGAATATTGTTCACCGAGAATGCCATTAATGAATGACTGCTCACATCAAAGCTTATTACAAAAATATTATACATATCTTATTATTAATTTATTATCAGAATTAATTACAATTAAATTGTTTATATGTATTATACCCTTAACACTTACAATAATTGTGTCCCTTATAGGTATAGATTGTATATTAGAAATAAAAAAAAAAGAATATTGTTTACACATGTTCATATCTACTCTCTAGTGTTAGTTACCATACCATAATAATTTGGCATTTATTCAAAAATAAAACGAACTCTGAGAAGAATATTCAAGTGAAATACTCAAGGTTAATTTGAAACATCCGTTTTGATATTTTAATAACATTATTTGTATTATTTGATCGTGAATCGTGATATAATATTTTTGCACTTCATTTCTTAATTATTATTTATTATCACGGTGTTAGGTTTTCATCCTGTTAATTTTTACTCTTAAAATTATATTATTTTATAATTAAATAATAATATGAATTATTAATACTGCATTTAAAACGTAGTATATTATTGTAACCTATACGTTAGTTAACAATGTTTAAATCGTTTTTATTATTATTATTATGTATTACATGAAATGGTCGACGAAATGATTTAGTGTCTTCAAATAAAAAATAAAATTATAAAATAAAAATAAAATACTCGTACGGATGAATCTGTCCCATTAGCCACGGTCTCGCGGGGCCTGTTTTCTAAATTTAATTTAAATGGTCTATCCCGCTAGGAGAACGAATTTAAATGTATATACTTCTTTTCTTACCCTCCTTTCAGTATTTATTAGCCACTGACATAAATTATTATAGCCCTACATCTTTGAGTACAATAAATATTTTTATTTCATCGAAATCGTATTTAAAATATATGCTTGTACATCATCAAAGAGTTGCTTGTCGTCATCTAAATAGATAAAAGTAATAATAATAATATCTTCCTATATTCAAACAATAAAAATGTATAACATGAAAAAAAATTCCGTTATAATGATATTATTATTTTTATATTTTATGTTTTTTCCTATACTCCTATAATGTACAATCATAGACTATATATATTAGCATACAAAGTGCTGTATTTTGTAAGTGTATGAAGTGTCACACGCATACAATACAAACCACAAGACGTATCATATCTTGTATGTATCACACGTGCACAAATCCTATTTCGATCGTTAATTTTTATTTTATTTCTAAGTATGTAACATATTTTAATAAACTTAATTTTTAACTAGTAATTTACATTATATGACACAATTTTTCAATTCACATGAATATTGAATTTAAATAACAAAAAATCATTTAAGTAAAATAAAATCGCTAACCACTACCTATCTATTATGTTTTATACCAAATAATTTCTGTATAATTTATACATACATTAATTTACCATAATATTATTAATATTACATATAGTTACAATTATGTGATAATATATTCTATATATTTGAAATTTTATCGTGTGTATTGAATATTGTCATTTTATAGTTACCTCATAATATTTATACATTACCTATAATACATCGCTGTATGCATGCGCACCCCAAAGGTGATAATTTTATTTTTGCCGTTTGAATATTTTTATATTTAGGAAAATATTTATATTTTTAGCACAAAAAATGTATACATGTAACATATATTGTGCATGGATAGATCGATAATATTTTTATGTAGCTTAAAGTATTGGACAGGTCATCATTCACGAGGCATACAGACAATGCAGAATCGTCCTTCCGGGCATCGCCAAGTTTGGATCAATGGACTGTAAAGATACGATAGAAATCCGTGTTTTCTCTCAATGCCAAAACCCCAATGAAGTCTTTTGTGTTTTTATAACCGAAGGGTGGCGTATTTAGTATTCAAAATTTTCATTGGTTATTGAGATTACTAAGAAGGATTAATAAAAAAAGAGTTATCGTTCGACGTCCATCATAATATCAATATGACTGTTATATTTCGTAAAATTAGTTATGATAAAAATTTAATTTTTATATTTTAATTTTTTTTTTTTTAAAAGACTGAATATATTAATACACATTTTGTGTAAAATGAAACAAATTTGTCCAAATTTTGATTAGATTCAAGATTTTCAAAAATAAATCATCTACTTAATAAATTACAACGGTCAACGAAGCAGATTGGTTTTCTATTGAAAAACATATTTGCATCGCCTTTTGATTATTATTAAATGGTATAATAAATCTAAATAATAAAATATAATATAATTTTCAAAAAATTAAAATTTGAATAAATGTAGGTATCATTAAAAGCAAAATTGGCATGAGTATACTTAACGAATCACATTGTATATTATTTACATTTTGATAGTGGTTTTAATAAATTAAATTTGACGATAATTTACATAAATGATGATTATTTTGATTTAAGTTAAAAAGTTTCAGTTTTTAAATTAATTTTTTGACTTGTTGTTCTAAATTAATTGATTTAATTCATGTTTGTTGATACAATAATCACAAGAAGTACCGAGTTAGAGACCCATTGAAAGTATACTTTTTCGTGAAATAGTTAAACTATATTTTATTTTATTTCTATAATGTCTATAAATATACAATTTCAGTTTTCGGCATCATCTAATTAATTTTTATAGAAAATGTATGAAAATTTTGTAAAAATATTTTTTATAGAATTTAATCAATGCACTATTAAAAATAACATTATATCATAACCATCATTATAAAGGCATTGCGGTATACGATATAACCCGTAATCATCGTACTCACTACTCACCCATTGTCATTAATACCCAACTAGAAATTCACCCTTCAATTTATACACCATTAAATATACATATAAGTACTAATAATTATCGTAGTCTTTCTCCGCGTAAATACAAATGTGTTTCCATGTGTGGGTTCGATAATCTAATAATATTGCCGAATGATCCAAGAACTTTATCGTAACACGGTGACGTCCCTCGGGGTTAATATATGACGTCCTAGTGACATGACTGTACTATGTATAATATAGAGTGGTATGATGACAGTGTAGTATTTTTTTAACATTAATGGTGGGTGGAAAAAATAACCCCAAAATATCTATTTTGCAAACGAGTTGAACTTATAATACTATATATTAATACATCAATAATAATTATTATTACAACACTAATAATCGCATTAGATATTACACATTTACGTATTAACATAATATCGTGGTATCGTATATTCGTATAATTCTAATCAATTACAAACCTTCAAAAATAATTATTAAATAAAAGAATGTTCAAGTAGATAATTAAAAACTCGAAATAGAAAATCGGACTGCATGAAGAAGTCGATATACTTATATTTATACATATACAAGTTAGGTGTTTATATAATAAAATTATTCACCACTGCTCTTATATATTGTAATCGTCCTCATGTTCAAATTTAATAATATTCGCACAAAATGCAGTTAATTCATAATACTTCTTAATGGATAAGTAATACGTACATTATATAACTTATTTATAAATTACAAAATATCGAAATAATTAGATGCTTTGTAACTCGATCAGGCAATTGTAAAATTATGGTTTCGTGCCATAAATATTCGTTAGAAAAGATATCAATGAATCCATGAGATTAGGTACGTGTTTTATTTAACGAGACCAAATTCTTTAGACTGGCGTGATTACGTTTAAATAATAATCAAATTTTTATTATCATATCTAACTAGACCTTCCGAACTTTACAATAATATTCAATATATTCATAATCCAGTGTATTTATCTACCTAATCGCTAAGTAATTATTTCTATATTAACATTATTATCGTCAACGTACCAGTATCGGTATTATTATTGTAGGAACTTATAACCATCAAAGAGTAACAAAGAATAATCAGAAAATTACACGATGACAATAGCCGGATGACGAGGTATAGGTCGTAATGTCGTATTAAATTGCTAAGTATATAATATAATGTTGTGAACGTCGATTACAATATATATGTAGGCGTATAAAAGAAAACAAAAAAGGAAAGATAAGGAAAATACATATCAGAACCAATATCCTTCTTTTGTTAAACGATGATAAGACTATTCGCTCAAACATTTGTTATGCACTTGATGACCTGACAAATTACACAGGACATACAATTTGTAAATTCGTGAAAACTTTCTTTTTGCTGGAAAATTTATTTAAAAAATATTTATATTTCAACGAACCATAGTTTAGACCTACTTATTATAGCAAAGCAACCCAACATAGATTAAAACCTACACCGCACTATAACGTTAATGTATTAATTGGCATCGTTAATTTATTGATTGGCTGCTCGTAAATTAGAATTTTATAGTGTTTAGACGTTCAGAACTACACAAGCCTATTTCATATAAAATTCAATAAAATGAGCGTAAAATCGATATCCCGCTGTCGTTACTCGTCTATTATGGCGTATATATTTTAATCGTACGACTAGTTTATAAATTACATTAAAATTTATTTACACACGTCAATATACATAATATATATGTATAATATATAGTACACATACACATAACGACACTATTTGTATATTCTCGTTTTAATTGAAACTCGATTTATGAACGCATCCCTCCGATAAATGGTGGCTCGTTAAGTCGAAGGAAAAAAACAACAAACAAATATGTTCGTGTGTAACCCTAAACAAATATATATATATAAATATAGAACCTACGCTCGATGTCTGTAACCGATAAAAAATAAAATACAAGAGATTATCTGCAGCCGCGGTCCTTGTGCGTGTATGTGTGCGTACATATATATGCATATTAACCCGACGCGGCACCCGGGCTGTAATAACATAAAGGTCCACCGATAAATAGCCGAAGTGCCCAATTTAAATGTTCTCGAGATCTGGTCGGGAAACACAAACGACCGCGATCCACTGCGGACAACTATAATATAATACACCTATACGTACGCGACATTTCCACGAGCGTCTCGTCGCGCGCTTGTTTTTTTAACGTCATAAACTAAATATTTTCAAAAACTCATTAAACTCGTCACTGGATTCAGGCATACGACGATGTATATACGTATAGTGTGTCTGCAGTGTAATCTATATCCTGTGTCACTCGCCGGTCATTATACGTATATATAATATATATATGCATAATTATATTATACGTTATAGGGATCGTAAAAGAATAGTTTGTGTTATATACTACACCGCACGTCGTTATACAATATCACTGTCGATGCCCATAAATATTGTAGTGGTACTCGGCGTTCGATCGGTATTATAATATTTATTGGAATATCGATGGACGCATAATATAATATACTTGCAGGACAGTTAGGCGTATAATACAAATTATATAATAGAAATAATGCGTGCGCGTGTTGTACTTGTGGTGTAGATGGACGTGCGAAATATCGGAAGTCAGCGGGTTGTCCGATCGTAAAACTAATACGAAGTCTTCATTTAAATAATATTATTATAATATACGTGTATAACGCGCCTATATATGTATACGCGTTTCTTTTTAGTGGAATTTATTATTTCATGCACGCATCGCGTTACAGTAATAATAATTATTATGGCGCCGTCGTGTAACCGTTCCCGGCGACCCATTTTGTGATTTGCAAATAAAATTTACCACATTTAAAACGCAAGATAAATTAATATCAGCACCGCTGCCGACCGCCCACTTTGTTGAACGTCATGACAATGAATCGTCTTTTTTTAGAACAAAATGCTTTTTAATGTCACCGGACTTTTTTTTTTAGATGAATTTGGCCTTGAAATAGCGTCTTTATTCCCCGAATAGATTTGTATAACTCAGGCTATTATATTATATTAGTAAAGACTTGATTTAGACTTTAAATATGCACATTTTTTGACCAAGTAATATATCAAATACCTAGTATTGAGTATTAGAAGTATTTACATTACCTATAGTAATTAGTAATTATATATTTTAATTACTTGTATACAAAAAAAATATATTAGCCATATTATTCATTATACTTAATTACATGCATATCCTGAATAATTAATTTCCTGTCTATAGAAACTATTGAGCTCTAAATCGTTTTTTTTTTTTTTTTAATATTATTTAATGATATATTTTAACAATTAATAATTATTTGGTAAAACTACTGGTAGAAACCAAAAAATAAAATATAATAAAATACCACTATCGGAACATCTAGAAAAATAGAAACAATAACCAATAGATTTAGAATCGGCAATACCGCCGCTTAACACATGAATACATGATTATCTAATAGCTAACAAATATTCGACGATTTCATGCGGAATCAAACATATTCTTATTTCTTCGATCTTATGAAGTAGCAAAACACAAGCACAACATAAACTCAGTAATCTATTATCTATATGAAGTCATTGGGCCAGACGTATTTTCCTTTCTCAAAGAAACCGAACTATAGACAAAAAATCTAATAATTACAATTATTAATATCCTACTCCAATATATATATATATATATATTACAAGTATATGCTGTACATAAAAAAAAGTAATTTAATGTAATTAAACGTTTTGTAAAAAAAATAAATACTAATGATCTTAGCTACTGATTAAGTTGTAATCGACCAATAAAAATAATAATTATTATTTTAAATACTCATATTTTTTTAACACGTTTATATTGTCTTGTGATAAAATTTAGAATTTTAAATGGATTTCAAATTAAAAGTAGTTAAATTTTAAAAAAAATGTTATGGTATATTAAAAAATTATATTGGCATTTTAAAAGACTTAACAGTTTACTGAACCCCGCTTGACTTAACTTTTTTTCTAGCTGTGTACAACACGTATGAACGTATTTTTATAAGAACATTGGAAGTATAGAATTTACGTTTTATGGTTATTTGAATAACTAAATATATACATTCATAATTGGACTGGGATACATTTAAAAGAAAGAACTAAACAAAACGAACCAATTTATTTGAGTTCATATAATAATATGTGTGTAAAAGAAAAACTCCTATGGGCTATAAAATATACAAAATTATAGACAACTGAACAAGTTTCATAAAAATAAAATAGGTGTTGGATAAAATAATAAAACATTATCATTTCTAAATCTATATATACGACAACAAAACAAACGTTTTTTGATGTACCTAACACGAATAAAAATAAAGTAATAAAAAATACATATAATGTTAATGTATAATATTATTATATTTTATATATTACGTTGAACACTTACAGTTATATACCTTCAACTAGTACTTATAATATATGATCTCAGTTCTATTTATGATGGCCACGAGTAAAGACAATTTCAAAACAATTCCAATACTTACCTACTGGGTGTAAATACGTTAAACGCGCGCGCATAAAATGTTCTTTGGAGAAATGTTATTAAAATAAAAATAATATTAATCAAAATTATCAATACCAACTATACCTGTATTATGTACATGGTTTATATTATAACATCTATAGACATAACGACTTACTTTAAATGTGAACACGCGTTAAATGACTAATGTTTTCTTCTATTTAAATATTTCGAATGTAAAATATTTAGATTGAATGCTTTCGCGTACCTATATACAAAGCAAACGAGCAAACGATACGAGTGCTTCGGCACATTAAATTTCATTTATTCTATGGGATTGATAATAATGAACTCATATTCCTAAATGTCTATTGTCTAACGATTCATAGGCACTCGTAAAAATTAAACGCATCATGACAAGTTCAATATATCTATATAATACGTGATATCCATACGTAGAATAACGTTAGGTATATGAAGAAAAAACCTGTCTAATAAATCGAATTGTATACATATTATAATAATATTGTACACGCGTGATACTGTCAAAACATTCATACCAGTTTAGTTGATTTGTAAGATTGAAACTAAGGTCACGTAGAAATTATAATACATAACTGGTAACAGCTATGTAGGATTTCAAACGAACCAACCAAATGTAGGACTCTTTGATTTATTTTAGTTTAATTAAAACATAAATCAGTTATTTAATTATTATCAGCAAGTATCTTACGTATTATGATTTATATTTATTAAATAACACTATTTCCCACAACACAGTTATCGTGACTCGGCCGATCGTTATTTGAGATAAAAAAACTTTAATGTTTATAGTTTTTCAGCAAATGTTTTCCATTTTTTTCTAATTATTACTAATTTTAAATTTTGAACTTTACGATTTTTACGATATTTTAATTTTTAGGTGAGTTATAAGTATATGGAATTATTAAATATTTGAAAATGAACATAATTCACTTAAAAATTAAAATATCGTAAAAAGCCAACGATAGAACACAGATAATGTTATTCTTATCTAAAAGTTTGATAATAGGTCAATTCACTCTAATATTAAAACTAAAAGCACGCTATTGAAACTGGTGAACGAAAATTTACTATGTCTTACGTGTGTAAGATGGAGACAACGCATACAGGTGAGACGTCCTCTTAAGTAAGGTCCGTTTTTAAATAAATAAACAAGATAATAGGTACTTGATATAAAAATATTATGTCTACATCAACTATGCGTCAAAAGTATTCATACTTCATGCAGATTTGGAACGAATAAATATTAAAGAAAATTATTGAATCATTTGAATAATGTTAATATAAATTATTTAAGTTTTCAAACTCAATGATCGATAAACGTACCTAATTGAAAATTGAAAATTTGAAAAAGTATACCTTTCCGCAGATTATTATTGTTATGATTATTATAATTGAATGCATAAAATGATTTGTTTATTTCCAATTAGGAACTATAAAATAACTTTAGTTGAATATAGTTTTCTTTTATTAATACATTATTTTAATAAAGTGTATATATTTAATATTATATTTATGTAGGTACTAAACTATATTAACTTACAACATAGTAAAATAGAACATATTTTGGTATCCAAATTCCTTCAAGTGTTAATAGGTATGCTGTTAAAAATTTAGTTATATTGTTAATTTATTTTACTAAATGTTTATTTCACATTCATTAATATTGGAAAGTTAACAGTTTTTTTTCCTGTATAGGTACATACCAAGATGTTTGTTAATTTCATGTTTCAAAAATAGCTATTCACTAACTTGTTAATACCTTTATGTATGTGTATTATAATTATAATATACATTATGTTTATGTATAATAAATATACGATATACATAATGTAACATACACGTTATAGTGAATAATGTAATGTAGAAACTATTAGACTACCTACCGTAATTTATTGGTAATTATCATAACCATCCACAAAATGCATATGTAATTATTATACTATACATTAAAAATAAACGAAAATATCAATGTTAGATAAGTATAATATTAAATACAAAAAACTATCATAGATATGTCATATGTACATTATATTATATACATTTTTATAATAAATAGGTAAGTACATAATTTAATAATTTGTCTTTTGATTTTCAAACATGATTTTAGTGACTAAAAAAATCCAATTGTTATTATTTATTATTTTATTAATTTCAAATTTATAATTTAAATGTTATTTTACAAATTGCTCCCCACCAATATTGCTGATTTATTATTACTTTTATGTTTTATTAGTGGTTACAAGAAATAAGGTCATAGGTTAAGTACATTATTGTACTCAATATACAATGTACCGTTGTAACTACTAATAAGCTAATTAAATTCAAATAATAAATTATTGATTATGTGCTCTTAGTTTTGTACAATTAATATTATCACAGCCCCCCCAAACGAGAAACGTTTGTCTTTCTCGGCAAACGCGTGGGTAAGTCAGGAATTGAGCACTAAAAAATATTCATACGAAAAAATTTTAAATTTTCTGTTGTGTATGTGTTTATGGGGGAGGGGTACGTTATTATTCCACTGCTCTAAATTTTAAACTGCACTAATCTTTTAAATTTAAATATAGAATGAGGAAGCCGTTTTACTAACTTGTGCTAATTGTATAAAAAATAATTGTTGATTTAAGATTAAAACGTATACAACATAATTTTTAAAATAATATTAAAACTAAACTAATCAATTTAAAACCAAAATACCTAAATTAAGTTACTATTAGTTATTTGTTGTGTTAACATGTTGACACAGTGATATTTAAAATCCGACAAATTTATTTTATAAAAATTGTATTTTTATTATTTTTTTTTTTTTTTTACTACTGTAATTAAATTACACACCCATTTTAAAATTGGGTTAGGCTTAACTCTTAGGTGAGTTCCGCTTATTGAGATCATTATTTTATAGAACCAACTGTTTATTGGAATCAAAATTGAAAATCCCAAACAAGATCTTATGTTACTAATTTAACATTAACCTTTTATTAGAATCACCAAGTACCGGTTAATTGAATCATTCTTAAGAATATTCTTATTGTTTTAATAGTATTTCAAACTTTCACTTAAAAGAAACAAGAATTATTTTGAAAATGTTAAAAGGATCTTTTCAAAAATATGTCGAAAATGATACTTTTTAGTTGTTCTAAAAGTTATGGGTACAATGTACATACATTATTATTTATTTAATTTTAAATAATTACAAATTATATGTGTATTATATTAATATTGAGTATGAATTTTAATTTCAGACTAATATGAAAATGAAATTATTAAATTCTCAAGTATACAATAAAAAATAGCTAGTTTCTTTACTTTATTTTAAATATACATATAATATAAACTCATTAATAAAAATAATTTTTATGGAACCAACCGGTTAATAGAATCAAAATTATCTGCACCAATTTGATTAAGTCCGCTCACTGTATTTCGAAATAATAGTAATAAATAGTATGTTAATTTTATAGATATCGTTAAACAATAAATTAATATATAGGACGATTTTTAATTTTTATTTTCATTCAATGTCAAACAACTGTACTATATGAATTTCGAACTTTCAAGCATGTTGCAGATATATCATATTTTGTTAGATTGTAGAACATAGATTAATATACATAGGTAATTGTAATTATTTTATTGACGATTTGATGTAGGTACAAGTGTACCTATGAATAAGTACACACCACACTCTAAAATACTCTCTTGTTATCTCTCAATTTTTATGATTTAAATAGATAGGTACTATATAATATTATATATACTTACCCATAAGTCATGTATCCTATATAGGTTACAATAATTTATAATAATCGTAGTTATATTCTGTATGTCACTCGTTACTTTTAATAAAACAAATGTATGAATGTAACGTAACGTAATATGTAACATATTTTGTATCTTATATGAATGTAACGTAATATGAATCCATATTTTTTTTTAATAAAAACAATCACAAATAATTATTACAGAAAAAAAGGATACCTAACCTTGGATAACGTTGAGTCGCCAATTACGTTATATACACCTAAACCATAGAGATTTGTGCAAAATATAACATTTCATATTAAATGGATTTGAAATAGGTATAAATAATAATTGCTAACAATTATTTTAGACAGCAATTTAATATAATATAAGTATATAACCTTGTAGTAGGTCATGAAGAAAAAGAGTAATAAGTAGGTACATTACAATTATTATGGTTAGGTACTATAATAATATTAACGTTAGCTTATAAGAATATTTATAAAGAGTCTTACACGCATGCAAAAATAATGTACCTATATTATAGATGATGGTGTTAAAAAAAAAATTGGCCAAGTCAAGTTATATAATATACCTAATACATGCATATATAAAACCACGATTGATAATGACATATAACATACGTGATTTTTTTTATCGATGAAAAGTTCAAAAATTGCATATATAAATATTACTACCTAAATCTATAAAAAAAATTTAAAAAAAATACAAATGCAGACCTAGCTGACCTGCAGTTTCTATCAAACTGAAATGTGATATGTACTAATTTTTGATCGGTTTTTAAATTGTTAGAATTTGTTTTACAAGTATATCCAAGTTCTTAGTTCCTATATTAATCATTTTATTTTTTCTATGCATTTGCATTTCCCCTTGTCCGATAAAATTTAATTTCTATACATTCATAGTTTAGTGCACATATAGGTACTATTAGTTATGTATTCTTAATGAAGTTGCTTCGTTAAAATTTAGGATTACGCCCATTTCCTGTTATTTCGAATAAACAATAATTAATTATAGGCTACAAAACTATAATATATGGCTAAATGAAAAAAGTTTTCTTAAATGCATCATTTTTTTTTTTTTTTTGTAAACTATTTTGTCCAATCAAAATGTTTTTAATATTTATTATATATATTTATTCGTGTATACACGCCAAGGTTATATTTTATTTAAGTCAACTCTCATAAACTGTTACAACAACATAAAACAACCGCGGTAATATGTCTATATTATACGTACATATAGTATAATAATTGATAATTAAACGCGCTCGTTTCAAAATTAAATGAAATCCGAATATTTCGTTCTGTGCTGTTACGGAATGGATGTCAAACAAATTGGCCACCTGCTGCTGCAGCAGTTGTTTATCTTAGTTACACCGATAGTGTATATTATGATGTGTATCACGAATTCAATTATCCCAAATTTCGGATAAAGTTTTTGTGTTTTATTGAACTTTTAAGATTTAAAGAAATCCCTCGCTAATTAACAATATAATCAAGAAATCCTAGTGTTGTTACCAAAAGTGCAAATAATAGCTGATGGTTTAACACAAATAATCTTCACCAATCAATTCTATTATATAGCGATAGAAAAAACTAAGCTCGCGACGACGTCTGCCAGCGGTCAGATAAAAAAAATCAATTAAATCATCTAAACTTGTTTTAAAGCCTCGACCATTCGGACCTAAGAATGGTCAATGGTGTAGTATATATAATAGAATATTCGGGAATCTTCCAACACATTTATAATATATAATCTGTTCGACTGTTAAACCTCGCGTTGAATTCGGTAGTATAATTATAGCAGCAGCGTGATACGATGTTGTAAAATTTGATATAATATATCAGCGTGTTATAATAAAATTGTATGTGAATAACACCGACAATACCTACTCCGCCAACGTTCAAATTCAAATCTCAGTATATCTCTGCATAAATTATGTGTTACACTGTTACTACCTGTATGGCTGCAGCAGTATGATTAAATATTTCATAAAATAGTGAAACACTGAATTTTTTTAACGCGAATATTGATGCATTGAGTGGTGTGGTCGACATATTTTTATATTAAAGTACATAATGATATTGTAAAGCAATAGTAATCTGTATTTATGTCTGATATTATCTATCATTTAAAAATGTTTGTATGTTTTCTGTTAATGTAAAACATTTTAAATAATTTTATATTAAAGAAAACGCAACCACTGTAACGATAAATGCACCAAAAATAAAGTTTATCATAAATATATTTATATTAAAATATTAATATATATTTCATTAAATTTTCAAGCACTATACTAATATAGTGTTTTATATCAGTTTACTAATATATATTATATTATATAATATTTATTAAGAGCACGTTATACCCGCATAGTCAATTATGTCTGTCTTGTTAACGTGCATTATAACAAATTTGCATTTAATAGAATACATTTTGTGATGTTAACTTTAATATTAGGGTAAATTTACCTATTATCAAATTTAAAAGTAAGTATATAGGTAAGGTAACGTATTATCTAGGAAATGTCATATTATGCTTTTATCGATATTATCATTTTAAAGTGAGATATAATAACTTTATAAAATATTACAACTTTAAAATGTTCATAACATATTTTAAGATAATAATATCAATAAAAGTATATGACATTTCCTAGATAATATTCTTACCTTTAAATTTGATAATAGGTAAATTTACTCTAATATTAAAGCCAACATCCTAAAACGGATTCGTCTAAAGGAAAATGTTGTATGTATATATAATAGACAGAGACAATAACACATACGAGTATAACGTCCTCTTAATACTAAAATTATATCGTCTAAAGTTCAAGTCGAACACGTACAAAAAATCGAATCTATACTACTATAGTACTATATAATACGCGTTATACACGACTGCACACGTAGATATATAATAAATATGATCGTATATATTGTAAATTATAATATTACCTGTATCGTATATTTTTCAGTGGTTTTATTTTCACACCTATAACGTGTAATAATATTACGATCATTACGATACATAAGTAATATTTAATAATATTATCGTATTGCGGTGTTCGCTCGTCCGAATTTTATTGTACCTACATATTATATATTTACCTACCTTTACATTATACCTATATATATGATGACGGCGTCCGAATGTCCGACCGCTAAATAGCGATTTCATCATGAGGTGACACGGACAATGCCAATATCGTATAGATCTACCTGCCTACGTAAGTATAGAATAATATATATATGGTACCAATAGGTATATGAGAAATAAACGTCACAGCTGACGTAGACATGCCACATGCGTGTATAAGTGTATATAAATATATTATATACCATTTGTACCTACTGCCGCGGTGTTGAGTTTATAGAAACGTTATATGGTTCGCTGCGAAGAAAACCGTTCTGCCGAACCTTGAACTCGTCATAATATTATTTTGGTTGAGTACGCACGATGTACAAGAAAACCTCGAACGGCTCAAACGTATGCATATATTATACATTATAATATACACGAACTGAAACCCGGAAAGTGGCCGCGGTTGTGTTAAATGTACACCTAATAATACGTAAAAGTCATATAATACTAGTAGTGCGTGATGAACATTTTTTTGACCATAATTATAAAAAAAAAAGAAAAAAACAATAAAAAATCTTGAATGTTCGCGTATATAAGTGTGTATCTGCGATCTGCCATTGGTAATGAGATGAATCGCGCGTTATTGGTTATTATAATACGGCTTCACCGCTCGCCCGTGTTCACCTGTAGGTACCCCGCAAGTACCGGAGCATCATCAAGTTTTTTTTTTTTGATTGCATATTATGACGTATTGTAGACAACACGTCTGTGACGCATACAACGATTCGTATAGTATACAATATAATAATATTATATTAATATAAAAATTTGTTGACCTCGCTTGACTTTCGAATCGGCAAAAAAATTCGAATTTTCAATTTATACTACGATCATAATATGTCGATGAATAATAAAATAATACTAGTGGTTGTTCGGTAGGTCGTGTACGGTGTTATAAATTATTACAATTATTACTTGTGCATGAACACAAGACACTCAAACGAAATCACTACAATCCCAATAATAGCTTTTTAGTTCCTGAAAGCGATCTATAGAATTGAAATTTAGACTAAATCTTATGTTGACTTCTAATTAGTTCAAACTTCCAAAAAAACACATCCAAGTACATTATTTTTAGTATTTTTACAATTTTACTACTGTTTTCAATACATACATCTACAGAAAATCAAGCCATCCCAATAGTAATTAAATATTTTAGTGCACAATTGCATTAAAACGACAACAGATCGTTTAATTATACCTGTACCGCCTACTTATACAATACAACTCAGGTAGCACGTTTCAGTGACCCACTTTAAATCTTATTAGTTATTACATACGTATAGTTTACCCATATAATATATTATAATCGAATAATATAATTTTACTAATCACAGCGATATTTAAATGGTATCCGTTCTCCGAGGAAGCTCTTGTAGACGACTACTTCCTCCGTAGACTCGCAACGCGTCGCGTTCTTTTGTTTTCCACTCTCCACACGCATCACGAACAATAAACGTACCCGCCGACATGACGTACATCACTATACATCATTAATATTGTGTAACATTATAATAGACGACCTAACAAAACGTGGTGACTTTAATATAAGGAGTGACCGCGGTAGTACCTATATTATATACAATACACACGCGTCATATAAGTGGAAATTCTGCATTCGCCTCGAATTCGTCTGGAGAGCTTCTATAACGCATTTTAAGTACCTATTTAATACTTTCGACCGAGCGACTTTCCCGCATAATACGAGTATAATCACTTTGGTTATTTCTTTCTGCGCACATTCAATTCACACACATTTTGTGAACGATATTTTTCTCTCGCCGAATCGTGTCGCGCCTATACCTATATATATTATGTACCTACCTGGCTACCTGTATTATAATACAAATGATAGATGATGTGTAATCACTATAATCGTTGTCTAATAATTTTGTGTTGTATCATGTAACTTATATATTATGTACTGTGAAAAAATAAAAAAGTTACTACCTATTCAATAATTGTTATGATTGATGTATACTAGTCATGTCACTAATAACCAATCAATTTCAGGTTTCGGTCGTGTTTGAAAACGATCGGTACCGGATCTGCGAACCTGATCGGCAAGCTGTTCTTCAACGTGGTGCAGACCAAGTGTTTCGTACTGAAACGCGTGCGGGTGTGCACGAAAAAGACGTGGTGGGGCAAGTGCCACAGGCACGAAAATAGGAAGAAAGCTTACATCAGGAACAACCTCACATATTGAACATTTAGCTTTTGTATATAATAAACCTATATATATATATATATTTGTATACACACAAATTATTTATAAATAAATTATAAGACTACTTCTCATTCTTGTCGAGCTCTGCAGAGCAACTTATTTCCCACACAAAGTAGTGGTATATTCATACACATACACACACTTTTTACCTTGCCGGCAAACACATCTGTTGCTATGTAGTCATATATGTATAATATGTTTAGTCATAAATTAAGTATCCTATTAATTAGATGCCTAGCTAGGTATACTAAACGCTATCAACTGTTATTATTATTATATTATCATACTATAAATTATACTAAATTATGTTTCAGATTATGTACGATTTGTAGTTCTATTTAAGGTGGTTGTAGATATAGTAGCTGTACTTACATTAAACAAATTTGGATTATCACTATTATAATGCTGTATCGGCACGAGGTCAATACGCATTTTTTCGCGTTTATCTCATTTTATTCGTACTGTATCTTTATAGTATTGTACTGACTTAAATTTATCAATTATGACTTAATGTTTTTGCTAATCAACAACGATTTATGTATCCATCTGTCGACTTATTTTGGAATGAAATCAAAAATAATCGAAAATTTCAACCGAGTGTATTTTGAATTCGAGTTTAGACATTTGAAAGTAATTATTTGTAACAATTGATTGAAAAAAATATTGAACAACTATTCGCCACCAAATACGTACATACAAAAATACACCAATTCTCATAACACTTGTAGGTAGGTATTGTGTTACATGAAATGTGACTAATCCACGTGTATTAAATTACGTCTATGAATTGATCTGGTGTGCGTTTTTTTTTTACATTTCCAATGTGCGAATAAATATTATCTCTAAAATTATAGATGGCATGAATAATAAATTAACATTTCCTTTTAAAAAATAACATCTTTATAGAATAGATTTACTGAATTAGTAATTATTACTTATCAGTTCGGACAAAATTATACGGGTTTAGTTGATTATAGTTGACGTACCAACGACTTTAAATATATAATTTCTCTAACTATATATGGAGCGATCAACAAAAAATAATTTCTAAACAAATATTATTTCATGAATCTGAAAATTTACTTTACATTAAATAACTTATTATTATTATTATTAAATGAATACGAATATTCATTATTGTATAATATATAATTTTTATAATAAGTTATTTAAGAAAAGACATATTATTTCTAAATTATTGCGTTACGATATAGCCAAAGGTAGAATACCTTCCTAATTATACCTATAGTTGTATGTTAATTATTTTAATAAACTTGAAAAAAAAATACAGTCTATATACGTTAGGTAGGTATACTGTATACTGTATACTTATACAACTCGCTATATGCAGTTATTTTTAATAACAAGAATGTAGTGACAGTAATCATTTTTTATTTTCGGTAATAATGTATATTAATATGACAGCAAGAAAAATGTTCGCCAATTGTTCAACTATTTGTTTACTGCATTTGTTTTGTAAAAAAGCTATATACATAATATATACGCATTAATATTCATACATCACGCGCGATTTATTAACAATCACGATCATTGGGTCTTATATATATATGTACCTATACAAACACAAAAATACAATTACTCATATTATAGCATGTTTATAAATTATAGAATAGTATAATATATAACTATAAACACTCAAAAAGTCAAAAGTTAAAATAATGTCTTAATTTGTAAACGTAAAACGTAACTAACCTCGCCCAAAGTCAGTATTATTATTAATTTTTGATTATATAAATTGATAGAAGGTAATAATAATAAGTTAATCGTGTTATAAACAAATATATTATATTACCTACATAGATGTTGGATATTTGAAAATAAACACAATATATATTATATACATATAAATCACTTGCGTGTTACTCGAACAATAAGTGAATACTATTAAACGTGTATGTCGATTTTAAATATTAGATAGGCTTAGTATTTATATTTCTTCGATGCTGTACAATATTATGTACATTATGTCGGCGACTTTTTACGTAGGTACATTATAAATGTACAATAGATATAGACTATAGGTATTATGTACTTTATTGTAGGTATTCACCAATATTTATATTTATATTTTATTGTAGACAAATCTATTAATAATTAGGTATAATTGTGTAATTTGTGTACTATTACTATTATTAGTTAGTTATTTATTTATTTTGTATGGTCTATAAATGTGTGATTTTTTTTAATGAAATAAAAACAAACCAATATACAATTATATTTGAATTGTTAATTTATTTAAAATTTGATAATTATTTGTATCTCTAAACTTGCATAGGTATCAACAATTTAAAAAACGTCTGTATTGTGTATTTACTGCAGTTTCGATTTCCCAAAGGTATCTATTTAAAAATAATAATAAAGTTTTATTGTATGAAATTTAAAAAGTAATACGTTTTGGCAAATACTACAGTAATTATTAGAAACAAATAATAGTTTACAAGCAATCGAAAAATGTGGAATAATACTATAACAGGACGAAGAATACGTCTTGCTAAATAGTAAATATTATTTAATCACATAAATACATAATAATAAATTGATAACTAATACCTAAGTAGTTTGCAAGTAATAAAAAAAATACCAAATGAGAACTTACAACTTTTTAACTTGCTAGGTTTATCAAAAAATAAATCAACATTTTTTACGAAATTACCAATTAATAGAATTACATTTAAAAGAGTATAATTTTGACTTTGTGGTTTTACATAAAATGTGTTAATATACCTAGAATATACCTAGATCGGAGAAAATGGTGAAGTCCAATAAGTGGAATTTTGGCTAATAACACAGATTGATAAGGACTCCATATTATAGAGCCCAGGGGCGCCAATTCAGTTTTAAAATAGGGCTGCCAAATTATTAAGCAGGCCAAATTTGCCTACCATATCAGAACATAGAAAAAATATTGAAATATATTACTGTCTTAAAAGATAGGGCGCGACATTCTTTATACATTTTAGCCTATTTGTAGAAGTCTCACAACCAGCCTACACACTCTTACTTTAAATCTTGATTATACTGTCATTATCTATTAATATAATTCATACATTTAATTTAAGCACCTCAATTTATAATGAATAATTATAACTTTTATCATTCAAATCAAATTTTTGATTATACAAATAAAGCTGTAAGCAATATATTATAAAAAAAATCAACCTAAACTATTATTAGCATGCAGTTATTTATATCATTGAATTATTTGAGGTTTGAAATTAAGAGTTTATAAATAATTAGCAAAATGAATAACGTAAGATTGATTTTTACAAATTTGTAATAATTTATATTTATATCTCAATCTTAAGAAGCTAATAAAACAGATAAATATATTTTTTAATTTTGATCAATTGATTATAATCTTACAACTGTCAAGAAATGTTAACTACAATAGATTAAAACAATATACCTAGCTATTATTTATAAAATATTTTTCAAAAATTATTATAATAGTTTATTTATTACATTTTAGCTGTACCGGCGCAGTATAAAATTAAGGCAGGCCAATATGTTATAAGAAAAAATAGGGCCGCCAATGTATACCCTGCGATACCCCAAATGGCGCCCCTGATAGAGCCTATTATTTAATTAAAGAACGTACCAAAGAAGAATATAAAGTTTTCAAACAAATAAGGTAGTTAAGATTTTTACTGTTTTAACTGCATGTACTATACTACTATAGTATGTATATAAGATATCCTTAAAAAGGTAGTAGGTATTTACTACATTTTGTCATTAAAATAAAAGAAGTATATTTGTGTTATTTGTGGCATATATTTATAATTATGACGGGTAGACGAGTATTACTGCTGTACTAAAAATTAGTATAATGATATTTATAAAATATTATAATATTATTATTATACATAGGTTATAGGTTAGTTGACAATTTTTTAAGTAGCTATGCCAATTAGTAATTGTAACCTAATAACCTAACTTAATCTGTGTACTAAGAAAATGCAGTGAAATATGCACAATGTGCACGTTTAGGGTATAATCTGCGTTGCCGTTCTACATTAAAGTTAAAAGATTTACATTCAAAAATACAATGTGTATTTATAATAATTGGTAACTTGGCCAAGTTAAAGTCTACTTATTTATATTTTTTTCGACATTTATTGATTGTGTGCTGCTGTGGCTTTTGGTAAATTATAATTGGTACTTCGGAAGCGATGAAAGAAAAACGTTTTTTTCTCAACAAACAGTCATCAACCTCGTTTGAAAATTGTTTTTTTACAATAAACATAGCATCTGATACATAAGTACCGATACACATATAGATTAAACCATTCGGAATGAAACATATAGGACGTTTTTGAGTATATCTAAATTTTTATCTCTTTGACGATTGGAAGTCTGGAATCTGAACGTATTATTTATCCTAAGATTTTATTAGGTACCTACCACTAGTACAAACTACAAGCTATATACGTATTGTTTAATTTTAGATTCTGAGTGGTTTGAGAAATTTATTTCTTGTGTTTTATTAAATAATGTATTAATAAATATTTCCTAATAACATTTTTAACAATGATTTATATCATTATCATATCATATATGATTTACCTACACGTGTACGCAAGGTTTATAAAGCTAAATGCTAATACAGTAAAAGCTATATTTTAAATATTATCTATAGTCTTGTTATTATTTAAATATTTTTTTTTTATTTAATAGGTACTTACCTTTTTAGTAAATAAATAACTATTTTTATAAAATAATATAAAAATTGAAAATAAAGGGAGATAAGTATAGTTATTCAAAATTCAAAAGTTGAAATAATATTATAATATATACTATATTATATTATACTATAATATTATCATATAATAATATAAGTAGGACAGGTAGGTATCATTTCTTTTTACAAAGTACAACATATTACATAGTTCTGTATTATATAATAACTACTAGGTAAGTATAGACAGTATAGTACTTAACGTATCATTTAACATTTTAATTTATTTCAGATTTATTTTTTAAACAAGATTTGTGAGTAGATACAAAAACGAATAACGATCAAACATTATTCCCACGAATTATCACTTATTGTATTACACTATTAGGTACCTAATTATTTATATTTAGATAGGTATTAAAGAGTATGTAATATTATAATTTATAATCGTTATATATTTATACATTTATTTAAATGTAAATGTTAATAAAATAAATCAGAAAATCAATCAGTTTTCTTGTCTATAGTACCTAGGTGTCAAATGTACCTACCATACATTTTCATATAGGTATACCTAGTGTCCTAGTCTATGAATATATTTATATATGTCCTCTCCCTCATTGAGTAGGCTATTTAATTTTAAATTGTAAATTTGTAATACAATTAAAATGATTGAGCTATACGTTAATATTTTATAACTACAACGATAAAAAATTATGTATTATACGGGGTTAAATAAATAATTTTGAAGTTTTTATATAATAAATGTTATAATAAAATTTTAAAATGTATATAGGTATGTAGGGGTGCGGGGGTGAAGCCCTCCACAGGCCTGTTATCTATGTTTATAATTTTAGCCCCTCCTTATA
Source organism: Schizaphis graminum (assembly GCA_020882235.1). NCBI lineage: Eukaryota > Metazoa > Arthropoda > Insecta > Hemiptera > Aphididae > Schizaphis > Schizaphis graminum. The sequence continues at coordinate 84,223,368 of CM037032.1, read as the reverse complement.
ACAAGGCAAATTTACGCCTTTAGAGCAAAGACGATATTATATTATGTTCAATTTTATACTACCTATATCATTGAGTAGGCTACTGTTAATTGTAATAATGTGTTAATTTTCAATATACATATTATACCCTACATATAAATTTTACAATTTTATTATAACATTTATTTTATAAAAACTTCAAAATTATTTATTTAACGGCGTATAATACATAACTTTTTATCGTTGTCGTCATAAAATATTAACGTATAGCTCAATCATTTTAATTTTATTACTAATTTAAAATATAAAATTCATACATGAAGTTTAAATGTTCACAAAAAACATACCTATCGGATATCCTGATTAGGAATTACGTTTTACATTTTATAATTATACATTTTCTTTAATAAATAACCTTATTAAACTTCATGAAAAAATGTAGGGAGGTAAGCCCCCCAATTTACGCCTATGCTCTGTTCAGAATCGTTTGTTGTATATTGCAATGATATACCATTGAATTTAAATTTAAAAATTAACACACACAAATAATAATAGTGACCTACTCGACACTTAATGTAGGTATACCTATAACACTTACCGATCTCTTTTTTTATATTGCTGATAATTTATTTATTTTTCTATTAGTAAATGGAAGGTTAAACTAATTTTATTTTCGTAAAAAACAAATCGCACCTATTATGTTTGTATAATTGGTTTTTTTAAATAGCTATTATAATATAGGTACTATTTATTATTAACTGTTGAGAATTTAGATATTCATAAATTTTGTTTGTCCATATAAATTGATATGAGATAGACACCAGATTATTTATTAAATTCAATAAATAGCAAAAAAATTTAACCTTCCGAATAAATGGGAACAATTAATTTTGTTATTAATTATTACCTCAACATGGGGTAGGTATTGCTGTATATTACTTAGAAGTTAGTAATAATCATATACTAATAATAAGTTATAATAATATAAATAATAAGATCCTTTGCGAAAAATTTTCAACATTTTTTGCAGGGAAAATATTATTATCAACATAATCCTAAAATAATTGAGAAAATATTATGGATGAAAATAGGGGAGGGGAGGTGGTTAGTCTTTCATAAGATGTTTTAATATATAACCATCTATAATCATTATAATAAATAATATAATTTATATTTTTAACCAATTAATAGTAATAACTGTATAAATAATAAATATAATAATAGTAGTACCTAATATGTTGCCATGTTGGTAGTGTTGGTACGTTTTCATTGGATTTTTTTTCAGAATTTTTTAGAACATTTGATGACCTTACATTAGACTACTTTATTTTTAACCTAAAAAACTGTTACATAAGTTTTTACCATAATATTAATTTAAAAAAAGCGGGTAAGTGAGTATCGCTCTGCTGTACATTAGGGGGTGGGGTGGACCTCGGACTATGGTAGGTTAAATTTGAATGCAATGATAGGTATCATTGTATACGAAAAACTATTCTGAACGGAGATGATTTGTCAGTCTAGGATATTATATTATACTTAAATATTTTCATATATTCTATTTTGAAACAATTCATATTTACCCCCATAGTGGACGAAAGACAAATATCCCACTCTTTTTGTTCTTGAAAATGTTTGGGCTTACGCTGAATGCTCTATGCATTTGAGGAGCGAGGACCCTATTTTCATCCAAGACTACTTTTAAACAAGAAACTTAGAAACCACTCTTAAACATTTTTATTTCTTACTGCAGAAAAAAAATGTTTTATTCAGTAAATGTAAAAACTAATAAAGGTACTTACTGTAATACTTATTCATCACTATTTGTACAGAATTTGAAATAAATAGGTAGATAAAGACTACCCAATCGATAATGACGATAATTATTATAAAGGTAAATTATACGAATTAACACACTTCTGTAGCTTGCATGGTTTATTTGATTTTCCATTGTTAAAATTTTAATATCATCATTATTAACTACCTATTTTATAAAAAGAAGTCGTTTTTTGACGTTGTTAGGGATAATCTCTAGATCTACAGAACCGATTTTGAAAATTCTTTTACCAATATAAAGCCACATTCTTTATAAGTGTGAAAGGCAAAAATTTAGTACGATAAAGTTAATTATTAATTACAAAATCAATATAATCAATATAATTAAAATAAACGTGTAAATTGTGTACATGAATATGGCATGACGGCTTGTGGGTTTCCGTGGCAACCTGATTTTTATGAATAAATAATGTCAGTATAGCTCAAAGAAAAACACAACTATCTAGAGATACATCCCACACAAGGTCGGTTAAAGTATGCCGATAATCAGGCAGCCGATTAGGAGACTTCTTCTGAACATGCATTGTTGAACATATATATCACATTACTATTACTTACTTAGTAACCATTTTTTAATTAATAACTATGTATTTATCTACTGCACGGACAACGCTGGCGGAACAGTTATGTTAAGTTGATATGCAGAGATATCATCTATATACTCAGTCAGAAAACAAAAAATAGTTTTTATCCTTGCACTAAATGTTAGCATTAGGCAACCAAACTTTACACAGATGTATTTTGTACGGGCAACAAAATGCACAGGAACAGCTAGTTTATTATATTAGAAAATGTGTAGTTAACTATGATGAAAATTCATCACTTAAAAATCTTACCTTTTTTTTGAAATTAGATCAATACACTAATAGTAGTTTAATTAAATTAATTCCTCAGAACATGCTACTACCTACTAGATAAGTTGGAATGTATAACAAACATTTTCTATCCTTATACCTACATAAAATACTTTTAGTAGTTAACTGCACTTGTAGGTGGACTAAAAATTAAAAAATGAGAATTACAATTTAATATAATATACATATTATGTTAAATTTCAAAGGTAAAAAATCAGAATAAATTAAATGTAGATGAGAATTTTTATGTAATATAAACTTTTGTAGTTACTGGGTAAAGAATGATTTAATAAAATTATTAACTTGAAATGTATGAAACTAATACATCAAAAATCAGTTAATTATAGGTTTAAATACATTTCCTGTTGATATGTCACTAAAATAAACTAGATAAAAAAATATATAATATATAAACACCTACATAATGATTATTTAAACAATATTTCCACAAAATACAAATGTTGACACAAGTGACGAGAGTACAAAATAAAATTTTTAACATCCAAATATTAACCAACTAAATAGTATATGGATACTTTTTTAAATTGCCAATCTTTTACACATATAGAAATTGAATTAATAAAATATAATTTTTAATAGTTTGAATTTCAATAAGATTGAATAAATCAGCAGTGATGATTTCACATTCATATTTAAGTAGGATAAAACTCAATACTTAATATTAAATTTGCTCTAAAACATGTACCACCCGTTTTTCATTTTAAAACAGTAAAATACAGGTACTGTTTTAATCGACCTTAGTATATTATTTAGGATATTAAAACAACTTTTTGTATAAAATATTATAAACTTTTAACTAGTATGAAAATTAAATCTTAATTTCACAAAAAGTATAATAAATTATAAATATATATTTATGAAATATACAGATATATTTTAATCTAAATCTAAAATATTGCCTTTTCTAATAAATTATTCATCAAACATTACAAATGTTTGGTGGTAACTAGTATGAAAATAATTTAATAAATTGATATGTGTACTATAGTACAAAAAAATTTCAAGTTCAAGGTAATAAATTACATGTACCTCATTCTTTTGCGTCATAACTTAGTTTTTTAGAATAAATAAGGTTTGACATAGTAATAAAACAATTCTAATATATACGAAATTATACAAATATATATTTCGTTTTTCCTCCAATTACTCATGCACACATTGCTTGTCTAAAATATAGTATTATTCAATATTTTTATTGTATTCAACACATTTATGTTTCATAAAAAAAATTATTTTTTTTCTTTGTGATAATTATAAAAAAAAAAAAAGTAAATAGGAAAAATTATCATGCAAAATACTTTAAAGATGTACGATTTACAGATTAAGATCAAGCAAGATAACCGACAACCCAGGTCTTGTTTGGATTGTAATAGAAGAGTTAATACATATCAAAAGATGTAGGGCAATCAAAAAAACCAAATTGATTATTGTAGAACTTGTTAAGAGTCATAATCGTGGCGAGTGGAACAAATAAAACGTCCGAGATTAGATACATGAAAAACACAAATGCGTAAGAGAAAATTAAAACAAGATTCTATGATAAATATACTGTTTGCGACTTAATCTGATGTTTAAGCATGGCTACTATCATCCAGTTCCAATGCTTCGCCTCCAAAATTCTGAAAACAAAAGTAAAACTATACATAAATTTGTGAAATGTAAACACAAGTATATATAAAAAGTTATTTCTATCTATTCAATTCATATGTTATTTTAAATAATGTGAACACAAATTAAGTAACCCATAATTTAATTAAAATATAGATCTCAAACATTCTATAATATATAAATATACAGTAAATTTAACTTTTTTTAATTAATTATGTATAAATTACTTTTTGTTTGGATTCATTGTCACTTTGGCTGTTGGCTCTTGGAGGACCATCACTTCTCGCTCTAGAACGATTATTGCGACGGCGATAGCGAGGACGGGGTCTATTTGCTCCATTTTCATCACTTTGGTTATATTCATTGTCCTTATATAATATATTATATTAAATTAAAAATGCACCAATAATATAACTTCCATTCAATTTAAGTTTCTTTCAGTTTTGTTATATAAATATACATTAAAATGTATGAATATCAATTTTTATAACTTTTTGATTTAAAATAGTATTTTAATTTATACATTAATTAGTTCTAATTTATTTAAAAATATAATTTTCTCGAAAAAAAAAAATAGATTTTTTCTCAATAAATAATTTTACCTGGTTATCATCTTGATATGGTCTTCTAGGTGGACCCCCTGTTCCACGGCTCCCTCTATATCCACTGCCTCGTCTAAAGAAACGTCTGGGAGCACCCATCCCACGACCTCTGCCTCTACCAGGAGGTGAACTATCATATCCATAGTTATCTCCGCCCTAAAATCAAAGCATGTAATTAAAATAGTTTTTTAGTTTCAGACACTATATTAAATTTGGTATAAATATATATAATTAATTTATCACTCTTAATTACACATAATAATCCTATTCACATTGCCATGTTAATAGAACTGGGATAAAATAATAATGTTTGAACTCCTTTCTGTGCATTGCATTATTTTCAAAATTAAAAAATAAATGAATGTATCTGTTTTTTAGTGTTTGGTTTTGTAATTTTGAACAAGTTAAATAGACTGAATTCTTTAATTAGGTTGAAAAATCTTTGTATCTTGCAATTCATTAAATTATAATATAAGCAATGAAATAACTTGAATATACTTTTCATCATATTATGTAGAAATATAATTCCAAAAATCCTTTCATAAGAGCTATGCATCTCACACTAGGTCAGCAAATCTAAAAAACCAAGCAGCCCTGAATATTATATTATATCCTAATAAATATTCAATATATATGTTAATTTTATAATTTTAAGATTGTAAAAATTTAAACTAGATACTTCAATAATGAATTAATAAATCAATAATTCATAAGATCTAAATTTACATCATGCTATATTTATTTATAAATAGAAATAATAAGCATTTTATTAATTATCATATTATAAATAATTCTTACATTGTAATCACCACCTTCTCCTCTATTTGGAGGTGGACCTCTTCGATTTCCACGATAGCTGTTATACCAATTTTGTTGACGAGGCTGGCGGTAACGTCTTGGTTGTTCTCCTACTTCATTTTCAGTTTCTTCCTTGTCACCTACGAGTATACAATATGATTTTAAAAATCATATAAATGAAAGAATTAGTTAAAAATAAATGATTATATACATTAATAATATTGGTACATACCACTTGGACTACCGTCTCTTGGAGGTTGACCGCCATTTCTAGGACGGGTATTAGGACGGCGTCCATAAAACCACTGGCGATAGTTATTCCTCCTTCTTTCAGCCGCATAAGGTGATCCCTTAACAGCTTCTCCGTCTGGACCAGTAACATTTGCTGCTTCATGACCTTTTTCCCCTTCAACAACGTCAAATTCTACGGTTTCTCCGTCACCAACACTGCGTACAATTTTTTTCGGATTGTTCTTGATTATAGCAGACTAGAATTAAGAGTATGTATTTGAGAAAACATTTTTATGATTATACTTCAAACCTAATTTTATTAATAATAATATCATATAGTTAAGACTATAAAAAATAGGGAACTTAAACCTGATAGCAATACACAGTTACTAAATAACTAAAATCAAAATAACATTCATCAATACTTTGATCTAATACAATTTCTTTTTTGGTTTTATAAGAAATCACTAATTAAAATAATTAAATATAATTTGAGGAGTACTTTTTATAATTAACACTAATTTAGATTTAAATAAAAATAGGTATTGGTGAGTTGTTTAAGTAGTATATATTAAGGAATTGTAAATATGAATGAAATTATAATTTGAATATTCACAACAAAAAATAAATAAAATATTCATGAATTGTGCAGATTGAGATTAAGTTATAAAATATTATATATTTAAAATAATTATGTATATTAAAAGGTATCTGGATGATTTGAAAATTGTATATTCTAGTTATTTTTTTAATCATTCAGATACACCTGTGTAAATATATTTATATACTAAAAACTGATAAAACAGTACATGTTTATTATAATAAATTAGTAGAAGGTGAATTGTACAATTTAGTGTATCTTAAATTCTTAACTATATTTTTTGCACATTTTTAGTTTTATAAATAATAATATAATAATAAATATTCATAATTATGTAATTACCTGATGTACAAATATATCTTCTTTTGTATCATTACTAAAAATAACAGAACACAGATAATTATTAAATGTATTTTCTATGTATCATTAACTATACAAATACAAATACATTAAAGTTTTTAATGTATAAATTTAATTTAGATAAGTATTTATAAAGTTTGATTAATAAGCAATTATGAAAATTTTAATAAAAAAATAGAATAACCCAAGTTCTTGTGTTTTTGATTTTATCTAAGTATCAACGATCTAAATTAACACTCACCGGTTAATAAAGCCATAACCGCTTTTGACGTTGAACCACTTAACTACGCCGGTGACTTTCACAGCTAAAATAAAAAATATAAAAAATGCTCAAATTTAATATAAAAACGAAGAATTGCGCGATTGTCGGTTAAAAAAGTACAAAATATGTCGTAAATACGACCTAGGTGACGGAGGTTATAAACTGATGAAGGGGGAGGGGGCATTGAATATTATCTGCGCATTTATTTATGGACGGAACAATTTTTAGTCCCGTCCACTATCCGTCATAATAATGAGCGATCCAGCTAAAAATACGCAAAGCATCATCATTTATCAGTTCCCGAGATGAGGGTATGTTGTCGGGTGCTATTTATTATTATTATTATTATCATCATCATCATCATCATAATAAACATCGTCATTATCAACATTACAACACATTACGACAACAAAGGTAATAGATATAACAACGGCCGCGTACATTCGTAATAGGTATGAAAACTTTCATCTGTCGATCATAGGGGCAAGCACCATCAATAACCCGATCACCGGAGTGGCCGGATCGAGGTGTGGGTGGAGGTTCGCATGTCCGGAGACACGATGTCGGTGTGCGGCGTGTGTACGATATAATAATATAACTAGACGGAAACGACAACAAACATCGGACGTAAAACTTGCTGCTATTGATTTCAAACTTTATTGAAGTCATCACTTCAAAGTTCAGACGCTGGCGATAGCGCGGGGGATGTGAACGCGATGCGCGTTACGGCGTATATCGCGCGGCGTGCAGTCATATCGGCGAGCAGACAAACAAAAACAAACAACAATCATCCCGGGACGCGCGTCGGCAGAAGAGGGGGGAGGGCTAAGAACGACGATTTCGCGTCCGGCGAAAAAACGCGTCCCGCGACAACCGCCGCGGCGACATAACGCGCGTTTCGAACAAAGCACGTGAATCTTACGTGTCGCCTCCTAATCGTCAATGGCGACGACGACCGTTGTGCGTGGGACGACTGACCCCCCCGCGGAGAGCGTGCGCGCGGTGGCTTACTCACATATGACCGGCTTTTGGGCCACGGGCTTCTGCGGCGGCCGTTCCGTCCTCCTCTCGCCGACTTGTTCCGCCATTTAGTTGTTAAAACGACGGCGGCCCGAACTATGATCTTAAAGATGGAAAAAAATTACCCCAACGCAAACTCCTGCCTGATGTTCACCTTCTCTGTCGTTGTACTCCACTGGCTGGATGGCGGTCGGCGGTGGCTGCTGGCCCGCCGCGCCGAGCCGACGGTGCCGGCCGCCGCCGACTGAGCACGACGCGCAACGAACACAGGTACGGTCGGTCGTCAGATGCGCGACCAGCGCGTGTCGCGTGACGTCACCGTGCGTAACGTCATACCCGTTATCGCGCGGCGAGTTGCAGCCTACAGGCGCGTGTGTGCGGCCGCTGGGCAGGGCGATAACGATTGTCGACGGTCGCGCTGGTACGGGTGTCCGCCACCGTTGTACCTTGTGATCTCGTGCCGCGACCACGGTGCCGATAGACGAGAGGGCGCGGGCGCGAGTATTGTTTTTTTTTTTTTTTCAAAGCCTAAACAAGATGGTCGTCGGCCTCCTCTGCCGGCGAGCGACGGCTCAACGGAATCATGGAACAAACGAGTTTGTTTATTATGTAGCCGCGTTTCGAACGATCAAACCTACGATGATGCATAATACATAATAATATTATAAATGTATCCGAAATCGTATGGCCGAGTGGCTGAGTAGGTATCTGTCATCTGATTTGTTTAATATTCAAGCCATACTACTCTAACACGGCTATACACTACTTGTTGTGCACTTATTACTATTGTCTATTAATTATTATCGTAATAATTCATCACTCATATCTATAATTATATGATCATAAATTAAAATTTAATGATAAGTAGCTACTTTTACCTATTTGGCATTTGCAATCAATTATTTTCATTGTAATGAACTAATGAGTAAAAAACGATTATAAATTTATGATTTTCATATTTAAATTTTTCACAGCTCATAATCGTAGGTATAATTGCAGTCTATTTATCCTTAATACCAAACAAAAAAAAAAAGCAGGGTACCGCTTTGATGAACTGTATGTCACTAGGTGTCGAGTGGGTCACTGTGATGAATGTATTACATTTTAATTTAATGATATATTATCATTGTACTTGTACATTTGTGCATGAAGAACGACTCTAAGCAGTGAGCGGAGACCGTCATTAGCCTTTATCAATAGACAATAAATATATTTCATGTTGTTTTTTTATATTATCGGTATTAGGTAGAGTAATTTATTTTACTATTAGCACGGATAAAAAGAATCCGTGACTATTAGTAATACCCATAGAGTAATATATATATAATACATAGAGTAAAGAATATAATATAATAATATATATATTACTCTATGGTAATACCACTAATACCGTAAATATGTTGAATTAATTTTTCCGAAACATTACATTTGAAAATGCAGAAATTCGTAGAATATTTTTGCAAGCACCATACACTCAATAAGTACCTATACCTGGATTGTGTATTCTAAATTATAAAATTAATTAATAATGCATATAAATGTACCTATATGTAAAATGACCATGGGGCATAGGCCATGGCGGCACATGGCCAACGTTTAGTTTAAAAAATGGACTCAATTCAATATCACCGAAAAATAAAACGGGATAGTGACTCTGCTGCATAGGTTAGTCATCATGTCAATGTTTTATTGTGTCGAGTATACCCTCGTCACACAGTCGTCATTGTAATTGATGTGTTAATTTTGAATTCAATGACACTATAAAATTTGACAAATATTTCCTACTTTAATATAATTAAATCAAATTTATGACAAAAAAATACGATCCATCAGATTATTTATTTATAATTTACGTTTGGCGATAATCTCACAACTTAAAAAATATTTTTCATTTAAAATATATAGAGATTAAACAACAAATATAAAATTGTATTAATGAAAACAAGACATTGTTGCATTCCAAGACCAAGATTTTCCTCTACCTACCTAATATATATGATTATATGAGAATTGGTGAACATTATAAAACCAAAAGTCTAAATGCTAATATTTCTATAAAGATATATTTTATACTCTAGCTGTGTATTATCCAACTTTGTCTGGGTTAAAATGAATCTATTTTTCTATCATTTTATATTTTGTTCCATTTGAAATAAATACCTAATATAAAAAACGTCAAAAACCAAACAAATGATTAATCTTATGATTCTATTCTACTATTCCTATTATTTTATGTTTTAATAATAGACATATTTTTTATGTAAACTTAATAAACGCACAAAAAACTAGAGACAGCAAGATTCAATAATTGCTTAAAACCTAACGAAAATTCAATATTGTAAGATAGGTATTCGTCGTTATTATATTGTGTTCACATCTATTACATCCAAAATATATCTAAATTTTAGAAAACAAATCATAAAGATAATCATTATGATTCTATTTATTAGAGTATTTAATTTTAAGATTTTATATGCCATAATTTTTATATTACCCTCCTAATAATAATATGAATATATTTTTTACAAAAACAAACAATTGTTCGATTTCTGTAAGTCAAAACTAAATTCTTATAATATGAATGTGAGCTATATTGCTAAATAGTATACTTGTATAAACTATATATGTCTATATATACAATCTAATAACTATACCCAGGGGTTAAAAAAATAAAGTTATAGGTATACGCTCCGAACATCTAGAATCTATTGATTTAACTTGTATGGAAAACTCCCCAATAGCTTTCCAGAAGATAAACAAAGAAACGTTAATTTTTGTGTGTATAGAGTAATATTATATTGTCATTATAGTCAACCTTCCCCCTTTTCGAGACGTTGTATGAAAAAATTAATTTATATAAACATTTTTTTTTTGTATATTTTAACTTAAAATTTGTAATTTATAATACGAACAGCGCCGGCGGAAGGCCGGGGCGAGCGGGGCACATGCCCCGGGCCCCGCGCTTTCAGGGCCCCGCTAGAAATTATTGGGTACCTACTGGTTTGTTATGTCCCCGCCGCGGCGAGTGAAAACTTTATAGCCCCGCCATTCATATAATAATAAATACATCGTATATAAATATATTAAAAAATCGAATAATAATAAATATAAAACAGTGATAGAATTAAAAATTTTTATTTATTGACAATATAAGTATTGATATAATATTAAAAAAAATTGAATAATAATTAATATAAAACGGTGATATAATTAAAAATGTTTATGCTTTATGTGATTCCCAAAATTCTAAAGTCTAAAAAATTTCTATCCGTCCCTCTACGTTTTTGTTGCCTTATTTGGCCGAATCCCACATTCTTTCAACATTTTGTGTGTGGGTTCCTGAGTTAGGGTCCACGAAATTATATTTATGATTGACTTGATTATGTTGAAATCCACGTTGTTGCAAATTAACATAAGCTTTGCAACTGTCAGAAAAAATTATAGAACCATGTCTAATATATCGGTTAATAATAATTAATAGACTATAATATAAGTTTGTGTTTGGCGCATGGAGAGCAACAATAGTTTTTTAGACTCGTACTTGGCAGAATTTATGTGGCGATCAAAACTGAATAATAGTGATCCGTTTGAAACTATTTCAAAAGATATAGCAGAATTTTGGGAATCACATAAAGCATAAACATTTTTAATTATATCACTGTTTTATATTTATTATTATTCAATTTTTTAATATATTTATAATATTTATATATATATTTTTATATTTTTTATATACAATGTATTTATTGTTACATGATTGGCGGGGTGATAACAAACCTGAGTGGCGGGGCTATAAAGTTTTCACTCGCCGCGGCAGGGCTATAACAAACCAGTACCAATTATTGTTTAAAATAACATTATTTATATTTAAAACTCTTTTGTCAAGTTCCATACAGGATTTTATTATCGAGTATAGTTGCATAATATTATTTTGATGTTAGTGGTCGGTCTCTGAAATATTAAAATATATTGTAGATGAGTTATAACTTATAACTTATAAATAAATCGAATTCGTAATTATTTTAAACCACAATAACGATTCATAAATTTTATTTTCGTAAAAACCAAATGCATGCTACTATTGTACTGGGTGTCTGTGTGTTTCTGTTATTATATTTTGATTATCATGAGTAGGTAACAACAATATTATATTAATATTATTTTTATTTTATTGTCATTTCACGTTCATATTTCATATTATGAACATCTGAGAGGCGAACATAGAACAAAGTCTTGTCTCATTCTTAGGTAAGGGAATTAAAAAAAAAAATAATAAAAGTAAATTTATTGTGTAAGTAATAATACATACTTCTATATTTTTTTATACACTATAAAATACTTGTAATCGCTAAAAAAATAATAATATTACAAATTATGTTAAGCTTGATGTAAAACACTATTCAAATATAAAAACTTCCTAGTTCAGTTTCTCAAATAAAATCTTTTACCTACTATAAAATCATATTTTGTATTTTGTTGCATACATACTGTTTATTGTTAAATGAACTACGAAACAGGCTTTTTTTATTTTCAAGTATTAAATAGGTACTTATAAAATTCTAATATATAGAGTATAGAGTCTAATATCTATATTATAGACTGTAAAGGTAGGTAACATACCTAGTATTAACAAATATAACTATGTAAATTATAAAAAGATGTATAGGACTTGTATTTTTTCCAGTTGGTAGCCAACCAGTTTGGTTTTTGCTTTCAATATTTCGCATATTGGGGCCCCTTCCAATATGATGTGCCCCGGGCCCCGAAAAACCTAGCGCCGGCGCTGAATACGAATATTATATTATTTATATTTATTATGATTTATAAGCTTTCCGTCCCCGTTAAAATTGTTTACGTTTTTGATTAATAATAAATATAAGTATAATATAGGTATCTTTACTTCTTTAATATATATCATATTATATGTCATACTATTATAAGAATTTAAAATAAATATGATCGAATATATACTTGAAATAATACTATAAATTATAATTTATAATATAATTCTATATAGGTCGTAATATAGGTATTATATTATTATAGCTGTATGAGTTAGCCATTAGGGATTCAACCATAATTTATATTCGTGTACACGATTCTCCAAAAATTAATTTTTTATTTTCGCATAGTTTTAAATGCAACATTGTCATATCGACGTATAAACAAATATATTAGGTATTGCAACATAAATATAATTTTGCATGTGTAATAACTAATAGAAGACTACTACTATGGTATTGAAATTAAGAATTTTGGAAAAAAAATAATTTTAGTGAAAAGTTTACACTTTTGACTTTATACCACGGTTAAAGACAGTATACCAGGTATCTTATATACTATCTTTAATCGTACTTTATACATGTTATTGTTGAACTTATTGTATATGTATTTTATGGTTTAATTCCTTATTATTATACTAGTAGAAACATATACTTGGAATAATTATAATTTGTGTAGATAATCTCATAGGTAATAGCTTTAGTTTGATACAAAAAATCTTGGTTTTTCATATAATAAAATATTTTATATGCTACTCCTATTTCAAAAAAAAAAAACATTTTTATACTATAAGTCTATAACAACATACTATATTATTTTATAAAAAAAATAGAAATTTAAAAATGTTTAAATTATTTATATTATAATGAATAGATAACTTAAAATATTTATATATTTCAAATTATTATTAAAATTTTATATAAATTAAAATAAATATACTTGACAGTTGACATTGCAGGTTCACTAGGTTCTCTTAATATTAAATTATTTTTAATTTTAAGTTATAATATAATACATATTATATAATAATATGTATATTCGTATTATACATCATTATTCATAATAAAGAGAACAAACAAATGTAAGGCGTTTTTTCGCTCTTAAAATACATTTTTATGTTGTTGATAATATTATAATGATGATATTTTAGGTTGGTGAAATGGTTCGAAAATTATATTTTTCAAATACCACCTATGCTATAATTTTGTGGAAATCATGTGTTTGTTAGCGGAGTCAAATTTTAAATATTACATATTAAATTATTATACCAGTTATATGTATTATTTTAAAGATTCTTTAAGTAAGATTTTTTGGTCAAAACATATTCATTTTTGTAACGTTTATTAATTATATTTTAGATTCTGAACGGAGTGAATGTATTGCTTTTACAATGATGTGTGTTTTTTTTTTGTATCTGACGATAACATTTGGAGCAGTAATAATGCTTCGATTTTTGACTTCAGCCCCTCTTTGAATAGGAAAATTCATCTAGTTGGTACTTTGGGGGGTCGAAAGTAAACATTTTCAAATATAGTTTTCAAAAAAATCGATTTTTTGATTTTGCTATAACTCAAAAACGAATCATTGTAAATACTTGAAATTTTCACCAAATGTTTATATTATGGTTATCTCTTTACAGTTAAATTTTCAAAATATTTTGACCATTTTTAATCTACTTATAGACAATTGAAATTTTCGACTTTTCTAAGTTTTTTTTCTTCAAATGCCGATAAAAATTTTTTGGGTGGCCAGAAAATCTTGAAAATTTAATACAAGGTTTCTTATAAGTTGTTTTTAAAGTGATAAAAAAAAAATCCGAAATCGTTAGTCACAATTTTTTTTTATAAGTGCTTAAAGTTCGAATTTATACGAAATATGTCAAAATTTAAATTAAATTTCATACGTTTATAATGCGTATGTTGGCTAAAGTAACTATAGTAACATTAGTAACTATACTATTTGTTTTAAAATAGAATATAAGACAATATTTTAATATAATATATCCTAAACTGACAAATCATCTTCGTTCAGAATCGTTTTTCGTATACAATGATACCTATCATTGCATTCAAATTTAACCTACCATAGTCCGAGGTCCACCCCACCCCCTAATATACAGCAGAGCGATACCCACTTACCCGATTTTGTTATATTAATAATATATTTTTAGTAGGCATATTTATATATAAATTATAAAGAATGATATTTTTACATTTAGAGTAGTTGTAAATGTGACCTGTGAATCGGCTGTGATAGAGGGTTAGATGGAATTTAATGCGTTGTTGGTAATGGTTATGTTGCATAAAAAAAATTATGCAAAACCGTATACATGTGTATAAGTATTTAAATTCTCACGATTCCGTAAATTTAGCGAGTCATTCTCTATTGGGTACCTATCAGTTAGTTATTTTATAATTTTCTATGTGCTACTCTATACCTATATTTTATCTATATTATATTTTATACATCAAATGTGGTCAGTTGAGTCTTGAATTTACGTCTCAATGTTAAATCAACAGGTGCATTTTATACAAAAATTTTTTGAATATATTTTAATATGGACTATTTGTTATTTTTCCTATCATAAAATGAAATAAGAAAAAAATCGTATCGTACAAAAGCACCAAAACTCTAGGTTTCTATTAGTCTATCACCTGTGTACCTGTGTACTACGATTAATATATTATGTATAGTATATTACCTATATTTACTATATAGTATATATACCTATCTATTAACCGTGCAGCTTGTATGCTTCATTCCAGATGGCAGATATTACATTTAGAACTTTATCACAAAACATTTATGAACTCTCTTCCTAATATAAAATTAAAGAATTTTATGGAGACATAATTGTAGAATGGAAAAATACCTTAATGGTAAAATAATTCTCTTAGAATATTATGTGAAAAAAGTTGGATTAAAAATCAACAAATTAATTAAAATTATATTTATTTTTATGTTAATTGTATTTTATTGATTATTATTGACAATTTTAAATATTTTTAAATACATTTCAAATTTTTTTGTTTTTTAACATATTATTTATATATTATAATATAATATAGTATTATTACACTATAATATATAATTAAAAGTTACCTATATATTAGCCAGTAGCCACAATCAAAATAGCTATTATATCGTATTCAATTGAGATAAGGCTTATAATTATCAACAACTTTACTATATGTATCTACATTCTACATATTATTATTTTAACATTATAATATATTATCATGATGTAAAGTGTTAAGTGTACTTATTGACTTTTAATCTATTATATCATACATATTATCTAAAGTTATTACTTATTATCTATACTAATCATATGACATAATGATGCTTTTTTTTATTCTTATATTTCTTGTGGCTATATGCATTATAATATTGCAGGTTAACGTTGAATAAGAATGATCTAATTGGATTAATCGTAAGCGTAAACTATTATTGTCTATTATTTATTATAATTTTCTCGAGATAATTTTTCAGCCGTCCAAATATTCATATACCTAAAATAAAAATATAATAATATTCATATTTAATACAGTGCAAATAGATCCTAACTATGTTAGTATATAATATAGTCATGATAAGTGATAACCAGGGCCGGGCCAACCAATAGCGGCGCTTCTGGCAAAATAAAAATTTGCGCCCCCACAAAAAAAAAATGGGTAAGTGGGTATCGCTCTGTTGTATAGTTAGAGATGGAGAGTAGGTCACTGGTCACTATAATGGATGTGTTAAATTTGAATGCAATGGTGGGTATTATTGTATAAAAAAAACGATTCTGAATGAAGATGATTTGTCAGTCAATATTAATTAGTTGGATATATTATATTATTAACTATATTAAATTGTAATTTATCGTTATTTTACGTGATTTCGTAATAAATTAAATTTCATACGCTCATAAAATGTTTTCTATATTGACTATGGAATTTTTTTTTTACAGTTACATGAAGAAAAACTTATGGATAACCTTGTATTGGATTTTTGAACCTTAAATATAAATCACAAACTTTTTATGAATTTTCAACTTAAAAATTCCTTGCAAATTTTCGTAATTTTGATATATTTCGTAAACATTTGAACTTTAAATGCTTATAAACAAAATTGTGAGTTACGATTTTTGATTTTTTTTTTTATTGCGATAATTACAACTTATAATAAACCTTGTATTAAATTTTAAAGATAGCCAAATTTTTTTTATCGGCATTTTAAGAAAAAAAACTTAGAAAAGTCAAAAATTTCAATTGTCTATAAGCAGCTTAAAAAAGGTCAAAATATTTTGAAAATTTAATCGTAAATAGATAAGCATAATATAAACATTTGGTAAAAATTTCAAGTATTTACAATGATTCGTTTTTGAGTTACAGCAAAATCAAAAAATCGATTTCGTCGAAAAGTGGTTATGCGTAAAAATTCCCGTTTTCCGTTATTTTTTCAGGGTTTTTCCCGACGCTGAAAACTGCTGTAAATTTTTACTTTGACCCCTCAAAGTATCAACTAGATGAATTTTCCTATTCAAAGGGGGGCTGAAGTCAAAAATCGAAGCATTATAACGTGATGACAGAGACAAAAACAAAAAATAAAATAAAAAAAAATAAATAAAAAAAATAAAAATAAAACACACATCATTGTAGAATCAATACATTCATCACTCCGTTCAGAATCTAAAAATGAATGTTAACTTATTTATCTATAAGTATAATTAATACTTAATATAAAGCTTAAATTTATTATTTTAATAGTTGAAATAACAAAAGTTTAATTATATTTCAAATTTAAATAAAGATAATAATAACGAAATTAATAGGTTTGTTTTACCTATATACTTTGGTATATACTCGTAACTAATGAACACTTCAAAAATACACTACAACATAAACAAGAATTATGTAAAAATGCAAATAAAATAATACAAACAATATAGTAAATTTAGTACAGAATAGTTAAAATATTTTAACTTTTCTGGTTTTTTAAAAGCAAATTCTTCGATGACTAAAGTGTAGCCCATCTTAGATACAAGTTCTTGTTCAATTGAAAGTTTATAACACAATTTATTAACAGTATTAAATAACTCACATCTAATAACAAATATTAATATATTAAAATATTTTGGATTAGATTTTCAAATTCAAATTTTGCGCCCCCATTTCTACTCGATATTTTGCGCCCCTGGCAGGCGCCCAGCTTGCCAGGCCCTAGGCCCGGCCCTGGTGATAACTTACAATTGAATTAGTCAATATATAAGTATATTATTCATGGTTCTATATTATAGTCAGATATAGATCATTATAAGAAAATATACCTAAGTGATATTATCATTATTCTAAATCGTTTAATGGTAACTTATTTTAGCACCATACCAATTTATTTAGCATTTTTGGATTTTAATGACTAAATATAGCCCAACACAGGATCAATGATATATTATAATAAATACAGTATTATACAGTTTTATAAAACAGAAGCGCTATTATGGTATCTAAGCATTAAATTAATATGTAGGTAACCATGGATAATAAAGATATTATTTTGTTAATAATTTGTCCAAATAGGAAACAAAGTGCCAACATCATGTTCATGTATATATTTTTAATATTGTAATACACAATATTACTTATACAGTTATACATGTGTATTCGTGAGTACCTATAGTATATATGAAATATGAATACCTATATATAACTATGTTCTACATACATATTAGATAAGTATACCTTGTACCTAGATATAGTTCTGATAGTAATAATATTATAATAAATAATAAAATAAGTTATAGATACCTACATATAAAATATCAGTGTATTTATTATTTGAAAAAATTAATAATTATATTCAATCAATTAAAAAAATAACACTAAAGTTTTTACGATTTTTAGTTACTCAACTTTTGTAAATATAATAATTTGTTTAGGGTATATTATACAATATTAAAATGTAAAATACAAATTATGCTAACAAACATAACATATTAAAATAATTGCTTCCACATGTAGGTAGGTACTTATAAGGTACGAGTAGATATATAGTATATACAAGGTGATTTAAAAGTAGACATTTATTTTTACGTAAAGTATTATCGTTTTTTGAAATATATTTGTTACATAATTTGAAAAAATTATTAAATAGGTAATATATGTTTAAAAAATATATAATGTAATGTAATATCTTAAAATTATGTAAATAAAAAGTTTTAATTCTACTATAAATACTTTTTGGGAAAATGAGTGTTTCGGTACCTACATTTAAAAGAATAATCGCCTTGTATAATTACTGAACATTTTATATGATAATAATAGGTAATACACATTATTTTGCATATTTTAATATGCAGATACAAGGAAATTGCTCATTATTTGGTAAACTAAACTTTTTTGAAAATATTTTTATTGTATGATATGATGTTATTGAAAAACAATATTTAAAAAAAAAAATGTTTTCATTATCATTTATAAGTTTTTTATAATTTTGATTTTTGAATGACAAGGTACATTTTACTTTACATATAATGTGACGCAGAATTTTATTTGGAGTATTTTAATAGGTACATAAAATCCATTTTCAAACTATAGTAGTTATCGCCTACATTTATAGTCGTTATAAATATGGCCGGTACTCCTTTCGCCCAAAAATGACCTTCCTCTTTTTACTCACGTCCTCTTTTCGACCAAAAATGAAAAAATAGTTTCCTCTTTTCGCCTACAAATAATGGTATTCTTTTCGCCCATGATTTCACGTTTTACATTTTGGAAACCAATGTCTCGAAATTTTTCGACTGACAATCAAAATTAATAATTTTAAAAAAATCATATAATAATCAAATAAAAAATAGAAAAATATATAGGTAATTATTAATAATAATTAACATTACGTAGGTAATACGTACGACATATCTACATAACTTATGTACAGATTTATAATTGATATATATATTATACTTAGATACTTATATATTTTTTTACACAATAATAAAATAAATGATATAATAATCAATAGTGATCACTAGTTCGTTAATATAAAATAATATTTTAGGTATTTGTCATTTATTCGACTTACTATTAATAACAATCAAAAACCCTTCGGTGCACTAGACCGGAATATAGTCAGTCGAGAAATTTAGAGACAGTGGTTTCCAAAATTTAAAACGTGAAAACGTGGGCGAAAAGAGGAAACTGTTTTTTTATTTTTGGTCGAAAAGAGGACATGGGCAAAAAGAGGAAGGTCATTTTTGGGCGAAAGGAGTTCCGTCCATAAATATATCTTATTAGTAATTATAATTTTCAAAATATTTAGATAAATTTTAAATTATTTATGGGCATTTAAAATTTTTTTTATAATTAATACATATCTTATACTTACACAAATAGATAGGTACATGATAGCTATTTAAAAATATTAAAAATGTATGATGAACATTGAACATTACTTCTTGATTGAAAGTTATTAAACTGTTTAATTTTTATAAGCAAAGTTTGAAAATTTAATTTAAAGTTTCTCACACATAGTCGAACTTATTGGTATTCAAAAATCTATAGAAATACACTTTTTTATAAATATATATCCAATATATCCAATATCCACCCAATTATTGGGGACTCAATTTACCACTCCCGGTCGGTACCCAATCGCCTTAAGTGGTTGGAGGTTTACCTATATACGCTCGAGGAGTCGTTGAGGTCCATCAATCTTACTATGGATTAATTTTAACAAAAAATTATGATTAGTCTTTAGACATCTGTCCTCGAAAGAGCAGAGATTTATCGTATCCATGACTGATTTATAAAAATGTCTGGAATGACCAATTTTTAATAGGAATTAGGTACATTTTAAGAAGCGCTTCTGCACTCGTTCAACTAAGATTATTTCAATATTCGAAGATTTGGATTCGAAATAATCGAGCCATAATCAAGAATTTATGGTACAAGAGCAGAATAAAGGGTTAAACAAGGCGTGCTGAGTTGAAATTTGTAATGTGGTGACGTAAGAAACCAAGAAGTCGTAAAGTGTTACTAGTTATATAGTTAATATGAAGTTTGAATGATAGTGAAGATGTATATTATGAGTATATATTATGTCTATATAATATATAATATATATATATTCCTTATACTTAAAAACCTTTACCTCAGACACTCGATTTAAGGGCGAGTCATTATATAGGAAATGAATAATGACTATAATGAGGAAAATATAATCGATGAGATTCCGTGATTTAGATAATGATATATAACTTTATACTTATTCGAGTTTGGAGTAATGCCTCCAATTGCGTAACATCAATATCAACGAAACTATTAAACGATGATTGTAGAATATTGGCAATTATACGGGACAACAGCTCTCAGAGCTGAATTTAAACAAAAAAACAAAATTTATTCTCCCCCTTTCTTTGGTTATTTTGAATAGTATCTAATATCTATCTAGTATCTACTGGAAATATTTCGACCCCTCCACTCTCCAAAATACTAACTACTTACATCCAATTTGGTACAAGAAATCACCCTCAAAGTTAAAGCATACAGATTACAGATATACTTTTTTACTGTTTAAAAGGTGGCAATATATATAAAACAATATAAAATATAAATAAATAAAATAAACACACATATCGTGTATACACTAATTAACATAGTACCTATGTAATTGTAAAATCAATACATTTTTCGATTTTCTCAGAATCTAAAATTCAAAATTTCAAGTATCTATAGTTAGTCTAAATATTTTTTAAATTGCAATGTGTGTATAGAAAATGATAGGTAATATTTAAGTTATGGACTTATTATGATGAAATGTTTCAAGTTTCTACGATTAATGATTATTTTTTGAATAAAAATTGTTGTATAGGTATCTACG
This sequence comes from Schizaphis graminum, assembly GCA_020882235.1. Classification (NCBI taxonomy): domain Eukaryota; kingdom Metazoa; phylum Arthropoda; class Insecta; order Hemiptera; family Aphididae; genus Schizaphis; species Schizaphis graminum. Next base: position 84,201,555 of record CM037032.1, on the reverse strand, counting down.
CGTTTGAATAGGCATAGGTGGTATTCAACTTTGTCAAAATGTAATTTAAATTGTTCATAAAAAAATATAATTGGCTATATGGTAAGCCTTTTTTTAAAATTTAAATGAAAATTAATTAAAGGAAATTTTTAATGTATTTTCAAATCCTCAGGGCTTGGGTGTTTTATAATAATATAGGTAGCTTACATAAACATAAGTTTAAAATTCATATGTCATACCTAAAGCGTGAAACACTAGTGTAAAAATTTTCTTATAACTTATTAGTTTTTCTTACAAGAATTATAAAAAAAAGAGTCAAGTTCTTTAACAAATATTTTTTTACTAGCTTATATTTTGCACGGTGTTACCTGTGATAAATTGAAATGTTTGTAGATTTACCCATCATTAAACTCTGTCAATGCTGTAACTATAGCCCAGTGATTCTCAACGTGGGCGTTACCGCCCCCTTGTGGGCATTTTTTATTTTGAAGAGGGCGTTTTTATTAGGGGAGCGCTAGAGGGGGCGCTCATCTATCATTAAAATTTTTCTGTTTATAACTGATTGTAATGAAATGTATAACTGCATAGAATAAAAACTAATTTCCATAAAAACCATCAACCTCAGGGCAGTTATTAGTCACATAAGTATTTTTTGTGTTATAATTAATTATATTATAAAATTCGAAATCAAATTATATAATTCATATTATTAGTAGGTATTTAAATTTAAAATTAACTAAAGTTTAGCATTAAAATATTAAATGATATTTTGTCTTAAATTAAATAGCTTATTAAAAAATAAACCTTTATTATTTTAAAAAATTGATGTGGGGGGGGGGGGGCGGTGTAAGATTTTTAAAATCTAAAAGGGGCGTTGAGTAAAAAAAGGTTGGGAAACACTGGCTATAGTATAGCCTATAGGGACCCTTCCCCCTCAAATGTTTAAAAGTAAAAACATTTTAGTGGTGAATATAGTTTATTGACTATAAATTTTTAGTAGGTACTTAACTAAATTTAAAAACAATTTGGACCTCCCCCCCCCCCCCGAAATTATTTTTTAGTCACAGCCTTGAACTCTGTTAAGCATTAACTGTACAGATTTTTAATAAAGTTAAATATTTACATATGTTCATTGCTTTGCACAGAATCTAAGTTTTATCATTTTATACTTAAGTTTTAAAAAAAAAATATTGCTATGGTTAAGTTTTGGCCAAATATTAGTATGCCAAGACAAAATTAAAAGTTTAGAAATTGAATTTATTATTACATCATTTATGTTTAAGAAATTTTGACTCATATTAAATTATAAAAAAGCAGTTGCTACATATTCACAGTAAGTTCTATTTAAATAAACACTTGCCAAGTCAGAGATCGGCATGTAAACTTTCTATCAACCAACTTTTTAGCTATAATAATAGTCTTGAAGAAAAGTTAAAATATAGAAATGTTGGGACTGTTCACGCCGACGTTTTTTTGGATTCAAATCGTTATACCGCTTGGGTGTGATATCGGATCTCTCTCATTCATATTTTATGTTAAAGCTAGCTTTATTATTCACCTATTCATTACAATTGAGTTACATTTTTATCATTTTCCTATTTAACAAAAATTCTTGAACTTTTAAAAATTCACATTTTTTCATTTCAATTACCATACTTCTTGGTAATATCTATATGAATAAATTATTTAAATTTATATTAGATACCTACCTAGTACCTTTTAAGATAATATACTATTTATTAAGTAATTATTGTGTTAGTAATTTAAAAAATATGTAATATATGTAAGGATTACCTATTGATAAATATTTGTAGATTGTAGTATAGATCTTATGTTGAAAAAATAATCAATTATAAATTATAATTACTTTAATATACTTAATTTATTTACTTATATCTTTAATCATAGTATTAAAATGAAACAATTAAAAAAAACTTTATACATACCTATTGGCTATTACTTATACAAGTAAAAACAGGTTATGTATAGACTTTAACTAAATAAATACTAATTTAAATTATATAATTCTATATTTTAGAAATTTATACATAACTATGATAACGCAAGTATTATAATCTTTATAGCTCTGCTTGTACATAAAAAAAAAAAGAAATAATGTATCAGGTATTTTTATTATAACTTGTAATCTATTTAAATAATTAAAAAGAATATAATTCAACGATCATAATTCTACACAGAATAAATATACAAAATTGTTTGTAATTAGTATTTACTATTACCTAATTTGATTTCTATTGATATGAATATGATGAAGATAAATGTATGAGACAATAATTTATAGTATAGATAAATCGACAGTTTTCAGAGAACATACCACACAACAATTATCACAAGCACATAATGATTATGGTTTCAAAGGTTTATAAATTTCACGGTTTTATATGACATAACTGTACACAGATTTGTACACTAAGGTAAAAGCATTGTTTTAATAAATTATTCAAAAAGGTAATAGAAATATTTTTACTTGAGCACTGGTATTTTATAAATTAAAAATAATATTATGCTTTTAAGTTAATCAGCTTGGGGCAAAAAATGTATATTATTAATGTACTTTCCAAAGTTTTAATTTTGGCATACAATAAATTTAAACATTTTAAACTAAAGAAATTAGCATTTCATTTAAATCTTCAATAAATTAATATAAAACATAATATGTTAATTGATAATATACCTACATCATAGTTAAAGTTACAATAAGACATTAGGACATAAGCATAAGTAATAATGGTCTATAATCAATAAGTCATTAATAAATAAAATATGTAGCTTTAATTTAGTATCTGAATATATAGATAAACTATAAAAGAACTAGTATTTTATAAATTCAAAGTTAGGATTAACTACTTTATGTCTGTCATGAGATTTAAAAATATAAATTGTGGAAATTCACTTTATATCATCTATGCAACATATTTTATTTATATATTAAATAAACACAAATACTGTTGACATAAAATCCAATAACATTATTATTAGATATATTAATTTTGTACCATTAAGACACATAAAAATTCAATTGACATAAGTTACATCATTAAAGTGAAAACATTATTTTATCTAAAATTTATTTAGTTAAATAATGGCGTGTACAATAATTACATAACCTAAATAATTTATTATTTTTATTTAATTGAAACAGATAAAACATGTTTTGATCACAGATACAAAAAAAAAATAACAATAATAATTAATAAAAATAATAATAACAAATAATGATTAAAATAGAAGATAAATTAACTAAAACTGCCAACTGCAAATAAGTTGATATACTAGGAAACATAAAGATAGTTCACATTTAAAGTTCAAACAATTATCAGATCATTACATTACAAAAAAAAAAAAAATTTACTAAAAAATAACAAAATTTAAACTTAACATATACTATGTGATGAATTAACAAATAATTACATAATTAAATATGAATCTAGAGATTATAATAGGAAATTAAAATATCAAAAGGACCATGCTCGAAAAAGACATATATTTCGTTTAATAAATCTAATAGATTTTAATGAGTTACGAAAAATTATATTTATATAAAAATTTATATTTAAAATTATTTATGTTGTTACTTGAATATTTCTAAACTAATGATTTATAATTTTAACTTCAACTATTTACAGGTTAAAAATTGAATTTATGAATTCATAATAGCTTGACAAAAGTAATAAATATAACTCAAAATTAAATACCAAACGACAATAAAAGGATGTTCATTAATTTTCTACCCACCAAACATACTATTAAATGTATCTTTTATTAAAGTATGGTCCTTAATATAGGCATAATGATTAAAACTGTATGTTAAATAAAATACATGATAAGTTAATTATCTGTTACTAAGACAAGAAAATTTACTATTCGCTGACATCAAACTTGACATTGAACCCCTGTGAAATATATAAAAATAAATAATGTTAATAATAAATAAAGTAATAAATTCAATGAATTAAGTTAAGATATTGATAACATTATCTAATGTGTTTCTCAATTACAAATGTAAACACAATATCATTACAACCAAACACTTTGTTTAAAATATAATTTTTTTTACTCCATATTTAATTTATAATTACCGATAATCAGCAGATTTTAACATTTCATAGTAGTACATGATTTTGGCTTTAGTATGATGCCCCGAGCTAATTATTAAGCTATCTGACGACCAATACCATTGTAATACATATGTTCCACTTTTAGTAGTAAGATGAGATCCTTGAACACTCTCACCATCATGACATAATATAGTCTGTTCTACTTTTTCATAATGTTCTCCTTCTTTCCAGCCCTTTTCTATAACATTTAGATTACCTAAAACATGATTTATACAATATTTATAGTAAACACATTTTTTCTTGTTTATATACATATTTGATTATTGAACAATGAAACAAATAAAATATATATAAATTATTATATCATATTATATTGATTTAAATACCTCTGGCACAGCTGAGAAGAGTCGATGGCTGAATTTCAATTAATAATCTTAATACATTAAAATTAATATCTTGTCTCATTACATCAAAATCCCATGTTATTACTGAACTAGATTCCTCGACATCAATAAAAACTTCATGAGCCTTAAACAAAATAAATGTATACATATTATATGTTTAAAAAATAATATCTATATAAATATACAAGTTGATTCACCAGCATATACTCTCACAACGTTATTATTCTTTAATTTTTAGTAATGCAATTAATTAAATCCCGATTTTTTAATTATAACTAAAGACTATCTAACAACTATATTTTAATATAATTAGTATTGTTTAAACCAAGAAGTATTTAGTGGAAATACAAACTTTGGTATGTGTTAGAAGTAAACTACCTATATAAATATATCGTTAAATATGTCACCTACATGTATTCCATAATTATATTTTAGTTGACTTATAAATTATTTTCAGCAAATATTTAAATATTAATTTGTCTAAATATCTGCAGTATTCAATCGACAGGATTATCAATATTAATATTGTATACTTATTTATACATTATTTTAAATTTCTAATACATACTAAGTTTATAGGATACAATCTATTTAGGACTAAAACATTAGGTTATCAATCCTATTGTTAAATAGGCTTGTAACTTTAACTATGTGATTATAATAAACACGTGAGTAGTATATTTTAACCATTGAAATGTATGCAGATAGCATACTTAATTATAAATTTTTATTATTTTATACATATCATCTGTGTTAGATCACTGTATATTATTATATTAATATTTTACCATCTATACTAGTATTATATAACTTGACATATATTACTCCTGAGGTTAAATAATTGTATCATAAAATTAACAAATAACAATAAGTTCAGATGACTTTGTCAAAAAAAAAAAAAAAATGTTTGCAAATACTAATACATCTATACTGGAATTTTAATGAATAGTGTCCGAGTAATTCAACTTTATCTAGTAAGGATAACTATTATAGTGGTTTGAAGTTTTTAGGTGTACATACTATAGGTTATTACATCTATGAGGCATTAGTAACTACAGTTACAAAGTTCATCACTGCGTCGATAGTCGATAACAAGTTTATTACATAATATGATTATATGTAACAAGAAGTATTATAAAAACCAAAAACCCCCCAACTTTGAAAAGCTATATCTCACTAAAAAATTAACAAAAAAATAATAATTTGAACGTTAATTAGTACATTTTAAATATAGGTTGCCATTTAAAAATCAAAAGTTGATAGTGGTTTCACTATAAAAATAAAAGGGTGAAAAAAATAAAATAATGAATATTGGTCAATACTTGACAAAATAATGAGTGTTTAATGATAAAAAAATCACCCTGAATTATAGTGTTTCATCAGTTTTATTTAATCATATTGTATGGGTGTCCTTTATATAGTATCATTTGATAAACAGTAAAAATTCATGGTGTCGTTTTTCTGCCTACTAAACTAGTAGATATAGATAAAATTGTACACTACACCATCAATTGAATTTGTGTTATCTATTATACTGGTGATACTGACGATACTAATCATTTTCATGTCCAGTAGTATGCAGTAATATATATTCAAATATTAAACATTATTAAACGTTAGCATCAAAGATAAATTAAATAATAATTTTTATTGCAAGTTTGCAATTATATTATATTATATTTTTAAAATTACTAAGTTGAGAAATATGTTATGCCATTTTAGAGATTTGAACAAGATAAAACGTTTGGGGGATACAAAAAGGCAATAGAATAAGATGTAAGAAAAATCTTTAATACTTTGATAGGAATTAAAAGTATAAATTTACTATGTATGTGGAGAATTGTTAATATCAAGTTTTTAAGGATGAGCAGTTAATAATGAATGATTCATACATAATCGGTTGAATATAATATAATATAAGAATAAAGTTTAAATTAATGACTCAAGTTTTATTTAGGACACGAATATTTCTAGCAATTATTAATAAATTATTATACTTCTATGATTTTTATAAATTAAAACATTCTTATTAATTACTATAATTTTAAAATAACCATAGCTTCTATATCCTTAAGCCAATTAAGGACGGCTAGTTACTGAGTTGAATTTGGTAGACCGCTTAAAATTTGGGTCGAAATTAATGTCTGTTTTATTGAAAAATGGGCCGTTAACTTTTTTAGGGCCGGTTAAAATTTTAGAACTTGGTAGGCTGATACCTTATCTTTCTGGCGCTGTTAAGGACTATAATTTATAGAACATAATATACAGTCAAATAATTTATAAGCTAATAACTATTTTTACATGTTAGGATACTCCTTAAACTGCATTGAAAATCCAAATATTTGAAAATATAGTTAAGTTACTTAAAAAGTCCTTTAATTAGAATTTGAATGAAATCATAATTAAAGGAAAAATGAGGGTAAGCATGCTTGGTGAATCTTCTGTAAATAAAAAATATACAAGTTTAAATTACCTGTCCTTTGGTTAGTGTAACAGATTGATATATACTATCTTCAGTAATTGTACATGCTTCTTTTTCTAACTCTCCTTCTTTTAGATATAAATTTTTAGGCACAAAACCACCTTCAGGAATTTTAACCTAATTATTAAGAGTAGAAAGACAATACATATAGTAAAAATAAATTTAATTATTTAAAAATTAAAAACAACATACTTTACAAGGACCTCCAAGAAAATCAGGCACATCACCTTCCGCAAGAAATTCGCTAAGACCACCAGATGATTGATAATCATTACCTCCATAAAATAGGAACTTTTGACGTGTTGTTTCATCTAAAAAATTAATATTAATATTCATTTATAAAAGTAAAGAAGCAAATGCAAATGCAAAAAAAATAAATATTTTTCTTACTGATAAATGTGCTCACTAAGGTCCACAAAACTGGAAATACTCTAGGTGCACGAATTATAAGTACTTGCCCAAGTGTCTCTGGATAATTAGATTCTACAATTTCAATAATTCTAAGCAATGCACCTACTCCAGGTCTCCACAAATGTCTCATATTTAGCCCTTCTAAATCAACCAATAAACCCCAAGTTGTTATTGGTTTACCAGATGTATGAGTGGCTTCTTTTGTTAGTTTTAAACCTTCTTCACAAACATGCATAGCCTAAACACAAAATATAAATATTATAATATATAATATACATATTATATCAAGAACCGAGAAAATAATTTAAAATTATCTTCTTCATGATCATAAAATAAATTTATTTAATTATTATTAATTTATAGAATATTTAAAAAACAATACAATTTATTAGTTATTCATAATAAAATTTTAGTTTACTTGTTTAAGAAGACAATCTTCACCAACTGATTTAAGAAGACCTTTCACATCCATTTGACCTAAACGTAATATATATAAAGGACGTCCCTCTAAACATTAAAAAAAAATATACATTAACAAAATTTAATTAGTTTTTCTTAAAACTAGTAAAAAAATTGACAAGGAATTTTATATAAAAATTTAAACTTTTTAATTAAAAAAAAAAATTATCAGCATAAATATTTCTGTACTTTTATTATTTTTTTTTTTTAGCTTTTCCGAATTTATATAACTATTTTTAGTATAAAAATTTGAAATAATTTTATTGCCCCAAATGTGTTTACACAAAAATAACTATAGAAATTAATATAAAACATGCCATTGTAAAACCAATACATTCATTGCCCCAATGAAGCAATGAGTACTCTGCTCAGAATTTAAAATTGTTAGTGATTGTAAAAATAATAAACTTCATTAGAACATAAATCATTAAGCTATTAAAAGAAATTTATTTTTTAATTAAAACCAGATTTCTTTGAATTAATTTATAGTATTAAATTGTATATACTATGTCAAAAGGAATTATTAAAAACAACATGTAAATTATTTTCTAAAATACCTAATTATCAATTAAATTAAATCTGTTGATTTTTAAAATTTTTTTTTTTCTATTTAATTTAAAAGTTATGCTAAACTTTTACAGTATTTCTTAAACCATGAAAACAATGATATATTCAAAAAACACATTGTATAACCAGTTTATTTCTTACTTAACTCAAAATCTAAGTCATAGCATTATGCATTAGTTTCTAAAGATATTTATTTGAGATTAAACTTGTAATGAGCATAAATTATTTTATGTTACATTTTACCTTTGTCATGACTGTGCCAACCACACGGAAAATATTTTTTAATTGCTTCGGGAAACTCGTGCTCTGATAATATATTGTCAATGTTATGTTTTTTTCGCCATATCAGTGATTGAGATAAATTTTCTCTAGCTTTTTCAATATTGAAATCAGTAGCTCTCAAAAACCGTAATAATGTAGTATCACTTGGTAACTAAAACAATATTGTTTAAAAATAATAGTAGTTTTTTCTTATACATTTTAACAATTAATATATATAAAGTTTCATTTAGTAGTTTTATTAACACATAAATAAATATTAAATAATTTATCACTATAAATGGCTTTTCACACAAGTGAATACATATAAAAATAACTTCTGATAAATATAAACTACTCTCAGATGAACAATGTATAAATAAATATTTAAAAATATCTATTTATATTTATAGGTAAATAATGAATAAACAGATTGAAGTTGTACATACAAGATAATAAATAATTTACTTAAAATGTATATTTGACATCATTTTGTGTCAGATCGCAGTCAATATGTTAAACTATAAGGATCATAATTTTTTTTTTTTAATAAATTATATAATTCATAAATACTTATTAATTTTAAAAGCCATTAGAAATAAATAAATTAATGAGTTATTTAAAATTTAAAATTGTATTGTAATGAAAAATGAAGACAACATTAAAACAAAAAATAGCATCTTTGTCTTCATCTAATGCTGCAATTCTATTTTAAATATTAAAAATATACATTATGCATTATGTATACAATATTTTTTAAATCAATTAATCAAACACCAAATATAGTTACATTTTCCAATAAAAACACAATATACAAACTAAACTAATAAAAATATTACCTTAGATTTTTGTAGTTGAGACAATTGTTTCTTGAATTGCACTAATTTTGATTCTTGTAATGGTGTCAATTCTCCAATGTATCTTTTAATATACTCATCTTCTAACCATATTTTTGACTGAGAATCTAAAAATATACAAACATAAACACTATAATCAAAACTTCTTTTACAACATATTTTTAAAGTATATAAATGTAAAGTAATTCATATAATAAAATAATGCAAACATTATTATTTTAACAAGTATGAGAAAAACTAATTAAATACCTATACTTTTTACATAAGTTAGCTATACATTTTTTGATTTAATTATTTTTATTCGAGTATTGAATATCCAAGCAAATAACAATTAAGATAATTCTAGCATATGCATTTTAAGTTTAATTCTAAATCAAATCATGGTGTTTAGAATATTAGTATAAGAAACATAAAATAAAAATTAATTGAAAACTTTACAAAAATAATATTTAAAAAAATAGTTAATACAATTATTAGTATTATAAACAAAAGCATTAACTCAAGCATGTTAATTAGGTGTAATTTTTAGTGTAATATTGGTTATTACAATTTTAAGTGAATATAATAAATCTAAAAAACGGATTTGAAATAAGTTAATAGAATATTTAAGAGTAAGGTAATTTTGTTTGAGTTTAGATTTTAAACTGTATTACAAAACAAAACTGTTGTAAAAAAAAAAGGTATGATTCAGCCTCATTTTCTAGTTGACCTTTAGTTAGGTATTTAGTTAGGGTATGCAGAGGTGAAGTAAACAGGTTGCTTAGAAAAATACATTGAGAAATAAATAAAAAAATTATACAAGATAGGATTTGAATTCTTGATCCTGAGCTCTGTGTAATTACTGTGCCAACACATTCTTATTGATTGGTTCACAATAAAGATTATACTTCTATTTGGGTCGGTTCACAATTATGGTTTATGGACAAGGGCGCCTGCAGTATTAATTGGGCCATTGTTCCCCCTGGGATTATGTCAGCTGTATGTAATTTAATAACATGCATATCATGTGTAGTCTTTAATTTATAAAATATTTTTGGAATGAAAACATGTTAAAAATCATATAGTATACTACGTTAGAATAGAGATACATGCAGTATACCAAAATATAATAATATGCTAATTTGGCTATTAAATTTATTCTTGGTCTGGGTAGAATTTTATTCTGCAAATATTCTGAATTACGATCATAAGCTTATGAGAAAAAGTGACAATGTTAATATGAGTAGACAAGAATTTAATAACTTTACCTGCAGTAGTTGGACTATCTTTGCTAAGACCAATTGGACTTTCTTCTGGGTTATTCAAGTCACTATAAAATAAAATTGCAATTACAATATTATATAATATATATACATTCTCATACAAGAGTAAACTTTAGTCAGACTACCATTCTTCAATAAATTTATTTTCATTGTTAGTTTTTATTTTTAACAATTAGCCACTATCTAATAAATCACTTTATAATATTATCTTATCAAAATTCAAATTAGGAATTGTTGGAATAATAAAATAAAATTTTAAAGAGAGTGGAACTTGGCAAGTTTTACTTAGATCCATTGGTATCTCTGAAAACCGTAGCTTCTGAGGGTTACTCTTATAAGAGACAAAATAAACTTAAATGTATAGTAATTAAATAAATATTTCATTATATAATACAAAATAAAATAATGATTAATATTAATTAAGTAGAAAATTTCAATAAAACCAGTGTTAAATTATATAATTATAACTTATTAATTGTTTTTATCAATTAAACATGCAATTTAAATCAAGTAATTTTAGTTTGAGTTCAAAGAAAATTTATTTACTTATCTTTATTATTATGAAAAAATTATTTATAATAAGTAAATATATGAAATTTGACTAACCAAGTTTGATCACCTCCTGTAGGCATCCAACGAGGAATATTAATTATTCCATCTTTTTTTAATTCATCAACATAAAATTCTATTATTTCTTTACCCTTGGAAATATTCTGAATGTATTGCTTCATACCAAGTTTCTCCATGGTTGATTCAAAACCCAAAAAATATTTTATATCTAATAATGCACTCTGTTCATAACATGTCCATTCTGAATTTTCTGGATGAACCTGATAAACATGTTATTAAAATGAAGCAAGAATATTTTATTTATAACTATTTCATATCACTAAATAATATACATTTTAATTTATGCATTTTCAGAAAAATATACTTTACAAAATGGTTTTCTTCAATTTTTTTGAAAATGATAAAATAAAAAAGTATATTTTTTAACTTTTTTACCAAAATATTAAAATAAATTAAAAATGAAATAGTTGTAGTTATTGTACCTGTGAATTTTATTAAAAAACCAGAATTATAATATCTCCATTATTTTAGGAGATATTGCAATGGGTAAATCACTATACAATGATTCTTTTATCATGAACCACTTATTATTTCAAAAAGTATTCATGTTTTTGAAAATATTTTTTACATTGTTTCAAGTTGTTAAAAAAACAATGTTTAAAAAAAAACTATATTTTTAAATATTTTAGATTCTGAACGGAGTGATGAATATATTGATTTTACAATAATGTGTGTTTTTTTTTGTTTTTGTGTCTGTGTACAGCATAACTAGTCGAAATAATGCTTCAATTTCAAACTTTAGGGGTGGTTTCCGAAGGCAAATCCTTGGTACATTATAGAGATGAAGAGTAAACATTTTCCAACAGTTTTCAAAAAAATCGAGAAAAACAAAAAAAAATGACAGAAAAACGGGAATTTTTACGCAAAACCAAATTTTCGACCAAATCGATTTTTTTATATGGTTGTAATTCAAAAACTAATCAATTTTCACATTATTGATTTTTATGACAATTTTTTTTTTAAAATAACCATAAAAATTTTTTGGCCAGCCAGAAAATCTTGAAAATTTAATACAAGGTTTCTTATAAGTTGTTCTTAAAGTGATAAAAAAAAAAAAATCCGAAATCGTTAATCACAATTTTTTTTTATAAGTGCTTAAAGTTCGAATTTATACGAAATATGTCAAAATTGCGAAAATTTGCAAGTAATTTTGTGGTTGAAAAATCGTAAATTTTTTTCTTTTATAACTAAGTTTTGAAAATTTGGTACAAGGTTCTCCATACATTTTTCTTCAAATATCTGTAAAAAAAACTCTACCGGACTAAGACGAAAAATTTTTAGGAGTGTTTGAAATTTAAAATTTTTACAAAACCGCATTAAATAACGGTTTAGCCTCAAATGATTTTTGATATTTGTTGTTATTCAAACAGTATAAGTCGTAAATACTTGAAAATTTTACCAGTTATTTAGATTGCCATTTTCTTTACCTAATTTGATTATTTTCAAAACATTTTGACTTTTTTTGAGCTATTTATAGACAATTGAAATTTTCAATTTTTTTTTATTTTTTTTTTTATAAATGTTGATAAAAAAAATTAAGCTGGGACAATTTACTTGAAAATTTAATTGAAGGGTCCACATAACTTGTTCTAACTCTCATTCAAAAATTATAAAAATACATAGGCACAATTTTTTTTTATTAGCATTTGAAGTTCAAATATTGACAAAAATTCGTCAAAATCATGAATATTTTTAACTATTTAGTAGTTAAAAATTTATAAATATTTTACTATCAAAAGCTAAGAATTGAAAATGTAATACTATGCTGTCCATAAGTTAAGCTTAGAATAATTATCTATAAAAAAGTATGAGGATTATTCAATTTAAAAAATTGTATGAGTGTTTAAAGTTTTCATTTTAATTTGAAATCAAAAATAAATGTGTAAAATAACGTTTAAGAGGACGCTATACCCGCATGTGTTGTCTCTGTCTTATACACTCGGAACGTAGTTAAAAACTGTTTTGCGCGGGACAACTTTACTCCCTCGATATTTATATCAAAATTACCAAAATTTTAAATCGCATTAAGAAGAACTTTACCTGTGTTGTAGCGTTTTAATTTTTTTGATAGTGGTAACCAATAATTTTTAATAATTAAATGAAAAAAACCTCAATTTCTCAAAACGATAACTTTAATTGCATTCATGTTATCAAAAAAATTAAAACGCTACGACACAGGTAAAGTTCTTCCCAGCGGGATTTATAATTTTGGTTGTTTTGATTAAAATATCGAGGGAGTATAGTTGTCCCGCGCAAAACAGTTTTTAACTATGTTACGCGTGTATAAGACAGAGACAACATATGCGGGTATAGCGTCCTCTTAACTAATAAATAATTTTCGATTTTTGTTATTTTTAAAAAATTATTTGACATAAGATCTTGAAACTCTTACTTAAATGTTTGAATTTGTTTCAAAATAGAATATATGACAATATTTAAATATAATATATCCTAGACTGACAAATCTTTTCGTTTAGAATCGTTTTTCGTATACAATGATACCTATCATTGCATTCAAATTTAACCTACCCTAGTCCGAGGTTCACCCCAACCCCTAATGTACAGCAGAGCAATACTCACTTACCCGCTATTTTTATTTTAAGTTTTTTACTTTTTTGAATGACAACAGTTTTAATTTCATATTTCAAAGCAGAAAATTTTTTTTGAGTATTTTGATACATAAAAATCGAATTTAGTGCGAGTAGTTTACGAGTTAAACATATTTAAAGTTTAGATAAGCGGAGTAGTGGACAAACATTTTGTGGGTAACCCTGTACCACTCCACTTTGCACATCAAAACTTTAAATACTTATAAATAATAATCATAAACTACTCAACCTAAATTTGATTTATACAATTATACTCAGAAAAATATTGTGCTTTGGAATATGAAATTAAAACTCTGTTGTCATTCAAAAAAGTAAAAAACTTATTGTTTTTTTTAACAACTTGAAACAATGTAAAAAAATATTTTCAAAAACATGAATATTTTTTGAAATAATAAATGGTTCATGATAAAAGAATCACCCTGTATATATTTAAAATAAAGGTTAAAGTAATTTCACTAACATAAAATTAACAATTAAATGGTTAGTTATTATTAATAGCGTTAATAATGATAACTCATTCATCTGAGGTCATTCATACATTTAACTTGTAAGAAACTTTAATAATAAAATAGAAATTTAAAATTTTATTTAAAATAAATATTCAAACACGAAAGTTACTCTATTGTATAACAGATTTCAATAAATTTGTCACTAAGAATAGTAATGAACATAATAAATTTGAATATATGAAAATTATATCATATTTAGAATATGCCAATATACATATTTGTTGACAATTTGAAGGAGCTATGAATAACCATCAATTTTTGAACTTTAAAATAAAACATTTTGTTAAAAACTGGAATTAGTTACATATTTTTTTCACGATTAATTTTGAAAAGTACTAGAAATTTTTGATTCTAAAGTACAAAATAAATTGTCTACCAGATACCTTCTCAATATTAAAGATTAAATAATTTATTCAGATCTAAAAACATAATTGTTTATTGTTAATCCATTATATTATTTCTGCTCAAAATTTAATGACAACAATCTAACAATAATTCAAAGATGATATGAAATATGTTTTGATAATACTATGTTTTTATTGATATAACCTACACGGCATCCTCAATGTTAAATCTATTAATTTTAAATAATTGCTTTAATTTGTTACTTGAAATTGATATATTAATGTAGTCAATATGCTAATAAGCCAATAATAATAGTAACTTACATAGTAACGACATTTTTCTAATATATTTACACGCGTTGAAAATGTCTCATTTGTTGCTTCAATATTTAAACAACGTTCTCTCAAATCTAGTATATTTTTTTGAATAAAATATACATAATCTACACCAATAATCTAAAAAATAAATGTTATTACACGTACATGAATATTAATTAACACGTTTTAAGTATGGCAAACCTTTTTTAATAAATATGGAGCTTCAACAACAAGTTTACATCTTCTTTCAGTGGTTCTGATTGAACCATCATTTGTTGTGGTGTCGGCTGTTACTTCACTTCCAACGAAAACCGGGATTAACGGAGATGTCGGAAATCGTCTTTCATAAGCCTTCATCAAAAATTTATTAAATCTCAATGATTTTTAACAGTAAAATTACAATTTTTAAATAAGAATATTTTAATTTATAATTCTTATGCACTGACTGCAATACACTGTTGTACTTACAGCCATTACGATTTCAAATGGATACTTGTAAACTCGCACCGGCGATTGGTATTCTTGAACCATCTTCGGGAGGGATAAAAATCAAAAAACAAAAAAAGAGTAAAATCAAACAATAAAAACAAACTCTAAGCTAATTGATTATCCATTAAAATTTTGATCAGTATTCACTATTCAGTAATTAAATTATTCAAACACTATGGTTTATTTTATCACTAATCATAATCAATACTATGACGTAACCGATATGTTTAATCTATTTTACGAAGGGGATCAGCTGATGATATTGCATATGTATACCAAGGTATAAACAAAGGCCATCAGTAAGTTGTATTCAGCACGGTTGTAGATATCGACAACCGTGGTATTCAGCGCCTTTTCCACCGTTTCAGGGTGTATATAAGAATAAAAGATTAAGCTAAATATGAATTAACAGTCAACTGAACTGAATAAATTAATAAATTACCAAAACACTATACTACTATAGTCTATATGGCATATGCCTATAAAGTAATATGGTATGGAAATTGTCACTCGATTCAATTAAAAATTAAAAAAAATTATTTTTATTTTAATTACCTACCTATCATTATTGACAAGGTTGATTTTTTTAGATAAACATTCAATTTTTAAGGCCAACAAAATCTTCCGAATTTCTTAGGGTCCTTTAAAAATAAAAATTGGTGTTCCCTACTGTAGAAACTCATATAAATGGGTACCTACATTACTAATGAAAAATAACTATAAAATAGATTAGTATTATCGAATTAAAGAAGGCTTCAGTTATAAATTGTCAATAAGTAATTTATTTTATCTCACATCCATCATTCACACAATTTGAACATTTATTATATGTATAGTTTCTGAAAGAGAAAACAAATAGTTCACTAACCTCTTAATGGAAATACATACATTTTGATATTAAAAAGTGAGTCTAGATACCCAGGGTAAATTTGTCAGCATAATCCATTCAAGTATTTCCAAAATTAAATAATATTATCTTCTAGTTCTATAGGTATTAAACTATAATAGTAGCCCAACCATGCCCTAGTGCAACTCCTAATAAATAATAAATTAATAATTAACATCAAAATAATACCTATTGGCCACTATAAATCATGGTTATTAATTAACACAAATTATTTTAAAAGATTAGTCTGTCATGATTAATATATTTTAAGTCTACTGTATAACGTTAAGGTCCAAAAAAAATATGTAATCTCTTTTTTATGAATTCATGATTATTATAAAGTTTTCAACAGTAAATTAGGTATCTAAGAACTTAAATCAATGACTCCATTGTTGTTCTCTATTAATATGTGTGAACACTTTTATTTTAAAGAAATTGTAAAAACATTTTAGTTTTTAAATAACTATTTGGTTATTTCAAAAATAATTTTGTTAAGATACCCACAACTCACGAGCTGGTTGAACTGCTTACACCTCCTCAAAGATATCATAAATACATCTTTTATTCTGTGTTATTACTTATAAGTTACAATTTCCGAAAAAGAAAGTTTTGTTTGAAAAAAAAATATTAGTTTTTATTTTAGGGTTTTGTCAATAGCTTGTTATTAAGAGGACGCCATACCCGCATGTGTTGTCTCTGTCTTACAAGTACGTAACATAGCAAATTTACGCTAAGCAGATCACGTTTAGCTCCGTCAATTTAAAAATTAGAGTGAATCGACCTATTATGAAACTTGATGGTAAGATAATTATCTGTGTTTGTATGTTGGTTTTTTACAATTATTAAATTTTTAAGTGAGTTATGAGCATTTTTAATTTACGCTATGTTATGTACGCATAACTCGTTAAAAAATTGAACTATCATAAAAAACCAACATACAAACACAGATAATTTTCTTACCATCAAGTTTCGTAATAGGTCTATTCACTCTAATTTTTTAATTGACGGAGCTAAACGTGATCTGCTTAGCGTAAATTTGTTATGTTACGTACTTGTAAGACAGAGACAACACATGCGGGTATGGCGTCCTCTTAATTTGTAATGATCAACTGGAAAATAAATATTATCTTTTTAAAAATCACACAATATTATTTAGGATAATATTATTGTTTACCTAAGTACTTGCCAGGTAAGAACCATTCTAATAAATTTTAAATCAAAAGTAATTATATTCTTTTATTATGTACCTACTACCTACATAGGATATATAGACAAAATAGAATGATTGTACAACTTATGACAACATTTATATTTTTTATAATTATTAAATTCATTTATATATTTTTTTTTTCATAATTTACATAATATTATAATAATTAACAATTACATATAATAAAGGATAAAGACAATTCACTGAAATATTAAATTCCATTAGTAAGTATCCATTTAAAATATCAAAAAATACCAATTTCAATATTTTAATATAATGTGTAAATATTAATTTTGTAATACTATTTATTTCCTAAATGAGGATATAAAAGAGTTATCATTGGCAGCTGTTAAGAAACGGGAATGCTCTTCATTTACTTCGGAAACCATGGCACTTAAATTTTCTGCATTATGCTCTATGTACTGTAATGCTGTCATATGACAGTTCAATATTCGACAAATAGTATCCAGCTGAAACCAAATTTAAATCCATCATTATATAAATATATTCCAAACGCAATTATTTTATTTATATCAATTTAATTTAAATTATATTTACATCATCATCTGAATCTTTTTTCGAGTTGGCTTTGTTTAAGTTATTTACTATTTCTTTAATATCTCCTGACATTTGTTTTACTTGGTTATCAATTTCTTGAGCAGCTTTATATCTATGCAAAATATTATTAGGTTAAAAATAATAATACCAAAAATTTTAAATAACGTACATTGGTTCTCTTTCATTGTTCATACTACTTAATACTTCAGCAGATTGTAATTCTTGTTCTAGTGGAACTAAACAATCTTCGAGTTCTTTTTGCTGGGATAGCAAGAAGTCGAGTTCATTTTCAATATCTACTTGTTCTTTTTCTTTTTGCTCCAGAATATCATACAATTTTACCAACTATAAATTAATTTTTATAATTAATTACAATTTTTAGTTAAATAATTCATAAAAATTACTTTAGTAGATTGATTTGTTAACATATTATCCCAAACAGTTATTTCATTTGCTTGATTAAGAAATTGTTTTTCTTGATTTTCTAAACTGACAGTCCAGTTGTTGATTAAATCAATAAGCTGTTGGAAATTAGTCGGTTGAACTGCACCGGATTGGGTATCTGATCTGTTACAGAAATGTATTAATTATATTTGTAAATTAAATAATGAACTTAATACATACTGTGAAGTAGCAGGGGGAGCTTGTGTGGTAATTGCTGCAGTCGTTTGTATTGTAGTAGCTTGGGCTGTGGTTGTTGCAGAAGAGTTCAATGAAAATCCAGTAGTGCTTGTTGTGCCTAATGAGAAACTAGTAGAAACTGCTGGAGTTGTACCCAAAGAGAAACCTGTTGATGCTTTAGTTGTGGCCAATGAAAAACCAGTTGATGCTTGAGTTGTAGCTAATGAGAAACCAGTAGAAACCGCTGGAGTTGAACCTAAAGAGAAACCTGTTGACGCTGGAGTTGTGCCCGATGAGAAACCAGTTGATGCTTGAGTTGTAGCTAATGAGAAACCAGTAGATAATTGAGTGGTACCAGCTAACGAGAAACCAGTAGAAACCGCTGGAGTTGAACCTAAAGAGAAACCTGTTGACGCTGGAGTTGTGCCCAATGAGAAACCAGTTGATGCTTGAGTTGTAGCTAATGAGAAACCAGTAGATAATTGAGTGGTACCAGCTAACGAGAAACCAGTAGAAACCGCTGGAGTTGCACCCAAAGAAAACGCTGTTGATGTTTGAGTTGTGCCCAACGAGACAGCATTAGGTGCAGGAGTTGTACCTAATGAGAATCCAGTAGATGCTGGAGTTGTGCCCAATGAGAAACCAGTCGATGGTTGGTTTGTAGCACCCAATGAGAAACCAGTTGATGATTGCGTGGTATTACCTAATGAAAAACCAGTTGATGGTTGTGTGGTGCCACCCAATGAGAAACCAGTAGAGGCTGGCTGGGTGTTACTTCCTAAGGAGAAACCAGCTGAAGGCTGAGTTGAACCCCCTTAATAATTAAAAAATTCAATTTTGATCAGTAAAAATTCTATATAAGTTTGAAAAGTGGGCATTGCTGAGAAAGTTAAATCTGTGATGCTTAAGTTTCAGTTTTATCTGCTGAGATACTAAAATATAATTTATTTCATAAGACTTAGCTAACAAAACAATTCCAATAACATGACAATATATTTTACACTGTATATTTAATGAAGCAGCAACAGTTATTAATATTTCAGTATCAACTCATTAAACTCTACCAGCAATGCCTGTTTCTTAAATATAAGTTTCAAACTTCTGTTTTGGACACAATATTAGCCAGTAGTGACTTGGTGGTATTTACTGGGTGGTTCACCAACCTCAACCCCCAATTTTGTTTTTAATAATGGATTTATTTTAATTCTAATTTTTAAGTAAACTTACTAACTTAATAACATAAGAACTATATTATATTAAATTATTTAGATTTTTATACCGTTTAAGGAGTTTGCTGTAGTAATATAAACTACTTTTTTTCAAAAGAGAACCAACCTTTTAATGTAAATTTTTATTAAGCAGAAGACTTTTAAAAATGTTTATTGATTTAAATCAAAATTTGAATGAAGTTAGTTACCTGTGTATAAATTCTAAAAATAATCTTTAAAAATAGTTCTACCTAGTATTTATTATATTTTAACATTTATATAAATTGTATAATATTGATTTAATAATAATAATTTAAGCTTTCAAATCATTATAAACTCCATAATTTCCAAAGTATTATCATTTATCAAGAACCAATTATTTATAGTACACTAGGTCAAAATCAAAAACTACTTGTTAGAGTCAGACATTTTGATTTAGATGCATTAAAATTTAAAAAAATAAGTTAGTATCTTCATAGGACATTCTATCAATGGTTTACACAATGATTAATAATTTAATATTATAATTCTCAAACATACTTAAAATTTCCAAAAAATAAGAACTTAAATATTCTCTATTGGCACAAACTTATAGTACACTTGTAATCTAAAAACCGGTTCTAACCCATTATTTGTAAATTGTAAGCAATATTTGTATTATAGTATAAAGATCTGAGCTCTAAATTTATAATATCCACTAAATATCAATAATTTATAAACTATGTCAGTAATATACACATTTATAAAAATATAATAATCAATGTACAATCATACAAAATTGAAGAGTAATACTCAACTGTATACGATTAACAAAAAAAAAAAGAAAAATATATAATTAAATAATTATTTAAAGTTGTTAAATTGAAAATAAAAAACATATTAAGTATTTATAATTCAAATTGAAATGCTAAGAATGAATATAAATTTTGATTATATACAAGTGTTTTTAGATAATTATCAATTTTTAATTGTGCTATTGTTAAATTGGTATTCGGTCAATTGTCACCCAAAAAATAAGACATTAATCAAACATAATTGGTGACATTTAAAAATCACATTTGATTTAAGTATATTAAATATTTATTTGTTACCTATTATAGTCAAAATTTATATTACGATAGTGCAAAATACACTGGAATCTAAATAAATACTTATATTAGGTATTTTGGTGCTAATTCGGTATGCGCTCTACCAAAGAGTGAGTCGGTATGTGCTCTACAATCTACATCGGTCGTTTTCACTAGGTTTTATTTTATATATTATATATTATTTATATTATTTTATTGATGACTCTTCACAGATAAGTGTCTAAGTCGGTATGATCTACAGTCGTCATACGTTGTTTAACGATTAATCACGATCTGAATGACTTCTAACATGGCGAGAAAAAGGTCCGGACTGTCTTGACGGTAAAGTTGCCAGCAAAAGTAATAAAGATGATGGGACGGCAAATGATTATGATTAAGAGGAACACCCTTATTTTCTTCAATAATTTAATTTTCGCGTCCAACCATGACCTTTCAATGTTTTGAGTGTGGGCTCCTGTGTTTGAACCGACAAATGAAATTTAGTGATTTACTGTCTTGTGTACAAAACCTCGGCTTGTGAGACACCTATATGTAGCCCATTTGCCCATTCATCAGAATGAATTTCTGATCCTGCCTCGCATTTACGTTCAATTATTGATAGAAGTGTTTCTCGATTGCGTCGATGAACATAAAAATAACGGCAATCATTTCCATTTTTTAAACCAAATATCCATGGGCCAATATCATTTGGCACTACTGTAGTATAAAACTCACGAAACATTATCACGGCCATTACAATGATACACGAAATACTAAAAATATTAAAAATAATATATATTATATTCGTAACGAACAATCTTCGTGAGCGTTATGTGACGACTGTAATAAAAGTAAAACCAACAGTAATACAATTTAAGGTAAAGATAATTAGAAATTATCATTATTATTAACAGTTGAAAGAAATACACAACATATTTTATATATTATATAAAACCGAAGCAGATAAAGCATATAATATACCGTAATTGCAGTCCAATATCCGCGTATTGAACGTAGACCGAGTGTAGAACGCCAAAGCCCGCCAAAACCGGTAGAGCGCAAATCGAATTAGCACCGGTATTTTTTAAAAATCGTATAGGTAATCTGACCATTAAATATTATACATAGTTTATCTTTCATTTCATTCTACTCAAAAGAAGTTCTGATCCTATTTTTTATGGATTAGGCCATGATTACGCACCATTGATTTTATTGTTGTTAATAAAGACCTTTTGCACCTACTTTTACATGCTCAAATTGTCCATTTTTTACCATTTTACTGGTTTTGAACAGTTCCTTGAAATAAAATTGTCTTATTTCATTAATAACTTAAAATTTATCCATTTTGTACCACATAATATAAACACAAATCACACAACAAATATGAATCAAATTATAATTAATTATTAGGAGGAATTAAAATAAACTTATATAATTTATAAAATACCTTGCAAAGTTCGTATAAGAACCTCACGTGCGGCAACTGTGTCTTAATAATAATCAAATATTTTATTAACTTACACGATGTATTGGCAGGAGTAGTCATAATGTCTGTGAAGTTACTAGTTAGCTCCCGGCCTATCGCACATATACCACACGACTAATACGAGTAATACGCATATAGTATATACTTTACTGAAAGTAAATCTAATCTATGCTCCCGCAATCCGCATGAGTGCATGACTAAATGTTAAATAAAAATAAAGCATAGACATATAACAGAATAGACCGCGAATAGAAAGAGAACTATGAAACCATGATATGTGCGAGACAGCGAGAGAGAAAGAACCATAAAAGGGTTTTCATGGAAAAATAAATAAATTCATGGTAAATAAAAGCTGTTTGGTTATTTTCTAACATTTTGTGTGTTTATAACACAGACTTCTATTTATAATTAATAATTATATTATGTCTATGAAATAAAGCATGACAAAATACATGGGCAATTTATAGGCATATCAGCAATATTCCGGTTTTTGAAGTGAATCGCGCATCCACCCTCCGCCCATCATTGTATTTGGTCATCAAATTAAGTATATTAATTGAACAGGCATGTCAGCTCTGATAACACTGTGCATGAAATGTTCCCCTGATAGACATATTATAAATGGGTTCGCCGCATAAAACCTGCGCCCTAGAACAATAAAGCATGGGCGCGGGGTGCCATCTGGTTGTTCGCCTCAACTTACTCGGGTAAAAACGACTAAACAGCGCACGACTTCGACCGCATCTACCTATTCGCGACTCTGGCAAAACGATAACATATATAAGTCGCCACGAACGCCATATCAATGTCCTGGCGGATCAACCAGGTGGTTGAATGTTCTAGTGCGCTCTGCATAAAGGAAGCTTTCTTAAAAGACACAAACATAATCATAGTAAACATTGATTGAGTTTATGGTTCTCTTAGTATCCTGAAATTGTGAAACTCATGTTGAAATGATTAGATACTTTTTACTTTTTACGGTTATTGTAACTGTTATCACTTATCAATCGTAGTTATTTTATTTTTTGTCTTACACTTTTAAGTTATAAGTTATAAGTTTTTAAATTTTAACATGTAAAGAAATAAATTAGTAAAAATCAAGTCAATATTATAAATAATTTATAATATAAAGTTTAAAATGTTAAAATACAAATACAAATAAGTAGTTGTCAAAAAATTATTAATTCAACACAAATTAGGTCATATCAATTCTGGTATAAAAGTTATAAAAATATAGGTGTATAAAAAAAACGAACAAAACTATTTATTTGTGTTTAATTAATATCAGATCCATGGTCAGTTTCATCACATTCATCTTCGTCGTTATACACGTGTTGGTTAAATTTTTTAAGATGTTGCTCGGTTATAGTTGTAGTAAGACAACACATATTTTTATTAGCCATATCTAACTTTATTCTTAATAAAGCTTTAACAGTACTTGGTATAAGTTGGTTTCTTTTTTTTGTATTTATGTCTGCCATCATCGAAAAAATTCTTTCAAAATTGGCATTACCATGAGGCAAACACAATACATTCAATGCTAATTCAGCTATGTTCTTAAAAATGCCACAATCATTAAAGTTTTTAAGCTCATACATGTAATTCCAAAACTGTAATACATCAGTAGGTAATTCAGTTTTCTCAGAATCTGAAAAGTAATTTTTTATCTGACCTAATTAATTTAAAATAACTTCTTTCTTATTTAAGTAGTTTAATGATTTTATGGTACAATCTAGTGTGATATTAGATTTTGTAAGTACAATTTTTGGATCAACAAATCTAAATTCTTTATACTGAGTATGCATTAGAAGCAGTAGCGTAGCCAGAATTTTTTTTCGAGGGGGGGACTGATCAATTTTTTACACAGCGGTGGTTTAGTAATATACAATAAATTATTTTACCTGTTAATGTTTAAATTTTCTTAACTTTTCGGGGGGGGGGGGCTGCAGCCCCTCAGCCCCCCTGGCTACGCCACTGATTAGAAGACGTTTTAAACTATTTTCAACTACTTTTTGGTAAAAAAATATAATAACGTTCATAAATTTATTATAATTTGCATCGTTTTTACAGCTGATTAATATTTTTCTAGTTTCATGACCAATTTCAATATTATTGTTGGGAAGTATCATTGAAGGATTTTTAAACTTGTCAAATTCATCATTTTTGTAACATTCTGCCTTTAAAAATTGTGAACACATTATACGCAAGAATCTAACACTTTCCTTGTAAAGCATAAATACTAGAGGTTTTTCAGACTGAAATAAAGCATTAAAAGTATTGAAAACAGGAAGAATAAAATGCAAAAAACATAAGTAAACTTTAGTGTATGGATTTTGTAATTCCTGGTATATGACATTTGCAGCTGGATTCTTTTCTTCTACATAGGCTAATCGGAATAAATCATTAAGTATTCTTCACTAGCTTAATACTCTTTCAACACATTTATCCAGTGCCAACCATCTTGTTTGACTCAGACTTAGTATTTTTAATTGAGAATATTGAGATTCATTCAAATACCTGGAATTATTCCACAAGCCCGCGAATAGCAAAATAATATTAATAGCAATTTAGTAAATTTAGTTGTACTGATATTATATATATAGTACATATTATAATATATCATGGTTATAAACAGTGGTCGAATCAGGTTTTGGTAGCTGGTAGCATGGTAAATCGTTACAAAAGACCGGATTCTGATTATAGCCGTAGTGCCGTACCCATGGAGGCGAGAATGCGAGATCCTACTTTCTATAGTCTTCATCACGATTGAAGATATACTAATTACTTAGAGCAGTGACGTATTTAAGAATTTTAGGATAAGGGCAACACATATTTTATCCCCCCCCCCCAGTAAAAAAAACTAAAAAACTTCTACGCCGCGCAGTGGTGCAGAAACTGTTAATACCATACAACACCATGTTATATAAATACTTTAGTATTTTGTGCCTCTATGGTACACATTTGCTGTGAAAAATATTAATGATTGACGTCAGTACTCAGTATGTAAAGTAAGAAATACAAATTTGCCGCCCCTCTAAATCATTAAGAATTTACCGCTCTGGGCAACGGGACCCAAAGCCCCTATCTAAATACGCCCCTGACTTAGAGTATATGAGTATATCTTTAATCGTGGTCTTCATGGCTGTACCATAGGTGACAGCACGATTTAAGATAATTATCTTAAATCATGGTGACAGGTCCACAGGACATACACTCCACTGCACGAATTAAAGCTTAAAGATATAATTAATAATTAATTTAATTTAATGTTAATTATATCTTTAATCGTGCTACTGTTATTACAAAATACATGTATTTTGTCATGGCTACTGGCTAGTATTATTTATTATTATCATGGCTGATCCCCAAATTTTAGTTAATTTTTTTCTGAAATAACCACTTCTTCAGATTATTTAGGTAGGTATTTCAGATTATATTTTCATTACATTATTTTTGTATATATCAATAGAGGATTTTATTTATTTTTCAGGTTGGGGGGAGGCAATATTTTTTTGGACCAAAAATTCTACTTTTAACTCTATTCATTTTGGCCAATACAGAGGAAAAAACATATATCTAATATTAAAATTTGTAGGTAAAGATGTAAAATAAATAGCTATATGAGATAATTAAAAACAAATGTATATGATTGTCTAAAATACAAAATTTAGATTATTTTTCTTCATTAATGCAAATTGCTTTATTATATTTTCAGCCGTTATGTTTGAGACCAGAACCATAAACACACTTAACTTTTATACAGATTTGTGAAAGAAATTATTATTTATAGGTAGCTTATGATGTCTAGGTAGAACCGTAGAGGAGACATGGCCCCTATAGTTTCCCCCTTAAACACCGCTCTTGGTGTATAGTAGGGTTGCAGAGTATATCATAAAAATAATATAAAATTTAATATAATTATTTATTAAATTTAAATTTACTATCAAATTACATTTCTGAATTTTTTCAAAATCTCCATTTTTCCTGCAGCTACAGCGAGTACTACCATAGACTGTATTAGTGTATTATAAACAATAAATTATAATAGTCAATAGTAGCCACTCATATAAAAAAGGAAATAAGAGAAATCTACTATAATATGCACCTTGACAAAAACTAATAAAATATATTTGGTGTTGGATAGGTAGTAGGTACTTGGTAGTTTAAAATTATTTTTTAAAATTTATTTTCATTTTTTAATGAATTTTATAATAATGTGAAGCTTGAAGTTAAATTATTATTAACATATCACATTAGACATGGAAAGTAATAATTGAAAAGAAAAAAAACAAATTGATTTAAAATACAATATCTTGGTAATTTATTAACATGGTATATTAATTAAAACATTCAAGTGATGTAATCAATATTACAAAATATTTAACAATATTAACATTTGTTAAATAGGTATTAATTTTTATTATTTAGGCTTAATATCAAAAGCTTCAAAAGCGCCTTCTGAAGGATCAATTAAACATGGGAAAGTATTCACTGGAGGAGGTGGACTCAACCTGAAGATTGGATCGTAACGTGGAGGAACTAAAATAAAAAAATTACATATAAATAAATGATATAATATGTTTATAAGATTATACTATTAAATTATTATTTTATATCAATATTCAATATCATACCTCTTCCATAAGATTTAGTTCCATTATCTTTTAGTGTATTACAATCTATAAAATAAAAAAATATTTTAAATGTTGAAATAATTATATAAAAATATATATATCTTTTTTAAATTTATACAAGATACACAATAAGTAATTTTGTGACCATGGATTTACGTTAGCAAAAATTTAATTTACAGTTTTTTTTTTATGAATTTCTTGAAATTTATTTTAATTAACTATATGACAAATGTATTATACTAATATACAAACATGAATTATTTATAAATATATGTTGATTTAACATTAAACCTATATTTAATTAACATTTTAGAATTTTATTATACTGCTCCCCCCTAAAATTGTATCTATTCCCCCCCAAAAATATTGTTTATATTATTCAAGAATATAAATAATAATTATTACAAAATTGAAGAATAAAACAGTAGATTTACTATAAAAACACAATTTAAGCATAAATAAGTTATAAAAACTAAAATGAACAAAATAGTGTAAAATATGCAAATACATCAATATAAATATATAATAATATATAATCATAAAGCATAATAATATGAAGATTACTTACTTATATTTTTTTCCACTTGTTTACCTTCTTTATTCAGTACAATAATTTCTTCTATATCATCAGATTCTTCATTATCTAAAAACATTGCATATTTTTTAATTTGATATATTATATTAAACTTAGATTTAATACCTAGTATGTATTAGATTGTATCAGTTTTTTTATATCTATATGTTAAAACTAATATTCAATTAAATATAAAGAAAATCGTTTATTTTAAATACTACTAAGCAGAACTAAATCCAATAATGAAATCTATTTTTTTTTTTTTATGTAAAATTATATAATTATCTATTGATTTTTCATGTATTATGGAATCAGCAACTTAATAGATTGACCAAAATATTTTGATAATAAGTGAAAAAATGGTTTTACTATAGTTTGAACTGTTTGAAGCAGAAGTGGTTTGAATATACACATCTTAGTGCAGTGCACAAAGAAAAATTAGTAGGTGGGTGGTTTGTTGAACATTTGGTAACTACAAAATATAATTTTAATTTTCAATAAAGTAATGGAAAGTAATCAATGATAATGGTGGTTAAAATTCAATCAGTATTAAATTAACAATTATTTTAATTATAAATTACGCTGAAAAGTGAGTAATAGTATTAATTATAAATAGTATAATAGTAATAGCACTATTTATAATCAATGGTAATGGGTATTTACACTAAGTATTTATAGTAGACTATGGTATATATGTCGCATCCCTTTCACTTGATGAAATTGTTAATTTCGTGAAAATTTATGTACTTTATAAAATGGAAACAATTTTTTTCCACTTAGTGAAATAATTATAAATTTCATATTGTGTAATTGTTTTCATCAAATGGACATTCATTCGGTAAAACAACATTTTATATTAAACTGTAATTTATTGTAATAATACATAAACCATAAATCACAATATTAATATTTTTAGGTATATTATTAAATTAATAGTATATTAAATATATGAATTGTCTTAACATTTTTTAAGATTTGGTAAAACAAAATATAATATAAAATTATTATAATTTTATTTTAACTTACTATTTTACGATAATTGTTATCTTATTTAATTTGATAATAACATTTTGTTTTACCAAGTGGATGGCCATTTGATGAATAAAATTACACAACATGAAATTTTAGTATCTATTTTGTGAAAAGATGTCTACTTCATAACATTTTTAATTATTTTACAAAGTGGAAAAAATGGTTTCCATTCATGAGCTGGATAACTTTTCATGAAATGGACAATTTAATCAGTTTGAAGGTAGAAATAACAAATTATAAAATTCTCTTAAAGATAAATACAAATTAAAAAAAGTTGGTAAGTGAGTATCGCTCTGCTGTACATTAGGGGATGGGGTGGACCTCGTACTAGGGTAGGTTAAATTTGAATGCAATGATAGGTATCATTGTATACGAAAAACGATTCTGAACGAAGATGATTTGTCAGTTTAGAATATATTATATTTAAATATTGTCAAATATTCTATTTTGAAACAAATAGTATAGTTTTTATATGTTACTATGGTTACTATGGCCAACATTCGCATTATGAGCGTATGAAATTTAATTTAAATTTTGAAATATTTCGTA
The DNA here is from genome assembly GCA_020882235.1 of Schizaphis graminum. Taxonomy (NCBI): domain Eukaryota; kingdom Metazoa; phylum Arthropoda; class Insecta; order Hemiptera; family Aphididae; genus Schizaphis; species Schizaphis graminum. The sequence continues at coordinate 84,172,073 of CM037032.1, read as the reverse complement.
TAAATTCGAACTTTAAGCACTTATAAAAAAAAATTGTGACTAACGATTTCGGATTTTTTTTTATCACTTTAAGAACAACTTATTAGAAACCTTGTATTAAATTTTCAAGATTTTCTGGCCACCCAAAAATTTTTTATCGGCATTTGAAGAAAAAAAAACTTAGAAAAGTCGAAAATTTCAATTGTCTATTAGTAGCTTAAAAATGGTCGAAATATTTTGAAAATTTAACTGTAAAGAGATAACCATAATATAAACATTTGCTGAAAATTTCAAGTATTTACAATGATTAGTTTTTGAGTTACAGCAAAATCAAAAAATCGATTTTGTCGAAAAGTGGTTTTTCCGTAAAATTGCCATTTTTCTGTCATTTTTTTTTTGTTTTTCTCGATTTTTTTTAAAACTATTTGAAAACTTTAATTTTGACCCCCCTAAAGTACCAACTAGATTCAATTTCCTATTCAAAGAGGGGCTGAAGTCAAAAATCGGAGCATTATTACTGCTCCAAATGTTGGAGTCAGACACAAAAAAAAAAAAAAAAAAAAAAAAAAAAAAAAAAAACACATCATTGTAAAAGCAATACATTCATCACTTCGTTCAGAATCTAATATTTTTCAATAATAGTACTTACTGTGTATAATACTAGTTTTTACATCATCAGAATAATTAATGCGAGGTATTTTTCTTAGTTTACTATAAGTTTCCGAAGCACATCTTTTATTCTAAACATAAAATTATTAATATTAAATTTGTGTAAGAATAATTTTTTATTAATCCTATACGTTAATAACTAAATTCAAAATACCTCAATTTGACCAAATGCTTTGAATGAAATAAGATTCATGTTAACTGGTACAGTTTTAGAATTAAAATGTATCCTAAAGGGCATACTGTTATCATATGGTTTAATACTATAGTTTCTATTAAATTTGGTTCTTGGTATGGAAATGCTAGCTCCTCTAAGTGCTTCCATAGGTTGTACAGTAAATACCGATCGTTTTTCTTGTTTATTGGAGATTTCACTACTCAATAAATACATATAACGAGCAAAAGATTTTTCTTCCTTGAGCACTTTAAAATCACGACTAAGGATCTGAAATAAAAATTATTATGCATATTACATATAATATTATTATAATTATAATTTTGTATAAATAACTTATATTGAAATTCTTATTTTTCTATGTTAATATAATGCTATGTAGTTGTAGTTAAGTTATTTACATGATATAAGATAATAGTATAATAAGTATTAAGTACGTAATTGAATGTTTATTTAATACAGTAAAAGGAGGAGGTATTAGCATAGACTATAGAAATACAAGTGTATAACAACATTCAATTTACTTTTTTAAAACTAATAAATCCTTGAGCTTTATTTTTATTTATTTGTATAACTTATAAATTTGTTGAATCACAATTATTATGCCCTGGTAATGAATAGCCCAAAACAACTTTCATTGAAGTGGAACAATTTGAAAGTTGTTAGTTGTTACATTTATGTATACAATTTTAAATATTTTTTATTGAACCACAGATTAAAGATATTATTTTAAATAGCTCTATTATTTTTCACGATTATGTTTAAAAAAAAAATATTGTTACAAATGTGATGATAGCAAAAATGATATACAATCAATGGATGCTGTAAGTTGTCATTTACCTATATATAAAATTGCATCAGCTTTAATTTTAAATGGTTAAATAAAATACATACAAATATTACACTAAATTAAATAATTTAAATCTAACGAATTAATATATTAATATATATATATATTATTAATATTTAATATATAACTCACTTCTAATTGCTTATCTAAAATATCTTCTTGCCATTTTAAAGTTTGTATTTCTTCTTGAAGTTTTGTTCTCATTCCAGCAGTCTTATCATCTTCACTTGTTTCAACTCCCCTGATAAAAAAAAAAAAAAAAAATAATATGTAAAAATAATAGTTAAATTTTAACCGAAGTCTGTATAGTATAAAGTATTTACCTCCATCTAACTTGATTTTTGGTCTTTTTTTCTATTAAACCAATACCTTCTAATACATTTGTAATATCATAAATTCTTCTTTTTTGTTTTACAGCAAGCATTGCAGTAGCCTAAAAGAAGTACATAGTTAATTTAACACTTTAAATAGATAGTTTGTTATTAAATTGTATATATTTTTATAGAATAACTAGATAATATAAAAAAATGTATTTCATATTAAATCTTTCATGGTTTTTTTATTTTTTATTTTAGAGTAATTAAAATAAATAATAAGAAGTAAATTACTTTGTTTAAATGCATTACTCCGTCTGGAGAGTTTCGAAGAAGATCAGCAAACTTAGTGGCCAAGTTACCCAATGATTTTTCTTGTCTGCCTTTGCCTAAAAGCATATCTTCAACAGACAATATTTTTGATAATGATGGGCTTTCCTCATCACTGCTCTCCACAAGATCCATAATGTTTTGATCGTCCATATTTACTTTGACTCAAAACGAATAAATACTTGAAATAACATTTAAGCTTTCTATAATTTCTATACAGTCACCATGTAGGCCATGTTTAAATTACTATTAAGATAGGGTAAAACTTAATATCAAATGTAACAATTACATAGAAAATTATAGATATAGAAATTATATTTATCCATTATTGTCGATTGTTATTGTCGAATTGTTGTGTTCTGTGACAAAGCAGCACTAAATACTTACCTAGTCTACAGATAAGAAATAATCGCTTTTATCACGGTTGTTATATTAAGTCTTACTGATAAAATACAGTGGGGGTGATTTATTAAAAAATATATTACCTACTAATTCCAAATAATCTCAAAAATAATCCAGACAAAGAAAAGATATGTCTTAAATTGTGTTATTTTAATAACTATTTAATATTTTAATGTTTTTCAAGTTTAAACTCTTCAATCTATCTATTTTCTTTAAAATTGTCCATGTCCATCAATGTTAATAACTTAGTAGGTATACAGTTGTTGAGAAAATAATTATTTTAGCTTTCAAGTAGGTACCTACCTTAATATACTGAATATACTGGCGATTCATCAAGCCTCAGTGGCGTCGAACTAAAATTAAATTTGGGGGGGAGGGTGGAATTATTTCTTGTTACCCACCACCTTTTGGCTTTTGCACCATCCATAACTATTAACTATACCTACTCATAACTTAGGTACCAAAACAAATAGTACCTACGCTGCGTATACCGGCCAGTTGTTTATCCCTTTTCCTTACGTAAACATAATTATACATTTTTATAAGTTATAACTTACATAAGCAGCTTTTTTTGGTACAAACGGATCCCCAACAACCGAGAAAAAGGAGGGGGCGGTCGCCTTTCTTGGGTTATAGGTTCGGCGCCACTGAACCGACGGACGGCGGGGCGACGAAAACACGGCAAATATCGTTGTGTCGTTTATCGTTCATCGAGGACAAAATATATAAAAAAAAAAATATAATATAATATAATAATAATATAAAAAAAATAAAATATATAAAAATAATATAAAATTTTTCAAGAAAGAAAAATTAATGGACAGTTGAGGAGATCTAGTTGATTAGTTTATTGATCCTTCACCAACCCCCGAACCACGTGCCCCACGACAACGATTACAATTTTCCACGGCTTGAAGGTACGTCAAACGTGTGGTATTATATACAGTTTTACAGATGTTGTGCCCGAGATGAGAACCTATATAGCTGCGCCAGCAGCCCCGACCATCACTTTCACTTTTAGTTGAATGCGTTAAATCGGACGACATTGGCGTAGGAGCCGTGGCGTAGACACATCGCATGTACATACACAAAAGTAATTTCTAGACGAGTCGACATTCGGTTAGCGAGAGGCGGCGGAAAAAACTGTGGACAACGCGAAAACCTATACTGTGGTCTGTGAGGTGGCACACGTGGACGCACAAAAACGACTTGTCGTCCATGACGTGTTCGACAATAGCTGGTGTCTCGACGATTCTTGTGACGGACTTGTCAGCACACATATATATGTGTAGGTAATGCTACACGAGCTGTAATCGGAGTCGTGCGCACCAGGAACGTACACAGAAAAAAGTTTTGGGGGGTGTTTTTGAAAATCAGTTATTGAAAATTAGAATTTTTTTAAATAAAATATATACAAAAATAATTTATGAAAATTGGGTATATTTAAAATACTTTTTTTTAAATACAAACAATGATATAACAAAATTAACATTAAAATTGAATAAGTATAAATAACCATGCAAAACCCCAAGTATTTCGGGGAGTGTTTGTAAATCCAAAACACCCCCCTGTGTACGTTCCTGGTGCGCACACAATAATCAGCTATATAGTAGGCACCAGTATGTATGGCGACTGTTATAGCATCGGCATCCGAAGTGCAAATGGTATTTTCCGATTACGCGAAAATCGTGCAATTATACAAAGATACAATGTCGTTGTCGCCGCATACAGTAGTTGACGAACCGACGACGTACGTACATTTGTGGTTCTTAGTTGTAAAACCGTCGGATGGGACGACAGCGATGCAGGATCGGGGGTACGAGAAGGAGGAGGCACGGAGCCTGGCGATAAGTCACCAACGCGCGTTTCCCGGCACCCCGTGGCGCGTGACTGGTTCGCGGGTGTAGCACGCTCAGCTATAGACGCGTGAGAGACCCCCTTCGCATGGCGGTCAGCCGAACGACGCCCGCCTTTTACAATCGCGCGGCACGACGGCGGCGGCCGCGACACGCTGGCTAGCGGTACCGGAGTGGACAACGATATACTGTCTTAACGGCACCAACAGTAGTTATGGCAATCGTTACTAATTTACGATTGCTCGATAATATATCGTTACGTAACAATGCGACCGACTGCTTGAAACGTCATAGCTAACGGTATACATATATAGTTAGAGCGAGATTGTAGTGCATTACACGCAAAAAGGTAACGACAAACAGTAGAAAAGTTGGCGGGCGGCGACGGAACAGCCGGCGAAGAAGCCGGACAACAATGATAAAAACGTATACTAAAGCGCTTAACGTAGATTGCCATGAAGTGGTGGCACACTCGGACGCACGTCAAAATAAAAACGGCTCGGCGTATCATGCGTCCGCATCACGGGCGGAGGCTGACGAACGGCCGAACGTAATCGGGGACGCATAGAAATAATACGGCGACCGATACAACAGCAGATCCAAATCGCTAACGGTATTTTGTGGTCGTAAAAAAAAAATAAAATGTCGGACGCCTCGACAATAGATGTTGTAAAATATGTAAAATAATTAAAAAAAAAAAAAAAACAAATATCGTGTGATATGGGATTACGGGAGACACAACCAATGGTACTATGTCTTTGAGTGCGGCCATAACGTCATTATTATAGTTGCGGTGGCACAATAACGGTACTGGACGAGACCCATAAATGTTATACATGATATTATATCCTGACTGCGGCTGTGGTGACGATGTATATATACAGTGAAACTTCCATATAACGAAGTCGAATAAACAAAAAAAAAAAAAAAAAATCGTAATGCGGAGGAATTCGTTAAATATAATTATACGTATTCATTAACAATGAAGATCGTAGTTTTTCGAAAATTTTCGTTAAACAGAAAATTTCGTAAAATGGAAGTTCGTCATATGGAAGTTTCACTGTATATATTTTAATATTATATCAAAATAATATGGTGACATCGCTGACATCGTGTCACGCGGACTAAACGGAGCACATTAATTTGCGTTGGCACGTGCTCTGAATGCTGTACATAGTATATTATACATATTATCAATCAGGCGCTTGTCCCACCGGCCGGTAATTTAATTGTGACCGCAACGCTGACTTGTGAAAAATCTCCGCCGCCGTCCTGACGTGTCGCTATCACCGTAATATTTGGTACTATATAGTCCGAGCGGTGTCGCTAAAACCGCGCTTTTAAAGCTATCCACCAAAAGCCGCCAAAATCCTCGGGTGGCCGAATAACGTGCGCAGCATTTTTTCTTCGTGTGTCGCAGTCGTTCATCTGTTCGACGAAAAAGGTTTCGGTGCCGTGTACGATATAAACCTAATGCTGCGGAACCGCACGTTTGACGCTATTTCGGACGGCGGGCTCGTCCACAATAACCGGTGCAACGATTTTTCGTCGTTCGAATCACCATTGATAAATATAATGATTATATCATCGATGACCTCGTTATAAAAACAACAGCGCATTTGACTTTATCGACGTTGGCTGATAGGTGCAGAATATACAATCAGGGCCGTAGAGAGAAAAGTTCAGGCCCGGGAGGAAAATGCTTAAGGATCCCTATTAGTGGTGGTTTCAGGAGACATAGAGTATAGAGTTCTTAACCCAGAAACTCTCGATTGTGAAGAACAAGAGCGGTGAAAATTTGAAAATCGGTGTTAACTATAGTTGCGGTCAACCAATTAAAAGGTTACCTACTAATTGCGGTCACTGTTTGCGCTTTTATAACTCAATAGTGGGATAAAAGCACAAAAATATATAAATATTTCTAAAATGTATAGTATTTTTATATTTCAAAAACAACAGTGATAGGCTTCAGTTACGAGTGAAACAAACTACGGTGACGGTTAATAATCATTTAAGATTATTATATAGTATAAATTTACATCAAATGGTATTTAATAACTCTAAAGTCAACTCCAATATTAAAGCATGGAGCATGTACATACCAACAAAATTTCCAGATTGGATTACTTATTCAACTTCAAATTTCAAATTAAATTTTTTAGGTACTCATTATATCATACTGTAGTTACTACTGAAATATAATTTAAATTCTAAATTTTTTAGCTCATTTTATTATCAGTGTAAAAGCTCAGTCTTTGCTGTGACTGAAACTGTTTTATACTTATATGTGCTTATCTCAAAAATCATTCATGGCCGCAACTAGTATGCAGCCATTGCGTTTAGTGTTTTTTGATGCTATTCCTTGAAACAAATATAATTTATTATAATTAGAGTGTAGAATTTATTTACAGATAATGCTTATTTTACTATTTTATAGAAATGAATCTTCTGCTGTAAACATTTATATTTACTAACGATTTTATAAGCCGTTAATTCTTAAAAACTAATTTATAAAAGTATACCTTACACGATTTCTGTGAACTAATGTAGTAAGCATAGTCTTATAATTCGAAATTGCATGAAGCCAATGGCACTAGTCACCCTGGCAGACGGCAGTTGCTACCAATAAATAATAATAAAAAAAAAAAATCGCGAAATACTTCTTCCCTCCAAAAAATTAAAATTACACAAAGCGGAGTTTGTTTTTGAACATTGTTTAAACTGAACATTTTTAGTATTTTTCAATAGCGAGATTATATATTTATACCTATGAGTAGTGGCTTAAACGGAATGTATTGGATGTAAGAACATATTTTATTTACTGGATTACAATAATGAGTAAAAAAAAGTACATATCAGTGCATGTACTATAAAGACGCCAGTAGCGTGCTCAGATTTTTTGAAGAGGTCGGGAAATCAATACCCTCTAATATAAAATATTTTTTTATTTTTCATAGACCTGTAGTGATGGGGCTGAGAGATAATAAAATACAACTGTATCCATGACACTTGCCAACCTTGACTTATACAGTAATTATGCAAATAAAATAAATTATAAATATTTTCTACCTAAATAATAGTAACATTGATCATGAGGAATCTATACAAATTATATATTTTTATTTTTTTTAACCAAAAATTAAAATGTAATTTATTGTATTAAAATTTGACAAATATTTAGATGAGGTGATTTAAAAAGGCTATTTGTGGATTTTTAGAATTGTTCTCGGCTAGTCTCGTTATATGTCAGCTATAATAGTGCTCTATTGGAACGGTTCCCAACCTTTTTAGTTACGTGGACCACCAATTTTGTAAAAAACCTTTGAGGTCCACTAATGACTAATAGAACGCCTATATACGTATGCATATATATAATATATAATTATATAATGTTATGGTGTGTAAAAAAAAAATTCGGTTCTTAGTTTAATCTATAATATGTAGGTACATAATATTAAAACTTTTAGTATTACATAGCGGTTTGTTTATATAGGTCTTGCGATCTTGACGCATCTTCAGACGGATTACGAATATTTTTCGTTACGTCATAATGATGTTTCGTTCTTAGGCAACAAACCAAGGCAAAGACAAATATCAGTCCTACAGAAATGGCGACGATCGCGCGGAACCAGCCGGGAAGTTTGTACGGATCGTCAGCGGAAGGCGATGCTCTTCTGTTCACCGTGTGCACCAACGAATTGCCGAATGTGACGGAGATCACTTGTAACGCAGCGACAGAAGTAGTAGGCTGGCACATCAAACTATGTCGCGTGGCCAAGAAGACTACGCAACGACCGGACGGCGAATCGACGGGCCGTATCACTATGTCTTCGGGTAGGACGTACTGTAAATGGAGGCCGTTGACGACTACTGAACCGTTTCCGTCTACTTCAAAGTCCACTAGTAACGGATCGGGGTGCACGTAATATTTGAGCATTGGGTTACGAACGGCGACGAGCAGCGACTGATTCATGCCGGACAAGTCGTCCTTGCTAAATGTGATATTCAGTCCAAAGTCTAGTAGCTGTCCCACAGCCGACGCGTCCCCGTTCCAGCCAATTCCGTTCACTCTTGGCGATTGGCAGACCATGTACGTGTCGTTGATCGGTGGATCGCAATAACTGTCTGCATATCGCCTAACGCCGTCGGACAGGTCGACGTACAATCGAGTGGAGGATACAACGCAAGGTTCAACGAAATGATCGCCACGGATCGACACGGAGGTGCCACCAGACGCTACGCCTCCGAGTTGTTGGTCAGCGTCCAATACGGGACTGGGCGTGCCGCAGATAGAACTAACATTATAAAACTGGAATATCTGAGACGACTCGATTTTCAATACACCACCGGTCGGCGACGAGTATTCGACCAGGACCGGACCGGATGGTGTGTCGTTCGGTTGTGACGTGGTGCAAGTTATAGTCTCGGATCCGGATGTCCTGGGGTTCGAGCAAACCGTTCCTGCCACCGTCACAGTTATAGTTCGGTTTTCTGCGAATATTCTGTGGTTCCTAACGATGATTGTTACTATCGTACCACCGGTTTTTGGCGCAGACAACGGATCGACCGACGTAACGTTTATTTCGGCACAATCATTCGTCACATACGCAATATTTTCGTGTACATAGTTTTTACCGTTCGTTTTCAGATACGTTTCATTTTGAATTTTGCAGGCGTTGTTGAACGAACACCATTTAAAGTAGTTTGAGTATCCGTCGTTATTCCATGCACAAGTCGCACAGGATGTTGTATCATCGGCAGAACATTCTTCCTGTCTATTAAACGTAATAAAATTATCGGCTACGTTGTCAAACAGCAGCATGACGTCATTGAACTTAATAAAAATAAAAGTAGTGTAAGATGGACCCGTTAAGTATTTTATGTCCAAGTAAAATAAATTTGATAATATCATAATTTCGTTGTTTGTCTCTGATCTCATTTGTATACATGTTGTTAGTTTAGTACAAATATTAATTGCATAATTGTCAAGATAGTTTTTGAAACCTACTGAATCATTCGATAACTTAACAGTGAAGTTACACTCAATCCACAAATTAGTATAATTAAATTTTTTAACTACTGAAAACCGTGGACATTCGCCTACTCTAGAAGCTATTAAACTTGAAGAGTTGAATTTATTCTTGTTTTCACACGTTTGTTGTTTAAGGGACCATACACACACAGGTTTGATTGTACATTTGGAGCACGTCATTGAATCCGAGCAATTGATTTTATTTGACATCGTTTCAAGTGTACTACCATTCGATGGAAACATCAAAACCTAATGAAAGCAAAAATATTTATTATTTTGGATTTACTTTTTAAGTATATAATTTAATTGTATTATCATATTTGAATATTTCAATGGTAATTTTACTTAATAGTAATTTTAAACTTCATATTTTTCCATACATATTATGTAGTTATTCTATATAGTTATTTTATTTATATAATATAGGTAGTGTTATAATTGGTATAATTAATTCTTTTATTGCTTACATAAGTAAATTTAATTTTAAAATCATGCTTTTGTATTTTTTTTTAATATTTCTTCTACAATTATTTTTATCGAATATATTAATAGGTATATTATACGAATTGCTAAATTATTTTTGATTCTGAGCGTAGTAATGATTAATGAATGCATTGATTTTACAATGTTCTGTGTGATTTTTGTGTATAAATAATAAATATTATGAGTAGTGAAATAAATGTTTCTATATTAACTTTAAGGGTAGTTTTGGATAGAAAATTGTAACTAGTTACGAAGTGGTTAAAATTAAAATTTCTCAGTGTTTTTTAAAATAATCGGGGGAAACAAAAAACAATTCAGGAAAAACGAGAATTTTCACCCAATTTCGGTTTTCTGTCAAAATCTTGTTTTTTTTTTATTGGAACTTAAAAACAAACAACCGTAATTACTTGGAATTTTCACCTAATATTTATATGATTTTTTTATACTTCGACACTTTTTTGCTTTTGAAATTTTCCATTTTTGTATCAGTTATTTTTATAAGTCATTAAAAAATTATTAGCTAATTAAATAAGCTCGAAAATTTAATACAATGCTCCTTATAAGTTATAAGTTGCTTATATGTTTATTCAAAATTACACAGTGATAGTATTTTTTATAAGGGGTTTAATTTAGAATTTCGGTAAATTTATAGTTAAAAATCCATAATTTTTTTTTTTTTTATCCAAGATTAGAAATAACTTTTGTTCTAATTAATATTTTAAAAAAATTTCTTTTAAATATAATTCATAAACACTTGCGCTATATTTTATAGTATATATTTTTTATTTTTTATTACTGAAAATAAAAAGCTAAAAAATTGATAAAATTTTTCCAAAATATTCGGAAATAGCCAATTTGTGAATCTAATTAAAAAAAAAAAATTAGATGGTAAAAACATTTATAAGTCCAGTGGCTGATTTTTTACAATTTTTTTAAATATAGTAAATTAGTAGAAAGTAAATTACGATCTAGTTTATGTAAAACAATAAAAAAAAAGTTAGATTAACACACACCTATTTAAAGTATAAAATATTAAAAAAAAAAAATTATATTTTTTTAAATTATAATGTTTCTAATATAAATTATATTTACCTAACAAGAATATTGATATTTAATAAAATTGTAAAAAATAAACTTAAATAAATGTTTTACCAACTAAATTTTTTTAATCTATTTTTAAGTTTTCGGAATTAAAAAATAAAAAATGTATACTAAAAATGAAGCACAAGTACCTATGACTTATATTTAAAAGAAATTTTATTAAAATATTGATTGGAACAAAAGTAATTTCAGTATTTCATTTGATAGATCAGCTCCGTGGGGACACTGTATATTAAAAAATATTCTATTGAAAACAAAATGTATTTTTGTAAGAGTTTTTCTGAAATATTTCCGACATTGTCTTTATATACCCACTTACCCACCTTTTTTTCTATGTTCTTCACGAATTATTTAATACAAATTCTTAATGAATTAATAAAAAAAAAAAAAAATTTCATTAATTAAAATTTGTATTTCATATTTATTATTGTATTTACTTACCATTATATATATAAGTAAAAGTAGGTTATTCATAGAATTTTGATTTAAATAGTTTATATTTTTGTTTAACTTTCTGCGATCAACCATTATGCGATTAAAATGTAAATTTCAAGATATTGTTTATCTTTGAGTAATTATTTTATAATAGACTCCTTCCAGATATCTTCTTCAAACTATCAAAAATAAATTTTATAATATAAATACAGTTATAAATGAAATCAGTGATAAATGATTGCGTACGTTTGTCCCTTAAAAAAAAACACGATTGCATACGCTTGTACGATTGCGTACAATAATGAGTGCAACATTACTAAAATATACTACTTATAGTATTCAGTAATCACGAATTAGTATTAATAAAAAAAGTTCATTTTCAAATAAACATAGTAAATTTACTGTTACATGTGAATAAGTAAAAAGAATGTGTTTCTATTAATTGCATTATTCAATCAAGAACCTATATGTTATACGTATAAAAAAATTATAGTAATTAAGACTATTAAAATACAATTAATAGTGTAGTCAATTGAAAAATCTTTCTATCTATATAATATATGTATATATGTATGATACAATAAATATCCAAATGTACAAATTTTAAATTAAAATGTTGGTATCGATAATTGGTCCCCGAAAAGTTTACATTGGGAATAATAGACACAGTAACATTTATGAAACTTTATCAAAAATAAGCAATATTTTATAAATTTTCACGATTGTAAACAATTGTGTATACGTTGCACTAAGTTTGAATAGGTAGAACGTACATTCAATCGTTATAAACCATAGTGAAGAAGGTAAATTGACCTTAAATATACAATAGAGTTTTGAACATACATAATACTATAAGCCAAAAGCGTTTTTGGGGAGGTTATGTTTATCTATTTACATATATTACTTCATTCTATAATATTTCTTATTGAATGTCTAGCAAGTTGTTTTATTTTATAACTATATCTTAAACAGTTTATTATATTTAATATTCGAAACAATTTGAAATATTATAAATTCTATAAAAATTATTCGATTAAAATATATTTTTTAAATTTAATTTTAACTAAGATAACTGATAAAGTTGTATTTTTTTCATTTATTTTTTTTTTCAGATACAAAAAACAGGATTTTTGTTATTAATTATATATGACAACTAATTAATTTAATAATTCACATAATTACCAATATTGTGTAACGAGATTTGTGTTAGAGGACCGTTGAATCTTTGCAGTCACAGAAAAGATGATTTATACAAGTTGTTGATTATTCTTGAAAAAAAAAAAATTCTGTTTATAATTTGAAATCGTATGTTGTGCTTAAAAATATTTTTTTATTGTTAAATCATAACCATGTATGGTCAACGGTCACCATAATAATGTTTATTATAATAAAATGTACAATAAATTCTATTCATTATAATATTATTACTAAAATAATTATCATGGCATATGCCCTTCATTTTAAAATAGGCCATTGATAATATATTTATACCCACGTAAAAATGTATAATCAGTTACAAATTAGAATTATATACATTTAAAAACTTACATTATAAAACACATATTACATATCATATTATTTATTATTGTAATAGATATAATGTCAAGTAGATATGTATCGTTATATATGTGATTTATAAAATTCATTGAATAACTTGGGCAGATCATTTTTTTTCATTTCATGATAAATCTAAAATGGCCAGAGCCAAATATGTCGGTGTGTATACTGACAATCCTGGAGGCTGGAGTTAATAGTGTTTCATTATATTGCTAATATTTACATAAACATTTAAGGCTTAATATAGAAAAAAATGACAAAGGACATTGAGCATTTCCACTCAAATAATTCTTATTTTTTAAATCATTTAAATTGTATTTTGTTATCATGACTAATGATTTTATTTGAGAACTACATACCTATAAATCAATATCCAAATTATAAATTTAAATTTGGTAAATTTATCATTTTTAATACCATTTTTTTTTTAATCAAATCAATCTCTCATTTATCTCTCATTTAAAATATGTATTAATAATTCAATGTTATTACGTATTACGATAAACAAAAAACGACGAGTGTAGTTAGCTCAACTACTGTGGAACATGTTTTACTGAAACTTTTTATCGTGAAGATAAAAATATTTAACCAGATATTTGAAGTGTTCAGAATTTCGTAACACTATGCATTGGTGCAGGTATCTGTAATAAATAAATATAATATAACAAATAAAACCTTTAATTAATTACGATAATTTTTATCCGGTTTTGGTCATTACTTATTTGTGCTCGGTTATCATTAATGCAATTTAGAAGATTTTTCCAAAGGTTTTGTTTTTATTATGCAATATGCATGTATATTAATTAAATAAATCAATACTTTATGACATATCATAATATAATTTAATATAATTTAATATATATATATATTTGAAATTAAATAATTTTAAAAAAAAAACACTGCTTAACACTGTCTGTTTTAAGAACACTTAAAATTTCGTCTGAGATGCGCGGCACATTTAGAAATCATTATATTATAATAATAATATACAATAATAATAGTAATAATAATAATATACAATAATATTAGTAATAATAATAATATTTAACGGTGGTGGTCTTTAGTGGTGTTTGGTGGCGGTTGTCGTCAATATGGACGAATGGAGCTCGAGTGCGGCTAGCACGTCCTGTTTGTGCCGGATGTACATGCGGCCGTCCCGCCACGGGTGAGTCAACTGAAGCGGTTTGAAGTCGTCGCGCAGACACCGTTCCCGGGCCCCAGTCACAGACACTAGACAGAAGTTACCGAACTCGGTGCTAGGGTATATGGGCCCGGTCTTGCCTTTGACCACCACGGACATGTTCAGCTGCTGCAGGAACAACTGGACCACTTCGCGGGCCGACGTCGTCGGACTGATGTGCAACTTCAGGCTGGTAGGATGCGGCAGGCCCGTGTCGTACGCGGCGCACACCTGTGTGACAACAATCACGGTTATAGTAAGACCAGCAGTTATGCGTGTATCGGAACCGCGGTATCGCGGCCGTTTTCGTTTACGAAAATCACTTACCTCAATAATCCCGGGGGCGGGAACGGGCACCAGTGATTCGCTCTTCATCGTCGCGTCCGAAAACCCTTCGTCGTCTACTTTATTCACGTCCTTAGCCCTGCGCAAAAATAACTCGTATAAACGCCATAACGCAATATCCTTAACGTCAAGTTGATCGTAGTCGTACTACGCGCGTATAGTTATTATTACGTATACTATTGAATTATCGATAGACTTACGCTAAGTGATTGGTCTTCGAAGGTTGATCGGCTAAATCTGACGACTGTCCGTCGTTGTACTCCGGTTCGTCTTTGCTGTCTGTAACCAAATCAGAGTTAAAATTATACGAAAAGTAATCGTTTATAATACTATCCACGTACCGTTGCTAGTTTCTGAGGAACAACTTTGTTTTTTTGCCAATCCGTACTCGCGATCGAGGACGGGCGGCGACAGGTATTGTTCGCTGCGACTTATCTCCGGACACACGGATTCCAGTGTCCGCATCGAGTTCAATCCCGGACCCGGCCAACTACCACGGGACTTGACCAATTTCGAGTCGGGCAATTGTAACAGCTGTGAAACGTACATAACCCAGGTTATTATAATAATCAACAGGTATACCAAACGGTCGTAGACTGTATAATATTTGGTCACGGGGATAGAGCGTTTACCGAGTTGCTTTTGGCGGACTTCATTTCCAACTGACTGTTACTGGCGCTCTTTGAACAGTTGGAGTTGGACACTTGCGTCTGGAATAGCCGCTCGCGCGCAAAGTTCATCACGTCCAACAGCCACCGCAAATGTTTCCACGCGGCGTTCAAGCTCGTTTCGAGCGACTCGACGGTGTCCAGCCGCTGCTTGGCCGTTTCCAGGTCGGACGAACTCCACGCCTGTCTAATGGAATACCTCGCGTCGTCCGAGTCCAGTTGCACGACACTGGAAAGTCGGGCGTACAGGAGCAGCGTGTCCGCTCGGTACGTGCCGAAGTGTATCATCTCGAACACCTGTACGCTGAGCGGTACCAGCTCGATCCGATGCAGGTGGACGGCCGAATGGTTGCCCTCGCCGACCGCGCACGCCACCTCGGCCGGCGGCACGATCATTATGAGGCTCACGTCCCGGTCGACCTCGATCACCTCACTGGTGTACACCCGCTGCACTGTCCGTTTGTCTTTCGGTATTTGGACCAGCGAGAACAGCCGGTTGGTGGCCATCTTGAATTGCGAAGCGAATTCGAGGCACGTGTAATCGCATGGAGCTCCGGCACCCTGCTGTAGCCAGAGCCATTCTTCACTGCAATAAAACGTTTTGTTTACGATTTGTCGAACCGTTGCAAATATTACTGGTTTACGATACTTAGCGAGAAAAATCGTTTACGGTCAAAATATTAATATGTTCGCGCACGATCGTGGTGGAAACCAGCTTTAACGGAAATTTATGATACCTACGCAATAATGACGCGTTGTAAACCGTAGATATAGCTATCCGTGTCCGTGTTAACCCCGATATTCACAAAAAAACATAGCCAAGTATAAGATTAAAACAAATCGAAGAAAAATTTGCTCAAAAGTGTGTATATTTTGTTCGAAAAAAATATTAAACTCTATTAATTAATAAATGATAAAAATGATAAAATTATTATAGTTGATAGGCGATTGTTAGAACAAACGCTACGTTTATACACAAAAAATCATATTATAACAATAGTGCTAAGTACTTGAAAATGTATGTGGGTAAAAAATGGTTTTTGATTTTAATTAAACTTATTAACTTAATTTCATTAAAAAATTAAGAAAAGATTGGTATTACAAAGTGATCCAAGTATATTATATTATTATAAAAATTTAAAAAAAGAAAGAAATTATGGTTGTGGTTTATTAAAACTAATTTAGTTTTCAAATATCGTCATACTATAAAATTTCAGCTACATTATGTTTATTTTCAGTTATTTTTATAAATTAAAAGTTTTTTACTGTATCATTAGCGCAAAGTATAATATATCTATAGGTATATACTCGTATATATATTTTAATTTTTATATTATTTTTGTGTTGTTTCATGTTTGCATGAGCAGTATATTGGTTTTGGATTATTATTTTTTTTTAATTTGCAAAAATGCCTTACTGTTGATTTTTTTTTAATATTTATGTTCAAACTTCTGACAGCCACCCAGACATTTGGGATGAATCGTCTACGGTGAACATTAATTTGTACTTACGCAGTGACGTGTGGGTTATCACGTATCTTGCAACAAACGGGCATGTTAGGATTTTGTAAAGGCACCATGACGTGCAACATGTCTACTGAGCTTCTCATTAGTAAGTATCCGACATATAAGCCTTTCTGCAGTTTGGTGTTGCTTGTTTGGTAAAACATGATTTGGTCCTAATGTGACAGTAATTGTAGTTATGTTGTTAATACGATTCAATGAAGTTTAGTGAGCTTAGATTAATTTACTTGGATAGATGATATCAGCAGATCGGTAAGATTGTCAGAACGAGAGGACTTCTTCAAAATCTTAGCCATTGGCGTCCATTTCAGGTTGACAACGTTTTTTGGCTGACATACGTTATTCACCGTACATATCACAGTTGTGCCGTCCGAGTCACGGATCGGTTTATAGTAAACTTTACCTAGGTCTTGTGTATTGAAAATGTCCTAAAATATTTTAAAAATATTATGAATACATTTAATTCAAGATCGTTTTAGATTTGTAAACAAGACCTGCGACTTACTTGCATCTGAGTGACAGCTTGGATGAGTTTCGTCCTGAAGCTAATTGAACTATTAGTCGATTTCTCCAAGTCGTCCTTAAACCATTTGAGATCCTTCCACGCGAAAGCTATTTTGTAGAACCAATGGAAATCGTTGAGCATTTCTTTTGGGTACGTATCGTCGATCTCTACCACGGGCAAGTAGTCCTCGTTGGTTACTAGAACTTTGTCTTCGTGGTACAGCAGACAAGAAAGGTATACACCTCTGAAATTAAAAAAAAAAAATAAATAAATGTTATATAAACGTTATTTATAGAATTAATTAAAGAAAAATGTAATAAAATAATACCTCCGGAGATTCTTATGAAGTTTAGTATTGCCGCTAAATAACTGTTTAAACGTCGGCGGCTTTCTTCTTTTCGTATTCGATATACAGTCATTTCCACTAATTTCGAACAAAGACCTGTGTAGGTCTGGACGAATAGAGATCATTTTGTCAAGTATGTCGTCCATCTTAACTTTCATTGCTGTGGAACATCGACGTGAATCTTGACAGACGTCCCACCAACCTAAAATCAATTAATAATAGCAATTAGATCACAGAGTTGAATAACATTGATAATGTTAAACTCACTTGAAATAGTTACAGAAAATGGAGTTGGGTATTGATAGTCACTGAAATCTTTCAGGTTTCCTGCACTGCATCGGAAGTAGTAGGTCTTTCCATGTTCCAAATTATTAATGGTAATTTCTCCGTCAGTTGCAGGTAAACATTTAGACCCTGTTAAGTTTTTAAAGGATTCTGATGTACTCCACTCAACTGTGAAAAAATACAATATTGTTAAAAAAAAATGGTTTTTAAAGTATATAATTTATGAAAAATGAATCTAAACAAGTAGTTAAGTTTAATTTTTATGATTAAACAACAACAGAATAATTTGTAAAAAATTACAGGTTGTTATGTTTATTAAAAATAATTTGTTGTATTATTGTTATAGAATATTCAATATTGTATAGAGTGACTAAATTAACATAATATGCAATATGTATAGTACCTATATCAAATATTTTTATACTATATAAATTAATTGTATAGTGTAGGATTTTGATAGCAAAAGAAATTATCTTAATATTTAGAATATCTAGTGATTCTAGTCTACATATTATTAAAAAGTATATACATAAATCATATAAAATAAATGAAAAATATTGATTTTAGAATTTCACTCAAAAAACAAATGAATACTGTTAAAATAACAATAACGTCAATTATTATATTGTGTCTAATATAAAATAATCGACCAAGTGTATTTAAAAAGTTTGAGTTGAGTTTTTACTGTTGCCATTAGTTGTCACTTGTCGTGTTCACTCATTTTTCAATACCACAACATTCCATACATGTAAGATAACATTTATAATTTTCAGAATATATATTATTCCCAATATCAAAAATACACAACAAATTTTATGAATTATTACGCGTATTGTTGGAATACATTATACAATATTATATACATCAATATGATCAGGTTATGGTTTTCCACCATTTAAATCTTTATTTTAACTATCATTTTTAATAAGAATTTCACAAAAGGGCAAAGATTATGTTTTTAATAAATATAATTTATGCTTACCGTTGAATTTAGTACATATAGCGCTTTCTGGGTATTCAGCTTCTATACAAGATACCCTGACGTTATCGTTTCCCGTTACCTCCAGGATAATTTTCTCTGGCTTATCTGGCGGTTCTGTAAAAAAGTTTAATTAATTTAATGTAATATTTTCGTATGTAACATGACGGGTGCTATTAATATTATATTCATTTACAGAGTTCTCTCGGCGCTATCACCGGAATGTATATACACAAAACAAGTATAACGGTTTCACGAACAATAGTCGATCACGGTAAAATTATTTATGTATTATAATAGCGTAGTAATATTGTGCATGATAATGATAATATAATATATCTCATAAAACTAATTTAATTTGATTTTATATGTTTTAATACTAACATTTTTCATAAGGCTATATTTTGAAATAGAAAAAAATACATAATAACAAGCATCATAGATCATGACCGTTTCGATTTATTATAAAATAATAAATAATACCTATTACTTTTATTTATTATTTTTTTTTAAGGATTTCAAAACAAAACAAAAAAATGAAAAATTTAACGTTTGCTCAAGAATACAAATAATTATTTTACATTGCGATTTAATCTATTCACTAAATTAAAAAATTTATATTCATTCTTAGTAGTTAGTACAATATATCAATGCATTATATATATCAGGGATGGGCAACTCAAAGTTACTATAGGGCCAATTTTTAGAAATTTAAAATATAGAAGGCCAGAGCAAAAAAAAAAAAAGGTCATTCAAAATATACATTTTAAATAGTATTTATTTGAAATAGAGTATACCTAATGCAATTTGAAAATGTAGTGCGGGCCAGATAAAAAAGGCTCGTGGGCCGCCAGTTGCCCACCCCTGATATATATTATATACGTACGTATATTTTACGTTTAATAATACACAACACTGTTATCCTTCTAACGTTAATTTTTATTTCTTTAAGACTTAAGAACTCGAGTACATAATTCTTTGGACCCACAAAACCTCACGCGCACACATTTGTTTATCTTGTTCGTATAGTGTACACGATTGTTTACATCTTACTGTTTTTTCTACGAAGATCTGAAAGTCATCTCACAAGTATATTTTCATCGACATAGTTTTTCATTCTAGACAAACACCGTCTAGCTGTGTACTGTACGTGCCAAATCGATCTTTCATTCTCTCTCAAACTATTTTAAGTCAGATTTTGTTTAAAACAGTGTTCTACTTACTGGCATGTTCGAAACCAATACGCATTTTCTTCAAGCCTCTTTTTCGTCTCTCCCATAGTGCTAACGATTTGGTTTGTGAATCATCTTGGTTTCCGCGACGCCTCAGTCCTATGACTCGTTCTTCGGCTTCTTCGAGTAAATTTGACAGGTGAGTTTCTAAGTTTTTCATACTGGTTTCTAAACAATGGAAATGAAAATAAAATACACATTAAGTAATTTATTTTCGTTTGATAAGTATTTTTGATTTTGATTTTTTTAAATGTTTCATTGTTTACCTTCTGTAGCTCCGTGAGTCAATAGAAGTCGAACAAGATCTCGGTTGTTGCTCAGAAAAGCAACGTCGAGAGGAGTTAACCCATCGCTGTTTACACTGAGCAGGGAAAAAATTAATACATCATTGATGAGTTATAATATGATATAAACGAATTTCTATAAGACTTTACCTGTTCACTTGAACCTCGCATGTTGTCAATATGTTCCTCGCTTTTTCCAGTTGGCCGTGTTCTACGGCGGCAAATAGACCTAAACGATCGTATAACAAACGATTAAACGACTGTAGACCGTAATAATGTTTAATACGCATACACATAATTACACATAAATGCATAATATTGTGTTAAATAAAATTGTGTACTATGTCTATGTGCAGTTTTCCTTCAGCTTAACGAATCGTTTTCGAAGTTATATTGTTTGGTAGAATGTCCTTAACGTGTCCGCAAAATAATATGCATATAAATTGTCGCTGAGACGTCCTAATGAACTCGAGACGTCTAGAAATGTAAATATATTTTGGTCACCTAACGGGGGTGGTATACAATTTAATTTTCTCGGGATTTCGCGAAAACAGCACTGCAATTATATAAGTCCGGAATTTGACAAAACGCCTTACAGTAGTCGGATAAACTAAATGTCTCGAGACAACTGGCACATAAGGTTTACCACATAATTTATGTGCAATGGGATTAGTGTAAATATAAATGTTTTGGTTACCGTGCAAATGAATGTTGATGTTGTGTACTTGAGACTCTCGTGCCTTTGGGTGGTGATGTTGACGTTGTTTTGCCTGTGTCTCCGAACTGGAGCCATTGTTTCTCAGCGACGATATTGACGTTCCTATAAACAGTATTATAACAAAGACTGTTAAAATGTTTTCATCGATACATCGTCATTACAATATCGATTCGTATTATTATATAATTATCATCATTATGATTATGATTAGGTATAAACACGTTGATCACAATAAGTCACAGCAATACCAATAAATAAATGACAATAGAATTATTCATACAATGATGTGTTTCAACATATCCATTTATGTATCAATGTCTGTATGTTGAATAAAAGGTTTATATTATAATTTTTATATATGCATTTGATTAAATTGAAAATATATATTTATATTAAGAGTAGTGATAATCTTTTAATTGCAATTTATTTGAATAAATTGCAATATTTTTTTTTTATTCAACGATTCAAGAGTATATTTTCAGCGATACATTTGACACTTCATAATACTTCGTAGATCATAAATATTTATTCATAATATGGTACACGTTAATTCAATATATGTTTTTTTATATACATTTAATAATGTAGTAATTTATCATTAAAATCATAAAAAGTAAAATACTTTGAAAGTTCAGTAATTCGAGTAAAGTGCAATTTATTTTTAGACCTCTTGTATAAATGTTATGTTGTATTTTCTCAATTAATCTGAATAATAATGAGATAATTTGACTTAGTTTATTTTATTTTTCTTAAACGAATTTAAAACAAAATATTTCTAATTTCTACGAAAATTAGTGGTAGGAAAAAGTCACTGTTACAGTGTACAACGATCAACGGCACAACGATTGTCTATCCTAGATAGTAAATAATATGTACATATACATTAATATTCCTTAACAATATTTTTAAGTAAATGTATTTAAAAGAAAAATACACAAAACTATTATTCTGTAGTTTACGACATGCTTTTGTGAGGTATATCCGTGAACTTTTTACACTTAAGATTTATTTAAAATTAATTGTTTTTTTTTTATATTTACAATGTGGAAGGCAATATGGAAACATCATTTTTATTTCGTTGTACTCGTACAACAATAACTTCAATAGAAGTACAGAGTATAGCCAGCCAATCATAAGAATGGAAAAAACAAGATCAAATATACTTAAGATAAATTGAAAAACTCTATAACTATATTTTCGAATGGTATTTTAAATTGTAGAAGTTTAACGTTATAACAAGAAAAAAAATTGGAAATTGTTAAAGTATCGAAGGTCTATAGATAAAAGGTTAGGTTGTATAGGAATGGACTTATGTCAGGATTTATTTTGAATTAATATTCATATTCGAATAATATATTTCGTTGCTATGGAAATTTGGTAACAGTCTTAATTTAAAATTATAAACAGTATTGTCTTAGGTATTCTGAGCGTATGGTTACGTGTCCTAAAACGTCAGATTAAAAACTTTTGCGTTTGCATTCATTATCAAAATTTATTATTTAATATACACGGTATAACGGTACTGTTTCGTAAGACACGATTTTGAATTTACAATAAAACAAAAAATAACTAACGATATTCTAAAAAAAAAAGGTAAAAAAAAATAATATGCTTGAATACAATGCGAACTAAGTAAAATGTTTTGCTTTTGAGAAAGAATAAAACGCAAATCATCAACTACACAGGTCTTGTCGACAATGAAGCGAAAAAAAATGTATATCAGGGAACTGAGTTTACTAATGTAAAATGTTTTAAAAATTAAATTCCGTGGACTTTTCATAAAAATAAATGAAACATTGAATGAGATGGAAAACAAATAAATATAAGGTTTATACACAGTATAGATTATGTGTAGGAGGGTATGTGGGGGTGATTCACATGTATCTACACATGTTCATTAATAACGGCGTGAACGACGTAGGGCGGTTATGATATGACATTATACCTATATACTATACATACATAATAATATTTAGTTAAATATCCGCACGTGCAAAACAATAACCGTTTTATTCGGCTTCACGTACATTTCATATAGTTACGTCATGAACGACAGCACGTTGTCATAATAAATTAAATTTTTGTATTATTATTATTATCATAGTTGCTCGACGTAATGGTGACGGTTTAATATGAATGCTAAACGTAATTAAAAATTAAAACATTTTTTGAATCTTTTTTATTTATAGTAGTGACAGATTCCCAATCCCACATAAAACGGCGATCGTACAGAAAAAAATGACAACAGTTAAACAAAACAAAAAAACCAATAGATTAGGACATAATTTTCAAATTACTAGATTCCCAATTATGATTTATTCATAATGTATACGATTTTTCACGATTTTTACGAAAAATAAAAACAAATAGTACCTACTTGTACTATACGCGTAATTTTATCAATTATTGAAGATAGTAAGTATTAGCGATGTAATCATGCTCATATTAAGTTGAAAATGTTACATTATACCTAATATTTGTAAGTTATGTAAAATATGTCTGAAGCACCAAATTGAATGTTAAATTAATACGGAAAGTTTTTAAAAACTGCTTAGAAATTCAACAAAATGTGAATAGAAAATCGAAAATTTTACATATGTGCATAACATTAACTATCTAAGTAGTATGTATGTTCACAGCACTTTTTAACAGGGAGATTTTAAAAGTTCAAGTGGGAATATCCTCCTCAAGTCAATTTTTTTCCTGTAACACGAAAAAATACTGATTTTCAAAAGTGTGTGTAAAAATATAATTTCAGAATTTATTATAGTTTGTGTTAGACGGGAAAAAATGGTGTTGAGTAGGATATTCCTTCTTAGACATTTAAAATCATCCTATCGAAAAGTTTTATGAACATACAAATACATACTACTTATCTAGGTATTATGCTACATAATATTAACATTAACATTTTATATATTAATCACTATTACTCGAAACACGAAGTATCATCATACGGCGGATTTAATGTGTGTAGGTATATTATAATTGCAGATTATTGTTGAGCACTTATTATTATTGTATCTGTATGAAGTGCAGAATGCAGATACCGCACACTGCGTATCACAAATAATATTGTCTGTAATATGCTTCTGACGATGAAGTTAATATAAGTTAAGTATAATAACACGTTATTCATAACCACACTGTTAGATAAAGCCACTACTTATAAATTATAATATACATAACTACACCTATTTTAATACTTTATGGAAATTCAAAATTGTTGTGAATTCAATTTAAAACAATATTTACGTAAATTAGCATTGAATTAAAAAATAATGTATAACTTGTCTAAATAAATATTTATCAATATTTGTCTAATGTGTTCAAAAATCGTATTTTAAAATATTAGTAAAACTAGTAAAATAATCTGTAGCGAGACGTCTAGCCACACATCGTTATTACACGAGAGCTGTGTCCATAGGCGTATTGGTACTCTACACCTCTACGGGGCGAGCTGGTCGAACAAGAACTTGCTGACTTATTGCAGGATCTAAGACTAAGAAGGCTGATGGGATGCAACTACTAATACAAGAAAATTTGGTATTTATTTAAATCACCTAATGCATCAATAGTTTTTTTTTTTTGAAACTAGATAAAAGTTAAGACAGATTTAAAAAATAAAACATTTTAAATGGGTTGGTACATCTCATGATTTATTATATGTTTTTCTTTTAAATTGAGTAAAAAGTATAGATAAAACTGAGTCCATAAAGGTTTAAAATAAATGGGCGAGGATAACTTTTTAAAATACTTTTTTTTCGACCATTGTTCAACAGTCTTAATGACTCTACAAAGTCAGAATATCTATAGGACTTAAAGCGCATCGCCCCTTCATCCCGCTTAATCCGACACTGGATAGGTGTCAATGGTGTCGTGACACACAATTTAGGTGAGATGCACAAATATGTCATCGCCAATCCCACCCGCCCAACAATAAACACGACCAAATCACCCCATTGGGCCGGACCGTATGGAAACGTGCGTCCGTCGTTGTACGAACCTATGTCGGTGCCGAACCGTCTGGTCTTCTTGGCGTCACGCAGCGCACCAATGATCGCAGACGACGACCGTTTCGCCGCGAACGTCGGCGGCGGCTGCGGCAAACGGTCGTCACCGGCGTCGATGTAGAAACTGGTGACGGGCACGTCGTACATGCGCATCCGGTTTGGCACCGCGTCGTCGCCGTCCGAGTAGCTGACGTTCGAGTAACCGACGGACGACGACCGGCAACGTGCGGCCACCGGACCGGCGGGCGCGTCTTTGAGTATGCCGCGGCGACCAAACGCCGACCGGTGGCCGCCGACCGGGCCGTGGTAAACGCGTTCGTCGAACTTTACGCGCTTGACGATCGGCACGGGCGGCGGCAGCGCCGGCCGGTAGACGGCGTGGGCGTTCTCCTTGTCCTGGTCCGCGCCCACCGTCCACCCGCGGCGCCGCAACCGTTGGCTGAACCGGGCCAGCGACGCGCGCGAAAACGACGACACCCTGGATACCCGGGCCGCCGCTCCGATCTCGCAGCGGTCCGCGGGTATGAGACGTTCAAAGTCCGCCATGTCCGGTGATGTGCCGGACGAGAGCGCGGCGGGTTAGGTTATATTATAATATTATATTATTGTACGTGCGGCGACGACGACCGCGCGATGTCGTGTTGTTCCGCGGACGCGACCGTTACGCGCGCAAACGCAAACTGCGGGCGCGGCCGGGTGCGCGCGTCCGCGGCGGCCAGGGGGTCCCCGAGAAGAGCAGATGCTCGCACACAACCCCCGCCCCTACCACTCGTGCCGCGTGCCGTGAGGGGATATACCGCGTTCTACCGGAGACTGGTTTCCCGCATAGGTATATAACATTATTACGGTAATATATACCTACGATACGCGAACATACAACTACGCGTCACCACTGCAGCGGAGCCGTTGCTATTACTATTACTATTATTATTATTGTTGCCGGCCGACCCTCCGGTGAGGTATATAATATATTATGTGTATTGCGTACGTTTGTCGTTTCAGTGGGTCACGGTCGACGAACCCACTCGTACGGGTTTTTTTGTACAGAGTGTTTCGCCGAGCACGACCACCCCCGTTATTTCCCTTTAATACTGCAGCGTACCTATATATATACCTATTCGAAACTATCTTTAATATGTTTACTTGAACACCGTACCCTGGTATTTCAAATCATTTAGATTTCGCATTTACCGTCTGAGGGCATGATACTAGTTTTTCGTTTTCAAATGAGAATTGCCCGCTTTTTTCTCTTGTCGATCGCAACGAATCAGATGACTTTTTGAACGTCTTAATAATGTACACAGTATACACGTGTATCTGTATATAAATCGAAATTCCTGAGATTGGTTTTTCAGTGAATTAACTTTATGTGCCCACTAATAATAACAATATATAGGTTTATGATAATACCTACCATCGATTTTTATGATAGAGGGCTATGATGATTTAAAGACTTGAATAATTATTATTGATACATTGACATTGTAAAACGTCCGGGTATAGTAAATTCTATAGTATTTCTAAACTCCCTATTATATACGTATTAATCACTTAGAAACTACTCGTTCGAATTTTGATTTAGGTACATTAACATTTTCAAAAAAAATTATCTGCTTATAGTAATTTAAAGTAAAAAAGGTAAGTTAATATTTGGAAAAAAATGTACATTTGTAATTTGTATACTACTTCGAGACACTTGATAGTATGAAAAATCTAAATAATTAATAATATGGTACTTAATTATTATACTTACACATTTAAAAAATCAGAATTTGTATAAATTAATTACTAAATTGTCTAAATTTAATAATAGAGTTGAGCTGTTTGGTGACTCACTCTGTATAATAAAATAATAGTAATAATAATAATGTCACACACGAATGCGCTTCTTGAGTATGTCATAATATTATACACGTGCGGATAACATATGGAAGACATATTTACGTTTCACGCATTTTCGATAGTTTTCGTTGGTTTTCAATATTAGTTATTAAAGAAAATAATATTTATCAGCTACCTATCTTATCGAACTTAAATACTTTCTGTTTTTATTATTATGTAGTATTGTACACACGAAAAAAATCACCCGTTTTTGGTTGTCTTTAAGTTTGCGGAGTAAAAAGTAAATAGTTAACTTTGGCAACAGTCCAGAAAAATTGTAGATATTATCATTGGATAGGTCCCAAATTTCCAACTCTTGTTGAAACTTTGTTTTTTTATTATGCTTAAATTTCCGCTTTTTTGAGTCTATGATAACGTAGAAACTTTTAAAAAATAATAAAAGAAATATACCCGATAACAGTATAGATGTTCATATATGTAAATTGCATATTATATTCAATATGTAGTTTTAAACAGTGTTTAAAGTGTGTAAGTTGATTATGACCTGGCATAATTGTACTCAAAAAAAGAATTTAGAATATTTAAACTATAATAATTGTTAATTCGTAAAGTTTAATTTTTACAATAAAATATAAGTATAATTTTTCAATTATTATTTTTGAGATTTTTAAATTTAATATAGATAATATTAAGTATTTAATAATTGCATGTATGTCAGTATATTATTATATGAATTAAAATACGTGCCACGAATCTTAGTTCTTGGCTGTAGCGATTCTTGTGGTAATTTGACGTTTATATTTATTATATTTATATGCTTCCAAAAAATATGTGATTAGGAATTCACGGTAAATTTAAATTTATGAATAACATCTTTATATTACAATAACAAGTAAAAAAAAAAAAACATTAAACAGCTGATGATGAAAAAAAAGAACCATATGTTAGTAAAATACTAATTTCGTAACACCTGGTTACCTCTACGTTTGTTTTAATGACCCTTAAATTTCTGACCTAAAACCTAACCAGACGTGCAGCAGTCGAGTGCCTAGACTTTTGGCACGTGCTATTTTAGTATAATATATAACATACAATTAACATAATATTATATAATATTAATATTTAAATATTTCATGTTTTTCGTTTTGCTGAATTTTTTTTTTATTTAAAACTATAAGTATCTAATCATTAAGTTTTAAATATTATAAATAAATTACAACTATATAACAACAATAATAATTATACTCTTTAAAATTTTAATTTTATAGATATTTCAAAACAATTGTATACTATTAAATTGTATTTCAAACATTTGACTGACATTGTATTTTTAACGTTCAATATTTTTAATATGAAGAATTGTATTGTATGTATTATCTTAGTTTTAAAAGTAACTGAAATACCAGATATTACAACTGTTATTAACTCAAGTCTATTAAAATTATTCTAACTTGATACATTTAATAAAACTTAACCTCATTAAACGAAGTTAAATTAATATTTTAAAATATTAAAACATGTCCTATTAACACTAGTAATGTATATAATATATATATTGTAACCTAATTCCATTCAGGATAGTTGTTTGAATTTTTCAATGTTTTATCACGACTGAGCACGAATTACAAAATATATTAGAATTTAGAATACTATAATAACTGACTAACTTACAAGTAATAATTTAGATAAGCCCTGTAATTACTGAATTTACCTTAAAAATTAGAGTATATTTCACGTACAAAAAATTAATTATTTACACGATTAGTTATTTTTATTGTATTTTGTGATAAAAAAAAACAATCAGTACGAATGACAAAACAAATCCGGAGTATTCCAAAATCAATATAGATTTAAATGAAAAAAATACCAATGAAACCTTATAGATTTTATACGGAGAAAATATTTTTTTCAAACGATTGTGTTGTACGAAAGTTGTTTATTTAACTTAAAAAACAAAGTTAAATAAAAAACATTTTTCATTTACATTTAACTCGTATGGCATTGTAATGTTGAACACACGCGTCGCATAATAAAATACTCATTGATTAAATTTAAAAAAACTAATAATGTTTTAATTAATTTTACACTTTACTTTCTGAATTATAATAACTATTATTTTTAATGTTTAATCTACAAGTGAATTTATTGAAATGGCAGAATTCTTAAAAGTTAAGAAAAGTTCTTGTGTTTATACAGTATAGTTTTAATAACGAAAATTATGAATTGTGTAGCGGAAAAACTTAAAATATCTATTTTCAGGGGAAGCACGACAGATAATGAAACACTTTTAACATAATATTATAATTCATAAAGGGTAATTAATTGAAAAAAAGCACAATTCGAGTGTAAATCAAGTGACTTGATTTAATTAAATTAAGACTATAATAAGATTTGTAAGTAAATATCAACACTCAACTGTTATACAACTTTTAATATTTATAACTATTATTATAGAATTAATTTAATATAATAATATACCTAATTATTACTTTTATTATAATAATGATGAAAGTAATTTCATTTAAATGTTTGAGTTCAGTAAAACGTTATTAAATAACAATACCGAAAACATTCACAAGTGCTAATCAAGCTTTTTTTTGTTATTCTGTTAACATCACATTAAATAAGAAAAAATAAATCCTGAAGACGGAAACATAATTCTTGATAACCATAGCAATCGTTGATTAAACAGACTGGAAATTGCATTTCATTCTATTATTCCTATAGAAAATTCGGTTAGATTCACTCGAACGAATCTTACACGCCAATACTTCGTGACTTGTCATGCACGTAAAACGCCTTCGGATGTAAAACAAAAATAAAAACAAACCATAATATATAATATATAATATTTAGTTGAAAAGTTATTTTTTTCATTTATAATTTTATTAATTTACTAATGTACAATATACGTTTGCGAACAAACGACAATGTGAATATTATCGTCATATAATATAATGATATTAAAATGTATTGCTGTTCATAACGCAGATGACCATTTCAGTCGTGAGTACAACTGCAGGCAACTTAAATATGTATAAATTTTAATATATTTCATAAAAATATGAGATGTCTAAGTTTACTGACAAATATGACTAATAAATTAGAGGACACGAATAAAACACACGAAACGTGACAACATGACAGTGGTACGCCGTGTGCCGTGTCAATTGACACTACTTAAAAATAACGAACTCGCGACCTAATGGGTTTTAAATTATAAGGAGATCATGTGACCAAATTTTATTTCAATTCGATGAGGATGATTGTTAGGAATTCAATATCATGAGCAAGGTTCTGGATTAATGAGGATTGTGAGAGATTTTCGTGGAAGTTTTCATAATACAATAGGTTGTAATATAATAAACGTAATATATAGGTAATCTCTGGATTTTGAGTTTATGAAACAGTGCGCGTGATTGTTATTATTAGCCATTGATTATTTGCGAATAAGAGAAAACTTATTGATTGGATAGACTGTGGCTTGATTTTCCAAAGCTGAACCCTAAAGTTGAGTAATGCAGGTTAATACGGGACGAATAATTCATCAGAGAGGAATAATTGTCTCTCGCCGATAATATTATAAGTTATAAAGTGTTTTTTTTTCGTTAGTTTTGATACGATTCATGGACCGCAGTTCAGGCAAAGATAGATAACATATACAAAATGTCAACAACTATAATATTATTATTATTATTAGGTACTCTAATGACGTGCGGGACCTAAAAATATTGTATAAAGACTATGGCCTGGTTGCACTAGTTTGGACAGTTTTCGAGGGTAATGTTAATTCAGTATGGCCACGCGATACCTTTTTTCTTCGTGTGAAATCGCTACACGTTTATTAACTCGAGCACGCGTGCAATTGGCGATATTAATTCGTTTTAATAATATCTATCAACTATCGGTTGATGTCATTGCTACCCATACGACGTGTCGCCACGACGAGTTCAGCTCGGTCGTTTATACTAACGTGTGTATTGTAATATAATATATATATATATATATATATATAGGTATTATAGCCTCGTAGGGATAACGAGGTTTTGAACTATTTTATTTTTTCGTCGCGTAAACGTTGAAATCCGAATTGCACACGCACAACACGCCGTATGCTATTCACACACAATCAATTAAAAACATTGAAAAACGCTAAAAGAGTTTTGTTCGCACGTTCATACAATATACATATATGCGTATACGTGTGTCAGGTGTACACATATAGACGAATTATACACTTCGGACGCGCTGCAGCAGTTTCGACTCGAAACGACAGCAATTAAATTGAAAACCAATAGCGGCAACGACGTAAGTTTAACGTGGATAAACTGCACGACGCTGTATAATAATAAATATAACGGAATTTATCGACGTAAGTCTCCGGCTCCGAGCACGGCGCATAGAATATTATTGTTATAATAATATTGTTATATCCGAGAAGTTTAATAGCGTTTTACATCCTCCCGTGAATAACGTGTGTCATTATTTTTAGTGGGACCCGAGGAACGAATGCGCAGCGAGTTAAATCACTCCGCTGTAGAGGAATCTTATACATAGTACAAAATCGAACGGAACTTTAGTAATTGAGCGCGATCCGTTGAGTGCCTTAAAGGAACAACGCGGGGTTGAATTTATTGCGAGGCAATAGATACTAGCTTTTAGAATTCGTGTTTTCAGGTAAGTTATTAAGTATTACGCAGGTTGTTATTTATTTATGCGTTTGTATTGTATTACGATATTATTATGTTGGGTTTGATAAATAATGTATTTGAAAAATAAATATTTCAGCGCCGGCTGAATAATACTCGTTAGTCCGTTGTATAATAATATACATTTAACTACTTAAAAATTACAAAGTAAGAATCCTGATACGTTCGACAGTATAATCGATCTATCCGTATATTCGTATATTGATAAAAAGCAATGTTTAAAGTTTACATAACAAAGATAGGCTCACGTAGGGATTTTTTTGGTTTACGAAAAAATGAATATTATTAAACATAAAATAATTATTACGATTTAATATAATTTTAGACCTGTATCTCATGTTTGGTCAAAGCTGCCCAAACGATTGTGTTGAAAATATGCGCAGCATACATTTAATAGAGCTTAATACAGGGTAAATCCATTGCCATCATTTAATTTGTTACAGATAACACCGTACTCCGTACAGGATCAGTTATTTAATAAATATATCTACTGTATAAAATTAAAGACTCAAAACAAATGACCTTTATATGTCACAGTTTTCGACCGATTTTCATAACATTTTCGTCAGTAGATTCAACATGAATTCCTTAGTGTTAAGGCTCTTTTTTATTACCCACTTAGTTTTTATTTTCCAACACACAAATGTAATTGACCCACAAAATTCTATCATTTTATTTTTTTATTTATATATTGTTGCCATTGGCTATAGAAAATAAAATAGCTATTACCTATAATTGGATATAATTTTAGACCGGCATTTTGTACTTGGTAAAAACACTAAAAACAACCAAAATAACCGTGTTAAAAAATCCGTGCAGTTTATATTTAACAGAGTTTAAAAAGGGTCAAGCGATAAATCTCTGGGCATTTAATGTGTCACTGGAAACGCTTTGCATGATTAGCCAGTGCCTAGTACCAATAATATGTTTATAAATTGCAATATTACTCGCAATTACTTATTTTTTTTATGATTCACGCTAAATAAATTATAAAAATGGAAAAAGTTTAAATAAGAGATTATTAATTTTATCGAATGGTTTTTCGCCATGCGCTTTATTATAATATAATATATATCTTAATGTCTTGTGTACCAGTGTTCAGTGAAATATTTGATACCTATAAATTATTTTGAAGATTCGTCGATTCTTTATAATTATTAATGTTTCTCTACGAACACGTCGTCTATTATTCACAAGAATGTTGTAAAAATAGAATTTTTCAAACAAATCGAAAATCCGTCCCTTATATCGATTCCATTTCCGCAATATTTCGCCGGAAAACCTTAATTCGCTGGTTGTTCATTACACGCAATAAATTATAATATAATATATTATATAATAGATGTTATAGGCGCATGTATAATATACATATTAGGTATTAATTATTATACTCAGTTCGTTTGACCGAATGCGCGTGCGATTCGTCGTGATAATTATCGTTGTCGACGCTTTATTCGTTACTGCACGAACACGCCGCGCTTAAATTATTATCATAAACAGTGGGGCAGACTATATATTATTATAATATGGTAATACTTTATCAGTGTACAATACATCTAATAATAAAATATTCATAAGCAGCGCAACTATTCACGTGTTTCAATTTCAAATTGTGTCATCCGCGGGAAGAGTCACTACACCGTTGCTCAGTTAAAATATTGTCGTACCGTTTTTGAATAGATAACCATACGATAATCGTTCGATGTTCATGTAATAATGTCACCGCATTATATATTACGTTATAGCGTTCGTACAATTATTATCGTTTCCCTGGATTAGATTGAATTGAATTCCGCGCAAACTATACACCGATATTAAATACATTATAAAATGTATGTTACAGTTTCCCATAATGTGTTGGTGATATTATGAGTGCATGAATGTGTATAATATTATGAAATTGACAGTATAGATTTTGTGCGCATAATTAATCGATGTTGTAGAAATAGCCATACGCAAACGATGTAAAGCTTCTTCTTATTATTATATTATCATTGAATTATGATAACGCACAATTTTTTTTTTAATTTTAAGTGATTTTTTTGCATAATATATAATTTAAAAAATGATATAACATAATATAATAAAATCGTATAATGTGGGGCCATACTGTATGGAATTCGACATAAAATATACAAACAA
The DNA here is from genome assembly GCA_020882235.1 of Schizaphis graminum. NCBI lineage: Eukaryota > Metazoa > Arthropoda > Insecta > Hemiptera > Aphididae > Schizaphis > Schizaphis graminum. The sequence goes on along the minus strand of CM037032.1, from coordinate 84,138,122 downwards.
TTTAATATAATGTTGTATGACGATTTATAATACCTACTTTATAAAACTGTAACGAGTGAAAGTTCAAAAATTATTAATGTGAAGATATGAAGATGAAAATATTTATTTTTGAATTATATGTTATTAATTTATTATAATATACTTATAATATTAACAATTTTATTTATACTACATGGTACTGGAGTAAATAATGCGACAACGTATATTCTACAGAATAGATAATTAAAAAGGTTATAGGTATCTGCCATTATTTTAAAGTCTTCTATTTCGTTTTTCTGGTTTAAATATAAAACTCAATATTTAATTATTATAATAGCGTTTTAAGCTTTAGGAAAATTATCAAGGCTGTGAAACAATGATATAAAAATAAAATAAAAAATTGTATACGAATAAAATACTGTTGCGTAAAATAACTAAAAGAATATAGAAAAGGATGTGAACAGAAACAGGATGTAAAAAATATATTCTGTTATGATTACTTTATCTTCACGTAGTATCGTTATTACATTTAAAAAATAGGTACCTTATCATAATATTATTATTATTATTATTATTTTACAAAACAAACTAATATTCATTTAATAGGTCAGACTTTGTTACAAAATCTAATACTAATAATAAACGTTCTTTTGTATTTATGTTATTTATTATGTTAATTTTTATTATTTACTTATAGTTATATTGCTACATACTACTAAAGGCAATACGCATCTTCGGTCTATTTAGTATATACTTTCAAATACGATTCGTAAAATTAGTTTACGATCACTGTTATTAATGTAATGATTACAATTCGCTCCAAGCTACAAATAACGTCCATGTTATACTTTTATACAACTGTTATACTTATTCATAATATACATATATATATATATATGCACCTATTGCACCTACCTATATAATAATTGTGTATATTAGAACTAAAATCCTATATCTTCAAAAAAATATATATAATTTTTAGTAAGTTGTAATTATTAAGACTTGCAGTCAGCATAATTGTTTTCTTCCTATTTAATTTCTTCACTTTTAAAATAACATGCAGTTGTTTTCTAAGTCCTCATTCTTATTCCTTCTTATAATATATCTATATAGTATATATATATATATATATATATATATATTAAGGTATTATAGCTAGTTAATTTAAATTAAAACCAACTACATTTGTATATTTAATCTGATGATAAATGTTTATGTTTTAAATAGAAGACATAATAATGTCTTGTAGGTATTGAACAACGAAAGATAATGTTTTAATTTCGCACAATTTTAGTATTTAAGTAGATACAAATCTGGAACAAAACAATAAAATTTACTGTTGGAAATAACAATTCAATGTTTATTTTAGATCAAAAAGTACTAATTACTAATTAGTATATAAAAACGGAAACCGTAAATTCTGATTAATCAATGCATATTGCATACTTAATCTAACACCAAAGTAAAAGATTTAATTGAAATAAAATCCTGATGGTATACGATCTTTCAAACGCCTTGTATTATAGAAATGAACATTTTTATCAATATAACTTAAGTTATTATGTATTACTATAATAAAGTTATTTAATTAGTATTAAAAATTTAAATAAATTAACTTAAAATCTATATCAAACATTTAAGCTAATAATTTTAAAACAATATTATAATTATCAATTTGACTCAAAATATTATTTTTATGATACAAATTTGTTTAGCTATCATAAAAAATAAGATAGAGCAGATATGAAATTTTAAAATTGTACCTATTTATTGTGATTACTATAAAATACGAATATCCTGACCCTATGGAAAATGACTAGAGTGAATTTAAGTATAGAATCTTCAAATAAATTTAAAGTTAATCCAGTGGAGCTTATAGTGGCTAATAAATTTAAGAGAATTTACAATTATTTAAAATTACATTATCTACACTAATCCGTTCGTCATAAAATTAGTATAAATATAGAAATAATAAATTGAATATAAATGTTTAAAGGTAAAAAATGAAAATTCAGAGCATTTTGGCTTTCATTAAACATTTTTTTTTATTACAATTTATTCACAGAAAATGCAAAGTTTAATAATTGTATTAATAATGTGAATACGAACGTAAAATATGTTACATTGTATTTGAATATATAAAATCTAAAAATGTAAATTTCAGAGTGCTTTAGGTGGATCTTAAATTACTGTTCCATTTTCCTCTGTATAATTTTTAATATTTTACCACTGATAATAATTACAAATCCAGTCTTTTGCGGTACCTATATAACCATTGATTATAAAATATTATCATTTTACATTTTACAAGTCATTTGTTGTAAGTATTGCCGTCAACCGACGAAGATTTAAAGCGAATAAAATACGATTAAATCTGTCGTCCACTGCTGTTTGGTCGATTAATAATCAGTAGTGGAGCGGCAGCCATGTTGAAGTACGCGCCTGTGAATTCATTTATATAATTATTATAAATAGCCAATAAACAATCGGAGTAATTTAGGTCGCAATTAATAATATAAATAGTTAGGTAAGAAGAAATATTTTCTATCAAAACTTCCAACTACAAATATGTAAATAATATATACATTTATTTTAAAAAAATTAAATTTTTTAATGAACATATTAATATAACATATTATATCTCTTCTCTTAGATTTAAGATATTAAAATGAAAATAATATTAACGTAATTAGATAGTTAGATTATAAAGGCATCACTAAAACCTAAAATTACAAGAAAAACAAAACCGTAGACAACTGTAAAAACCCCCAATTGGATAAATTACTATGTACAATATGTACATGCGTTTAAAATAAAACAATTAAAATAGTAAAATTCTAACACATTTTGTTACGCGAAAATTAATATCATTATAATATATTTTACAGCTGTATACGTTTAATGCTATATTAGTCAGTAATTATCCTAAGTTAATTGTGTAAGTATTTGAAGTTCGAAATATTACGATTATACCCTAAAATGTTTTTTTCATATTGTGCTGTAATTCAAAAAATATTTATTGTATAGAAACTTAAAATATTCCTCTATTATTAAAATTATCATTTTCTAGATACAATGTATATTTAAATATTAAGACTAGTTATGAGCTACTTTTAGGGATTTGACATTTTCAAATTGTTTAGTTTTTTTATTATTTAAACGTTTGTCAAAGATTTTTTTGCTGAATCAAAAGCTTGAAAATAAAACAGAAGTAGTATATAAGAGAAGGTTTTTCCTATAGCAATTTAAATACATCAAATATTCAAAAATACATTAATACGATTTTTTTTAAAAACATTTGAAGAAAAATGTTTAATAAAATGTAATATTTAAACGAAAAATAATAGTAGTTTTAGTTATTATGTTGTAACTAAAAAAAATATTTGTCGTCAGGACTTGTCAACGTTTCGTACCATATGCTTATATTTTTTATGTATAATAAAAAAAATGTTACGCTATATTTATATTACGAACAATAATATATAAATGCAATATAATAATAATCATAAGTACCTAAACGATGCTATGTTTTTGGCATAAGTTCAACTTACTTTAATATATTATTATCGTGTAAAAATAAATTGTCAATAGTAATATTATAAAATTATAAAATTCCAATAGGTATTATAGAGTTGATTGTGTCTCCACTCAGAATTTTATTTCGTAGTTAATAAAATTATCAATTTATTATTTACTTCAATTTTACACATCCATTACAGTGACTTACTCAATGATGAGGTATACTCAAAATTTATAGCAGAGTGACTTCTTGATTTTAAAAAAGCATATTGCGCAGTCTTGAAAATTTAAAATCACAACAACTTATGTGTCACTAGCATTTTTTCAATTTTCTGATAATGATAAAAATAAATAAAGTTATTGATATTTCTGAAACGTTATGTCAAAATATATGCTAGTTACGAGACAATAATTAAAAGTTTTAAAATGAAAATAAAAACAATAAATTTAGTTTTTAATTATGAAACATTCATTGATACAATAAAAAAAATAAATTTTAAGAAATTTAAAAGACTTTTTACAACATATATTTACTACCATTATATACAATAAATCTATTAAAAGAATTGTTTTAGACTTTGTAATTATACTTTTATTAATATTCTACCTATATAATAATTTATTTAGAATAAATAAGCTAGCTGCTAAGCAAATAATCTTATTTTTAATTTTATATTTTTATCATCATAAAAATTTGACGTCCTGATGATATTAACTAAAAATCACTAATTTGTTTATATTCGTGTATATTTTAAAGTTTGATTTAATTCAACTAGGGAACAAATAAAATTGTTTTGAAACTAACACGGACCTGATCATTGATTTTATCTATAGAATAGTAGAGTAAATTATTTACATTCCTACATTAATAAATCAACATTATTGAACCATTTAGATTTTTATTTATAAATCGCCATTTTTTTTTATCGAATCGAAGTTCCTCTAGTGGAAGGGTCCTTCGTTTTGTGAATCATGTCTTTTTTAATATATATCGTCGCATTCACTTAGTGTTTGATATATTTGTGTTAACAGATTGTGTAATAAACATTTTATAATTAAAAAAAAAGCTTTTTTAGAACAAAATATTTGAAGTTAAGCTTAGTATTACACAAACACGGTTCTTAAATTCATCAATTTAAATAAAATGTTACTAAGACATAATGCAATAAACAGATAATTCATTTTAAATTTGTTTTAAATTTTTAATTAAATAATATATAATGTAGGTATAGTATTAAATTGTATTTATTTGTAAATATTTCTTTTAATGTAATAATCATAATATTATTAAATTTTTAGATTTATTTTTGTAAGTATATGCGTAGATTGTAATAATTTTTTTTTTAAATTTCATATGGTGGTGTAATCATTCAATTAAAAAAAAAAAAAATACAATCAATAACTTTAAAAAAATTATTATTTTAGGTAAATATATATATCTTGTGAACATTTTATACATACAATCATCGTATCTTTTTGAAATTTGAAATTATGAAAAATGTCGTATGTATAGTGTAGGTAGGTACATATTATAAAATAAACAAAAGCTGGCCGACAACTTGTAGAAATTTAAAAACTGGTTAATTTAATTCTGTATTGGTGTAATATTACAATAACCAACACAATATGTATCACAAAATATTTCTAACTTATTACTTTTAAATTTTAATATTCATACAAAAATAAGCTAACAAGATTGGTTTATACTATAATATAATATATATGACTACCTATATGTGTATTAAATTAATATAAATTGTTGGTGTCTTTTATTTAGTCTATTCCTTTTTAAAAAATTGTTTATACCTATTAGTTGTCAATCGAACATAATATATCACAATAAAGTTTTTTGAAAAGTACCAGATAACATACTGTTAGATCAACTGTCTTTGGTTTCATTTTATATCAATATTTATAAATATTTTATATTGAATCTTTAAACAAATTCAGTAGTAGATACTATAAAGTACACTTGTATAGTTGTACATAATATTTAAAATTTATTTAAATAAGGTTAAGCTAGCTTAAATAAAAATACTAGAAAAAAAAAGAGACAATGAAAAATTAATATTTAGTATAAAACATAAATACGATTACATTAATGTTTTAGGTGTTTATAATTTAAATATATAACATGTAAATATACACAAGTTTGAGCAGATTGTATCGCAGTTATAGTCGTACACGATTTATTTTTAAAAAAAAATGCAGCTGGAATAATTTAAATCAAATTTTATATTTTTCATATATTTAATTTTTAAAAAATTAAATTTTTTACGATAATGTAATAAAATTGATGTAAAAAAGATTCAGATTGTTATCATTATACATTTTCAAGTTTTTAAATGGGTTTTCCACTTTTTAAATTTTGTGTTCATGTTTCCGAAACGCGTTCTACAATAAAGAATTTAACCTTTTATGTATAGTCCAAGAGTAGATACAAATATTTTATTTATTAATAACCCTAATTTAAATACAAAATATGGTCATATTTTTCTAATTTAAATTTATATTGATTAATTTTTATTTTCCGAAAGGTATTTCAAAATTACTTTATTACTATTAAATAGCACTCAAGAACTTAATGGCTGTTCACTAGTTAAAAATTTAAATTTATTATGATTGTACGTATGCATCTATACCTATATCTCTATTTAATAATCTAATATTTATATTGAATTAATTAAGTGGTTTTAGCAGAAGGTGTTTATTTTTAATTTGAGAAATCTTTTTATTTTTATTTTCCGGATTATAAATTTTAAAGCTTCATAAAATGTAAGTTAAAAAATAAAACGGTATATTGTAAATTATATAACAAATTAATATTTTTATTAAAAAAAAGGTTATTATTTTTAAAAATAAATAACTATGAAATAAATAATTATGTTTAGTTTTTTACTAGAGATAAAGTTGAACTAATTGTAAGTAAAATGAATTATTAAAAAAAAAAAAACATTTCCCTGTTATTTAAATAAGTTAGGTACTAAATAATCATAGAAAGCTTTTTTAAAAAATATTCGGTACGGATTTACGGTGTCAAAATACATCTCCTCAAGGGGTTATAAAAAAAAAAATTTTAATTTTCTTTTCTTTATCAGTTAGTAGTATCAATTTTCTATTTTGGTTCTTTACAGTGTGCCATTTTAGATATTTTTAATCATAATATTGCATACTATGTTGATAATATTACGATCGCGGCAGTGGTGCAATTTGATGGTTTTGGTCGTGAAATTATTATTTAGAATCGATATATTTTTCCCATAAATATACGTCTCGAAACCAAATTTAACGACTGTGAAATCCTTCATTCTAATGGTAGATGAACTACAAAATAGTGACAAACACGAGAATCTGACGTTAGCAGCGGAAAAGTAATTTTGAAATTGATTGAAGGAATCTAATATTTTTGATCTCATAAATTCCAAGTATAATAATATAACCCACGCGATGCACTATATAATATATTATATAACACGGAAAAAATAAATAGTTACAGTAGGTACATAATATTATATTTTAAATTATATAGTATTACTACATGTATGAGAAGTTTAAATATATTTTGTTGAACTTTAATATTATTGTATAATATATATAAGAATCTATATTTACTCACTATACTAGCTGAATTTGTGTTTTATAATAATTAAAAAAAAATCAAAAAAATCAAAGGATGATTTCCATTAATGTGCTACTTGTCCTATAATATATTCTATTCTATTTTAAAATTTACGGAACACTCGAGTAAATTACGATTTCTATATACGTATTTTTCATTGGTAAATGGATTGTTTGTTACATTGTTTTAAATGCATAGTAATTTTTTTATAAAGCGAATAGTTTTGTTTTAAATTAAACGGTCAACGTCTATTTTTATTTCTATTTCTATTTATAAGCCATATATAGGCAGAGCCGCGTGTTTTGTTAATTATTTCATATTTTCATTATTTTACGCATGATGAAAATTATCGTCGATCAATAAAGCAGTGACTTTGAAAGGCGTTAATTATTATAAGTTCATTCGTTCGCAAAACGCATAAATATGATAGGTAATTATAAACAAATTATAGTTCGAAAAAAAATTAACAACAACAACAACAACAACACAGCGCAGCGTTATTGATTAGTTTATGTCCTATGTGGAGTGTCTATAATATGGAAAATATACAGTAATTGAATAATGTATAAAATTTCACGAACAAAAGCTTCTCGAACGCTCAGCGCGAAGGGGTATATAATTCATTGCAACGGTGTCGTTGTCGAGTGTGTAGACCTATACAATATATTAAAATTAATTATATTTTCCTACACGCGCGTCATACCTATTGGTATCCAAGTTGAGTAAAATGCGCACGAATTGACAAAAATACGGACATTCGCCCAAATTACACTTAACGATAACCAAAAGTACACCAAACGAAACGCCTATATTATAATATGTGTCGCATTCATTATTATGTATGGGTACCTCGCCCATACGTGTGCGTTTGTTGTAGGGTGAAACACCCATGCCCCGCGTTATCGACGCACACGACGAGTGCAAAAGAGAGACTTCACACGAAAAAAAAACCCCGTCCGGTAACGATATAATAACAATAATACGTTTTTGTATATACGTACAAATATGTTCGTTTCCACTTACATGAGTGATAGGTATATATATATATAAAAGAGCGTTCCGTGTAAGTACACTACGTCGAGTTTTGTAAATATACAGTGCACACGCATACACGTCATATTATTGTTATATAATATTATATAGACTGTACAATCGACGACCTGCGCACTATTCGCCCGCCATAATTCAAGTATAATGCGCTACCGGCGAATACGTAAAATGTTAATATATATATATATAGTGTAGTATTCGTTGTCTGCGCCAAATGCCAATTAAAATAATATATTATATGGCACGCGTTACTCCGGCTGATCCAGTGGGAAAAAATTTCTAATAGAAAACTGAAGAAAAATTATTGCCTCGGTGCCGCGTTGATTACGATACACTTATCCCGTCGTCACAGCAGTAGCAGATACAGAGGTAGTTAAGGGAGAGAAGGGTTAATTAAAAAAAAATTACAAGATACATCACTGTATCAGTATTTTATAATAATATTTATGAGGGTTATACCTATATTATTATAAATTAATTTCGTGTTTGCCGGCTATAGGATTTCATACAACACAAATGGACATAATAGTTTTTGACCAAAATTGTACCTTCACTTTTCGGACAACCAACAAAATTAATTCTTACTCTATGTATATACGTAAAGAATAGTATTAAAAATACAAGTTGTATACAAATCATGTAACATATAATTTTCGTTGGTAATTATTTGATCAGTATCTACTACATTTACTAAATTAAAATATACTGATGTTTTTCTTTATCATATGTATATATATATATATGGTAGTTATAGTCACAATTAAATTCAAAAACTACATATAAACGAATCATTTAATTAGACATTTGAACAATTCAGTGCTTTGAATTTTCTAAACTAAAAATATAAGTGTGACGAAAAATAATAAAAATAATAATAAGAAGAAAATAAATTCTAATAATTGTAGGTACCTATATAATATGATATAGTCATGTAAATAAAACGTATTACAAAGATAATTAATGCCACAGCCAGTTCTTGAATAGCTTCAACCAATATATTATTCTAAATATTTTAATAAATTAACTAACATTTTTTTATTTTTTCGGTAATTCTTTATTTTTACTTTATTATATCGTAACTCACAAACTCTTAAAACGCATTTTCGACTTCTTCATAATTTAAAAATTGTAGACTAAAAACATCTTATACTACTTTCCTGGTCGATAAAATTTCTTATACATTCTATGTTTATTTTTTGACATTTATTTGAATAAGTGCCGAATAGATATAATGCTCAATTGATATTCGTTTGATAGAAATTATTATTAAATATAGAAATATCGGAAAAAAACTTTATACTAAGTGAGCGTTCTCAATCGTATTTTACTGTTTTGGTCAAGAAGAAAATCTACTTTTTTTAATTTGACTGATTAAGTCTCGCCCAATAATGTTGATACCATACATAAACAGGAAAAAATCGGACAGGCTACAAATAAATAGAAACCAAGCACAAAAACGTCAATATGACATCCTAGACAATCATAAAATGATTTAAAGTAGTGGAGGACTTGATAAAACTTGGAAAAGAAAATCGGCTGAGGAATGAGAGAGAGAGAGAGAAAAATCGCATGATTATTATCACCCGGCGAATGGTAATATACGGCGTCGATATTCCGTCTGGTTGCTAGCATTACCTATGCTGTACACACAGTGGGCCGCCGTCATTTTCCGTTTTCCCGTGTTTGAAATCAAACGCGAAAACGGGAAAACGCGATGGATAACCCCGTTTACATTAAGTATTATATTATAATATTATTATAGAGCTGCAGCGGCCACGGTCGTTTTTCGCGCGCCGCATCATACGACGATATAAATGCAATTATAATTATTATCATCGTCATTATAATATTATCCCGGGGAAATATTTTCACAGTCGTCGGCGCTTTGTCGTCGTCGGTATATTTACATATAATACCATTGTATATGATGTTCGCAAATCACGCACATAATATATACAACATGCACACATACGCATATAATATATACACACACCAGTTAAGTACACGGGAACACTGTATGTCTGTATACACTATGTTATTATATACGTATATACACACGGATGCCTACGCGCATTGTTATAATAGGTGTACGGTATAATATTATATATTGTAGTATATACTGCCGTGTTCTGCGGCAGCAGTCGATGAACTATCACAGCGGTAATAATAATTATAACGATCCCGCCCGCCCGCGTATATACCCCCCATATCATAATATATTAGTACTTATACCTACCTACTCAGCGCGCGCGTAATTTATATATTCTTATTATTATTATTATTTTTTTTTTTGAATTTTTAATTAACTCACCGTGGGATTTGTTGGATACAAACATTTTTAATAGCACGTGTATTATTATTACTATTATTATATATTACATTGTGTACCTACCTACCTATATAATATGTATACATACCTATATATTCCACGGGGAAAAAGTAGACGTTTTTCGAAACAAACGTTATACCTATAACGATAATAATAATAATAATAATAATATCGTGTTCGGGTAACACAACTACCAGATGTATATATAACGTACTACTCGTCGTCGTCTGTTCGACGGACCTTGAAATCTCGGGCCGCGCGTAATCGCACCGGTGTAAAGTTGGTTTTTTTCCCCGTTCGCGTGTGAGACGGGTAAACGAGATATTATTATAGGTACGCGTCATCTGCAAATATTATACGCGATGGCGACCACCGAACTGGTTCGAATATGTTTCGCGCCAAACCCCGTCGTATAAAAATACTATATACTACGTTTCCAACGTCTGCGCCGGCTGCTGGCATCCCCCGAAGGCAACCCGCGCCGGACATATCTGCTCGTCGTGTTGGTGACGAATGCGACCGATCGATAGGTGCAAACCGTGTAAAGTAAACCAAATAACGATCGTAATATTGTGTACTACACGCGTATGAGAATACAATAATGAATCGTCTTCTCCGACTTTGGTGTGCTATACCAGTATAGTATTTTTAAATTATAAATTATTATATAATATTAAAAATAATAATGTACCGAAATATTGTCGTAACCAACGGGTTCAGAAACCGAATCAATATGCCATATCGTCGCGCGTAAATGGATTTAAACAGACTCATGTTGTGCCATATATACATATATTTATTTCTACGAGTTTTTGATATCAGTATTGCAGTAATCAGGCCAAAGCCAAAAATTCATAATACATATTATTGCATCATGATATGATATTATTGTAGCACAGAAATACGAGTCTAATATTGTGATAATAATATATATATTATATAATATAGGTAATATACTAATATCATTGAATTATATTTATATAGAAAAACGCTCACGCGTGAAGTTTACGACAACGTTCGTGTCTGAATAAACACTATAAAACATCAGTACGAAGAGCGTAGGTAGAAAGAGAGACATTATATTATATTGTAATATATAATAATAATTTTATATAATTATTATTTGTCGTAAAATTGTCTTTTCGTTTTATAAACCTATAAAAATGTGATTTTAACTACAATAATAAAATCACCACCATGTACGTGTGACACCAATACAGAAAAAATATATTTTTTTACACAGAGTAATAATTGTGGGAAAACCAGAAAATCCGAGTGTGAACTTTTCGACTTTATGCACTAAAATATAATATTACGGTACACATTATAAATATATAACATGTTTATTACTCTATTAGACATTAGTATATAAATATAATATATAATAATTTAATATTTACGGGAAATCTAATGAATCGAATTTATCGGTAAATTACATGATAAAATATAATAACGTCGATCAAAACTTTAACGACGTTTTATCCACGAGTATAACAATATAGAAACGATATAAAATGAGATCTCGCTGGGAGTAGGTAGTTGTTTTATTAATTCATACATATATGTATTAAAATTTAATATTACTGTTTAGAACAAAAAGCGTCGACTACATAATATTATTGCCTTTTAATGTTATACGGATGGTTTTATTATTATTATTATTATTATTATTATTCTTTTTTAAACGTAATACTACTTCTAAATGTGACTTGTCATGTCAGAAAATTGACCGTATACATAATTTGTTTGACAGCATAATAGAATAACGCTTATAATAATACGCGTCTGACGTTTTTCCTCATTTATGTCAAAACGGTCATGATCCGTTGCTGTAATTCACGGTATTACCTATTGCGCATTAATAAAAATATATAATACTCCTTACCTTCGTAGATTATTTTATGAGACCTCATCGGCTTTATATCAAATAACGGACATTGATTTACGAGTTAGTAATTGTACTGCGCGTGTAAATAAATCGCATTGGCGATATTAAAACTCGAGAACGGTGCATATATGACTGTGTATTAAATTATGTGGAACAAGTCAATAAACATCATAATAGTATATTATACGAGCCGATCCAAACGCCGAACAGCCGAGCATATGGTTGTGCAGTGTATTTGGGTGCGTACATTGATACAGTAATTTTTTCCACTCTACAGACCGCATAACAATAATTACTATATAAGTATAATAATAGCCGATAATATCGATATCAACGAGTGTTGAATTCGTTACTGTATTACGAGATTATCTTGTTAACAAGGACCTAATCCCATGATTACGGTTCATGACAACTATAATACAACACTGATTTATTTTTTTATTCATCAAGGTTATTTATGATTACTGTGCCTACATCGTAGCGTATATTATATATAGGCACCTATACCTATACGTATAATACATGTATAATTGTATAAACGTACATGCGGCATAGAGGTGCCAAATTGTTCGACTTTTAATTTACATACACAAATAGCACTGATTTTATCCATGTTGTACGTGCGTCAAACTGATGGCCGTTGTAACGTTATCGAGATTTAAATTTTTAAATATAATAAATGTTCTTTTGAGAGTAATGATTATAATAATACAAAACAAAAAATTAAGTATAATATGATATATGCGTAGGCATACATATATAGTGCTATATATTATAATTTATAATATATAGAGAAGCATTCGTATAATTTTAAGCGTAGTTAAAAAAAAATATAATACGGTATGAATATTTTATTTAGCATTAATTTTTTTATTTTTTGCTTAGGATTATTTTGTATACAGATTTTAAATGTATATGTCATACTTCTACCTAACTTTTTAATGTACATTGAAATGTGGGTATTGTCAAGTGGAGTCATATTATAAAATTTAAAAAAACATCTTTTACATTATTACACGTAATTAAAATAACATTCGGCAATGAATTAAATTGTAACAAAAACTTCAAAAGTTCACAAATGATAAACTACAGGAAAATATAATATATTTTGGTATATAAAAAGAATAAAGTTGATCATATTATACTATATTACGAATACTTTATATTAATTTTCGATACATTGAAGAAATTGAACTAAAATCATTATAATCGTATATAGATCTACATAAATTATATTATTTATCTCATTAAATTTTAATAGCATTAATTAATAATTACAATAGTAAGCTGTATAATAATGTATAATAATAACATAACATATCTATTATTATATTTATATACATTATACATGTTGTAAACTTGTAACCTAATAACCAAATTAAAGCATTATTTTTGTGTTTTAATATGTTTTAATTTGATATCACAAATACTAGTTCAATTTACTTGTTTAATATGTATACGACCATATATTATTTAATTAATTAACAGTTTCAACATAGGTATCAAATGTTTTTACAAAATTATAAATTTACAATAAAAACAAATAAAAATGAATAAAAAAAGAAATATATTTTTTGTTAGCTATCTGATTGGGGTCTTCTAGGAAAAATGTTTTAAGCTAGCTAAATGTTTTTTCGCCGATTTTATAATTGTACCTAAATTTCTTCGATTTTATTTAGATTATTGTTGTAGTTTTTGTATTTGTTAGTTTTATATTTTAATAGACCCAATCTATGAAATTGTGCAATTGTTGGTTTAACATAAACTAAAAAAATACTTAACGTGATACCTATTTTCAAGATTTTTTTTTAAAGAATTTACGATTTTTCAATTTTTGTTAGTAAGCGGCCACCTATACAAGAAATGCGTAAGTTATAGCAGTTTTTTTATTGCCATATTTAGTAATAGTGATTATATAATCTGCAGGATTGAGGTGTAGTTTGATAGGGGGTATAGGATTGTCATCCTTATATTGTATTCTTGATTTTTTTTTTTTTAGCTTTTATAGCCCATTGAGGGCCTTCGCTGCTTCCACAATTTCTTGCCACTTCTCTCTATTTTCACTTCCTGCTAGTTCTGTCTCAGGTGCAATCTTTGCTAAGTCTGATTTTATAGTGTCCATCCATCTATGTCTAGGGCGGCCTCTGGGTCTTCTACCATTGATTCTGCCCATCAGAACTTGCTTGCATATGCCATTCTCTCTCCATAAGTGCCCAGCCCATTCGAGTCTCTTGCTTCTAATGAATGCTTTTATATTTGGTTGGTATTCTTGATTTAGTTTTTGTTAAATAATAAATTGTGATATATTATAATATATATAGTTATTAACTTTCCGTATCAATAAAATATGGTATTATAGTTATTATATATTATTTTTTCTGTATTGATAGTTTATACGGGTCACAGCGAATTAGCGATTTGGTTTTAAATTCGTATGTAACTATTATTACTCACGATAATATTTCTAGCTTTTTGAGTTAATACCTCACTCTATTATTTCATTGAGTAGTGTTTATTCTTTTATATACCTTTTTATAGGTACATATTATTATATCATACTAAACAAAAACAAAAAACGATAATAATTTTTTTGCAAAGCATCATACTTTATGCCATTAAGTATATAAAATTACTTAACTAAATAACTTTACGTTAACGGTTTCTACTTTTTGTACTTTGTAATATTATAATATCTGAATATCATATAATATGTATATTACGTTTCTCTTTATAAAATGCTGGATAAAGCAGGAGCCGGAGGAGAGATAAAGATAAATCAAATCCATGAGACAGACATAGTTCCGTTTTTTTTTTTAAGTAAGAACACTTGTACCGAATTTACGGATCGTTGCATTAAATGTCAAGATTATCAACCCATATTTTATTATACGATATCAATCGTATTTACATGTTTCAAACAAAAATCTTAATATAATGATACACTGATATTATGCGATGTATAAATTATGATAAACTTTATAAGGTTTAAAATTAACTTTCTCGTGAATTCCTTAGAACGAGCATATACGATTAGGTAAATTATTATATACCGTTTATATTACACGTCTTAGCATCTTCTGCTTGCCATGCATATCTGACTAACAAAAAAGATTTAGTCAGAATAATTTACTACTCGTATTTCAAAATGAAAATCATATTTTACAACTTAAATTAAATGTGTTTAAGTTTTAAATCAGTTTATTGTCATCAAAAATGAGTAAAATGTATTTATGCTATGATTTATTGATTTTAATGTATTTGATCTATATTTATAAATATAACTTATATCTAACCAAAACGAATTTTGAATTTTAATGTAAAAATATAATCTGTATAAAACCAAACGTTACGTTTGTATAATAGGTAAGTAATAATATATATTGCACGTAGTATGATATAGCCAGACGTTTTTTTGTCGTGGGCGTGTAATGTATTTAGCTTGATATAGGTTTTCAAGCCAATTCAGTCGGAAATGATTTTGCCGGTATTCAATGTTTTAAATGGTTAAGTATCTGTGCGTTTGTTTTACGATTCAAAACGGGTATCGTATTACACATTACTTGTGACAACCGTTTTCTGTAAGCCCGATATATTATACTAAGTGGACAGGGTTTTCATTCTATTACCATAGAAATATAAATACTAATGAAATAAAATAAAATTTTTGAATATACCTATTTATATAATAATAATATTATATAATTGTGTATACAATATACTGTATAGTTTTAGGAAATGTGTCCAACTATAATTAATGTGTATATTATAATATAGGTAGTAAGTGTCTATACTTATGATGTTGTTGTATATTATATTTATATTTTTCATGTTAGACTTAATGTTGCAGATATACCAATAAGTTATACATAGACACATAGTCATAACATGTTTTAACAGCAAAACTTGCTCAACCATAATTAAAAATAAAACAATTTTCTTTTTCGTAATTTTTTGAGAAGACTACACATTTGTAATTTGTATATAACATTGACGTAGAGTGGTAATATTAAATAATATTAATGAGAAATGTTCTCATTTCCTTTTTCTTCTATAGTGTCTTCGCAAATTCAATAATATACCTACCTATATATAAACTGCATATATAATTTCGAATAAAACTTTACTACACGTATATACCTATGTATAGAATATATATATTTTAAATGAAAATATTACTCTAAACTCAATTTAAAAGATATTTTTAGATCCGTCGACACGCCTATTCTCACGCAAGCCATATTTTCTACAAGAATAACATTTTTTATGAACATCACTGCGAAATTAGTATTACTTCAAACCTCACTATAATAATTTCGTAGCACAGTGCATATCGCGTGAAATACACACAAGATATTTTAATACTATAGCCGTATTATAGACTATAGTATTTATAAAATATGGGATAGGTTACAATTATTATAAACATGTGGAGTAAACCCGTCTCACAACAATATAATAATAATATTTATTATCATAATGGACTCCGATGATCGCGTATACAACAATGCAAACCGGAGTGTTGAGTGAAAATTGAAAATATATATCTTGTGAGTAGTATCAAAAATTTGTAAATATATGATAGTGTGGGGGAGTCAGAAACCGTAAAATAATTATAGTACTATGTTAAAATATTTTTATAATTTAATATTTATTTTTTACCATAAATATATTCGAGTTTTAGCAATTTTATGCAGCCATCATTTGTATTAATGCAATCAAATATTTTTTCTATCAAATATTATCATATTATATTATATAAGTATCTAACATACACAAATATGAAAAACATTTTATTTCATATTTTATATTTATAATATAAGTTATACACAGAATACATTATAATGGCTAATATATAAGTACCCTTAATATCGTTTTGAATCCATTAGTTAGGTAATAAAACGTGTTATATTATTATGAATTGCTTAAATTGTGAAACCATACTCGAATATTTTAATTCTAATCAATATAAGTATATGTAAATATTGTATAAAGATAGGTACTGCATTTTTGTAAATATTTTAGCTATCGCATATAATATATTATTTCAAAAGTAATACTTGGTTTTCATTGGTACTTAATAATAGCACTTTTAATTTACATCGTATACATTATATTTTATATTTTTTTCATCAATAAAACCACCTAGCCCCGTAGTTAATTTAAAACGGATAATGCATCATGGTGTGGTGTCGTACTATCCGGCTGAAAATAATAATAATTACTAAAAACAGCATCATTTGATCATATATATATTATTATGTGGGTTGTGGCGGCCGGTAACGCTGTCAGCGCACTGAACATAACTTAACCGCTGTCATCCTGCTGTCACGTGGATGCGACAACGCGACGACCGATTTTCCAATTCGTTGTAAACGCACTACATAACGTACACGTTTTCCGTTTTAGAACCGCACTACACAGATGACACTTAAAATCAGTTCCATTTATTCACCCTTTATCTACCCGTTAGTTATAAGTAGGTATTAGAGTATTATTGAGAAACCAAGATGATTGTATTTATTCCTTTTTATAAAAATAGAAAAAATATTCAAAACATTTTTTAGTTTGATAAAAAATAATCTTGATGCAACAATAATTATTATTATCGTAGTATCATTTTAAAATCATGTGCAATTTTTTTATTTGTAATCATCTAAATTATTATTATATAATAAATTATACTATTCGCATTCGCACAATAATAGGTATATTATGTTGATAATATGTATATCAGATAATTCTTACACGCTCGTATAATATATATTATATTATGTGATAAACTGATAATTGACATTATTTTGGTATAAATTTACCTTTCTATAACATCCATATTCCATATAGTATAGTAACTGGCAACAGCGTATCGCACGAAAGAAAGAACTTAATGACACGTAGGAGTTGTACAAGGCAAACTTTTTGAAATAAAAGAAAAAATGTCAACGAAACAGCTTTTCAAAGATTATATTATGCCTATATTTGGCGAGTCGCTATACCTACAAGAACAAGGCCATAGGTTATGCGTGCTTACTATTGTGTTACTTTATTTTATTATTTTCCATTACCGGTTGTTAGGTAATGACCGTTTTCATGGAATAATTGCATTTAACCTACTTAAAATACATTTACTGACACATAAAATTAATCAAAATATAAATTCAAATGTATAAAAATTAAATCTGTGTCATCTGTCTCAAATTTAATTATTAAATTATATTTATGAGATATTTATATGTAAAGTAATGTAATATATATAGATATTGGTTGTGTTACGTCGACGAACATCTTCGTACAAACATACTTGAGCTTTTGATCTGATTGTATTGAAATACCATGTGACATATTGAACTATTATTTTGTATAGATTATTTATGTATTCTATAGAACTTTTATCTAAATTCTAAAGTATACTATAGAGAATGCATTAGTAGTAAAATATATACAAAGGTAATTCAAAAAAGGTATTTGTGAATTTTAATACGTATAATATAATATTATGTAGTTACAATAATATAATATGTGATGTGATTTGTCGTTTACGTTCAAAATTATCCATCATATTTTAAAATATAATTTAACACTAATATTTTTTTTATCATTAATTTATTATTAGTATTGATTTTAATTAATTTAATATCGTTCATTAACATTATATTATAATACAATAGTTTTGAATACATTTAAATACTTTTTTTTATTCATTTTATACTAAAAAAAACACTGCGTAATGATGAAATATTTTAACATTTGGCTTTAAAATATTTACATAATTAAATAAAAACAATGCATGATTTAGATATATAACATAGGCACTATGATATTTGTATAAGCTATAACGATTTCATAAAATCTTAGATACCTATATTTTTTATTTTAAATAATTGTATAATTAAGTTCATTGTATAGACATTTTAACATTTATCATCATTTTTTCTATAAATTATATATTTTTCGGGATTAAATAGATAGTTTTTAAATACATTTTCCATGTACCTAACTGTTATACAATATTTATTATTTTAATTATTATTATTTTTATAATTAGAAAAAGTCAACACTATGATATTTGTAAATCTAAATTTAAATAAATCCAAATGTTTGTACAGCCAACTGAATTATCTCATAATTATAATATTACCTTGTACAGAGTGATACATTTAAATGTATAATACATAGATTATCTTGAAAAATTATAGCTTTTTAGAAAATATTTTTTTTACATTATTTTGTAATAAATGTAATTTCAAAACAGTACCGTAAAAGTGGGTGAATAGAAACTGATAGGTGAATAGAAACAAAATTTCGAAATAAGTTTCATTGACCAATAACTACGGTCTAAGTATAACTATTTTTATAAGTTGTTGATGTATTACATTGGTTATGCTATAAAGAATCGAATTCAATTGATACATTTTTATCTCCATAATAATTGTCGATAAAAAAATTAATAAGAGTAAAAATTATTTTACCTACAAAAAATGTGTATCAACTTTGTTATCATGGTTCTCATAAACGAATTGTGATAACTCCAAAATTTTTTTTTCACTTTTCAGCGTAGTTGTGGAGAATTAATTAACGTAAGTATCAATCCTGTTTAACGACTTGCTGATTTTTTATAATTTTTTTAATCAAAACATTTTGTTTTCCGGGTGAATAGAAACATGCCAAACGTATATAAGCCATATATGTTTAAAATGTTGTTTTTCATAAAATAAAGGCTATAATTAAGTTATTTGAACGCTTTTTTTTTTTTAAAAAAATTCAAAATTATGTTTCTATTCACCCTCAATACAGTTGAATAACAAATTCTATGAAAACTAAGCAGCTGTTTTTTTTCACCCACACCTGCGGGTGAATAGAAACAGCGTACTTAAAAAAATTTATAAAATCAAATTTTATAGTTGGATAACCGTTGAAAATTCTATCATGTAGTACACGGTGAGACCCAAATTTTGATGTAATTCACAGCATTGTACATATTTTAGATCCAGAGATATAACACCTGAAAGGTGTAAACCTGTTTCTATTCACCCACTTTTACGGTATATAAAAATAAAAATTTATTTTTATAATTGTTTTTAATAATAATATACGTTAATATACGTTCTTTATTTCATATTCCAAAGTACAATATTTTTCGTAGTATTACGATACATAAAAATTTAATGAAATTAAAAATGTATGGTGTTATTCAAAAATAAAACAGCTTAAAAAATTATAACGATGAAAATAGTAAAAATATAATTTACAGAAAACATGTAGTTTTGAAATGACATCAAGTTATGTACAAAATAATATTTTCTAACAAGTTAAAACGTTTTGTGATAATCAATGTAAACACTTAAAAAACCCATCTAGTATAATTATATCTTAAATAATATATCCATTATTTTATTTTTTTATAAATACAGTTGTCACTCGATTAAATAATTCTGTTGAAAATCACTTCGACAGTTCGTCTATATTATTCATTATTCTAAGAATAGGGGATTATATAATCGATCTAAATTGATATTTTATCACCTCCCATAAGTTCCTTTTATCGTAATACATATTATGTAATTAATTATTGAATAACCTATTTTTAAATATAACAATTAATGAGTTAACTATTAATTTAAATCTAAACGAGTCATTTTAAATAAATAAAAACAGTATATATTTTAAAATAAAACTAGATATTTTAATTTAATGCGATTCATTTTATTTGTTATTTACCTATATCTTAAATATTAGATAACATTTTTTTTTTAACAACATATTGTTAATAAGCATTCATACTGATGTATGTATTTTAAAAATATATTTTTTTACATTATATTTTAATTTATTCAAAATAAAAATCTATAAAAAGTATTACATATTACATTGTACCTAGTAGAAAACTGTTTTTATATAACAGACCAACAATTTTAGTAAATATTTCATTTTTATTATTTTATTGTAAATAAATATATTTTTTTAAGAAACATAGCGTTAAAAAAATAAATTCTTTATTTATAAAGAAAAATTTATTGTTGATTTTATAATAATAAATATATTTATATAGCATATAAATATATAAAATTGAATTACATAATTAAATTTTATAAGCAAAGCAATATTTAGAACAAGATATTATACAGTTTCTTTCAACATTTTGGCGTACTACAGCAACTTTTATCATTAAAACTTTAAACGTTTTCAAATAATTAACCATCTATTATCTTCATGTACTTTTCAATATTCAATATTAATATATCAACATTTTCAGAAAAATGATTAAAAATTTTAATTTAAATGTAGATGCGCAGAATACGTAACTGCATAGAAAGTTAGGCATAAAATTAAAAAAATATTAAATTAATTTTTGTAGATAGGCCAAGTGAGTCATAAATAAAACAAATATATGTTTATTATATTTTATATAATCAATTAATTTAATATTATAAACTACTTCCGTGAAATGGCTTTTTGTAATACTATTCACAAAATTAAGTAAACTAATAATTTTTAATAAATTCGTTTTAGGTACCTTAATAAAAAATTGAATATTCATCTTAGGCTATGATATCTCTAGGTTTGAGTTATTATGATATAAACAAAGAAACTAGTAGACAATAGTAGCTTATCAATGGTTAGGTAGGTTAATAACGGTTAATAATATAATGCATACATTAATATACATATCTAATATGTATATATACGAATAAGATGACATAGTATAGGTTTAAAGTCAATAAATACATATTTTTATTGATAAATACTTTGGAAAATAAAACGATTGTAACAAAATTCGGTTAGTGCATAGATATATTCGGTTAAAAAAAATTGTTGGTTATGCGCTACTCTATAAATGTTTGATATGGCAATATTTACGTGCCATCGATCCTCATGTATGGTAAACCTGATAAGACATATAATTTCCTGTAGACAACTAGTCAAAATATACATTGGACAAAAATGGTATCCAAGATAATATTTTAAAAGAAAAAATATCTTAGCAAAAACTGTAAAAGATAAAAAAAAAGGTCTTTAGTGTAAATATTATATGCCAATTTTATTAATATATATAGTGACATACCGGCATTATTCGTAAAAGTAATCAATATAATATTATATAATAATAGTATCATGTAAATTGTACGTATGACAAAAAAAATCGTATTGCTGTTGCTCACGAATTTAAATTTTTAAAAAAACATTTTTTTATTGATCAACCAATAGATTATAGATCAGTATGTGAATTTAAATGTTAATTTATTATAAATATTAGACATTCATTTATGGCCGAGGGTACTTACCTAATATTATTCTTTCGTACTATACGGTGCGGTTATAATACGTAGTAAGTTATCGTTATCAATTATACTTATAATGTAAAAATATGACGCGTGTGGAACTTATAGTCAATATACATTGAATTACCTTAACTAAATATTATCAAAGCCTCTATAATACGATTATCATTTTACCTAATAATTTATTGTATGAAATCATTAAAAATAAAAATATGTAATTAAGACTAGATTAAGGGGGGTCCTGAGGACCATGGCCCCTGGGCTACAAGACTCGAGATGTTTTAAGTGCCCTCTAATTTTGTAACATATACATTATACATTTAAAAATTATAATATTGTAATTATTACTTAAGACCTTACTACCTTATACTTTAAATTCTTAATATTTAAAATATTTAGATTTTGAAAATAAAATACTTGAAACTTTTTAATTTTTTTCAATTATCAGTGTAATGAGAGATTTATATGATACCTATAATATAAAAATTAAAATATTTTAAATTAATTATTGATATAAGTTATATATTTTAATGTCACATGAAAATAAAAATTAAACTATAGGAAATTATTTATTTAATTACATAGTGGAGCCTTTGAAGCCTCAAAACTTTAAATTTTAATCAAAGCTTCTGTATATGTTTGTAGTATTTTATAATATGAAGTATTTGTGGGCTAATGATCAAAGCACTCAAAGCATTTTTTCCTACGCAGTAATAAAATCATAACAAAAGATGGACTTCTCAATAAAAAACATGATATTGCAGTTCAAACGACAGTATTTTGACGTATTAGTCTTCAAATATAATATTTCCGTCGAAAATATTTTCTGATTCCATTTTTATTCTTCGAATCTTATTTTATTGAATTCATAATAATTCAAAGCGTATATTTGTGACAATATCGTATTATTATGACGTGCACCATAATAATAAAACCGTTTAGATTTTCGTATTTTATTTTTTACCTTCGATTCTAAACTTAATAAGTCGTTCTTTGACTTGAATCCGAGGCATGTAACATATCATCTTTGGCCGCCAGTGCCCGTACACGTCTTTTCCGGGGAAAACATGTACAATAAACACACGCGCGCACCCGGCGCACACACGACGATCACGCGAGCGATAGCGGTAACGGCGGTGGCAGTGACATCGCAACGGCCACGACCACGGATATTGTCACACGGGGGATGACCCGTGGAGGACACACGCACACGATCGTCACGGGTGTTGGATGATCGGTTACGGGTGACGGCAATGGATAGCGACCGCGGTGCAATAATGATAATATTTTACGGCACCGACGAGAACGAAAAGCGGCAGCGACGGCGATACGGAGACGGCGTGCAGGACTCACTGTGAACCGGTCGGACGAACGTGTACGAAAAGACTGCGTGCGCTGTGCGGAGACGGTGACTGTTGCGACGGCTGCGGCGGCTGCGGCGGTGTCAATAAACTTCAATGCCAAAGAGCACCTGAACCACCACCAACACCGGCGGCGGCGTGACCGCGGTCATCACAGTCGTCACCGTAGATGTGTATACCGCGGTGCAATGTAATAGCGACTCCCACCATCACCGGCATAGCCATCATCTCGGTTACTCATACTTGGTACCTCTGCTACTACTGTTACAACCACTACTATTACCACTACAACTATAGCGGTGATTCTGCTTATGCTGCCGCTGCTGCTGCACCAGACGGGGGCGAAATATGTGAATATACTTATTTCTTGCAGTGCATCATCTGTGCGTGTGCGTGAACCCCATTATTATGATTTGTGCTCGCACGACGACGGTGTCTAAGTTAGTGCAGGATTACTTGAACGTGTGTGCATGTGCAGTGCGACTACCGATTGCGGATCGTGCTCACTACACGACGATGTGACGTCGACCCGGTTTGAGATACCCAGGTATATCGGAAACTTGTGACGGTGCATGCGAGTCGTCGACATCGGGTAACGCACCGGGTTCTAGAATTTACCAAGTCTTTTAAAACAGAGCTATTTAAATAATTCGAGTTCCACAGAAATGTTTACCATCAAATATAAAATTCTATAATAAACAGATTCTGAGATGTTGCGACTTTAAATCGAAATGCACAGCATATTATATATAACTATTTGTTATCATCTTTACACGCTTTACACGTTTTATGAAATCATATCAATGGTACATTAAAATTATTCAAATAATATTTATAAAAATATCAAATAAATAAATTTATAATAACGGGTATATGAAAACATTATAAAGTTCAAATTTAACTCTTGTTATGGTTAGTTCGGTCAACTTTTACAGGTCACAAATTATAATTTTAGTATTATAATTACATGTATATTTTGCTTATAACACGTTTAAATTCTAAATAAATAAATATAAAAATATTACTGTTATGATTATTATTAAAATAAGCTTAATAAAACATGGTATAATAATTATTACTACAGAAAAAAATTGTTTAAAATCATTTTATTTCTATAATTTTATTTTATTGGACTAACCATTATTACCTAGAACTATTTTTATAGAACTCAGTTTTATAGCACTTGGTTTTGTAGGACTCAGCTTTAATTCTCGTTGTCGTCGTCTTCATCCGGTATGAAGAAAAAGCGTTTGCTCGAAGAAAAATATAACACTCACGACGATGACATAGATGAGGGGTCGGGGAGAGAAAAAGATAGAGAGAGAGGAGAGAGGAGAGAGGAGAGAGGGAGTTAGTCAGTGAGAAAGACAATGTGGGACAGAGAGAGATAGTAAAAATAAGTATATATAATAATAATATATAACCGTGAGCTAGCGTATAAAAATATATAACCGGTTCTACGCCGTGATCGCGGACAACGGTATAATACGTGTATTATATTATACAGGACGATTCGAAAAACGCGTCCGCGCGCGCGCGTGTACCTAATCTTTACGCGAACAAAGGGCGGCGGCGGATAGACCGGATGGCGGCGGCACACATCCGTCGTGCTCCCGCGGCGCTTGTGGGAGAGACCGTCGTCGCCACATCGCCGACGCCGCCTCCTCTTTTCTGCAACCGATTGACTGTGTTGAAACCACCGTCGTCCACGTCGTCTTCGTCGGTTGCTTGCAGGCTTGCAGTGGATGCGTGCGCGCTGCAATATGATTAACACTGACGCAGCCGTCTAGTCGGATCTCTACGCGCCCCGTTGAGTTTACCGCGTGCACCGTAATATTTATAAAAAGCGCGTGCCAGTTGTCACCCACTCACCCCTTACCGATGACTTAATTCATCTATATCGAAGGCGAATATATTCGAGTGAAACGATGGAAAAATTCAAATAATATGGTTGTATATTATTGTACTCGTGCATAACAATATTATTATAATAATGAGAGATAAAAAATAATATTGTCATATTAATATATAGTACCGGATCGAGACTTGGATGTGTGTCCCTGGGCACTGACAAACGTAGATACTCTTACGAATTATGTTATTAGGTAATTTAATAAAATAAGCAACACCACGATTTTTTTATGCAATCATTTGAAATTAAAATTTGATGAAAATAAATACTGTCACAGTGTCACAAAAATCTACACAAACTATTTTATTGTTGAAATTGTAATGCTTAATACTTAAAAAATGTTATACAACTTTTAAAACCTGCACTGTAATATGTTAGTTATTTGACTAGGTACATGTAGTATTTGTATTTTTTTTTATTCGATCGTTCGAAGTTTACGGTTTTTTTTTGTAAGTGAAAGTTTAAAAAATTAAAACTTAGTAGTTAATACATTTCAAAACATTTGTTGTGCCCTATGTTTTAGTTGACTTTAGTATTTGTCTCTTTGGCACTTGTTTATATTATTTATTGGTTAATCGGGTTTTACAAATGCATGTACATATATGCAGCACAAACCAGTGTTTTTTTGCTATGTATACTGTGTATCGAGAAGGTGTAACTCGTTCAACCTACACGCATCAAATCAATTACAAGATATCGCATTGTATTTTGATGAATACGATGACGTACTGTGCATACAACCTATATAATCTCAAAATGGCTATGGCCGTTGTATAAAGTTACCAATACTCAAGATCTTACACTTACAGTAGAACAATACAAACATAAAGAATATTAAGTAATTTTAGAACGATTTAGCCATATTAATATAATAATGAAATATACAAATATAATTTTATCGAAATAAATAATATTATAGTATAATAATATTGTGTCGTCTATTTTTATGGTCAATATTTATCTCGAACACTTTGCGATCATTACATATGAGTAGAATTCCAATTCCCTATTACCATTTTTAGAATACATCCCTTAGCGAGCAATTCATATATGTACTATTGATGTCGAATATAAATGACAGTACCTACATATAGGTATATATCAATACATTGAGGGAAATACATATCTGTAATAATAATACTATAAGATTTCATTGAACAAAAGATTAATTAATAATTGATTATACTTTTTACAAACTCTTCTGGTTTTAATAATTAATATTAAATAATAACAATAACTAAGTTTTAAACATAAAAGAACATCACATTAATGTAGTAATGTGGTTTAACGAATAAGTACAATTGTGTATGATATACATTACGACATATCAAAATAATTATTAACCCTTTGGCTTGATAATATTTTCTAACGATTCAAATATGAAAGGAAACTATGCCATGTTTAACCATTAATGATAAATATGACGTACTATTTTTTAAATAATTTATAATACAAAACTCAAAACTCTGACTGTTAATTCGATTCGGTGGACCCCAGTGTCAAAGTTAGATGATAATAAAATTATAACAATAGTATGTCGTTCACAATAGAAACAATAAAAAACTAATTTTCGAACTTATATTAATATTAAAAATATATGCCACGCAATTTAGAGATTTCTTATCCACGTCGGTGTGACCGTGTGTTATAAATGTTATAACCATAAACCATAATACAGCAGAGTGAATATTTAACACTTATAGAATACCACAGCCAACATTTGAAATCTAAGTATATTAAGTATTAAAGTATTGACCTTTTGACTGAATTTCATAAGGAAAAATTAATAATCATATTTATTTGTGAATTAAAAATTACAATAATTGATTATTGAATATTGATTAATAAGCCTTCAATTTGAAATAATCAATATAAATTTGTATATTTGTAATTTAGTTTATCAAATAAATAAAAAATTCAAAAGATTTTGAATGTGAAAATAATATATTAGTCCAGTGATGGGCAAAGTACGGCCCGCGGGCCAACTCCGGCCCGCGAAAGTATTTAATCCGGCCTGCCGAGGGTCCATCGACATGGATAGTATATGGCCTGTATAGTATAAAAGTGTCATGTTTTTATAATATTATATGATTCAAAGCTTTAACCCAAAATGCATTTTTTCTATAATTATGGCCCTCCTCTAGAATTTCTTAAACTTTGTGGCCCCCTATTAAAAAAGTTTGCCCACCACTGTATTAGTCCATAGCACTGTCATAATTTAATATGAAAAAATATACATTTATTTGTCCAGTCACACATAACATATAATAAATAATTATATTATTATACAGAGTACAGATAAAGTTTTTCGTAAATCAAAATCTACTTAGTATTAATGTATAATATAATATAGGTATATGCATATATTATACATAATTTAATGAACAAAACTATTTGTTTATCAACTGTTATAAAAATTAATACGTTAAGGTTAATAATCAAGCACGTTTATTTGTAAATAGAAATACTAAACTTTTTTTTTTTTAGGGTTAGGTATAGCCTAAAGTATTAGATCATAAATACTAAAAATTGTTATTATTATTAATTATAGTTGAAAATGTTTTTTAGTCAATGCGTGTGAAGTTACTAGTTAGCAAGGACAAATCTAATGGACACATACGCTTTCCCAACAATCATACTTAGACATATTCGTTAAAATACTGAAGAGTATTTGGGTTTGGGGTCAGACGCGTGGTAAACGAAATGTTTCATTGATACAGACGATACGCGTGGTTATACCTACTAGAGTAGTGTTATTTATTTATAATAATCTAGCAACATCTATTTACGGTTTATCAGTCATTATAGAATCAATTGATAATCTATTATATTATTTGTATTTTCAATATAAATTGAATTTGATGCTTGTATTTGTAGGTAATTCATTTCCATAGATATAATATCAAAATACATTACAGACTACAGTATACCGACGCTGTTAATATCTTATATATATTTAAAAAAACAAGTAAACCTATTTAAAATTTAAGTGTTAGCACGGAAAAAAATTAAATACAATGAACATTTATTTTCACAGGATAATATAGTCTTGGGAGTTAGTTTATAATTATTTATTTGTTTCATAGTAGGTATATAAACAATAAATACCATTCTAATTATGTTTTAAATCTAAATAGTTTATTTCGTTTAAATAAAGGTTTAGAACAAAATTGTAAGTATTTAATGTTTTAAATAATAAATTCTGTTTTTATCATTTTAAATTAATTTTCAAAATTTGACATGATCAACACTTGTGCATTATCGTAAAGTTAAACCAAAATGTGTGTTTTATGTGTCGTTAGTTTATAAACAAATCGAGGTTAATGAATGACAACATTTTTAAAAATTTTAGGACTATGAATTACACGATTATTTTAGGTAGTGTTTTACAATTTTTTTTGTCGGATTTTCCAAACCTATTCATTTTTATTATAATATGTGAGTATTGTGAGTACAATAAAATGAAAATAATAATAATTATGATCATAAAGAAGGATGTGTATCCTTTATCTACCTTAACACGCCACTGCACTGTAATTCTAAGGAAGTCATTAATAATCCTAATTCCTAAGGCGCTCATATCGTCAGATTGGAAGTGACCAAATCTCATTTCACCAACTCACAACATATAATTCGTACTCGTAAATAACAACGAAAAAATGGATAATATTAGCTACAGATTCATAACCAAAATCTATCAGTGAACCTACGATGCGAACGTTCCAAACGAGTTCACCATAATCATCCACCGCTAAAATTGACTTACAGTCAGCCATGGTAATGTGAACCGCTATATTATTTGTAAAACAATTTAGTACTGTGATTAGATAAATCTTGCAGTAATTAGCAAGGAGTTTATCGTACACTACAATGTTATACGATGGTATTCCACATTAAATTATAGGGTAAAATCTTATCATACTCATCAAGGCATTTTAAATCAATTACCGCTTACAATTAGCTAATAAATATAATAAAACACTTGAACCATTTCATCTAAAAATGAAATACTATACATTTCAAAATTAATTTTTTTCCAGAAATTACAGTTCACCATATCATGTTATAGTGTGAAGTAGCCATAATTTCATAATGCTATTCTATAAATCCACGGTATTCTATATTATGCTGGAAACTTCGGTACATATTATACCATTATATAAACGGTATATTTTGTCTGTTATCTTCATAAAAGTATGACCGTCATTTGATTCGTGCCAATTTTCAAGCAAACTGTTTTGGCGTCACCGTCCGATAGTGCAAAATGGCCAATATGCATATGTGACGAAATTTCGTCAAAACGTGTCTTGAACAAACTTTCATATTACTTCAAGCCTAACGAAACGCACCGACCGTTTTTCGAGGATTATACGCCATGGGCTATTCGTAAAGGTGGGATTGTAGGATGCACATTGCACATACATCATTCAGATTATTCACGGATTACTAGTAGAAATAACGATTTTATATGTTTATTGTCTTTCCGACGCTTATTTAGGATTTATTGAATTTAAGACTTAAATCGTGTAGGTTTGAAAAATATCAAGTTATACTGTTGTAAAATATTCCCGTGACATATACCTAATATTAGGTAAATATAATAATTAATAACATCTTACCTATCATAATATAAATTATATAGTATATAATATCTTTAATAAATAAAAACTATGTATACTAAATACCTGCAGCGTTTTATCAATTATTATATTATTTTGGTCGATGACGGTGTATAATTATAGGTAATATAAAGTACGAATTCTGCGAGGCGAAAGACATCTATGCCATTTAATATTTAATATATTATATAGGTAATATATTAATAGAGTTACATTGATTGTGATATTAATATAATATGCGGAGCTTCTATCTTTTTCTTTTTTTGGTGTTATAATTGATAAGCTCGTAACAAAGAGTGAAAAAAAAACAATCATTAATGAAGAATTTAATATTGTGCATTAGCAATATTCATAAAAACGAAAATATTCCCTCTTAAATGATCGGTTCAAACATGTTGCAATTTTTCAATATGGTTTTTTTTCTTAACTGGTCGAAACGTTCTTGACCGGTACAGGTGGGTACTTAGGTAATACCTATACAACAACAATAAACAGCTTTTCTGTTGTCGCCTGAAACGCTCTGTACAATAACTGTAGTGACGTAGACGCATTGCAGGCGGTTGTACAAAAGAGATATCCGTCTAGACGTCCTCCGCCTTCACCTACTTGTATGCATATACTTATGCAGTCCGTCCAGACGTGGTGTGTTGTGCGTGTGCTTGTGCGCGCATGTTTATATAATATGTGTTTGGTAGGTACCTCAGATCAGGGGTCATCGCGCCCGAATCCGTTTATTTTACGTATATATATGTACAAAAAAAATCATATATAAACGTACACACAAGAAGAAAGAAATTCATCTTCCAAATGACTGACGGGTCTCGTATTGGTGGGACTTGTCGCCCGAGGACTCGTCTGGGTCACACGCGATTCGGGGGGAACGCCACGACGGTAGTTACGCGTGGGTAATGTTATTACTTATTATATATAGGTAGGTAGTACCTAACCTACTAGGTACACATAGTATTTCCAATTTTACTTCGAATACGTTTACATTATATTATATTTCAATCGTGTTCGTTAAATATTATACGTGTATATTTAATGCTACATCGAAGTCTCACGATGAATCAAAACGTTCGAATGTAATTTTTTGATTATTTTTAAATTATATGGATAGATAGATTTTATTCGATAATTTTAGATTTAATTCGACCAAAAAAAAAAAAAAATATTTTAAAACTTTCTCACTAAAGTATATAACCCTTATAACTCGACTAAATATAATATACTAAATAACAGTATAATACCCATAATTTATATATTTTTTTTTTACGTGTCGATTATAATTTTAATATGTATTATTACATATCAAAAAGATAACAAATACATAGCACGATGGAAACTATTTACTTGAACAATTGTATGTTTTTTCTATAGTTTATGGTTTTATATGTTTCTACAAAAACAAGGTTACTATATAAAATATAAATATAAACGGTAAGGAATGATTTAGCCCGATATTATAATTTTTAAATAATTTTCTATACAATAAAATTATTATAAGATAATTTTAAAAAAACCTTTGTGAATTACGTCATGTCTCCGAGGATGCATTTAAACGATTTATCGAAAACAGTATTCCTAATGTTATATATGGCGTGTACAATTGCATACCCAACTTATCTTTCCTTTTTATATCCAATAAATAATATTATACTTATAAATAGGATGAATACTTAAATATACATTATTTAAAATTGATATAATACAAAATCAATAATTGTACCATATTCAAAATATATAATAGTAAAGCGAAGTCATAAATTCAAAGAAATGTAGATATATTAAAAAAGAAATACTTTATTATATATTTATATCAAACCAACTAATAAAATCTATTTATTTTTTATGCTTTAAAATAAAACTATATAAAATCAATTTATGTATAATATGGTAGGAACGAGGAAGGAACATTTTTCAGCTAAAATTCACAAGTATTTCCATTCCAAAGCGTATATATTTATATTATGTAGCATTTACGTTAGAGAGAATACAACAGAATTGTACCTTGACATATCATCATGAACAAGTTATTTGTCCATGATAATATTTTAATACTTCAACCATTGTTAAAAGATATTTTACGATTTTCATACTACATCTGCTATTTGCGTAATAGAAACAGGATTGATTTTGACAATTTTATTACAGTTTTAGTAAATAGTATCAATAATAATATTAACGAGTTAAATTTAACTGAATAATGATGATGTTGTTTTTAATGACTAGTTGAGGATAGATGGGTCCGGAAGTCTAATCAATTAAGAATTATAAAAAGCTATGTATATTACAACTTTAAAATCATATGAATTGCAGAATAATTATTTATTATGTCTACAGTTGATTTCTAGTAGTTATTTTTCCTATTATTGTATTTATCTGACTTAAAATATTTTATTTAAACATTTAAATCGTATCTAATTTATTGATCGAAATAGTAAATAAAATAATTTAATATTCCAAAAAATATAATAGATACGTGTTTGTTTTCTAAATAATAAACCTCAATTAATGACTTCGGACATATTATTCACTCATAATATTGAAAGTTGTTCATGGGTTCATGGTAATTTGACTAAATGATAGTTTATTATTCTATATACATATACACCAGTCGGACTCGATACGTTAATTCTATTTTTATATTGTTAATATATTCGAGTTCCTTAAGGCTGAACTATTTTTTCACACAAATTGTAGGGTATACAATATAACAAAATTATGTAAAAAAAAAAAAAAATAGTCACAGAAATAGTATATTTTAGTAAAGTAGGTTTTAAATAGTTTTGCAAATATCCGACCAAGTTTAAATTCAAGTATATACGAACCAATTATAAGATCACAGTGAGGCCGTATGTTCAAGAGTGTCAGTAATAATAATTAATATTATATAAATAAATATAGCCTTCCAAACATAATTTCCACTTGTTGTCTTGTACGAGTAATGTATTCAACTCAGAATAGCTGAATTTTACGTACGATAATAATTTATGAGGATACAACTAACCGACTAACAAACCAATTTGTGTTAAACCAAAAGTACTGAATTTTAAGCGAAAACATTGAATTTTCGGAAGCTTTTGTGTCCGAAGTTAGTCTATACGTGCGTGTGATTGCATTACACAGTCGTATAAGCATAGATTAGATGAATGCGCAATGTTTAGCATGCACATAAAACGTTTTGCAACTTAACCTGAAACATATATAAAGTTTGTAGGAAGAATTTATCACACACACACGCGTATGGATCGGCACTTAATAAACATTATAAGTCATAACATTATATTATACCTATATTAAAGTGTAATATATAAAACCTACAGTACGTACCTACGCCAATATAATATTATAAAATCCCATCGGAAATTAACCTTTTCGCCCGTTGAAATCGCGGCGCCCGAGTACGTGTAAAACTCGTTGTGTGTACCTACGTTTTAATTGTTCGCTCCGAGCGAAATATCCACTCGAGTCCCCCTTTTGGCCAGTATAAACGCGTCGTGTCGTGCCCACGCAAATATCTATATCTATTATATACATCTACACGTACGCGTGTTTATACGTAGGTACCTATATACATATACACAGTATGCACATTGCACGCGTATATATACATACACCTAATATACCTATACCGTGTTATATTTATATCTGTATTCGTATCCGCAGTGTATATTTAATAATATATAAATACATAATAATAATAATAATAATATTAAAACGGTCCATTAGGTCTCTGGCGTCACGGTCACACGCGCGCGGGTCCTCCCGCGGTGGACCCGACGCTCGTGTGCAGCAACTGCAACAGCTGCTGCAGCCGCAGCCTGCGAGTACTGCAATATATACGTATAAGATACTCCGTGCGCGTATTATATTATTGTAATATGCATCGGGTATATTATATAGCACACATAAATTATGTAGAGGTACGTATAAATTATTGTAATATGTAATAATATTATTATTATTGTGATACGCGTGTCTATATACGACTTGGTCGCGACGTCAATGGCACCGTAAACGGCGATCGGGCGGACAACGACGAGTTGTGCAATTTCATCGCAACGAATGGTATAATAATAATAATAATAATAATAATAATATTCATCTTCGCCGGCACACGGCGCGCGCGTTCCGTCGCGGTCTACGCGCTATACGACCGTCGAACCTTTTGTCGCGTCGCCGTGCCGGATTTCTCTATAGTAACGTATTATTATAGTAGTCATCCGTATACATTAATATTTAATGTCCCCCGTCGTATCATATGGTCATCATACTACGCGTCGATCTATAATAATAATAATAATAATACGTATTCTGCAAAACGTCGGTCGAGTATGCGACTCGAATCTGGGGGTAGCACTGGCGGTGTGATAGGACTGTAAATACTCGACGAGTACGCGGACTATAGAGACAATGTGGTTTATTATATTATATATATGAACATCGGCGACAGAGGAGGCTTGTATACGAGAGAGTGTGGCGACGAGGAGAGGGCGTGCGGGAGACCTAGTGCGCGCATATTCGCGATTGATCGCCCCCGGGAGACCCCGCACGCGCTTATGTGCGACAAAAACCAGTTTCCCTGGTGATCGGAACGTCACCGCCGCCGCCGTGACAACCGACACGCACACGCACACACGATCTTCTGTATATAAAGTGGAAACATTAAAAGTAAAAAAAAAAAAAAAAACAGAAGAAAACGGGCACACCGGACGCCAATCAACAGACATTATTTTCACAAAGAGGAAGGAAAAAAATACTACACTTAAGACCCAATCCGGTTGCATTGTGTGTGTACATACGGCTGCTGCTGTTGCTGTAAGTACGAGACATTCCTCCGGACACACTGGTTATAACTTATAACGTCCGCCGCCGCCTCCGTCGCCACCGCCGTCGTAGCAGTGCGTTGCGCGCGACGAAAAAATAAAAGCAAAAAACGGCGGTCGGGGTAACTACCCGGATTCTCACAGCATAGTGGTTGGGATCCCTCCCCGCCTACTCCAATACCCCCGGAGGCGTGTTCGGGTGAAACGATTATTGCTATTATTATTATTATCATAATCGTTATATTAAGGCTGCAAAGTATATATGGCTAGCTCACGGGATAACAGCTGCAGTTGCTTATAAAGTTATAATATTATTTGAAATAATGATTTCGTTGGTAGTACTCGTGTAGTAATAATTGTATTAATATATTTATATATACAATGTATATTGTATATATGTATATATATTTAGTACCCATGCACCTATCTCACCTAACCTATTTTAAGCGATGACCAGTGTGTGAGAGTCTGTATATATACATGATCTTTTTCGCCAAATTTAATTTAACCATCCGAAAATGTTATTATATGATGTCAAAGGTAGATCGCCCGAGAAGTATTGATGTATTGATTTTTATTATATCTGTATGCGATTTGTTATGCGAGAAAAAAAACTCTTATAAATTTTCGTATAGTACGTCTATAATAGGTACTTTATACTCGTATTATAAATTCATTTTCAATAATATTCAAAAGAGGTGATTTTTGATTTTTTTTTCAATACTTTTTTGAAGCGTGAGAACTGTCGAAGAATGTCAGCAAGCGTGATGGTTTTAAAAGCATCCCATTTATTTTTTGAATGCAATGATTTATTAGTCCGTTCATATTTTAATATCAAAACTCATCAATACACCACTTATTCTACATGTAAGTGGGTCAACCGAAGGTGCCTAACTCCCTAGGATTCAGTTCGAACTTATTTATACCTATTTTATAAGTTACAATTAACGATAAGGTAAACCTTCTATGAACTAGGATAAATTAGAGCGTTAAAGTCTTTATATATTGTTTTCATGATTTCGCAACTATATTAAAAAAACTATAGTTACATTAAAAAAAGTTTTTATCTCGATTTAAGTTAAAACTAAATGTCTGGGTTTATCTATCATGGATTTTACTATTTGTAAGCCAATAATATATTTTATTATATATGACATTTGTCATATCATGTTATAAATATCATAGTAACTTAAGTTCTTCTAATGAATAACAATAAAGGGAATGAAAAAGAAGTACGAAACTACGAATATATTTGGTGGAAAAGATCACACTTTTTATAACGTTTAATAATCAAAAAGAATAATTTTACACCTTTCAGCAATAATTTTGTTATTTTTGAGTTCAAGGATTATTTTTATCGTTAAAATTGCACAATAATTAAATCATAACATGTGTGTATAATGTACATTATAATATATATATAAACGTATAAACGAGCGAGTATCGACCGTTTAATGAGAATCGATACCCGATTGGTTTACATACCGGTTTGAATTCAAACCGTCTGGTCGCAGACGTCTGCTTTAGTTTCAAATTTGTCCGCCCCTGACCTAAATTATTTAGGTTACACGATATACACAGTTGAACGACTTTTGGTTTTTTTCTTTACGTACATTTTAGAGAAATTACTGTTTGTGCATGTTTTTAATGTTTTTAATTATTTCCTATTTTAAGGTCAACGATTGGAATTTTGTATTATTAATAAAGGAATAAAATGCATTGTTTTATTTACCGAGTGTATGATAAAATTGGTAAATCACACGCGTGTCAAAACCCAATATTTCAAGATATTAAAAGTCTAGATACATTTAAATAAATATTATAATAATACTAATGTTTACATCAGTATAATATTGAGTTAAATTTTTTAATAACTATTAAAATAAACAATAGAATAATTTATTTTAATATTTTTACAATCGACATTAATTGTATTTACTATTTATATTATATGATTCTCATGATCTATTTACAAATTAATGAATTATTAGAGGAATATATTTATTTTGTTTGGTTTTGCGCTGATTAAGCATGATTGGTTTTTTCTAATAATTTCTAACATTAATATTATGACTTTATGCACTTGCAATATTTGTTATTATAAATTATAATTATATATGTATGACCAAATATATTAGAGTTCTATCATTTTTGTCAATCTATCAAATATCTATAGTATACTCAATTAAATTAACATATCTATTTTGAAGTGTATTTTAGTACCTACCTACCTATTTTGAATTGTAAATAAATACAGAGTACATTAGCTACATTAAATATGAACCAAATTTCTAGAAATCGTAATTCCTATGTACACAATAGTACATTATATAGTACCTATCTATGTATAATATGATATAATGTGTCAAGTGTCAACATTATGTTTACACGATACATATAACATAATAAACTCGTAGAATAACGTTACTATTGTTATATAATATAAACTAGTATTACGAGTATAATACAGCGAGTTATTGATAATCATCAAAAATATGAAATAATAAATTCACATATTTAGTAAAAATAAAATTAGATAAACATTTTATATTCTGAGAGGAATAATGAATATAAAGATTTAACAATAATGTATTGTTTTGGTGTGTGTATATACTATAGACACGTGTATAGTTAATAAAATGCTTCTATCTTCAAATTTAAGGGTTGTTATTTTTTATACAGAATTGAATTGAATTTGTATTTTTGAGAGGTCAAAATTGAAAATTCCCAGTATTTTTTAAAATAATCGAGAAAACAAACAAAAAATTAAGGAGAATAGAAATTTTACACTTCACAAATTTTTTAAAAAATGTATTTTATTTTATTTTTATAGTTAAAATATTTATATGATCATTTTCTATACATAATATAATTTTCGAAATATTTTGACTCTATTTGAATTATTTTATAAATGTAAAATTTTTCGTTTTTAATTTTTTTTATAAATGTTGATAACAAATTATTCTAAGTAAAAATACTTGAGACTTTATAGCACATGCGGGTATGACAGCCTCTTTATACAAAAATATTGTTTGCGAGAACTTAAAACTTTTATGTATATTATGAATTTTACTATATGTAATAGCATTTTAAAAACTTTTAGATTCATTTTAAGCTATTACTTAAGTATGTCATGAATCTATCATACTATTTTTTGGTAAATTAGTATTCACTCAAAAGTTAATAACAGAATATTATAATATGATATAAATATATACTATTATAATAATTAAATATTAACAATAGTACGATAAATGCATTGTTTTCTTTATAAATTGATTTAACAGCAGTATTAAAAAATATCTTGTAATATACTTGATGATGTAGACTGACTGATCGTATTCGTTCAAAATTATTTTTCATATACAATGATTTATTATTAAATGCAAATTTATAATATCAAAATATCCATTACAATAATCCACTCGAGACCTACTGTATAGCATTTCCGTATCCACTTGCGCAATTTTATAATTTTATAAAGATTTAAACATGATATATAAAATATTTTCCTAAATATCCTTATCAAGACGAAATAATATAATTTTGATGAATAAAAAATGTACAACAATATTTTAAAATGATAAAAGATATTTATTATATTTTATAGTATTCAATTTTTTTATATATTAAATAATTTTTATAATCAAACCTTACGTAAGGTATAAAAACGCTGGGAAAGTTAACTGCGTAAAAAAAATTTAAAAAATGAAAAACATAATAACGTTACAACGACAGAATGATCAATTGTACTTTTCAACTGAGTCACCGAATTTTTGGAGCTTGCAACAATACAATAATCATGGTTCGTTATTCTGTAGGATCAATATAGGTACCTAAAAATACCAAATTGAAATTGGAATCTGCTCAAGATGGAGATTACATAATATAATAACGGATTTTATCAAGTACGAATACCATTGGTAGTTACGAATTTGAGTTTGGAATTACATGACTCGAACGACGTCGGAGATGATCTCATCATATTGGATGTGTCTCAGTCGAATAAACAAAAGTGCATAGTTAACAAAAAACACTTTGAAATAAATACGGAAAAGCTCGCGGTATGTGGAGGCGGTCGTGAAAATATAATATAACTACCTGCAGTGATACGTTGGAAGACGACATATATATCATTGACTGTAAGGCTAAAAATTGTTTGTGCGATCTCTCAGCTCTGAGAAAATTACCAATCGAAGACATTTAACTATACGATAAATACGGCTATATCAAGTTGTTGGAAAATTGTAATTAGAGTAATTAAACACCAAATTAAAAACAATTTAAAACTACAAATTCTAAATCTATAATATACGTTGATATAAAGACGCAGAAGGTAAAACGGTATAATAATAACATCCACGTGACACCGATTAAATTCGAGTTCTTCAACCGATGTTCTACTAGTTGTTACTATACGACGATTGTTGAACTTATCTATGACAGTGCTTTTTCCGTGTACAGCTGTAGACAAGCTATCAATATTTTTTTACTGGCAGTGATAGTACTATGAAAATAACGGTTATTTATCCCAACTATTTGACTCATGGTGTGATTATAAGATTAAAGTCACATTTAGAAAGGAAAATGATGGATATTACGGAATCCCAATCGCATCTGCCACCGATTCATTTTGAAAACATACAAAGAAAGCTCAAGTCTGTATGTGCGTGATTTAAAATGCTTGATGTCAACACTCAACATCCTTCCGGATACGGTGGCCGGATATTGTGGTAACGTGCTGGGGCCAGCGATAAAAATGGTCCAGGTAAAGTTAACAGCAGCAGCGGAACAATTACGACGTAGGTTGTTCTATCGGCATTTGGGAGTAGACTCCTCAATGTCGGTAAAAAATTATACTTCTGCTGTTGTAACAAACAAGGGTAGAATACTGCAGGTACTGTAATGAGGTGAGCACGAGTGACTTTGTTGGACGACGATGAGTGGAAGAGATGAGAGACTCATGAGAGGAATGATAACTATAGTGGCATCAATCCAAAAATCTGTGACCCGTATGTAATAATAGTATATTTAAAATGTCAACTTTATGATATTGATAACCTCAAATTATTAATAAAATGTCTTCATTTATTACGGTATATTTTTGTGTGAATTTGTATTTATGGAAAGTTTCAAAACTATTAACTGTTTTTATAAAAATGTGTTATTTATGTTAATGCAATTAATTATTTAACATTGTTTAAAAATGTTTTTTTTTATTATGTATTAAAAGCATACAAATTTGTTTCATATTGTTGTGTAAAAAATAAAAATAATTATTTAAAAAAACACTTGTTTATTCAATTGACTAGTATAAAAAATAAAGCAATTGCAATGTGATGGTTCTATATAATAATATATTTAATTAAAATGTAGATCAATTGTTTATTTTTTTAAACTTAAATTGCGGCAATACTATTTAATTAAATTTGAAAAATTTAGAATAAAAACAAGATTTAGTATACACCTTTGTAAGTATAATATATTGTCGTTATTTTTGATCTGAAAACTGGTCAGTCGAAGCATTTAAAATCATAGTAATATTAATATTGTTAATGACTAATAGAAATTACAGTCATAACTCACAAGTAAACATGCATTATAATAATAAATTATTATATCATAATTCGTAGATGTATTAATAGCATAGTACGTAAAATCACGAATAATGTAACATTATTTAAACATAAAAACAATTTTTTAAGGTTATGTTGGCTCTATATACATAATATGTATTATGTATATATAAATTTGTAAAATAATTATAAAGCACATAATTTAATAATTATTGGTTTTTCCAATAAATACACAGATTAGTAAATAAAATTGGTTATAAAAACATCTTTATTTGTATAAATGAATAATGTACTCGTATTTAACTTCGATCAATATAATAAAAATTAAATTATCCTTGCTAATATTTAGTTCAGTCAATATAATCTGCAGCTTTTAATCAAATATTGAGTTGTCAGCCGAATGGAAAGAAAAATCTTATATTATATTTTATTTCAATGGTTCCGTATTTAATATTAATTTTTATTAATTAGTTTTACATATTTTGTGTCATTTATATATATTTTTTTAATATAGTACCTAGGTAAACATTTTTTAAATATAATTTGAGAAAGTTTGAATCTATTAAATAGATTTCAATAATTTGTCACTATATTACCAACATCCAGTAACTCTTTTAGGATATATGACACGCCCTCGGAAACTGTTTTATTTTTGTAAGTGTTGAATATAATAGAGAAAAATTTAACTTATAATGTACTATCTGTAATAAATTATATAATTATAAAATGTATAAAATGTATATGAAATCAATTTTACTAACTTCTGACAGTTTTACAGAACATTCAATTTTAATTATACTTAAAATTGTATAAACCTGTGTATGTTAATTTTAATTAGAACATTTCAAACATTAGCACTTACATAATTGTTGCATTAACAGTATCTGTTAGGAATATATACTTTAAAATAAACATAACATATTGTATTTTTAATAGCGTGTAATTTTTTAATTTTATAAAA
The DNA here is from genome assembly GCA_020882235.1 of Schizaphis graminum. NCBI lineage: Eukaryota > Metazoa > Arthropoda > Insecta > Hemiptera > Aphididae > Schizaphis > Schizaphis graminum. The sequence continues at coordinate 84,096,203 of CM037032.1, read as the reverse complement.
AATGAATAATTATTGACTATTTGTCTACTATCGAATAAAAAGTATGTACAGTGTAGTTTTTAGTAATTTTTAATGGCATTGACAATTTGAAATTAATAATTTAATTGAACATTTTTAAAACTTTAAAAACTTTATTAATAAATTTAAATTATAAAATAATTAATGTATCTATCTAAAATATGAACTCCGAAATGTATAACATATACCTAATTCAATTAATTATTTCTCATATTATATACATATACTCGATACCTGTGTTAGAATATATTATAATTATAATAAACGTAGTTGTTACCTAACAATTTTTTTCCTCGATTCCAAAAATACCATTACTAAACATATTATTATAATGAAAACGCCCTACAACGCTATTATATTAGATACCTACAAAAAATGTTTCATTAAATAAAATTAAAAGTTGAACAATATAAGAACTCTAAATGCAAATCTACTATATTTTAATATTATAAGAAATAATAATTGATTTGTTATGTTATAATAATTTTAATTTACGGGTATTAAATCTATTTAAATCTACCTACAACAAATTATTATAAAGTTTATTATGTTCAAAAAAAAAAAAAAAAAAATTGAGGATTATAATTAATCAAATTAAATAAATGAAAATCAAAGAGATCATTTCGTATCTACTAAATATCTAAATAGAGTAAAGTAGTGACATTTATTCACTTGATAATATTTTAAATGTTAAATTGTTACAGTTATTGAGTCGAAAAACTGTTATGTATATTTATTTAACTTTTTGTTTTGTACAAAAATGCAAATATTATGATTCAAAAAATGACTTTATAAAACTTGACACTATTATATAAGTTTTTAAAAGCCATAAAGTTTTTAAACGTAAAAAACTAAGATAAACAATTTTTATGAAAAACTTTTTAAGTTGAAAACTAAAGTTAATTTATTTATTTTATATTTTTGAATAACTAATAATTATATAAGTAACTATTTAATATTTTAACATGCACCACTAATAATAATTAAATAATTATATTTTTGAAAGATATGTATATACATATAACAAACACGTTCAAACAAAATTAAATTAATTACATAATGTTGAAATCAATAAATATTTTGGTATATTAAAAAATATAAATTATTTCATTACTTAAAGTTAGTAATAGAAATTTAAAAATATTTTCATTATTGTGCAACATAATAGGTATTATGCATTTTATTTGGGTATTCAAAATTGATTTATAATTCTATATTATTTCAACATGAAATATTATCAGACCACGACAAGTTTTGAGCATGTAGCCACCATTCTTAAAGTAATATTTCGTTTAAGTAAAATAACAATAATAATACATTTTCGATGATATTAGTGATATTAGGGATTTTTTGGTGGAGCACTAAGCATGAATGTTATTATAATATAATAACATCCACGCTCGGTTTATAATACACGATGGTTTGTACATTATAGGTAATAAAAGGTATCAAAATACATTTTCTTTAGAAAACCTTTATGCATTTAGAAATTCTTCAGTCAATTATTATTAATGTACATACAAAGTTTTTTTTTTTAATAAGAAGATGAATACTCGTGTTAATAATTACATAATATACTGTAATATATTAGTTATATAATATATCTTCATATCAGAATAAAACTTCGTCGATTTATTGGTTTCTAAAATGTTAAAGTCTTCATGACTTCATTATAAATTTATAAGTCACCAAATTGATAATCACAATGGGATTTTTAGGGTTAAACGAATATTTTTAGGAATATGAGTTCAAATCAATCTGCGTGGAATTGAAATCTAGAAAATATAATAGCAGTAATCAAACCTATCATAGTATGTAATAGGTACTAATAAATTATAAAATACCTATATGGATGGAAATATTTTATATTATCATTTCGGTTTCATAAATCATTTTAGACAATACGTCAAAATCTAGTAATGACTGCCGTGGAATAATTACGTTTTTAAAACTACATCCTACATGTATGCCTGTATGCTCTATTCCGAGAATCATATATAAATATTTAATGTAGGTAGGTATTAGGTATATTATATTTAGTTGTGGATTAAGTTTCATGTGTATATAGGTGTATTATGATTTATGCTAATACGTATCGAAATAGATTCATCGATCATTTGATAAATCTTAATGAAGACATGGGTATTAAGTGAAGCCAGTATCCTAAATCAGTTAAAGTAAAGTGAAAAGTTTGCTCTACCTCCAAAAACGGAAAAATAATATAAACCATATAATTACATGAGTCTGGAATACCTGAACAATATTATTTTATGCCAAGCCTTATTATACTATAACATATTATAAAATAATACAATTAGGGAAAATTGCAATACTAATGGATTATTAATTTTTTATTATGACGCAAAAAAAAAATCTATTTGTTATAAAATTAATACCTATACAATCCTTCAAAACAACCTTAATATTAAATTATTTTAGAATAAAACTGAACTTTTCACAAATGGTTTTTCTTCGGACTAGAAATTCATCATAGTCTACTTTCTTAAATGATTTAGATACATAACTTTTGTGCATTCCCTAAAACTCTTCATGTCTCACTACAGATACAAACAAAAGCGGAGTCATGACTTCTGATTTTAATTTTTTTTATTGCAATTTTTAATTTTAAGCTAAATGCTACTAATGATTGGCTTCTTATTTGTGTAACCTTTATTTATAAAGTTTTCTTCCGTCTTAATACATCTAAATTCTACGTACAATGCATAAATCAGAAATCTATACTTTATATTTTATTATTTTAAAATTATAATCAGATTTTTTTCATAGTTGATTATTAATTAATTAATTATTACTGATCAGTAGTCTTCTATATTAAATGATCTTTAAACGATTAAATCATTTTTTATTTTACAATAAATAAGTAGCTTTATTTTATTATATTAATTAATTATATGTTATGAATCGCTTATAACAAAAACTGATAACATATTTCAGACCATAAATAGTGACATATATATATATAAGATGTATTAAAATATTATATTTTTAAAAATTTCGATTTATTTTTTAAAAATAATTAAAATTTTAATAAAATAATCTAACAACTATGAACTAATTGTTTTTTTTTACGAAAAGGATTCTAATTAATTATTAAGTACATAAATCTGTAAATATAAATAAAAAATAAACAAATTTATTCTGTTTGTAATCTAAGCTGGCATATTTTATAAAAATAACAAAATATATTAATTTTTTAAGATATAAAAAGTTTTAAAATTTCATTTTTCTGGCAGGATAATTCCTATTAACGTGTAAATAAGATGTCAAAAATAAATGTGCAAAGTATCGTTTAAAATGAATTGCTCGTAATTTAATTTAATATGGATTTATAAAATATAAATATTTAGATAAAAATTAATAAATTAAAGTTTTAATATTCAATGTTTATATTTTATATATAAGTACCTAAGTATTTTACATTAGTGCATGTTTTACATTTGTTACAATAGGTATGTGTATGTTAACGGAAAATTATAAATTTCAGAATTATGAAGAACATTTATAACTTTTAAGACAGTTGGTGCGTATAATACAAGTTTATATAATTAGGATTAATAATAGAAAGTTATACATAATTTAAAAATAAATAATTAATTGTATAAACTTCGCATAAGCTAACAAACAAAATATTTATTAGAATATATTTATCTCATAAATATAATATAATGTATGTATTATCGATATACAGCAAAAATTAAGATAATAACAATAATATTATAAATATTTTTTTATTACCTCTTACAATTTGATATTTTACAGATGAGTTATTTTTACTTAGGTAGGTACTTCATTTATAATTTTTTAATTGAATGTCAAGTATTCTCCAGTTGGTTGCATCTATCTCGAACAATTTATAGTTGTACTATTAAAAATGCATATATTTTTTTGATGCACATATTATTCAAAACGTTTGCGCATCAAATCTTTTCTAAATATCATTGAACCCTCGTTATCCATTTGAATAACTACCTATTTTAATGTTATTATAGGAACTGCTCGTTTCGCGCGAAGTTAAAATTAAATTCATAACGGCTGGGGCTGGTCAATATTGGTATAATGGGATATATTTAATAATTATTCGAGGAACTGTAGTAGTATAGTAACATTAATGCGTTAAAATAAATATTATATGCATTTTTAATAATAATTCGAATGAAATTCAGGTTAGCAAATACGAGTTTTAATCCTTTGTGTATTTGAACTGCAGAACCAAAAGTAATTTTATCGACTACCCCCACGAACACAGTAAATTATAAACCCTATAACAACCGTAAACATACTATATAACAAATAAAACTTATATGATAGTATACCCATTGATGGTTTAAAATGAATTGTAGGAAATTAATTTGCTTATTTTTATTTGATAAAAAATATGACTTTAAACAAAATATTAATTTTTCTAGCAAACCATAAGTTTGAAGCCCAAATAATTGTATTAATTATTTTAATTCATACAAGACACGATGTCCTTTATATGTTATTAAATTTATTAGCCTACCGAATTTAAACGCTAATGTATTATAACTAAATCGCAAAAAAAAATTATTTATTTCTTCCTGGCGGGTTTTATATACAATGTGTTTACAAAGTATGGAAACCTTAATAATGGATACAACGTGTAAAAAAAACTTTTTCATTTTTTTTTTCACTTTACACTGGGTATAGTATACACTGCACGTATATACATATGTATAAGTAGATATGCGCATAGATTGTACCACGTACAATGTGCACAATATACAAATACTCTCCTTTTACAATATTTTATCACCGTTCGTGGTCCTTTTTCTACTAAGGGGTTTTCCGCCATCTCCATCAATTTTATTTTTCCGGGTTACCTGTAACATATGTCCAACAACTTTACAACCTTTCTCAAAATCTCGATATCACTCAGTTTGCCTTTTCTATATTCTCACCGTAGTTGTTTATGCTTTCAAGTATCAAGTGTATGTCCTCGGATTAAAATATATTGTCGTGTCATCGTAAGCATAATAGTCTGTATATATATTATTTAATATATTATAACGTATTGGTTTTGAAAAAAATGTACAAAATACGTACCTACTATAAAATATTTAATTTGAAATGTGGGTATCTACTTCAAATACTATGACACCCGTATAATTTGAATAAAAACAATACGTATAACATTACCATGTATATAGAAATCGGTTTGAATGATATTATAGTATTTTTTTTTTAAATAACTTAAAATCTTTGTTATAAAATACAATTAAATCCCTAACCAATCATTTCAATTATTAATCGGAAGCTTATATATGTATAATGTTAAGCTATAAAGTTCATAGAGGTTTCTGTAGACCAAGTGTTGTAAAATCTTCATGTAATTAAATTATCATATGATGCCAATGAAAGGATAAATGCATATTAATATGTCATTATATTTGTTTTTTCGTGTTGGGAAATTTAGCATCTTATAATATGTTTAATACCTTTTCATATAAAATAAATGCAGATTAAAATATGAGGTATCGTAAGAAAAGATTACTTTCTAAAGTCTCTGCAAGGTTAAACTTTACTTCAAACAATTTGTTTTATATCAAACGTCGCTTATTTCAATTGTATGATAAGAGGCTGTGGTTTTTTTTAAATTTGTTCTTATTATTATTACAAATGTTTTGAAATATTTCATAAATTCATCAGTTTATCTTCAAGATATACATCGTGATTAAGAGTTGTTATCAAAAAATAAAAACCAATTACCTATCCACTTAGTTATAATTACATTTGAATATAAATAAATTCGTTTAAATAGAGGTAATAAATTACAATTATTAGAATATTCATTAAAATGTAAAGTTAAATAAATACAAAATTAATAAAGCACATAAATTATTATAACACGATTATAATTTATTTCAGAACAAACCCATTATGTTATTTCTACTTAAATGTGGTATATTTTATACACATCTTAATAATATTATGATATTAACAATGTCTGTTAGTTTTACTTAAAATAAATAAACGTAAAAACTGTACTAACAGACAATTATTTAATTGGAAATTTCATAAATCATAGAGTATTGTAATTTTGACACTCTACAGACAAGGATTGATGTATTGAATATAAAAACTACATGCCAGAAGCTAGATACTATACTAATGAGCTCAATTCTCACATTAACTCTGTCGTTTATTTATATAAACTGAAGTCGTGCTACTGATTAACACAATAGTTAATTTTTTAACACATCGTATTATTTTATAAACTATTATCTAAATGTTCTCGATCGTGTAAAACAAACTGTAATTGCCATCTTATGTACCTAGCTAAAACATTTTCGAAAAACATTATTTGTCTATAAAGGTATTCTAGTTAAACGATTTTTTGAATCCTTTTTGAATTCCAATAATGATTTTCAGCTTAATAATATATTTCTCATCGTTCAAAATAAAAAGAGTTGTAAATTCAGTGTTAGTATATTTAATATTTATTATACTACGAATTAGAAATAGTTAGTATCGCACTGCACGTATCAAATGTGCATCCCTATGAGTATTTAGTAATGCGCTCTTTGTTTGGCATGTTTGAAGTGCACTGCTGATTAATGCAGAAACGTATGTGTATAGCGTTTATACTGCGCCCAAATTGCGGCTCTAGTGCAGCACGTATATATGATAGTGAAATTCTGTGAATTCGATAATTATAGGTAAACTACTATTATATGGTGTCTGTAGTTATATATGTATATGATATTGTCAAAGACAAAAAAAATTAAGGAATTAACGTAAATGACCAGTCAATTAAACCGTATTAGAATATTTCCATTCAAATTAGACGGTACGCGATATTGATAAGGAAATAATGTTAATGCTCATTATTTTCAGGCTATGATGTATTTAGCATTATTTTCTAGGTAGGAGATAATGGCGATAACTACGGTCTTTTTTTTATCTAGGTATAATCGAGAAAAATGTTTATTGAATTTGCTTATTGAATTAGAAATAAGCTTGTGTCGTTAAATCGATTTATCTAATCCATGTATAGGTATTAACAATAACATATTTTCGGGATCTGTAATGTGTAATGTGTAATGTGTAATCGTACATTATAAAGAAAAAATATCCATTCATCAAAAACATCTATACAGACTATACTGTTGTAGTAGGTACACAATATAAATCGCGATAATGGACAACTTATTTGTTATGATATATTTTATACACCTACACACACATACTATAGCACATTACATAACGTGTATATTGTATACTGTATATAGTATAGTATAATTATTTTGATTATAAATATTATAGTACTCAGTGGCGTATTTTCAATAATTTCTTGGGGGGGATTTTAAATTTTTTAAAAATCATATTATGATAAAGCTTTTTTGTTTCATTTTACTTTAAATTTAAAACTATGAATGAAGAAATAAAATTAATACAAACAATATTAATTTATAACTGAAAAAATGTTGTCGTGCCGTAATACTGTATCGCCGCAACAAATTTCTGCCTGGTCTACTAAGTATCGACATCGGTCACCGGCGCACTACTATTATGGCTTTTGTAGATTGTGGATAATATTTTTATTATTTGTTTATCGACAACTCTGTACACACATACTAGTTTAGTATTTTAATTAAAAACTTCTACGACGCGTTTGTGCATAAATCCATGTTTTTTTTGTTCTGGGGGGGTTTGAACCCGGAAACTCTCCCCCGTAAATACGCCACTATTAGTACTAATGAAATTTTGTAGTTATAGTTGAAAATATATTAACAAAATATTACACTTTTACAGCACTGCCTATATTAGCATAAACAGTAGATACTATAGTTAGCAATTAAATAATACAGAATAGTTAGCAATTAACAGAAATTAGAGAAAAACAGAATAAATAAATTAATAATGAAATATCTGTATTATATTATGTTATTTTGATTTTTCCATATACATAGGTACAAATCAAAAAAAGTAAATGCAACAAACTTTTTCCTGTATATTTAAAATTTATATAATAAATCATGTTTTGTCAGTGTAGATTTAATACCAGATAAAATTATATTAAATTGTCATGATATATTGGCGCGTAGATGTATTTTTAATAAAAATATGAATTCCTGACGTAATTTTCTGATGGGATTCAGCGTTACCCTAGCATACGCTGGATTTATTCCCATTACCCATCAATCGACATAAAAATTGAGTGAACGATCTGAGCATCTTAAATGAATGTTTGCGATCAATTCAACTGAAAGATTTATGTGCAATTCAAATTAACTTTTAACCTATTTCTTGGTTGATAGTTTCCAATGAATTTTTTAGGAAAAACAAACTCTTTGTAGGCTGTAGATTAATTAAAACTATTCTTCGAGTATATATTAATACATTAATTTTTTTTTTTAAATAGTTTAATCGTATTAGCAAATATTATTATAATAAAATAATCATCATAAATATTACATTTTAAAATAAATGAAAAAAAAAATATTTAATTTAAAATTTGCTGACAAAATGGAAAAGTGCCGCCAACTTGAACAAATTTCCGTATTAGTAAACATAATATCCTATAAACCTCATTCACAGCGATTGAAACGAAATAAGTATCAACATTGGATTAACTGTCTCATTTTATCACAATCATTTGTAAGTTACCTATAACCATTTATATGATATATTATAATAAGTTATTTTACTTATTTTATATATTAAACTTGAATAATTAAAGTGTTTAACCATAATGATAAGTGTATCACCCATCGTGTATGACGAGCAATTTTTTTTCATTATTCGTTATTATTAATATTATATTGCACAAAGATGGTAATATAATAAAAAATAAAAATTATAAATTAAATACATATTGTTTACACATTATTAATCAAATTAAATGCATATATATATTTGTGCAAAATATTTAATAACATTAAACACAGACGTGCTCAAACATAATATAGTAGGTAGATGTGTTGTCATAATAAATATAAGTACTAAAATACTATACTATCTTAATATATTATTATGTAGTATATTTGATAAAATAAAAATTAATTTTTGTGAAACAGTACCTTTTTTGTTAATTTTCTTTTATACACATTTTTTCAAAATATATAAAGCAAAACCAAACAAGGGTGTTCTCTATTTACTAGTTACTAGTATACGAAAATAATACAATGTTCAATGTTCAATTGACAATTACATGTTAATTTGAATCTTATAAGGTCTCCTGTTGATAACGTTTGTTGTATTTCAAATCATTCTATTATTGTTAAGTTTTTTCTTGCTTCTGAGCAGTAGTCTTGTTAATTATTAATAATTATATATAATTTCAATTTTTACTAGTGTGTAAAAAAAAAAAAAAATATTGAAAAACATATTTGTGTCATCGAATTTCCATATCGCAAATATAATAATATGTCTTCGCGTATTCTTCATTACTACGGAGATTCTAAATAAAATCTATGTCTTCGATTTTCGTCATGATATTCAAAAATTTGTTTGTTTATTTCTCATGTTTATATTGACAACAATAGTGTATAAATATTAAATTTATTCTGACATTCAGTGACGAAGGATAACTTCTGTATAATGCGTCATAATAAAACACGGACGTCAAACACTCGGACACGTGTACAAACTGCGATTGCGTGTATGGGGATAACATAATATAGATACAACAAATCTTAAGAAACGAATAAGAATAGAGTAAGTAACTAAAATAAAATATTGCCAGCATATTATAAAAAGCGATTTACAATTATAACGATACACCAGCTAACATATCAACAGACTACGGTGGGTAGGTACCTATTTTATAACAAATATTTATAAATTCATATTGAACGTCAATAATATAACAATAATAATAAACAATATATTTAATTTAATAAAAACAATGAATAAGTATCTAAAAAATTGCTAGTCTTACATTACATTGTTTAATACTAATAAGCTTTAGAGTCTTTAGACACTGTAAGAATTAACTTTGCAATATTGATGAAAATGTTATGGTACATTATAATTTATAAGTAATATGCAATATAAATCTAGTGGAAGTATCATTCCGTGTTTAACGTAGTATGATGAATGTACAAAGAGATGTAGTAATAAAAAAAAGTAATAATAATAAAAGTTTTCATTTTGATGAACGTTTGGTATTTTCCGTGAGTTAATTTTTCTTTCAACTTTCGTTAAACTTTTAGTATAAAGTTTTGAACGGAAATTAACTAACGAACTGAATACAACAACGAAAATGAAAATTGTATTACTTATCTTTTAGCCTTAAATTGTTCATGTTTCTAAACACCGATTATTCATATAGTAAATGCTACACGCACAATGTATATGTACATTAAGTAGGTACTTAATTTATAAGTTTTATTAAACAGAACTGAAGTACTTATTAATCTATAGGTACCTAAGTATTTATTACGAATATACGAGTATAGTACATAATAATTATGAGAATTTCCAATTCAAAACATATTTTATCACCTTCGATTATTTTGAACCAAAAACATTCATAAAATGATTAACCGTTTAGAGAATTAATTATATTTTGTTTAAAAAAAATTATGCATACCTAGTAAATATTCGTTAAAAAATGGTTTTATTATATATCATCTTTAACTACCATATTAAAACGATGTTAAAAATATCTGTCACATTCTATATGTGACATTGAGACATTATATTGACATAATAAAAATAAAACACATGAAATAACCAGGCAACATATAATTTTGTTGGTTGGGTTTTATTATTTTAGAGTTAACAATTGCATAACACTCAATAAAGGTCAAGTGTTTAGCCATTGCTAACATTCAGCTGGTATAATAGGGTATTTATTAAAGGATATAAGTCCACAATATGATTCAGTATACTAAAATTCCACAGAGAATTCGTCATTGAAACGTATTGTTTAAAAACATTATGATGTGTCAGATAGATGAAATACATGAGTTATTTCATAAAGTACCTACCTACAATTTGAAAATAATATCTATATGAGCGTGATATTTTCACTATGTAGATGTATCAATAGCATTTTTAATATATGCTATTTTGTTCTTTTCGTATTCGAGAGCAATTTATTGTTTCTTATTTGACGATAGTAGTATTAATATTATTATATAGTATATTATTGTATTGTTTATTTGTCTATATCTTATTACACATATTTAAATTAATATGTAAACTATTTAATTTATAATAATTAACAGGCCGTATCGTTTTCGACTTCATACGGAATGTAATAAAATAATTCATATTTGTTTGTGTTACATTTTTAAATCAAATTAATAGTACCAACTACATTTATAAGCCTTTTAAACTTGTATCAACTGTGTTTTTTTTGTAAGAGAATATTTTTCAAAATAAAATAGAAGTGTTGTATACTTGTGTTATTATTAAAGAAATGTTCAAGACCACTTTAGTGGCTCGTTAGGCACTAGCTGTAGGAATGAAAATTATAATCAATTGGTCAAAGGGACCGTGATGAGAACTACGTGGACAATGGGGAGGAACTAGTCTCGAGAAAAAAAAACTTAAAATATAATATAACACAAAGCACTTACCGGGGCAGAAACGTCCTTTCACCTTTATGGACAATGGAGACGGTAACCTTCTCACCAAGTCCACACAATACGTGGACTCTACGATGCTGTCCGAGGACACTGACCTTGGGAACCATTCCAAAATGTCGTTCACATTTAATTTTTCTTCGTCGTTTTTTTCCTTTTCATCTTCTTCGTCTTCCCTAAGAACATCATATTTTCGATTATTACTTTAAATAGGTAATTACGTTTTTTCAACCGGTTCAGCAAGTTGACACATCATGACAAATCGGTCCATTCCCTTAAGCCCTTTTGAAAAAAATCAATATCAATAAAAGTGCACAGTATCATCAACGTATATTCATTATACGTGTTAAGTAAGTAATCAATAAATTATGCTTTAAATTTTACTACGAGTAGACGAGTAGATTTGTTTTTATTCATGTAGGAAGTAGGCTACGAAAACCTTTTTCGACAGGTAGTGTTATGCTGTTTGTTGTGATAAATGGGAAAAGATAAAAATAATATCGATTTTTGTGCTATATATTTAAAACTATTTTCAACATAGTTTAATATCGTGTGACAACCCATATATTATCTTTTTAAGTGCCCAACGTGAGGCATGACACTGCAGTTAACCATACGCCATTTACAATGTTTATTAAAAAAAATAAAAAATAGTTATTTTTTAAATTAAGGCAACGTTTAAAAAGTGATGCATATTTTAATTAAACGTGTTTAAACAATTTAAGATGGTAAATTTATTAGTTATGTTTATATTATACAAGTATAACACACAATTTACTGTTATGCATACTTTACAAGGCATTTTATCATCGAATCGTAACCTAATCGTGGCGATAACACAGCGATGATCGATTGGTGATATTTCTGCGCGTTTTATACGGAATTTTCGGTCAACTGCGGCTTCGGTCAGAATTAACTTCAGAATAATATCACACGCTAGGAAATCGGTTATAGTGGATCGAAAAACGCGCAGCCAGTCAGTGGTCAGCGGGCCGTGAAAATAAACATCGGGCGCGCGAGTATAATAATAATAATAATAATAATGAATATAATATTAAAACACACACACATACGACTAGAACTGTACGTGTATGATGTATATGCATAATATTAGAACGGGGTCGTCGAACGTGAACTCGCACGGAGAAGCTCAACGGTGACTACCGGTAGTGGATATATTGCCGAGAACACGCGTTGTTACACGTCGTGTACGCACGGTTCCGGTGTACTGTATTAATATATATATATATATATAATAATATAATATTATTTTTGGTTGTAATTTATTCCGACAATTCGGTAGAGTGTCGGATTACGCGTAGGTAAAATACATAATATAATAATATGATATATAGCGGTCAGAGGATTATCCCTTATCTTCGGCCCGCTACGACTATTATAGTAGCCACCGCGCGACTAGTTAACGGTTTGACATTAATCCCCGTGGACGCCGCGTTCGCGGTATCGTAAAATAATGCGTCGAACTAGACCCATTACGATTAAAATAATAATAATAATAATAATAATAATATTCAATAATAACAAATCTAAGCGTACGCAACGAGCGCTGTGACAATCGTTTTAGAAATCCGCATCGACTGTAGTACGGGTGTGGTGGAGCTGTGAACCTGTAGCGCGACCGCGATGACGCAAGTCTAAAATAAAAACACGTAGTGAACGCGCGAGTACGGACGAGAGGCGTCTATAAATTATAATAACGTCGATATGAGATCGGCTGAGGGGTAGTGGCGTCAGTGTTATATTATAGCGGTGGTAGACGGTTTCGACCGGATTTCACCGACGTTTTCAGTGGCCGCGCAGACGACGAAATTATCGGATCTTTCCAGACGACTACGTTGTGTCCTGTAGCACATATGCTTATTATGTATAATTACGGTGTATATAATAGCAACTATATACATAATTACAATTATAATATTATACCGGGTATATAGTTGATGACGTCGTTCCGCGCTCATTGCTGCAGCATTATAATATTATAATGTAAACTGCAACGAGTTTGTTTTATTCCATAATTTTTTTCCCATTATAATCCTACCAGGATATAAAATTTAACAGGTACTCTAACGTGTTTTCAAATACATCCGAGGACACGTCTACATAATAACGAGGCTAAAAGGCCTAAAGAGCTCGTACCGCACATATGCATAATTCCACATATTTTGTTAAAGAAGTATTTATTCTAATAATTTCACTATACAGGAATTGAATTCATTTAAAAATAACAACACAATCTATTTATATGGATTTATACACTATATTGGATACTGGCCTTTTTATTAAATTAAGTGCAAAGGTAGAAATAAAAAAATAAAATAAGTTTAAAATGTATTTCTATTAAATCAACAATAAGCGTACACGATAGATTTAAATAATATTTAAAAATTTATTTAAGATAATTAATATATTTTATAACATTTAAATAAATATTATCCTCATCCTAGATTTTTTCTATAGATCCATGTGAGTCATGTGTTGTGTGTACATAATTAGATTCAAATATAAATTCAGGCTAGGTTAATACGATTTTAAAATTTTTACTCATAGTGATTATCCTATTACGATTATTCAAACTGTTTAAAAAATAATCATAAATCGAGCTCCATTATATGCATTTTTCAAATTCAGCGGTTAAACTTTGGTTAATGCGCCGAGAGGTTACAAACCGTAGTGTTCCCAAATACATGTCCGCCACAACCCTTCTGAATTTTTTATTCTATTTTCGCCTGGCAAACGGTTTGATTTGTTGCCACTGTGTCGACGCAGACCGTTATTTTACTAAAGATCCCAAGCGCGCTATTAGTTATCACAGGGCACAGTATCAGAATATATAGGCTATATAACCCTGCAGGGAGCGTTATAAACATGCATGGTCACCGAGTGACCTCGACGAAAACGAATAACAATGTTTTCGTATATAAAAACAAAAAAATAATAAAAATGATAATAATAAAATAATTAGTATTAAAATATGTATAGTAAGACGTACGAATATATTATTTAATATTTTATGCACGACGTGTGTATTGCGTGGTGGCAAACACACATGTAAAACTCGCTCTATGCTATTCGTTCTCCGAACACGATGTTTAACTATACCGTTTCGGTTGAAAACCCCATAATAGATGACGTTTAACTGTGAATGGACAGTGGTATTGACGTTCTGAAACGTGCGCCGACCGCGAATGATAATATTGTAAACGACTAAGCGACACACGGCGTCCCTTGTTTACGAAATACGAATGCGTCGCGTCGCCGACAACGACGACGACCTTCGTCCGGGCGAGGTCAAAAGAGCGAAAAACAATATATAAAAATCTACTCCCGGGACGACATAATTTAGTCGTTTTACAATGATTAGTCAATAAAAATAATATGATGGTATTGAACGTTTTAAAGAAATTCTATCTATTTTTTTTTTTTAAATTTATCCGTCATTAATATGGTTTTTCCATAGGTATTCATATTCGAAGTATGTTCTTAACTGTTACGGTTCTAGTTGTTGTATTTTGAAATTTTATATTTTATTTTTCCTTATATTTTTATTACAATATTCTAACTTTTTATAGTAAACTAAAGCAAAATTATTATTATAACTACAGTATTCAACTATTACTATCTGGTATTAAGTAACATATAAAGCTCACTGACTTAATAATATATACACCGCAATATTGTTGTGGCATATAGTTACAAAACAAGTTATGCATAAATCAAAATGTATATGGCTTAAAATTGCTACCGTGTATATTCTTAATCTTATACATTATAATCATAAACTATATAGCTACCTACAACTGGCACTAATTTAATTGCAGGAACAATTATATACATTCGTTGACAGCGAACGCTTGTAGAAGACATACAATTTGTTTTTATCACTTTTCAGGGATAAATATATACTAAAATATTCTATACTCAACGAGTTTCTTGGTCAATTTAAAACTATAGATTAAAAAAAAAATTGTTATTAGATATTTTATAAGTATTATATTTCTTGCTTTAGTTGTTAAACTGTCAGTGTAAAAATTTAACTGTTGTAGAAATTAATAAAACAAACAACTTACGGAATCCTTAAACTTTTATGCTCATTAAAAATGTCTACTGAAACATTCTCTCTGAAACATTTTTCCTTGCCTTATGACTTATGTATCCTTAAAGGATGTTAAATAAAATCCTATTATATCGTGTAAAAATATTTATGTAACTGAAGAAGTAATGATGTATAGTGTATTAATAATATTTAATATTATGCAGATTAAAGTTAAAGCAGGCTTGATTCTAGGTTCTAAATAGGAACGTAGAGTTTCAAAAAATAATATACGACGTTACGCACAAGAAAAACTTTTAGAACAAATTCCATACACATATAGGAGCAAAGATTTATAAAGTATTGTTATGTTTAAAATATCAAAAAAATATTACTCGCTGTAATATATACATAACACGTATACACGCATTATACAAATATTCTTTTATCATTTTATAATATATTTCAGGCAGAACTGAAAGCTTTTACTAAATTTTCATATAACTTAAATAGTTTTAATCATTAGTAGTTTACTAAAACTATTGATTATGTAATCATATTTTATATATTATAAATATATTTATACGTATTACGCTTCAGGTCAGAGTCACTCTATAGAAATATTGAAAATCGTTAGTCATTATGTTTATATTCGTATAAAATGTATAATGCAGTTAATAATAATTTTATAATCACGATATTTTTGAGTATGGTATCATGCATATGTTAATAATATATTTCAAAGATTTTAGACAAGTAGGTTACCTACATATGTGCATTTTGTATCTCAACGAATTTACTTAATATGAAATGAAATTATTGTAGTGCTTATATGGTTTTGTGCTTATAAAATCAATTCTTAATCTTAATCATTAATTTATTTTGTGCAAATTTACTTGCAATTATTTTTATCACGAAATTATATTTCCGTTTCAATCACGTGAACACATTATATTAGAAAATCTCTATTACAAATCTAAATTTTATTAGATATATTTTATTCACAAGGCAATATAATTACATGATATGATTACTAAATTCTTACAAAGTTGATTTCAAATGGTTATATAGTACATGGGTAATATATTTTTCGATATTCTTCACTACAAATATTTTATATCCCAGCATAAACAAGGTAATAGAGTAATATAACGTGCTCTTTTTTTTTTATCATATGCGCAAATCGTTTTTTGAGTATGTAGTCAAAGCACTCCAAATGCTGAAAGAAATATACTAAAATAAATCGAACACGTTACTTGTACAGTGATTGGAAGTTTTATTTAAATAATCCATATTTTTTATGAAAATCTCATAAATTATAGCTAATACGTCATGTATTTTAACTATTTTTAAACTATTATTTTTACTAATTATTCCGTTTTTAGTAAAAGATTTTGGACTTAAAATATTTTTTTTAATTTAATACTTTAAAACCTATGAAGTGGCTATCTTAAATTCTTATATTATATATCTTAAGTAATTTATATTTCATAACAATTAAATATATAGTTACATACTTAATATAATATCTTAAAAACAATCGGTATAATTTATTTACTATTATTATGTATTTATTACTTTTTCAGCTATTCTTTACCTATTCTGCACTATTTTGTTATATATAAAAAAAAAAAAAACAAAAAATATGTTTAGGTAGATAACTGGAAAAAAAATTATTGGTTTATGTGGATATTAAATTCATATGGCTATGTCTCGTTACCATAGTTACTTGTACACATTTGTTACGGGCCTTTATATTCTTGAGTGCTGTAAAGCCTGAATGACCATATAGCCTTTATCGACGACGATAGGTATTGGTTTTTATTTTTACAATTGACTTACAGTAGCTTAAACTAAGCACTATGCTCATCCGTTTTAATTTTCTAACACTACACACGGCAGCGCCCACGCGATGTAATTATAATATACGCTCTAATTGAGTCTCATTAAAATCGATATATAACGGAGGTGTAACAGTATAGCTTCACGCCGAAGCATTAACTTTTTAACAGTAAATTAGAGTAGAATCACAGTAGAAGAGCATTATGTTATATACTGTGAATGGTGCGCCCCGCACGCACCTGGTTTTATTTTCGTTCGGAGCATGGCTGCACAAGCTCTGAGGTTAACTGAACGAGACGGTCGGTGATTCAGCTGGACATTCGGCAGTTTGTTTTTTTAGTCAGATTACATTTTGAAGGGTTAACGATTTAAATAAGTTTATATTATAAAAAAAGTATTTCACTACCATATTCAGCGTAAACAAAAGAGAACGAAAAAAAAAACAAACAAAACGTCGATGCTTTGTTGTTTCAGTGTGGAAATCATACGCCTATTCCCGACCCGTTTCGCTCACTTAGTTCAGGATTAAGTCTCGCGGAAATTACGTTTTAAATAGAAGAACTCAGAAAGTATGTAGTTTTTCTAAATCTCAGTCATTAATCATTGTATTAAAAAAAAAACTACTATGAATGCCAAGTAGCGTTTTAAATTTGTTGTAAATTTTAACTGTACATGTTTTCATGTTTTTATTATTTGTTGCTGTTTTATATAGTTAAACAATACTACAATAGATTTTAAAATTAGTACGTATCAAAATTCAATCTACGTTCAATTTTCGATCAATGCTTTGGCTGCACATAAATCTTTCAGAGCACGTCTATTATACCTCCTCTTATGCCACCCCCGCCACTAAAAAGTTAAAAATAAAAATATTTTTAAAAATATATACGTATATAAAAATAAAAATAAATCATTGTTAAATCAATATTTTCATTTCAAATTTAAGACGCCTTAGTTTTTTTGGTATTATCCATCATGTATTTTAATTAATTTATATCTATTAATAAAGTATATGTTTATACATTCAATTCTTAAATTTTAATTTTAATAACACGCAATTGTTGCTTAAATATTGTTTTTATATGAGGAATAATTATCGGTATATTAAATATTTAATATATTTAAAAATTATATCACCAATATGACCATTGATTTTAAAGTGTTCAGTAAAAATACAACTATTATTATTCACTCAAGTTAATTACATCAACAAACTTTAAATTAACTGGACATTTTAAAAGCCTGAAACTGCACAAATACCTAAAATATTTTTTAATACATATTACGTAAATCATGATTTTTGATGCTTATTGAGAATCAAATATGGATATTTAATTATATATGCAAACCTTACACTATATTTTATTATATATTATAAATTATATATGCATCTATATTCAATATGCATTATGCGAATAGTATTTCATTACAAATTTTATTAATAATAACATGGAAATTTATTCAATATTTCATTCTTTTAACAAGTTTAGTTTTATAGCATATTATACATTAATTTAAATTACTTTTTGTACTAACAACTTGTTTTAATAAAAAATAAAATAAAAATAAATTATTTAAAAGCATCGTATAAACATACGTGTACAACAAATTTGTGTTTAAAATACATTTGTTTTACGTCTTTAAAATATTGTGTGACAAAAGTACTGAGATAGCATAATAACTCAACGCGAGTAATCTTCATCAATTTTACCACACACACACAATTCGAAAATCTTGTAAACATATTACTTACGTGTATAATATACAATGAGAAACTACACTACGATGCATTTAACATCAATATGTAATAAAACTACTAAGCTTCCAAAAATTATAAAACAATATGTTTATGATGTAATAAAAGTGTAAATCTTAATAGAACAAACCTTATTAGAGTCTTAGCTTATATTAAAATTGACATCCCCGTGTAAAACGTACATCTACTAAAACAAATTTTAATTATTTTTATAATCACTATGTAAATTACATTTTGTTTCTACCTTCATTAATAATATATTACTCTTCATAATATATGTATATGTGTGTTCATTGAGAAATTTAAAATATACATAACACCATTATATTAAGATAAAATTATATTTTTTACATAAATAAAATGTAATTTTAATTCCAATTTTCAAATTTTAATAATTTATTAAACCTAATTTGAATAGTTATTTATTGTAATGAATTATGATGTATTTTACAAAAATAAATGAAATCGATCAATAGAATATTACAAAATAAAATACAATTAATATACAATAATATGTATAAGAAAAATGTATAACGATTAATACAGCCTATTTACAATTTACAAACATACGATTTATATTTGAGATATTGAATAGTTTTATTATTATTCAAATAAAAATAATGCAACAAACCTAAGATTTTAAGTACTTAGATAAACATTTTATTCGTGTTTTTGATCCAGTATTTATTTGAAATATAACAAATTTTAAAGAATTATTATTAATTATAATTAGTTAAGATTCTATATTTATATTTAAAGATAATCGAGTACTGTTTGTAAGTAATATGAATGCTTTTTATGCAAGTATATTTTCGGTTAAGTTATGTTTATAATTAATATTATTATACACTTATACAAGTCAAATCAAATTAAATTTTAATTAAACTAACTCTTAAAATTAGTATTTGAAACCTCGTTTAAATTGTATTAAATAATGTATGGTTACAAGGTAAATTCATTATAGTAATTCAAAAAAAAATAATTACATTTTTCATGTAAATTAATTGTTTAAAATAATAAAAATTTTCAATATACCTACAAATATCCACGATAATATATGGCATATATCCATAATATTCTGTGTGTGGTTTTATTTTAGCTATAGATAGGGGAAAGTAGAAAACTTTAAATTTACTCAAAGATTCAAGGTTAAAATATAAGTTTTAATAGAATGTGTCGAAATTTACAGAAAAAAGTTGAGATTTTTTCCAAATAATTCTTGGATGTTTTTATGGACTTGGATTGTGATAATTAATATTATTGTAACAGTTTATTTGGTTGTATAAACGTTTATTTAGTTTGAACTATATTCTAATTTAAAAGTAAAAATATAAGAAAACTCGCTTTATTAAAACAACTATAATTGGCTATACTTCACCAAGTTCACGTCACAATGTTGGGGAGGGGGCATCGAACGCTAAATGATTAATAAATCCAATCCGTGTCCATCCATGTGTTTACCGTACACCCACCATTATACTATGTTTAATGCTTATATTAGACTATCTATATACTATAATATTTGACCATATTTTATAATTTACCCCGTAATAAACATATTTGTTTTACCATAGGTAGTATAAAATATATATTAGTTGAAATTCATCTAATCCGATCATCTTCCAAAAATCTGAACATTTTAGATCAAACTATTATCATTTTTTCAATACAAATAACATGAATATATTTAATTGTAACTTTATAGACAAAGTTATTTTCCAAAAAATATATATTATAATATACCGCAATCACATTGATGTAATGTTGTATAATCTACTTTGAACATTATTTGGTTTATATTTCTCTTTTTGTTTTATCCTTATTGCAGCTTATTATACAATTACAACTTTACACAACAAAATGCTACCTGTATAATAATATAATATGATTCTCAAATACACTACTACTATATTTCACTTGGTTGAATTTCACAATTTACATTCGGTCCTTCAGTATTTTGTATTCTACATAACAACACGAACACTATATTATGTAGTATGCTTAACGGCTATTATTTTATTCTCATTTTAAGACATTCTCAACACCCAAATTTCTAGCTTCAATTTCTGGTATATTTATAATGGGTCATTAAAACAATATACTATTATAAATAAACAATATACATATCAATATAATTTTACTTTGTTTGTATGTTGCATATTAGCTAATACAAAGATTACCTGGAAATATTATAATCTGGGTGATTATTAAATTGTTTATGTTATATTATCTTGATAAGTTCGCTTTAAAAAATCAAAAAAATCATATAAACCATTATTTTATTATTATAATTCTATTATTGCATACAGCTTTATTTATTTTGTCACTAATATTAACGAATACAATAGTTTTACTTCATGGTTCTCAGCACCAGAATTGTACTTAACAATAAAAATATGATTTTCATATAACATTTATTTTTATTTCTATGGAAGAAGTAATTCTTAAGAAATGCAAGAGTTAGAACAGTGTATTGATATTTTTTATCTAAAATTGCTTCTAAAAACGATTAAATATACATTTTATATGAAGTTCGTATTGGGGTAAGACACAAATGAAATACTACGTATGAACGATTTCCTCCCGAAATTATACGATAAAATAATAATTTAAAAATATAAAATCATATTGTTGGTAATTTATTATGTTATAGATTTAAATATTTGTTTAAATTAGTGAAAATCGAGGAAAGTCTACGAGATCTAGAAAACTAATATATTTGATTATTTTAAGGGCACGTGTCACGTGGGTGGGAAGACTATTATACGTGGTAAAGAGAAAATATAACTATGGGAAACATATTTAATGTTGTAAAATAAGGTTTTCTTAAAACTTGACATCGTAAATTATTAATAATAAATTTTCGACCAAAAACGAACAAGGTCTATAGCAGAAGGTAGCCGCCAAAATATATCAATACAATAAAATAAATACCTAAAAGAAAACCTAACCACCACTAAAAAAAAAACAAACAAAAAGTCATAAGCAGAATCTAGACAAATAATTAAGTTATATGACAGAATGATGGAAAGTGATGATACATAATAGTATAAAATGTTCAATCGATTGATTTTTAATTTAGTCGAAATATATTATACTTTACTACCATTTTATGCCAGTTAATAATTTATTATATTACCGTATTTCTGTATTATTGAGATATTTCACACGTGCTACCGATGGTGTATCTCCGTCAATGGTATCACCGTGACGACCATATATTATATTGCACGGCGTCTTTGCAAAAAATGACATCATTACATTACATAATAAAATATAGTAATATGCATAATGAAATAGTCAAAAAAGGAAAGTGTCAAAATCATGTACTTATTATAGTAAGTTATTCATTGTATATCACAGTTTTGTCATTATTTGATATAAAAAAACCGGTCAACCAGCTGGTACCTGCTGCATTTACCTGGATATATTAGCTAGTACCGGGTTGGCATTATGTCTATCAAATGATAAATGATGTGAAATAATAATACAATATTATTATACTTATAGGTACTATACTTTTTTCAACCCTGGTATAAAAAAATGGCCAAATCAAGCGACATTTCATTTTTTACGCGGATTTTGCAAAAGACACCGTCAAATATTTATTGTTTAATACTGTTTACGATATTTAACCATAAAATAACTTTTTTAAATTGTGCCGGTAATACTGGAAATCTATGGAATCTCTGGAAAAGCACTGCTACAGGTGACATTTGATATAGAAACACGGCGTGTGACATCTGAATATTTTACATCACCATTCACCACCACAATCCACTTGTATCAACGACCGTACATTATAATTTATATTATTTTAGTACGACCATAAGGTTGGTAGCCCCCACCGCGAAGAAGATGACTCCGTTAAGTCTGTGGCCATGTCTGCAGGCTCACCACAGCGAGCCGGGTCAGACGTCACAGATGATACGCCGCCGTGAGTATAATATGATATTAAGCGTCTTACGGCGGTAGCAGACCTCGTGTAACATAATATGTAATACATGTATCACGATATACTCTAAGGTAATTGAATTCATCCGATACGGTGTCGACCGGTAAACGCAAGTACGATAGCCATAATAATCATTATTACTACCGTCAAAGACGTTAACTCGACAGTCTCACTCGCGTTGATATTACGATATCACAATAATAATAATAATAATAATTATTATTATTATATGTATAGCGTTCCGGTTGCCGTCACGGTTTCTCATCAGTTCGACCATATTCGTAGTTATTTTCGAGTCCATGTATCCAAAAAATGTCTTATTTTCATTCGCGTTTCAAGCACGGTCAATCGCTCAAGATTCCATTATCATATCGAAATCTGATCCATGACATTCGTCTATCGTCAGGATTTAAGTCCCTTAAAATTTAAAGACTATGATAATGAATTTTTTAGATAATAATAGGTATACGGTAATCAACAATAATTTATATTTTATAGTTATTTTTTATATGGAAAAAGCATTACTTTATTATACTAAATATTCAATTGATAATTTAAATTATAAATGTTATATTGTTTTATATAACTGTCGTCTGTCGCTTTAAATATGTTAATTATTGTTCATTGAGCTAAAGATTACATAATTAATTCTTTGTATTGATTTTTATAGGATAATTTGTTATTCTATTCTGATACCGTAAATATTAACAAAATGAATTCAATCAAAAATATAGCAGCACATGAATAGTAAATACCAAACGAATATTTTAAAACTAGCATACTCGACATTGTTCTTTTAAAACTGATGAAAATTTAACTCTAAGTTTATTGTCACAGTAATCCTTAAGTGGTAAACACCTTCATATTATTCATAATTCATAAATTAAATAAATAAATAAATTTAAACGTATTATCTTAATTTTAATATGATGTGCAGTCGTATTGGTGAATAAATTACTATGTAAGGTACGGTATTTTATTCATAGTACACATTAGATGTTTGATATCGTGGATACCATGATTCACAGAGATTTTAGTTTTGAATACAATTATTCGGCGAGACGATGATGGATCACAGTAGTTGAAAAAATGGTAATTCTAAGAATTATATATTACATGTGGATGGTTTGTCTTCATATTTTTTTCTGTACTTCCTTGTGAATTCTGACACGCTAGCCTGAATTGTAATTTTCTATACTCTTGATGTATCATGAAATATTTGTCACCGTGTATTTTATTTGGTATAATATACAGTGTATTCTATCAAAAATGTATTTTTTATTTTTTATCTTTTTTCGTAAAACACATTAATATATCATTCATAAATAAAATCTTTGACGTTCTATAGGGAGAAATAGACATCAGACAATTTGTCTGCAGTGTTCACATTTCAGTTCATATTTTTTCTCTGATGTAGTATGAACAGATAATGTACACCAACATCATATTAATAAAACAATCTGTTTATTTTTTAAACTTCAAAGTGCACAGTTTTACAAATAATTATAAATTGGTCGTAAAAGGTCGTTATGGTTATCACGAAAATAAAAATTAACTTCTCAGTTCAATTTTTCGCATCAAAGACACGCACGTTTCAATAATTCAAACAATATTTGTATAATCACTAAGAAATGGCATATTTAATTTTATAAACATACCTTATAATATCATGTACATAAATACTATACAAGCTTAATAAACAATAAATGACATTTTATTTCTACTTAATTTTAAAATAAAGTTGGTTTTAAAGATATTCAACAAAAGCATTTTAGTAACTTATTTTCAACATTACTTATAGAAAAATTATCATAAACATTTTCATAAGATTAGATCAACAATATGTGAATTATCATTGTTAATTATTAATCAGTACTTATGTATAGATTCAACTATTCCTGGGATTCTAGGCTTCTAGTATTTGTTTCGTCGGATAGTCAAATAAAAATCTTTTTTTAAGTTTCAAATATAAATCCAATATTTTATTTAGTAGAATTTGAAGTTTTCGATAGTAGGAATATTAACACATTAGCTATATAGCTTTTAAATAATTTTTCTTTGATTATTCTAAAAATAAAAAAAATCAATTTCTCATAAAATGTAATTTAATACATGTGTTTAGTTCAATATTTATAGCACACATAGAGTGCTTTTCTACGAAATATATTTTACTGTCATCACTTGCCAGTTGCCATTAATAGAGTCTTTGTATTTTATAGACTAATTATTATATTTTTTATGAAGATATTATTGTTAAATTAAAACAGCAAAGAAAAAAAATTAAAAATTAAAATTAAAAATAAAATAGAAATTTAAATAAAAGTTTAGAAAAATGCTGGTACTTATTTAGAATGTTTTGTCATTTTTAAATGCATTACTATATGCATGTTCGTATATTTTTAGAGTTTTATTATTACCTTTAAATAAAATTTCTCTCCTTAACATTCTCGATCACAAAAACAAAAAATGTCTTCCATTACTGTATCACATTTACACTTACTATTCATAATATTTATTATAATATTTTAAACGTTATCATACCAATAATAATTGTTAAGCTACAATGTAATAGCATGACTAACGTATATTATTTATGTAAATTTGTAAAACAACATGTAATATATTGATTGTCGACACTTTATTATATTAAAGAGTAATAAATAAAAAAAGAAAAGCCTTAATACTTGAGTCTAAATCATAAATTAAAATAAACTCTTTTTCTGGTGTTAAAATAAAAATAAAAATACGATTATGCTCTATACCACGAATTAACTGGTGAATGATAAAATTTAAAAATTACAAAACATGAATAATAATAAAAATCATCAAAACCCAAATAAATACAAATTGAGAACATTTAAAGAAATTAGTTAGAATAGTATATTATATAAAGTACTTTAAATTATATATTGTGAATATGTGTGGAGTATTCATATAAAATTACAGTAAAAAATATCTCCTCTAAACAAAATATGAGATTATATCGACTCTTTGGTTTTACTTGGACTATTAAACGGATCTGTAAGCTTAACTAGATTTTTGAGTGATATTGGTATAGAGCACACTATAGTATTATAGACATGATCATTTATTTTATATTGTGCCTAGTAAACGTATGTTATTTTGTTCTTCATTGCCCTATTAGTATAATTGTACATTTGTTACAGTAATGAGTCTTTAACTTATTTTCATTTTCTCTACGATAATGTTTTCAAGTTAAAAAGATAATTACATGTTTTCCAAAAAACCTTTATACTATGTTGTTTGTTAAATTATGTTTGTACCAAGCTCGTTATTTAAGTTTTTTAATTGTTGATGATAAAATATTTAGAGGACATTTAAAAATTATTACCAGGGAATAATTTAATATACTATCTAGTAACTATAGGTACTTGCTAAATTTATATTTATCTTCTTTTCCATTTGCTTTTTTAATTTAAAAAGATAAATTAAATATGATAATTAACCGTGGTTATATTCGTAATATATTTGTAAGCAAAAAAATTTGCCATATAACACAAATAAATTAATAAATTATCTTGATGAAAAAAAATAACATTACTGTTACTGTTGTAAAAATAGATATTATATTACTGATATACATTTTCTTTAGATATATACTCGTATACTCGTAATTGATCAAATATCTACGGACTACACAAAAAAAAAATGGATTTAAAAAATAAAACAAAAAAGTTACAAAACATTAAATACTGATTCAATATCAGATTTAAAACACATATTGTTGCTTTTGTTTAACTTTTGCAGACTAAAAACAGATTTTTACCAAAATAGATATAGGTATAAATATTCACCATGCACCTCCCCTCACAACTACTAACGATGCACAATATTATAGTTTATATACAGTACTCTGCGCTAAGGGTATTATGATTTATAATATTATATTAAAACAAAATAAATAATATAAATATTTATAATATCACACATGTATAAAATGTAAAATTGAATTTGGATAGCATATTAAATAATAAAAAAGTTAAAAGTTTCGTTAATTGGTTAATTACATCTACTTATCTTCGTCAAACTTTTTAAAATGTACCTACTAATTTACGCAATCTCTTCATAATTATGGCTTCTGAAATTATATTATGCAATTTAAGACGGTAAGTACAATGTTAGGTACAAAACTTTTTTGTTTTAATGCAAAAACGTTTGGTAAACAGAAAAGTTGTGGTAAAGTCAGAAAAACACGGTGAAGTGAAAACGGGAAACCGCCTACGCTGTTGTAGAGACGTGTAGGAATGCAATAATAGGTACACGGGAATTACAATAAATTGCGTATAATATATTGTTATAATAACATAACATTAATTATAATTGCCTCATTTTACTATCATAGCCTTATATCACATTTTTATATTTATATATAATTTCAACTGATGAGATGGTATTCTTATTGAATGTTGATTTAAATACTTTACAAACTTACTTAGATAAATTCATCAAACGAATGTTTACATCGAATAAAATATAAATCACTGTTTAATATTTAAAAAAAATATTAATTCAAAGTACTTACCGAATAAATCTGTCATGAAAAATCGCACGAAAAATAAAAAACAACACTTAATGCTATGAGGACATAAAATAATGAACCACTAGGCCGTTTGTCTTTAGTGTTGCAGATTTTTTAAAAAAAAGTCAATCTGTTGTATACTGGTTTTTAGTGTATCTTATCACTGAACAAATCACTGTGTGGACATTGTGTTAAATTTGAACTTAATTATTGCTTTCTAATAAACAAATGTTAATGGAGACAGCCAATCAGACTATATTTCTATATGGATGTTTTATTTATACCACTATACCTATAACCCATTGCCCATTGGCCATTCCTACCATATTCCTACTGATAATTTATTTTTACTATTAACAATATGTACTTATAGATTGAACTATAAAGGTTTATAATATGAAAAAGATATTATAACTTATAAGTAATATTTTAAATTTGTTTTGTTTGTTGAAATTAAACACTATTCTATACTTAATAAAATCGTTGTTGATTATTATGTTTCATCTACTTTAACGATTTTGGTCTGGTAATTATGAAAATAGTCTGAACAGTGCCGATTTTTGTACAGCTTTACCCGTTGTATATTTTATTATATACGTCAAAGTTCACACCGATATAATAGACTAATATGTTATCGACTTACCGTTTTATATAATGGTAAAATGTACCTTTATGTTTGTCCATTTTCTGGATTACTTGCCGATATTATTAAACTGTACCCCTGCGATGTACTCTATATATCGTCGATAACGCAATACATACTATGTTCGACCATTAAACCATAACGATTCAAATCGAATTTTCGTTTCCGTAATTCATTGAAATAACGCACTAACCCATAGCAGTCGAAAAATACCCAGTCATCACATTTGAATGTTAAATGCATTCAAAATATATGTTTACAGATTACATATATAGTATCATCCACATTTTGTTTGACCAAAACGTTGAAGATTGCGCAAGTACCAATATAATCTCTGCGCCGTTTTTGTCAATCGAAATTCGGAAGATCCTATGTAAATATTAAGGTTATAAATAAATATTAAAATACTTCATAATTTTATACAATATACACACGTCAATACATACAACAGTTCGGGAATATGAAATAATAGATTATCATTCAACCTGAATATGATATTTTCTCTCCACGGTGTACGTTTCCGGCGTGATGAAACATGTCCAATCATATTATTATTATTATTATTACGAACTGCGCTCGCGTAGTGGAATTCATATTTTTCTCTTATTTCCGTGGAGCGTTTTCGTTAGTTATTAAAGATAATTATTGTTTGAATTATGCATATTATTATTATCAACAAAGCGCCGCGCCATTTCGGCTAATGCCGCGAAGTCATTTGCGTTTCACTTATTGGCCATTTCCGATTACTCTTTACTGCGCGTTGTGTGTTTTGGCGGTTGGTTTGTACAAGATTAATGTATAACATTTTCCTCACCGATCGCGCCACCTTTTAGGTACTGCCGGACTGCGCGCGCACGCACGCACGCAAATACACAAACACACATTATTGCCAGTGCCATCGATCAGTATCGCGGACATTTGAAATGTTTTATTTACAGGCGATTTATCATTTTCTCACGAAACTATTGATTGCTGTGTGTAATGTGTACGCCTATATATATATATATTATAGGTATACATAGCACGTGATGAATCTATATCTAAATCCTTTGATTTATGTCTTTTAGGAAATTCGTCGGACCTAAAATGAGATTTCGTTATTATTGTCCTCATTGGCGATTCGTATCTTTTCCCCTTCATCGGACACCGATCGCGAAATCGTTTTACCGTACACGCCTGCACGTGGTTTAAGATGCGCTTGTAATAAGCAACCGATATGACCTAATGCACATGGCAGGTTACTTAACGCTGATCTCTCAGCGAAATGTATACTTTTACTATACGGCGGCGGCCCGCGGCCGTTGGTGACGGTTATTGCTGCAGCCAAAAACGGCCGTTTTCCGTTGTAATTAAATAGTCCGCGTGTAATGTTCATTTCCGCGTCATAACTCATAATATTCATCCTACTCAATATAAACTACGCATTGACTACGATATAAACTTAGCGTGTGTATATGAAAATACGAATACGCATACATGCAGACACTGTAAGTCAATAAATGCGATGGATATAATACTGTACTTAGTACTTATACGACTAATTGATATGTGTACAACTTCTCTGTCATTCCACAACGCAAAATGTAATAAAGCATTTCAGAACTAAAAAATATAAGAAATCTACACGAAAAACGAAACTTTATGATGATAATTCATTAATTATTACGTTTCATTCCATTTTTCGTGTTCGTGTTTTTTGTTTAATTAATTATTTATTTTTTTTAACCTTGTAGTGTCATTTGATAAGTAGTGTTTTGTTCGTCACAAAAGCTTACACTTTTACAACGGACAGACGAAAGTATACAGTAGTCTAAAGATAAGACACATTTTTTTACGAAAAAAAGTTATTCGTTCACTACCATTAACATTCTCACAGAAAATGTAATATCTATTTAAAATAGTTTTGTGCACATCAACCAGTTTAATGTCAATTTCGAAATCTTCCAATCAATAAATTACCGTAATGATATTTGTATTATTAAAATTAATTGTAATACAATTATCTTTTGAGAAATAATAACTAGGTATTGTAATACCCCTATTTAAAGTAATTTCTTAAACAATTATTATTTAAAGGATTTTAACATTTAAAAATAGTTTAAATTGCCTTTAGTACTTATTTAACGCATACATTTTGTAAATAAATTTATTTTATAAAAATATACAAAATATCATAATGTATACAGATTTATGCGTAATAATTTACCAACATACTATGATAGAGAAAATAAAAAATAAAAACGTGATTACTTGTATAAGAAACCATTGATTAATGACACTTAAATTTGATTAAAAAAAGTATAGGAAGTTAGAAAATTTAAACAAAAAACCTGAAGATTATTTTAAATATTATTTGTTATTCTTATTTTAGTAGGACCTTTTATTTTTATGTGTAATATAAATAACTAAAACAAATCCAATTTGATATATTTATTTAACTATTCAATTTTTTATTTGTTTTATCAATAAAAGTAAATTTGAAATTCGTTTGAAAGAGTAAATACTAAAATACCATACTGATAAATTAGAGACAACCGTGTTCACTTCAGA
Source organism: Schizaphis graminum (assembly GCA_020882235.1). Taxonomy (NCBI): domain Eukaryota; kingdom Metazoa; phylum Arthropoda; class Insecta; order Hemiptera; family Aphididae; genus Schizaphis; species Schizaphis graminum. The sequence goes on along the minus strand of CM037032.1, from coordinate 84,065,272 downwards.
TATTTGAATTACTGTGTAATTGCGCATACATTCGAAATTCATAGATTTGCATTATAATATAGATTACAATATAGTTACATTGTAATTATAGGTAAGTATTATTTATAAGTTAATTAAGATCAATATACAAAAAAGAAGAAAATACAGTTTCATAAATTTAGATCATGAAATTTTCACTTTGTTTTTCAAAGATATTCTTCTAATAAGTAATATACTCTCATTAGTATTCCATATATTATTATACCTATGATTTTCTTTTCTTTTTTTCAAATTATGTCATCAAATGTACTATTCTGTACCTATTAGATTTGATTAGATCATATTTTAATATGTAGAATAAATAAATATAATAAAAAAAATACGAATTTCAACTAATATTATTTTTAAGTTAATAAGTAATACATAATTTATTTAAAAATATTGTACCTAACTACTATTTATTATTTAATAAATACATAATACTCGTATACAATACTTTTTTCTTTACTAAAAAAAATGTATTTAATATATTTAACTCAGATTTCAGAACGGTATATTTTACGATAATTATTGGTTAAATGTACTTTTTTCCCTATTACAAGGTTAGGATTGCTTATCAAGAAATGAAATAATATTTAACTTATAAGTTATAATTATTAAAAATTTACCGTTATATAATGTTTTTATATATAATAATAACCTAAACAAATTAGTTTTATAAATTTTAAGTGCCTATGATGGGTAAAATAAAAATATATGTTGGTATAATCTGTTGAGAGTAAACAAGATAATAACTATTGTGCCTTGTAAAAAGAATACACCAAGGGAGAAACGACCTATCCTAACTTAATTTAAGCGTGCAATTCTCCGTAAAATATGCATTTCCAAGAAAATATAATTTTTTATTATTACTTTAACGAATTACGTAAATTTCAATGGTATTTAACGATTGCGTGAAGCGTTATTCACGCGATGCGAATGCTAAAAATTGACAATTAAATTTATCTTTTAGTACCTACTTATTACTACTTCGCAAATTATATTATCGATACTAAATACTTATTTCCAGGGCCGTCCTTAGGGGGGGGGGGGCGAGCAGCGAGCGCTTTTTGCTTAAATTTGGGGCCTCGCGTTTTTTTTAATTGTTTTTTTTTCGTAGTATTTAAATTGTATGTTTTATATACTTAATTTGTAAATATGAAAAAATATTATATAAAACTAACGAAGTTGGTTCGACGTAAAAATTGGAATATCCATAATACAATATTTTCGTAATCGTAACACATCAGCCTTGGTGATGCGGGTAACAGGCAGCAGCTACGGACCGTCCTTTTCGTCGAATTGTTATTATCTACTTATTATTAGTTATTACTTATTAGTAATAGATAATAATTGATTTAATAAATTTGTATAAATATCTTTAAGGGACGATTAATGAATTATATAGGTAATATGAGTAAATAAAGAAAAACATGGTATTTGAGTCTACTATATAAAATTATTTTATTTTATTTACCTAGATTATAATATTTTATAAAAAAAACCCTCATTTTTTAATTATAATTAGGGAGGTACCTACTAAATTTTTTGTGTGATAAGAATTATTGATTTCATTATATGTTTATAGAATCATTAGAATCTACGGGGTGATTGATTAAGAGGACGCTATACCCGTAATTATTAGCGGTAAAAACAGCTCTACGAAAAACAAACGATAAATAATCATTATTTCAAAAAGTATTCATGTTTTTGAAAACATTAAACTATAAATACGTATAACTCATAAAATACTCACCATAAATTCGATTTTTATGTATCAAAATACTCAGAAAATTATTCTGCTTTGGAATATGAAATTAAAACTCTATGTTGTCATTCAAAAAAGTAAAAAACTTAAAAAAATATAAGGATAAAAAATATTTAAAAATATAATTTTTTAATAAAAACGTAGTATTTTTAACGACTTAAAACTATGTAAAAAAATGTTTTCAAAAACATGAATACTTTTTGAAATAATGAGTGTTTTTACGCTTAATCAATCACCATGTATAAACATATTATAATTTATTTATAATATAGATAGATATAAATATATAATACCTAAAATATGTACAAGTATTTTCGCCCTGGGCCTCGCAAATCCTAAGGACGGCCCTGCTTATTTCCATATTCTTAGAATCACACCTTGACTATTCAGCCAATAATATGTGTGGCAGGCAATAAATAAATAGAAAAATAAATAAATACGTTAAAAAAAACTAGATAGTATATAAGCTAGTTTTAGTTTAATATATTATCAAATGGCAAACTATTATGGTTGGTATTTAGGTAGGTATACTGGTGTATTCATTGAATCTCGTATGAATGATATATGAATCATAAATGTATTTTTCATTGATTTTTGTCATTAAATGCAATTAAATTTATGTTTGGAGTTAAATTATGTAATTGTTATACAGGGACTATAAAATATATTTCAAAATGTTTATGTTACTATACTCGTTTAGTTAATACATTTATGATTTATATTTAACAATCGAGTTAGTTAATTAACAATATTATTGATACACTAAATTTAGTGTTCATTTAAATATTTTGTTTACATTTTTAATTAGTAAGTTGTATATTATAATTTACAATAAGGAATAAGTATTTACAACCTTACTATACCTATTCTTTATCCTATACATTTTACAATTATTTTATTAATCATACATTTTAATGATAATAATTGTGGTTTAAGCATTAATTAATTAAATTTTTTTTATATTTCACAATTAACAATATTTTGATTATTGAATGATGATTATTCAAAGTCGTTTACTAAGTACTGCAAGAGTTAGTAAAATGTCGAAATAAATTTGTATGAACGACGATCAGCAATAAATATTATTGTATATATTATGAAGAACTCATTATGTGTGTTTACTTCTGGAAACGAAGACTTTGCATTATTTCATTTACAATGAAATAGACCATAAAGATATTCAGAAATCATTTTCTACGCATAATACTATACAAACTAGTGTTAAATTCAATTGAATAATTGAACATTTACGAGTGATTTAATTTAATTGAATTTCCTTGTTGGTGATCAAATATTTCAATACTACCTATATATAACTTAATATTCTATTCGGTAAAGGATACTATATTCAAATTAGACAGGCTTTTGATATACCTAATCGGCAATATAGTATAAATATAGTAGATATATTAAATATACAAGATTAATATTTTACTGAATCTTAGTATTAAATCAATACTATGTTGATATAGTTTCACTTAAATATGAATGGTATGTTTGAATAGGTATGAAGATATTGTATACGTGTATCTGTTCAGATGAGTATTTCCTCGTTGTAGGAATGTTTATTAAAAAATTTTAAACTTTAATATTAGGAATTTATACTATCTGACAATTGAAAATGGAGACAGATTTGAATAATTGAATAATTTTTAAATTTACTAGCTATTCATTAAATTATCATTTTCAATGGAAAATATTTATATAAATTATACGTATTTTTAATTTACTATAAATATAATACTTACCTATTTATAGTACATGTAAGATTTGTAATTTTAGGATTCGAGGGGTTTAAACGTTTAAAAAAGTTTATCCATCTTATTGGTAATTATTTTCACATCATTAATTTAGTATTCATGACTTTATTCAATAATTTAAAAAACTTTTTAGTTCAAATTTATTTTTATGATACTTGAAATATAAAAAATGTTTATTCTACAGTACTATAAAGTTTTTCTTTATTATCATGATTTTATAACTACGCATCGGCTGACTTGTACTGTTATACTACATCCATATGTCATGAAAGAGAATTGCTGAAAATCGATTTACGAACACAAAGCTCTCGAATGCTCTCAAATTAAAAATATTAATACAATACTAGTGTGTCGATATGTGATAAATATTCAATAATAGTATCATACTCGTACTTTCTCACATTCTATTTTTAGAAAAAATGAATTATAATATTATCTTATGATCAATGTTCTTTGATAGAATAACTTAAATAAAAATAAGAAATCTATAATTCAATAAGTGGACTGTATATTATAATTTCTAGTGTCGACCAATTGATGGTCCGACAATAACTGTGCAAAAAAAACCCGTGAACCGGGTGAACACATAACAATAATAATAATAATAATAATACAGATAAAGCCAAGTTTTGGCGATAATAATATATATATATATAAATGGTGCTCACGCCGTAACAATCAAAATATATTATAAATATGTAAATATTTTTTTATTTGTTAATAAGTATTTATTAGTGTTAATTCAGTAAGAGTTAATTTAAAATGATTTTTCACTATACAATAAGGTAGAGTTAAACCACTGATGGTGGAGGGAATAATAACCTTGTTCATCTAAGTAACGATGAGACTGTGCAGCTGAACGTCTGAAAATTATTATACGATAAAATTCTTTTATATAGGTACCTTATTATACTATATATATAGTATATACCTTATATTATTACTTTATTTGTGGATTTGCAATTATTGATTTAACTGGATTTTAAATGCCAATAAATGCTGCCTTATTAAAATTTAAATTTACACCAAAAGACAGTTAAAGAAAAAAAAATTAAGGTAAAAAATAAATTAAAGAAGATTTGGACGTCTCTTTTCGACCAAAATGTATCTTTCTCTTTTCAACCAGTGTTTCAGCCAAAACTTACAGTAACCTTTTTGGTTAGGTTAGTTTTCTTTAAAATTTACAATTATAACAACTGAATTTGAACATTTTTACATTTAATAAAATATGATCAAATCCATAAGTGTAATTTTTAATTATTAAAATTATTACATACAACTGTGTAGAAAATATTCCTTCTTAAATTTATTAAAAATTTAAATTTCCGATTACATTAGTTGAATAAAACTAAATATAGTCATATTTTTATATACAGCTATTAAATAATTATTATAATTACAAAATATGTCTTTATGAATATGTCAAAAATTAATATGAATCTATGTTTTTTATAATTATACAAAATTTGTTTGACAAATTTATGTGTGAAAATATAATAAAATAAAATAATTTACAATACAATTTTTTTAACATATTATTTACCTTGGTCAAATTGAAAATCAATATTTCTTTGACAAATTGTATAGTCATTATTATATATATATTAGTGTAACTATGTAATGTTAGATTCTTTGGAAATAAAGATAAACCAGAATATTCGTTAGTTGTTTGATATAATATTAATTTAAAAATTGTTAAGTTTAGTTGTTATAATTGTAAATTTTAAAGAAAACAGTACTGACCAAATGATGACCACCTAAGGATATACCTATATTCCATTTTATTGGAATATCTCAAGATGTTTTAAGTTTATTTTTAACAAAAAAAGTTTTAAAAATGTAATAATGTATTACAAATTACAATTTAAAATGTATTTTACTATAGTACTTTTTGTAAGTATAATATAATGAATAAAGAATCTTTTAAGATTTTATTGTTCACCAAGTATAATTATATTTTCGGAATCAATCCTATATTTATTAGTTATTAGTTATTAAATTTATTGAACTAAACTTTTTACATTTTTACAAAATATTTGTATAATGTATATTATTTAAAAATATACATTTAGTTAGTATTGAATGGAATAACTATAATATTTGTACTGTATTCAATAATAAGATTTTATACAGTTATACAAGTATAGGTATTTAGTGATATGTTATGCATCACTCTATTGACTTAGTTATCCACCTTAAAATTAAACTGAATTTTTAACTACAAAAGTTTTTAATAATACTAAATGAATATGAGAAATAGGGCATGGCCTATAAGAGAATTTCCAAAACTTTTTTTTTTTGTCTGCATGCATCCAATAGAGTACCAGAGATCGGGCGAAATAATTCACTTGCCGCATTTACTTGGTCGGATAAAATCAATAATTGTCCGTCAACTCGTTTTGAAAACCTTATACGTTAGACAGGTCACACAGTGAATGAAAAACCGTCAAACATTTAATCTCATGGTGGAGGGGTAATTTCTATATTCAAGTCAAATTTTTCTAGGATAGTGGAAAATACCCGCACGCCAAAAAACTACATAACAAAAATATGAAAATTCCAAATGCAATAATATGTTTAAATGAATTTAGAAATTTGTTTATATTCTTATTATTTCGATTATATCATTAATGGAATGTTTTAAAAACAATGGTTTTTAAGCAAACCTATGTATTTAAATGAAAATAGTTCAAAAATAATATTATTTTTGCTATTAATTGTAACTACCAAAGATCTAATTAATATTATAATATATAATAAATGGGTATTTCTTATAGTGTTCTAATTCAAAGCTGACACGAAAATATTGTATTAAATTTCTTATTTTAACTCTACTCGTATTTGTAAAAACTCCATAGTATAAAGATTACAGAAGTTATAGAAGATTCAATATAGTTTATTTAATTAAATCGAAAACACATCTTACGCAATATAAAATGAGTTTTCTTCTATATACGTATAGAATAAGTAACAATACGCCATTTATTTTCCGAATGTGATAAACCTTCTGTTTTTGTATTGTACGTGTTTCGACGTTTGTCTTGTAAGGATGTTGTTATTGGAGGTGTATTGCATTTTATGAGCAGGGTAAGTGGTTTCAATATTGTTAAATTACAGATGATAAGCACGGGGTGGGTTTCAAATCGTGAATGTCGTATAATAACGTAATAATATACGATTTAATAACCACACGTCGTGTACGAAACTAATAAACAAATCGAGAAAAAATATGATCATACTCGTTTAAATATACAGTTCGCGTATCTTTTTCGTCACTGCTTCGACGGCGGTTAGCTACGTTATGGTTTTGATGTTTGTTAGGCTTTCCACACTTGCTAGGCGATGCAACCGGAGAGAATTTGATGCACGGAGAACGGAATACATTTGTCGAGGACTTAACAGATTTCTTAGCACCAAAATTACCTGAAAACAAAAAGAACATTTTAAAAAAATGTATCAAGCTTTTCATTATAAACCATTCGGTATTCATTAGTTGATTTCAAAACAGCAACATTGAACGTAAGTGTTATTAATTATTTTTGATCATAATACACGTCAACATTGTTTATCGTCTACATCAAACCAGTTATTATTTGATCAAAATATATATCTCTGTATTCAGTGTTGCACTATCGGTTGGCGGGAAAAGTTTTACTGTGATACAATTTATTACAAAAACATTATTATTACTACAATATTACACAAAAGTTCACATAATGCTACGCTTAGTATCATATAGTTGTAGATCTTTTATTAAAATTACATGGTTTTTAAAAAATAAAATTTAAGTTTATTATTTTTACCTTTAAAAAGATTAACAATATAAGATATGTTATCACAACATTTTGTGATATTAACTGATTCATAAATTGAACTATACATTACCATAGTCCACTTAAGTAGGTATCAATATTTAATTTTATTAAAATATTGCAAACATACCAAATAACATTAACGAGGGTCGAGAAACTTAAATAATGTATATTATTATCTATATTTTGTAGGCTATAATTTATAGCTTATAAGTAATATTTTGGCACAGAATCTTAGTATAGAATCTAATTAGGTACCTATTCATGTACGTTTAATTTATATAAATAGTATAATATAACATAATATAATAAAATTAACTACCAAAATATATATTGTATATACGTTTTTATATTATTTTTCTTCGATAAAACTGATATAACTCAAAATGTAATAACATCTTTCTGTAAATACCATAAAACAGTAAAAATAGGTAATTAGTGTAAATCTATAATATAACCTAAAATGAAAAAACATGTCATTATTGCGTATAATAAAATGCATAATACCTAATACTATAACATATATGTATAGTTTTTAAGTTCCCACGAATAATTAGCTTGATGTATAACAAAATAATTAACATCGTTATTCGTGTCGTAAAAATCAAAGAAGGAACTTGTTTTGTTTGAACCACTTCGAGTCCAGTGATGGCCTGGCGTAGAATTTCGGTCACGTTCAGTGCCACCCCTGTCGCTTTTACCTCAGTGATAAAGGCCAACTCCGAAGCCGACAAGGGACTCCGAGCAGACAGCCGTCGCACACATGCGGACATCGTGTGTAACGGTTGTGTGTTCATTACAATATCTATATAGTCATGTGGTATTATGACGACGACGGCGCTTCGACCGATAGGCAGTTCGTTTCGATGAGGTCCCCGAAGGCCCGAAATATTGTCACGGGTCTCCGGGCACATCGATGCGACGGAGGCGCGTCGCTTTATTAGGGAAAATATGGTAATGACGGGGATGCATGTAACTTGTTTTTTTTAACGTTCAGAGAAAGACTGATAAGTTGAACAAAACTATAAACATTATTAAAACGGCATTAAACCTCGTGCACCACTAGTTATATGTATATTATACAAACCTGTCATCGGCCCTGACGATTATTTTGATAATTTTCGGATTTTTCTAGATAAAACTTGTTGCTTAATTATTATTTATGTTTTTGTTTCATTATGTAATAATTAATAATGTATTGCGTGTACAAACGCTCATAACGCTCATGCTAATGTTTCACGTCTTTTGGCGTATGTATAGAAGCTATATTTATTTTGTACTATGTTCAAGACCTGTACCTACATTTTTTTTTTTTGAAAGTTTGAAAATGGATCATTTAATATGTATACCTACATCCAACGACCAAAATTATGCGCAGTAGGGAACACGAAATAAAAAAATATACAGTACTGTTGCAACAGTAAAAACCATATTAGTGTATTTATTCAAATATAAACACAGTACCCTAGACGTTTGTGTGATTCGTTCATGTATAATAATAATCAGTAGGCCTGGTTTATATAACATATTATAATATGCCGAAATAGTTTCGTATACAAATATCCACAACACGTTGTAAAAAACACGTCTTCCAATAAAGTACAAACAATGTTGTTATATTTAAGTATTGCTATAATATATTAATTTGATATTTAATACTAACTATACTAAGCGTAAATTAGTGACTATAATAGTTTGTCCATGTTGATATGTGAACTGGTAAAAGAAAGACAACAATAAAAAAAACTGAGGGTGTGGCACAAGATATATTATTCCCATTTGCTATAATAACTAATATTTAATTTTACCAGTACCTATATTTATATAATCAATGATATTATGTAATAAGCTTAAATATTTTTCATGTACAATGTACTTTTAAAACACAAGTAGTTGATATATCAACATGAAAATTAAAAAAATATATTTAAAATAGAATCATACAAGAAAAATAAATTCATGGTAAAGTTTAACTCGAGAACTACAGTAGAGTCCCGCTAATCCGGTCATCACTAATCCGGACAATTTATGTTTCGTATTTAGTATGTACTCATGCATAATATATATATTCAGGAATACCTATAACTTACTAAGATATTATCGTTTCGATTACATATTACAGAACCTAATATATAATTGTAAATCAATAAATTTTGAATTCGTATAAATACATGAGGTGTTTTTTGACAGTATATATATATTGTATTATTATTTATAGTGTTTATTAATAATTAATTAATTATTAGTAAGTTAAAAAAAAACGTCATTTCGTTTAATCCGGATTTTCGATAATCTGGAGAAAGTCCGGTGCCATCTAGTCTGGATTAGCCGGACTCTACTGTATGATAAATTAATAAATAAGTATCGTAATATTTAAAAAGCATACCGAAAAATTGTATTTTAACATGTGATAATATAAAATACTAAATTATATACATATTATAATGATTAATAAATTATTATTTAAATATTATTATAAACGTTAAATTATGAATAACAAACCATAAAAATATTTAATTAAATATTTATTTGATTTACGTGGTTTTCCCCAATTAATAGTGGATAATAATTTTTTTTTTTTATTATTATTATTATTTTTGGATAATTTAGCCTAACAAAAAAAAACTTTTTTGAATTTGAAAATTTAAAAATGATTATTAAAAAAAAAAAAAATGTGCATAATGTATAATGTATTTTAACTTCAAATAATTTTATACAAATACATAAACAATTTATGTGGGATCTTGTACTAAATTTTTAAGAATTTCATCCAATTCAATATTTTTGGCACTTAAGAAAACCATTTTTTTTTTATATACATACGATATATTACAAAAAATATAAAGAACTTTATACTACATTTTAAATTTTAGTTATCTAATAGGTATAAACAAACAATTATTATTTATGAATTTTAATAACAAACAACAAACTTTTAATATTTTTAATTGGGTAACAAACCACTTATTAGGAGCTTTATATTAGATTATCAAGCGTTTTTACCCATTCATAAATTTTTTATCAGCATTTATAAAAAAAAAAAAAAACTAATAATAAATTGAAAATTACAATTATACATAGAAAATGATCATGTAACCATTTCATGAAAATTTCAAGTTTCTACAATTATTCGTTTTCAAATTTCACCAAAAAAAAAACCAAATTGATGGATTTACAAAAAAACATGGATTTTTTGTTTATTTGTCTCGATTAGTTTGAAATATGCTTTAATTTTTATATCACCAAATTATGAACTAGATCCAATTTTCTATCAAAACCACCCTCGATAAATCGATAAATCGATTCATTTTTCAACTACTTATCGTGCACATAGACAAAAAAACAAAATCATTGTAAGATCAATATATTCATCTAGGTACTCGTAATTTAAAAATATATACATAATATCAACCACGTTCAAAATTGCACGGACGCCCCTAAAACCGTACAATAAATCAACTGGCATTAATAATTTTAGCAAACGATCCGTAAATAGAATTTCTAGATAATATAAATGACACTGCGTTCACGTCGCTGTGAACTCTTTGTACTATTATTAGTAACTATTCATAGTTGCATAGATATACACAGAACAAGTTTATTGAAGTATCATAATGTTAATTATTAACAAATATGCATTGAACATATTATTATTTAATCATGAATAATACCTACAGAAGATCAGTTCAAATTTATTATTTATATACTCAAAAATATTGAACGGCTAACAAATTTTTTCAATGTATAGTTAGTATAGTTAGTTATTTATAGTCATAAGTCATTTAATTTGAAAATCATAATACTATTTTGATATTCAAATACTTCCAGTATTAATTAGTTTTTATTCAAGACGTATCATTGTTGTAAGTTATTCATGAAAACACTTAAGGCTACAATATGAATTATTTTTTAAAAATAATCATATGATTTCTTTTTGCTGAAAATATTTTTACTAGTTAAAAAATGATTTAATAACAAAACATCTGAATAAACTTGAATTAGTAAAAATTAAGATGCATTAATAAAAAACAGATTTTGGTTTATAACATAATAAAATATAATTATAAAATAACTGGTAATAACTTTTTATTAAACTTAATTTTAAATTAATCAGTAAAAATGTGCCCATTTTTTAGTGCGTAATAGTAACAGTATATCCCTACGATATGGTTATGGGTTAAAAAAATGTTACTATGCAGTTAAATACTATTACATCTTTTAAACAAATCAGTATTTTAAATAATAAAAAATAACTTTATTTTTATTATACACGATTTAAGCTTTTAAAATTAATTTTTAATTGTATAGTGAACAAAACCTAACTGTTAAAATAAATAAATTTGGTATGTAATATACTTTAATATTTACATTTGTCTTTTGTTGAACTCGTTCAAAATACATATTAATTCTACAAGACTAAAACCTATATAGAAGTAGTATAGTTACAAAGTGAACAATATTTAGCTTTTAAAACATTATACACTATATAATAATGGTTTCAGAAGCAGGCAATCCTTTTATCTCAGCGCGAATATAAAATATCATTGTCATTTTAAGAGGCTCTATATTAAATGAAACATATCAAATATAATGTAGGTACTATTATTTTAGTGGTGAACGCTGTAATAATTTTTTTCGTTTAAAAAATGAATTAATTATACGACTTTTTGGGTATTTCAAGACAAATAAAAATAGTTTATTACTTTAATATAAGGAGAATATAAAGTAGTACCATTAAACTTATACACATTTAATGTACCTATTTAAATTTCTCAAGCTCGCTTGTTATGCTTTACGGAACACGATTTTAGTATGGGATTTAATATGTGGTGAAAAATCTCGCAACAAACCACGTGAATGACAAAGATAAAAATAATAATCGTAAAGTATTCAAATAGAGCAATCATTAAATTCAAAAAGTAATTGTACTTAGGGTCTACTGAAAAATCTCAATAGGCGTTTTAATATAATATATTGTGAATATTGAAATATAGGATTTTTTTAACTTAAAAATTACATCACATTTACATTTAAGTATTCAACAATCAAAAGTTGGTAAAAGCTGTAATTTCTGACCTCTGGTCTAATTGAATAACTTTTTACAGATAAGGTGTTTTATAAAATCTTATTCTTCTGTTCCTTTTTTTTTTTTAAGTTTCTAGAGCAACCAATATATTCTCAACGAAACGTACATCAAAAAGTTTAAACCTATGAAGACTTACCAAAGTTATCATAACGGTGTTAAATCTGTCGGTAGACTTAGATACGGCTGTATGCTAGTGTAGCTGCTGGACGTCACATGCACAGTTCCTCGGGGAACCCCGACTAGCACATACGTACGTATGCACGGCGCTAAACAGGTTTTCAATGGTATGACAAACCTAATTATAATGTGGGAAATTCGTTGACACTAACTCGACTTTGTCGTTGTTTTTGATAAGTCATCATATGGAATAAGAATTCCTATGCTACTCCGTTTTATACGATATAAAATAAATGTTTCAGATTATACAATTTTCTATGAGATACAGATAAATCGTAAACTGTTTTAAGGCTCTTATAGTTAGCTGGAAAAACATTATGATTTTCGAAATGTCTGATTTATAATTTTCACTTAACTAGATAGTTAAATCAAATAATTACAATATTCTTTAGAAATTCGTTTGATCAAATGATTCCAATTTTAAATTGGTTGTAAAACTTAAAGTTTAGACGATGATGAAAAAAAAAATTCCATAAACTATAATCGAGTTAAAATGATAAACGAAAAATGCAAGTACCTATGAAAATCTAAATTATTTGGATTTTTTGATACACATTAAATTTAAATTGGGAAATCTGAATAATTGCTAGTACTGTTATGTTATCTATGTATATATTATACGAGTATAATTTAATTTATGAATCCAAAATAATGCAACCGATTATTCATTAAATTGACTTATCATTATTTTTAATTCGCAATTAAATTTAAATCACTAAAATTCTATAGGTATCCAATATATAAAATATACTTCATATATGCTAATATAAGGAATTTTAGTTAATCATTTAGATTGTTGGCCGGTACAAACGTATAGATCTGGCGTTTTATCCATGAATACAATATGATGGTCTTAAACTCTACGCAAGAAAGAATACATTTTATTTTTTCATTTGACTGTTATAATCCTATCATTCCATAGGACCTATGGCATAGGTAATAGAGTTAATCGATTTTGTTCAAATTAATTTATATAGATACTACTGCAGGTTTATATACTAATAAGTATTAACGGATTACGAATGCATTGATTGTATTCTCTCAACTGTCTCCATCGTGGCAACGAACTAATTTATTTTTAAGAGAGCCGCCTGCACCCTATATTTTCTAGGTTTACAACTCCAAAATGGTAGGTGTTTTTGAAATTTTGTTCTAAATAAATAATAGACCGTACAAATAAATCGATTAATATTAATGAAAAATGTCTGATATCAGGCTAACTATTATTTTTTTATAGATTTTCCAGTACCTTCCGCGAGTTAAATATTTTATAAGTAATCGTAATATACCTACTTATAAAGTAACATGTTGTATGTAATATAATATAAATTAGTCTTGAATAAAATAATCTGAATACCTATTTGGATAATATATTTTTTTATTATAATATAATGTAAAAATAGTATTTTAATTTTAAGTAACTCTTTTAAAAAATGATCAACTATTTTTTTACTTTGGGTAGCAGCTAATTATTATCCACTCAATGAAAAAATAGTAGGGTGTTTTAGATGATCAGAATTGAAACACGGATGTAAATCTAATCAAAAGGGTCACGGATTTCCCTGCAAGAACATAGTGACACTTACCAACCGTTTATTTCGGGGTTGCCTTTTACTTGCCTGTCAAATCTTTGGTAAAATCTTTGTGCCACTAGTATATACTAGGACCAGGCGGCACCTGGATGAACTCCATCTAGCTTGAAACGTGTTATTTTTTTCTTGATAGTGAATTAAAAGGGATTTTCATTAATTTAATTTTTAATTTTAACTTTATATTCTTTGGATAAACATATGCATTCAATATCCAAAAATATCCAAAATTTCTGAAAAAACTGTTCAAAAATATTAACTGGTGATTCCTGGTATCTACTAATATATATTTTTATAGATTGTAATTAAAAAACTAAAGTATAAATATTTTATTTCAGCACAAGACCATAATTTTTCAGTAATTAATGGTTGATTTTCGAAATATTATTGTTTTACTCTAATAAAATAATATTATAATAATTTCATAATATATTCGAAATACATAATATAAAGTCTAAATTGATTTATTTGATGCAAAACATTAGGTTATTGCTTATGATATTGTGAATTATGATCTATGCAATATGAAATAGTTGACAATTATAAATTATGTAGTATTATGAACGTAATAATATTATGGTCGCTGACAATAATTAATTATAACTAGATTAAATATATGACTAGTTGTATGAACGCTGAACTCAATAATATACTAACATAGTAACATCGTATGTTCACTAAACTTTTTACGCAAACGTAAACGTACGTTTTACGTTTTACAATTAGACAAACTTAGTTCGTTGTTTTAAATAAAATATATAATGTATAAAATGTATGTGATAGAAACAATATGTATATTATTATTACATATTAATAATTAAACGACAAAGTTTTTTAAATGTTATATTACCAACATCATATGACATAGTTAATATTAATATTACTTATTTATCTAATATCAAGTTTAATGTTTATTTAGTCACGATATTCATATTCATACTATTTTTAATAAATTAAACATATATTTTTTGAAAAATATACTTTAATTTATTTGACTAAAATATTATTTTTAAACTTATATTTTAGATATTTTTTAAACATGATTTAGTTAAAATTACAAATGTGGCTTATAGGGTATTTCCAAGTAAGTAGTTTGCACAAAATATGAGCTGTTTCACATAAATTTATATTATTATAAAAATTATAATTTGATTTATTTATTTTATTACTTATACTTAATACATAATATATTTGATTAATTTTATATAGTATGAATCATTCTTATTCGAATTTGTTTAATATGCACACAGTTTATACAGTGCAGGTACTGTACGTAAATAATACCACCCATAAAATAATGTCTCACCATCTCAATCATGTATTATTGGAAATATATAATACTTTAAAACAGCAATATTAAATATATAATTATATATTTGATTTATACATAATTTTCGTTATTAATTTAAAATCATTTGATATACCTCACAAAGCATTTAAATTACTGCCAGTGTCCAAAAAAATGTATTTATTTATTAATTATTACATAATTATTATTTCTTTTTTTTTATATAGTTATTTTAATAAATTTATATTTTACTGATGATTTGATGAAACAAATTTTAAGCATATAGTTGAAAAATAAATTATAATATGAGATTAAGCAAGCAAAAAATGTGCAAGGCAATCATATAATATTTTATACAAAACAAAGAATAAATATTTGAGTCGATTACTACAATGAACAGCTAATGGTTAGTGATATTATATTTCATTATATTCGTGAGATAATTCAAATCAAAAATGTTTAATGTATATTTTTCCATTAATGGAAGTTGCCCATACTTTATTTAAGGTATGTAAATATATTTTTAATGTACCATAATAAACTTAAATTATAAAAGTAAGTTAAGTTCAATTTAATAACCATCGTTTCATTGATAAAAATTGAATTAAATACATTTTTAAATCACGAAAATATATTATATGCTCAACACTATAAATTCAACCAAATTAATATTTTAATTCAACGATAGTTTCTTTCCATAAATAAATATTAATAAAATAATAAATGACCACCATAATAAATGAAAAAATTAACGATATATTATGATACATTGATAAGTATCAACTATAATGATTGCATTTTTAACAAGGAAATAATCATTTTCAAATCTCCAGTAGAAAAAAAAAAAAGCGTCATCTGTAAATTGATAGGCAATCTCATTTAGACTACACATTTAATTACGCATTCAAAGTTCGAACTACTCCGTTCTACAATGATATAAATAATGATATTTTGGGAGACATCGTACAATACTGAAAATAAAAGTAGAAGAAAATTATTGTTACGACCAAGGCATTATACATTTTGTAATATTAGTACATTCAGTACAACAGTACGAAAAAAAATATACTGGAAACCACTAGTGGCATAGGTTTCTGATTTAAAATTAATTCCTTTCAGTTTTCGAATTGCCTTCAGAACGGCAAATAAATAATACGATTACTTGTTTTCTATATTTTTTCGTGTAGCTATCTCAATGTGTAGGTATTTGATTGATAAACCTATCAGGACGATATGCAGGTAGTGTCGAGCTTGTGTTCAACTTTTATTTTCAGTGGAACTGTCTAGGCCGTTGTACGCTATTTGTTTTATTATTATGATCTAGCGTTTTATTTTCTCGCTGTAAACTGAAAGTTGGTGAAAAAAATAACACGAAATAAGAGTCATTTTTCTGCAGATGTATCACGGATAATATTTATAGTTATATATACGTATATAGGTATATAATATTAATACACTGGCGTTCTATCGTATATTATGTACATATGATACATACAACATACAGCGCACGAATGTGCTTGAAACACCGTGTGCATCACTTGCTTATTCAAAAACAGAAATGCCGGAGGTCGTGTAAAACTTTTTTTGCGTGGCCTAAAGGTGACAACGGTTAAATAATTAAAATGTTTACAGCTAGTAAATGTGCAATGTAGCGTGTTTAAAAATGGATATAATTAGTTAAATATTTAACAGGCTAATTGATTTTCTTAATACGTATTATTGTATGGTGCACGGATACTACTAACATATCAATTAGCATGTACAACATATTTTGTAACTGATGATCGGTCAACGATATTTATTGTCCATTGCACGTATTATATTACTTATTTCAGATTTTATTGCTATTCGATTTCCAAATGGAAATTAATTTGTGTCATCCATTAACTATACCTATAGTAGCTTATAGCTGTAGTGGTATATACCTATCACTGTGGTGGTAACATAATTATTATCTTCTGTAAATAAAATATTTAAATAATACACATAGTTTCAATACTGTTAAAAAATAACAAATATGAAATTTATAATTACATTAATAATTTGATTATAATATTCAATACATTATAATCAACCTATTATTTTTAGTCGGTTTGATTTCTAAAGGTACCTATATAAACTGATATATAATATATAATGTTTGTTATTAAATACTAAAATTTATTTTTAATGAGAATTAATTTTGATTTCCTAATTGTGGGTTTTCAACGATATAAATTTATGTTCACAACAATACATCATTGTATTCACATTTCTGTTTTTGTCGCTTATAATAATTATAAATGAGCCAAATACTGTTCACGGCAAAATAAGGTTTGTTAGAAAATTATTATTTTTATTTTTATTCCAAATGTATTTTAATAACAAACATATTTTCAAAAAAGATAATAATAATATTATAGTCAATAAATATTTGCATTCCATTTATAAATATAAATATAAATTTATATCAATAACTTTAACATTTATAATTTGGTGTTTACTCTAATATAAAAATATTTTAGATATTTAATGGTTATAAAATACAATTTTGAAGTAACGAAAACGTATATAGTTTAATGTATATTACTATATTTTATTGAATAAAATGAAATTTTTAAATTTATATTCATTACATTTAAACCCTTTTTATAACGTATTAAATACATTTTATAGTCATATTATCACTTTTAATATAAATGTATTACCAGTTAATAAAGATTTAACATTTTATACTATATTTCATTAATTAAAAAATATTGAAAAAAAATGATATATTTTTAATTTTGTGTAAATACCTATTTGAGTAATATCAATACCATATTCTATTGACATGGAAATCAGGCTTAATTCGATTTAAATTTTCTTAAAGCATATTAAATGTTATACAGTATTAAAGAGCTGTATAATGCTTGTGTATGGAATAAAATAATATATAATATATAGGTAATATATTGTATATAATACGTATTAATTTATGTATTGCACATATTTTTAAGTGTAATCTCTTCGTAATGTTGTTAATAAGGTTTATGTATACTTTTAGTACTCATTTTAGTTAATCAAGTTACTGCTGGTCAAAGGAATACATCAAAGGTTTCCGGTTATCTATAGGTAGATTAGTTGCATAAATATTGAAAAGTACCTAATATCTGATTTTGAAGCAGGCATATGTCGTTATTAGAATTATCAAACGATACAAAATATAATTTACTATCATAAAAATAATTTTAATAAACGTTACTATAATTTGTTCAATGGTACAATAGTACAATTAATCTTTCCAGACAAAGCGCTATTTTATTACCAGTGCATAGTTATTAATTAACAACTAAAAAATTGAATCATTATTTTTTACATCAAAAGTTTTCTAAAGGACATGTAACAATAATACAAACGCTCATTACTTATAAAAAAATATAATATTTATATATATTCTATGCATAAACATATGCGTTTTATTATTGATAATGGCCCCTATTAAAAATATTGGCCTCCTATGAAATTTATAAGAAAGAGGTTATCCATGATAAAGAAAAACAATGATTCATGTGAATCATGAATTTGACGTAGAAAGTATATTATAAAAACATTAATGTGTAGGTACCTAATATTTTATATCTGATATGTACCTATAATTTCTGTTAAATTATCATCAGTTTCACTTAGTCAATCAAAAAATATAAAGTTGTAAGTTATACGTCATCCAAAATCGAAATTTGACTTCTCTCAAATTAAGAGTATTACTAAGATGAATGAGTTTTTGGCATGTCATCATAAAATATTCATCAAAGTACGTGAATAATGTATCTACCTATATAGTAGGCTTTTTTTCAAGTCTAAATTTTTTTTTTTTTTCTTATTATGTATTATATTTTTTTAAACGTGTGTGATAATTATATAGCTTGTTATTACCAGTATAATATTATTTAAAATATTTTAAACTTTCATAGTACCTTTAATATGTTTTGTAACTAAAATATAACAAAAAAATTAATGGTGTATGAATAATATGGTATTAATTTACAATAAATGTAAATTATATAGGTACTAAATTATTTCTAATACTGTAATAGGTATTTTGAAATTTTTTAATTATTTTAACAAACAAGAATTTTTATTTAATTTAATGTTATGCGAGAACAATTAAAAAGTTTTTTCATTATTAGTTTGTGTAATATTAATACTTATTCTTAATAATTGTAGTCTTAATATTCTGTAAAAAAAAAAAAAACTAAATATCAATCTTTTGATAAATTTTAATAATAATAAATAATATGATTCAAGAGTTAATTTACTTTTTAATTTTTTCAATAACATATTAGAACAATAACACAAATGATAAAATTCAACGACTTTAAAAATATATACTTTAATAAAACTTTAAGTTATAAGATACGCACGTGATGTAATCTCTATAATAATAATAATTATTATTATTGTATGGTTTCATTTTTAATAGCAATTTCATTTGAATATTGAACTCATTTGGTAGGTAATTTAAAAACTCACATGACGTCTTCTTTGAATACACAGATAGAATGTATCATTCTAATCAAAAGATATTATGTGAACTTGAAAAGTTACTTATAAATTTTATAAATAAAATGATAAACAAAATACGGATAACCAAACACAAAAATATTTATATTATATTATTTCGTCCCGGGTTCATTAACTATAGTCTATATTTACTTAAACAATATTGAACTTTGAAATTGTTAGAGAATTTATTTTTTTATTTATTTAGGTATAAATATATATTATATATTCTTGATTTTACGTTTCACCAGTATTATACTTAAATCTATAAATATATGTACATTTCATACACAAAATATCATTAAACTATTTGTTATCTGTAAAGTAAGTAAATTTAATATTATTTAAAAATAACATTTTATTTATCATAAATTCGTAAATCATAAGTTATAAAATAAATGTTATTACCTATAGTATATTATTATTATGAATTGGTAATCGTTTTTATTTATGTTTTAATAAGCTTTATAGGTATATGAAAGAAAAAGGTAAATAGTAACACATTATAAATGACTTACAAATGCATAAATCAAAATAAGAAATCGACTAAAATAAACAAACCCTGATGTTTAAGATTAAATGACAGTACATAGGTAGATGACAAAATTAACTTGCTAATTAAATTTGTATATTACACAAAAGTCTTAAAATAAACTTTTTGTATCCATTAATAAATAAAATAATCGGCATTGTTAATCGAATTTATTTTAGGTTATTCAAAAGTATCAACTAACGGAGAGAAAATTAATGCTATAGCCCTATAGGACATATGTAGCTCAGAATATATTTATAAAATACCATCAACAATGAATTAATTATCTATTTAATAGATAGACAAGACAAACAAAGAAATATATATAACTATTTAATTTTTTTTTATTCCATACATATATAGATAGATATATTTAAAAATACCTACTAAATTGCATGCTGATCATTTAACATTTTTAATCGTTGTGCTGAATATATACTTTTTAGTAAATATGATTAACAAAATATGTTATTATAGGAGGCTCAACATACACAATAGTCAAATCCAAGTTAATTTTGGCGTTTATATAATTTTCTGGGCTTCTCGAGTTTTTAACGATACACTGTAAAACAGCTATTGACAGAAAAAGAATTGTTTATTTAATTAAACGTTATTTTATATGAATTTAAAAAATATTACTTATACAATAGTTAAGTTTTTGGTTTCTATTAATAAATGTAAAATCGAATTAATTAATGTACTCTGTAAATTAAATAGTTTAAATGATAACACGGGTATTGGTCCAGCTGGCTATCACCCATATTGTTGTACACCTGTAGATTTATTCTTTCACCCTATAATACATTTTTTTTTAATACTTCCTTACATAAAGCACATTTTTCCTCTTTTCAGAAATATACATTTATCAACCTAATTTCCAATTTGGAAAATATATCGTTTTTGTTCAATTATCGCCCTATATTCATAATTGTTATTCTTTCAAAAATATTTCCTAAGATTATAAATGTCAAACTTGCCACTAGTTTTAAAATTATTGTTTATTCCTTAGTAACATTATTTCCACAGCAATAAATCTATCAATTACAAGGTCCAGTTATGATCCTAATATGAAGTTTGATGGAAGGTTAGGCCAATTTTACGAGGGCAGTCCCGCAGCAGGTAAATACTTCGAAGACCCCGCGATATACGCCTGAAATATTTTTCTTTATTCGTTATTTATTATTTTTATACTGCTGCTATCAATGTTTCTGCCTATTCTTCTTATTATTATTATATTATTTGTATTATTATTGTTGGATTGCAGTTACATGTATACTTTTTTATTCATTTTTTTTCTTTTATCAATATTTTTACTACTTTCGTTGTCCAGAAAAAAAAATGTCATATGCATTTAAAAATATTTATACTTTTCAAATTAATGTTCTAGGAATAATTTTTGATTCTAAAATTGTATGTTATTATTTCTATTTATTTTCAAATGAGAATAAAACTCTAACCTTGTTTGATATTATAAATCGCAATTATTCTATTATTAATGATCCTTTTTCATTAAAATATCTTTATAGGTATGTAAGTTTCGTTAACAAACAGAATATACTTTAATTATCTAAGGGAGATAGAATATTAGTCTTTACTCAATATGCTTGAACCGAGAAAATCCTAATCGAAGTTTTTTTTTTATTTATTTTAAAATTAATTTCAACAATTGATCCCATCACTCCAGTTATTATTATACTTTTGAATTTTTAAATTATAATTCCTTAAAAGACAGAAGAAATTAGTCATTTATAACTTTTGTATATAAAATACCTACTTAATAATTAACCATCGATGACACATTTCTATACTTAATGAAATTAACCTCAAAATCAATAAATATTATTAGCATAATAATAAAAACCTATTTTATATCTCACGGCTTATTAAAAAATGTATGTTATGATTACCCGTAAATATTTTGATATTTCTTGTAATATTTACCTACGTATCGAAAATGTAATTATTTTATTATCATTTTCTTATTTTATATTATTTTATTTATTAGAAAGAGTAATATTATTTTTATTGTATTTTTTAAACTATTTTATGTATGCATATTAACAAATAACTACTTAACTGGCTTTTAAAACATATTTTGTTTATAACTTCTGTTTAATCCAAATTAAAAAAAAAAAAGTATAGATGAGATAACTAATAAAATAATAATTAATAACAATAATATTTTATTATTATTCAACAAATTCAATTAGAATTTTAATTTAATGTGATATTTGAATTGTTAGGTATTATAATAAGTTCAGTTCTAGAATTAAATAGTGTATAAGACCACAAAAATATAAACTAATGCTACTGATGAAATTCTAATAATGAAAATATGCTGAAAAATATAATGATGTTTTGAGTAAAAAATATATATATATATATATATATATTAATTAACTATAAACATTTATATTTATACAAATAAGAGAGATTACCATTTTGGAAAAAGTTGACTAAATGATAAACTCAAAAGAAACAAAAAAGCTTTTAAAATTATAATTTAGTTTAAACTTAGGACTTTTTTAGAACTATCTGAGTGTTTGTTTATATATGTAGGTATAAATAACATTTTTGAATAATCTCAATCGTAATAATAATAATTTAAAGTATATATTATTATGGAGAGCGAAGTTATACTGAGCGATGCCCATGTTTTATATTTAAATTTAACGTTATTTAAATGAAAATGTAAATACTAAAATAATAGTATTTATAATGGTTTTTTTTTTTTTTTGTAAATACAATTAAGTAATAATGATACCTATTAATATCATAGTTAATATTTATTCATCAATTAGACATTCATTAACGCTACCATTAAAAGTGTACACAGAAAAAAAAAAGTTTCATTTACTACAACTAACTATACTAAATATATTTAAGTTTAAAACTAATTTCATTATAATTTTTATTTAAAAAATTAAATAGTATTTTTTTTTAACAAGCACTGTTAATTTAATTAAAAACACGTACATAAATATAATTAAAAATACTTTTAATGTATATTTTAAGTAACATTCAATCAGTGGTGTTCCCATTAATTTTTTTGAGAGTATACTATATCATCAAATATAAATATTTAATACAATAAGAATATTTTTCTTATGGTCTATAGGAGTGAAGCCGGTAAAGAGCGTGTCAATAATATGAAAAAAAAATTGAGATTGAGAGCATACGCAGTATACCCATAATATTGAAAAAAAAATCTTGAGCGTATATGTAGTATATCCTATGGAAACACCCCTGCATTCAATTCAGAATTAAAATTAACAAAACATTTAATAATTCACACTTAACACAAAGTACACCAAAAAAATCAAGTTTATCATCTACTTTTAGAGTATATATTATTTACTATAGCATATTATTCACGTGTACACGCTTTCACATATATATGTAAAATTAAAATTCATATCTTTAAAACCATGTAGTTTAAAAATCCGTGTGAACACATATAATATATTATGTATTTTAATTTTTTAATATTTAGTTTAAATTCATAATACCGTTTAACATTTTAATTTAATAATAAAATAAATTATAATTATACAAAATCCACATTAAATTTAATATAAATAATTATATATTTCGTATAAATGAAATCCATGTAGGTATATGTGAATAACACGAAAACACGTAAAGGTAAATAGTAGATTCATGTTTTATGTTTATTGTACGCATACGTGAATACAACATTTTTACTTACATATCTAAAATATAGACTCCGTATTTACGTTTTCAATCAAGATATCCAATTTATATAGATATACAATCGCCACGTGTTTTCAAAAAATAAAATATTTCAAAGTTGCCAGTTATCAAACAAATATAATTTATTAATGCCTCGTTTTTTTGGTTTTTTAATTTATTAGATTAAAGTATTTATTATGCGATTATAAACTTAACTGCCAATATTATAATTGTATAATTCCCACAAAATTATAAATATTATAAACGCTATAAACACTCAGATAGTCAGATCTGATGAATAATATAAACTACTTGATACTGATACTAATACCCGATACTTCACGTATATTATAAAGTAAAATGTACAAGTAGTTAAAAACCAGAATTTCTGATCAATTTATCAATTCAATTGATTCAATTTATGTGATTACAACATTATATGGTTTAAACTTTAAAGTCATTGTAAGTTATTTTATAATTCACAATACAGCTTTTTCAAAAGATTCCACAAAAATAAATTATACCACGATATAGCATAACAATTTAAAATCAAAATTTACGTTGCTGTATTATTATCCTTCCGTTAATGGTATTTAAATCACACAAATGCGAGTTCCAAGAGTTTGAAATTATAATTTTAAAATTCTTCAAAGTAAAACTTATAACTTAATAATAATTTCAATATACAAGACATAAATATACTATACAATACAATGTATTATCTATCTCTATCTTAAACCACATGGTTTAGGGTATTACGACCCTCCCTAAATATTTAACTATTTAAATCAATACACTTTTATTTTCCAACAGTACATCACTATTTTCGTTCCATATACATCACATAATATAGGTATAAATAACTATAGGTAAATATATTAAAATAATTAAATCATCATGGACGCTTTAAAAATGTCCATATTAGTCCATCCAAATCGTTTTTTTTTTATTATATATATAGGTACAACACGGGCTGAGTTTGGTGATGAATAGCGTAATTTCGTGATCTCTCCCTTCTACAATTAAATGTTTATTACTGCCGTTATTCTATACTATATATTACTATTATTTACCACAAAATACTAACCATTACTCAGTAAACAAGTGTCAACCACGGTTGACAAGAGCAAATAATTGATAATATTGAAAAAAAAAGTTGTAAATACATTTTTTTGACTTTATTCCTATTATACTTGGTTTGTAACAGCACGTTATAAAATCATCAATACATTTCACTGGTTCATTACATACTCGTAACTACATAATTTAATTATATTGGCTTATATGTTTTAATTGACTTGCTTGAAAGGAGAATAAAACATTTCCAGTTTATAAAAACACTATGGCGTCATAGAGTAATAAATTATGTTCAACCCGCACCTCCAACGAATGACGTTTAACTTTATGAAATCATTTTAAACATCGAGATTGATATTTAAATAATAATTATAAGGTAAAATACAGAAAATTCTCTCAAATGTCAACTACGTTTTAACTGGTGTTTTGAATACCTATATATAAATTTAATTTGCCTTCCTACGTTGATTTAAAGTTTTCTTTTTAATATTATATCTAATGGTAATAATAAGTTTGTAAAGTCCGTGAATTATTACCGAAATAGTTACAGCGACGATTGCTTTATTTTTCTAACGAATTTTTTGATTGGTGTATTTAATAGTGATAAATGATCGTATCATCAATGTTTTAGTTAAAATTAAGATGCTCGATGCAAAAAAACGCATTTACGTATCTAACCTATAAATACTAGCAAAATTATTATCAACTTTTAAACCAAAAAACGTCGTAAAATTATCGTCGTTAAGATAAAATTTATAGAATTTAAAAAATGTTAAGTTTGCTGTTAGCACACTGTCGGCAGCAGACAATTTTCATAGAGTTCAATATTAGCAATATCGCAATTGAAAGTTTCCCGGGATTGGCGAGTATGTACAAATTAAAGTAAACGTTTATAAGGTTAGGTATACGTTTGTGTTGTATTTTCATTATGTCACTGAAGTAGCTTCCGCGTGCACCTGCGTATAACATATTACCGACTGAGCACACAAAAATATTTTCTCTCTAGTGCAACTATATCATATGAAAAGTACCGAAAACTAATTAAATTTTTAAACATAGTTTCAGATGTCTAATTTTAATTTTGAAAACAGAGTTTAATTCGTTAGTCTCTTTTCCAAGATAGGTTAAATAGTAGAAGACATTTTATTATTATTTGTTTTTTACGCGTGGCCTTTTAATAACGATTTTGACTTTTTTTTTTATTTTAAACGACGATTTTTTTTCTAGAATAACGGTCGTTTATATGAAAAATTTAAGGTTTACAGCCACACTGATATTTTATTTTTATGATATATAATAAAATTTCTTGATACAAACAAAAATATAATCAAAGATTAAAAGAAAGTTAATTGATATTGTAATCTTGTTGTCTCTATAATAATAGTTTTATGAAAATCTAACTTTATGCATAGCAATAACTATTATAATCATATATTTTCCGCCATCCAATAAGTAAAGCTAATATATAAAACAAGGTAGGTATTATAATTTATAACATTTCGTAATTATCTTATTTTTTCAGTACATGATTATTACTTATTACGAAAATGATAGTTATTACTTTAAATACAGTTTTTTTTTTATAAGTCTTAAGATTCTAATCAACTAAATAAACAGTTTAATCAAACGTGAATTCACAAAATATATTTTTTATAATTTTTTTAATTTATATTAAATTCCAGTTGAAGCATTTCAAAATATTATAGAATTATTAGTTATCACCTACTATATTCATACTAATAGCAATAATCTTATTCATATAGTGAACAATTATGATTTAATGAATATTATTAGAACAATAGTATAGTTCAATTATCTGATATGTATTATATTATTACCACATTATAAATAGCTTAATAGTTTTTAACTATAATTTTAACCTTCATAAAGTGATATATTATGCCTCTTTTATTATACAATATATTATAAAAACAATATGTATTTACTAATTTATATATAATAATTAATAGATTAACATAAAAATAATGTATTAGCTCATATTTTACTCATACTATAGTCTATAGTTATAAATAATTATAATATATTATACATAGGTAACCTAATTCATGTTTAAAATAAAAATGAAGATTGTTTCTTTGCTAAGTAGAACCGGAATGAAAATTTTAGCGTTGTATATTTTACGTATATTATACGTTTTTTAATCTGTATATAGTTTCCTAGTACAACAGGTATTTATTTAATGAATTTATTGTTTTTCAATTTTATCAAACAGGTTAATATGTTTTTTAAAAATTAACATTTTTCCTTGTTGGATCTATGTGAGACATTTAGATGATGTCCTATGATAAGTTGGATACAATGATGATTTTATTAGCATATTATGTGGCAATTATTTAAAAGTGTAGTACTATTAGCAAACTCCATTATGGATTTAAACATAGGCATTTCTTCCTTGAAATCAATGTAAAAATCCATTGTAAATAAACAACTTTTAATTATTTAATCTTTTTTCTTACAAAATTAAATTAATACAAATATCAAATAGCCATATTAAATAATTGTTCTTAAAACATAAGTATATTTATCGTATATAATATCACTATATTTTTCATAAATTAATTGTTCAACTAATTTTAAAGAAGATATAAAATATTCTGTTGAACTTCTTCAAATTCGTGTTCATTATTAATTTATTTATTGGAGTAATGTCGATGACAAGCCAATTTTCAAATCATTTCCAAACATTTGCTTGTTATTGTAATCTTTTAATGTTATAGTGCCCTCTTTTTTTCATCTACTACACAAATTTCATCTAAAACCTTCGGGATATGATTCACAATAAATTATTCTTTTCCATCAAACATATTTGCATGATTGGCTCTTTTGAAGTTTCCTTACCCTCTGATTGTGACATATGGAATGGCTTTCTATAAATAATTGTTAGCGTGTACTGCATTTATTTTGGTAGTTGTAAATATATACGAGTAAAATTGGTTGTAAATTTATGCTTTAAAAATACAAAACATTATGTCAATCAGATGTTTTACAACTAATAATTTATGAGTATTATTGTAGGTGATCTTAATTGGAAAATATTGATGAGGTAGTATTCGCGAGCAGTATCTCATAATAAACAAGAACTCCGCACTTTAGTTCCTCTTTATTTATCAAATAATTTATCATCTACTAATTTGTTTTTTAAATACCGTTAACTATTTTAAGAAACTATAAATTATTAGTTTCTTTGGTATTATTTTCATAAATAATAAAGTTATACTAAACAGAATCATAGAATATGTGTTTTTATTTTCGGAAACTAATCACAGTTTTAAATTATGTATTTCTAAAAGTTGGTACTTTATTCTATTCAATTATAGATAATATACTAAATAACTAATAACTGTGTGACGTACAAAAAAAGCTATCTAAAACATTATTTGTTCAATATATCTAAAAGTTGTGGTTTTTTTTCACATTGGCCAGATAGTATGTGTAATTACTGTAATTCACATTTAACCCGTAATATATAAACATAACGTATGGGTAAATAAATATTTATATAACAATATGATATTCAATATGCGCATTGCGCATTGCCCATTGTACATTGCGCATAGAAATTTGTAGATTGCACACAACATGCCTATTTTAGTATCTAACTTAAATATATAAATTATATAGACTATAGATATGTAAATGGGACATTTTCAAATAAATTATCGTCACTATATAATAATAAAGAATCTATGATAAATTTATCGTAATCTCATTTGTTTACAGAATAGTATACAATTAATCATAAAACAATAATTAATCAATGGTATAAATGGATTATATTTAACTATCATAATAAATTATAATTATTTTCCTCGCATAATGTATCGTATAATTACGTAATAATCGTACATACGTTTGAAATGCATTAAAAAAAAAAAATGTTTAAAATAAATAAACAGATAATATATTTATTTTTATAAGTATTGTCTTTACGACAACGTTGTACCATATTTTTTTCCTATTAAATCAATAATATGGAAAATTGTTTATTAGTTTTATTATTATGCGATCATATTTTTGAAATAATAATAGGTACAATTAATTTTATAAAATTGTATTCTAGAAATATATTAAATATATGAATATTATATATTATCTTTATTCTTTGAGGATAAAAATATATATTTATAAGGAGTATCTGAGTAGCAATAACCCATCCAGTGGTCTACAAAATCTAGGCCAAGATAAAAACGAATTTGACAGCCATGGTTAACATAAAACTTTCTTTTCAAGTTTTAGAATTGGAAAATAAAAAAAGAAATTCTCAATTGCTTTATTTTTTTTATTTTTAAGAATGCCGGTATGTATACTTGCATCAGAAAAATGTACGTGTTCATGGCGTGTGTGTGTGTGTCTGTGTGCGCGTGCGTGTGGAACAAAAGCTATGTATATATATAATACAGCTATAGATAATTTTAAAACACATATACAACTATGTCAATATTAAATTTTAATAATAATATATCATATTAATTCGTCAAAAATTAAGTCAATAAAATGTAATTTATTCTATCAATAACCTAGAATGAAAATAAATAAATTATATTTTTAAGCATTCTTTTCAGTTATATACTTTCATGGAGTTTATATGAACAATTCCTGAAAATCAATCTCACTAATAATTAATGGTTAAGCTATTTCTGATAATATAACTTTAGGCAGTAAAAAATATAATTTATTTTAAAAAAGGAAAAAATTCTAAACATTTATTGCTTAATATGTGCTTAAAAAATAATTTTCACAAAATACAAAAAAATGTATTATTATTGGTATAATAATAATCTATCTCCATCGATTGCGAAACTATTATTTTTCTTTTGACTCCTAACAACCGCAAACTGATAAATGTGAGAATTGCATAGTACCCTGAAAGCAGAGTTCAATTCTAAGCCCAACGCACTAGCAGGTGTTTAAAGTTATAAATAACAGTTCAATGAAATTACTAAAATCGAACAAACCATTAGTTGGAGGTCAAAATAACCAGTATTGATTCGACGTACTAAACATTGATCATGAACCTGGGTAAACTATACATTTTTAGTTGTGACTATAGCTAGTTGATATCAGACATACCATAACCTGGAATTGCGATAAGAAAATTAAATAAACATAATATAACAACACATTTTAGTAAGTGATAGAACTCTTATTTTATTGCCAGCATTTATTAAGAGAAAACTAAATTATTTGAAGTTTTTAGATTTTCTCTAACAATAGTTCTGACTCCTAATAAATTTAGACAATTCGTGTGAAAAATGTATTTAAATAATAAATCATTGCATTCGAAACGTAATTCTAAATGAATTAGAATAGTGTTATCATCTTAGTTATTGCCCAGTTAAAACTACATTTGGTGCTCTGAAACTTCTTCAGAATTTAGTTAGTTATTCATCATTTTCAGAGTAATTATACTGAAAAATTTAAGAACGATCTATCAAAGTAGATTTTTTACGAGCTACAGTGTATAACTTTTTTGCAATTTACCTACCCGAAAACTGTTTACGGGGAAAGATAATACATTTTATACACTATTTTAACGTTGATAACACCCTTTGCATCACTCAGTGTAATATTGAATCAAAAACAGTTTAAAAACGAAACTGAGTTAAGTTAAAAGTGAAAATAAAATATTTTTTACACCAGAATAAATAAAAAATGAAAAAATAATTTACATTCCAACTATTCATTAATTTTAATTAATGAAATATAGTCATAAGTCAAATAAAAAATAAGTTTAATTATATCATAAATATTCTTTTAAAAATAAATGTAAATATTAAAATAGTAAGTACGTAATTACGTGTTTGAAAAATTATCTTAAATATTAGACAACTAATTATAATATTCCAAAGTCTAATAAAGAAAAAAATAATTATTTCGCACTAATTATAAATTTTAACTATATTGTTGTATATTTCTAATCACATTAATATTATTAACGTTATGCTCATGATTAGCACTAGTATTGTAATTTACCTAATTAATATGATATGATATTACGAAGAACTGATAATTGTTGTTGATTTATGGTTTGCATTTTCCTATATCGTGCACTCCAGTATATCTTGGGATTAATTGTACGTTTAATATAAGTACAATTTTCAAAAGTCGGAAATTATTGCACAATCTACGTGACCCTGGGGTGGGGTATAAGTGTTGTCATGCAGCAGTCAGTCGTTCTGATTGCAAAAATTCCAGTCAAATAAGTGACAGAGTATGACCGTAATCACCGCAGTCGACAGTCGTGATGGTGACGACGCAATATAGTACAATCATTCAACTAATTTCATTTTACACTTACACGCTCACTATTTTATCCATATTGTAGTTTTAAGTACATATTTTTATAAGCCATAGTTTTGAGACACCGTAAAAATGCGATCACGACATCGATGTAGCAAAATTGCCTATCCATACTGCCGTGTAATAATAATGAAAAAATAATTTTATTACAAAAGTAGGTAAAAAAAAAAAAAGACAACAATATTAAGGTCGTTTGAAATATGAAAAAAAAATTACTTAAATTGACTATGACTGTTGAGAGAGAAGGAAAGGAAAATTAGTGTCAGAAGTTTACTCTATATATTTTTACTGATACTTAAATGTATTGTTTTTAAACTAGCAAACTATCATATCAAATTTATATCAAAATATCTGTACTTCCCAAGATTATTATTCAATATTTTATCTTACACATATATTACTGGATATAATTGTCTTTTAATAACTTATAACTAATAACTAATTAACATTAATAAATAATAATAATAACTATACCATTTGGTGTGGAATTTGGTCCAATTTGAGCATGTAAAATGTTGAGGCCAGGTACAATAATGGCAGGCAACGTACTTGATCGCAATAGCGGAGGTGGTTGTTGTCCACGTGGTCCCTCTTTATCTCTGAGAGAAAAAACACATTATATAATAATATACAAAGTGATCCATTAAAACATACTAAACTCATTTTTTTTCTAACTTTTTTTGTAATTTCAAATATAGAAAAGGATTTTATTATCGTTTGGAAGTACTTTACATAAGTACTCCGTTTTTGCAAGCAAATGAATTTTATTTTTTGTAGTTTTTTTATCATATGGAGTGATTTTTAAAATTTTATTTTTCACTGGAAAAATCAATAAATTGAACCAATAATATTTTTTTTTTTAGAAATATTTTAAGATTAAAAAACTTTTTAATAAAACTTTTTTTACAAAAAATTTGCCATATAACTAATTCTTGTGATAAGAACGTATTTTATAATAAAATATTATATTGCAAAATCACAAAAGTTCACTGAAAAAAATGATAAAGGAACGTTTAATGAATCACTCTATATTATGGGCACATATAGAAACATTATTCAAAATCATATCAATATAAATGTTTATGTGTATTGTGTAAATGTATAAAGTTTTGTTGATATATATAATAACTATGTTGTATAAAAATACGAATGCAATAAGGTTATATATTATCATATAAATGTATAATAAAACAAATAATTTAATTTTTTTTGTCAATTACAATGTATTATAATTTATAATTAAATTAAATCCACTTTATTTTGCTTATTTCATAATTTATAAATCGGTATTCTAACACAAGTGTAAAAACACGAACAGCATTCTTTTTTGTCTATCACTAAAATTGAATTAACATTTACTAGTTGTTTGACTTTATTTAGACAAATAATCTTTAATTTATATATTTTTTTCCAGTCGTTGTTTAGTTACCAGTCAATTATTATAGTTTATTTACGTA
This sequence comes from Schizaphis graminum, assembly GCA_020882235.1. Classification (NCBI taxonomy): domain Eukaryota; kingdom Metazoa; phylum Arthropoda; class Insecta; order Hemiptera; family Aphididae; genus Schizaphis; species Schizaphis graminum. Next base: position 84,032,173 of record CM037032.1, on the reverse strand, counting down.
ATATTATTTTTCTATAAATTGAAATTGAAACACTAGGAAAATACATTTTTGGTTAGGTTGATAGGATTTTAGTCAAAATAATAAATAATTTACCAATAACTAATTTTTTTGTTCTATTCTATCATAATAATATTATTATAATAAATTTAAGTTATAACTAAATCTTGATAACACTTTTGCAATAAACACCTTTTAATTATATCACTTGTTTATAAAAATTATTCCCAAATACCAATGACACGCAAAAACTATGGTCCCTTGAAATAAATAAAAACATAATCGTTTTATTTCCTTTGTTGTTGTTGAGAAACTCACCACTAAGATTTTCGCTCACTAAACAATTTTTAACGATACTATGTATACTCATCAAACAATTAAGTGGTTAGATGGTCTAAGATAATATAGCAATAATTATTTGATTTTAATGTCACAATATTTGTTAAGTATAATATCAGTGTTATTTAATTGCTCGAGTTGTTTATATTAATCAAAAATGCGTGTCGTAATTGAGTAGGTGTATTCGTATTAAATATGATATTTTGTTCGATATTATTCAACAACATAGGTATTATACAAAATTGCTGGAAAAATATTTTTCAAGCGATAAATAATGTAGCCATATGGGTAATAATATATTAGGCACACAATGTTTCTATCTAATTCTACTGCAGTCTTGCTAATGTATATTGTCAAACTTTTCGTATATTTATTGACATTCGATTTATTTATCAAAATGGCTACGGTTTATATTATTCATAAAGTTTAGTGCAAATTTGCAACGTTAAAGTTTTGACTTGTGACTCAACTGAATCGTTATTGTGCTGCGTATTGTTTTGTTTATCATAGCGACTATATAATATGTCATGTTCAAGAGAGCTAACACAAGAGGAACGGAAATAATAAAAAATAAATTCAATATTATGCTAACACAAAAGGTTTAAAATTAAAAATTAACAGACAACGATCTTCAATACTTGACCTATATGACATATTATAAAGCTGACCTAGTAATTTTTCAACGACTAACAAATATAATGTCTCATTGAATTCCACGCTAAAGTAGATATTTTCATCGTATATACTTAGAAGTGTTTTTGAGTTTTGTCACGTATGCTGTTATTGATACCATTATAGAATAAAGAAACATAACCTCTGATGAACAAAACACTAATAGTAATAAACAAGCGTTTTATGATCGAAAACACCACTAATACATTTTATTTTTTAATTTAAAAAAAATTACCAAACCAACTTGAAGTTAAATATTAACTTACAATGTGCCTAAATGGAACTTATTGTTTTAAGGTCTTAAATATACACAAATATAATAAATTTATATAAGAAATAAATATTTTAAAATAATGTAAATATTTATAATATGCCAACAACTGATGTTTCAATTCATTGTATAATATACTACGATTAAATTTATTATTTGATCGCGAAAATAAATAAATAATATGTTTATAAATTGTGAAATACTACAGGATTTTAAGGCTGACACCAAATAATTTTTTCGAATGATTGGTAGTATATATTATTTTTTAAATAAACTTTCTTTTGACAAAAAATCGTACGAAGAATGCCAAGAATTTCTAAGGAAAAAAATAAATTACTAACCGTTAGCAATTGGTTTTAAAACAGTTTAAATTAGATTTAATATGTCATCATAGTCAGCGATTGCATGAGTTAACACATACGAGAGTAAAAACTTGTATGTAATAGACGAATTGCAGAAGATAAACAATATTGCAAATAACCTGTCCTAAAACATATAAAGATGATTTTTTTATCGAATAACACTCATTATTTCTGAAAGTATTCATGTTTTTGAAAATATTTTTTTACATAGTTTCAAGTTGTTAAAAAATTATATTTTTAAATATTTTTTATCCTTATATTTTTTTAAGTTTTTTACTTTTTTGAATACAACATATAGTTTTAATTTCATATTCCAAAGCAGAATAATTTTCTGAGTATTTTGATACATAAAATTCGAATTTAGGACCAGTAGTTTATGAGTTATACTTATTTAAAGTTTACACAAGCGGAGTAGTAGACAAACATTTTGCGGGGTAACCCCGTACCACTCCACCCCGCGCATCTAAACTTTAAATACTTATAACTCATAAACTACTGGCCCTAAATTCGATTTTCATGTATCAAAATATTCAGAAAATTATACTGCTTTGGTTTATGAAATTAAAACTATATGCTGTCATTCAAAAAAGTAAAAAACTTAAAAAAATATAAGGATAAAAAATATTTAAAAATATAATTTTTTAATAAAAATATAGTTTTTTTAACAACTTGAAACTATGTAGAAAAATATTTTAAAAAACATGAATACTTTCAGATATAGTGAGTGTTCTTCGATTAAAAAATCACCCTGTATACATATTATGCAGAGACGTATTTAAACAATTGCCGCCCCTAGGCAAATTTTATTTCACCACTCCATTAAACTTATTTACGAGAAAACATATTTTTAAGTACTTATTTAACATAATTACTAAAAAACTAAATCATAAATACTGATACTAAACAATAACTATTGGTTATGTTAATAAACTTTTCTAATCAAGTAAATAGTACCAATACATTATTTTTATTAAAATATAATATATCACTATGTTTTTGAATACATTTGCTCTACCAATTAAATATAATTATTATTAGTATAGATATAATTAAGCTCCTTCAACAAACTAACGTGTTCAATCAAATTTAAATTATATTATTATAAAAAAAACAATAGCAAATAATCAAACTTAAAAATTCATTTTTTTTATTATACAACATACAATTAATGAGAAAAATAAAGTATTTCATTTGTTTGCGTCTTACTTTTAGTATGTACAAATATATTATATAAAAATATTCACAGTGACTAGTTTATAATTAGATTATCGTTCCAATATGAACCGATCGTCACCCATATTCGTATAAAATATATCATATATGTATGTATTGTGCGTGTAGTGAGTACGCCATGCGATCGAACGACTCACGACCGATTATTAATAATTTTTACGAATTAGTAAAAATAAAAAAATAACGAAATATGTTATCTATGGTTAGTATTTAGATAATAGATAATATACTTTCTGGCAGTCGTTCGATATTTCGATAATTTACTTGGACGTTTATTGTTTATTGTTATATATTATAAAATAATGAAGAAATGTTAATTATATTAACAAGAATAATATGTTATATTTATATATTAAACATTTCCATTTTCCATCCATCAGAGTAATCACCTTACATTAGAAAATCAAAAAAAAACCTAGTATTCTCTTTAAAATATTGGTCTAAAATTGCCGTCCCTAAAAATTTGCCGCCCTAGGCAACTGCTTACTTTGCTTGACGCTAAATCCACCACTGATATTATGTATTATACGCTACCGGTTTTGTAGATTTATTTTTTTTTTTAATATAAAACAAAGCTTGTAAAAATAAAAAATATATATTATTAATAAAAGAATCGTGTCGTTACAACTCCCTCGGCTCTCAATTATTCTTACCAAAGTTAATAACCAATGTGTGTTGCGACCGTAAATTTATTTAACAAAGTGACAGTTTGTGAAATATTACAGCGTTTGTCTCTATTATGCGGTAGCTGCCAAAAAATTGAATACGAAGAATTTCCTATACATATATAAATTTAATCATTTCGTTTGATTTGTGTGAACCGTCGGCACGTTGATTTCTGCGATGTTCGGTTAAAACACGCAAGCTGTAGAATAGAATATTATTACATATATTATTTTGAATGCATATAATTCATGATAAAGTTGAATTTAATCTAGCTTAAATATTTTAAAAATAATATATTATTAAGATTTTATTCACCCCAAGAGCATATTACATAATTTATAATAATATTGTGTTTGTATTTTTTATTACACTGTTCTGTACTGTGAATGGATATTTTTAGACGTAATACACTCTTGAATTTTGTCATGATAAAGTCAAAGTGTTACACACAAATATGAAATAATTTACATCGGTTGTAATAGTTGAATATTCCTTGTGTATTTTACAATAGTGGCAGATAAGATGACATATTATATCATAATTATTATTGTGGTATATAATTGTTTCTTCGAGCGGTACGCAATATATTGTTTTCTTCGGATGTATATCTTGTAGACGCCATTATATTACATAGTTTATTGAAACAATAGTTTTTATTATTCCGGGCGTTGTAATCAACGCGAACGCTGTAAAGAAAACCTTGTAATGAGAATTTAGAGGCAGACATCGCGGATCGAGGATGAGAGCAAAATAAAATAAAACGTGTTCACTTTTATAACAGGTAAATCAAAATAACGGCAATAAAAATAATCAATAAAATCTATACGACCATAAAATTGATTGCAGACAACAGCTTTATATTGTATTTTGCATATTAAATGATAATTTCCATTGTCATTATATATCGTTATCGTCCACGGTCGCCGAACACAAATTCACACAGGAACGTCAATTTACAATTTTCACGTTTTCAATTAACCAACAATTTAGCAATTAAACATCTCCCTGTAAAATAGAGTGCCCAAAATAAATTTCTGCTACTATTACTGTGCACAGAATTTATAAATACTTTCTATTCACGTAAACGTAATTTTACTTATTTTTGGAAGTAATTAAATTAAACCTATCGATTTCCATGTTTATCTCTCTATCACTGTCTCTCTTTCTCTCTCTCTCTCTCTCTCTCTCTTTCTCTCCCTATTCTTCTATTTTCAATACACATATATATTTTATCCTTTAGACGTGACAAAATTATAAAATTAATTTACTTTAAATTTGCTTTTCGAACGTGACTTTTCCCGTCAGATTGTATCCTCTGACGGCTATAATGTATAGATGGTTTTAGAGAAAAAATAATACATTATAATTATTGTGTAATGTACGGTGATTTAAATTCTCTTAAGCAATAACAGAAAATTACTTAACTAATATTTTATATCATACTTATATAGGTATATGCATTATGTACACATGCATGTTGCTTCAAATCGATCACTTCAGTCTAGCAAAGTAAAATATATATTGGTGTACTAGAGCGGTATCGAAACTTGAAATAACAACACAAGTGAATTAGTATTTCCAAAAAATATATAAAACTTTATACAATTTCTTGACGAACAAAACATTTTCAATATTTGTATTAATTATTTAAACATTTTTGTTATAATTTGAAAATTAAGCGTCATTATTTGTCATTAGTATTATTTGTATTGGAATTAATTATTTTAGATTCTGAACGGAGTGAAGAATGTATTGATTTTACAATGATGTGTGTTTTTTTTTTTTTTTTTTTTTTTTTTATTTTTTTTTTTTTGTGTCTGACGACAACATTTGGAGCAGTAAAAATGCTTCGATTTTGGACTTCAGCCCCTCTTTGAAAAGGAAATCGGATCTAGTTGGTACTTTGGGGGGTCAAAAGTTAAAAATTTTCAATATTTTTTAAATGAGTCGGGAAAAACCCTAAAAAAATGACAGAAAAACGGGAATTTTTACGCAAAACTAGTTTTCGACAAAATCGAATTTTTTATTTTGCTATAACTCAAAAACTAATAGATGTAAATACTTGAAATTTTCACCAAATGTTTATATTAGCGTTTTCCATACACAGTTAAATTTTCAAAGAATTTAGACTTTTTTTGAGTTATTTATAGACAATTGAAATTTTTAATTTTTTTTAGTATTTTTTTTTAAAATAACGATAAAAATTTTTTGGCCGGCCAGAAAATCTTGAAAATTTAATGCAAGGTTTCTTATAAGTTGTTCTTAAAGTGATAAAAAAAAATCCGAAATCGTTAGTCACAATTTTTTTTTATAAGTGCTTAAAGTTCGAATTTATACGAAATATGTCAAAATTGCGAAAATTTGCGAGTAATTTTGTGGTTGAAAAATCGTAAAATTTTTTTCTTTTATAACTAAGTTTTGAAAATTTGTTGCAAGGTTCTCCATAAATTTTTCTTCAATTATCTGTAAAAAAAACTCGACCGGATTCAGACAAAAATTTTTTATGAGTGTTTGAAATTTAAATTTGTACAAAACCGCGTTAAATAACGGTTTAGCCTCAAACGATTTTTGATATTTGTTGTAATTCAAACTGTATAAGTCGTAAATACTTGAAAATTTTACCAGATATTTATATTGGCATTTTCTTTACATGATTTGATTTTCAAAATATTTTGACTTTTTTTGAGCTATTTATAGACAATTGAAATTTTCAATTTTTTTTTATTTTTTATTTATAAATGTTGATAAAAAAAATTAAGCTGGGACAAATTTCTTGAAAATTTAATTGAAGGGTCCACATAACTTGTTCTAACTCTCATTCAAAAATTATAAAAATACATAGGCACAATTTTTTTTTATTAGCATTTGAAGTTCAAATATTGACAAAAATTCGTCAAAATCATGAATATTTTTCACTATTTGGTAGTTAAAAATTTATAAATATTTTACTATCAAAAGCTAAGAATTGAAAATTTAATACTATGCTGTACATAAGTTAAGCTTAGAATAATTATAAAAAAGTTTGAGGATTATTCAATTTAAAAAATTTTACGAGTGTTTAAAGTTTTAATTTTAATTTGAAATCAAAAATACACGTGTAAAATAACGTTTTACTAATAAATAATTTTCGATTTTTGTTATTTTTAAAAAATTACTAAACGTAAGATCTTGAAACTTTTACTTAAATGTTTGAATTTGTTTCAAAATAGAATATATGACAATATTTTAATATAATATATTAACATATCTTAGACTGACAAATCATCTCCGTTCAGAATCGTTTTTCGTATACAATGATACCTATCATTGCATTCAAATTTAACCTTCCCTAGTCCGAGGTCCATCCCACCCCCTAATGTACAGCAGAGCGATACTCACTTACCCGCTTTTTTTTTTTGTTTTCCTCGATTTTTTTGAAAACTGTTGGAAAATGTTTACTTATCACCTCTATAATGCACCAAGGATATCCACTATTTTTTTGATTTTTAACTGTACATTCCATTCTTATTACTAATAATTATTAAAAAAAAATTCAGTAACGTTTTATAATTTTATATTACATCTTTACACAGAAAATAACACTAGTTTCTTGTATATATTAGATAATAAATTATAAAAACTTTATTTAGTTTTTAATAAGCGTATTAGATTCTGAACGAAGTGATGAATGTATTGCATTTACTATGATGTGTGTTTTTTTTTTTTTTTTTTTTTTTTGTGTCTGACTCCAACATTTGGAGCAGTAATAATGCTCCGATTTTTGACTTCAGCCCCTCTTTGAATAGGGAATTGAATCTAGTTGGTACTTTAGGGGGGTCAAAATTAAAATTTTCTAATAGTTTTCAAAAAAATCGAGAAAAACAAAAAAAAAATGACAGAAAAATGGAAATTTTACGGAAAAACCACTTTTCGACAAAATCGATTTTTTGATTTTGCTGTAACTCAAAAACGAATTATTGTAAATACTTGAAATTTTCACCAAATGTTTATATTATGGTTATCTCTTTACAGTTAAATTTTCAAAATATTTTGACCATTTTTAAGCTACTAATAGACAATTGAAATTTTCGACTTTTCTAAGTTTTTTTTTCTTCAAATGCCGATAAAAATTTTTTGGGTGGCCAGAAAATCTTGAAAATTTAATACAAGGTTTCTTATAAGTTGTTCTTAAAGTGATAAAAAAAAAATCCGAAATCGTTAGTCACAATTTTTTTTTATAAGTGTTTAAAGTTCAAATTTATACGAAATATGTCAAAATTTAAATTAAATTTCATACGCTCATAATGCGAATGTTGGCCATAGTAACCATAGTAACATATAAAAACTATACTATTTGTTTCAAAATAGAATATTTGACAATATTTAAATATAATATATCCTAAACTGACAAATCATCTTCGTTCAGAATCGTTTTTCGTATACAATGATACCTATCATTGCATTCAAATTTAACCTACCATAGTCTGAGGTCCACCCCACCCCCTAATATACAGCAGAGCGATACCTACTTACCCGCTTTTTTTAAAATTACTAAATTATGCAGTTTTTTTGTTATTTTATGTATATTATTATATAACTTTTTATTTCCATTTTCGTATACATATATAACACAATAAATAATAATAGATTAAATGTAATTCAAAATATTTCCAAACACTAAATTCATAATATGGAAATAAGTTATCATTTTCATAGCAAAAAGCTTTTGGGTTTAAAAACGTATATTGTCAAATGCAAACAAAACAATAAATATGACTATGGGCAACTTCAAGAAAATATATAAAAGTGACGAACAAAAAATACGTGATCAAACAATACATATATATAGTTATTATTGTAATTTTTTTTTTTACGTTCTTGGGAATACCAGTTCAATGATTATTATTTTAGCTTTATTATTGTGAATTAAATAATCGAATTTCAATTTGATAGAAAAAAATTCAAAACATTAAAACATCCGATTTAAAATTAAAACTCAAAATATCTCATATAATATGATTGCCCATAATCTATATATTTTATGTAATAATAATAACAAAATTAAAATATATTTTATAAAATAATGATACAGGTTATCGACTAGTGACACAATCTTAGCACAACATTTATAGTATATTTGTAATATTAGTATTACTTTTACAGACAAATTCAAATGATTATATTCATTCGACTATTTTTCATATTTAATTAAATGGATATTTATTTTTCTTATTTTATATTTCTTTATTAATATGTATACTCGTTATACTAAAAATTAAACACAATTTCGTTTGTTTTTACTTGCTTTTAGTTTTTACTACTAATACAAATATAAACTATGCAAACACGTACCATTCAAACTAGTAATAAGTTAAAATAATCACACGTTTTTATATTTTCATCATATTACTATTTTTTCTTTAACTTCTATACTAAATCTTGTAGAAACAAATATACGAGTTTATTTGCTTTTTACGTGTCAGCTACCACGCATATTAGTGTATTTTTATTTATAGAAGAAATGAACATAGCATACACGACATAATTCATGCTTATACAATATATACTATATAGTGTAAAATAGAGTATAGAATGAAAACCGTTGATTTCTTTAAGGGCCTGACAGCGCCCATGTTCCGGAAATAAATCCCAAGTATACCTACAACGACATCAATATAATAAAAGAGACTGGAGCTCACGCTCCTGATTGTATCTCTCTCTCTCTCTCTCTCTCTCTTTCTTAGTCACTAGTTTAACTTTTGTGCCACATAATATTTTATGCCACTCTCTTTTTTACAGTTAAAAGTGCGTCATTTATCTTCAAAAGAAACCTCAACTTTTTTTTTCAAAACATCTGGAAAAATAAATTGCTAGCCTGTTATTTAATAGCTGCTACTGATTGCCTATTATTTAGATAGGTAATATAATAATTAGAATATTATTTTTAATGCAAGTAGGTACATAAAAATACATTAATACAAAATTCGTACATCGAGTCCAAATGAATGCTCAATGTTATTTTAATGGTTATTTAATTCACGTTTTAAACGCAGTACAAAAAGCGGCTTCTCTTTAGGGATCAAATAACGTTGTATTTAAGGTGTAGTTTTCATGATAAACTTTTCATAATTCCTGTATTAGGTAAATACAGTCATATGCACTCATATACTTGTTTTTTAAAAACTTTAAACTCGTTCAAACATATTTTAAATGTAATGTTTGCATTTGTGAGAAGAACTAAGTAAGTGCATAATATGTATATGAAAAAATACGACTTTATAGTATACTTATCAATTTATGTATGTCTGTTAATTAAAAAAAAATATTTATTCATAATATAGATATAAAATACATATTTACTCAAGTGACGAAAGACTTAATTAACATAAGTTCTAATGATACATAATAACGAATATAGTAATTTTTCATGTATCACAAAATCATTTCTCTTGTATAAATTGAATGACATAGATTTAACATCACAAAAACATCTTTACGTAATAATTATATATAAGACTATACTAAATGATTAATGATTAATGATACGTAACAATATTTTATTCATGATAACAGTGCATATTAATATTAACATTAAGTCGTTACTCGTTATTTACAGTGATATGTACAAGCCAGAGAAAGGTCACAAACTAAGTTTGTTCTGTATGACTGTATTAATGTTTTGTAGTATTACTCATCATATTTATAAAATTTTAGTTTAGTTAAATACCATTCCTCACAAGTTTGATATAATAATTCTTACTGAAACTTGTCTTGTTTTTAACTTAAATTTTAACATTGGTAGTTATAATAATTTTAATTCTTTGCGGACTCTAAATAAAGCGGACGGTAATATTCATTAACGATAATACATCAGACGCTAACGTAATTTTAAATATAATCCCTAATTTTAATTCTTTAAAATCGACTTTTAACAAAAACTGTTATTTCTATAAAATAATTAGTATATATAGATCTCTTGAACTAGATATTAATAGTTTTCTGTTAGGTCTACTTCGTTGTTTGTCAAATGAACAAGATTAAAAACAATTTGTAGTGATATAAACATTAATATATTAAATAATTCAAGTGCTGTTCCTAATTAAATTATTAAATTGTATTTGTTTCATATTAAACTTATTAATAATTTCATATATTAATAATTACAGTAGAGCATCTGATGTTTCAAAATCGTGTATAGACCATGTTTACATAATATGATATCTCTAATTTGTCTTTGTATATTATTTGTAACTAATGTCTAATATCACTGATAATTTTAGTTTAACTATTTTTATTAATAATGATGATGTTATTAGACAATTTAATACTAACAATCATACATGACACAATAGTACAATACTAAAACATATACTAATTTCTCCTAAAAAATGTACTATTATCCTTTAACATGGTATAATTTCCTATCTTAGTCTGGGGTTGATACTTCAACTGATAAATGTAATAATAAAATTGAGGAGTTCATAAATGATACCTCAAAAGTCTCTACATATACTTTTTTTCAAAAATATAATTAAAAAATAGAAAAAAACTTAAATTTTGGAAAACAAAAGGACTTTTTATTTCGATTAATAATATACATAAACCATGTATATAAAAACAAAAAGCTTCTATTGATCTTAAGTTGAAAAATGTTTTTATTAAATATAAATAGTAATTGAATTCATCAATAAATAAAGCACATAACTTATATTACATCAATAAATTTACTTTATCTAAGACTTATGTTAAAAATACCTAGAAATTAAAAAATAGAAAACCTCTAATTCATTACATTTAAAGTAATCCCACTAAAATTATTTTGATTGATTAAACAGGCATATAATGAATTTTATACATTTTTAAAAGTTGAACCAAAATAATATGAATAATAAATGCTATATAACTCATTGTTTCTTGGCCCGATAAATCCACCTGAAATTTCTAAAATTAAAAATCCACTTTTACTATAAAAGCTTATCTGACTTGATTTTAAGACATATAACAAACTGTATCTCTACTCCACTCTTAATTATTTTAATAGATAATTAATTACTGGAAAATATCCCTCTAGCTATATAAAAAAAAAACTATTTTTATACCACTGTTCAAAACAGGAGATCGCAAACAATGTGGAAATTACAGACTTATTGCGTTAAATTTAACTGTATACAAATTTCTGAAAAATGTATAATTTCAAGACCAATGTCATTCTTAAACAAATATGATTTTTTTTTTTTATCTAATAAATTTGATTTTTTCTCAATTATATCCACCTTCAATCCATTGACCTAATAATTTAGATAAACAATATTAAAAATTAGATATTAAAAAAGCATTTAACTCTGCAAACTATGATTTATTATTTAATAAATTGCATTTTTGTGTTATAATATTAAATGCTTCTAATTTAATTTAATCGTTTATTACAGATATACTTCAACAGGTAAGAGTTAAAGATACTCTGAGTGATGATAAATGTTTTTCATACCTAGATACAGCTAGTACTTTGCCCAATTTTTTCTTAAAAACTCATTATTATGAACCCACCTCTGCCGTTAACAGCAATTTTATGGTTATAGTTGATATTGAAACTTTTCTATTTATAATATTATGATATGTTATTCCGATACAATATGTTTTGTCGTTGTTAAATAAATATTATTATTATTATTATTATTACATTATAATTTAAAAAAATATATTAATTAATAATAGTATTACAATTATTATATATTATGACCTATAATACTTAAACTACTTAAATTTTAGACCACAATAAACTTATTACATTGCTTTTTATTTTGTAAGACAGAAAAGAATCGTTTATATTAATTTAACTTTATTAACCATATACCTATTAGTAATAAATCACCTATTTTTATGATAAAAATTCGTGAATCGAAAATACTGTCTATAGAGTTTTTCCCTTTCCATTCACACCTCACCTTTTTAAACGATTGCGGTTTTTGATTTGCTACATAGCATAAAAATTCTAAGTTACAAAAATAGTTATTACTCCTCCCCTCCACATTTGTAACTTTTACATTTATACATTTATAATGTGTTAAGAGAGGAGTCTAACTTAGATAGATGACAACTAGAACCATTTATTATCCAAAATTCTTATTCCAACTTTCATGCGAAGTAAAAACATTACACACAAATATAGTAATTAAGCGCTTAAACTTAAATGTCTTATGTTCTTATGTTTTAATATTAAGATGAATAGGACAAATAAGAAAACCGATAAACTTTTAATCTATGTTTTATAGTAAACTAGTAAATTCTGTCGTAAAATTCAACAGTTTATAACACAACAATAGAAAAAGTTTTATAGAAACAAATACATTTCGTTCGATTTCAGAATCATACATTTTTTTGGCAAAGAAATAGCATAATAGTCAACGCACAAATTATCCATTAAAGTAAAGTTTGGTACTAAACAAAACTGACCTTGGGAAATAGCTTTATTCACTACGTTAATATTTTACACAGTTTCTGTGAAAATACTTTTACGAATAGTATAAATAAATTAAGCTTTCGAATTTAAACACACACATTTTCATAACATACTTAAAACTATTATTTTGTTTATTTTTAAAAATAAGTTATCTCTTATCATTTTTAGTTCATAGAATGAATAACGTAATCGCTTAAAAACCAATGCATCATAATAATTAATAATCCTTAATATCACAATATACTAAAATTTTAATGTAAAAGATAATTCTTTTTTTCTTTTTTTTTTTTTAATATTTAAAACCATATTTTCTTTATTGCTTAAGAAAAATAATAATGAGTATGTATTACTTTTCCACGATTTACTTTAATGTATAATCATTTATATAATATGTAATATCCATAAAAGTTTAATCGATTTAAATGTGCATAATATAAAGAATATTACGCAAATATTAATAAAAATGATTGATAGTAAAAAAAATAAAACGTTTAAAGTATGACTATTATATTAGGTTATATCTATTTATAAAATTATATACAAATATAAAAAAAAACCAATAATATTTTAGTATTTATACATCAGCTGCATCATTTGTTTTTGTATAAGTATATATATAATAGATATTACTTAATAGTTATACGCATGTAAGTATAATTACAATTTAATTAATGCTGCTTAAATTCATTTGTTATCAACAATTTTATTAATTTTTCTATGAGATTAATCTTTAAAAATGTTTCGTATTTTATATCATAGTTTATCTACACAAAATACAAAATATACTCATCTGTAGTTATACGATTACGATTAATAAATTGTACAATACATACTGAAATTGGCGTCATAAAGCAGACACAATTCCCTATAGAAGTATGCCGAAAAACAGTTCACGCCCAAGAGAATTATCCGTCATGGTTAGCTGCCTAAAACTATGGCTTTGATCAAATTCTTTATTGATATTATATAATAAATTTACTAATATATATATGTTATATCATGATAATAATTGTTTTTTTTTTTCGAAATTAATGTGGATTATTTTTTATAAGAGACCAAATACAGTATTTCTAACATTTATAAAATAAAAAGGATTCTAGAAATCCCTGTTCTAATAACATAGTAATATTATAATATCATTTCAAATAAATATTCAACTCCTTATTAAAAATAATGCATTGCATTATCTATATAAAATAGATTGGATGTTTAAATAAAATTATACATTATGAAAAAAAGGAATTACTAACTCAATAGCAATGATTATTAAGATAAATTATTTTAGAGCAAATATTAGCAGGATTATAAATCTTAAGAAAGATTTGAAATTTAAATTAAAATATTTAAACTGTTTAAAAAAATGGAGATTTAAAAAAATAAATGCAATTTAAATATTTGTAATGAGATGAAGGTGCCTACAACTTTTCACGGTATACTACATAACAATAAGAAAATAACGAAGTAAGATTTTAATAGAGGATAATAACTTAAAATTAATATCAAAAGATAAATAAAAAAAAATTACAGTTTACATAGTAAAAATTAACCTACCTACATCAAATAACATTTTAATGTATGAATACTTTTATCTAATGAATAATGGTGTTTACTTTCAAAAACGATAAGAAATAAATATTTTTTTATTCTCTGGATTTAATTTTTAGTATTTATAGAATTTTTGTATTTAAATGTAAATCATGAATAATATAATATGTAAACTTTTATTTTTGAAGAACTATACAACTATAAAAGTAAATTTAATTTGAAATACATTTATCGAAATATATTATAACTTAATGTGTGCATATTATGTTATAATATTATATTGTGTAATGTGTTCTCAATAATTGTATATAAAATTAGGTATAAATTAAAAAAAAAAAATAATAAATATTTATTTATTAGACATTTTTCATAACATTAAAAGTTGAAAATTCATATAATTCAACCTATTATAATATTATATATAAAAAATAATTAATCATCGTTTTTATTTATAAACCCGAAAAGTTTTTTGTATAAGTAGTGCACTTAACTTTCCATAAATCAATATATTTTTAGAACAAAATAAGTTTTATATAAAGTGCACAAATAAATAAATAAATATACATATATTTATATATTTATTTTAGTCGTAGGATAACATTAATTTATATACAGTTCAGGAATACTTTTCAAGAAATATATTGTTAAAATGTATTCAAAATATTTTGAATATTTTAACCATTTGCTAAAAATATGTTCAATGTACACGGCTTACAATAATTTACAAGAATTGTAAAATTATTATATATAAATAATATACAAGTAAAAGTTTGGAAAACAAAGATTATAAATTTAAGTTGAAAATGTTAAGTTTTTGTCATTTATTCTACTTATGACAAACTAAATAATTTTGTAATCTGTTGATTTATTCTGAAATATTCCATAAAAGAAATATTATAGTTTGTTATACTGTTTAGACATAGAATCTATTTTCGACTTCTCAAGTTTTGATCTTTCAAATTATCATTGTTTTAAAATATTTACAAGCTATTTTAAAAAACGAAGATGCAATAATACCGTAATGATAACTGTGAATGTTTTAAAATGGTTTTTAATTTATTTATATAATTATTGATATATTTAAGATTCCGAGCAGTATAATGGATGTATTGATTTTAAAATGATGTGTTTTTGTGTGTGTACACGATAAGTTATCGTTAAAATACTTCATTTTTTTAACATTGGAAGTGATTTTAGATAGTAAATTGGATATAATTTATACTTTAAAGAGGTCATAATTAAAAATTCTCAGTATTTTTATTTATAAACAGGAAAAAAAATTAATAAAAAACTAGAAATTTTACCTAAATCAGCCAAATTCAATTTTTAACAAAATTTATTTTATTTTTTTTATTGTTGATAAAATTCATTAAAATATAAAAATTAATACATTTTTTTGTAGTAAGAAATATTTTTAAAAATATTCATGCTAAGTGTAAAAAAAATTGAGTACAAAGTTCTACATAAATTATTTCACCTTAAGATGAAAAAAATATTTTACAGAAAAGCCAAATTAATTTCCTATGGGCATTTCAAGTGTTTATGACAGTTGATAGTCACCTGTAAAATAATTATTTTTCCTCAAACAATTCTGGATATTGTATTGTATTTAAAAAATATATTTATGAATAGATACTTAAAATTTTCACTTATTTTTTAAATTATTATTTTCATAATAATATTTATTATGATAACATGTTCAAAATATTAAGTCTCTTTTAAACTATTTATAGGCATGACAAATTTTAAATTGTTTTTAGTTTTTTTCCATAAATGTTGATAAAGAATTATTCACAAGATCGAATTTCCTAGAAGCTTAATACAAAATCCTTTAAAAGTTGTTCTTAGATTTGTAAAAAAAATATAAAAGCAAATTATTTTCTTCTGTATGCATTTGAAATTTGACATTATTTGTCAAAATTGCAAAAAATTGCAAACTATTTTGTAGTTAAAAATTCTTTAAAATGAATTCTTTTTATAATATCTAAGTATTAAAAATGTAATACAAAATTCATCGTAAGTAGTTCATACTAAAACCATAAATTCTAAAATATACATAGAATACGATTGGTTTTTATAGACATTTGAAGTTCAAATTTAGACTAAGTTACTTATTAAAACTAAACAATAAATAACGGTGTTATTTATTTTTTTTGTAATTCAAAAAAATTATACGTGAGAACTTTTACATATATTATATTATTATTATTATTATGAATTTTTACACAAAATTATATTTTGATTTATTTTAAGATATTATCTATTGATACTTTGAATCTATTTTTACTGTTTTGCGTTATTTACAAAAAGATTTTATTAAAATTTGAGTTTTATAAGTTGATATACCTAATATGATATAAATCAATATCATAATAATTAAATGTTCATGATTTTATAAAAACAATATTTTTGGAAAAAAAATATATCAGCCTACTATACTATTAAAAGCGATATAAATGACTGTAGTTATAAAAAAGCATATCATGAAACATAATTAGTGATATAAGCTTAAAGACCGATCAGAGTTTATCTTATAAAATGATGTATATTATTGAATAATGAATTCAAATACAACACTCCCATAATAGTGACCTATAGTGGCTCCTAATATACTACAGCAGAGCGGTACCCCCACTTAACTACTTAAAAAAAAAATATTTTGCTGTTTATGATTAATTTTAAATGAATTAATATTAAATAATTAGTTATTTTATTATTTTAATGGTATCATTTTAGACTTTCGACAAAACTATTCAGTTGCTTTTCATTCAATTTTTTTTTCGCTTTTTAAGTATACAGCCTTCAAATTTCAATAATCTATACTAAATCCTAAGAGATCTTCCATAACCGAACTTCCCATTCTAATTTTTTAACGAATAATCCCTTAATTCAAGCAACACATTACTTAAATGTTAATATTTGATCTTAATTGTTTATAGTTTTATTTTAATTTAGTACAATTTTGTATTCTATATGATTTATATTTTTATTTAATTTTATATTTTTTAACTACCTACCTTTATGTATTAATTAATATTTAATACTTCATGTGGGTATATAAAAAATGCCAATTAGCGTATAAATAAAGTTTTACTAACAATTCCTAACTTAAACATTAGAATATTAATATATTATATTCAACATCCATTTCAATAACTCCTAATAGACGATCATTTATGTGTATATTATAATACTTAAATATTATAAGAAATTTTTTAAGAAAAACCTTTTTTCAATTTGTTGACTTTGACTTCTTTTTTTGAACACCCGCTTAATTCGAAGTAATAGAAATGCAGCCTTGTCAATACTTAAAGACTGACGGCGTTTGTTATCTGATTTTTGATTATCATCTTGGTCCATCTGAAAAACGTATGATGCTGATTAATAACAAACCAATTAAAATAAAAAAAATAATCACTATTCAAAATCAACCATAATAATCTCTATAAATGGATACCTCTAAGATTTTTGATTATAACTAAAAATTTAAAATATTTTTATTACCTATTTAATTTAATACTATATGTGCAATGAATTATTATTATTTACAATGTTTTAATATATATACTATATTTTCATATTTTTTATGTGTATATTCAATAAAACATAAGACTACCGTACCGATAAAAATGTTATTAACTTCGTACGTAGGTACTTAATACTATAAGTTATAGTCAAACGACGCTTAAAAAATCGAAATTGACAATGATTGTTTTATAACCATTAATATATATATATATATATATTATTGACATTATTGTTATCCAATGTATAGACTATAGAGTGTACTAAATACTAATAATATAATTACTTATAAATATTATAAATTATAATGCACACCATATAATTCATTATTTTTTTGTACTCTGATATTATACAATTAATATAAATCTAGGTACTAATTAGTAATTTAAAACATATTTTTCTTATTGGAATTCGATGTTAATTACAAACATTCAATAGAATGAGATTATACCTACAGTTGTTATTGTTGTTATGTGTGGTACGTTTCGTTTCCCTAACTTTTAATGAACACAAATAATTATCGCCTTTATATAATTACAACTTATGAGGTTTAATTCAAGTGATTAATTAATAGTATATACATATGCTATGTTTAATTGCTATAAGGATTATATGAAGTGTTTACACATTTTTAAATGTACATGTTGTAACAATTATGACTAATTCAAGAAAACGAAGACTCGCTCTATTTACGTGTATGCAACACATATATTACATTATAGTTGTATAAGATATAATTTTAATGAATCTGATACCACAACCATCCTTTGTATATTACTACATTATTTTTAAGAATATTAGGTTACTTTTTTATTTTTAACCTGTATTAGAAGTTAGGAGACATTATTACTCCTCTTCATTTCTTCTTTCTTGATTTTAAAATATATATTTTTTATACAATATCTATCAATATTATAATATTATGGTTTCTATCTTGATTATGCTAATCATTAACTAATTGAATAACTTTGAATATTGAAGGTACTCCCAAGAACTACACGCGTGGTACGACAGTAACATTTATTGAAATTTGATGTTATTATTTCAAGGACCATAATGATCATTAATGAATAATAATAAATACATAATATGAAGGTAATTGTGCATATTAACTTATGCATCTGACTGTCTTAATTTCGATGAAAAAGATTAAAAATCGATTTATCACGAAATTAAAATTTTAAAAATTATCATACAACTAAACTTCAGTTGTTTATTTTAAAATATATTAAATATTTTTCTAATGTCTATACTCTATAGTCATTATTTAGAGCTACGATGTTGCTTTTTTTCTGTATAGTAGTGTCTTAGCTAACAATATGTTTTTACTGCTTAAAACAACATTTAATTTTTTTTTTTTTTATGCTATGTGAAAAATATCACAATATTATTTTTCATGCCCTGTGTAAGCTCGTAAAATTCATACATTAAATGTGATGATATAAAAATAAAATATAAGTAGTTAAAATAAGAACCTTAATTTAATTTGAATAAACTGACATTTATTTTCAGATTTGATACCGATAAAAATTGGGCGTGTTTTAATTCGTCATTTCTCTAATGTATTCAGTACAGTTGTAATAATTATGACGACTATAGTTTAGTTTATAAATATCGATTTTTCCATTATTTTTTTAATTTACCATACACTATTTTGGTACTAATAATTTTTTTTTCAATTTGTTTTGAAGTCATTCATTATGTATATTCATAATGATATTGTCCTTTGTATATTTTTAAAACATAAATGTCCTTGCCCAACTGAGGATATAAATACTGCTGTTCTAGTGAACGAAATCGGTTTAACACGAATATACCGTACATACTGATTGAAAATTGAAATCATAAAAACTAAAAAGACAATGCAATATAACCGCAAGAACGGCGGCGGCGTATTGAGCTTTTATTTGAAAACTAGGAATATTTTATTTTGGCACGTCCGACCGCTCGTCCCGCCACTTTTAACGACCATATATCGTTGTGTTTTCGTGAAACCGTTCGACGCGCACATCATATTGTTAATATTTTGTTTTAACAGACGCCGTCTCCGAATTTCGTCGCCCCGGGCACACGCTTTTATAAATCATACAAAGCCTGCAGTGTGCTAAATAAACAGTTGGTAGGTTTTGTGTATAGACACGGTGCCCACGATGACGCTTCAAACATAATAGAGACGGAATACGAAAACAGAAAACCGTGTCGAACGGTCAGTAGAAAATCGAATAACGCATGATTTCTAAACGTACTTAGTGCGATTAATAATACGAAATAGACACTATTATAGTCGCTCATGCGTTATTCGTTGTAGTGATTATAAAATATATATTATAGAAGGAATGGATTTTTAAGAAATTTTCGCATAACCAATAATTGCAAATATTATATAATTGCATTGAGTTTCGTATTGCCTTGTTTGCTGTGGCAAACAATAATAATAATTGTTTTGACATTCTTAAACCGTGAACAGTTATGAATGTAAATATCATATAAAAAGATTCTAAAGGCAATGTCATGCATGCAATTTTAATATTTAATTATATTTTCATTTGAAATTTCAATTATTTAAAATATTTGTTCTATTCTATTACACGTCAGTCATCACTTATAACTCTCATACGCACTGATAATTAATAATAATAACTGGAGTAAAATATATTTGAATGTCGCTTAATTTCGACGTAATTTCCTTACATATAATATAATGGTTGAAGTATTTATCATAGAAATAAGAGAAACCCTGAATGTTTATAAGGTATAGTGTATATAAACATATATATATAATATATATATATAATGTTCGACACGACAAAATCAATTAAGTAATATCACTAAAATCGAGAACAAAATGACATGAAGATTTCTTTATGTATACATAAAATTTAAATTGCCTGTATTAAATAATATCTTTAAACTCTGAAAGTGAAACCACCAGGGAATTTCAGCAATATGTCATCCTATTTCTCTACTGGATAGAAATAATACTAAATATGTATAAAAGACACACTCGAATATTAAAAGAAATTGATTTATAACTACTAACTAGTAATATTTAATAATTTTAAAGTAAAATAAAAGTAGTTGTTTTAGTATAAAAATGTATATACCTAGATAATTATTATAAATATTATATTCTTTGTAAACATTTCATGCAATTTCATTATTTTATAAATATATGTTTGTATTCAATAATTGGCACGTACTATTCAAATATTTTTAAAATAAATCTACATATAGTTGTGTAATATTAAAATGTAATAAAAGTGTATTGAAAAGTGCTAAAGAAGGTATATGTTTTTAATACTAATCAAATTAAAGTATTAAATAAAATTATAAAAGTGTAAAGGCTAAAATTTCGAAAAATAATCAAAAATGTATAAAAACTTTAAAAACGTATAATATCGAAAATGACTAAAATAAAAACAAAAAATACATTACAAACAAGAACTATTATTAGCTAATATACTTGATTGCGATCGTCACTTATATGTTCCATTATATATGCATAATGCATATAAAGCAAGGATCTTATTATACCATATTATACGATGTTTCAAACATAATGATAATTGTAACGATAAAAATCAACCGTATGACGAAAACAAATAATATTAAAAATCACTATAAACTATAACACTCGCTGTCCAAGAATTTTTTTTAACGTGTACTAATTTAACTGTTAATATATGTCGTCTTCAATTAATACTTTCGAATTAGACGAAAAACATCCAGACTACACACTATGTATTATTACCGTGATACTTATATCAATTAAATATTTCTAGAAAATCTATTAAATATTCTATTCGTATAGTTTACTTACTTTTCACTATAGATCTTAAATTTTATGATAGTGTGATTATTAATACGAGCTCAGTAAAATTATTCGAGTACGAGCGACGATATTTTAATCGAACAACGATTGCTAGAGCGAAAATACCAATCGACGCATTTCGTATACGGCAGCGACGAAACAGCAAACGATTTTATCATTTTAATAAACAATCGATTTTTTACGAACGGAGAAACGAAAAAAAAACGCGTACCTTTACACTGTATAAACGGACCGCATATACCGCATATATATCACACCGGTGCAGTAAGCGTCACGCGTACATCGGTACGTACAGCGAAGAGTCGATTTTCTACTGGATTTTCCAGGGTTGCAGGCCTCAAGCTTTTCAGACCACGTCGCACGCGCTGCCAGTCACGTGGGACAGCGGCGCATTCTATTGGATCGCGTTCGCGGGCTCAAGGGTAAAGTGTCCGAAATTATTCTCGAGCTCTTCCCGGTCGCCTATCTTTTCCCTGCGAACCTTGTTGCAAAACACAAACCGAAAGTCCTTCTTCGGTCAGCTATTATACGAGATGTTGTAAAAACTATTATAGTTTATAGGTCTTATGGACGTTAAGTACACGTAATATTATAACATCAACACGCGATATGTACACGTGCACACACATGACATACAAAATTCAATCATTACAAACATGATATTATCTAAATGTTGTAATCAGTTGCTTGTACGGTTTTTTTTTTTTTTTTTTAACATAATATATTAGCTGTTTTGTTATAGTATCCAAAATGATAAAGTCGTTGAGGTATATTATATTATTTATATCTTAGTCTCGAACGATACGGGGTGATCTATTTAACGAAAGACACTCATTGCTTTAGAAAATATCAACATTTTTGAAAATATTTATTTCAAATAATTATGAGTGGTTAAAAATAACATTTTTCTAAAAAAATCATATGTTTTACTATTTTTTTTATCGTTATAGTTCTTTTTTTAAGTTTTTTTTTTTTTGAAATATTAAATAAGTTTTTAATTTCATAGTCCTAAACAAAGTATTATCTAGAATATTTTTATCTGTAAAAATACAATTTCGGAAAAATAGTTTATACTAGCTACAGGTATTTTAAGTTTAGATTTACGGAGTAATGGATCAATATTTTGTGGAGTACCCATATATCACTCATCTAAACTTAGAATACTTGTAACTCATAAACTACTTGTCATTCGATTTTTAAACATCATTGTCATCATTGTACCCAGAAAAATATTCTACTTAAGATTAAGAAATTAAGAATGTATGTAATCATCCAAAAGAGTAAACAATTATGACGATAAAAAATAGTAAAACGTATATTTTCTAGAAAAGTGTTTTTTGTAAATCATTTAAAATTATATAAAATAAGTAATTTCAAAAACGTTGATAATTTTTAAAATAACGAGTGTCTCACTTTGAATGAATCACCCGGTATTTGCCCTCTTGGCAACTTGCACAGGATTTGTCGCTATATGTATACATATTACATTTATACATAAATGCATACATACAACATACATACATATTACATACACACATGCACACAAATATATAATTATACAGAGTGTTCCATTTCTGAATTAGCCACTTAGACACTAAATGTCCGTAATCACTTTGATAAAATTTATAATATCACATATAAAATGAAAAATAGGTTTTTTTTGTAGAACTGAGCATTGAAAGTTACGATGGTCAGAATAGTAAACCACAACTTTTGATAGGTGACCATTGCTTTTTATATTATTATGTCTATCGAGACATAGCTAAATGAAACACTCTGTATTCGTGTTGAATTTATGTTCGTATAAATCGTTTTCAACAAATTAGGTAGCGACGTTTAATAAACTTACATCCATTTTTTTCAATTATTGTGGAATCTGAGCCATTTTTTTCCTCACTGATAGCCAACAATATTGTTTATATTATTATGTATTGATAGTTCTAGTCCGAAGTTCTATCTATAAATTTAAATGTCGATTTATATATTTTTTAATTATATGTATATAAAAATCATAATATGTACTTAAATATTTTAATAAATACAATAAATAATATGCATAACGTATCTCCTTTCAAATTGAAACAAAATATATTAAAACGCAATCAAAATTTAACTACATATAAATTCTAAGTATACAACAAAACGATCTTTCAAGATAAATTTAAACTGACTGATATACGACGCGCTTAACTAAAATAAAAAACTTGAGATTTAATAAAAATTTGTTCAAATTTCATTCTAAATCTATTTTCATTGATAATCTTGCTCTTTGGTGGAAATTATTTTAATACAATGCCCTATATTCTTTTACCCCATGTGATAAACCTGTAGGAATTCAATGTTTTAATTTCACAAAATTCTTTAATTTTCAAGGTCACAATCATAGGCTTCCAACAGACTCCCTAAAACAACCCTGCAAAACGATGAACAAACGTCATACAAAATTAGGAGTTGTTTATGGTGTTTAATATATATGATTCATTAAGATTTTAACTTCATTAAAATTGTGAAATATGTATGAGAATGATATAAAAAAAAATTAAAAATTAAAAAAATATATATTCCATGTGGTATAGTATTATAGCCGACCAAATAAACTTCACAATAAATAATAAATATGTTATCACACAAAATATAGATATAGGTATTATTATATTTTGTTTAGTTTTAAATGTCATATTTTCACACCATAATTAATTCACACCAAAATAACGATTACAGCAAATACTAATAGTTGATAATAATTATTTTATTAACAATTCAAGATAAATAATAATATGTCAGGTGTCAAGTAATAATAGTAATAATATAATATTGCATTAGAACTAATAGTTACCTATAGTGAATTACAATTTATAACATTTATAGCGTTTCCATAAATTTTGATTCAAGAAAAATATATAGGTAATATAATATTATAAAGTAGTACACTTTATACTAAAATAATCTTTTTAGTTACCTAAATCAAACACAATTAAGTTAACTTTTTTTTTTAATAAAGAATTTATTAGTTGTAGGTAATAACTTACTAGATACTTTCACTTTGACAGTTTGGCAAATAATAATAATAACAAATGAGCTCTATAAACAAAAAAATTCGTCCTTCAAAATTGTATTTTTAGACAAAACCAATAATATTATTGGATATTGTTATCTGTATTATATACCAGGCGTTCAGAAATTTTACTATAAAACATATTATGCATACTATATATTAATAGTGTATCCCTTACGGTAAACGGTATAATTTATTATATTCTTTAGTTTTTAATCAAAATCTATGCCAAAAGTAGGATAAGAAGATTAAAATTAGGTACATATTATACATATTATACAGAATGTTTTCTTTACAACAGCGGTCAAGTTGTATGCTACCCTTCAATATTCTACCCCCAAGCAAGCAGTTTTAGTTGAGCATCTACTAAAATCTACTTAATAATTTGAAAATTATAGAACTATTTTATAATATTATACCTCTGTCCAGAATTCAGCAAATAAATATTAACCAAATTGAATATGCTTAAACAATATTAATCTACTTAATACAAAATGAATAATAAAAAACAGATTAAATACATTAATTCTTCTTTGGATCAAAACCACAAGGTTCAAACTTTTTTTTAATTCTTTTTATTAAATTTTTTATGTTTACTTCCCAGCTCTTATACATTTTTAAGTTAAAACTTTGAAATAACTTGATGCATTTTTAAACAACTCACAAAATCAAAATATTTTAAATATATCAAAAAATATTAAAAATTTAACTTTAAACATTTTATTCTCTAAATTGGATAATTTTTAACTAACAATTAAAAAACCTACCTACGAGTATAACCTATTAGTTATCACTGATTTAAAAAGCAATATTGCATATTTAAATGTTATCAAAAGTCAATAAAAATATTCTTTATATTTTTTTAAAACAAACTTTAAGTCTTGTAAATATTCTCGTTATAAAAAAATGTTATAATATTATTATATGATTATATTTTACCTTGAATAGATTGGATGATAAAAATAACAGATGAGCATCCAAGACGGTTACAGTTAAAATAAAATATACATTAAAAATCCAAAATCCTAATAAGTGCATTTAAATATATGTTACCCAATATATTATGTTTTAATATTATGTCAGCCAATATCTCAAAACGTATGTCATGTAATTGATTAGATTTTTACTTATATTATAAATATATAAAGCATAAATTATATTAGGTATCATATATCTAATAATTAATAATTAAATCAATTAACTCAACACTCAAGTGCATTATATATATTTATAAATAGATACGTATTGATGTTAACTAATAATACACAAGTCTAATTATTTCAAATAACCATCAGATCTCAGAAAAACATTGTATAAAAATCGAATAAAAACATAATTCTCTTTATTCCACTGTAATAATATGTAGCTTACAAATATTCAAAAGCACATTTTGAGCAGGTAGAATTTAGAAGAATGGAGAATAAAGTTTGAACATTACGTTTTTAATATTTCAAAAAAGTTACGGTATAAAAAGTAAAACTAAAAACTTTATGTTAGCTTACTGACATATTACGAAATTCAAATGACTATCAGAATGATCATTACAAAAAAGTTTCAAAGAAAAATATTTTTTCTTACATGTTAATTATCCTTTACAACGTTTATCGATATTATCTAAACTTATTATTCAAATAGATTATAACTAGATGGTTACTACCTACTAGAAAATTAATTTTTAATGTATTTTTTTTTGTAAATATATACTATTTAATTTGATTGAATGATATTACATTATACAATTATTAGATATAGACATAGGTATATTTAAATCCAGATTAATAAATTAAGTACACATACCTGACATAACAGCCAGGAAGTTAACAATTGTATCATAATATATTATATTAGTTCGTATATTGAGATGTTCCTTGCTTGTAAAACTTTACAATTATGTAGTTACTATAAATAAATTATTATTATTATTTTTATATATTATGTATTAAATGTATAAGTTTGGTGGTATAAAGTTTTTTTAGATTTAAGTTTTAATACACTGTAATATTTATTGTATTATTTCCTATTAGAAAAATATTATTTTTACTTAATTTATATATTATTAAATCGCACTAATGCTTGGAGGTTATATTAAAATAAGTTTCCATTCAAACATCAAACGTAATCAATATTATCTTCAAACAAGTTGATAAATATATTGGATTAATTAAAAAAAAATAATAAAATTTTTGGATCTTTATGATACTTATTAATTTATTGCTAATTCAAATCTAAAATTGAGAAAACATTTTTCAAATGTTTCAAACGAACATTTTTCGAAATTTTCAATATTTTTTTATTTTATATTCATGTTTTTAAGAATATCATATGAACTCTTTTCTTAGATGTTTACAAATATGCACAAATATGCACTCCAAGACGATTTTCCAGTACCTTTAATAGTATAGTGTGACTGAAAACATTATGCAAAATTTGTGAGTTTCTGAATGTATTTTCGTTTGTTCAGTGCGGTTTTTGGCGACACCACTGCCAGTAAATCATATCAGCTGTCTCTATTGGCGGCCGCCCAACGTTTAAATTTGTATTTTGAATGAGCTGAGTAGTACTATATTTTTCGAGCACATTATTATTTATATTATTATTATGCTACATAAATATAAAAAAAAATGTTGTATACGGTTGAATCACTGTCATATATTGTTGTATGGTCCAAACATTTTTATGAGATTGATCATTGAAAAAAAATACATTGCGAATGAATATAATTGAAATAGCTACCTATGTTGGAACTCCCGCTCCTAGGAAGGGGTAAATCATTTTTATATTGTTATTAATATTAACTCAATTGTTGCTAAAATATATTTTTATTTCACTAAAAGTTGATTTAGAGTATATAGGTATTATTACATTAAACTATGTAAACAATTAATCTCATCAATTATTATTGTCCAAAGTAGTCAATGAAATTGATAAATTCAAAAAAAAATTACGTTATTTATTTTGTTATTTGTATGTTAGATGAAATTATATTTTACGTATTTCTCAAACTAATAAAATTAATTAACGATAGGTAATTAACAAAACATTTTTATCATAAAACTTATATTCCACATTCGCACCGAATGAAAGCGAAATAAATATAGAAATATGACGTGAATTATTGATACTGGTAACTATACAAATACGGATATTTTATGTCATCCGGTATTCGCTATACGCGTCTTCGAAATATTTTAAGTACCTACACAACGTCACTACGTGCGTATTGTTAACTCTTGTGGATCTCCATAATGACAATGACTAAACGTTAAGTTAATTCAAAACAACCAATAAAACTATTAAACTTTTAAACTATGTCAAAGATTTTACCCTAAATAATAACTTGTTATAACATGTAATATGTTAACACATTGTAAATTTAAATATAAACAAAAAAAAAAATTCTACCCTAACCTGAAATCTACTATAACTATATTGTGTCAACAATTTCTCTATAATACCTTCGACATTTTTTAGATATTATATTATTATATTTTTGGCACCTAAATAATGTTTTGTAATAATAATAAAAATATATTACATCAAGTTTTTTTGCGCCTATATTAAACTTAATTTTCCGGATATCATTTGTTAAAAATTAATACATTTTTTAACTCAAACAAAGCTAATATACTTTATTTTTTTTTAGTGATAGCAATTAATGTGACAGCTGTCAAAGTATAAATTTTACAATCGTTTTAAAAAATCAAGACCACACAAGTATATAATATATATGATTTAATTTCAGTATTTTTTTTTTAGAAAAATATTTTTTCGAAAAATAGAAGAAAACTAACTGGTATTTTTACTCTAATATTGACAGGCGATTTGATTTTTAAGGTTTCAAAAAAAATATTATTATTATTATTTTTTTTTGTTATATGAAACTTGTAGATTTAGATCAGTTGTAAAATATTTGGCAGTAGTTATTCTTTGAAATAGTATTTGAAAAAGAATCCATACTATTCATCTACTAAAATAGTATTTTTATGTATAAGAAAATATCATTTCAGTGGAAGTGGTTTGTCTTGCCAGTATCATAACATAAGTGAATATGACTAAAATCATCGAGACGAAATGTTGAAATTGTTTATTTAATTTTTTGTTTGTCATTATTTATTTTAAATACTATAAAATTCTTTGAATAATATTATTGTGCAAACAGAGAAATAATAACTATTTATATATTTTATTGAAAAGCTAAATTAAAATACAATATTGATATTTGACATTCCGTCCGTCACAGTGATATTGTATAGTATTTTCTTATTTATATTTATCACGATGCTTTTCGATGAATAGCTCTAAAGTAATAAACTGGACTTGAACAGTAGCTAGAATTTGATACAATCTTACTATATGATATAACATATAAGTATAGAATACAATGGGTGGCAAAATATTCGACTAACTATTTTGCATTAACAAAATATGTAAAAAATATTTTAATTTATTATAACTATAAATTATAATATCCATATACTATTATACTAATAATTATTTTACTTTAGTTATACACAAATCTGATGCAGTTTACAATAAATTCTAGTAAGTTTGATTAATTTTATACCCTAGCTGCTGCGAAGTTCAAGGTTATATTATTTTTTTCAATAAAATCAAACAAATTATGATACTATTTCAACATATGATTGGATCATTCTATTGCTAGAGAGATACTTAATCATAATATGACTGAATACTACTTCCTATAGACTCATGCTTTAGTAGAACGGATATTCTTAAAGATAAAATAAATTACGACGCTATATACTGCATTAATCGTGACTAAGTACATATTTGACTGTATACTTATGTAGTTACGTTGTAATAAAGAGTATATGTTTTGTGAAAGTTTATTTTAAAGTTATGTATTTTATAAAATCTACAAACGTCAGACATATTCCGGGATAAACAATTTTAAAAAAAAAAAAAAAAAGAAAAACTCATTGAAGTTTCAAGACGGAGAACATAGGGTTTCTACCTACGTATAATCATTTTACTCCAAGTAGCACGTTAAAAACAAATTAGATTGACTATTTCTTAAATCCCAAATTACCTATGTTGTTACATATATACTGTACGTTGACGTATTTTCAGCGGAAAAAATATTTAAGGTGTCATATTAAAGTTGAATTTACAAAACCATGGATACATGATTATAAGCACGCTCGTGACGTAATCAGGATAACATGTTGACTACCCACTACCCTATGCAATTTCTATTTAGGTGTATAAGATTATATAGACCATCTATATTAGATAATATAATATTTCGTACATTATAAAAGTACCATATTGATTATCAACATATAATTTAAGAAAATATACCATGCAGTTACAAATAATATTAAATACCTACCTAGGTAATATTTTACTTTTTAACTATGACATATTATTTTATTTTTCTTAGTCCACAATAATTATAACTAAGTATTTGAGCGCGTTATAGTTAGGTATAACTATGATAATATATGAATAAAAATGTAATTTTTGAACACAAATTATGCAACTGGATATTTATACAGAATTATGAATTCATGAATCACAGCTGTAAGTCATGATCATTCCTTTTTAGAGTAAATATATTCATGATTAAACAAAAGGACCAATCATACATATCCAGTTACGTGATGAACTTTAAATTTTCAGTCATATTTGATATTCCACTTATTTACCAAAAGCTTATAACAAAGGTGTTTACTATCATATTTTTAATTACCTACCTGTCATCGTAAATATAGTTAATACTACATTATTACTATTACCCAATACCCATTGACCACTGGCTATTACCTATGCTTCAATATCCACATACCGGCCATTAATAAAATCAAAGGCGGCCGCTTCTAAAGATTACACCTACCCCCTTCATCAAGCCACTGCAGTATACTATCAATGTATCATTACTATTTTGTTCTATGATTATATTATCTAAAAAATATAAAATTATTTTCGGTTTATTGCTATTACCTACCATTAAATATAAACACCAAATTGTATTACAGAGTAATATGGTTATTTTATTTGTTTTAATTATTTTTGCAACATAATAGCTATATTAAAAAATGATGTAACTTAAAAGTTGCCAAATATGATTGTATCGCAATATTAAAACATCTATCAATAATGACTATTATAAAGTATAAATGTACCTATAATATAGTATTATTATAAATGGTAAAACAGAAAACAATTCAAAATTAATAAGAATAGAAAAGATAATACTGACAATAAAAAAATCGATTTAACTAATATAAAATTGAATATACTATAGAAACATAAAAACTTAATAATTAACTTGATTTGAAAAATTCTATGTGATGCTTCCTAGAATTTTAATAAATGGTCCAATTATGAGTTTGACCTAGTATAAACTTAACCAAGTAACTATCAAAATGTTTATAAGCCATTTTTGTGTAGTTGCGATAACCAAAATGTGATTACCTAAAAATTATCAATTATCGCAATGATTAAAAAGGTTATATTCTTATTTTAATTTTACAATTATTTTATATAGACAAAATTAAAATTAGTATACACTACACTCATATAGTTATATTTGAAATCCAGTCATATACCTTTATGCATTTAAAAGGAAAAATTATCAAATATAGGATAATATACAATTTAAAATTTAAACAAGTACATGTGACTATAATAACATTTTTAGATTATTTCATTATATTATTAACTATTATATTGTAAATATATGACGTCTTCTAAATATCCCTAGCCCTAGCAATAACTTATTTATTAGGAACCTAATTGAGTACCACTGAATTAATTAAATATGATTTGAACAAAATACGGTTACCTATTTAATGGGAGCTTTTTGTTTTTAATTATTATGGATTTTTAACTGCTTTTAATTGTATTAATACTATTAACAGCTAATTTGTTTATATTTTAACAGAAGATTTGTTTTAAAAATAAAGAATTCTCAACAATTCTATAATACCGAAGTCAGAAATTATTCATTAATTTCAAATACCAAGACTTAATCAATTCCATAGAAATCAACATATTAATTAAAATGAATGTATTGAAAAATGAGATCATTTTGTAAAACAAAATTATTCAAATGGGTAGTTAAACAACGAATTATTTTAGAATCATCAAAAACGACATCATAAAATTATAAATGCATAAATTGGCTATTTTTAAAAATATACCAAAAGTGCACGTGAAACTAAAAGAAAAGAGAACAATTTACTAGATCATCTTCCAAAAATTCTAGGGCTTCAAACTGAAGAAACAAAAGACATTATAATTTTTTTTTAGAAAATTAATAATCTTTATTATATACAATGTGCATAATAAGAAAATATGATGACAGATTTATTATAAAGAATTTTCTTTACGTGAATAATTCGAGGTAGAAAGCCATCTGGTGATGAAACCCAAGAATAATATTTTTATAAGCAAACAGATTTATACAAACTTAATTTATAGTAATTAATAATTATCAAAAAATAAAAATTTAAACTTAACTCATTATATGTATTATTAAGCTAATAAACTTAAATATTGAACCAAATTAATCAATAAAAAATAAAAAGGCATTTGTTGATAGCATCCATTAATATTTATATACTTCGTAATAAATAATTATTACATGCGTAACAATCTATCTGTCCACAATTGTTAAATAATATTATAGACTTACCGAATTCCATTTAAATTGCACTATAACCATGTCATAGATGTGAACATAATCACGAATCTACTACTGCACTTGAATAGCATTTCAAAATGCAATTTACTATCAGAATATATGAATAAAAGTTTATAGGTTATAATTGTAGGTCAAATGTTTAGGTCAATATATACTAAATTACATAATTTAAGTCTTTCGACGAAATTAAGAAGAAATATTAATGATTTATGATTTTCAGAATTAAATAATAAAAGTTTTTTTGCATTTTCGCATATAAAAGAATATTAATTAGATTTTATTAAAACTTGACTAAGCTATAAATAAAACAAATAATTTATAGTGAAAAAACCGATTTTTCATTAAAATTACAACATTTGAAGTATTTTAACTAAGTACGCGAATAGGATAAAGAGTTATTATGATATATTTATCTGAGTTCCTTGAATATTATTGTAAACAATTTTCTACTATAGTTATAAATTTATAAAATGTATAATAATATATAAATATTATAAATTATAAATACATATTAATAAAAAAAAATAAAAACATCTCACTTGGTCCAAAATGTTTTTATTATTAGAATAACAGCAAACTTTTCCTGATCAGATTATTAATTATTTGTTTTATTAAAACAGATCTTGGCACCAAAAACATTCATACCCACTTATAAAGCATATTTTATCTGAACTTACAATGTTGTAATTAATGAAAAATTATTTTTTCCAACTCAAAAGTTTAAATTAATCAAATTATTTATTGAAAAAAAGTCAATTTTTAATAATATTATATCTATATTATGCAATTTAATACGTATTAACTTAACGTTTACAATATAATATTAGACTACTATAATCTAATTTGAATAATAAATAAAAATATTTAATAATACCTAATTATGAATAAAATAAAAATTTATTATACATTATTTCCTATAGATATACGAGTATTTCATGTATGTATAATACTGCGTAATTTTGGAGAGCTTGTGGAGAAGGAATGATATTTAGAAATGATAATCAGAATAAAATAATATTATAAATCATGATACTAATGCATACAGACGTATTGTAAGTATACAATATATCCAGCCGAATTAAAACTTCAAAAGCTCTTGAATATCATTGATTGGTTAAATGGAAAACATATTTCTAAAATCACATGTTTTCACTAGAAGTTTTCAATTGCACATATATAGTTTTATGTAGGTATTATGGAAATAGATTTAACCAAAATAACCAACTCGCGCCTTTGTAAATAATGTAATACGTGTTAAAATTTAAAACCCCATCAGATTTATTATTCATGTCATATAACGTTTTTCGAATTTAACTTTCATACAATTCAATCATATAGGTACACAGAATGCATATAAAATCTTTTATGTAAGCTAATTGTATGGATATAAAAAACTAAAGCTTATCGGTTTACATATTTAACGATCTATTGTGTAGACATTTTATTTATGTTGTAAATTATAAGAATCATAAAATAATAGATGACAAATGTAATAACATTATTTATTTTAAATTTAAATTTTTAATACCCAAGGATTAAAAATTTAATGCAATATTCCTCAAAACTTTTCTTTTATTGAAATTAAAAAAATATATATAACATATACGAGTAACCACATAAAATATTTAAAAACGTTTTATAAATTCAAATTTTGACGACACTGGAAATTTAAAGCATAATTTCTATTTATCCTCGAATTATTTTTATTAATTAGTACTTAATTATTCGTAAAATGTTTATAGGAAAAACTTCTATTATTATTTAAGGGGATTGGAAGTGTTGATTTTCTGTCTTTATCTTACACACGTGGAATATAGGAAAAATAGCTATACGCGCCTGACAAAAATTAAGGTACTTCTAGTTGTTCGATTTAAAATATGTAAAGATGATTGAATTGGTATACAAGTTTACTTTGCATCGGTCGAAGCACTTTTTCGATTGTTTTATTGTTTAAAATAAATATTTTGATGAGAAAAAATATTTTAAATTTAATAAATTTGTCAATTTTTTTTATTAAATATATATTGAAAATATTAAAAATATACTTCGACCGATGCAAAGTAAACTTGTATACCAATTCAATCATCTTTACATATTTTAAATCGAACAACTATAAGTACCTTAATTTTTGCCAGGCGCATATTGCTATTTTTCCTATATTCCACGTGTGTAAGACAAAGACAGAAAATCAACGTTTCCAATCCCCTTAAATTATTATTTGTATACACAATGAAATTTTCAAAATATTTAGAGCAACTTTTATCTATATATAATAATTTTAAATATTCGAAAATTATGTTTCTTATTC
The DNA here is from genome assembly GCA_020882235.1 of Schizaphis graminum. Lineage (NCBI taxonomy): Eukaryota > Metazoa > Arthropoda > Insecta > Hemiptera > Aphididae > Schizaphis > Schizaphis graminum. Next base: position 83,997,260 of record CM037032.1, on the reverse strand, counting down.
AAAAATCTTAAAAATTTATAAACAAGATTCCTTATCAGTTATATTTATAGAAATTTTAAATATCAAAAATATATAAATAAAATTTAATAGATCAAATTTTGACAAAATTCCTTAAAAATGCATAGCATTTTCAATTTTAATATTATCTTAAACTTGAATACATAATACAAGGTTTTTCATAAGTTGATGTGGCATTGCCTTATAAATATAAAAAAAAAAAAAAATAATCCCGCCTTTCTTTTCATAAGCATTTTACTCATTTTAGGTTCTAATTTTTACAAAATTACGATTTAAAATATTTTTTCTCTAATGAGTTTAGGTATTATGTTATTTTGATTAACAACTTTAAATTGAGGAATTTAAACTATTCACCTTAGCATATTGTTAATTTCTATGTACAATGTAATTTTGAATAATTCTGAACTGCTTATACCTTGAACCTATTTACAAGTTTAATGCTTTGTTCGTTCTACTTAGTATTGGCAATACTATCATAATATATACCTATACAATGTTTTCAAAAAAATAAGTTCAGCAACCGCATTATAACTAATATAAAAATTAATTATGAAAATATTAATTATACCCTTAGAATAGAGGCTGTTACCACGTCTCTGCTCAAAACTGATTATATTTTTTTTCAACGACATATCTTTGAATTCAAATTTAACACATCCATTACAATGGTATATACCTGTACTTAATCAATAACGATTAGGCATACTCGACACCTATACACAATAAAAGATAGTGACTTCTCCAGTATATCAATTATCAATGTTCGGAATAAATTGTATGAACATTTTTCTTTAATATTTTTCAAACTGTTTAAATGAATTTAATTATATTTCATATTCTGTACAATTATTATTGTCTATATTACTCTATAAGTACCTGGTCAACTGACAATTTTCGGCTCACTCAGCACAACATTTAGCAATAAACGATATAGGTACTTCTATCTATATAAAAGGCAAATCATATAAAACAATAAATAACCGGCAACTCAAGAATAAAAATCAATTTATTTTCAAAGTAATAAATTATCACGATTTAATATTAGTTTGTTTTAGTATGTGGAATGTGCATTATTAGTCATGTTATCTTAAACCTTTTTATATTATTATAACCTGATTATTATTTTGTTATTTTTTTATTGCTTATTAATAGTATTTAAAAAACCAATTTCTGATCAGTAATCAGACACTAAAATATTATAAACGTATAAAATGATTAAAATGTATGATATGTATATAATGTATAATGTATAATGTATAATATTCAAAATCTATAGTTTAAAATATTTATTCTTTCAACATCTATTTGCATATTCATAGGTAGTCCAAGCTTTTAATTAATAAGAGCAATCATTTATAAAAAATAAATACTATTTTTTTCTTCTTGATTTCTAAATCAATCGTGTATCTGTCTGTGATTGAATATTTATTTATTTTTATCAAACAGAGGAACAACGACGTAAACGTCACGACACAATTATTGTTCAATGACGTCGATAGTTTATCAGAAAATTATTATCGTGGTGACCTCGATAATCGTGATTATAGATAATTTTGTAAAACCTTTAGTTTTTATATATACGTATATGACACTTTTGTTAGCGATATTCGTGGCCGTATTCATTTTCTTCCAAAATCCATTAAATTTTTCTGTTTTTTTTTCTCCTTATAGGAACCGTTTACCAACAAAATCGATTAGGAAACATTACACTTTCGTTTTAATATTATACCTTTTTTGTTCTATAAGCCCACAACGCCACAACTTATCATTTATTTATTATTACTTTAATTTTTACTTCATGCAGAAATATTATGCTAATATTAAATTTAAATAGGATTACGCACTTTTATATAGTTATACCTTTTACCTATATGTCTCTCATTTATGAAAATTACTTAATATAATTTATTTGAATACTTATTACACACAATATCTTTAAATATCAACATCAATAACTATTCTATTAAGCATTTAAATGGATGATTTATTTTGTATACTTATTGATAAAATTAATGATTGAATGATTAATAATGTTAAATAAATTTCAAAAATATCAATATTTTAAGTTTTTGTTATTGCACTACTAACAAAAAATATATTATTGAGTACCATTAAAAAAACGTTATACCCGTGTTTGATTGTAGCTCCGTCTTACAAAAGTATACAACACAGCAAATTTAACGTTCAGAAAAATCTATTTTACTCTGTTATTTTCCATACTAAATTAAATTAACTTATTATTAAATTCAAAAATAAGAAAATTGTTTAAGTAAACTTGTAGATTACATTTTTCATATTTTAATTTTAAAACAAGTTATAAAACTGTTATAATTTAAAAAAATTTTAAATTTTAAAATTTTTATAGCTTGAATTAAAATTAAATCGTAAAAAACTTAGTCCTCTCGATATTAATTTAGATTCTGTGCGAAGCGATGAATTAATTAATTTTACAATGATAACTATTTTTTAATTTAATTTTTGTGTTTTTAATTACTTTTTAGAACAGTAAAAATGCTTAGATTTTCAATTCAAATAGTCATATTTTTGGATAAAAAAAGTAAATTTAATTGGCACTTTATTGTGTCAAAAGTAAAATTTCCAAATCTTTTCTGGATAATTTGGAATAAAAAAAATACAATGCATACTTATGTAACAAGTTATAATTGAAAAACCGATAAATTGAAATTTTCACTAGTTTATATAAATATTATCTATACTTTCAAAAAATTTTAACACTTTTTAAGCTATTTATTATAGCTATCTACCTACGTAAAATTTTCGACTTTTTCCAATAATTGTTGGAAATAATTTTCAATCGGTCAAAATACTCAAAGCATTTAATACTGGTTCCTCGTAATATGAGGAATATATGTAATGTAATATCGGTACTCATATATATTATGTAGTTTATTCTAGAACAAAAAAAAACTAAAAAATATATAATTACATTTTTTTAAAACCCATGAAGTCATCATGATGCATTTAATAACAAAGATTATAAATGTATAATAATAATATAATAATCACGTATTTCAATTTCCCATAAATATATCACAACTACGTTTACCTTTACTGGCTTTACCGTAGTTTGATGAAGTAGTCGATGATAATAACAATAAGTAGTTGGAACATTGTTGGCGTGCACCTAAAAGTTTTTAAAGCTTTTATCAATTTTACTGATAGATGCTATTAAACATTAAACTATGAAAAGTATATACTTCTATAATATTATGACCAAACTTTTTCTCAAGTATAAATTGAAGTAGGTATGTAGATATACCTACGCGAAATAGAAATTATTTTACACAAATAAGTAATAACTATACAAAATGCGTGTAATTTTTTATGAATTTATCAATGATACTGATTAATTTGGAAAATAATAATAATTAATTACCTTAATTTGTATAAGTACAGTTTATTTTAATACCTATTATCATATTTTTCTGTGACAAAAATAGTTTAGCAATAATAGGGTAGACATCAAAAATAGTTTACTACTCCGCCACTACCACAAAATAGATATCCATTCCAATAATATCCATTCGCAAATTCGCAATGTACTTTTTTTTCATTCTAGTGAATTTCTTTAAAGTTATTTTTCAATTATTGACGATAAAAAATTAATGTTGCAATAAATTACTTTAATAGTAATATAGATTGACAGTAATTATATTATCATATCCGTCTTCACATACGAAAAACATTCAATGATATATTGAAATCAAATTTAACACAATATATGCATTAGGTTAACTTATAAGGTAGACACACTCGATTACCTACTATATATTATAGTATTTGAACCTACTTTCGACCTTTTTACCTTTAAATATGATAATAGCTAGGCCAATTCGCTCTAATAATAAAAATAACAGAGTAAGTTGCACTTGCAAATTGTTGAAAGCTACTTGTTGAATCGGGGTATAATTTTCAGATTTTAAAGAAAATTGAAAAACTAACTTAATGGAACATTAAAATTAATTCTTGACTGAACGTCTGAACATTAAATTTGTCATGTTATATTATATCAATAAGACTGAATACATTCGACTATTCGAGTATATAACGTGATCTTATAACTAAAACAAAAAAATAAAAATAAAAAGTATTAATAATACCTATGTCTGATAATATAATAATATTATTTTGATTAAATTCAAAATCAAATTTTAAAAGTAATCCGATAAAATAAAATAAAGATGTAATGGAAAAAAACAGAATAACTGTTTATCGAATTTGAAAGAAAAGTGTAGGTACTACATTTTGTTCACAGCCACACATTTTATTGAAATTATCTTAATAATTCGAAAAAGATCACATTTTGCTCAATCCAATATAGTACAATATACGTTCTCGCCGTAATATTCACGTATTCGTGTTATTAATTTTTTTTCCCCGATTACCTACTACTCTACAAAAAACCGTAGACTGAATAATCATATCACTATGACGCATTATTATATTGTTATGATGTTATACGTATATAAAGTATACACTATATACACACAAACGTATGTATTCGCGCGCATATAGACGTACAACAACACAATAATACACGATTTTCATAATTTGTTTATTAAAATACATTACCTATGTATGTTGTGTAAACCGTTATGGTTTTTCGATTTATCAAAGGTCACGTATGCGCGGATGATAAGGAAATGGATGGGTATAGGTAGGATATGCTGTGTTTATACGCCAGCCAGTATATACTTTTCCGTTTCAGAACACTGTTGATATTATGCACCCGTCCTGCGACTCGTATCCGATCACTGCACATCACCGTGACCACTAACAATACTATGTGATTTGGCCAGCGAAACGCCGCGCTTCCGTATCGAAAATGAGTAAGTATCGTAATTATTATACTTACGTATTAATAATGCCCACCCGGTTTAGTGTAACCGTCAGCGTCAACACAGTAATCCGACTATTGTTACATTAATATTGCCGTTATTATGACTATAATATCATCGCGTTGTTCGTTTGATAGGTCTCGAATACGGCCACGAACATGGCCATCATCACCACCGGAGCTTTATATTTACATGGATATCCTTTGTGCTGGCCGTCATTTCCACGCCAGTGTTTTGCGTGTGTTACCTGAGTAAGTTTAATTATATTATATAATAAGTTCACCGTGATGATATGTGTATACAATCAATAATAATAAATTATATAATTTATTTAATGATAATAACATGTGTAATACGTGCGTTATTATATGATGCTGAACCGGAATTGAATGTAACTGTTTGATGCTATTTCGTAAGAATTCCGTTTCGACTTTTTTTTTTTGTTTTGGTGTTTAATCTAAAAATATATATTCTAGTTCGATTATTTTGTTTAAGAGTTTTAAAAACAAAATTCACTGTTTATAAAATAAACCAGACAATTTTAATCATAATAATAATAATAGTAGATAATATTGTTTATTTTTACCTAACTAACTGAAGATGAACATTTTAAAATCAAATTAAATTTTTGTTTTGAAAATACATTAAAACTCTTAACACTCAACATTTTATCTGTTTATATACAACAAGCACAATATTAAGTGCCCGTGTCTTATATAATATTGCATTTACCTAATATTATGCTTGTTGCATATATCCATAACAATTAAAACTATTAATTATTATACTAAAAATATGATATATAATGAAATAATCATCAAAATACATGATATACAATTCGACTGCGACATGTTATGTCAATTATTACAAGTTACAACTGATTTTTCGTGTGTACCATAGGTTAGATTTCTATTTGTTATTATGCTATAGAGTATAGATTTTGGCACTTAATAGAATACATTTTTATACATTAAATATGATCAGTGATAAAATGTGATAAAACAATGCAAACTCAACTGTCAAGCTATGTATTTCTCAGAGTGTAAATGGGTCATATTAATATTTGGATCAGTTGTGTCTATTGCCAAACATTTTAATATCATTTTCAAAAATTATCATTTCATACCCTGAACCCTCACTTGATTAATTTAAGTACCTCAATGTATAATTTGTCATATAAATTTTACACTACTACATTGTGTCATTTAATCTCAACTCTACGTGCATTTGTATTTTATCACTTCGAATTATGAGGTATGTGTATGCATAAATTCATAGCAGACATTAATAATTATTCAAACCATAATTTGAAATCGTCATCATATTTAAAACTGTAAATACTGCTATGCATACTATAAATAACAAGAAAAATTATTCCTATCAAACATTTTATATTTATGTATAAATGTATTATGTAACTGCTTAATATGCAAAAAAATAGTAAATAAATGTACCTACTTAGCAATGCTTTACTACAATTTTCTTTTGAAATAATACCTACTCGAAAACATACGTATTTTCTTTTTAGGGAACATTTTTTATTTTTTCTAAATTATACAATACCAATCGCTTCACACACACACATACTAAAACTTGACCAATTTGTGTGTGTGTGTGTGTGTGTGTGTGTGTGTGTGTGTGTGAGGACCGTAATCTCAACCATCTAACGTATTAATTGTTGAGTAAGGTTATTACACAAAATGTTTATTTCAAAACATAATATATTTAAGATTTGAGGTTCGATAGTGCAAAAGAAATTGAAAACAATAGCGTTGTTAGGATTAAGCGAAAAACATTCTCAACGTGGATTGGAAATGTTTATATTACATATTTTATAAATAATGTTAACGTTGAAATGTAATAATGTGAAAAATCCCCTAACGGATTATCCAAATATTAGACGGTATTTTCGGGGAACGAACTGCATTCTTTAAATATCGGACACCTCGAATCACGGACAAAATTTTAGCGATCGAGTGTGTTTGATAGATGATTCACTATACAATAATCTTATTTTAGACACAGGCTGTGTCACACGACCATATTATATATTATATAATTAATTCTGAAAATTGCTAGTTGTACACCGCTGTAATATCTGTGTGCGATGACATAGTGGCGCTAGCAATATTGAAATACACGTACAGTATACCTACTATTCATCACCGCGCGAGGGTATATAGTTTGGCATACCACTAGGAATCCGACCGGTTATCCCAAAGTCCGAGACCTGTATAAACTTAATATTCTGGTCGGCGAGTTTAAAGCTGGCATTTATCGAACGCATCTCGCGCGCAATAGATACATACATATATATATTTATATATACATAACCGACAACCGTGTATACTTACTTACATGTTCGGTCGTGGGCAAAACACATACGAGTGGAAAAAAAGAAATGTATAACTGGTACCTATTGCTTTTTGATGGTTTCGTGCTTAAACCCAAATCCCGGCGAAATTTTGTTTACAAGTTTCAATTTACCCTCTGGCGTCTATTATATTGGTTTTTCTTTCAAAACGTAACTACAGTAAAACCCGATATAACTGTTCGGCGATGACGCGCGATAGAGCGAGCATTTCATCATTATTTCGAAAAATAATGTGGTACGGTGGCAGTGGCGGCCTGGGTTCATTTTTTTTGGTCGGCTGGAATTTAAAAGGGCCCCTAACTAATGAGACCCATAGCAAATGGCTATGGGCCTTTTTATAGTTTTACATTTTTAAAGATACTTATAATTTATGTTAATGGCGTATGTATTTTACGCCGAAAACAACATGAAGAAAAAAATATTTATGTAATTGTACCTTCAAAAATTGTAATTTGAGCCATTATTCGCCTTATTCAAATTATAATTTACACCACTTTTAAATACCTAAACATTTTTTTTTTTACAAAATAATATATTATTGTAATCATTTATTAATCAAGTTAATTTTAATAGTTAAACATTTCTAGAAAATAATTAAAAGTAATTAAAAAAATATATATTAAATAGGTATAATTCCGATGTATACAATTCAGCCATATTATAGTTAAAAACAATAGGTAAATGTATATAAGTATACTTAAATTCCAAGTTCCAACAATTGAAGTTAAAAGGTGGCACAGATGACAGATTACATATTCTATTTAGTTTTCTGGAGTGGCGCAAATTACTGAAATTAATTTTTATATTTTGGCGCAAAACACCATCTCTCGCGGTTTATCCGTTGTTTATCGGTTTATAATATTATATATATAGTATTTTATCACACGGTATTTATTATTTTTAAAGTAACACAATACGACTACCTACCACGATTTAAGATAATATCTACAAACTAAATGGTTTAGGAACATTTAAAATAATATATTTTAGAAGCTCAATCGAGTAATGGATGTAGATAAATGGATGTTCATTTAGCCGAGGGCCCAGTCGGCGATCGCCGACTCGCCGACCTGGCCAGGCCGCCACTGTACGGTGGTTAGATAAAATAAAACTATTTTATTTTATTTTAAAATGCCAACAATCAAAATTGTTATTATTATTTAAAGGTGATATCCTATATATGTTAATATTTGAACCTATCATAATAACATATAATAACCGAAGTGTGCTATATCATTATATGTCCCCTGATGATGGTTTGAGATTTATGCAGGCACGTACACAGAGGGAGGGGGTGTTTTGAGGTTTCACCCTCCCCCCCCCCCGAAATATTCGGGTTTTTGTGTAGTTATTTACTTGTTCAATTTTAATGTTAATTTTGTTATATCAATATTTATATTTAAAAAAAAGTAATTGTAAGTATACCTAATTTTAAATTTTTATAAAAAATTATTGTATATTTGGTAAAAAAAAGTTCTACTTTTCAATAACTGATTTTCAAAACTCCCCCCCCCCCCAAAAACTTTTTTTATATACGTCCCTAGATTTATCACCTTATAAACAGCAACAACAACAAATAATCTGTTTCGTAGTATATAATATATAATTATAGAATATTACTTATTTGTTTCCAGCTACATTCATTGGAAGATTTGTATTGTTACGAGTTCTAAAAAAAATGTATCCAGATTTGGAGTTCATAAAGTCGGTGTCCATTCGGTCTGCAATGGATACGCCTAAAAATACAGGATATGTTGTGGTATTACTTAAAGTTAATGGAGATTTTGACATTAATCTGATGAAACACACAATTCAGGTGCTTATTTAATTGATGTTATCCACATAATTTAAATTATATAATAGACATATCACATAAACGTAAATTAAAATAACGAAAATAATACCTATCTAGTTAATAATGTAAATAAATTCAATTTTCGATCAAAACCATATTTTCTCTAAAATAAATCGTTAAATTAAACTTCACAAATTGTAACAATAAATCAAAACTAAACATTTTGGTAAATACAGAGTTTATGTCAGGTTGGTCAATTTTTTAAACTAAATTTATATGTAGGTAGTTAGTTTTACTTCTAAAACTAAAATAACCGGATTTAAAGTCATATTGAATTAATTGTTATGAATGCGTATGAGCAAACAAAAGTTTGTTTTAAATCATGATCAAATTGAATGATATTAATGATATTATGTTAAAACTTACAGATTAAGGTTCAAAAATCTCGATTATTTTTATTTTAACAACAAAAAGATTAATTATAAATTCCTACTACACCTGTATGTTGTACATAATGGACTATGAAGAATTATTGTTCTCGTGCGCGACGTGCCTCTAGAATAGGTATTGTTTTTCCGTAAATGTTAGTATTTTTTCTATAATTTTTTCTACCATCTAAAGTATTTGTTACACTAAGCAGGTACTGAACCCAAAACTAATCATTAACAAGTTAAAAGTTTAAGTTACCTACTTATAACTAAGTTACATAACAAGATACTTTTTTTAAAGTAGGTAACTCCTAACTTAATGAGTTAATATTTGTTATATCAAGTTAATTGTCCAGATTTAAAATTGATTTGTTTTGTGCAAATAAATGGTTTTATAAGAAAAATGTAAATACTAAATCATAGACTATCAAAATTTAAATGCAGTATCAAAGGGATTAAAATAATGTAGGTACATAAATACACCTTAATGTAAATTTCTATAAAAATTTACAATCTCGCACGACACATTAAATTTAAAATTTCTCAACAATAACACTACTAGAGAACTCAGTTAAAAGAAGCGTTGGTGCCATGATCCAAAATATTCATTTGAATAGTTAATAGCTCTTAGAAGTATAGGATATAGTATGGACATGAAATCCGAATATCTGAGTTATCCTAATACCCGGTATCCGGAATTATGAGTTTGATTTTTATGCGACTTCCAATTATTTATAATATATAGTAAAATAAATAAATATGGTATACCTATGTCCGAAAATATGTTATAGAATTAAATTTTTTAGAATATAATCCGAATTTTTTAAATCCGGATATGCCCATCACTAAATTATTAGTATCATTAGATAGCACTCATTTTTGTTTTTTTTTAAATATTTTAATTATTTGATTTTATTCTTATGTGAATGAATTTTACTATATATTTGCGTTTTTGTGATAGCTTGTACTTTTATCAAATTTACTTGTTATGCTTTAACACGGGCTGTAATATTCAGCTGAAAAAAATGTGGCTAATTTTTAACTGAGTTAAGTTACTTGTTTTATCTTTTTGACTTGTCACTTTAACAAGTTAAAAAGAAAGAAAAATGTAATGCGTGATACGCCACAATAATATATTTGCGGTGACAGTGGAGTACGGATTTTATTTGAGAACTGTTTAGACAGATATAGTGGAAAAATACGACCGGATAAGCGGTCGTCTATATTACCCGCACCTTCAGTGTTCGCTAACGAAGAAATGGATGCGATACGCGTGGATCAAATCATCCAAGTTTTCCATCGACAACCACGTGATCGGATTGCCGGAGACCAAGGCAGCATCCGAAGACGACATCATGGTAAGTGCGTATATATATTAATATTACATATAATATGACGAATAACATATTATATGTGTATATATAATGTCGTTTATATAGAACTAATATATTATAATATAATATTGTGTAGCGCCGGCAGTCGGGTGTGGGTATTTGCTAGGAGACGTCTCACCTCTTTGGAACATCCCCCCCCCCAAACAAAACAAAAATATTAAATTTTGAATCATATCATTATAAGTGAGTTAAGTTTGTAGGTATGGTTAAAAGGTAAATCATTTTAATGTAGTCTTAATCATCGTTGTATCTAACCTATAATTGCAACGAGGCTACGGACTCTGATAATCTTTATACACTTTGAGCGAAACACATAGTAGGTTGTAGGTACGTCGAATTGTACAACGATGTCATTTTTCTTTCAAGTAAACTTTTTCTCGAGTACAAAGCATAACTAGTCACGAGTACAAGTAAATCGATTTTCATAAAACGTATACCCGGCCGAATGGTTTCCTGAAATTCGTCGAGTAAATCGAACGCCATATTCCACATCCTATAATCGGTTGTAGCCCATCGGCACTTGAAAACTTTGCCAGTTTAAATTATTATATAATAGTTATATAACATTTTTTTTTTTTTTAAAGGAAAACTCAAAACCAATAAATAAAAAAACAATAAAGTGAATAATAATTATTATGTGTTTCCTTTTAACAAAATATTATTTATTATTTAGGTTTAAAGTAATACCGCATAACAGTATGTTTTGTGTACTATATCGGTGTACATACAAGTATAAATTATACGTAGTATATATGTGTGTGTATTATACATAATACATATAGTACAGTGTTTCTCAAACTGTGGTACGCGTACCCCTTAGGGGTACTCGAAATTTTTGAAGGGGTACAAGTCTGGTCCACATGTAAGTCTTTAAATATTTTTATATATATTTTAGTTTAATAACTATATAAGAAGGGGTACCCAAAAAAATGTATTGATAAAAAGGGGTACAGTGTTTATAAAAGTTTGAGAATCCCTGATATAGTATATAGGTATCTATATATAATATACACTATATAGATATAGTGCATAGAACACACTTTTGCGGTATTATTGCGGTTACCTACATAAGCTTACATATTGCCATATTTATCAGTAGGTTTATCGACTCGGATGGAACAAAGAAATTACAATATAATATACTAAAAACAATAATATTCATTCATTATTATGATTGTCAGTGAGACACACAATCCTTGGTGTATATTTTGATGTAAAACAATTCAAATCCATGTTAAGTTAATGAAGACAAAATGAAAATAAAATCTAAATTACGATACGTGGAAAAAACTCTAAGTCCCAACACGTATATATAATGCTATAGCATTAAAGTATTACGAATTCTAGGTACATTTAAAAAAAATTTCATTATCTCGCGTTTGAAAGTGCGTTACAACTTAATGTTTTTATCCTGGCCTTAGTTATTTTATAAAACGTCAAAAATGTAATCGGCAACAACATAAATATAAAAAATATTTTTTACAAATTAAAAACTAATTCTTCGATGTGTGAACAGAAATAATACTTTGAGCGATGTGGCTAACCAAATTAAACAATTAAACATTAAGCACACCCTCACTACACATGACTCAGTATATAATATTGTTAAAGTAAAACAAAAGCTGTGAAATTGTATTAGGCAGTTCATTGGCGCCAAAAACTGTGAAACCCGCCGTAATTCAATATTATCTTACATACTATAATTGAGAGAGGGCATGGGTGGTATACCACAATATAAGTTCTCTAAAAAATCTTATGAAAACTGCAGACTTTTTAGGGTTACGTATCTGCAGGAAATGCGAATGTATCGATAAGCAGAACGATATGCATTCAATATTGCTTTCCATAGATAGGTATGTACAGTGGCGTAGCCAGGATTTTTTTTAGGGGGGGGTTTTTTTTAGTAATAAAATAAAATAAATCTACAATCGTATTGAAATAATAAAATAATTGAATGATAATGATCATTATCACCAGTGCAGTCGATAACGTGAATACAGCTTAACAGTATACATTTCACCACGAATAAATGATTGTATTTCTATATTATAAAAATTATATTTTTGATAAAAATACGGCCGAAGGGGGGGGTTTTGGGGCCAAAACCCCCCCCTGGCTACGCCACTGGGTATGTATGTTTTTCATATTTTCGTAAGTCATTTATAAAATGTAATAGGTAATATTTTGAATTTTTTGATACAATCAGGATTTACATTTTTTTTTTACCGATCAGATTATTTTGTAAAAATATTTTTGCTTCATTCGTTTCACGATGCAGATAATCCGCGAATTTATAATGTAATATAATAATGGTACTATAAATAAATAATTTCATAAATTAAAAATAAACAATCAAAAATTCATAAATCGCATCTTTTTAAAGTACTTCTCTCTGTAAAAACAACGATAACGATTAAATTTTATTTTAAGATAGATTTTAGATAATTAGACATTTAATCAACTTATTTAATACTTTGAGTAGAAAATAATAAAATGCAGATGGTAAGATAAGATATTTTTCAACATTTTTTACATGATATTTAGACTAAAACGAATAAATATAACGCGTATGAGTAGGTACTGACATAATGACGTCTTTATGTATTGCATTTGAAACAAATTAGGCCAAAAGTGAATGATGATTCTACATAATATTATAATACTTCGCTACAGACCTATAACTATTGCTTATTAATACAATATAATAGTAATTGTTATTATTAAACGAAAGTGCAGTATATTCGTTGCAATAGTACCGTGGCATAATTATATACCAAACTAGTGAATTAAATCGGTACGTTTTTCTATTGTAAATATTATGATTTTTGGTTTTTTTTATTGAAACGATATCTTATTCAGGTATTATGAGATTTTTTCAATTTAATCGTAGACAATAGACATGCACAGTGACATAATATATTGGCTTACATTTGTACACAACCAGAATTTTTTACCGTTAGATTAAAAAAAAAACATACATTGTCAGCTGCAGGTTTATGGTAAAAATATCACACTGACACGCTGTAACATATACAGAACGATTCACTAAGCATACTCGCCCCTATTTTTTCCTTTAATAATACATTTAATCAAATAATTCTATTTTTTAAATTTTTAAATATACACGTCATATTATAAGAATCATATTTTCAAATACTATTAATTTTACTGTTAATTATTAAGTAAATTATATTATTAAAAATTAGGATGTACCTAAATAAAAATGTAGACGAATAATTTTTCAAGTTATTAAAATTTACATATACGAATAAATAGGTATAATACTTTAAATTGTCTTACAAATCCATAAAATAGATGTAGTATTTAATCTATTTCTTAAATATTACACTCGGATAATTTGCATAAAATACAAAATATTCATTAACTAATGTTCATTGTTGTGATGATCAACAGATAAATAACTGAAAAACTATTCGTTTGAATTTCGATTTTGATACATTAACGTTTTCAAGACATCATAATTTATTTAAAAAATTTTATATAAAAAAAAGTGCTACTTGTTTGAAAAAAAAATAGTACGTTACATAATATGTCACTTCATATCATACATAAAATCTATGTATGTATTTAACAATATGATAAGTGTTCTTCGATTCCAAAAATCAAATTTTTAATAAATTCATTATTAAAGAAAAAATAAGAATAAGTGTGCTCGATGCTTCACACTGTATATATTTCATATACTATTACACCTAGGTGTCATACCCAACCCATATATATATATATGTTGTTGTTATACAATATAGAATATCGTGAGTCGCAACGACCGTGAATACGATTATTATAGATTTTATAATAATACAACCTATGTTAAGCTATTATAATATTTATAAATAATAACGATAAATCTATTTTATTGTTAAAGATATTGTGAAATTAAAACTTTAACAATCTACTAAGTTACATTTTATCTACCAGGATTTTATGTCAAATTATAGATAACGAAGTGTTGTGTCTAATTATGTGCGTATTTAATGATATTTTTATTTAAAAAAAAATTGTTATCCCTTCCCCCTTCCCCACACACATCAACCCTTTCCTATACATTTAGCATTTAGTATAAAATGTGATTGTTATTAGATACCAACATAATATTATATAAACAATTATTACTATTTGTCATTATAATATTACTATGCACAGATAAACGGACAAGCTATAATAAAATAACAGTAATTCGGAGCTTTATTACTACAAACGTAAAATTTCCACATTGCTATAAGCATAGAGGTCCGATTTTGAGTTTTTTTGCGACTCTGCGGTGGATTATTGCCTGTCATCCGATTTATAAATAAATGAATACATTTCGATATATACTACCGAGAGTGGCGTACGGCTGAATTAGCCGTATTATATACGTAGAGTGATGTCTATGATAGTTATATTATTTAAATCCCTAATGCAGTGTCTTATTGCAGTACGATATCGATTACTGCGCAATAAAAAATAGATGAAAATATACGAAATTACCAACACAAAATATGTCTGAATATATCTAATACCTACTACCCATTTATTATTGTTATGAAGGTTAATCCATTTTAATGTAATTAAAATAAATGTATAAACCTACGAATTGTGAGCAAACCTTTTTGTAACGATTCATGTTGCACTCCCAGAATTACAGAAATTGACAGATGATACGATACATTTTAAATACCAGTTAGGTCTTAGGTATAGGTTAATATACTATAGTTCGTGTGTGATGAGAGTCTGCGGATAGAGTTATAATTGGCCATTATATATTGTAATAGTTATAAACTATTATCACAACAAATTGTATCAGATAACTTACAAAAACACGACACTGGTAATAATAATTTTGAAAAAAATAATCATAGTAACCATCTAACGTGATTTTCCAATTCACAAAATCATGCGAAACGGTTTCCTGGCAAACCATACACATAGGTAATTAGGTCGTGGGTTATAAGTACCAGGTAAGTACAGCCTTTTTTGACTGAAAATATCGTCAGTCGTCAACGTACAAGATAATGAACTACCTGTGTGTGTGCGTATATAGACGATATAGATACACACTTCGATCTGATAGTTTGAATATGAACGTCTATCCGCGAGTAAAACCGCATTCGATTCAAAACTATATTCGTTCCGAAACCATTATGATATTATTACGCTCTGTCCCATGTGTTTTTCGCGAACAATATAAATTACGTATATTTGCCTCGCCCTGCAGCGGGTGCAGCTATTACCAATTAAACTGAAAACCATTTCTAAGTTTTCATGTACACGACGTGTTCACACAATTATAATGCGTATATACTATGAACACGACGCGCCGAATGATCGATAGTCGCGACTACGCGAGTGTTATAGATACAAGTTTTTCCGCTGTATAATGTGTGCACGTGGTACGCGTATTTATATATTTTAGTCTAGGCCACTCTCGGTTGGTGTATGTATACGGCGAATATATATTCAGGAAAAAAAGTTCAGCTAAAACTTTCATCTCGGATATTACCTACCTACACATGTAATAGGTTGGTAGTTTCTTTATTGCCATTAATACTCATCTTAAATTAAAAAGATATTCATAACTAAAGTTAACGGGGAAAAAAGCATCCGATGACTATAATAGATGTCGTTCAAATGCTTTTACATTTTTAATTAAATTATTTATTATTACGCACAATGTACATACATTTAAAACAAAAAAAATCGCTGCCGTCTTGTTGTTTTATTTACAACACTCGACATGCTGATAAATAAATGCAATAAACTCTACCCACCTACTAGTGGTTGCACCACTGGGTACATACTCCGCACTGGGACTCTAAAAAACCCATTTTCATTTTATTTATCTTGATGCGAGTGTGGTATGTATACTCAAAGAAATACTTCCAAATCACCTACATTATACATAACTACTATATATCGTTCATTTTATAATAATATATACCTACTAATTTATTGTCAGATATCAATCATAGTTTTGTTGACGTATTTTCAAATAACGAGTTCGAATTTCCGTGGTTTAGGTGCAGCCTGATGGCAGTTGGGAAGGATTAGGACGTAAGAAAACATTGTTATAAATATACATTTTATATAGATATAAAATATCTGCAGGATTAATAAAAAAAAAAATAAGAAAATCAGCTTAATTCCATTACAAATCATAATATAGGTACCTATGCGACATCCTATTTTACTATACAGTATAATATACACAGTACACACTCGTGTTTTATTTTTCTGATATCTTAAAACATTATGATTTATGATTAAATTATTTAAATAGCTAGTTTTCTATGTGGAGTGGAGTTTATTAGATATCTATACAAAGTATAGAATAGTATCTTATATTCTTATATCTATTTCCAATATTATGTACCTATACTATTATAGTGATGTAATTTGTATATCGTATTAACCATAATATGGTATTATACGCACACCACACTTTATATAATTACTTTATACAATAATATTAAATTTCTATATAGTAAAATTGTAATTCATTAATATTTAAATATTTTATATTTATTTACAAAACTGTAACTGACAGAACTACAAAAGTGAGAAAGTAAAAGTATTTTGCTATAATGTTTGTTAAAATCATTATTAATTATTTCATCATTTTTATAAGTCATTGGTTATCATGTGTTTAATTTTTATTTTTATTTCTCTAATTTTTATTAATAAGAATCAATTTATAAATGGGAAATATTCGAGTACCACGTCAATTTTTATGTAATTTAAAATTTATATATCTACCTATTTTTTAATAAAGAATTTCGATTTTATACCGTATAAAATACATTTTTAAAATGTGTATAATACATCATATAATACGATATAATACAAATTTGTATTATACCATACCTAGGTACTTGATACTTTAATACTCATAGTATTTGTACAAAATTTTATCCACATAAAATACAAGGTACCTATAAAATGGTAAAATACAAAAAGAATACCCCATTTTTACATCACTAGCCAATATACATGTACTTATGTAGATAAAAGCACGGATCCAGAAAAGGGAGACCAAGAAGTTTTGCAACCCTGCATTAGAATATTAAATTCTATAATTGTTCTAAAAAAATATGTTACAAGAAAGTGTGACAATAAGTACTAACTATAATAGTGAATGTAATTATGTTGGATATAAATTCGTATTAGAATTTTACGTACGATTTTGAAATAGTAGTCATTTTAATTTTTCGTAAAAACATGTTCAGTCATAATAAAAATGTTAACTTTAGTAAAATTTTAAAGACAGTGTTCAAAGTAAGACGCACATCGACCACCTATGTATAATACGTTATTCACAACTCACAAGTTCCTCGAATTAGAAGTTAGGACACTTCTATACAAGACTACTGCCGTGCAATCCATTTAGGTCGAGGTTATTAAGGGAACAAAAAATTAAGTGCCGGGGCTCAAAAATTATCCATGTATAATGATGTAGCTGACGTTTTGTTTATTAATATAAGCTACGTTAAAACTTTAAAACGTCGCTACTAATAGTTTTCAAAAAAAATAAATAATATACAATATTAAGAGATGCAATTTAACATTATTCATATAAGCATCCATACTTGTATGTATCCAACAGTACAACAAATGCTCATTCATAACTTTATTCGAAGTATATAAAACTCAACTATATAAATTATACAACACAGCGCACGGCATAATACGGAATACGAATAGTATGATAGGTATAATTACATGATATTTTGATGACGGCGACGACGGTACTTATATCAAGCTGTATGCATATAATGATTCGTAGGTGATGTCCCGCTAAAATATTATGTTTACATACTTTTATTTTATTTCGTATTCATCGCAAATTACGATTTTGAAACGCATTATTTTGACATCTTCGACATAATATCATGATAATGTTTCATCCGACAATTTTTTTTCATTTCTCCTATACATATAATAATATACACGAACGACGATACTTATGCCTATATATATCCGCTATTGCAATAACATTATGTTAATTATTATTATACAGCAACACGTCAACGACATAATTGCGGTGCACATACCACCCGAACTTCCGCAATGGCAGATCACCATGATCCCGGCGGACGAGGACACGTTCTATCTGCTGGTCCGGATACACCATCTGTATTCGTCCGAGGACGGCATCGGGCTGAGCGACCTGTTACTACTGAAACCCGACGAGGGCGGTCTGAAACACGGCGAAATAGCGGCTAATTCGTCATCGTCGTCGTTGACAGCGGACGCCGACAGCATCCAGAACATCCTATCGACCGTGTATCAAGCGCCGACCGCGTTGCCCAGGCTCTACGAACACCTGTCGGAGATATGCGCCAACACGTGGAACGAACTGGTGTCCACATACGACCCGCTAGAGAACCCGAAGGTGTTCAGGCGCCGGCCTAACGTGTTCATATTCGGCACCATGCTAGTGATCGTTACCGCGTCCGCAGCCAAGGACAAGACCACCAAGCGGAACTTTGCGCACAAGTTGAAGCGGGAAATGATACGCCGCGACATCCAGTTCCGGTACATGGGCGAGAGCCTGATCAACACGTTCCACCCAGTCCTGTGGGTTTCGATCGCATGGTGGCTGTTCGTCAAGTGCATACTTCGGTTTCCCATCACCCTGCTGCTGATGATCAAGAACACGTCCACGTACGTGTACTGGATGTCCGTGCTGCTGCACTCGATGTTCGAGCTGCTGTACCTGGCCCGGCTCATTTACTACGCGCCGAGCACCGTCATCCGGGAACTGGTGTTGCCGTTCTTCAGCGGCCCGAAACGCGGTGCCATACCGACGCCGGAGGGCAGAAAGTGCGTGTACTGGTCGCGGCCCATCGACTTGGACCTGGTCAACACCATACACGACAACACGGGCGCGGCCACGTGCGAGATCCAACTGTCCATGTTGGCCGCCGCGTTGCAGGATTACTTCGACGCCACCGGCGTCCGGTTCTCCAAGAACGTGATGACCACCACGCGGTTCGTGTCTAAGGCCAACTTGTTCCAGCTCAACAACCGGCACGTGATCACCAACGGGTTGCTGGCCCTGCCGCTGCCCATGGACACCGACCACGATCCCATATACAGCCTGCACGAGATGCAGGAGTGCCTGCAAGAGTCCATCGGCAACCAGACAGCCCTGTACATAGCGTCCATGTGGCAGATCGACCACAGCCTAGCCACTTCGTTCCTGCCGTCGCCGATAGTCAGCTGCGGGTTGCACTTTCTATCCAAGAAGTTCCCGCTGACCGTCACCTACGTCGAGGAGCACAAGTTGGACCACAAGAGACGGGTGTTGTTGTGGGGCCAAGAGGTGGACGCCATCATGTACTGGAGACCACCGCAAGCCAACGTCTGTGAGTATAATAATATACATGTAGTGTAGAATGCGATTCGTGACTTTATTATTATTCTCAGACCCGCCACACGATTTTCTAATTTTTGAGTTTGGCTTACAAATTAGTAGAGCATAACATAGGTGCAACTAGGGGGGTGCTTCAGCTCTCTCAGCCTTTAATTTAGCATCCCCAGATCAAAAACACCAAAAATGAAAAAATCATATGAAAAGTTTTCTTTGTTTTACGTAAGGTTTTTTTTTATTTGGCGTTTTTAGTGGAAACACAATTAATTGTTTATGATGATTAAAGTTATATAATATGGTTTTATCAAAATATTAGGTATGTGACATCGACAATTATATCGTTGCAATCATAAATTATATAATGGAACAGCGTTTTACAGATTTAGCAATATTAAATATTAAAATTTAAAAGAGATGTTGTTAATACAATTACTTCATCACAAATATTAGAAAAGTATTCCACTAATAAGAGAAAAATAGTATTAGTATGAAATAATATATTATGTAGAATAATTAATATTAGAAAAATATAAATAAAAATTAAAAATATTATTATTTAAAAAATAATGTTTATTTATCTGTTTATAGTTCATACTAGGTCATTATTTGATAAATGAATCACCTAAATATTAATATAGGTAATATACTTATGTACCTAATCTATTTATGAGGTATATTACTATTTGAATACTTAAATATTAGTGTGCATTGTGCTCATGTTTTTACAGTGCATTTAAGATTGGTTATAGTAATTATAAAATTGAAGTACCTTGGGGGTGTGTTTCATCTACATAATTTTAACACTCCCAGTGTTTGGCCTCGAGTTATGCCTATAGAGCATAATATATTATTATACCGCTCAAATAACTGTGATACCTATACCTATTATTGTAAACCGTTTGTTTTGCGCTTTTCAGGTATGTCGTTATCAATTATTAACTACGGCGGACATTTGAGACTGGCGGTGATGGCCGACGCCAAAATGACTCCTTCGTGCAAAGATATTGTGTCCACGTACGAAAAAAATATCCCACAATTTATTTCCGCCGCTGAGCACTATGCTAAAATTGTCAACACTTCGGATTAGACTAGTATTTTTTATATATTTATATTAGGTTTATATTAAATAATGAAAAAATCCATTTTAATGTTTTTATATTGAAAATTAAACTAAAATTTATAAAATACATACATCAAATTTAATCAAAATTAATACTAATAGAACAATAATATTGTTATCTTTTTGGTGAAAAATAATCAGATATTTTACGTTTAACTACTCTTTTTCCTCCGTCGTGTTCTTCTCTATCTCTTTTGAGCATACTTAACTGTCCTGTAGTTGACGATTTTTCTATAACAGACTGAAAATCTTTTTTGGAATCGTTTAATTGTAGCCAACTGTTTTTCTGTTGCTTAATACACATAGATCGTTCTTCGTCATTACTTAATCTAAATTGATTTACAGGCAAAAACCTAACATCTTGAGTCTCTTGTTTATCTACTATAGTACCTATACTATCAATTAATTTTGGTTCCTCCTCTAGTTTTTCTGAAGTTAACTCTATTATGCTTAAACTTGAAGAAAGTTGAGACTCTTTAGAAGATGACTCAATAAAAGTTGTATTTAAACAACACTTAGATTCATCAGAAGTAGACTCTATTGTGTTTAAACTTAATAGAGACTGAGGCTCTTCTGAAATTGATTTTATTATATTAGAACTTATTGAATGAGACAGTTCAGGAGTTGACTCTGGTGGATTAGAACTTGAACAAGGTCTAGACTTCACATGAGTTGAACTTGAAAAAGAATGAACCTGCTCAGGGGCTTGATCATCTTCAGTGTTTGAATTTTTAGTAACTTGGAGTACTTTAGTGTTAGACTCTACTGCTTTATAATTATTCCTCAATAATTGATTCTGTAAATACTGTGAGAATATTCCAGGTTTAGATTCATTATTCTCAAATATCTGAAAATTATAAAAATATCATATATTATCTAATAGGTCATAAAATGTTAAAAAATATTTCTTACGCACCTACCTGCCTGGCTTTGTTTGCAAGAGCATCATAAATATAATCATGTACACCAACAGATGGCATGGTTTCCAAACATGCATAGTATTTAATAAGTATCCTAGAAACTTCACCTAAAATTAATGGTATTATTTGTATTAATATTAAACATATAAGTGTACATACAAAGTATTTGTTCCATTAATAACTCTCCAATTCATAAAATTATTATGTGTTTGAAAATTATAAAATTCTATAATTGAAATGTTCAAATTTTTTCTGCTTTTTAATTGTTTTAATTATTTAAAAATTTGAGGTAGGAAGTCAATTTATAAATATAATTTGTTAAACAGGTTTATTGTTAGTTATGAATTATCATACAGTTAATATAACATATCAATAATTTTCTTTTTTTTTATCTTAAGAGAGATAAAGCTAGATACTATTTATCTCAACAATTATGGTTAGGTTAGGACATGGCTTGTGTGCTGCTAAAATTTGCATAAATGAAAAAAAAAGTGCAAAAGTAGAAAATCATTCAAAATTCAAATAAATTAACTTTACAATTAACCAATTATGATAATTAGCTTCAATTCGATGAACCAAAATTGTTATTAATACATTAATCGATAATTTAAATAAAATGTATAATTAATCACATTATGTAAATATTGGAAAATAAATGATTATTTGAAATCATCAACCAGGCTCAAATTCAAGATCTAAATCATTTTCAAATGAGTTATGAAAAAATTATTGTCAAGAATAAACACAGTGATAGGTACATATTTTATTTAATATTTAGCTTAAGAAACGAAAGGTAACTAACCAACTGTAACATTTTGGCTTTTCAAAAATGTATGCATACTATAAATTGAGTCTAACAGTTTGGAATCACCAAATGTAAAGTAAGCTACATCTCGATTGGCTTGAGCAGCACTCATTAATTGCAACAATGATTTTAGATGACAGTCTCCACGAAAAGCACCACAGCCCCAATTTCCTGTAGCTATTGCAACATTAGAACACTCTGAATCTTGCCCCCATGAAAATCCAGCAAATGACTAAATACAAGGATATTAAAAACAATCATAAGTATACATTAAAATAGTAATTAGTAAATACTTTGTGTAACTCTCGTCTTAAGTTTTTTGTTTTAAATTGGTTTTTAGGATCACTGTAGTACAATGCATCAATTGCAACAACAGTAGTGTAACGGCGATTATTTTCATCAACAGGAGTAACATCTAAATGAACACCTTTCCACTCAAAAGAATTTGCATATCCACTGTAATCACTAAATCTCTCCACACCTGAAAATTATTTAATTAATTTAAAAAAATAATAGTTACATGTTATCTACGGTCTAACCTGTAATAATAATTGCTTCTGTATGTAGCATTTTTTCTGAAAATAGCTGAGACAATAATAACTCGGGACAAATTAAAAACCGAATTTCTTCTTGTACACTACCATGACCAAGAACGCCCCCTCCAATAAATCTATACATTAAAATATTTTCGATCAATTAAATATACCTTGTATTTAATATTTTTTAAATCACACTCTTACTTATTTGCAAAGTCTACTTGCAACATTCCATCACCATCGTCTTCAATTGTCCCATCAGATGTTATATACAAATTTGTCAACTGTTTTGTCGATTGTAACCAATATGGTAAATCTCCAGATGGCAATCTTTTTCTAGAATATGTTACAATTCCATTAAGAACTGAAAATGAACATTCATTATGAGTTATAATACCTTACTCTAACTATTTTTATTGGTTTTCTCACCAGAATTAGCACTAGTGACTTTTTTAAAATAGCAAATGATGCATTTCAATTTTTCATACAAATAGTGATCAGCTGAAGAATTTACCATTAATTGAAAAAGTCTGTTCAGAAAAATAACATTCATTATTTAATAAAATAACGGATTTTATGAATTTACCCATTAAAATTGATGTATGGATATTCTGAATACTCAGACTTCGAATTGCTAACATTTCGATGTGGAAAAGTACATAAGAAAGCATTAGCCAAGAGACAGGCAATTTGCATTTGACTTAATGATATAGAGTGATTATGAGTTTGCTTTAACAATGGTATTGGTTTAGTTACTAACGTAGGCAACTGCAATGCTAAGTTAATGATTTTTGGTAATAAATTATTAAAAAATTCTTCTGTTTCTTCCTCAGTTAAACACTACACAAACAAAATGGTAATATTTACTCATAAAATAATAAAAGTTTATAAAAGAAATATTTGTACTTTATATTTCTATTGTACGATAAAATTCAGAAACATTTATTTAATAGCATACTAAAAATATTAAAATAATACATAATAATAATAATAAAAACTTATAGGTTACTTCGTCAAAAAATGAATGTAGTAAATAAAATCGCCATTGGTCTTTATACTTGGGATTATATGATATAATAGCTTTTTCTAATTCTTCACTCGACAATATTGGTTTAAGTAAACTACAGGTAATAACTTCCCATCGAATTTTTTTAGAACTCTAAAACATTAGAAACATAATAATGAAATTTAATAATATAAAAATTTAATAACTAAATAAATAGGTACATACTGTATTATTCTGATGAACTAAAAATAAATTATGATTAGAACATGGCATCTTTACATGATTATCATCCCAGTTATCACAATATTCTTTGGGATATGGTTCTGGCATATTGTTAATACCTATAGGAATCTAAAAATAATTAAATTTAGATATTTAAGTTTATTTAATTTCAACTTATGTATTAAATTATATACTTTAAATAATAAAGTATGCTGCGAACTGGGTATAAGTGATGGGAACAATTTTTTTCCAAAGCTTCTAGGCAGTAAACTTTTATTAGTTCCTTTCCAATTAGTAGTTTCATCATTTGAAATATTATCTAGTTCAGAAAAAAATTAATACATTTTTTATTAAAACACATACTCACATAATTTAATTTGTATAAATATCTGAAAGCAGGTCTACAAAATAATATCTGGTAAATCGGAAAAAAAATATCTTTTATAGTTAAATTATTTTTAAACAAAATTTAAAAAAAAAACAAGTACATATCGATAGGAATACTAAAAAAAATTAATATATATTTTTTTAAACGTTAACTTGTTTCTTTAAAAATTGATCTATATTAACTTTAGCATAGTGATACATTGAGATACACTCAAGCAGTAGTTTTTCATTAGTTGTTGATTTACTTTCTGGTGATGGAAAATCAATAAATTAAAGTTTCGATTATGCTTAATAATTTCTGATTTCAAGTCTAATATTTTCAAAATTTCTAAAATATTGAGTGTTTATGACCTACAAGATTAAAAAATCTATTTTCCACTAATAACCATGCGTAATAGATCACAATTCATGGTTTATTAAAGGCATTTTAAACAATCACAGCATATTTTATGGAACATAATATAACGAGTATAGTACACATTATTGAGTAATTTGTGCAAATACAGATAACAAAAAATGATGATATTAGGTATAATTTATATTTATGATAATAATAATATAAAAATTACACAAGTTACAAAATAAATGACATTACAATAATCATATTATATAATATTTAATCCCATCAATTGAATTTTACTTACATAATCTTCCATATCAACAAATCTGATAGGTAGCTAAATAATAAATACTACAAATTTTATACAAAATCTACATGTGCTAACACAGTTATCGCTATCGAATAGTATTCATAAATCGTCTTACCACTTTCCATGATTGAAACTGTATGTCCAAAATGTATTAACTGCTTTTCATAATCATGTTTGTAAATAGAGAAGATTAATAACTATTTATTATTAATTCTTTACGCATTTTTTTACCTTTCTGCCGTACCTATCAATATTTATCAACTGCTTTGAATGAAACAAAAAACGCAGTTATACAAGTTTGTAGAACTCCAATCACCATAGTCCATAACTATAAAATAATTATACTTTATACCTAGTATGTCAAATACTCAAATCACTAATAACAGTATTCAGTAATCACAAATTTACAATTATTTACATTTCATAATGCATTAATGCATATATTGCACTATCGCACATTTGCACTAACAGTTAACACCATAATAATTAATAGTGTAATACAAATATACAATATAATAGTAATAATATGATATTTATATTAATTTTGGTGGGGCGAACCACGAACATCTATGAGTCTTTATCTATTAAGAACACTATCATGTACACTCAGATAATATGGAATCGCACAGTAGTTGTTCTGAAATGAGAACCATCAGTGTAACCCATAAATAAAAGAAAATATAGATCTTATTTATAGCCTAACACAGGGATGAGAGGATACCAAATAGGTACTCGACTATAATAGTATATTAGATTCTGTAAATCTCGGCGTGACGAATTTAATAAACACCAATAATCAACACATTTTCGCGGGAAAAATATTGTTCTCTGTTATCACTTAACGGAGATAAAAATAATAAATTTGTGCAAATCTGTGCAAGCTATACCTAATATTACATAATAAATTGTAATAATTACAATTATATAGTATTTATAATCAATAATATATTATTATTATACAATTATTGTACACGTGTATAAGGTGTACCTAGTACCTATCCGCGATGCAGATGACTGATGAGAGAAGGCACGTATACAAAATAAAGTTCGGAGGTGAACCCCAAACCCCCCTGTAAACGTGCCTGAATGAGAGAATATAATGTGATACTACTTCATACTTGTATTAATTCTTGATGCCAATTTTTACAATAAATAATTATTGTCTTATTCTGTGATAGTACCACCAGGTAGCGGTGTAGTGCCATAATTGGCGCAAAGGACAAAAGCCATATTTTTTTTTTCTAAATGCATTACAAAAAATAATTATTAATATAATAATTAATAATATTAGGTACATAAAACAATATTAAATATTAATACTTAATTTATTTCACATTTTCGTTGTTTAATTATTTTACGTATTAATAATTACTCGCAAATCGTTAGTTCATTACCTGCAGTCAAATATTGAAATATAAGTACAATTTAGTATTTTTTAAATTAAAATAATTTGATAGGTACAAGGCTACAAAGGCAGGAGATAGTTAAATAGTTTTAATTATTTATATTAGTTATTATTGTATTACATTACATTTTATATCAGTTTGACAGTTTAAATTTTTTTACTAAATTTTCTCCCTATACTTGTTAGTTGTTACCTACATTCTCTATGTCACACGGGTGTATATTCTGGATTGTAAATAAAATTTTGTAATATTTTTAGTTGACAGGTACAGGTAGTCGGAAAAAGGCCGCATACTAACTATACCGATTGGCTGTTATATAGGTAATACTTTTTTTATTATATATAACAGTGTACAATGTGTACATATTATAATTTTTAATTTTTAAACAATAAACTTATATTTTAATAATGATATAACACTTTTTTCAACATATTATTATCTATGAACATAAATGATAAATATAACATAATATATAATATAATACTTGTTTATTAGCTTTAATAATTATTATATATTTTTATATCATAATAATATTTAATAAAATAATGTACCTAATATTTTAAACTAAAAAGGTATAAAATATAAATATATACATTTTAAATCCACCTTTGGAGAATAAAAATAAACGAATCTAAATCTAGCCATGGACATAACCTTCACTCTACGCTCTATCAACATTCAACAGTCATCCCCTATCCATCAACAACAACATAATCCTCCAACAAGACAATGTTAAATACCTAGGTATCCATCTTGACAAAAAATTCAATTGGGCAAACCATATTAAAACTAAACGTAAATCTTTAAATTTACGTCTTTATTCTCTAAGAAACCTATTACGCTCCAAATTTCCTCTGAGAACCAAAATTCTAATATAGGTACAAGCAAGTTATGACCAGCAATAACTTAGAGCAGCTTAAGTCAAATATTAACATATAGGTACTCCAATCCTTCCAATCTGTAATCTTACACATCATCACAGGCGCTCCTTAGTTCGTCAACAACTAGTCCCTTATATTCATATAATGACCTAAAAATCCCAACTCTCCCTGATTTAGCCTCTCAAAATTACAAAAAACTACACTCAGCCACAACTACCATCAAAATCCACTTGTCTCCAATCTCCGTTCTTTAACTAACCCAACCAATCCACTACGTCGATTAAACCGATGCTAGACTAGAGGTTTACTAAACAATTAACCCCAATGAGTATAATAAAAATTTGAAATGGTGTCACTGGACGCCTCCTTCACTGAAGTCCACAAGTCCTGTCGTCCAACGCTGACCGAAATATAAGCACATATTATAATAATCAGTAGGTATATCAGATGACGACAATATTAGCGTCGACCACACATAGAGAGTGACGCTATTGACGCCAATTAGCGTTGTACGCAGCGAACGTGTTAAGCCTTCAAAATTTAGTTATTGTATTAAATGTATACCGATTGTGAATATTCATTTAAAAAAAAAGTATAAAAAAGCGGGTAAGTGGGTATCGCTCTGCTGTATATTAGGGGGTGGGGTGGACCTCAGACTATGGAAGGTTAAATTTGAATGCAATGATAGGTATCATTGTATACGAAAAACGATTCTGAACGAAGTTGATTTGTCAGTTTAGGATATATTATATTTAAATATTGTCAAATATTCTATTTTGAAAAAATAGTATAGTTTTTATATTATGTTACTATGGTTACTATGGCCAACATTCGCATTATGAGCGTATGAAATTTAATTTAAATTTTGACATATTTCGTATAAATTCGAACTTTAAACACTTTTAAAAAAAAATTGTGACTAACGATTTCGGATTTTTTTTTATCACTTTAAGAACAACTTATAAGAAACCTTGTATTAAATTTTCAAGATTTTCTGGCCACCCAAAAAATTTTTATCGGCATTTGAAGAAAAAAAAACTTAGAAAAGTCGACAATTTCAATTGTCTATTAGTAGCTTAAAAATGGTCAAAATATTTTGAAAATTTAACTGTAAAGAGATAACCATAATATAAACATTTGGTGAAAATTTCAAGTATTTACAATAATTCGTTTTTGAGTTACAGCAAAATCAAAAAATCGATTTTGTCGAAAAGTGGTTTTTCCGTAAAATTTCCATTTTTCTGTCATTTTTTTTTGTTTTTCTCGATTTTTTTGAAAACTATTAGAAAATTTTAATTTTGACCCCCCTAAAGTACCAACTAGATTCAATTCCCTATTCAAAGAGGGGCTGAAGTCAAAAATCGGAGCATTATTACTGCTCCAAATGTTGGAGTCAGACACAAAAAAAAAAAAAAAAAACACACATCATAGTAAATGCAATACATTCATCACTTCGTTCAGAATCTAAAAAATGTAGAGATAGAAGTATATAGTTATAAAAGTAATGTTTACCTTCATATAATTTTGCTTAATTTTTAAGCAAGATATATATATATATATGAATATTTTTGGCGTGGTTCTAATAAGACCAAATTTTCGTACGCTGTAACAGTATATTACATTAATAATAGTAAAATAATATAAGAAATATACTTAAATATATTAGAAATAATGGTGTATTTTTTTTTCAATATGTGTTCTTAGTTCATTTTAAGTCCTATTTATACCTATTTCTACGTAGGTATTAAATATTTGCAGATAGCCGATATAGGTATTAAGGTATTAACATTTATTTTAAATAGTTTTACATTTTAGACTTTAGTTATTATTCTCTTAGATATCGTTTAAAATCAATGGTATAATACTATTAATACTTATTCGGTTTTTATTCATATTTCATTATACATAATAAAAATATATCAATAAATAAATAAACATACAAAATATAATAAAAGCCAAAAGGTATACGTATCCGAAAAGAAAACCACAAAAAAAATCAAACTGATAATATTATAATCATAAATCATTTGTCAATAAAATTTTATTATTATCAACACATTTTTACATAAAACTTCTAAAACTCTTGTTTTTGTTAAAATCTATTATACTTTTCCTACATCGTGGGTGTACCTACCTGTCAGGATTTTTACTCATACCTCAGAAAAATGATCACGAATTCACAATTTAAGATAGTACTTATTATCTTAAATCGTGCTTATGACTACAAGTTTGAAGTTATAAGTTATGACTATTGCATCACCTTAATAGATTGGTTTCTAAGTTTCTTTGTTATAACCAAAATTCTAAGAATTTATTATCGAATCTAAGTCTAACACATGTGTTTGTTGAATGATGTCAACGAAATATTTATTTTCTTTTTTAGACCAGCCAGACTCATGCGCAAAAAAGTCAAAGTGTGATAAAATGAATTCATCGATAATTGTTTTTTTTATAAATTTTGAGTATTTTTGTTATTATTATTACCATATGGAATATCATGCATTTTGACTTTTGAATAATCATCGAGTAAAAATCTCGTATTACAAAAATTATAAAGGATATCTAATATTGTTTAGTGGTTTGACTTTTGACATATCACATGTATTAGTTTTATATTTTATAACTTTAAATTTAAAAATAAAATTTGTAAAATTGGTTTGAAACGATATTTTGAAAATTTTTATGTCATTATCTTAAAAATATCATAATTGTAATTAATGATTTT
The DNA here is from genome assembly GCA_020882235.1 of Schizaphis graminum. Taxonomy (NCBI): domain Eukaryota; kingdom Metazoa; phylum Arthropoda; class Insecta; order Hemiptera; family Aphididae; genus Schizaphis; species Schizaphis graminum. Next base: position 83,966,361 of record CM037032.1, on the reverse strand, counting down.
TATTCTAAGATATGGTTCAGGTGTCAGGATTCAGTCTTCAGTAATAAAAAAAATATTTATTGTGAATATATTTTGTTTGCTGTGTGCGAGCTAGAGAGAAAAAACACATAAACAATAGTGCCTTGACATTTTTTTCATGTTATTATTAAATATTAAAATATTTATTTGGCAGAGCGATTAACTAAGCAGTAGGCAAAGTACCTACTTTACCTTTTCTTTAATGAACTGGTTTCTAATATCATTGATTAAATATATATATATTTAAATATTTAATCCATACTAATATGTAAAATATTTTGTAAATTATTTTTAAAATTAAAATATTTATTTATTTTTGGTTATTAATAATATCTGTGTATTATTAATTAATAAATATCTAGTAACTACATAATACTAAATATTAATAAGCGGTTTTAAAAGTTAAGTAAGTCAAATTAGTAATTCTGTAATTCACAAAATTTAGTAATTTTTATAATAATATTAACGTCATATGAACATTTGTTCTTTTTACTACAAATACTAAAAAAATTAGTGTTTTTTAAAAATGCATGTTAGATATTATAATACGTCTTATCAATACTTATTTTATAAAATTTAGTAAATATCTCAAATTTTACAATAATATGAGTTTTAGAAAAAATTAATTCACAATTAATGAAACTACATTACTGCCCTAATGAAATAACAGTAATAATACGTATTTCTTATAAATAAGATTATACTAGTTAAATGTTGAAAATACCTAAGTATATAATTTTAAACTGTTCGTAATCACAAAATTCATGACTACCTATGGCCATTGGGTAATGACTACGCCACTACGACTAGCACGAGTGCACGACTAACGGACACTACGGTAGACGTCGCATCTAATATTCTGTATTATATGGACGGTCGTAGTATTACAGAACAATATGGTCTGTCGTCTATCGTCTATGACTGCAAATTGCAATAATCATAACTAAATCAATTTAGTTTATCATGGTAATAATGATGAGAAGCCTTAAACGTTAAGCCAAATACTCTACATGAGTCATACAGAGTATAGAGTATTTGGTTAAGTAAGGTCGCATAAATGCCATAAATATACGATATACCCATGACAAAATATATTTTGTGATGGAATATACCTAAGAAACTACTAATTAGTAATTTTTAATATGTAATATGTATGGACTATGGAGTTGAGCTCTGGAATTGGGGTATTTTCCTTGAAAGTATAATATGGTACCACTGATCGTATGTAGAAAAGATAAGAACGCCATAGGAGGTCACATTTATATAATATTATGATCTAAGTAGGAGAATATTCCTTCCGCCAATATAAGCCGGCCGTCATAATGATAACATATCACAGTTTTTAATAGGTCAATGGTTTATACCCGCCAATATTGTTTTAAGACCTCTGTCCGTTTTAACGTTTTGAGGTTATACCAATACCGCGGTGTTTCATTAAGTGGCCATGACTTCATTAAATAATTTTGTGGACAATAATATTTTGTGAACGCACTCCATGGTTTTTTTAACGTATTCTGTGTTTCTGCGGTAATTTAGCTTTTGCCGTCTACTGTTTAGTTTTACGCCGGACGTTAAATTAGTCGTAGTGTATCATTTTTGCAAACAACTCGCATCCGTTTGTCAAGGACGTTCGCCATCATGAGTGATGAAGAAGTAGTTCAAATTACCAGCCTTTTGGAACGCACGATTTCTACCGACAAAGAAGAATTAAATCAAATACAGAAATTTCTCGAACATGCAGCGCAAACGAATCTCCCAGGTTTTCTCAAAACTTTATCTAATGTCTTACTTTATTCCGTCAATAACCCGGTTGCTCGTATCGCCGCCGGCCTTCAAATTAAAAACCACATTACATCGAAAGATGAAGCTGTTAAGGTTCAGATGAAACAGCGTTGGTTGTCTTTCACTGAACAAGACCGTCTTTTTATTAAAGAAAACATATTCAAAGCACTCGGCACGGAAAGTCGGCCCAGTTCCGCTGCTCAGTGTGTTGCTAATGTTGCTATTATTGAGTTACCACTAAACCTTTGGCCCGGTCTTATTGCCTTATTAGCATCAAATGTTACTGATCCAAATTCATCGGATGTTCTCAGAGAATCTTCTCTTGAAACTATCGGTTATATATGTGCCGAGACCGACCGCGACGTTTTAAAGGCAGAGTCCAACACAGTTCTTACGGCCATTGTTCATGGAATGACCCAACCAAATAGCCATGTTTGTTTAGCTGCCACTACTGCTCTTTATAATTCTTTGGAATTTACAAAAGGAAATTTTGAAAAGAAAAATGAACGTGATTACATAATGGAAGTTGTGTGTAAAGCTACTCAATCAACTGAAACTCAAATTAAGGTTGCTGCACTTCAATGTCTTGTTAAAATTGTCTCTTTATATTATGAGTACATGGAATTATATATGACAACATTATTTCCAATTACACTACATGCTATTAAATCAGATTTGGATGAAGAAGCACTACAGGGTATAGAATTTTGGTCTAGTATTGCTGAAGAAGAAGCCGAAATTGTATATGAAAGACAATGTCAAGAACAACCCAATGATAAAAAACTTATGCTGTATGCTGAAGGTGCATTGGAATTCATAATACCTGTTTTAATGGAAAAACTTACCAAACAAGAAGAAGGTGATGATGATGATGATTGGAATCCGTGTAAATCAGCCGGTGTTTGTATAATGTTGCTAGCTACTTGTTGCCAAAGCAATATTGTTCCTCATGTAATTCCATTCATTAATGCTAATATCAGCAATCCAGATTGGCGTTTTAGAGATGCTTCAGTCATGACTCTTGGATCGATTCTTGGCGGTCTAGATCAAATTGCATTAAAAAGCTTATTAGAACCTAACATTCCTGTACTTATACATTTAATGTATGATGCTAGTGTTGCTGTTCAAGATACATCTGCATGGACATTTGGCCGCATATTTGAGTTTGTACCAGATTTAATCATTAATTCTCCATGTTTAAATGATGTGCTTGGAGTGTTTATTAAAGGTCTTAAATCTGAACCACGTGTTGCCACTAACATTTGCTGGGCTTTTAGCAGTCTTGCACAAGCCACTGGAGAAGACATGAATGTCTTGACTCCATATTTTGATTACATTGTTCAAGGCCTGCTTGAAACCACAGAAAGAGGTGATGGTATGAGATCGAATTTGAGATCAGCTGCATACGAAGCTCTTATGGATATGATTAAGTGTGCACCTGCTGATTGTTATGAAACTGTTAAAAGTACAACCTTAATTGTACTTAGTCGCTTGAACCAAATAATCAATTTACAATCCATGAATGAAGATTGTTTGGACATGCAAGGACTGTTGTGTGCAACATTACAAAGTGTTATAAGAAAAATGAGTGGAGAAGATGTAGAAAAAATTGCTGATGCCATAATGAATGCTCTTTTAGTAATGTTGAGTACTAGCAAGGATAGTGGTTTGCAAGAAGATGCTTTAATGGCTATAAGTCCTCTGATAGAAAATATTGGAAAAAAATTCAATAAGTATATGGAATATTTCAAAACATACTTATTTATTGGCTTACAGAATAATATGGAATTCCAGGTATGTTTAGCTGCCATTGGTTTGGTAGGTGATTTGTCACGAGCTCTCCGTGAAGATTTAGCCCCATATTGTGATCAAATTTTTGCTTTACTTTTTGAAACTTTGAGCAATAATACTGTTAACCGAAATTTAAAACCACAAATTTTGTCTTCGTTTGGAGATATAGCTCTTGGCATTGGTTCAGAATTTAAAAAGTACTTAGATCATGTTTTGAATGCGTTAGTTCAAGTAGCACAACTTCAGTTGGATCCCAATGATGCAGAAATTGTTGATTACTTAAATGAACTTCGCGAAGGTGTATTGGCTGCTTATATTGGTATTGTACAAGGGCTGAAAGGTGAAGGATATACACCCAATCAAGATGTTTACTTATTAGAAGCACACTTGCCATTCATGGTTAGATATATGATATCTATTTGCTCTGATCCTAATGCACATCCAGGAATACTAAAAAGTTGCTGTGGTCTTGTTGGAGATTTATGCACAGCTTTTGGTGCTAAAGCATGTCCGGTTCTAGACAACGGAGAAGTACATGAACTTCTATACAAAGGACGTCAATCCACAGATGTCACTGCCAAAAGTCTAGCCCGTTGGTCTGCGAAAGAACTTCAAAAAATCAAGACCTTTGCAATGTAAAATATATATGATTTTAAACGTGAGACTCTATTGATCGTTTGTCTTCTCGTATGATTGTCTTTATTTAGTGCCTATATAATTTTTATGGTATAAATGGAACCAAAACGTGTCTGTGATTTTGTATAACTGTATGAGTAAATGTGCTACTCTGTATTCGTATTCCTACTAGTGTACGGATTTTAAAGTTAAGTGAGAAATTTTTTTTTATTTATATTAGTATACATCGATTGAGCTCATTTACTCGGCTCGTATGACTGACTGATTATCAAATAATATTTGTTAAATATTTAACTTGTATATAATATTTGTTTATAATATGAAAAATCTTAAAGTTGTTTCTGAGTGTCCGTTTTGTTCCGAGTGCGTATTTTTGTATGAATGCAATATTATTTATTTATTTATTAGGTATCTTGTATTTGTTTTTATTGCCTGTCCGCCTGTCATTGAGAATAGTGTTTTATCATTCATTAAATAGAATCTTTCATGAATAAAAAAGAAATAAAGTTATTATTTATTACAGTAATTAAAAATGAAGTTTTTTCTTGTATTAATAGTATTTTTTTTTCTCTAACATATTTAATTTATTTTAAGTCATTGCTAAAAGTTTTAAATGTTTTTACTTAAATTGCAATTTTTTTTCCATAACAGTTTGGTCATTTGTTTATTTATTTTATTGTTGATAAACACCAGTTGATTGTTTCATTTGGAATTAAATTGACTACAAAATATATGTAACACTACATGAGAATATATATTATATTAAATTAATTCAAAATGTAAAAAAAATGTTTTTTTTTATTTTATTTTTTCTAAACTAATAGTACAAAATAATATAGAGTATATAGACAATAGATTGTTTTTACTTAATCATCTGTTAGAGATTAAAATGTATGAAAAAGTTGTTTGTAATTCCTAATATGCACATGAAAAAAATATATTTAAAATATTATATTGTCTCCAATTGTCCATTTGTCTTATACTAAATATATGGTAAATAATCATATTTGAAAGAAAAATCAAATACAATAAAACAAACAATAATTGTAATTAAAATTAATTTCCAAGCTAAAGTGTGAGGTATACCTTACTAACTTAGATCAAACATAGTTAAAGGTACAATAGGGCAATCATGAATCGATTGGTGTTTCCTTGATATAGGATATAGATGAATGGACGGTTCAATAACGGTGCTCATACAAAATTGATATTTAAAGTATTAAATACATAAAATTTATTCTGTAGTGGTTACTGTAATTACACATACGTTAAGTCGCAATAATTAATATAACCGATTTTAATTATATTAGTACATTATTATACGAGTGAGATTTTTTTGAGGTCATAGATTTCGAATCACTATGTGCTCAAACCATTAACGTTGCCAACTTTTTTCTCATGGAAAATATTTCTATTTTTGAATAACTGATCGAGTGACTCGATTAACTCGTATAATCATACCTACTGAATTCTGTAACAGTTTTTTGATTCTTTCTCGGTTTAAATGCTAGAAATATACTTATATTATATTATACCCTTTGAATTTAATAAATTAACTAATTCGTTTTTAAGCCCATTGCTCGCGATCGGACAATTAATGAATAAACCCTCATCTTTATTTGTTGATTAGAGATTACTTATAAAAGTATAAACAAATGTAATACACTATAGTAACAGTCGCAAGTTGCAACCGCCAACCTTGAACTCCCGTCTCCCATCAGTAAAATATTATTGTATTATTCGTTGAGCGTGAGACCACAGAATATAACCAGACAAGAAGAATTGTTTTTTGTTTACTTCATAATATTATTTCATTATTTATTACTATGGCTCAACGGCTGAGATGAGGTGGTTTGGATTTGGCCTCTGGCTAACGTTATCTACACAACTAGTGACTATACTTATAGTATGCGCCCACTGTAAAAATGGTAAAATCAAATATTTTAAATATCTTTAGTATTTAGTAAAATATAAATTGGACACACTGGCGTTTAGTTTCTATTGACTTTTCGATGCACGTTAAGCGTTGATGATAAATGATAATAGTCTATAGGCACCAAAATGTTGTTACTCTTAATAATAATTAAAATATATCGTTTTAAGATACTGTTTTACTATTAAGTATTAAATAATAATTATTAAAGTAGCTTTTAATTAGTTTTTTTATTTTATTTATTAAATTATAATTTTTAAAAAAAAAATTGTCAGAATCGCCTTTTATTTAAAGTGTTGATTAAAAGTTATTTAAATTTTAATTATAATATCAATGAATTCTGTAGTCTTCAAAATATTTGAATTTTTTATTATTCTATACAAGTAATTTTTATATATTTTGTAAATGGAAAATAATAAACAATAATTTAATACAATGTGGAATGTGGATGATATTTTGTTGTCATAAAAACATCAAAAACAATTTTGCGCATTAAATTCATACTCTTCTTGCTTTAGATATAATATTTAAAATAAAGGTAATGTAATGCAGTTAAAGTGATTGCAGTAATATCTTTGTGTTAATTTTCAATCTTTTGATTTATTAATTCAATAGGATCAGCATAATTGCTGTTTCAAAAATGACTGAGGTTGATTATCGGTATATAGCGTTTGAAAATGATCACACATATTTGAAAACTACCAATAACAGTGATGAAAATTGTCAATTGTTGCCGAACAGCATTTCTATAGTTGAGTAAGTATTGAATATTGATAATAACTATTTGGTATATGTGCAATATTATAAACTAATATCATTCATAATTTATACTGTATACTATCTAATTTTTAAGTTTTGTTATGGTTAATTAAGTTTATATGTATATTATTTACATTAAAAATGAACCTTAACTATAATATTTCATTAATTTTATATTCTGAGTAGAGTGATATTATTGACTTGTTTTAATTTTTTTTATTGTATGTGAAGATATTTTTTAAAAGGGCTCTGATCATTAACTTTAATTTAAAAATGTTATCTATATAATAAATTTATATTTGAAAACACATTCTAATATCTATTTCGCATCTGCTATCATTCTTTAAATAAAAATATTATTAAAAGCATATGAAAGGTTCTATATCTTATCTTTAAATTAAAAAAATGGTCAATTAATTTAAATAATGATATCTAAAAAACTATATCAGTTATTGAGAAAGTAAATTAGGCAACAACTACCAATGTCTAATTCATATTCTTTGAATAAACATTAATCTTCTATTGAATACTCTTAATATGTTTAAATAATTCAATAATTTAAAAAGTACAAAGTACTTATTATGACTTATTAATATTGATATATTTTTTTAGAACCAAACATGATGCAACTATTTCATCAAAAACTCAACAGACTAGAAAACTACAAAAAAAATTTGATAAAAATAAAACTACACAATGTGAGGTCAATTCAGATATACAGAATTCAAATGCATTTTTTCTTCTTGATACTTTAAATTTTCCGTTATCTACAGATTTTAAAATGTAAGTATTAACAATTTAAATATTATTAATTTTTATTAGCATTAAATTTGTTTTTACTATGTTGTATATTTTTAGATCAAAAAATAAATTACCTATTCAAAAAATTGCTCTTAGTAACAATTCAAGTATAAGACCTATTCAACCAAAACCACTAACAAATACTTCAAATATTGTTCCTGTTACACAAACACAATCAAGTGAAAAACTTATTTCATCTCAAATTAATCTTTTAAATTCAAATCTAGAAAATATGTAAGTTAATTGTAATATTATTTTAAGAGGTTGCTACACACGCACGTGTTGTACCTATCTTACAAATTTAAAACTTAGCAAAAACTGTTTAGTGGGGAACAAATAGGACAGATAGCTGTGGCCATTTCGTTATGAGCTGTTTTGCCATGTTCAAAAAATTGTCTATATACTTAAATAACTTAAAATTTACCCTGTTCAATGTTATATGTTATATTATTGGATTTTACTTATTTATCTTATCTTGTCTTAAAATGTATATACATCACCCACGGGTGTTCGATAAGGATCATGATTACAATTGTGGCAATAACATTTTAATCAGTTCTCATTTGGCAATACAACTTGCAGTAAATTAGTAAGTCAGTAGATAACAAAAATGTAGTATTTATATTTAACCATTATTATTATCTTTTTTTTAAATTATGAATATGATGAAAATATTTAATGGTCACGTTAAAATGGCTACAGCAAATTGTCTTAAATCTGGGGGAAAGAATTGAGAAGGCTACAGTCATAACTAAAGAACAAAATGTTGGTTGTGAAATATAATTTTTATTTGTTCGAAAGGATTTTGAAACAATAAAAATGTTTTTTTCTGTTAAATGAAATAAAAACACAGTACGAGGCTTTTTTTCCTAGATTCTTCACTGTTAATTTTCTCAACCATATTATATCTTTATTTATCATTATTAACCTGAGTGATTCTATCCTTCACAAAACAGTTTTTTCTATGTTTTACATTTTTAAAACGGAGACAACACTGGTGTAGCGTCCTCTTAAATATAAAAAACTTATAATGAAATTCTTTGCATGTTTTAATGATACTCATTTGCTTAAAATGAAAAAATATTGACCCTTTTTTTGAGACACACTAGTTATAATATTTATTATTTATCCGAATATTTATGCATTGCCAATGGTGTAAATTAAAAGTCATGGTTATTCAATTTGTCAGGAATATACAAATTTGAAATTACAGTTCAAAGCTCAGATGTTTAAAATGGGTATTTTTTAAATAATTTAAATAAGCAGTTTTTAATGAATATTGTTATAAACACACTTGAATAAGATCCATTTAAACTTAAAATTGTAATAATTTAATTCTGCAACATGTTGAATCATACAATTATTATACAATTTATAATTCATAAATACTAATAACAAATATTCCATATTTTATACAAAATTATGAGGACAACAAATAACAAAAATATTTTATATAATATATATGGTTTATTAAAATTATATTTCAATTATTTATTTATTTTCAGAACATCAAAAAACACATCTGTGAAACCTATGTTGCCCATTAAATCACAGTTAAAACCTTTTATTAAACCTATTAAGTCAATTAAAAACAAAATTGTTTATGATTATAAAAACAATACTTGCACTATTGAATTAGCTACTAATTTATGTCAGCGTTTATTGAGTGGAGAAAATATATTCATGTGTAGAAAATGTGATAAAATTTACACAGAACATAAAGATTTGTTAGATCACTATATGATTCACGATAAATGTAAAACAAACCTAATAGTTCAAGAAAAAAATAAAAGGTAATATTGAATAATATTCTATCAGTACTAAAATATTTAAACTAACAATATTTGTTATTTTTAGAGAGACCACACCAATTGATATTGTAAAGAAAGAAAATAAAGATGTTGATAAAAAAATTATCAATAATGATAAAATTATTTCCAAACCAACTATACCAGTTATTAAATCTCCGTTAAACCCTAAAAAAAATAAAATTATTTTTCAAGGAGAGTGCATTATGTGTCATTCAGTTTTTCCAGATCTGGGAGAACATATAAGAACTGTTCACCATAATGATCTGACTAGAAATAAAATTAATATTCATCGTTGTACAATTTGTGGCATGGAGTTTGATATTAAGCAGCAACTACGGGCCCATGAGTTGTCTGCTCATAAATCTGCTTATACACATACTTGTGAACATTGTCTTAAATACTTCTTATGTAAGGAAGACTTGGATACACACATTGAATCTCATTATGGTGACATTATGAAGTATTTGTGTCCATATTGTGATGCTGGTTTTCCTAATTCAAATGGATTAAGAACTCATCTCATTAATCATATTGGTTTTGATAGTTCTGAATACTCAACTTCAGAAACATCAGTTCATCAAATTCAATATAGTCCTACAAGACCACCAGAACAATTTGATCACTTGTTTTCTGAATTAGATAATGTTTCAGACAATGTTGACAATGTTTATATAGAACAAGTTGATGATAATAGTTATCAAGTCAGTTTTGTAAAGGACAATGAAGACAATGCATCATCACAAATAAATTTGCTCATTGATGATGGCCATGAAATTGATACAGAAATAAATAAGTTAGCATTATTTATTTAAAAGTAAATTTTAATTTAGCTATTCATTTGAATATGTTGTAACATGTTAAAAATGTTATCATAATATTTCTTATTATTTTTTTTTTTTTTTTTTTAGTACACCTTTAGAAGATAATAACAAAGTTATCATCAATGAACAACAAACATCATTATTAAATAAAAAACGAATAAGTTATACAGTGTGTAGAATATGCATGAATATTGTAAGTTATTCAAGAATTGGTAGGCATATGAAGAAAAAACATAATAATGCTGCTCCTTACCAATGTGAGATTTGTCACGCTGAGTTTAATAGAAAGCACATCATGGATGACCATAGAAGAAAACACACAAATAATAAACCTCACAAGTAATAATATAAAATTATGCATAGATATATTATAATGTACCATAATGTTAATCACTTGTTGTAAATATTAAATTATTGAAAAATATGATATTTAAAATACGCTTTATAATATAGATATTTATTTCTACTAGTAGGTTATAATTTTAAGAAATCTGCTTGGGATTTCATAATACTAACAAATTGTTAAATCTAACCATTTTAAATACCATGATTTTTTTTTTTAGATGCACAGAATGTTCTAAATCTTTTACCTATAAGCATCATTTAAATCGGCACATGATGATAGTTCATAATTCTGATGCATTAGAAAAAGTATTCAAATGTTCTGTATGCGATAAAGCATTTTCATTTAAGGAGTATTTAACGCTACATGTCAAGTATGTTTATCTAATAAAATAAATTTTTATGTTTCTTATGTAATGTATAAAATAAAGCAATATATTTATATGAGTTTTTATTGTTGTATTCAATAGTAGCCGCCATAAGGGTAAACATTATATGTGCCAAGTTTGTGGTAAAAATTTTTCCACCAATGCTGCCCTGAATAAACACCAGTTATGCCATACAGACGAACGACCATTCATGTGTGAACATTGTGGACGGACTTTTAAATGTAAAACTCACTGTGACACACATAAAAAAAATATGCACCCTGGAGATCATGAATTAACACAACCACCAGAAAAATTTGAATGTGAACTTTGTAAAAAACTATTTAGTACAAAAGTATACCGTGATATGCATCTTAAGAGACACAATGGTCAAGGTCATCAATGTGAGATATGTTATAAACTATTTGTTTCCAAAGCACATATGCAAAGGCATATTAAAATAATGCATCGAAATATGACATAGTAAATACTGAATAGATATTTACTATTATTTAATAATATTCTATTTTTGTTTTGTAATTGTTGTAATTGTTAGTATTACTTCTCAAATATTTGTTAATTAAATTTTATTTGATTATTTTTAATTATAAGTATGTATAACAAAATGTCTAGTATCAAACGTTAGTCATGACAAAATACATGTAACATGTATTTTGTCATGACATTATTTGTCTATTGTTACATACTATCCTTTGTCCTAATCCATTTTTGTTTTGTTAATATTAATTATGTTTAAAAATAATATAGTTGCATTATCATTAATCTATGCAGTGCACTTATGACATTTTCTGAATTTAAATTAGTTCATATGAAACAAATTTATTAGCAACACCTATAAATTACTATTTACATTTTACAACCTTAAAAATGCTATTTTAAAAATAACTGTCTAAACTCTAAATGATGTCATAACTCATAATAGGTATATTAAGTTATATTAAGTACTTAATTATTACTCAAAACTTCTGATTACATTCTGTGCTTAAATCACTTAAAATTAATTGACTGTCCTGTCTGTCCCTATCATTAAGACAAGGGTTTATTTACAAAGTGGATCTATCTAATTTTTTTTTTTGTCACTACAAAAAATACTAAATATGTATTTAAAAACAACTTAATACAATATCATACTATTTGTTGAGTTAATATTATATTTATTAATAGTTCATAGTATAGTCGGGAGGCGAAAAAAAAACCCAAACTAAAAAACACCCTGGAAAAAAACCCAAATAGTAATAGTACAGAGTTAACAGATTATAGGAACAAAATATTCAAGTTTTTGGTTACATAATAATTATATGAAAAGTAGTATAGTCATAATATTATAATAAGTAATAACAATAATAAATTTAAAAGAATATCTATCATTTTCGATAAGTAGTGTATACAAATATATTATAATTCAATAATCAAAAATGTAATAATTATAGTATAGTAAATTAAATTAAATGTCAAAATGCTTATCAAGGTTGTTGAACTATAAGATTAATTCAACTTATGTGTATTTAAAAAATATATATAAAATTTAATAAAATATGCACCTATATATATTATTTATATTTAAAATTAATTTTTTTGGGCACTTTTTCCGGGGTGTCTTTTTTAGTTTGGGTTTTTTTCCGCGATTCGGTATAGTCATGTCATTCGGCCGAGAAGTGCAAATAGTGCAGATGATGTTTTTGAAAAACTGATTTAAAAAATAATAATTTTTACGGATATTCAATTTTAAATTAAAAAAAAATATATATGTAATTTATCTATGGTATAATATAATATTTTTATTTTTTACCTTTGTAAGTAAATATTAAATAAGTGAATAAGCCTCTAAAAATGTAATTCTCACCTGAATACCTGACATTTTAAAGAAAATCCTAAACATATCTTAAACACTTTAAATTTAAACTATTTTAAAGGATGAAAGCGTTGGATGTAGGTAAATAAAAAATAAATTATTAATATTAATTTGGTCATGCCCTCAACAGTCAACAGGCTACTAGGTATAACTAAATCAGCTACCAGTTACCATACTGATACTATCTGATACGTTTTTTGTGGTTATGAAATATGAATTTATGATCACGGCTTGATTGACGGTGGTCGTCAAACATCAAACGATGGACTCATTCGATATATTTAAAAAGCTGTCTGTCGGTGCAAAATTCAAAAAACCTGAAAAAATTTCGGTTAATCCGAAGGTATTATATTAATAAATTACAGATGACAATATGAATGTTTTAACTTATCTTTTTTTTTCTGTCTCAAAGAATGAAAAATCCAGCACGAAACAGATTAAAGTCAAAACAGTTGGTGATAATGTCCCTGGAGCGCTTTCGACTTTTGACTTAATGAAAAAAACTTATTCCTTGAATCCTGTGTTGATGGAAAATCTCAACAAATCTGGTTACACTGTGCCAACGCCAATTCAGACTCAAGCTATACCAGTTATGTTGCAGGTGAGTCACAAGTAATTGGAGTATTGCATTAACATAGGTATATAAATTAATTTCTTGTTTTGTTAGAAAAGGCAAATTTTTGCCTGTGCTCCAACTGGTTCTGGTAAAACTGCCGCGTTTTTAGTACCTGTTATTCACCATTTGAATAAACCATTAAATAAAGGATTTAGAGCTTTAATTGTAAGTCCTACCAGAGAATTGGCTAAACAAACATTAAGGTGTGTACAAAATTGTTAAAAAAAAAATAATAATAATTAAAGTCATGTACCTATTGAATTATTAATTTTATAATTTCTTTGTTTTTCTACAGAGAATGTACAAGATTATGTGAAGGAATTGGACTACGAGCACATACATTTACCAAATTTAATAAGGATAAAGAAAAATTTAATCCAAAATTAGCTCAAAAATTTGGTAAAAATGATATTGAATATAATAATAAATTAATAAATAATTACAATATCTATATTTTGATGTATCCAATGTCAATATTTCACATTTCTCAAATAAAATCTAATAACATTATATCAATTTTAAAATTTGTCATCCTAAATCATTAGGTACTTTTGGTCATAGAGATGTAAAGAGTGATAATATTGTAAATATTAAACATAAACTATGGTACAGTAGATTGCATGGTTATTATGGTAAAAAACTGGCCTAGACACAAGTTGTGACTACTGATTTGAGCATTCAACTCAACCTTAATGCATTATTTTTCATTTTATACGTATTCTTAAAATCATTATTTCAAATGTACTGGATATCTGTTAAAGTACAAACAACATTTAATAATTAACTATAACAACCTGCAATATAGTCTTAGTTTTTGTTACAGCTATATTTGATGTACCTTATCTAATTGCAAATATTAGGATGCTAGTCCTTTATACCTTAGTTCGTGTTAAAGCTAATTATATTTATCGTTGCTGATAAATAGTAATTACATTATTATTTATTATATGAATTTCAGATATTTTAATAGCAACGCCTAATCGACTTGTGTTTCTACTACAACAAGAACCCCCAGCTGTTGAACTCAACAAGTAATGTTTAATATATATTTTTACATATGTAAAATTCATAAAAATATATCTTAACTTTGTTATTTCACATAATAGCATTGAATGGTTAATAATAGACGAATCTGATAAATTGTTTGAAACTGGAATTCGAGGTTTTAGAGACCAATTAGCAACAATTTATAAGGCTTGTGGTCCAAATGCTAAACGTGCCATGTTCAGTGCTACATATACTGTAGAAGTGGCAAAATGGTCAAAGAAAAATCTTGATGGTCTTATATCAGTAACAGTTGGTAATAGGTATGTTATCGTTATTCAATTAATATAATATACAGAGCAATTCAAAATTTATGTTAAAGCCATTTTATCATATAAATAATCTTAAGGTTAAATGTTTTGTACGACAGTTTTTTTATTTTTTTAATAATACCTAAGATGATTAGTAATTTTTTTACAATATTTTAGGGGGGTTTTGAGGGTCAACATAAGAAATTCAAAATAGAACCAACCTTTTTTTTTTGCAATTTAAATCTTGAGAATTTTTATCAGAGTATTTAATGCATAAAAATCAAAATTTAGATGAGTAGCTTATGAGTTACAAGTATTTAAATTTTATGTGAAAAAGTATAGGTTCTCATTTGAATTTTTTAAGTTAACCCCTAAACTTCCACCTAAAATATAGCAAAAAAATAAAAAAAATTATGAATCATTTAAGGTATTTCAAAAAATAAAAAACTTGTGCGTATATTATGTGTAAAAGGGGGGGGGGGACAATTTTGTTACAGCTTAAATACACTTCTTAATTTTAAATTGTTTTCTCTTTATTATTATAATCTTAATAAAATTAATTATGTTTAAAATAATTAAATCTAAACATATTGACTCATCCTGTCTTGTAAAGTATACATTTATTATTGTTGTTGTTTAATTTATATTGTTATTGTACAGGAACACTACAACTACAACAGTCGAACAGGATCTGGTATTTGTTGGCAACGAAGAAGGAAAATTAATTGCGATGAGAGATTTAGTGAAAAAAGTAAATGTTATAAGCTATAAATAACATATCAATGCTTTTTATACTTTATCAATTTTTAAATTGTGTTACAGGGTCTAACACCTCCAGTTTTAATATTTTTACAATCCAAAGAACGTGCAAAAGAGCTTTTTAGTGAACTTATTTATGATGGAATAAATGTAGATGCTATACATTCTGATAGAACTCAACAACAAGTGAGTTATAATTATGAAAAATAAATATGTATTTTGAACAATATAAAACAATTTTCTTTTAGAGAGACAATACAGTAAAAGCTTTTCGGGAAGGAAAAATATGGGTTTTAATTTGTACAGAGCTTATGGGACGAGGTATTGATTTCAAAGGTGTCAATTTGGTAATAAATTATGACTTTCCATCTTCAGCCATCTCATATATTCATAGAATAGGCAGAACAGGGCGAGCAGGACGTTCTGGTAAAGCTGTTACATTTTTTACAAATGATGACAAACCTATGTTAAGAAGGTAAATTTGTTTTTTTTTATGTAAAAGATTTAGCTTGCTATATAATTACATTTTTTTTTCGCAGTATTGCCACAGTGATGAGGGATTCAGGATGCCCAGTACCAGACTATATGTTAGAAATGAAACGATTGCATAAGAACACTAGAAGAAAGTTAGAAAAACAATCTATTGATAGAAGTGAAATTAGAGCAAAACCACATAGATATCAAAAGTGAGTAACTGAAAATCTAGTAACTGTAAAACTAAAAAATAATATTTTTAGGAAGTATGATAATCTTTTGAGGTATGTCATATTAATTTTTTCCTATTTTACCATGCTTTTACTATGGTGTAATGCAGTTGTGCACCAAACTAGTAACATGGTTTCTCATCAATCTCATTTTTCATAATAATTGCATAATCAGTAAATGGATACCGTATGAATAATGTTCATGTAATTGTGTTATATTTTTATAAAGTATTAAGAGATTAGTGTGCAATCTTAGTACTAATTTGATGTGTACTTGTGCTATACACTTTTTTTCTAGGTGACTAATGAAATAATTACAATTATATTCTTATATTTAAACACTATTTTCAATTTATTTGAATCTTAAACATTTTTTAGAACTCTTGTTCTAACTTAACTATACAATAAACAATTATTAAACATTTTTGTTTTTAGACCTAATGCAGATATAAAAGATTCAACATCATCTAAATCAAAGAAAGAATCAAATGAAAAAAATAAAAATATAAAAGTTAAAAAAAATTTAGTGTCAGTTATTAATGTTGATCAGTCATCTAAAGTAAACAAGAAACGAAAATCAAATGTTTCAAAAGATCGTAAAGTTGTAAAGAAAATCAAAAAGACATCTGTGTAAACAATTATAAATATATTTTTTTAATAAACTATTCAACATTTTATTGTTATGCTGTCGTTATTATATTACCTATAAATTATTAATAAAAAATTAATTTTGCAAATTTCAAAGTATTACTTGATGTTAATATATAAAATTAATATATTGTTATCACAGATTATGTTCATAAATATGAGCTAAATATAAGCATAATTTGACTATAAAAACGTACATAGTATACGTTTTAGAACATCCAATGTCTTTAGAATCAGTATAATTTTCATTAATATTAACTCAAAAATCAAACAATATGGTTTTGATCGCCTTTAGTCTATACTCTATACCAAAAAAAAATGTATTTTTCCGTAATTAAATTTAGTTTTCTGATATAATGTGTTGGATAAACAATATCAGAAATATTACTTTGCCGTTATACTACTTATACTAGGAAAAGTTTTAAACACAACCACTCAATTTTATAATTTTTCAGTGTTCCCGACCAAAAATATTCCCCTTTGCTTTTCAGAATATTGAAAATAATGAATTATGCTAAACAATTAAATGAATTAAATGGCTAACTTTTTTCCGTTATTACCACTACCTAGTTATTTGAAATTTTTTTTTTTTTAGAAATATTTCAAGTTTTAATTATTTAGGAAGAAGTTTTTTTATTACTCTAATTATTGTATTTTTGTTTGGATAAACACATTTAATATTTTACATTATCATTGAACAGTTCAAAATTTTTGTTTCGGAAAATCTAAAATTTTAGTTTTAACTTATAATATTCATTAGATACTTCAATATATTATATTAACTCCTAATTAGTTATTTCTGAAACATATAAAAGCTATAAACAATAATGTTAATAATGATAAATATATTTTTTATTTTTATAAGATATTTACAATCTGTTTAGACGATAACAATAAGCATATGTGCTAAATGTAATTTTTTTTATATAATTTGATGCTTGTATGAAAGAATTAACCCATTGCTGATACCATGGACGTAGGTAGGAAATATTTTCGGAAGGGTTTTTTGTCTAAATCTATATTAATATTATAAAATTATGAATAATTTATTTGTATAATTGACAATTGTTTTATTTAATTTCGAGGGGTGTTTGAACACCCAAAACCCCCCTTCCCCTTACCTACGCCCATGGCTGTTACTATAATATGTTACCTTAAATTTAAACTAAATTTTATCATACAAACATTTGAGATATTAGGAAGCATTTTTGCTTTAACTTAAAAGCATCTTGGAGAGTTTTAAAAATACAATAGTTATTTATAAATTACAACATCAGTAGGTAACAAAAATTATGGGTGAGTTTTTTTTAATTCTTGTAGAGCTAAATTTATTTTATTTCATAATTAGATTTTTATTAATGAAATATGTTGAGCAATGATCACAATGTTGAACTGGTGCGTTATAGGTAGGTACCTAGGTACATTTTATATATAATATATTCAACAAATCGACCATCATTTCGAATAAAAACAAAATTATAAATTATAATGAATAGTTATTTTAAACATTTAAAAATAGATATCATAAAGTGAAAGTTACAAAATGAATAGGATGTAAAGTTTCTGTTTATTAAAACATAACTATGGAATTGAATAAGTACCTAGGTATCTATTTTATTCTTAAAAATCGACGAATTTGACATTAATTTGGGCATTGGTTATTTTAGATCTTGCTCATCGATTTACTGAAATAAGTAGATAGGTAGGTAATAAAACGAATAGGTAGGTATTATGGCATTTGAAAAACATAGCAGAAACAAATGTTTAAAACAAATATCTAAGGGGTCATCTCGTGCCACAAAACTACAAAATTTACTAGAAATTAAGAAATTATAATATTATTATATAATATGGTTTTCGTTGTGTAATTTTCATCATTTTTGTAACAACATATTTTGAATGACCCTGTTTTGATGTGAGTACAGTGCATAATATTACTGTATTATTATTTCTATAAATTAAAATTAACGAGATATAATAATATAAGAGTTTATTAACGGCGATCGTAATAAAACAATCACGAGAAGAGATCACGAATTTTTATTATTATTATTAATAGAATGGTATATAATATAATATGAAAGTAATAGAGAACAAAATTGTATTCTCATTTTTATAAGATGTTGTGTTATAGAAATTATATTATTATGTTCTGGCTTGAAATATTAGTGTACGGTGTTATTGAATTTGATGACGATATTTCTGCTGCAGGTTAATTAATAGTTTAAGTTAATATTAAATTTTTAAGTAAAAAAAAATTCTAATTATATTTCATGCACGAAAAAAATTAAATAAATAGAAAGTATCAAATTGAAACGACTAGGAAGTACCTATACATAATCTAATAATAATATATTTATACTGATCATTACGGTTCGAAATCGAGTTAAAATAAATGTAGAAGTATCAGGCATATGCGGTGGTGTAGCCAGGTGGGTGTTTTTGGTGCTTATTGTTGTCCCCGACAGCCGTTTTTATGTAAAAAAAATATAATAAATATATTATTTTATTAAGCATTAGATATCTAAAAAACAATATATTATGGCAATATGGTTTTATATTTCATATTTTATATCATTATTATGAAGATTAATTAATTATTTTAACGAATATACCATATTATGTGTGAATCATTGGAAGATCTTAAAAAAATGCATGGCTGTGTGGCTGTGAAGGGAAGGGTTTCATCTCCTTCCACATAATCACCATTTAACTCATCCCTATGAGAATCCTACACATCCATTCGCCATAAAATTTTCTTTTACTCGTATTATACACATGGGTAGTAGACTAGTAGGTATACGAGTGATGAATGAATAGCTTATAATAATGATTAATATTTCTAAAAACGAGCGGTTGGTATAAGGCTTATTAAACTTAAAACGGTGTTTTTAAATCTAGTTAGGAATTATTGGAATGTAGTAAAAGTTGTCAAACTATGATAGTAATAAACTATTTGATACGATTATAATGAACGGTTTCACAATAGGTACCTAGTCATTATTATATATAAATATATAAATGACACCTCGTTAAACTAGCGATCGCGAACAATCATATTATACTTACCTATCATAGGTACCTAATAATATTTGTCAACGAGGTCAAAACGGTCCATAGACAAAATCGTAACGTTATGTAAATACTTTTTACCCGATGCATGTATAAGCATATTCTAAGCATATAATATCTACATATATTATTATTATGGTTTATGTTGCTATTGCCTATTTCTCTCAAAAAATCATATTTATAAATTATAGGTGAATATTTGTTGTTAAACACAACTGTACACGATGGGTGTATCATAAAGTTTGTAGATAAGTAAAGTAGTAAAGTATACCTACAATATTGCTTTTATTAAAAATGTCGACTATATTATGTTTTACTGAAGTAGTAATCCAATCTGGAGACTGCAGGAGTCCATCCCACTTCGACCATTGTAGCGAGTACCTATAATACTTACGTTGTGCTTATACATAAAAAAAAAAAATAATTATTATATAAACTATATTAGATTTTGTACACTTGGAAAGTCACAAACGACTACGTTTGACTAAACATTATCAGAAAATAATAATTATGTAAGTGTATCATGCGAGATTGCGTAAGCGAAAAAGCACCTGTTAAATAATAATGACTAATTTTTTTTTTTTTTACTCGCAACGTACATTATTGCAACGCTGTGTACGCTTGTAAAATCAATTTAGGTTAACTTTTAAATAGTTAGTCATATTTATCGGTGTTCGAATTAAGTGGAAAAATCAAGTAGAGAAGCTCAATTTAATAAAAAATGCGTTCTAAGTGCAAAGTTATAACGTACACCGGTGGTGGGCTTTTGTGTTGTAGGATACTCTCAGGCGTCACTATATTTTTTAAATGTCATATTTTCTACTCTATGTTAAAATTTAATTTATTTTATTGAAAATAAATTTATATTCACTTATTTAATGTATAATTAAAATGTAATTGTTATTTAAAATGCATTTTTATTATAAAATTAAAACGTCCATTTTGATAATCAAACCTGCAGAGAAACAAAAAATAATTATCAACACTTTTATTCAATATTTATACGTCATATATTATACATATATCGTGTTAATAAAATAAATAAGTAATATCAAAGTTAAAAGTTATTGTTCTTTATTTAAATGAGTCCACATATTTTGATAAGTATCTATATTTAAGGTATGCCGTATATACATAATAATATATTATATATATATATTCTGTGGAATTATTATATTGCGTTCGGTAAAAGAGAGATTGTCGGACACACGGACTGAGCCGCAGCAAACGTGCGGGCGAGACTATAAATTATATAGGAGCGGTAGAAGCTGTACAAAAATCGTGTAATTGAATAATTAATTTACTGGTTTAAATTACAACTAAATTATATTTATTATTGGAGATATTATTGATGAAAATTTTAATTTTAAATCTATATTTAATGATAAAAATTCTGGCGTTAGATCGTGTCGATCCCTCATTTCAGTAAGAAATAATAGTTTATGTAAGTATTGTAAGTATGCCAAAAGCCCAAAACTACACCAAAGTGGCAAAGTATTCATCTCATAAATATTAGCACAACAATCCAATACATATTCATTTTTTTTTTGCCGAAAGATTTTCTAAGACTATGCATTTGGTAAAACCATACTTATACTGTAAACGTTCAATTTTTTTAAAAATAATATTTTTCCTATCGTCTCAATAATAATATATTGCTATAATAATATAATATTAACGAAGCTGCAGCTATTTTTTTTGTATAGTGTACAGGATGTCAGGATGTCAGGATCATAAGATTATAGGTTTATAATTATATTATATTTAATTTCATTAAATGGGTACACGAATATTCTGAGTGCAATTATGGTGACGCCTACTATCAAGCTGGTAGAGCGGGTCAGAGAAGTACCTAATACGCGCCGCACGTACGATAAGTCAAATTGCTACTGTTTTGAGTGCGTTTTATGTAACAAAAATTAGGTAGGTACCATTATCTTTCTCCGATTGACGTTGTAACGAAGCAATATGATTTCTGAAAGTCTGTACTAGAAATCGGATAATGCATAGCTATAACTTAAGTAATACCTAATATGTATAGAATTGTAGTTATTATTTTTGAATGGAATAACATTTTGTATGACAAATTTCAAATATTCCAATCGTATTTTTAGACTTACCAACATCAGTAGGTTATGGGTACCTACAATAAATAATAGTTCTGCCTTTATTTAAAGTGATAAATGTAACATTAAATGCAGTAGAAAATAAAAATGCGTTGCAGATGACTTAACGAATAATGATTTCACATTATATTATGAGTAATATATAAATTATTAATTAATAGTAATTAATCTTGTCGTATGTGCAAAAGTTCATATAAAATAACCAAAATATCGACTAGTAAAAATCCATACGTGAATTTTAAGTAGGTACCTATTAAAATTAAAATAACTTATATCTACATGATTATCAACTATTATATTGTTAATTGTTGACAGCAAGCGCGCTATATTTAAGTTATAATATAGTTATATACTTATATAGGTAGGTACCTATATTCATATTATACATTATTTTGTTTATTTATATTAGTTGTACCTTACTGCAGTGGATTTTATGATGATTATCGGTGATCACGACTAATTTACTTTAACTCACCGTGATTTCTAAAAACTGTTTCAAATAATATGTCATTTTAGATTTTTGTTAATTTTGATATTTAGTCCAGGGAAAAATATATAATTCATTAGCGACCTAAATTTGTTTTCAAGAAAGGAGGGAGAAATGCATTATTTATTAGGCAGAATTTAATAAAAATGTTGCAAGAGTATTGCTGCAGGGTTGGAAATTTAAATATTTCCAATATAATATAAGACCAATTTTAGCCAATTTTTGTTAGTATAGTACTTAGCTAAATAATATACAGTATTAAGGGCATTCAATACCGTGATGTTCTGTTTTTGTCTAACGCACGCGTGACATAGGATTTTAGACGGATCTTTTGCCAATCATACCAATTGATCCAATGAAGTGATAAGAATTCTAAAAACACATTTGAATTTGTCATTGAGTCTACTTGAAATTTACTTTCCTAGATTTTTGACTTTTTGATTTTAACTTCTCCAAAAATTGAAATACCTACGGAAATTTTTAATTACTCTTTTTTAACATAATTTTTTTAGAAATTTGGAGGAAAATATCAAAAATGTGAGAAAGTCGATTCCAAATAGACTTGACGACAAATCCAAATCTATTTTCAGAATTCTTATAGCTTCATTAGATCAATTGGTATGATTGGTAAAGGATCCGTCTTAAATCCTATGTCGCGCGTGCTTTAGACAAAAACAGAAAATCACGGTATCGGATCCCCTTAATATTAAACGAAATATGAATTCCGTATATGAGTGTCAAACATAGGGGTGGATTGGCTCGGCCTCGGTGGGCCGCTGGCCGTGGACGTATTACGTAGTAGTAGTTTTTAGTTTTACAATAAATTGTCACATATTTTTATTTTATTTTCAGTCATTAGAATTTAGAATTGTATACATAATAGTCCACGATTATTCTTTATAATATTATTAATTTATAATCGTGTAATACCTACTGTAATAGTCATATTTATCAGTAAACATCAAACAAAATTCATAACATCAATAACATTACTAAATAATTTACTATTTTATTACCTATAATTTTATAATTATAATATTTTGTATAGGTAATTATAATAACCGAATTCTTATCATGATTAGATATTATGGTAGAAGATCAGTATTATAGATCACAGTGGTAAATGTAGGTACCTATTTAAATAAAATAGGTACCACAACCAGGTTTATTTATAAACATACGTTGTCACGTTGATAACAATCGTAGAAAAAATCGACAATCCTTAACACCTATCTATCAATGTTATTTTAACAATTAGGAATAAAGAAAAATACTTTTCTCAATAGGTATTCGAGTTTAATTCGTATTGAGTAAAACAAAAATAGATCGTAAATTAGTAATTATCATCAACAAACTTGGAAAATGACTTTAAAATAATATAATATATAAGTATTATGTATAATAGGCACTACAAATAACCGTTTGACTCAAACATCTACTAACAGTAAATACCTACGGAGGCTGTTTGTCCTAGTTCCATAAATAGATCTAAACAAAAATAAGTAAGTTCTTATAATAAAATAAAATAAAATAATGATATAAAAATGATATATTTAATAGATAATATAAAAAAAGTTAAATTGTATGCAGGGTGTATCCAGAAAAAAATTTTCGTGGGGGGAGTAGTGAAATACACTAATAGAGCAACTTCTATAGTTTATTTTTTTTAATCTCAGTAACTTAGTAGTTATAAGTTTTTATAAAAGTTAATAAATATTATTATTGCTGTTTTATTAGTACTTACCTAATCAAAATTTAAAATACCGCTTATAAACTACCTACATAAACACATAATATACTTGCCTTTATATAAACCATGCAAATATTTATTATTAGTTACATTTAATTCCAATAATTATTACTAATTATTTTAATAAAATCTAAAATGTATTACTCATCTAACAATAAATACGATCCTATTTATTAATTTGCGAACAACAAACGATTTGCTGTTTATGTTTTAAAAAGTAAATTATTGCCTATTAAGTTCGTTGTATGAAGGTATACTTTTATTTAACGACAATTTTTGAGATAGACCCCGGATTGGCCGAATTCATCTAAATATTCTAAGTATTCTAAGTAGTAAAAGTAAAATCAGTACTTGATAATAACTATAAAATATAATTATATATAACAAAAATATTAACAATATTGTTGAATACAAAATATTATCTACTAACTGGAAAAATAATATATTTATTGCTCATAGTTCATATTATGTAAATGATGTAATATTTAATTTTTATTTATAAATGTAATATTTTTAAAATTCTTTTATTTCGTCTGTTTGGCGAATAAAAAAAAGAACAGTAATCACGTCACATAACATAATCATACAATTATCTTTAGATGCTATTACGAAAAAATGAAAAAAACGGCCATAATACCTTGTTACACTATATACTACAATTGTGGTAACTATATAGAATAATGTGTGGCGTGATGTAGCAGTTGGATTTTGTACAATGTATATAGATAGTGGACCTAAATCTGAGTGAGAAAAAAATTACCACACATATATCCAAGGACTCTAGATTTTTGGAATATGCATATAAAAGGATTGATGCGATAATAATAACATATGATTTACGACATCGCAGACAATAGATAGTTTCCGAAGGAAGAGTTATTTGTAGGTACACTCATTATCTTGCAGTAGATCAGCGAAGTCTACAATGATGATTGAAGATATTTCTTCGATTTCCGATATAATAATCAGAAAAACAGTAATTTGACTTACTAATTAGGTGAATTTTTTATTCTTTATTGATGCTTTTATAATGTAAATTGATTTAAACTCTGACTTTCGGGAATTGTACTTCTTAATTTTACTTAAAAACCACATTATGTTTAGATACTTTGGTTTATTATACTATTTAAGGAGTATACAAACTTATTTTTTTTCAAATGTGAACCACATTCTGTAAGTTGTTAATAAGATCATTTTTTTTAACGCTGACACATCTCAATTGTAAATGTAATTTTTCAATTTTTTTAATTAAAAATATTATTTGTCCTGTACCCTTGCTACAAATATTAAAATGTATACTCTTTAGGTATTTTAAATACATTTTTTTTACTCTTAAATTATGTTGAAGAATAATACACTTAATTTATTAATTACAAAATTATATTGATTACGATTTATCTTAAAGGTTTTTTCTTTTTACTCACTAAATAAACAATTTTTTGGACTAACCGACCTCATTATATTGTAGAATAGTGTTGCCCAATGCCTTAATACTATGTTTGAACATTAATTTCCTACGATTATTATCACTGAACAAATTGTTATGTTTAAAAACTGCTCGACTGCGTCAACTATATTTATCGTGCAATATTTCATTCATGCAATATCACTTGCATTTAAATCTCCTGGTAGTTAATTGTTGACATTCACTTCTCCTTCTTCATAAACGTTTGATATTGTATAGTATACACATTATTTGAAAACAATAATTTACGAGAAAATCATACATATTTTATAGCCTCCAAAAATATATATAAAATAATATGTTTTTGACTTTTATCCATTTAATCTGTGTAGTATTTGTGGTAGTTTATGTTTAATACTATTAAGAACAATGATTATTAAAAATTGCCTATTCTTTTTTCATTAATTTGAAGACCGACTGTCCTACTTTCATATTTTGGTTGTTATTGCAATATTCATTGGGGCCATTTGAGCACTTTAATATAAACAGTTTTAGTGAACTAATATTTTGTCATAACAAAGACATCAAACGTTTTTAAATTTTAAAAAACTCTCATGACTATTCGAATATCAAGTATATATACCACTATACCAGAGTAGTATATTATTTACCACTAGAATAATATTATTGCGTGATCGGAACGTATTTTGTATAGATTGATGCCATCGGAACGTATTTTGTATAGACTGATGCCATCGGAACTACTTAAATATTGAAATATTAATATTAATACACACCAATTTAAGACTGTAATAGGTACAACCATTAATTAAACTATTATAATATCAATATTATTAAAATCTATGGTACCATACGATAAACGGTGACACCAATTATCGTAGAAATTGCCTTAATATTTCCCCTTGTTAATAAGCTGACACGGCGAATCTCGCTTGAATGACCTTTGGAATGAATGAACTATATACTCAAATAAGGAATGGACACTGACAAGGTAGTTGGTATAATTAATATTATGTCAATACTACATCTAAGATGACATTCAGAAAAAGTATCGATGAAATACTCAGATATCAAATAATTAATAGTAAAAAAAAAAAACCAATGGTTTACAAGATATAATATACACAATATAATACCTAAAGAATACTTTAAATTCGAATTGTCGTAGGTCATTTAACAATTTATTTTTAAAGAGGTAGCCAATTTGATTTATATTTTATTTTCTCAAAGATTGATCAATAAAACCTATGGTAGTTACTAGTTAATGCCAATGGCTAAAATTATACTTAAACGATTACACGTGATCGCCATAATCACCCTTCTAGGCAAATTGTATAAAATATTAAAATTTAAAAAAATGACTTTTCACAAATTGAAATTTTTTTTGTTAATTGAATTTATAAAATAAAGGAAATAAATATTTATATTCAAAGTTATGCACATATTATTATTCATTTCATTATTTTCTAAGTTATATCTATTTAGAATACGACCGTGAAATATAATTCGTTTTTTAAATACAAATATGATTTTATAAAATAAACTATATTTTATTACAACGTCATTACTGTTTATCAATATAGTCAAATCAAATTTCATACACTTTGACTTTACAGACTTCGGACATAGGCAAGACAGCATACAGCAAGGGAAGAGAAATCACTTTTAAGGCGTATAAAAACAATAGGTATTGTTCGTAACAAAAGCACTCATTAAATAGTAAGTATATTATTTTTTTGTTTATAAAATACATACATGATTATTATAATCTATAGTTAATTATCATTTTTACTGTAGGTATACACATTTTTAAGTTTAATTGAATTAATATGACAAAATTGTTGTCTATTAAAAATTCAAGTTTTAAACCTTCAATTATGAATATTATCGTATTATAAATATTTTTCTTGTTGTTTTCGTATGTAATTATATATATATATATATATATATATATATATATATATATTATATATGTATATTAATGTGGGTAATTTTTAACAATAAACTTGAAGTGAAACATTTAATATACCACGACGAGAAAGTTCCAATTTAGAGGATATTGCCTAGTAGGTACTTTTATGGAAACTTACTATATTGTAGGCTGCATATTATGAAAAGCATCACAATATCAATAACAACACCTATCTTTTTATTTTATACAAGTGCACTATTAATAGTATTATTAATAAAAATATATAATTTGGGTGTTTTATTAGTATTTTTTATCGTTATAATATTTATAGTTATTTTAAGGATAAGTGCTTTTCGAAATAGCGTGGT
This sequence comes from Schizaphis graminum, assembly GCA_020882235.1. Lineage (NCBI taxonomy): Eukaryota > Metazoa > Arthropoda > Insecta > Hemiptera > Aphididae > Schizaphis > Schizaphis graminum. The sequence continues at coordinate 83,938,263 of CM037032.1, read as the reverse complement.
ATTATACACAGTGATTAATCAAGCATACCATGCATCCTCATTTTTTCATTTAATAATAAATTTATTACATTTTTGATGTTTGCAATGTTCAAGTATATATAAAGACTATAATTTCGGATTCTTATTTTTTTAGTAATACTTAACGAGTGTTCTTTGGCGATAGAAGCTTCTGTTTTCAAATGAAAACCCCTTATTAAATAAGAAAATTATTTAGTGAAAAGTTTTTTTTTTAATTGTTGATAATCTTAATTCGAACGAGAAGTTCTTTAGCTATTAAAAGGTTTATATTAAGAGTAAAAATTCTTAAAAAAATAGTATTGCAATTTGCAAAAATATAAAATACATGTAATGTAGGATCTAGTATATTTTTATATGTACTTAGAACATTGTTATAAATATAAATTATTAAAATTTTCAAATTACAATAACCCTCATATCTTCCAAATTCATTGTCATGGACCTACTATCCTTAGTACACAAAGTTAATAACTCAAAAATTACTCGTTTGAATTTTGAACTTGATACGTTAATTTTTTTAGAAGTTTATATTTCCAGAAAACACTTTTTAAGTAGTTCAAAAAATCTCATACATTTTTAAATAATGCCACAAAGTATATTTAAAAATTTAAAAAATTAGATTTTAAATTATTGAAATATCGAAGAAAAAGGGGTGAATATGCTAAGTGAATTATCCTATACCTACATAAATAAATTTGTACTGCCTTACATTTCTAAACAAGTCTAAAAAACACGAAACGTTGAGTCTTATCAATTTTTATATGAACCCGATTTAATTTGTTAAATTACATGAGTAAATGAGTTAAAATTCAGTAGCAACCTTTTTTGGTGCAGAGAAGGCAAAGAAAAATCATTGCACTTACTCTTTGCTGATACGCTATTATATAGTATATCAATAATTTGACAGTCTGTTTTCTAGAAAAATGAACTATTGTTAAACCTATACTTATTATAGTTGACTAGTGGAACAAATGCCACGAATTACACATCAATAAGATCAGTCAGGCACGATGTAAAAGGATTATCGGAAATTCGTCTCAATTATAAAAATAAAAGGCGTGTGTGGTTATTCTTGAAATATAATCGGGTTTTGAAAGAGATCTTTTAAAATACTTTGTCTGCGTATATAATACGGGCTCGAGAGTATTGATTGGATAAGATGATTAGAGGGACACGATCACACCGTTTGGATGTAAATTATATATTATAACTTTATAAACAGCGATCTAATAGGAAATTTGTAAAAAAAGTTATATAATCTAAAAAATAACATCCTAACAAACGAAAACTTACTGTCACAAGTACGTAGACCTATGTCTTACACGTATATCGTATACGACACATCTAGAACAACCGCAGCGATACGTGTCGAAATACATCAGCCGATGACTCAACTGCATCATATTAGCTGGTTTCGTATAATAGTGTACTGCACACTGACGTCATAATATAGCCGGTTCGGTTAATAGGAATAATAATAATTTATACGGAGCGAATCACTGGACGAATGAAGTTTGATTGCGCCAACGGCAGTGAAGTGCACTATAATAACACTGCGCTATACAGCTCTGAAGATTTCCTCCTAACAGTAATTATTATATTATGCAGTCGAAACGTTAAACGACTGTACAAGACATATACGCGATCCACCGATGATATGTATATTATAATATTATATAATACACGGTGGTAGATTATCAGTCTTGCTGAGAGCAAACCTGCAAATAAGCTGAAAAAAAGCTATAAAACTATTATATTTTACGTAAAAAATTAAATAAATACTGTTTTTAAACCGTATTATTATGCACATATTTTAATTTATTATTATACAGTTGAGTCGAATATCCGACGCCCGACCCCTTAGATTTTAAGAGAAATGAAAAAATATAAAAATTGATAATTACATATAAATAATTGACGGAGACGCGTAAATATATTAGCTGAATTCCTAAACACTATTCTGAGGAATTTTTTTTTTTTTAAGGAATCTATGTAATTTTAAATTATGTATTGTAGCCTATAAGCTGGGTGTATTTTCTAAGTACTTAAATTATGCTAGGTAAATATTTACACACTCTTTTTGCACTTTAAAAGGAATTAAAATAGGTACGTGATGAAAAAGTAAAAAAAAACTCAACTACACAAATTCCAATTCTAAAGAGTTATTATATTAAAATATCTGCTGCTAAAGTTGAAAACTTCAACATTTGTCAATATCGAATAAGGAAGAAAAATATAGTTTAGATTTTGAAATGATGGGACAAATATTAGCAATTTCGAAAAATATGTGTTGAAAATCATTATTGTGGGACGACGAGAAGGGCGAGTGTATTCATTGAGTCTTAAATAAAAGACGTGATGAGCCGGAAAATATGTAAGTATGCAATTGCAATCATATTTCCTTCTGTTCTATGCATAATATAAAATTTGAATTTATTTTATGACTCAATACTATGATTTGTCAATTCCATGCGACTTTTGTCATTAGAAAAGGGTAAATGAAAATAAAACTACCTCTATAAGTACCTGATTATTATTTACATCTTACAATTTGTTTTTACTTATTTATAATAAGCGTGAATCATAAATCAGATCAATAATTCAATAGAATCATGGGTAATGATAACATTAGGTAAATACATATGATATACATAATATACGACATGTATAATTAATTTTGGCTATTATTTATTTAAACATAGGTATTTAAAATGTCTATACTCATTTCTTATATATCCGTTGAGTCTTTTCCGGTATTCCCTATGGTCTATACTAACTATATAGACTTGCAATAAATTGCACTAATCTATAAAAATAATGTGTTTGGAATATATAAGTTCGTAACAGAATATAATTTTACAGCAGAAATGTAATCGTAACAAGTATATGAATCAACGTTTCTTCCTTTAGAAAGTTGTTCGTGCCATAATTGATTGGTTGATTAGGTATCGTTACTGAGTGATTTGAAGGTATTATAGGTTTTACATCAATTTTTTTACAAAAAACATTTTTTTAAAACAGTATAGTAAAATACCCGACAAGATTAGTGCACTAACTTACTACTATTATTGTCTTCTATGATATAATATTTAATATGTAAAATCTGATTACACTTATTAACATTTTCCTTAATAATCGGCAATTTTTTGGAATTTCAAAATGTCATAGAGAATTCAGGAAAATACAAAAATAAAAAATATATTAAAAATAAGCGATATTTAATTTAGGTATAGTTGATATTGTGTATTGTGATTTTAAGTAAATTTTTTTCCTGATAAAACGAATGTCTGTCGAGAGTATCTTAAAGTTCGACTTTAACCAAAAACTTTAATACAGGAATTTACAAGTTGGTATAGTATGGATATATGTAAACATGTTCATAACTTATAAATATAGCTGGCGTGTTTACTAATTATATCTACACACATTAATTATTATAATAATAATTTGTTGAGAAAATTAACGAAAAAACAACAAAAATATAGTTGGTACTTACTATTAATTATTATATGTAATATAAGGTTTCACTGTGTGGATGTTCAAATGACGGAACGAGTTCTGTGATGTGTTTGGTTTAGATATATTTTTTGCAAAATGTAATGCAGATCGTGAAATTTTACGATGCGGAGAAAACAATACTGTTTCATTTTATGAAATATTGAAATGGATGTAGACGGGTTAATTATACCCTATATATTCTTTACAGTCCTCATTAGTTACGATACATAAATTATAACTCATAAGATATTTAAAAATAATAACCTTGTAATAATAATTTAAAAATAGGGTTGTCAACTGTTCAGCCTGTAAGCTGTATCTATGAACAATATGCGACCTACATAAAAAATAATTAGAGATTTAGTAACGTATAAATAAATTGATAAAATGTGGGCGAATTTAAATATTTTATGATTTCCTTAATCGACGATGTTGTCGCCAAAACGGATGTCTATAATTTATTAAGACAATTATTGAATTAATTTTGCTCAATATTGCTGTCCCACCATAAAATTAATACCTATTTTGTAAAATGTTTAAGAATGTACCATGGCCAACATATATAGTGCGATAACAAATTCAATAACTGATAAAAGACTAAGCATAGTGTAGGAGTTGTAAAATCTGAAATTTTATTTGGTCATATTTTTTATGTCGTACAATTTACAAATTAAAACAGGTGTTATATATTGCAGTCAATTTTATTCCTATATGAGAGTAATGAAAGTAACGTAAATATACATAATAATCTATCACCCACAATTATCTCTCATAGGTACAAGTGTACACGTGAAAAATATTTATCTAGTCGAAAACTCAAAAAATATAATACGCAATATAGGTGTAATTGATATGCACTATGCAGCATATATTTGTATGCTAAAAAATCAATGTTTTTTTTTTATAGAAGTGCTAGTTTTCACACCGTTTTAAATGCTTGCATAAAATATAGGTATCTAATGAAAACAATGACTATTATAATACATCATGTTTAAGCATATTGTACACCTACGTTAAAATAAATATAGGTAGCCTACCTACTAAGTATTTTATTTTCAAAATGGCAGTGTTAAATTGCATTATAATAGTTAATAAATTAGAATACTATATACTGTTTATACTTACCTCTTAATATTCAAATTAAATGAGCAAATCTTTGAATTCAATTCGATTTCACACTCTGTTATATAAATTTAGAAAACGTATTAAACTAATTATTTCAAGGCTTCGAGTATATAATTATATTGGTTAAATAATTGTGTATGTATAATTATGATTTAACATTATATATAAATTATTATGTTTATGTACATTTTTTCAAACCATTATTTAAGCATAGATAATGTTGATAATAATTCATTACAAAATGTGATTATAGATATTCAATATGTATGATTTTAAGACGGATCTAACTGATCTAAATGTTGGGTACCTATATTGTATTAATGGTTATAAAAAGACATTTTAAAATTGCGATAATTTCCAAATTTACTTTATAATAACATTTTTTTTTTATACAAAAATATTGGCATTCTTAATGTTTGTCATCCTTGATCCTATAATGATTATTCACCTGAAGCGTATTTTGATAAAAATGTTCCTAACACAATACAAAATATAATATATATTTTAAATAATAATTGGTAAATCCAGTAAAGATGTCCATTATTATTATATTTTGAATTACATGAGAAAACAAGTATACCTATTATCATTATCACAATTCGTTTAGGTTTTTGAAATGTCAAACAGGAATTTCAAATCCGTTTTTCAAAATTTAAAATAATTTTGAATGTTATTTAATTATAAAATGTATACCATATTAAATTAAATATTATCTACAATATTTACATTATTATAGCACGTGAAACTAGTTGCTTAATATTGTCGTAAATACACAATTAATCATAAAATAATTCACAACATATTATAGTATAGTTAAGTACAAGTATTATAAAACAAATTGGTACCTACCAATCAGTTTTTGCATAAATTATTTTTTAAACATTAAAGCACACAAATATACAATGTGTAATGATTTTTTTTTTATTTGTTGTGTTATTTTTATTTAACGTTGTTTGAAAAGAAAAATGCTAAGTTATATCAAAAAAATTCTTTCGTCATCCTAAGAAGTAATTCGATTTTGAAAATACATCTGTCAAAAACAAAACCTCTTGCAATTTATATTAATAAATTATTAGTTATATAAATGACTCTAATGATTGTTTACGGTTAAACAAAACCGAGTTTTTGACACGGGACAAACGTATACCTAGTACACACGGTTCATAAATCATTATTTATTGTTGCTGAGTGCTGACTGGGTTAAGGTTAAGAAATCAGTGCAAAACAATTTTATTATGTATTATGAATTTCTAACTCAATTAAAGTTCTCGTAATATTCCAGTAAGTATATTGTTTTAATTTTAAAAAAAAAAGTGATACCAAGAAGGATGAGTGATGACTTTACTGATGTCAACTTTTATACTTGTAGTTAGGTTGTCAATTATAATGTGTCAACAATTTTATTAATACTTATATAATTACGTACGTAGGTGGATACAATTCGACTATTTTTATATATAATATAATATGTAACTACGAATTATATTTTATGTATAACCAAATATCATTACTTTAATTGGGTTATTAAATATTATTATTATTTTTATCATTAATTGAAACTTTACTGTAATATATTGTACTAACGTTCAAAATGTATGTACAGACGATTACAGCACGATCGGTACTTATAGATATAAATAAACAAAAAAATAAAAAAATAATTAATTCAATTTAAAATTAACATCTTTAGGGGAAAAATGTCTATAAAACAAAAAAGGAAATGTTTATCGTTTGAAAATCACGAGTTGATTATGTTTGGATATATTGCAAGAAATCAAGAGAAATTTTTTAAAATCTAACCAAATAAGTATTATTAATGAATGCAAGGACAAAACAATAATAACCCAATTAAACATAATAATTAGTCATGAATTACCTTGTACACACAAACACACACACACACATATATATATATATTAGGTATATATTATAATATGAAGTTAAGTTTCTATAGATACTAGGTATATAATGTTATTATATTTGAACTGGGTTATTCACAATTCACAAAACGAATACAAAACTTAAAATATTTGTTTAAAAATTCGTTAAGTATTAAAATATGCACAATAATTAGCACTAGAATATACTCCAAGTCACAGTGGTATGTAAAATTATGCTAAACTTTAATTTAGATCGATTGTGTCATGCGGATGTTATCATAATGTTTTATGTAATGGGCCCATTGTTCCAATGAAAGTTGTCCGAAAAAAAATGCATTCCTAGTGTGCTTTCGATTACAAATTAAGCTCACCCAGGGATTACGAAATGTAGTCCAACGGTGAAAAAAATAAAAACAAGAAATAAAGAGTACATATAATATTCAAGGTTGTTATGTCGAATATATACCTACGTCATGGCATCACGAAACACCGTGGTTTACCGCTGTGGAATTCATGAACCTATAAACATAATATGCTTTACGTTTCCAATTAACGAGAAGACAGAAAACACCGAAAGTATCAAAAATATAATGTACCTACCAGCCGTTTTACTATCCGCCAACAATCGTGGGTCTCAAAGCTCTTTTTTTTTCGTAAAAATAATTGAATCGTGAGAGGTGCGAGTACGACAATAATAATAATTATAATTCCCCGAGCCTTGGGTCAAGGCGGGTTACAGTTACATTGCATTACACTAGATTTATTTGATCGGCGACTATAATGGCGATCATGTCTTATGACCTGTATCGCGTTAATTTTTGCAACATGCATAAAAATGCTGTAGATATGTGTATAGGTATAGTTGCTACTATCATGATATAGTTGTTATAATATGCATTGTATATATGTACAAAACCTTTTCTATATCTATAGCGTTATATATATATATATATATATGTTATATATGCATAATATTACATGCCTTCGGGCGCAATATTTCGCGTCAACGTTTACCTATGTATGTTTTTTCAGTATATGATATAAGAATAATATTATTTTATGTACACATATATATATATATATATATACATGACAATCTCTACATCTGGTTGCTACGATAAAAAAAAAATTCAATATCGATTGTAAATAATTATTTCATGCGTTTATATGTCCCGTACCTATATTATACACGACAAACAATAATTGCTCAACGTTTCGGATCGGCCGGCGCTGTACAGCGCGAATGGCTATTATTACTATGCCGCCGTCGATTTTTATCTCGTAAAAAGCACATTAATGTTTTCGCGAAAAAACAATTTAAACCGACGTTAATCATGATGTTTAAGCGACCATTTTGTTGACCCAGCTCTGACCACGCGGTAGATATATTATTTTTACATAACTCCCGGGCGTGTAAAATGAGTGTAAGTGACACATGCGGTGCAGTTGATTTATACGGAATGATTAGTTATTATGTTATAGTACGTACAGGTCCTGCCATAGTGCTATGGTGTACTATTATTCATTGAGAAATTTCGGCCAATTATATTGTGCATATATACTTACAACTATATGATACAAAAACCATTAAAACAAACAATATATTATTTGATGAAAAAATAATTATCTCTTTTGAGTTTTGGCCGATTTACGTATTTCTAATTAGCACAGAAAGGTTACAGGAACTATAGGTATGTGTATACAATTCACAAGGTGATATCGATATTAAAAAAATCGAATTTTAGGATAAAAATATATACATTTATATATGCATAAACAAATAATTTTGTATCGTCAAAAAATACTATTTGAATTCCATAAAGCATCGTGTATTCAATAGTATTTGAAAATTATATGATATTTAAATAGCTATAAAGTAAGCAATTAAAAAATTATCATTATAATAAATCTATTAATAAAGAAAAATTCGAAGGTGAGAATGTTTGGCGAATCTTCTTATATGCTAAAAATTTACCATATACATTAGCACCCTTAATGGCCTTAACCTGTGTTGGTTTCATATTACATTTTATTTAGGTACCTATTATAACAGTATTATACTATAACATTAAAATATATAGTTCATAATTATAAACTAACATTTTTTTTTTTTTTTTTTTTTTTTTTATTCTTTTATTTGCGTTACACAATCTATACAATTTGAGTACAATAAGCGTAAATGATAATATAGAAAAAAAAAAACAAAAAAAAAAACAGACATTGAAGATTTGATTTGGAGAAGCCGCCCATTGACGACACTCCTTATGGCGTTATATTATACGAGTATGGGGTTAATTAAAGAGAAGATCGCGGCACCACTTTCTCTTCAGTCTTTTGGGAGGGTTTCCAGGGATAGGTAAAGTCAAATCTTTTGCGAGGTTGTTCGGATGATTTTTTAAAGAGTTGTGGTATCGAGTGTAGTAATTTGTAGCAGTTTGAGCGATTGTTTTCATTTTTAGGTCGGCGTGTAATGTTTGATTTGTCACGTAGAATGGAGCATTAGTAATTAGGCGGAAGATTTTATTTTGGGATATTTGGATTTTATTCAAATTTGATTTTTTGGCGGATCCCCAGATCTGAATACCATATGTCCATATTGGTTTTAGGAGGAGCTTATAGAGATTAAGTTTTGTGTGAAGAGTAAGTTTCGACTTTGAATGCAGGATTTGTCTAAGTAAGCGTAGACGGATGTTTACTTTTAGTTTTGTACAGTGGATATGATGTGACCAGTTCAGTTTTTTATCAAAATGTACTCCAAGGTATTTTGTTGTATTCGATGTTGGTATTTTAATATTATTTAATGTTATCGGTGGGCAGATTCCGTGCTTGAGCGTAAAGGTAATATGCCATGATTTCGTTTCATTAATTTTAACTTTCCAGTTTTTATACCAAGTTTCTAGTTCGTGAAGGTGGGATTGGAGGTTTTCAGAAGCCGTGAGAGGATTTTCGTGGACGGAGAGAATGGCCTTGTCGTCAGCGTATTCAGCTACTAAGGTATTTGGTGAGGTCGGTTGGTCAGCTATGAATATGTTAAAAAGAAGAGGGGCAGCTATCGCTCCTTGTGGGACTCCGGCTTTTATTGTGGATAAGGATGATAAACTTGTGCGGTATCGAACAGCGAATTGACGTTCAGTGAGGTACGATTGGAAGATTAAGTAAAACGATGGTGGTAAGATCTTTTTAAGTTTATAGAGGAGGCCGGCATGCCACACCCGGTCGAATGCTTGCGCAACGTCAAGAAAGACTGCGGTGCAATATTGCTTTTTTTCCAGCGAAGCTGAGATTGTGTCCGTTATGCGATTGATTTGGTGAGTAGTGGAGTGAAAATTACGGAACCCGAATTGTGTATTTGGAATAATTCTTGAGTTAGATATTATTGGTGTTATTCTTTTGAGGATTAGTTTTTCCAGAACTTTTGAAAAAAAAGGAAGGAGACTTATAGGTCTGTAAGAAGATGGAGAATCTGGGGGTTTTCCGTGTTTTGGAATTACTACTATAATAGAGAATTTCCACTGTAGTGGGAAGTGCGAAAGACGGAGTATGGCGTTAAAAATATATGTAAGAAGAATTATAGTTTTCCGGGGTAGGTGTCTTGCGACCTCGTATGTTATGAGATCGAAGCCAGGAGATTTTTTTGGAGGAAAGGTTGATATGCAATGTTCAACTTCGGCTGGTGAAAAAGCTTTTGGTGGTAGGGACATTTGCAGCGGCGATAGCAAGTAGTTTGTAACGTCATTTGACATGGATTGATTTTCTATGTTTATGTGTGGTTTAAAGACTTCGGTCAAATGGTTTTGGAAGAGTTCAGCTTTTTCTGAATCGTTAATGGCCCATGAGCCATCAGGATTTTTAAGCGGAGGGAAACAGGGTTTGTCTCTAAGCACTCTTTTTGTAGTTTTCCAGATTGAGCCATCCTGAATAGAGAGAGATTCTATGTGTTTGTAATATGAGTCGTTTCTAAATTTAGCTAGTAACCTCTTTAAATGTGCTGTTAGTGTATTAAGACGTGTTTTATCTGAAGGATATCTAGTGACTTGCCATAGCGATCTAGCACGTCGTTTTTCAGTTATTAGGTTACGTATATAAGTGGGCAGGTTTAGCTGAAATGGTTTTTGGGTGTTTGTAGTTAAAGTGGTAGAGTTCCATGCAGCACACTGAATGGCCGTTGTTAGATTTGTTATTGCGTCTTCGATATCGTCTGGGGATTTTAATTTTATATCAAGTTTAGTGGTTTTTAAGAGGAGGTCGTTGAATTTCACCCAGTCGGTGGTTTTATTTACTAAATGAGGGTTATTGGAGTTGATCGGAGGTGAGGAATTTATAGTGAGTAGTACAGCTGAGTGGTCGGAGTGTAGGTCATTAAAGTTTTCTACATGGTGAAAAAGGTGATCTGGAGCTTTTGAAATAAAAAAATCAAGTATATCTGGACGTTTGGTTGGGGATGTGGGCCAGTAAGTTGGGAGTGAAGGAGAGTAAACTTTGTATTGTTCGGGAGAGATGAGCTGTAATAGGTTATTACCACGGGGGTTGCTCGTTCGACAGCCCCAATGAGGATGTTTTGCATTAAAATCTCCGCCAACAATGAAGTTGTGGCCGAGCGAAGTGAGAAACTGTTTGAAGTGCTGCGTTGTTATGTTGTGTCTAGGAGGGCAGTAGGCCGCAGCTATTGTTATAGGAATGTGATTTAAGTTTATAGAGATTGCGCAGGCTTGTAAATAGTCTTCAGTTGTACTTGGGAGAGAGTTGAAGTGTATAAAATTTCGAACTAGTAATGCGGAGCCAGCGTGTGCAGTACCATCTGGGTGATGAGATGTGATTAGTTGATAGCCAGGAATATTTAATTTAGAGCGTTCGGTAAGATGGGATTCGGATATAAGAGCAATGTCTATTCTTTTCTCGTGTAACACGACTATTAATTCATTTACGTGATTTAGAATGCCATTGCAGTTCCAAAGGAGAATAATAAGAGAGTTTGATGTGAAGGAATTATTTACCATTGTTATTTTCAACAAGACGTGTAATAATAGTAGTAAGTAGAGATATAAGTGGGGTTATTATGGACCTAAATTCTGATATGAAGTTGTTGAGAGTTGAGTTAATATCGGTTTGTTGATTTATGTTAGGAGGTGAGGTGTCTTGTTTTATTCCAGAAGTTGCTTGAGAGTAAGATCTTTGTGGGTGCGAGGTTGCGGGTGGGGAGGATCGGAGTGTCGTCTGAGTGCTAGCTTGTGTTCCGGAGGGATTTACATTTTGGGGGGGAGGTAAAAGTGTTGGTTTGTAGCGTTGTTTTTGGAGTTGTTTATGAATCTGACATCCTCTGTAGTTGGACGGATGGTTTCCTTGGCAGAGAGCACAGGTAGGTGGAACGTTAGCCGGTTTGTCACAAGATGACGACGGGTGATTTTTGCCGCAGCGGACGCAGCGAGGAGTATGCTTGCAGTATGTACGGGTGTGGCCGTAGTCCTGACAGTTTTGGCATTGTACTAATTCGCGGTGCTTATGCGGTTCTTCCACTTTAATTTTTGTATGGAGGATAGAGGTGATATCAAAAATTGTTTTACAATTTTCATCTTTTGCTAAATCGACGAAGAAAAGCGGGAGTGGTAATTTTGTATGTCGTTGTCGAACGTTCACTACTTGTAATATGGTGAGATTAAAGTTTTCCAAAGCTGATTTTATGTCTTCACTGGATGAAGAAGGGTGAAGGTTGCGAATCACAACTCTGAGAGGCTTTTCACTATCGAGTTGAAAAGTATGAAATTGCGCATTGCTTTGGCCGTTAAGGAAATGAATAATTTTACGATAGTCGTCGGAGGTGTTGGCTTGAAGCTTTGTGTTTTTTTGAGAAGTCTTGCAATAAAAACCGTTTTCTCCGACGGTTTTTACGAGAGATTCACAAAGAAGTTTGTAGTTAAGGTTTTGGTTTGAAATGAAAATTGGTGGTATTTTGTCTTTTTTTTCCGTGTCGTTTGGTGCGGTCATCTCTATGGGGTTGGCAGGGTCACAGTTGTGTGATTCATTAATTTCAGTGTTAGTAGTTATATCGTCAAAATTAAAAGTGCTTGCGTCTTGGAGAACTGCGTAACGGTTTGGTGACGAGAATATTTTCGGGGTGGTTTGTTGTGGATTTTTGTTGTGAGGGGTTCGTGGAGAACGAAAACTGTTTTCATCCTCAGATGAGCTTTTTTTGTTTGGTCTGCTTATTTTTATTTTTAGCGGAGGTACTGTTTGCATTGATTGCTTTGGCATATTTGTAATGAAAGCGGCGGATGAGATAATAATATTATTATGATTATTGTGGTGCGGTACGGCGTGGCGGCGGGTGTGTGTGTGCGAACTTGTGGACTGTGCTGAAGATAACGACGGTCGGTTTGTTATAGGTAATTTGCGCTGCGCGCCGCGCTATCGCGCGTTGGTTGCGTAATGTTGTGGGCTATTAAGTGAATTGTTTTCTTACCGGTTAATTAAAAATTTTTAGTTTTTAATTTTTGAAGAGAAACAGGACACGCAGAGTACTAGAATATTCGCGTATACTTGAGTAGAAAATTAACTGGTTATTCACGTATACATTTCAGCGGGTGAAATGAACACAAAGGCGATAGACAGAAGAAATCTGACGGAGCGGTGAAAAACACGTGCACGCATGACGACTGTTCGTCGGAAAGTGTATAAACTAACATTAAGTTAATTTTGATAACCATTATATTTTATGTTAATAATAATAAAATAAAAATGTTGTACAACTAAGTATCCATTGACAATTTAAAGTGAAAATTATAAATAACAAAGAATAAAAATTAACAAAGCGACGCCAATGATTTTGTTTATGTCTCGAAGCCGTTAGAATTTGTATAAAGAAAGAGATTTTATTTTTATATTATACCAATAATCAACTACAGTAAGCATAATACGTATTTAAAAATGATTATTTATTAGGAATCGAAAATAATAATATTATACATCAATACGATATAATAATAATTATTGCTCAAATATTTTTAATAGTTTCTTGTAATTACTAATACCATGTTGTCATAATAAACGAGTACTTCCCTAGTTTTTTATTTTTTTGTATAACAATGTGTCAATGTATTACTTTAATATTCATATTACCATATTAGTTATTATCTATAGATATGGAATTAATTAATTTTATAATAGAATTGTACATTTTTCAAAAGTATTTTTACGTGCTTTACGTATAAAATAAATAATACCAATGGTATCAATTAAAGTTGTAATTATATAATATTATGTACAAATTAAAAAATAAAATAAAAAGTGAAACAAGTCAGTACTGTTTATTATGAGTTATTCGTTTATTATTATATACACTTACTAACATAACATGTTATTGTAACTGTTACGAATGTTACGATATAGCTGGACCTAGTTATTAAAAATGTGCATGCTTATATATCATTCATATATAATATATATAGTTCATACTTACTGTAAATGTCAAATATTATATGATTCATCTATACAATCCGTACAATACCTACTCATAACTTTTTGAAACCAATTTTCAAAATGTATATTTATATTAAACCAGTGGCGGATCTAGGATTTTCTCATAGAGGGGATATAAAATATTTTCGTACCTAATATGTATAGGTATATGGTATATAAGCTTTATTTTACTAAATTTACAAAACAAGATTTAATTTTCTAGATGACTGTGCCATTTAATAATACATATTATAAGTATCAGGGCATTATAGACTACAAGGTTAATCAAAGTTAACAAGTAAGAATAAAAAATAAGACAATGAAATAGAACAACTTAAAAGAATATTATTATGTAATATTAAATAAGGAATATAAGTGCACGTACAAAGGTTCCTGGTATAATAGTGATACAATCGTCAGACTGCTACGGTCACAGACATTTTAATTAAATATAGTAACATTTATTTGTGTCATATGTGACCATCATCAGAACTATTGATCAACTCAACAACGCCAAGCACCAGGGTCCCAATAATTTAAAGGATAACAAATGCATTAAAATATAACTATTTATATTTATATAGTCTAATAATATACAGGATGATTTTTTTATCAAACAACACATATTATTTCCAAAAGTATTCATGTTTTTGAAAATATTTTTTTACATAGTTTCAAATTATTAAAAAAAACAACGTTTTTATAAAAAATTATATTTTTAAATATTTTTTATCCTTATAATTTTTTAAGTTTTTTACTTGTTTGAATGACAACATAGATTTTTAATTTCATATTCCAAAGCAGAATAATTTTTTGAGTATTTTGATACATAAAAATCGAATTTAGGGTGAGTAGTTTATGAGTTATACTTATTTAAAGTTTAGACAAGCGGAGTAGTGGACAAACATTTTGCGAGGTAACCCCGTACCACTACACTCCGCGCAACTAAACTTAAAATACGTATAACTCATAAACTACTCGCCCTAAATTCGATTTTTATGTATCGAAATACTCATAAAATTATTCTGCTTTGGAATATGAAATTAAAAATCTATGTTGTCATTCTAAAAAGTAAAAAATTTAAAAAATTATAAGGATAAAAAATATTTAAAAATATAATTTTTTTATAAAAACGTTGTTTTTTTTAACAATTTGAAACTATGTAAAAAAATATTTTCAAAAACATGAATACTTTTGGAAATAATATGTGTTGTTTGATAAAAAAAATTAACCTGTATATGATTTTAGTTTAATTATAAATTTATTTCGCATATTTTTTTTAAAATAATATATTTTTGTTTGCTAGATATAAAATAATGATATTGAACCTAACCAGGGGTACCACTAAAAATGTTGGTACCTATATTAACTCAACTAAATTTTAAATACTAATAAAGTACTACATTAAAAATTGTTGAAATTTTATTTATAATATACACAATTGACTTGCATAATACATCATTTCTGATTCAACATTAACCACAAACACAAATACATCGGCATCAATGCAATCATCAATATTTGATGAAATATTTAATCCTGGAAAATTTTTTTTTAACCCGCGGCCACGGAGGGGATCTATCCCCCATATCCCCCCCGTAGATCCGCCACTGTATTAAACATTAAAATACAATCATGTCAATAGTTCACGTAAAAAAACTAAAATATTTCCATTTGACGACTGTAAATGAATTTCTTCAGTTCATTGTTTCAGTTTTTCGATAATAACTATGAAGAAATGTAGGATATAGTTTTGTCTACATATCCAGCCGATAGACGCGTAACAATCAATTATGTGAAAAGATGCGTATCACTAAGAAATTTCATCAGCCGAGGTTTACAATAATAATCATATAAAAATAGGTATGGCGTTGAACAAAAAGCACACTTCTGAATGATTTACGACATAAACGCGTTAAGGATTTATTTGTAATTATTATGTGTTCAATTATTGGCTAAATACAATTAAAATTAAATTGAAATCTTGTGCGCATTGTATTGTGCCACAAGAGTTTTTATTTTCGTTGGTACGTTATTGTCAGATGGAATTCGTATACGCAAGTATAGGTAGGTACTTTCTTGAGTGCCTCTATACCTATAATAATAAAATCATTATTTTTATTTGTGCATACAATATACACTGAGTGATTCGGTTATCAAATAACACTTATTATTTTAAAATCTATAATAATATCGCTTATGAAAATATTTTTTGTATATAAATTTAAGACGTCACAAAACTACATTATTGAAAAACAATTTATATTTTTTTATTTTTTTTTTAAGCATATTACAATGCTTAATAACAACATAAATTTTTAATTTCTTATTCAAAAACATAATAGTTTTATAAAATTTATATTTTGGACGAGTAGTTTATGAGATAACTTTATAAGTATTAAAATATTCGATCGAAATACTATATACTTAATAATATTTTACTTTGGAATATGAAATTAATAATGTGGGCTGTACTGCTATCACTAAAAAATTAAAAACTATAAAAATTATAAAGATAATGTATTTTTTTAAATATTATATTGCAACGAAATAAACATATATTTTCAAAAACGTCAAGTACCTATAATAGTTTTTGATTTAATTAATGTTTTATGTTAAAGCTGTTAGAATAATACAATATGTGTGTATTGCTTTAGCATACAAGATAAATGTTTTGATAGGTACATTTTTACAGTCATAACAAAATAATAAAATACCATGATTAAAAATAAGTCAGATGGACTTGCACTAATGTAGAATGCTAACATCGGATTCACGGTATAACGGGAAACATCGTGCAAGCGACATAATATTATGATGATTATAAGTCATAACAAATTATGCATAATAATACTATCGTATAGGTAAAGTGATACAAAATTACCGGCACGGCGGCACATAATATGGGCTACTAAGATTTGCACAAGTCAGTGTTATATACAATATAAAGTTAAAAATAGATAGGTACATCATAATATTATATAAAATGAAGTTATTCTCTCGCTCGTCACCCATAAAACACATAATATCATATTATTCGCGTTGCGCATTATATATATTGTATTAATGTGTTTTGTAACTTTTGAAACGTTCATAAGGTCATTGAGAACATGATGGATTCCGACTTTGTTGTACTACCGAAATGTCAAACTATAAATAATATATTTATACATATATTTTATTACGACTGTCAATCGACTCGTATACTTATTTTAATAATCGCGTAACGAATAAGTATACTTTACATTTGTATAGGTTTGTTTCAAATTTACATAAACATATTTTCAAAAATGTCATTACGATATAAGAGCTTTGAAAATGTTATGTAATGTATTTGATACACCACCGACTATATGCTTAATGCGAATGTAGTTCTTAATTTATGTTTATAAACATTAACCAATAAATACGTGAATGTGAATTTTTATTATTGTTGATATAACTAAAAAAAAATTCTTTACGGATTGTAACGATTCATTGAATATTATTATTATACAAATAGCCTAAAAACTATTTACAATTAGGCATAAAATAAATAACGTTTAAGAGAGGGGAATAAAAACCATTATTATCGAACTTTTAATTTCAAATAACATTTGTCTAATGAATTTTTATATGAAACAAACTATTTTGAACAACTTTCTAAGAGAAATTTTGCAATAACTATATGATTACTCAATATGGAGTGTAAAATATTATGCGATTTAACTCTACATAGATCATTATCATAAATAAGTTGCCTACACATTACGGTTTTTTATGAATTATGTTATCCTACATAATATCAGTACATAATAAAAAATTATGATCGAATTTAAATTTCGTGTTTGTTATTATTATATTGATTCTTAAAAACCGGTTAAAAACTTAACATAAATTAAATATATTTGAAATATTTTTCAATTCAAACGGAAATCGAATACACTAATTTTACCGAATCGTTAAGTGTGTCCAATGGCTTTTAAACAAATAAGGTGGGTGGGTTTTTATCAGTTCCCCTAATTGTAAATGTAATATGTTTCTTAATCGGTAGTCAATTGTCAATACTGATCTGAAATATAATAAGTTGTACTATATTATTATTCATTAATCATATCAGTTAATTGATGTTAGCCGCCCGTACCCCCGTAAAAGATGGCTTTTACGTCAATAGTGGTGGGCAACTTATTGGAATACCTATTTTTCTTGACTCTGGAAATTTTTCAGTTACGTCATTGAGTGTGGTCAATACTAACAATTTTAACGATTTAAATTTATCACAATATATCTAGTAAATAATTATAACAATTTTATATTTAGATTAAATTCTCTAATAAACTTATTGCGCCACGAAAATGTAATATGATTGTATTATAAAATTTAAAAAAATGTCTTTATATCAATATTATTAGTAGATATAATAGATACACATATTACATTATAGGTAAAGATATATTTTTTTGTACCTTTATTGTATAAAAGTATTCCAAACATTATAAGAATACCTACACTTTAATGTACTTATGTTAGCAGTATGTTGAAACTTCAAGTTACATTCAGTTTATTTAATATAAAATAGTTAAAAGTAGTCCTGAATTTGACAATATTTATAAGCACAAGGTAGTATAATGATATCAAGTATTTATATTTTATTACATCCAAAGCAATATAATTTGAAGGCTCTTAGACCTATAAACTGTATTATTTCTTGCGCCTACCATAAACGTTGACTATAATTTAATACACATAATAATAATATTTTATTTTAATGTCATATTAAAAAAGAAATAAAATATATTTAATGGACAATCAAAATATATATCAATAAAAATTAAACTGACCGCATAGTTAGTGAGAAAAAAAATTAGATATTATGTCAATAAAACATATTACCTGTACGCATTTTGAGTTGGAACGTGTTTTTTATGTAATTAATCTGAGAAAAGTAGGTGTGTTCATTTATTTCGTAAATTACACTTACCGTTTTAATGTGTTAGAAGTTGGACATATTATGTTCGACTTTTATTTGAACGTCGTGTAAACATTTTACTCTTTTCTTATTATAAACATATTATTATTTACATTATAACATATTTTTTCCAGAAAAAATAATTAGATGTACCTATTATTATTGTTATTATTTCATATTAATTTATTACAAATATTAACTGCAGTAATTTTTTTGCTATAAGTATATACACTTATAGAAGCGAAACGTCGTTTAAAAGTCAAAGTATGCATAGATAAAAATGATTTATAATGCATTTGTTGCATCACAAAATAAAACACATTGAGACTATTAGAAGGCCTCTTTATAATATATAAAGCATGGTACTTGATATTTACCTAAATCTGAAATCTAAATATATACTTTTGATCTAAATTATGGTTTTTATACATTTATTTAAAACAGGTTTTTATTTTCTATTTTTATCACTAAATCAATATTTATGAGCAATAAAAACCTGTATTTTTGACATGAATTATATTTAAAAAAAATATGGTACAAACAAATATAATATCTATATAATTGTATTTAAAATTCTCTCTCTATTATATAATTTGAGAATTATATTTTCCTTGTATAAAACTGACTATATAAATTACTAATTAATATCCACTTCAAAAATGATAACTCTATATTTACATGACTGCTTGTTATTCAAATAAGAACTTGAATATAATATATAAGGCGTTTTCTCTAAAAAGTATATCATATTATGACTCAATCGTACCACCTAATATCAATAATTTCCAATTTGTTTGGAAGGACATTGCTTACATAGTTTGCTATACGCGAGAATACGACAATAAAAGACAAATTTATAAAAAATAGTATAATATATTTTCACAAAATTAAAAGTTGATGATTAAAAAAAAAAAATTGTAAATTGTACATTCCTAACTACTATTCACGTGTAGGTAACGGATTTTTTTTTTT
Source organism: Schizaphis graminum (assembly GCA_020882235.1). NCBI lineage: Eukaryota > Metazoa > Arthropoda > Insecta > Hemiptera > Aphididae > Schizaphis > Schizaphis graminum. The sequence continues at coordinate 83,918,370 of CM037032.1, read as the reverse complement.
TTATAATCATAAAATTATAAAGAAATAGATCGATCAGAAAACAAATAAAAAATCCCGGTAACAAATTTACTTGAAAAAAATTGAGTAGACAAATCTTAGGTTTGGAACTGTTATAGAAAAAATGATATTAGATGAGAAGTATTACTTCAGTAACTTTTTTTCGATAGTCTTTTTTACCGAGCATTTACTGAGATATGTTTAAAATATGTAAAAATTCAATTCGTTTACCGAGGATATGAGAATATTCTTTCCAGTAATAATTTCTATAAAAATATTGTTTGGTTACGTCACATCACTTTAAATAAAATATAAATAAATCTATTAAACTATATTATGTATATTGTACAAAATTTAAATATTGCTTTAGACGTTTATTTAACAAAGTTAAGCAACATAACTACGTTTGTATGGTAACTTTTCCTGTACCGAGTTAAATACTGTAAAATGCAGTAGTAATTATTAATTAATAATATTATACAATATACAACTATTTAAAAACAAAAAATTTATGTAGTATATACGTATGTATACATTTACTAGGGCTAACTGTGCATGAAAATAAAAATTATCATAATATTTTATGTCTCGTACATGCTTCGAGAAAAAAAATCATTATAATTAAACTCATGGTATTAGTTTTTATAATAGTTATAACGTTATAATATAATATTATTAAGGCCACACACACATACACACATACACACGCACATACTATATACGTGTATATATTCATAATACGTATATTTTAAGCGAATCGCCTTGATAATAACTAATAACTAATAATAATATGTAACGCGAAATTTAAATATACTTCTGAAACTAGTTCAATATTGCTTCACGGTGGTTAATATATATTAAACACTCCGTACAAATATTTTTAACATACCTATCGGCTATCGACACTGTATGACGGATATGTCATATTTTGTTAATTACGCTGCACTCCATATAAAAAAAAGTGTGTGTGCCGTGTGGTTTGTACGCGCATTGTGAAAGCTCGCGGTGTAAATAATAAACATATACAATGCACAATACATCGCAATGTACGATTTCGAAAAAATAACATGAAAATCGGTAACAACATTATAATCCTTAGGATTTTGTGTGTCTTCCTCTTTGAAGTGCGGTAGTGTGAAAAATTCAAATAAAAATATACCTATATATTATAATCATATACACGTACGTTTATACGGACATCGAAAAACTTCTCCAACCGGTACGGATCGCCACATTCATTTTAAGTCATTATACCCAGTCATTAGCCTATTACAATATATAGGCACATGTACATCGCGTTATTCGAGTGAAACATTTATTATTATTATGATAACGTCTTATTATTACTCGGTTATTAGGCACGGTGAACTGTGGGTTTCCATATTATAACGTTGTCTGACTACGTGGATAACTGAACTAAACAGTCACATGTGATTTATATTAGTTATTATAACACTATAAAAATCAAACCCAATGGGGCATAGACAATAACATAGGATAACTTTACTAATAAAACGATACAAATAATAATTATAGATTGTTTATGGATATGAAAAAATAGTTAAAACATTTTTTTAAATAAATGTCGTTGAAAACATAGTTTCAATAAAAATAAATATGTAATATATTATATAAAAAAAAATGTATTTTATTTTATATTATTAAGTATATTATTGTGTATATATATATATATTATATGATATATGTATAGTATTTGAGGACCGTAAATAAACTATACACAGTGCGATTCGCCGTAATTATGCCTTTTTATCTGTTATAATAATATAGGAGTATTTATTAGGTTAATTAATTCATATTTTTTTTGGAATTTTTTATATGCCCATCAGAGACCATAATATTTTCAGATACTTAGATTTTTTTATACATTTTAAGAAGTGGCTTAATTTTTCTTTTAATCCATTTTTTAAACTATAAGCCCTTTATTTTTATTGTAAATGGTTAAACCGTTAAAAGGATGATTTTTTTTTAAAAAAAATCTTAATGCATTTAAATCAAAATTGAATAAATACTTTTTAAGTAGTTAAAAGTTAAACTTTATGTATACTAAGGATAAAGTTCCTTAATAATGGTTTAAAATATAATATGTGTATACAAAACAGTTGAAATATTTAGTAGTAAATTTAGACGATTTTTATTTTTTACTAATTATAAAATGTTAGTAGGTTATTATTATTTTACATGCTTTCATTAAAATGTAATTCGAAAATTACTTGTTTAAATGTTAGTTAACAATTTACACTATAAAAAGGCGGTTCTTATGTAATTTAAGAAAAACCTTTAATTTAGACACTAGTTTATCTTTAGTTTTAATAAATACATTATTAAAGGAAAAATTGGTTTGAGCAGATTGTATTGATGGATAATTTTTCCTCAAAAATGGTTGCATTTTTAATTTTTGTTAATTATAATAATTGTATTGAAATTTAATATGTACTTCAGTCAGTTATTTCCTACTATTAATAATAATTTAAAAATATTTTTTATAATTCAACATTGAAATCAAGGGCGTACTTACAGTAAAACATTTTTATTTATTTTTTGGGGGGAGTTTCAACAAAACTGCAGATTAATAGGTACTTTATTATAATTGAGAGAAAAATATTTTGGGAAGGGGTTCAAGAACCAAAGTCCCCCAGCGTTTGCCCTTGATATAAATAACCGCATATTTATTTACATTGAAATAACTCGTAGTTATATAACCTGAGGTGTTACACCCTAGACATGAAGTTGCCCGTTGCATAGGACAAGAATTAGATTAAACGATCAATTCTGGACAACAACTCGTGAATTGTGAAATTGCCAGTCTACTCAGTCTAGTACCTACCACGCATGACCTAATGATTGACAACGAATCTTAATTTTTGTGTATAATATGCTGCGGTTTTAGAGTGCTGCGCATAATTGAAAATTGTCCACAGTAAAATTGTACGTATGAGTAATATAATTACACGTCTAATTAAAAGTAATCGAAACACAGTAGCACATTCTATTCAAGTGAAATGTATTATTGCAGTATAAATACACATGCATAAACTATAAACCTATCAATTTCACTTATCTATATGTATACGATTGTTGAAGTTTCCCGTCTAGATCGCCTAGGTATTCATTGTACCAGATCGCGACCGGAAACGCATTTACCTATATAGACAAAAAGTAACAACGGATGAAAGTAGTTTGTTTTAGTGGGTTTTAAACTCAGCGCGTGCGCATAATGGGAAGACAAGAATAATAATAATTATTGGTTTCAGTTGTATATGATATAATAATTATGGGAGGTTTACGAACATTTATGTATCCTATAAGAACGATAATACATGAAATGGAAAACGTGTACCTATATGGGCTATACCAAGCTAGTGAAAAAATATCTTATATTATGGTCACAAATGGAGTCCTCACGATGTAATCCAGTCCGAGACCACTACGAGACGATTAGAATCCGGTCCGTCTGTAATATAGTATACCTATACGGTTAAATGATTAGTGATTTATAACAATTATAATCATATTGTTGCCCGGTCCAGTTTCTAAAATGTAAATCGTGTGTGCTCAAGGGTAAGACAGTTATACATATACTATAATATCATTCACATAATAATATAATATATTGCACGGGATAATTGAAAAAAGAGACGGACGAACAAATGTTTTTTTTTTTTTTTTGCGGAAATCCAAAAAGCACAATGATAAAACGGTGTCTATTTAATTTTGTCGAAATCAACAGCATAATAATTATAATTACAGCGAAACGATTTACATATATTATGCGGGGGCGATCGTGCGCACAACATCGAACTCGTAAATATAATATTATTATACACATGGATTACGTAGTGTTTTAACATACTGTAATAATACACATTGGTGGCTTAGAGTCTGCCTACGCGCAAAAATATAATAATAAATCGTAATCAACGAATATTATAGGTTTTCGTGCTATAAAATCTAAAAAAACGAAAGCTAAAGCGACCAGCGGTACTAGGAAAGCACTAAAAATTTTACTGGATGTATGCTATAATATGACATAAAAAATCTTAAAATATAGGTACGTTATTATATAATATGCCCTAAAACCAACAAAAATAGGAAGAAAAGTGATATTTAAAAAATGTATTTATTATTTTTAAGTAATATATTATAGGTGTATAAAATAAATTATAGTCAATAATTAATAAATGAAAAAAAATCTGCAATCAACTAGAACGAAGACATCGATTGAATTCAATGCGATATGGGTATTTTCTTATTTATATTCACATACATTATTTTCATTCTATTTTCATTTAAATTACATGATTTAATGATAAACATAATAATAAATATAGCACTAAAACCAAGAGAAAAGTACTAAAAATCTGAAATGCCTAAAATATATAATATAAAACGTTATCCTACTACTACTACTACTACTACTACTACTACTATTATTACTACTAACGGATTTAGAGGCCATTGTGTCATTCCCCGGATGTAAAACAAACTTTTTTAGTTCTTCTCGTCTCATCTTTCTTTGCAGAGCTATTTCACTAGCATTGCCAATCCTTAGTTTTCTTAATTTATTTTTGCTTTTACCAATCCATTTTTACTTCCGTCTTCCGTCTGTCTCGTCTCTTTATATTATTTTTATTATTTTTTGGTCGCCTGTAAATAGTGTAAATCCTTCTAAGGAATTTTTTCTCCGTGATAGCTATAGTTTTTCATCTTCCTAAGTTGTAAATCATATTTCACATGCGTACATTATTACTAGCTGGTCTTGTTAATATTCTATTTATAATCGTTCTTTTGATTTATTTGATATTAACTTTAACCCCATTGTTTTCGAGAGGACATAGAAACATTAATTGTTCTCCTATGTGATACGTTTTTTAGTTTCTTCGTGATGATAATTTACTGACGACGCGTGTATATTTAGTTTTATTCAGTATATTTATTATAAATATATTATGATAAATCACCTTAGTTTTATTCTCGTCGAAGTTTAATCCCAACTGTTTAGCACTTTGTATCAACAATTCTAAAATGCTATCCTAGTATCCTCGTTACGTAAATAACGAGCATGCACAACTATTTTTCTGTTATTTTTATCTGTAATCTGTATTATTCTATCCTACATAATAAATAATAAAACATACCATAGAACCCGAACTCTATATCGACCAGCATAGTTATATTGTCTTAGGATGCGTTATTCGAAAAGCAAAAACCCAATCGGTTTTATGTAAAAATGCATCTGTACAAAATCACTCGGAACGGGGACGAAAAGCCTTGATATTATATCAGAGTGTTTATTACTCGTGTTATTATAATATCAAGTCACGCGCCCAAAACGGGGTATGTAGGGCTCGGGAATTTATGCAGATGGATGGCGGTAGATAGCGAGCAGTCTTCGTTGCAGCGACGGAAGACAGTGTGAAATTAGTGACATAATCATATTATTAACATTATGTAGACATATACCTTTAATAATACAGGGTACTTTTTTCGTAACGAACTCTGACGACGTATTTTCGCGATCTCATTATTGCGTACTATTTGATTTTAATTTTTTATTTAAAAAATTTACCACTGTGGAAAATGAATGCTGTAATGAGAAAATTACGTACCTATTAACGTAAAAAAATGTACTCTGATGTCGTGGAAAGAAATAAAGTACGATGCCTGACGCGAGACATTAACGCTCCAGTCTATATAAAATATAATGTACCCTGTACACAATATTGCGGCCGCGGACATGTTACTGCACACGCCGCGCGTATATTACTCTCTATTATTATTTGATATTATTATATGATATAGGGGTCGAAGAGTCACGTCAAATCGCGTCGGGAAAATCATAGCACAGACGGAATCACGGTTGGTATAATATTATTATGTACTGCACAGCTGTAGTGCTACACATACACACACACACACACACATACATAGTAATATAGTCTATAATATATATACATATATACTTTATAGTATATGCCAGTGATTTCATTAGGATAACAAAGCGAAATCGTTGAGACCAAATACGCTTACACCGCGTGTACGCGACAATATAATATGGGTTGTGACGTAGTACTACCAGGTATATATAAGTATAATGTCATTACATTTTATTATTTTGTACGTGCGTACAGATAAAAACAGATCTGCGAATGCGATTTGATATTTCCCGACGCGGTTATGATATTATTATATAATACATATTATACTGTACAAGATGAATCAACAAGAGCGTTTAAATGTTGAATTGAAATTCGAACGAATAACCTCAGAGTTATTAAAGTATGTACATATACCAAGAATAATATTTCTTAGTTATATTAAACCTACGTAAAAAATAAAATAAGAAAAAATTAAGCTGAGCATGCCCGGCGAATCACTCTGTACATAAACATAGACTAACTCTCGAATTTAATATTACACGAACGGAACTACAAAAAAAAAAAAAAAATCTGTCCACAATAATACTAACGGGGATTAAATTACACAAGAGCCGATGCGTATAGTATAGACCCTGCTTGCATCACATTAATTTCCTCGCTCCAACTGACAATGTCATATTGAACTTGGACTCATGAGAATGACTTCTACCCAACCGAATCCGGTAAACGTTTCACATGTGATAATATATTATGTATTTGTATATAAATATAAACTGCTTACCCCTGAAAAGTAGTGCATAAATTACGACCCATATATTATTATATGTTTAAATTATTTCAAGGCCATGCGCAGGCATTGACAAGTCTGCAGAGAATAAAATCAAGTTAAAATTTGAACCGATATTATATGACGCTTAACTATTCAATTAAGACTTAAGTGATCAATAAAAAATATATTATATGATATACTATATACATATTATATACATTATAAATTTATAAATAATCAAAATAAATATGAATGATTTTTCAATTATTTACTATAGTTTACTTTAGTTACCTCCTAACTTGACGCTTTTCCAAAGCAGGTGCATACATTATAACTTAATTTCTTCTTATAGATTAATCTGAATTACGAATATTTACCTAAAAAAAAATAGAAAAACCATATAGAGAGCATATTTTGAAACCAAATAATATATTATCAGTTAATTTAATCGATAATTTTATGTTTTCGACTTAATCAAAAATCTAATAATTATTAACAAATTGAATTGGCCTAAATAATAGTTTTTAATAATCTTTTTTATACTTTAATAGACTAATTTATATGAATAATTAATTGGATCAGCCTTGTATTACTTTACAATCTCGTATGATAGTGAAAAATGTAGTAAATTACATTATTATGGATTGTAAATAGAGCTCTCGAATTTGAACGTAAATTAAAATACACGTAATCATGTGATTTTTTTCAAGTTTATTTAAATTTAAAAATCTATGTACTTAATTTGCATGTAATTTATTGGTAAATCATGGTTAATTGTTTCATGTGTATTAAAAACATAATATTTATTAAATGTATTAAACTATAAATAGGTAGGTATAATAATTTTAACATAATTTTACCTGTGTACCTACTATTCTAAGAAGAAATTTTTCATAAACAGTATAATCGTCAAAAGGTAGAAGGAATGGAACAACTGCTTTGGGTTCAAATTAAATAACTGTTTACCGATCACTGTTGCAGTGTAGAAACTAGAAACCATTGAAATGTACTTAATATATTGAAAATAAAATTCTATACAAATAATAATAAATACTTGTATTTAAAAAAATTCATGGATTTCACAACCATGTGAAATAAATGGCCGTAGCCATTTTCCTCCAAAAACGAGATACCGTTTTCCTCCATTGTTCATTTCCTCCAAAAGAAAGGTTGGTTTCCATTTTCTTCCACATTATTTTTGACTAAAATGATGTCTATTTTTCTCCAATATTTTAGCCAGTGTTGTATTGTCGCGTTAAGTATTATAATGATAGAATATGGCTAGGATCATATTTTGTGTTTATCCGTTGATTAAATTCTAGTCGCTTAATTTCTAGGTATGTAATTCCAAAAATTAAAATAATTATTCATATAATGTCTAATTTTTATTTTATTTAAACAGATATTCATTTGTTGCTGAAATGTCCTATAATTATAAAAAGATATAATATTATATATACTGCAGTGATTTTCTTAAATTTTATATCTAATATTTTACATATTGTCTGGTTGCATTATTACCAACCACTTATTATTATCTAATTTTTTAATATTTTATTTATTGATTGATGCATCTTTATCGACGTACGTAATTTTTTATTATAATCACTCTCTTTTTAACCACTTCCAAGTTCGGCGAGTACAGTGTATTATCATAGTATAATATTATACTTGAAATATTTAATTTGTTACCTATTTAATTTTTAATTTAACATTCTGACAACAAATGACGATTTTATTATTTTATTTATTGGAGGAAAATGGACCCGCCCAAATAAATTTACTAACTCACGTGAATTCAATTATACTCGAAATAGAGACTTCTAGCTACAACCCATTCAAAAATGAATTATTTTTTACTTAGGTAACAATTTTACAAAGATTATTATAATAACATATTAACATACAAATTACATAATAGTAGTATTACAATAGACATATTGATATTATTTTTACTTTTGTTCAATACCACTACGACTAATCCTACAGGTAGTGAACACCTACCTCTCAGTTCTCTATGACATTCCAGCGAGTTCTTCAAGTGTATGATCAAGGACGCTTCGTATATGCGAGTATAATTACTATACTATATAGAGCCAACATTGACGTATTAAGTAAGCATACCTGAGCAGCGACAAAGTTTGAAATTATATGATCGCAGTGTATTTTTTTTTAAGTAGTACCTACCTACGAATAATATTAGACCGTGTCTGGTTTGGCTAAGGTTAATAGCTATAGGGTGAGATAAAATAACGATTACTAAATCATTTCGTGCAAAATCGCTTTTTAATATATCCCAATAGATATCTATGTAAAAATATGAAATAAAATAAACATATTTAAGCACACTTGTAATGATTAATAATAAAATTTTTATCTGTGTAATTTAACACAAAAAAATACAAATATATAAAAATCATTGAGAGTATATCGATGAAACCATTGTAATAATTTTTAATACGGATAAATATTGAACTTTTATACAAAATAAAATAAAATAATTTTAAAGGTACATAATTGAAACATGTATTTATGATAAAATTTGTCATAACCATTACAGTTGTACAACACTTATAGTTTAGAATAATTTTTCGATAAAAATAAATCATTATGATTTATGGACTATAAAAAAAATCGCGGTAAGCCGGTAAAGCATATAGCTGATAAAATAACTCCAGCGTTTACTTAGGTATATAATATAGTCACTATATACCTATTCCGGCAATTCCATATAATATAGATATATATTAAAAAGGTCAATACTAAAAAAAGCGTTTAATAATATTCGTTTAATATTCGTAGTAAGAATATGAGAGTTAAATGTAATACGGCATTTTTTGATATATGTACCTACAATTGATATCACAATAATAAAACATATAGGTATTATACTACACATATTTATTCACATTGTCATAGTCCCTTTGAATAATGTAGACATTTAACAAAAAGCTTGGACATAATATAACCTATAATATAGGTCAATTTATATTATTAAATTTTATTTTAGGTATGTGCTTAATGATTTACAATCTACTTTTTGAGTACATGTTATTATTTATTTATCATAACAATTAACAATATATTATCGATATATATTTGTTGTAATAGATAAATAAAAATTGATATTATTTTTATTTTGGATAATATACTACTTATTTGTCTAAATTAATAATACAATAAGTAATATACCATTTAAAAAAATAAAAAAATAAAAACTAATAATCGTTAATATATTTAATTTACAGTCACAATAATTAAATTTAATACATTCGTAATTAATGATTATTTGTTAATATAATATATTATACTACAGTGTATTGTTATAAACTTATAAATATTTTATGCCTACTTACACTTTTTGTAATAAATAAATTAAAAATCGATAGTATTATAACCGATATCTGAAACTTAAATTTCTCAACGGGTCTAACTATTAACAATTTCTACGAAGTAAACTTAATTAAAATCAGTTTATTTTTTGGGGGGAAAAAATGAACTTACTACGCTTCTTGAAAAAAAAAATTAGATACCAAATTCTCAAAAGGTCTTTACGACATAATATAATATATTATAAATACTTTTGCTTATATCGTATATGTACAAGTGTACAACAAATTTGAATTTATAGAAAAGCTACAACCATTTCACGTTTAAATTTTTTTTTTAGAAAATTGTTATTATTTTTTTAAAATTTTTTATATCTGATACGTATCTTGTATCTATATTATTTATAATAATAATACAATATATTTAATATACACAATTTACACAAATATTAACACAAAACACACACATACACGAGTGTGCGCGCGCGTTCGATGTCTATTATGATGTCAAGAGGACAAGGTGTGTCGATTCGAGTGTATAAACCGCATAGTTGAGCAGGACCTCCACGGGAAAAAATGCACACCAAAAATCGAACTAAGAACCGAGCAGCTGACCCTGCGAGATGAGAGAAAAAAACACACCACCAAAACGGCGTCACAATCACCTTGGTACTTTCACAAAACTGATATTATATGAACAGAATCGCGAATCCCAAGAGGTCCATTCGTTTCCGAACCGGTGTTGTGGTTAGGTTACGACGCGCGCCGAACGTTATAGTATACAAGACGTGTGAGGAGTAGGTATAGTATTATTTGTGCACCGATCTTTTTGTTGCCGAACACTCAGACGACGATCAACGCCCAATCGCATTAAGGTAGGCAAATCATAATGCAAAGTCCGAGTGATATGCTTAATTATTTATTACTGTTGTAATAATATTATATTTATAAATTATTAAAAAAAAATAAAAAATAGAAAAAAATAAATACGAACAATTTATTACACTTACTGTTTTAATTTAACTGTTTTCTCAAAACGAGTGGGGCAATTTGACAATAAAAGGTACGTAAGAAATGTTTGATCAAAAATTATTATTTTAGACTTCGTATTATTTTCTTCTATTTTTTCTTTTAGTAATTTTAAGACGTTCGAAACTTTAAAACTAACTTATGTTTATGAACAAAAAATATAGCTAATCAGTTGTACAACTTTATTTAATTAATTCGTTTAAAATTAGATTATTTGATTTATGTAAAAATTAGTTATAAAACATTTCATAAAAAATGTCGATAAATAATTTACTCCTTCGTGTTTTTATTATTTAGATTTTGTCTGTTATATTTTATACCGCCATTATCATTTATTAAAAATAACATTTACCGGTTCATAATAAATAAGTTTAAATAATTAACATGATTCGAACGTTTTAGTATTAAGGATGTTACATTATGTTAAATCATTATGATATGGTCAATTATGGACGTTAACTGTAAGGATATAATACTATTGATAAATTTACAATTATTGAAAAATAAGCTTTTAAGTGAAATATTATATTATATAGGTTATACAAAACACTAAATATAAATATTTAAATCGTTAAAAAAAAGTTTGATCTAAAAAAAAATAAAAATGTTTGTCTTACAAATCAACATCAAATCAGCGACTAGAAATTTATTGTTTTGATTATTAATGAAAAGATTCTCACGCACCTATAGATATATAATAAAATAATTATATATTATTTCCTCCGATATAACTACACAGTATAGATTGGTCTAGGAAAAGAAATTGAAATCCTGTCTTACCACCTTAGTGCTCCTATTATCGAATCGAATGTCAATCACACATTTACATTGTTATAATGCATTAGTGAACCTATCACCTTTTCTCTGTCGGCTTGTCAATATTCCCAACGTAACCATATAGTTTGAAATGTTATAAAAGGAGAGTTGTAAGTGTGTGTAGTGTGTGTTCAGTGATTTCGCAGTCGAGTAAAACCCGAACGATCATGTTATTATATATAACTATATAAGTATAATATATATATTTTTTTAATGAACTAATAGCAATTCAAATGCATTAAAATTGAAAAAGTTCTCATAATTATTTTGGTTTTGATTAATTAAATTGTTAAACACGCATGTATGGATACTAGCAATCGGTAATAAAAGTGACAGCCAAAGTGTCTATATAAAATTCGCATATGATTTGTATTACATTAAAAAAAAAACTTATGCAAAAATACTAAAAAATAAAAATAGAAACTTTCACATCAAATATACCAATCGTCTTCCGACGTTATTCGTTATTTTTCCCATAAAAATCATCCTAGTTATTTTTTTAAAGAAAATTTTAGTAGTTTCTATATCGCGTTTTTAAACACTAAGTATATAGTTATAAAATTTCAATATTAATAATACGTTATAAGATAAATAATATCCCATGCATAATAGGTACTTATTTACTCGTATATATTAATTATACACACCTACGTCAATAATTACGGTTTACAACGGATAAGTAAATATTCTTAGACGATTGAATCTTTGAGAAAAGAATATAATCATAATTGAGTAATTACTTATTAGTGTTTGAAAAGTTAAAAACGTAAAAAAAAATTCATAAAACATTAAAAGATCTCGTAAACCGTAACGCATTCTGTAAACTCCATTTTAAACGTGAATAACAAACACGCGGAATAATATAGTCATTTACGCACACTTCTATGTAATCACTATCAAATATTAGACTATTAAGAAGAAAAAATAAGAATCAAAATATATGTTTTCGAATCTTATAATAAAACGCACAGTTTATGGCAGGAAAGAGTAAACACGTATCGACCAGAAAAAGATTATATTATATATTTCTGTGTGCCCAGCAGCCATATTTCACATTTTTGTAATGAACGCGTGCGCGGATACGTTCAAAATACCGTACCCGTAGGTGCCCGTCTCGGATGAAGTCATATCGGTAAAAACTGGACTTTCACTACTTACGTACATTTCGACGTTTTAATAATATATTACACTATTTATATACATGCATAATATTTGACGTGCACCGTCGCGGCCGGTCGGTGTAATATGCGCCGTGAATTTAGGACCGCTCGTTAAAGTCCGCGTACGTTCGTATAATGTATTTCGTATTCGATGATGATACATTCGAATCATTTTTTTTCGGCGTGTTGACTCGAAATATAATATTATAACGGCATATCGAAAGCTAAACTATGGGTGATGAGTTTGCCCCCGGACATGTACCTACCTGTAAGGCAAAATTAATTTTTCTGCAACAATTCCTCACAAAACTATACAAAATGCACTAGTCGTCTTAAATTTATTGTATGTACGACTATAACATTACATCTGGCGTAAGATAAAAGGGAGGTAAATATATGTCAGTGTGACGTCCTGGTCGCGGGAATTAACTATAAGTATTAAATGATAAAAATAAAATAAAAATCTTAAGGTGAAAGAATAACATTTGCAACGATAATAATAATTGGCAAACATTGTAATTTGTTAAAAAGAAATATTTTCACGTTAAAATTACTCGAGTAAGTGAAATTATCCTCTTTATATCCGATGCGGTATTTTATGCTGAGAGCAATTATTGATACATTCACGGCTAAGGATAACTGATACATTTGGCTAATGCTATAACTGGTATTTTACAAATATTAAAAATAGTTACTGATGGCAACTGGTCAACATCCTGGCACGAACGTGATATAATAATTATTAGTGTAATACTAGTACACTATAGACCTATAAGTCTTGTGTAAACAGTACTGTACATACTTAAGATCACAGTGGAAACAAAATATTTACAGTATTATTTTAATAATAATAATATTGTAATGCGGTTGAAGAAAAACGCGAATTGTATATAATTATAATTTTCTAACGTACACCATTATAAATGCGTTTGAAAACGGCGTGTGCCGATCCAGTGTAGATTGTATAATACTCGATATTATATATGCCGACAGTCCTATACTTGATTAAAATAATACGTGCATAATATGTCGTTATGATTAAAAAGAGTAATAAATAATAATGATCTCTGTCATATATATTATAATATATAAGATACTAAGATGATTCATTTAATTGGTGGCTACACTTATTATTTCGAAAAGTGCTTATTACATTTTTTGAAAATATGATTATTTTTTTTTAACATAATTTAATGTCATCGCCAGACAACTGCAGTTTTTGGTTTAGTGTTTTTATAACCATTCAGGCTTTCACTTTTTTTACCGACATTACTTACATTTTTACACAGTTAAATATTCAAAAACAGAATATTTTGATTTTTGAAAAATGAATTTATTTTCAGAATAGCAAAAAATTTAAAAATTATATTGATAATAAATATAATTTTATTAAAAAACTTTATTTTTTAATAATTAAATTAAGTAAAAAAATATATCCATAAAAATATTAATTATCATTATCGGAATAATAAGCGTATAAATACTTAAATGGATCAACTTGTATATAATATGATATAGCCATGATGGGGTTATAAAACTGTTTATGCTGTCTCCCCATCACGGCTATATATTTATCATATAAATATACGATCGTTACATTGTTTAGGTACAGCCACCGATAGATAGACGCGTGGTACTATTGCGCACTTATTCGTTAATCGACGATCCTTGAATTTCGATCTATATGGCTACAATATACGATTCGTGTTATGTAGTGCAGTGGTCGCGGGGTCGAGTCAATGTCGTCCAATATCGGGTCAGAACGCACGATTATATATCGTTCAAGTCTCCGCGCGTGGACGACCTTTAATTTTCCATCCACGTTAATGTGTTACAATTGTGTTTAAAATCAATGCATTTCATGATATTTATGCGTATGGACCTGTCGTATTTGTGCACTCGAACACACAAATTCATCAGTCCACGGATATTATGGAATGCCAAAAATGAATAAATACATAATAAGCGTAATTTAAATAACACCTATATAATATATAAAATACATTATTTTTGGTGCTCTACGGAATCGCAAAGATTAGGATTCAAAATTTTTAATTTTATTCGTGAATATTATATAACACGCGTTTGGCTTCAAGCCTTCTTTGCGCCGGTTCCTGAACCATTTCGCAGTTTGTGCTAAGTTCGTATGTGTGTCTATAATACATATAGCACACTACCCAACCCAAAAAAACGCGTTCAATGTGTTTATATTTTAGTTTTTACATTCGAGGACGTTACCGCATACACCCGTAAACACACACACACACACACACACACACACACACACACACACACACACACACACACACACACTTACACACGTGTATAAACAGTATATGTGTGTTGTATATATAATATTATATCGAGCTATTATGATCTTAGATTTTGGCCGACGGCGATTCGCTCCGGTTATTGTTGACGAAATCGCTACTAATCGAATATTGTTATGTTTGTTTATCTAAGCATCTGCGTGGCCATTAGCCTCGGGCGCCGTGGCCTGTGAAATTGCAAAATTAACCTTTCGCTCATTCGGACAGATCTGTACAAAATATACGCGTATTATTGCGGGTAAGTACGTGGTGATGCTGCGTGTGTGTATATTATATACTGCAAGCGCCTAACCTGCACAGATGTTAAACTAAAGTCCCACACACGAAATCCAATATCGTTTTCATCGTATTATACCTATAGATTTTAATATACTGCGGGCGTATATATTAAACGCCGAAATACTGTAGAAATGATAAATCGTAATAATATTCAATAATGACGTTATAATAATATATTCTATTGTTTGAGTAGAGGTAGGTATACTTTTCATTCTTAATCTCGTTCGAGGTATAACGACCGCTCACAATTTCACGTATATATAACGAGTAATAATTAAGATATATACGAGTCTATAATTGATATTATACCACATTGCCATGTATACTTGTCACATCGCGTGCGCGTATATTTTATTGTTTATTTTATTATATAAATCGTTTTGACGTCGACAATTTATAAAAATATTTATTCATTTTTTTACAATTACGCCTTTTCCGTTCACATAATAGACATACTAGTCATACTACTATTACTATTATGTATAATATGTGTGTGTGTGTATGTGAGTGTGTAATATATATATATTTGCAATTAACACGGGGGGGCCAATCGATTTTTATTAAAACCTTGTTGAACAAGCGCAGTTAGTGTAATAACGGGCATTGATTAATTTTTTTAATTGGAAATTTCATAACGTTTTCAAACGTGTTATTAAAATAATTTAGAAATTTTATATTATTCTATTATATACCTACATATATAGCTGCTTCAAACGGATGTGCGATTATCAAATTTTCAGAGACTATTCACTGTGAATCCCTCGCGAGCTACGCGCGCGTGCAAGATCCCGGTACGACATTGACAAAATATATAATATATAGGTATTATGTTTTGCCGTCGTTTCATAGTCATGCGTCTAAATTGACAGTCGGCGTTGGGAAACACACTGAACCAAATAATTACATAGGTCATCGCGGCAGCTATTGTTCTGCGGGTTATAAGGATGACTTAAAGACGCGGTGTAGCTTAGCGGTGTTACGTCACACATACATTTTTTTATGTTTATATAGAGTACTCGTGTAAATAGGTACAGGTACTAGCCTACCGTAAATTCACAATAACTGTGTCCCGACAAATTGTAATTCTGTAATAACTAATCACCGAATGTAATACATAATTTCACTGTTATCCTGTATGCTATGCACTGTGCAGGATGTAGGATTTCTAATATTTCTATACATTACTCGATGAACAATATAGAACAACGGTGTTAAATTGAACGAACAAATAAAAGAAACGTCGCATCATCGTTTGGTCCATTAAAAAAGTCAAAAAGAAGAACAGGGTTCTAAAATATTGGATTTCTCGGAAATGTATTTTTCTCCAACAACACCTCTATTATACACACGTTTAAGCGCTACAGATATAGAGTCACTCATTATACAACCATAACCAGTCGTAAAATCGTAAAATATGTTTTATTTTCCCCCTGTGCAGATAATTTCACTCGGCCGTTGTCATTATATTTATGTTATACATTTCATATCACTCATAAAGTCATAACTTGCAGTTGTAGCAGTCGCACCAAATTGTTTGCACGATCGTGTTACTGTAACTCGCGTGTGTTATTAACGAACACTTAATATTTACAAGAAAAAAATACGAAAAACCCGGTCCTATAGTGATGCAAGCACATATTTTCATTTTCATTTTTCGAAAAAGAGAAACCTACGATGTCATCGATGAATTTGTTTTTAGCCAACCGATACTTGATGATGTCGGAACGGCGTACATCAAATGTGAATCGCATTAGGTATTACAGTTTAGAAGGCGCTATTAGGTTAACCTATGACCCAACATAACATAACCCGACGCGCGTCCGAGATACGCGACCCATTTAGTGCATAATACACACACTGCACACATTGATGTATACCGAGGGCGTACGTCGGTTCGTATGAAAACAATATTGCCATGCTCGGATCGCTCGTTAATATATACATTTTTTTCTCTACCGCGATAATCCGGGCGAGGGCCAAGCTAACTGTACAGTAAATAGTACTTATAACAGTGTAATATCAGTGTATCACAGCGTATACTTTATAAACTTCAGTATTATTATGACGTGTATCATACGAATGCGTCTATATAGTAGTCGGATGTAGAAGATTTTTTTTGCCAACCGGGTCATCATCAATCATACGCCAACCGGCTGATTGCAATCCAGTAGTACAGGCAATGTAGGCAACCACTACTGCAGCACGGTTGCACAGCTTCTGGTCTTGAGGCGTGGCAAACGTCGAAACGGATTATTTCTTGAAGACAACGGACATCGATGGGCCTTCGATCGCAATGCAATAGCTACAACACACGACGGACGATGACTGTAATGCAATTCATTGGTATCGAAGCTGAGTAAAAAGTTAACGTCGAAGCTCATCTTGACGTGTCTGTACTGATAAACGGTACGAGCTTGTCTACAGCACTTATGGCCGCAATACAATACATACACGGCAATACAATCTTAAAATATTGTAATAATATCGTATTATAATATATGATTATGGTATTATCACAGAACACAATATATAATTATTTAATTATTAAATTATTTCATTTATTCTGTGGTATTATCTGAAGAATGGAAACGGAAACTACTTGAAGACGAAATTATATACGTCTATATTTATGAATTAATGATATAGGAGATATTGATGCTTTATGACGACTGATTGTTCGATCTGGAAAACACAATATTGTCATTATATTATTGGGCCCATTGTCGTCCGGAAAGAGTAAACCTCGCCGGAGAGGGATGAGCCTGTATATAATATGAGAATTGCGCCTATTAATATAATGCACGACCGTGATACCGTCGCCTAAATAATAATACCTATGTGTTATAATATCGTTATACTGTTGTCGCTGTTATGTACAAAGCCCCGGCCAAGTGAAAGGACGTAAAATGTTTAAGTAGGTACGTAGCAGGTGCAATAATATAATATACACGAGTTACCTGCAGACCTATATGTAACTGCATCATAATGCAGCGCAGTAAATTCGGCCGGAGAACCATCGAAATGTCACGAATATTTTCTTCCGTTTTTCTATACATATATATATATATAAAATTAATAATTATTATTATTCCCGTGTAAGCGTACACTCGAAACACACCGTGGTCGTCATGTAACATATCATTATACGTCATGAATTATGATGATATATCATACCGACAGATATGAGTCTCAGCGCCGTTTGTATATACATCACAGACCTATAACTCGGTCCACGGTGTACATGTATATATATATATATATGTGTGTGTGTGTATACAGTATATATACTATATAAGCAATATAATAATATGATATATGACGCGTCTCGCATAGTCATGTACACCATAAGTCTGGTACACACCGAGTACTACTCAAAAAAGACATAACACGGCGCCCCGTCGTATGATATTATATCATAATAATAGACATAATATACTATATCGTAATGTATTCACTGAATATAGCGCCAGTCACGTTTCGCTGTTCGTTATCATTTAAACGCTATTGTTTTGGACCCAACTCGCGAGCAAGCGCCGAGCTGTGTGTACTTACACACCGTCGTCGGTCCAGTGCAGCTGAGCACCAATAACATTTTAACGCCCGACAATATGATATAATAATAATAATAATATCATACTATAAATCGTGGGCGTTTGAATAAAGCACTAACTCGGGAGAACGATAACTGTTATGATATTTAATTTCACGTGCTCTGTCTCTCTCGTAATATGTGTGGACGTTTTACTGATTTTCTTTGGCGTGGTGTATGCAGGAGAGCGGGTCGATCGTCATATTGTTATAATTGTTTTGACGGACATACTTGCGCCGTCTGCAGAGAAGAAAATATCAATTTAAGTATTCAACGATAACAATATATTATATAACAGTCATATAATTACTATACATAGAAAATAGCGTTTGAATTTTCCGAGATAGCTCAACCGTACACTATTCAACCAAGGTAGTCTGTTCGTTGTACAATAACGACAATACTATACAATCAGAATCACATAAAAAATCTATTATAAGCTAATTTTTCCAATAACTCTATTAAAAAATACTTAATGCATTTTTTTTTTTATAAATATAATATTATTATAATTTATAATCATTATGCAATCATCGGTTTCCCCGAGGTCGGGCTTATTATTGTGGGTGAATATGAACAACTGAAAAATTCGTCAATTCGTCATTATCCCCGCCACCATTGTATGACATTTGTATACAGTGTTGTACGTGAATTAAATATATCTGATGTTATTGCTTATTTTGCTAAATATAATATTAATTTATGAAAAATATTATAAACTATAGGCCATAGGGCGTCAAATCTCTAAATACATCTCGATATAAGAGTCTCGAAAAAGAAAAAGTTAAACGCGCAACACATCTATACAACATATATACTAATATTTAATAATACTGTAATGTTGACGATTTCCGCTATATCTATAGATACGTACAATTAATATAATACTATGTATCCGTATACCAGACAGTGTGTGTGTAAATCGTATATTATGATACGTGCTACAATCTGTAAAGCTCTTAACGATCGCGTGTATAGAGGTGCTTGAGAGCGAAATACACGACACGAGTACGATTGAAAAAGACTCGTCCCAGAGTTTGATATACGACGACGATTATTAAATTATCATCATTACTTTCAACAATCGAATTTACATTTTATTTTTCAACGATTCCGCTATTCACTGTGCATTATAATAATATGTCATCCGGCGTATTTAATATACGAAATCGGCAGAGACGTAGCAAATTATCATCACGACTGATTTTTAAAATGCTGTAATGTAATAAGTTTAAGCTTTTATGGAAATAGCTATGGTTCAAGGTTGCTATTTCTATGTAACTCAGTCGTTATGGAGAAAAATACAAGAACTTACAAGATTATCTATATAACGATATTATACAAATTACAATTTAAAAACAGATAATGCATTATTTTATATAAACAATAATAATTAAAACGTGTTTTTTTTCTGGAAATTACGGGCCACTAGAAATATTTTAGAAATGTTTAGACATTTCCCAATTGGAAATTTCTTAAAACGCCGGTCTGGCTCTATATTATAATATATATATGGTTCGCACTTGTTGCTATATAATATAGATATATACCAACGCGTATCTATATTATTATTAAAATCGGTCGTATTGAGACGTCGTCGCGCCGACGACGGCCCAGAGAAAAGCTCCGCGACAATAACAATAAACATGCGCGTTAATATACATTATACATGCCTCAGTCGTTTGGGCGGACGCATAAAATTTACATGCGATTATAAATACTCGCGCATCTTTATGTGTGTGTGTGTGTTTACGAGGAAAGCGTCGTGTTTTTCTGTATATAGGTGCACTGTACCGCACACGTATTATCATGACGTAAGTATACATACAGGTACACGCGAAACGAATATTATGCGCACACGCTGCATTGGATGATTGTGAGCAGAGCGTCGTAAATCCGTAATATTCATCACAAAAAAATATTGTGTACACGACAATATGTATACAATATATAATATATACATACATATATATATATATATACATACAATGTGTATATGACCTCATTCTTTGCATCACTGCTATAATACGAACACGCTGAAGTGTATATAGGTACGCAGCACACGACAAATAACGTATATATGAGACCGCGCGGGTCCCTGTACCTGCATAATATAATAACGATCACGACTAACTCGGTCTTGGATATAAGGCGGTGCCATTTATCGGCGACTTGTTATTATAATAATATAATATATTATCATTATTGTAACATCGTCTTTACTATCTGTACCACACCATCAGGAAACGTGAAATGTTTTTGAAGTGATCCGCGAATGAGAAAAATTTGCCTGCCCGTTAAATTTGACATAATTTCAATACGATATAATGTACAATTCGAACGACGCCCGCGGCCGATATATGCTCGACCAATCTGCATATTATATACGTATAATAACAGCATATATTTTCATCGTTTACCGTCGTATATTATTATAAAACGTTTTAGACCTGTAACGCAGCATAAGCACACAATAATAATGTATAACGTGAGTGATACATAATAACGCGTATAGGATGCGCTGCATTGATGATCCCATACGAAAGTGTTTTGAAAGTGTACATAATATGTACTAAGCCGTCGGAGTGTCCAACCGTGCATAGATGCTTCGTACTTAACCGATGGCGAGATGTTGACGATCACGAATAAAATTCAAACTAAATTTTTTCTAAACAGTTAACACCTATGTACAACGTTTTAATAAAACTTATGAATTAGATTAATTGACACAGTAAATTATGATCATCGAACAAGCCAAACGATTCATTTCTGCCCGCAGCCGTAACAATTCCAAGTTATAATCCATTCGGAGTTCAGACGCGCGAAATTTGTAATTAACCGCCACGCGAGTTCGGTGGGAAACACCGGCGGGACCTGCATCGCGTTAAAGAATTATTGTTTGTCCGACATTAATTATTATTTTGATCCATCAACAAAATATCGAAAACACACGGCGTACTAAACCTATACCCATATATCCTATGGGAACGCACTACTGCGTGTAATATATACAATCATATTGTAATATGACGCATACAACGATAATATGTAATAACATTTCGATCGTGTCCCGAGTACAGCAGCATTATCTAACGCTCGCGTGATGCATTTTGACGAGATTTCGCGCTCGGCAGCCGGAAAGCAATACATTACCTATCGTTTGTCTAATGAGATTTTCGGGAAACGAACGGCTACGTAATGTGGCGTGTGAGTAACCACATAGGTATATTCCGTATATTAAATGAAACCGACGTATCTGAATAATAACAGTTATAATAATAATAATAATAATAATAATATGATTTATTCTCATATCCCGATCTGAAAATCCATCGTACGCGCACACAATAATATATAGATCGTTATAAATACGTTTACGGACAACGGACACGATTTTATTCGACGATTTCGTGTACGATAATATATAACGCTAGGCACAATAATAATAGACGCAAGTACATGCATTGTACCTATATTACATGCGCACACATTATTATATTGGTCGGATGACGTTTCGGATTAACGAGGAGAAATTAGGAGCTCATTAAAACGGATTGTTCGCACTTATGGCGAGCGTTTCCCAATTCGAATTTACCCATGTATGCATATATTATACATAATAATTTATTATATTCACGACTACGCAAATTATTGTATAATAATACAATATATTTTGTACATATATTATATGAAAACATTTATCGCTATATACGCGTTTGTATGTACATACTATCGATATGTGTATGTATTGGTTGAAAAGTTAATTAAATCCGTTGTGTAATAAATATATGTATAATATATATATAATATAAAAGAGCACGTGAAATATTGACGAACGATGTAGTAAGTATACATTTAGGCTGCACAGTGCCTATATATACCACCGCATCGACGCGTGTGCTGCAGTACGCGTGTGCGGTCGTGAGAACGTCTCGTCGGCGGCGAAATGGCGCATTGGCCAATTTAAATACTGAATAATAAAACGTATTGAAATAACATCGTAATCGATCATTTTTTCACGAGCACATCGCGCGCGGCGTGCTGCTGCTGGTCCTCGGCGGTATTTCGAAGGACTCGTTACAAAATCAAATATTTAGAAGAAAAAAAATCCGACCGGCGGTCGCGACACGCGAAAATTGTGTTTTCGATTCCGTGCGGTTTTCACGACCCGTCCTTGGGCCCGAAGACTATTGACTATTGTATATAGTAGTTATATGTGTTTTACAGTACATGTTATATTGTCGCCGCTATATACACACAACACACATACATACATATATATAAAGCAAGACCTACAAAAAAAAAGAAAAAAAAACCCATCAATAAATAATATCTATGATATCGTTGCGATTATGGTATCTGCATGAAAACCCGCCGAGTATATTATTATTATTATGCAACGCGTTTAAAAAATATGAATCAGTAGCGCAGATTTTCACGTTGTCACGTTCGCGGATCGTATTCTATTATATCGCACACCGCACTGAGAGAGTATAATATATATATGATATTTAATGAAACTCTTTATTTCTACAATATAATATCTCCGCAATACTATATAGGTTTATAATCTATATAGTTTAGTTTAATATCGCTCTCGGCGGGAGCAGATGACACACTGCACAGCAAACCGTATTCAATATATATATACCGACATTAATTTACATAATATATTATACATGCATGTGTTATATATATATATATATTTATGTATGCTGTCGTGTGTGTTCATTTACGATGAAATGTACATGTATATAAACTATATGGTATTACAAAATGGGCTCACTCACACACATGCACATATTAAAAATATAAACGGGCGTTATTACAATATTACCATGTTATAATGTGCACAACTATGATGAAACCGGTGCAAATTTCTTATGATACACAGCAGCTCGGACACGATTTTATAAGATAATACATCAATGTAAATATATTATACCTACCTAACCGCGGCAGCAGCAGCAGCGGACTTCGATCCCGGCAACGGCCGTGCCCGCGCTCTCGGCCATCGATCGCAGCTATACCGTATATATAATATACAATATACTGTTTAAAGTATTTGTGCGCACTAAGCTCCGGGGTCATTACGTTCACCGTCGGACGACATTCCACATTTCCACTGCGTGATAATAATAATGGATATCACATAATATCATACACATAGGTACATTTATAAACTGTAATACATATATATATATATATATATATATGTATAAGTACGACATCGACGTCACCGCTCATTACCACGCGCGTTCATTACCTGTATATATATATATATTTATTAACGATACCGACGGTTTATTATTTCACGGTCGAGTTGGGCGCGCGAGATTTTTCCGATGACAATATATATTATATCAAACACGTGCTATAATACATTATTGGGTGTATAACGCACACCTCGTGCTGACGACCTGCAGAATTTCGCAACACTACGTAAGAATAAATCAATTATTCTTATTATTATAATAAGAATATATATTATGTACAGATCACATACGTAATTCAGATCGTATACCGGAACGACGAAAACATGTATTATGTATTATTCTATACAAAAGTTTATATTTATATATTATTAAACATATTGTGTATTTTTCGTTGCAAAAACGTTGTACCTACGTTTTTTCGAGTAAAATTTTTGGTTTTTTTAAACAAGAATACCTTTACGTATACCTTCCTATTCAATTCATATAATATTATAATTTATAAATTTCACTCCAGCAATTATATTATAAGCTTATAACGCGTACGTTGGTTTAGCGGCACCCACTTGTCACGCCATCCTGCGCTCGTATATTATACATCATCGCGGTTAGATACAATAATAGTAGTTTATAATATGATATAACAGTCGCTGGAGACTTCAACGCCGGTCTCGTTTTTGTCACGACGACCGCGACGTTGCGGCACACGCATGCCCGCAATTGCGGCAGCGCGATAAACACAATCAATCATCTCGACGTAGACCACATATTATTATTATTGTTATTATTATTACTGCACTTGTCTAATTTGCAACAATTGCAACGTTGCGTTGCGTTGCGTAATGGGTATTGTCAACGGGCGCATATTGTAAGTTTAGGTACCTATAGATGCGTGCCCACCTATACATATAATAGATACGTCGGCGGGCACGCGAAACGTTTCGTATATGTGGGCCTAGGCTCCCTCTGTCGTGGTCATCGTAATGCGTGGCTTGCGTGACGGATAAAATATTGTTATGATTTATGAGGTATCTGCATATGTTATCGTTAATGCCACGCTGCGGGATGAAAGACTACTCCGTGTGGGGAAGTGAATGATAAAATTAGTAATCGCTAATCAGAATTTGAGTTCCGTCATATACTAGCAAATTAATCGATATTATTTTTTCGACAACATATACATAATACGTAATACATAATATATTATATTATTTAAAACAGTTGAAAGTCAACAGAATGACCCTCTTTTTATTGAAGGTTTAGAAGGTCTTAAGCCGCGAGTGTATACAGATATCCTAAGTTGCGCTTAAGGTTGCAAAGTGCGTGTCACAAAATACTTTACGGTGATCCGAAATGTATTGACCGTAATAAATCGAAATTTATCGTTATAATAATTTACTCATGGACCGTAATCGCTATTTTATAAATAATAATTGATATTATATGGAATATAAAATATAATAGAGATACTCTATATATTTAT
This sequence comes from Schizaphis graminum, assembly GCA_020882235.1. Lineage (NCBI taxonomy): Eukaryota > Metazoa > Arthropoda > Insecta > Hemiptera > Aphididae > Schizaphis > Schizaphis graminum. The sequence goes on along the minus strand of CM037032.1, from coordinate 83,892,479 downwards.
ACATACAATTAAATAATAATAAATACGAAAAACCGGACTTTCATTGTTAAATGAAAGTGTAAACGAAAACCGGTCCCGGCAAATAGTTGTTTGATCAATGCCCTCTTGTTTATTTCATTATGGAATTGTTTCAGCAAAGTGATCCGATTGTATAATATCCAGGTGATAGTAAAAACGATTGTGAAAAACTATACCTTGGGATCTATTCTGTGTCCTGTTTAGCGTACACCACACACACGCACACTCACACCATTCTGATGTAAATTTGATATTAAATACTCTCAACTTACCAATAATGTATCGCACGTCGTATAACAATATTGTATAACATGTAATATAGGAACACATCTGTTACTCGATAAGCGTTAATAGGATACATATTGGACACATAGTTATTAGTTTTACTTATTGTTATTACTTATAAATATCATAGTGATATGACGTATAATATTATATACATTATATTTTTCTAAAGGTATAGCATATCAACATCTACACACATATATATATACTTATAATACAATGTCTGTATACAGAGCATTATAGTATATTATCCAAACAAATATCTTTTTCATACACATGATTTACAAACAAAGCGTTATATTTCTATTGGTTGATAAATTGCATTGAAAAATAATCATATATAAATAATACGAGTAAATGGGTGTAGGTACTCAGTTTGCACTACAAATCTATAATATAATGATCGATACACATAATAATAATATATTAATGACCTTATCCGTGTTCCATTTTTTATTATATTTTCAATAATTTGGTACTTAAATTATCACCGCATACCGATAATAAATTACATACTTTATAGATATATACACGCACTTAGATATATAGGTCTAATCGAAACGATAAGTATTTAAGTCTAAGGACATTATATTGTAAGGACGCATATAATATTATGTATAATTTTTTTCGTTGTATAATTACCGATATCACCCTCATAATAATCTTATTTACACAATGACTTTGTTATAAAAATGACCTTATAAAATAAAACTAACCAGTGAGATAATTTTTTATGGTATCATAATTCATAATAATATTTTTTGTCTAATTTTCAATTATTCATAAGTATTAGATATTATAATAATACATCGAGTAGATATATACAAATTACGAGGTTTTTGTATGTTATAAGTTATAACGATGCGTAGCATATTTTCAATACCATTATTAAAATTTAGAACTATAATAAATATGCAATAATGACTTTTTTTACTGCGCCTTTTTACAAATATTTTTAGTTAGTGATGTCCACGAATTACCTCATATACACAAGTGATTTATCTATTTAGCATATTTTTATTTTAGCTCTATGTTGCATATTATTGCATATTTTTACTAAATAAACACGAGGAATGCATTATACGCCTTGTGATTTATTTCAATAAAATATGCAATGGATATCACGTCATATTACGCTGATAATTCAAATTCCATAAAATCAGTTACTCGTCTTAGACATAAAATAAATTTCTATTAAAAATTATATGGATTTATTAGAGAACACTAGATATGATTTAATTTTAAGAGTAACTTTGGTTTTGCCACACAATCTAAATTTTAAAACTATAGAAAATGCTTTACCACTTTTACTTAAAAGTAATAAATAGATTGGAAATTATTGATAATTTCATTGTATGTTTTATAACTTTATTTTATAGCATTTTAAGAAAATACATATATAAATATTTAAATAGTTCACTATTTATAGTGCACATAAATCCTAGTCCTATAATCATTATACATAATTTATAATTAATAATATAAAACATATGAGTATATATTATTATATAATCCGTTGTCGACCGCGCTTATCTAAAAATCGTGGGCTCATCATTCTACGTAATAAATCAATCGCGCATTGGATTACCCCACATTTACTTTGAAAAATATAATGTAGTGTACTTTATGTACATAATATATTGTGATATAATATATAAACACAGAAACGTTTACTAACAAGAAGATTATATTGTCGTTATTTTTTACGACACACGACAACAGATTATTTTATAATGTTCCTAATGTCCATAGAAACGCACATATACACATATTAATATACATATATTATTATACACCTATATACATGGAGAGAACACAATAACATAATGTTATGTTCGGAGCGCACAACTTTTATTCACGCTTACACACGTCACATTATAATAATAATAATAATAATGATAATATTAGATACACGTAAGTGACAGTTTATAATGTGTAAATCATGCGGAAAAAATGCCTTAGGACTACCGTAGAAGAAAATAAACGAGTTCGGTTATGGGTCACACAGACAAGGTGAGCTATGTCTCGGCGACTCGATCGGTATCTCCAACAAGAGTTCGTATATATAAATATACATTATACGATATAATTGACGTAGATTAAATCGTTTTGTTTTGAAATTAAAATTACAACAGAACAGTAGTAGTTGTTACACATATTATATTAATCTCATATTTTTTCGACCTCGATACAATTTATTTCTATAACCTTGTCGCGAGGTAGGTTTGTCAATAATAATTAATAGCTTCGCATAAATTCTTTAAAATGTTTTGCGGGTCGAATATTAATTATCACAATGGAATTCTGTCCAATTATTTATTTGCGACAGTCAAGTACAACCACAAAGTAAATAATAATATAATATAACTTTGCCCGCAGGGTATCGACTTCCGGGAGTGGTTAGTTTTTATTGTGATTATTAAACAATAATTTCACCACTTAATAATCTGAAATACTTATTTTACGGTATATATGAAACATGACATTGCTAAAACGACACTGAAACGCCTTTTACGTACACGCATATAATGTATAATATCATAAGTATTTAAACTTATATTTTTTACAATTTTTATATACAATCATTAATTATTAACTATATATAAGTCATTACATGTTATTTAAATAATCGTGCAGTAAATTTCCACGATTTAATTTTTTGCTCAATTAATTAATAAGATTTAAAAATATGACCAAGGAAAATAATTTAATATGATCGCAACTGATCGCATACATAATATTGGCAACGATTAATTTCTAAACGAATCAAAAAATAGTAATACATCGCTATTATATTTTTACAGCGTGCCGTCGTTTTTATAATTATTAATCATTTATGACATTGTTTGATGGTTTAGATTATAGTGAACTATATGTCTATCACTTGCTAACATCAAACAGGTGTATACCTATTTTATGGTTACTTGATGGCAATAAATCGGTTGGACAACAATAATTGCGGTTCGCAAGGGATTATGCCGGTTATGGGTTTAAACGTCAATTGTAATAAAGTCACTTGCATTGATCGCAAGCACGTTTCTTATAACTGTTTTTAGCGATTTAAGCCGCGATAATCCTGGTAACACGTACTTGATTTAACCTTATTATTACAAGCTCGGGGCGAACAAATATTATTCAATGACTTGGGCTGGTCCGACGAAAGCCGGTTCAATGCTATGAACTATTTTGGGGGTTATACAGTTAAGTATACCGTAATACATTAACGCAATATGGTGCCAGTTTATATATTATAATATACTACGCACACATACGAGTATTTCGTAAAAAAATACATTAATAATTATAATATAAAAACTCGCGTAATTGCGTAGTCAATTTTTTAATTATTACATCGGTCAGCAGGTCTAGATGTACGAGTATATAATGTATATCATAATATATTAATACGTGTTCTATACATATATTACGATGCCTATAATATATTATAATATATAACAGGTCACAGGACTTTATTACTCTACTACAAGTTATTTGACGAAACGTTTGGAAACGCGGTCGTATTCGTATACCATCGTAATATATTATAATCATATTATATAAATATATAAGGAAACAAAATAATGTACAGTAAACATTATTATGAAACAGTAACACATCAATTAAAATACTGCCGCCTACGGGTAATAATATTATTATGCATATTAAGTTATGCGTATGCCAAAGAAATGGGTTCCCGAGTGGTTTTGCATAAACATCAATGTACCTACTTGACTACTTAAAGATAGAGTACCTATACATATTACATTGCCGACGGTGTGGGTCATCGTACCTATACGAGTATATATAGTTTACGCGCGTAAAATTAATGTATACAAGCCGATCCAGGCGAGGCTGTTCGTCTGGCAAGGATACTGTACTCGGTACAGCGCGTCTAAACTACATTTTTCACTAATAAGAAGGCGAAAGCGAATCTCCCACGACGCGTGCGCTTCGTCAATGCTTTTCCCTCTCTAATCCTCGTCCCCCGCACGTGGTATATGCGTACATCATCATCATCATCATCATCGCGATACCCGCACACTCGTAATCGATAACGACAATAGTATACTTAACAATAATAATAACAACATCAAAAATCATAATAATAAACGAACGCGTGGTTTTAATGACCAAAGTTCCACCGGTTAATCGACCGCCGCGCATCGCATTTTCACCGTGACGAAAACGCACGTACAATTACTACAGAAACGGGGTAGTGTCAAGTTGAAGGCCGACTGCCGTTAAAACGCGTGTCGATTATCCTTCCATGACATAAAATATTATATTATTCTTATACGCACACATAACATCCCGTGCCCACCCACACCTGCTCAAACGTTACGTATCTTATTTATGTGCGTAACAGCAGATTCCGTTAAACGATTGGAAACGATGACGACAAGGTGTGACCCTCATCTCGGCGAATTGCGCAATCCTGCGATCCAGTGGTCGCGGGAAATTTTCGCCATGGTATTATGATATTAAATCCTTAGATTTTATTATATGAGTAGCAAATGAGTTTCAACTGTCAACGTCTGCCTTGAAAGCTTAAAATTGTGCATTCGCCAATCCAATGTTGGAATATGACTCTAGCCTTTTTCTCATTTCACGTAATACCAATGTTTAATCCTCACTATGATAAGATAATAACACTGTCGTTACACGTTACAAACTAATTTGGTCCCTTCCTTTTCTTTTTCTAAAAATATTAACTTGTTTCAATTCAACTATTAATTATTATAATATATATAATATGTTTTAGGTGTTATTTGAATTGTATTACTTTTTGTTTTTTAAAAAAGCTGTATGGTATGACGTTTATTGTTATTTAGTATTTAATAACGTGGGCAGTCGGAACGGAACGATCGGACATGGTCGTTTCGGGACGGAGAAAACGCCAAAAATAAATCTTAAGACGAGAGAAAAAAAAAACATTTCGCTTTAGGGCTGCCTCGCACTCGCCGCTTGTGTTGATTTCGAATGTTGCGCCACTACCGAAAACCCGCTGCGATCACACGACGCGCCCCTTCGAAAATTCGTACACGCAATATACGCGCATATATGTACGTATACATACAATATGCATGCCGCCTCAGATGTATTATAATACGACGACGGCGTGTATCGACCGATTTTAATCTGTCTGGGGCCCGGGTCACACGTCATGTATGAACGTGTTTTTTTACTCGCGATTAAACGACAACAATGAATTATTGTACGTCTTGTTAAGGCGAGATTATTGTGATTACATCACATCAACTGGGTCGATTTTCGTAAAAAAAAAAAAACAAAACAGCCTCGACTCATGAACCACCGCGGCGTGCACGATCTCAGACCCGAAAACGGCAAAAATCTGCGGGCGTACGTCTACGCCTCTCGTGATATTGATTTTTGTCGAAACTACAACGATCTATTGCATCCGACCCATAAAATTTCGCAAGTTTCGCAAGTGCCCCGCCGCAAAGCAAACACGAGCGAGGTTAAATATATATGCATCATGCTGCATATGTATGATGCGGCACTGAACCAATGACCAACACATATGTTGTAGTTGTATCATTATTATTATTTATTATCGTGTTTAATCGGTGAATCAAAGTGCCCGGGTGTGTTCGTATGGGTACATACTACACGCATAAACTTACCTCATGTAATCCATGTAGTTAGTCCAAGTCTGCGAAGAGGTTTATCAGGCATATTTAAGTCGGAATCAAATCAAATCGCAGACGAAGGCTATGGTTGTATTTTTTATTTAAATACTTTTGTTAGCACCATGTAGACATTTATAATAATACATATAGGTAGCATCTGATAGTATTACTGCTAGAACATTTCACTTTTAAGCAAACGAAATCTTCACTTTTCGCAAGCCTTTTCCGACAGTTGAAATCCGGTCCCGTCATCATCTATACGCCTACTTTCGTCGCCACATCTATTAGGAGATAGCGTGCAGACACTATCTATAAATAATAATTTATACCTATACAGTCGATGCAGTCGAGACTACGAAATCGTAAAAGTAACGAAAGTAATTATTTATATATACCTATTACATCGGCTGTCCCGCGAATTGCAGTGTTTTTTTTTTACCTATATAACTTGTATATATACGACTGTGCGCACACACAAGTAGCAAGGGCCGACGAGGAAGTCGTGGAATTATAATTGGCAGTGTCCATGCGCGCAGCCATCGTATATCTATTTTATATACCTATTATATTATACACAGCCACAACACTGAATGTTGGCACATTTCGAGTTTAGAACTGGTTAAACGAAAAGTTTCCTAGTCGGACACGCCGTGTAGCGACTATAATCCCGTACACCCCGGGGATTCGAACCGTATAATGATATAATAACTTTTTGTATTTAATCACGTTCGGCCGGCAATATTTCAGTCACATCAACGCAGTCTCTCAAATCCGTAGTAATAAGGTTGATAAATACGCGTGTACATACGACTAACCAGTAGTACTGAGTAGTACTACACTAATCATATACTTACTACAGCCTCAATGTATGCCACCACACGCACGTATTATAATTATATATTGTAGGCGTTTCGAAGTTTCGGGTTAACTGACGTTCAATTACATATAAGAAGAATGGGCGCAATCGTAGACATAGGTAGGTAATATAGGGCTAACCAAGCCCATACTTCTGAAGCCGACGTCATGAATCTTATAGAGGACGAAGTATCTACATTCTACGTGTATTACTTTTTGTACATTATATCTTACACGCGGGTAACATAACAAATCTACGTACCGGATTCTAATTACAGCTCATGTATATTCAACATTAAAGCAAATTAGCATATTCTTGAATTTTCAATGGAGAAGATAAACTGTACGCGAACTGAGAGATTTTCCTGTGAACTCGCTGTTATTAATATATACACCTTCCCAAAGACCCCTAAATAAATAACGGACAGTAGATTAATGGGAAAGGGTTATAATTAAGACGCCAACTAGAATATAAAAATGTAATTTTCAAATTTTATAGAATTGCGAAAAATCAACACCGTGCCTCAAAACATTTTATTATTTTCACTACCGCTCGCAGCATTGGATCCCGCTGATTTACAGAGCGGTAAATATTATAATTTATATTGAAATGTGTATAGACTGTAGATCGTGTATATTTACTGTTAAGCCCTTCTAACCTAACGGAATTATATAAATATTATAAATTATAATAAATTATATTGTAATATTTGCCACTTTACCCGCGATCGGTTACGAAACGATTTGGTCGTCGCTGCCCGTAACCTTGACACTGCGTCACTTCTAACCCATAACCTCCGGCTGAGTTTTTATTGAAAACACTCCGCTAGGTACTTATCGCGCACGGTAATCGCGGATAATGAATTATTATAGCCATAGTCTAAATTTTGCGCTTTTTGTTATATACCTACATATTATACGTGTATTGCCTATATATATATATATATATATGTACAATGTACTCTTATAATTATCATCTCACGCAAAAACATGCACGCATACCTTACTTACGTGTGTAATATTATTATACTTAATATAATAGTGACCAATTAGCATAAACACATAAGCTGTAAGCGGCGTTTTGTAACGAACGGAGGCGAAACTTGTTACATGTATATCATACATAGACATTATGTAAATGCAACTGTTGTATATAGTGTGACATAACTAGGTTACCGTCGTTTTTGAGGTGAACGTGTTAATAATACCTATGAAATTATTATTGTCGATCATCAAGACAAATGCCGACACAAGGTATATATGTGTGTGTGATGACTTTAGGCTATCAACACTTTCGGTTGTCTCGGATAATAAATAATTTTCGACTCAGAAAACGTATAATCGATCATGAGAAATATTAAGATATATCGGAACGACGACATCACGCCATTTTTTTCACTGCGGTTTTATTAATACGCGTTTACGGAATCCTTACTCGCTTTTATAATATAATTATCATAATGCGGATTCTGCAACGAACGCATATGTTTCCTGCTGTTTGATTCACATAATAAATACCGTCCCGTATGTATAAACACTGAAATTCTGTTCGCAACATAACCGTCGTATAATATAATACATAGGATGTATGTTATAATGTTATATGTATATAACCAATATTGTATTTTATTTTAAATTTCTCGTGGCCTAGATTCTTACGACAAGGGGACACACAGTCAAGGACGGAATGCGCGCGACTTACCGTTTTGTTTTGTTTTTTTTTTTTGGTTCTGTTCACAATCCGTTTGTTGAGAAGGTCTGCTCCGGCGAATACGGTTAATGGGTATTTAAAATCATTTTAAGCATTATGTGTACAATAATGTACAACTCGGTCGTCAGTATGACATATACCAACATAGTAACAACATAGCTATAGTCTTACTATTATAGTATAGCTGATATTTTACACCATTTATACTTAAAAGTTAAAAGTTATAACGGACTTATACTGTTGTTGTAATACACACTCACGGTAAATCGCAAACAACGTTTAATAACATAATAATTTTCAATTTCCATCGTGCAGTCAGGTACCTACTACTATTATGTAATTTACAATATGCATAATTAAATATATCTAAAATTGTATTTCATACATATTAAGGACCGGTTATGTATAAGGTATTATGTTGTAGCGCTACTCGATATTTTATTGTGATATTAATAGTATGATGAGTCCTCGACAACTCGAAAACGTACGATACATAATATACAATATTTGGTATCTATACAAATTACGGAAGTCAATGATATTATAGTCGAAGTGTTAAACACTAGCTCGAATTTCACTTTCTAAAATGTTTAATAATTACAACAACACTAGTTTTCAATTAAAGATTTCAGTGTCGACGCGTGTAGTTTACTAGCTTTCAGTCTAAACAATATGTCGCGCTAAAAAGTAAGACCGTCTATGATTACGTACCTACACAAATATTGATAATATTATTTTATCGTTTGAAGATATATTCTATCTAAGTATATTGTTACGGCTGAAAAGAAAAAAACATACATTTTCTTCGCTCAAACAAGATTATCGTTATAAAAAATATATTTAACGTTCGCTTTAAATAACAATTTTATAAATATTATATTCGTCGCAATTCATAAATATCATTCAAGACTTGATCGATATTTATTGCGTGATGAAAGATCTGTAATACCTACTAATATTAATACGTCAATATGATATTATAAGAAATTATTCGCTACCATTTTCAATATTTTATTACTATATGCATTGCTACAATGTCTGTAATAATTAATAGTTTTTTATTATTAGTAGTAGGCATCTATTGAGAATTGTGGCAGAAAAAATTTAAAAAACTTTTTAGTATGTACCTATGATATAGGTACCTATACGGGTGCTTTATAAATGCAGTTTATTCCTTTCAAGTAGTACCTACTTATATACTTAGACAGTTTTTTTTCGATCCTAAGATTGTGTAATAATTTTACATTTAACCATAATATTATTACATAACGCGTTTACATGGTGAAGCGATTTTTTAAATGCATTAAACATAATATACTCGCCATTTAATTTATTCGATACATATTATGATAAAATAGCTGCACGATAAACGACTACCTATATACGTCATATATTATTATAATTAATAACACTTGCACCACGTCTCCCGTTCGTCGAACCCTAAAAATACGTATACTCGTATGTGTATATTGTATACATACGCAGAATAAACATAATATAATAATATATATATAGGCAGGTTATATTTAAAAAATAATATCATAGGAGCCTTTATGAAAAAATTAAATGTTCACAATACAAACTTACCTATTGAATATGAAACTATCGCGTACAAAGTACCTACGTAATTTTAAAATGATAAATATTTCATAATATTCTATCATTAATACATTTACATAAAATGGTATGTGCATATTATAGGTATTAAATTTGTTTTTATAAAGACTAGTTTAATGCAGTGAATTAGAACTAAATCAACAACAAAACATCAAACTCAACTTATCATATAAGTTAATCGAATACAGTTATAAGTTAAAAAATAAAAATACAAAATGATTGGAAACTAAGTAAGGTATAAAAAATAAAAAAAAGTTATAATAATTTACAAGTAGGTAGCAACTTGAGTAGAATAAATTGGTATGTATCCAAGGATAAATTATAGCCTGAATAGTAAGTAATAGGTACGTACTATATATATAACATATATTATAAGATACAGCTAATATAATATAATTGGCTCCAAGTATAGTAGTCGATTATACTCATATCTTTATTAAATGTTATCAATAAAAATAAATATATATATATATATATATTTTATTTAATATAACAATTTGAATGAAAAATTTAATATTTGTTTTACACAATCATTATGAATGCGAGTATGGGACCCTGAGTTAAAGTAACTGTCCCCCATCCTCTTAGAATTTAAGGTTGGCTAAATCGAGACGTCATCGTACCGAAATGGAAAAGTACAGCGCGAGCGTCATTATAACTACAATGCATATATAAATAATATTATAATTATAATTATTGATCATTTGAAACGATACGAAATCGACGACGTATATAAATATATAATACGTGGTTTTATGTATTAGAACTTGTGATTCTATGTATATGTTACCTATATTATGTGTAACACGCTTTGATGTATAGATATAAAATATGATCGGTGGGAAAACGATCTACGCACAGTTCAGGCTATAGCAACGACAATAATAATAATTATTATCATTATTATTATAGAACACCGCGTTAAAAAAAATATTTAAAAACACACACACACCCAAATCGCAGGTTAATCGCCCTTGACACGATTATTAATAGCTGCACGATATTATTATATATTTATTTTCGTGTACATTTGCAGATCATTGGGCGTAATTCTTATTGTTGTTGTTCCCCGGCATACGAAATATTTTTTTTCAAGTAGTTACACTACCCCTTAGTACTACCCCCGATCAAAGTCGTGAGATTCCACATTAGAAAAAAGTCTATTATTATAATATTATACGGTCATTTTGCTTGTTTTACAAACGACAACGAAGCGGACGATGAAATGGGCGAAAGTAAAATATTGTACTTTAAACTAGCGATTAATATCGTTCAATAGATTTTTACAAAATCGACGATCTTTATCGCCGCCCGTTGTATATTTAGTACCAACCTATTATAGTATACCTATTATGTGTATAAGACGTCTATTACGAGACAGATACATTCCCAACAGCCACGTTATAATGTGAATCATATCGTATGATTGTGAGAATGCGCAATACCCTAGGAATTTTTGTAACCTATTAGAAAAAAATGTATAAAATTAAAAAACGTATCTTTAAAATAATAAATAAATAAATAAAATATTGAATCTCAATGTCAAATTTAATATTTATTTAAAAAAAAATATATATGTATAATTAATTTGTTTCATAAAATAGCATTTACTACAACGTTCATTTTACTTACAGATGACGCTGAACAAAATGGTCGTCTTGTTGACGGCAAGCCTGTTCTGTTCGGCTGCAGCCATATTCCACCAGCCATCGTACTACCCGGCCGCTGATCCGTATAACTTCACCGGTAAGTTGAAATACTATATTATAGTATACATAATTTACGCAAGCGGTTGCAAATCTGATAAATTATCTACATAACTGTAGTAGCATATGTTTAAGATCGTAAGTATAATAATAATTTTTGTATTGTGTGATTCGAGGTTATTTGCCACAAGAATCGTACGGACAGCCCCTAGTTGTGTCCCCGTACCAGGCGCCGCAGCCAGGTTTCGGTTTCGCACCGTCGCCCGCTGCTCAAGGTCTTGGACCCCGTCCCGGACCCAATAAGTAAGGTTACATAATATAGTATTAAGTCGTACATATAATAATATAAGAAGTCTTAAAGTCAAGTGTTTTTCACGGACCGTTGTAAAATATTTCACGCACGTATGCTTACTTTTATAGTTTTGGTGAGATACCCACAGCTCCACAAGGCGCCGGATGCCAGCCACCGATCGGCCCTTGCCCCAACAACAAATACAGAACCATTGATGGATCTTGCAACAATCTTAGGTACACCAACTGGGGTATTCCCAACTCTAAATATGCCAGACTCTTGCCACCCAAGTACTCTGACGGTAAGTTCGAGCATATATACATACTAATGGTGTAGGTACTCACGTCTATTAATAGACGCTTTAATCAAATTTGTAAAATTGTTTATATAATAGTTAAATCATTTTTGTACGTATCTAATAATAAAATATATTAATTGTGAAGGCATCCACGCTCCACCCACGTCTGTCAGCGGTGAACCACTGCCCGGTTCCCGTCTCATCAGTATTGTCATGTTCCCGGATGTCCCAATCCCTGATCCAGTATGGACTCTCATCACCATGACCTGGGGTCAAATCGTAACTCATGATATGTCTATGTCTATGGGTACAACACAAGCAAGTAAGTGTATAAAAATAAAACTATAACCGAGTAATTCATATAACCATACAAGGTATTCTAGATAATATATTATTACGATTGAATTTCGTACTTGCAGTGTAGGTATAACGCCTTTTAGTTTTTTGTTCTCGACACGCGAACGAGAGCTTAATGATGAGTAGGTGGGTATTTTATTATTTTATTGCATATATATGTTTTCAATTATAATTTTGAGCTTCTAGCGGAGAAAGTGATTCTTTGACGCATACCTAATAGCATATACACAACGCCGTATTACGAAGATGTACACATATTACAGATAGATGAGCATGCGATAAATGTTTTAAATTTATATTTTTCCCAAAACCAGCCTCGGGGCCGGTCGGTATATTACAAACTGAACCGGTTGATTTTTGCTTCCTATTCGAAAGCCAAGTTAAAATATATATAGGACATTTAAATGTTTGCGAATTTCGAAGAATCAGAATCAGCTACCTATAAAGATAACAATATTTACCCATAAACACCATGTTATGTCATAATAAATTCATAAAAATCTTGAAATTGACATGGCAAATCGATTTAATGGCGTAATGTACATTACGTATGGATGACTGACAATTAATATCAGATACATTTAATTTTTTTTTCTTGAACACGAATCTTTGATAGACATGTGTTGTTTTGCTTAATTCGTTTTTCATAATAATTTGCTTCTTCTCCTCGTTACACTACAGTAATTACACAGCGAATGGATTTACTAACAGCATAGGTACAAAATGACATATAAGTGATAACTAATTTACACAGTAATATTGATTTCGTGACGTAAAAGTTTTCACAGCAATATATGCCGTCTCAAAGTCGCGATCACGTTAGCCTGCAAGAATTGATAAAAAAAAAAACCTATACTATACGTACGTTGTGTTATGGTCATCGTAGGTGTATAATATAATATATCCTACAAGTAATTATATGTTTAGACATACGTTCTACGCACGATCATAAGGTATTTATTAACTAAAGCCAAACGATAGTTGGAACATGCCAAAGCGGAAGTAATGTCCATGTTCATGTAGGACATTCGCTCGGAACATTAACGGTATTACGGCAGGAAATCAAATTCCTAATAATCCTGCGTCCGTCGACAACTGTATCTAATGATAGTCGATACAAACACTCAGATATTATTTAAAAAACGATAATATACTTAAATTATTTTATAAATACTGTTATTATTCAAAATTTTATCTGGGGATAACTAAAAAATTATGAAACATTTTAAATATTACCCATACACAATAAGTATAAAATGTCCAATGGTCACACCAGTCGTAAATCATTATTATAATTTTAAAAAAAAGTTTAAAATAAAGGCACTTCCATATAATTGTGTGTCAACCATACTCTCGATAAGGAAATTTAGCGGATTCGATCATTATATTATACTAATAATACCTGTTGGCTGTAGTTGTCTTGAACTTGAGATCGAAACACATTCACATGTATACATTTTCCTTTTTTTTGTAGAACGTCACTCAATCAGATGTTGCGACGACAACGGCCGTTTGTTAAGTAACAACCCAGATGTGCACTGTTTCCCGATTACGATCCCCGAAGATGACCCAGTATTCTCCAAATTCCACAGAGAATGCATGAACTTTGTCCGTTCGACCACTGATCAAGAAACTGGATGCAACGCCGGAAACAAGCCCGCTGAACAAGTAAATAATATTATTAAATCTCGTCTAAATTGTTCGTTTTGATAGCCTCGCTGGACAGACTATAGAATATTACCAAAATAGCTACGTTATTTTTTTGGGACGCAAAGTAAGCGTACCTAGTTATAATATTGTTTTTTTGTATTATTTACAGTTAGTAGTTGTTTCACACTGGATGGACGCTTCTTTCGTATACGGTTCAAGCCAACGGTTAGCAGATACGCTCCGTGAAGGAATTGGCGGTAGGTTGAGAGTAGAATTCAGAGACGGAAGACCGTGGCCTCCAGCAGCAGCAAACAAGAGTGCCGTATGTGATCAACAAACAGATGAAGAACCATGCTACCAATTCGGTCAGTATTTTTGATGTTCGAACGACGAACGGTATTGGGTAAACAATTTTATGACACAAATCGTTTTGTGTTGTTGTTTCAGGTGACCGAAGAGCCAACCAGAACCCACAGCTGACCGTTTTACAGATCTTGTTCCTCAGAGAGCACAACCGCATCGCTACAGTGCTGTCACACATCAACCCTCACTGGGATGACGAAACACTGTACCAAGAATCCAGACGAGTGTTGATCGCTGAATTCCAACACATCAACTACCACGAATGGTTACCCATTATCTTAGGTACAGAAAACATGTTGAAATACGGTCTGTTATACAAAACCAAAGGATACACAAACGATTACAAAGAGAACGTCGACCCTAGTGTTATAAATGCTCATGCCCACGCCGCATTCAGATATTTCCATTCGTCCATCCAAGGACAATTCCAGTAAGTTTTTCTTATCATATGAGCATCAGCCACGAGAAGCAAAACAATTAAACGGAAGTAATATTTCTTATTTTTTTTCTACAGTTTAATCGGAGAAGACCGTAATCTTTTGAGCGCTGTTAGGTTATCAGACTACTTTAACAGACCAACAATCATTGAAAAAGGATACAACTTCGATCATTTGTCGAGAGGTTTGACAACACAGAGCCAAGAAGAAGTCGATCCATTCTTCACCAGCGAAGTAATTATTAGATATTTAGATACTTTGAGACAGGTCATATTACGATACATTTACCATGATAACTTATAAACATTTTGTTCCTAGATTACAGACTTCTTGTTCAGGGCAGGCCGTCCATTCGGTCGTGACTTGAGAGCTATTGATGTACAAAGAGGCCGAGACCATGGTCTTGCATCTTACAACGACTACAGAGAATTTTGTGGTCTACCAAGAGCACACAAATTTGAAGACTTTTCCGATTACATCGATGTTGAAGTGAGTACCTATATACTTATACAACTAGAATATTCTTAACAGCTTAATTAAATTTGTTTTAATCTTATTTTAGCGTATTGAAAAACTTGCTCTTCTCTACAACCACCCAGACGATGTCGACCTTTCTGTCGGTGGTTCTTTGGAAGCTCATGTACCAAACACATTGGCTGGACCAACATTCTTGTGTCTTTTGACTGAACAATTTTACAGAACTAAAGTTTCTGATAGATACTTCTACGAACTGGGTGGACAAGTTGGATCCTTCACACCAGGTAATAAAATACACGATTATCATAAATTCTTGAATATTTTTAAATAAAAATATTATTTTTTTGAAATTTAGAACAACTTAACGAAATCCGCAAGTCAAGTGTTTCAAGAATATTCTGTGATAACAGCGATGATTTACACACAATCCAACCTCAAGGTTTCTTGAAGATTTCTGAAAAGTGAGTTGTCAATATTAATAATTATAATAGTATAATGTTATCATTACTTACCAACCACATTATTTATATTTATAGGAATCCTTTGGTAAGTTGCAATGATTACGATAGAATTCCATCTATCGACCTCAACTTCTGGAAAGAAGAAGCTTACAGTCACGCAGCTCCGCAATACGGTTACCAAGAAGATTATAAGAAGAAATAAATTAAACCAAGCAACCCGTATTTGTAAATAATATTCATTTTCTTCTATAAGGTTTCTTTAATTTTCTTTCTTCTATTTTCATCTTTAGATTCTTAACGTTCTTTAAAATTTCTTTGAAGATTCATCATTTTGTTTTTAACGCTCAAACCATATTTTTACGTATATTAATTATTATTTAATTGTTTTATTTTACTTAATACGAGTATTATGTATATAAGTATTTTTATACTTATGTCATTAGTTTGTATTACATATTGTTTATTTGTACGGACAAATCAGCAATCTTAAGCATTGCTGCCAAAACCTCTATGATATATATAAGTACCATAATGTTATTAAATAAAACAAAGTATTTTTATATATATTATAAAATATATAAAAATCTGAAATAACAATGTATAATAAAACATATATTTTTATTCATCAAAATCAATTTTAAATCTGTTAAAGTGCCAGTAGACGCCCAAACTGCATATTCTTGTAAAGAGCATTTTTCAAAATTAGTTGTTTAAATGTAGATATCTACATTTATTATGTAATTATATAATTAAAATTAAGAATATTTTATTTAAATTATACACAATTGAGTTTGAAACACACATCTGTATTATACATTATTAGACAAAAATTTAAATGTAATAAAGTATAAATTATACATCTTATTACGTCTTTGTTTGTTCTTTATTTATAATATATAAAAAAGCGGGTAAGTGGGTATCGCTCTGCTGTACATTAGGGGATGAGGTGGACCTCGGACTAGGGTAGGTTAAATTTGAATGCAATGATAGGTATCATTGTATACGAAAAACGATTCTGAACGAAGATGATTTGTCAGTTTAGGATATATTATATTTAAATATTGTCAAATATTCTATTTTGAAACAAATAGTATAGTTTTTATATTATGTTACTATGGTTACTATGGCCAACATTCGCATTATGAGCGTATGAAATTTAATTTAAATTTTGACATATTTCGTATAAATTCGAACTTTAAACACTTATAAAAAAAAATTGTGACTAACGATTTCGGATTTTTTTTTATCACTTTAAGAAAAACTTATAAGAAACCTTGTATTAAATTTTCAAGATTTTCTGGCCACCCAAAAAATTTTTATCGGCATTTGAAGAAAAAAAAACTTAGAAAAGTCGAAAATTTCAATTGTCTATTAGTAGCTTAAAAATGGTCAAAATATTTTGAAAATTTAACTGTAAAGAGATAACCATAATATAAACATTTGGTGAAAATTTCAAGTATTTACAATAATTAGTTTTTGAGTTACAGCAAAATCAAAAAATCGATTTTGTCGAAAAGTGGTTTTTCCGTAAAATTTCCATTTTTCTGTCATTTTTTTTTTGTTTTTCTCGATTTTTTTGAAAACTATTAGAAAATTTTAATTTTGACCCCCCTAAAGTACCAACTAGATTCAATTCCCTATTCAAAGAGGGGCTGAAGTCAAAAATCGGAGCATTATTACTGCTCCAAATGTTGTCGTCAGACACAAAAAAAAAAAAAAAAAAAAAAAAAAAAAAAAACACACATCATAGTAAAAGCAATACATTCCTCACTTCGTTCAGAATCTAATAATGTATTATATTATTATTTATTAATTAATTGGTCTGCGTATGATTCGTAGATTGAATCTGTTACCTACAATATATTTACAATTCATCGGGTTTTCTCAGTTGAGTAGTTTAAGTTAAATATATACACGTCAAATTGTTTCATAATAATAGGGTTAAACATTACACACGTATATCTAATACCTAATACATTTTTGATAGTGAGATTAATAAATTATTATTCCACAATAATACAAAAATGTTTGATCATAAAATATACACTTATGCACACGTATGCATTTTTCCAAAAAAAACAAGAACCTTTGCGACCGCAGCGCAGCCTGAAACTCATTACAAGATATTTTTTAAAAATTGAATCATTAAACTTTTACATATACCTATTAATATATTATTATTATTTATTATACACAATGCAATTTTCAAAATATTTAGATTGATTTTAAGGTTTTGCCTATTTATAATATGAATCAATTCGTTCCCAACTATGGTTCTACAGTAATTAATTATTGACTAATAAGTAATAACAAAAATATAATAAATGCATAAATGCAATGTTTTTACCAACAATTAAATCAATCCACTTTATAAGTGATTTACTAATAAAATATATTTATTAAAATATTTAATAAAATATACTTAGTAGTTAGTAATAATTCTAAGGTAATAAGGCTTACAAATCGTCTAAGCTCAGATTTTTTTTTTTATAGATATGCAATAATTTTTAGATAATTTTGACACCTACTCTATGTTTCTATCTACAATAGAGCATGACAATGTTACCTATAATTTCCACTGTACTACTGTACCGACATGAAATAACATAGTTTATTATTGAATAGTAAATACAAATAAAAATGAACGATCTGATCTAATAATCTTCAAATACTATCTGAGATAATTAGGGTTAGAAACATACCTATGTTAGTTACTATTGATCTTTGCCAACTATAACTAACAACAACAACAAAAACAATATAATTAATATAACGTTGATTTTCTGTCTTTGTCTTACACACGTGGAATAAAGGAAAAATAGCTATACACGCCTGACAAAAATTAACGTACTTCTAGTTGTTCGATTTAAAATATGTAAAGATGATTGAATTGGTATACAAGTTTACTTTGCATCGGTCGAAGTATATTTTTAATATTTCCAATATGTATTTAATAATAAAAATTGACAAATTTATTAAATTTAAAATATTTATTCTCATCAAAATATTTATTTTAAACAATAAAACAATCGAAAAAGTGCTTCGACCGATGCAAAGTAAACTTGTATACCAATTCAATCATCTTTACATATTTTAAATCGAACAACTAGAAGTACCTTAATTTTCGTCAGAAGCGTATATCTATTTTTCCTATATTCAACGTGTGTAAGACAAAGACAGAAAATCAATGCTTCCAATCCCCTTAATAACTTTGATGATTTAAGTAGAAAATTAATCATGTATATAAACATTTGATTTTTTTCATTTCCAGGTATTTTTAATTTTTTTTTTCAAACTTTATATTCATAATGTTTTTTAAAATTAATTTTGTAATTATCAAATCATATTTTTTTGTATATTAATATTTTTATTCCTAGGTATGTCATTAGTTTGTATTACATATTGTTTCTTTATACAGACAAATAAAAAAATGTAGCACTACTACCACAACCCTTATGATATTATAAAAGTAAAATAATGTAATTAAATAGTACAAAATATTTTTATGTATATTATTATGAATACTCAAAAATAACAATGTATAATAAAATACAAGATTTTACAATATATTACATTATATATATTTTTTTCATCAAAAACAATTTTAAAACTGTTTATGTGCCAACAATTTACTAATATTTAATGTTTTTACTGCATATTTTTGTAAAAAGCATTTTTCAAAATAAATTTTTTTAACTACAGTTAATATATAATTACTAATTTATTATAAAGTTAAAATAAAAAATATTTTATTTAAACTATTTACAAATTAATTAGAAACATAAAAATGTAATAAGGTGTAAATTACACATCTTACATATCTATTTGTTCTGATTTATATTATTAACTAATAATTGGTCGGCAAATGATTCGTAGACTGAATCTGTTGCAATATATTTACCACTCATCAGTTCTTCTAAGATTGGTTTAAGCAAAGCACATGATTCTCTAACCACTGTTTCTCCAGTAGTCATCTAGGAATAATAATAATAAATGTTAAGCTAAAAATACTTAAACTCAAAACATAAATTGCTAAAAGGCTATTGTAATTACTTCATAATCACAAAACCGGATTCCAGTACAATATGATCTAGATGCTCTACCAAGCACTGCTGTCATGGCATAAATGTATACAATTACTGTAGACAACCTTTCCATAAGCATTTGATTATCAGTGTTCAGTTGACCAGCAGCATGACATTGATCAATTATAAATTGAAATTTCAATACATCATACTCAAGAAATTTTGCAGCATGCTAAAATAGAAAAAAATATTATTAAGCAAGATTAGTTCAGTATCAAATCCTATAGAATAGTATAATAGACCGATGATATTACGCTACCTTAAGTGCAGGATGTAGGAATTGTTGAAGACCATATTTTAAACTCGGTTCATTTCTTTTCATCATTATATTTCTATAAGCTGTAGTCAGAAATGAAACATTTTCTTTATAATCAGATTTATTGAAAAACTCCACACCTTGACTACTAATAAAATTAGCTAGTTTCATACTTCCTTCCAAACTCTCAACTAAATCCTCTACCTCGTTGCATAAAGATAAAAACTGTTCATTTATTGAATTTCTTCCATTTACCATTTTTAAATCTAATAATATATTGTCAACTGTTTGACGAGCAAATAGCTGTATAGAAGCTGATTCTAGCTCGATGTCTGGATCATCAAATCCATCAGTCATCCATGTGGTTAGATAAATCATACTTTCAAGCGTGTATATATTAATCAACGATTTTGCTAATATTTTCAGAACAGAATCATATTCTCTTAATTTTTGATTTAACCTAGTTTTAGGTATTATACTTTGAATGGTTGATTGAACAACTCTCTTCAACGACGTAGTTAATAAGGAACATGTGTATAATTTACCCTTGTGCATAATTTTTGTTAAATTGACATTTTCCATTACATCATCTGGTTTAACGATCACCTGTCTCAATTCTAAATTTTCTCCATTAACAAAAGTTTTATCTTTTTCTACTATGTACGCTTTATTTCCAATTACAAATAACAAGAAAACATCTGTAGAATTTTTCACGGACCCAGTGAGTTCCCAACTCTCATTGGGTAGTTGTGTACCCATAACAGTATCGATATGCAATGTGCATACAGCGCCTGATGCTAGTAATGGTAAATATTTAGATTTTTGATTAGGTGTACCAAAAGTTTTAATAATATCGACGCAGAGCGTGTGATTAAACACGGATTTGAATGTATTGGAATCAAAGTATTCAAATACACGAGCAATTTCGGTGTCAGATAGGTTGAGGCCTGAACATGGATATGGAACACTCATGCCGAATAGTCCTAGTTGCCGGACTGACTCAATTTTCGTACAATTGTATTGAACTTGTTGCACTCGGGATTCCAGGTCCTTGAATCTCTCCAGATTAAGTGTTTCTGGATATGTAAGGACTTCGATATCATACTGACCAGCATATATTGATTTCAAAAATGGTAAGCGCGCTGGTTTTCTCACTACATCCGGAACAGGTATTGATTTGATTTTATCTAGTCCGTATGAATCGTTTGTAGACGTGCAACGAACAATGAGTTGCCGTTCGAATTTCCTGAAGAATACACGTCGATTTATAACACTCCACATTGTAAATTTATAAATTGAAATTATAACATATCAATGAAAGAATTTTATATCGATAGTCAATACTCAATACCAGAATACCAGATGTAAATCAAAAGAATTATACTAAAAATTAAAAATATATTTTACTTGAATTTTTATTTTTTATAATATTTAAAAAAATCTAATTTTATTTATAATCATATAACGTGACCGACAGTCCGATTACACCATAGAAAACAAATATATGATTACACTATCATCTATCACTATTTATTGTTTGTGATAAGACAAAATATGATAAATATAACGTAGATAAGATAAACAAGCTGTTATCATCGACTGAAAAAATTCCAAAATTTAAATAGGTACTTCTAGAACTTTTAGTCTGTTTTAAAATCACATTAATTTGACCACATCTAGTAGATACCGTGATTTTAACGGTTGCACAAAAATACACAACTATACGTATAGTTTAATAAATAAAAAAGTAGGCTTGCCTCGGTTCGGCATTCGTCTCGGTTTTAACCACACACATATTAATATCGATTAATCTGTGGTTTTAAATTAAAACTTTTAACTGCACATTCCAATACCCCGACCGCATTTACCATAACCAAATACCATACCAAATTACCTATACTTGAATGGTTATTATAATATTTATTAAATTAATATACCATAGTCCATAGATGTACATGCAATGTGTACATAATTAATGAGTAAAATTAACTAAGTAGCCTAAGTAGGTACCGACTCAAAAGACGTTTATGGGAATATATATATATGTATGTAAGAATATATTATCTTATTTCCAAAATAAATAATATTTAATAATATAATTAATAATATATTCAAATGATCAGATGCTGTACATCATCAGTGAGTTTTTCCATTAGTTAAACAATAGTTAAAGTAAATATAACAATTACATAATTACATTATATGCGTTGTGTGTATTCAATGAGAGCGATACACCCGTAACGCGGAACTCTGACGAGTCACTGAAACTATGCCATATACTCGCTAGATCCGACGTACCTACGCACGACTTGTCATTTCTGCGGAATGTAACCTGCCATAGCTCTGCGTATATTTCGACAATAACGATAAAGCACAGGGAAACAGGGTTTTACGAATATACGTTCTGTTTGGGAAACATACTTGAACACTTACCAATAACGTGTTCCTACGAATGACTGTTTATCGCATAACACGGAAATAGAAAAAATAAAATATCGTAACAAATCGAATAAGTATGAATATAGATATGAATAAAATCACTAATTAATAATACAAGTATAAGAAATGTATTGTGCAGGCAACATTATATGTTAAAGATCAGATAATCCTAGTTCCTACATCAGATGCCTTCCCTAATCGCGCAAGTCTGCCCGGGTGGGTCTTGCTACGACGGAGGACAGACAGTAATTGTTAATACTAGTCGTTTCGCTGGGCCTTTTATATCCGGTGTTTTGTGATAAATAACAAAAAACCGTAGAAACCCCAATAGTGCAATCGCCGATAAGGCGATAAACGCAGATTTTAAATAAAAGTTATTACAAGAATAAAATGATTATAATAATAATAGAAATAGTAATATTAATAATAATAATAAGATTAGGAATAAGAATAATAAAAATGATAATATTAAAAAGGAAAAGAAGAATCTAGAACCTTATCCGTGTATCCCTACACCGAACGGAAAAATCCTTCCTCTCGGACAAAAAATTAAAAGTTAAAATATTAAACAATTATTTATTAAGTACAAACTTTTCACGGAATTTTTCCAGAGGTTTTTCCAACCCGTTATTTTCGTGTTCGCGTAGTTAGCGTCTTTTGAAAGCCGTGATGCGTATATATATATAATCGTATACGATTTTTTCGCCGTTTGAGTTCATAGCAGTTGCGATTGCGGTAACAAGTACGACCACCAACGACGACACTACCCCACACGTTTTTCTTCGTTCTTTTTATTTTCACCCATAGAATCGCGGACGCCGATCGATGTACATGTACCAATGTGTTATTTATTCTATTGTTATTGCTTAAATGTACACATATATAATATACATTTGATTCTAAGCCCGTTTTTCGATGTACAATACTGTTTTTTTTATTATTCAATAAATTGCATTATATATTTATATTATTTTTGTTGTTCTCGGTAGCTAAACTTTTACGTCATACTTATTATATCTTCAACCACGGGTTGTGCTGTATACCTTAAAAGCGTTTCTTGACGACGTTTGTATCGCACAATACTGTAAGTATATATTGATGAGTTATTATAATAACATGTTATATATCTTTATAAATCGTAATTTAAATTATAATGTCATATTGGATGATGTATAATAAATAAATAAGTGTTTCTTTATTTTAAAATATTTTTATATGATTAATTTAATGATTTTTGGGGATTATGGGTGGCTGATGGTGATATGGGGCCATGGGGGGGATTTTGCTCCGCAGTTCTGCACAGTAATGTGATATTGAATTTTGTATGGAACGCTCGTTCATCCGACATCCACTGAGACACTGAGTCCCCCTTCTAGTTTTTTTCCAAATCAAGCACTGATATGTGTTTGTGTTTGTGTGTGTGTATGCTTGTTTATAGTATGAATATCACACTCCATCAAATTCATTATTTACCTACATTATTTACATTGCAATTATAGTGGGTGTAAGCGGCGATCTAAATAGATCATAGACAGTCTGTTAAAATGGGGATGAAAATGCCAACAACAAAATGAAACTAGTGCAATACCTATAATAATTCGGGACCCAACTAGTACACTACCTGCGATTAGCCCCTAGTATTCGGGATCCAACTCGGATGCAGCCGTAAGCGGGGATGACCCGTTTGGGCGCAGCATAAATAATTTACCTGAAAATTGTTAACACATTTGGGCGCATTTATGAAAACACCTTTGGGCGTAATAGGTATTGCAACTAGTAATTGAAAGTCTTGTGTAATCCGATGCGTACGAATTGCGTCCCGTCTAAAAAGATATAAAAAGGTATAATACTAATTGCGTCCCGGGTTTTTCTCGAGCACGGCTGAATTGCGTCCCCAGTACCTGTGATATCTAAAATGTATAAAGGCGAATAGTTTTTCCTACTTCCTGATAAGGAATCAAAATCGTACGAAAAGGCATTTTTTCACATTTTATCTGAATGTAGTAAAATTAATATCATATTTTCTCCAAAAAAAGTGTTTGCAGATTTTGAAAAGGCAATACATTTAGCTATTTTATCAGTTTGGCCTTCGATAACTTTAAAGGATGTCGCTTTCATTTGGGGCAAAGCTGGTATAGGAAAATACAATCGATTGGCCTAAGTTCTGAGTATAAAATTGATTTATACATTTTTCTGGTATAGAAAGTCTGAGGGTTCCCTTTTGAACGCTACGTTTTTAGAGGCATCGTGATTCATGAGTACACTTCCATCTTAAATACACGTATATTTAGTTTTTTTGGTGTTAAACTAGGTAAGTATAACGGTGGTGACAAAACGTTAGATGACGTCGGGATTGTGGTGGCGTATGATACTGCTTCCAACCTGTCCCATTTCTTTCGCGAAGAACAAAATGTCTCCTAATATAGGAGTAAAAATAATGCTATTCGACTTAATGTGAGTACTGAGTACTGACCCGTTTTTTTTTGCTCTTAGTTGTTATTTGCGTATTCGAGTTATCAGCTGTCTATATGACTGTATTTTTTTACAAATGCTTATATTTAAATTTTTGTCTCAGAAATAAATAATAATCTTTGATTTTCTCTTACATTCAAAACATACATAGACTTGCACAAATTTTAATGGCAGACGCATCACGTAAACCTTCTGCTTCACCCACCCACGTGCCTTTGATACGAACTTATAAATCATATTGATATATTAGTGAATTATTAAATTGCATTAGCAATAATAATAATATTAATTATTATTATTATTATTATTATTATTATGTACACAACGCAAGTACATAACTTAATCATTATCCAATGCATAGGCGTGTCCAGACCTTATTCGCAAGTCGTGCACAACAGTATTCAGAGGGAGTAGATTCCTGCACCACCCTTAAAAAAAATTAGATTTTGGTTTAAGGATATGACCCCCAAATTTCTTAATAAGTTTTATCATTATTATATAATAATGATTGAATTAGTTTTAGTTTTTTATTAGGAATAAAAAACAATATTCCTTGTCTATAGTTATAGATAAATAAATAACTAGATAATATGAAATTGTAATTATACCTAGTATATTATAATTTGTAATAATTTTTACAAATATTTTTATAATTACAAGGGTCTTAATATATATTAATGTAATAGATATTAAAAGTCCACATGATGAAAATCAAAAAATTTAATATAAATTATGAAATTAGAATCTAAGAAAAAAGTTTATATTATGTACCGAAATTTATAATGTAAGTTAGATCACATTTCGCAGGTCATGTCTGTATTCCAGGGCCGGCGTTATGGGGGGGCACTAGGGTCGGCGCTAGCTTTCGCGAGGCCCTGGGCGAAATCATATATCGCTATGGTTGTATACATTATTATATACAAGTTTTGTTCCGCGAGGCCCACATAAAAGCGCGAGGCCCCGGGCAAGTGTCTAACTCGCCCCCCATTGCGCCGGCCCTAACTGCATGGTACGATTTTATAAACTCAACACACGTGCGTTTAAGTAAAAACTACTCGTCGTCCCGCAGTCCTGGTTTCCGCAGACCATGACGTATATGGTACTATTGTGTAGTAACACACTATATGGTCGTTTTTTGTGAGGAACTCTTATCACTCGTGGTCCAAAACGAGACGATTGATTGCAATCAAAGTCGCGCGTGCACAATGATCTGTGGACTGAGATGACCGCGCGTCGTCGAAAAGAGTACCGCCCATACCTAATAGCAATGCCAGTTTTAGGCAGGGGCCAGGCCTCGCGTTTTGGTATGAAATGTTGTGCCTCACATTAATGAAATTATATATTATTTACTATCATACTTACTATCATTTTTCGGCGAAAATAAATAAATACGATTAGCTCCAGGCCTCGCTCCACCTAATAGGGCTAGGTATAGCACCCGATCCGCGGTACGAAATATATAGTATTTTGCCATTTTGCTTTTCCAAAAATGTCATCTGTCCACTATGACTATAATATCCGAGTATATTTCCCAAACAAATGAATTCAACAAAGTACAACAAATAATAACATATAATATAAAAATAAACAAGTACAGTCGATTATTCGAATTTTTAAGGATAAAAATAGAAACTTAATGTATTTTTATATTCGCTAAACTGCTTAACTGTATAATATAAGTCCAATGTATTGAATATTTATATGTATTAAAAAAACCTTAAACTATGCACTTACTGAAATCTCAAAAATGCATTGAAAACTCTTTTAATTACATTCAAATTGCAAAAAAGTCAGGATAAAATATACTACAATAGTTTATTAAAGAATAATAATTTAAAAAAATATTGTGATCGATGGAGTTTTACTAAAACTAAATGAATATCGGTTGTCTTATGTATTTTTATGTAAATTTAATGCAGCACATTTACATGATATATTCGGCACAAACAGTACTTTTTTATCATAAAATAAACAGATAAACTACTATAAATCTGATTTGAGTTCATAAAAATAATGAGTTATAAAAATCATCTTACTAAAACATTTTAATATATGTTTAATTGTAGATACCTATACCTTTTATTAATTCGACTATATGTATTATGTAGCAGCATTGGTAATGTAATTATATACTCACATATCATTTTATAACAGCTTAAAAATAATAAATAATTAATTGTTAAGTTATCGCGCGCAGATTATAGTTAGGCATTTCCAAATTTCCAATATAATTACATAAATCTTCATCACTGATGAAAAGGACGATTAGCACTGTAATCACGAAGAAACTGACACACATATTTTGTGACAATAATGAAGTGCAGGGCATGTGACTTCTTTTCATGACTCTTCCGTGTCATCTTTTTACCAGTGCACTTGCAGTAACCAGTCACATTAGCAACACTAGCTTTTGCGAGCGACAACTAGAATTCATTTTTAACGAGCTAAATTAGTGTTGTAGGTATTTACTTGAATTCACAATTTGTAGACAATAGGCTTCAAACTAGCAGTTTGAGTAAAGGGGAGCCCTAAAGAAATTTAAGACAATTACAACAAGGATGACCGATACGGGATACCTGGGAGCAAATTATTTTTATGACTGTTGAATTTCAAATTATTAGAATAAAAAATGTATGAAATTACGAAAATAACTTTCCTAGCTTTTACAATGGGGAAATTCAAACATAAAATGCTATAAAATCATTAAATAAAAATATATTATATTATATTATAATAATATCATAATTTAATCTTGAATAGGTATAGTAAATTTATCAAATGTTAATGAGTAATAGAATAAATTCAATATTAAAATGAAAAGTTAAAACTATTGCATGAAATCTATTTGTATAATAAAGTAGTATGAAAATTATTCAAAAACATTTAAAGTTTAGAGTATACTGATTCGTGTACTACCATTTCCTTCTTTATTTGGTCTATTGACACACAACCTGCAAACATCATCCAATTTAGTTGAAACTCAATGAAATAACACATTGTATATAAATACCTGCTAAAGCCATAGTGTTATCGAATTCATTAACAACAATACCAAAAACATCTTCTGCGCCCTTTTGGCCATCATACGTCAAACCCCATAATATAGGCTGTGCTAAAAACACCTAGAATTTAAATTAACTTTTTATAAAAAAAAAATATGAGAACTATATTATAAGTCATTTAAACTGTGAATAAAAAAATATGACATATAGGTATGTTATTATTGTAATAACTTTGAAATTTACCATTTTAGCACCAAGAGCTAAAGCCTTGAACACATCAGTTCCATGCCTTATGCCACAATCAAGATAAATGTCAACGCGATGTCCAACTTCTCGTGCAATGCTTGGTAAAACCTCAATCTAAAATAAAATGTATGCTATTAAGAGTAAATACTTTTTAATCATTCATCACATACTGTTGCTGGAGCTGTATCTAACTGCCTTCCACCATGATTGGAAACAAATACACCGTCACATCCTAGGTCAGCAGCAATTTTTGCATCTGCCGCACTCAAAATACCTTTTACTATTATTGGTAAACCAGTAATGCTGAACAATAAGTATGTATTTTAGCTTTTGAACATAGCAATAAAATGAATTGATCTTTACAATGTTTTGAGTTTGTGGTACACAATAAATAAATAGTCAATAGAATGATTCAACCTTTAGCTTTTAAGCTTTTAAAGTAGTTTATGATTAAAAAATTAATCTTATTTATATATTAAAAAGGTTAAAATTAAAAATTCCTTGTATTTTTCCCAATAATTAGGAAAAAAAATAAAAAATTAAGAAAAACCAAACAATTTTTTTTTTGTCTAACTTAAAAACAAATAACCTTCGATAATTTTTACTAAATGTTTTTCAATAATTGACTATAAAACATTATTCAGTCAAAAATATTGAAAATTTAATACAAAATCCCATAGTGGGCACAGTGGTTATCATCTCTAACCATATAATCGTCAGTTGCCAACCATTTATAATTTATATAAATACCTAATAAATGTGATTTTTTTTTTTGCAAAAATTAAATTAACGTACAGTAATATTAATAATAAAACTAACAACGAGATAAAAAATATCAAAAAGCATATGAAAATTTACTTAGTGTAAAGAGGATATTAGTATGACGGATGACAGTCTTCACTTAGAATCATTTTTCGTATACAAAGATATACTGTTGGATTCAAATTTAATACAACCATTTCAGTAATCCCACTATACATGTAAATACATAATGTATAACTTCTTTTTTATTTGCTTCAGTATTAACTGTCATATAGAAATAAGTAAATTAAAAAATAACCTTTTTAGCCATCTTATGTCATCCCACACCAAACGATCATCAAAAAGACTCATAACATATTTTGTTAGGCCTGAACCGTTAGTTTGGTTCATTTTTGACAGTTCTTCAGAGAAATTCCCTAACCTAGAACATGTAAGTTAAACAACATCAGTAAATTAATGGTTTAACTATAAAATTTTATCTTACTTTAACCAACTTGGTAAACTAAAATTATTTTTTATGTCTTTATACCGAATTCCAAACACTGGAGCATCAACAGTCAACACAAGTGCCTTGTAACCAGCTTTTTCTGCTCTTCGAATTAATGATGTAGTTAAATCCCTAAAATTGTCATATTTTTATACTATCTCTAACGAAAACTTTATAAATTTATAATTGATATATAATATAATTAGTTGTATACCTACCTATCTTTATAGATGTAGAGTTGGAACCATTTTACAGTGTTTGGTGCCGCTGTGGCAACTTCTTCCAAACTGCAAGTCGACAAAGTTGAAAGTATAAAAATCGCACCATGCTTTCCAGCAGCTATAATTTTTTAAATTGTAGTACCATTAATTATAAATACTAGTTTATATAAGATACGGTAGTGATCTACTATTAATTTGTACAAAGTTATAATACCTCTAGCAGATGCACACTCTCCATCTTCATGAGCCATTTTATGCATTGCACAAGGAGATATACCTATGGGAACATTTACCCTATCACCTTGAATGGTGACACTCAAATCCCTATTTCGAATATCACGTAACATCCGTGGTACTATACGCAATCTTCACACCATATTGTGATATTTTATTATACATTAATTATTAAAAAAAATAAACCATCTTACCTATTAAATGCTTTATTATTAATTGAAAGCGTGTACTCATCACACGCACCACTTTGATAATAGCCAAGAACAGTTCGTGGTAATGTACCAACAGCATAGTTTTCAAAATCTTTGACAGATATAAACTTATTATTATTAGACATTTTGCTAAATTGATGAAATTTTATTTTTTACATTGACATTAAAACGCCCAACTTGTTAGCTGTTACTAAATATTATTTAATAAATAATTGTAAAAATGAATAATTGATCATCTTTAAATAATAAAGATAAGTAGTTCATAAGTCAAGGACTCATCAAATTTAGATAAAATATTTAGGCTTTAATAATTAACTGTTATAGGTAAAAATACGTTTATTCTTTACCAATTAGTTACCTGATATCATCAACTAATATCATAATACATTAATATTATAATTAAATTACAATATTACATAATGTCATAACATATTTTGTTCTAACCTATAAAATCTTTTATCAGTGTAGTAATCTTCTTATAGTAGTATAGTAGCAAGTTGTGTACTTATTAGTAACCAAATTAATGGTTTATTCTTCCATCATATTTTAAAATAGATAAGTGCAGACAAGCAAACCAAAGAATGAACATTATTGTGTACCAATAACATAGTGTTTCAATATTGAAAAATATAAAGGAAAAATAATAATATCATAAATAATAAAATATAACAACATATAATTTAATCTGCATAGTTGTATAAGTTACAAAATGAAACAAATAAAGTCAATGTTGTTATTTTTGAATGAGGAAACAGTCAGTCGATGAAGTAGATTTTTATTCAAATAGACCTGAAAATAAGAAGTAAATTGTATGTTACTTACAAATCAATGTAATATTAATTAAAACATTTCATATATAACTAATAACTAAAGTAAAATTCAATATAATAAACAACCCCTGTAAATATAGTTGTTGTTTACATACATTTTTTTAAGGTTGTAATGGTTGAGTTTTAACTAATATTAAACTCAGGTAATAATTTCCATATACTGTTCCTTGGGTAAGGCTAGCTATTATACAGAGTACGGGAAATAGCAAGAGAGACACATATTATGGTGTATATAATGACTGAAATGTGCTTAGTGGGAGACTTCAACAAAAAATATACTATAGTAGAGTGGATTCCAGATCAGCAAACACCCTTACTGACAGCATGTTGACACTCCTATATCCAAGCAATAACTTTCATATTATTTATACATGATCTGTCTTAAAATTTATCAATGGTACATCTAGACCAAACAAGGAGTAAATGAAGCAAACCAATCAAATGATTGAAGACATAAAGACAGAAGATTTATCGATATCAATAAATAGAACTCAATATTACACACCGAGGAAGCCCTCAAAACTTTGTCAAAGCAAGAAGTCAGACAGTAAAGATGGGAAATTATACATGAACATTTTTATTTATCACTTTAAATTAACTTCCATATAACTAATTAAGGGGGCAGAATCTAAAATAGTTCTCATTGTCAATAGACAATTGTATTATCTATTACAGAAAAATAACCGATCCACAAATTAATTAAATGCTAGGCTACACCACAAGATATTTATGATATGGGAAATTTGTAGTATTTATATATTAAGGTTTAACAGGATACAGACGTTAACATAATCTTATTCCATTCAAGTTTAGCTATACGCCTATACGACAACAAAAATCAGTAAGGACCCCCCCAAATAAATGTGACAATACTAGGTGTATACCACAGTAACTATAATAATGCCATGGTTTAACCACACTATGCATATTTAATTTTTTAATTCACATAATAGGTAATATATTATTTATTAATTCAATGAAACATAATTCAGACTATTATCATGTTTGTCTAATTATTTAGTTTTGTAATCATCTGAATAGTAGCCATGGATTAGAAATACAATTAGTTGCCTACCATAAGCAACTAATTATGAAGCCCCTTGCATTGGTCAAGGGGGCCTGACGACCATTCTAGTTGCAGAATATGTAAGAAAGTGAATAATTTAAATAGAATAGATACAGTGTCGGCCTGGCACACCGAAGGAACATAGATCACTTTTTTAAGGGGCCCCAAAAATATGTATATAACATTTTATTGAAGCACATAAAGATACTCCTATTATATATGTAATTTATAATTATTAATCAACTGCCATGATATAATTTGGTAAAAATACATAATAATTAATAATCACGAGTTAAATTAAATATAAAAGCAATTTTACAACTAATTATTTTTGAAACAGTAAAAATTCTTAAAAAATAGTAACACAGAAATTTTATATAAGAATTTTTTTTAATTCATTAGATGAATAAGCTATTGTCTTGACCAGATTTTGAGTATCATAACTACATTTTTTTCTATAACCATCAACATTAATAGGGTAAGATTTATATAATATTAATGGGAAGCTGATGCAGTTTAAAAATTAACGATGAAACATTTATAACTCCAAAATAAATAATAATTATTAATAATACAAAAACTAAAATTATATTTCTATTAGGTAATTTCAACTTTGGAGATAAATCCATAAGCCATATAAAAATAATATTATTTAAGTTAATTTTCAAAAATAAATGTCTTATCCTCATCATTATTATATATTTATATATTATACAAGTAGACGTATAATATTTTAAATTAATACATTATACATATTTTTATATGCAATATTTGCATAATCGCTGAATCCAACAGGGGGACACCAGGGCTATTGCAGGGTGGGGCAAGCGAGTCCTCATCTGAGCGCATGTTTTTAAGATAAAATTTAACCTAACTTGCAGTAGCGCAATTACTCCATAAAAACTCCTCCAACTTGTTACTTGACAACATTACTATTCATTATGCACTGCTCATACCATACCTAATGGGCAAGCATCTGATTATAGATTTAATTTTTAATTTCCTGGGCCCCAAAAGAAAAATTGCTCCTAAAAATTACAGCTGAAAATTTCGATAAATACTTTAAGGGGACACTATATTCCTTAACTACCAAGAACTAAATAATTTACGACACTCAAAAATAAAATAAAAAATGGAGAGGTCCCAGCCGTCGCTGAATAAATATATGCATAACCATATTAATCAAGTTGTCAGTATATTCCCAATACCATTGTAATTTAAAGAGAATGAGTAATAAACAAATAATTACTAACCAAAGCCCATATCATCGTCTTCCTCTTCACTCTCTTCTTCCTTCTTCTCTTCTTTCTTTTCTTCCTTGGCTTCAGATGCTGGGGCAGCAGCTGTAATTTGAAATTAATTATTACTAACTCACACTTCATTAAATTATACTATTCTAATGAAATATTCATACCTGCGGCGCCTGCAGCTGGTACAGCTCCTACTGCTGATCCAATGTTTGTGATTAAATCCTTAACATTGGCATTTTCTAAAGCCTTGGCAAACAAACCAGGCCAATATGGTTCAACTTCAACATTGGCAGCTTTAAGGATTGTTTGGATCTTTTCTCCCTACAATATCATCAAAAATTAATTATGCACACTAAGATCAAAACAGTAAAGAATTTGTTTTTGGGACTAACTAATAATAAATAATTGTAAATATTCAAACATAAAAAAAACCAAATTTGAATAAAACAAATCATTTATACACTTTATGTAAATAAAACACATATTAGCAAACAATTTGGAAATATGCACTTGGAAAAATAATAAATTAAGCAAGGGTAGTATTTTAAAAAATGACCAAATTCATATACTTAGAGGAAAATTACAAATTATAGAATATGTCATCAATTTATTTAAATTGATATTCTATTGATATATATTGAAAGAGAAATTTAATCCAGAACACCTTCACTTAACCACACATATTGATACAATACAAAATATGCATTTCAACCAAAAGAATTGAATTATGTGAAAAAAAGAAAACAATAATTTAGTAGATATCCATCGCAAGTGAATTAATACTACGGTCAAAGGCACAATTAAAAAAATTATCAGTAAAATGGAGTGAAAATTGGTAAAAATACAAGTTGCCGTTTTACAAATACCGGTGGTTAAAATTTTTTGCGGTTAGGAATAGGGTCGGCGGAACGGCCAACGTGGTCCAGGCATCCGGGGGGGTACTTCGTAGTTTTAAAAAACAGCGGTGATATTCGGAGCGCAAATTTCCGGTAACAAAATGGAAACATGTCACCGAATTCGAAAGCGCCCCAAGGAT
This sequence comes from Schizaphis graminum, assembly GCA_020882235.1. Classification (NCBI taxonomy): domain Eukaryota; kingdom Metazoa; phylum Arthropoda; class Insecta; order Hemiptera; family Aphididae; genus Schizaphis; species Schizaphis graminum. The sequence continues at coordinate 83,857,703 of CM037032.1, read as the reverse complement.
AGATGAAAAATTAAATTAATAGGCTGGTAACAGGCTGTAACGTCACACGTGAAGTATAGGAAACAAACAAACCCAACACTTTAGTATGTTCCATTGAACACATTACCGAAATTAGACGGCGATCGAGAAATAATTACCGTAATATCGATGTCATCGTCAGCCAAGATTAGTGAGGCGTAGACGCAGGCTAATTCGGGTTTTGAGATGGCCATCGTTGGTGGATTGAAACGGATGAAAATTCGTTAAACCTGAGAAATCGCAAGTCGCCGTCGGCCTTAGCTCTGCTGAGAACAAGCAATTGACGCGAAAGAAGAAAGATGCCGTAGTTGAGCTCGTGGTGTAGCGCTCCGGTTTGTTGTGGAAGGAGTGGGGATTCAGAACGAAGCGTCAGATGTAGGTGTAGCCAACGTGACGATGTCGTTTTTATGAAATATTTGTAATACGTTTACGGTTTACATATTAAAAAATACCTATTATTTAGTCGATATAATCACAGAACAATATATCTCATATGATTTAAATAAACTACATTTCTTAATAATATATTGTATTATTATAACGATATATTTTTTCTATTTTAACAAATATAAGTGTATAATAAATATTATAAAGTTTTCGTAAAATCATTTTTTTTTTTTTTTTTTTTTAATGTTTTGAAAATAATTTAATTTCGATAGGTTTTTCATAGTCTTCATTACAATAAAATTTTAATCTTCATCTACTCCTAACTTGACTAACTTTATTCTTAGATCATATACAATTTTTGTTCATGTATCACAAAATACGTCATATAATATATTTTATTAAATATATATTTATCACGGATATTTATAATATATCCATAGAGTATATAGAGGCGCCGTAATAGAAATAATATGAAGCGGAAATGGAAACAAAACAGTGTAGCCAAACTGTAAAAAATATTGTATTGTATGTGAAGTATAGTACAATATTTATTGTATTTTAATTAGTGACACCTTTCTGTTATAACATATTATTAAAATTAATATTATTAAATTTATATAATTATCAATTAATTACCTATATCATGACTATAATATGTCTATATAGTTTATACTGTATTCAGACGTAATAATATGAATTTACGAAAACATGGAAATTAGCGCTATCTATCAGTTGCGCTGTTAGTTATTGGAAACTAAATCCGATATGTTTTGCTTCACAACATTCATAATAATTATTACATAGAGTATATAGAGATGCCCTATCATAATAATTATTATGAATGTTGTGAAGCAAAACATATCGGATTTAGTTTCCAATAACTAACAGCGCAACTGATAGATAGCGCTAATTTCCATGTTTTCGTAAATTCATATTATTACGTCTGAATACAGTATAAACTATATAGACATATTATAGTCATGATATAGGTAATTAATTGATAATTATATAAATTTAATAATATTAATTTTAATAATATGTTGTAACAGAAAGGTGTCACTAATTAAAATACAATAAATATTGTACTATACTTCACATACAATACAATATTTTTTACAGTTTGGCTACACTGTTTTGTTTCCATTTCCGCTTCATATTATTTCTATTACGGCGCCTCTATATACTCTATGAATTATTATGATAGGGCATCTCTATATACTCTATGAATATATCACATAGTTTTTTAAATGTGATAACAGAATTATGATACTGTTAGGTATTGATAACTTAACTTATCAACTTGATATAATTCATAATTCGTATTCAAGTATATTATGAGTTATGACAAAATATATTTTAAAATAATTTTTATATTATCTAAAATATTTTGTTAGTTTTTACTTCATTGAAAAATAATATATTATATTAAATTTACATTTTGACATGGGTGACATTAAAGAAGAAGACTGGAATTTACCGGAATGCAAATACGAATGTGAGGCCTATCAAAAATGTTTTTGTAATATACCTAGTTATGGTTCGATCACAAATGTAAGTTAGTTTGTGTACTAAATTTTTCTTTAATCAATACTAAAGTAGAACATAAAAAAACTATAAATAATTTTAAAATAATTAGATCACATATTTTTATGTATTATATATAGCTATTGTTTATTTATATTTATTGCTAATTTATTTTTACAGAAAAATTAACTGTTTATTACTTATTTAAAAAGAAAATAGTGTTTATTTTATAAAGGAAGTTTCTAGTTATTGTACTCTATTTTACAAGAAAAATAAGTTTTATATTTTACACTACAATTCATCATTCAATTTTTTAAAAAATAGTTATTTATTGAATTTTAAAATACTAGCAAGTATTAAGATATATCAAAAATGTTATTAAACCGAATAAAAAAATAATTAATCAATATAATACAATTCATAATTAATACCTACCATTTAAGATGAGCCATGTTAAATACTATATTTAATAAGATAAAAAATCATAATTAGTTTGTTATAATTGTTATTAGTTATAAAAATGAGTAAGTTTTCAAGTAAAAAGAGTTATCATACACATTTAGGTTTAAATTATTCTATCATCTAAATCAGAGGTATTCAAACTTTTTCATCTCAAGGCTCCATTGAGTCTTCACAAAATGTTGACGGCTCCCAAATAATAAATAACAAAAAAATCAATGTGTATATGAATTTAATAACATTATAGAAACAATGACACTTATATATATATTTAGCAAATGATTATTGTAGACAATTCAACGTTTCCCAACCGGTGTGCTTCAATAATAATAAGTAATAACAATACGTTTTTCGTAAAAATATTTATTGGTTTTCAATTATTTGACGTGGTTCCCTTCGACAACTCCCGCGATGCCCCTGGGAGCCGCGACGCACAGTTTGAATACCTCTGATCTAAATTATATTGTATATTGAACATTACCTAATATGAAGCAGTATTTTTTTTTTAAAGAATTAAAACATGTTTTTATTTTATTATTTAAAATAATATTTTAATTTGATTAAATAATACAAATTAATTACATTTGTGATAGAATTGTAGACATTTTGATAATTTAATACCTAAAATTATTAAAGAGTATAAATGTTAAGAGGTATCAGTACTTTGTATCCTTTTATTTCCATTCTTCCTTTTAATTCATTACCGGACAGCCGTTGTAATTTAAAAGAAAATTAGTCTTGTATTTCCTTATTAAGTACCTTAAAAGATTTTATAATTGTTTCATTAAGTTATTGCAGTAATAATATTGGTTTTAAACTACATTATAATTAAATTGTATCTAATCAACATGTTTGTTTCAGATTTGGACCATACAGCAGATATTCAGTAAGTATTAAATTAAGAATATTTATTAGATTAGTAGTCTTCAACCAGTGAGTTGTAAGTCGCAACCTGTTTTTGGGTCGCGTAAGCTTTAAAATTCGGTTGTGATAAATCTTATTTTTAAAATAAAAATTAAGTTTAATAGATGAAATAAATGTCAAATAAATTTAAATACAGTTTATATAATTTATATTTCATAATATTATAATTTTTTATTTATTCAATTATTATAGTACTACTTCAAAGCATTAAACAATTTTAGCTTTTTTTTTTTTGTTTTTCTACAAAGCTTACATAGGTTACGAAAAAGATAGGCCTAAATCGGTCATGATTCCAAAAAGTTTTAAGACCACTGTATTAGATTATACTTACAAATGTCAAATAACAACAATTTAAGGTTATAAATATTTTTTTTATTATTGTAGAATACATGCATGGGGAAGTACTTTATCTGAAGCATTTGAACAATGTGCCAATGCTATGTTTCATTACATGACAGAGGTGGATTATATTGAAATGAAAGAGTCGTATGACATAGAAGTTGAGGGTCACGACATGATGACTCTTTTGTATAATTTTCTTGATGAATTGTTGTTCATTTTTAGTGCTGAACCTAATTATATTGCTAGAGTAAGCTATTTAGTTCAGTTGTTTTGAAAATTTTAAAATTGTCAATACTGTGCTATGTGTAATTATTGTGTAATATTTTTATTTAGAAAGTACAAATAGAAGAATTTGACACAACAACATTTAAGATTAAAGCTAAAGGCTTCGGAGAAGAGTTTCAACTTGGAAAACATCCTCAAGGTACAGAAGTCAAAGCTATAACATTTTCAAATATGCAGATACATGAAAATGAAGGAAAATGTGAAGTGTTTGTAATTTTGGATATTTAATAAATACATAGATTTTTGTTTATAATTGTGTTGTTGGATATATTATGTTGTTATAACTTGTAGGTAAATCAAAAAGCTAATGTTTTTTAGATATATTAATTTATATGTATTGAAAACATTAATATTTAATTGTATGATAAGCCTGATCCATAATAATATAATATATTCTCTTGCTCTTATTAATATTATTATTTTTGAATCAATTTTAATTCTTCTTTATTCATTGACTTATCCTATTGTTTTGCATATTTAAAGCACTGTCAAGGATCTTGCAAAGGATTTTTTCCTTTAGGTGACAAATTTCTAGACACTTTTATTACCTACTCTCCTATTGAATTTTCGATGATAGAATTTTCACTTTCCCCACTTCAATGCACTGAAAGTGGTGTGCAAACACCAGGATCGATTTATACCATCCCCTAGCCCAGTAGACCCTATTATATAGTTTAGGTATAATATTATATCATTTATAACACATTGTTTCTGTTTACAACTATATGTTTCTTAGGTACTTGTTAACAATAAACTGCTGAATGTTATTGAAAAGATAATAAAAATTGTTATTACAGTTAAAACCCCTAATTGGCAAACTATACTAATACATACATAACATTAGTAAAAAAAAAAAAACTTCAAGAATGAAATACTACGAAATATATATCAAACGGACACGGCACAATATGCAGTTATGCACCTACATTTAATTAATTTAATCCCTTACAAATGTATAAAAGTAACTGTTGACAAATACATTTTAGTAAAACAATCATAAGTCTTAGGTATTGCAAATTTTCATTTTATTTATTCGTGATTATGGATACCTATGAAATTAAATAATATAGCATTGTCCACTGTGGTCTGTAGCAGTGTAGTCTAATGATTGAAATAGATATTATATTTATTTTATTAAAACAAGTTACAAACTATTATATTTTACTTATTTTAGATTAGGACGATTAAGTACCTAGCAATGGTGTATTACCTGTATTGGTCTAACGATTACAGATATATATGTTAGTGGTAATGTATGTAATATGTTATTTTATTAAATAACTAGTTATTCTATAAAATTCCTAAATATACTTGTTAATATATAAATTACATTGTTTATTATTATTTTTTTTATAAAATACCGATTGGATTTTCGCTAATGTATGAAATTTATATAATTGGGTAGATGACCGGGACTGAATTAAATAACATACAAAATTAATTATCGTCGTTTTGTTAATAAGAATAATAACTTAACCTATTAGTTATTATACCTAACGTCTCAAACTCTCAAATGTAGATATTTGTCTTCGAAAGGCGTCCGAATCCCAATCACTTATTGGTAATAGCAATATAGCATTGAGTATATATATACTATATATATACTCAATGATAATACTCAAGGATTTTTCTAATGCACATGCCAACAGAAGTGCACCACAAAACGGTGCATAATGTTTAAAAATAATAAAATTTACGTTGTAACTCTAAATGCCATCCAAAAAGTTCTTATACTAATAAATAAATTGTAAATTGTAAAAAAATAATAATTTAATAATTATAATTACCTATATAATAATAGATTTTTTTATTTTAATTTGTAATTTGTTTAAAATTGTAATAATTATTCTAATAAATTGACGTGAAATAAATTAATATTAATATTTTATTTAGAATGTAAAGCGTGTTTGACTTAATACTAACATTTGATTTTTTTTTTTTTTTGTAATTTGTAATTTGATTAAAATGTTTGTTCAATAATAGTTTTAAATACATTAACTAAACCCTTATTGTTAGTTTATAAAATATCTAATTAGTTATGTTAGTAGGTATGTAGAATAACTAGTTGAAGTACCTATGTATTTATGAATTTATTCAATACATTAACTGAAAGTCTGAAAGTAGATAACCGTAAATCGTAATTGAGTAATTCTATAGAATACCTAACTATAGTCTATAATTATTTTATAGAATTACGGAATTTCATACATCCTTAATGCTAACATAGGTATATGTATGAAAGGCACATGGGAAATACGGTATAGGTATATAGTAGGTACCTAATCCATTTTGAAATTGGATTTCAAACTTTTTTCCTCACAACCGCATGGACTATAATAATCTTTCTATACTAGTTTATCTAATCTTTTTCATTTAATAATAACGGACTAAAAGATTAATAATGCGTATAAGATATATTGATATATATAGTGGCGTATTTATGGAGGGTTTCTACCCCCCCCCCCCACGCAGAAAAAAATAAGCACAAATACGCTACTGGAAACGTATAAAATATAAATATGTATCTTTGTGATTGGTATCATAGCTACCTATATAATGTATAAAACAAACAATTTTGAAATCGTCAAAACACAAGAGTGTATTAGGCAGCGGTTCCCAAAACTTTTACGATCACGGAACCCTTGAGAAATAGTTTGTGTTTCGTGGAACCCACTTTTTTTAAATAATATACAAAATAAATTTTTTTAATTATTTAAATATGTAATTCTAATATACCTACTATAAAATAATTTTCTCAATAATCACATATTTACATCTAGTGGAACCCTTGAGATTGTCCCGCGGAACTTTAGGGTTCCCACACTTTGGGAACACTAATATAATGTATTTTGGGTACTTAATAGTTAATACTTATATACCTAGTATTGGATAATCATTCACTGTGATTCTCTGACATTTTATGAGTTACGAGCACTTTAAAGTTTTAATAGTTTACATACCTATACCTAACTCGTTTAAAAATTAAGATATCAATAAAAGCCTATGAGATGCCTTAGATAATATTATTACCTTTAAGTTTGATAATAGGTAATAAATTGACTCTAATATTAAAGCTAACAGCATAAAATTGAATCTATATATTCTGTTAAACGCTTTACTAAGCCTTACGTTCGTAAGACAGGTACATGCGGGTAAGACTTCCTCTTAAACATGATTCAGTTTCAGTGGGCAATGATTAAACTCCTTCTGCTACACCTATTTATATCAAAAATATATTATACAGTGTGTTTCTTTTTAAAAGTGACACGAAAATTTCAGTTCAATGGTTTCAGATTGTTATATGGGCAAAGACTCTTCATAAAGTAAGTATTTGATATGAGGTTTTCGAGAGGAGATAGGGAATATCTAAATTTTCATTTTTTTGATGATTTTCAAAATGATATCAGTGGCGTACTCACGGGGGGGGGGGGGGTTCATGGGGTTTGAACCCCCCCCCCCCATTGGCCGTATTTTAGATTCTGAACGAAGTGATGAATGTATTGCTTTTACAATGATGTGTGTTTTTTTTTTTTTTTTGTCTGACGACAACATTTGGAGCAGAAATAATGCTCCGATTTTTGACTTCAGCCCCTTTTTGAATAGGAAAATTCATCAAGTTGGTACTTTTGGGTGTCAAAAGTAAACATTTTCAAATAGTTTTCAAAAAAATCGAGAAAAACAAAAAAAAAGGTGACAATAAAACGACAATTTTACGAAAAATCACTTTTTGACAAAATCGATTTTTTGATTTTGCTGTAACTCAAAAACGAATTATTATAAATACTTGAAATTTTCACCAAATGTTTATATTATGGTTATCTCTTTACAGTTAAATTTTCAAAATATTTTGACCATTTTTAGGCTACTTATAGACAATTGAAATTTTCGACTTTTCTAAGTTTTTTTTCTTCAAATGCCGATAAAAATTTTTTGGGTGGCCAGAAAGTCTTGAAAATTTAATGCAAGGTTTCTTATAAGTTGTTCTTAAAGTGATAAAAAAAAATCCGAAATCGTTAGTCACAATTTTTTTTTATAAGTGCTTAAAGTTTGAATTTATACGAAATATTTCAAAATTTAAATTAAATCTCATACTCTCATTATGTGTATGTTGCCTAATATTTTTTTTATTAATAAACAGATACTATAAAGTAACCATAGTAACATATAAAAACTATACTATTTGTTTCAAAATAGAATATATGACAATATTTAAATATAATATATCCTAAACTGACAAATCATCTTCGTTCAGAATCGTTTTTCGTATACAATGATACCTATCATTGCATTCAAATTTAACCTACCATAGTCCGAGGTCCACCCCACCCCCTAATATACAGCAGAGCGATACCCACTTACCCGCTTTTTTATATTCCATATGGGTATCACAATACAATATTTTTTTACCAACAATATCATGGTATTCTAGTAAATTTTCAGAGCCCCCCCCCCCCCATTGAAAATTCCTGAGAACGCCACTGAATGATATGTCCGTCAGTGTGTGCATGCGAAATACAAATTATTGGCATTTTTAAAATAGCAACAGCCAACTGGTGTTTTCTGGTATTAAATAGTGGTAAATTGTGGTAATATTCTACACACCAATATTTTTTAACTAAAAAGCACAAAAATCTAACAATGATCATAACTAAATACAACTGATCTTAATTATACATATTAGATCGTATATTTAATTATTGTACAAAATATTTTCTGCAATTATTTACTATTCATAGTTTTAAGAATCAAAATTATATACCATTAGTTTTTGCTTTGCTTCCAAACAAAATAGTCATATTTTTTTTATTATTATATCATCTTGTAGAGGATTACCTAAATTTTTAGGAGTTTACTATTCCTCAAAAATCTGTATGAATAGCATTACCTTTTTTTTTCTATTATAACTTTTTTTCAGGCGCAGTACACCGGGGGGGGGGGGCACTAACCCCCTTCTGTAAACACGCATATTATGGTTTTATCATTACCTGTATCGATTGTTTACTCGTGGGTTGTGTTATGTTATCGCGACGTCGTCAGATTAAAAGTTGCGGATAGCGATCAACAATGAAAAAACAAAAGTTTAGCCATAAACAAAATGTTCTCAGGTATACTAAACTTATAATAAGTTATAGTTCTGCGATCTAAAGCAATAATCTAAGCTACATACATCATGTATACCTACAATCTACTTCTGGATATGATCACAAAAACAATTAATATACACATATGTACCTTGTACCAGTTGTACCTAAATGTAATTAAATTTTAACATAATAAAAACATTTTAATTTAACAATAAATTATACTATATTATGTAGATTATATGATTAGTTTGATATGAAATGATTTAGATTTATTTTGTATCCTTTAAAGCTTTCATGATCATAAACTTCGAAACACCTTTGAGTTGTTTGGATATGGTCGTCATTTCTGGTAAAAATTTGTTTAAATCAATTGCTCTGATCACGGACACTAACAACAACCCAAAATCTCTGTTTGTGGAATGTTTATAGGCTGCGTTTCTGCATAAACCAATCAGATGTTCAGCGTCTCCGTTGTTCAGGATTGTTTGGCAATTGTTCACCAAGTGTAACAAAACTGGTATTTGATACTGATCCAGACCATCGCAGTGATTTATGTATTCGCTGAATGGAACAATAACAGCATTATAATATAATATTAATCATAATAATAATTAAACCAATAGGTAGTTATTTTTAAATCGATTTACTTTAAAAGAATACACCAATGTTGTTGGTCAAGAGACTGCATGATGTTTACCAACCAATTCAAGTGTTTAACTAGAATCGATTCTCTGTCTATCAATAATTTGACAAGAAAGAACTTGCAAGCATATTCTGAAAAGTGGACTATCAGTTTGGACAAACTTTCGACGAACCCAGTCAAATTTGACTCACGTGTTTCGAACTGAAAAAAAATAATTTCACTAAACTTCCGACTTCTGTACTAATTTTTGTAAACTAAAATCTTACAACTCTCAAGTAGAAAGCACTAATGTGCATATTTAATAATATAATACACTAATTTAAAAGTATTAGTTTTATTTTATTTGATACATACCCAAGGTAAATATATCTGTTCACAAATAATTTGTGGCCTTACGTCTGTTTTGACAAGTGCTTCGCAAAAACCATGACGAGCCCTATCCGTGACAATTTCCGGCCACACGTCTCCGATTATCTCTGACACATCTTGTCGGTTTCTAAGCTCTGTCTGTAGTACCGAAAACAACTCTTCCTCGTCGTAGTCTCCAGCGTTTAATATTTCAACGATTGTTTTGATTGCGTTTTCGTGCGGGTCTTCTACTACAAAAACATTAATAATTTATACTTATAAGTTATAACTAACATATCCAAAAGTTACATAATAGGAACTCGAGTATAACACAATGAATACTATAATATAATATTAATAATTAAAAGACTAAGACAGTAAGACCAAGCGTATAATATAATATATATGTTTACAAAAATATAATCATTACAACAATTAATCATGTGCAAAATCAGTAGAAATAAAACTCAGAATCGAAAAACTATGAAACATATACGGTTGCAATAAGTGTCCAACAATTTAACCACCACGATTTTTCCTTAAATACTTAAGTTATTGAAGTAGTTGGACTATTTATTACCTACATATACATATTGTAAGACGTCAATATCTAAGTCATTATTATAAGTTGTTATAGATTTAACATGTACGTATGTTTGTTATGTATGTTTCTCAAATATTATTTTTTTTTTTTTCGTGTAGTTCGATGATATCGACGCATAACGTTTTTAGTGGCATCATTTGGGGAGGGGCAGGTGGGGGCAATTGCCCCATCCTTAATTTCTTATGGACTGGTCAAATTTTTGGTACCACGGGGCAAAGGGCCGATGGAATTGCGACATTGCGTCACCACTCATAGCGGGCCACTCGCCTACAACTCATAATCGTAGGGCTGTAGCCCATTTGCGCCCAAGAGCAGCCCGTTTGCGCCCCGAGGGTTATGGACATTTGCGCCCAAAATAAAAAACTTAACACCCCGATTTATAGCCCAAATGCGCCCATTTTGCATGCAACGTTGCCGTTGTTTTTTTTAAATTTAAAAATCCTATGTAAAATCAAAATTAATAAAAAGTAATAATTTTAAAAATAATGTTAAATACTACACAGTATGCATGTTATATGTACCATGTTATAGGTACCTATATAAATATTATTTATATTGCATTAAATTATAAATTTCAAATAGAAATATTTTTACGTAAAATCAAAATAATTAATAAATACAATTACAATAATATATATATATATAAATTTTAAATATTATTAAAAATGCATAAAATAAATGTATATAGAACCAAAATAAATAATTCATATTAGTTGTCAGTTGTTGTTTAAGATTGTTTAAAAATATAAAATCCTACATCAAAAATATTAAAATTAATAATATATATTAGTCAATAATAAGAATGTTAATAATGCAAAAAATAATTAAATTACAATAATATTAAAATAATATTATTTAAATAATAATAATTAATATTGGTTTCGATTAGCTTGGGAAACGATCAAATATTATTTTAGATTTTATAGTTACACACCATTACGCCAAAATACTCAATAAATGGCAACGTTACACGATTTTCACCTAATCTGAATCGGGCGCATGTGGGCAATGATTTGGGGCGCAAATGGGCTACGATAAATGGGTCCGGGCGCAAATGGGTTGCGCCGAATCGTAGAACGCTTCATTTCTAAGCAACTTAGAGTAATGACATTGGAAACCTTTTACGCCTAATGTTAGTATAAAAATATTTATTTTATAGATTTATGAATGAACTTGACAAACGTTTTAATGATACAAACAACAATATTATTTTAACCTGTACTTTATTTAATTCTTCGAATCTTAATATTATAGTTCATTAAGTTAGTTCCTATCTTCAAGCTTTTTTAAATCACTATAATTATTTTAAAATTAATCCTATACTCCTAGAGTCTGAATTTCTTATTGCTAAAAATCTACTTTCTAAAAACAAAAATAATACCCGTGAAGATGGTTTTCATGATCTTTTTTCCATATCTAAAAAATTTTTGGAAATTCCAAGCTCTTTTCTTGAGACACTAAAAATTATTTCTATTCTAATGACACTACCTGTAACAACCGCTTCAAATGAACGTTTTTTTTCGTCATTAAAACGTATAAAAACATGCTTAAGACTAACAATGACTGATGAGCGCTTGAGTGATTTACTATAGTGATTGCTGTTGAAGGTGATGAAGCTTCAAAAATTGATCTTCAGGAAGCTATCGATCTATTTGCAGATATAAAACCTCGTAGATATCCATTAAAAGCCTTAAGCCTTAAGCCTATATTATTTAGTTTTGCTATTATATTTAATTATTTAAATATAAATTTTATCATATTATGAATATAATATAATATATATATATAAAATAATATATAATATATATAATATAATATATTATTATATTATTATTAGCTATATAATTATTTTTCTTCTAAAAAACGCTTGCTTAATATATACCTACAGCATTTGATTTAAAAAATATTTGTTTTATTATTCTTTTTTTGAGCTTTGTAATATATATATTATTTTAAATAAATTAATACGGGGCCGATAGAAATTTTGCCCTACCCTAAGAAATACTGAAATGACGCCCCTGCACTAAATCACAGGACGGACTGTTTTAACATTAGATATTTGATACTTACTCCAAAAGTAATAAACAGAGCTATAAAAAACATTTAGTTATTACAGACAATAACATTTATCTATCCTATATTCCTATATCTAGAAGTGGAGTGCTTAAACATCGAAGATTTAGATACAAGTTTGTAGTAGGTAACTAATATAATATAAAGTTATTCCGTGAATTTTAAAGTATAAATATTTAGCGGATATTGGATAACATTTAAGTATTTAACTTTGGAAAAACCCAATATAAGATGTTTAGAGGTGTGTAATATAATATGCGTTTTGAAAGCGTATATTGACATAATAATCATATAAACCAATAAATATTATTAATAATTATACTATATCATTGGCAATTGTATATAAACTTGCCTTGCGGTTGACTCGGTAGGAAGGACGATTCGTCGTCAAAATTTTTCAAGGCGACGTTGGTACAGGCAGACTGTAATTGCAAATCCTCGACGACAATTGTTGTAGATTTAGGTTCTTCATTTGATATGTCTGTGGACAATTTCGGAAAATAAGTCTGAACGGCGTTAAAGTCTCCGTCAATATCGCTGTCGTCACTGCTCGAACTGAGGATTTCAACTTGTACAGTCTATAAATATATAAATATGTATAATGTACCTACACGGAAACATTCATAATAAATAAAATATGAAACTATTTTATTAATTTGAATCTAAAAATTAAAAAGCGTTTCATCGTTGGTAATCATATTATATTTTATATATCTATATTATTTGTAACGGCAGTTTACCATTTGCACCTAAATGAACTATTTTATATATTGCGCTCTAAATATATTATGGTCGATAGACCAATTGGCAATTGCGCTCTAAACATATTATGGTCGATAGACCAATTGCGCTCAAAAGATTTTACACTACCTAAGGAAAATGTGTTAGTTAGTTATAACTATTATAAAATTAATGATAACACTAACCGATTTTTTTGTGAGTACCTATTAATACATAATATAATATAATAAAATCATTTTTAAAAAAAATTAAAGTTACAAGTTACATTTTTTTATAATAATAATAGTACACTCTGATTTTTTTGAAAATTTTAATAATAATATTATCTATAGTACAGAATACAATGAGTGTGACGCGCCGTTTATACGCAGCCTATGCCCTATAATATAGATTATTAAAGTGCGCCACAACAATTAACAGATTAGGGTTCCGTGAGCTCTGGTTATAAAATATATTATACCTAGTCACTTTAACCAATAATAAATTGATCAATAAATAAGTTTTAAAAAATTTTAGTAAGTGTTATACATTTTATGTTAGACGCAATTGGTCCATGCTCTTTGTAATAATACATATTATTATATTAATCTATATTGTGATTTGTGACATGTGACATATATACATACTTTCGATGAAGCGGACAAGGACGACAAAAGAACTTTTTTCGGCGTATCTAAACTACATTGATCCGAGGCAAACTTGTCCAACACTTTGGCCAACAAATCTTCATTTTCATTACTAAACGTCCAATTACCCCAGGTTTCCATAAATAGTTTAAATTTTAATGATTTTACTCCAAAGCGAAGACTTATGAATACTCTTTGAAATATATGTTAGGCATATTATATATTATCAGCGATCTAACGTATTTAAAGATAGTATTTTCTGAAACAGGATGAAAATAAACGTGTTTTACAATTATAATTATGGCGTTAAATAGGTACTTATGTACCTATATAGTCAATTGTAATATATGTGCATCATGTGTTATACATACAGTAATATAACATTATTATTTAAGAATTAATTTTATTAACACATCTATGTTGGCAACAGTTTGGTATGCTTGTAATGCAACTATTCATTATAAATTATATTTGATGATGCAACTAAAGAAACAAAAACATTTAAATTGCTATAAACCTATTGTTTTATAAATTTATATTTTCTATTTTTAGATTAAGTTAATTTATCAGAAAGGTTTGCAACCAGTTTTTTAGAGAATGTTAAAATTAATAAAAAAAAAAAGTGCTTTCCTAGTTCTATTAGCTAATTGCAAAAAGAGATAAATCAAATACACAGAAAAATCATGAATATTTTAAATTACATTCGTTTTCTAGTGTAATTGATAAATAATTCAAATTAACTGAACAAATTTTTTAGAACTTGCAAAGTTTGAATGATCTAATGATTAAGCGTTATAATTTTTTTCATGTAAATATGTTTATTTTTCAAAATCCAATATGTAGGACAGTTAGGACAAATATTAAATATAAAAACATTAAAATGTTTTAAATATTTAAGAAAAAAAAAAATTAGTCAATTTAATCAAAAATAATTATTAGGATATTAGGTATACTTATTATCCTCACATTATTTATTTATTTTTGTATTGAACAATAAATCATGTACATGAAAAAAAAAAAAAAAATTATAAATAGTATTATGTCAAAATATTAAATATTGTAATTATAGTTAGGTATGAATAATTAATAAACTAAATTTACATAATATGATATCAATGTTATGGAATATGAGTTTCTAGTTTTAAAAGATTACATTTCAAAATTTCATTAGGATTTAAATTGTTTACAACAAAATTAATATGACTTTTTATGAACTTTGCATCTTCAATATTACCCCGGCAGTATATGGCATTCAATAAAACTGTCCAAAGTTCATATGATGTGGGGTATAAATGAATTCCCTTTAAAACATTTCGTAGGCATGTTTTCAATTCTCCTTCAAACAAGTTGCAAATGGTAGTCAGAACTAATGCATTTTTGAGTTCCCAAGTTTTATGACTGATAACTGTGGCGCATGTAAAAATATGAGAACCTAGTCCTCTTTTACGTTTGGACTCATTGGCTATATAGTAATTCAATAATATGAAACCCAAGTTAACCCATAGATGAGCGTTATCAGGATAAATATGAACACAACGGCTGATTAATTTTAATGATATATTTGGTTGACGGTTCAAGTAATAGAAATATGTTTCAAATCGAATAATATCTTTCAAGAATATAGGATCACTCTTATGCGATATCAATTCTTGTAAGATAGTTCTAGATAGACTACTTTTACGTGTTACAATACCCAGTGCAAATGTGGCCAACAGGGCCTGGATATTAGCCGTATTACTTTGTATACTCTTCAAGAACAATGTTGTGGCTTTATCATAGTCTTCATAATTACTAAAAGCTATTGCAGCCATAGCAAGAAAAGCAGTTGACACAATATTCATATCAGATTTATTTTCAGTCAACGATTCATAAGTAGCATATGCTTCTTGATACTGACCAGTCTTATAAAGTGCTAATGCCATGCCAAACTTATCATATAAATTAATTGAGTTCATTTGTTGATATTTTATTATAGCTTCTTGATAACATTTTCCTTTAAGAAGACTAAAAGCCATGTTTCTTTGCATGTATATTTGTGTTTCAGGTGTACAATATTGTTCAGCATTTTTAGCAGCCTTTATAGCATTTTTATACATACCAGAGTATCTGTACAATACGGACAGTGCATTTTGTGCCCAATAATTCTTAGGATTTATAGATGTAAGCCAAACAAGTAAATCAATATTATGATGAATTTGATGAGTTGGTATCAATACTTCTGTATCAGCATTAATGTGTTTTATGTTTGCTTCAGTAAAATAACAAATACTCTCTTCATGAAATCCTAATGTAGTTGAATGATAAAACAAATCAGAAGATTTTATAGGATTTTCAAATCTAGTCAATAAACCTTGCCCAACCCAACTATTTATAAGTGTAGGATCGATATGTTGACTCAATGTAAAAGCTTCCTGAGCAAGATTTACATCATTGTGAATCATACATTTAATGGCTAAGTTATTATAAGCAATCGCATTTATTTCAATTTCCAGAGACTTTACAAAACAATTATAACTCAAATGTTCATTTTTGATCTCATCAATAGCCTCAATTATTCCCATAGTGTTCCAAAAGTCTTTGTTTTTTGGATCTAATGATAAACATTTTTTAATAGCTAGTTCTGCCTTAGATTTAAATTCTAATCGTTCGTTTTTATCAATATCTGTGTTCAATGCATTTGTCAAATAACATTTGGCTAAATCGTACCAAATATATTTTTGTGCAGGATTTAAAGGCAATTTTTTAGATGTTATATTTAATGCTTGTGAATAACATCTCCTAGAATAAGTATACAGCTGTAAACCTTTCACTTCGTAATTTTCTTGAGTCATGTTAAATATATTAGATGGTAAATAAATAAAAGATAATTCTTCGGGCATCGCTGTCATAAACAAACATAAATCTCCAAACAATTTCCAAAGTAGTGCATATCGGTTATCGATCAGTAATGCTTTGTACAAATATTCACAAGCATTTGTACATAAATCATAACTCGCATGTACTTGACAAACAAAAATTGATTTGGCATGTTCTATAAACATTTTTGCTGTATTGAATAATGCAATAAAATCATTAGAATAAGAGTTGACAATTTTGTAAAATAATTGAATACTAGAATCCACTTGACCAATGCGATATTCAATTTTAGCTATTTGTAATTTTGGATATAAAAGAGAAGGATCAATTTCTATACATTTAGAGTATGTAAGTTTTGCTCCAATGAGCGATTCTCGCCCTAAAAGAGCATCGCCTAGACATTCATAATAGTTTGCATTATTTGGATCATGTTTAGTAGCAATTTGAAAATTATCAACAGCATCTTCATATTTGCTTAATTTTAAATAGTGAAGACCTAATCTTAAAGAAGCCCACTTCGCATTTTTTGATGTTTTCAGATACTCCAACAATGCTTCTTGTTCTTTTGACTTTGATAATGTAAGGTATATATCTGATAAGGCGAGACCATTTTCTTCATCATCAGGATTCAGGACCACAGATTTTTCATAACAAGTCATGGCAACAGGTAAATGTTTTATTTCTCTGTAATAATGTCCTAACTTTGTAATTAAGTCACATCTATAAGGAGAAATCCGAGAAGCTTCCAAGTATAATTTTCCAGCTTCAGAAAATTGTCCTTGTTTCCATAATACATTACCAAATAGTAGCAATGCATCTGCATCAGCTGATAAATTACTAATATTTTTTAAAGAGTGTAAAGCATCTTCTAATTGACCAAATTCAGTAAAATATAATGATTCTAAAAAGATAAAGCGATCATTTCTATCACATTTATTCTGTAATGTGTTTAAATAGTTTTTTGCAGTCTTTTGATCATTTAGACTACAACTAGCTATAATAACGTATTCAATTAGTTTACTGTTTAAATTATCGTTTAACATATCAATAGCTAACTGACGTCCTTGTACAGAACAGCACTGCCGAGAACAACAATAAGCTTCAATTTCCCACATAAGCATAGTCTGATAACAGGAAAATGTTGGTTTCAAAATTTTTTTTGCTTGTTGAACACATCGTATTACATCATCATAGCAATGAATATTTATCTGGATTTCTGTTAATAAAAACCACGATTGCCATGAACGACTGGTAACTTGAAGAACTTTTCGTAATAATTTACGACTTTCTTCAAATTCGTTTAATCTTCTCAAAGCAATACTTTTAGCTATTAATGAATTTGGATTTGTTGGTTGTGCCGATAATAATATTTCACATCTTTCCATAATTAATGAACTCATTTTGTCAATTAATTTTAGGATATTATCTTCAGGTTCAGTTATGGTCTTAATATAATTGCTGATGAATGATTCACAGTAAAAATTTATTGCAATAGCATTATTATTATATATAGATAACATTTTTTCACATGTATCTACAAGTTGTTGCCTTTTTCCTTTAGATTTTAATACAGGAATAAGTTTGCAATAAATTTCAAATCTTTGATCAAAATTATCGTCTTCACACAATGCTAGATAAATATTTTCTAAATGTTCATCTAAAGGAGAAGTATCTTCTGTGAATGGAAACTCTACTAAAACTCTACATATGGCCAAGTATTGTGGTGTTATTACTTCGTTTTTAATTTTTGGTAAGACTGTTGATACAAAAATTTCTAAATCCAGCTTTGATTTATAATTTTTCCAAAGTTCAATACATTTTTTAGCACGTGTCTTACATTTGGTTTCATCAGTTTCTAAACTCAATAAATTAGCATATGTATAGAATAACTGTTGAGAAACTGTAAGTTTATCACATTTTTCGTAATACTGTTCAATGCCTTGCCAGGCAAATAAATTATTAGGAGAAATGTCAATGACTTTTTGGAACTGTTCAATAGATTCATCTTTTTTAGATGGCATTTCTAGGAGACTAGCACCATAAAGAATCAAACCAGAAATATTTTGTGGATCGGTCTTTAAAATAGTTTTGCATAGTTTTGCTGCATCAGAAAAGTTTTTTCTCATAAATTCTTCTTTTGCAAGTTTCAACTGTTTTTTAATGTTGGTCTTATCCATCTTGTTAATAGATATGTTTAAATTTTGTATTATCTAAAAACACATATAGCTCAAGTCAAAAAAGAATACAAGCCTTAAAAAGATTTACTAAAACTGTTATTGATCTTATAGTAAACAATAATATTATAAAATCAATACTTCTGTAAATTTTACAAGTAACACAAATTTTTTTTTCTTTTTTACTTTTAAAAATAATAATTTAGGAAAATTTTAAACTTAATCAAGCTCATGAAGTAGATACTATTTATATTTCATTAAATTAAAAATGTGAATAATATCTGTATTCAGTTTGTTTTAATTATATGAATTTTAAACATAGGTATGTTTTTACATTTAAAATAATAGAAAAAATTATAAAAATAATATTCACACTTTAAATTTAATGATTATATACCTAATTATATCTTTTAAGTCTTAAGTTTTATCTAAAAGAAATAATTTTGATTTGTTGCTTGATAAATGAAGATAAAATAGTCAGTAATTAAATTAAAAACTAGATTATTAATTTTCAATACCTACCTACTTTGTACTTTAAGTAATATATTAACTGTAAATTCCTTTTTCTTTAGTAAGAAATTGTTAACGACACTGATTTACTATAACCTTTCAATTATAGTGGTCAATTCGTTCAAAACTATATTGAAAGTGAATATACTTTTATTTTTAAAAAGGTCCATCAATTTTAAGATAATAAAATTTAATGTGCTCCTATTCTTGTTTATATTTTAGTATAAATACATAAGATGAATATAATAAAATATATTAGTATTAATTATAACATATAGGCATACATTTTTACTCACTAAATTTAGTCAAACGAGCAGGACATCAGGACAAGAGAGTGTATAATTACAATCTTTACTGTATTATTTTTCACTGATATACATTCAAATGTCAAAAACCTGTAAAATGTAAAATGTTATGTGAAACGATCATTGATTACAAATGTATTCACCACTACCAGTACCTAGCCAGTCACTTGAGCTAGCAGAAGATTAAATCACATTCTACATCAATGTTACTAATTTTCACATTGATCAAAATATATTTTAAATAAAAACAACTAAAATATAAATATTAAATTGTAAATTGAATATAAATTTCAGTTAAATAATTATTAATATGGTTTCTAACGATCAATGAATTTTAGTGATAATGATTAATAATATAAAAATCGCAGTTCTATCTGTAATCTGTATTCCGCAGTTCTTTATATCTGTGATTAAAATTAATATTACAAATTTATCATTTTTTATATTAAAACGAGATGTTATCTTTGATCATGACCGCCACAATTAGAATGATTGGTATTGGTGGGACTCATAGAGGGGGCTAGTCATAGACCTTATACTAAATATAGACGGGTCATCCAGGGTGGATGCGGGTGGGTGGTGCGGTCTTTTCTAACTGTGATAGAACGCGGTATGAGTATTGAATATTTATCACGGATCACGATGTAGATAAAGATATAGATACTAGTATCTATATCCGTGATATTGATCATGATTCAAGATAGATTTTAGCCATGGGTGTACGTCGTGTACTACAGGGTACCACGATTTAAGATAGATATACCACGATTTAAGATAGTATCTATCTTAGTACCGTCTATGGTCTATTAGTATTTAGTATAAACCATAAGCCATAAGAATTCTATGGGGCTAGTATGACAAAATATATTTTGTCATGGGGGCTAGTACATTTTTCCCGATTTTGATAACAGCGAGAAATCACCAAAATAAAATTTCAGAAAATCGGTTAATTCGGTTAGGTCCACGGATATAGATACTATAGTATCTATATCCGACATCCGTGGTTAGGTCATAGTTAAGCACTAGATAAGTATAGTGCCTCAATTAGATTAAGACCTTATAAAAACCACGAACTAAGATATATCTTAGTTCGTGCCTGTAACCTTAAGTCTTAGATTAATTAATATTTAGAATCTTCAGATCATTGAGCATTGCATCGATCTATACATTATATTATCGATTTTTTTTTTCAGATATCTACTTAATAATGATTAATGAGTTAACTCATCTCGAATAAAAATATTATGTTAAAATCTGCTTATATCTAATTAATAATATACTTATAATATTTTTGAGAACATTTAGCTTTATTCAGTGAACACCACGAGCAGGAAATACTCATTATCTTCCAAAAATGATTGATTTTAATCTTAATATTATTATACATAGTAAGATATTTGTTAGATCTATAAATTAAAATTTAAAAATGTAGCTAAAACATTTCAGTATTCAATTTTATTTGAATATAAAAATATAAGTAAAATCTATGTCATGTGTTTACTAACTAATATTTCTTATAAATTTAGATAGGTACTTTTTAATTATTTTGCTGAGTTTATAATCGACCTATTTTAATACCCACTTAACAGTTTTTGAAAATATTTTTTTTACTCATTCATTATTTTTACTTATTGACCTTTGAAGTACTTAATTTATTAGTTTTTTTTATAAATGTTACTGAGTACAATTCTTGAAAATTGAATGCAAGGTTCCTCAGTTTTTCATGTTATACTAATATTAAAAACATTTAAAAAAACAATCACAAACATTGTTTAAAAGTGATTCAATTAAAAATTATGATCAAATTTGTGTTATTTTGTAGTTAAGTGTTTCAATCTACAAAAAAAAAACAGTACATGGAAGTCAAATTAATTTTGTATGTGTTTCAAGGTAAGAAAATTAAATTTTTACGATATAGCATTTATTTCTATTCAAACTTTTTCTAATATTTTGTTAAATTTAATTACTGTAAAAGTATTTGTATTTTCCATCTAATGTATACAAAATAATAATAATAATAATAATAATTCTCTGTACATGGTAAATTTTTCAAACTATTTGAACTTAGTTATTCAATAGTTAAAACTGACTTAAAAGCAGTGAGATAGATAAGAATTTACTTATATTCATATCTATCTCAGTCCTTAAAAGTAACTGAAAATTCATATAAGATCTCAAATAAATTCTTCTTACAAATATTAGATATGTAACACAATTTAATAACTTATAATGTTAATTGTGGACAAAGAATGTAAGGTTAGGATTTTTTTCTAAACCGTACATAATATAAAAAGGTACAATACATAATATAACAATATCTATTAATAAATCAATTGTTCTAAGAATAACATAAACCAATTAAATCAACAATTTATTTAAAAAAGAAAAACTATACATATTACACCAAATGCAATTATTTAATATAAATTATAATTATATTTACATTATTTACTTTTTAATAAATTTTTCAAATTTAATATTATTTTAAAATTATACTTTAGTACTGCCATAAAAAACACTATTTCAATATTAAACGGATGATAAAAAACTTTACAATTTAATGAAAACTCAAAAATATATTTGAACACTATAATGTAGTAAAATAGATAGATTTTATTCAATAAATGGGGATAATTTATGTCTTTACATTCAAAAATAATAAAAAATTCTACATTGCTAAAATAGTAAGATAATGTACTGAAATTAAAATAAGGTCTTAAATTTAATAATGTATCAAATTATAATACTTAAACACAAGATTAAGACTATTTATTTAATTACTCAGCCTTTAAATTAATTTTATGCTTAAAATAATAATTTGATTTTTAAGACACACTAGTGGTAATTATAATTTTATTAAGTTACATTTTAACTTAAATTGTCCTACATAATAGGAAGTGGGTTCAATTTAATGGTAATAATTTTTTATATACATAAAAAATATTATTTTATCATATGTAGGCCAACATTTTTATTGAAAACATGAAATGAAAAGAATATTCTATATAATATTAACAGTAGATTTCATATACTTTAAAAATCAACCAATAAGGTTATTAAGGAATGTTGTTCCTCTTGTCAATCTTATATTCATTAATATATTTAATAGGTATTCTTATAAACTTGAAAAATAAGAATAAAATTAATTCAATATTATAGGAAACAGATGACTTAGTTTAATAACATAAACGATTGTTTAAGATCTCATAACATATCCTATTCCTTAATTTAGGCATATCCTCCTGTACAAAATTCAATTCTGCATCACGAGATAGGTACTCTGCATTGACACAAGTAAACACCCCACAATCATAACCATTTTTTTGTGCTGGACAATCTTCAGCATCCATTAATTTCCATCCGCTGCAGTCGAATTGTTCATTCTTTTTGTTCTCATACTCTTGTTTTAGATAGTCAAAAATGATATTTAAACATTGAGGATTTTTACCTTTTAAACTATCATAATATTTTACAGTTTTTTCAATGAAGTTTACACATACGAGACACCAATGATTCCCCAAGTGAATAGGACTGAACATTTTTTTACATGCAAATATATCTTTTTTCCTTGACCACCGCCGAACAGATTGATATCCTTGTGATCTATAAAAAAATGAATATATAAGTAAAAATACGAGTTAAACATTAATTAAATTATAAATTTTGTAACTTACGATAATTTAGAATAAAAAAATGTGTCAAACGAGTGTATGTTAATTGGATCACGATCAACTATCATACCTAAATAATGATTTATAACTTCATCATTTAACCAAGCAGTAGGTAAATATATAGTTTTTAAATCCATTTTTTTAATATTTTTCCCTGTAACAATATATTCATTTAATGATCCAGACATTTGAAGTGCAATAGATTCAGATATTTCTTTAGAATAACCAGGAAAAATATCATTTTTCTTTTGAGGTTCTATTTTATTTAATTCTTTTTTCATAATCTCTAGTTTTTCTTGGAAAATATCCTCGGGTGATTTTTGCTGAATTATTGTAGCAGAATTTAGAATTGCAGCTGCTTGTTTCTCTTTAAATTTTCTTAGTATACGTTCATAAAACAATTCTTGCTTGATGATTCTATTTTTGTGAAGACTTAATTCTGGAATGTCTACATTTTCTTTACCAGATGTTTGAGATAATTTGGATTGATTTAAAATATTTTCTTTATGACTTATTGGCGATCTAGAACTAGAAACTGACAGAGTGTTGGTGGTTTCTAGTTTTGGCGTAACATAATGTTTTAAAACCATTGCAAACGATTTATCTATGTTAGAATTAGTTGATGTATCATTAATTTTTAATGCAGATAATCCGCCTTCCATATTGAAACTCAATTTTTTTGTTCCTATAAATTATAATTTTATTAATTATTATAAAATATAAAATATAAAATAAATATAAAATATTTTTTTTACCTTTAATTGAAGCTGTAGTTGTAGATTTATCTTCTAGTATAGCCTTGGTACTAGCACTTCTAACCATTTCTGTACTTCGGTTAGTCTTAAGTTGTGGACTTGATAAGCTATATGATCGAATAATTTTAATGTTATCTTCATCATTATTTTCAGTTAAATCTATTGTCCTAATTGGTGACCTAGTTCTTCTTGGATGCTGTCTGCTCTCAATAAGCATAACAGGTGGACTGGCTCTGAGTGGTACAGTGGATGGACCAGGTTCAGTAATTTCCACCTCTTCGGTTTCAGATAGGGATTCATCGCTGATTTCAACAATTTCTACAAGGCTGTCATCCATGCGCACTCTTTTATTATTTAAAGTTTCACATTCTTCATGTTTACGTTTAGTTGGTACTCTAGGTCCAGAAAGTCCAGCCTTGTCAGTAAACCATCTTTTTATATTTCTTAATGAATTGAAGAAACCCATAACACAAGTGTAACATAAAGGATAATTTGAAATGACAATAGACAGTAAGATTATAACAGCTGAAAAAAATAAAATAAAATTAGTTTAGTTGTTTTTAAAAATGTATGTATAAACTAATTAATTGAAAAAATTAGAATAGGTGTAAAAGTTCAAGAAATGTATATATGTTTGAATTGAAATTAAAATTATCCATTGGAAAATGTCAATAAAATTGTTGTCAGTTAACTTATATGATAATAAAATAAATAAAACTAAACTAAGTAATATATTATCCAAAATACAGAGGTTACTTTTAGATATCAAACTAATACATATTGTATTTTCCAAATGATAAAAGAATTAAATTATATAGTAAATACAAGTAATTGAAAAAACACAGAGTGCTTAATGAATTGTAAATATTATAATTATAATTACATTTTAGTTAAAGAAAAAATTTAAATCAGTAAATTCTAGTTCAGTATACAAATACATAAATAAGTAGGACAACATACATATTTAGTTAGAATGTTTTTAGTTTAAACATTTACTACATTCATTATATATAGTGGCCAGATATAAAATAATATGTAAATACAGAACTAAGATAAAGATAAATAAATATTATTTTTACCAAGGCTGGGCATTAACGAGTTAAAAGTTAAAGTTAAGTTAAAAAGTTAAGTTACTTTTAACTAAGTTACTTAACGAGTTACTTTTTTTTTAAGAAGTAACTTCTATCTTAACGAGTTACTTTATTTTTAAAGTAACTTCTAACTTAACGCGTTAATTTATTTTATAGTCACGTTAAGTTATTTTTTTTCTTTGTACGAACCCCAAAGATTTATTATAGCATTTTGTGTAATAAAAAAAAAAAATAATAATAACAATAATTATTATGTTAAATATAAATTATTCTGCTATATAATATTATTATGTTATTTGTAAATATTTAACTTGAGGTGTAAATGGTGTAATTAAAAGTTTTATAAGAAAAAAAAAGTAACTTATGTTTAACTAAGTTAAGTTACTTTTTTTTTCTAACTAACTTGTAACTTTAACGAGTTAAATAAAAAAGGAAAGTAACTTTTAACTTTAAACTTAACTTACATTTTTCCAAATTAACTTAACTTAACGAGTTAAAAAAAATAGTTAACTTGCCCAGCCTTGATTTTTACTATTTATTAGTTTTAATATTATAAATTAATATAACATTTTTCAAATAAATGTAGATGTTTTAAAATTGCCTTATTTTCTAGCAGAAAATCACAAAACCCAGAAGTATTCTCATTCTCAATCTTTTGCGACCGACATGGTTTTAACGTAATATTTTTGAAAAACGGGACAATAGGACAGACTTGAAATACAATATTTTTCCATATAATATGGGTAGCCTGGCATTCTAATTATATACAAATAGAAATTTGCCATATTATAATTATTTTTTAGTGATTTATAACATAAATAGCTGGTGAACTATAAATAATTATAACATCAATTCGTTCAACAAATTGCTGTGGATCAATTCATGCAAAGATAACTCGCATACAAATATTTATAATTTAATTGATAAACTCCAAGAAATTCAATCTAATACAGACTATCAAAAAAGAGAATGTTTTAAGAGAACAAATGACGAAGTACAAGAATAATAAAATTAGTAGTTTGACTTTATTAAGCTTGTATCATGAAAATATTAATTTTATTCGATTATCTACACAAATAATTATGACGTGCAATCATTTCTCTAAACAGAAACATACATTTTATCAAGTCCTGAACAATATTAATATTAGTTAAAACTTTACAGGAATATTAATCACTAGTCGTCATATTTGAAATCAATGAATTAAAGACATACAATGTAGCGAGCATATAGTAACATTAATTGACAACAAGTGGCCAAACTTAGCAGAACATTAAATCAAAACTCATGATACTTAAATAAGTTGAATACTCACTTTTAAACAGATCAGCGACTATAGTAAGGTCTAAAATAAAATGTGATTGTGATGAAAAATGTTGAACAGAACAGAAGGCTATGTAGATCCGAGTCAAGAAATTCCTATTTATAAATTCGCCATCATATCATAGAACAATTGACAATAAATAGACAAATTAATAATAAAATAACTCAATCTGTAAACTACACACAGAAGACAGAAATTAACCCGTGACAGAAACGAGTAAAAGACACTATAAAGTATAAACTATAAATTACTATCAACTATCGAGCATAAAGCATTTAACACTCTCACCCTACACCGTGATTCAAACTATCAAATCCTGGGTTTGTAAATTGTATAGACCACAGACATACTATTTAATATACATCTGTGGTATAGACCATTTAACAGGTCTATGGTAAATTGTATGTATTGCACGGAAAATAAACATTGAACGAATCAGTGTAGCCAACAATATGTGGGATGGGTACAGTTGGACCCCTTATGTACGTCTACTTGTGATAACGACATCATGATTTAATGATAATCATTGATAAGAATTTTAATTTCAATCACACATTTTTAATTTCATTTTCATTTTTCAATATTCAATATTTAATTCTTTACTGTTGAATTGCTGAGTGCTTATTTAGTATTATCATTTAATTTTAGTATTCACTTCGAAGATTAAAAGTATGTAAGAATTCACAGATTTATAAAATAAAAAAATAAAAATAAAACATTTTATAAATCTGTAGATAGCTGAAAAGTTGAAATCATTGAAAAAACTTTTCATCAATAAAAATAAGATTAAAATTATTTGTAAAAGTTGTATGTACACATATTTAAATTACAGTATGTCTTTTTCGGTAACATGTTTGCTAAAAAAACAAAATCGATTGCTAACGGCAATGAGTATACGGCACAGAAGTCAACGTAGAAATTTGGGGAAACCTCCTGGTATTGCAAAAACATTAGAAGAGAGAATGGAAGGTATATTACTATATTTGTACTATAATGGAACATAATCAATTGTTAAAATATCTTTGTATTTAGAAATGAACTTCAAAGATCCAAAAATTCACTTTAAAGTTGACATTGGATTACCATCACCTCAAAGAGACAAAAAAACTGAAACAGCCAAGAGAATCGAGTATATTAAAAAACTAAAATGCAATGCTGAACTTGAAAAATTAGCAAGAAACAATGAATGTAAGTGATTCCTGGTACATAAAAAATATTTTAATAATACAGTGGACGCCGCTTATAAGACTCACTTTGGGACCAGCACAAAGTGAGTCGGTAATCGGAATAAAAATCCCCTGACGAACGACTCCGGAAAAAAAATCCCCGACCCTAGGAAAAAAAATCCCCAGATTACAATATTACTCACAACCACAATATAAAATGATTTTAATATTTAATTACAAATAAGTATACTATATATTATAGTTTTCAGTCAAAAAATAAAAAAAATCAATGTATTATATAATATTTGGTACCTATAAATAATTTTAAATAAATTCTGTATTAAAAAAAAAAAAATAGTTATAAAAAAATATGTAATTACAAATAAGTATAAGTACTATATATTATAGTTTTCAGTCAAAAAAATAAAAAAATTAATATATTATATAATGTTAGGTATAAATAATTTTAAATAAATTCTGTAGCGAAATAGTACTAAAAAATAATATATAAAAAATATTTCGATAATAATAATAATCGCAGTTAGTTATTAGATTGTTTTCTAATATTATGGCTTATCGAATTTAAAAAATCCGAAATATTTATTTTTCCACTTACAAACCTGGCACAAAGTTCTTTTAATCTTATTTCCGTCGTCCGCATCTGTCCAAGTTTGGTTGTTTTCATATTGGTTTCTCCAATGTCATCCAATGCTAATTTTGCGTAATCCGATGCAACCTCGTACTTCATTTTTCTTATTAAATGCCATACTGTGGGATGTTTAATGCCAATTAATTCTTTTCTACATGCTGGTTTTGAAGGATCGTTGTAACCTCTGTGGTTTCGAATTGTCCGTTTTACGTGTTTTTCTTTTGGCAATTCAACTAATACTTCATGTGGTACATTACTCACAGACTCGGCAAATATTTGACTCGGTGTTGCATAGGATATTTGTGCTTTTTCGTTCATTTTGTTTTTTAATTTTAAAGCAGCGACTGCATTTTTATTAGAAGTATGAACATGATCATGGTCAATAATAATAAATATTGGTTTTTCAATATCTAAACTCGTCTTAAGTACACTCGGACACTTCAACGAGGTAAATTTAGAGCATCGCCAACGTATAAAATTGGAGCACTCTTTTTGAAAATGATAAAGATATCCGATGTGCACAATTTTAGGTTTTTTACTATTAGTTTTAATAATTTCAATAACGTGCTCCATGTTTGTGTGTAGGTACCTAACTATCGTGTATACTAAGTGTGTATACAGAGCGCAGATTTATAATAATATGTGGTCTAATACAAATCGTTGCTAATTTTTCTTGAACAATAAAATATATGAACATGGTCATACCCATTTATTTTAAGATAGCTAGTATCCAGATTATGTTCGTGAGCCCATTACAGATAAGATAGATAGGTGTTACTTTTTACCTTATTTTATATAATATCAAAGGTACACACTACACCACATAATGATATAACAATTACTGTAACATTTGAAGTTCTCATATCTATACAATATGGTCAAAATGTTATAGAAGATGTAATATTTTATTTTATTTCAGGTTATTATATAATATATATATATATATATGTATAAGTAGGTTTATGATAGTTAGTTAATACTTAATGTATTATACAAATAAAAATAATTAATAGAAATTAATGTAATGCAATAATGTAATCTGGGGATTTTTTTTCCGGAGTCGTTCGTCAGGGGATTTTTTTTCCGGGGATTTTTTTTCCCGGGGATTTTTATTCCGGGATTCAGTGAGTCTTATAACCGAATGAATGTTATTAGCAAAGTGGGAAAAAAAATTTAATTACATATTTTTGAATTTGTTTTAATAATTAATACATATATTACGTATTAAATAAATTTAAAAATTGTGATAAAAAAATTAAAATTATAATACATATACATAATATTATAAAAATCGATTTTTTTGAAACCTAAATTCGTACAAGAAATAAAAGTTTTTCCTTAATTTTTTTTTATTTTTCTTAATTAAATAAAAGTTTTTAGAAATTTTTTACTTTTAACTTTCCTATAATTCTAACTATATCCATTGACCATTGCTACTAACAATCACCCCTCATTTTCTAAATCAAAGCATTTTTACTGCAAATAAAGGTAATGACAGAAATCTAAAATATTTTCACCGCTATAGTTTTAAAATAATATACTTTTGATTTAATTACATTTTTGAAAAAATTTCTATGATAAGCCACACAAATTAAAAATTTACAAATTATTATAAAAAATTGAATATTTTATTTTAAAATTAACCTGGTGTTTATGATGTATAATTAAATTTAGTACCAGTATCAATGGATGAAATATCTAATGATTGGTCAAAAACAAATGCTCCATTACATATAAAAAAAGTAGCGGAGTACTATGGTATATTTGAACATTTATATGGAGATGCCTATTTTACACCTTACATTCAAATGGATATTAGTTATGAATACAACTCAAAAAAAGTACCTGTTTACAGAGGAAATATTATCAAGCCTATTGAGGTATTTATTATATTTTAAAATTCTTTTCAAATATGGTATACTAAATTAGTTGTAATAGGCTTTAAATAGTCCAGAAGTAAATTTTGAAGCCCCTGAAAATACACTATGGACATTAATGCTTACTAATCCAGATGGACATTTACATAAAGAAAATTCTGAATACATCCATTGGCTAGTGTATGCATTTTACATAAGTTCTGTTAAAATTTAAAATATCAGTTATTCTTGTAGTTTTTAAATATTATTTTGTTTAGGGGAAATATATCAGGTGGAGATGTTAACAAAGGTGAAACTGTGTTTAATTATTTACAACCATTTCCAGCAAAAGGTACAGGATACCAAAGAATGATTTTTGTTCTTTACAAGCAATCCACAGAAATAAATTTTTCTTCAATTAAATCAGTTGATGAAAAGTAAGTTTTTAAATGATAATCAACCATACTAGGTTCAGTGATATACTATTCTATTAAAAAAAACTTAGTATGTATTTTGTATTTGTTTGACTATGGTAGAATATATTCTATTCTATCTAAAATGTACAATAATTTGTAATACTATTAATAATAGTTACATTAATAACATAAATAAATTCTTATAATAATTTATTTTTAGAATAGATTTGGATAAAAGAACATTTAGCACTTTTGATTTTTATCGTTCTTATGAAGATATTATAACACCAGCCGGATTAGCATTTTATCAAACTGATTGGGACAATTCATTGACAAAGTTTTATCATAATCAATTATCAATGAAAGAACCGGTTTATGAATATGATTTTCCATCTCCGTATATTAAACCACAAAAATGGTTCCCTCTCAAAGAACCATTCAATTTGTAAGTTTATAATAATATATTAGTTTTAAATATTTTAATATAATTAAATTATAGATACATGGATAAGTACCGTGATGAAAAACAAATAGCTAAAGAATTTCTAATAAGAAAATTAAGAAAAACACACCCATTCCAAAAGCCTGAACCACCCCTTAAGTATCCAAATGCAGTGCCATTTAAGAAATCTACTCCATCTTGGTTAAAACTAGAGATGAAAAAAGAACGTTTAAGATGGGGACGTGTGAATGATTACTAAATTTTCAATAAATTAATGATTTATTTAGTTTAAATATTTACATATTTGTTCATGATAAGAAAAAGGTTTTGAAATAAATACTATTGTTTATTTTACCAAATTGTATTACATTTCCCCTTTGATAGGATTTTAACCATTAATTTTAATTTTGCTGTAAAAATATCAGCAAAACAAATTCACTTAATCATTTTTTTTTTTTTTTTAGTAATATTAAGAGTAGAATCACACATACATCTATAAAGAATAATTTTTATGAAGTTACACATATCTATTTGTCTAAATATTGACTAAAAACTATTTAATATCCATGTGAATTATTATTTTTTTAAGTCAAACCTTTGAAGATAATATTATTATCTTGTATAATTTTTGTATAGGTTGTTTTCAATCAAAAATTAGTAATTTCACAAAACCATTTTACATGAATCTGTGTTTCTATGTTGCGTGTAGGTCTAGAAAACAAATGTACTTGTCTGACATTCTTGTAATAAGATTGCAAATATTGATTTTCTGTTTTTTACGATTTTACATGCAAAATAGAAACTTAGGTATATTATAATTCCAATACATTTTTATGTCTAAAACTTGTTTCTGTATATAATATTATCTTATGATTGATTAAAATTTAGCAAAAAAAAATCATAGTATACTTTTGATTAATAAATTGAATAATTTATATACACAAACTAAATTATTAAACACAAATATTTATATACAGATAAATTGTATTAGTTATTTCCTTATATATATGTGTGTGTGTGAGTGTTGCAAAATAATAAAAATAAAATAGAAAAGCAATATTTATTAATTATTTGTAACATAATATTATATTAGCATGAATGTAATATACAAAACATTCTAAATTTAACAAATGCAACTTAATGAATAGTCAGAGATTTAGTTACAGCTGACAATGTATGAAATGTAGTCCATTACTCACATAGCCATAATTATAATATATAAAAATAAAACCTTAAGAGTAAAAAAATATATATTTTATAATTAAAAAAATGTATAATAACTACTATTAAATGTTAGTGGGAAGTAAAAGGTAAAGGAATTCCTGTCTTTTAGTTTAAATAAATACATTTTATGAACAATTATTTTCAACTGTATTTGCATTAATAAACATCATTTTATCTACTAGTTCTTGATTTATTTGCGATCTTTTTATGTAATACAGAGTTTGCATCTCTAGTGGTAACTTACTGGATGATCCACTAAGAGCATACACAAAGTGTTTTCTAGCAAGCCTTATTAGATTTTGACATTTTGATGACATTCGCGACCACCACATAAGTGGACACTCTTCAAGACAAGGAGTTCGCTCAGATTCATACTGAGCAATTTCTAAATTAAGTCTATCTTCAAGTGACATATTATGTTTATTAACAGTAGGAGAACTTTTTACATTAGCAACACTTCCAAGTAAAAATCCGATACCTAAACAACCATAATTAACATTAATTTCAAATATATTCAGCTGAATTTTATTTTTATTTAATTAATTTTTTATAAATATATAATTTATATATTAATATATATATTAGTATATTAATACTCAAGCACAAACCTGAAATTCTAGGTTTTTTAGGTACATCTGAGTCTATTTCCGTAACATTTGATTTAGTATCATAAGGCACAGAGCCTTCAGTTTCAACCATTTTGACTAGTTCTTGTTTTATTGTTGGAAGATGTTCTTCGCCTTCAGTCATAGGAAAATCTTTGAATCTTGGATCTAATAATGTTGCTATGTGTAAAAATGTTTGAACATCAATATTATTATACCTAAAAATTTATATAAATAATGAGTAAATCATTAAATAGTATTATTAATGTATCATATTCTTACTTCCAGTGAAGTTCATTGGCAAATGTATTCTTTAAACTGGCAGCAAGATTTGAATCATTGGGTTTTACTTTCAAATGATAGCTTGTTAACTGATTAATTAAAGGTTTCAATAATGATATCAATGGTATTTTTTCTTCACTTAGAGTAGTAACAGTAACTTTTAAAGGCTCAAGAGTTGTGACAACATCTTCAATAACTGACCAATCTTTATCATTTAACAGCTCATGTGGAAAAAATCCAATATCCAGTGTGTTGCATAAAGTTTTTATGGTATCTTTCCGTTGAACAAAACGTTCTAAATAGTGATAAGTCGTTGTCCAAATTTGTGGATATTCTCTACTAA
Source organism: Schizaphis graminum (assembly GCA_020882235.1). Taxonomy (NCBI): domain Eukaryota; kingdom Metazoa; phylum Arthropoda; class Insecta; order Hemiptera; family Aphididae; genus Schizaphis; species Schizaphis graminum. The sequence goes on along the minus strand of CM037032.1, from coordinate 83,823,976 downwards.
GAAATGAATTATATACTTGAACAACATTATCCTGAACTGTAACAGATGTTAAAGCATTATGGTGATGTAGTTTTGCAGAAACTGTTCTACATTTTGTTAAAACATTTAATACTTCTTCTGTTTCAAAACAACTTTTTGTACATAAATTCTAAAAAAAAATATATACATATATAATAATAATTAAATTATTCTTAATGTAAATTTTAAATTTTACACACTTGTAATTCATAAATTAGGCAAGGTATCAGAACGAAACCTTGAGTTCTTAATGCTGCATCTAAATTATTAATTGTAAATGCTTTGATGACAGTTTTTACTTGATCAATATTAATGTTCCAATTTATAAACAACGAACCCAAGATTCCACACCATTCATTAGCAGTTCTGTTAGGATTACATAAAATTGTGGCTAGTTGTTTAATACACAGACCTTCTTTGTCCAACTGCATATTTTAAATAATAACAAATTAGATTATTTTTAAGTTATAACTCTCATAAATAAAATTACCTGTTGGAAAAATACACTTATTGTAATATAAACATTTAAGCTAGAACATTTCCATTCTTCTATACCCAATGCAAAAGTGCTACAACTATTTGCAATGCTACTAAGAACAGCGGATCTGGTAGTTTCATAAATTCTTGGTATTATGTACTGTTCCAATTTATATTTCCCTGGAATTTCACATGGAGACCTTAATGTGGCAATAAGACGTTGGAAACCTTTACCTTCTACAATATCTGGTAAATGAAGATCAGTTATAACAAATTCAGTAATTGCATCCGATACAAGTTTATTGATCACATCATTTGACTAAAAAAACCCAAAAAATTAATTAAACAGTGAAAAAATAATGTACAATACTTAATTTCATATTAAAGAAAGATTAATAATAATAATTAAAAATACTTACTGAATTATCAATATCTTGAAAAATAACTGACATCTGAGGAGTTTGTTCTTGAATATTAGCAACATTTTCCCCAACAAACTGTTCATTAATTTCTCCTTGTATATATACATCTTGTTGTTTTATCCTGCAGTTTGACCTGTTTACATCCACTTGGCCTTCAGATGTAGCTAATAACATTAGTTCATTTTTGCCGTGCCTTTTTTTTGGACTTCCAAGATCTTTAGAGGACCCCATTTCCAGTACCATTAATTCAGTCTTATGTCTGCTTTGCAAGTGAACTCTCAAGTTAGTGGTATTACTTTTATAAGCAAACTGCTTTTTACAAAGTATGCATATAATTCGATCTTGAGTAAGTATACTCCCATTGTCTGAAGCTGGAAATCCAAAATACTTCCAATAAGGACTATGCATACGCTTTGGTACAACCAATTTTTGATAACTGACAGTTTCGATGTTTGAACGGTCTGGCTGTATTTTAGTGTAGGGACGTTTGCTTTTTTTTTTTTTGCCATCTGTAATATCAATCAACGTGTTTAAAAACTAAAAGAAATTATTAAATAAAATATTATTTGTTATAAAACAATTTTTATTATTTTTTTATATTTTTTAAGGACAATACGTTTTCTACGAATTTCAAATAAATCCACAGCTTACTGTTTGGTGTCCCAGACGGAGTTTGTGATGTGGATTGCAAAAATGGGTTTAATTCAATTGATATTTTATTACCTCGATTCATAATGTATTTATACTTGAAATTTGCCTCCAAAATTCGGATATTTCACAAAATGTTGACTATCGATAATGCGATAATTATATTGCTTTTATCGAAATCAATTTTCGGATAGCACAACAAAAGAAGAAATAAACTCCATACAGAAAATCAAAACTTGAGTAAAAAAACATCGATCGATGTTCTATGTTTGTTTGTGAGATATCGTTTCCCAACTCCTAAAACGGGTGGTGCTCCAGTGTAGCCATATATCGATTATAAATAGTACTAAATAAATTCACTAAATAGAAGTTCTGATAACAAGTATACAAGAGGGGCTGTACAACTGTACCCATCCCTATACAAGATTAGTTTATTTAATATAGTCATAGACCTATAAACTAATGGACTGCGCTTAGACAGAGAAACGTGGCGTCGATATGGAGTAAAAGAGAAAAGAGACTGTAGGGGAAATACAGTGTGACCAATATTTCAAAAAAAAACTATCGTGTAACAGATTTTAATTTTTTTTAAACGTTAAAAGTTTGAGTGAACAAATATTTATATCTAAAATTAATGAACTCCCTAAACATTTAGGAAACACAATAGATTTTTTTAATAATAAAAACCATGACTCAAATACACATCAATAACTTATTTCCATCTTTAACCACTCGCATTTTATCACAATCACTTGTTACAAATTGTTAAATCTATCATACAAAAATACATGAAAATTAGATTACACTATTATAATAATCAATTATGTCAACCCAAAAAAAGATTGAGATCCCAATTAACAAAAATAATTTTGTTTTCAATTAAAAAAAAGCGAGTAAGTGAGTATCGCTCTGCTGTACATTAGGGGGTGGGGTGGACTTCAGACTAGGGTAGGTTAAATTTGAATGCAATGATAGGTATCATTGTATACGAAAAACGATTCTGAACGGAAATGATTTGTCAGTCTGGGATATATTATATTTAAATATTGTCATATATTCTATTTTGAAAAAAATTCACAAATTCAAACATTTAAGTAAAAATTTCAAGATCTTACGTTTAGTAATTTTTTAAAAATAACAAAAAACTAAAATTATTTAGTAGTAAAACGTTATTTTACACGTGTATTTTTGATTTCAAATTAAAATTAAAACTTTAAACACTCGTAAAATTTTTTAAATTGAATAATCCTCAAACTTTTTTATAATTATTCTAAGCTTAACTTATGGACAGCATGGTATCACGTAAATAAAATGGCAATCTAAATAACTGCTAAAATTTTCAAGTATTTACGACTTATACTGTTTAAATAACAACAAATATCAAAAATAGTTTGAGGCTAAACCGTTATTTAACGCGGTTTTGTAAAAATTTAAATTTCAAACACTCCTAAAAATGTTTTGACTTAGTCCGGTAGAGTTTTTTTTACAGATACCAAGGATATCCACTTTGCCTTCGGAAACCACCCCCAAAGTTTGAAATTGAAGCATTATTTCGACTAGTTATGCTGTACAGAGACACAAAAAAAAAAAAAAAAACACACACATCATTGTAAAATCAATACATTCATCACTCCGTTCAGAATCTAAAAAAGTATTAACTTTATTTGGAACTTTCTTTTGGAAAATAAATTCAAATATATAAATCTTGAATATTTTAGAAGAATTATATTTTCCCTAATTGAGTATCACCTTTTGATTGTTAGATGACATTCCCTATTTTTAATACTAGAAATCTATAAGGATATTTTTTTATAAATTTAAATTTAATTTACAAGAATAATATTCTTATATATTTCTATTTAAAAATTAAAATTTTAAAAACAACCCACTCTAAAATTCAAGATTTTAGTATTTAAACTAATTTCCATAAAGAAAATTCCAAAAAAGTTAATAATATTCCAACCTACCACCATATTATTTATATCATCAATATGATAACATTTGTTTTATTTCGAAATGATAACATACCTTATGACTTTACGGTGTACTTTTATTTATTTTCCAACTCTGATATAAAGTTGTAAAAAAAAAAAGCCATGGGAGGGGCGACTGTCCCATTCGCCCCCCCTTGTAGTCGCCCCTGGAACGAGCTGATGTCGAGATCTATACGCAGTGGCGTAATAACTGGAGAAAAAATCTAGGTGGCAATATATATTTATTATTATCAAAACCCTGACACCCCGGTTAAAATATATACCTTTATCCTTCAAAAAATTGTCAGAGGGGCAAGTGCCCCCCTCGCCTCCCACAATTACACTACTGTTCATATGTATTACATTATAGGTACCCTTGCTGATTCTTGACTGTGGTAGTATGGTAATATATTATATATTTATTATATATCAAAATACTGTGGTGACATCACATAAAAACGAAAATATCTCTCGACTTGCTATGCAACACTACCTCAAGTGGATCACTGGGTAAGGGGTAACCACCGTATAACCATGCCTACCCTGCCACTCTTATCATTTTTCGGACAAGTGCAATCCACCGTACTTAATGATGTCACGGACTAAACGAAGCACATTAATTTGCATTGGTATCGGCATGCACTCGGTATACAACTGTATATCGACATAATTGACATATTAATTAGTAAATAATTTTAATACTTGCCATCTGATCAAGTTATTACTTATTTAGTTATTATGATTTTACCGCATCATAGTCAAACGTGATAGAACATTTCTTCGGCAGTCAATATATGAGATAAAGTATTAATTTCATTAACCTGATCATTAATTAAATCATAGGCGTGCGCACAGGGTATGCAGGGTATGCACTTGCATACCCTGCGACAGACGCTTAGGGCACATGAACCAGTGGCGTAGCCAGGGGGGAGTTTTGGGGGTTGAAACCCCCCCCCCTTCGGCCGTATTTTTATCAAAAATATAATTTTTATAATATAGAAATACAATCATTTATTCGTGGTGAAATGTATACTGTTAAGCTGTATTCACGTTATCGACTGCACTGGTGATAATGATCATTATCATTCAATTATTTTATTATTTCAATACGGTTGTAGATTTATTTTATTTTATTACTAAAAAAAACCCCCCCCTAAAAAAAATCCTGGCTACGCCACTGACATGAACGTCATGAACAATGTCTCAGTTCATAATTTAAACGGGATTTTTATAATGCGATATCGATATGGAATAAGGACTTGTTTTTAAATTAGTTTAGGACGGTTCTCAATAATTTAAGGAAATATTGATTTTATTTTTAGTGTAGGTATTTACTATTTATATATCCCAAGAAATGACAGCGATTACATCTATTCTTTAATTTGACGATATCTAAATACTGATAATAATTATTAATTAATATAGTAGTTAAAGTATACCAGGAAAGAGAAGGCTTGAATTATAAAAATTATATTGTATAATGTACATTTTCATTTAAATAAACATGTTTGTAAAAAAAAAAATACTTTTATTAATAAAAAAAAAAAACTACTTAAAATCAAAAAAGATGAAAATTTTTTTTTTTCTTATGTAAAGTAGTAACCTATAATATAATGTCAAGTACATTTATTTTAGGGGTATTTATATAATATATGGGGGGGGCACATTTTATCAGCTGCATGCCTGCATACCCTGCGAACAAAGTCTGCGCACGCCTATGAATTAAATTGTATTTAATCAATAATTTGATGAATATTTGAATAGTATAGAAGTAGTAATAAATACTTATTAACGACACGTTAGAATGTTAGATGTTGGTTTCATTTATTATCGTATAATACAAGTAGTTGCTGACGATATACATAGGCGTAACTATTAGGGTTAAAATTCTGGAGGAGCTACAGTCCCCCCTAACAAAACTATGAACTTGAAATAACCCATAAGGGACCATCATACGTCCCCCTACATACAATCACTACACATTTTAGATTTTGAACCAAGAGCTAAGAGGAGCATATTGGATTTACAACAATTTGTTTTTTATGCATGTGACAGTATCGTAAGCAATGTAAAAGCCAATTGTACAAATGGTATACATTATACAGTATACACTACTCAACATTTTATACATCAACCACTAGTATTTTAATAGTTTCTTAAAAATGTATTACTATTATAACTAAATTTGTTATTTACCTGTAATATGAGAGTCAACTTTATAGCAGGTAACATTTTAATGCATAGTACATACACATTGGCGATATTTTTGTATTGGTACAGTGGCGTAAATAAGCAGGGAATGCATGGAATGTGGCTGAATTAAAGCCCCTAAGCAAGTCATTAGCAAAAATATTTGTGTTGAAAATGTAAAACAAATAAAAAAATTAATCAATAATATCTTATTATATTATTATTCGAGTTAAATATAGAAGCTGGAGAAGCAGAAGTCATGAAGTCATGAATGTTTCACAACTTATTGATAACTTTAAGAATTTAAAAGCTCGTAAAGTCAAATTTAAACTGTTAAAAATATATAACTGTTATTTGTTTATAAATTATAAATGTATGTATATAAATTATAAAAAATACTAATAAAATGCAATATATGAGGCCCTTTAACTTTTTCGCATTGGAGCTGAATTTTTATACTGTATCGTTAGCATTTGCAAAATTGTATAAAATTTCTTTTCTGTCAATATTGTATTTGGTTTATCTCTCTCGATATGAATGATAGATAAAATTGAAAACCGTAACCATGTAGTGATTATATTTTTACATTTTTTTTTTTGAGAGAGAAGGGCTAAATCATAGTTAGAAAGGACTAAGCCCTTTAATCCTCCCTAGTGGCGCCACTGACTGAACGTTAATACTAATAAAATATTTATATGATAGCAACTGAACATACAACAATACTATTTAATATGAAGAAATTCATATTGGGGGTAAAAATGGTATAATGAATATGGGAAAAAATGTGCAGTATTTCTTACCCGATTAGATTCCTACTTTTATAAACATTTTATTTTTATACCTTCAAAATTAATATTTAAACATTTAGCTAAAAGTATATAGCTATTATTTAATTGATATTGTTTTAATTTTATTCGTTAATATGTTATTATAGGTATTTTATTTTTCTTATGGTGATATTGTGTTAAGAGGACGCCATACCCGCATGTGTTGTCTCTGTCTTACAAGTACGTAACATAGCAAATTTACGCTAAGCAGATCACGTTTAGCTCCGTCAATTTAAAAATTAGAGTTAATCGACCTATTATGAAACTTGATGGTAAGATAATTATCTGTGTTTGTATGTTAGTTTTTTACAATTATTAAATTTTTAAGTGAGTTATGAGCTTTTTTAATTTACGCTATGTTATATACGCATAACTTGTTAAAAAATTGAACTATCGTAAAAAACCAACATACAAACACAGATAATTTTCTTACCATCAAGTTTCGTAATAGGTCGATTCACTCTAATTTTTAAATTGACGGAGCTAAACGTGATCTACTTAGCGTAAATTTGCTATGTTACGTACTTGTAAGACAGAGACAACACATGCGGGTATGGCGTCCTCTTAATAGTAGTTAATAATTTAAAAGTTGTTTTAATTTTATTTGTTTTCTATACAGTTATTTTATTCATGAATTATGAATAAAATCATAACCAATTTTCAAGTTATTTTAATAATTTTTATTAGATATATAAAAGCACGCGTCCTTTTAAACCAGCCATTTATTAGGATTTTTTATAATATACAGAGTGCGGCATAAGTCGGTTCTCCAATTAATACAACAAATTAATTATTAATAGGTACCAATAATAAGCAGGGCCTGGATTTAAATGCAAAATGCATATTTCTTTGTTGATTTTACACAATGTTTTCTAAGTACATAATTCGTTCCATGTAACGAGAGTTTCAAAGCAACAAATTTTATTTTGCATTTTTTTCCATATAAATACATTTTTTTATTTTCAGATCATTTTTAGCATTATTAGGTAATTTTATTGTTTTTTAATAAAATTTGCGCTACGCAATGACGATGGTATTCGTGTACTGCCGTTTATGCCTAAACGAATGGTTTCGACAATTTACAAGCGAGGACACTACTGATATAGGACTTTGTCTGCGGCAATATTATATAATTCACTGTTAGCATGAGACGTCCCACTCGAAGGCTTGTAGTTATTCAAACTCATAGCTAAATACCTACTTTAAATTTAAAAATTAGTTAAATACTTTAAGGACCGGTATGTATGTAATGGCAATGCAAATTAAATACCATTCATACCAAGACGAATAGTGAATCGTCTGGCAATTAATAATTATACATTTTACGCATCAAAACGATAAAGGGTTTTGAGTGTAGGTATTACCAAAATACACTCGTCACACAATTAACACTAACTAATTTATAATAATGTATATCATTTATTTTTCAATAGGTACCTACTTAAGAAACTTCTACCAAAATGATTATAATTTTCTAACAAAAATGAACAATATTATTAAATACCTACCTAAGACACATAACATTCTTTTTTAAAAGATTTTCAACTAAAAATATCCATTCAGTTATAGGTATAGGTAGTAGGTACTATTATGATATACTTACTCCAGTTACACAGAGTGTCAAGTTAAGTCAGCTGCAGTCAGTACCATGTTGAAACATTTCGATTAGACATTAATATATTATAATAAATTACCAATTTATCATTAATGTATTGCTCTACACTATGCGCAATCAAATTTTAATTTGTCTGTACAATGCATCGGACAAGCCAAGACGCCAAGTGATGCAATACTCATAATTTATGATAATTTTAGCTTTAAATACAGGCGTTATTAACTATAGATATAGTTACCAAATAATGAAATAATATCAATTATTTTATTAATCATTCATTACCATGGCCACCAGATGACGGTTTAAAATAAACCAACTATTTTTATGTCTTTTTAGGAGAGTAGAGTAGGGTATTTATTAGACTTGTGTAGCATATTGGCAGTAGTGGAAGAAGATTGGTGGTGGTTAGCGCTCCTGACAATCTTGGAAAAAAATTTAAAATTTTTTTTTAAAAATTGACAAATGTACGCATTAAGAACAATAATTAACACCGATGGAACAATTTGGCATTTACGATTTAGATACATAATTTCATTATTAAATCCACACGTAGTGTACTAATGTGTATAAGCAAACAAAATTATACACATTTAAAAATGTATAATGAAAAAATGTCGTTTTAAAGATAGAATAAAAATACTACTTTCATAGGCATCACTTTTGTACCTCACACTCCTAGCCCACAAACAATATTGCACCCAATTGCAGACGCGAAACCCTCAAACAATTGCACTCAATTTTAAACACAAAACCAGCAGCCCATAACATTTTTACCAGAATTGTATTATAAAATCTGATAAGTAGGTAGGTATTCAAAAAGTATTAACCCATTTTAACTCCTTAAACTTAATACAATGTGGGGACCACTAACTACCCAAAAAAACTATACACTAAGTATAAAAAAAAAAAACATCAATACATTTCTCTTAGAACATTTTTAGTTTTTAGTTTACGTTACACTGTGAATTGTGATACGTAAAAATTAATTTTTCTCTGGAAAATGTTTAAGTAAAATTAATGATAACAATTTTGACATTGCATAGGTGGCATCAATTTAATTGTTAGTAAAAACAATTTACCATAAGTATAGCTATTTAAATTTATAATAGAATATAATTTATGAAATTTAAATGTATTGGTTTTCTATACACTGGAACCAGGATTAATAACTGCATGACACACAATTAAGAGGATACTACCGAGTTCTTCAAAACGTACAATTTGCTATGTTAAGCATTTGAAAAATGTAGAAAACACATGAGAGTATAGTGCATCTCAACTATTTAAAAGAGATTTCCAGTTGTATTAATATATTAAGTTGCACATAATATGACTTATGATAACCCAATAATATTTTAGTACTATGAACAATTAAACTTTCAAGTTTTAGATGGAAGTAACCTCATTTTCTTTGATACATAAAAAGTTAGCTCAATTGTCCACATCAATTTTGAAATCTGAATTAGTGTAAGTAGTTCAAAATATTGACAAAAAAAAAAAAAAAAACGGCACATAAACGTAAGCCAATTTATTACTAGTTAATCATTACAATGTTTTTTATAACAATAGGAGTAGTAGTTTTGGCTAACCTTTTATTTAGTTTCATAGAATTTTTTTTATCAGACCATTTTATGAAAATATCATTTAAAATCCACAAATACCGTTCACCTACATCTTGAATTATATTTATATGTAAAACTTTTTTATGGACTCTTGTAAAAACTGGGTATTTTAGGAATGATGTGGCATCTAAGTGTTAGGACTAGGTGCATACATTTTTAAAATAAATAAGCACTACATATTTCTATAAACTAAATCTTTTGTTTGCATGCCATCCCACTGGACAATGATCAACATTTGTCTAATACACATAAATTATACTTTACATATTATACATACTTACTTTGTGTTTTAAGCATAATAAATTATACTTAAGATTAATGTTTTTGAACAAACAATTTTATAAATAAAGTTGGCTGTTTATGATATTAATTATTCATTACAAGCAAACATTTTATAGGAAGAACACTGATGTTGAAATTTGGTTGTACCAAGAACAATAAGGATAATAAAAATTATCAAATAGTCAATGTTAGAATTGTCTAAGTATTCACTAAATTAAATATTGTTTAACTATTTAGTATATTATGGTAAAAGTTGAATAAAGACACATTGGGTACCTTAAGTATTTTAAATCACATACTCTTAAAATTAATTTTATAATAATGAAGATTTGGTTGTGAAATAGGCATAAACCAAACATAATATTCTATTATGATTAAAAAAATGTCAAATATTATAGTTTATTTAACATGAAACGAGTGATGGTATTTAATTCTTAATGTAATATAATCAATTTATTTCAGAATCGGTAAATTGGTATCACATAGTTAACCCTACCATTCACTCTCAATTGTATGTTTGACAAATATCAATAATAACAATTGTAAATTAATGTTAAATAAATAACAGTCTAAATTATTATATTATTAAAAAAATATGTACAATAGGAAAAGTTTGATAAATTAATGTACCTAGTACATAATGAATGAAATGTACAAAAGGAAAAATACATTTAATACATAGAACTTAGGTAAGTATACATAATTATTATCATTCTGAACATGATTTATAGTTAGAACTTGGAACATTATTTATTTATAGAACTACTCTTTGGATTTATCTGGTTCACAAATTATGTAAGAAACAAACAGATCTTGTGCGTGCAAAAAGTAGTGTATAGATAGATAAACATAAAATATATGTTTTAACATTAAAATTATTTATTTTAACTAAAAAAACTATGAGAAATGGGTTAATATTTAAATGCTGTCATAATTATTATAAAACAATTATAAAACTTGTTTAAGGTAAAATCATTTTTAAGTTATCAAGCTTAGGTAAATATATGTTATGTTAAAATCATAAATTAATAAATAAAATAATGAGTTGTTTATATCTATACACTTTTTTCTTGTTACATTATTACTTTCCTAAATTAATTAAAATAAATAATGTGACAAAATACTGGACCTGACAGACGTTCATTATTTATCTTATATAATAATTTCAATGAAGGTTAATATTAGTGGTGCCAAAGTAATACTTAGTTAGAAACCAATCCTCAATGTAATATCTGCAAAAATTGTATTTTATAGTTGATAAATGTCTGAATAAAATGTACCTCCACCCACGTTACTTGACTTTCAAGTAATAAATTTAAAATTTAAACAACTCAAATCATGTGTTTCATATAATACTTTGTGTCTTAGTTGAATATCTTAAAATTCTGATATAACTATAACTAAAATAAATAACAGACATTTTATAAATGTAACATACATATTAATTTAATAAATGCAATTGCTTTATTATAAGTTTTGACAGTTTACTGTCTATAACTTGTTTTTAACTTATTAAGTCAGACTTTATATAGTTATAAATAAAATACCTTTTTTCTTATTACTATTAAATTAGTTTGGTATAAATATCAGTGTCTATTGAACTAAAATTGTAGACTTATTAATCATAATATTTTAGGAATTGTATATATAAAGATGATGTACCTTTACATTGCAAAAATATACAAATAACTCTGATGAACGTCAAAGGCCAAAATAAAAGTAATACTTAATAAAAAATACTTAATAAATCTATAATGGGTCTTAATAGTAATTTTACATAAAATAAGTATAATAATTTTCTTATTACTTTATACAGAGAACAATACGTTTAATTATTTCCAAAGTTTAATTTTGTGACTTAATTGATCTATAATAATAAATATTTTTCTATTAAATTTTAGTTTAAGAATTGGAGGCAACAAATTTATATTAATTTTCATTGTCAATATCTATCAGTCTTAAGTTCTAGATTAATTATTACAAAATTGCTTATCTTCCTTTTTTTTTTTTTTTTTGTTTACATAGAATTAATAATAACGCTGAGATCTGATAGAAAACTGCATTAGTAGTTGGGTCCTAAAATCTAAAATAGGGAGTAGTTAGTAACAAATTTTATATTGAAAAAAAATATATAATATATAATTATAATGCAATTTTTTTTATACCACAAATAATTTAAGCAAATTTTTACAAATGGAATATAATTGACCAAGAAAAAATAGTTTTTGTGGTTCATTTAAATTAAACCCGTAAATTAAAATTACCAAAAAAAAAAAAAAATTAATTAATAATAAATACAACTTTTAACTAAAATAACTTGCATATTGTTAAACCTTAAATATGTTTCTAAGCAACACAGACTTTAATTCACCAATTAAATAAATTAAATATAATACTTAATCTGAAGAAAAATAAATTTATGTATAGAAAATTATGGCATAATTAATAACTATATTACAAAAATATGATATAAGAAACTTTCTGCAATACTGTACAAAAAACTAATTATGTTGTTTCATGATCTGATATTAATCTTAATGAAATAAATAACTAAAATATTTTGTTGTTACTATTAAACAAAAAAACAATACAATGTAATTAGTCAAATTGAAAATGTTGAGGTAGATAATAATGTATTATACAAGCCTGAAAATACGAAGAATCAAATATCACTCCTAATATAATTATCCCAGGTAACATAATAAACCCAAATGTGTTGTAAAAAAATATAATTTTGTTTTAAATTTTTTCTTATGTTACATTTCATGTAATAGTAAATGTAAATAAATTAGAGTAAATATTTTTTATATGTAACTTAAACATTCTTAGGGAAATTACTAGGAAATGTAATTGTTCAGGATACACTTAATCATTAATTCAGTAAATGAAAAAGTATTTTATATCAATAAGTTCATCAATTTAATTCTTTTGTTTATCAAAACAAAATTTACTTTTCACAAATTGCTAATATTTTTATTTACCCTATTCTTTATAATAAATATTTGGATATCAAACAAATTAAATATGGACATGAAGCATCATAAATTAAATACTAGGATTATGACAAAAAGTGGCGCCAAATTATTCTAAACCTTTTTTATTTATATATTATTGTATATCATTAGGTACACGATATATTACCAATATTCAGTTATATAGGTGAATACATGTTTATAGATACTAAGATTTTCATAATAAATTTATTTTAATATAGTATTAAAGGGTGTAGTATTTTATGTAAGAAAAAATTAGACTATATTAGTACTTAGTAAGTACCTGTATTTAAATTAATATAAAAAATCTGACAGCTATGATTTAAAAAAAATAACTTCAGAATGATAAATAAAGAATACCAAATACCTAACAATTGGAACATAGTTATGGCCTTTGAGACCCAGAAACAAAATTATAAAAAGTTTGTAAAAAATCAACATAACAAAAAAGAAAATGTTTGTGGTCACTTTTGGTAAATATGACAGCTATTTAAATAACAAAAACACTTGCCATAATATATTTAAGTCGTCCTTCCTTCATCTCCTTCACCCATAAACGAATTTTCAGATTTTAATTTTTCTAAAGTTTTAATTTGTTGCTGTAAAAATAACACCCTAAAACCAAATTAAATAATAAATATAAAGAATCAATTTAAATGCAGATTTTAATAAAATTTTGAAATTTACTTGTGTTCTAATAAAGATGCTTGCACTTCAGTCAAACGAACAATAGACCTTGCATATTTAAGTTCCGCAGATACCCGTGAACAGTGTACACTTCCTAATATATGGGCTTCTTCATTTAACTTTTGTGCCTTAAATGAAATATTCAGCTATTAAAACATTGAATTCATTTTGATATTGAATAAATGTATTTATTAATATTACCTGTTTTGCTAAAATATCACCTGGCCAGGTTTTAACGTGTGATGTTAAATCATCCCGTACCAAGTTTGACACTACTGGGGATGATGTTGTTCCAAGCTGTCTGTAACTCATTACATTGTTGACTTGGGCAACTTGTTCTGCATGGCTTGTTACAGGACTCCCTATTATTAACATTAATTTAATTTAAATTCAAGATAAATACATAATTGTTAGGTTTCTTAAAATATAACTTTACGAGCATTATAGTTAAAATTGTTAAAAATGTCTTTTGTACAGTGATTTATTTATCATAAAACACTCATTATTTTAAAAACATAATACTTTTTGAAATTATAAGTGTTTTATGATAAGAGAATTACCCTGTATAAAACATAGTATTGATTAGTCAAAAAGTCAAACAAATATAACAATATAAATAAAAATAAAATAAAGCAATAATAATAACATGGTAGTAAAGGTAATAAATAATATTGGTGTCTTATATTAGTGATATGCGGTTCTAGTACTTTGCTATCTCCATGGCAATGATTTTAAGTCTGCTATTTCGCATCAGGTTGGGTGTTTGGTAGACGTGGATAGGACTGTTCGATTGTCATTAAACACAGTCGATTGTCAAAAGTAGTAAACAATTGAAAATTTCGATTAGTCAAACATCTTAATTAATAAGTACTTGAGTGCTTGATTGTTGAAATAGTTAAGAACCTATCGATTAATCGATTATAACAATCAATTCAAACAATAGAATATAAATACTCAATAGATACAAGCGGTAGACATTTTATGGTTAAGTATACCTTAAAGTTTTTATTATGTATTATGAAATAACTTTAGTCTGTACTTTATGCCCACCGGGTGTTTATAAAAAGAATAAATAAAACAAATACAATAATAATTAAATTTTAACAAAATATATATAATATACACTTTATGTTTCTTTTTAGTATTTATAAAGGATAGCAACTTTCTTTTAAATGTTTTTTTTTCTTGTAAAAACAAAATAAAAAAGCGGGTAAGTGGGTATCGCTCTGCTGTATATTAGGGGGTGGGGTGGACCTCAGACTATGGTAGGTTAAATTTGAATGCAATGATAGGTATCATTATATACGAAAAACGATTCTGAACGAAGATTATTTGTCAGTTTAAGATATATTATATTTAAATATTGTCATATATTCTATTTTGAAACAAATAGTATAGTTTTTATATGTTACTATAGTTACTTTATAGTATCTGTTTATTAATAAAAAAAGTATTTGGCAACATACGCATAATGAGAGTATGAAATTAAATTTAAATTTTGACATATTTCGTATAAATTCGAACTTTCGAACTTTAAGCACTTATAAAAAAAAATTGTGACTAACGATTTCGGATTTTTTTTTATCACTTTAAGAACATATTATAAGAAACCTTGTATTAAATTTTCAAGATTTTCTGGCTACCCAAAAAATTTTTATCGGCATTTGAAGAAAAAAAACTTAGAAAAGTCGAAAATTTCAATTGTCTATAAGTAGCTTAAAAATGGTCAAAATAATTTGAAAATTTAACTGTAAAGAGATAACCATAATATAAACATTTGGTGAAAATTTCAAGTATTTACAATGATTGGTTTTTGAGTTACAGCAAAATCAAAAAATCGATTTTGTCGAAAAGTGGTTTTTCGTAAAATTGCCGTTTTTCTGTCATTTTTTTTTTGTTTTTCTCGATTTTTTTGAAAACTATTTGAAAATGTTTGACCCCCAAAAGTACCAACTAGATGAATTTTCCTATTCAAAGAGGGGCTGAAGTCAAAAATCGGAGCATTATTACTGCTCCAAATGTTGTTGTCAGACACAAAAAAAAAAAAACACACACATCATTGTAAAATCAATACATTCATCACTTCGTTCAGAATCTAAAAATTATTTTGGTAATAATGTTAATAGTAACTTTTGTAACAATATTTAAATAATAATATTAAATTTTTTTTATGTTTTAATGTTTTGATTAATTGGTGGTGAATACTTCTTAAATAATAATCGATTAAATCGCTTAATCGATGCTACAGTCGATTAATCGAAACAATCGAACAGCTCTAGATGTTGATCAATTATTCCTCGTTTTTTCAGGTTCTCCCAGGTCTATCAAACCATCTATTTATTATTGACCCAGAGGTAATTTCTCCTTATTGCTGTCTTTCTCCCATAATTTTAATCTTACTGGTTAGGTATGGTTCTCTACTTTTTAATACATTTAATGAAGTTCTTTCTTGATTTTCGATGAAAAGATTTATAATGTATTATGAATATAATTATATCTAATCTTACCATTGGGTGCCTTTTATCAGAGAACTGTTTGGTCAATTCAATTACATTAATAACTTATCTAATTATATGTGGGATGCCGCAATTTTTGTTAAACGTTACAATATTTTTATACTAAGTCCACTGTGATTTATAAACACATTTCGTAAGTTATCTATTTATTTAAGGTAAATTGACTTACCCAATATGGGGTATATGAATTAAGTCATATCAAGAATTTAGAGCTAATGCAGAAATTTGAATTGTTTTGGGATGAATTCTTAATATTGAAATAACTAGTTTACACAAGTTCTGGTTCATACTTACTATTTTAAGGTAAAAGTGTTTATCATAGATGAGAGATCTATTAAGGATAATACATAGATATTTGAGATGGTGCGTATGTTCTATCTTTACTTTGACATGTCCCCCCCTGGCTTTTCTGTGTCTATTATACATGTATATAATTATTATACTATTATATATAATATTATTATTTATATAGACACGGATCTTAGAAATCAAAGTGATAGACATTTCAATAATATTTTTGAAACTATTAAAAAGACTACCAATGATCTTGACATTGAAATTAAAATTCCAAGACTATCAAACAAACAAAAAAATCGCTCAAATCATAACGTTACCACACCTGAACAATATTATAGAGTTTCATTATTTTTACCGTATTTAGATTCTTTAATTAATTCTTTAGAATCTCGCTTCACACAATCCAACGAAATTTCATTTAAAATAAGTAATTTACATCCATCAGAAGTAATAAAATTAAGCAAAAGTGATTTCATATGTACTCTAAAAAACATTAAGGATTTATACAGCATTGATAATCTTATAGAAGAAGGTAATACATGGTATGATTACTGGAATATTACTGAAAATTAAACTAAAATTAATGAAGAGTGTAATATTTCTTACTATCTCAAGGATTGTGAATTTTTTCCATCTATTAAAAAATGTATCATAATTTATATGACTATACCTCTGACCACATGTACAATCGAAAGATCATTTAGTACGCTTCGTTGTGTAAAAACGTGGTTAAGGTCTACTATGATGGAGCAGCGACTATCTGGTCTATGTATATTTAGTATACATAGACAGAAAATTGATGATTTAAATTTAATTCAAGGTGTAGTGGACGAATTTTCAAAAAACAAAAGGGATTTACAGTTTTTGTTTTAATGTTCATCTATACTATTTTTTAAGTATTTATTCTAGTATAGAAGGTTATTGTATTAAGTTAAGTTATTGACACTTTTAGAATTAAATAATAAAGTGAATTATTTATGTTGTATATTTTATATTTTATTAAAAATTGAACTACCAAGTCTAATTTATTTAATAAATAATTATATAGTTATGATAAATTAATAAATACTACTGTATATATATTATTATACAGTCATAAAATATTGTTCTACGTAAACTTACATATTATAGCAGTTAATAGGTTAATAGAATGGTCAATATATTATTGCAAATATGCAGTGTCCCCTCCATGTATTTTCAAACATGGACGCCCTTGTCTGCTATTATATTAATGTCATGTGGAAACATTTATAACAACTTAGGGTGGGTTGCATAAACATTCATTAGCGATTTATAGAGCAGTTAACGCACTAATGATCCGTTAAGAAAAATTGGGTGTTGCTTGAACGTTTGTTAGTGTTAACGGGTCTGTAAATTATCAGCTATTGGACCTATAAACTACAGATCCGATTTGGGCTCTGTAAATAGTTACAGATCGGTAAAATAATATAATATTTACATGGTTTAATTTATTTGGTAACCACAGTTATCAATAATTTAATATTTCTTTATGCAACCCGAGAATAGTTTACACAATCATTAAAAACTTTACAGAGCCAGTAAATTACAGGGCCGGTAACAAATTTACAGACTGTTCTTTATGCAACCCGCCCTTAGACCTGTTCAATATGACTCTTAGCTCTTTAAATTGTTATTTTTAGATTATTACCTACTATTATATTTAATTTAATCGAATTTTTATATAATCAATTGTTTAATTTTTAATTTCTATATAATATATATATCATATATTTTTTTTTCCCTCTCGTTCTTATATCATTTGTTTTAATTGTTAGTATAACACACACCTATGCAACTGTCATTATTTTTTATTATTGTAGATTGAAATTTTATTCCATTAATAAAATATTATTATTACTGTTTTTATTAAATAATACAAATTTTAGTTACTTAATGGCTGCTTGTAATATCCGTTTCGGGTATTATTGGATGTATTAGGTTAGCAATGTCATTGTAAGTGGACATTTTATCAATTTTCAATAATAATTTTGATTATTATATGTAACACACACAATAAGAATTATATGGCACACCCAAAAAACTTTGACACACTTTTGCGCTACGGCACGGCGGTTGGGAATTCCCGAGCTGGAGCGATTTTGTAGACATTTTTAATTTATATTTAAAAGGGTTAGAATTAGATCACTTCTTTGTTGTATATTTCATTTAATTGAAATTTATATTTACTCATCTATATTCTTAGTAGCATACAATTTTCTGTGCTGGAATAGTGCCTTTTTTTATCTGTGTAAACTCTACATCTTCTGTTAGGTAGTAGATATTTCTTATAAAATCAAACATTCAGTGACTAACTAAATTATATCCTGCTGTCAAATTTATTTTGTTTGTTTAAGCAGGAATTTTAAATCAATTTTTAATTCATACAATATGATATTTATAATCAAGCTCATAAAAAAAGAACATTGGTGGCTGATGGGAAAAATTTAAGTATTGTCACGATCAGGGGTTTTCAGTCTTATGGCGGTAATGTCATATGGTCATGGTGTGTCACGAAGACCACATTAACTGTTTGATAATCTCTAATTAAAAATTGCTATTGGGAACTTTTAGTGAGCCCGGTTATAATTATTATTAAATGCTAACTTATATCAGTGTAATATATTTTTATACTCATTTAAAAATTGTATACAAGTAATAAATAAATACTATTGGAAGTTTTTGGGACTCAAATATATTATAAGGGACTTTTTCCATATTTTGGATAATTTGTAGGTGAACATGATTTCATTAGAGTTCTAGATTTTTAATTTGCTCTTGAATTATATCCTTCAATTCAACAGCTTTTTCATTTTTAAGCACTTTTATTATCTGATTTAATTATTCTAGACTAAATTATTTTTTAAATACTGACTTTACTTCCTTTTAGAATATAGTCATCTTAGATACTATTAAAAATGAAATTAATTAATTACCTTTAACTTCTTGGGTATTATTAGTTTCTGTGTTTGCAGGAGTGGGTGGACTTCGTTCAGTGATATTATTGGATGTTGATGAATCAACTAAATTCTGAGTTATATTAGATAATGGCGGTGTTGTTGATCCAACATCAACATTTGTTCTTTCACATGGTTCACTATTGACTTCAGCACCTTTTACCTAAATAAATTTGGTTGGTAAAAATATATTTTAAATTATTTATTTAAAAAGGAAATGTGTGCAAAAATAATACTTGTGATTGAGGAGTAGAAGAACTGTGCCTTTGTGCAGGTACATTTGATAGTTGAAAGGACTTTTCTGAAGTAGGAGTGCTGTCGCCACTACATAATTCCATGTCTTGAGTTTGCGATGAATCGCCTAATATTATAATTAATGTACTTTGATTATATATCACAAAGGCATTTTGTTAAAAAATATTTTAATGGAAACAAAAAAGTAAATTAATTGTATTATTCATTTTCTACTTACAGGAATTTATTATTGTTGGTCCATCCTGTTCAAGCCTATCTACATTACACTCAGACACATGATGAGATTGCGAGACATTTATTGGAAGATTATTACTTCTTATTTGATTCCAATAAGCATCTTTTTGATGGTGAGTTGGTCTACTTGTACAATTAACTTGTTGTTGAGATGACTGCTGTGAAACTTTGTTCACATGATTGTTCATTGATGATGATCTCATCATAGAATTATTGGAATGTTTGTCTATAAAAAAGTATGTTAAAATTAAGTATAATATTAATATTTTTAGTTTCAAATATAATTACAAACCATGGTGGTATTGTGTTCGAGAAGGTTGAGATGCTGGATAAGCTTCTAACCATTCTCTTGGCTGATCCCATTGAGATACTTCAGTTTTACAATTATAATAGTATTTTTTGCCTGAAGAACTTGTATGTTCAGACCAATCACCAACTTTAGTGACAGTTGAACTTCCGCCAGACCTGGATTCGCGGTTATTACTACTACTGCTGCTACTCTATACATACATAAATATAAAACTAAAACAAACTATATATACAATTAAATTAATCTAAGAATGAGATATGTAAAATTGTTTTAAGAAATCATCCTGAGAATTTTCGTGATCAAAAGTTATGCTATAACCAAGCATTATCATAAAATAAGGGATACTACACATACATGAATATATATTGATTTTATATAATTGTTATATTATGATTTATTTTTATTAATACTAACAGACAACAATGACATTGATTGATAATTAAATACACATAAAAGAAACAATAAATAGCAGATAATAAATTATAATTATTCTAATGTAAACAATATTTTTGTATTAGAATAGTAAAATATTGACGCAATTATTTTTCTGCAATTTGTTTGCAAGCAGTCAATATTTAATATTTAATATAAAAAATACTAATGAAAGGTAACAAATAAATTCTATACAATTAGAATACCACAAAAGTTATCTAAAATACATTAGTTATTAACATGAAATTAATAGTTTTTTTCTTTGAAGAAACTATTAAACATTTTCTTTACACAATTATTTATGTAATATAAAAAAATATTTTCAAATTTACTTATTGTATCTACAATATATATATATATAACAAATAAGGATAAAATAATATTTACCTGACAAGAGCTATGAACAACTTTTCGTTGACCAGAATCTCTAGAATCTCTAGAATCCCTAGAATTTGACCATTTTACAGAATGTACAACCATTTTCTATAAAATAAAATACCGTTGTTACAAATAAAAAATTAAATTTGTAATAAACACAATTATTTACTTCCGGACTAATCCGATCGTGGTTTGTTCTATATTCATCTCTACTTCGTCTATCTTTTGGTGACCTACTATAATCTGCAAAATAAATATATTTTATTAATTTCATACTGTCTATCAAGTTAAGTTCCCAATAAACTATAAATTATATAAGGTATAATAATTATCATAGTGTAATAATTAAAATAATTATCAAGAGAAATAATTCAACATTGAAATATAATTAGTGTTTATCTCTAGCAAGTTCAACACTATTTAGAATTTTAAATTTCCACTCAAATATTTTATGTTAAATTTAACAATTAAAAATTTATTAACATTTACGTTTTTAATATGTGATGAATGTTTTGGTTATTTATAATAAACATATAATAAACCTATTAGTTAGTATTTGGTTTTAATTTATCGTATGAGTACCATTACATATTTTCTAGATGTCTCAACTTAAAATTTGAAAATTAATTAACAATAACTCAATAGTCCACTTAGACAAAGTGAAAAATTCACTTTCAATAAATTGAAAAATATGATCATTTATAAAAACCTTTAAATTAATTTATATACAGCAGTATCTTCAAAAAATTCAAAGAGATTGAGCTTTTATAACTAAGGATAATATGTGGACTATTCTCTTCAGCAGGTATCTCAAATTTAACAACAAAAGATGGCAGATAAAAAGAAAAAATTAATAACAGCAAAATGTTTATTTTTAAGACCATATGTATACAAAATACATAGGATATAAATTATTAACTAGTAAATCTCAAACTTCATATGGTTATAAATTCTTAACTTAGCCTACCCAAGGTTAGGTTAGGAATCTGTTAATTTATACTTATTTCTATAAGAAAAAAAATTAAAATTAGAATCCATTAAAATAATTAATTTTCTAAATATATTATTCATAAAATACTTAAACTTGTAAATATTTTTTATTCAGTTTCAAGTAGGAAAAAACAAAATATTAGTTATTTGCAAACATGCTGAATCATTTAAATTATATTTATAGGTAATGTTTTCATAGAGAACTTGATGCGTCACAATGGAACAATAACAAAAGTTTTACTCGAAGTGTTAAACATCAACCAAATTTTACTGGCATTAGTAATTAAGATTACCAATTAGTACAACTGGATCGTCATAATTACAAGGGTCCTTAATCATTCACGAAAAATGTTTGCAAGTTATTTTTTAATATTTTTATTATTTTTTTAAAATTGAACTAACACTTACCAGAATATTTATCACTATTCCTAGATTTATAGTCTCGAGAATCTCTCTCCTTATCTCTGTGACTTTTTTGAGAATGATATGAACTTTTGCTTGAATATGATCGATCTCGTGATGGACTTCCTCGACCAGGACTTGGATATGAGGTACCATTTCCCCTAACACTGCCATACTTTTGATCACTGCTAGAATTTTTTGAAACTAAATATTTGGAATTCTGAAAAATAAATTTATATTTTAAGAAAATAATGTCATATATAATGAACTTAAACATATTATTGAAATTGTAATAATAAACAATATAAATAGAACAGATGTACATTAGCTAAAGCCTAATTTACACAAGACAAATACTTGATTATAAAATTCATTTGATGCTCAGTTGAGTACCAAAAATTGACCAAATTAGTATTTACAGGCATTCTATTTATTAGGTAGTTGCTACCCCTCCCTCATAACCAACCTGTACTGTTTTCGTTCTTACTCAGTTAGTAGATTCAATATACTAAGGTAGAATACATAATGGATATTGGAGTAAAAACTTGCCCCATTGAAAAGAAACAGTAATCAACAAGGAAGATTACTTATTTACTATACTTTGAGTTAAGGTTGATTGACTACTTGGCCAAAAGGTAGTTCTACTTAAACTTTGCTTCAATGATTGTTGGGCAAAACATATTTACCAACCTAAGTACCCAATCAATTTAAATATAAAACAAATACTAACAAATACATAGACAACTCGTATAGTAATCAACCAAAATATATTTAATGTTATAAAGGAATTTCTTGAGATAAAAAGGTTTCCATTTCACTGGATTAATTTATACTATACATTTCAAAAAAGATAATTATATATCTAGTATCAACAATATGCTTTAATATGTTAAACATTGTTTAAAAAATCATTGAAAAAGATTAAAAGATTTATATATACATTTAAAAGAAATCACTAAAAATGCACTTAAAATGGTTTTTAATTAAAAAAAAAAAAATAGTAAAGTAGTATCAAGCAAAGGTATGACAAAAGTAAGTTAAAAAGAAATACCATAAGGTAGCAATTGTAAAAATAATGTAATTGATTATTGAACTAAAAAGATAATTGGATAATTTGTGATTACAATAAAGTACCTATACATATATTACAAATAAAACCATTAATATTACAATTTTATACATTTATGTCATTTCTGGGGTGGAAGCGGGATCAAGAACAAGATTAATGTTTGATTTGATTTTTTTAATTATTTTATACTGGAATCTAATATTTACTGTAATTGAATTTATTCTTAGTCAAAATATTAGTTATCTAAAGGCTAAATATTTATATTGTTGAGTTTCTGATACATAATATTTATTTTAGATCTTTAGATTCTATGAATCAGATAATAATATTAAATATTTAACAGTACAATAAAATTAATGAC
Source organism: Schizaphis graminum (assembly GCA_020882235.1). Classification (NCBI taxonomy): domain Eukaryota; kingdom Metazoa; phylum Arthropoda; class Insecta; order Hemiptera; family Aphididae; genus Schizaphis; species Schizaphis graminum. The sequence continues at coordinate 83,800,003 of CM037032.1, read as the reverse complement.
AGAACACTGACTATTTGGAATGACGAGAATATTGAGAATACATTTTAATATACTTTAAATTTCATAGGAACCAATATTTTGAAGGACATAATTATGTACCTATCAATAGAAAAATCACAAGACCCAAAATAATTACCTGATACTGATGGGACGGGTTCTTGTCATAATACCTAGAAACAAAATATCCAAACATTAATATTATTATCGATGTTTAAATAACTTGAAATTACGTTATTCGCGTAATTTGGTAAGTAGGCCTTACCCATCACTAATCCTTTGAAGTTTCCTCGCATGCATTACCATCAATGCCGATTATCTGTGGAAATTCACCGCCCGGCAATGGAATTATATTGTTAACGACAAATGTAGGTGGACGTGTACGTGTTTCTAGGGCCCAATCAAACGTAAAAAATCTTTAAACGTAACCGGACGCCATCAAATGAGACCAATAGTAAAAAGTAATAAAATGGAGTGAAAAAGGAAAAAACATTTAGACAGGGTGAAGATGCTGTCAGGAGTGTGGAGGGGGCTTGTCATCCATCGGAAAGGTACGCATTGCCATTGGCCAGTTCAAATATCAGCTGGCGTTTATAAACAGTGCAAACATTAAAAAATGAAATAATTAGAAATTTAACTAAAATTAAATCAATTTAAAGTGTTGGGTTAATGAAAGCACTAATTAAATAATATAGATACTATTTTATTCAAACTATTTCTGAAAGCAAAATCGAAATTTGACCAAAATTGTTTTATGTTTATTTTTGTTCAGTTTGCAGCAGTGGTATATTCGTATAAATTTTGTTTATGCAAAATTTGTCCTTGAAATTAAAGGCACTAATTTGATTAAAAAAGTAAATAAATATTACCTAAATTTGCCATCAAATATCAATGGACTTAGAAAATTATCTATATTATTAATAATTGTTATTTATTTATTTATTGACCTACGACACTAAATTAACTGTCTACTGTAGTTTCTACAGATATACGAATACGAGTGTACTTTTATTATTAAAACGATGGTAGATGTACCCGTTCAAGATATGATCAAAAATACATTTATATGGCACAACAAGAATGGCTACAAATCAGGGAAAACGTAATTTTTCCTATGATATTATAATACAATAAAATCTGATTACTTGATTAATAAATTACCCTTGTTTTTATTTTACCAGGTATAATTTATTTAATTATTTTACAAGCATTGAAGATTCACACTCAAAATATCTTCATTATCAAATGACCAAACCTTTGTCTGTTCAAGTAAGATTCATACTCATACAACTATTTATTTTGAATTGGAATATACATTATTTAAAAGTAATTTTAAATGTTAAGTAACATGACTGTATTTAAATTTAATATTTTCCAAACTAATTCAAAATTTGTTTTGATAAAAATAAATGTCTCTTTATAAATAATATTATGACAGTAACTACTGTAATCATTTGATTTTGTCACCTCCGAAGTAACTACTTCTTTAATTAACTTTATTTGTTATTTCAAGCATAAACAAATATATGTGGTCCAGAGTCCAAGTGTATAAATAGAAAATTTCCATCAAGTATCTTAGAATCAATCTTCTGTTCCTTAAAATTTCATAATTTACTCTTGTTGCCTTCACTACTAACAATATCTAAGCTGATATTAATAACTTCATTATATTTTTAAGATTTAATATTATTTTACAATTATATTTTTATTATTTTTATTTTAAATTATTTTAGACTCATCATGACTCTCTATCTAAAAGTGATTCTCCTCAACCATTTTATCACATTCATCAGGTAATTAATTAATTTATTCAAATTCCACTAAATTGTAGATAAATAAAGTAAAGTATTAATGTTGTTTGGTTTGTATTGTATTCTACATGATTTAGTAAAATATAAATATAATATAATTGTATAAGAATAGGATTGAACCTTTTTAATTATTATATTTTTGTGTGTTATTACATGAAAAATAAATGTATCATGTTCATAATTAACATATATTTTATTGTAGGATTCAATTATTACACAGAAGTCAAGTCCAACACCAGTTAGATTTAGCCCACGTATGGGTTCTAATGCTATTAATTATGCACGTTCGAATGCTACAAATCGGGTATCAATCACACCCAATATGTCTCCAATTAGCAGCTCTAATGTTGATCAGTCAATATCAAAAATTAGTGCAATGTTTCCCACTGCATCTGAATCCCATATTAAATCATTATTAAATAAGTAATATAATATTTTAATTATATTTTATTTTATTTTTTTTAATATTTAATGAAAATTATTTTAGATATCATAACAGAGAAGCTGTTGTTATTAGTGCTTTGCAAGTAGAAAAGCATCCAATTGCTACACCTGGACCATATACCCCACCATCGATTAGTCGTCATTATATGTTACAAGCTAATCCTTCTCCCATGGCTAGTCCACTACCTAAACCAGCTCATTATTCTCCAAAAATGAAATTGAGGTAATTATTTTAACATATATTTAATTTTGAGGAGTTATATGCAAATTAATAGACCATTACTAAAAAAGATCAAATTGCAAGTATTCAAACAATAATAAATATTTAATTAATATTTATTAGAGGTGGTTTAAACTGTTCTTAGTTTGAAAATCTCTCCTAGGTCAAATCATCCTACATCTAATATTTATTTATTACTATTATATAAGTCTAAATATTTTAACATTGATTTATTTAACTTAATTATTGGAAATTTTTATTAATTTTAAATTAATGATTTTCCTTCAATTAGTAAATATTTAATATTGTTTGATTTAAAAATAAATCATTTGATGAAACTTATCCTAATAATTATGTATTTTTTGATATTATTATTATAATATAAACATATTACTTATTATATATTATATTATTATTTTAAGATTGTGTAATTATTTTGTTATTTGACTGTAGATATTGAAAAATTGTAGAAATTGAAAATTACCTTAAAAGATTATCCCTTAAAATTATTTTTGGTTTTTAAAGAATGAAAATATTTTTGAACATATAAATTTTATAGTTGATGACTATAGATACAAATGTTATGTATATAATATATACATAATTGTCTTTGTGAATGTTTGTGTGAGGCTTAAATTTAAAATGTTTTGCCTTTATTTTTATTTTTCATTTTTATTTTTATTTTATTTTTTAGCATGAATTTTATTTTCAATGTTTCAGTATATGTAGTTAAATTGAATTGATAATTGTCTGATGTAATTAGACGATAGAAAATATTTTTTGTGGCAAAATTTTACATTGATGGATTTATTTTATAGCGTGAGTTGGTAAGTATTATTTTATTATTTATTTATTTATTCTATAAAATTTATTAATAAATCATATATTTTTATTTTTAATTCAAACGGGTTTGTTTTATATTTCATATAGATATTTGAAAAGTGTATTTCCAGTTGTAGAAGAAACAGTACTTTTGGATACATTATGTAGTGCAGATAATAATGTTAATCAAGCAACTAAAACATTATTAACTATGGGATTTGATAAACGACATAATATTACAAAAAATGTGCCTAAACTACCTAGAGTTACATTAACAAACAGTGAAAATGATTATGAAGAGGACGATATGTTTTGGTTACGAAGAAAAACCTGTGATAATTATGATAAAACAAAATCTACTTGTTCATCTTGGCCTGTTTCTTCTATTGTATCAACACCAATCAAAAAAATAAATTTTGATGAACAGATAAAAAGTAAACAAATGAATAAAAATAAAAATTATTAAATTATAATTGAATATTAATAATAATCTTAATTTTTACAGTAAAACAAAGATTACATGATAAATTTGATGATCAAGAAGAAAAAATTATAATTTTTGCCTTAGAAAGTACAGATTATAATGAATTATTAGCAGATCAAGTTCTTAAAAATCATTTAGATAATGAATTTAAAACAAAGGATGAAAATGATGGGTAATATTACTAAAATAAAATGGATTTAAAATTGATAATAAAACAAATTGTACAAATTGAATTCACTTTATTGCATTGTCTTATTCACTTTTATATCACACTAATTAAACATGTACTAAAAGTTTAATATTATTTTAACTTATTTCTATAGTAAGCTCAAAACGGAAAATTCTAGTAACAAAGCAACTGGTAACTGTATCGTAAAGGACATAAGCAACTCAAAAACTGAATCAAGAAATTCTTTCTGGTAAGGAAACTTTTGTGTTATAAATCAAAAATAGGGTTAATAAACAATAATTATTGAATAACAAAGGACCAAATTTTTTATGTATAATTAATTTTTGTCAAAATCGATTTGCTTTAACTCAAAAACAATTCATTTTAAATACTTTAAATTTTCACCAAATATTTATATTAACGTTATTTATTTAGGATTAAATTTTTACTTTTTTAAAGCTATTTATAGAAAATTAAATTTTTTTTAAAATGCCATTAAAAAAAATTTGGTTTTCCAAAAAATCTTCAAAATTTAATTCAAAGTTTATTATAAGTTGTACTTATCGTATTAAAAAAAATTTTAATCGTTAGTCACAGTTTTTATTTATAAGCATTTAAAATTCAAATAAAATAAAAATATAATATATTTTTATTTAATTTTTTTGTTTATTTTAAATTCTATGGTTATGAGCACTTTTTCATATTGTTAATCGATTAGTTACTATTATATTTAATTATTTAATTCTTCAAGATTCTTCAACTCATCTTAATCGTCTGGTTTGTAATTACATTTCAATTTTTTTTTACAACCTTTAGTTAAGTAATTTTCTGCCTTCCTTTTTTTTTTTCAAAATGGAACAACTATTAAAACGTGCACTTAAAATATAAAGAAAATAAGAAACCATCCCGTTAAAGCACAACTAAATTAGCATTTGTTTTGCTTCTAGGATAACAATATAGTTTTTTTTTCTATACAAGTATAATCTTTGATATAAGTGTAACATAAGATATTATGGTAACTAGGTACATGCAATGCTTTGGGAAAAATTGATTAACCTTGCCATATGGAAATATGCAACCCGTTCTAAATCATACTTAAAAATAAACTGCTTGTATAAAAAAAAAAAAAATTCTGATGCCAATACCTAACCTTATCTGACTAGTTTGACCTGTAATATCACTTAGGGTTGAAACTATGGTATATTATTAATTATTATATCAATTGATTTCTGGCACAGTCAGAACATATAATATTTAAATTTATAGGTAAAAAAGCGGGTAAGTGGGTATCGCTCTGCTGTATATTAGGGGGTGAGGTGGACCTCAGACTATGGTTGGTTAAATTTGAATGCAATGATAGGTATCATTGTATACGAAAAACGATTCTGAACGAAGATGATTTGTCAGTTTAGGATATATTATATTTAAATATTGTCATATATTCTATTTTGAAACAAATAGTATAGTTATTATATGTTACTATAGTTACTTTATAGTATCTGTTTATTAATAAAAAAAGTATTTGACAACATACGCATAATGAGAGTATGAAATTTAATTTAAATTTTGACATATTTCGTATAAATTCGAACTTTCGAACTTTAAGCACTTATAAAAAAAAATTGTGACTAACGATTTCGGATTTTTTTTTATCACTTTAAGAACAACTTATAAGAAACCTTGTATTAAATTTTCAAGATTTTCTGGCCATCCAAAAAATTTTTATCGGCATTTGAAGAAAAAAAAAACTTAGAAAAGTCGAAAATTTCAATTGTCTATAAGTAGCTTAAAAATGGTCAAAATAATTTGAAAATTTAACTGTAAAGAGATAACCATAATATAAACATTTGGTGAAAATGTCAAGTATTTACAATGATTGGTTTTTAAGTTACAGCAAAATCAAAAAATCGATTTTGTCGAAACGTGGTTTTTCGTAAAATTGCCGTTTTTCTGTCATTTTTTTTTTTTTTGTTTTTCTCGATTTTTTTGAAAACTATTTGAAAATGTTTGACCCCCCAAAGTACTAACTAGATGAATTTTCCTATTCAAAGAGGGGCTGAAGTAAAAAATCGGAGCATTATTACTGCTCCAAATGTTGTCGTCAGACACAAAAAAAAAAAACACACACATCATTGTAAAATCAATACATTCATCATTCCGTTCAGAATCTAATATATTATAATTTAAATATAGGTATTATAATATATCCTAGACTACCAAATCATCTTTGTTCAGAATTGTTCTTCATATACAATGATACCTGCTATTGCATTTAAATTTAACATAACCATTATTGTGACCTATTCTCCAACTCTACTATACTGTAGAGCGATACCTTTTGTTTCCTTTTTGTACATGGGTACATTATTAGATCTTTGAAGATGACTTCTCATTAATGCTAATTTATATATTTTTATTTGTTAATAATTAATTAATAATCATTATCATACTAGCTGATTTTTATTTTCTATAAAATATATAACTGCATAAAAGTTAAATAAAATATAAAAACATTATTATTTTTTAAATTCTTAACAAAGTGACGAATGTACTTTTTTTTATCGTTCCAAAACATTTAATTGTATTTTATTTTATTTTTTAATGTATACCTATGTAAATTATTAAAATATATTTTAATTGGGTTTAGTGAAATAAATTCTGAGAACCAGAAAACTGTGGCAAATGGCACACAAAAAAGTTTGGCGAAAGGTCCCAATAAAGATTTATTAAGGTATATTTATTTAAGTAAACTATTAATATTCTTTTCTAAATAATATATTTTTCTTATAGCAAAAAAATGTCATCTAAGTGTGAATCACATGAAAAAAACAAAGTAAAACCTAAAGGTCCCAACAAATCGTTATTGAGTAAAATTCATTCTTTAGCAAAAGGACCAAATACTGAGTTGAAAAAAGGACCTTCTAAAGGATTAGCTAAGGGTAGTATTTTCCATCGTCTATTCAAGAAATAATTACTTTGTTATGTTTTATTTCAAATGAAGTAAATTATTTCTATACTTAAGATTCTTTGTGAATGTATAAAGATAATTTAAATTTAAAATGATATCTTATTTTGAATATAGTAATTTAATATTATCTTCAATTTTGTTACTTAAGTAGCAAATGTTTAAATTGTTTAAATTATATTTATTTATTTTAATTAAACATTTTTTTCAGTCAGTAATCATTTATAACGTGTGTAATCCGTTTTTCTTAGAAAATAATGTCAATAATATTATATACTGAATAATTAAAATTAAAAATACTATCATAGTGATTATATTTAAATTAGAAATGTGTTAAACTTATTATATAAAATTATACTATCAGTTTAGTTGTACAATGTTTTATGTATGATGTATTTCTTATAGTACCCTTAACTAAATTGAATTGATTAATTAAACCAGTTAATAACCAAACTGGGCTCAAACCCTTATATTAAATTTTTTTTTAATCTCACATATTTGTTTTTTGGCAAATCATAAATCATCAAACGTTACAAGATACAAATTTGCTTCACATTAGATTTTCTAGTGATTTTATATTGGCATATATTTTATAATAAAAAAAATTGTCAAGAGTTTATTAAGTTCTTTGAGCTGATCAAATGCCTACTACTATATTCTTTAAAAAAAAAAATAGTGTTATAACTTCTGAACCTAGGCCTGCTGCGAATATCATTGATTTTTAAGTTATGCATACTATAAAGTCTACAACACGGTATTTGATGAAATTAATTACAGTATTAATAAATGGTACAATATTTTCAAGACCAGAGTGTATGTCATATCCATATGAGTCATTATGTGATGTAACGGAAAAGTTTAATTGAGTAAAAATACAATTGTTGGTAAGAACATATGATAGGGAAATAATAAGGGAAAGTTAAGTTATAAATTTCAAAGAAACACTGTAACATAGAATGAATTTAGAGCATGAACCTAAAGCATTGAAAATTCAGGATTATAATATATTAGCAGTGTTTGGTAAGTTACTTTTAAAAATTAATCAAGATTCAAGTTACTTTACTCTAACTTACTAAATTCTAATAAAATTATTTTACTTTTCAAATAGAAAAGTAATTACCTTAATTTCTAGTTACAATTTTTTTTTTTTTAATTTTTTAGCAATTATAATTCTGCCAAGCAATAGTGTAACTAGAAGTGTACCTACAGGCTACAGTTAGTCCATAAATACATAACAATATTAATTACTTATAAAGTTATAGCTATTAAAAAATATGTATTAATATAAAACTTAATTAAATATGAACTTTTAAATTTTAAAAATAAATTTCAAATGGCAATAATAATTTATAATGACACAATGTAAATATTATAATTTATTATTTATCAATAAGTACTAAATACTAACCAGAAAAATAATGTTATAATCTAATGTAAATTATAATTATAGCAATAACTAATAAGTATTTTAAAAATTAAAAGTTTTTGTACAATACTAAATTCTAATATTAAAAATAAATAACAATATATAATAAAAATAAATTGTATTTACTGCATTAATATGACTACTAGCTAAGTGTTAATGGTTTTGAGATAATAGGTACAGAGATAGGTTCATGCTAAAGATATTCATGAAAACGTTCTATGTAGGACGTAAGTATATATTTAGAAGAATCAAATTAAATAATAAATTTAATTCACAGTTATCTTGATTTATGCCTTACAGAATAATATTATTATACATGTCAAAACCATGGAGGTGAGTTAAAATTAAATATTTAAATATTAGATTGGTAAACCTAATACAGTAATATCCGCATTATAGACATCATTTTAAAAGTTTTTTTTTTAATCCATAATACTGCAATAGGTACTAAATAATTTGAGACTGTAACGCGTTATGTTAAAGAAATTAGTTATCAAAAGTAAATTCCATTACATCTTCATTCTTTGAAAATAATTCTAATGAAATTACATAACACGTTACAAATTAAGTAATGCCGTAATGATGTTATATAAATATGTATATATTGATTAATTATTAATTATTATTTATTCATTATTAATATTAACTAATAAATCATAATCTTGAACTGTAAGTCTAGGAAATTCTCTTTCTCCGCGTTCACGGATTTCTTTTCTTATTTTTTCCACTTTATGTTTTCTTAAGTAAAACAAAGTATCTATAAATAAAATTTAAAATTAATTTAAAACATTCATATTTACATAAAAATTATATTTAATTAAATACTAATTTACCTTTAATACTTTTTTTAATATTTGATGGAACTATCTTATCATACCAAGAATGAAAAAAAGAACAAATAAGTTTACTATTAGCACCTGGATATAGTTGATTGGTTATTTTTTTCCAATCCACATCCGAAAAATGTTTAGGATTTTGTTGTTCTAATCTAAAAAATAATATTTTATTAAACTATTAATTTATATTAAATGATCACAATAACTTACAACTCCAATATATTTAATCTCAAGGTTAACATTTTAATAGGTTTTTCACAAAATAACATGGTATATAAATAATTCCATTGATTTCTAATTTTTGTATAAGTTACATCATCACCAAGATTTTTTGCAATTTTCATTAATGTATTTTTTTTTAACGTTAGATTTTTTAAATCTTTCCAGTTCTCTGTGTTTGTTTCTAATAGAATATTTGTAAATAATTCTTGACGCTTTTGGTCATCCCAAAAAATTTCTAATGAAATGAAAAAAATATTTTAATTTTATAAATTGCATTGAAATATTCTAGCTAATATTAATATTATTTAACTTACTGTTAGATTTTTCATACTGATTTTTTAAAACTTCATTTCTTCTGTAAAGTTGTAATCTAGATCTGTTTAGAATCAAGCTTAATACTGAAAATTTGTTACTAATTGCATCACATTTTTCTACTTTCATAATTAATTGGTCTTCTTCTTCACTAAAACTATGGAGAAAATAATACAGTAAAATTATTAATAAATAAATAACAATTTAATATGAACATAAAATACATATTTTGTTTACCTTATTTGAGATTTTATTTAAATATAGAAAATTATAATTTAAAATATGGCATTTATGTAAAACCTTACTGGATTGACAAAAATTTCAACCGAAAACTTATATTTATATACTTCATATTTATGAAAATTGAAAGGAATATAATTTTTATATTTTTTTATCTTTATACACATTTAAATATTAATGTACACTGCACCAGTGTAAAAAGTAACACAAAAATTGTTTAAAAAAAGAAATTAAAGACAAAGGTATTTGCAAGGCTGGGCATTAACGAGTTAAAAAGTTAAAGTTAAGTTAAAAAGTTAAGTTACTTTTAACTAAGTTACTTAACGAGTTACTTTTTTTTTAAGAAGTAACTTCTATCTTAACGAGTTACTTTATTTTTAAAGTAACTTCTAACTTAACGCGTTAATTTATTTTATAGTCACGTTAAGTTATTTTTTTTTCTTTGTACGAACCCCAAAAATTTATTATAGCATTTTGTGTAATAATAAAAAAAAAAATAATAACAATAATTATTATGTTAAATATAAATTATTCTGCTATATAATATTATTATGTTATTTGTAAATATTTAACTTGAGGTGTAAATGGTGTAATTATAAATTTTATAAGAAAAAAAAAGTAACTTATGTTTAACTAAGTTAAGTTACTTTTTTTTTCCAACTAACTTATAACTTTAACGAGTTAAATAAAAAAGGAAAGTAACTTTTAACTTTAAAATTAACTTACATTTTTCCAAATTAACTTAACTTAACGAGTTAAAAAAAATAGTTAACTTGCCCAGCCTTGGGTATTTGTACATGGTAATTGTCTCATGAGATACTTTGTTAAGTGATTATAAAAATAATTTAAGGTATCCAAAACAAAATAAAATATTTTAATTTCAGTAAACTTGATATAAAACCAATCATAAAACTAATGTAAATTATATTATATTATATTATACCGTGTTTTATCTTGATATTCATTGAACAGAATATTGAATCTATTATAAACCGAACTTAATAATCGATTTGGAAGTCCTGCCGATATATAACGAATAAATTTGAACCTTTCAAATTTATTTAAAGTCATTTCCAAACCATTAGATAAGAATGGTAGAATATTTGAAATATTATATTCCTGAAAATGTAATTATTATTATATACATTTATATATAGTATATATACAGTAAAATTTCGATAAGACGGAAATTTAGTAAAACGGAAACACTGTTAACACAGACAAATTGCATGGTTCCAAGTGATTCTGTCTTATCGAGGTTTTACTGTAGTATGTAATATTAAATAATAAAAATTCAACCATTATATAAAAACTACTATGGTTAAAATTTATTGAGGGTAATGACTAATAACTTATCATTGTTTTACAAATAGTAATAAATAATACCTTTTGAAATTTTGACCAATATTCACGAATCATATTGTCTTCTTCTGAATTAAATACTCTTAGTTTGACCTGAGGATTGAGTTTCTTTATAATATTCATTTTTTCTTTGCTTGGAGATCTACTTAAAGTAGTCTCAATAAAATGAAGTTTATTTTTATTACATTCAATTGGTAATGTAATTTCTAAATCATTTATACCCTAGGTGAAATAAATTAAATAAATACAAATTATATTAAGTACAGGGTGTAACTGATAGAACTGACTTTTTGAATAACTTTTTTTCTAATCAATTTTTTTAAATTTTTTTTTATTTATCATTTATAGACCCTAGCGCTACATGTACAAAATTTTTATGGTAAAAATATTTATCTAAATTAATTAGTTTATTTTTTAGAATTTTTTAAAATACCATTATTTTTTTGCATAAATTAATTTGGAGCGTTATTACTTTTTTTCAAAATATTATTTTTGGAAATTTCCTGAAATGAGTATAATATATAGATAATTTAAGAAATATACTCATTTCAGGAAAATTCCAAAAATAATATTTTGAAAAAAAGTAATAACGCTCCAAATTAATTTATGCAAAAAAATAATGGTATTTTAAAAAATTCTAAAAAATAAACTAATTGATTTAGATAAATATTTTTACCATAAAAATTTTTCTTTTAATTAAATTTACAAATTGGCTATTTTGAATTTTTCCAATAAAAATTCATTCAAATTTAATTTTTTTATTTTTTCTATTAAAAAATAAAAATTTCTTTTTTTATATTGTACATGTAGCGCAAGGGTCTATAAATGATAAATAAAAAAAAATTGATTAGAAAAAAAGTTATTCCAAGTCAGTTCTATCGGTTACACTCTGTATATTGAAAATACAATTATTCTGAGCTATAATATTATACCTGTGCAGAATTCATTTTTTCAACAATTTTTTCCAAAATAATGCTCCCAACTGTTTTCAGCAATACAACGTCAGAATCTGTGATTCGATGACTTTTATTTAAAGTATTCTTGATTTTCTTTGACAAAACTTCAATTATTTGTTTATATTTAGGATGATTTTTTATTGAAGGGTCTTTATTTTTTAGATACGTCATTAAATTAAATTTGGATTCAGTTTTAGTAGAAGAGTCTGTTGCGTCTTCAAAATTATTGGATTCCATGGAATTTAACAGAGTTTTTAGATTACAATGGTTTTGAGATATTCTTTGGTCAGTTATATTATTATATTTTTCTGAAGTCATAGACATATTATTTTCATTCTTTGTAACACTATATTTGTTATCAGTAGCTTTTACTATGACTGATGTGCTAGCAATATGTATTTTAGATTTTTTACTATTACACATAGGAATATTTATATCACTATATACAATTCTTTCATCAGATCTCGGGTTAATTCTATTGATTGTATCGATTTCTTTATTATAATTAGAACTAAATTCTAATGAATTTAAACTTTCATTATGCTCTTTCTTTTTTTTAAGTGTTTTAGTTTGAACATTCTCATTTTCCAAGCTACAATTATTGAACAATGAAATACCTGATGAAGTATTTATTTCAGAATTAATTGTTTGGTTTAAATTTTCCATAAAATCAGAATCATCAAAAATATTTTGTTCACTAACTTCTTCTAATGATGCATTTCCTATGTCTTGATTTTTCTTCTTTTTACGTTTTTTTCTTGGAACATTTTCAATATCTGCTAAAGCATTTATTTCATACTTTCTTTTTTGGCTTATATTTTTCCAATAATAAGAATCATTAACACTTTGTTCATTGACTTCTTTGCAAGTTTTTTCAAATGCTTCGATTTCTGTATCATTATTGGTACTTAATTCTATCAAATTTAAACTATTATTGTGCTTTTTCTTCTTTTTAGGTTTCTTAGTTTCAACGTTCTCATTATCTATGCTAGAATTATTTTTCAATGAAATATCTAATGAAGGGTTTTTTTTTTGGTTTATGTTTTCAGTGAAACTAGTATCATTTTTTTTTTGATAAACAAATTCTTCACAACTCACTCCAAATGATTCCATTTCTGTATCGTTATTGGTACTTAATTCTATCAAATTTAAACTATTATTGTGCTTTTTCTTCTTTTTAGGTTTCTTAGTTTCAACGTTCTCATTATCTATGTTTGAATTATTTTTCAATGAATTATCTAATGAAGGGTTTGCTTTTTGGTTTAAGTTTTCAGTGAAACTAGAATCATTTTTGTTTTGATAATCAAATTCTTCACAACTCACTCCAAATGATTCCATTTCTGTATCGTTATTGGTACTTAATTCTATCAAATTTAAACTATTATTGTGCTTTTTCTTCTTTTTAGGTTTCTTAGTTTCAACGTTCTCATTATCTATGCTAGAATTATTTTTCAATGAAATATCTAATGAAGAGTTTGTTTTTTGGTTTATGTTTTCAGTGAAACTAGTATCATTTTTGTTTTGATAATCAAATTCTTCACAACTCACTCCAAATGATTCCATTTCTGTATCGTTATTGGTACTTAATTCTATCAAATTTAAACTATTATTGTGCTTTTTCTTCTTTTTAGGTTTCTTAGTTTCAACGTTCTCATTATCTATGTTTGAATTATTTTTCAATGAATTATCTAATGAAGGGTTTGCTTTTTGGTTTAAGTTTTCAGTGAAACTAGAATCATTTTTGTTTTGATAATCAAATTCTTCACAACTCACTCCAAATAATCCGATTTCTGTATCAGATCTCGGGTTAATTCTATTGATTGTATCGATTTCTTTATTATTATTAGAACTAAATTCTAATGAATTTAAACTTTCATTATGCTCTTTCTTTCTTTTAAGTGTTTTAGTTTGAACATTCTCATTTTCCATGCTACAATTATTGAACAATGAAATACCTGATGAAGTATTTATTTCAGAATTAATTGTTTGGTTTAAATTTTTCATAAAATCAGAATCATCAAAAATATTTTGTTCATTAACTTCTTCTAATGATGCGTTTCCTATGTCTTGATTTTTCTTCTTTTTACGTTTTTTTCTTGGAACATTTTCAATATCTGCTAAAGCATTTATTTCATACTTTCTGTTTTGGCTTATATTTTTCCAATAATAAGAATCATTAACACTTTGTTCATTGACTTCTTTGCAAGTTTTTTCAAATGCTTCGATTTCTGTATCATTATTGGTACTTAATTCTATCAAATTTAAACTATTATTGTGCTTTTTCTTCTTTTTAGGTTTCTTAGTTTCAACGTTCTCATTATCTATGCTAGAATTATTTTTCAATGAAATATCTAATGAAGAGTTTGTTTTTTGGTTTATGTTTTCAGTGAAACTAGAATCATTTTTGTTTTGATAATCAAATTTTTCACAACTCACTCCAAATGATTCCATTTCTGTATCGTTATTGCTTCTGTCAAAATTATTTCTATTACTTTCTATTAAATTTAAGCCTTTAAGATATTTCTTCTTTTTAATTAATTTTTTCATTTCACCAATTTCGTTATGTATAATATAATAATTATATTTCTTCGATATATTTTCTGAAACATTAATAGACTTCTTTTTAGTACTCACAATCTCACTAAAACCATGAATATTTTGTTCAATATCTTTTTCACAAGTGTTATCTTTTGTATTAGTATTTAATGCTGTTGAAATTTGACCATTTTTTTTCTTTTTAGGATTTTTTTTTTCAAAACTTTTATTATGTACATCATTACTATTGTTTTTTTTTTTTAATTCTATAAATTTAACTTTTTTTGCATTCTTCCTAATTTTTAATAAAAGCATTAATGACACAGATACAGTATAATTTTTCTAGTAAGCAAAATGTTTATTTACGTGCATTAACTTACAAACCGTGTTTAATATATAAGTTATAAGAATTCTAAGTTTAGATTAATGTAGAATGGTACCTCGCAAAAAGTTAATCCACTTCTCCGCTTATTTGTCTAAATTTTGATTTTTATAGATCAAAATACTCCAAATAATATTTTGCTTAGGAATATGAAATAATGAAACTAAAAGTATATTCTGTCATTTATAAGAGTAATTAGTAAATACATAAAAAATAATGAATATAGTAAGAAATATAGTTTTGTAAGGACTTTAAATAGATCACTTTGTGGACCAACATTGCTGGTAAATAAGAATAATTTAATAAAACTACATTAAAATTAAGCACATACATTTTCAAAATATTGGTGAAAATTGAAAATTAACTAACGAATAAGCATAATTTGGTTTTTGAAAGAAATATAATATACTAGTAAATTAATATAAAGTAAAACACTCATTATTTAATTTACTAATAACAATTTTTAAATTTTTTTTTTACAAATATAAATAAAACATAAAATATATTTTATTTTTCTTATTTTAGGTTTAAACTTTTGATTGACAACATACATTTTTGATTTTGTAATTTCATAATGTAAAATATTAATCAGAATACCTATTTCAATCTATAGAAATCAAATTTTGACAGATGAGCAATATTATGTAAGGTCAATACTTATATATCTAAATCCTTATACATGACAAATAAATATAATTTTTCTATTTATAGTAAAAAAAAAATATTATTTTTCAAAAATTGTTTTTAATAAATTATTTATGTAAAATAAGTATTTTCAAAAATATTAATAGTTTCTAGTGATATATGATAAAAAAAAAAATCACGTAGTATTTAATGTATGCAACTGAGCTTAAAATAATGAAATACGAATATTTATGATTTATCACTCACCTATATAAAAAAAAAAAATGATGAACTTGGATGATTTTAAATTTAATTCCAATACTCAACCATTGAAGGAATTGAAGAACTAGACATAAATCGTATATCAAGTTATAACGAAAATAGATCAGAGCATCAGGTGACAAATTCACTACTAAAAATCTAAACAATCACGTGAATGTGAAATTCGAACTTCGAGCATGCATACGCCATACGGTCTAAAGCATTAGACGTTGAATTTCTTATCAAAACCTATGGGTCGGACATGTAGATACAGTCTTATTTTGACAAAAAGCATAACCAATGGGCAATGACTACTAGGGCCCTATCTCTACTAACCACCACGATTAAAGATATACAGGTTACACATCGCCCTATAATAAACGGCTCTCAGATTGATTTACAAAGTGACTAAATAAAACAGCTGAAAAATTAACTACTAGCGCCCATGTGTCAACATTTAGAACTAACATAGAAATAAAATATAATTGAATGGTTATTTTACAATAAATTGTCATTATTTACTGTTTATTAATTAGTTTTAAGATAATATTATGAAATATGAATCAATTATCGTCATTAATAATTATTAATTGTTCAAATAAAACATTTATAATATGGAATATTTCCGCTAGGAGCGCTACACTTTATTTATTGCACTAGTCATTTCGTATATCACCTTAGCAGTAAAGTTGTCGATGTGCAACCTGTATATCTTTAATCGTGCTAACCACGAACCCCGAACTAAGATACTATCACGAATATAGATACGATAGATACTACTAGTATCTATATCCGTGGATACTATCTACTACGTCGGTCTTAGACACGGACTAAGATATATCTTTATCTTAGTTCGTGGATATAATATATGCATTATTGCATGACAAAATATATTTTGTCATGCATTATTGTATTATAGGGTTAATGTAAAAAAAACATGAAATTAATTAGCATTATCTTTACTTATACAATCAAATGTGATAATAAGTTTGATACAAATATTTTATTATGTCCGCATTTTTGAATATTTATAGGATTATTGCTACAATTAATAAATTCATTATCATTTATCATTATTCATTAATTTTTAACATTAATGTATTAGTTATTTTGGCGTTTTCTTTTTTATAAATTTTAAATACTATTTTAAAAATTAAATTAAAATATTTTCGTTGAATAAATAAATATTTATTTATATGTACGTATTAAATGGATCCAGAATTATTTTTAAATAAATACACAAGATATAAAAATTTAAAAGCATCTCATAAGGAATTCATAAATAAAGTCTATTTAAAATTTAAGAAAAACAATGACTATAATAACAAACAACTTTTAAACTATATTTTAATGTTTATGTTGGCCACGGTGTTTTACAAAGGCAAAGAATATGAATTTGATGTTGTTATTTAAGTAGTTACACTTTTGGCTGTCGCTTTATTTACTTATAATTTATTCTAAAATCATTATAAAATATACATACTTACTAACTTACTCAATAAGAAATAATTAAAAAATAGTAAATACTAATAACTAAATATAAGTCAATCAAAATTTAACAAAATGTACTATTTATGTTTGTTATAATATTGCAAAACCGACAACAGATTAGTTCAGTGCTCATTTTCAAACTATTTATATTTTATTATTCACTTAGCTGATATAATGTTATAAAAACAAGTTGTATCTGAGTACAAAATCTGATTCCCACATAGCATACTCATAACCATGGCTAAATATTTAGCCATGCTCATAACAAGACAACTGTATGCTGCGTCATTGATATTTGTTATCTATAAGGAAATGTGTCTGAATACCTAGGCAACATAATGTTTCATGGTTTATTTTACACACATAAGTGTAGACTGTAGTTCACTCTTAACCTGAAGTATTGTAAGTCAGTAACAACCAATAACTAATAAATTATGTAAAATTGATTAGCCAACTTCCTTCATAGCTGTAGACAATAAAACAAGCAACAAACACCAACTTAATACATTAGTCATCAGGCCTGACAAATTACCGAGTTGAACTCGGTGGGTCGCTTAAAATTTGAGTTGGAATATTAATGTCTGTCTTATTCAAAAATGGACTGTTTACTTTTTTAAGGCCAGTTAAAATCCTAAAACATGATGGGCTGATAACTTGCCTATCCGGCGCTGTTAGTCATTGTGTATTATTTTATATTTTAATCAAAACATATTAATCTGTGACATATGCAATTTACTTTAAATATCTTCATTACTTTTAAGATCCTTTCTTAAAAAAAATTGAAATTTCAAAAGAGGTGAATCTTAAAGAATAAAATGATTGATAAACATTATTATATTTAGTATATACTTTAAAATTAACATAAAATTGAATTAGCATGGAACAAATATTTATTATTAACTAGAAAATTAAATAAGCTATTTATTAAGTTCATAAATATATTGAATATTGATTACATTTTATAATATTATTAGCGATATTACTATAGAAAAAAATATTATTATTATGAATTAAGATACATTAAATAGTTAGTGGTATAAATTTTCATCATTTGATTTGATATGATTGATCACTTTTTTTCTTGTTGAGCTTGAAACTGTTGTTGTAATTTAGTAAGAGATTCCCTATATTGATCTTGTGTACCCTCTAGTGTGTGTATTCGATCATCAATTCTTTGCAGTTCATTTTTTATATAACTCATACGTTTATCAATATTTTCTTTAGCTTCTGTGTGATCTTGACGTAGTAATATAGGGCCAACCATTTTATATACTTCACCTGAAGGTTTTAGAAGAGCTAACTCTTCTTTGACAATAGAGTTTTCATTAAGTTGACCATCCAATTGTTGACGCATTCCAGCCAATTGATTTATTTCTTTTTGACATTGTTTAAAAGCATCCAATTCATGTTGAAATTGTTTCTGTAATTCTTCAGCTGCCATTTTGTAAATCTGAAAATTGAATGTCCTATAAAACACAATTATAAACGTCGATCGTCTTTAAGTTAAAAATTATGATTACAATAGTTTTATATTTATAGAATATATATTTATAGTTTATACCTAGTTTTTATTACTTTTTTAATGGTTTTATCTAGTAAAATAGTAAATGGTAAATACTAAATTGCACGTTTTTAAATTATTACCATTACTTATCAATTATTTAATTAATAAATGTAGATAAACTCTGTCAATTTATTACCAGATGGCAGGGCAGTAGATATTTGATATTTTATTTAAAATCAAAGAAATTCTTTATCTAAATTCTTTATTGTTTATCAGACTAACCAGTAACCAATACTAAGGTGGATTGATCCACCTTGACCAATACATTTGATGTTGATAAATGATAATGGTTTAAAAATCTTATTTTTTTAAAAAATAAATCTGGCATCTGCTAAATAACATTAACAATATAATATTGTCTACTGTTTCTATTTTCATAGACGTCTTTAAAATGAACTGAAAAGATATTTTTCACTTTTTTTTTCATAACAAGTGATAGTTTAGTGTTTTAATTATAAATTTAATACAATCTTCTTATTTTCAGTAAATTTTCAAGTTGGTGATCAATTATGAATGAGCACTCTATGTATATTCAACATGATTGGGAAGAATGCATCAGGTAAATATGTTAATAGTATATTAGTATCTATAGGTTAATGATATTATAATTTTGTTCTTTTTAGATCTGCCGAAAATCGTGTTTGGATATCTGTCAAGCCGAGAAGTAAATATTATTATTAATTGCATTACATACCGCATATTGTTTCATTCTATGACTTACTCTCTAACAAATTATGATACTTTTGTTTAAAAAAATAGTACACAATGTATTCAATGTTTATGTAACTTTTAAGATGGTCCCAGTGTACATGGTTATTTGCAGTGCAAATCATACAAGCTCAATGGAATACCTATTATACAAGGAACAAATGGGTTTGAAATCGAATCAGTATCATCACATGCCATTCAAGTAAAGCAATCTTCCTGTCTGTCAGTCACATTATTATCACCATACAGGATTTTCAAAGATGTCCATAATGGTAGTGTAAGTATAATGTACTTGCTTTTAATAAAAGATTTTGCACTAAATCAATTATTTTTATTATAGGTGACATCATTGGATGTTGTCAATGGCCAGTGTGTGTCTGCATCAGATAGTGTTTTAAAGTCTTGGAGTAGTTTAGATCATGAAAAAGAAAAAGAAGTAAGGCTACATTAAATTTATTCAGACTTTAAAAAGCATATGATTCTTGTGTTCGTTAACAAAAAAAAAAATATATTATTTATTGTATAATAAATTATCATAAAATTATTGAGTTTTATGAATATGTTTTAATTTCTCTGCCTAATTTAAATAAATGTAGTAGACACCTTTACACTTAATGTTATTCCAGCTATTTAGAAATAAAAGAATGCTTTTATCATGTTCTATATTATCTACATTTAATGAAAAATGAGATTAAATCTAAATTTAATCTAAACCTAAATTTACAAATTTTGATATTTTTTTTTTTCAAACTTTGATTTTAAATAAATTATTTTATAATATTATTACAATAGTAAAAACATGATAAATAATATTTATTTTCTCACTTTCCTAATATCCTAACATTGTGATTATAGGTAACAATGACTGGACATTATGGTGACATTTATTGTTGTCGTTGGTTTCCTAGTGTTAAGGTTGTATTAAGCTGTGGAGCAGATTTACGAATCAAAATTTGGAGTGCTGATACTGGAGAATGTGCTGGGACGTTAGTAGGGCATACAAAAGCTGTTACTGATTTAGCCATAATAGACAGAGGACGAAATATTATATCTGTTTCAAAGTATTTAAAAATTATTATTAAAATTAAATAATATTTTTTTTTTTTTTGTAATAACATTTTTTTTTTATTATTCTTTAGAGATGGAACATCAAAGTTATGGCATGTTGGAAGTGGAAAAGTAATAGATGATCTCATTAAAGTAAATCACACAACATACATAAATTGTTGTTCAATAAGTTCACCAAAATGTTTAAATTTAGGAGAACGTAATATACCTACTTGTAAGTAATATAATTAAGAAGACATCATACCCACATGTTATTGTCTCAGTCTTATTAATATAAAACATAGCAAATTTGTTTCAACGAAATCCATTTTCTGCTATTGACTTTAATATTATTCAATTCATATACTATCATACTTAAAAGGTTGTCATATCTGCATATTGAATATTTAATATATAGTTAATTTGGAATAAAAACAGGATTCAGCGACAGTCAGTCAACACCCGTTTCTCAACCCCATCAAATCAACTTTCTATATGACTGCTGTATAGTAAAGCCTATGCACAAAAGTTGGCCAGCAAAGCCTGTTCTTATTCTAAATAGTGTATAGTTAATAATATACAATATAATATAATTATTTTCATAAAAATTGAACGATGTGACAATTATTTTGAACATCTGTTTTTAATATTTTTATAGTTAGAATTTTGTTTAAAATTAACAAATATATGGATTTTCAGTATCAAGAACAGTTTCTTTAAATAGTTCTAATTTTTTTGGCAAACTCAAAATAAAAATCTTTAAAATCTTTTCATCACTGAAAATATCTTAATTTGTTAATAAAGTTAATATTTAAATAATGTATTATTTATTATTTAAGGTAATTGAAAAACTTTTCAATGTGATTTATAAAAATATAAATGTATGTTTTTTATTGTTGCAGCTGACACTGAAATCGGCACGGATGATAAATGCTTATTAATTGGCTGTGAAAATGGAATGATTTCATTGATCGGTGTGTATGCACGCAAGATTCTTGCCACAAATAACTTAGACTGCCCAGTGAATGCATGTCATTTGAATAATGAAGCACAAGTTTATGTTGGTTGCAATGATGGGCGTGTTGTTTGGCTAGACGAACAACTAGTAATTAAACATTGCATATTTGACACAAATTCACCAGCCCGTTGTTTGTGTTTGTTTAAAGAATTTGTGGTTTGTGGACATAGCGATGGTTCGTGTGTATTACGGTCGGTCAATGGCAAAAAGGCATATCTGACAGGTACCAATGCTGAGCCAATCTATGATGTTAGTACAGATACAAGGTTTTTGTACACTGCATGCAGAGATGGCATCATCAGAAAATATTTGCCTGAACTGTTGTAAAACTGAGAAATAAACATTTTTATCAACATGTAACAGCAGATTTATTTAATTTAATTTCTACTGTTTAACTATGTGCTAAGTATTTGATTTTTCAATGTTGTTTTTTAAACCATTCAATAATTTTGGGAAAAGGAAAAATATAAAACAATAATTTATTGTTTCAAAATTTTATTTATCAACTTAAAAACAAATAACATTATCTTAATAAATGAAGAATGATTTTTTTTTCTTTGCTTATTTTGTCTTTACAAAATTGTACGTAAGTTTCTTTTATAAAATGACTATAAATAACTTTGTTTTATTTATAATTAATGTTAAATTATTATGGTGTGAGTGTATTCACCAGAAAAAAATGACAGCAAATCTATCGGTTATTATAAATACTTGTATAATTTTTATTTCATATAAGTGTATTGTTGTGGGAAGGGGCAGAAATTATTGTTCTGTAGGTATTTTATATATACTTGGGGTATTGGGAGTGAGAAGGGGTTTTTAGGAGTTGACGATGGCTGCATTGAGAACGACCGTCGTGGGCTGGTGTACGTCAGGTTCGGTCGCGGTTGGCAGTGCGTCTACGCCCCGACGGTGCTCGTTGTGTCAGAGTAGATTAGGGGTGGTGAGCGGCACATTTGGTACAGTGGGTCGACCTTCCAACTTGCTGTACTCCAACAGAAATTCCTTGGGCACTTTACGCCACGTGAGCGCATCAAACACATAATATGTGCCCCGTTCATATGTACTAGTTTTCTCTATTAAACTCAATCCAGGCGCTTGCGTAATCCATACGCGCTCTTCCATGTGATAACGCCAGTCTCGAGAATATCTAATAAAATTTTAATTATATATTAATATTAAATTTTGAGGAATAAACAGTATATAATATAATTACAATTCATTAGCCGCTGCCAATTGTATCGCATCACCATAATTAGTGTAAAAGAGGTAGAACAACAGGTCTTCTTTATACCTGGATAACTTGACTTGCGCTAACTTATCCCTTTAGGTATAAAATTAACAAGATTATTTCAAGCATATATAATTGTTTTCAATTTTATATTTTACCTGATTCCATGATTAATAATGTACTCAGGCGGTCCGTGGAATTCAACATCTTGCGGCCGACATGGGGCGTCTGCCCAAGGGCCAGCAAAAGTTGGGTAAATATTTTCAGGTGAGTTTAAGTTCAGCCCTAGCGCAGTTAAATCTTGTCCAAGAGCCAATGATACCAAATTAGGATCCGATTCTGCTGCCCTGATGAATGTCAGTAAACCAACAATACCAAATTGATCGCGCACCATACTACCAGGTATATTAGTCACTTTACCTGTATTAAGATTGAATTTAAGCCAATGAATAACATAATATAAGTGTTATAACAAACCATCAGGCGATGTTTGCACTCCTTTTTTGGTTCCCGAGTCTCCATTTTCTTGAGAATTATTGTCCGATTGGCTATTCAGGTTGTTCAGTCTCTGATCTGACAGATGGTCAGTAGACGATTGCATTCCATTTTGATCTAATGAAATGGTCGTCGAGCCAGAAGTTGTTGTTGAGGACTGTTGGTTTGGATCCGTTGTCGTAGACGAGGTAGTTGTAACACTGAGAGGTTGCGTACCAGGCAATGCTGGGAAGTCTTTACTACTCATTGTAAATTCGCTCGTTTCAGACGTCGGTGCTTTCACCATTCCCACTATAATGATAAAGCACAATTAAAATGATTAAAAAGTGCTAGAAAAAGTTGTGTTTTTTTTTTTTAGTTAATACAATAGTACCACTAAGTTATCACACAAATACAGAACGATTTTAACTCACTACTAAACAGCTGATCAAATGATTTGAATGGTGAATGTTTACCATAAGGTTTTCCTGCAGGCATTGTGCTGGAATGTAGAACACCGACATTATCTCCTTGCCCACTGCCGGATATACGTCCAGTGGTGAGAGAAGGAAACTCAGACGGGTCCAGTATAGGAGGTGCTGCATTGCCATTGTCAACATGGTTGCTGCCGAATGCCGAATGAAAACCATGCTGGGAAGACAAGTTGTAGCCAGACGTAGATCGACTGCTACTAGAACTTGACCCACCATAGTTATTCATTGCGTTATTCGCCAATGATGTTGAACTCCTTTATTAAATTATGTATACATGTCAAACTATAATACATATACATTTGTTTTTTTCTAGGATTTGTGACAAACCATTCTTGCATGAGTGATGCGATACCCGGCATATGATTTCGCCTATCTGCTCCGGGGTTGGTCGCAAACCCGCCTCTCTGAAATATACCTCTCGATAGGTTACTGGCTTGTGGCGACTGCATGTTGATTGACGCCCGATTAGGCGACAGCTGTTGGTGTTGTGGTGTAAACATTTGCTTGCTGCCGAGGTAGCCACTGTTGCGCCTGTTGTTAACTTTGTAATGTGCCTAAGCACACGTCTTATATTCAGCTTGCTAGAAAATATAAACAAATATTTTAGTTTGTATATTTAATTAAATTATGCTACCTACTAAAAATAAAAATGGAAATATAGAATGTTACGGGCAAAGTATACAATTTGGGCATTACATAAAATGGCCTTCATGTATTGGGCAATATAGATAATATAATATTTAATAGTTAAGTACCTATTGTCAAAATATAATGAATAATATATATTTATATAATTAGAAAATATAATATTTATTCGTATTTTTATATCACTTATTTTCACTTATGTATTGCTTCCGTGGCATTTTTTTCCGCAATTAATTTTTTTTTTTTTTATTTTTAATCTAGAATTTATACAATCTATACTACAAAAAAAGTACAATAAGCATAATGTATGTTTTTAAATTAAGTGCAATAATTTGAATGTCTTGAGAGAAGAAACCTAACCGTCCAGTGAAGATACTTCGACTTGAATTTACAATTATTTAGGTGTATTCATATTATGTTTACTTTATAAGGTCACGGGGCCATTGTCGTTTAAGTCTTCTGGTGGGATTTCCTGGGATGGAGATGGATAATAGCTTTTTTATGTGGGGATTAGGGTGATTTTGAAGGCGATTTCTAAATTTTGAGTAGTATAGCTTGGCTGTATCAGTGACTTTAGGAATGTGAAGATCTGTATGAAGTGTGTGGTTTGAAATATAAGGAGGAGCATTGGTTATGAGTCGGAGGATTTTTGATTGAAACACTTGTATTTTTTTTGTATTTGATATTTTTGCCGTGCCCCAGAGTTGTATACAGTAGAGCCAAATAGGCTTAAGAAGATTATATATATATGAATTTTGATTTTGAGGGATAATTTTGAGAATTTACCGAGAATAGGTTTGAGAGAGTAGAGTCGTTGATTTAATTTTAATTTTGTTGTGTTCCGCAATTAATATGTTATATTTGTGTTCTCAATTTGGATGCTACTTTTTTTAGATTTCATGCACATCTTACATGGTTTTTGTCACTTTGTCCGCAATTAGGAAACACTGCGAAAGACACCATGGACAATTTTCCAATATGGTTAAAAAAAATATTATATTTTCTAATAATATAAATATTATAGCATAAAATATATATTATTCATTTTAATTTAACAATACTTTACTATTAAATATTATACTATCTATATTGCCCATTATAAGAAAGGCCATTTTAAATAATGCCTGTACATTGTAGAAAATACCCAAATTGTATACTTTGCCTATAACAGATACAAATACTAAAGGTTAGGTTAGGTTAAACTCCATTAAATTAATTCAATAGAAACAATATATCTAGGTATGTAATATGTAAAATGAGATAATTAGGTATATTATTCTAAATATTTCAATTTTTATTTTTATAATAGGTAACTAAAACTGAACAAAAACATTTAAGTTGAAGAAAATTAATTTATTAAAAACTGTAAATACTGTATACACACAGGCATGATTATAAAATAGAAATAACGAGAGAAATAAGTACCCAAGTAACAGTTTGGTATCTTTAATCAAGAAATATTTAATAAATTAACTAATTTTGAATGCTATTAAATTATTACTAATTCTTAAATTGTTGTGTTAGTATTTAAGATTTACAGGATGATTATTTTTTTTTTTTTTTTGAGAAGATGTATATTTTAAAAATGAAATTGTTTTTTTACTCAATTCCCATTAAGTATAAAGTAATATTGATATATAATTGTTTTAAGTTTGTTTAAAGATAAACATAGTGGATGCTCTGGCAATTATATAAATTAAATTATGTAAAAATTTAGAGTTGAATTAAACAAAAGCTTACCAAAACAATAAATTAAATAAGTATAGTATGCCATAATACATTACAATATTATATTTAAAATAATATTCTTCATAATAGTTAAAATTGTGTGTAAATATCATGTATTATATATATATATATATATATATACACACAACGCAATAGATAACAATGTTATAATATCTTGTGTATATATATATAATATACATAAATAAAATAAACACTTTAATTACCTACCCACTAAGTTTTATGAATATATTATATTAAGATAAAAATAATAACAATAATTATAATCAAGTGTTTTTTTATTTATGTAGGTTGTTATTGGCTTTATTTTAAAAATAATTCAAAACAATAACAATATTAATTATGTGTCTATTAATTATTTATTTTTTTTTGAAGTCTACCTAGAGATCAAACTGGTAATTAATTTTTGTTAAAAAAAAAAATAATAATAATAATAATATATTGTAAGTATGCGCTATGCATGAAATATTATTCATCGGGTTTTCATCAGTACCTACAGTTCCCAAGACTTAACATAATTTTAATTACATAAATATATTTTTTTAAATTGTTTAAAATTTGATACATATTTCAAAGATTCTGAATAACAAATATATGCCTTGAGTTAAATCAATAGTTATTTTATGATAGTTAAAATTATTTATTCAAGTTTTATATTATTGTAGGCTATAACTATACTATATAATACATACATATAATAACAATAATTGGTTTATAAATCTATTTGTTTTATAAAATCAGTGACTTGTTTTATATAATATTGTTTTGAATGATAAAAATCAGTCAATATTTAATGATGACAGAAATCTTATCTATTTCCATTTGTTAAAATATAAGCAACAATATTGATGATTGTTAAACATAATTAGGTTAACAATTAAATATACAGTAGTCTTAGTTCTTATGACTTGATGGGACTAACCAGACTCTATTCTGATTAAACAAAATAATGTTTTTTCAACTTATATACTAATCAATCGAGTAATATTTTCCAAAAGAAAAAATGTACCTAATTAGATAACAATCGATATTGAAATAAATTAGGTATTTTATATTATAATATTTATGTGTATGTATAAATACATAAGTACTAAAGTTCAAAATATAAATTGTCCGGATTAACGATGACCGGATAGGCGATTACTCTACAGTAATTATATCAATAACAATTTTTCAAAAATGTTGTTCTTGTAAAGAGTGTATATCAAAAATGAATTAAATATCACTTTTTATATTATAAGTGCCTAATTACCTAATTAATTAAAAGCACTACAATTCAACTACTAATAGTTATGTAAAAATGAAGTAAAAATTATACAATATACCCCAATTGTAAAATATTGAATGCATTAAAGTGAAGAATTAACCCAAAGATTAATCTATTATTCGTTGTATAACATTTATAATGATAAAAATTATATATATACATAATAACTTAATCAAAGTAAGTACAACTTAATAAACATAAAAGGTAATAAACTAGTAAGGTAAATATATTGTGATATACAAGTTACCTTAGTGGAAAATATATTGGCACTTATTTATTTATAAAGAATTGATTCAAATACACCACATGGATAAGTCAAAGAGCAAATTTAAAAACAATTATAACTAAGTTGATTATATAATTTTGAAGTATTATGACAAAATATTTGTATGCATTTTTATAAGCATATTATTGCATTTATTTGCATTACATTAAACTATCATAGTATTGTATATATGTTAAATGGATAATAAATAATTTTAAATATATTATGTCAAAAAAAGGAATCAGTTAAAATTCAAATTTATGATCTATTCATTTCAAGCAATAAATTTTTAATTATTTATGGATAGGTACATATTTGGAATTTAAATCTCAAATAATATTTTTCTTACATAACTATTAATCACTTTGCTTATCATTTACTCATGTATATGGCTCTAAATTAAATAAAATAAGTATAATACCATCATCGATGAAATGTTCACTAATTAAATAGTTATTTACCGGTTTCCCAAGAGAACAAAGAATATTATAACACTTTTGTTACACCGTATGTTATACTTGTATACATTGATCGAGTACTTTAGAACAAATATTACTAATCAAAATGAACACTAGTCGGTCAATAGGTGAGTCTATAACCACAAAATGTGATGTGACAACATTGTTCAAAGAAGCGCAGTGACATCAATACAGAAAAATACCTACTCGAGACATGTAACTGATGTACCTACCTAGTACATACCAGATTCGAATCCCGTAAACAGTGTTAAGAGCATGGTTTTCATTGTCCTAATGTGCAGATGCACAGTTGAAAAACATGCGTGGACCACAGACACTGGCGATTGGTAAGAAAAATGCAAAGAAAACAATAAAAGGCAAAAAAAAAAAGGTGGCGGACAAGCGACAGTACAAACCGAGTGTGTTGCACTTCCGATTCGCGATAACGCGTACAGCAAGGACCCTGGTCGGTGCTTACCTCTCGGGGGGGAGATGCTCGCAAATCAAATTGTGCGAGCGGTGAAGGCTGTCTGTCGGTCCGTTCAACGACGTTCGGTGGCCGACATGCCTGGCACCAGCGCCAGCGCGCTCAAAAGTAAAAACTGTCGTCCGTGTTGACGCGGTCGTCCTTGTTGTTATTGTTGTCGTCGTTGTTGTTGTTGACGGTGTCGTTTTGGCACCGACGCACGGTCCGTATGTTGGCGCGCGATTTACCGTGTTAAGCGGCAGCGGCGGCGTGTGGTGCCGAAAGCGTAGTTACACACACACACAGACACACACATATATATATATATCCACTCACACACAAACACGCTAAGACGCGGCGGCGGCGGACCCGAAATTTACGAAAATATGTGATTGAAGATAAACAGCTATTGTAGAAAAACGATTTCGGCACAGTGGTCGGTGACACGACGGCGTGATGCAAAGAAAAAAATGATGGACAAAAAAAAAAGAAAAAAAACCAGAGTTGCCGAAAGAACGTAACGTTTGGTAACAACTCTCGGGGACTATAGACAGACGCGCGACTCGAGCAACAGCAGTTGTGTCGGCGGCGGCGGCGGTGGTGTCGATGATGATGATGATGACGATATGATGACGATTGACGATGTCCTGGTGGTGCACTGGTGCGGGTCGGCAACGGTCTAGTGTTGTATTTTAACGATATATATATATATATATAATAGATCGTATGGTGGACTTTTGCGAAACGGCCGAGCGGGGACGATAGTGTGTTTGTGTGTGTGTGTGTGTACCGTGTACCTATATACGATAAGTACACCTACTCGGCCGCCGACAAACTCAATAACACGTCTGGTGGGCAAAACAAAGCACCAGCGACGGCCCGTGGAAGAGAAAACGGGCCGATGGTTCGCCGGCCTTGGGCTCTCAAAAAAATTATGAATTCGAGCTCACGTTTGTCAGACCCCGATGCCCGGGCCATGGCCCACGAAAACGTCGATTTTTACTTTCCCATTTTCAAAAAATTCCCGTCTACCCGGACATCCCGCAGATAACGCGTTGATAACGCAGCGATATCTTCTTCTACGGCTTGGCGCCCCACTCCATTCACTGCAATCCCCATGGCCCATTCCCCATCGCACTGCTGTTGCACTTAATTTGCCATTGGGCGTTGGTTGTTCCATTTCGCTGCTCGTCCATCGTCGCCCATTTCCCAATTTTTTTTTCTTTACACTTTCTGATTTTCCGTTTTTCTGTTTTGTTGATATTTTTAACGTCCAGTACACGGTCCAAAAATGGCGCTCAGCGATGCCGATGTTCAAAAACAAGTGAGTATCTTGCTAAATTGTCAATGTCCACAGCAACCGCTATCGTACCAACACCTTGCGGTCACTACATTGTCACCATGTTGTTCATTCAAAATTGTGTCCAGTTAGTTTATGACAACCCCATATTTACTCAACGATTCCTATTTTCTTTCACAGATCAAACACATGATGGCCTTCATCGAACAGGAAGCCAATGAGAAAGCCGAGGAAATTGATGCCAAAGCAGAAGAGGAGTTCAACATTGAAAAAGGCCGTCTGGTCCAACATCAGCGACTCAAGATCATGGAGTATTTTGAGCGCAAAGAGAAACAAGTGGAATTACAGAAAAAAATGTGAGTATGCCTCTGAAATGTACCCTGAAGCCTGTTTATAAGTTGAACACACCTTTGTCCACTTCAAGGTTATAATAGTTATTTGAACAAAATGTATAAAATCTATTCATCTGACAATTGTTTATCATATTTTATATATCAGTAATTAGTTATTACAGTTTAGTGTAGTTAGATACTTACCTAAATCATTTTTTTTTTATCCAAAACTGAAATGAAAAATTAAGAGAACAGTAAAAAAGAGATGTCAGACTTCAGTCTGTAACTTCTTTTATCTGTTGATAAATTAGTAAGAAATATTGTCTAAAATCTAAATTAAATTCATTCATTTGATTTGTGTGGTTTAAGAAAAAAATTGAAAGACATTTTTAAAATAACTAATAGACATAATTATATCTAGGATACTATTTCAGTATATATTATGAACAGAATCTGAGATATGGTTTTCTTAACAATTGATTAATTTTATTTTTTAAGTCAATCTTCTAATATGTTAAATCAAGCACGTCTTAAGACATTGAAAGTGCGAGAAGATCATGTCAGTGATGTTTTAGATGAAGCAAGAAAACGTCTGGTCCAAGTGACAAATAACCCTGATTTGTACAGAGAAGTTCTAAGAAAATTAATATTGCAAGCAATCTTACAGGTTAGACAAATAACAAAAATAATGTATTGTGTAGGCATTTAAATAAAAAAATTATTCATACACTAAATTTTAAAATTAGTAGATTTATTTATAACTTGGTTTAAAACTATTTTATATGTTGTTTTTTTATAACTAAGAGGATGTAATAAATTTTTAAATTCTCATAACTTACTTAGAAATATCAAAGAATTTCTCTTAATAATTTTCTTTTAAATTTGATAATAGAACCATAACAGAATAAAAAAAATCTTTCTGAATATTAAATTTTACTTGTTGCATGTTCAAAAGATAAAGACAACACATATGTGTTTAAGTCCTCTTAATTTTTATATATTTAAAGATATTTATAAACGATATTTTATTTCAAAACAATTTATAATAATATCAACTTTTTAATTCATTTTGATATAATAATTTTTTTTTTTTTTTAGACATTAATTGTTTATACAGTTAGAATAATAATATTTTAATATTATGTGATTAAAATTGTTACTGTTTTATTTAGTTGTTGGAAAAAAATGTCACGTTACGTGTCCGTGAAATTGATGTATCAGTTGTGGAAGAATTAGTGGATGAAGTGGCAGCAGAGTATAAGACAGCATCTAATAAGGATGTGAATCTGAAATTGGACACCGATTCATTTTTAGCCCCTCAAACATGTGGTGGTATTGAGTTGTTTGCACAGAAGAATAAAATAAAAATTTGTAACACGCTGGAATCACGATTGGAATTGATTGCACAGCAATTAGTACCAGCTGTACGAACTGCATTGTTCGGTCGTAATCCTAACAGAAAATTTGCTGAATAATTGCAGTAAATATCTACAGCAATAATATGCGTATTAAAAACAAAAATAAAACATTTGATTTAAATATTTTTTCGCATTCCATTTGGTAACTATTTAATTGCATAAATTATAACCATCCCATCTATACATAGTATTTTAGGTTCAATACATAATTATTTCATTTGAGTCTACATATTTTAAGATAATATTTTGAGTGAATTTTTTTTCTTTGTTGTAGATTAGTGTCAAGTTTTATCGTGTAAATTGTTGTTTAATTAATTAATATACAAATTATATTGGTATTGTTATTACTGTATTATTATTTTATTTTATTTTTGTGACATCAAATAAATAGATTTTAACAACAATTCTATTTTCACAGAACTTTAATATAAAAAAATATTTTATTTTAAATTAGAGTGAAACATAAATGATTTTATAGAAGTGGTTTTCTTTGAAACTACTTTTATGTCAGCATTGGAACATTATATTTTAATTCAAAATGTCAACACTACACATAATTTCTAGTAGCAAAATATGTGATCTTGTCAGTACATTAGATTTAAGAAACACAAATATTATGAATAACATCAGAATTAAATAAAAAGATTACCCATAGCAAAGATTTAAATTTCTGAAAATATAGTATTATGTATAAGCCAGTGGTTTTCAACCGGTGTGCCCCGGCACACTGGTGTGCCGTGAGTGCTCTTGAAGTGTGCCGCGAAAAATCTGTTAATAGTTTTATTAGTATGTATTTATATGTATATATAGGTATATATATAAAATATGCTTAACATATTATACGAATTGGTGTGCCGCGAAAATTTTGTAGGATATTAAGTGTGCCGTATGGTTAAAAAGGTTGAAAACTACTGATATAAGCATTTAATATTATTGGATTACCGAGACATATTACTATTTATTTTGTCAAATATTTTCATTGATTTAATTATGTAAATTTGTATCATATTAATGTAAATAATAATAATAAAATAATATAAAAATATATTGCCACCCCCTAAAGAACTAAAGCTGCCTCTATAAGTTATCTTTACTAGAATTCTAAAAAACATTGACAAAAAATTAAATTAATTTACTGTGAGCGTTTAAATACAAAATTTTGAAGTGATTGAATATATTGAATATTGTTTGTACACAAACAATTTAAAATATTGATTTTTCATGAAAGAATTGGTTGGGATTCAAAAATATTCAATCGTATAGAAACATTAAGCATTTCCATAATACTATTAGATTCTGAAAGAAGTGATGAATGTATTGATTTTACTATGTGTGTTTTTTTTTTTTTTTGTGTCCGACGACAACATTTGGAACAGTAATAATGCTCCGATTTTTGACCTCAGCCCCTCTTTGAATAGGAAAATTCATCTAGTTGGTACTTTTATTTTGGGGGGGGGGGGGGGTCAAAAGTAAAATTTTCAAATAGTTTTCAAAAAAATCGAGAAAAACAAAAAAATAATGAGAGAAAAATGGCAATTTTACGAAAAACCACTTTTCGACAAAATCGATTTTTTGATTTTGCTGTAACTCAAAAACGAATTATTGTGGTTATCTCTTTACAGTTGAATTTTCGAAATATTTTGACTGTTTTTAAACTACTTATAGACAATTGAAATTTTCGACTTTTCTAAGTTTTTTTTCTTCAAATGCCGATAAAAATTTTTTGGGTGACCAGAAAATCTTGAAAATTTAATACAAGGTTTCTTATAAGTTTTTCTTAAAGTGATAAAAAAAAATCCGAAATCGTTAGTCACAATTTTTTTTTATAAGTGCTTAAAGTTTGAATTTATACGAAATATTTCAAAATTTAAATTAAATTTCATACTCTCATTATGCGAATGTTGACCATAGTAACCATAGTAACATATAAAAACTATACTATTTGTTTCAAAATAGAATATTTGACAATATTTAAATATAATATATCCTAAACTGACAAATCATCTTCGTTCAGAATCGTTTTTCGTATACAATGATACCTATCATTGCATTCAAATTTAACCTACCCTAGTCCGAGGTCCACCCCATCCCCTAATGTACAACAGAGCGATACTCACTTACCAACTTTTTTCTTTTTGTTCTATATGCAATGAAATTTATTAAATATTTAGACTAATTTTTGAATATTTCTACTACTGTAGTAACATATAAATGGCAACTAAAAGGAATGGAGATTTTAAGAAATTTAAATAAATACTCTACGCTGATAAGTTCTGAAAATCTTGTCATCAAACAATCTGGTTATGTAATTGCCTTCCTTCAGTTAATGTTCACATTCATGAGGTTATATAGGTACTCGAGAATTGAATAAATACACTGTAGTATTGTACATTGAATTGTAACATAGAACTATAAAAAATGTGCACTCATCACCAAGACCACTGTCTATACTCTATACAGAGTATTGAGTACAGATTACGGAGTGAGGACTGCTACCGAAAGGAATACGAGTCAATAGAAAAATGCACTCGATTACTGGTCAATTAAAGAAGTTATAAATTCTTTATCATACCTACAAGGGGCTTGGTATCTATAAGGACCGGTTCTTTGCGCGTGTGTTATTATGTCATGACAAAAATTTACTATAGATAGAGATATCTATATCGTATTCGTATAAAGGTACCTACTTGTATTGTTGTGGATGATACACTAAACTGATTGTGGGGTGATACGACTACGGTGGTCAGAGAATGGTATACGGCTTAACCAAAGAATTTTGCGCTTTCTAAGACTATCCTTCTCTTCAACGTCAGATCCCTTTTTCGGTCACCCATTCGCTCTGGTGAGTGGTGACATAAATGAAAGGCTAGGTGCACCATTATGAATACCAGAACACAAGATGGTCCAGATGTCCTCTTATTGCGTGATTGCATTGCTGCAGTACCTATGTTGTAAATATTGTATATTGGGGATAACTGTTCCCAGGTGTGACAAACGGGCATAGGTATTAAAAAATTATTATCCTTCTAAGTTGTAAAAATATCTCCGATCAAAATTAAATAGTAAATAAGTATTAAATAATATGCAATGATTTTATTTATTGAATTTAAATTGAACACATTCACCATGGGAGAGAGGTATACAGCTGTAGTACATTTAAAACCTATTTACTACTCAGGGGCGCAATTTCAATCAAAAAACTGAGGGTGCTGAAACTCCTCTATCTTTTTTTATAATGTTATCTTGAGGTTATGGATACTAGAGATGATCCTAGTACCCGGCAATTACTCGATGTCCAAGCATTCGACATCATATTTAAAACTCGGCCCTTACCCGGTTAGGTACCCGTCGTAATTCTAAATTGTTACCGGGTCCTTACTCGGTACCGGCGTAATACCTATGCTTCATTGTGTAATTTATAAAATATATAATATATATTTATTTATAATTATTAAATACTAATAGTCAATACTAAGTGTTTTTGTATTTTGTGGTTGAAAATTTTTTTTTCTTTTATAACTAAGTTTTAAAAATTTGGTACAAGGTTTTCCATACATTTTTCTTCAATTATCTTTAAAAAAAACTACCTACCGGATTTAGACAAAAAGTTTTTATGAGTATTTGAAATTTAAATTTTTACAAAACCCCGCGGGGTTTAACGCGTTAAATAACGATTTAGCCTCAAACGATTTTTGATATTTGTTGTTATTCAAATAGTATAAGTCGTAAATACTTGAAAATTTTACTAGTTATTTAGATTGCCATTTTCTTTACGTGATTTAATTTTCAAAACATTTTGTCTTTTTTTGACCTATTTATAGGCATTTGAAATTTTCAATTTTTTTTTATTTTTTTTTTATAAATGTTGATAAAAATATTTAGCTGGGACAAATTACGTGAAAATTTAATTGAAGGGTCCACATAACTTGTTCTAACTCACATTCAAAAATTATAAAAATACATAGGCACAATTTTTTTTTTTTATTAGCATTTGAAGTTCAAATATTGACAAAAATTCGTCAAAATCATGAATATTTTTCACTATTTGGTAGTTAAAAATTTATAAATATTTTACTATCAAAAGCTAAGAATTAAAAATTTAATACTATGCTGTCCATAAGTTAAGCTTAGAATAATTATAAAAAAGTTTGAGGATTATTCAATTTAAAAAATTTTTCGAGTGTTTAAAGTTTTAATTTTAATTTGAAATTAAAAATACACGTGTAAAATAACGTTTTACTAATAAATAATTTTCAATTTTTGTTATTTTTAAAAAATTACTAAACGTAAGATCTTAAAACTTTTACTTAAATGTTTGAATTTGTTTCAAAATAGAATATATGACAATATTTAAGTTATTCAGTGGCGTAGTCAGGGGGGGCTGAAGGGCTGCAGCCCCCCCCCCCCCCGAAAACTTAAGAATTAACCTAAAAATTAAACAACTAAAAATTAACAGGTAAAATAATTTATTGTAGATATTAATAAACCACCATTTTGTAAAAAATTGATCAGCCCCCCCCCCCCCCCGAAAAAAAATCCTGGCTACGCTACTGATAACATATCCTAGACTGACAAATCATCTCCGTTCAGAATCGTTTTTCGTATACAATCAGGGGCGTCATTTCAGGTTTTTTTTCGGGTGTACGAGGTATCAATTATTTTGAAATTTCACCAGGCCATCGCCATATAAAATAGATATACTACATAAATATGTACATTATCCTGTTTCCAATTGTTTTTATACATCATGGATCGAATCAATGCATCAACATAAGTAGTAAAAATCAATTTAAAAACGAAAATACAATATACAAATGTATAGCACAATATTTGTTTAAAACCAATGTATGTAATTTAAATTTTAAATGATAAATAATAAACGTGCATTATTTCATCAGGGTGCAAGCCAATTTAAACTATTTTAAAATTAAGGGGTGCAACCGCACACCCTGATCCCCCCAAATGACGCCCCTGTATACAATGATACCTATCATTGCATTCAAATTTAACCTACCATAGTCCGAGGTCCACCCCACCCCCTAATGTACAGCAGAGCGATACTCACTTACCCACTTTTTTTTATTTAATAGTTCTATATTTAGGTGTACATTTATGCTTAAATACAAATAAAAATTAAATAAATATATTTAAAACAAATTAAAGAAGCTATCTATTTTAGATTGTACTTGACAGTCTACCAATTTAATTTCCATATTAGCCTGAAATTAAATGAAATCATATTAAAATTAATATTCATGTTTTTGTGTTTATTTGTTTGAAATACCATAAAAATGATAAGATTGTTTATAAAAGTGATTCAATTATCCGGTACCTACCTAGTGATTCTAATAAAAGGTCAATTTAACATTAGTATAATATAGAATTTGGTTTGGGATTTTCATTTTTGATTCTAATAAACGGTTGATTCTATAAACCAGTGATCACATTAAGCAGAACCCACTGTATCTGGTTCTAAACTCTAAAGCAGTAGATCCTGCTGCAGTGGAATAATGAACACCTAGGTATTGATTTTAGTAACTTTAAAGTGATACCTATTTTATATCTTTATTATCTTAAGTATATCTTGATTTTATCTTTCGATTTCTGGAGCTGGAACAATAAAAATGCTTTAATTTTCATTTTTATAAAAAGCAAAGAATTCCCACCCAGAATTTCTCTTAAAAATGTATTGGAGTCTTAAAACAAAATGGCATTTTTTGTATAAAACTAGTTATTAACAAAATACATTTTTTTATTATTCAAAAATGAATAACAGTAGATTTCTTCAATTATTAACAATTTTTTATATTAAAATTGTCTATACATAGTATAACTGACTTTTTAAAAACTATTTATAAACGTGTGAAATTTTCAATTATTGTAAATAAAAAAAAGCGGATAAGTGGGTATCGCTCTGCTGTATATTAGGGGGTGGGGTGGACCTCAAACTATGGTAGGTTAAATTTGAATCTTGAATGCAATGATAGGTATCATTGTATACGAAAAACGATTCTGAACGAAGATGATTTGTCAGTTTAGGATATATTATATTTAAATATTTTCATACATTCTATTTTGAAACAAATAGTATAGTTACTATATTATGCTACTATAGTTACTTTATAGTATCTGTTTATTAATAAAAAAAGTATTTGGAAACGTACGCATAATGAGAGTATGAAATTTAATTTAAATTTTGAAATATTTCGTATAAATTCGAACTTTAAGCACTTATAAAAAAAAATTGTAACTAACGATTTCGGATTTTTTTTTATCACTTTAAGAAAAACTTATAAAAAACCTTGTATTAAATTTTCAAGATTTTCTGGCCACCCAAAAAGTTTTTATTGGCATTTGAAGAAAAAAACTTAGAAAAGTCGAAAATTTCAATTGTCTATACTCTATAAGTAGCTTAAAAATGGTCAAAATATTTTGAAAATTTAACTGTAAAGAGATAACCATAATATAAACATTTGGTGAAAATTTCAAGTATTTACAATGATTGGTTTTTAAGTTACAGCAAAATCAAAAAATCGATTTTGTCGAAAAGTGGTTTTTCGTAAAATTGCCGTTTTTCTGTCATTTTTTTTTTTTGTTTTTCTCGATTTTTTTGGAAACTATTTAAAAATGTTTACTTTTGAACCCCCAAAGTACCAACTAGATGAATTTTCCTATTCAAAGAGGGGCTGAAGTCAACACACATTGTAAAATCAATACATTCATCACTCCGTTCAGAATATCTAAAATGTTTGCTCTATTAACAAGTCTTTTTATGTAATGAAATAATGTTCCTCAATAAGTTGTTATTACTAGAACCTCGCTATTAATTTGATGTTATTACTATTTTCTATAGCACTCTATTTTATATTTTTTAATTTTTTCCCGGGAGAAGTTAGAGTTTACTAGCTTTTTATAAATAATAATAATGGCTTTTTATTGAAGTTAAATCTGTGTAAAACAATTAATATAAAATAAGAATTATAAATACAAACCATAAATTAAGCTATGAGTGTATTAATTTAAAAACTGTGAGTATGACACATAATTAATATCCTCCCTCTCACTTCACCTAAAAAATTACATTTGTTTAGGAATAGGTGCTTCATAGTTTGAATGATAGGTTCTATAGGAACACTATCCTTGAAAAATAAATATTAATATTAAGTACCTACTTATATAGGCATCATATTATGACTGAATATATTGCCTAATTCCCTCAAGTTGATAGATTACTATGTAAATAATAAATTTTTAATTCAATGCTATATATTTCTAAATTTTTAATACATTAATACCTATTCATTTTAGAAAGATACAAGTGATACGAAACATTTATCACTGAAACATAGCAGATACATAATTATATACCAATTATTCATTATGAGTATATAACAATAGTAATGTTAATAAAAATTAGAGCCATTTGTCAATGTCATTTT
Source organism: Schizaphis graminum (assembly GCA_020882235.1). Taxonomy (NCBI): domain Eukaryota; kingdom Metazoa; phylum Arthropoda; class Insecta; order Hemiptera; family Aphididae; genus Schizaphis; species Schizaphis graminum. The sequence continues at coordinate 83,760,572 of CM037032.1, read as the reverse complement.
TATTAACTAGCAATTTGTTGGTACACTGTACACTTAAAATTAATTAATGTCAAACACTACATGTCTGCAAATTTCTTAGGTTGCTCTCATGATATAAAATAATAATAATTGACACCCTAAAGTTTTAAGAGCAATAACGGATATAGTACTCTAATAATCACATTTAAATATTTTGATAAAATATTTAAATTATAAGCCTAGAGGTTAGTATAAATGTTTAAGAAATATAATTTGCATATTTTCTGATAATTTATAGAGAAATCAAGGAAACTGATTCATTTTTTTTATGTTCTTAAATATATAATAGAATAATAATACGACTATATAACCTAGTGATAAACTGATAATTCATATGTCAGTATATCACAATCAGAGTAAGATATTTACCAGAATCAAAAACATTTAGTGTTTGTACTTATCTATAGAAAAATTCTATAAAAATTCTAATAAGTCAATATCCATTTATAATTATTATTTTGCTAAAGCAATACATAATTCAATAAAAAAAATATTTAAATACTTAAATATTATGTCATATTTCTGTTTTATAATTCAAATTAATAGGTGTCAAGTTAAATAATGTTTATAGCATTATAGCAAACGTAACATAATTATAAACAAAAACAGAATTAATTAGTTAATAAAATTAATTGTCAAATTTATTATAGATTTTACACATCATTAAGATAATTAAAACAAGTATAATACTACATCAATAATATTGATAAGTAAAGTAAAAAATTTGGCAATAACATTGTATAATCACGGTTACATTGGACACGGAATGCATGACAGCATAAGTAATATTTAAGTACACAAAGAAGATAATGTTCATAAACAATCACAGTTAATTTCAACCTTAACATTAGTAACATATATTTAAATGATTGTTTTCATCTAAGGTTCCTACTTTTAATAAAATTATTATTTATTATAATGGTATAATAAATGATTTCTTTTTCATAAAAATATATAAGTACAACTAAATATGTAAATTGTTTAAGCCTACAAAAAATAATAGAACAAAAAAAATCATAACAACCCTGAACTGTTATTGGCCTCTGAATTAAATAATTGAACAAAAATAATTTAGTGAAATTTGGTAAATGGTTTGTCACCATAGGTACTAAATTTGAAATTCGTATAAGTATATACTATATAACTATGCCTCAGAAATATGTGAAAACGCAAAAATGAGCTAACAATAATACTGTGTAAGGATAAAAGTGAACTAATTGCAGATACATTTTTATTGCTTTACACTGAATATTGCCTCTTTATTTGTTCACACCCATAATTCTTTCAGCTACCCCTAAATAATAAACAGTTTGTGCGATACCAAACAGTGGTGCAATCACTATCATTCGACATGCACCACCTCTGAAGAATGCCAAGGGACCTTCATTACGTAATGTTTTCCTAAAATATAAATTAATTTTATAATAATATTAAATTATTTAATTTATTTATAAATATTACTATCTTACATAAAACAGTCAACAACTCCTTTATATTCAACTTCTGCATCAGACTTTTTAATTGCTTGCAATCTAGTTTTAATTACATCAATTGGATTTACAGCTAAAGCAGCACTTGAACCAGCTACACAACCTGACACAAATGAACACCAAAATACTGCATCACCTGATAAACAAAAAACATAAATTATGTTTAATGTTCATAAGAAAAAAAGTAAAAAATATACCAGAGCCATCTTTTTTGCGTGGTCCTAATGCATTTAGTCGAGCAAACATTGGAAAATAAATAATAGAAAATGTTACATCACGCATTCCAGTAGCTCCCACACCACGGTAAAGACCTAATAACCCTTTTGAAGCAACTAATTCACGTGCCAATGATGTAGCTGATATTTTTGGCACAGTTTTTCCTTCTAAAAAAAAAAGAAGAGATTTTAATTTTTTATGAACAAATATAAAATAATTCCCTATAGTAAAAGTTGACTAAAAGTAACATTTAGTTTTTTCTAAATTTTTATCTAATGATACAAATAAACAAAAAGCGGGTAAGTGAGTATCGCTCTGTTGTACATTAGATGGGGTGGACCTCGGACTAGGGTAAGTTAAATTTGAATGGAATGATAAGTATCATTATACACAAAAAATGATTCTGAACGGAGATGATTTATCAGTCTAGGATATATTATATTTAAATATTGTCATATATTCTATTTTGAAACAAAATCAAACATTTAAGTAAAAGTTTCAAGATCCTACATTTGGTAATTTTTTAAAAATAACAAAAATCAAAAATTATTTAGTAGTAAAACGTTATTTTACACATTTTTGATTTCAAATTAAAATTAAAACTTTAAACACTCGTAAAATTTTTTAAATGGAATAATTCTCAAACTTTTTTATAATTATTCTAAGCTTAACTTATGGACAGCATAGAATTAAATTTTCAATTCTTAGCTTTTGATATTAAAATATTTATACATTTTTAACTAAGTACCAAATAGTTAAAAATATTCATGATTTTGACGAATTTTTGTCAATATTTGAACTTCAAATGCTAATAAAAAAAAATTGTGAATATGTATTCTTATAATTTTTTATCCCCATAAGAATAACTTATGAGGAACTTTGTATTAATTTTTCAAATATTTTGACTTCGCCAAAAAAATTTTATCGACACTTCAAAAAAAATTCTTAGGAAAATTGAAAATTTCAGTTGTCTATAAATAGGTCAAAAAAAGACAAAATATTTTGAAAATCAAATCACGTAAAGAAAATGCCAATCTAAATAACTGGTGAAATTTTCAAGTATCTACAACTTATACTATTTGAATAACAACAAATATCAAAAATCATTTGAGGCTAAACCGTTATTTAACGCGGTTTTGTAAAAATTTCACACTCCTAAAAATTGTTCGTCTTAGTCCGGTAGAGTTTTTTTTACAGATATTTGAAGAAAAATTTATGGAGAACCTTGAACCAAATTTTCAAAACTAAATTATAAAAGAAAACATTTTTACAATTTTTCAACCACAAAATTACTTGCCAATTTTCGCAATTTTGACATATTTCGTATAAATTTGAACTTTAAGCACTTATAAAAAAAAATCGTGATAAACAATTTTGGATTTTTTTTTATCACTTTAAGAAAAACTTATAAGAAACCTTGTATTAAATTTTCAATATTTCTGGCCAGCCAAAAAATTTTTATCGTTATTTTAAATAAAAATACTTAAAAAAATTGAAAATTTCAATTGTATATAAATAGCTCAAAAAGTCAAAATACTTTAAAAATTTAACGGTGTATAGAGAACGCTAATTTAATCTAAACATTTGGTGAAAATTTCAAATATTTACATCGATTAGTTTTTGAGTTATAGCAAAATAAAAAATTTAATTTTGTCGAAAGTTGGTTTTCCGTAAAAAATCCCGTTTTTTCTTTATTTTTTTAAGATGTTTCACTACGCATTTAATAAATATTAAAAATTTTTGAATTTTGACCCCCAAAGTAACAATTAGATTCTATTTTCTTTTCAAAGAGGGGCTGAAGTTAAAAATCGAAGCATTTTTACTGCTCCAAATGTTGTCGACAGACAAAAAAAAAAAAAACACATCATTGTAAAATCAATACATTCATCACTCCGTTCAGAATCTAATACTCAAAAATATTTAAATTTAATGACAAACATAAATTTTCAGTATTTTCACAAATAAAAAAAAATTATAACAATAATTGAAAATACCTAATTTAGCTTGTGCAGCAACTCGTCCTGCATCTTGCATTTGAATTTTCAATAATTCCATAGGAGTGGTAACAACAATTTGAAAAAGCCCAGCACCTGCACCGGCCAACATTTCGCGTATTAACGTTAAAGGCTTCCTTAAAAATTAGAGTTTTTAACATGTTTCTTCTGTTCTATTCAATTATTTTTATGTAACACATACCCAGATGGTGCCAACCAATGCCGAAATTGGTCATTAGCTGCTAATTTAATGGCTTTTTCTGGCGTAATTAATAAAATATTTACAGCAGATCCTCGGTACATTCCAAAATATCCTTCAGAAGCATATGTCTTTCGAAATGCATCAAACCTATTAATTAGTTTAAAATATTAAAATATTATAAAGTTGATTATTATGTTTGTAGTCTTACATTGATCTATACATAAAAGATCCATCAGGACCTGGCTTTTGATTTTGAAGTCTTGTTTTAACCAAATCCAGTGGAAAAACTATGGTTACTCCAATTATACCAGCTATACCTCCATTTATTATTTTAGGTAATAATCTAAAAATATACATTTGAGTATTTAATATTTATACTATGTTATAAATAAAGAAAAGTAAGTATATAATTTGATATTAAATATTAAATTATAGAAATCTTAAAAAATATCTACTAAAATTATTTGGTTCATATAGTACACAATTTCAATATTAACTAGAATCTATAGTCGTTAATTTTAATAAAAATTAATAAATTATTATATTATTTTTTTGTATTAAAGAAAAAATGATACAAAACTCATGTGAGTAATGAATATTAAATTATTAGTAAATTTAAAATATAAATGAAACAATACTCACGAAAAACGTTCAGAAGGTTTTCTGAAAAAAAAATAATAATATTTATTTATTTGGTTAACATGATAATATTATACAAAGGACAATACCGATGTTATACAAGTAAAAACATAAAATTATACATTGAAATTAAGAATAGTAAGGTAATAGTAACAATAACTTAACTAATTTTAGTTTTTAAATAAGTAAGGATGTGTATTTATTCCTCTAAGTGTAATTTGGAAGTAGGAATTGAATGGGCTTAGCATCCTAAACTTTAATCATGGATAAGAGTATAGATACCAAATAACCAAAGATACGAAGTTAAGATATTTTCACTCCCATAGTTTAAGTTGTTTATGGTTATTTGATCAACACCTTCGATTTTTTCATTGAAATTTAAACCTTATATTCATTAACATTATACTTATAGAATATAGGAATTGGCAAAGGAAAATTATTAGAAAATTCAGACTTCAAGTTATAAATATTAAAATATACTTAGTTTTTAATAATAAAATAAGTCAAAATTGATATGATATTTTTTAATTTGTAAGAATAAATAAGATTATATGTTGCGTCAGGTTTGGTTAACTAGTGATAATTAGTTAACAATTATTCCAAAATTCATATTCAACTACAATTAAAATGTTCAGACATATTTTAAAATTAACAATATTAATTGGATGACAATACTTAATGTATGAGATATATTGTTTCAATTAGTTAGTTATGTTAATATAATATATTATAACATAATTTACTATGGTAGATTATTATACTGCAACAAACTATGTTTTATTAAAATATAATAGAAAAATAAAAAATAATGATGAATGCTGAAAAATACAAATTAAATTGACCTTTGTTTGTAAAATATAGGTATGAGAAAATAAAATGAAGTATTAAAAGACTACAAGTAATACAACAGTCCATTATATACAAACAATACCATTTTAACACGCAAATTAATGTAACAGGTGGTTTGCTTTTTTTTATCAAAACACTAACAATTACAAACATGATATTTTCTTTTAAAAATAAACAGTTCCTGCTGCCATTAATAATTCATAATATAAAATCCACTATGGTTAATTAATAAGATGATGATAAGAATTTACTATTTCCTATAAGGTAAGTTATATGATTATGTTACTGAATGAGTAAGTAGGTTATAATAAATGTACTACCTAATATATTTTCCGTGATAGCAATTTCTAATATAAATGGAAATACATTTAATAAACATTTCTCATCTAAATAGCAAGACAGTTTTGTCAGAAACTGATTAACCATTAATTAATCTATAGTAGCTTTATACAATGTATAAATTAACTACCTAATTATATTTATGATTTAACAGCTAAGAAATCTGCTTCAGATTTTATTTTGGAAATTTATTAAGCATTTTGAATTTAAATTATTTAAACAATTAGATATCTTCATAAGTAATAAAATCTATCTATTGAAATTAATACTATAATTTGATTATATAAAGTATACTTAATGCTATTAATAGTAATATTAAAAGTATCTCGTATCTATAAAATACTATATAATGATAGATAGATAAAAGTGATAATTTAAACTGAATGAACTATGAAAAAATAATAATAATCAAAATAACTGTTATAATAGATAAAAATGCAAAGGTCAATTTGGTAAAATTGATCCTAGAAATACCAATATTGATAATTCATTATAAATTCACAATTGAAATTATGTATAATTATATTTTTAAGTAAATAAGATTTAAAATTGTAAGCTATCGGAAAATGTAATAAAGAATTCATGGTTTTTAAAACTGTCATGACACTTTGTAATATACCTACCTAACCATACAATTTTATATTAATGCAAACAATACATATTTTTTTAATGCTCGTTTACCAAATAAAATCATAGATAGGAGATACTTATGTGGTAATTTGAAGTAGGTATTAATGCATTAACGATAGTTAACTTGTTTTGTTAATTAGAATAATCGAGACAATCATTTTGAACATAATATGTGTATGAGATAAGGTAAAATATTATTTCTAGAAAATATTTAACTTAAATAGGCTAACCGAACATCAGAATACTAATTAAACATAACAAATATAAGCTTATTTCAATAATATAAGTTATATTTTATTTTGCTAGGTGTTATGGTTATCTATCTAGTAGATAACTATGCTAGGTACTTAGCTGAAATCAAAATGTGAATTTTTTAATATATTTATTTATGATTCTAATACATTACTTAGGCATATATATTTGGATTTTGACGATTAATACCAAACATAAATATTTTATTTTAAAACACAACATTCTGTAACTTACACTTTTTTAATATAGACCATATTTACATCATTAACAAATGAACTGTAATGTTTGCAATGGATCACAGGAATCAATGCAAGTATGTGTTTATACGAGAACATATATTGTACTATGTATGTGGTTTTAATGACTATAGTTATTCGATTAAACCTACCCACACAACCGTTTATAGTTTTATGTTCAAAACTGAGTAATAAATATTATCAATACATGATAGGTAAGCAATTATATTTAAACATGAAAATGTTAACGTTACAAACTTAACGTAATTCGGTTAAATTAGTCCAGTCTAACAATAATACTTACATTACTTCCGATTGGACGGTATTAGACGATGTCATGGTGAGTTAGAACTTTAGAAGACGTCGATCAGCAGCCAGCCACAATCGGAACAATCTGCGTTGGATGGTGACTGTAGACTGACGTCTGAGGTCTGACGATTGACGACTGTCGTAGTGTTTTCGTCGACATAAAATACGGAGCGACCGCAAAAAGCCGCGGCGAGCGACGAACACGAACTAAAGACTAAAGTACTAACGTAGTAACGTAACTATAAACTGTCGACCGCCCTCGGCCGAGACTATAATATAGTAGGTATCGACTATTCGACTGTGGTCGCGGCGAGGTAAAAACGGTAACGGGTAAAGTAATGATAAAATTATACAACACTATAATATTATTTTAATAATTGGCATCAATAAATTGTAATATAATTCGTTTGTCCGTCAGCGTTGTACTTGGCAATCGATATGCTTGTATGTAAATTAATAATTTACTATGCAATGATAACGTACAAAATAATATATTCTAAGATAATGATAATAAATGTGACATAGGTACGGTCTAAGACCGTGCACGTTCCTAATGTTCCTATGAGTATTGACTCAATGGTTCTACCGCAGAACAATTTATAGTTCTACGGATATTTGAATATTTCTTTATCTACGCGATAACCCGATATTTCCCGTGTTTTCTGCAGATATAGGTAGATAGTGTGTCGACTGTCGATCATTATATGATTTTATGAACCTATGAAAGAATAAATTAAATATATAACTATGTAAATATGTATTTATAAGCAGAGCCACTATTCCAGCGGCCCTATGACCCTATCGTACCAAAAAATTGACCAGCCCATAAAAATCAAAGATGGGGCAATTGCTTCCGCGTGCCCCCCTTCCAAATAACGCCACGGATGTATTAATAATTATTATAACTGTAATAACTGTAAGGTGGCCGTTCACCATAAATATAAAATTATAAAATACCTAATGAATCTCAAAGGGAGCAGGAAAAAGTTCAAAATATCAAAAATAATATATATATAATAATATAAATAAAATATGTTTACCAGTAACGCTTTTAATTTCAAAAATTATTACATTCTTCGAAAATATTTTTAAATTAATTTAAATTGTTCAAAAATAATCTTTGTTTTAAATATATATATTATATTTATCGTTATAATATTATTTTTTTCATTCTTTTGAACGACAACCATAGAATTTTAATTTCATATTCCTAAGCACTAAGCAGAATGGGTTTTAGAATATTTATAATAATTCATTACATAAAAAAGCGGGTAAGTCAGTATCGCTCTGCTTTACATTAGGGGGTGGGGTGGACCTCAGACTATGGTAGGTTAAATTTGAATGCAATGATAGGTATCATTGTATACGAAAAACGATTCTGAACGGAGATGATTTGTCAGTCTGGGATATGTTATACTTAAATATTGTCATATATTCTATTTTGAAACAAATTCAAACATTTAAGTAAAAGTTTCAAGATCTTACGTTTAGTAATTTTTTAAAAATAACAAAAATCGAAAATTATTTATTAGTAAAACGTTATTTTACATGTGTATTTTTAATTTCAAATTAAAATTAAAACTTTAAACACTCCTAAATTTTTTAAATTGAATAATCATCAAACTTTTTTATAACTATTCTAAGCTTAACTTATGGACAGCATAGTATTAAATTTTCAATTCTCAGCTTTTGATAGTAAAATATTTATAAATTTTTAACTACCAAACAGTGAAAAATATTCATGATTTTGACGAATTTTTGTCAATATTTGAACTTCAAATGCTAATAAAAAAAAATTGTGCATATGTATTTTTATAATTTTGGAATGTGAGTTAGAACAAGTTATGTGGACTCTTCAATTAAATTTTCAAGTAATTTATCCCAGTTAAATTTTTTTTATCAACATTTATAAAAAAAAAATAAAAAAAAATTTCAAATTTCAAATGCCTATAAATAGCTCAAAAAATGTCAAAATATTTTGAAAATCAAATCACGTAAAGAAAATGCCAATATAAATAACTGGTAAAATTTTCAAGTATTTACGACTTATACAGTTTGAATTACAACAAATATCAAAAATCGTTTGAGGCAAAACCGTTATTTGACGTGGTTTTGTAAAAATTTAAATTTCAAACACTCATAAAAATTTTTTGTCTGAATCCGGTCGAGTTTTTTTTACAGATAATTGAAGAAAAATTTATGGAGAACCTTGTAACAAATTTTCAAAACTTAGTTATAAAAGAAAAAATTTTACGATTTTTCAACCACAAAATTACTTGCAAATTTTCGCAATTTTGACATATTTCGTATAAATTCGAACTTTAAGCACTTATAAAAAAAAATTGTGACTAACTATTTCGGATTTTTTTTTATCACTTTAAGAACAACTTATAAGAAACCTTGTATTAAATTTTCAAGATTTTCTGGCAGGCCAAAAAATGTTTATCGTTATTTAAAAAAAAAATACTTAGAAAAATTGAAAATTTCAATTGTCTATAAATAGTTCAAAAAAAGTCAAAAATCTTTGAAAATTTAACTGTGCATGGAGAACGCTAATATAAACATTTGATGAAAATTTCAAGTGTTTACATCGATTAGTTTTTGAGTTATAGCAAAATAAAAAATTCGATTTTGTCGAAAACTGGTTTTGCGTAAAAATTCCCGTTTTTCTGTCACTTTTTTTTTGTTTTTCTCGATTTTTTTGAAAACTGTTGTAAAATGTTTACTTTTCACCTCTATAATCCACCAAGGATATCCACTTTGCCATCGGAAACCACCCCCAAAGTTTGAAATTGAAGCATTATTTCGACTAATTATGCTGTACACAGACATAAAAACAAAAAAAAAAAAACAAAAAACACACATCATTGTAAAATCAATATATTCATCACTCCGTTCAGAATCTAAAATGGAGTTTTGAATGAATATCTATATATCTATATCATTTTTATAAGTTATAAAAATGTAATTTTAAAAATATTGAATAGAATAGTAGGTATACCCAGAAAAATGTTAGTTCATTACAGTGGCGTGTCCAGAACTTTTTTTGTGGATGGGCCACAAAAGTTAAGTTCAGAATGGTTTTACTCCCTCCTCATATTATAATTTGATCTATTTAAGTTTTAGTATTTTTATTCTAAATGACTAATTTTAATATTTTTATAATAAATGGTAGCTTACCTTTTATTAATACAATATAAACTCTTATTTAAATATTAAAATCTTTCATATTTATTGAAATACCTAATCTAATCAAAACCAATTTTTTTTTCTAACTAACTATTGGGCATTGAGCATCGAACTTATACTAGTCTAGTACTTATATAAAAATATGGGTGGGCACTTGCCTACCAGGCCCACCCCTAAACACGCCACTGGTTCATTAGTTCATTACTACACGACTCCACTACTTATCAAAAAAGCACTTTAAGTTATAATAAACAAACTATAGGTACTCATCCAAAGTTTTATTTTTATAGATCAAAATAGTACAATTAGTATTGTGCATGAGAATAAAAATAAAAATGTATGTTATTAATCAATATAAATTAGTAAAAATATAATTTGTTTTGAGTTTTTTAAAAATATAAATGTTTTCGAAAAAAATAAGAGCGTTTATAGTCAATTGGATTATTCTGTGAACAACTTTAATATATTCTCATTTTCAAATTTTTCTCATTTACATGATTGAAATAAAAAAAAAGTGGGCAAGTGGATATCATCGCTCTGCTGTATAGTATGGAGATAGAGAGTAGGTCACTGCATGGGCGTTCTCACGGGGGGGATATGGGGGATAGATCCCCCCCAAGGATCTTTGTTTTCTTACATTTTAGTAATACACGTTTTGTCTACTTTTGATATTATATACTATTAAATTCAAGTTAATTTTCAGAACCCCCCCCCCCCCCCCCCCCATAGAAAAATCCTGAGAACGCCACTGGGTCACTGGTCACTATAATGGATGTGTTAAATTTGAATGCAATGACTGGTATCATTGTATACGAAAAACGATTCTGAACGGAGATGATTTATCAGTCAATGATAATTAGTTGGATATATTATATTATTACTTACCTATATTTAAATTGTAATATATCGTTATTTTAAGCGATTTTGTAAAAAATTAAATTTCATTTTTTTAAGGTTTTTCCCGACTCACTTAAAAAATATTGAAAATGTTTAACTTTTGACCCCCCAAAGTACCAACTAGATCCGATTTCCTTTTCAAAGAGGGGCTGAAAATCGAAGCATTTTTACTGCCCTAAATGTTGTCGACAGACACAAAAAAAAAAAAAACACACATCATTGTAAAATCAATACATTCATCACTCCGTTCAGAATCTAAAATCAAAAATTTCAATTGTCTATAAGTAGCTTAAAAAAATTCTAAATATTTTGAAAATTTAATTGTAAATAGATAACGCGCTAATATAAACATACATTTAGTGAAAAATTCAAGTATTTTCAATGATTCGTTAATCGTTTTTGAGTTACAGCAAAATCAAAAAATTGATTTTGTCTAAAAGTGGTTATGCGTAAAAATTCCCGTTTTTCCGTAATTTTTTCAGGGTTTTTCCCGACGCTTTTGAAAACTATTGAAATGTTTTACTTTTGACCCGCCAAAGTACCAACTAGATTAATTTTTCTGTTCAAAAAGAGGCTGAAGTTAATAATCGAAATATTATTACTACTCCAAAACGTGATGACAGACACATAAAAAAAAAAAACATACATCATTGTAGAATAAATATATTCATCTCATCACTCCGTTCAGAATCTAAAATAAATGAATTAAATAAATTAAAAAGTATTTAACAAGATTGGTCTTAATTATTGACGTCTTGAGTATTGAAGAGGCTCGACTTCACTTCATAGCTATTGTTTTTTCTCAGACTAAAGCTCATTAGTGAGAAATTATGGTTCACCATTTGCCCACATGGCCACATCAATAAATGACAATTATCAAGTTGAACCGTATTGTATTTTGGTCAGCTATAAATGCTATGATATACCTATATATTATTATATAAATATTGTACAAATTATATACAATATCATATTTTTAAATGACGTTTATGAATTTATAACGAATGAGATTAATTTTAAAGATAATTAAATATAAAATATGGTAACAGACCAATTTAAAGGTGTAGGTATAAATATGAAATACCTAGTAAAATAATTGTTTGAGTTTCAACTTTGAGAGTGGTTTTGGATAGAAAATTGAATGTAGTTTACCAGAATTTTTTCTAAAACTAATAATCGTAAAAATTTGAAATTTTCACCAAATGGTTAAATAGGTAATTATTTTCTATACATAATATTATTTATTTTATATAAATATTTTGATTCTTTTCGCGCTATTTCTATATATACATAAGACATTTTAAATTTTTGTTTTACATTTATCGAGTGCACGACTCCGCATCCTCAAAACTCTAATTTCTAAAAATAAACACACTCCAATAAATAGGTACTAAAGTCTTAGTTTATAAACCCTTGTTCAAGCCTATGTAGACCTATGGTCTCCAGTTCTGGGGCAATTCCAAAAAATCAAACACTAATAAAATTCAAACCTTCTAAAAGAATATCCTTCGTAAAATCAAAAATTCTCCTCCTTATATCTCAAATCTAACTTTACACACCGATCTAAAAATTAAAATAGTCTACAAAGAAGCAGTAACTTTTTACAAACGATTTCACTCATCTAAACTCCCTTTTCACACCAACCCCCTCATTTCAAACCTTGCCACTTTCACAATTTCTGGAAACCTTCCTAGGAGGCTCAGAAGGAAATGGTGTCGAGATCTTCTCAATGTGTAATCTTAAGTATAGCAATATACAATAATAAAAAAAAAAAAAAATCATTAAGTAAGGGTAGTGTTAGTGTGTTACCCTAGATGACTCCTCTCATCAAGTCTTAGATCATAGTATCATATATTGATATATGTATATTTGAATATGATCTAAGAGAACAGTAGGTATATCCACGATCTTAGTAGACCGTGGCACGAATTAAAATATACTTAAGAGGACGCCATACCCGCATGTGTTGTCTCTGTTTTACTAACGTACATCATAACAAATTTTCGTTCAAGTAGAATACATTTTGTGACGTTAGCTTTAATATTAGAGTAAATTTACCTATTATCAAATTTAAAGGTAAGAATATTATCTAAACAATGACATATGATTTTAATGATATTATTATTTTAAAGTAAGTTACAGCTATGTAAAATATAACAACTTTAAAATGTTCATAACTCACTTTAAAATGATAATATCAATAAAATAGCATAATATGTCATTGTCTAGATAATATTCTTATTTCTTACCTTTAAATTTGATAATAGGTAAATTTACTCTAATATTAAAGCTAACGTCACAAAATGTATTCTACTGAACGAAAATTTGTTATGATGTACGTTAGTAAGACAGAGACAACACATGCGGGTATGGTGCATAGATAATATCTTTATTATCTATGGTATGGTGTCCTCTTAATATAATTATATATTTTAATTTGTGGACAGTGGTACTATCTATATATATATAGTGAAATCACTTTTCATGGCTATGGTGTTATCCTTATTCCCTGCCCAGACTACTTATAGTGTTATCAAAACGTAAATGATAAAAAAATTATTTTTTATTCTGATTGTCATTTCTCATCTACTAAAATACTGAATATTGATCTATATCCATCCGATCCATGGTTTTGGAAGACTGCTCAATGTCCGTTAATATAATATATGTTTCAGTATTTCACTAATCTTTGTTTCAGCTGAATGTATGTATTGTGTATTCTTTATTCTGATCTAGAAGCAGAAAACACGAGTGCCATTTCGAATTTACCTTAACATCTATCTTAATTCACAAAGATGTGTAATCGATCTACAACTATAGATCAAATGTAAGTCTTTTTTTATTAATAGGTACCTTATTTAGGGCATAATATTTACTTTTATAAACATTTTTTAAATTTCTTTAGTCGTTACTACAGTTTAACACGATTTTAACTAAAATTATTAGGGTACATACCTATTTTCCATTAATTTATATGTTAATAATTCATTAATAGATATATTAAAATAAAATTTATATTTTTTTACCACGTAGTGTTAAAGATCGATTCAACATACGACTTATTGAATCCAAGTGGGTTGATAAAGTAGAAAAATTAGTTTATGCTGCTCTTCAAAAACGAAATGAAGATGGTCAAGATTTAACTACTGTTAAATTTGAAGAATTATACAAAGAAGTTGGTGCACGTGCTCGTGGTATGAATTTCATTATGATTTATTTTAAACTCGAGTTTCTTATCTTATTGAAAGCTGATTCTTAATTTTCTTATATTTTACACAATTATAGTTATAAAATAATTCTGGAAACATTTTACTTGGAAATCATTGCAATAAATTAAATAAGATATTATTATGGCTGAAATTATATGTTCTCCCTAAATTACCAAATTTTTATTGTATATGTTTATTCCAAATGTATACAGTTTTCAGTGAGGTCCAGTTATCCAGTATTTTTTTTATGAGGAAAATAAATAAATATCATAAATTTGGAAATAATTTGGGGTTTTAATAAGGACTATCCAAGCTTCTCAAAAATATACCTTTTTTAAAAATAATTTTCTAATTATTCTTATAGATTACAGTCTGCAACTATTAGTTGAGACATAATCAAATTTTATTATTACTGATAATTCATAAAGAAAAAGGTATTAGAAATAATAGGTTTGAATGAATTGTCTATGTAGCACCGAGTAATCCCAAATCTTGACATTAATTTTTATAATAAGACTTTAAATGGGGCCTCCTAGAAATATTACAAACTCCTCGGGACTTGGGCCAAAATGGTCCCGTCATCCCTCCCCTCTTCTGAATGGCCCTGATTGTGTATAAACTTTTAATTGTGCATTTTATTTTAGATGCGTTACCAGTTGAAATGGAAGTTGAGTTTCATGAGAAAATGGAAGACTTTCTATCATCAAATATTGATGGTAGTAATAACCCTTATAATATGAATTCATTAGAACCTAGTTCTTCTTGTGCAAAAAACGTTGATATTCCTCCTGATGCTTCCTCTGATAATATGTTGGCTGATGTTTTCGATAATACTTTAGATGTTAATAATGGAAAATTAAAACCTAAATAATATGTTGTGTATCATATTTCTAAAATTTTGTAAAATGATTTAAACTCATTTCTGAAGCATCTATTTTCTTTCATTCTGTAAATAAGTTCATTTTATCATTATATGTTCTACAATAACTGAATTTGATTCCCTAGTATTAATTGATTTCATTTAACAAAATAACTTTTACATTGATAATCTGGGAGTTTCTTCACTCTGCGTTTCCTCATTTCTTGTGATATGTAAAATTATATCAATTAAGCTTATTGTCCTATCATTGCATAATAAAAAATTATGTTAAAATTTTCATGTGTGATATTTTAGATTTTAATTTACTGTAAGTAACTGATTTTTGAATTGTATAAAATAATTATAATTTTACTAACTACTATCTAGTGTACCTACCTTCATATTTTAAACAGAATTTATGTTTTAAAATAAAAAATTTGTATCCTTACTTGTGAAATGATTCTACTGTAATAGTGTTTGAATATTAAAACTGTAAACCATGTATAATTTTGCCAAAATAATAGAATCTCTTGAACTATGATCAGAGTTAAAGATTATTTTATTAAAATGTATTTGAATATAAACTATGTAAATAATTAAAAGGAGAAATGAACCCCTAAATTGAGAAACGACGTCACATAATATTGAAAATTGAGATAATGCGTAAAATGTATTATCTATAGATAGATTCATCATGTGTGAAAATTAAAAAAATATATTAAATTTTAAGATGATGAGATATAAAAATAACTAATAAAATAAGTTAATCCGGTCAGAGGCCCAAACTACTAACTAGTTACAATTATGGGGGGAAGGGGATAAAACAAAAGTATTCATTACCCACTTATAAAAAAAAAAAAAATACATTTTCATTATATCATTTTTAGCTTATACTATAAATTACATAATATAAGTGTATTTATGTATGCTTATTGTTTTGTCTGAAAATTGACCACTGAATAATGAGTATTGATTAATTATCTCCCTTTCACTCTTAGGTTTGCACCTCTGACTGCAATAATCTACTATTCCTTTTTGTCCTATATTTAAAATAAAAATGTGCTATGTTGTCACCCGATTTCTACAGAGCTTTTTGTATTCTACTCTATAGTATTTGCCTGCAGTTTAGATTAGTAT
Organism: Schizaphis graminum; assembly: GCA_020882235.1. Lineage (NCBI taxonomy): Eukaryota > Metazoa > Arthropoda > Insecta > Hemiptera > Aphididae > Schizaphis > Schizaphis graminum. Next base: position 83,744,107 of record CM037032.1, on the reverse strand, counting down.
TGGGTTCAATTTTTAAAGTATAATACTTAATTAAATATATCATTTTTAAATCTAGACATTCTCTATGGAACAACCTGTATAATAAGATGTATTTATTAAAATAAAGTTATAAAATATGTTTAACTGAAAATTCATAAAATTTTATTTAACCTCACAACTTATACTATCTATAGTTGTAGTAAATTATATTACATAAAAAAAAAAAAACAATTAATTTCTAAAACGAATAATATCAATAAACATAGTTCATCTCTGATTTCATACATATATTTTAATATAATATGATTTTATAAGTCTTCGTGGTTGGTCACATTCCAATTAGTTCCTGAATGAATGTCATTATTTGCTGGACCAATTAGAGCTTTAGCAAAATTTGTATTTGAAAAGTACAAATTGGCTACATTTAAAAGATCTTCAATTTTTACATTCATGATTTGATTTCTGTGTTCTTGTCTAATTTGTTGGTCCATATCATTGAAAAATAATGCATTACCTTTTGACATTGGTGCAACTGGATGGTCAATTCCTTGAAATATAGCTAATTTTGCTTCATTCAATTCTTCAATTGTTATTTTTTTATTATTTACCCAATTACAAGTGTCATCAAAGGCTTCAAATGTCTCAATTGGTTTTGGGTCTCTGTAGGAGAACATTTGAATACTTCCAGACATACTCAGCGAGGCACCAGAACCATAAGCACCATTTTTTTCTCTCACTGTAGGCAATAAATATTTTGAGCTTATATATTTGCAAAGAACTTTCAATGGAGCAAAATCCTTATGAGCGTAATGAACGCCCGGTAAAGCTTTTGCACAATAATTAACGGAAAACGGTAACACATGATGGAAACATTTTATATTGTCATCTTGTTTATCAATTTTATTATATTCATTTGACTGATCCCAATTTCCGGCAATTGTGTTAAGAAAACCTTCCAGACCTTTGACTGCTGTAGAGTTGTTTTCTACTATGGTTAATGAACATTTCATAGTATTTTTGTTCAATATTTTTGTACCGATTTCTTCTAGTTTTTTCAATATTGGTGTTAAATCATTAATCTGGGCCATTTTTTTCATGGTACTAACATATTGGAGTCCACCATATGTTTCACGTTGAGCATCAATTGGATTAATACCAGCAGTTGCACACAGCATTGCATACATATGTCCACTACCTGAAATACTGTTGGCCAAACTACTAGCCTCTTCTTGTAAAAGAGTTTTAAATCTGTTTTCATCTTCAAAAGTTACTTGTGTAAATATTTGTTTCCACAAATCAAACATTTCATCGACATTTTTGTCCAAACAATGAGAGTTTAGAATAATACTTTCTTTCATGTTGAATAAATTTATAGGCGAATCTATAATTGATTGGGACACTTGTAAACCCCCAGTGGATTTCCTCACCAATTGGTCAAACTGTCTGAAGTCCATAGATTTAGTACCCATTCTGGTAACAATATTACAAAATAGTGGAATGAAAGTTTTTAAATCATCAGATAAATGTGATGTGTTTATTAAACTTCTAAAGTAAGTCACTTGATTAGTTGGTTGTGGAAATATGAAAACTGGAGTGTTATTTATGTTTTCTTTAATGAGTGGTACAGAATCAGTTGTTTTTTTTAAATCATTAAGGCTCAAAGATGGTAAACATGTGACATCTTGTGTTGCATCTTGTTGCTTTCGAAGGTCCAAACCTTGTAAATAAATGTTCTCTCTGTCTGCTGCAGATAAAGGAGCCAGTTTTTCTTTTAGTAGCTTGTCCTCATTTTCTTTTCTAAGTTCTTCAAAGCTGTTTTCTGGTGACATTGTCATTACAAGTTTGTGATTATTATTCAATAAATATTTATCAACTAGTGATTGTAAATAATTAGGATGATTAGATAGCTTTTTCTTAAATTCATCTATCTTTTCACTGACACACATTGAATCTAGTATATTACCATCATGATTCCAAATGGGCAATGTACCATACAAGAGTTGTAATCCAAAATTTGAAGTCTGATGCCTCATAGACAGTTCAACTGAGTGTAAAATATTATCAATATCACGGTTATCAAAACCTTCATTAATGATTGATTTAATTGTATTTTCATAAATTGATTCCACTCGTTCAAAATCTGATATATTTAACCCCTGAAGCCCTACTGCAAAAAATGAATCTCTTGTTTGATCTGTAAAACCAGTTGCAGCACTGAAATCTGTTCCAATATTTGGTTCTATGAGAGTTTTATAAAACTTAGCATTAGGTCCATTTAATAATAATCTTGAAAGTATGGCTAGCTCAAAGGTTTCTTGCGTATTAGTTATATCACTCCAAAGGGTGCCAATACTTAAAGATGATTGTTTATCCTTAGGCACCATTGGATCTTCTCTACAAGCAACGTGTGCACGTTTAGATGTTGCCCAACGTTTTTCATTTGGAACCTTTGTTTCAACTTTAATAGATGGATCTGCTAGACAATCTTTTAAAAACGTATCATTTAAAAATCTAAGATGATTTTCTAAGTTAAAATTGCCGTAAGAATAGAAACGGCTATTACTTGGATGATAATATCTGTGATGAAAAGCAACAAGATCAGAATGAGTTAAAGATGGTATAACATTAGGATCACCACCTGAATTGATACCATATGTATTACTTGGTAAAATGTTATTCAGAAAATGTTCATTGTAAATTTGTTGATTATCCGAATACACACCTTTCATTTCATTGTAAACAACCCCTTTTATTTCTATTGGAGAATTTTTATCGTCCACATCTTTATGTTCTAAACGCCATCCTTCTTGACGAAAATCAGATTCTCGTAACATCGGATGAAAAACAGCATCTAAATACACCGCCATAAGGTTATAATAATCAGATTGGTTTTCAGTACAAAATGGATAAAAGGTATAATCAGGTGCAGTCATGGCATTCATGAAATTTGCCATAGAACGATTAAGCATTTTAAAAAATGGATCACGACACGGAAATTTTTTACTACCACATAAAGTAGTATGTTCAAGAATATGTGGTAATCCATTAGACTGTTTTGGTGTTGTACGAAACGCGACACTAAAAACATTATTAGTATCGTTTCTATCAATATGTAGATAATCTGCCCCAGATTTCTGGTGTTCGAGACGCAATGCAGTGAGCTGAAAGTCAGCAACAGGCCTGACTTCTTTTACAACAAAGCCTTCTATTTCTTGCCCAACTTTAAAAATAGTGTCATGTGGTGTTTTAGCTTTTAAAACGCTAAAGCCACGAATATTTGCTCCGTGTTTTTTTAGTGCTTTTGAAAGTCGAAGCATCTTAAACAGTAATAGAAAAAACCTGTAAAAATAAAAACAAATAGTTAAGGTACTATACTAATTTATAATAACAATATTAAAAATTGTATGTTATGTTTTAATATTAACTTTCATTCTTCAGTTAAAATATATTGTAAACTTATACAGGTTTAAATGCAAATATTAAAATTGCTTAATGTTTGCAAGGTCAAATTATTCATAAACAAACATAATATACAATGAAGCCTCTATTAATGGACACCTCTCAATAGTGGACCTTTCCCAATAGTGGACATTTCTAAATTCTCTGGCAAATATGTATGCGCATAATACGAGTTATAACCTCTTAATATTGAACGTGGACACAATAAACTGGTACCAAATTAAAAATTACCTCTCATAAATGAACACAATACATGTACATATTGAAAACGTTTAAGTAATAAAAATACTATATTTATCTGTTATACATTTGTCCATATTTTATTTTATCTTAATGATTTTCCTATTCTTATGGCCCATGCCTTCTTACTCTTCTCTGAAAATGGCCCTGCTTCTAAGAAGTTAGATGGTTTGTTCTATTATTTTTGACATGTCTATAATTCAAAAGTTAACATTCATGAGTATCAGAGTTTAGATAAGATTTATACTTTACAATGGTTTAATCAGAAAGATTAATAGGACCTGATCAAACTAACAACCACATAAACGGGTTTTTTTTAATTGCAAATCATTTGGAAGTATCATTGGAATCAAAATGTTGAGTGCAACAGCATATTATGACACATAGTAAGTACTTAATAAAAACCTAATCTAAAATCTTATTTTATGGTTACACCTTACATAATTTTATTTTTACCATGATGGCATGATAGAAATAAGTATTTAATTACATAATATATATACTAGATATTACAAAAATTGAAAAATATGCTACATTACTACAATACTGCATAACAAGTTTAAATTGGGAACATTAATATTAAATTATCTTAATTAAGCATACTTACGTTTTAAAAAGTATTTTCAAAAATAAATGAAGTCTGCTGAAGGCTTATCTTTCTATATTAATTAATTTAAATATAAAATTACTAGATAATTGTTAATTAATACTTATTTTTGTTATAACGACAAATAATATAATCTATTTACTTTGTCATGTTTGTAATATATTATGTTTAATATTTAAATACAGAAAATGACATAGTACACAGCAAAACATAAAACCATAATTAACTGCTCAATCAACGAGCAACGAGTAGAGGAATGAAGATTCTAGACAACGATCTTAGATTTATGTCGACTATCAGTAGGTAAACACTAAACAGTAATCACTAATCAGAATATCAGATTTATATTAAAATAGTGATAAGCACTTGTTCGAATAATAAAGACCCGGTCACTCTTATCACAAAATAAATTTTGTATTATATCATTATATGCTTAGATTAGATCACCTTGGATCATAAATTATAATATTATACTACCTATATCTATATATCTATATAACTAAATATTATGAACTAAGAATCTGTTAAAATTTAACATGAGGGGGATTTACGATTTTGGCGCCCTAGGTATTTTTATATTTATTATAATTAACCACCGAACACAACATTTGTCCATGAAATAACGTTCGATTTAATTTTATAAATTATTTAGTATTGTAATATTGTTTTAAGCTTTACAACAGTGGTTTAGTAGTTTACCTAAAAATGACCATGTCCCACAACATATTGCGCGCAAGCGCATAAACGTAAAGTCACAAACTTTGGAAGGCAATAACTTCCAAAATAATGGTTTCCGGGGAAAAAAAAATACACCATCGTTTTAAGCATAAAAAAAACAAGTCGTCTGAAAAAAAATTGAAAATCGTGAGGTGGTTGGTAAAGTGCACTTTAGCCGCCCGAGTAGAATTGATGAACATACTCGCTAGTCGCTGCATGGCTATAGCCTATAGTAATAAATAATGTACTAATCTGAATTTATCTGGCACGTTATCTGACGATATTCCAAATAAGTTTATTTGAAATTTAACGTTCAAGACGATTGTACACAATGAATTTATCAACAACAAGATGGCCTCCTCTGCAGTCGAAAACAAAAACGCCATAAAAGCTTTATTAAACTATGTCTTTCTCGATCTTAATACCATCATAAATATGATATACAGTAAAATCCGCTTAATTGGGACACATTGGGCGGTGACCTATTGTCCCCATTATCCGACTGTCCCGATTAACCGAATAACTAATACACCAATACATTCGTCCGGAACTATGTGTCCCTATTAAGCGGTTGTCCCTTTTATGTGGTGTCCCAAAAAACGGATTCTACTGTATATATATTATATATTTTGTATTTAGTCGACAATACAGACCAAAGCGACGAGGTTATTGAAACTTGCAGAAAGCGTGACCCGTGACGTGATGGAGAAGCTGTTATTATCGGTGTGTGAATCGTCGTCTATTGGAGACGTTTGCGTTTGAATTGATGCAGACCGTCGATAGTTCGATACTTCAGACAAAGGAAATGCTGCAGTCGTTGATAATAGGCCGCTGGGCGACGCCGAATTTACCGTGGACACTGGACAGCGTCTTGCCTGTTAAGGATTCCGAAATGAGGAACAGTTACAGTTTTGGTTAGCTCGTCGGTTGGCTTGATCTGGGTGTACACCCCAGCAACGCGCTTCCCAGCCAAGCATTCACCTTTACATGCATTTAAATGCGTTAATACATTTATCTTTTAAAGTACCATTAATATTATTAGATTCTTTTTATATTTTATTAATCAATATGATGACACATTATAATAATTTGATTTTTTCGAATTTGGACTTATTTAATTTTATTAGTTATTTTATATTTTTGTATGTTCATAATTGCATATACCTTATGTAATAGGTAACTATAATTTTTTGGATTTTGTATTATTATTTTAAATTTTAATATTACATAATTATACATTTTATGATTATAATCATAATTAATTTTAAATGTATAGCATTAGTATCTTTTGTGTTTTATATTACGTAAACATCTATATTTTTTCGGTTAAACAGCTAACTATAGGCTATGGCAAAATGGCTACAGTTAAATGAAATGTATTTTTTCCAAATTTAACGCAACCTTGAACTGGAAAGTGAACGAATGAGATATTTTAAGAAAATAATATAATAATAATAATAATAATAATATTATAATATTGCTATTAATTTATACTAAACATCGCCCCCAAATAAAGTGTTACCTGGCGTATAGTATAGGCAAAATAGGTACATAACTGCAGTGTTATTATGTTACTGATAAGTGATAATTATATCATTTTTATAACAATATCATCATATTAAATTTTATGATACACTTTAATACAGTTCACAAATTTCAGACAGACAAAGAATTTTCTTATTTTGTTGTCCACTGACTAATGAATTGAATTTCATAGATATATCTGCTATCTGGAAAGTTAAGCCTTTTCATTTTATAGTCCATGTACCTATCGACATAAATTCCTAACGAAATATTATAGTTATCAGCGAGACGAGTGAGGCATGTGTAATTGAGTTCTCTTTTCCGGCTTTACAACAATATTAAACTTTGAAGTCTGAATGTAATATTTATTTTTATATTGATTATTTCACAATTTTACCGTTAAAAATTGAAATTTATAAACATTTAAATCGATTAATTGTTGGGAATAAATACAAGACACAATGATGACACTAATAACTGATAACCGAAACATTAATGGTATATCAGAAAAAGAATAGTAGAATATAGAATATTGTCAGTATTGATTTGGAAAAAAACTAGAAGGGGGACTCAGTGGATGTTGGATGAACAAGCGTTTCACACAAAATTCAATATCCCCACATCCCCTTCAGCCACCTGTAATCCCCAAAAATCATTAAATTTATCATATAAAAATATTTTATAGTAAGGAAACACTTATTTATTTATTACACATCATTTAATGACATTATAATTTAAATTACAATTTATAAAGATATTTAGATACATAACATGTTATTAATAACTCATCAATACACCTTCAAAAAACGTATCATGTATTATTAGTTATTACATATATATATACATCCAGGTACATGAATACGTTATTGTGCGACACAAACGTCGTCAATAAAAACTTTTATGGTATACAGCACAACCCGTAGTTGAAGATATATGACATAAAAGTTTAGCTACCAAGAACAAAAAAAAAAAATCAATACGATAAAATGCAATTTATTGAATCAAAAAAACAATATTGTACATCGACAAATGGGCTTCGAATCAATCGTATATTATATACATGTACATTTAAGCAATAACAATAGAATAAATATCTCGTATGACGATCGGCGTACCTATGTGCGAAAAAAAAGAACGAAGAAAAACGTTCGGGGGACTGTCGTCGGCGGTCGTACTCGTTACCGCGATCGCAACTGCTATGAACGCTAACGGCGAAAAAATCGTATACACGCACGGCTTTCAAAAGACGCAAACTACGCGAATACGAAAAGAACAGGTTGGAAAAAACTCTGGAAAAGTCTTGAAATCCCGTGAAAAAGTTTGTACATAATAAATAATTGTTTAATATTTTAACTTTTAATTTTTTGTCCGAGAGGGTGGATTTTTCCGTTCGGTATGGGGGAGATGCACGGATAAGGTTCTAGATTCTTCTTTTTCCTTTTTATTATTCATATTCCTAATATTATTATTATTAATACTACTATTATTATTATTATTATAATTATTTTATTTTTATAAGTTATAATAACTTTTATTTAAATTGTGCATTTATCGGTGATTGCACTATTAGGGTTTCTACGGTTTCTTATTATCTGTCACAGAACACCGGGTATAAAAGGCCCAGCGAAACGACCAGCATTGACATTCACTGGTTGTCCTCCATCGTAGCAAGACCAACCCCGGGCAGACTTAAGCGATTAGGGAAGGCATCTGGTATATCTATATTTTTTGGTCTTTAACATATTATGTTGCCTGCGCATTATATTGCTTGTGCTCGTATTATTAAATAATGATTTTATTCATACCTATTCGCAGCTCTAAAATTTCCTTAGCTCAAGCTCTGGTATGCACTGATCGTCACATCTGTATTAAATATTTCCGTTAATGCATATTTAATTTTTACTGTTTCCATGTTATGCGATAAATAGTCATTCGTTAGAATATAATATTATTCGTAAGTGTTCATGTATGTTTCTCAAACAGAACGTATATTCGTATAACCCCGTTTCCGTGTCCTTTATCGTTATTGTCGACATATGCACAGAGCTATGGCGAGTTATGTTCCGCAGAAATGACAAGTCGCACGTACGTCGGATCTAGCGAGCATATGGCACAGAGTTCCAGTAACTCGTCAGAGTTCCGCGTTACGAGTGCATCGCTATCGTTTGAGCTGCCCGTCTCGTGTGCCGTTGTAATGATCTGACAACGCGTGCGATTTGATTCTAATCCGATTATTCGGTGGCTGTGATGTCGTTGAATGACATACGAATCTATTCGAAACATTTCACGAGAAAAATTCTTGTGACCACAGTTTTGAACGTACTGAACTTGTTATAGTCTTGTTATAAAGAAGAGAGTAAAGCTATATAGCAGTGTAGTGAACATAGTAAAAAAATATTCCCTGCGGTCGTGAGAGCCTCAGTAGTCAGTACACTTACTTTCTGGATATGACTCGTATATTGATTCGTTTAATTCGTTTTATAATATTGATACAGGTGTCAATTATTCACTAAAGGAAATGTAACTTTTTTTATAAAAGTTACAGAGTTATTTTTAGAAGTCTATAAGATAAGATACACGTGGTACACATCCAGGGAGCACAGGGGCCATAGCTCCTCCCCTTCGTTGGCAGTATTTACTATTTTTTGTTTTAAAGATTTATATTTATTTATATACATGAACGCATACTACAATAAGTCTTATAAAATTTTAGACAGTGTGTGCCCCCCTTAAAAAAATCTTACCTATTAGTTCTCGACTCTCAGTATCGTATACTATCGTCTGTATAATATTTTTTTATAAATGCGTTTCATTCACTATACAGAGTGATTCTTTTATAAAAAAAATACTCATTATTTCAAAAAGTATTCATGTTTTTGAAAATATTTTTTTATATAGTTTCAAATTGTTAAAAAAACAACGTTTTTATTAAAAAATTATGTTTTTAAATATTTTTTATCCTTATAATTTTTTTACTTTTTTGAATGACAACATAGTGTTTTAATTTCATATTCCAAAGCAGAATAGTTTTCTGAGTATTTTGATATAAAAAATTCGAATTTAGGGTGAGTAGTTTATAAGTTATACTTATTTAAAGTTTATAGATAAGCGGAGTAGTGGACAAACATTTTGCGGGATAACTCCGTACCACGATAATAAGCACCCAGTGGCGGATCTAGGATTTTTTACGGTGGGTGCTATTTTGTTAATAATAATAGTCAAAGTACTTATTTTGTACAATTTGGAGGAAAAAATTAATAATTTGGTATTTAAACATAATTAAGCAGTATAAAAATTATACACAATTTAACATATATTATTTTTTTTTAAATTGGCGAATTATTTGTAATTTTCAATAAAAATATGCGGAACGGTGGGTGCTTCAGCTCCCAAGCACTCCCCCCCCTTAATCCGCCACTGTAAGCACCTATAATATACGAAATGTTTTAAACTGCTCGCACATTAAAAATCAAAGCATCCGAATAACCGTTCGATTATAATATTTGTAATATTTATATTTTATAAAACTTATAATTAATAAATATTTATATTATTATAATATTATATTATATTATCATATTTGTGTGTGTATGTGTTGATCTAACGATCATATTGTTTATTAATCTGATGGTGGAAATCTTTCAGTCTTACCAATATTATTGTTTATTGTAATAAAACCGAAATGTATTCATCGCAATAATAATAAATTATTATGCGTATCATAAATTATCATTTCACTATTTCATGCATCAACATTCAACATATTATAACGCCGACAATATTATTATATATCATCATAACTGTTATTCGTTTTATATATTTTATGGTCTTGTGATTTTCACCATTTGTACGATTTTCATATGATCTTTAGACACAATAATAATAATTAATAATAATATAAGTATAATAGTTTTATATTACTCAATACTCATAGTCTTATGAGATTTAGATCTGTTTGGTTTTTATTGACGAAAGGACAAAAAAAAATATTGGATGATGGTTTGTAATAGCCTGATTGATATTATTTTACAACGCAGTAACGTACCTATATTGCCTATATGTTTAGCCGTTCTACACGCATTACGTGTGAAAAACACGTCACAAGAAATAACATTTTTAAAAAACCAGGGAAGAAACTTTGCGTTTGCTTTATAGCATATTTATATTTTGAGTATACCTTGACATAGAGGATAGAAAAAGGTCGTTATACTTTAATAAACGTGTCAGATTTAATCTCGATTTCAGATTTGACTTAAGTCATTGCACATAATCGAAAAACGGTTCTCAGCGGAAAACTGATCCTCTACAATTAATGTGTAGCCGCTGCAGCTTACAACAATAAATTAGTGGAAATACTCTGATAATTTCAATTTGTGTATGGAAAACAAAATTAAATGTATCATTTAGTGGATTTTAATTGATACGCTGCGAGCATTGAAAGTATTAAAATATATATACTTATTTTTCATCAGGAACCAATCGCGAAAACGTTAAACCGTGCGTGGTTAATTTTAAGCGTGTGTCATACTATCGTAAATCTTAGTGTATCGTATTTTCAGGAAAAATGTTCAAGATTTGCAATTGGATCGTCAATTAAGATTTTTGTGACTTTGTGAGACAAGTTCAATATTTCATTTTATTATTTAAATTTAAATAAAAATATTGATTAAAATTCAAATAATCGTAGTTTCGATGGTTTCAACAGCAAATTGTCTATTGTTTTCAGCTACATTGCAACAAAATTACAAAAAAGTCAGTATTAAATACACTACAATAGTATTATTAAAGAATAATCATTAAAACAATTTAAAATTTTCTATAGCGTTAAATATTTAAAATTAAAAAAGACGTGAAGTATAAAACTTATTTTGTTTTTTATTACTCTATTTAATACACAATTTTATTTGTGGTACATACTAAATATTTTAAATACCATAAATTTGACTTTATAGCATAAAAATTGTTTAATAATCATCGCTAGTATATAAATCAGGGCCGACCCAAGATTTTTCGGGGCCAGGGACAAATTAATTTGGGGGCCCTTCGACCATAATAATAAAATATGATAAACAAAATACAAGACTTTTTGGGGGCCCCCTAAAAATATTACAACAATGGGGCCTGGGGCAAAATGGTCCCATTGCCCCCCCCCCTCTGAACGGCCCTGATATAAATTATTGTTTCTCCTTATATTGTCAAAGATATAATACTTAAATTATATTACCCAATTAACAAAATAATGACTAATAAAATCGTAAATATGTAATATTAATGTATATTGTATATTTAACAGAAGATTCGTTTGTATATAGAGTTATATGAACATGTTCATGTACTCATGGTCAATATATCAACTTGCATGCGCTATAAATACTAAACACGTAGAATATAATGTTTTGTTTTAATAAATAGTTGAAACATCGTATACATTGAACGTGGTCAATTGTAAATACAATATAATACAACTTCGACGGATAGAGCAAAGATAGGTTTATAAACTAGGTAAAATTATATGTGTTATGTGGAATATGAATATCATGAGTCAGATCTTAAACAATGTAATTAATAAAACAAATTCAAAATTGTATTTTACATAGCTATACCAGGTGTCCCGTGAGGATTTACCCATTGCGATATCTCCTAAAATAATAGATGTATCATAATTCTGATTTTTTAATATGATTCACAGGGACAAGAACTACAAATATTTCATGTTTTAATTTATTTTAATGTTTAGGTAAAAAAGTTGGAAAATTTAAAATATATTTTTATATTTAATTATTTTCAAAAAAATGAAGATAGCCACTTTGTAGATTTCATTTTTCTGAAAATATTGACCTTTTAACATTTTAATTTCATTAAGCTCCTGATTTTTCATATTTTTTCTAACTTCGAGAAAAACTATGAATTATACTGAAAGCGTTCGCCGGCCATACAAGCATGCAGGCCACATGTTTGATACATTGATACCACTATTCACAGTTTTTTTTCGAAACATATGATAAAGTATTATTGACATCTATTAATATAAGCAGCTCACTGATTTAACAGTTAACACCAGTTTATAGAACAACATACGTCATACATGCACATAGTACAAACTAAAAATAAGTAGTAATTTTTCATAATAATAAACAGTTTTATCATTTTTCATTTGATCAACATCGAATACTCATTTTTTAATTTTATTTTGCATTTAACATTTTTAAAATTATTTATACTGTATAAGCCTTTTAAATTTTCAAAAAGTTTAGTAAGTATTCAAAATATATTATTAGGTACAGCACCTGTCACCTGTGTATACACACCTATGATTTATATTTTATAGATACTAACAAAATAAAAACATTAAAAACCTGAATAATTTAAATAAAATAAAATAATGTTTAAAAACAAATATAGGTATTTATATACTTATAATTATATATTTTAAAAGAATACTTTTAATCAATATTTTACATTTTTTCCCTTAAAATTGTCATAATAATTTCAAATATTAAAAACAATAAAAATAAAATTTCCATAATATGCCTGGCCAATATTATAAATTATAATCAATAGTTTAGACATTTAATATTATAACACAAGTGAGTCATGCCTACCAAAACAGAGTTAATTGAAAATAAAAGTTAAAATTAAAAGTTTAGATTTTCAAGAAAACAATTTGAATTTCTACAAATTACAATACCATACTTATAAAAATATAATTAGGCATTAAATGCATCTTAATAAACTAAAAATATAATTAAATTATTACACATAATTTGAATTAACAATAATCATATTTGTCAGTAATTTTTTGTATATTGTATTGACAATTATATTTTGAAATAATACATAAAAAAAAATAAGATATATAATACAAGTTGTTAAAAAATGAGAAATGTTAACAATAATTTTTATTATCTTCGAAATAAATGTGCTTTGGCTTCTGCTGTTAATTTTCTAATTCGCCCTCTACTGCTTACAGATACTCTTATATTAACACTATTTTCTTCATCATCTTCATCATCATCGTCATCATTATTATCATCACTACTGCAGCTCTGATCACTACATTCTGCATAATTCCTTTTTTTTCTAGTTTTCAAGGCTTGACTTTTGTGACGGGTAGATATTTTTTTGGAAAATTTTGGCGAAGGTTTCCAATCATCAGCACCTTCTTCACTACTTACACCAGATACATCCAACATTTTGGCATAATCCCAACGTTTTTTCTTCCTCAAATTTCTTGTTCCTCTCTGATCAGTTTCTTCAGTGTTTAAAAATCTTGATCGGGTAGCTCTAGCTCTAGTAGGTTGATCTTCCTCTTCATTGTCTTCTTCATCATGAAATCTTGTAGGTTGTCTTCTAGTAATAGGAGGTACTTCAAATCTTTCTGTACATACTGGGAGTCGCCTACTGTGAGACGGCTTGGTAGGCATAACTTCATCATCACTATCATTATCATTATCTTGTGGAAGTGGTTTAACTAATCTTTTTGGCCGCTGAGGTTTAGTGGGAGTATAATCATCATCTTCATCACTTTCATCATTATTTTCTTGTACACGATAAGTTGATTTACGAATTCTTGATGAATGACGCCTAAGTGGTGTTTCATCATCACTTTGAACTTCTTCTTTAATCTCACGACTGGTTGATGGCATATCAATAGATTTTTTTATTTTAACACGATTAGGTTCACTTCTTTCATCTAAAATCATTTGATTTATAAATTAAAAATTAACTTAGTAATTAAACTAACTATAAATTAAACTTACTATGTGCAAAACTAGTTGAAGGTTGATTAGGATCAAATTTTATTTCTTCTTCTGATGATGATTGATCTGTTGTTTCCTCTTTAATTGCAACTGTCCTTAACCTTCGTGGTCTTTTGGTTCTTAAATTAAAATCAGCATCACTTTCATCTTCACTTGGACTATTGTCCAATTCTCTTTGTCTTTTTAAGCGACATCTTCTTTGTGGACGTGAACTTAAGTGACTTACTATAGCTATTGAGAAAACATGTATGATGGTTAAAAATATTTTTGTCTTTTAGTATTATACTTACATGTGGGGCGTCTGGATGATTGTCTTTCCCAATTGTTAAGTATTTGAGTTATGTTCTCTTCTGACATAATTATCATTTCTTGAGTAATTTGTTCCAACTTAAACATAAAAACATTTTTATTTGCTATACATTTTAAATATGGTTAAGGCTTTAGCCTGTCATTCCAGGAAAAGTGGACTCAATGGATCCCCAAATGATATAATTTAACTTTTTAAATATGTTATTATTTTAAGTAAATTATTATTATACAAAGAACATACCTTTTCATCAGGATATAATTGAAAATAAGTTTGTGCATTATTAAATACTCGTCTAACATCTTCACAGAAATCTAGTGGAGTTTTGTAATTATCTCCACGTAAATCTTCCCGAATGGTTGTTAAATTCATTGGTGTACTAACAACTCGTTCATAATCTGGATATTTACTATAATCAACTGGTTCTCTAAAATATAAAATTATTTTAAATGAATATTGTTACACTACAATAATAATAATAAACAAAAAATTGCAAATAATTGGGATTGAAATTCTTTAAACATAAGTATAAATGATTACCTTAAGTATACAAATTAATAATTTATAAGTGCTAGTAAATACTAAATAGTTTTACCTGAATGGGGTACTATTTTTTGACAACCACATAAGTTTCAAAAAGTTCTTACATTCCAATTTCCAATTAAATGGCTGATTAGATTCTCGTCGACTTCTTTCTCTTAATGATCTAGGCCTTAATCTACGCGATCGATCATCAGTTAGTACATTTTTTTTTTCTTCTTCATTATTTTTATAATTTTGTTGTAATTGGCGACATAGAGCAGGAACTTCAATTGGCGAAGAAGATCTATAAAAATTTAGGTTTTATTAAAATTGGAAAAAAAAGTTATTATAAGTTAACACAGTTGAATTTTTTCTAATAATACCTCAAAGATCACGAGGAACAAATAATTTGGCATAGTAATAAATTAAAAATGAGAATATATTTTATTTTAGAAATTTTTTTTTTAATATTTAATATATTGGTAGTAAAGTATTATGAATACAAAATCTATACAACATACTTGATAATTTTCAATAAGATTTCAGTGATAATTTGAGCACTTTTCACTATATCACTACCTTCTTCATTGAATTTTTCAGCATTACTTGCTACATATCTTGCATCAAATTGTACAGCTGCAAGACGTCTATAAAAACGATTTTCTAATCTTGCCTAAAATTAAAATATTAAATAAATTAAATAGGAATTATTATTGCTTTTAATATATATAAAGTATTTTACTTTTATGATTGATAGATCTATAGGATATTCTACAATATATGCATAAGACGGATACTCTTGTATATCTACTGGTGCAAGAAATGGTTCTGCAAGTGACATTCCCATAAGATCATGTAATCCTCTTAATATTCGGTCACAAATTAAATCTCGAGACCCACTAGGCCATTCTTTATTACCAGATTCTGGTTGGTATAATATATCTTTCATTTCTTTTGTAGTCACTGGTAATGACATACCATTGAGTGGTTCTCCTTTATTTATAATAAAAATAATTAACAAACATAAATTGTGAAAAACAATAAAATACAATAATACAATAATTCCATACTTTTAGGATTTATAGGTTCCATATCCCAAGGACTTAAATTTTCTTTTTCACCATTATCCCAAAGAACTTGATAACACAAAAAAGGTGAACGGGAAGTACTTTGTTCAACTATTTTACCACACCACCAAGCATTATCTATCATACTTCGGAATCGTTGACCTTCAATAAATTGAAATAATTAATAACTTGCAACATAAAATTTAAATATTAAAAATAAATTAATAAACCTTCTTTCCATTTTCTTGCTAACCCAGCTTCATATGTTTGTCGTAAAACTAAAAAATCTATTACATCTTGCATATCATGATATTTTAGGTCAAAACTGAAAGAAGTATGATCACCATTTTCTTTCAATACAGCTAAACGCAATCCACATAAACGAGGAGGTCTAATCTCGTATTTTATTCCAATTACTTTAACCATTTGAGGTTCCTTATAATTAATTAATCAATTAATACTAAATATCATTCTTTAAATAATCTAAGTATAATTAAAATTACTTACTTTAAGTTCTAATTCTCCCCATGGAGCAGATTGTGTTGTTTTTAATTTGTAAACTTTTTTTGCTTCCACTGCTTCTAAATATAAATTATAACCTTGTTCAAAAAACATTAAAATATCACCCATTTGAGGGCAATAAGGTGATTTTTTTGGTAAAACTTCTGAAAACCATTCAGAAGGTCTATATATTTCTGGAACATCCTAATAAAAAACATAATATTATTATGTATAACCATGAAAAAAAAAATGATTTGAACTCTTAACATTTACCTTTAGTACTTTTCGAGGAGGCACAGTTTTAGGTCCATCATGTGGAGATGATGGAGGTGATGGAGATGAAGGTGGAGTAGTAGGTCTTTTAACACGACGTCTTCGATGTTGAGTACGTTTAGGTGGTTCAAGATTGGTTCCACTATCAGCCACCCAATCAGAATATTCTGAACTAGTACCAGAATCAGAATCTGATAGTGATTCAACTTTTTCATCTGAATCAATTCCATCAGTGTAATCAGCATCTTCCTCTTCAGATTCTTCAGGGTTAGATGACGATCTATTTTCCTAAAATATAATTTAAAAAATAAAATAAATATTTTGGTTGTTTGAAAACAATATTTTATTGAATAAAAATATAACTATTTAACTAACTTGAGGATCATTTTCTACATTAGTTGCTCTAGTACTATATGAATGTTTTGCTTGAGGCTTTTTTTTTGGCTTAACAGACAAAACTTGTGGTTTTTCATCAACTACTAGTGGTTTATCACTTTCTAAAGTAAACTCTTCTTCTTCCATAACACCCAAAATTTTTCTATAAAATAATTTATTAATATATAATACATATTTATTAATACAATGTTAAATATTATTAATCTTTTAAGAGTACTATAATAATAAAAATCATGCTTGTATAAAGTGGGCCTTAAAACTTTTATGTTAAACATACATTCGGTTTTGAATTTGATCCATTATTGATGGTTTCAATGGTTTACAAATAATTCTTGGTCTATTTTCAAATGAAAATGAACTACTATTTTGTTCTACTGATGGATGTAAACTAATAACTCCTAAAAATTTAATAATGTTCATAATATTAATAGTAATATATTATATAAAATAACAATATTTTACATACTAGATTGATTAGGTGAATTATTAGATAAATGCTCAACAGTATTCATGTTAGCAGTTCCTCGAATTCCAATAACTTCAGTTCGGCCTAAAATTAAATAAATTAATGAAAGAAATATTATTAAAATTTTAATATTTCAAATTTTGAGTAAATTAAAGAATGTATTAGTTTTAAAGTGGTAATGTTTTAATTATTTCATTTTTAAAAGTGATGACTGACAGTTACTAACCTAGTTCATTAATTATTACATCTGCCACCAGTTGTAAAAGCCCTTCATTTTCTTTTCCAGGAACAAGTTTTTGAATTTCTGGAGGATAAGGCGAACCATCAGAGTCAACCAAAAATGGAGGAGGCATTAAATGTGGTTCTGTGTTAGTTTGCTCATCTAATACAGAATGATCGGCTGCCCGTAACAATGGTCGATAATCTGTATGAAAAAATACTTCATATGGAACCTAGAACATATTTATTATTACTAAAAATTATAAGTTATTAAATAAGATAGAATATTAATATATTGATAAAATAATATACCTTTCTGCGGGGCGAGGGTATTCCAAGTCCGTACGTTAATAAATGACCTTGTGAATCAGTCACTGAAAACATTGTCCCATCTGGTGACCATTTAGCATCATATAATGCAGCAAAACCTTGACCTTCAATGGAATTTTGAAATGATACTAATACTTCTCCAGTTATAATATTCCATATAAATATCTTTCCATCATGACCAGCACTCAACAAAATCTTAAGTAAAATAAATTTAATATTTAGATTTAATAAAAATAGAAGTAAATGGGTATGGCCTGCTGTTTATTAGATGTTGAGTGGATAACTATTAAGGGTGTGTTAAATTTAAATTCAATGATAAATGATTACAAAAAATGATTATTAAGAAGTATACTTCCTATGTTTTTTTGATGTCCTAATATATATATATATATTCATACCATATTATTATATTATTGTTTTTAACTTTTTAGTCAACATCAGCTAACCGTAAAATAAAATAAGTTCACAATATAAATAGATAGATGATATCTTAATATTAATCTATATATTATACTTAAAATTGTAGTCCATATAATCGTATGTAAAAGTTTTAAGATATCTATAGTTATAAAATAAATATAAAACTATTATTTTAATAACAATATTGAATCTGCATAAAAATTTTTGTTTTTCCTTAATTTATATTTTTTCTGATTATAAAAAAAGTAAAAGGAATTTTTAATTTTGACCTCTTTAAAGGTACAAACTAGATCTAATTTACTATCCAAAACCATTTTCAAAGTTGAAAATCAAAGCTTATTTTCATTACTTATCAAATTCATCCATCCGTTCAGAATTTATAATATATTAACTTATAAATATGTTATAATACACACGTTTATACAAACCTTAGAATGAAATGGATGTGATTCTAAAACATATACTTCTTTTTTATGTCCAGTCATTACTTGTAAAAGTTCAGTAGTAAATGAATCCCATACTTTTATAGTCATATCTGTACACGCAGTAATAATCCAACGGTCACTTTGATCCCAACATAAGTATGTTACAGATGGTTTAACTTGCTTAAGTTCTTCATCAGATTTTTTTTCTACGAGACTAATAATTATTTAATAGTTTTTTAATTGTTCATCTTTAAATTACGTACTAAATATTAATATACATTTTGTTTTAACTAACTTTTTTTTTAACTTGGTTGTCATGTGTAATGTTTTATATTTCCACTCTTGATTTTTGTAAGCCCAAATTAATGCTGTTCCATCTTTTGAACCAGAACTAAATCTTAAACCACTATGAGCCCACTGTATAGAATCAACAGTGTCTGAATGAGCTTCAACCTCCATTAAGCGCACTGGAGCTGATGCATCTGGTGATGGGGGTGTCATTTTGTATACTCTAACATTATGATCAGCACTGCCTGTAGCAAACATTACACCACCAGCTGAAAAAGCACCACAAAGTATTTTGGCACTACCTGGTCGCATACGTTCATTATAAACAGTTAAATTAGATCTGTAAGAATAAAAATAAATTTTAATATTATAATAATCAAATAAATATTAATTGAAAAATATAAATACATTACAATCATAACTTCAAAATTAAAATAAATGAACAACTCACTCAAAAATTGTATTTCCATTGTTAGATCGGAATGGCCAAAACACAACTGAACCATCAGTACTAGTTGAAGCTATATAGCCAAGTCCATTAAATGTTTGAGGGCAAAAATTTACAGTTACAATCATACTAGCGTGTGCTACTATATGAGCAATCTAAATAAAACAAGTAAATGATGATTACTGATTTTAATAAAGTACCAATATTTGTATACTTTTAAATTTACTCATATTTCTATCAAATTTGTGTTCATCTATTTTTTAAAAAAAAATATCATTACAACTTACTGGTCTAGCTGTTTGAAGACACCAGACTCTTAATACTTTGTCCATACTTCCAGCTGCAATTAATGTAGCTTGAGTGTTGATTGCTATATCTGTTATTTCAGCACTAGCCCCTCTTAATGTTGATAGAAGTCTTCCAGTATTTGCCTCCCATAATTTAACCAAATAATCATCAGCTCCCTGAAATAAATAAAAATATAAAATGTTAAATTATATAAATTTATAATTAAATTTAACATACAGTAGCGATATATCTGCCAGTTGTATCAAAACAGACACAGTAAACAGCAGTTAAATGGCCAAGAACTCGTCCATGAAATTCTACGTTTGAAAATTTGGATACAGGTAGTAAATATCTTTTATCAACTGAACCAGAAATTTCACGACCAAATAACACTTTAACTGAAAAATATAATTAAAATAAATAAATGGGACAGATTGTTAATAATTGATGATTACCGATATTTTGACCTCGAACATGTAAAGGAGGTAATGGCAAAGAATTATGTTGACGTGTAATGCAATCAGCAAGTGATAGGTATTTACGTTTTTCTAAAACACAGGAAATAATTTTATATGCAAATTCAAATAATATAATGTATTAAAAATATACTTTGTGTATTAACAAGTGAAAAGCTTCCTTTCCCAAGTAATGAGAAAACCACTGGAACTGAGGATTTCTCATAGTTGCTCAATAATCGTATGCGTTTACAAATGTCTAATAAGTGATCAGATTTAATATGATTATATTTCCGTTCCTAAAATAAGAATATTAATAATAGTATTAAAAAACATTTTTTTCAGAATGTAGATAGGTCATTAATACGCCAAAATATTAAAGAGGCCCCCCACATGGGAATAAAACCACTCACTCAAATCACTCATCTATTATTATTAACTAATGTAATATTTACTGTTAATACCTAATAACAAATTTTTTTTTTTAGTAAATTATTAATTTATTTTAAATTTTAAATAATAAGTTATTAGTTATTACTTCTTACTCAATAATTAACTTTTAGTACTCGATATATTATTTCATGAAAATAAATATTACTCTAACTTTAGAATGTCTTTTTCAGCTTTATTTAAATTTTTTATGTTTCTAGCTTATTCAATAGTATTCATTTATATCATATATTACTGTTTTAATCTTTTAAGTCAACGACAACTTACTGTAGAATGGTATATGAATGTGTTTTTGGTATAAATAGGCTATAGCATAAAATTAATTAAGTGTATTAAAAATGTCATTGTTAATTATGTATATAAATTATAAATACATAAAAATATAAATAGTTTCAAATCCCTGTGAAAAATATTTTTGAATTTCTACATAATAAATTTGTTAGTTTTCGTTTAAGGGAATTCGATACCGTGATTTCCTATCTTTGTCTAACACACGCGCAACATAAGAATTCAGACTCGTTTTTTGTCCAACGTACCGATTGATACAGTAAAGCGATAAGAATTCTGAAAACAGATTTGAATTTGTCGTCAAGTCTACTTGAGAACGGCCAGTATACATTTTTATATTAAAATATAACTTTTTAAACAATTGAAATATGAAAATTAGGTACTCATTTGTAATATTATAATGATTTTAGGATTTTGGGAGGTAAAATCAAATATGTGGATTAACCGTTCTCAAGTAGACTTGACGAGACAAATTCAAATCTCTTTTTAGAATTCTTATCGCTTTGCTGTATCAATCGGTACGTTAGACAAAAAACACGTCTGAATTCGTATATTACGCATGTGTTAGATAAAGACAGGCAATTACGGTATCGAATGCCAGTAAGTATTTAATTTTGTTCAAATATGTATTTCATAGATCTTCAAAGAAATTTGGAGTTTTTAGTTTTAGAATTTTTGGTTCCAGCATGTATTACTTGAATTACGAGGATCTTTGTATTATAAGTTCAAGTTAAAAAACTTAGTCGGCAATTTTTATCAAGCGGTGATCAAACTACGCCCGTTTGTCTATTCCTACCAAGTCAACCATTTGTAAGCCTACCAGGTATAGTAATGCCATGTCCCTGCACAATAGTCGGCTATCGACTACATTTCTTAATTTGAACAGAGTATATAAAATATAACTTCAGAAATGATTATAAAATCAATACTTATATCATTTCACTCAGAATATAAAATATAGTTATAAACACAAGTTTTCTATTTCTATTGAAATATTATAATTGATTACTATAATGACTAATTAATACTCTATATAATATGACCATACATATTTAATCGTAAAAGTGTCAAAAAACGAAAAGACTTAATTTTCAGGAATGCATGTAAACATGGAAGGAGGTATACAGTTAAAATATACAATTTTCGGGGAATCAATGATTTTCCCTACCTTATTATAAAATTTAAGCTATTAAAAACTTATTTAACGAGTTATCTGTGTATAATATAAGTATACATTAGTTAAAATACTGAAAAAATGAATTTTAAAAAAAGCGGGTTAGTGAGTATCGCTCTTCTGTACATTAGGGGGTGAGATGGACCTCGGACTAGGGTAGGTTAAATTTGAATGCAATGATAGGTATCATTGTATACGAAAAACGATTCTGAACGGAGATGATTTGTCAGTCTAGGATATGTTATACTTAAATATTGTCATATATTCTATTTTGAAACAAATTCAAACATTTAAGTAAAAGTTTCAAGATCTTACGTTTAGTAATTTTTTAAAAATAACAAAAATCGAAAATTATTTATTAGTAAAACGTTATTTTACATGTGTATTTTTAATTTCAAATTAAAATTAAAACTTTAAACACTCCTAAATTTTTTAAATTGAATAATCATCAAACTTTTTTATAACTATTCTAAGCTTAACTTATGGACAGCATAGTATTAAATTTTCAATTCTTAGCTTTTGATAGTAAAATATTTATAAATTTTTAACTACCAAATAGTGAAAAATATTCATGATTTTGACGAATTTTTGTCAATATTTGAACTTCAAATGCTAATAAAAGAAAATTGTGCCAATGTATTTTTATAATTTTTGAATGTGAGTTAGAACAAGTTATGTGGACCCTTCAATTACATTTTCAAGTAATTTGTCCCAGCTAAATTTTTTTTATCAACATTTATAAAAAAAAAAATAAAAAATTTCAAATGCCTATAAATAGCTCAAAAAAAGTCAAAATATTTTGAAAACCAAAAATTACGTAAAGAAAATGGCAATCTATTAAACTGGTAAAATTTTCAAGTATTTATGACTCATACTATTTGAATAACAACAAATATCAAAAATCGTTTGAGGCTAATCCGTTATTTAACGCGGTTTTGTAAAAATTTAAATTTCAAACACTCCTAAAAATTTTTTGTCTCAGTCCGGTAGTTTTTTTTACAGATATTTGAAGAAAAATTTATGGAGAACATTTATAAAAAAAAAATTGTGACTAACGATTTTGGATTTTTTTTTATCACTTTAAGAACAACTCATAAGAAACATTGTATTACATTTTCAAGATTTTCTGGCCGGCCAAAAAATTTTTATCGTTTTATTTTAAAAAAAAATTCTCATAAAAATCGAAAATTTCAGTGGTCTATAAATAACTCAAAAAAAGTCAAAATTTTTTGAAAATTTAACTCTATATAGATAACACTAACATAAACATTTGGTGAAAATGTCAAGTATTTACAGTGATTAGTTTCTGAATTACAACCATATAAAAAAATCGATTTGGTCGAAATTGGTTTTGCGTAAAAATTCCCGTTTTTCTGTCATTTTTTTTTGTTTTTCTCGATTTTTTTGAAAACTGTTGTAAAATGTTTACTTTTCACCTCTATAATGCACCAAGGATATCCACTTTGCTATCGGAAACCACCCCCAACGTTTGAAATTGAAGCATTATTTCGACTAGTTATGCTGTACACAGACACAAAAAAAAAAAAAAAACACATCATTGTAAAATCAATACATTCATCACTCCGTTCATAATCTAAAATAAATTCTTAAAAGTTGAAAAATAAAAACATCAATATTTAACTTTTCCATACTAATGTAATAAACTAATAATAATGCATTAATGTCTATAAGAGATACAGTAAAACCTCGATAAGACGGAACTTCGGTAAAACGGAAACCCCAGTAATACGGAAAATTTCTTTGGTGCTTTTTTTTTCAAATTTCATTTTTTTGAACCCCGTCAAAACGGAAACCCTGTTAACACGGAAAAATGTCATGGTCCCAAGCGATTCCGTCTTATCGAGGTTTTACTGTACTAACAAAATTTAATAGTTTAATCATAATACGGACCAAATCATAATGTATTCAATAACAAAGTATATGATGCCATTTATCATCATCCACAATAAATGTGATAATGAAGATTGATAATCAATGATCATAAAACTGTTTTAAATAAATTGTAAAATAAAGTTCTTTACTAATGTAATGTTTCTTAATTTAATTTTAATATCAAACTATCAAAAATATACAAAGATAAAATAATGTATTTAACATATATTTTTCTAGGTAATTAAATTGTTTGAATTTAAATTACTGCATACATTTTATTTACAAATATTGCAATACATATACATACTATTACATGATATAATGTATAATCCAAAATATATTTTATGCTACAGTAAAACCTCGATAAGACGGAATCGCTTGGGACCATGACATTTTTCCGTGTTAACAGGGTTTCCGTTTTGACGGGGTTCAAAAAAATGAAATTTGAAAAAAAAAGCACCAAAGAAATTTTCCGTATTACTGGGGTTTCCGTTTTACCGAAGTTCCGTCTTATCGAGGTTTTACTGTATATGTATCAAAAAAAGTTGGATTTAAAATGTTCCTTACGTGTATATTATTTTATTTAATGAAAAGTGATCATTTAGTTATATAGTTCTTATATTTATCTTAATTTTTTTTAGATTTTGAACGGAGTGATGAATGTATTGATTTTACAATGATGTGTTTTTTTTTGGTTTTTTTGGTGCCCCTCTTTGAAAAGGAAATTAAATCTAGTTGGTACTTTGGGGGGGGGGTCAAAAGTTAAAAATGTTCAATATTTTTTAAATGAGTCGGGAAAAACCCTAAAAAAAAAAAATGAGGGAAAAACGGGATTTTTTACGCATAACCAGTTTTGGTCAAAATAAAATTTTTAATTTTGCTATAACTCAAAAACTAATAGATGTAAATACTTGAAATTTTCACCAAATGTTTATATTAGCATTCTCCATACACAGTTAAATATTCAAAGAATTTTGACTTTTTTTGAGCTATTTATAGACAATTGAAATTTTTAATTTTTTTTTAAAATAACGATAAAATTTTTTTGGCCGACCAGAAAATAAAAATTTAGTCACAATTTTTTTTTATAAGTGCTTAAAGTTTGAATTTATACGAAATATGTCAAAATTGCGAAAATTTGCAAGTAATTTTGTGGTTGAAAAATCGTAAAAATTTCTTCTTTTATAACTAAGTTTTGAAAATTTGGTACAAGGTTTTCCATAAATTTTTCTTCAAATATCTGTAAAAAAAACTCTACCGGACTGAAACAAAAAATTTTAGGTATAACATATCCTAGACTGACAAATCATCTTCGTTCAGAATCGTTTTTCGTATACAATGATTCTTATCATTGCATTCAAATTTAACATACCCTAGTCCGAGGTCCATCTCACCCCCTAATGTACAGCACTACAGCAGAGCAATACTCACTTACCCACTTTTTTTTTTTTATAGTTATTAATTATTAAATATTAATTGATTTTAATAAAAATTAAATACATTAAATAGTATTTTTATTTCAGATCTAATAAGCTCAAGTTAATAAAATATTTTTTGTTCAAGCATATTTGTTTGTCATATCAAAACATTGTTACATGTGTTAGAGGGATAAAATTAGTTTTTAGTGTTTTTACACTTCAACTAGTTATATGAAGTAAATCAAAGAATATTTTTAATTTTAACTATCTGATTAAAATAAGTGACTTTGTCACATCTCTATTTATTTGAAGACATAAAAGACCCAGTGAACTACTCAGATAGTTATACCTAGAAAATTGGGGAATGTTTTTTTTTTTTTTAGTAGTAGAACAGCGTAGTTGCCTAAGAGTGAAGCAACTAGTATATAAGGTGTAACAAGACTATTTGACAATTTCCATTATTAATTTTACTATATTTGTTAAATAGTTCTGTTATACTTTAGTATATAACTAAATATAGTTTTTTCGATCTAAAAATATATTTATTTGGTAAAATTATGTATTGAAAAAATAACTTATTTATAATCATAATTCCACAACTAATGATTTTCGCAAATTTATTTACCATAATTAAAAAAAAAAAAATTCTTGAATATAAACATTCATTCTATTTGTCAATACTAAAGAACTAAGATGATGTTAAAATAAATAATATTTTACTATTTTAAATAACAAGTGAAGCTTACACCATGATTAAAACTTCATTCATTATTCATAATTAATATAGTTCAACTTTACTTTTATTAATTATAACTTAAAAGTTTATAACATATTTCAAATTATTATACTCTATTCCAAATAGGTCAGGAAAAAAACGCGCAGGCAGGTCTGCTGTCATTGGAGGAATGATCGGCACTCATCATGATCGGTTGGCGATTAGACCACCGACAAATCACGCGACATACCTGCGCTAAACTTGACGCATATTCGTAGTACATTTTTCCAGACTTATTTGAAATAGAGTATATTTCATAATTTCATAATAATTTATAATATGTGTAGTAACTAGTGACAAATTCCATGATTGTTTATATAATGAACTTACGAATTTATGAACATTTATTTGTTACATATATTAAATGACACCAATTGACATTCTATACATTGTTATTAAATGAACTATAATTTGGTTAATATTATTATTAAATTATTTGTTTGTTTTTTTGTAAGCATCTTCTATGAGTAACTATTATTTCATAAATATGCGCAAATTATACAATAACATTTTAAAATTTTCAATAGTGATGGGTCGAACTGTTCGAATCTCGAACCGAACCGAACCGAACCCTTGATGTTCGGTTCGGTTCGAAATTCGAACTCAGCATGAAAAAAATTCGAACCGAACTATCAAACATCTTTTACTGTTCAAAAATCGAACTTGAAAATATTTTTCAAACCAGACTTACTGGCCACGATAGTTCAAAGACTAAATATTTGTATAATTCTTCAAAAGTTATTTAAAAAAAATAAAAATTGATAATCATTATTTATAGATAATTAGACTATTATAGCGATAGAAAGTTATAAGCTGTAACGGGCACTTTATGTACCATTTATAATAATAATGATAAAAAGTATTAAGTTCGAGTTCGAGTTCGACTTAAAATGATTCTAGGTTCGGTTCGGTTCGGTTCAGTAAAAAATATGAAGGTTCGGTTCGGTTCGGGTTCGAAAAAATAATTTAAAGTTCGGTTCAAGTTCGGTTCGATTTAAAAAAACAGGGTTCGACCCATCACTAATTTTCAATTTTTAAGAATATATTTTTTAATTCTGATGTTCTAAGCGTCATAATAAGAATACTCAAATTTGATCTGAAGTAATCTTGTTGAAGACTTATAATAAACTTTAAAAATAATTTTTTTTTATTCTCAAAACTACCGATTAAGTATATTTATTTTTATTAATTTATTATTGGAATTTTTTATGGATGTTTTATATATATATAAATAAATAAATAATACCAGTTCATCAAACGTTTGTTGGTTTTCCTCTCCTAAGAAATCAATTCGTGTTGGTAGAATCTAAAAATAAAATATGTCTTTATTAAAAATACAATTTATTTTTAATAGTTCAAAATTATATCTTACATTTGAATCATTTAAATCCAATTTAAGTGCCTATGAATAAAAAATAAAACAAATAAAAAATATTAATAAAATATAATATTACCAAAATAAAAGGTAAATTTTAATACTCTACAAATAGTATTAAGATTAAATATTTTAAAATATAAATGTACATATCTTACTTCAAAAGCATTTTTAAATTGACTATCTTTCAGAAACTTGGCAATCAAAAAGAATAGCTCTAAAATCAAATAAATTGTTATAATTAATAGTTATTATAGTGAACAAAATTATAATAAATATAATTTTAATCCATTAAGTTATTAAGAAAATATGTTATATTATTTCTTACCAGATTTAATACTATCATTTTCTCCTTGCATTATTTCAAATGTTTTATCCAAATCCATGACATTGAATCATTTATTGTAAAGTTTTGTTTAAAACTTTATCACAATATAGGTAGGTATGTCGATAATATTGACAATAGAAGACTAAATATTAAAACGAGTTAAAGAAATATTCCTTTGGGAATATTATCAAAACGTATTTATTCATCAGTGGATTACAATGATTTAAAATTCTAAAATGTATACAAAACCACAATAAGTATCAAACTCAAAATTGTAAGAAGAAAAATGAATATTCGACTATTACTGTAATAGTATAAAAGTATAATACTAGCTAAAATGATTAATATTTAATAATGGTGAATGATAAACATTGTACATAAACAAACATGCTGCATATCACAAGTAGTAATTGTATCGATATCATTCTATTCTGTGGTATCATCATTCAAAAGTTTTTAAATTTAACCGTGGTTATTCTTTGTCAAGATTAAAAATGGTTATCTGCTTATTGGCGGGAAATCTTTATTTATTTTAGGTTATGCTATGTTATTTTGTATAAAAAATATCAATATTATGAATAATACTTTGTGAAATTTACTATTTAAAACATAAGTACATATTTAATATTTACAAAAAATTACATTTTGTATTTAAATGCATAAGTAATAGTGTGCAGAAGTAATTATTTTTAAAATGAATGATAATTCAGGTAAGTTTTTATTTAATAAAGGCGATTCATAGACTTATATTCCTATTATTTACTTACTAAGCAGAAACATCCAGACCGAGACGACAAAAAGTTGGACAAACGAGTCGTTTTGAAGCATTAGCAAAATTGAAAAAGCTCAAAACTGACGGGACTAAGCACAAATATGAAGTAGAACCTATGAAAAATGTCTATGAAGAAATTTCAGAACAAGAATACACAGATAGGGTGGTTAAACGACAACAGGATAATTGGATTGTTGATGATTGTAAATAAATATAATTTAATTTACAAATGCAAATTTTAATTTAGTTTAAATATTACATTTTTTCTGCTAGTTGATGTTGATGGATATGTTGAAGATGGAAGAGAAATTTTTGACGATGATTTGGACGAGGAATCTATTGTTAAAGAGGGGAAAAAAGGAAGAGGTAAAAAAAGAAGTAGAGCTGATAAAAGCTTTGAAGAAGATCTTCCCTCTTCAAATAGGGATATCCAGAAAATGTTTGCTAATATGCCTGTAAAAAAAAAAAAAGAGGTACCTATATTAAATAATTTTAATTAAATTTAGAATGTATTTTAAATTTAACTATGAACAAACTACAATTTATAGTAATGTTTATCAATCTTGTTGAAGCAAAACTTTTTAGTATGTCATTATAACTTGATGATGCTTCAAAGTTTTGTTTACCTTATATATTTATACATTTTTTTTTAAATAAGTTTTTATTAAGTTAATTATAACTCTTTATTTAAACAAAATACATTTATTATACAATTATTATTTCTAGAATATCTAGTATAAAACTATAAAATATATATTCTTATTTTTATAAATGTATTCATTTATTTAGGTGCCAGTTAATTTAAATGAAGATGATATTCTTGGCGATTTAATTCAAGAATTAGATAAACCAGTTATTACAAAAGCTACAAGATTGGTTCATAATAAAGTCACAGAAAAAATAAAAAGAGAAAATCAAACTAGGTAGGTAGAGTATAACTATTTTATTATTGTTGTAAAAATGGAGTAAGTTCTTATAATTTTTAATATCAAACTGGTATTTGAAACGTTATAAATTTTAAAAATAATTTCTTGTATAATATGTTCAAAGTATTGGCCATATTTTAAAACTCATAAGTTATAATAGATTTGTCTGCAAAAAATATTAATAATCTAAAAATCCATGCAAGCTTAAACCAATTAATATTTTAGTTTTTAAATTAAAAAAAAAAGTTGATTACTTATAATTTTACAGAGGATATTTAGAATCATTTTCTACTGTTTTAAAATCTCCTCGGACACCTGTTAATAACATTATTATAAAAACAGAAAAGGCCGATGAAGATATAGAAAGTCCAAGTTCCAAATTAAATGAATGCAATGATGTTACTAAAAATAATTGTCAAACTAAAGAACTTAGTGCAGAATCAATAAGCAAAGTACAGTATTAAATTTAATTGATGATGACTATAAGATTCAAATTAGTAATATAAATTAACATTTTTTTTATATAATTTTTAGCCTGTACCAGTAACAGAAAATCCCATAAAAGAAGAACTATTTGATGAAAGTATGGACGACTGTATTGAAGATTTTGATTTTGATGAAGCGATCCAAGTATATTACTTAAAATACTTGAAAGCTTGTAAATATTTGTAATTATAACTAACTCTTCAAATTTATTTAGGCAGAAAAAAATTTTATGGAACTTGCAGAATTAAATATGAAAAAAGAATTGACAAAAACTGAAATTAAAATTGAGTTTGAAGAAACTAAATGGCCCATTGAAAAGTAATACTATTTATTTTTATTTTTATTTCTTAAATAACTCAATTGGGATTGATAATTACTTTTTTTACAAAGAAAAAAATTGATGAAAATAGACACTAATTTAATTCTTAATTAATAATTATAAATATAACTTCACCTTTATATTATTAAAAATAGACTTAATTATTATTTCTTTTTCTTTGATTCAATAATTTCAAAGTAATACTTATTTAAAATAAAAATACTTTTTTTAATTTGCTTTTATTTATGCCTATTACACAGATGGTTTAAATGGATACACTAATAAAACAATTTTAGCATACTACTACAAAATGTTATTAGTATTATATTACTATTATTATAGTATTATTACTATATACATTATACATATATGTTAATATTTTCATAACTATTGCTAATTAAAATTGTATTTTGAATTTATAATTATAAACTCGATGATAGTTTAAAGTTTATTTAAATGTTCTTTAAATATTGAATTATTCATAGTCAATTGTATATTTATATTCTCTAATAGATGTTAGATAGTTAGTTAAATAAAAAAAATACCTTTATCATTAAAAGTAAGTACCTATAACTTAAAATTATTATATTATAATTCATAAAATACATTATTAATAAAATTTTTAACATTGTTTAAAATTAAATAGTGTTCAAGAAGAAGAACAAGTTGCTTTACCACATGATATTTCTTCTAAATTGCCCCTGACAACAGATAAGAATGGAACTCAAGTTTGTCAATATTTTTATTTGAATTTATTTATAATATAGTACATATCATTTAATATAAATAAATTATTCAGCATCTTTAGTTATACTCGTTTTAATAAGAATAAATTTAAAAAGAAATAGTATCAAACTACATCTTACATTAATTATATTAAATGGTTTCACTGTATTAAATTATTACTATTAATGACTTAACTAATTAACAATTTGCATAATTAAATTATAGGTTTTTCGTTTTTTTTACTTGGATGCATTTGAAGATGTGTTTAAACAGCCTGGAGTTGTATTTCTTTTTGGTAAAGTAAAACCTGTTAATTTTGATACTTATGTAAGCTGTTGTGTAGTAGTTAAAAACATTGAAAGAAGAATGTTTTTACTTCCAAGAAATACAGTAAGTTCTTTAAGTATTAAAAAGTATTAAATCACTATAATATTATAATTTACAATATTACAGACATCTGACAATGAAGAAGTAAAAATGGTTGATGTTTATAATGAATTTAATAATCTCACTGACAAGTACCAAATCCAAAATTTTAAATCTCGCAAAATAACTAAAAAATATGCATTTGATTTAGCTGATGTTGCAGATGAGAGTGAATATTTGGAGATAAGATATTCTGTTAGTAAATATTAACATAAATATTAGATAATAATTTTTATAATAAGTTTTTTTTTATTTTTCTAGGCTTCACATCCACCTTTGCCTGAAGATTTAAGTGGCAAAACATTTAGCCGAATATTTGGTACAAATACTTCATTCTTAGAGCTTCTACTTTTAGATCAAAAGATAAAGGGACCCTGTTGGTTAGACATAAAAGTTCCTCAACTTTCAAATAATCCTATGAGTTGGTGCAAAATAGAGGTAAATAATATAGTATATTTACATTGAGATATTTCTTATTTCGCATTTTATCAATGAATGTTTAATAAATTATATTTTATAGGTATTATGTTTAGATATGAAAAATATTCAATTAGCACCCAGTGCTTCTCCACCACCAGTAGTCATAATGACTTTAAATCCAAGAATTACTTATAATAAAAAAACAAAACAAAATGAAATAATAATTATAAGTTGTTTGGTGCATACACATTTCCCATTAGATCAAGCTCCACCAACTCCTCTTCATAATCAATTTTTTTGTGGTGATTAAAATTATATTTTATTGTATGAAATGTAATTAGTTAAACTATTTTACTTTTTAGTAAAATATTTTGCCTATAAAACTGCATATTAAAATTTTTATTTTATATAACTATATAACTTATTTTGTAAATCAATAATTTAGCACTACTTATTTATAATTAAATAAACTTTTATTTTTAAATTAGCTATATCACGCCCAAGTAATATACCATGGCCGGTCAGATATCAAGAAGAATTAAAAAAATGTGGAGATCCTTCTAAAATTATAAAAATGGATTCAGAACGAGCATTGCTAACTTTTTTTCTTGCCAAGTTATCAAAAATTGATCCAGATATGATAATTGGACATGATATATGTAGTCACATACTGTCAACGCTTGTAAATCGCTTAGAAGCTAACAAAATACAAAACTGGTCAAAAATTGGTCGTCTTCGCAGAACTTTATTCCCCAAAAAAGTAATTATAATATAATTAATATATCAACATTTTATTTATTGGTATTAATTTTAGGGGAAATTTATGACTGAAAAAAGTGTGCTCAGTGGCAGATTGATTTGTGATACTCAAATTTCTGCAAAAGAATTAATTAAAGCAAGGAGTTATGATTTATACTCGTTATCCGAGCAGGTATATTATATTATTAAATCAGTAATTAATAATTATATTATTTAGTTCTATGCAAATTAAGGAAACTATTAATTTTACATAATGTATGTATTTATTTAAAAAAAATTTTGGAACATTTCATAAAATATTTTCCTCAGATTAATATAAAGTTGTACTTTAGTAGTGATTCATTTAGTTATTATTGGTGTAAAGATAAATTCTAATAACAATGATAAAAATATAAAATATAATTATAATTTATAAATATATTTTTAGTTTTATTTCTTACCAAAATTAAATTTAATGCTGACATTATCATATACATTTTTAGTGTATTTTTAAAACTGGTTTAAGCTCATTTTTTTTTCTGTATTTATATTTGCAATATAGTGGCTTTTTTGTTTTTTTTTGCTTTTGAGGTATAATTTTATAGAGAGAAGTTTTATTATTATCTTCATAATTCACAAACAACACAAGCTATACCAAACATTACTATTAGTAATAATCCAATTATTTAAATAATAACACAAGTTGAATTCCCTGTATTTCCTTGATATTATTATGCTTATGGTACAAGTTAAAACTTTAAAATTATAAATAGAAATATTTTAAATATTGTTATAAAATAATTAAATATTAGTTGCACTTCATTCCAAATCATTTTTAAAATTTAACGATTTATCATTGGCCATATAATTTAAAGTAATAATAATGGTAAAGCTTACATAAAAGTAAGGTTGGGTAGGCAAGTGTCAACATCCTCACCCTGTTGTCTGTACCATGTACTTATATTATTATTAATTTTAATTTGTAGATTCTCAATGTAAAAGAAAATGAACAGTTTAATTTATCTGATGATGAAGTTAGTTATATGTATTGGTATGTTTCTAAAATTAATAAATATATATATTTAATAATTATGTATGAAAAAAACGATTTAATATATAATATAAATTTACAGTTCAGCTGTATCTTTAATGCAGCTAATCAAATTTACAATTATGGATACTTCTTGCATAATGCGCATTATGTGTCAAATGAATGTATTACCTTTAGCATTACAAATAACTAAAGTCGCAGGCAATTTACTATCCAGAACCTTAATTGGTGGCCGTGCCGAAAGGAATGAATATCTATTATTACATGCCTTTAATGAAAAAGGATATATACTTCCCGATAAACAGTATAAAAAAAGATCAATGAACAAAGTAAATTTTATTTTTGTATGTATACATTTATAGTATATTTATATTTTATCAATTTAATTAGAATGAAGATAATGTAGATGAAGATAATAATAAAAAAAATGGCCGTAAAAAAGCTCAATACTTAGGAGGTCTTGTACTTGATCCAAAAGTTGGTTTTTATGACAAAATGATATTATTAATGGATTTCAACTCACTTTATCCAAGTATAATTCAAGAATACAATATTTGTTTCACTACAGTTAGCTTTCGAACATTGCTACCTCAAGAGGTATACATTAATTATAATATTTAGTATTAGGTATAATTTATTAACAATTTATTTTTTGAATTAGGGTGATGATGAAATAGCTGAATTATTAAAGTTAACTCCAAATCAATCTGTTGCCCGTGGAATTTTACCTGCCGAAATTAAGTCATTAGTAGATTCACGAAGAGAAGTAAAGAAATTAATGAATGATCCAAAAATATCTGCTACACTTAAAGAGCAGGTAATTTAATATACTGTTATTATCTTAATAATTAAATTTTTATTCTAATATATTAATATTTAATAATGGTACTGTTATTAGTTGGATATTTTAGTCTGATCAATATGATATATATATATTTCGTATGACAATCAATATGATAATTTAGTATTTATAAGTATGAAGAGTATATCAATAATGTACTTAATAATGTGTTTAGTTAGTGTTGATTGTAATATTTTTTTTAATATTAAATTAAAGACTAAAATATAAATAAAACATTAATTATGCATTAAAATATGAACGTAAGGTTTATGTTTTAAACAAAATTTTATATTTTTAATTTTGTTTTAGTATAATTTGAGGCAAACTGCACTAAAACTTACTGCTAATAGTATGTATGGATGTTTGGGATTTACACATTCCCGTTTTTATGCTAAGCCATTGGCTGCATTAATTACCGCTAAAGGTAGAGAAATATTAATTAGTACTAAAGCATTAGTTGAGAAACTATCATTTGACGTTATTTACGGAGATACAGATTCATTAATGATAAACTCAAACTGTGTTGACTATGATCAAGTTATGAAAATTGGTTATAAAGTATGTATTTACTATTTTGTGTAATATACTTTTTCTCATTATTAAATATTTGTTATTTACTATTAGATTAAAGCTGAAGTCAATAAAATGTATAAACAAGTGGAATTGGATATTGATGGCATTTTTAAATACATGTTATTATTAAAAAAAAAAAAATATGCTGCTATTTCTATATCAAAACTACCTTCAGGTGAATTTATAACTAAGGAAGAGATCAAAGGGTTGGATATTGTAAGAAGAGATTGGTCACAATTATCACAAGAAGCTGGACGGTAAAATTCATTATTTTTTTTTATCCATATGTTTTAATTATAATACAGTTGTTGATTATACATAATTAAATAATATAGATTTGTCTTGAGACAAATATTATGTGATCAGTCTCCTGAAGAAAGAGTGTCGAATATTTGTGCACAATTGGAAAAACTTAGAGCAGATTGTGAGGGAAATAATGTTCCTCTTGGACTTTTGGCTATTAGTAAAACATTAACTAAAGCTCCTCAAGATTATTCAGATGCTAAAGCATTACCACATGTAGCCATTGCTCAACGCCTTAATAAACAAAGTATTAAATTTAGACAAGGTGATACCGTATCATATGTTGTTTGTGAAGTAAGTTTACTTCTATATTTTTATTGTTAAAAAATTGAGAAACTATTTAAAAAAATATTTGTTATAATCATTAGGATGGAACAAATCTTGCATCCACTCAAAGAGTTTATCATGTAGACGAGCTAAAAAATAATACTAATTTAAAAATTGATTTTAAGTATTATTTATCACAACAAATACATCCAGTAATAATGAGACTATGTGCACCATTAGAAGACATTGATGCTAAAATGATAGCTGAATATTTAGGTTTGGTTGTTGCCATCTTATGATTTTGCAAAGTTTTATTTTATTTCATTTTTAATAGGCCTTGATCCTGCATTGTACCAAAATCAAAGGACAAAGACGATTTATGAGAATTCACATGAAGAAAATGCAATTGATTTGGATGATGCAACAAGATTTAGTGGTTGTGATACGTAAGTATTAAATTCCAAATAAATAAATTTATGTTATTAAATGTTGAATTAATTAATATTTTAAATCATAAATTTAGATTTAAATTCAAATGTCTTGGTTGTAAAACTGATCTTGAATTATTGACACCAGCAATTAAAAAGGTATTATTTAGATTATTAATCTCATAAGAAAATATAATTTGAACTGACTTAATTTAATATTTTAGCCTAATGGTAAATTAGAATTTTCCTTGGATAAGTGTTCTAATTTAGAATGTTTTATTTCACCATATAAATATATTGGGATGTTGGAAAATATTTTATGGGCAAATATAAGGAAGCATACAACAAAGTTTTATAAGGTGATATATTTTTGTCTTTATTTTATTTAATAATTTAAGTACAATAAAACTTCCCCTAACAGATATTTTTTTATGGTAATGAAAAAATTTCCACTACTCTTTGATTTGGAAACCTTTAAATAGCCTACATTTATTTAAAAATAATTATAAAACATGATATAGTGACAACATGCTTGTGTTACAGACACCTGTGTATTAAAACACAAATGACTACAAAGATATTATTATAACCATACATTAACTAAACAATAATAACTAAAATATCAAGTTTTTGACTGGCTATGTTTCATCTGTTTTGTGATTTAGTGATTTTAGGCATTAACCATTTATACATTTCAAGAATTTATTACTCCCTTTGAATAATCAAAATTTTGTTGACCAAAAGTGCCGTTCAGAAGTTTTACTTTATATTATTATATTATATATCATTCTTGTATAGTTTATTTCTATTATTTTTTTAGAGTTATTATGTCTGTGACGAAAGTACTTGTGATTATAAAAGCAAATATTTGCCGCATACAAGTAATGAAATGTGTGTACAATGTGAATCTGGAACATTAAAAAAGGAAGTAAGTATTTCAGTAAATATTTTTAATCATATATTTTTTATAGCTTCTGTATTAAGTATTTAAAAACATATTTAAACTAAACCAGTTAAGTATAATAATTAGTAACTTGAAATTTGATACAATATCATTTCTTCCCACAACACTTATATTTTTTTAATACTAATAAAAAAAAACTAAACATTTCATTGAACTCGTAAATTATAAAATAATGGATAGGCTATCAGCAATGAGCATGAATATTATTTTACTTTAAGGTTACAAGGGGTTTTATCAATTATCAAAATGTACAATAAAATAAATGATAAAACCCCTTACTACTGAGAGCATTATATAAAAGCAGTCTGTTTCTCATCCATATTCCAGCTTGCAAACCCCTATGTTGTTAATATAGGAATGGCCAATCCATTCTTTTATTATCTATGATTAAACTCAAGTTTGATTATAATTCAAACTGTAATGTAAATCTAAATATTTTTAGTACTAAACATGAGAAATAATATTTATTTTTTTAAATCTTTAATTAGCACTAAAATATATAAAACCCTGGTATAAATTCTTTATATCATAGTGAAATAATCTGGAATCCTTATTTATTATTATATTACATTTTTCCTTTTAATAAAAAGTTTATTATTTGATATTTATTTTTGTATTTTTAGTATTCAGCTGGCCAGCTATTGTTTCAACTAAGATATTACCTGTTTTTATTTGACGTTGACAAAGTATTGTACAGACACAAGGAATTAAAATTAGCTAATGATGATCCATTATATTTAGCTTATGGTAGATTAAAAACTAAAATACAAAAAGTGCTTAAACATCATGATTTCTACTATGTTAATTTAAAAGAAATATTTGGCCAATATTAGTTAATATTGTATGATACACTTACCTATTATATTATTAATTAGTATAGTTACTATATCAATTATAATTTTACTTTTAGCATAAAACCCCCCAAAAAAAACCATTTAATATGCTTATAATTTATTATTTATCATTATTTAATTTTAATACATTTTGCACAAAATTGTTCAATTTTTTTTTTTTTTATTTTAGTTATTAAAAATTTTTATACAATGTTCATATTTTTATAAAACATATAAATTTAGTTGATAAAATACTTTTATCAATTGTATTATATCTAGTATAAATTATAACAGCTATTAATTACATAGCAAGTATATTGTAGAATTTGTATAATATATGTTGTATGTCTGAGACAATCCATTTATAACTAGTAAAGTGTACTCTTTTGATAAGATTCGTTTTATCACACCAGCATTGGTTTTTGTCATTTCATAATTATAATTGTATGCATTTCAATGTTAAGACGATGATCATATGTTACATAGTAAATGGTCAACTATAATTTGTCTTTTCCACCTTAGTTGGGATGGCTAGACTACACCCTTTGATTAAATTATTTCTCGTCAACAGCTATTGTTTCTGAAAATCGACCAGTCTAAAAATTATTTTACACTGTAAATCTTACCAAAATTCAATCTAGGCAGTTGTCGAAATAATAAAATTATGCTTCCAGTAGTATTTTATTAGCCACACCCATTGTCACTACTTGAAGTTACTCTTATATAATATACAGATATACTATTAACTTTTATCTGTCTATTTTGCACAATTACCTGCCTGGTTTATATTGCTCTGATTCATAATCTATAATAGATGTCTTTAAAAACAAACATTTAATAACATTGAAAAAGGTTTTATCATTATTATTGATTTTATAAAACATAATATGTACCAGCGATATAAATGTAAAAAGATCTTCAACAATGTATAATGAAAAAAAATAAAGTAACAAATCCATCTTATCTTAACATATGATTTAACTCATCTGGACTATTAATATCCTATAAAACAATAAGAATATTACATAATTAATAATAATAATAAAAAAAAAAAAACAGTAAATAAATTTATGACTATAAAAACAAACCATTTTGACAAATTTCTTTTTCAATAATAATGTACGTTTTCTTAAACGTTTGGCAACAAATGGTGTGAATAAATCTGGATTATTACAATGCTCTTCTTTGAAAATTGAACTAATCACAAGTGCAATTAAGAATGTTACCATAAATCCAAGAACTATTGTGTATAAATAACTAATACGATACCAATAATAATAATGATGATTGTCATTTGGTAACCTTAAAAAAATCAAATTTAGTAAATTAAAATTAATAGTAATATTTCGGTTTTCTAATAATTTATTCAATATTTTCATACGCAATAATTTGAC
Source organism: Schizaphis graminum (assembly GCA_020882235.1). Taxonomy (NCBI): domain Eukaryota; kingdom Metazoa; phylum Arthropoda; class Insecta; order Hemiptera; family Aphididae; genus Schizaphis; species Schizaphis graminum. Next base: position 83,704,248 of record CM037032.1, on the reverse strand, counting down.
CACATTAAAAAGCAATATTTTATGAATTTTCATTTGTAAATTATAATGTAATAAGTTGGGTATAAATCAAGTAATTTTACATTTATTAGTTTAATTTAAATCGATTGATGCAAAATAATTTAATATACACTACTATATTGTAAGAACATTCACTAATTCAATGTTTTTGAAAATATAGTTTCATGTTTTTATAAATCATTACTAAACAACATGGTATTAATTCACTACTTTGCTCATCTAGACTAAATAACTAATTAACTACTTATTTTAAATTTAGCTTTCATACATAAAAAAAAATGTTATTTGAAACAACTTGAAATATTAAAAAAAAATGTTAATGAATAAAAAAAATCACCAAATTTAAACATAATATAGTTAAGTTGTAATTACTCATTATATAACAAGGAAGACAGCTGAAGAGTTTCATTTAGCCCTGAGCATCCATCTATGTATGTTGGCAAATTTTTGTCTTTAGGTCTACCAAACCCAATTGAAAATGAAAATACTAAGCCAATTACAAGCCCACTCAATGAACCCTAAAATAATAATAAGTTTTAACTGATAGTTTGTTCAGTTTGTTGTATAAAATAGTGGGAATAAAATACTTTTTGGTTGACATGAGGTAATAGTACTCCCATAGTAAATACTGCTAATACTGGTCCACCAATCACTCCAAATATAACCAATGAAGTTTGAAGTATTGATCCCAAATATTGACTCAAAAAAGCTAATAGCAAACAAATTGCGCCATAGGTAAGAACTAATATTTTCATATAAAATACTCGTTTTTTATCTGAAATTTCTTGTTTCATAAAAGGCTAAACATAATAAAAAAAAAAAATTATTTTAATATTCACAATAATTGATAGAATTAGAAATTCTAAGATACCTTAAGATAATCTTCCATTGTAACTGCAGCTAAAGAGTTAAGCACCGGCGAAACAGAACTTAACGCAGCTGAAAATATACCAGCAACGAATAATCCAGTCAATCCTGGAATTGATCCCATAGTATCTGATACATACAAAGGCATCAACTGATCTCCACGTGATATACGACCAGACCTTTGAAAATATTTGTGTTACAATTTTGTTCTAAACTTATATAACAGCAATGAATACTTGATAGGATCACAGTCATGGTATTTTGAAAACATTGCCAACCCAGAAAAACTTGTTGAAATAGATAGCAATGACAATAGGGGTAAGCTACACCACAAAGATTTCACAGCTGTATTATAATCTTTCATAGTTAAATACCTTTGTACTTGTGTTTGATTAATTGCATACAGTGAAACATAGGTAAACATACCACCAATCACCAGACTAAACCAACTATGTCTTTCTGTAGGATCTATATTAAAACTAAAATATTTTTACAATTTAAAAAAAATATATCGAAGGGTTGTAACAAGGTCATCCTTGTCATTAATATGAAATAATTTTTATTAATCTTTAAAATATTCTTTAATGTTATATTTTCTATCTAAATTTAAAATTTAAAGTACTTATTAAATTCAATTCGTCCATATTTATCAGCAATCTTCCAAATTTGTGATATTCCACCAGTTTCATAAATAGCAACTCCAATTACAGCAAATATTGAAGCAAACATAAGTAATGACTAAAATTTTAATTGAAATAAATAAAGTTTGACATTAAAATAAACTTGGTAATCAAGCCGAGTTCTCGCTAACTCATATTATTTTATAAATCTATAAACATTTTCAAACACATTATACATATGTGACACAGCTCTACAGTCTACAAACTAGTGTGAACCTAGTTTTAAATGTATATTAAATTAAATATGATATTATGATAGTTGTATATCTTGAGAACTGCAAAAAAAAAATCCCCAGTGTAAAAATTGTTGAATTGATGTACTTTTATAATAATAAAATTATAGATGATAAAATATAAAGTATTATTACGATTAATTAAAATAAGAGTGATTTTCCTATGTAGGTAAAGAATATAAGATAATACACTTGCTCCATTATTTGTAATAAAGGTATCATAGCAATATGTTTATATTTTATGAAAATTAAACTTAGAAAATTTGCCAATTTAAATATTATAGTTTATGCACATACTTGTTTTTATTTATTGGGCGATTCTTTTATTAAATATAACTCATTATTTAAAAATTTTGTTTACATAATATCTAGAAAATTATTATACATTTATAAAAAATATATTGTTTTATATTTTTAAGTTTTTTACTTTTTTAAATAAAAATATACATTTTTAATTTCATATTCCAAACCAGAATATTTTTGAAATATTTCAATAAATAAAAATCAAAATTTAAAGGAGTAGTTTTTATGAATATTTAGAATTTAAATAAGCGGAGTAGTAGACCAACATTTAGTGGGATATTCCCATACTTCTCTAACCAGCTCACCTAAACTTTAAATACTTATAACTCATAAACTACTCATCCAAATTTCAATTTTTATACTTCAAAATAGCATGAAAAATATTTTGCTTCAGAATATGAAATAAAAAATGTATGTTGTTATTCAAAAAATTAAAAACTTAAACAATTATTACAAAAAATACTTTCAAAGCATTAATATATTTTGAAATATAAATGTTGTTCAATAAATCACTCAGTACCTATATAAAAATTTGATAAATTAAACAAGAAAACAAAATATTTAAAAATTAAAAACAAATATTGGAAGAAATATATTTTTCATTTTATTTGTAAGTTATTATATCTTATACTATTGAATTATTAGATATCCAAAAAACTCAGGGGGGTATTTGGGTGTTTAAACCCCTCCGAAATATCAGGATTAAACAATAAATTACCTGACCTACAAATGAATATAGTATGATATTTATGTACATTTTTTCAACCCCCCCTCCCAAAATTTTTTCCTGCGTTTGTGTCTGATTAAGACAAACAGCCAATCACTGATTTATTTAAATAAATAAATATTTTTATTTGTAACTACATTTTTGTGTTTATCTTATAAAAATTTAAATGCATATTTTGGTAAATAAAATGCATACTTTACAATTATTTTTATTGCATAATATAATATATCCTAGCCCTGCTAATTAGTTATTTGATTCATTTTTATACTGGGGTTATTTTTTTCCAATTTTCATAATATGTTATAGTTATTAAATTCATCTTGATGAAATATAAACTACACCCAAGATAATTAATAAATATGAATGAATCAAAAACTTAAATTTATGAAACTAGTAAAACAGTAAATGTATAATATTATTTGATAATTTCAACAAAGTAGCAAATAATACAGTTAACAAAATATACTCGACTATGATTATATTTACTGAATAATTACTTGAAATACGTCTGTAATAATGACTGCTTTAATTCCTCCAATTGTTGAATAAAATACACATACTAAACCCACTAGTATAATAGAAGAGGTTAAAGATAATCCAGTTATAGCTCCTAAAGCCAATGACGGTGCATATAATACTATTGACATATAAAGTATCATTTGCATACTAAATGCCATAGATGTAAAAGTCCTTGTTAATCGACCAAATCTTTTTTCTAAATACTGTAAATATAAAATACATATTATAAGTACCAATCAAATAAATATTATTACTAATAGTACAAAAATTATTGAATTATTTAATATCCAGTAAGTATGCGAACAATAAATTATAAGTAAATAAAAGTGAAAAAGATCTATTCTACTTTCAATAAAAATATTACATCTTACTTCATAAACAGATAAATTTCCAAGTTTGAAGAATACAGGTAAAAATATGTAGGCAATTATTGGCGTTCCCAAGACATAAGATAAATTAATAGCAACAAATTGTGTACCATGGTAATAGTTCTCTGAACTCACACCAAACAATGTTATAGCAGACATAAAACTGGCCATCAATGAAAACGCAACTGGTACAATGCCTTGATTTTTATTACCCAGCATGTATTCCTTTAAAAATTGAAATTTAATTTTAAAAATAATAATTTAAAATAATATCAATAAGTAAACAAAAAATTACCTGTGTTGTTTTTTGTTTGCCACCGGTAAATCTGTAGTATATGCCTATTGAAGCCGACATTACCAACATTATTGCAAACACAATATAATCAACGATACCAAACGCCATTACGATCACTAGTATAGTGCGATCTAACAAATAAGTATCTGAAAACATTGAAGTCATAGTTAATAAAATTATTCATTTACTATAATAATTATTAATAAATATTTTTAATTTAGTACCTAACTATTAGCTATGTCAACTGAGTTAAATTAAATATTGTCAAATTCCAATACAGCATCAAAAATTTAGACATGAATTCTTAAAAGCAGAGAATACCACATATTTAATTAAAAGTAACTATAATATGAATATATTATATTACAAAATATGTAAAAATGTTAAACATATGCTCCAAGGTTCTGCTCCAACATTAAAACAATATTAAATATACTATATAAGTATCTCATAATTATTCTCACTGTTTTTCAGTTCAAATCTATTAATGCTTACTTTTTATTATAAAGTCAGTCACAAAGCTGATATTATTAGTAAGATAGGAACTATAGATTCACTATTTAATTTGAAATTCATATTAGAAAAATAATTCATCTATTCTAATCAAATATGTAGTTTAAAACTCGTAACACTTAAACAAAAATATTAGAGCACAATTTACTATTAAATTCAACGGAGCTTTATTTAGGTGGTCAATGGTCATTGATACTGTCTCACATCTCACATTTCACATAATCCATATGACGAATCACGCAATTATATGCCAATTACAATATTTATAGCTATCTAAATTTTAAATAGTCCATAGGTACCTACACAATGACAAAACCAATAAATTACTATTAAATAATTAAAAAGATTAGAAATTCATACTGAAATAGCATATAGTATATTTTATTTATTATTATAATTTAGTTATATAATTATAATACAGTAATTTATTGGTAAAGTTATTTTCGCGAATCGCGATTGTGGAGAAACGTTTATCAAGAATAGTGATTAACACGTCTTGCCGTCTGCCGACAACATCTGGCGCTTGCCATAGCCGTTGACAATAATAATACAAGTAGTGATTGTACAATCGATCACTTAATTGACATTTTTATATTATCTTGATAATTCGCAAATCGTGATAGTACAAACCACGTGGACGGCACATGTACTGCCTAGTGCCTACTGCCTATGACTATTAGCCATATGCTAAATACTCATTAAGTCATGAGCAGCATACAATTTCTTCTGGTGGATGGACATCACAGTATCACACCAGCTTTAGTGACTATATTGTACAGACAGTGGCGTTTTTTGGGGGTGGGCCTGGTAGGTAAGTGCCCACCCATATTTTTATATAAGTACTAGACTAGTATAAGTTCGATGCTCAATGGTTAGTTAGAAAAAAAATTAGTTTTGATTAGATTAGGTAGGTATTTCAATAAATATGAAAGATTTAAATATTTAAATAGTTTATGTTTTAATAAGAAGTAAGCTACCATTTATTATAAAAATATTAAAATTATTAATTAATCATTTAGAATAAAAATACTAAAACTTAAATAGACCAAATTATAATATGAGGAGGGAGTAAAACCATTCTGAACTTAACTATTGTGGCCCATCCACAAAAATGTTCTGGATACGCCACTGACGCCCACTGTGTACAGAGTTACATAAATACAGAATAAATTAATAATATTAATAAAAATGAATTATTATTACCTACCATATAGATATAGCGCACATATTCGATTTTATTAGATATAGCCGGTATAAACTTCATTAAAAAAAAAAAATTTAAATACCTAATTTAAAAGTTGGATGTCAGAAATAGCTTTTGTCCTGCATAGGTATATGTGTATTTATATATATATATATATGTATATAAACATATTTACCTGAAGATTTTCAGCTATATATTGATTTTATTATATTTTTTGATTATTGGATTATCTATACTAATTTATTTGTAGTTTTGGAAAAAAGTTTTGTATAACTACTGTCCTTTACCAGTTTACCCTATGCCAATTCCCTCCTCTTATTTAGGCCATATATTTAGTAATAAAAATTATTTATTCAGTATTAAAAACCTTAAAAATCACTACGATAAAAATAATATGGTAGGTACCTAGTCAAAAATTAAATATTTTGTACAAATAACATTAAATTAGATGGCTAATAGATTATTTTAAAAAACATTTTTATCATAAACACAAAAATGTAAGTATTAAATTAGTGTAGCCATTTAAATAGGTACTATAAATAATATACATATTAAAATTTCATCTATATATATTATATTAATTATAATTTTATGTAGGTAGTTTATTTGGTCCGTAGACAATTTTACAGAAACTTGACCTCGTGATGTATTTTTGGAAACAGTTTTTTACATAGGTACTTGGTACTTATAGATAAATAGGTACGTACTAGTTTATACTGTTTGTAGGTATACATAGCTTAAAGGACGTGTGTCACGGAGTAACATACTAATGGGTCAATGCACGGTAAATCAGATTTGTTTAAATATCTAAATGATCGAATACAATTACAATAATTTATTATTAATTACAAGCAGTGGCGTATATAGGGGGGGGCCTAGTGGGCCGCAGCCCCCCCCCCCCCCCCCCCCGAAATACCTTAGGTAAATGTGCATTTAATAATATGCCTCTAGGTGTTAGATCACTTAATAATTTCTATCTACTATAGCCCACCCCAAAAATTATTTCTATATACGCTACTGATTACAAGAGTGGAAGACTTATTAGTAGTTAAGTGTTTACTAATTGACAATAATTTATTAGGTATCGAAAATTCAAAAAGCAAATAAAGGCATCCCGCCAATTATTTTTTTAAATTGAACTAAGAGAACATATTTTGAGTTGAATATATGAGGGCGTGAGGTACTCGCACCCCCTTTCCCATAATAAAATAATATGTTGCGGTCTTTATAGTCGTATACTGTACATAGCCACATAGAGATTAGCGGCTAGCGCCACACTGTAACAATAAATTAACAAAACTACAAAAATGCATGCATTAATAATCTTCATGACTTCACATCATTACGATGAAAAATATATTTTAAAAATTGTTAATAATAATGAATAAACTATATAAAATGTGTATATTTATTTATAAAACTAATATATTATGACAAACAGAGCCACAGAGGTATAAATTGGCCTCAATTTTTGATGGTATATAAAGAAATGTTTTAATTTCTAACCCACCAATAGCCATAGGCGCAACTAGGGAGGTTAGAGGGGGCTAAGCCCCCAGCTTACCAAATAGCCCCCCAGTTTTTTTTTTCATTTGACTTCAATTTATTTTGTGCTAATATAGTTGATAACAAAGCAAAGAAATTTGTTTGGGGCTATAGCCCCCCCCCAGAATTTTTACCTTATATGCGCCTATGCCAATAGCCCAACTTCCTTTATAAATCTCCAACTTATAAACAAATTTTATCTGCCAAATTTTTTTTATAAAATTAAAAAATATATATTGGATTATTTTAATAATAAGAACTTTATTTATAACATTAAAAAAAAGAATAATAATGAACAACTTTAATTTTAACTGAGTCGAATACTGATATCTTTAACATATTCCATTAAACTTATCAATTACTAATATTATAAGTTATAATAAAGTAGTTATAATTTATAACTTTTTTAAAATTGTAAGGTAGTTATAATAAGCTATTTAACCATTCTTTCGCAAATTATTTGCGTTTTTATGATTTTCTGGTGATGTAAGTGCTATACATCTGCACCATACAATTTATGACATTGTACGCCCGTAGCCACGGGGGAGGAGCAGAAAGGGGCATTGCCCTCCTAGAATTTATATAGGAAGATGGCGATTTATATTGGTTTTTTTCAATTCCCTCCCCGAAGAATTTATCTGGCTACGTGCCTTTGTCACTGATGACAAATAAGATTTAGAACACCCACAAATACCTACTATACGCACATTATATTAAAACTATTTAATATTTGAATACGATTAATTATCTTATAGGTAGTACAAAATATTTAAAAAGTTACGCCTGCATTTGTCGTGCTCACATCGTGTGTAACATCGTAAGTTTATGTTCAGTGTGTGCACTTCACGTTTATTTTCGTTAGTTTTAATAATATCAAATGTCAAGGTAGGTTAGGCCATATTCTCATTTCTCAGTATTTGCTATTTGCTAGCTTGCCTGGCTTAATGCAGTAAACAACTGTCGGAATTTTCCTATTGGCTATTGTTTGGAATTGTACTTTCATGGAAAAAGTTTTTGAAATATTTGAAAACTGAAATACTACTGAAATTATCTTGAACGACCTAACTGTATGCATAGTTATCGTATTATGTTCTTTAAACATTTCGAAGAAATTACATATTTTATTGGAACACGGTGCGTATGCACTTATTGCACTCTACACATTACCCTTATATGGCTATGTATATTATTAGTTATTACTTAGTTGATACTTGATAAATAAATATTATTTTATGCGAATAAATAATACATTATTATTATTTATTATATTATATGTGAAAATAATTTAGCAGGCAATCATATTATACCTAGATATTGTAATGTTATTGGAACGCTATTCAGTTTAATCGTTTATTACTCCTAAGACCATAATATTATATTATAGAGTCGCGACGATCAGACACCAATAATAACAATCACGAAGATTTGTTATTATATTATATAGCTATATGCCAATATACCTAATTAGTTACTATGTGTTTTTTAAGTGGTGATAACTCTTTTAATTTCAAAACAATTATTATACTCAGCAGTACTCACTAGAGTCACTAGTCATACTATACTGTAGATTGCAGCAATGTTAAATTGAAATAAATTAATTATAATGCAATTTGTTCTATATAATATGTACACAACATGAAGGTATTTAATATGTTTATATCGGAGGGACTTGATGTAGAACGTCTGCTGCCTACAAGTCTGTCTAATTCCTAAAACTACCATTCAATCTATATGAGCGCATTCAGCATATTATCTAAAGTATAGAAATATATTCTATACGTCTATACCAATATTTTATCTTCTATATAATATATAAGAATCTAACGAATTCTAACCTGATTTTGGAGACGAAGGAAACCGGTTTTGAACGTTTCTGACCTTATCGCTTCCTCTCATAGTAATAATTATTATACATATATTTTTTTGTTTATTTATTATTATTATTAATTATTTATTTGTTTACACTTGCATTTTTCCATTCGAAATATATGTTATTCATTGAACAAATAATTTATTGTTATAATTTTTTCTACCTTATCTCTATTCTTTAATAAAAAGAATAAAATTAACCACTCCAGAGGTTGAATTCAAAATGTAGGATATTTAATTTTCAGAAATTAGCAATAACAATAACTACAATATGCAATTATATTATATTATCTGTATAGCCCAGTGATGGGCAAAGTACGGCCCGCGGGCCAACTCCGGCCCGCCGAGGGTCCATCGACATGGATAGTATATGGCCTGTATAGTATAAAAGTGTCATGTTTTTATAATATTATATGATTCAAAGCTTTAACCCAAAATGCATTTTTTCTATAATTATGGCCCTCCTCTAGAATTTCTTAAACTTTGTGGCCCCCTATTAAAAAAGTTTGCTCACCACTGGTATAGCCAAAAAATAGTCATATGTTTTTAAATTAAATTATAAAAAATAATATTACTTCCGGAGGAAGTTCGGGCAGCTAGTATCTTATAATACAAATAGCCTACTGCAGGTATCCTCATACTAGTTACAAAATATATACTATATTATAATAGGTACCTACAGTGGCGTAGCCAGGATTTTTTTTAGTTATAAAATAAAATAAATCTACAACAGTATTGAAATAATAAAACAATTGAATGATAATGATTATTATCACCAGTGCAGTCGATAACGTGAATGCAGCATAACAGAATACATTTCACCACGAATAAATGATTGTATTTCTATATTATAAAAATTATATTTTTGATAAAAATACGGCCGAAGGGGGGGGGGGGGGTTCAATCCCCCTGGCTACGCCACTGGGTACCTACATCATGTAAATGTAAATCTTATGAATTTTTTTTGATTAAAATGTACAACAATGGATATTTTTAAATGAACAATAATTTGGTACACTAATACAAATATATGATAAATAAATAAGTTGGTGTATAATATTGTAAGATGTGCGACTCGGCGTGAATGATGGTGTAAAGAGGAAATTATAGTAGTTACTTTTAGAAAATTTTAAAAATTATCCATTATTTACATAGGTAGGTACCTAAATATTCACTATCTAAATTAATTTTTAAATAATTTTATTTTAAGGGATTGAAGTTATTTATAATTCATTTAACAAAAACAAAAAAAATCATATTTCGTACTATTTTTTATTTTATTTATTTCTAACGACAACTTAAATATTTTTAATTTAATTAACTGCCAAAGCATAATAGTTTTCTATAAATTTAAAAAAAATATTAAAAGCACTGTTTTAAAATAAACATAATAAGGTCAAACTAAATAAAGATATATATATATATATATTATTTTCAAAAATAGAAAATTAGTGCATATAATATACATAACTACTTAAATGTATTACCTATACGCATTCACGCCAAATATAAATATAGGAACTGTAAGTACAATATTTTGTTGTACCTATATTAATTATTAGTGTATATACACTAACATTTTTTTTTATAAAGAAACAAAATAATGCATTAATTCGAAAATCATATTTTTTTTGTTATACCTACCGCATGTCATATATACCTAGTTAATATTTTTATAATCATGATCATACCCAATATACTAAAGAATAATCAAAATAAATTCAATTTCGGTTTATACTCGATCAATTTTAATATTTTCCACACATAATAATGAACAGTTATTTTTGATTGAAAAATAAAATATTTTAAGAGCTTGCATTTGACGTAGGTAACCGCCTTAAAAACGCGTAACATCGCAATCGCAAATTTACGTTTAATATATGTGCACTTGTGTTTAGTAAGTTTAGTTTCGTTATTTTTAACTTTTGATAATATCAATCTTATAAAGTTATAAAGGTATAGCATTGTTTATTCAAGAAGTTGTTTTTGATATGATAATTTTTAAGTAAGTTATGCTAATTTTTAAAATATAATACTTAACTAGGTCAGTTTGTTTAAAAATTAAAATATTGAAAAAAAACACTTCCATTAGAACACATCGACTACCTATATAATATTATTGTTATGTTAATTTTAAGTTTTGTGTTTATATCTTTAATACTAAAATAATATTATATCTACCTATATATATAAATTATATATATATTATATATATGACAAATGACAATAGTCAAACTTAAAAGTAACAGCATTCTATAACGGTATTTGTACTTTGGTTTTTTTATGATATTTTAATTTTTAAGTGAGGTGTATATATATAAACTGAACATAAAACATTAATTAATAATAATTAAAATATTAGTTAACGCAAATTGTCTACATTGTAAATTTGTAAGACCGAGAAGACACGCATAATATTATGTTGTTATTCAATTATTTATTAGATAACTGCACAATGAAAGTACTTACTATGTATACGAATAACCGAGTATATTAATGCGTAACCTAACGCGTTACATGGAACATCAAACGTGGTTAAGCTTAAGCATCGGAAAACTCTATAATTTTTTGGGACGTCGATGTCAAGTAATCTGTATCGAAGAACGGAAATAAAGTGGTGTGGGTTCTATTTTAAATTCTTATTTGAATATTTTATAAGAATTAAAAACACCTGTATACATAATATGCAATCACCACAATCTTATTATATAGAGCACATTCATACTTATAATATACGCATAACACTGCCGCTATAAAGCCACATATTATACACTATATACATTATTTTTTATGTACATAATCAGCATTCGGTGTGATAGCAATTTGTGGCGTTCTGGTTTAGACATTGCAATAGTTGTAGTAGTAGGTTTGTACGTTTTAAACACGATAAACTACTTTCTGTCCTACAATTCGTTAATAGGTGAAATATATAACGCAATCTCAATGTTAAGATAAACTTACTGTGGTCAGTTTTTCGTACAGTATACCTGCGGTATTTAAATTTTTAAAAATAAGTACGTGATTTCTTTAAAAACTTAAAGAAATCTTGCCATTTCATTTTAAAATCCAACTAGGTAGGTATCTACGTTAATGTTTTAATAATTTGCAGTATTTTAGTATTATTATTATTATAAAACAGTACTGTGCCTCTATTATAGACTATAGTAACAACTATACAAAGTATAAACAGAGATCCTCATAGCTATATTATAGTATTAATAGTATTATGTATAATGTATATTATAATATGAAATATATACTACATTTAACTCTACCGATGTGAGCCAGCAATTAATTTTGAGTATTATACGCTATAATGCTATATTACATAATATATAGATTATTAATATATACCTATATATATATCATGTATAGTATAATATATATAATCTAATTTAATTAGTTTTCAATATTATTTAAAAGTGATAAATTTAATTAATTTAAGATTTTTGTTAAATTGATATGAACTATTGACTAAAATTGGTAATTATTATTAATCATAATTCATAATGAAAAGACAACTAAAAATAATATCATAATATAACGGCTGTCACACATTTACACCTATAATTAGTTCTATACCTACAATCTACAGATTGTAAAGCATTTTGACGTTACTGTCCATTGATTATATACGAATAGGTATTTTTTTTTTATCAAATAAGAATACTCATTATTACTCTATAAATATTAAAGTTTTTGAAAATAATATTGTCATTTCTTTTAAGTTTTTACTTTTTTTTTTTTTAAATATAAAAACATACATTTTTAAATTAATATTTCGAAGAAGACTATTTGTGTGATGTACTTCAATGTATAAAACTATAAAAATTTAATTTCAAACAAATATAGTCACATAACTAATTTATGTTAGGACTTATAAATATTTATTTATACTTATTTTTAAGTAAGTACCTATAGGTTTTAATGAACATGAACGAACATTAATAAATTAATAAGGGTACCTTTCCACTGGTTCCCATTTAATATGAAACCAAAAATCCCTACCTAAAACTTAAATTGGTCGAGCGACCTCTTATTGGCCTTATTTGTGAATAATTACTTTTCAATTTTGTTTAATTATATTTAATCATTTATTTTATTTTTTCATGTATGAAAATGATAATATTAATAAATAATTAATTAATTGTCGGTCTTTTTTGCGATAATCGAGTTTCAGTAGTGATAATTCAAAATATTATCTAGAATTTCAAACTACTATGAATTTAATAATTCTACTAAAATAAAATAGAAATATCACTTCAGTACTACACAACCATGGACTATCTAACATCAACACGTAGAGACCCCTGAGGTTCGTGGACCACCAATTGAGAACCACTGCCTTAAGAAGACGTAGTCTCGCATGTGTTGTCTCCGGCTTAAACACGTTCGATATACCTATATCAAATGTTCGTTCATATAAGCTTTAAAGTGAGCTGTTAGTTTTGATTTTAGAATGAATTGACCTATTATACAATTTTAAGGTAAGATTATTATTTAGAGCCCCCATGTAGTTTCAAAAAGATCATAACTTACTTAAAAATAATAATATAAATAAAAGCCTACGTGGGGTCTTAGTTAATAATTTTACCTTTGTATTTTATAATAAGTCAATTCACTGTAATATAATTAACAGCACAGACAGCACAGCACAGTATTGTCAGTATTGAAACTGGTAAACGAAAATTTGCCATGTATGTGTATAAAACGGAGTCACGGAGACAACATATTATTGTGTAGGTACGTCCACTTTTTATTTTTTTTTTTTTGTAGAAACACAAATCACAATATATAAAATGTGTTTTCAGTATAGAAGATATACCTAAATATATACCTTATATAAATATAATTCTGTGTTAAATTGTCGGTCTCATTGCAGAGCCGTAGAGGTAGGTAGAGTTATACAATTTTACAATACTATTTACTATTAAAATGTATTATTAATAGATGTAACAATTAGATAAAACTTTCACCTGCGTATAATAGTTCTCCGGATGAATAACGAATGACGATATATATAAGTAATTCACTACAGTTATGACGGGAATCAATATGATAACACGCACAGCACATACATAATATAATACATTAAAATATGAAATAATTATATTTTAAATTCAAATCAAAACCCTTAGACACATTATCGGGTCATTAAAAATTTACAATTTGTTCATGTATATACCTATAACGGGAGCGCGTTAAATTTCCGTAAATATTTCGTCCGAACAGTATTTTTGCAGAAAAATATTCACTACTGTCGTCTAACTGAATCGTTACAATCGTTACATTCAACACGTCTTCTTAACCCACTGCGGTGTCAGAATTCGGCCCCTACTCCGTAGCTAGGAATCGACGCACAATATTTTGTAATTATATATTATATTATATTGTAGTATGGTTGACTTGATGTATAAAATAAGTATCATAGAATTTATATAAAGATGACACGCATTAAATTGTTAACACGAATATAATATTATGATAAGTAATAATTAGTAGGTAAATATTATAATATGTATTATGTATTCATTAATAGTGATTCAGCGGTATAATATTATACATACTTATTTTTATTTTTTTATTTTTTCTATTGATCCTAAATATAATTTTAATTAACAATTACTATAAATGGTTATATACTTATAATTATATTTTTGAACTAACTATTATTTTTTATTTAGTGCTTTGTTGTTTAAATAATAATGTAAAGGAGTAAAACTCTTATTTTCATTAAAATTTAAGAATTGCAATCTATATTTAACCATACACTGATATACACTGACACTATACAGATAACAAAATAAATTACAATAAATAATTTTGATTACATGTAAAAAATGACTGAAGGAGCCAAGGGCGGCTCCAGAGACTTAGTTAGGGGGGGCCTTAGTTTTAATTTTTCTTATGATTATAGGTTTTTCATAATATACATAATATAGATAGCACGTACATACTATCATATCTACATATTTGTACGTGTCTTTGATAGTCGATGGTATAATATGTTTTTAGTTTATAATTTTTTTTTCAACTATATACAATTTTTTTTAGAAATATAGGTCTGGGGGGGGGAGCCGCGGCCCCTAGGGCCCCCTCCCTGGAGCCGCCCCTGGAAGGAGCAGTTTACCAATTGCGCTGTAAACATTGTAGGGTCGATAGGTAGACTAATTGTACTCAAAACATTTTACAATACCTAAGGAAAATGTATTAGTTTTTTATAATTATTAGAAAATAAATGAAAACGTTAACCGATTTTTTTGTGAGTATTAATACATAATAAATTATATAATAATAGGTATAATTAATAATTATAGACCTATATAACTAGGTATTTTTTATGTTGTGTGAAATATAAAAAAACAAATATGTAGATACATAATATTTTTAAAATATTTTTTTATTTATTTTAAATACAATAGGCATTTTTAATTGCTTATTCGTAAATAGAATGTTTTTTGAATACTTTGATATATAAAAATTGAATTTTGAACGATTAATTGATAAATAACAATAAGCATTTTTTACTTGTATATAATTCAGTAAAGAATCTATACTATATATTATAGTACTTTTTTTACTTTTTTAATATAAACTCATAATAAATAATAATAATTGATAATCTGGTAATTAATTATTATTAACTTTCCTTCTACATATAAAAAAAGCGGGTATAAGTGGGTATTGCTCTGCTGTACATTAGGGGGTGGTGATGATAGGTATCATTGTATACGAAAAACAATTCTGAACGAAGATGATTTATCAGTCTAGAATATATTATATTTAAATATTGTCATATATTCTATTTTGAAATAAATAGTATAGTTACTTTATAGTATCTGTTAATATAATAAAAAAAGTATTTGGCCAACATACGCATTATGAGTGTATGAAATGTAATTTAAATTTTGATATATTTCGTAAACATTTGAACTTTAAATGCTTAGAAATAAAAATTGTGACTAACGATTTTTTATTTTAAATTTTAAAGACTTTTTGGATAGCCAAACTTTTTTTATCGACATTTGAAGAAAAAAAAACGTAGAAAAGTCGAAAATTTAAATTGTTTATAAGCAGGGGCGCAATTTCAATGAAAAAACTGGGGGTGCTGAAGCCCCTCTATTTTTTTATGTTATCTCATAGTAATGGATACCTGGATCGACTGCAACCCATACAATACCCATTCAATAATAAATTACAAATTTAATATTAACTAAGTACAGCATAAGAACACGTAAGATAAATATATTATTATTTAATTAAAAATTAATTAATAAGTGCAATAACTATAACATTATACAATAACATTTATTTTTATAAAACTGAGTATTGATATAAATTAATTGATATTTTTGCTTCAAATTAGTTCACTCTAATATAATTCTTCTTTCAGTTTGAGCAAAAATACGTATCACTTCTTTTATATCAATTTTGTTTGTTAAATCCTTTTCTATATACAATATAGACAAATCTGTCAATCTCTCTTGACCCATTGATACCCTCAGCCAAGTTTTTATTTTTCTCAAGGCCGAAAATGATCGTTCACAAGTAGCTAAACTGATTGGAAGTACGGTATTTACATGGAATATGTTCTATGGTATTTACATTAACAAAATAACAACATCAAATAATCTAAATTTAAATTGTCACTTTGATTTAACTGTAAAATATTTTTATAAGAAGTGATTACACCGATTATAGAATTACACGTTATTTTATTACTGTCTGCATACAGTATACAAAAACGTTTCATCGCATGATTAAATGCAATAATACAATAAAAACGGTTTTTCTATACATGCCGACTATTAAAATCTAAAAAAACGTGAAAAAATTTGGGGGTGCTAATTTCAAAACTGGGGGTGCTAAGCACACCCAAGCCCCCCCCAAATTGCGCCTATGTTTATAAGTAGCTTAAAAATGGTCAAAATATTTTGAAAATTTAACCATAAATGGATAACCATAATATAAACATTTGGTGAAAATGTCAAGTATTTACAATAATTCGTTTTTGAGTTAAAGCAAAATCAAACATCAAACAAAAAACTGTTGGAAAATGCTTACTTTTGACCACCCAAAGTACCAACTAGATGAATTTTCCTATTCAAAGAGAGGCTGAAGTCAAAAACCGTAGCATTATTACTACTCCAAAACGCGGTGACAGACACAAAAAAAAAATAAAAATAAAAAAAAAAGCGGGTAAGTGAGTATCGCTCTGCTATACATTAGGGGGTGGGATGGACCTCGGACTAGGGAAGGTTAAATTTGAATGCAATGATAGGTATCATTGTATACGAAAAACGATTCTGAACGGAGATGATTTTGTCAGTCTAGGATATATTATACTTAAATATTGTAATATATTCTACTTTGAAACAAATTCAAACATTTAAGTAAAAGTTTCAAGATCTTACGTTTAGTAATTTTTAGTAATTTTTTTTTTAAAATTATTTATTAGTAAAAAGTTATTTTACACGTGTATTTTTGATTTCAAATTAAAATTAAAACTTTAAACACTCGTAAAATTTTTTAAATTGAACAATCCTCAAACTTTTTTATAATTATTCTAAGCTTAACTTATGGATAGCATAGTATTAAATTTTCAATTCTTAGCTTTTGATAGAAAAATATTTATAAATTTTTAACTACCAAATAGTGAAAAATATTCATGATTTTGACGAATTTTTGTCAATATTTGAACTTCAAATGCTAATAAAAAAAAATTGTGCCTATGTATTTTAATAATTTTCGAATGAGAGTTAGAACATGTTATGTGGACCCTTCAATTAAATTTTCAAGTAATTTGTTCAACTAGATTCGATTTCCTTTTCAAAGAGGGGCTGAAGTCCAAAATCGAAGCATTTTTACTGCTCCAAATGTTGTCGTCAGACACAAAAAAAAAACACACATCATTGTAAAATCAATACATTCATCACTCCGTTCAGAATCTAAAACACACATCTTTGTAAAATCAATAGATTCATCACTCCGTTCAGAATCTAAAAGGAGAAACTACTAATGTTGTAATTAAAATAATTATGAATACTAAACAGTTAGAAATGTTGATTGGAAAAAATTGTCATACAGAAGTCATTAATATAAATAAAATATCAGTGATTTATGACGATGACGCATCTAGAATAATGCTCTCGAGGTTAATATAACATATTGACATTCAATTTATAAAAACATATATATAATAGTCATTAGTCATAATACATATTTATTATTTATCATATTTCTCGAGATTAAACCTATGAATAATTTATTATGATGAAATGTGAGTTGTAAAGATAGTTATAGTTAAATTTATTATCTATATATTATTAGTCTTAGTAATCTGATGTTTTTTCAGGTGACGGAAAGTAGACTGTTTTGCAGTAATTTCGCAGTAGTCTAGATAGTCTAGTCCAGTGGTGAGCAAACTTTTTTAATAGGGGGCCACAAAGTTTAAGAAATTCTAGAGGAGGGCCATAATTATAGAAAAAATGCATTTTGGGTTAAAGCTTTGAATCATATAATATTATAAAAACATGACACTTTTATACTATACAGGCCATATACTATCCATGTCGATGGACCCTCGGCGGGCCGGATTAAATACTTTCGCGGGCCGGAATTGGCCCGCGGGCCGTACTTTGCCCATCATTGGTCTAGTCTAATGAAAGTTTTAGTGTTTGATGTGGTCATGTGGACGTGTGGTAGCTCTACCTCTACTTACTATACTTAGCCTACACTAAGTGTGGCTGTAGCACCTGTGGCGTACGCCGTGTAAAATATATTACAAATCATTATTAGATATTTAAATCTTTTCTTTACTTATTTCTTTTTATTATATACATAATTCGAATGTGGCTATCCCCACAACAGCTATAGATTAAATAAAATATCAAATAATAAAATATGATTAAATTGTTAAGAGGACGTCGTACATATGCGGGTTATTATATCATTTATATCCACACTTCACTTTCTAATACAATTAGCTTATTAAATACTCAAATAATAAAAAATAATGTATATAATGTATATTTGAATTTTAAAATAATTATCAAGCATCTCGATTAAACAAATAAAATTCTATCAATAAAAAAATTATAATAAAATAGAAAAGGATCTAGGAGTTAATCCGGTTTCTATATAATTCTACATTTCCCCCAATTCACCCCTGAGTTGAGCTTTTAATTAATTTAATTATTATTGATGTATATTATTATATAATATTAACTATAAATTATAATAAATATAATATTAACAATGCTCGCCAAGCTCAACTCATGAATCGAAACACCCATCACTTACGATAAAGGTAAAATGTAATAAATAATAATATATAATAATAATTGTATATATTATCTTATCTCTGAAAAAAATTATCAAAAATAATTTTATTTAAAAATTTGTAAATAGTTTTTAGATTACCTATCTATTGGCTATTGCCTATTTGTGTATATTTACAATTATTATTTATAATTATTTTGTACTTTTGTATAAATAATAAATATAGAGACTGTATAGTTATAAAATATGTGTGTTATGTTGTTCTTTTTAAATTATAATTTATCTATAGGTTTTTCTATGTGATTTTAATTTATTATTAAATTGTATCTCTTTTCATATCATATATATTATATATAATTATGACTATATTCAATTTGTTAAAGAATTAAGAAAATAATTGAAATAAATAATTAGGAGTTATGAACGAAAATAGTCATAAATTCATAACCATAAGTCTACACGTCCATCGTATGTAAAAATGAAATGTTGCCCTTCTGTGATGTGGGAAGCAAATTCGGGACCGTTCGTTTTTTTTTAACATTGCTAGAATGGCGAATTATGTAAAATCATCACAGAATAATATTCTGTACAATCTTGCTCCAGTATATTATTATACCTACTATATTATAATATTATCTATCTGAGTGGTAGGTATAGATAATAAATAATCATTCCTTAATATTTTTTATCAGAGAAATGATAATTGATAATATAGAATTATAAAATAACATGACAAAATATAATTTGTATTATGATTGAACTGATCGAAATTGAATGTACATAAAATCAAGTTTACTCTGGAGGTTTACAAAAATGTCTTCTATTCCGTTTATTGGTATGTTATTAATATAATAGTAACCATACACTAAAAAAAAAAAAAAAATAATATACCTTTGTTGAAAAAGGTACATTTTATGTATTTAGTATTTCCTTATTGGTTACTTATGATTTTATTTTAGATATTGGAGCAAATTTGACAGATCCCATGTTTAAAGGAATATACAATGGTAACAAAAAGCATAAAGAAGATTTAGAAGATGTTTTGGAACGTGCTTGGAAAAATGATCTTAAAAAGATCATTATAACTAGTGGCAGCTTAGATGATTCAATTGAATCTTTAAAGATAGCTTCATTGAATGGTATATTATTTATTTAAAATATCATATAATTTATATTTTAATCTTACAAGTATTATAGAAAATCTTTACTGTACTGTTGGTTGTCATCCAACACGCTGTGACGAGTTTACTAAAGCCAAAACCCCTGAATCGTATTTAAATAGTTTATCAGACTTAATAAAAAATAATCGTTCCAAAGTAGTAGCAATAGGAGAATGTGGACTTGATAATCAACGATTACATTTTTGCTCCAGAGAAATCCAAGAAAAGTTTGTAGTTTTATACTGTTATTGTTAAGCATTGTAATATATTATAAATTATAATGTATATTTATTTTAGATATTTTGAAATGCAGTTAAAATTAAGTGAAGATTTTAATCTACCATTATTTTTACATTGCCGTGATGCAGCTCCTACAATTTTAGATATACTGAAGAGAAATCCTAATTTTATAAAATCAGGAGGTGTTGTGCATTCTTTTGATGGAAGTTTAAAAGAAGCAGAAGATATAATTAACTTAGGATTTTATATTGGTATTAATGGATGGTAAGCAAAATAAATCTAATATTTTTAGTTTGTTTTAAGTATCATATAATATTTTGTAATTTTTCTATTCACTATAAACCAATCTTTTAGAGACTATTACCCATAAATTGGATTAGATAGTAACAAATATTCCTCCTTCCCCCTCCAAGACATAAATTAAGTTTAAAAAACAAAAAAACCAAATGATAATTTTTAATTTATTAATTATCAATGTCATTAGAATATAAGGTAATCGCCAAAGCTATATTAACATTAATTATATCATTACAATACTACAATTGTAGTATATATGATTGATGCAGAGTTAATAATAACACATAGTTCATACAATAATAAAAAAAAAAATTGTCCTTTACTACTTAAAAAATCCCATTTTACCCTTTGAACTACTGCTATAAACGGTAGGTATATAATATTCAACATATACTTATACAAAATAAGTTTAAATCTTGTTTTCTTCACCAAATTATGTTTTATTGAATAAACAAATTAGATAAAAGAGAATTATGTTATATAAGATTACAAAAGATTTATAAAATCTAGGTTCTAAATATTCTAAAAAAGTTTTTTAAATCATAATAGGTAGGTATTATTGTATTATATTCATAAATACATAATATTAATTAAGCAATAATTAAGAAATAACTCATTATTGAGTATATATAGATCATATATTATCATTATGAATATTTGTTTTATTGCTTACCTAAATTAAATAATAATGATATTTTACTTTCATTAAATTATAATTAATTTTACAAAATGAGATTTTTTCATCTGTGAAATATTTTTTTACTTTTTTTGGGTATGTCACTGAGTATTCTGAACTGAAAATATATTTTGATTAAAATGTAATATTTTTTAGTTCATTAAGGACAGAAGATAATTTAAAAACAGTATCAGAATTGCCCATAAATCGTTTAATGCTGGAAACAGATTGCCCATGGTGTGAGATAAAACAAACACATCCTTCTTATTCTTATGTACAAACAAAATTTAATTCAGTGAAAAAAGAAAAATTTATTGATGGTTCTATGGTAAAAGGAAGAAATGAACCATCAAATATTAGGTAAGTTCATAAAAATCAAAATAGTTTATTCAAATATACATAATACATGTACATATTTCTATATTTTACAATATTTTGTATGGTATTTATTATATTTTACATTTCTACCTTATGAATTTGTTAAGTGTTAATTATCAAATGTTTTTATGATGTTATACTACTTGTTTAAAAACTCATAATGCAAAGTTTCCGTTTAATTGAATTTTAATCTTATGTTTTTTTTTCAGACAAGTTTTTGAAGTATTAGCTTCATTGAAAAATGAGGATCCTGTATGTTTAGGCAATCAAATATATCAAAATACTATGGATCTATTTTTTAAACATAAATAGTTTTTAAATTAAATGATATTTAGGCCTTGGTGTTATTTTATGAATAATGAACATGTTTCTGAGAAAATATAAATTTGTTTATATTTATATCTCTGCGTTATTTAATTATATAAACTATTAAAGATCAAAATGATCAAATTTTCAATTGTCATCTTACAAATAACTTTAGTTACATACTATTCAATCACAACTATACTGTCTATACTCATTATTCCGTACCACGAGAGAACGCATACGGCTCGCGCATCCAAATCAAATGGCAAATGCTCGCGCTCCGTCGTTTCGAGGCAAAATTTCTCCCACCATACCATGAGAGAACACATACGGGAATGTAACCACTAACCGACTAGTTCCGATAGTGAACGACTTGTTTTGGCTTGAGATTGTTTAGTGTAGGGGGATGCTCGTGTATGAAAAACCACGAGTTTCGGTTGGCCGCCGAATGCATTCTCTTGTGGTATGGACTATGGGGTATAAATGAATGCTAATGGGAACTTAAGTAACTATGAGAATGAGATAAAAATTAGCATTCCAAAAATTCAAACCTCCTTCACATTTTTAAATATTATAATTCATTTTGTGAGTGGTAATTGTGTCCAAAGTACATTTAATATTCTTGAAGCTAAATTTTTAAATTTTTTAAATTTAAACTTTAAAAAGCGGGTGAGTATCGCTCTGCTGTACATTAGGGGGTGGGATGGACCTCGGACTAGGGTAGGTTAAATTTGAATGCAATGATAGGTATCATTGTATACGAAAAATGATTCTGAACGGAGATGATTTGTCAGTCTAGGATATATTATATTTAAATATTGTCATATTATATTCTATTTTGAAACAAATTCAAACACTTAAGTAAAAGTTTCAAGATCTTACGTTTAGTAATTTTTTAAAAATAACAAAAATCAAAAATTATTTATTAGTAAAACCTTGTACCAAATTTTCAAAACTTAGTTATAAAAGAAAAAAATTTTACGATTTTTCAACCACAAAATTACTTCCAAATTTTCGCAATTTTGACATATTTCGTATAAGTTCGAACTTTAAGCACTTCGGATTTTTTTTTATCACTTTAAGAACAACTTATAAGAAACCTTGTATTAAATTTTCAAGATTTTCTGGCCGGTCAAAATTTTTTAATCGTTATTTAAAAAAAATACTTAGAAAAATTGAAAATTTCGATTGTCTATAAATAGCTCAAAAAAAGTCAAAATTCTTTGAAAATTTAACTGTGTATGGAGAACGCTAATATGAAAATTTGGTGAAAATTTCAAGTTAGTTTTTGAGTTACAGCAGAATAAAAAATTCGATTTTGTCGAAAACTGGTTTTGCGTAAATAATCCCGTTTTTCCCTAATTTTTTTTAGGGTTTTTCCCGACTCATTTAAAAAGTATTGAAAATTTTATAACTTTTGACCCCCCTAAGTATCAACTAGATTCAATTTCAAAGAGGGGCTGAAGTCAAAAATCAAAACAGTTTTACTGCTCCAAAAGTTGTCGTCAGACACACACAAAAAAAAAAAACTCACATCATTGTAAAATCAGTACATTCATCACTCCGTTCAGAATCTAAAATTGTATTATTATTTTACTTTCCAGTAATTAAGATAGAATATTAATCAATCGTTAGGATGTTTAATTATAATCACCAAAATGTAGGTTCTTCAAAGTGAAATAAAAAATAATAAATACAAATTGTATGTGTTTAATATTATGTTAAATACTTAATATACATGTGTATATTTTATTACATTCAACTTGTCACTTGACCTACCCAGCCATACTGTAACAGCTATAATAAGGTAGGTACAGGTATAACCAATTTGTTAATGGAGGCATTGATTATAGTAATGTTTATTCTATAATCAATGGTCGAGGGTTTGAGTAATTAATACTACATAAGAATAACAGATATATACATACTACATAAGTACATTTATGTATTTTTTTATTGATAAAGAACTAAGTACATATATATATTTTTAAATTTTGTCAATGAATAGAAGGTATTAGTTCTACTTCTATGTCCATATTGATCATTATATTGTATAGTATATATATCTTAATAAAATATTTATTGGTTATACAATATAATACTATAATATGCTTAATAATTACCTTATTTTAATACATCATAACAAAAGGATGTTATGAATGAACATTAACAACTATAAGAGTTTTTATATTTATTCATTTTACAATGTAATGTAATAAAAAATAAACAATTAAAATTTTTGTTAAATTATTTTTACCCTTATACTATACACAATATAATATTATAACTGTGGTGTTAAAAATTTCTTTAGAAACTTTGAATAATTCATAGAGTAAAAATATTTAAATAGTAAAATAAAAAAAAAATGATAGTGATTAATTACAAATTAACTATAGTTTTGATTATTGTTTAGTAAGTATACAAGATTATTAATTTTAGTGTTAAAAATAGGTAAGTGAAGGGTTTTAATTTAAATTATAGGAGTATGATTTTGTATAATAAACCAAATAGTATCTATGATAATATAATTGAAACCTTTTAAATTAGTAGGCAATAGGTAGTATATAACCACAATATTGGTTTAGACTATTGTTATTATTAATTTTTGCTGAATAATTTGATACTTAATAGTTAATACTAATTAATAAACAATAAATAAATTATTTTATAATACATAAATTAGTGATTTCCTCTAGCCAAGAGTAACAATAATTTGTATCTTGTATAAACTAAATGATTTAAAAAAAAGACTAACATTTTATTGATTTATATATTACCTATTTATAATATACTGTATAATTAATAAATGACAAAATATACTAAACTCTATAATTAATTATAAACCTAATAAATACCACAAATACAACACTTACGAAAAATAATATTTAATAGTTAAAAATATTGATATAATTATTGCAGTTCAGTTATTTAGAGGAAATGATGCTGTATCTTATAAACTTACAACTTAGTAAATTTGCATTCAGCAAAACTCATTTTATGTTGTTAGTTTTAATATTATTAAATGTAAAAGTAAGAATATTATCTCTGTCCTTTAAATAGATTTTTTGTTATTTAAATTTTATAGCAAGTTATGAGTATTTTTAAATTAAATATAATTTTACTCTGGTGTCAAGTACTTATAACTTGATTTAAAATAAAAATATTGAAATATCAAAAATAATTTACTTATATTATCTTTACACAGATAATGTTCTTAGTGTGTTCTTACTATTTGATTTGATAATATGTCAATATTTACATTACCTAGGTTAATAGTAAAACTTACAACACAATTCATAACAGTGGCGGATTCAAGATTTATTATTTTTTTTTTTTGGGGGGGGGAGCCCATAGTCCAAAATGCAAATATTAAATTTTTTCAATAATTAACAAATACATACGAATAAACAATAATTTAAAATGTGTATTTGATTTGTGCCAAAAATGTATGCCCCCCCTAGTTTATGCGCCACTGACTCATAAGTGTATTCTGTTGAATGCAAAGTTTCTAAGTTATTTAATTGTAAGATGAAGACACAATTATACATACAATCATCATGTCCTCTTAAAATGAAAACATTGACCTACACTTAAGCTTAATAGGTATAACTTTGCATGTATAATTTATTTATATATATTATATATATTTGTATATATGATCTAAGTACCGAGCATGCTTACCCAATTTATTTTTTTGATAATTAATTTATTAAATTCTGATTTTTGGAATTTTCAAGTATCTATATGACTATATAGCTGTATTTAAAAACTTTATTTTAAAATATTTGATTTTTTAAATAAGAATCACCTTTTTTTCTGTAAATTGTTAAATAAATAGTTTCAAAAATGTTTATGAAGGTATCTACATCAATTACAATTTTAACTTAAACCTTTAACCTTGTATTATCCAATTAAGGATTATCAGGGTTATAATGATTTTAAAATTATAATATTTCATATTAATCTATTGTCATTTTATAATTTACATAGTAATTAAGTTCTAGATTAATTATTAAGTACCACGTTATCACCTCTAATATACATTATTTTTTTAAGAATATTATTCTTATTTTATAAGGACTAGGTATTTTTATTAATATATACATGTAAATTGTAATAAATTAGAACTCTTTCTATTTTGATTTAGATATATATAAATTATTATCTTAATAAGCTTTTTCGTTACAGAATATTACTTCAATGATATGAAGAGTATTTGAAAATATGGTTTTTAAGTTGGTATACTTCTAAATTCTAAGAATCAGAATTTGAATAAATTCATTATTAATTGGGAAAAAATGGGGGTGATCATGATTGGTGAATAACCTTTTGTATATTTTATATACCTAGGTATTTAGGTATACTGTATATGATATTTAAGTGGCATATACACGTATGGTGGGATTTGTTCAAACCCACCTTGGCTTATTTTTTGCCATATAAAAAGTGAAAATGTTTTTATAAAACATAATATATTATTTTTTAAAGTATCCTTTAAAGTTTAAATCATAAATGTTTGTGTATGCCACTTGGTTATCAAGAATAATTATTTAGGCGATTTTTCGTTCATTTTTTTGTCTATATAAAATATAAAGACTATTATACCTAGGTTATTTATAGGTGTTATAGATTTCCTATATTTTATGTTTTTTTTAATATCATTTAAATACCTATCATATAATTATGATGTGCAAAGATAACGTATATATACCTAGTCACCTAGATATAACACTTAATTTTTAGTTAAAATTAAGTACAGCCTTACTAAATTTACTGATATACCTATTTATCTGTCTTTAAAATGTAAATACTAAATACCTAATTATTTATCATAATTTTAAAATGCATAGAAGCATCTATATTCATAATCTATATTGTATAATAGGTAACAACTACCTATCTAAAAATTATAATTGACATTTTTAAAATATTTGATATTATAATTTATTATTCTACTACGCGTAGGATAATGAACTTAATACCTATATATAAGTAATAAGTATATTATAATAGTATATATCTTTTAAGACAAAAATAAAAATAAAAAACAATAAATTATTTTTAAAAGAATTATTATAATTTATATTAATAAATATACGTACTTTACTAATACCCAATCTATTTTTATAGTTTATTCTGTAGAAAGAATAATAAAAATAATTCATTAAGCAAATTTACTTTAACGCAGTAGTGGTTTTGAAGAGTGGGTTATTCATTATCGGGGACGGGATGGTGTTCAACCTGTGTTCTCTTTAACTTTTTTTTTTTTAACAATTATTTATATTTCGTATTTTTTATGTCATATAATTACAATAATGTATTGACAATCCTAAAATGTTTGTGATACACAGTTAATGCTATTTTCAATTGTATGTACCTTAATAAACTCTTTCTCCATTCATCCAGCAAATAATTTAAAATTTAATGTTCGTTATTACAGTGAAAAGGTTTTGTTAAAGGTTTAGGTACCTATGAGTTATGACAAGACTCATGGATAATATTTGCACAACTGTACAAGGTCCTTAGGTTTTTACGGACTATATTTCTATTAATTCAATCTTAAATGCGTCACCGTATATAACAAAATATACTAATATGCTCAATGAATCCTAATTGCCTACCACACACGTACGTGCTTTATAACGTTCATATTACATAGGTATAGGTAACATACATTTATAATAGGTAACATAAAATATTATTGGTAACTCAGATTTCTTTCCCGAATGCATTTGCTTATACTTAATAATAGTGTAAAATAAAGTAGTTAACCTGTTGAGTGATGATACTCGAATTTCTAAAAATATACCTAAACTGCTAGTAAAATATATAATATATATAATATTATATATACATATATATTTATTATATATTTAATATTTATAAAGATATTTGTGTGTATAGGTGGTAGATACCTATATAATATGTGTAAGGTGAGATATAAGGAAAACATTTAAAAATAAGAACGATTGCATATTTCTTAAGGAATACTACGCAAATAATGTTAAAAACATTCAAGTGAATAATAATAGAAAATAATATAATCTCATGTAATTGAGTCATAAATGTAATATAAAATTTATATTATGTACCTATTAATATAAATTCTATTATTGTAAAATCTGTTATTGCACGTTTGAAATAATGGTCCCGATCTCATTTGCGTAGTACTCCCGTCAGACTTAAGATTAACTCAGTGATTGTATTATTTTTTTAAGTCATAAAATTAACCCTTTTAATTTTTGATTTTCAGGGCCTAAATGAAAAATGACCCTCGAAGTTTCGCTCTCAATGGATGCGTGTATTGAGTGTGGTGTATTACGTTCACTGGTTGTTTCGTCAGGTTTGCTAACATGCAGGCTAGTGACAATTCCAAAATTCGAACCACACTTTGCAATATAAGCCAGCACCACGGTTTATCATACGAGTAAACTCCTTAAAAATAACAATGTTGTTAAACAAATTATTTTTTAATATTATATCTGAAATGTAAAACCTGCTTAAAAAAACAATAAAATCCGAAGTTAAAAGTGGAAAAATTAAATACGGCAGACTACCTATTATAATTAAAAACCTTTCCTCGGAACACCCTCCCTAAATAAACACTCAACGTTTTTGATTCCCAATCAATGATCATTCAATCAACAAATAATTAAAATATAAAAATATGTCAGTATGATGGCAATTTATAAATTTTTGAATACATATAATTTATTCTTATTAAAATTATTGTAATTAATTAAATGTGTATTAAATTAATTTTTAAAATCGCAATTCAATTAAATTTCGTATCGTTTATGAAGTGTCATTAATAATAATAAGTAGTATTAATTCGTTAAATTGAATTTGATTTCTTTTTCAATAGAATTTGATAAATTGAAAATTAGAACAATAAAGTAGGTATCCTCCTACTTATGTTAAAAAATATTTTATAGTAAAATGAATATCATCCCACTATTTTTATGTATCTAAACAACCGCTAGAGATATTCTCAAAATATAAATAAATTGTAGAAGCCCTTTACTTTAATAAATATTTAACGTATAATTTACAATGCATATTTTTTTATATATTTAGTAAAATAACAAAGTAGAAAAATATGGTTAATTTATTGTATTCAATTTTCAGTATATTTTTTTTTATCTATAGGTGCTTATGTTTAAATTCTATTATTATAATCTTTATTTTAAAATTTTTATTTCTTTATCTATTAAAATAAAAAAAAATTTCCACTTAAATTAGGTGTTGGAAATTGTTTTTAATATATAGTTTGGGTTAGCATGTTATTTATTAATAAAATTTAATACTCACCAATCAAATTAATATCCGTAGCAAAGTTAAAAAAACATAGTAACATCGCTAGTCCTGCACAGACATGTACAGTTTTTATCACTAAAACGATTTCTGATTTAGTCACAGCGACTTTAGAAGTACGTCTTCGAACGTTATCCATTTTAGCATCTCCTGTTCCATTTCCTCGATTTACAAATGCTATATGATTTAATATCGTACTTAAGGTCATTTCAGAACTCTAAAATAAAATGACCAATGTTACATTTAAATGTCAGTCAGTGTAAAGTTTACATTTTACTCGTATAATTAAATACTAACTAAATCTGAAAAACTGCTCGAATGTCTGGTTGTAGGCCTGGTTTCCTGATCAGCTTGGCCGGTAGATTTAAGTCTGAAACTTCTTTGTGGCTGAAAATAATTAATATATTGTAATTATAAGCAAGTGATATAGTATACTTGTAATTCAGTAGCGTCATTTCAGTTTTTGTTTGACTAGGGCAACTACACACTGATTTTCCGACTCAAATCAATGTTTAATATTATGATTTATAACAATAGCTTTGGTAATTAAAAATAATACTTCTTACAATTTTTAAATGTGCCGACTTAAGGTTGATGTAAATGTTAGACTATGGCAAATGCCCAAGTTGCCCCCTCAAATGACGCCACTGTTGTAATTTTATGTTGCTTGTGAATTTTACTTGTAATGGCGTGAGTAACGATGACGATGTTGTTGGTGAAGTATCATTTGTAATGCCTGATTCTCCAGTTTTTGGGAATTGCCATGATATTGATTTGGCGAAACTCTTACGCCATGAACTTTCTTCTGGTTCTGCACTGTCGCTAGCATTGTTATTAGGACTTAATGCCAGAAATTGCTTACTTCCTTCCACACAACTCAGTCGTTCTGCAATGAACATATTTTTTGTTTGTTAAGCAAATTATAGTTTTTATGAATAAATTATAATTTATTAGGTAGTCATTTACTTTGAATGATACTTTGAACTTCACTCGATCTTCTCGAAGGTGTAGTCGGGCTTAATAATGATCCAGATCTTTTTTGCCTTTGCACAAAACTACTAGCTCGTCGATTCATTCTATTAAAGCTATTAGCAACTTCTGATGGTGCTGTTATCTTGACAGCTTAATTTCATAAGTTTATATTAATGTAAAACAATTAACTAAGACTAATTTTATTTTTATAAAATTTACTTGGTTTATCTTTGGAGTCTGATTTTGATTGATGTGGAACTAATAGTGCTGGTACCAATGCAGCTGCCATCGAAGTAGCCAAGTTATTGTATGGAGCTAATATTCCTAATTGCATTATACCTATATAAAATAATGATATAAGATTAATATTTAATGTAATACTACATGTTATTTAATAGGTATGATAAATTTAATAATTTATTGTATCAATTAATTATTATAATTATTGTCCTAATTTATTTATATTTTATTATGTAATATTAATAGTAGTACCTAATAATTAATTTATTCCTATTTATTTTATTCAAAAAAATACTATTTTCCTTGATATATTTTTTATTATTCTATAAAATTGATCTTTTCTCTTCTTTTATTTATTAAAAAATTTAATTAAAATTTTAAAGACTGCGGGATAATTAAATGCAGGTATATACTTAATATTAATTTCATTTCACGATTCACAAAATCCTAATACAATAATGAAAATTCGTAATTTCAGAAATAATGACAATTTAATACGAATATTATTTGTTGTCTGTGAATTTATATTTTCTGTTATTAAGATTTTAATTTTGAAGCTATTATTTTTTATATAACTGATATTATTCTTAGATTTTTTATGACTAAGTGAATATTACAATTAAGTGTTATACAAATTGTTTGTAGCAGTTAAATTTATTGTTATTTGTTTTGAGTTAGGTAATATATATGTAATTATAATTTTCTAAGTTACGCTTAAGTAATTAAGTACTTATTAGAGTAAGGAAAACACACTGTTACCTATAAAAAAAAATAATCAAGTTAGAATTCCGTGATCAGAATAAAGTTTCATAATATGCAAATAATATAAACATTTTTTTTTACAAGTTTTTTTAAATATGAATTACGAAGACCTTTTTAATTTTATAACGATCTTTTTAGACTATTGGTGCATACAATAATAAATACAATTTGTAACATTTTCAGGTATTATGATTTGATATTTTAATACGAGGTTAATTAGATTCATATTGTATTTAAATATAAAAATGTACACACAATTTTTTAATTTGTACGAAAAGGGTAAAAAAATTAAAGTTTTATCGAACTATTAAAAAAATATTAATATTTTTATAAATAATAAATTCATGGAATAATAATATTAGGTACCTACCTACATAATTATACAGTATTCTAATAAGTATTTCTGTAGAATCCAATAATAATCGATTAAAGTAGTGTTTATCTAATGTCTATATATATTATATTTTAGACATGGCACACAGTATGACTAACTTACCCTTGTGTCGTGAATCAAAGTTTTGTAAGACCGACTTCGGCATGCGCTTAACGAGTGTCATTACTTTAACACCTAAGTAAAGGAAGAAACAGCAAAGCCAAATTCCCCAAATATGCAAAAGAATACGCACTGCATTACCTAAGACCTGTTATTACAGTGATTTTTGATGTTATTGTTTATTAATAATTGTATTTTTGTAGATATTAAAATACCCATAGTTTGTAATCGACAGATGCGACTATATCTGCTGGGACAAGAACTCCAACAATTAATACAGTAGCTGTCACCACGACTGATTTACGTCTCATATTTGAAGGTCCTGCTTGCAACTATTTATAAAAACATAATTTTAAATCTGATTCGGACTGAAAAGTTTATGTCCTTTGAATTTAACGTACTTGAGTTAGTTGTAAGTAGGCTAATTGTAATAAGGACAGGGCTGTCACTAAGCTGCATAAACCAAGATCCCATGTCAAATGAGTGACAACGGATGAAATGTTCTGAAACATAGATAATGAATTAAGTATATTTCCACATAGTTAATAATTGACATCGACTTACTCGTCTTGTATTATATGGGTCGACGAATAACACAAACGCCCTACAAATACCTGTAGCCAGTAATAATGCATTAATTGCTGCCATGTATGGTTTTTTGTTAGTAGTTTGTGATCTTAAATTAAAACGAATACAATATATTAACATATAATATAGACTATATTATATGGTTAAAAACAACTTTTTTTTTAACAATTTTAAGCAAGTAAGATGGTAACTACATGAACATATTATATTGAATATTCAAATAATGTATAACTATACACTCATGATATACCTACTCATATTGTATAAAAATTGTTTGTGATTCAAGAGGATTTAAAAATTTTACATTTAATAGTATACCTGGATACTCATTTATTAACTTCATAAAGTTAAATAATGTTCAAACGACTTGTATTACACTGGGCAAGTCACGTTTTTTACATTTTACAGGAGAGCAAAAACAATATTTCTTTATATATAGTGTCTTATAAGTGGATCGAGGTAACTATAACAGTTTTTACATATGACGTTTATCATTTTTTTGTTCATGAAAACAATAATTGTTGAGATAGTAAACGACAAACGTGCTCCAATAGTTATATTATAGCTCCTCTATACATTTTAGATTCTGAACGAAGTGATGAATGTATTGATTTTACTATGATGTGTTTTTTTTTTTTTTTTGTGTCTGACGACAATATTTGGAGCAGTAATAATGCTCCGATTTTTGACTTCAGCCCCTCTTTGAATAGAAAAATTCATCTAGTTGGTACTTTGGGGGGTCAAAAGTAAACATTTTCAAATAGTTTTCAAAAAAATCGAGAAAAACAAAAAAAAAAATGACAGAAAAATGGCAATTTTACGAAAAACCACTTTTCGACAAAATCGATTTTTTGATTATTAATAAACAGATACTATAAAGTAACCATAGTAACATATAAAAACTATACTATTTGTTTCAAAATAGAATATATGACAATATTTATGCTATATATTATAGCAGAGCGATACCCACTTACCCGCTTTTTTAAATTAATACAGTTCATAGGTACTTTAAAAAAATAACTATTTTAAATTCTTATTAGGTAATCATTAAACAATAGTTTCAGAACAAACAGTAATATAATATTTGATTACCTTAGTCAACTCCTAAATCAAGATTTTTTTTTGTATTGGTAGGCATTTAAAATAATTGTTAAAACTTTTAGCCTTAATTTCCAAGTTTTTTTTTTTATAAAAGACTAGATGAATAGCTAAGCAAAGAATTAAGTTTCTAAATGCAACTTTGTGGTACGTAAAAGACCTAGAAAATATACCTAGACTTACCTGATGTTTAAGATTGAAAAAACGGCATAAAACGATAAAATGAAAAAAAGACATGCAAATCCATATGCATGTATGTTGAATGTCCATACAAGTTGTTCAACGCATACATTATCCCATGAAGGGTGTGGTGAGTGGTCCGTTGAAATTGTAAAATTGCATTTTTTCCATATTTTATCTTTGCAGTCTTCCAGATTCTTATTACAGTCTAAAATTAGAATAAAATAAAATTTTAATGACGTACTTGTTAGCATTAACTATAAATTAGGACACTAAAAAACTACTTGTTTAGTAAGGATACTATACTTAAGTATCTTTACTTAATATATCTATAAGCAATGTTGAGACAGAAATGTATATAGTCATTTATAATATATAATAACAATGAAAATAGTTTTTTTTTTTTTTATTGTACCGAGTATAAACTTTGAGTAGAGCACTTGTGTAATATATTTTCGTTCATCTTGATAAAGATAGAGATTGCATTTGAATATTAAATTATAATTTTATAATTTATGTAAACTTTAAAATAATGATAAATGGTTATTAGTTTATTATTTTATTAAATTTGATTAAAAAAACGTTGCTGAGAGGAGGTTTCTTTAGTTCATTATATTATAGCGTACCTATAATAATACTTATGTCTTGTTTCCAAATTTTAATAGTTTTTAAACAGCTGCTTTTTAAGATTTTAGGAATTTTTTAAAATATTTTTTGGATGAAGTATAATATTACACACTTGTATCAAAATAATTTAAAAATTCTGTTATAGCTATGAAGCAAAGGCTATTAATTAATAATTTTTAGTAATTTTCTGTAAATATTATTTGGTAATAGAAGAATAAAATTAAATTCTTTTACATTTAGTTGAATTATTAAAAAATATATTGTACCAATTTATTAAAAATGTATACATCACAATAGAGTATCAATCATAAAATATAATATAATAATAATAATAAAACAGTGGTACCTATAACGTTATTATAATTTGTAACAAACCGTATTCTAATATAAAATGTTTATTGAGAAACCATACGAAAATGCATAAATTAATTGTATGTACTGATTACATAAAGGAATTTATTTTGTCACGTGTATTTGCATTGTTCTTTTTTTGATTGACATAGGATAATTATTTGGGTTCACCGGGTTTGCAAATGAAAACTATAGAACACAATTATATAAGCGATTCTGTGTAAGTATTTGACATTTATAATGGAAAACATTTTCTTCAAACTTATTCTTGAAGGGAAGCTGTACTAACATTAATGTATACATATACATAATACATGTACATATATATTTTTGATAGTATATATTACATAATATATACCTATGCCATTTATAGTTAATATAAGTTTACAAGAAATCCTATTTACAAACTTTTTAAATATGACAATAAAACGCATGGAACATTATTAGGTACAGGTCTGAAACAATATGAAACCAACCGTTTAATAACGTACGACATAGTTATTTTATTGAATAAAGACTGTAAAATGTACGCTAAATTGGATTATTGTTATGCAATTTGTGACTGAATTATATAAATAAAAACAATATTGTATACTCTAGTGATACTATCACAAGTTTTTTCAAAGTTTCAATGTAGACATACATTTTATTTTCTGTACCTATTTTTTTTTATTTGTAGGTGATACTGAGAATTTAAAGTTTTATAAATCCATTATACGGAGATGTATTTATAAACTTAAAAGTTCCTGGAACATAAAATATAATACCTGCTATAAAGCTTCAAAGCTCAATAAAGCTCATTTTTAGAATGAATTAGTTGTTTTCCAGAAAATGTAAAAATATAAAGTATGCTATAATTTCTTAATTGAAAAATATGAAAAAGAAAAAAATTTTAAAACCATTATTAATATTTAAAATGAGTAATGGTTAATTATTGTCTGGAAATTTTTTGTAATTCGAATTTTCTTGAGCCATAGAAGTTGGCCTAGATTATTTGAACAAGGGATTTTTTGTTTAAATTTAACCTTTTTGTCCGTTCTCTGAGTTGATTAAATAAACCAACAACATGGTTGTTTATCAAATTAAATAAAAAGCAAACACTTTACTTATCCATTTAGATTCATGTTACTATTTTGTTAACTAACATAAAAGGTTAAATTTGTTGAAAATTTGATTCCGAAATTCCTTAGGCAGCATTTGTTTAAGTATTTTATAAGTTCTAGAATTATAAAATACGAAACATATAAACGTAAAGTAAATCTTCATCCAACTATCAAAATCTGACATTAAACAAAAAATATATTCATTACATTTTATTTGGAATTAAGTTATTAGTTAATTCAATTTATAATGATTTTCATTAAAACATAATTAATTAAAAGTCACGGTTGTGGTGAAAATTATACATTTTTTTTTAATAAGCTTGTATTATTCTAATTATTTTATTTTTTAAATTTATTTCTTGTGTTTAAATATTAAAAACTATCCAAAACTATCGATTAATATAGGTTTTAATTATAGCTACCCATTGGTAATAAATGGGTAATCAATTATATCACACTTTTTTTGTTACGCAAGCATTTGTGTTGTACCGATACATTTATTTTTATTTATGTTAAGTTCACAGACAGAGAAAACTCTTGTTACTAGTTTTTGGAACACAATTATAATTTGTATTTATCTATTTTTTTTTAGTTTTCTATAATATTTTAAAAAGTAAGATTTTACAATTTATTTTAGGGGAATTTTTTATTTTAGAACTGACCCAATTAAACATTTTAACGTTCTGACATTTTGATTTATGTGTAGAGTTTGTACGAATAAAAGAAATATAAAATAAAATATAAAATATTTCCTATGTATGAATTTAATAAGCTCAAGATTATTTTAATTTATAATGCTTATGTATTTTGTATTTATTATTATTAACTTATCATTAATTAATTAAAAACACTAAAATACGTTTTTTTAAATTTATGGATTTGTAACTACTATTTTAAAATGCATGTATACTTAAGAATTTGAGGTAAAAAATATAAATATGTTAATATCATAATTTATAAATTTATAATACGTATAAGTGAGGTATAAAATATAAGGAATATACCAGGTGATCAAAATGATTGGATACTCTTAATTATTGTATGCATATTTCTATACCTTATATAGATCAATAAAAGATAACATTGCTGTACGTTAATTATGTAAAATATTTAATAATCTCATAAATTATATCATAATATCATAATATTATCGTTTATCAGTTCCAACGAATATAATGATTGTTTTAAAACTTTTTTAATGCTCTTTTATTCAGGAATAATAAAAAAAAATGGTTTAAAATATCTAAATCTATACCTCTATTCAAAAATAATCTTAATATTTTATAGTAATTTTAGGTTTATAAAGGGAAATTGATTCCATATACCTACGCATGTACCAACTCTAATAATTTATTCAACACGGCATTGAAAATAAATCTAACTAGTTAAATTTATAATATATTATTTATCTCAATGGACTCACTGAGAAAATTAATTAATTAATTTTTAATTTTAAGTATTTTATCATTAAAAACAATTATTGATAACAATATATTGATATTTAATAAACGAATTAAAAAGATTGAATTATATTTGAAACATTTGTATTGTTTTAAGTATAAAATAAAATTTAAATATAAAATTTTTTTTATGATATTTAAAATGTGATTCTTTAATTACATAATATTATCACTCGTGGTTCATTAATAATATTTTAACTTCAAAATTATGTTCATTTAACAGTTTTTTTTATATAGAGTTAAACTATTTATAAAAAAATTAATATTATATATTATATCTAGTGAGTGAAAAGGGCTTAAACTGTAAGCGCAAAAAGTTTTGGTAGGATGTTATGATATTAGAGTTTAAATTTGTAAATTATTTTGAAGGTTTATTACTTTAAATTTAGATTATATCTGATATATTTTAATAAAATAAAAATGTATACAATTCCTTAATTTATAAGTAAGCAGAAAGATTTTCTGGATCTAATTGAATTAAAACTTCTGTAATGTTCATTATAGATAATATTTCAAACATCATAGTTATTATTATATTGAATATGACTTTTTGTAATTTGATATGAGCTTAATTACGAATGTCATTGGATCATTAATAATTGAATATAATATATAATATATTATATTGTCTATTAAGGTAAATAGTAGGTATGTAGTTAATTCATTTATTGAATAAGATGAATAAAAATAGCATACTTATAATTTATGAGGTTTTACTTTAATATACGAGTGTTGTAAGTAAAAATGAATTTGGTTTAACGATGATGAATTTTTTCAGCTTTCTTCATAGAATACTTTGCGAAAAAAACTTTTAAACAATGTTACGTAGAATATATTTTTAATGAAAAATTATACATAGATATTGCATGCGTGCAATGTATATGGCATTGGAATGTCAAAACTTAAAATTGAAATGTTTAAAAGAAAATAATGACTTCTATAGACATGTATTTACCTATATTAATTCCAATTACATTACTTATAATGCGATAAAATAAAATAATAATTTTAGTTGAAATTAAAAGTCAATCTTTACACTATAAAATATTGTATTATTAAAAAAAAAAAAAACAATTAATTTTTAAATATTGATACTCTCACTGTATTACAATGTGTTCTGAACTTTTATAAAATATAGTACCTACTTATCTATTTAATTTGGAAACTTATATATCAGGAAAACTTAAGTAGATTAACAATACTCTTTAAAGTTGCAATCCGTTAATTTACTTAATTAACTTACTAAGTATAAATTTATATATTGTGTGTAATATGTATAAATAATAAATATAGGTACTAGTTTTTTATTTTAAAAAATATTTTTTTTAATCGTTATGGTTATAAATTTTTAAGTTCTAACTGTTTTGGATGCTAATATACATTTTTAATTTCATATTTTGCAACAGAATATTTTTTTGAATATTTCGATATATACAATTTTATTTTATTATGTTTAATTTGAATTTTTTAATTATTAGTTAATTCTAAGTATTTAGAATTTATAGATGAGTAGAGTGAAACAGGCATCCCGTAAAGTGTTGGTCCACTACTCCGTTTATTTAAACTTTAAATATTTAGAATATAAAATAGTAAAATATATTATCAGTAAAAAATATAAAGAATGATCATGATAAAAATTGTAAGAAATATAATTTTTTTCTTTCAAAAACGCTGTTTTGAATTGATATGAAACTATGTTAAAAAATTTCAAAATAGTAGAGACTTCAATAATTAGTGTAGACAATTAAATATATTATCGTGTATATTGTTTATATAATATATACCTATTAATTTAATAAAAAATAGAGGGATTGTTTATTTCATTAGGTACTTTAGTAGTTAGTGATGTCATGACTTATGAGTTATGAGTTATATAATTCCATTTATTTTTGAACTAATAATTTGTTGGGCTATGTCGTATAATATATTGCAGTGCATAATAAAATTATAGGTACTTAAGCATATTATGCAGAGTAT
Source organism: Schizaphis graminum (assembly GCA_020882235.1). Taxonomy (NCBI): domain Eukaryota; kingdom Metazoa; phylum Arthropoda; class Insecta; order Hemiptera; family Aphididae; genus Schizaphis; species Schizaphis graminum. Next base: position 83,664,601 of record CM037032.1, on the reverse strand, counting down.
TAAATTTAAAATACTGATTTTTGGTAAATTTATTAGATATTATTCAGTTTTAGTACCAAAGATATTTTTTTAAACAATGAGTTATTATATTTATATAACAGTAGATAATATAATTTTTAACAGGAACGAACATTAATTAAATTGGATTGTTTATTCATTTTATAGTCTATATTTTTATTTTTCAACTTTTTTTTTAGAGAAAAGTAGTGTTCCAAACATTGAAGGTTCAAAATTGTATCATCAGTCAAAATACGTTTTATGGAATACCTATAAAATATTATTCATCTTATTAAAAATATTTACTCTAATTATAATAATAATTAATGCGTGTAAATATGTTTTTAAATTATGTATTCATCGTTAATATGTCTACCTACATATTTTATTATTATTTATTAATAAACATGTTACGTATAATGAAATTACTCATTAAGATTAATTGCCGAACAAAACTTTGAGTTCTTCGGTGTTCAGAAAATATACAAATTATGATAAATTATGTAAATTATTTTATTATTCATGCTTTAGCGAGACTTAGTTCTATATTTTATTTGTTTTTACTAAGCTTGTAGTGGGTTTGAATTATTTAAGAAATAATAAAATAATAGAGTTTTCAAGACGATTTCAGAAAGTAATTGATTTATATTTAAATTTAATCTAAAAAAAAAAAAACATTTATTCTAAATTATAAAATAAGTCTATATTAAAAAAATTCTGATCCGTCTATTATTCAAAGTAAATTATAACTATAGCCATAAGGTATTTATAAGTTTTGTATTATTTTAGCTATTGTTAGTTGCCTAATTAAAAAATCAAAAAAGCAAGTAGATAATAGTTTATCAGTTTTTTTCTGTTGTTTAATAATTATTGTATAGACCTTTTTTTTTATTAGTAATCCATTTAATGTTTCGACAGGTTTTATTATGATATATTATATTTTAGAATTCCATAATCCCTTTTATATTAGATACAATTTACACAATAATATGATATTTAAATTTAATTTTTGTATTTCAGTCATATGATTTTGTTATTTAATCTGTATAGATTTGTATTGATTTTTTTTTAAATTAAAAATAAAAAACTGTGCAAGACAATTTATTAGTGCCTATATAAAAGTTATGAATCTGGTACAAATTATGTAAATTGTCACTTGAATTTTTATGTAATACCATTAAGTATGGATGATAAGGATAGATTAAATCTATGCAGTTAGTATAAATAATGATAATACGCACGCTATCTTATAAACTTGTTGTTTAATTATTTGAAGTGATACCATATTTTTAAATTATATTGTTATCTTTAAAATTAAATCTAACGAGTCTATTTTCTCGTTTATAATATAATATAAAATATTAATCTAAAAATGAGCTATAAAGTTATTAGCGAGGAGACACTCTGAAAGTATTCTCCGAAATAATGTATTATGTATACAATTTCAATATACTATTATACGTAAATAAATATTAAAATGGAGGTAACGAGACACTAAGTAAACAAATAGTATTTTGATATATTTTTTTTATGATTTGAGTAATGTAATGTATTACTATTGATCCCTATTTTAGACAGTTTGATTTTTCAATATTATATACAGAAGAGTCGATTGGATATGAATAATAACATGTATACGTTTATGCCAAACTCATGCGTACTCACAATAACTCTTAAACGTAGTGCCATCGATAACTAATGTAACGCAGGAAAAATGCTATTTCAAATTACTATGTTATGTTAATACGTTACAATATGCGTCGTTATAAGCGTTTTATATATGACGAGCACGAATCAAGAATCCCATTACACACAGGCACTTTGATACAACAGCGGATGGGGGTAATTACTAGTATAATAGTAGGCAACTAATTAGTAATTACCCTACACTTGAAACACGTAATATATATGCAATTGCAGTATACATATATTTTATTCTTTAATACATTGATTTTTAGATTCTTAGAACACAGAAAATACTTTTTTTAAATTAAGTATACTTATTTTTTTTTTCAATACGACTTTGTTTTGATTCAATTTTTTATGAACTGATTGTATCCACTTAAAAAATATATCAGTATAATTTTTAAATTACGTTTTAAGTTATAATGATGGTTGCAATTTAAAATCCAAAGATTCCTGAGGGTTATATAAATAAAAAAAAAAGTTGTTGTTATTATAGGTAAATACACGGACTGAAAGAATATAATATATTGTTTACTAAACTTTTTGAAACATTATATGCATTACATTATTAACATTATTGTTTATTAAGAAATAGACAAATATTTTTCCATTTAGTCTATATAAATTAAAATTAATTGTAATAATTTCATTGTTTTATTTAAGTACAATACGTAAGTAATAAAAAGTATAGTTTAACTTTAAAAAAAATTCAATAAGTTGATTCCGCTTTGTATTATTTACTAAAATAGTAAAATAAAATAATAATATAGTAAATAAAAGAATTACCTAGAAAATCTAACCAAACCACTATATTTATGTTATAATTTAAAAGTTGGCTTATTATTTTTTAAATAAATTTAATAAATTTACACAGTGTCTGATTTTATTAAATTGATTAATAAATTAATTATAATAAGCGTACCTATATAGTGTGAAAGTGGAAGTTTGAACAAAAGATTAAAAGTGTTTGTTAACCGTTAAGTATTTATCTAATAAAAGTTTTTAAGTTAAGCAAATGTTTGAAAATTTGTATAGTTGATTTAGCACATGGTATATAAATATAATATTATGTTTATAAATACATATAGGTAAATAAAAAAATACTTTGATGTAAAAACACACTTTTTGTCCATCACTATACCAATTAGTACATACATATAATATGTGTACTTAGTAATATATCTGTTGATATTCTAATAGTAGTGTCTAATAAATTATTATTAGGTAAATTTATTTAAGTTAAGTATTCCAATAACTAAGACAAACAAAAAATACAAGGATTTTTTTTAGTATTTTATGTGGTTTATGATAATGTTTTGAAAATATTTTTGTAGCTAGTTAAAATAAAATGATCGAATTTTAGTATTTTTTGAACTCGAAATTGACTGTTGCATTAAAATATTATATCTTGTTTTCTAACACAATATTTTTGTGGAATGTATATTGGTTTTGCAATAATGTTGTTTTTTTATTGTTAGTTTTGTATAGTATAGTATTTTTGAGTGGATGAAGTGTGATATTTTGCAGGCAGTTCAACTTTTGGATTTAAAATAAATCTTTTTATAAAGTATTTTATTAGTATTGTAAAAATCACGAAACAAACAAAAATTTAATAATAATTTAGAAAGTAATAACCTTTTATAGGGATTTAAAATGTTTATAAATTTTGTGTTATGTAAGTATGAGTTGAAAAGTTGTTGATCTATTTTTTTTATTTTTACAATAATTAAAATTTTTTATTTTGAAAACTTGTATACCTATACCTATATAATACAAAGAATAAGGATAGTGATATCATATTAAAACATTTATTGATACAACAATTTTTAAAACAATAATTTTTAAATTATATTTTCTAGGTAACATAAATGTGCATTATCTTTTGCTGAGGAGGATTAAGTGAGAAGAGTATATAATATTTGGTCTCTGTTGCTGTGTATTTTCCAGTAATTGTAGTTGAAAATACAATATATACATGTAGTACTAAATATATTTTTAAATTATGAATAGGGATGAAATTTTCCATATTTACATGTAATTAGACGCACCTAGTTTATTTAATATAACTATGTAAGAATTTCAAGTTTTAGTTATGCGGATTTACTCAAATTTTTTAAAAACTTAAATTATACTTGGAAATTAATATTATATACCCTATGGCTTATACTTGAAAATCAAACTAGAAGAAACTTTTACGATATTTATTGTATATTATAATTTAAATTGTGCATAGTCATATTAGTAACAATACTAAAATTTAGTAAAATACATTTTTGTAATAAATCATGTAAGCCGTCAATATTACAATATTTATTAAATGAGTTAGGTTTTCATAAATTTATTTTATTTTTCAATTATCATATTTGTTATGTCATAAATATAGCAATATGACGATTAAAAAAAACCAAATTGCGATTATTGTAACTAAATCATGTCAGTTTTATTACGTTCTTGTGGAAATATACAATTACACAATTAATTATGATGATTTATGATAATCTAAACATGCGTTGATTTAGGGGAGTTTGATATAATTTAACTATTCAACAAGCTTATACCGATGTGATGATAAGCTTTTATAAATTAGGGGATTTTCAAGCATTAACATTATACATTTTTTCAGTTACCTAGGCGTTTAATTCCAATAAATTATTAATATACATTTTTATATTTAATTAAAAACTACCATATTCATAATTATACATTATATTATGCAATGTATATATCATACATAATCATACAAATAAATATAAAAATATATATTTTTAAATTTATTTTACATTATCAATGTTGCATCTTATAATAGTTTATTTTATGTTATTATTTATTATTTTGTTAAATTTTTATTTTTCAGATATATTTTTACATAATTAATAATTATCCAAGAACTTGGGATTTTATATCATTTATTTGTCAATAAAAATGTGCATACTTAGGTACCTAATAAAAATTTATCTACTCTAAATATGTGAAGGAAATGTTTATACTTGCATTTCTATTTTCATTTTTCTAAAGTACTGTACTCGTATAATGCACTTAAAAAAGTTTTAAATCAAAATTATACCTTTAATAATTTATATTTGGTTAACGGTTTGTACTATATAATATAAGTAGTAATTGATTAGATTAAAATGTACATAATATATATTATCTGAGTTGAGTGGATATGGTATAAATGCAGTTACAAGCGATTATTTGTAGTTAAATATTTTTTCGATAAAATATTTCAATTTGTACTATAAATGTACCGTTCGAATGTTTTACCTACGTCTTAAGACGTAGTGCTTGGAATAAGGCGTCTATAGAATAATAATTGATTCGCATAGCAGACGAAAATAACAATAATTGTTTATTATTCTCATATTCGTAGGTCATAAAATGATCCGTAAAAGTTAAAATGAAAAAAAAGATAATTCTTACACATCATATTACATAGATGATAGATGTTTAATACATTTAATAATTTAATACTTTATAACGTTCTACGTATATATTATACACATTACTACGGATTGTAATATAGGCATTCAAACGGGTTTTATAAGAGATTTTTCTTTATGTATATTTTATATGTATGAACAGTTTAAAATAATGATTTATTTTACATTTTTACCATCTAAAGACGAATGAGACGAAAAAAATTCCTAGTTAGATCACCGGTGACCTGGATTCATATATCAGCTCCTAACGCCGGGCAGTGAGAGGGATGAAGTGTAACAACAACGAAAAAAATTAAAAATTAAAAACCATAATATTTTCAGCGCTTCATAACATTATAGACGACAGAGCAAATGTCGGCGGTAACTCGACGATATGGCGACAATATACTCTATATAATATACCTACGTTATGTGCGCACGTATACGTTATATTAATACAATAAAAGGTAAATATTATCGAAACGTTATGATTTATGTTGTATAATATACAAAATTATTATTCCGATGAACCCTTGTTCACTGCGGATGAGATAAGGGGGGGGGGGTCGACGACTATTTTGGCTTACCTTGGCCGTGCTGTGTACCGTTGTAAGACCGATGCATAATGACGACAACGACGACGACGACGACGGCGATGACGGGACACCGGCGATTACATAAGTGCTACTATAAATAGGCAGTAATAGTGTGCTTCGATATAGTCTACATCAATGTTTTGCAGCGGCTTTGGTCATGGTATATACCCCGAGCTCTGCCCGCGTGCAACAGATGGCTCCGCCGGGGCTCCTGGTCGCCGTGGCAACGGCTATTACAGGTGAGATGTTGCCCAGCAACCGGTGCCCAAAAATCCGGGCAAAACCAATGGCCCACATTCGTTAATCAATTGTCTCACCTTATCCGTCGACTTTTCTTCTCGCCGTCGCGCGCACCGCGCCGCGCTAACCGCTAGCCACTGTTGCTGCCGCTGCATAAAAAATACCTAATGCACGCGCATATATTAAAAATTACCCCAACAATATAAACACATTATAATATTAAGTAGATAGGCATCGCGCGTATAAAATGCGAACGAATTATTATTACATAACGGGTAGTGATGTGTTTGTAAATCGCGGCGCGAGTTATGACCTGCACGCCATATTTTGATAAATTTATAAAATATATATACATAAAATGTAGGTGATGGGCACATTGAGTGTAAATGTGTATGTATCGATTAGAAATGGCGCTTGAACTACGGCTTATCTTGTTTGGGGGGAGGGTTAAGATTATTTTCATCTCACCTTTCCCGCACCGACGAAAGTTGCCATAAAAACGACACTGTTGCTCTGTGTATAGCAACGTATTAATGTTATATTTATTTTATTATTATTTTAGATTCTGAACGGAGTGATGAATGTATTGACTATTGATTTTACAATGATGTGTGTTTTTTTTTGTTTTTGTTTTTGTGTCTGTGTACAGCATAACTAGTCGAAATAATGCTTCAATTTCAAAATTTGGGGGTGGTTTTCGATGGAAAAGTGGATATCCTTGGTGCATTATAGAGGTGAAAAGTAAACATTTTCCAACAGTTTTCAAAAAAATCGAAAAAAAAAAAATGACAGAAAAACGGGAATTTTTACGCAAAACCAGTTTTCGACCAAATCGATTTTTTTATATGGTTGTAATTCAAAAACTAATCACTGTATATACTTGAAATTTTTACCAAATGTTTATGTTAGTGTTATATATATAGAGTTAAATTTTCAAAAATTTTTGACTTTTTTTGAGTTATTTATAGACCACTGAAATTTTCGATTTTTATGAGAATTTTTTTTTAAAATAAAACGATAAAAATTTTTTGGCCGGCCAGAAAATCTTGAAAATGTAATACAATGTTTCTTATGAGTTGTTCTTAAAGTGATAAAAAAAAATCCGCAATCGTTAGTCACAATTTTTTTTTTATAAGTGCTTAAAGTTCAAATTTATACGAATAAAAATTTTTTCTTTTATAACTAAGTTTTGAAAATTTGGTAAAAGGTTCTCCATAAATTTTTCTTCAAATATCTGTAAAAAAAACTCTACCGGACTGAGACAAAAAATTTTTAGGAGTGTTTGAAATTTAAATTTTTACAAAACCGCGTTAAATAACGGTCCCACCCCTTAATGTACAGCAGAGTTATACTCACTTACCCGCTTTTTTTATTTTATTTATTTTATGCGTATATTATTATAGCCAATACAATACATAACAATATGTAGGTTATAGTAGAATCTTATTCAAAACCACTTCGATTAATACGGGATACTCGATCTGAATTTTGATTCGAAATCGACTTATATTTTTGTTACTATTAAAAATCTGTTACAGAGCCTTTTGTCTAAATAAAATTCAATTAATTTTTCTTCATTTGATGAAGATATATCATTATGATATATTTTTTTCCGACATAATAAATGGATTAATAACTCATAAATTGTTTGAACGTAGTATGCCTTTCGCTGGATCTTTTAGCTTTAATAATTAATTAATTTTAATGACATTTTGTATTTAATTTATTATTTTTTCTTGTGTCACTTTAAAAGAAGATTGGAGAAATATCAAATGTATACTTTTTTATTCCATTTTTTCAAAGCTTGTCGAGAAATATTTTTATTTTATCGTTTGATGTAAAAAAAATTATTTTAATATGGCGCTTGAAATTTTAGGTAATTTAAAATAAATAATAATGCATTAGAAAGATTTGCTAGATTTGCTTACTATAAATAATTTTCAAAATAATCACTCTAAAGTGATTTTTTATCTTGCAAAAATATTTCTACTTAGGTTTTAAAATTAAATATATATGATTTAGGACTTTACCCGTGATAACCATCTGACACGTGTGTGCAGTAGTAAATTTGTATAACCTAAATCCGTTTCATCAATCATTACTTTAAAAATATGAGTATTTACTGCACATATTAACTTCTCCGAATATGTCACGTGCATAATTGTTATCTTATCTGTATTTAAAAGCATTTCCTCCGAATTTATGTATAAATTGTCCGTTTTTATCAGCCATTAAAAAAAAAACTAACAAACTATATTTTGTTATGTATTGGTGACATTCTGGTTAAAAAATCACTGAGTTATACAGCATATTATATAATGTATTATGTTTTACGCTTTGTCGGGTAGACCTATTTAAATTAGTTTATCTTGATTGAAAATTGTCGTATAATATGTTGCAGTAGTTTAGAAATAACACTATTAACTTTATTGAAATATCGTAGGAAGTTAAGATGATTGCAGATAAGTACTTTTTTTAAAATATTATTTTTACACAATTTTAAGTAATTTAAGATTGAATAAATTATTAAAAAATTTTAACCTATAATAGTATTTTAACTTCAAACGAGCAGAAGTGGCGTAGAGTGGAAGCAACATTTTGGGTCTACTAAACCGCTCATAATTTAAGCTAAATATTTATGAATATAATTAATATTAACTGTTGGTTCGATATTCAACTCGTAAAATTTGCAGAAATTTCAAGAAAACTAGTTTGATTTAAATGCCATTAATTTAAAAATGTATACTTTCTTTAAAAAAAAAGGAAAAAAGCTTATAAATTTATATAGTAATGGAAAATGGAAAAAGTTGTAAAATGTTGTAATGACTAAAAATTATATAAAATAAATATTTTAAAAACTCACGGATTTGCCGATAAAATGTAAACAAAATATTATTATATAATAGGTAGTCCTGTGTTTCAGTGATAAAATATCATTCTACATGTATAATTTATTACCAGCCACAAAATTTTAAAATGATTTAATTAGACTTTGTAATAAATACGTAAATAATATAATATTTCAACCATTTACTTCATTATTAATTAATTATAATTATTATTATGTACAACTTATGAGTGTTTATAATATACTGACAAGGTGTCATGACTGTATATTTTATATAGATTAATTAAACGCAGACTATAAAGTTGAGAAAATTATTCCTTAAAAACTGTCTTTGAAATACCTACGGACTTCATAAATGTGGCGATTAGCACGACCAAGTTATAAATCACATTAATTACGTATCTCAATATCTGTAGGATAGTTACCATAAAAAAAGGTGCCTTTTATTGCCACTTATCATTCAAGTTGTAAAGTAGTGATTTTCGGGGTTTGGGTTAATTGTATACAGGGCATATCCTTGAAATATAAAATATGTCGGTACATTTTCAGGATTGTTTTGTGACAAATTTTCGCTTCTCAAAATTATTTATAATGTCAAAACTCAAAACCGCCACATGCAGTTTATACTAATTACTAATATTATATAAATATTACTTTTTAAATTGTATGTTCCAATATACATTATCTACATGTGATTGAACATCGATTAGTTTTTAAAATAAAATTAAATCAATTAAGTATAAAACAATAATAAACAGTATTACCGACTACAATTTTGATATTATTCGAAAAACGTACAATTTTGTTTCATTTATATAATAATTAATTGATCACGTGATATAATTTATATCAGATTAATTTTAAACTCATCATGTCAACACAGATGTCAAAATGTTGAGTCTTACAGAAAAGGTCGGAGCCTGGGATACAATCGCAGCCCAGCATCCATTGTTAGTTCACCAATGTTTGTAGTCATATGAATAATAGTCAAATTTGCATAATACAATTTTGTTTAATATGTCATAACTTATATAATATGTAAATATAAACTATTGATCAAATTATTTATTTTTATACGAATAAATTAATGAAATATATATTTTTTTAAATATTGTTAAAACTTGATAATCGTTTACATTTTAGTTAAGTAAATAGTAATTACTATTATATACTTGTTTATTACTTTTTATACATATAATTATAATGCTGTGTTGTAAATAAAAAATTTAACTACCACAAAGTGTTCAATTAATTTTGCTCTTAATTAAATACTTAAAAAAATTATAATAATTTACTCATTAAATTGTATTATTATAATATTGTACTTGTTTATTAAACGAGTATTAGGTATATATATTTAACGGTTATAACAATTTTTTTTCATAACTATTTTTCTCTAATTTCTACTAAATAATTACTTTAATTTATTCTATTTATATGCACTATTGATTTCATATATTTTTATAAATTATTGGAGAGGGATGGATTAAAAAAAAATAATTAAATATCGATCTATATTCTATATTAATTTCTATTATTATAATATACGTATGATATTTTTTGGGTTGTAAATTACAACTTGTAATTTATCCATAAACTATAATTTTGTTTGATATTGTCAGAAGTAAAAACTTAATGAGTAGATTATTTAAAAACAAAATAATATTTATTGTGAAATTCAATATTTTTAATATTTTTTTTGAAAACCTTAATATTGATGGTATAGTTTTATTATTATGTGATTTTTTTTTACTAAAATCTGAGTTCCAATAAATGTTGATATTTTATATGTTTAATAACACAAAAATAAAAGAATTATTAATATTATAAATTAATTACTTTTACAAAAAAATATACATAAAAGTACATACAAATACGTATAGCCATATAGGTACATAATATGACGTATAGTAAATAGCAGAAAAGGATACAATTACAGTGTACATTAGCAGTTGGGTATATCTACTACGTTGCACAACGCATAGAAAAAATGTACCTATACGTTGCTGAATGCTGATTGTTGTAATATTTTTCAAAGCAATACCCAATCAACTATCACATTCAAAAAACTATTTCAATCTCGGTTTACTATTGAGGAGGTTAAACACATTGAATATTATGTGATATTAAAGTCGTAGTCAATACTCAATAGACGATTGTTGACGCATACAATATAGATGATATTACTTTTTAAGTCTAACACTGATTTCTTCGACGAGTCTTAACGTTTTTAGAATATTTGTTAGTATTTATTACATAATAACAGTTAAATTAACTTTGTTGGACGTACATTTCTAATTTAAAACTACGAAACAAAATATTATTTATTATTTTGAGAATTTCAATAGGTATAAAAAATTCGAATTTTATATAAATAATAATAAAATTAAATTAAGATACTTAATGAATTATTACTTATAACTTAGTTAAAACTAATAGTATTTTTTAAAGTTTATATAGATGGACTGGAGTGGTAAAGAGAAGTTCTACAAAAAACTAGTTGAGTGTTGACTATAGGCTCGTCTAAATTTTAAATATTAAATATTTATTACTCATTAATTAATCAATCGAAATTCGATTTTATATATAAAAATTCTCATAACAATATTTACCTCTGGAACCAAAAGCTATAAAAATCTGATTTTTTTTTATTGACATTTGAAGTTCAAGTTTAGATAAAATTATCGATTTTAATTTTGAAAAATAATTTTATTTTTTTGTAATTTAAAAATATTATCTTAACTTCAAAATTGTACGTGTATTATAATATTTTATTATCTATATGGAGTGATATTTTAAAATGTTTAAACTAATTTTAAATCTATTTATAAAACACCTATCGTATAATTGTAAAATTAATTAATATAATGACAATTTAAATATATCATAAATATTATACTGTTTACTTTTAGTCTTATTCTATAGTCTTCATTCAGAATCTTTTTTTTATGTAATGAGTAAATCTATTAAACTGTACTGCAGAAGGTTGAATTGTTACCCCCTTTATTTTTTTAAATTTATAATAGTTGAAATTTTAAAACATTATTTCTTTTCTTGCAACATTTTTTTAAAGATTTATTTGAATAATTTATTTTATAGTTATGAATAATAAAATAATATTAACAATAATTTAATGGTGTTGTTTTGGTTTTTTTTTTTTAATTGCTTATCGTAGTTTTTAGGTACCTTGTTACATTTTAGTTTATATTGATTCTGTATTGTTAAGAACACAAAGAAATAAATGAAGTAGCATTATTTGAATTACATGATTGAATGAATAATTTATTTTGAAAGTAATGTAAAATTGTAATCATAAATATTTATTCGATTCAACGAGAATTTCATCAGCTGATAGGAGTATTGCACTGAAAAATTCAAATCATTAAATAAACTATATTAGAAGTTAGCAAAAACATTGCTAATATTATATAACCAGAAATTCAAACAACTTTCAATTTTTTTTTATTTTAAATGCTTCTTATATTTTATTATGCGTATAAATGCATAAAAAATTTTAAATTTACTATACAAATAATTCTAAATTGTTTGGTAAAAGCGGCAAGATTGTCTAGGTCCTCGCCCCAATACTGAAATTATTTTTCAACAAGTTGCTCATAGGTAGTACTTTTTGTCACGGTATTGTAAATTTATCGATATTACAGAGTAATGATAATAAGTAATTATTAATAAGTAGGTCGTGACAATAAAATGTTTTCTTTCGATAGTGTATGTTTGCAATTTAAAATTTTAAAATGATATTATAATATATTTTATACATTTTCATTGAACAGTATGGGAATATTATAATATATTCATATGCATATTGTGTATGGAATAATGAAAATTTCTATATTTATTTTTATTTTTAAATTATAGAAATATTAAATATTTCATAAAATAGATTCTCATGCAGTTTCTTAAAATTTGTTTAATAGATCCATCCAGATAAACTAGTTTGGCAGAACGAACGATTTAACGATGTATTAATTAAGTAGTATAAATAGTGGCTTAAGTATATTTTCGACAGCACTATATATAGGCGTATTGATTGATTTAACTATAAAGATAGGTATATATACAATTATCATGGAAATAATTTAACTTAAACTATTTAATTTAAAATATGACAATTTCATCTCATGTTATATTCAAATAATAAACCTAAATATCTATACATTTTGGAATTGTTTGGATTTTTAGTATCATTATTTAATATATTAGAATCCTGAAATGGAAATTGTTTATTATTAAACAACGAAAAAGCCATAAAGATTGTTTTATCATAATTTATTGTTATTTTTTAGATTTCATTTTTGTAAAAATCAATTTAATTCAGAAGGTGCTTTGGTATGTACTGATTTTCGCGTTTATAAAAAAACCCATAAACATGTATTAGTTACATAAAGTAACTATTGAACCTATCCATTTCAAAATCAAATAAATTTAAACTATTTAATAAACCAAATTGACCCAAGTGCGCGTTGAAGTATGCCACAATTTATTTGGTATTTATTACGTACAGTTTTATTTGAAATTACCTTGAGAGTTTAATAATTTTAATAACTATTTGAAACTTTATTTTATAATTTAAAAACTAAACAATATATTTAATAACTTTTTATGGTCTACATTCTACACACTACGGTATTAAAAGTTTTAACAAAATCTAAAAAAACTGCAATTGTTTTATAAATACTACCGAGTGCGATGTAAATACATACATTTGTTGACAGATTTGTTCTTACTATTTGTTATTATTCGTAAATACATAACTTGATTGTTTTAGTTTGTTTTCAGCATAACAGCATCTATGGTTTCTCTATCAATTTTTAATTATTTTATAAATTCTACATTCTACATTTTACAATTATAAATTTACTCCGTTTTTACTTACCATTTAATTTATTTGTTTCTATATAGTTTTTGGATTATGTGATAAAGAATCAAATTACATTTTATTTTAATGATATTTTTGTTAATGTTGCAATTTTTGAATGTTTTAGAATATTTTTTGATACTGAAGAGCGATGAATGTATTGCTCAAACAATAATGCGTGTTTATTTGTGTATGGTACACGATAAGTAGTTAAAAAATGCTTCAATGTTGAGGTTAATTGTAGATAGAAAATTAGATCTAATTTGTACTTTAAACAGGTCCAAATTGAAAATTCCCAATACTTTTTTTTATAATCCGGAAAAAGAAAAAATAGAAATTTTTAAAAAATTTATGTTTTTTGATCAAACTCAAAAACGAATGATTGTAGATTCTTGAAACCTAACGAAATATTGATATTATTGTTTTTATTATATGATAACATTTTCAAAATATTAAAATATTGAAAATACATAGCCATAGTTTATTTTTTAATTTACATTTGAAATTAGAAATTTGTTAAAATCTAAAAAAATATTGAAAACAATTTTGTAGTTAGAAATTCGCATTTAGGAATTACACTTTTATTTTTATTTCTGAGTACTTATTGAAAATGTAGGTAATATAAAATTACTTATGAGTAATTCGTACAGAAACTATAAAATCCTAAAAATATATAAAGACAATAACACTTTATAGATTTTAAGATATTATCTATTTATAGTTAATAGTTTAATACTATGAATCTATTTTCACTGTTATATGGTATTTACAGAATGATTAAATTTTGAGTTATACAAGTTGTCAAGTTGTTATAATTATTATAATAATTAAACACTATTAATATAATTAATGAAATATTTTAGGAAATAATTATATCAACCTTCAGTAACACTAAAAGTAAAATAAATTACTTTATTAACTATATAAAAAAAAACACAATATCATGAATTTATTATACTATGATATACACTGACATTCTGACAGATCGTCTTTGTTCTGAATCGTTTTTAGTATACCATGATATGTTATTGAATTTAAATTTAATACAACCATAACAATGATCCATTAAATTCCTAATGTACTACAAAGCGACACCCACTTGTTTACCTTTTTGTTTTGTTTTACTTTTAAGTATATTTATTTTCCAAATATTCGCTAAATCCTATTATGTTCCTTCCATTTATATATATTTTTTTTTGAAGTGAACGTAAATTTTAGTAAAAAAATGCGTTGTTGTAATAAAAATTCACATATTGTTAAATGTACATAGTGGTCTGATAGTGTTGAACGAACGAGTAATAATATTTTATCGTTTTCATATCTACAAATGATTTATTAAAGTGTTGATAACTATTCACCATTAATATTATTGTCCTGTGCTAACACTAGAGTAGAAGACTATTATTCTAATAATAGATTAATTGTTACTTAAATTTTATACACTAGGTGTTTGACCATTGCTCATCGCTAAAGTTGTGCAATATTGTGTGTTACTAATTGGTTATGTGGTATCATAATAGCAACAGTTGATTTATTTTTCGTATATCTCATATTATATTCAAATGTTTTTAAATTAAGAATGTCCATTTCGCATTGACGAAAATAATTGTGTCAACCGATGAATCGATGTTTTACTTTAAAATAATATGTGAAATATGAGGGGACAAAAAATACCACATACAGAATAAATATCGGGTAAAAGATATACTTAAATTTATATCTGATTTATTAACTAACTTTAATGATAAGCTGCAATACCTGTAGAAAATAGTAATAAAAATAAAATATATTGTAGCTGTAGTAGATTTATTAAAATTTCAAACACTTAATAAATAGTGTTGGTATAACAAGGATATATTTTTAAATTTTATATAGGTTGTTTTTACAAGAAGATTTTTTAAATTAATTTCGCCAGAAATTGTTTAGTTTCTGCAGGGACTTATATTATTTTCTTAGTTGTGAAAAAAAAATCAAAATAATTTAATCAAAATTTTTTTTTATATATACATATAATTAGGTTAATTAGGTACAGTGAAACCTGAGTTAACAAACACCTGTATATAACGTATACCTCTTTTAACGGACAAAATGACCAAGTTCCGGCAAAAAGATATGTTCGACCTGTCTATAACGGACTCTTTGTATTACAGACGCGGACACTAACATTTTACACCGGTGATTTCATTATGGACAAAAATCCTACTTCACTCCAAATGTAATATTATATGTATGTACAAACTATGAAACACCGTCAATACTGAGAGTAATTAGGTACACGTAAGACATCGACTTCGACCGATTACATTATAGCCGATTACGATAATATTAATTGCGAGTACCTCTATTGAATTTATGAAGTTGAAATACAATTCAACAAAAATAAATTACTATAATTTTTGAAACCTGTCTAAAACGGACACCTGTCTATAACGGACAATTATTTTGTCCCGTGACTGTCCATTATATACAGGTTTCACTGTATAAACTTCCGCGAAAGTAATACAAAAGCAGTTTCTGTGGCATCGTTTGTTCAAACAAGAAGAAAAAGGTATAATATAATATTTTATTTATAAACCTACTAAATTAGTAACTATACACGCATTTGACAGCAATTTCTCGACAACTATTGGATCATTTTAATAACTACACCTATGTGGTCTTTAATAATTATGTATTGATGTATTATATATCATATTCTTTGAAGATTTTTTTTTTTTTAATATGATTAAAAGTTCCATGGAACATATTTACTCGTATTGATTGTATGCAGCAATTTTTTTTTGCGTATAGCATAGTTACATACTAATTAAAATATAACTAATTTTTCGATTTTCGTAATAGTTTCTTTATAGTATTTTTTATATAAATTAATCTATTTCATTTTTATAATAATACAATATACTATCAAGCGTCGAGGCGGACAACGATAGAAGAGTAACTAACTTTTGAGCTCAGGTGTCCGGCTTTTTTAATTATGAGCTCTTAAGGGTTTTCACAATAATTGTTTTCTTTATTGAATTATTATCACATAAATCACCGGTATTCATATGTTGTATAAAAAATAAAATATGTTAAATTTTAAAAATATTCTTTATTCTAAATAATTGCTAAGTTTTATTATTATTTTAAAGCACATTTTTACATAAGATAACAACGTATCTATTTTATAAAGAAGTTTTATTTTGTTCTATATGAAAAATATTATGATTATTTTATAAATTATAGTTAGATTTTACATTTCATTAAGTAAATAATTAAGTATTCATTTTAATCTTATTAGTGTGTATCAGTATACACGACAGATATTTATTGTTTTAGCATTCTTCATTAAATTGCAACGCCAATAGATGACTATTAATTTAATAAAACATTTCGAAAAAAATTAAAAAATTTGTATGGTTATGAATTTAACAATTTATTTTATATACTATTGAATTTAGATCTAAAATACAAATTCAATAACATAAAAAAAATATTTCCTAATAATAGTTTTTACTAATTATAATTTATGCCAAGATGCCCTAAAAATAAAATTTTTTTTAATATTGTTAATGAATTTAATCTATGCGTGTTACTGATATAATAATATTAGTCATAGTGCATATTATATCATAAGCAATGTTGGTTAAGAATTTCAACTATTAATTTCTACCCTAATAGATAGCTGAAACATAATTCAAATTAAACAGTTACATATATACACAGTTATGTAAAAAGTTTCAACCAATGAAACAACTGAAAGATGAATATGCGCATTTTAGTATTTTACTGACAAACACGCGGGACATTCAACTGTTATTGTGGAATAGTCATTCACGAACTCCGTAGTCTCAGGTAAGCACATTTTAACATATTTTAGAACTTAAATTCTGATGAATGCTTATTTCGTTTAGTACCTACCTATTTATAATTTCATTTCTACATTTATTTGAACGATAAATTTGTTTGATTTATTTAAATTATTTAAATTGTTTTGAGTTGCGTTCTCGAATTCTATAATTATAAATTTAATTTTTTTTTGGGAAATGTCCATATTATACCAATCATTTACAAATTAGGTTTTTAATTTATTAAATAATATTGATATATAATTTTTTTTTTAAATTGTTTCAACTTTTAGCGTCTAGTCATGTAATAAGAAGTTACATTGTTTGCTTAAGTTAACGAAGGGGTACGGAATAGAATAAAAACAATTTAATCCAGTGCTTGTATTACGTTTAGAAATAAAAATAATTTAATTTATTAAATAAAAAATAAATATAATTTAAAAATATCAAAATTAAATTACTCTATTAATTTTCAATTCGTTTTTCAAAAATAATATAGTTATAAAGTTAATAGTATGCATGATATTGACATATTTATAAATTTATAATGAACTCAATATTTAAAATTAAAGAACATTTTTTTCTATTTTATTTTATTTTAATAAATACTTTTTTTATAAATACGTGTCAGTTTGAAAATTTAAATATTTAAATTAAATTATGATTTAAATTTTTATATTTTTATAGTAGCTAGGTATTTATATAAAAAATTGATAACCATTTTTTTTTTAGAATGACAATTATTATAATATAGTTACTATAATACCATGTAAAGTATTTAAAAAAATATTTATGAAATATCAATAGTTGCTTAATAATAATTTTAAGTTACACAATATTACACAATTTTGAAGTTATATCGATTTGAAATATTATTACGTAAACTTTTAACTTTTATTAAATTTTCTATTCAGAATAACATTGATTTTATAATAATTTTTATTTTTTTATTTACAAAACAAATAGTTTAATCTTTAAAATGTTGATAGTTAGATTCTTATTATAAATATATATAATGATTGACTATTTTATCGAACAACACCTATTATTTTTAAATCTATTAATGTTTTTGAAAAAAAGATTGTTTATATAACTATTTTTAGTCGAAATAAAACAATATTTTTTAATTATTTTAGTTAAAACTTTTAGTTTTTGCTTTTTGGATGACAACATACAATTTTAATTTCATACCTTAAACTATAATATTTTTCAAGTTTGGATATATAAAAATCTAAATTTGGACGAATAGTTTATGTGTTATAAGTATTTAAAGTTTTGGTAAATGGAATAGTAAACCAATATGTTAAGGGGTATCCCTGTACCTTTCCACTACTTTTATATTAAATTTAAATAACTATAACTCATAAACTACTCGTTTGAGTTTCGATATTTATGTATCAAAATACTCCGAAAAATATTGCTTTATTTCGAATAAACATTACGCAAACAATTTTAACAAATTTTGAAATATTGAATGTTGTTTGATAAAAGAATCATCCTGTATTACACACATATATAGCATATAGTATTTATATAATTGAAGTTGAAATGTTGGTCATTAAAACCAATAGTTGATCCTACAACTACCTACTTAATTCAGACAAAAGTTACGAAAAATATATGGTGTACACTGTACACGTTTCTTAAAGATTTGCTAACTCATCATTAAACACAAAAAATACCATGAGTAGACAAAGATCGTATAAAATCAACAAAGGTATATAAATCCACTATAAGAGCACTCAAAAAAGTTCAATAGGAGAAAAGAAAGTCAGGTACTCCTTGCTCCTTGCTTAACCCTCGAATACATTGGTATCATGAATTTTGATTAAAAAAAGTTACCAAATTACAATATACAAGTTTATGTATAGATTACGGTCATGGTTTTGCTATAAATTTAACATTTGCTCGAATCGAATTGCATGTATAATATAACAATAAATAATATATACATACAATTTAATATAGTATACGGTATTATATATATGTGTATAAATACTTCAAACTTTTTAAAGATTTAATAATGTTATAGTATAACATAATATACCTATATTAAACTCTGTTATTTGCTACCTATGTGTATTATAGATATTATAATTAAATATTATTATAAATCAAATCGTATGCATCAAGTTAATTAAAGTTATTTAGTGTTTTATCATAGTAGGTAAAAATAATTATACATACCTATTATTTTATTTTAATATTATATTTGTGACATTAATGGTTTCTTCTATTATTGTGTTATAGTTTGTTGTTGTAGTGTTTTTGTAAGAAACTATTTTTACTAAATCTAAAGTAGACGTAGTTATATTTGTATTTCGTAATCAGTTGACACTCAACATTATTGCTGTTTTAACAATAGTAGTCTGTGATCATAAGCGGAAACTTCATATGGAGTGATATTACATAAAAAATTTTATGGTTTTTTGTTGTTAAAATAAGCTACCTGTAGGTACTTGCTGATGTTTCAATTAAAAAGGGTTTTTTAGATCGGCGTGATGATTTGGGAAAGTTTAATTTACGTTAAATACGTGTTAGATCATAACTTTTTTATGATTAAACATAATATTATACTCCGTGCCGTATATCAAACATGTATTTACTTATAAAGTATAATATTATGTAGGTAATAAGCGTTTGTGGTTGAAAAAAAATATGAATATATTTTTCGTTAATTATACTTGTATATCCTAACAGTAATTTATTGAAATTTTAGTATCGTTTATACGTTGTAAATAGCTGTTCTCTAAAAAATAATACTATGGTATTAATTACGAGTACTTATGTTGACTATGTTTGAAAATATTTACGGTTAATGCATACCACAGAAATAGTACTATGTATATTAAATTAAAACGCAAGCCGCAGTTGTACATGCTATTAAATTGCCTATTCAAGACGCCGATTGAATCTTAAAAAAAATTAAACACTTTAACGGTTTTTTTTTTTTTTTGATCATTAGAGAATTTATTTATTTTATCAAAATAATATTCTATTCGGATAATTGGTTAAGATAATATTGTTCTAAAAGTTTTACGTTTGAAATACATTAAATTACTAAAAAATGTTTTTAAAATAAATAACTAAAAAATTGTTTTATTTATAAAGTTAAACACACAATTTAACAAAAACATAAAGAATGTCAAGCTAAATATATTATTTTTTTATTACAGATTAAAATAAAGAGATTATTTAAAAATTAATAAGATGACAACTAATATTCTAACTTCATGTGATTCTAACTCATCGTATAACATAATTACTTCCAATGGTAAGTATAGTAAAATCCAATGTACTATAAAACTACAACATAAATAATAAAACTATGTTACAAAAATGTGCTTTTGAATAATAAATTATTAAAAATTTGTCTCACTATATTCCGTTGCTTAATTTATAATTCTCTTTGGATATAAATAATGAGGTACTAATAACTCATGTTTATATTTTTGGATATATATAATTTACCAGTTGCTGATTCAGTAATACATTAGTAGTTACTTTTATACATATACTAATGTATATATTAAATCAACCAATAATTATTTTTCTGATGATTTAATTATGTATAATTTAATAATTTGTAATTATTTTTATATTGATTTTAAGTTTTAATATTGTCTATATAAAAATTATTTATTATATTATTTAATTAAGTTAGGCAGGTTTTTTTTTTAATCTATATAATATTTGTTTATTATTGAGTACTTAGCATTTTAAATTTTGTTTCAGATAAATTCTGCAATTGGTTTTATGATGAGAAAACATGTTGGCCAATCGCAAAAGCCAATACTAATGTATCTCAACCATGTCCAAAAGAACAAGGATTTGACAAAATGAGTACCTACTTATTATTATATTCATTTTTGAATTTCAAGTATATCAAATATTTGTTTTACATGTCAGAATTAATTATCAGTTTGAGTTTTAAATGTAGATCCTGCATTTGATCGTAATACAACTATCACAATTATTAAATTGTATATGTATTATGTTACAATATTTTTTACAATCCGGCTAAAATATAATTAAAATTCATTAAATCCAAATTATATTATAATAAATTGTCAAATAATAGCAATATAAATTACTAACTCACAATAAATTATTTTAAGTAAAATAATAGTTATAAAATAATGATTAATTATAATAACCATGTATATTACAACATTAAGAATCAACAATGAGAAAAATTTTCTACCTACAAAAATATATACAAATGTCAATTTGTTATGATTATTAATTTAATATTGCTTTTATTTTGTATAAATCATTAAAAATAAAAATAATCTGATTATGTTAATGATCATTTTTTATTATTTTAGAGATGGCTTATAAATATTGTACAGAAGACGGGAATTGGGAAAATGTAACGAATTTGTTTGGGTCAACTGATTATAGTAGCTGTTATACTCCAGAACTAACGGAAATGCTAGAGAAACTTGGATCAGACTACGATACAAAAGTAGAATCAGATAATTTATAGTTAATTCAGTTATTTCAAGTTAATTTATTTTTAAGCGAAAACTTAATATTGCTATTAACACTGGAGTAATTGAAGTTGTCGGATGCCTAGTATCTATCGTTTCATTGATCATATCATTATGTATTTTCATCAGACATAAGTAAGTACTCGTATACGCAAGTTGCTTTTAGAATATATGAATAATGCGTATTAATTGTAGTGTACATTGAAATTATATTTTAATATAACTAGCTGATCCTGCACAGCATTGTCCGTGACAAATGCCCGTAAATGTCATCTTTCTTAAATTTCGTTAAATGTTAGCGACATAGATTTTTAACAGGGTTGTTTCATTTGTTTTGATCAAATATAAAATACATATAAACATCAAATCATCTCTAATCATAATAACTATTTTATTTTAAGTAACCAATGACAATCATATACGAATAAAAAAACGAGAATTTTTTGTGAGTCGACTATATATTCAATATTTATGTGTTGAAAAGTAAAAAAGTACTAAATAAAAAGCAGAATCTTGCTGAATCTATTATGATAAAAATTTCATGAAAATTAGTCGAAGAATTTTGCATAAGGGTCGTGCGTTTTAGGTGTTTAATTGTACGTGTACAATGCATGTATGCATATTGTAATATCCTACTCAGAGTTTGTTGCCTGTGACAGATTAAATAATGCAAGTGGATTTATGTGTTTTAATAATCTAGTATATTGATAAAGTAAACAAGGTTCGTTCAACGTTGTCGTATGAAATCACTTTAACATTTAATAACATATGATAATTTACGCACTTAATATGCATTTGCTAATGAAACAGTGATGTGTATGATTTTCAAATATAGTTATATAGTTTATACGATTTGAATGTTGTTGGAAAATATATATTATTAAACCATTAAATACTTTATGCCTATTTGTTTTGGAGTTTCAATCACCATTTTAAGAAGTACAACCAAATATAAAGTATCTACCATAATAAGGGATTAGGAACCTCAGATCCCAGATATCTAAGAGTACCTCTCACATAATACAATACTACAATAGCATACCATTAAAAATAGTATCTATATAATCTAAAATTGATTACAAATTGTAATAACGTACAAATTTGATACTATTTACTTTGCAGCAGGTTTCGTGTTTTCAATTCGTTAAAACACGGTCGAGTTACTGTAAAATAATATGTGAGTGTAAATTTGTACAAAATATGTATATATATTATACATTTGTTACATGTTTGATTCTAAATACATTTTGGTTACTTAAATTTGAAGAAAGAATATAACTATATTATAATTTATAAAGCACGCAAACATAACAATATTTAATTATATTTAGGTATAGTACTAAGATCTACCTTCAAATAGTCTACCATTATTACTTGATTTTTATGATAATGTGCATAGTTTTTAATAGTGTTTATCTTTTTCGTGATTTTTTTTATTAAACATTAAAATTGTCCAGTTTTGGAAAAAATAAAGAAGTACAATTGAAATTTAAAACTCTGGAGAGTACCCACTACAAAATAATAAAATTAAGGGTCGTGGTATTTATTTACTAATCTATTAGGTAGTACTCAAACTTTTTGAACTTTTCAACTGTTCTAAAATTTGTTAACTGAAAAAATCCATTAAAAACAATTATCGTAAGACTAATAATATGCTTTTCATTAGCACTTCAATCTCAATGTTGTACACTTTAGAGCGATATGGTGTAAGGTTTCAAGATTAATATTATATTTTAAAATTGTTAAATATTTTTAAAAAATATCAGATATATGGCTATTAATTGTGGCTATTATATAAGTTATGTATTAATAAATTTTCGATAACGTAGGTAGTCTTGAATTTAATAAAAAAAAAAAAAAAAAATTATGTGTGTATATGATTAAAACGACAGTAGGTACTAGAGAAACAATTGATTAATGTATTTTATTATTATTACGCACCAATTGGCTAAATTTATATGTTAACTAAAATATTAATAAGGCATATATTTTATCATAATTAATTGTTTATAGAGCTATATAAGTATCGTTATTAGTTATTTTATTTTCTATAGTTAAAAATGTATGTTCATTGTTCACATTTCAAAGACGTATTGTAAATACGTACAAATATATAATATAATATATATAATTTATGACTAATAGTACAGAAAAAATTGGCGTGTTGGTTTTAAAATATTTTTGATATGTTCCTGGTATTAAGAATATTCCTGGAATTTCTCCCGGGAATTTGTATATTATTAGTTATATACTTTTAGTTACATAAAAATTAAAAATATAAATTCTTAACTCATTTCAGAGGTTTATTAGAACAGAGGTTCAAAATACATATGAATTTATTTGTCGCATTATCACTACAAATGTTCATAAAATTAATTTTAAATATTGATAAACTGGATTTATTCAAAATAAAAAAACATCATTCGAATGTAACTTGCCTTGTGGACTGTAATAACCAGATCCGTTTAGTGAAAGATGATGACAATTGGTTTTTTGGAATTATGTATACAGTAAGCATAAAAATATTGATAATTGATTCTTATTATTTAATTAAAAATATTTTATTAGCTTTTTTTTTTGTTATTTTGTTGTTTTAGCCAATAATTTGTGAAGGTAGTCAAGTCATATTGGAATGGTCAAAAACTGCTAGTTTTATGTGGATGTATAACGAAGGAGTATATCTGTATAGAATTATAAAATCTAGAGTCTTAAGAATAAATTCAATAAATTTCCGTATGTATCTATTTGGTTGGGGTTTACCTGCGTTGATGACGTTTGTATGGTTATTGGTAACAATGGTTTATTACAAAAAATCATCTAGTGTCTGTTGGTGGGGCTACAGTTTGTTACCCTTTTTTTGGATCCTTGAAGGACCTCGTATGATAATTATTGTAGTAAGTTTAAAGTCATTATTGTTTTATCACTTAGTATTTATTATTAATTTTAATACAATTTTTAATACTAGGTAAATTTCATAATATTAATCATTGTATTGAGAGAACTATTGAAAAAAATTAAATCAAAATTGTCACCGTCAAACGAGTTGGATATCATAAGGTACTAATATATTTTTACGCTTTACATATTTTAATATAAGGTAATTAGTAGAAAGATCAATTTTTAAATGTTAAAAACATTTTGCATAGGTTTTTATAAATACGCAATTATATAGTTAAATGAATCTTTTAATGAATTATATAACTGTAAGAGATTGTGAGAAACCTTTCCACTTAAGTTTATATTACCTTTAGTTTAGTTGCCTATATAATTAATTGAAAATTGTTTACCTAGTTTAAGAATTTAAGTTTTACATAAAATAATCATTTCTATTTTGGAAAATATATTTAAACATATGTATAAGTAATTAAGCTTTGCAAGAAATAATAAAATAGATTTGTACTTATTAAATTAAATTAATTATTAAATAACTTTCATTTTGTTTTAAAAGAAGTATCTATAGTTCTTCATGAAATAAAGTTTTTTCAGAAATAATCATAACTTATAGTTCAGTCGATAGTGTTACTATAAAATGAACTTTAATTAATCTAATTACCTTATTATAATTTATATTTTAC
Organism: Schizaphis graminum; assembly: GCA_020882235.1. Classification (NCBI taxonomy): domain Eukaryota; kingdom Metazoa; phylum Arthropoda; class Insecta; order Hemiptera; family Aphididae; genus Schizaphis; species Schizaphis graminum. Next base: position 83,639,044 of record CM037032.1, on the reverse strand, counting down.
AATCATATTGTCTGTAATATTTTTAATAATTTAAGTTAATAGGAGATAATCATCATACAAATATAATAGTTAACGTTACTATTTACTCTAATATTATTAAATTAAATTAAAATTAAGTATTAAATTAAGTGTAATTTTAAAGACAAAATAAGGAGGACATTTAAAAAAAAAAAATTCCATCGTAAGGCTTATTTTATTTTCTGTATATTAATATTGATTTTGTGTTGTGTTTTAGAAAAGTATCCAAAGCAGCCATAGCTCTCGTTCCTTTACTTGGGATTACAAACTTTATATTAGTTATACTACCTGAACCACATTCAAAAAGTCCTGAATTATTTGCTTTTTGGTCATATTCTGCACATATATTACACTCATTTCAGGGCTTAATGGTGTCAATATTATATTGTTTCATGAATAAAGAAGTAAGTTTTCTAAAATGCAAGAAAAATAATAGCTACATAACTAGGTTAAATGTAAGTCATTTTCTGGTAATAATTTTTTTCATATACCTCTATCATAATAATTGAGATTCACGATTAAAATATTTTCTAAACATATTTAATTATAAATAAATATTGATTTGACTTTTAAACGTATTTTTTATAAACATGTTATGTTGGGTTGTAATTTATAATGTAGAAAATAATTTCAACTTGTATTTTTTTAGTGTTAACTATATCGGTGTACAGTGAAAATAAATAAAAATAGGTATTATATATTTTATAAATCTCAAACTATAATTATATAATTTTCAAGTTATATTTTAAAGGTTTCAGGACAGGCTATTCAGGGAGAAATTGAGTCAATCTTTAATTCTGATCTTGTGGTAGTCATACGGAAAAATAAACTGAAACTATTTAAACAATAAAAGGAATAAAATAGTTTATTTGTTATAATTAAATTAGATTTAATTTAAAGAAGAAAAATTTTATTCAGTTCATATTGAATTCTAGTCTTCGAACTAACTTTAAGTATAACATTAGAAAATCGAATTTAATATTTAAAAATTAGGAGCGTATGTCGTGCATTAAGACTTTAATAATAGATAAGATAAGATAAAGTTGTATAATAAATTTAATATTATTTGTTAATCGTTACCTATAGTATTCATTCTAACTACAAATTAATACAAATGTTTGATTAAAAAATGTTGAAAAAAAAGTGGTAGGCTGGAACTTTTCTGGCTACGTTATTTCAATACATAATAAAATTATGGAAATGAAAACAATATAAATCCTGAACGAAATATCTTTATGTTTTTATCATGGCTATAAGTTACACCATGTTTAATCAACACGTCATACAATATTATTGTTATTATTCTTTATAATTTTATTTATTTGTGTGAATATAATACAATTTACTGTTTATTGATTATTAAATAAATTATGATCATTGTTACAGATTAAAAAGTCGTTTGATAAACGAATGATGCTCCAAAAATCACGACGAAATTTTGAAATGGAAATGACATAATTTATTTAAAACTTAGATTATTATAATCTTTTTTTTCATAAATATAATTTAATGTTTTTTATGAATAACAATATTATATACTTGGTTTCTGGTATTTAATTAACCGTTATGTGCACTATAAACTAACTATATTAATTTAATTTAATAATGTAATAAAATAAAAATACGGTTTATAAATGTTAGGTAATAAAACGTAAAATAATTGTTTAAACTATGTTGTACACAATATATGGTTTTTACATTGTTTAAATAATAAAATTATTTTATTTATAATCTTAAATATTTTTTTTTAAAGAAAATATTCAATTGTAATATTGTAATAAAATCAAGTATTATTAAAGACAAATATATAATAAAAAAGTGTAGTTTACTTTTTATTAAAAACAAATCAAATTTATGAAGAAATCAGCTATAGCAAATTTGTAAGTATAAAAAATGCAAAAGATTTTTAATAAAAATGGCAACACTGATTCTAGATTCTGAGTAAAACAATGAATGTAGGTATTACTTTTATGATGATTTGTGTTTTTTATTTTTATTTTGTATTAAGTCTTTCATCGCATTTTGGGTCAGTAAAATGTTTTGATTTTTAATTATGTAAGTGGTTTTTGGTATCAAATTATTGGTTTAGTTGGTTTTATACCTTTTTTCATAATTCTGGAAAAATAATAGAAAAAAAATAAAAAAAATAAGGACATTTTTACGCAAATCCAATTTTTGAAAAAATCTATTTTATTGTTTTGGTGTAACTCAGAAACGAATTACCTAGGAGAAGTATTTTTCCATCCCATAATAGCTTGTTTAAATTCAAAAAAATGTATGTATAAATTACTTGAATTTAAAAAATTGAAAAACAAACAGGGATGAGAACAAGTAAACGCATTTCAAGAAATGAATAACATAATAAAAAAAACCTTAAATTATAAATGAAATTAATTAGTAGTGTGTACTGATAGTAATGTCTAATTCAATTGTTTTAGGCTTGTTAATAAACAGTAACTTATTCATTCACCTAACCTAACGATATTGACAAAGAAACTGATTTAGTTATTTATGTTGTTAACTACATCATACCAAGTACTAATTAGAACTATTATATTTTTTAATATTCTAATATTTAAATACATTTATATTGTTTAATTAGCATAATATTTTTTTAATATTGTACTATATAATAATAATAAAATAATAACCGCATCAGCACATATGCCGATATAATTTCCACATGATATCAATGTACGAATAAGTGTATCTAATCGCTCTTCTTCCATCGTACTTCTTAATTTGCTAATTTTGAGAACTCATTTTGGAGGTGAACCTGATACAAATACCTAAAGATAAACGAATACATTACGGAATTATGTTGTATACCCAGATTATTAATGTATTGTATATTGCTAATTGAAACATTAAATTTGAAGGTATGTTTATTGTTTACCTATCTATATTACATTTTACACAGTTAATTCATTATTGTTTTTATGGTCTATAGTCTATATTATAAATTAATTTATGTATTGTGTGTGCATACATTTGACGGTGAAAGCTCAATATTATCTAATTTATAGATAGATACTTTAAATAAGTTCATCATAAATATATGTGGTTATGTAATTATAGGTATAAATATGTCAAAATGTGTATATTTATTATAAATATTATAATTATACATAATAAATCTATAAACACTTATTAGATGTTATTAAAGTATTTGTAATACCTAATTATATTACCTATAAACTATTAAATAAAAGTGAATTATGTTTTTAATAATTATTAACAACTTTATTAGGCTATTATTACTTAAAAATTAATTAATCCAGTAAAAAAAAAAAAAAAATACTGCTATATTACAAACAATGAAGAGTTTTCTTAAGAATATATAATGTAAGATGCATATCTAAATACAATAATATATATTATTATTATTATCACAGATTTGAATCCAGTTTTATACTACAGAATCATAATTTTAAAATCGTATTGTTTTTACTAATTACTTATTTAATTTTGATTTAAATACCAGGACAACCTGCTACTCTCAATAACTGCTTACAAATAGTGTTCTTTTCGATAGTTCTAAACTTTTAACTAAACTAACTGTTGAGTATATTTTTTGATACTTATTTTTTTTTAATCTCTCTTGCGCTTAAGCGCTTTTTGAAAATATTTTAACGATTGATGTCTATACATGATAATAAGAAAAATAGTACATTTTTTTAGTACAATTTGTAATTTCATAAACTTTTTAAATCTGAAAATTACACAACTGTCATCGCATAAAAGTATATAAAAATATCATAGTTATAGGTATACGCCTAAACCAATTCAATTTAAGTATTTATAATACACATATATCATATTTATGTGTTTGGACTGTTTGGAGAATAGCATTTTACTTTTTTTGAATAAAATGCATGTAGTTTTCCCAAATAGAGGATATTTCCATGTTTATTAGCTCTTTTTTTAAATTTTTTATTAATTAATAATATAGCATATTCTTATGCAATAAGATATTTTTTTTACTTGTTCGAGATATTTTTAACACACAATATTATATTATTTAAGTTATTTATTATATAGATATATAATTTATACATTATACATATACAGATTTTCAAAAACATATCTTGTGTAGCTTCATAAAATATAAAATATAATATATACCATTATACCTTAATGTAAGCTTAATACTCGACAAATAAATGATAATTGTTTGTTATATTTTATCTTGTTATGTAAAAACATAATATCATAATATTATACACACAAATTCATCACTAGTTGTACTTGAATAAACAATTGTAGATCGTTTGACATTTAATTCAAAACGTATTTATCAAACGAATTTGTAATCGGTTTTTCATTTGACATTATTAGTATCGTCAGAATTTATAGTAAAATAAACTGATAGTCTATTACATATCAAAGTACTATGGGTTCAACGATTCATTTGACAATAAGTGTGAGTCTACAAGGGAAAAAAGATATAGAGGTAAATAAAATATACATATATTATAATTTATAATGTAATAGCTTGGCATACCTTATTAAGCGTAGCCCAGGTTTGAAATGTGCTACAGATAGAACAGATATAAATGTTTTTTTAATATGTACAATGTACATTGTGTATTTTATAATTTTAAGAAAGAGTTTCAAAAGTTCATAATAATTTATAAGTTAATCAAAATTGCTTTTAAAAATGTGTTGACTTTTGATACCAAACTCTAGACAAATTTTATAAATAATTAATTTTTATTTTACATAATACTTCCTGACATTTAATAGCAATGTTTGTGAATATTAAGATACAAAAATTTCAGACTTTTGAAGTAAGATAGGTAGATAAAATATATATTAAAAGAAAATATAATCAATAATAACCGTATGTTATAGAAAGACATTGTAAACAAATACACACTAAAAAGTAATATTACTTATTTCTGTTGTTAGGATGATATAAATGAGAAATTTTTGATGCAGAAATTGGAAGTGAATTTCCAAGTTTCAATATAATCTATTAATATTTTGGAAATATATATAAAAAAAATAAGCATCTAAAGAATTACAAGTATTAAACAAATGATTTTTAAATAATAACTTATTCAAAAATCATACTGAGATAAATTAATGGTTTTAATTTAATTTTCAGTTGCATCGTTTTGAAGAACGTTGCCTAATGAACTTAGCACAAACATGTGAAGTTACGGAAATGCGTAAACTGTTTGATACTGTTAAAAAACCTGCAAAATACTGCCTAGAGACAGCAATTAATGATCGTAAAGAAGAATAATTGTTATGAAAAACTTAAAAAGAAAATATTAAGTAGTTTTTATTTAGTTAAATTAGTATATCGCATATTATTTTTAATTGAAAATATATTAGGTATATAATTTAATAATTTTTGCTCTCTAGAACTATATAGAAATGAAGAAGAGAACGAAAGCTTATAGAAAGAAAATTAAAAGTATTCAACAAGTACAATTTGAATAATGAATGTACAATAATTATATATGTATACGTATATATAATGAATGATCAAAAAAATGAATAATAATTGTGATGAAGAATTGATCAGTTTAAAATTAGATATGATAACTATTAAAAACTATACATAATAAGCTATCAAAATAAATCAATATTTTGCGGAAATTTTTTTTTTTGTTTGTTAATTAATTTAAATGTGTGCTATTTGTAATGATGAGTAACTAGATGTATCCATTTTGAATTACTGGCGTTCTGCATGTAAATATTTTTTCAATTTTGTTTCAGAGGAAATACTGTTTTATTACTCTTCATAGTATATGTATGTAATATATTTGAAATTATCAAAGATGCAAGATTATCATGTAGTAAAGGATGTATGTATCATATATTAAAGGACACTTTCTACTAGGCCCTGCAAGGGAAGCAGTTAACTTTGCATAAATTTATAAATTAGATTTAAAAAAATATTATCGATGGAATTAATGTCTATTTTTACATATAAATATTTTATAAACATTTTATTAAGTAGAGAAAACAATAATGTGTCATATTATTAGGTACACGTTAATACAGTTAACTCCATAAGACTGTAAAGTTCTATATAAAATTGTTTCCAAGGCTATAATTTCACAAACAGTCGTATATTTTAATACTCATTATTTTATTATTTTTTAAGTTGTCTTGTCATATTATTAACTATTTGTTTATTATAAATGCAAGTAAAAATGTATAGGAAATATTTTTAACAAACTCAAATCATGATACTATTTTAAATAGTAAATTAAAGTTTATTTTAATTTCCGAATTATGATTTATGACTATAGATTTTAAGTTATTTTTATAGTCAATTAGTGTACTACTATACCTTACACTATAGTCTGGAAACTAGAATTTTCCAGTATAATTAAGTTGATTTAAATTTAATTTATGTAGCAGACACCCACTGCTTGTTACAGGTACTGATATACAAGAGTATGGAGTGGAATATTTATCAAAGATATAAATTTATAATTTTATGGAAAATATTCAATAATTTTTACTAATTATAAGGTTGTGATGACTGATAATTTCTCATGGCATATCTCTACCTTCTAATTTTGATTCGTAAATGTTACAGTGCAAGTATTTAGACATAAAAACAAAATATAAAACGGATGCCTTGGATGCTATAGAACTCATGAACTCATACATTCCAGCCAGTCTGCTCCAGTAGGTATACCTATTGATATTTGGAATTCAGTTTATCTGGCATAATATTTAAATTACTTGGATATATTTTATTAATTAGTATAATTAATCTGTATTCGTCTTCTTACACATCAATGAAGCGATCGTCGAATGATTAATGTTTAATAATATGATTAAAATGGATTCATAATGTTAATGAAAATTATATAACTTATATTTGATTACCGATAATGATAGTTATATGTAAACCAGTAGCGTGCGAATTGTGCGATAATTTATATTGGGTAAGCGAACAACAAAATACTGGAATTACATTTTTAAAAATATCGATAACCGCTCGGCACAGCGCTTTCAAGTTTCAATCACCATTATATTATAAATATATGGATATCCCCTTCTACCACACGTCGTAACCAGCCATTCATATAATAACAATACGGGTCGAACAATCTAAAATACGATCGCTTTTGTGAGGATATTGGTTATACAAAAAAGAAATAATTTAATTTTTTCAAAGAAATTTGATAAAGTGTTTAAGATTTATAACTCATATAAGAATTAATAAATAGTTATTTTAATGTGTAAGCCTCATAGCCATTTTAAGTAATTATATTAAACTTTTTATTCCTTCTTTTTAAACCGAGCATTGGCCGCTTACAACTGCAGTACGATTGTGCCTCTTTTACCTTTTCAACTACAAAAAACGCCCTCCATACGATTGCCCTCCATGTAATATAGGTGTTGTCCTTTTTTCCAATGCATTATTTGAAAGTATGTATTAGTACCTACATGGCAATTTGGCAAAATAAACATTTGTATTTTTTCTTTATATATTATATCAAATAAAGACATAAAATATACTTAATAAGCTGACTGACCGTTTTCGATTAGATTCATTTTTCACATGCAATGATTTATCACTGAATTCAAATATATCACATACATTATAGTGATTTACTCAATGATAAGGTACATTCGACAACTACAGTATACCAGAATGAATACTTATTTTCCCCTTTTTTATTATCATACCCGGCGTCTTGATAGGCAATTTGGCTACAACCATAGGTCCACTGACCCTGATGGAGTTAATATCAGGCGTGGTCGTGGTATAATAGCTACAAAAAGTAATCAAAATATTTCACCTATTACACTCATAAAATAATATACTTTCTGTTAGAAATAATGTAGCTATTTTTATATTTATTATATTTTTATTGAGTATATAAAGTAAAAAAAAAAATAACAATATTAACATAAAATATAAGTTAGGTAATGGATAAATATTAGAAATATTTATGATTTATAATACAGCACCATAGTCCATAACTCATAAGTACTCTATAAGAATATAGATTTTATTTTAGTTTTTACATGTTATAGTTAACGATCAATAATAAAATGTTATTTACTCAATAAAATAAACGTATTCATAACGGAAATAAGCAGAAATACTATTTACAATATTTATTATTGATAATGTAGTTTTATGTGTTAAACATCCACCTGCATGACCTGCTAGAATGTCCATTGCGAATTCACTATATTGCGCTATAATTCCGGCCGTCTAAAACCGGAAGTAGACCCCACGTGTTTTAAACATATTATGCACGTATATAAACGTTTTGTCTCGATTGTAAATTAGGTCACGGGCGATATGAAAAAAACAGTCATTGTCTATAAAAACTCAAGGCGGCTTGCCTAATGGGTGATAGGTATTTATTAAATTTGAAATCCCTTATCTGCCAATTTTTATGATAACGTGGTAGAGAAATGTGTGTCAATATATCCGTCTGACCGTCTAGTATACTCTACAATATAAATTTAAATAAATTGCCAGTTTTTGCTTCAACAGAAAAATATTTGTCGTTACAGATGTGCTTGTATACGTATGATAATAATAATAATAATATTATAAATTTTGATGTAGTTAATTTAAAACAAAACTGGGCAGTACTGCAGTAGTATAATATTTTTGCCGTATTAAATACTGAGTATTTTGCTTTGCTGGTCACGAACCTGTTTAGTCGTGAATTATCATAATATATAAAAAATAAATGATCTATAATAATTGTATTCGGAAAAAGGATATTTATCAGTTACATTTCTCGATGAGATAAAAAAAAAAAATACTTTTCACATGTTGTCGGTTAATGTTTACATTAAGCTTAGAAAAATAAAAAATAAAACGATTTTTGTAGAATTAGATATTCATTTTTAGTGTAGTTATAAGATAGATCTAAATACATTTTATTAGAATGTTTTTACCTAACACTTTTTAACTGTAAATGAAAAAAAAACTTTAAACGTTCACCGTGTTATTATACATGAATATTTGTTGTGGTACACTGACATGTTTAACTATATAAGTACGCTAAACTAATCAGTATTCAGTGCATATAATATGTTGATGTCATTGAATATTTGAAGTAGGTAGATTCAACGATACAATTATGTTGTATGACTTGTAGTGATACAAATGTTTAAAGTTGGGATTTTATAAAACTTAAATAATATATTATATATACATATAAAATTTCATTTTTAAAACTAAAATCATAAGTTAAAATACTTTAATATTGCCAAGATACTATTTAAAATTACACTGAAGACGCCACACCTACATGTGTGGTCTTCGTCTTATAACAGATTTTGTGTTCACAATAATTCATTTTACTTTGTTATGCTTATATGAATTGACCATTTATAAAATTTAAAGGCACACAGGAGGATTTTATTAATAGTTTAATTACAGAGTAAGTATAAATAAGTACATTAAAACTGTATACATTTTGTAAATTTTCTCTTGCACTCTCTTAAACAAATATATTTTTATTTAATAACAAAACAAAAATGTTTATTGAATGTAATAATTTTTAAATTTATGTCAATCGGAAACAATATTACGGTTGTTAAGTTTTTTTTCTGTTTCTTGGTCAAACTATATTTTATTATAAGGCACATTGGACATATCGATTAATAATTAAAAACATATTGAGTACATTTTGCACAGTTTTTAATTTTTATGTCATGTAAGCATTTTTCTTATACCTAACAATTTATTTAATACTATTTATGTCAACAAATTTTAAAAGGCCAAAATATAATAAAATGTAGAGAAAATGTGATTTGTCAGTTGATATTAGGTACGAGTATATTATTATTAACATGTAACACGGTATGACAAAATCCACTTCAAAGCGCACTTGTGCCTGTGCCTTTAACATTAGAAAATAAGGCTAAACAAGTGTACATTCAACTAAATTGTACATTAATAATTAATAATAAATAGTAAATAGTAAAATTAATAATACAATTTTGGTTTGATAGTTTTTATTTCAATTTATCTATACACGAAATAATAATTACCTATATATTAATAATAATAATAATAATAATAATTAATAATATTATAATTAATAATAATTAACTGTAGTCAAAAATCAAATACAATTATATAATATAAACATTAAATATGTATATGTATATTACACATTAACGTTGTTGTTTAGCGTGTAATACAAAATGGCATATTATAGTATAATTTTTCGTTTTCAAGAACGGTTTTCTTTTTTTACGGGATAAATTTCAAACATCAAGACCAAACGAACAATCAATTGCTATGTATAATATTATTATAATTAATCTTGTTTATGTATAATAATAAACTACCTCCGCTATGTATGTATACGCGTCACTAAAGTGCGCGCATCAACATCATTCGACTAGAAAATATTTTTAACACGAGTACCTCTATATATTTTTTAAAATTATTATTATTAGTAGTAGTAAATGCTAGTTATAGTAGTTAAACTATATTATATATTATATGTATATAACTACACGCCGAGTGGTGCGGAATAAGAACAGTCTGCGACAGTGTATACTGTAATTATTATTTTTATTATAAATTCATTCGGGCGCACGTAAATCCAAAAGATTGAGAAAAAGTAAATATCTTACAGACGGCGACCGCGATTGCTGACAATTTATTAATATTACTATTACCGTTGTGCAGGTGAACATACCTATATAAACGATACGATAACACGTAGTCAAGTTGTATCGCCAAAAGCACCCTAAAAGGATATAGCATGGCTAGGCCATAAACATTGTAAAATAATATTATATGGCGCACAACATTTACTATCATCGAAGAATAAATCTAGATCGAGGACCGCCGCTCAATTAAGACAAAAGAAAAATGTGTCAACTCGATGTCAAGTACGTATACGATAATAATATAATTATATACACCGAATATTCCGTATTGAGTGCTCTTCGCGAACGTGATCGAAAGTCGACGTCAAATGTTATTAATTTGATCTTTTTCACATCTAAAACGTCATTGGTTTTCGCAAAAAGCACTCCTTTGGTTTTACGTATTTTTTTTTTTACTATCTTTATTTTCTAACGCCTGTAAAAAACAAAACACTGCAGACCTCGGGGGGGTTAATACACTGATATTAATTTACCATCTTATACGCGTTGTTACCAAATTTTAACATATTATGACATAATAAGTGTTGTGCTAAAAATAGTACTGTAACGGCTAATAATAGACTCGACTAAATCCAAAGAAAACAAAAAAAAATCTTTATTGTCCGGCGTATAATAATATTATATAATATGTAATTAAGTATCAATACATTGTATTGTTATTATTAAACTTAAATAATATGTGACAATATTCTGTGTAAATTATGTACGAAGCCTGAACTGAACAACAAAATAACAAGAAAAACGGACACACGTCTCTAAAACAATATCTGCAGATGAGGTAGTAGCTCTATCATAATATTATATAGTTTATATAATACGTATATTATGTGTGTTGTATGTTAGTACTTATCGCTTTTCAGCCTACAATATATGAACGACCCGTTGTGCACGAGTTATTGGTTTTGGTTTTATTAGTTTGTTTGAAAATTTGTTTTTTATTTATTTTTTTAATTTTTAATTTTTGTTAACTGTCTTTTTGTGTTTCGGTACTGCTGTAACGGGGTTTGTTGTTTGAAGTATCTCGTTGGGCCGTGGTGGGTATCCGAAACCGGGTATAAGACTTTTAACAGTTGCAATTCGGATTGTTCGGACCTTGCGGTTGTTCAGTTAGCCTGGTGCCCTTGGCACCGGCCACCAGTGTCGGGTCCGAGTCCAAGCTCTCGGACATCTTGTCACATATGATGTCCACGAGTCGTTCGAACACGGCCTGCAAACAAAACAGATATATTTATCATATATATTATTACCATACCGCCATGCCGTTTGTGTCCATCCATCAATAATTATAATTTAAAATAATATTATGATTTTTTAAATGTATATATGTTTTACATATTAAATATTATTCTTATTATCTATAATTTTAATGTACATTATGTCTTCGCCGATTGACTTACAATACACGAATTAGTACATTTAGACATATCAGTCGTTTTGTGTTCAAAATAAATGACTGATTTAAAATGTCCATTAATTTTACTGATGAAAATCATGATATTTTTATTTTGAAAACTTTGCTCAGAAACACCACAATTCCAATATAATTAAATCAAAGTCTACGTGGTATTTTACTTTTAATTACGACCACTATCGCTTACTATTCGTAAGAGTTTTGTAAATTGTATTAGTTTAGTCTTTACTATATAAATAATTTAACAATTTAATAGTTTTATATTTTCTATTAATGGAAAAAATGAGTTATCAAAATAATTTGAAAAATGTTATTTTATTGTAAATTTTAAATATTTAAATCATAGTCATTAAATTGTAACTGAAATACCAAATACTACAACTGAAGTGTTTTTAGTAAGAAATTAAATTAAAATAAATAAAAACTTTTTTTGTAAGCAGACTAGTAATTGTAATATAATAATACACTAGATTCAGGAAGTAGCTATTAGTATACTTTAGTATTTCATAGTTATAATAGTGGAATGTTATAATCTTGCAATTATTGCAACTTATTATCTCGCGTAAATTATAAAATAAATTAAGATGGATTAATATATCAAGCTTTTGGTCATGGTAACATTTATATTATGTAAGTTTAAACTTTTAGAGAAGCCAAAATTCGCAATGAGAAAAGTTGTAAGTCATGACTGTTCTACGAAACTTGTTAAATAATTCTAAACACATATATGTAAAAATATATAGAAACCAAGCTTTTATCTAGTAAAACAAGTGACCTACTTACTCTCGACAGTTCGGATAAAAAATATTGTAATTTCGAAACATTCAATCGAAAGGTGTAACGATAATCGTCTACGTTCATTAACGTAATATAATTTTAAAAGTTTAAAGCTCTTCTTAAATAGGAGAAAGTATTTGCAGCGACTAAAACATTTTTGTTGCTTAGTCGTAGTTCATATATTGATATATTTTCTGCCTTTAGGATGTTTAAAAGAACAATATTTTGAAAAGCGCCGGCAGCGGATATATTAATATAATATAGAGTCTTTACTCTGAAAGTCTATGGCTTGTACATACAGGCTCAGAGATAAAAGTTCGCCATTGTTATGGGATATTAACATTGATATATACAGCTCACGTAAAATCAGTTAATTTTTGTTTAACTTTTATGATACTCCGTAATATTCCTTAATAAATGTTTCAAAATTAAAAAAAAATACATGTCATACTCTGCCATTTACAGAGAACTGTAGCCTATGTAGGACATCACATAATATATATAGATGTCTACCAATATACTATACTATAGGGATTTCGTCAATAAAACTCGCCGATGATGTAATACTGAGTCTAAAATATGAGGTCGTCGCGACACTGTGTAGTGTATTATACAGTGTTTCAAAAATAATTTATCCGATTTAAAATATTTTTATTCATTGTGTAATTTGTGTAAAAACAAGTTAAGATAAGTTTTATAGGTTAGTAATTATTATTATATTATTAAATTTTGTCATGATGTTTATAAAATAATACGTACAATTTTTACTCTCATAATATTTATTTAAACATTAAAGTTCCTACCGTAATCAAGTTTATGTACTCAGTAATGCATATTTTTAGTTCATCAACATGTTTGGGAAGAGAAAATAAATTAACAGTCTTTTAGGGTACAGTTGTACCCTTGTACCCTCAAGATTAAACGATAGATTAAAAGGTCCGGAGAAAAAGGTGGCAAAAGCAATTAAAAAAAATAAATAAATAAGTGTGTTATATTAATATAATAATATTGTTTGGATGTATGCCGTACAAGTAATGTGTGCAACATTGGTACTTGTAAACACTGTTAAAAACTTAATTTAATTGTCAACCTTTAAAATGGGCCCTTACTAGTAAAAAACTGCAACTTTTCAATAAATACCACTAAACGAATCATTTTGAACACACTCTATTTGTAATAATAAACGCTGTCCGGTTGGCCGCACACCCGCGACGTAATTACGCCGTTTACTCAGCAAGTGGAAATAATAATTGTGTATAATATACGCTACGGGGGTCACCGGTTGATTTTCAATGGCCTTTTTTTTCTCTTCGAGTGCCACACGCATAAATATTCTGTACGACGTGATCGCGTTTCTCGCCGTTGGAGGCGCCGTTTTTCTCCTATCGTCACGGTGATACTAACGGAATTATTTGCCCCATTTTTAGTTAATAAACAGAAACAGCGAATTGACGTTTATTTAAACTAACCGCGCCGTGATTTCGTTTTACGATCTCTGTCTGGGAGCTTATTTATCAGCATATAAAAATACCACTGGCGGGCGAGTGTTGAGAACGTCATTTGATCCTTATCACGATGATTATGTTGTATAATATTATTATGTCATTTCATCGATCCAGTGGCTCAGTTGACCCACAGGGAAACTTTAATACCCGAAAAGCGGTGTTGCGCACGTGTCACAGACGGACCGACAACGTAGTAGGACTCGATTGATTACTGTGTCACGCTAGGCGACGACGTCTCTTGAGCTCATATTCAAGTACGGTTTGCCAAGGAATAACATTTTCAAATATATACATATATATAACATATTAAACAATAATATATGTTTATGTGTAATGTGTATATGTATAGAAGGGAGTGCAGACCCAATTCTTTAATGTAGAGAGACCGATTGAAAAAAAGAAATAATCAAAAGTTAACGCCGTATACAGAGTGATTCTTTTATCGCAAACCATTAGATGTTTCTTAACACAAATTAACCCCGTACGATTAAACTGAGAGTATCGAGGGCTGTGTGATAGCAAAATAATTCCCTTGTATAGATATATTCTACAATACAGAACGTATTATAATGTTGACCGGCAATGCTATACTAGTTATCATATAGCTGGCAATAATAAAAAATAATTCTACGTATCGTGCGTACAACACATTACCTACGTATAACGTATATGTAACGTATTTTGACGGTAGTTTTCGGGGGTGACGATTAATCATTTTTCAACGATAAAACCTATCAACTACGCCTCTATAATCCGGTGTAGAAAAATCGCATTAAACATGACGATAAAAACCCGGGTTTCTCGGCACAAACGGCTGCATCAGCGTACAGTGCAAAAATAATAATTATATCATCCTCGTGGGATTACGCACATAATATTAATATATACACGGTGTTATAAATTATGTACGGATGATGTGGGTTTTGGTAAACGAATGTATAAGTAGAAGGTAGTAGGTAGTAGGTACCCATATAAATATATAATATAAGCACTCGCTTCTCAAACTGTAAATACCACAACACACTCGTTTTTTTCTATGTAGGTGCGCATGCACCTATATTTGATAATAACATACTATACGCATTATTATATTATACAAGTGTACTGCACCGACCTTGACATTGTGGTTATCTTTGGCGGACGTCTCGAAGAATTCGATGTTCAGTTCGTCGGCCAGCGTTTTGCCTCGCTCGTACGATATCACACGTTCGTGTTCCATGTCGCACTTGTTGCCTACCAGTATCACCTGCGCGTTGTCCCAAGAGTACGTCTTGATCTGTGTTACCCTGTGAAAGACGCAAACATGGGAGGTAAGAACGGACCCGTATAATATATTTTGTATTTACCACGAATTACTAAGGCAATATAATTTAAATATAGGTCATATGTATACGTGATAAAAATAACGCATGTATAGGTGAGTGTCTGAATGTCGTGTAACGAATTCTGAACTCATCGTCGTCGTCTCCCACCTCCCTCCACCCAACGACCGCCCTTATAACAAAATTAGGACTACCGTGTGTGGTATATAGTATATATTATGCTCGTACATAATTTATATAGGAAACAAATAAAAAAAAACTCACCAGTCCTGTACGCTGTTGAAGGACTCCTCGTTTGTGATGTCGTACATCAGTATGAACCCCATAGCGCCCCTGTAATATGCCGTCGTGATGGTCCTGTAACGTTCTTGACCCGCTGTGTCCTGTGGAAGGAGACAATGACAATATATATTATCATGGCATTTATATTTTTTAAAACGAGATATTGGGTCAACGGGCCTTTGGAACTCAGTATTATATCAAAATATTTATAAGTATTGCGATTCTAATAATTATCTAACTCACCCATATCTGAAGTTTGACTCTTTTATCGTGCCTAAACACGGTTTTTACTTTGAAATCTATGCCGACCGTGGATACGAAAGCCGACGTGAAACTGTCGTCGGCGTACCGAAACAGGAACGAAGTCTTTCCAACGCTACTGTTGCCGATGATGAGCAACTTGAACATGTAATCAAAGTTTTGGTCAGACCCTTCCTTCTGCCATTTACCGTCTTGGCCGGCCATTTTCGCTGTACACCCGACAAAAAACGGTTGTCGCTGTAACACAAGCGGGTTGAACGTATAGGCATGAACAATTCACTCGGTAAGTATGTGAAAACCACACACTACCCGAAGCAGCTATTATATATGCAGTATGACTTACCTCGTGCGAAACTCGACGATGACTATACTATTGGACGAGGGGTGGGAGAGTGCTCGTGACGCCTCCCACACTGTACGGCACGAAAACTTCGACAAGTCCGTTCGTCCACGAGTTCAAACGTTTATCATCGGCGGCAGCAGTAGCACCAGCAGCGGTGGCGGCTGTGTACGTGTAGGAGGTACGTTCCGGAAACACGCACACACTCACATGAACGACACACACATACACATACACACACACACACGCGCGCGCGCGCTACACGTACGCACTCGCGCTTGGCGAAGGTATACACACGGACACGGCGAGCGAAAAGGATCAAAAGCCCAATCGATATACGCGACGGCGGTGAGAACGACGACGGGGCGCCACCTGGTGTCGCGGATTCACCAGATCTGAACGGAACGCGCGCGGTGTTTTTAATTAATATATTATTTTAATTTTTCGCGCGCGTATTTGAAAACTTACGTGTACACGGTATTCGGGGGAGGACTCGGTGGACGCAGTGGACCGTTTTTTTATTGTTCTGCGACAATGTGCGGTTGTCCGGGCAATAATAACGGTTGACGACGACGACGAGATATCAATAATAATAAAGAATATTTAGCGCGGTGTCGCGCAAAGTCGTCGATGCGCGAGAACGTCGCGGGCGGAAAAATTAAACTGAAAACTAGGAGGGAAAAAGCCCGTAAGAAAAATGACGGTAGAGCCTATATTGATTTTCGGCGCACCGAGGACTCGCGCGCGCACACGCGACACCGCCCGACGACTAGCGCTACGGCCGCCGCCGCCGCCGCCACCACCAGGCGGTGCCCTCTTCGAGCGGAAACGCGGGCGCGTGTCCTCGGCTATATTATCATAGTTTCCGCTAACGCACTAACCTGTTGGTCGCCGGCATATCACGTATCTCCGGGTCACCGATTCTGTTATTATTATCGTCATAATAGCATACAGCATTATTATATTATCATCATCATCGTCATTATCATAACGTTATGACGTCTTTGCCGACGTCGCATCCTCTTCGTAGCACCGCTTCCAGACCCCGGTGTACGATAGGTACACTTTAACGAATAATAACACTAACATTATCACACCGACTGATACTGTTTCCGGAGAATAGGAACGATAGAGTATTTTTTTTTCGTTCAATGATTACGTACGATGATTTTGTTGCCTAGTCGCAAGGAGGACGGTAGCGGGAACGCTGGTTTCCGAAAGCTGTGTAAATATAATGCTATAGGTAAATACGCGAGTCCATCTACCGGCACACGTAGACAATTTATTTTTTCGTTTTCATTTTTTTTTTAATTATTTATTCTGCACCGCAGCTGTTCCCCTCAAGGTCATCGTCGTCGTAGTCACACGTTTGATATTTTTAAAATATACAAACTATGACATGATTATCGCTCGTCGTGTTGTGTATAGCGCAAAATTATTCGGTTACACGGATCACGAGCAGAGGAAACTACTATGATAATGTTATGCACATTTGAAAAAAAAATAACTTCGTTTTTAATTTTAAAGTTTTTTTTTAATTGACTGTAATTAAATCTTAAATAAATTAACCAAATGACAATATATATGATGTACACACATAAACATATATATATATATATATATATATATATATATATATTATATACACATACATATAATATGGTTAACTAAGTTCGATATTTTCTAATAATATAATGTTTTGAAAAAAGTAAATAAGTATATTATTTCTTAGCTTTCGGGATTGTTTCAACGGAATACATCAGCCGTGTGCTAATAAACAAAGAACCTTAGCACCTCATTACCAACGAGAAAAACAATGTTATGCACTTGCACACATACTTATATTTATATGTGTATATATATATATATATATATATATACATAGCACGTAATATGAACACTTGATTATGAATAACGAAAAAACGTATAAAACAGACGAAATATTTGTTTAAGAACCAACAAGAAACGCTATATATAGTAACGACCCTATTTCTAATAGTAATATTATTTTTTATATATGCATATATAAATATATTATTTACATGAACAGATAAATATAATATAATTTTATGATAACATTACAGTATAATAGTATTTATATCTGAGCATAAAATATATAGTAATAGTATGAACATGATTTAAAACAATATAGTATAATAGTGTATACGACTACATTTTATGGAATAACGGTTTCGATATACGTTTACAACAATATTATCATAATAACGTTATTACCGAAATGGAGACGTCCCTTTATCTCGCTCGTCGTTCCAAACTAGAGCGACAGCATCAGCAGCACTTAACCTACGCACTTGAGCATCGATTTACTTAATAATCCTATAACAACAACGAGCTTGTCGTATATCCGGCCGGACAGTCTTCTTTTACCATATTAATATTAAATATTTAAATATACAATAATATAATATTATACTATCAGTTATTATTCGAGGAAACAAATAAACGTAGAGTAAATCATGTAATAACAAAAACAATGAGCGCTTTTTTTTTTCTACGTTCATCAAATTATAATAATTTATAATAATACACCTTATGCAATTAATAATAGTTGTTATACACTGCAGTTCAAATAAACTACACCGGAACGGTATCCTCGGCGTCGTAGTCGTCGTCGTCGTCGACGTCTTCGCAACCCCCACCGTCGACACCATCAACTTGCAATCAAGTCGGGTCTTTGTCCTTTAGCGCTTGGATTATGCAGTGCTTGATCTCGTCCTCGGACATCTTGCTCAGCGCTTCCAGTTCCGTTTTGGGCGCTTGTCTGAGCCACCGGAACACCTCCACAGTCTTGCGGTTCTTGGTCGGCCGGTGTCCGTCGCTAGACCGGCGAGCCCTCTTTACTTCCACGATCCTCGGCAACGTGGCCGGTGGCTCGTCATCCGATTTACGACGAGTTGACTGCTGTTCGCCATTGATCACCACTCTGGGTGGTCCCTGAGAGTAGCTCGACTTTCGCGATTGTATACCCAAGTCAGGTCGTGACGACGAGGTATCCGACGAAAAACTTGACCTAAAATGTTGTGATTTAATTAAACCGTGTATCAATATACACTATCGAGCTGTCCATTTTTCAACTGGCCACAGTTATTTTCTAAGTCAATTATTTTATATATTCCTACATAATTCCAAGAAAATATTTATATTACAGTATAATAGCTATATCCTATTTACAACAAATAAATATAGATAGTAGGCACTTATCGATACCTATCATAACAACCTATGCAACTTTTTGGAAATTTGAACTCTGCTAGTTATTCAAGCTTATCAACTGATTTATATAATTTTTAGATATTTTTGTAATATACGAGATAAAATAATGCGAGTAGATTTGCTTAACAAAACGTATAGTGCATATTATATTATGACGCAGTGGTATAATTAGGATTTCTTTAAAGGGAGGAGATGATATTACTAAAATTGTTGATGCAAAATGGCTCAGACTTTTATTATTTACTGGTAAATTGATAAATGAAAATAATACAACTACTATAACCATATAAAAATAGCTAAAAAAAAAGGTGGGTCAAGGGGGGTAATATATTTCTCTAATTTCTCACTGTAAATACTAAATACGACACTGACATGACGTGCCAATTACAAATTGATTTCACGAAAGTGCCTGCAACAGCTACCTTTTGACAACTTTTACAGGATTTTATAAAACATTTTCCAATTATTTTCATAAGTATAAATTTAATTCTTCTCTTGCAGATTATTAAATTGTTTTAAAATTATATAAATCTAACACTGTCTTATAGTGACAATTAAAATAATAGAATTGTGTTTATCAGAAAATCTCTTAACGTAATCGCGCTAACCGATAAGTACTAATTATATATTTTATATATAAAAACTATGAAAGTGTTTATTATTATGAATTAAAAGTATATCTGTTACATATTTGATAAGCAATTAAGATATAGATGATCATAAAATAAATTAAAATACTTAAAATACAATGCGGCGAGATTGCGTTTTTGTTAACATTTACAAGTTTTTACAGTTTAAACTTATATAATGAATTGTTTTTCAAAAGCATAAAATATTACAAATATGGCCAGTTATATGGATCACTCTGTTTATAATATTTTGTGAAAGAGTGGTACCTAAAAAATACTCCCGGAGACAGCAGGTTGGGGCTGCGTGGTAGATCGTTTTCCACGTATAAGTTATTGTTGCTAAGTTTCGCCCCGATCAGTTCAGATGCGGAAAATATGCTCATCCTGCTAGAATCCGCTGGGCTAGGATTTCCTGACGACCGTCTGATCAGTTGTTTTCGTGTGTTGAAGTCCGGTGGACTGTTGGACGCCCCCTGGCTCAGTCGTCTGCCCACGGTCTCTGAATAACTTGCTACGTCCGTGCTGTACCGACGGATACTTAAGTTCCCAGAGCTCCGTGATCTCTGCTTGCTGTAGCGTCTACCGAGGCTCAACCTGAAAACCGTCATAGGTGGTTATTTAAGTGCATATTAAATACTCTGATATAGTAATAATAATCTATTATTGTAGTTATTATAGGTTTTTAAATATTATAATAATAATGATAATTATATGCAGTGTTTAGTTCTACCTGGCCGGTGACAAAAATTTTGCCGTTGTTCGCTTCGGAGATTGTCCTGCGGTTGGAGAGTTTGATAATGTTAACCTGACGTTTTGTTTTTTGTTATCCCTCTCTTCCCTTTGTATTCTAAAAGTACATAAATACAAACGGGTAAATAACACACATTTAATAACAATAACAATAATAATAGTAATAATAATAATAATAATAGTAATAATAAGACAAACAATAGATTTATCAAAACATACAAACCTTCGGATCTCTTCAATGACTTCGAAGAATTGACCTTTCCGTTTTCTACGCTCGAACTCTTTCTGTAACAATAGAACGGGAAAACGATAAAACCTTCAGTCATAGATTATTTGTAAATATATTTCTAACCTGTGCATGTTGAGGATGCATAAAAGGCAAACTCACTCGACGTACGCTTTTTTGAAACAGCGATGCGATTTGTCCTTGTCTTAGCGTGTGCACTAGTTCTTTAGCCGTATGTTGTGGCGATATTAGTTCTACGCTATTTATAAATTTGTAAAGTTTCTGAAAAAAAAATTATTTTTAAATATTATAGACTACGGTTATTTACCAGTATTAAAATTTATAGTAGTTATGGTAAGTTACGATATTATAATAATTATAATAAAATACTAGTAATGTTATTATACAAATGGAATTTGTTTCTATACAAATGAATAAACAAGCATAGTATAATAATATATTGACAAGTTTAATAATATTGTTCGACATACTTGACTGACAAACATCATATTTTGATTTCTCCATATCGAATCTGGTGGCTTTTGTCGAAGTTTAGGTAGCGCGTAATGATAAAAAGCGTGTTCTAGGCAGAGAATAACGGCGCCCGCTAGTATTCCACAACCCAACATGAGGAAAACGCCTAAAAATGCGTCGACGCCTAGTGGTGTCGGTTGTCCAAGGTCTGATGTTTCCAGTTCGCGGTTGACGCAAGGTAAATCACTGAACCATTTATTTTGTAGGATATCCATAAAACCGTTGTTTATATAAGTCGAAACAGCTGCAGACACCTTTTCCTGTTATACATAAAATTAATTATTATAAATTATTTTAATATTAACAGTACATAACACACCAACAGACCTTTAAAACAAAGTTTTTAGTCATGCCCACTGCATAAACATCATCATAAAGTGGATCTCCGTGTGTTTGGAGCTTACAATCATGATCAGTTCCACTATAATAGTCCAAAATGGGTTTGTCGCCGATAAATATGTCCAAACTGCCATTTCTAAGATTTAAAACAAAATTAAATAAGACAAGTGAAGAATAATTTTAAATTATACTTATGTATTTTTTACACTATGTGAAATCAAAATAATATAGTTTTAGATTCTGAAAGGAGTGATAAATGTATTGATTTTACAATGATGTGTGTTTTTTTTTTTTTTGTGTCTGTCGACAACATTTGGAGCAGTAAAAATGCTTCGATTTTTGACTTCGGCCCTTCTTTGAAAAGGAAATTAAATCTAGTTGGTATTTTGGGGGGGGGGGGGGGGGGGGGTCAAAAGTTAAAAATGTTCGAGTCGGGAAAAACCCTAAAAAAATGAAGGAAAAACGGGATTTTTTACGCAAAACCAGTTTTCGTCAAAATCGAATTTTTTATTTTGCTATAACTCAAAAACTAATCAATATAAATACTTGAAATTTTCACCAAATGTTTATATTAGTGTTTTCTATACACAGTTAAACTTTTTTTGAGCTATTTATAGACAATTGAAATTTTCAATTTTTCTAAGTATTTTTTTTTTAAATAACGATTAAAATTTTTTGGCCGGCCAGAAAATCTTGAAAATTTAATACAAGATTACTTATAAGTTGTTCTTAAGGTGATAAAAAGAATCTAAAATCGTTAGTCACAATTTTTTTTTATAAGTGCTTAAAGTTCGAATTTATACGAAATATGTCAAAATTGCGAAAATTTGCAAGTAATTTTGTGGCTGAAAAATCGTAAAATTTTTTTCTTTTATAACTAAGTTTTGAAAATTTGGTACAAGGTTCTCCATACATTTTTCTTCAAATATCTGTAAAAAAAACTCTACCGGACTGAGACAAAAATTTTTTAGGAGTGTTTGAAATTTAAATTTTTACAAAACCGCGTTAAATAACGGTTTAGCCTCAAACGATTTTTGATATTTGTTGTTATTAAAATAGTATAAGTCGTAGATACTTGAAAATTTTACCAGTTATTTAGATTGCTATTTTATTTACGTGATTTGATTTGCAAAATATTTTGACTTTTTTTGAGTTATTTATAGATATTTGAAATAATTAATTTTTTTTAATTTTTTTTTTTTATAAATGTTAATAAAAAAAATTTAGCTGGGACAAATTACTTGAAAATTTAATTTAACATAACTTGTTCTAACTCTCATTCAAAAATTATCAAAATACATAGGCACAATTTTTTTTATTAGCATTTGAAGTTCAAATATTGACAAAAATTCGTCAAAATCATGAATATTTTCACTATTTGGTAGTTAAAAATTTATAAATATTTTACTATCAAAAGCTGAGAATTGAAAATTTAATACTATGCTGTCCATAAGTTAAGCTTAGAATATTTATAAAAAAGTTTGATGATTATTCAATTTAAAAAATTATACCGAGTGTTTAAAGTTTTAATTTTAATTTGAAATCAAAAATAAACGTGTAAAATAACGTTTTACTAATAAATAATTTTCGATTTTTATATAATATATCCTAGACTGACAAATCATCTCCGTTCAGAATCGTTTTTCGTATACAATGATACCTATCATTGCATTCAAATTTAACCTACGCCCTAGTTCGAGGTCCACCCCACCCCCTAATGTACAGCAGAGCGATCTCACTTACTCGCTATTTTAGATATAAGACTACTAGGCAAAATTAAGCTATACAGTTATAAAATCATATTAGTATAATGACACAGTATTTCCGGGAGATTAAAATTATTAATAATTAAACATTAACTTATAACATTTAATTTATTAATCTGAATAATGTCTTTTTTTAATCTTAAAACCGTTTCGTATCTTTTTCCGTTAAATCAATTAACTTTTTTGATTAAAAGCTTACCTTCATTGCGTCAAAAAAAACCATCTTGCTTCCAAGATTTTTTAAAATATATATATTTTTTTTTAATAATGATTTAAAAAGTATAAAACATGTGTTAACGTGTAATAATTGACTAGACTCTCGCATACAAAGCATTTACGAAATAATAAATGTGTATCTAGCCTACAAATCCTTATTTAGACCTATATATAAATATATATAACACTATGTATCTTATTCAGACACATGGAGCACATTTAAACCATCTAAAACTAGAAATCATCCAAGCATTCTAGTATATTTGTCTTAGTCAAATAATGACATCCTTTTAGAACACGTATATTTTACGAAAACCATTACAAAGACATCAAAGTTGTCACTTAACTATAACTCAAAATTATATTCCTAACTTGATCCTCGTTATAATATACTATAATAAATCGTCAATGTTCATTAATTCTTCCCAACAGTCAGACATATTGTAAATTAAGTCGTTTATAAATTATAACCAAGATCTTATTGCAATCAATCAATAATATTTTTTAATAATGCGACATTCATTACTGTGACTCATTCCATTAAATTATTGTTATTGCACAAATGGTAAATCAAATTATCTTAAAAATATGTATAAATAACATAAGTTAGGTACGTGATATTTTTAGTTTTTACATTGTAAATTATTTTACCTTAACATTCGCATGCCCGACGCTGTGTCGGGAACAGAATATTTTTGAACGTGTTGCCATAGAGCGGGATTTTTGTCTTTTAAATAAACCTCTGCAGATGAAGATTTAGCCGATCCGACTTTCATCAAAAACATCTGAAAATTAAATATCATGTAAATGTTGTACAAATTAAATTTTATAAACTGGTAGTATTATAATACAATAGTACGACGGTGTTCGATACAATCGTGTATTTACATTTCGATCGTTGTAATCCACTTCAGCGTTTTGAAATAGAAGCGAAGCAATTAGAGCTGCGATGTTGGCAGTGTAACTAGCCACGAATATAACGCAAAATCCACCCCAAACGTTAATTAGAAATTTGTTTGGCCACGATTTCGGTGCTTTAAAATTGACCAGAGCGCCACAGAGCAGTCCCCACATCGCCCACAACGCCGAAGGCATACTGTGAATACGTATAATAGTTATTTTTCAACACTATAAAACTATCCAAATACAAATATATTTACCCGAAGTTCTTGGATCTCTGCCTGCCAGAGGGATTTAAGCCGAAGGGACTGAACCATTCGTACAATGCCACTGCCACTGTTGTTACGTGAAGTGATACGAATATAGCGATCCACAGGCTTGGACTCAGTGGCAACAGAAACGCAAGCAGTGGAACATTAGTCTTTCTCTTCGGAGCAACCATCATAGATACACCGCTGTAGAAATAAGGCGTAGAAAAGTCAATCCACTTCGATCTATAAAACAAAAAAATAAAATATATTCTATAAGTTGTAATTATTGTTTTAATGTCATCGTGTATTTGACGTGAACCTTGTAGATGTGACGCTCAGCGGACAGAACGCCATGTGTGCGGTACCGGACACGAGTTCACCGACCACTCCATTCCAATTGAGCTTTTGGGTCCCAAACGTACCGTCAGCGACCAAGTATAGGTGAAAATCGAATTCCAAGTCTTTCGACATTTTTTCCAGCAGGTCTATGGACAGCCCAAAACAGCAATACGTTTCCGGTAACGACGTGCTATATATAATAACGAACATTAGTTATGATATAATATCATACGCTTGTAATAATAATTATTAATAGGTATAGTATTTGTACAGAGCGTTTAATAAGTTTAGAAACGCTCATTAGAATCATTAAGACTGATAAACGATAATATAATATAATTAATGCGATTATTAAATATTTTATACTATATAAATGCACAGTAATATTATTTGTTATTGCTTCACGTAGGTATTAAGACATGCATTGTGAATATTATAGTAATTAAGAGTTTCCAAACTTATAGAAAACCTGGTATAGGTATAATGGTAATAAGTGTTTTGACCACGGTTGCTATTGTATTGCCGCGTGTTACTCACTTTTTGTTCGAGTTCAACTTGACGTCTTTGAATATCATTGTTATGTTGTCTTTGTTAGTCGTCGTCATTTGATAACATTGTATACCGCGTAGACACTGGCGATCCTGTTGCAATGGTGCGTGCATAACGAATGGCGGCCCACTGGCGGTTACCACCCTGTACACAGCCCGTCTGCCCAGATTAGAGGTCGGCACCATTTTTCCGCCAGCCCACACCACTGAGTCCAACTTGACCGATTGTCCGCCAGTGCTAGACGGACCGACGGTGCCGACTTTCTTCCAAGCCCTCGTATAACCATCTAAAACAGATAGAGAGAAATAAAAGTAAAAAAAAAAACCCACGCACTTAGTGAAGTACACAATATTATATATATATATATATATATATATATATATATATATATAGGTAGTTGTATAGTAGATGAGGCAAGCGCGGAACGAAGAAAAAACTTTTTTACTTTGCCTTTAAACTAATTTATCTGTAGCGGAAAAAGAAAAAAAATTGCAACAAAAGACGTTTAGTGTTGTATATCGTCAACCGAAAAAAAAATGGTATACCGCTAAAATAAAAAACCACTTTATATCTGTTAACCCTGCAGTGTTTATATATATAACTATATAAGGGTATGGTGATCTTTACCCAAAGTTTTAATTACGTTCAGGGTCGACCGGAGATATTACGCGTAGACGAGTCCTACGAGTATACGTTGCTGTATGCGTAATGCATATATTATTATATTATTTTCGGTCAGAGGAAACCCGTTTTGCACCTGACCATCCGCACCGTTTTCACGTCATACAATACGTGACCGAAAATTTTAATAAAAAGTTTTGCATCATCTATTCAAAAGCAGTATTCCTCGGGGCACGTGAACCAATATTTAACTTCGAACGTCCCGACCTCGCGGAACGTATTGTACACGGTTTATCGATTTGGACGAATAAATACGATGTATTTTGTATCGTAGAAGTAGACGACTGTGGCGGAGAATTTCAAAAAATATGTCATCATTGTCTGCGTCTTGCTGTAATAATTTTTCCGACCATCTGTTTCGTGGAAACTAAAACGGATTAAAACACCGGTGGTCCACAGCCACAATATCCTATATACTTTTGTTCCTTTTTCGTTTCATCACCATCAATCACGCACCCACACACTCATGATACACACTGTTACATATAATACCACACTAGCAACACCGTGCTATAATAACATTTTAAGAACTTTCAAATAAAAAGAAAACCATATATTTTATTTCATTATTATACGTTTTGTTTTATCGCAAAAGACAGCACTGATGTAATAATATTATATTTTATTCTTAAATGTGTTGATGTGTCAAAATGCCAAAACAGTTCTATCAATATAAATATACCGTTATGGCGTTATATTATAATGAATATTAATTTGAATTTTGTATTTAAACAATATAAATTCATATTTAATAGACAAACAAATGTTTTTTCTGCATAATTTAAACTTACGGTTATAATTAGTTATAATTATCATAGTAATAATGTTATTATAATATGATTATGTACCCCCAAAACATTGTGTGCACCTGATGTGTTCTTTTAAATTTATTTTTAAAGACTCGATTCGAAAATATTTAAAGGTACCTATCGGGAGAAAATGATTATATAGCAACAGCACCCGTCATCCAATAAAATTAATCACCAGCGCCGGTGGTTTTTTATATTCGATATTTCAAATTGTATGTATTGCAGTTTGAGTTTAATACTCGTTCATCCGGTAAATCATTCGTTTAATGGACTCTGCAGGAGATCAAAATATATTATTATATTGGAGGCCCTAAATAAACGAATAAAGATACCAAGTGTGTTATGAACGAATTTGAACGGAACACCTACGATTTCATCGTTGCACAATATATGATATTAATTTTGAAAACTGTTATCGATATTGTAAAGTACGTAAAATGTACGCTATTATTATATAAAAACTAAAACGCCCTATTTGCGTAATATATTCCTCTATATTATCACGATCACGTGGTTTAATACCAAGTTTCGGGTTTTTCTTATTTTTGTTCCTATTATTGAGTGCGAAATCCTTTTTTTCTTATCTGCCAATTTTTCACGATCAGCACATTTCCGAAATGCGCTCTTATATCCGTTTATACGTTTTTCATCGAAAAAATAAAAGCATAAATATAGGTACGTGTACAGTTACTGCTACAAGCGTCATAATTCTAACCAGTAATACCTTATTTGTATACTCGTGTACATGCCAATTTTTCACCGAATTGGAAACCGTACTACATGCGACCATTCTGATCAACGCCCTTTAAGTAGAATACATGTCAACAAAAATTTTAAGACGCGTATTTCTACTTTGCTCATGCCGTGTTGTCCTGTTTTTTTTATCCTATATGGCACACTATAGGTGCGACCACGGTGTTATTTATTTAATATATAAATATATGTTATGTAATGTGCACATTTTTTTTTACAAATATCGCAATAAATAAATGTATTCAGGGTTCCTGTCCTCGCACGCCCTTTCACACGCCTGCGGTTACTTAATCTAATAGTGTTTTGAGTTTAACGACATAAACGTGGTAATAAAATTTTGTTCGGATTCTATATGAGATACACGTAACTACAACAGTTTTATTTATTATTTTTAACACCTAAAATTGAATATGCGTATTGATTTTTTTCATTTAACTATAAAGTATAATAATTCTTATAAGATTTAAATTCTCGGTAGAATGAAAAGTTTTTAAAGCCATATATGTATATAATAGTTTCAAAGATTGTTGAGGTATTCGCTTAACAAAAATTAAGTCAACTAAAATATTTGCACTACATTGTTTTACTCTCTTCACACCTCAAAAAATTTAAATCATTAATTGGGATTTCGTATGAAAAACCAAGATATAATTTTTAATGAGTTCTTTCAGTTTTAAGTTTATTATTAATAACTCAATTTTACAATACAACAGCTTATTACTAAAAAAAGTTTATGGATTTTTCAAGAATAAAACTTAGTTTTATTAAAACTAAAAATAAAGAATAATATTAAGTTTTTTACATAAAATAATATGCACTTATAATAGCTGAATAATATACTAGTATTATTGTAAATTAAAAACAATACAGGTAGTCAAATCCTCTTTGCATATACAAAATATAATATAAATTGCATCAATAATCAATAACAGTCATTAAAATTCGATGTTCGATATTTCTAAGTTGAGTATTGTAGGTTTAATATTTTTATCATGATTTAATAATGTTTTATCAAATAATAAATAAATAAAATTCATACATAAAACTAACACGCAAAATGCGTTTCAGATTTTATACAAAAAATGAACTGTGAATCATTCAAAATATTTAAAAACCGGATAATTGTAGAAGAAGAGAAAATATTGTTTTCAAAGTTAATAAAAAGAAACAGCTGTTCGTGCAAAATAGTAATTGAAATTATTTTTGAATTACTTTTATTGAAATTCTACACATTTGGTACGCCAGTCAGAGATTTCGGCATAACAGTATGACAATATTTTTTTCATAAATAATATATTGAGTTGAATTTTTAAAACTAGGCATATTGTTACAATTTGCATTTTTCTTAGTTTTATTATTGTTATCATTATTTTTGCATAGGTACGTGTGTGTGTGTGAGTGTGTATGTGTGTGACGGGGGTTTGGAGAAGTGATATAAAAACGTACAATGATTAACGGTTGCACATACATGGCGGAAGCAAATTGTTTCGCACATGGTCACGCCCCTATAAAAAGAATAATATATTATATTCAACGCATGAAGTGCAACTGAAATTTTTCTATATATATATTTCAAACTTTAACTCGCATTCTACACTCGATAGTCTCAGGACGACTCCCTCGCCGGGAAGTTTACAGACAGTTCATGTAAGTATATATAAAGCACACACGCTACGCGTCATCGATTTACAATAAATATTTTGGTGAAAATGTTGCGATAAAACATCTAAAAGCCCGACAAATATCCAGTTACTTGATCTAATTTAAAGTTTGAAAAAAAGTTGTGCAATCGGGGATGTGTTTTTATTTGTATATGAGTTGAATTACTTTTTTTTAATTCAAAAAATAAAAAATATAAAAAAAAAGTGTATAAATATAATGCCTAATAATAATATTATGTATATATATGGTAAGCGAGAATAATAAATTGAAACTACATAGAAACCAAACATTTTTTTTTTTTTTTTTATTGAATTGGGTCAGATATGAAATTGAATAGTCGGTGGTCGTGTGTATTAAAAAAAAAATCATACCTATATATCACATGACATGCGCATACAGATGGATACAATGTTAATACTGAAACACTATCCTAAAGTAGAAGTACTCTGGTGTTTTATGGATATAATTTTAACTGAAGGAAATTATTGAATTGCACTTCATTGTGCTCATGCATATATTATCATATTATAATATTATGTACGTTGTCAGCGTATTTTAACCCTTCAATGCTGTTTCAGAATACAAGTTATTTAAGGGTGACAAAGTCGGCTATTTATCAAGAAACAAAAATGCCGGCAATTTTTAGTAACGCCAACCACACAACTGACCGTAAGGAAAGAATAAAATAAAACTATTTCGACGGTCAAAACGATCAAGACGAATTTACATGAAAAGCTATTATGTCTCGTAGAATAGTCGAATATTGATCGTTTTATTTATATTTGAAAGAGGAAAACTTGATTCAAGCCGTATTGGGTTCTGATTTTTTAAATGATTTAAATAATGATTGAAAAATACATTTAAAAAATGATATACTCGATAGTTTGAGATTATTTTTATTTTTATTGCGATATCTAAAAGTAGAGTTTTTTTAAAACTAAAGTCCAATTTTTTTTATGTACAATCTGCATAAAGTCATTTTTATTTTAAATAAATAAAAATCATTGAAATCTGATAATTTTACCATTGCATGAAGCGTAAGAGCTTTTTCCTGTAAATTTTTATATTAAAAATACGTCAGCTCCGATTGACCTTAAGGCATTTTTATACGGTCGATATGTGAAGTCTCTAAAAAAAAAAAACGGGCAAGATTATTTAAACGAATAAATTATAATCTCGCTCTATGGGAGTTTTTATTCTCTTCAATGAATCATTTAATGTTTAAAAATTATTAAATTAATGATAGGTGGCTAAGGTATATATAACGAAATCTGCAAAGAGTTTAAAAACACAACGAGCGAAGTGGTGTTAATATAAATATTTTATTTTAGTAATTTTTCTACTCTCTTGGAAGCCTTTCGCGCGCCTCCACTTGAGACGAGAAACGCTACGCCCCAATAAAGGCACCTGTATTTTTTTTTTTTTTTTTGAAAAGCGTACTTTTTGACGATAAACTAATAAATTAGAGAACGCGGGTGCTGGATTCCATTTTCCAAATACAATGTTAAGCACAGAGGGACTATTATTGTAACACGCACCTAATATATTAGCTACTTAGGTATACCTACCTAAGTTAAATATTTTAAGTCTACATCAGTGTATATTATAATAGCTGTAAATAAGCTACTTAGATATGTACGTACCGCATTCCACACTAGAAAATAACAAAGCGATACGTTTATAAAGGATACGCGGAAATTCTGTCTCAGGAGTGAGAAAGTTTAATAAACCGCATTAAAGTCGACGCAAAAGGCCGATCATGTGTATATTGTTTGCTGTTGCAACTGTATGTATTGAAACTTGAAAGCGATATACAGTGTTATATTATGCGAGTGGTAATAAACAACGCGTGTACATTTAATAGTTATATTTCATTATTTTTTTTTTTTTACTTATAAATCCAATACGACATTTTAGAACAGTTTTATGTTGATAAATATTAAATAAAATAGATGTATTAATTAACATAATATAACAGCCAATAACTATGAAAATTGATTTGAATAATCTCAACAATTAAATTAACGCATCTGTTCACATTGTTTTAGTAGTAATCATGTTAATTATTTTTCGCAATCATTAATAAGTTTAGCGCTGTGCATTTGGAAAATACATTTTAGAATCGTATTTGGAACGTAATTAATTTGTTAATTCGGCTTTTGTGAAATCATAAGAAGCTCCTATAAAGCGGTAATACATTTTTGCTCATTTGTTTACACGTATATAATAGGTAGGTATAATTTCGTAGTATTAAAAATACGCAATAGCTGTGTGTTTTCATAAAAATATTAATTGTACGTGAAGCACAATAATTTTGACGTAAATATAAACACTATACACCCGTTAACTACCACACGCAATGCCATTGTTATAAGTAATAACCTATATACTTCCAGCTCGTCACTTACAACTTTTATTAAAACAGGGTCATCCGGTGTCATAAGTGTTTCAGACTAGTTATATGTTATTAATTTGCTGAAAGTGTCAAAGTTTGTGAATGGTTTAAAAGTAATTAGGTTATTTTTGAAATATAAGGAAGCAACGTGGCACATTGTTTATATAGTAACGGGCGAAGAGTAAACAACAATGTTATGTGTTTTTAGTATAATATCAGTTTCATTAAATTAAAACGGGAACACGCCATTGCACTAACGTCATCCGGTGTGAAATGTTGTCACAAAGGAAACGCAAGCAAACAAAAAAATAAAAAAAATTGTACAAACAATTGTGAAAAGATGAAAAGGAAATACACATTTTAACTATATAAAGTTCATAAGTATCATAAATCAGAACTAAAACGCGCGTGGTCGGGTTCTGGGGTGAGCGGTGGTGATATCTAAAATGGGGGTCCTTGGATTTCGTCCGAAGTATATACATTTATCAGGATAATATGTAAAGCGTAAAATATGAATACGCTCGTAAAATCACATTTTCGGGCCATAAAGTAAATGTATAGAACGAACGTTTTACGATTTTTCGGTGTATGGAAAAAAAACGTTATTCACGATAGTATTAAATGTGTTATCAGCTAAACGTATGCACTACGTGAGTACGATTTGAGAGCGATTATTGAGATAAGAGCGTGAGATGGAACGGACCGAACTGTGAGCAAATAATGGAGTTTCCGACGGACGTCGGATGTAGACTTGTATATAATATATATAATAATAATAATTGTTATATTTTTTCCCATTCATTTTGTTTTTTTTTCGACACGACATTTTCCCAGAAAACGACACCGTGCATTACTGAGCAGTTACATTTCATATCGAGCAGCACAACAATTTTGTCGTTCTAAAGTTTCTGTGGCTATGTGTATATATAATAATATAGGTGTATAATATTGTGTGGGGTTGCGCACAGATACAATTTTATAAACATTTATTACGATGAACGGTGCGGTAGTTTTGGTCGAGACGATATTAAAACTCGAGTTAACGAACCGCGAAACGCGACGCATTACGACGACATCGACTACCATATCATATAATATACATGTACTGTGTACAATGTACATGGAAATGTGGTCAGAAAACTCGCGGGACAGATAAGAGGACTCGCGCGCATCGGACGAGAGGAAGATACTATTACATAACACTATATTAGACGTCGCTCAAAAACTTATTCGAATAGAATTGCCGGACGCGAAATGCGTACACAATAATATTCAATGTTTACCGCCCTTAAACACTGGGCCTAAGCTAGTGTACACCCACACATATAATCGTATATATTATTGTTGTGTATTCAAGATGTGACGTGTCATTTCTGAAGTATAAAGTTTAGTTTTTGAACAAAATGCAAACAATCGATCTGACATAACTACAGAGTAATTCACTACGCATGAGCACTTCCATTTTTTAATTTAATAATTAATTTATTCAAATTCTGATTTTTGAAATTTTTAATTATACTAAAA
Organism: Schizaphis graminum; assembly: GCA_020882235.1. Lineage (NCBI taxonomy): Eukaryota > Metazoa > Arthropoda > Insecta > Hemiptera > Aphididae > Schizaphis > Schizaphis graminum. The sequence goes on along the minus strand of CM037032.1, from coordinate 83,604,936 downwards.
CACCATATTTTTAAATTCTTGAGAATTTTCGTGCTACTTTAGGAGTGTATAATGTGGCGATCAAACTTCTGTTTATCAAATAAAATCCCCAATTTTTACTGTAAATTGTTTAGTGGATATTTTTGAAAATATTGATTGATGTACCTAATTTAAAATTTGGACAAATAATTTTTTTGTTATCTAACATTTATAACTGTTAAATAATATTTTTTAAAAGTAGTTTTTCAAAAAAATAAAACAGTATTTATTATATTGGAACATTTTTAACCCATAAATGTTTATGGGTTAATATAAAATAAATTGCTTACATTTTTTAATTATCATAATATGGTTCACATCTTTTAAACGCACCGTGGACCTAGTTATTATCTTTGATTCAAAATGTATTTATATTAATATTTTGATTTTGTCAATTTTTTTAGAAAATTATCCACTAAACAATTTACAGTAGAAAATATGTATTACAATAATACAATTTTTGATAAACAAAAGCTTATATCTTCACATAAAACTTCTTAGTTATACAAAAAAATCTTATGAATTTTAATAAATGGTCTTTGAGTATACTTAAAATTCTTACTTTTTTTAATGCAAAAAATCAGATTTTATTAACTGTATTAATGAATAACATTTAAAAAGTGAGCATGAATGGTGAATCACACTGTATACCTACAGTACAACTGCACGGGTAGAACTCATCCTTTGTACTTATTGTGTCGTTTTCTCGGAAGCCACATGCGTCATAGTAAGTCATTCAAAGATAAATTCGACTTGTTATATCATTATTTACGTCAGCTCTTTTATACTTTCAGCTATTATTGTCAGGTACTACATCACAATCTTCTGTACTCGATGACGGATACACGAAAAATCCCAATGCCATAAGTAAAAATAATATCAAACGAGTTTGAAATCTACTTTGACACTACTATTAGTTCTATACTAGAATAATATTACAAAAAAAAAGTAGATGTGAACTTTCGGAAAGTTACAAAACTTAGATTTACTGTCTATATGCTACTGTCGTATAATAGTATGTATACGTTTTTGGAAAACATTGTTTATCCATGCAATACACGCCTGAGCAGAGTTTATTTTCGTCGGATTTAAATAATACATAAAATAATATTATAGCTGTATTTGATTTAAAAACTATATTAAATTAGAAATATTATTTTAACGTAGCAGGCAGGATATACATTTTTAATAAGTCTGTTGACTGATGAGGTAACCCGCCAAGGTACATTATTATATACGATTTCCAGTTAGAGTCGCCAAGGGCTGGCATTACTTCAACGTTAACTTTAAGGAATCATACTTTGAGTTCCTAAATGACATATTATAACAGACAGGCAGATGGATAGATGGATTGTAAATCGAATCTTAACGACTTAAACAACTTAACGACGTCTACTTGCTTTAGACAGAAACGAACAATGACGTAGAAAAATAATAGGATTTGTAAAAATAAAAAAACAGACATCTATATAATATATGTATAGTTTTTATGTTTATAAGAAGAAGGAAAAGGTACGTTAGAACCAAAACGAGTGAACTAGAACAAAAAAGAAAATGTTCGTTGAAATTACAAAACCAAAATAAGATTATATAAGTACTTATGAGAATTAGTTTCCAATCCAAATTATGTAAACTCAATTTAAAATGTTTGAGTACGATGTATTGTGACCGTATAAAAATAAAAATAATGAAACTAGCAAACAGAATTATTGAATATTTCAATTGGAATTATTTTAATATATATACTATGTAAGGTACTGTTTTCAAATGGATCATTAATAATAATATTATATCTGAAAGCGGAAAATCTAAGTTTTCCTTGAATGTTATCGTGCGCACATTACACCTACGGGGCTATTGAAATTCAAATTGTATTTTTATTTATGTATAATAATATTTACCTATATCTACAATACTGCAGTAACATCGTTTACAATCCGTCAGATAATGGAAATTTCAAGTGCATGTACATTGTTCAACCGTGGGCTATGTTGTCTTACAATAATACTTAACTTAACATTCAAATGCCCGGAATACCTACTAAAATGTAATAATTTTGTTTTAAATTTAATAAACGAGAAACATTGTATATATATCATATATATTATAATATATAGCCATCTAAAGCACAATTGATTTGTTGTCAGTAAGATAAACTCGCGATTCGTACCTCCTATATTAGAGTATGTCGAAAAAAATATAAATAAACGTCAAGGGTGGATTCTGTTCCGGTTAGAATAATATTTCAGAGGAAATATAGAAAAAGTATAGGGATAACATTTCTCCGGTAAAAATAATAATAACAAGAAAGAAAAATATAATGCTAGTATGGCTGCTTATAATATATAATATGTGACAACAAGCGTTTTCAAATATTAAAATTGATATTTTAATAGAAGAAAAATCATCGAGATTTATTTTTTTTGTCTTCTGTAATTAATTATGAAAAAGTTACAGAGTTCAAACAAAGTGTAATACTTTATAGTTGAACAGACAACTGTCTCTGAATATCAAAGCAATAATATAAATTATTGTGTTTGAAAAAAAAAATTTCGTTGAGCTCGGTTCGTTCAGAAACAACTAGAGTTTGTCTGTAACCAATGCCCGTTTATAATAATTCATCAACATTTTTCTCAATAACTAATCAAAAATTGGTAAAATAACCTCCTCTTAAGTAATTTACCTGTGTTGAATTTAAGATTTTAAAGTGGTATTATATTTTAATGTAGCGTAACACATTTTTATGTGTAAAAGAAGAGTTTAAAAAAAAAAAATAAAGCGAAAGCCTTTACCGAAGAAATATATCTATATCTCTGTAAAATCAATAGCTCGCTCCACTAGGAATTTAAAATTGAATGATAAAATAATTATCTTATCACCACTATAAAATATAGAATATATTATATATTTTTATTATATTCATCATTTTAACATCATAATGTAACGTAGATAATGTGAATAATGAATGTACAATTCAATACAATGCATCATCGTCCATCATGTCCATTCATGTTCAATAGAAATCTTGCAAGTATTTGACTATACATTGTAATATAATAATATACGTGCGTTAATGTGTTTATCCATAAACGGGAAATTGACATTTGATATAACATATAAGTTAAACCCTCCTAAATCATGATCTTAAATTCTATAAAATATATTGACCAGCATCAGGATTTAAGGGCAGTATCTTCGATTATTGTGCCTTGTGCTCGTATCCTGATAGAGTTATTAGAAGTATTGAGTATTTTGTGTTGTAGTAAATTTTTAGTCCATGTTTCAAGTATTTATAAACAATTTACTGTAAAAGATACTCGTATACATTAAAATAATACTTTGAAACATTTTTTTTTAACAATTGTTATTTATATGAATAGAAGTATTTAGCTTAGACAAATTTTTTATTGTCATTTTTTGTATGGAGATTTAGTGTTGATACTTTAAGTCGATCTCATATAACTTGTATATTATTGGTGTACTTTTCTATATTCGCCAATCATTTTACTTAATGATTAAATATCTTCAATCCCTCATAAAGTGTCATACGAGTGTATGGCTAGTAAAATATAGTAAAGTCAAGCAAATGATTAAATAATTTAATATGATTTTCACTCGCTGAGTCATTCGTAGTTTCGCATCTAGTAGGTACAGCAATTAATTATTAGGTCCGTATTTAAATTAAATTTGCACACATTCACACACAAACGCCAAATCGGGACTTATTGTGTATGAAAAACATCTCATTTTGGACGATACATATTTTATAATTAAATATTAATAACATAATACAATTATTATGAAATTATATTTGTTGATATAATAAAATTATTATCTACTAGCGATTAGCGATTTGTAGGTTTCACTATCGTGCTACATATAGGTATACATAATACTATATTTTAAATATAAATATATTATTGAATGTTGTCATAATAATATAAATTAAATCAACGGTTATTTATCGGATTATTTCACTTTATAATGGTACAATCAATAAAGTTAGTATGGTGGACGTACAACACACAGCTAACAGTACTGCATCGTGCAATAATTATTAAGCAATACTGTATAGGTATTTAAACTTTTTTTTTTTGGTCGTTTTACTATAATATTTTACCCTTGGAAATAATGATTTACGCCTTTCCATTGCAAAAAATTAATAAATCATAAAATAATGATAAAAACAATAGAGCACTTATATTAAAAATTATTTATGGGGTTAATAATCATTCGTTTAACTGAATTTCTAATAATAAAAAAAATTCTGCAAGAATCTCTCTCTCATTCATTACTTGCTGCTGCAAGTACATAACTTAATAATATTTAGATAGACATTTTATATTGTTATTTTTTTAGTTTTCATGTTTGATACAATGATTTGAGTGCTTATAAAAACTTGAAAAAAAATTAATGAAATTATACGATTAAGGTTTATTTTCTAAAAGAAATTTCTAAATTTATTTTATATTATTAAAAGCACTTTGTAAGAATATTTTTTTCATAAACAATATTATCAATACATTTTTTAAAAACTTATTGTACCACTTATTTTATTTTATATTTATAAATATAAAATAATATTTATCGACTTATCATTTTTAAGAATTGAAAGTTAAAATATTTTTATTTACATTGAAAAATATTGTTAACAAAAGAACAAGTACATTTATTAATTTATAAAATGGGCAATTTCAGATATTGGTTGTAACATATACATATGTTACTCTAACGAGCAAATATTTTTGCATTTTATTTTTACCAATACATATCGAATTTAATTTTACTTATTTACGTAAGTTACTATATATACAATTTACCATAGTTTAATCTGACGTACAATATGTATGACATTATAAAGAAATATATTATTTACGTATTATACATGTATATTAGAATGTATTTATATAATAGATATTTTTGACGTATTTAATAAATATGAATTAAGGCTATTCGAATTTTATTAGAAGATGTGCGTATACAGCGCCACATATAATATTACTTAAATTATATTATTGTTTAATTTTGGTAAACCAAACAAATAAAACAACATTTTTTAGCGCTAAAATAAAATAATGGAACACATATTGTTCATGAATAATAATTGGAACCAATTTGGTTTCTTGACAGTACATTTCTGACATCATACAAAATATTGAAAATTAACTTACAACAACTATCTGTAGAATTTGACGTAACAAATACAAATACAATTTTCTATTCGGCCGATGTAATCAGCATAGAATCTACAGAGATACTGAGCTACTGTTCTACTGATAAGTATTTGTTTGTGATTCTTTGATATTACAAACATTGAAACGTACGAATGGAAACATAGATTGAAAAAATCAGATTCAAAAAGTGAAACACCCGATTTTTATTCAATTTTACTAAAAAGTTGAATCTTTTTAATTGGATTTTTTTACAATATAAATACATGGTTAAAAATAAAGTGTGTTTAGGAAATAATATTCATAAAACAATTTTAATCAACAATACTACCTAATCATTTATTGTATAAACTATGTATATATTTTTTATATTCAAAAAATAAAATACGATTAATTGATAACAAATACTCAACTTAATATAAAACAAAATGTGTATGAAATATAAATTTAAGCAGAAATGCATATCTGAACCTACATTATAATATGTATTTTATTAATTATAAAAACAACTTTGGCTTATCGAAGAGATATTGATACATACAATTTAGTATTGAAATATTTAAAATTGAAAGTAAGTCTCATTTTCAGTAATAATAACATACTGATTATTATTATTTGTAATGATAATAAAATAAATTAAACTAAATTATTAATATTAATAGGTAAATATAAAAAAATATACAAAGAAACAAAAGAAACAAATGTGTAACAGTGAAAACTTCATTCCATATCATTCTAACTTTGCAGATCAATGACTATAAATTATAATATATATGTAATATATGTATACTTAAGAAAACCATAAGTATAAAAATACCTACTAGACAACGAGTTAATAAATATATTACATAATAATTCAAACAATTTTTTTCTATTAAATTTGAGTTGAGAAATTTAATAAAAAGAAAACCTCAGGTAGTAGAAAGTAATCACAAAACTTAATTATAGAACTTTATTAATAAAACCTAACTAAAATTGTTGCAAAACTAGTAAAAATAAACAACTTTTCTTAAAATCTACCTTTTGAAGTATGAAATCATTTTTATTTTACATTGTTTTATTTACATACTTCCGAGTAATACTATTAATGAATTAAGTTTATGATTAAAAATGAATACCAAATAGATCGCAGAAAACGTAATCATATTTTAATTTTAGAAGTTTGTAGGCATATATAATATAAACCAGACGATTTTTAAATAAAATCGTAGAAAAATAAAGCAATACTTAATTGTGTAATTAAAACTGAAGATCCTTTAATGTTTTTTACCAATTTTAAAATATAAGAATAATTTAAAATAAAACATGAAAAAAAAAAAATAATAAAACCGAGAATCGGGACTGATTTAATCGATTAAATATTCGAAAAAGATCAAAGAAAGTTTCAGATCAGATTAAACACAAATCATTTTGATAAGAATACATTTTAACTCTTTTCTAGCACACTGATGTTGGTACACTTATAACATATATAATTTATATAAACATTGTAAGTATTTATTACATTTCTTAAAATTATCTCAATTTTAGTAGATGCTTATATCATAATAAATATAATAATAATTACACATTTAAATTTATTTAACCAAATTCAGTATATCATAAGTCGCTCTTCAAACATACACACATATACACACACAATTTTTACAAAATAAAGAATCTGTAGTGCATTCGCTCATAATATTGTATAGATATCTATTGGTCTTATTACGAATTTATAATAAGCGATGGTGAGTCACCGAATTCCAATTACAGTTCTGAGCGGAGCTCGGTTATCAAAGTGTTGATATCATATTAAAATTGGAAATGTTAATAAAACAAAAAATATACAATCGTGATTAAATACTATTCAAGTATATTTTACAAATAGTAATGAATAAATAATTTTGAAATAAAAATTCAAGTCCTACATAATTATTTAAAATCACAATAATTTTGAACCAAAATAAATCAGAAAATTAATTAAAACTACACAATCGTCAAGTTAAATGGGTAAACCTTTAATGCTTTAATAGTTTGAATGACAAAGATTGAAAATGTTTACTCACGGTTTTACATACGACAGTTTTAATTCTCGTGTCATACAACTTCATCTCATTTTATCATCCAAGAAAATTAAAGCATCAATAATATTTGTATAATATTGATATTATAATATGCCATTATCGCGTGTTTGATTAAAAATGAAATGTACAGGTACTTCTCTCTTTATCTCGGTGTCATTTGCGCACTTGTCAACTAATCGCATCAGCGATAACATTTTTTTAATATTTTGACTTGGGTGATTCAGTCGATAATGTTCAGATCGTTCAGAGTTGTTGTTATTATTACGAAAAATAATATCCAGTCGCGTACAAATGTACAACACAATATATTATATCTTATTTTCGGTCGTTGTTCTATCAACTCACATAGATACCTATGTATTCAAAGACTTATTTCTTCCAAACCGTCATTGAAATCGTAGAACCGCGTGAAATCAATCGCGGACCACCGGTCACCACGATGACAATCGTCGTAACTTGCAATCGTGCGGGCGCATGAGAGCCGTTTATCTGTTCGCACTGTCTTACTCGCTTTGTAAAATGCGGTCAAAGTACTACCACTGCCACCACCACATCCACCTCCATCACCACTACACAGCTGGTAAGCGAACAAACGATCAACGCAATCCCACCAAACGTATCCTAATACTATGGTGTGTGAGAGTTTATATGGAAAATTTCGAGGGGTGTCCGATTTACGAGTTTCCGCTTAAGTGAAAGCTAAACGACCGGCCACAAGACGTGTAACCCTTCTCGACGTGTGGTCTTACACTTAACTGAATATATTTCTTGTGTGCTCATCACATTTGACGAGGTTAGTATACATGAATAGTGTGGAGCCCTCCAAATTTAAATATCAAACTTTAATTAGATTTTTACATAATTTTAAATTTCAAATGTCATTCCGAAATTGGTCATCGTATTTATGTGTCCACATAAACTCATATAATAACATAATATTATCCTTGACGAATTTTTTGATATTTTTTATTTAAAATCGATTATAAAAGTATAGTTAAAGTTAATAAGAGTATTTTACATTATTGTGATAATTATTTTATAATATTATTTATTATTTGAATATAAACAAATATTATGTACATAGACTATTATATTATTATGCACATATTTAAAATTTCCAACATAAAAATCAACGAATGTATAGGAATATTCATAATTATTGTGCTTTAATGTCGTTATTAATTAATAATTTAAAACTGAAATAACGCAAATAGGTGTTTAAAAAAATTAAAATGACATTTATTGACTACGATTTTAATATATCAGATGACTTATAATTATTTGTGCCTTTCTATAAAATAATTGTAGATATAGGTATGATATTATTATTATAAGCCCTATAGGGCCCGATTTCATTTAAATGGTCTAGAAAAAAACAAGGGAAAGAGATAATGATTAAAAACAAGTTTCTTATTTCGTAATATTTGTAGCCAGTTGATGATTTTCAAAGTAATATCCTATTATGTATTCGAAGATTAGAAGAAAATGTAAAAATTATGACAAAACATAAAAGTACAAGTATAATTCAATGCGTCACTTAATTGTGCAATCATATAAATAATGAGCGCAATTCAAGTACGAACTCAGGAAGTATATACGGAGAAGTGGGGGAAATTATAAAAGTAATTATCTACCTTTTTTACTTGTAAAATAATTGTTAAATAATAAATATTTAATATAAAATATATTTCTCAATTATTTATTTCCTATGTATTTGATTTAGACGCACTGTCTAATATATTGACTTAAACAAAAAACTAAATTAAGGAACATGTTTTTTTTTTGTTTCATTTTAAAATCTGAAATGCCATTTGATTGCTACATGTGATGCTCGTATTCTCTACTGACACTGTTATTATGGTGGTATTGTTAAAATATTAGAAAATTAATACAATTATTATCGAGTTACAGATATGTAATCTAAAAATATCGTTCATTTAAATAATTTTAGTTGTTAAATATATAACTATAAATATGATATAAATAAATTATTTTTCAATTTCAAATTTTATAATCAAATATCAAATACCTAGCTGATATGATTTTTAGAACCAATAATGTAATACTCGTTTTAAATCTTTGTGATAAATCAGATAATAAATCAATTTGTAAAATTATTTGAATACGCCCAAATGTATTTTATTGTACAATAAAATATAATGTTACGTATCCGTTTGGTATATTATAAAGTGGATATAATATTTTTAAATTCAGATTTTTGTCTGTCGGCTAATGCTTTCGTTATATCAATCGTCAAGAGACGACAAATAATTCGTTCCGCTTCAATTGTTTGGTAATAGTCCGACTGAAAGTCGTATGGTTGTAATACTTTGATCAATATGATTGTATATTACGCTCTATAATTCGTATATTTTTAACATGCCATCATGACATCCTTTTATGTACAAATTTATTATCAAATATTTAAATCAAAAATAACTAGTTATTCTCAGTGAGTCATCTATACGTAAATAACTGAAACACAAGACATTTTTTTACAAGCACATTTTAATTTGTATATATTATTGATTAAATGATTATCGGATCATATCATTATAATTTTATTAAAACATACATATATCACAATAAAATATTTTCTAATTCATCTAGATTTCATAAAAGTGTCTTTTATTTCCAATTTAATGATGAATAACTTAGATAAATAAGTAAAATAGATAAGTGCACGACTTTTTAAAAGTGCTTGCGTATAGCTCGTATGGGTACGCATTGATAGAAAATAATAGGATAATATCACTTATTTACGATGGAAAAATTATTTTTTTGATTTGATCTATTTTATTTGTTTTAATTTTTTTAATAACAAAAATATCGATTAGGTGACAAAAAAATTAAGTTGAAATCCAAAGAATATTTAATATAAATCAACTTTTTGAGTATTCTTCTTTATTTCAGCTATATTCTAAATTATGTATCTCAGGGATAATTAGTGCTTAAGTATTATTCCTAAAGTAAGAAAAGAGAATTATCTTAGTGTTTCTAAATGTAATATTACGGCTTATCAAAACAATTATCTATTATTAATATAGAGCTATAAAAATGTTTAATAAATAACTTAAATATACTTAGTTAATAAATAATAAAATATCGTTTAAAAATAAGTATAGAAAAATATATATTGGAGATAAACTATCATTAATGGTTAATAAATGATACTATTTGTTCATGTTCATTATTATTTAGGTACTATTCTATTTTATTTATTTTTATACTACATAAATAAAATTATTTTCACTTTCATAAGCTAAAAAAAAAATGTTAACAATAATTTGTATTAACTGAAGACACTCCCGCTCATCACAAGCTAGTTTCTGGAGAGAGGTAATCATCTCATTTAAATTAATTTGTATTTGTGTATCCTACCTAAGTTGGGTTGAATATATTATTATTATTATTTTAAGAAATAGGTCAACGTGACAAACGTCTCTGTACTAACCACAGGTGTATAGACTCCTGTATTATGTTATGTTGCTATTATAGTGGATTAAGAGACGTATTTACTAAATACTAATATTTAGAATATTAGGTAGGTATAGCTGTAAATATAATACATTTATAATTGTTTTGCATTCTGAGCGAAGTGATAAATGTATTGATTTGATCATGTGTATTTTTTTTTTAGAACGAGTATATGTATGATAAGTTTTCAATAAAATGCTTTGATTTTCAAAAACGGAAGTGGTTTTGGATATAAAATTGAATCTTATTTGTATTTTTTTTGTAGTTAGAAGTTAAAAAAGTCGCAAAATGTTGAGAACTATTTTGTAGTTAAAAATTCATAAAAACTTTTCTTTTTGTACCTAAGTTTTAAATATTGTATAAAAGATTCTTCATAACTAGTTCATACTAAAACGATAAAATCTAAAAAAATGTATATTACAATAAGTTGCAATTTGGACGAAATTAATTATTTTAACGATAAATAGCGTTATGTTAATTATTTTATTATAATTTAAAAACATTATTTGTGTGAACTTAAACTTTTATGTATTTTATATTATGATAAACTTTATTATATGCAATAATATTTTTGATTTGTTTTAAAATATAATGTATTCATAGGTACTTTTTTACCGTTTTGTGGTATTTATTTACAAAAAAATATTATTAAATTTATTATTATATATGTCGATATAATATAGTATAAATATATATTATTATATAATAATCATAATACTTATAATATAATAAATGAAATATTTTCAGTAAAAAATTTTATTAACCCTACTATAATACTATAAGTAAAATAAATGACTTTAATAGCTATATCAAACATCAATTGCTAATATATCCGCTCAGAATCATTTTTTGTATATAATAATATATTATTAAATTCAAATTTAACACACCTATGAAAGTGACCCCTTCTACACTTTAATGTATAGTAGAGCTATACCCACTTACCTACATTTTTTAAGTTTAATGTAGGTTTGGGGAGATGTATATTAGTATTACAATTAAATGTTTAGTGAACACTACAAAAAATCTATATGTAACCCAAAACCGTCCAAAATAACTATATCCACCGATTTATATGACTATTATACCAAAGTGTAAATAAATGTATATCGATTTATCGTTACATTAACCGTGGTTCACGATGAGAAATCAATGTATTTCAATGTTGACTCAAATGGTCGTGTTTTTATTTTCCATTTTGATTACATTATTTCGAAACAAAGTTTCTAGTACATCAATACAGTCAAACCGCGGATGTACATACGTCATACATGTATAATGCATATAATATGTAGTAGGTACCTATATTGTACCTACTTAAACTATAATATTATGAACGGAATTGTCATTGTTTCGTACAATATTTTCACGGGTAGTTTTATATAATTGTATCAAACAACAAAATAAGTTTAATATTTGTGATTTTTTTTTTCGATAAATATAATTTGAATGTATATTCTTGGGTTGTTTAATGTATGATAAGAAATTATGAACAAGACTAAGTTTAAAAAGCACAGTTACTATTCATTATACAGAATGAAGCGTACATAATATATAATATATATATATTTTAGATTCTGAACGGAGTGATGAATGTATTGATTTTACAATGATGTGTGTTTTTTTTTTTTTTTTTTTTTTTGTGTCTGTGTACAGCATAACTAGTCGAAATAATGCTTCAATTTCAAACTTTGGGGGTGGTTTCCGATGGCAAAGTGAATATCCTTGGTGCATTATAGAGGTGAAAAGTAAACATTTTCCAACAGTTTTCAAAAAAATCGAATTATTTATTTTGCTATAACTCAAAAACTAATCGATGTAAACACTTGAAATTTTCACAAAATATTTATATTAGCGTTCTCCATACACAGTTAAATTTTCAAAGAATTTTGACTTTTTTTGAGTTATTTATAGACAGTTGAAATTTTCAATTTTTTTAAGTATTTTTTTTAAAAATAACGATAAAAATTTTTTGGCCGGCCAGAAAATCTTGAAAATTTAATACAAGGTTTCTTATAAGTTGTTCTTAAAGTTATAAAAAAAAAATCCGAAATCGTTAGTCACAATTTTTTTTTATAAGTGCTTAAAGTTCGAATTTATACGAAATATGTCAAAATTGCGAAAATTGGCAAGTAATTTTGTGGTTAAAAAATCGTAAAAATTTTTCCTTTTATAACTAAGATTTGAAAATTTGGTACAAGATTCTGCATAAAATTTTCTTCTACTATCTGCAAAAAAAACTCTACCGGACTAAAACAAAAAATTTTTATGAGTGATTGAAATTTAAATTTTTACAAAACCGCGTTAAATAACGGTTTAGCCTCAAACGATTTTTGATATTTGTTGTTATTCAAACAGTATAAGTCGTAAATACTTGAAAATTTTACCAGTTATTTAGATTGCCATTTTCTTTACGTGATTTGATTTTCAAAACATTTTGACTTTTTTTGAGCTATTAATAGACAATTGAAATTTTCAATTTTTTTTAATTTTTTTTTTATAAATGTTGATAAAAAAAATTAAGCTGGGACAAATTACTTGAAAATTTAATTGAAGGGTCTACATAACTTGTTCTAACTCTCATTCAAAAATTATAAAAATACATAGGCACAATTTTTTTTTATTAGCATTTGAAGTTTAAATATTGACAAAAATTCGTCAAAATCATGAATATTTTTCACTATTTGGTAGTTAAAAATTTATAAATATTTTTCTATCAAAAGCTAAGAATTGAAAATTTAATACTATGCTGTCCATAAGTTAAGCTTAGAATAATTATAAAAAAGTTTGAGGATTGTTCAATTTAAAAAAATTTACGAGTGTTTAAAGTTTTAATTTTAATTTGAAATCAAAAATACACGACGTGTAAAATCACGTTTTACTAATAAATAATTTTCGATTTTTGTTATTTTTAAAAAATTACTAAACGTAAGATCTTGAAACTTTTACTTAAATGTTTGAATTAGTTTCAAAATAGAATATATGATAATATTTAAATGTAATATATCCTGGACTGACAAATCATCTCCGTTCAGAATCGTTTTTCGTATACAATGATACCTATCATTGCATTCAAATTTAACCTACCATAGTCCGAGGTCTACCCCACCCCCTAATGTACAGCAGAGCGATACTCACTTACCCGCTTTTTTTTTTGTTTATTATTATTGTATACAATGGTCTAAAAGTTGTGACACCAACATATTATAATGATAACTAAATATTACTTTAAATTATATTTGTTATGTAAACATATAATAATAGTAAAACATCAAATTTAACGAATGCAATAGGTAAGTAGTGTCGTATACGTCACGTGATGGTTTAACGTATGGAATAGGTATATCGGTATCCGATTCCCAAACCTTCAGACAAGTAATATCGACATCTGCGGTAAGCGCTTATTCAACAATCCTTTGGTGACCACGATAACGAGTACTACGCAAAGGACAATTTAATAAGACCTCGCAGGGTTTATACGTTACTGGTTACTACTCTAAGGTTGCAACTGACCACGATAACGAGTACTGAATGTTTGAGAGTGAGATCTCTTTAACCTGGACAAAATCGTACTATTTTTCAACTGACCACGATAACGAGTACTGGAAGAGAAATAAGGTATTATAGTGTCTTGCTACTTTCTACCAAAGTGTTTCCTCGCCACAAACGCTTTGGTGCTTATCTCGATATGAGAATAAAAACAAAACTATATTAATTGAAATAAAATAGACATATAATAACACAACGAAAATATGATTAAAGATATTCAAATAAGACTGTCGTCAGCCGTAACACACCACAACTGCCCGATCGCTCCGTTTTCGTCGTCGCTGTCGACAATTTAATTATTAATTTTTTGTCGAATCGGTATTTTTCGACTCCCGCCCCGTATATGAAATAATATGTTGTTATGTATACAACATTACAACAGTAGGTACTCACACTTAATCGTCAACACTTTAGAACTTTATTTGAAAAACGAAAGTTCATATAATATTGTTTTCAGAAATAACTAAGGATATGACAGAGAGGGCCAAAATATAATATATGGGGTGATAAGCGTAGAAAAAAAATAACAATACAGAATAGAATACACACAGCAAACGTGAAAAATTTTTGATCAGAATCTGAAGAGATTATTTTTTAGGGGAAAATGTTCATCTCGGATAAATCAAACGAACAATAGTAACTGTTACGAAACAAGCACAACGTTTTATATTTATATGTAAAAAGACATATACGAAACGCCATGCACTGCAGTAAGATCACAATATAAAGCACGCAAAATAAAATGTTATTTTTGATATCGTGTAAGAGGAAAAGTGACTTAGTGTAATGATCGTAGTATCGTACACACTATGTATACAGTCATATAAACGATATCGAGAATGCGACACGATATTGCAGATAAATGAAAAATGTATTCGTTCGACTGTAGTGTATATTTACAGTGTTGAGTGTAAAGTACACTGCTGTGGAGTACATCGTGAATAGGAGCGTTAGTCGTAGTTGGTGAGCGCGGTGATTGGGACTACCTATATGTAATTCTAAGAATATTTTTTTTATTTTTCATCCATCAAGATAATTTTCTTTGACAACGCGATCTCCATTTCCTCAAAATACGATCGTAATCGATTATTTATTATATTATATATTATATAATCCATAGATAGTATATTATTACTAAGTTACAAAATTGAGTTTCTATTTATTTATTTAAAATTTATGTTTTTCTCTTGGTTATTATGTAATACGTATTCTATAAAATACGAAAATGTATGAGTAGATTTTTTCATTTTATCAGAAACTCGTCGCATGTAGTGTGTTGGTTAACTAATTTTACTAGAAATGTGACAACCATATTATCATGAACCACCCGGCGATCACGTCAGATTTTCTTTAATATACTGTCAATAGTCCGAACAAAATTGATTCGTGCCCTACCATCGATGTAAACCTCTGACTACGTATTGCTGAGTGACCATGAAAATAGAAAAATGGCAAATAGTTTTCAGGAAAGTAACAAGATGAACGCCTGTCGATGGTTGAGCGCTGTGTATACAGCGCTATTCTAGGTGATTCGGACATGGAAATTCGTTAAGTGAAAAAAAGCTCCTCATTAATATAAATGACGAGCATTCGGTTCTAAGAAAGCCGCCAAATAATCATAAAACGGTCGAAGGTTGTCCGGTTGTCCGGTTGTACATTTTTTTATTTGTATTATTATATCGCCTGTCGTGAATAGGTGAGGTATAAATGTCTAAAAATGGCTTTGAATAATATTTATAATAATATTGGTTATAACGTTTTGTTGTATTATTTTGTGATTGACATTAAAAACGACGTGTTTCATTCACCGCAGACGGGAGGAGAACACTACTTCAGTAAGGTAAAGTCACGCATTATACAATAACCAACATGACAAGCATGTGCAGTGTACACACCTACTCCACGTCGAACGAGTCGGAGAATAATTGATAAATCGTTCTGAAAATGTTAATGCCGACTTCAAACACTCGGTGAGACGAGAAGTGGAGGAATGAAAAAAAAAATACATATACACACACAACTCAAAACCCGAATCCACCTGCTACCTCACGCCAACGCGTTATAGTTTCGATAAAATTGTTTACAAAGTTTTAGTCACTTCGAATTTTGTTAATCTAAAAGAAAAACTACTTTTATGCGTGTATAAAGGCATATACTTTAATTGAAAAATGATTCGACTTGTTCCGGTGACTTTAGATATTAACTTGTGCTAAAGTTCAGAGAATTGATCCCACGTTTCAGGTGTACCTTGTGCGTACATTATTCTTCGGATTCAACTCAGAATGCTCACTGTAGTAGACGGCTGCACTTAATAATATTATAATTAATATATTGTGTACCAGTTATATCATAATATGATATCATGTAAATTATGATGGTAATTTTCTTGTGAAGCGTATTTCACTGTAGTATTAATGGTATATAATAGGTATGAAAACCGTTTTATTTTTTACAATTTTTTTTCTCTTCATATTAATCTCTTTTATAGACATTACTGCTTTCTAAAAGGGATACCGCTTGCATATAGAGCCCATAGTCGACGTACAGTTCAAATTGTAATTCTAGAACGCTACTCGAGTATAATAATTTATGTATTAGTTTTCCGTCGACCGCGTCTCGACCACGTGCGCTAGCGAAATGTAAATGGTCTAGACAGCATATATCCCCGATAGACACATCCGTCTAAATTTATACACCCATTATAATATTGTGTACATCGCAGCAATAATGATATACAATATTATTGCATCAATAAATGTATATTTGTTCAAATTTCAAAATAGTTACGATGGGTACGATACTATTCGATTATAATAATATCATTATTGGTATTATAATAAAATATCGTCGGGTCATGATGTTCAGTGGCAAATATTATTTTTAGTTACACGCACTGTAGTACACGGCCCGTGAGAATTTCTCCACTTTCAAATATGGAAACTGTATTATTATGCATTGCGACCACTTAAAATGAGTAAATCTTCGTGGGATATTTTGTATATATCATTATAATAGCATGTACGTAATGCGTATCTTGCGCGTCACAATGGTTTCTGGAAAACTAGTTATACAAATTATACACCAACGATGATACGCTTTTAGTAGCGGTAGGTGTGTGGTGTTAAGTGTAACATGAACAAATAAGTTATTACGACCACTAGTTGGAAATTTTGCATTTTTATTTTTTTAATTGGTTAAAATGTTAAGACTAGGTATTCTAAATAATACATCAGGTACATGATAAAATACAAACAACTAGAAATAATAATAATATCATAAGCATAATAATGATTCGTGTGCTTACTGACCATGTTACATCACGTGACGTTAAAAATCCATATTAAAATTTGAACTAATCATTAAAAAATCATTTTTGAATATATTTAAATTAAGTTGACAAATAAAATTAAATTGATACAACATACAACGATACCATACATATTTTAATAACATCAGGTAATGTCATGATAAGTATTACTCTTCTTCTCATGATTTTTTAATAAAAATTTAACCAACGATAATAATCGCTATAATTCTCCAATAAATATATATTTATTTATAATAATTAATTTGTATATTTATAATGTTATAAATAATTTTGATAATAAATATTACATTTTTGATACTAACAATTATCAGATTCAATAAGTTGATAATGTTTATATATAATAACTGCTACCTAATCGTCACGAAGTTATTGTTAATTTATTCAAGTACTTTAAAATAATGCTAGATGGCTTGACTGAATCACGTTTTTGAAAACTAAACCGAAATATTTCATCTATAAGGTCCCAGGTTTCTCAAAAATGCATGTTTTACGTGTAATCAAGCATAATATCCATACACATTTTACACAATTAATACTAGATATTTTGTTTTTTTGTCGGTTTAAAGGAGTAGTTATCAACTTTTTTTTATTCTATACCTCTTATGTAAATTTAAAAAAAAACTCACGCCCCTCTTAAATCACAGTCTAAAAGACCTTTTTTTGTTTTAGTGATACAAAATAACTATATAATATTTTATAACTAATGAATTGTTTCTTTTTTCTATCATTTTAAAAATAAAATATAAATCAAAAGTATGATAAAAGTACGGCTAAGCTGACATTTAAACGTTAAGTCGTGTCTAGACAGCAATATTTCAATGTATTTTTTGGTTTACATTTGGATTTTATTATCATTTATCGGAGGCTGACAGATAGCCGTACATTGGCGAATTAAACGTTACACCTATCAATATTAGATTACCTGTAAAGAGGTTAATCATTATACGTAGAATACTCGTAAAACTGTTATCGATGGGTGACCATCCGAAAATTAATTTATTGTTTTCAACTTTACTGATTATCAAATGGCACGATATTAGTTTAACAACAAAATGCTCGTTATTTTAACATCACTATATTCCGCCCCGTGCAGTATTTATATTCCCTCTACCCGTATTGGGAACCATTGATTTAAAACATGATTTTTTGATTATATATGAGTACAACAAGTAATTATTTTCAACTCATTCGGGATACCATCAAAAAAAAAAAAAAAAATGTCTGGCAACTTCTGTATTTTATTTGATTATCCAGTTAACAGTACGGTCTGTGTGAATGCCAATTAACTTTAATATAACTGAAATTTAAATTAATTTAATCAGTTTTAAAATTACGTTGATTAAATTAATTTATGCAATTCGCAATTCGCAATACTAACTATTAATTTTACAATTTATTAACGTACTTAAAATTAAAACAGTATCTGAACCGTAAAATAATACCAATACACAGTATGTATATATGGTACTTATAACATATTTTATTACAATTCGGATGTGATTTTAGAAAGTAAAAAAAAAATCATACATTATGAAATAACATTATTATAATTATCATTTTTCAAATTTATTTATTTTAATACACATATGGGTAAGTAATCGTTATAGTATAAAACATATTATGTAAAATATAAAAAGTTTCAAAGTCAACACGTTCCTAATAACCTTATACTACTGTACATAAATAATCATTATTCAAGTATAAAAACATTGGCTACAAAAGAAAAGACAGATCTCGCATTGGCGCATTAGTCATCTTTCAGTAGAACTCTGGTAAATGTGTATATTTATTTGTATAAATATGGTTGAACTGTTTAATGTCGGAATCATCAAATAATATATAGGTATATATTTAAATAAAAGCTGAAAACACTTTAAATAGTCAATAAAATTTATTTGAAACATCCCTTTGAAACGATGAATAAATTAATATCATCATTTTTAGTGCAGTTACAGTACGCGTAAAATTCCGTATTATATTATTTAAGTACAAACGTAAATCGCAACGAAAACAAGTCAAAATAACTTAAGGATGGATGAAAGAGTAAAACCAAAGAGAGAATAGCTAAGAATGGTGTTCACAAAGACGTATAATAACAAATGATGATAAAACGCTGAAACAGTTGAGGCTTAAAGATGGGTAGTTTACAATTAGGCACATTATATAATAATATAATTGTCTTTCAAAAAAGCAAAGTATGAATACTAAAAAAAAACCATGAATCAAAATATAACATTGTTATATACATATTATAGACTACACAGTGTAACGAATGTAACTAACCAACTATGTAATAATTTATATTTTATAACCTACATTATTTTGTAATTTAATTATTAAAATGATTATTGATTATTATATTTATTTTAAAGTAAAAGTAGATAAACAAAATGTACCTATTACAATGTTAGGAAATTACATTTTTCAGTTATTTTCGTCACTTCTTGATTATTATACTATTATCCTGGTGATATTGTTCAGTTAGAATCGTATTGATCATGCATATCATCGTTTAAATTAATTTTATTGGAATGGATTATGTATTGATTTAAAGAATTTTAGATCAGATTCTATGGAAAATAATATGATGTTTGTTTGAGGATATCGATCTAATTGAAGTGCCCCAAACTTTTCCTACGTTTGTTTTTGTTTTAACAGTCCAACTCAATTTCACGTTTACTGGTATATATTTATATATTATTAAACATTATACGACCTACACGAGTCTTATTACCAAGCGAACTTTGGAATCCAAGAACTTTATATAACGCGAATCAAATCTATATGTATGGTACATAGCTAATGTCTTTTCATAAACAAACACCCTTAATAGTTAATTACTTTTAATTATACTGTCCAACAAAATAAATAATTTAATTTTGCAATTTCATTTAATGTTCTCGAGATGCACTATTTTATTACTCCTAATAATCAAATGATATAAAGTTTATATTTTGTTTCCATATGTTTCCACTTGTGTACTCACGCCAGACAAAACTAAACTATGTAAAAATAAATTTAACCAAACACTCCACCTTACC
This sequence comes from Schizaphis graminum, assembly GCA_020882235.1. Classification (NCBI taxonomy): domain Eukaryota; kingdom Metazoa; phylum Arthropoda; class Insecta; order Hemiptera; family Aphididae; genus Schizaphis; species Schizaphis graminum. The sequence goes on along the minus strand of CM037032.1, from coordinate 83,584,286 downwards.
TGCAATAATTGCACTTGTTTCTATATCAATCTACAATTACCTAATCCGTAATCTCGGATCTCCGTTTACTATTCTTTTAATTTGTGGTATATGACCATAGTCCACTGAGTAAATACAGCGTTTAAGTACAACAAATATAATTGCAAAGCTATAGAATTATAGTTAGCAAACGCACTAACAATATTATTGTAACATCGGTGTATCCAAATCCGTAAGTGGTTAGTCGATTCAAGCTCAATTCTGCAGGGACTAAAATAGAGTCGTTTGATCCAATCAAAGTATCAAACACACAAATTCACGGTTTTAATTAAAAATAGCCCGTTTTAGTTGTACAAAAAGCTTTGCACGTGAAATAACCTGTACCCTTAACAACACCTGTAAATACTTAACTCAATACAAAATCCTAAGCTCAAAAACCCGCAACATATATCCTTCATTATCTCGTGAAGTGAATAGCGATCATTCGAGTTAAAAATACCCAACGAAAATATTGGCGAACATCCGATAAATCAAATTTGAAGAATTTACATCATGCATTATTATTACTTTTTCAATGTAATTAAATTGATTTTAGTTCACAAAAAATGTTGAGACTATTTCGTCTTCAATTTAGATTCATAGGCAAAAACATAGGTACGAACTTCCTATTAATCTTGATCACGATGAACATGATAATAGCTCCTGAACCTTACTAAAGTGATTTATGAGTCCATAAAATTATGTTCAGACAAAACGACTTTATATTTTCTTATCGGATCTAGTGCAGATCAAATCCAATTAACTTTATAGCTATACAATGATGTTATATTATATAGCATTATTGATGTAATTAATTTGTATATTATTGTATAATTACAATTTTAGTGAGATAATAAGTACAATTTGTAATAATAAAATAAATAAAATTCAAATGCTTTGAAAAAGTTTAAGAAGAAAAACTTATAAATATAATTTAATAAAAAGTCATTCTTCTTAGAAAAAAATAAAAATGTTTGGAATTTTAATCGCTAGAGCGCGATCAACGACGTGTGACTAACTTACGTTATATATGGTGTAATATTCGCAACTTTTTACATATTTTCTATTGCTTTTACAATTTTATTATTACACATATATATGGTAAAAAATGAAATCGTTCAGTTAAAAACTTAAAACTTTGTCACCAAAATGGTTTGCACAAGCTAAAAGTTCCAGAAAAGTACCTATATCGTGTGTTATATAAACGCTCTTAACGTTTCGATTTTCTTAAATTTAACACTGAATTTCAATCGACATACTACACGCCAGAACGGATCACACGTACATTTTTACTGTCCTTCACAATTTATTCAGGTGCGGTCATAATTTATGGAAAACCCTATAATAACCTGATAATCTAATATGCGATATCGTTTCAACAAAAAACGGTATTCACTGGTACATAATGTATAGAACGAAAAAGATTGCCTTCCATAACTAACCACAATGAGGCGAGTTCAGAGTTTGTTTCTATTTTCCACCACTCCAATTACAAGATTTTTTTCGTGAAATGGAGTTTCACGCGTTTGAGATTATTAAACGTCCGTGGTCGTATAATAGACTATATGTATACAACATTTTATTGATGGAAATAATTTTTCAATATACCATTTCACAAGAATAGATACATCACGAACACGGGAAAAGATACGACGCATTTCTTTGCGATATTTTTTTACTACATAGTCCATATTATGTTGAACGTAACGCGCATGGCATCTTACTTGGTCGTTACTTTTTGCTGACTAAAATATTACTTTTAGAAAATCATAATAAGAAACCTGATATCTGCTTTTACCAGCTCGAGATTGAAAACCATACCACGCACAATAATGGCCTCATTATATTATTTTGTATTATACACTTTTTCAACGAGCCGAGTAAACTAATAACCTTGTCGTGCCGGAACAATTATTATTGAACTCTCATTTTCAACAACGAATAATGATATTATTTATTGTCACGCACTATGATTAAGTTGCAGATATCTACATAATATTCAATTAAAAATTACACGGTGTACAGCTAACTATAAGAATTAATAATAATGATAATAATTGTGTTAAGTTATCTTCATTGAATACAGTCGTGTATGACTCTATCGGATATTGATCACGCAAAATTAAATCTACCTGTTATACACAATCAACAAACAAAATGTATATAATAGATATACAATACATGATAAGATTGCGTGAGTTCGACGTCGGATACCCACGTGATGTAAGTAAATAATACCATATGTGCACATTCCATGACTATATTGACCACACGCGTGTGCTTGTAGTATACTCAAGCCGATGAGCAACCAATTTTTAATGGAATAGACACGAGATTGTTCGTGATCGGTTCCGTTTTACATGGCTTTTATACGATATCGAATTGGTCCGGAGACAGAGACTTTGGTACCGCATCACATAAACGTATCGTTTGGACCTATTAATCAGTTTTAGACAAGCCCATCACGCGTAAAAGAGAATCTATCTAACCGTAAATCATTTGGCCATTGCACCGCACGTCTGTATACAGCTTAGCTATATCTCTAACCTAGATCAATCTACTTAAAAGTTATACTAAAAAAGTTTTAGCGTAAATGTTAACTAAAAAATCTCTATATGTTCTTTAAGACAATAAATGATCCTGGTCATCGTGGTTATTTTTTTCAATAAAATCTAAGACATGACACTGAAATATTTACTGAAAAATCTGAATGTGTCCATAAATAATAATTGACTTACATATTTGGTACGTGACAAGTTCATGTTGTATAATATAGTCGTAATCATTGACGGGAAAGTCCATACCTACATTGTTTTATTTATAATATTTATTCAAAGATTAAATGTTTTTTTTTAACACATGTAGGTACTGTTATATAATTATTAACACGTGTTCGATTATCAATTTTTATGTTGTAATCTTAAATTAATATTAAAGTGATTATAAATAGGCGTGGTTTCGTTTTAATGTGTCCACTGCTTCTTCTTATAGAAATATAATCATACGTTAATAATAAGTATTAATAATCAATTTTACCTAAAGTTGTTAGTAGGTAATGTATTTACCCGTAAATAAAACAGCAACAGTATTTATGTCGGTACAGAAGAAGAACAGCTTGGTAGACACATGTTACTGATAGGTAAGTCAAACATATTAAACGCTTAAACATGCAAACATATTGTATTATAGGATGTCTTACATATTATTTTTTTATATCAGTTATTTTAACTGATATTTATCTTATAGGGTGACTCGATATATACATATAATGATCAAAATAAAAAAAAGTTAATAATATTCGTAATGGCTATACAAATAAATCTCTAAATAACACATTCTAATATATCATTTATAAATATTATTTTAAGACATTATTTAATATTCTATAAGACATGAATGATAATTTCTTAAAATATTTATTTAGAAAAATAAAATTATCACAAATTTGTTTATTATTTATTTCTCAAAATTTAATTAACTGTAGGTAAATTTAACGATTTGTGTTATAGTTTCAGTTTTATATCTATTGAATAATTTTAATGGTTAATATCACATGATATTTATATTTTGATTAAGCAGAGTAAATATTACATACATATGAATTTTCAATATGTCATTTTTCTTGGATATTAAGTTGTTTGATTTAATTTATTGCATTTACAAGTTAAAATTTTGGTTTACGCTCGTAATCACTATAAATAAATAAAATATCTAAAAAAAATTGGTGTATATGTAGATTGTAGATTAGTGACTTTAAAATTTCTAACAGATGTATAAATTATATGTTATAGTACCGATATTTCTCTTCATATGCCATTTACATATTATTAAGTATGCGCGTGTATCATAATATTATTGTATGTTAATTTCACATGTTAAATATAATATTGTTATATTGAATAAAATCATGTTTTAAAGATATTATTGAAAAGGTATTTAATTTATAGTTTTTATTGTCAAAATTAATTCATAACAACCTTATAATGTTATACAGTTTGTTGAAAGATCTAATCAGTTACAACTCGTAAAAATAAATGTCCAACAATTGAAACATTGATATTCAATTTAAGATAAGAGATGACAAAATTAAAATGTCTAATGATTAAAATCTCCTCAATCTTATACCTAATACTGTATAATATTGATATTTTATTACTGTGTCCTGTTATCAAATTTAAGCTTAAAACTTTTTAACATAACTTGTTATTTTATTAAACACGTCGGTATTATACGAATTCCAATAAATGATTTTATTTATTATATTCTGAAGAACATTTACAAACAAAAATTAGTTTTAAAATCTATTTTATTGTGAAAATAGTTTAGGAACATTATATTTATAAAAAAAAAATAGCTATGGTTGCAGGGTCGCAATGAAAAGAAAGATTTAATTAAAAAAAAAAAAACTATTGTATGGTATTTTTTTTTACAAATTACTAGTTAATGGCCATATTGTTTTTTAGCTTTAATAAAATAGCTATTATTTGATTAAAAATTCCTATGAAATATGTAATATGTATAGGAGGGCACTAGAGCTTCGCTCACTTAGATATAGGCCACGGGCAAAATGTGGTGAATTTATGATTTATGATTTCAAATATGGAAACGACAATATATATTATTCATATTATTCAGAGCTCCATTTGCCCAAATGTGGTCAAGACTTGTGATCAAAACTGGCGTGCTTACTGTAATATTTATTTGACGTATTTTTGCTTTTTTTCTTAAACAGCATTGTGAAAAATGATCTCTCCGAAATACTATCTGTGCAAAATGTCTTGTAATCTGTATAAAAGGCAACATAGAACTTTTAGAACATTATTCTTCTACACATAGGTGTGTTTACGTTTTAAAAACATACACATACAAACACGCCAATTTAGGTTCCTTGGTTTACTGTGATCATAAAATGTACCCACCACACACTACATATAGTATATATTTTATAGCAAGTAGGAAGATATAATTTCTAAAATAAATATTATATCATATATACATTACAGCACTATAACATAACATGAATTAATAATATTAGGTAAAAATTAATTGTAACTCGCGAATCCATTAAAGTATAATATGAAATGCAAATAACTTAACCAATCAAAATATTGATTATCATTCAGACTTGATAAATTTATAAATTTTGATTTCACGCATCGAATGTGATACCTAGATTTGTATTATTATTATTATTTTTTTTAATTAAGTTTTTATTGGTTTAAATACAACTAATTTCCATTCAAAATAAATCAACACATATTAAATGAAATACGTACACATAATATAATATTAATTAATTAATTAAACAGTTGTATGCAACTATATATAACAAGTTATATAAGTAAATGGTTTAAATCAATTATAGAAATGGATTTGAAAATTGGGATACTGTAGTATTATCTAATTGTATTTTAGTTTTGGTCCACTGTTCAACGCTGTTAAAATAAAAAATATTATATTTTATTATGTTGGAGTGTCATATGTTAGATTTGTTTTGACTAAATTAATGATGTTAAATAACAACCATCTCAATAATTTTTTATAAATCACAAAAAATATTTTACAAGAATCCACTAGAATTAAACATTGGTATTATTTTTATCAAATAATAACGCAAACAACCTAACGAACATGTCAGTATCATCATTGTTATGTGTCAATATCAGATTTTATACTTTTGGTTATAAAAACCAACTGTGACGCTCGTCAGGTCACAGCAAATTGATGTGTATAACCTAATCATTTGTTTTCACACATCGATGGCGCCCGCCGATTTGAAAGGCGAAAAAAATAAAAACGATTAATCATTTTTGAACCTAATCGTGCGAGAATAACTTTTTCACAAATTTAAGTTAGGATTTTTTTTTTTATCAGTACGACTGTGTCTTTAATTCAATTATTTACACGTTTTCTAGAATGACAGGATTTTTGTGTGATTAATAATGTTTTAGAAGTTAAATTCAGCAGAGAAAGTGCAGGATAGCTATCAAAATTGCTGTTTTTAATTTAATTTACAGCTAGGACCTACATTATTTGTATAGTAAATAATACCTATTAAAAAGTAAAACTTTTCATTGCATGTATCAAATTATTATAATTTATAAGTTCATAAAATAACTTTTAGCAGTCATATGTGTATAGTGTAAACGCGTGTCTTTTTCTTAATGCGGTCATTTATATTTTTTATATGCTATATTTTTTTCTATAAACATCCGAAAGCTTAGACATATACGATCTAAACGAGTTATTCTGTTTATTTTTATTTTAGGTAGACGAAGATCAAAAAATGTTTTTATTATTATTGTTATTCTCGCAGATAGTAATTATATTTTATGAATGTATTTAATTTAATATATAAGCGTAAGCGGTATGAATAAATTTAAGTATTTCATTAGGTACTGAAAATATTATAATATTTTAATGTGCGCTTGAGTAAATGGTTAAGACTGTTCATAAAACAAAGACGATGAAGTATATTGAAGTACCAAGCTTGTTTTCCAAATCATATAGTCTTGCGTATACAAGACAGAGTCGTAGACCATGTTATTAGAAAGACAAAATCTGCACGATGAAATAACAGTAATTATTTTTGCTGAAGCAAATTTTTAACAAGCGTGGTTTGTATTATAAAAATAAATTTTTTTTAAGAAATATCATTCAAATCGAATGGAAATAATTATGAAAATAAATGCTATAAACTTTAATCAAAATATTTATTCCTGTCGTTTATACACTTAAATAATACACATTTTTTAAATATAATATATGTAGGTAGTCGGTATCAGTACTAATCTTGTCACGCACATTATTTATTTTTACAATCACAAAAGCTCACTATTTATTTAAAATTCAAAATTGTATTTTTATCTTACAAATTGATTTACCAACAAATAAAAAATGAAATGTCCAAGCCACAAAGTAAGAAGACAAAATACATTTGTGTTAATAATATTTGATAGATCAAAGTTTTAGATTTAAAAATTCTGCGTCTGATTGATTGCGATCTCTCGTAATATAAATCGCTTCTATGAATAATATTTGCCGTGACCTGTTATTATGAATTATAAACGACACCGCAACTCTCCACGATGACAGCATATGATTAATATATTTTCAAACTTTTTATACGAAATGATAGGTTGAGATGGTTGCTATATGACTGGCCGTTTTTTCAAATATCCAGCCTTAAATGGAATACATCAAATATGTAATACTAATACATAATGTACATTATCTATTATACTATAATACTCATTGCGGTAATACTGTAATTTAAATGGATACCAAAATTCCACGTTTGTCAATTAGATTTAATTTTTAATAAAAGACCCGAATCACTAAATTATTAATATTTATAATACTTTTGGCGGACTTAATGTTTTACACGTTTAATAATTATATATATATATTATATCGTTACTCAGTGTTTAACATGCTGTTTTAATTACACAATTTACTACATTGTTATATTATAAATTATTATTTATATTGTAATATTTTCATACCGTATTTAACCTTTATGGTGTTAATTTTAACGCTAAAAACCCCTAATATTTTATCATAACTTAACGCACCTATTCATTATTTTTATAAAAGCCATTTCGGAGTCAACAAAATTATATTCCGTGTAATATATCTTATCCAAATAAATGTCTACCTTGAAATCATGTTTCTGATATCAAGTAGGAACCCAAAGAATATTAGACACGTTTTACTACGTTCTAACTATAAATATTAAATCACGGGAAGTGAATACGTATTCATTAGGGTTTAATATGTACCTACAATCTAACATACAATAGTGTGGGCTACTATAATCAAGTATAGTGAATATAACATAACGCCAGAACAAAGTATAGTAATTATTATATCTCGGTGCGGGTCCTAGTAATCATAATTTAAATATGGTTGCCCTTCGGGTTGTTTGAAACGGTGTCAACAGGGTTGAATGTGATGATATCGGTCTTATGACACATCGTGCAATATTAAAATCTCGATAACGCAATAATAATTGTCTTTGTAACAATGTATATTTTAACTAAGAACAACTGTTACTATTATAGGTGGCACATAAAACGGATTTGTTATTGTAACACTTTACGACAAAAGATAACGAAGAGTCACGGTACAATCGTCTATATTATGTATCTGTAGGTTGTGTACAGTGTACACATATGACATACTTCAATCGCGAAAATTGTTGTACATGCATATATTATGAGTGGTATAACGAAAACATTTTCTTCAAACAGCCATTGTCGCAATAAATTACAATTATGAGCAGCAGTAATTTATTCAGGTAAGTTTCTGTCTACACTCATCACGCGTATGTGATATGTGAACAATTATTGTATAATTATTAATTATTTAAGACACTATCCTGAAAAAAGGTCCCAAATAATACTGATTGAAAACCGTATAAAACAGTGTGCTTTAATGTACAATTGAATTAATGAAACTATGAAGAACCAAATTATGTTTACTGGGTGTGATATAAAATAAATTAGTATGCCTAATATTGGCCGATAGAGCCCTAAAGGTTTTATATTTTAACAGTGCTTTTGCCCCTTTTATAGATTTTTTAATAGTTAAGCATAAACTATTGCAATATGTAATATTTCATTGTATTTAAACGAGATAATTTGTATAGTAAATCGATATCAGCAATGGTTAGTCCTATATACTTAATTTAAAGGCTAATAAATTATCTCCTATGAATTTTTCAAGTTCTCTCGATCAAGCCTGATTTCCGATGGTTGCATTCCAAAGAGCCAAATTCTAGTTTAAACATACTAAAAAAAAAAAAGAATCCTAAGAGACGTATCTGTGATTACGTTTTATAAAACTTAAGTTTTTAGAAGCTTTTTCAAAAACGGTTATTATATTATTCTATATTATATTGAATCTAGAAAAAAAAGTCCCTAACAACACGCATAGGAAAAAAATCCCCGTATCAACTAAATACATTATTCGTTATTTTATTATGATTTACATAATTAAATATAATCATTACATTTATCTATGTATAATTTCCATTTGTATATAATATAAAACAATTTTAAGGTAAACATTTAAAATAATTAAAAAATATAAAATCATTGTGATTTGTCATTTAGTAGCCTTGTTTTCTAGTGTTGTGGCTAATTAACATTATAAAATCTAATATAGTAATTTGATTATTAAAATATTAATTATTTAAAATTTTACCTTAAAATTGTTTTATATTATATACAAATGACAATTATTATACATAGATAAATTAAATGATTACATTTAATTATGTAAATCATAATAAAATAACGAATAATGTATTTAGTTAGTACGGGGCTTTTATTTCTTATGATGTGGCTTTTTTACCTATGCATGCTGTTAGGGACTTTTTTTTTCCGAATACCATTATATTATGGTACTTAAGGATAAGTAAGATTATAAAACTGTATCAAAATTTCTATTTCTCATTAGCAACTCTTGCATCAAAATCGAATAGTTTATAAGTGTTCATTATAAGTAAATGTTTACAAAGGAAACGTATATACATATTATAATAATCCATGTACTTGTCTATATAAAAATGTGATCCATTATATGTGTGCACCATGACGAAAATCTATACAAGTATTGTTGTGATTTTAGGTAGTATAAGTACATATTATATAGGTAAAGTATACACACCCGAATCGGTAAATGGTTGATGACCTATTATGAATAAAGTTAACATGGCCACTTCAGATATGGATTTCTTTGAATAGCTTTAAAGGGGAGAGAAACCAGCAATTCGACGTTCGAACGGGTGAGAAGTGATAAAGTGGAGTTATTGATTTTTCATTCGGATTTCGTGTCATATCTAGCCATATATACAATAATATAATATTATTATGTCGGATGCATTCAATAGTATGCATGCCACTGCAATATACAATATTGCGATATAAAATTGTGCAAATGCGTCGTATAGTTAGGCTACGAAAATCAATTATAAAGATGGCAGCTAGACATATTATATCGGCAAATGTTCAGCGAATGGATTAATTGAACAAAAACGTGTCCGACTTACTTGGTGCATGTCGGTTGTTGGCGACCGAATTCATAATGTCGAATCGGACGGCAAGGCTGAAGTCCGGTTTCTCGGCGTTGGTTTTGGCCCGGCGACCAATAGACCGACCGGACAGCACGTCGTGCACCGCACTTCTGAATTGCCTGTACCAAAAAAATACACATGAAAAAATAAATAAATGAATATCCTTTCGCCGTAATTGCACTTTTGTTATTTGTGTATTCTAATAATAATAAAAATGACCAAGAGAGGTAGAGAAATAAAAAAATATACACAGCAAGACGCGAATATCATAATGTGGTATAATAATAATATAATTAATCTACAGTAGTAAAAACATTTTTTTTTTTTTATCTTTTTCCAGGCGGCAATAAGTGAGAGATATATGATGATAGCATATATATTATATAGTATATAATATGCACAGCAAAACCTATTTTAAATTGTTAAATTGTTCAAAGGGAGAAAGCATAATAACAATTTATTTATTTCAAAACTTCGGTCCAAACTTGAATTATTTGTATGAATATTAATTATTAAATACTACTATTACAACTTCATATAATGTTATATATTTTAATGTAATTACATAATATATGCATTTCCTGTACATATAAATTATCTAATTTCATAAATACATTACATATTGACAGCAAATAATAAGTGTGTGTAATGTTTAGGAGAGATTCACATAGTTTTAATGTCTTGAGTCTTCACAAAATTAGAATTTTGAAGCATAGAGTAAGAAATGCAGAATCCTTGATATCGAAAAAAAACAACATTTCTTCCTCATATTTTGCCGTAAATACGCTACTGCTGACATTTACAAGAAACTACTCTATAGTTACGTCGTCGGGAGGCCATCAAAATAATAATAATAATTAATATGATAACAAAAACATGTAAGTTAATTCGTGTGACGTGCATAGCGTGCATCATATATATAACATAAGTACACATATTATATGAATTCGCTTTCGACCCTTTAGATGCACACACACACACACACACACACACACACACACACACAAACACACACACACACACACACACACACACACACACACACACACACACACACACACACACACACACACACACACACACACACACACACACACACACACACACACACACACACACACACACACACACACACACACACACACACACACACACACACACACACACACACACACACACACACACACACACACACACACACACACATATACGCGCGCGCGCACAATTATATTTTATTGCATTGCGACGGTGTGGTCGCCCGAGGGTGTTGTTTCCCGTTAACTGTGGCTAACGACTCCGACGCGTTTGTAATTGTAAAAATATCAGCACGAAGCGAAAAAGGAAAAAGGTTAGGAAACATCGAATGTATACTGATTACAACAGGACAACGGGTGTTTTGGTTATGACCAACAACCCGGGACGTTGCGCAAAGTTGGAAGTAAAAATAAAATTCTAGAACGTTTAATCGTTTTTCGGTTCGTCTATATTAAAATGATATATAATATTATATATTATGTTATATATAACATATATATTATACATATATTGTTTGTTTATGAACAAAAATTTCATATGGCAACCGATTATTTAATTCTTATATACCTATACCTATATAATGTATATAATATAGACGATGCGGTATTTTAGGCGATTAATATTAAAACTTTCCAGAAATTTCAAGCCCGCAGGTAATCGAATATTGGTTTCATTAAAATTACATTTAAATGCAATATAATAATTAATACAAACTACCAGGTACAGTATTTAAATATCACGCTTTTTCGTTTAGTTATGTAAATTACATAATAAGTTGTTATGGATTTAATTTTTTAATTTTCACAGGAGACTTCCGTCATTTGAATTCAGATATTTGTGAATAAAGTTTCCTCTTCCTGGAACGGTAAAACAGCACGCGGTGAGTTTCAATGAAAAACAACCTTCATTTTAACTTTTTTTATCGTACACTGACATTACCTATAATAACTGTATTCTATTACGACTCAGCAAGTAGATATTGTATAACTCAAACGCGTCATCAAGATAACTATCTGCCCCTCTGATGGAAAAACGAACACAAATATTAAATTATGATATACATATTTTAAAACACTAAAAAAAAAAATTAACTACCTATATAATGGTTCTAAGTATTTTTAATTTTAACTTTAAACCAAAAGATAATTTTTATTAAATTTAAAAATTGTAGTGTTTTCAATTTTTCAATTTTTTTTTACATGGATTTTAGTCGAAAAAAAATGCATTCTCGAATCTCATTTAATTGTTGATTTCTATGTCATATTATGTATCCGTTTAAAAATTAATTGTATTCTATCAGGTAAAAACCTTGTTAACGCGTTACAAAAATTCTTATAAAAATGTTGACATGGAATTTTAAAAAACAGCAGGATTTTAGTGTTAGGTGCCCTAAACACGTAAAATGCTTTAAAATTAAAAAATAATCTTAAAAATGAAAATTGTTGAAAAATTCAATATAAAAACTTCTTATTTTTGTTTAAAGATATATGTAATATATAAGTTATAAAACGAGCATTATTACGTAGCTATAGCTTCAAAAACCAATACTGTGTATCGAAACCTCAGCTATTTAATGAACACCGTGCAATATGATTTATGTACCTACAAAGTACGTAACTATGAAAGTTACCTACTACAGTTTTTATCCGATATGGCGTTTCGAAAATATTTCATCGTAGAATACGTATGTCATAAAAAAATTAAATACCGTCTGTATATATATGATATGTGTGTGTATACTGTATAGTATAAAGTATAAAAAGGGTATATGTTGTCTAAAAATTTTCAGTATTTTTGTACCGAAAGAATTCCGACCCAAAACTATTATTTTGTGTATACAGTTTTAACGTGACAGAATAATAAATAAAATATGATTGTCAACAGTACTACAAAATGTAATATCGAATATTCATATAAGTTATTCTTTAAAAATAACCCGCACTGCGGTAAACAGTGGCGTGACGTATGAAATTTGAAATAATAGCAATTGCTTCATACTACGTATATAATACACGTCACCCATAGGCCATAGCGTATGGTATAATGCGTTTATTTTTAGATATTTTTTTTTCATTGACTATATAGTATCTACGTATAATTATTATTATTCAATAGCTAAAAAATTGATATAAATAAATTGGATTTAAGTGGGAAGGGAAATTATAATTTTTTTGTACAACGTTTTATTATATATAATAAAACGCTGTACAAAAAAAACACTATCGTGTTAAACGCGGACACCGCGACGTAATCGAAATATGCAAACGAATTTCGTTAAATCTCAATTATGTATATCTACGTATATTAGGTATAATACGCATATCAAAAGCATGCGTTGTAGATTTCGTCTCATTGACATCCCTATAACCACGTCCTGATTGTCGCTTTGGTTCACATTATGCATTACACCGATAATATATTTCATGGCGTATACAAATAGGTAGGTGGGTACATATCGGAACAATTATTACAGTCATAAATAATGTAATTAAGTTTAGTCCGGTGCGGCGGCAGGTGATGGACCACGTGCGTTATGGTAGACGAGCTTATTATATTATATATAAACATATTAATATATTGTGTATGGTTATTATATTATATTATGATCGGTCATTAAACTTCTGAAAATCTGAAAAATCTTCTATAAGTAACTGCAGGTATGCGGTACATTAGTTTCTTGATAAAATATATTGTATTTAGTAAACTATTGCTGTATAATGTATTTAATAGTTCAGAATATAGTTTCTTGTTATATTTATTGAATAGAAATGGTGAAAAATCAAATATCGAAGTACTTTATCTATATAATATGGTATACGAAATCTTAAATTTTTCCGATTTTCAACAATAAAAGAAAATTCGAAACGAAGGATTTATGATTTTTGGCACGAACACGAATAGTACTCCCCACTAGGCTTAGAGTTCTTTATTTATCTATCTATCGAGTCGATAAACACTATTTTGGCTAGTAGTGATTCATTTATTTTTTATGGGTTCTCTTATCGATGGTAAATTATATACAGATGATTCCACGTTGGAAAATTCAAGTTTACAATAGAAAAAGGTATAATCATGGTTATAAGTTTTCAGTTCTTAAAAAATAACATAAAAATATTTTAATTTACAATGAAATTGTTTTGAAAAAAAAACATAGCACATTTATTATTTTTTATCTCAATCTAATATCGTAAAAATTACGATGTATCCCATATTATAATTTTATCAAAACACGTTATTTATTTTATTTCAAAAGTTAAAATACATATAGAATAGCTGTAAAGATTTAAATACATTCATAATAGGTAAGTTTAATGATAAATTAAAAAAAGAACTTAACATTTATTGAAAAATTACAAATATATTTTTCAATATCGGCCTAAAAAATATTGTTATTATGGAAAATGAAAAATGTTATGTTGAAGAAAATATAATATATATTATGAGTAAATATAGATTTACCTGAACTATAAAGTCTAAATGGTTTGTAGAATGCGATGATTTATCATTGCTTTCATATGTGAACAATAATAACATATCGTTATGTTTTGATGAGATGTTATAAAAGCAAGACGAATCCTCAAAATCTTGTCTTTATATCGTGTACAGCTTTTTGTATATTTTATGAGTATTATTATAATCATTATTATTATTAGAGCACAATGAAAAATTAATTCAACGGTATATATTAAAAAAATACGACAATTTTCAAAATTAAATTATTTAATAAGATAAAAATCTTTTATTTTAAGAAATAAAAATTATGATTTTGATTAATTTTACTATTTTGAGACGACATGGCTATAACAAACTTTAACTAACTTTACTAACTAAATAGTAACTACACACAATTAATTATATATTTTCATTGTTATTCAAAGGATTGTTTTCTACTCTAATATAGTGTAAAGAAAAAAACATTGAATATGTAAAAGAAAAAAAAACGAATGGTTGTAACGAAGAAGAGATAAATTTCACAATACTGAGTTTGCTCTTTGAAATTCAATGTAGATACTTGACTACCAGCGTACCTATTATAAACAATATAAAACCTGAGTTCATAAATGTTTTTGTGAACATTTTTAGAAATTCCGTTGTAGAAGCATGTCTATTGAAATTATTACTATAGTTTCAAATCATCAGAATACACTATACTATTAATAAAATCAATATAAAAAAAAATATTATTAAATTCCTTCTGTTAAACTATCGACTTTGTATATTTTTGAGAGTATTTTGTATTGAAACTCAATGAAATATTTATTATCGCACCACTGCTCCACATCAACTGTATCCATCGACGATTTAAATTTCCTCTTTTCTTCGGATTTTAAGCATAAATTTCTCATAAATATTTACACACATGTAAATAAGGTTCTTAACATTTTATGCGTACGGATGTACGGTAATTGTTAAAACTATTAAATAACAAATTATTGAGTTAAAATGGAAATTTGTATCTTCTGTTATCCAATTATCCGTTTGTAGATTGCATTTTTATTCATCGTTTTAAGGTTAAAATAGTAGTACTGTATTATACTTACCATGTTAATTTTTTTATGTGAAAATATGTTATTCAAAAGTTAAAAGATACCTACTACTGTTCTAAGTTAATGATAGAATGAAAAAAAAATGTAAGAATATTATACCGTGAAGTTTAAAAAGTCCGTCTTATATTTAAAATTCATAAAAATAAATAATTAACAGAGGCGAACAAAATATATATTTATAACTATAAAGTATATATTATACTATGTATAATTATGTATATACTATTATAGTGTTTTATTCAAATGTTTGTATTAATTTTTGCATTGATAATGTTTTTGGATCATTAAAACTTTTACAGAGAGGTTAAAACATTTTAATACTTTAAAATGCTTAAGTGATGTTCTAAAAAATATAAAATAAAATCTGTATAGTAAAAAGAATATTTCACAATACCATTAAAGTATTATAACCACAATTTGTAATTTATTTTTCTATTTGTAATTATATAATTTTAATATAAAAATCTACATTTAAATATAAAATCTATAAATTACCGATTACGAAACCAGGAATATAAGTTTGAGAGTGGTGAATATTTAAACACAAGTTGTAAAAAGTAAACATGTATTTCATATCAATACATCGAAATAACCTTTTCTATACTAGTTCGTTGTAGTATATGATACTCAAATAGTTGTAATCCTCAAATCCCATTAAAAATATTTCGACATATTATTACTTCCAGAAGCAATTTACAGAAAATATTCATAATTTAGGAACAAAATCGATTCGTGATAATATGATGATAAGTGATAGTTTGAATATATATGTATAATATATAGAAAAACATTTTTACAAGTTTGATTAAATCAATTTAATTTAATTTAGATTACAAATACATTTTTTTTTTAATTATTAAAATGTTCTACGCTATAATGACTGAGTTCAGACAAACCAATCAAAATGAGTTTCGATATACCTACTTGTTTGAAATTATAATTAATAAAATGCTTGCATAACGCTATGTCGTTATATTTTTATATTTTATTTTTGTCTGAAACTTCAATAAATTCTTGTACTATTAAAAATAATACGTATAATAATATTAAATTATTTTCTCAGCCAATAATTGTTTTTATTTTGTAGTGTTTCTAAAATTAATTCCAATGCAGATGATAGATTTGTTGATAATAATAATTCTTACGTATTTAAGTTTAGAAATAATATATCTGTATTAATATTATTACGGTGAAAACAACGAAAATAAAAAATAGAACAATATGGTGGTTTGCCATATTGAATACTATAAAATAAATAACTATAAAATAAAACATCGCATTTAGAAAACATATTGGGTGGAACTCGGCAATAATTAGATTAACCTAGGCATTCTTAAAATATTTTCACATAACCATATCTTTTAAAAGTACCTTCCAATCAATCGATAAAAATAGTTAATATTCGAGTACTTTTTTTCCAGTCAAAACAGCGTCCATAGAAAAAGAAAAGGTAATAACACAATAATAATTATAAAATATAATGTTGTTTGTATTAATATCGTGACTTATCGCCGATCGTAATTAGATTTTATGTGTGTCGAGATGTTTTTGTGAATATATATTATATATATATATATATACATATATATATAGATTATAATTAATAAGGTACTACTCACTACATTCATCCCCCCCCCAAATTCCGTTTTTCTATCGCTATCACGATAGCGTTTGTTTAACAATAATATCTGTTTTAAACATTACCCATTTTTATAAATTGCTATGTATAGTAAGTCAAATAAATATTGTCTATTCCTTGTCAACTTTTACGTTCTATAAAATTCCCCTACGATTTCTATGGGTGGTTGGGTTTAATATTGGGTTGTAACACGTCATATACAATATACATAATAATAATAAACTATTGGTGCGCATTACTCACGGCACGTATATTTCGTATAAATGGTATGATTATTATACTCAAATACACGTCGAGTTCTTGAAATGATTTATATATTTTTACGAACCAGAATCGGGTTAAACAATAATAATTCAAGTGTACCTATATTAATCCATGGTCAATTTTTCATCCGCATGATATCATTATTTTGTAGATAGTATCACCATTAGAATAACCACGGGAATTTAGAATACGTTTTGAAGTGTTAAATACTATTATATACTATCCAACGTTTAGCAAATCTGCTTATTATTTTATTTTTAACTAAAAATATAATATATTTAGGTCAGAGCCATAATAACTTTTCCATCCACCATTATGAAATCCACCGCTTTATTATATTTTTTAAATTTCCTTCCAAAATCATTGAAAAACAAATAAAATGAAATAAATATGTGTGTAAGTATATCATTTAAAAATAGAAATAAAATAATAAAATTAAAACAGTTAATTGTAAAGACATAAATCTATTAACATAATTGAATCAAAAAACATATATAACACTTATTTTAATTTGTTAAAGTACCTAAAAAAAATGTAAGACGAAGCCTCCTAAAGTCTTAAAACGTATGTATTCAATAATTGTGCCGTTTTTTTTTTTGGACTATCTGAAGTATATATCATACATATTTTGTGCCTGAGGATTCATCATAAATTAAATAGGTATACGTTTATTGTGCCAAAAAAATATTCACTATAATATTATTAGATATCTTATTCTAATTAAATATAAAAAGATAATAATATTAAATAAAAAAAATACAAAAGTTCAAGAGTAAGATTTCTAAATAATAATTATAAGTCATAATACATGCGTTAACTTTATAAGTTAATATTAAAACCCATAAAATAACTTATTGAGAGTAACTTAATTTACACGATCCTTAAAATGTTTAAAATATCTTAAAAAAAAATTAGAAAACTATACATAAAATACGTAAACTGATTTGTATTCAACTTTTTGTAACAAATATTGAAGACAGATTATTTTAACACAATAACAATGATACGGTTTAAGGTAGTGACATTAATTATTGTTATTTCTGAGAAAGTATTTAAAGCCACGCAACCGTATAAACAAATACTCAAGTGAATTGATCTGGTTAGATAACGTGACTATAGTTCACTGACATTGAAGAACATTTACGGGTTACACTGTAAACCAATCTGAGTTTACGAACTTTATCAGCATCGAGTTGCTAAGTGCCTATCTCATCCGTAAAGTTGCTACTAAGCAATTTTAAGGTTATCTCCAAAATCACCACTCACCCGGTAATAATAAAGCGTAACACAATATTATTTTAACTAATCGATATTAAGACCGTTGACGATGCTGCTCTGTAAATGCTGAGAGATAAAATTTTTTTTTTTTACTAAGCGTAGGACATCTCAGCGAGATCTAGAAAGATATGCACACACAATTTGTTTTCGAGCATTACAAGCATAATAAAAAATAAATTAATAAATACGCTGTGTTATAACTATTAGCTTTTATAAAATAACTACAAATAATGGGTTGTCATTCGAAGTATTCCAATTATTTTAGAGTGATATATTTTTTATCCATGCATTATTTTTAACATAAGATTGTTTTTACCCTATCACCTGTTTGTTTAAATAGACGATTATCCGTATATGTTAACTTAAAAATAAGCTATTGTTTCAGTTGTGAGCTATTGAAAACAGCGCGTAGAAATATTACCATTTTACGTTCGAAAGTGATTAATCGAAACATTTTAAAATACGATTCTCCGCGTAGCTCATTTACCAATGAATAAATTACACTTAATGTTAAAAATATTATAGTTTAACAGCCGTAGCCCATTTTAATTTTCCTGTAAAATGAAACACCGCACGTATATTTTGATGATTAATATAATTTATCGAAAATATATAAGATAATAATAATAATTCTTTATCGTATATTATGTTAAATAAAAAATAAATAAATCACAAAAATATAAAAAAATAAATCATCATTGTATATTGTACTAATATGGGATCAAGAACGCTGTGAATAAATAAAATTCACATCATTATATTTTCAATACTTAATATTATACCTATATACTAATGATTAATTTTAACACTCTTCACAAAATCAGAACTATATATTTTCTATCATTTTTTCGAGTTTTATATTTATTTTTAGTTTTTTTTTTATCGTTTCCTATATACATATTTTATTTTATTTTATTTTTGGTCAAAGGGAAAAATTTTCTTTCTAGTGGAAAAAAGAATATAATTTCATCCAATTTAGCTAAAAAGAGAAATTGTTCATTTTAGTAGAAACGAGGATTATCCATTGTAACATTATGCAGAATACTACTATAATAATACAAAATATGAATAATAATTGTTGGAAATTTTTTGGAGAAGGTTGAATGTTATTATCTATTGAAATGTTCAAGTGTTTGAGTTAGGTTAGGTTAGTTGTAAAAAAATATGTAAAAAATGCTATTTTATATTTATGATGTATCAAACAAATGGTAAAAAAGGTAGATTATTTATTTTGGTACACAAAAACCATAACTAGTTTATTATTTAAAAAGCTATACATTTGATATGACTTTTAACACCTTTTTACATACCACTGTAAATGTTTAAAAAAGCATTTCAAAAATGTAAAAGTTCTATTCGTATATAAGAAACATACATAATATTTAACATTATAATTTTGAGTAAACATTTAACGATCATGACTTGATTAAGCTAATAAAACGCTATATTGGAAAGTTACAAACATTACTGATGATATTGAATTCTATGTTTAAGAATTTTCTTGAAAACAATATAATTTTTCTGTTTTATCATACTCAATGTACAATTTTACATTCATTTTCCAGTAGAGTGCATTAATAATAAAATGAAATCATGTGTTTTGGAACACTTGATTAAATGTGCACTATCCTAAAATGCAATAAAAATAGATTTGAATATTAGCATCAATACTTGTATAAGCTATACAATTTAACATATTTCTCATATTATGTTTATACATACTTATATAATATGTCATTGCTATAAATTAAATTATTTTATAATTTTTTTTTTTTTTTTTAATTAAATTGATTATTACATATTTTAAATTATTTTTCGTGTATGTCAATGTCTAATTTGAATAATTTTTCAAA
The DNA here is from genome assembly GCA_020882235.1 of Schizaphis graminum. Classification (NCBI taxonomy): domain Eukaryota; kingdom Metazoa; phylum Arthropoda; class Insecta; order Hemiptera; family Aphididae; genus Schizaphis; species Schizaphis graminum. The sequence goes on along the minus strand of CM037032.1, from coordinate 83,563,574 downwards.
ATTATTTACTAGGCTATTTTATACATGTATAAAATATGTATGATATTTTATTATAATTTATATCTTTATTAAAATCGTGATATTAGTTCTCTCTTGGTTGACTACATCGATATTCTAATCAACTAATAAATCATAAAATCAACAGATAAATAAGCTTATATAGCTTGAAAACGCGCGTCACACTAATTCAAATATTAATTTGTCAAGTTCATAAAATACCAATTCCAATATTTAATGGGCACACTAATATTTATTCACTATCATGCTTGATCGTTGTCAATACATAAGTATTTATTATAAAAATAGATATTATTTAATACATTTTATATTTATAAGAAGATAAATAATACAGTCATACACTTATATGCATATATTTTAAAAACGTTATATAATATTATAGTTATAATTCTTATAAAAATATCATTATTTTATTAAATGTTTAAAATATTTACATTTTTTTTTAGCACTGTAACTGAAACGTATAGTATAGTATAATAGTATCGTATAGTAAAATATTTATTTAATTATTGATTAAATGCCATCATTTATTTAACGTTAAGTAGGTACTTATAATTTTGAAATGCTTAACATTTTAAATTATAAACGAATGTAAAAATGTACTCTAAAAGTAAAACAATATTATGTACTAAGAAATGGAAAATTATTTCATAACCATATTTTTTAATTCTATCTAACCTTTAGTTAGTTGTATTATTTGAATATATCTAACTATAACTCAAGTTTATAAATTTATACCTATAATTTATTATAATTAATTTAAGTTATGCTTTCTTCGAAAATATTAAAATATTTACAGTTAAATTATAATCTGTCTAGATAAAAATAAGTTCATAAAATATATTAATGATCCAAAACAAATTATAATTAGTTTAAAAATGATTTTATAAATAACAATAATAACTATAAATACTTTTTTCATGTTAAATTGTGAAATTTATTTAGCAAAAAACACTTAAATCAATTAGGTACTGTGTATAAAATTATTGACGTCTGAAGACTATTCGTTTGTCTAAAAATTTATTAAAAAATAACAATAAAACATTGTAATATAGTGTTTTGCAATTTTTTTTCTACTGATATAATATTATAAGGAAATAATAAATATAAATTTTATATATCACAGGAGAATATAAAAAAATGTTATGTATATCACAAAATTAAAATATGGGTTAACTCAGTTACATTTTTATGTATTCAGAAGTTGAATGTTTTATATGAAAAATCTGTTTGACATGTATAAAACTTTTGAAAAATGAAAGAATTGGAATTAATTTTTATAAAATATATTTTCCAATTTTATACATATTTAAATATTTTAAAATTCACTTTAAGAAACGTCGTTGTTACATTTATGTATGTGTGCATTGTGCAATAAGGTAGGTTTAATGGTGTTTTTATAATGTATTTAACATTTAAAAAAAGAAAAAACCGTAAATCGATCACGTAAAGAGTAGATTCAAATTCACAAGGCTGCAAACGTGGTGTAGTGACGAACTTTCTAGTCATACAGTTAGGGTTAAATAATCCAGATCCTAAATACGTGACCACAGGGAATTTTTAACATTGTGCTACATGTTTTCACTTCCTAACTCTAGTCATGTTTGTCGAAGTACACAGTTTATGCATAATATATATGTATATCTTCTATGTTTTATGAAGAAAAATTGCATTCGAATCCTACTAGATTTTCATAATTTAACCATAAATATATCATAATAGTGAAAGTAACACAGGTAGAACATTTCCGCTGTTGGCGAGAAAAGAAATAAATAAACAATCGATAATATATTGACAATTCAAAAACAACTTTTATTGTTTTAAAACAGAATTTATATTATATTGTTATTTTAAAATCAAATTAATCCTTATTAAAAGAATAAAAAAAAGTCAGTCTTATAATTGTTTTCTTCCTGTCGTATTGTGCATACCTCTACCATATTTTAGTACGTAAACGTAGTATAATCAAAATAATCTTGTTAAAAGTAGGAAAACAAAAATGTCGACGTCAACCCGGCCGGTATTGACTTTATTTTTTTTTTCGATAGAAATAAGGGCAGACAGAGGAAAAGTAAACATCCCCTCTTCTCAATTTGATATACCGGAAATTTTGTCCCAGAAGTTTTCCCAGTACAGTCATTATTTATTGGTCCGAGTTCGATTTTTTTTTTTTTTTTATCGTTTCGTCATGCCACTATTGCACTGTCACCACCATCACCGTCACTACTATCGGATACCCTACTATAAACACTACCACCACAACCACCACTGATATAACCCAAACTGTGGCACTGACAGTGCGCCGCCTTTCCCGCAAAACAGATAATGTCGATTCTGTCGCAGTCCACGGGCGAATCGTCCCGTTTCCGGAACCATTCATTATGCGAAAACCTCGCCGATTAATCATTCGGATGTTATACACGTGGTTATAGCTAAGGCTTAAAGAACAATAATATAATAACAACAGCTATGATAAAAGACTGTGAAACGTATGTGGATGCACGACCGGCCGAGAAAAGGACAGTGAAAACCAGTTAACCAGACAACTTCAAACATTAATCATTGGAACGTCATTGGTTGATATAATATTATATAATACATATATATATATGTATGTAAATATTTGAGTTTGTGTATATAAATGCATACATGTCATGTGATATACACCATTAACGCGGGCAACCACAACTTCGGAATCAAGTCCAAATAGAATGCTTTTATACGCGAGCACAAATAGTGAGTTACTGAATAATGGCATACGCCACGCCGTTTTATTTGAATTCGATGTCCTTAAAAACTCGTAAATTATTTTATGAATTCTTGTCTGAATGTGATTTCCGGATCATTTAAAAATTAAATCGTTCATCTCCATTAAGTATTTTATAATTGTATGAAAATTAATAATTCAACTTTTAAAATATTAACTAAATGCATAAATGAATTATTTCGAATTGTATAAACGTGTATATATAAAGCAAAATAAATCTAAAAATACACTATTGAGTTTATACATAATTATCAAAATATACATAATAATGTTTGAATGTAGCCAAACAATATTGCTACATTTAAAAATATAACGAGTTGAAAATATTTTTAAGTATAGGTAACGTCATACACGATGAAACACTCATCTTTTACACATACCTATTGCACCTTATATTCTTATAAAAATGTTAATCACGAAAATCAGTAGTATACAAGGTGTCTGAAAAGGATAGTGGTGTGATATTTTGTTTTTATACATTTTAACATTTTAATTAATTTGACTGTTAATATACTTTGCTGGATAAAACATTCTCATTAATTTGGATTAAAGAGATTTTATAGTGTGCATGTTATACACCATTATGATATAGTACGTATAAATTATACAACATTTCGTTTTTATTCATAAATAATCATAATATAATGGAAAAACAAACATTATCCATTAATTATTTATGTTATTATATAATATTGTACAGAAAATAAAATATCTGTAAAAAATGAACAACAATTTAATATAATATTATGTAAAAAATTATTCAAAAATTAATTAGTAAGAATAAACTGAAAAATAATACTTTGAAATAATCATGTTACTATTAAATTAAAAAATAAAAATATAATATTTAAACTTTTTTTTTTTAATAGATCTTATAATTTCAATAAAGTAAATAAAAGACCCATTAACTGTTTGGCTCAATTTACGTGTAATTATTTGTATAAGAAAATATAGATGAACAAAAAATAGGTATAATAGTAGTTTGTTGTTATATACCATACACTCAGTATTTAGAATAATACTTAGTAAGTAACTACTATCCTAAATTGATTATTCTAGTTTCGATTAGTTATAAATAATTACTAATTAAGTTCTCTTAAGGATATTCAAGACGACAAGAATAATACAGGAACGTGACAAAAGCTTTGTGGTTTACTATGGTTAAAGAGGCTTCTTTTGATGTTGAAAATCGCAGAAAACAAATAAACGATCTATGTGTACAGTGTACGTGATAAACACATCGCCATGAACATTCGCAAATTACTTCAAATTTAATTATAATGACAATTGTACAATTCATTTCGCAAATTTGTCAATAAATTATTAAAGAAAAAATAAATATCCACAGTGAATAAGAAAAAGGGATGACAATGTACAAGACATAAATCAATGAGCTCTCGGAAATTCCAATAGAATTGAATTTGCTATTCATTATACTACTTACTCATATTTCTTGAAAAACTAAAGCGGTGTACTACACACATTCAAATTAAAAAAATATTTTAGTCATTGGTATTAATGTCTTGTTTTTCTTGATACTCATGCAATTTTACTTTAATTTATGTTAAAAGAAAATCGTTGAACATTATTTTTTAATTATTTATATAGGTTTCATATTATAATATGTTGTATTTTACCTAGAAAATGTATTTGTTGATAGTTGAACAATATTTTTATTTTACTATAAAATATTATATACCTATTTGTTATTATCTACAGATAACAATATACTCTCATTATTTATAATTTTGATTGTATTATAATCATTGATGCATATTAATAGAACAGATTTAAAAAAGATTAGATCTAAAAAAAGATTTTTATAAAAAAAATGTAGAAAGTAATAGTATTTTAATTTGATATAAGACATAGGTAGTGTAAAAGAAAATGTAATTCTAGATTCTGCATGCAGAGCAATGAATGTAATGGTTTTTTAATGATGTGCGTGGTTTATTTTGTACGTGCCTCTGTCATCACGTTATACCCGGATCGAAACAAGAAAATTTATTTTTATCTTCGAAATTAAGTGTAGTTTTTCATAAAAGGTTTGATCTAGTTTTTACTACGAGTGTATCTATACATCTAGCTATAGGGAGTACACACAATTATAAATATGAAAATTAATAAAAATTGTCACATTTTTTAAGAACTTACGTCTCAGCAGACTGAAACAAACCACTATTTTTTAAATAATATCTTGAACATTGGTTTTTCAGTGGTGTTAACTAAAAAATGGAAAAAATCTATGATACCTATATTGTATTTATATAATGAAATATAATATACTCACGGCGTTCTACGATAAGTCAGTTTTAGCTTATATGATATTTTTCTGGCTAAAATTAATTGAACTCTCCGGGTTAATCTAATATAGGTACTGTACAAATATACTGTATAAGTTGATGATATTTTATTTGGTCACAATTATTGTTTTTTTTTTTTTTTTTTTTATATTATACGATGATTTATTGTTAAATTAAAATTAAACACACTCATTTTATTACGACGGCCTCTACTCTATAACTCAATATATTCTCAAAACTCAGTTATCATACATTATAAACAAGTTTTCTGTTTTTTACGTAATATAGCAATCAAATACTGAATTAGTATGCACCTAAGTGTTACTTTTTACATTGGTATACCGTACACGCATAATGTTCGTCTTATCTATATGACTTTATATTATATAATAGTCCTTTACAATTGTTACCGTGATGAAACAATGTTATAAATATTCACTTCAACGAGAAAAAAAACGCTAAAAGTTTACAGTGAACAAAAAACCCAATTACCTCTCGATCCGTGATGATAATATTATACACCGAGTTTCGCAGTTTATGTACGTGTGCTGTGCTCGTAATTGTCATTGCAAAAAACGTCTCGCAGAATGTCGGTTGTGTTTGTTTCGGGGATATTTCCCATACATTGTATACGGGATTTATTGGTATTACATGACGCAATAACTCGAGTACACCGGTTTTCCACAAATAGCGTTGGTACATAGAACAAACCTCCGGGTTCTGCCCGATCGCCGATATCATTATATAGCGCCCGTAACAGAACGTAATATCAGCTGAACGTCTTTAATCATATATAACCTAACCTAACCTAACCAACATATATTGATATGATTGGAATGTGTGTAGTGCAAAAGTTTATGAGGAAAAACAAATCCATTAAAAATAGAAATTATCATATAACGCACGTTTATTTCAAAGGACGGCCGAACCATTTCCTATTATGAGAAACGGCACACTAAATTAGATTATGGAATGTACGTCCGAGTCAATCGATAGTCGATACACACGATTGTTAACATTCATTAACGTGAATGTACGGTCGTTCGTATACGTAATTCCGTCGAGGTAATGAACATTGACCATTGTAAATGTATATGATTAAGTCGTTTGCTAAATTTTTGATAAGAAAAATGTTTTATTGATGACCATGGAGTTATGTTATTATGCTGATGTAAATAACAGATATATTTATATATTACATTTGTATCTATGTAATTAATAATTTTATTCTATCGATATCGTGTTTAAGTATTTAACATTTAAATAAAAAATGTACGTTTACAAATAGGTACATGTGTATTTTCACAAATTTTTAATGAAAATTTATGGCGTTAAGTTGAAATACAATAATATTATTTCTATAATTTAAAAATATGCTTCTATAAAAATACTAGTTTTTACCTAATTGGTAAAAGTACAAGCTAAATTTATCTCCATATGTAAAATACATACAAATGTTCATATGAGTACCACTAATTTCTTTTGATATTATTATATATTTATAGAAGGTTTAAATTGTTTTTGTAGCAGTAAAAACTCTCTAAAAGATTAGAGTAGTCTTTATATCGATTGAAAAGTGGACACAGATGAGCCCCTTTACACCGATATTTTTTTTAGGATTCTCAATAACTTTGGAAAAAAGGAAAAATTGGTTTCCTTATAAATTAGGTTATTATAGCGGGCCGTGAATAATGTGCTTGTAAATATATATATATATATATATATATATATTATTTTACCTGAATGAAAACAAACGATACATAATAGGCACAGCTTGTCTTAGGGTTTGGGCATCATATTTTACAAAATCAAAAACGCGTTCAGTCTCACCTTAAATCTAAGGCGTATAAAAAAAGTTAATGATTTTGTAAATTTACAATAATTATTATAAGTTTGATCACGCTTTATATTTTTTATCTATTAGTTATTACGTTTAATCACATATTTTGTAAGCTATAAAATTAAAAAAATTTGAAAAAATATTGTATATCAGTGGACTGTAATTACATTCGAATTTAATAGCATAAAGAAGGATACATATACATTTGTTTAAATTTATAATATGCATATACAATTATTAAGGTACGCCCAGCGTACTATATATAGTTATACTGGAATTACAAGTTCCCTAATGAGTTATAGTATTGCGTCCGAATCATTTTTAATTTGATTTTTATATGTATGTGCAAATGAGAACCACTCATAAATTATTCAAGTATATTTTTTCGATTAAAAGTGATATTTTCAAAATATGTTTAAAAATATTATTTATATTTATATATTTATGAAATATAGTTGCATTATTGTATCTCTTAATATTATTAAATGATAATTTTTTCATTGTATTCAAGCGTTTATAAAAAAATGTAATTATAAAAATATTTATTGTTAATTAATCGGATACTCTTTGCATCTTTGTATAATATTTAACATATTAATTAATATTATTTTTACTTCAAGTAATAGAAAAATCATTTATAAATGAAAAGTTAATGTTTGTACAACTTAAAGGTAATTATCAATTGAGTTTTTAAAGACGAGAAATGTCTACATTTTGGGTTAAAGACATGTTTAATTTTTTTTTTTTTAATTAGTTTCGCCATGCTTTTCAGTAAAACAACATGATATAGCAAACACAACTATAACAAAACCAATCCAAAATTAATGTACCATGGCACCAGATATATAGTATGTATAGTGCATATAACGTAAACCACACATCTGATACCTATGCCACACTAAAATAATATTATATTTCAACGAATCTATACCGAATCGTCCAATTCGTCAAATTGACAAAAGCTGTCCTGGATAAGTTAATATAACGATGAGATTAGAAGTAATTTTCGATGTCTATTGTACGATCTACAGACGGAAAAACGTGCCCAGCATAGTCAATCAATTGTACATATTATTAAAAGCAATTTTAGTGATATACACATACATACGCAGGATTTAGTCAGTTTCTATCGATCTTAAAAACTTATTTTTCTTGTACTTTTTTCATATTTGTATTAACTGTTCAAATTTAAAATATAAATGCATAATTATATGCATACTACATAGGTAGTTATATTTTGTGGTATTTTTTTTTAAAGAATATTCATAAGACCAGAACAATAAAGTAAAATCGTAAATTATGTCTATAATGCCTTGTTTAAATCATCTGAAGTTTGATACCTATTATGTTAGCATAAATATTTTCGGTTTTGTTATGTTAGTTACAAGTAATTTATAAGTACCTACATAATAGCCAAAAAAAAAATTCTTTAGCAACTTTTATATTCTACACATTCAAATTTTTATTTGAAAACACACCTAGATATATGAATGCCTATTGCCTATAATATTATGATCTATATAATATAATGTATATGTACATGTATATAATCAATTCCAAAAAATAGCATAGACACGCCTATGTTATACTTTGTTTGGTTTTGTGTGTGTGTGTATTATGGTTATTGGTAATTTATGATATAGGATTATGAACCGTTGTTGACAAAATAACGTAAAAGAATCTCAATAATAAAATTATGGTAACACGGCGCTTTGGTTAGGCATTATAGGTACACTGTGGATGTGTAATCCGTTTTTGGTATCTCATGATAACAATTTTCTGAGATACGATAAATTGTTTCATAATTGAGTAAAGTAACGTTATATGATATGTTATCATAACTATTTCTTATATTCCACCAAAACGAAAAAGGTTAGATTTTTGTTTTCCTCAAATCTATTTCTACCTATATAATTAAGAAAGAGTTTGAGAACTCTAGTTCAGTGGCGTACGTAGAATTCTTTAATGGGGGGGTTACCATATTTTATATACATATATAAAAAAAAATTTTATTCGTATTTTACTTGGGGTTTACTGTGGGGGTTAAACTCCTACCCCCCCCCCGTCGGTACGCCACTGCTCTAGTTATCTGCAGTTTTAACGATCATCGATATATATAAAACACGTATTATACATGACCAGAATATAGAATTAATATTATCTTTAACTGCATACTAGAGAAAAAGTTTAAGTTTATAATTATTATAATTCATATATTTAAATGCTTTAAAATATTTATGATCAAAATATGGATTTAAAAACTTGATAATACTATTGTATAATACAATTATTAAACATTTTGGATTCTATAAAACAATATTCTAAATTTCCTTAAATCGATTAAATATAAAAAATACTTTGATTAATTTAAATGCTTTTAAATATTTCTATTATACCACAGAACACAACGAAAATAATATCAGCACCACTTATTAATAACTGAATTTTATATCATGTTTTTTTTACTTTTACGATGTATACAATAAAACTGAATACAGTATTCAATAATCTTACAAAAATTAGTATGTATATTCAATTATTTTGAACACTATTCCAAGTATAAATGCTCAATAAATGCTTTATTATTGGTGCATTTCCCACAAGTTTAAAAAGTCAATAATTATTCCACTTTTTAAGAATGAATATTGTAACAACTATAAACCAATTACCCTGTCGATGGCTATAAATAAACTGCTTAAAAAAAATGTATAAAAATCAGACTTGTTTACTTTCTAAATAATCTTATATTATGTTTTAATAATAACCAATTTTATTTCGGGAATAAATTATCTCTTAAAGATGTATATATTGTTCTACTAAATAGATTTATGATAATCTTGCTTTAAAGCACATATTCTTGGGTGTATTTTTAAACTTCAAAAACTTTTTAATTCTGTTTATCATGAAATTTTTTTAAAATACTTGAATATTGTAGAGTAAGAGGAATTTTACTAAATGTATAGAAATTCTATGACATAAATAGAAACAAAAAACTAAAAATTAATGATGTTTAAAGTGATGAAAAATTAATTAATTATTCTTTATCTCAAGGTATTGTACTTGGATTATTAATTTGTATAAATAGTTTACTTAACCAGAATGTTTGAGGTAAAGTACTATGTTTTGCTGATGATACGGTTTTTCTTGTTAGTAACTCTTGCCTACATGACTTTAAATATGATACTCATAAAGATATTAATTTAATAAAAAATTAGCTAAACAATAATTCACTGTAACTAAATCTAACTTTATACATTTTAAAATAAATAAGAATAACAATAATTAAATGTTGAAAAATTAATATTGTATACTGTATCTTGTATGAAAGTTATATAAATAACTGGATCTGTCCTTCAATTAATTTAACATTCACTGAAAATATTTAGGTTCGTAAAATTTGTTATGTATTTAAATGTTTGTGAAATATCTTTCAAACGTTTAAACAATGGTTTATAAATCTCTAGTGTATTGTATTTTATAGTATAGCATTTTAGAGTAACGCTTATAACAATCATATTAAAAAATTACATACAATTTTAAATTTTCTTGTAAAATATGTATTCAATAAGTCTACTCTTCCCAAAAGAACTTGTGAATATAATGAATGGAAAATTTTAAAATTGATGTCTCTTCATACATTATATATTTTTGCTGTTATTTTTAAATACATTAATTACAATTACAATTAATAAATTATCCTACTCGTAATCATAAGTCATAAGTCACAACACACGATTTGATAAAGATAATAATATTTCACTAAAAATGCACTTAAATGGCGAACTAATTTTTTTCAATTTCGTGTTTATTAATATTTTTTTTTGTGATCATAAAATACGTAATTATAATTTTCTTAATTTTAAACAATTAAAAATAAAACTGTCTGGATTTAAATAATATATAATTTTAAATAGATTTGTGCTAATATTCAAGTAAGACTATTTTTATTATTTTATTTATTCAATAATTTGTAATATTGTATAATTATATTATTTTTAGATTATATTCTTGATAGGTTTACTAATTACTGTAGTTATAAAAACGTTCATCTCTACTACATCCTTTGAATTTGGAGGTGCTTTAATAAATATTTCTTAGTTGCAGCTGAAGTACACTTTGTAAACATTGCTTATCAGAGAAGAAATAAACTTATTATTATGTATTATTGAGGTTCAACAGTATATGTTTCATATGAAAACGACAGCATAATCGTTTGCAGAGTAGTCCGAAAAATGATTTCGTGAGTTTAACGAATGATAATGTTTACAATAATGACATGTCATATCGAATTTTTATAATATCCCTTTTGGCCAGCTTTATTAAAAGCATATAACGAGGCGCGCGATCGGTGGAAAAATATAATAAACTCAGTCGACTTACCTGTATAAATCGCTCGGGAACTCGGAGCCCCGCAAAATGTCCACGCACGCGTCTCCGACCCTAGATACCTTGGGTGTCCAGTTCTCGCATCTGGCCGCCATCACGTCCTTGATACACTCGGCGAACACGCGCACTGCTGCCCTGACAGTATGCTTGTCTTCCAGCGGTGGTGCGACCGGACGCAGTGACAGCATTCCTACCGGTACGTTGCCTTTCCTCTTTCCGGTCGCGTTGACACCGCCGCCGGTTTTGCCGATGTCCAGCCACAACCATGCCACGTTGCCGGCGGGCAGAAGCCCGAGCGCGGCTGCCTGGCGCCAGACTGTTTGCGCCGAGTCCCGGTCGCCGACTACCACCACAACAGAAGCCTCGGAAGTCGAAAGTTCTACCATAGATCTATGTACACAACAAATATGAAATATCATATATAACTATATAAGTATACACCGTGATTCATGGATTATGCTCATCCGTACATTTCTCGATTAATAACGAGTTCATTCAGATTCTGAATTTCGGAAATTTTCCAAATATATTTAAAGACTTTGTTTTCAAATTATTAAAATTGTTTGCATTACTTAAGAAGTGTCTGATAGCGATATAAACTTTTGTTTTCAAATTAAAACAACTATTTTTTACTAAGTATAGATTATATTTTATAAATTACTAATTTTTATAAATGCCGATGAATCTATAAATTATAATTCAAAATTCAAACGAATAGTAGCTCAGTTGTTAAACTATTTATAGTAAGGAGAATAGTTCTTATAAATAGTTTAATAAAAATATAAAAAGAATGTTATACTGGATTCAGGATTCATTATAAATACTAGAATCAATATTAGAAATTATGAACGTTGTTAAGTTAATAAACTATAACTATTACTAATATTCAAATAACAATAGCCCCATATCTTCTAAACTCGTTATTACCGACTTATTGGATAATATCTTTAAAATGAAAGTTTAAATAACTGAAAAATTACTCGTTCAAATATTTATTTTAATACATCGACATTTTACAAAAAATTATCTGCTAAATAATTTACAGTAAAAAAGGAGATTTCCATTTGAAAAAAAGAGAATATCATCTTGAAGCATATTTAAAAAATTCCAAAATCAGATTTTGGATAAAAAAATTATTTAAGAAAAAAAGGATGAGCATGCCTGAAATCTTCGAAATGTTCAATATTATTGTATATTATGTTCTCATCTAATATGAAATTATATGCTCTTTAGAAAATGCATAAAATATGTGCACTGACTAGTGACTTTATAAGTCCATGTAAACAATAAGAAATTCCTTTTTTACTTAAAAAAATTTTAAATTGCAATAATTATAACTTAAAATAATTATATTCAATATAAGACCTGAATATTTTTGAATTGAGTACCATTTATACAATTTTTTCATTTATTGAAAAACTATGATTTTGGACTTGAACCCATTCGACCAAACACCGTCCAATTATACACAGGTACACTTAACTATTATTATTATCATTATTGTTTCATATAGAAAAAGCATCATAATTATTATTTTATTGTTACAACCGGTGATAACCAATAGTGGTATTACAGCATTTTCGCATACATTGTTAAGGTTAACCCAAAATTCCACCCGTAATTATTTTCTCAATGAACGGGTTTTTTTATTTTCACTTTTAATTATAATGAAGTATGAACCAGTAGTGCAACTGCGGGTCCTTTTAGCACAGTATATTGTTTACAAAAAATTAAAATTAAAATTTATTTTATCAACATCAAGCAAAAAAAAACAATTAAATATATATATATTTTTTAAAAAACATTATTCTGTGAACATTTTTAATGATAGCTAGCAAAATAGGAAAAAAAAAATTTAAAAAAGCGGTTAAGTGATTATCGCTCTGCTGTACATTAGGGGGTGGGGTGGACCTCGGACTAGGGTAGGTTAAATTCGAATGCAATGATAGGTATCAATATATATACGAAAAACGATTCTGAACGGAGATGATCTGTCAGTTTAAGATATATTATACTAAATATTGTCATATATTCTATTTTGAAACAAATTCAAACATTTAAGTAAAAGTTCAAGATCTTACGTTTAGTAATTTTTTAAAAATAACAAAAATCAAAAATTATTTATTAGTAAAACGTTATTTTACACGTGTATTTTTGATTTCAAATTAAAATTAAAACTTTAAACACTCATAAAATTTTTTAAATTGAATAATCCTAAAACTTTTTTATAATTATTCGAAGCTTAACTTATGGACAGCATAGTATTAAATTTTCAATTCTTAGCTTTTGATAGTAAAATATTTATACATTTTTAACTACCAAATAGTTAAAAATATTCACAATTTTGACGATTTTTGTCAATATTTGAACTTCAAATACTAATAAAAAAAAATTGTGCATATGAATTTTTATAATTTTTAAATGAGAGTTAGAACAAGTTATGTGGACCCTTCAATTAAATTTTTAAGTAATTTGTCTCAGCTAAATTTTTTTTATCAATATTTATAAAAAAAAAATGAAAATTTCAATTGTCTATAAATAGCTCAAAAAAAAATCAAAATGTTTTGAAAATCAAATTACGTAAATAAAGTGGCAATCTAAATAACTGGTAAAATTTTCAAGTATTTACGACTTATACTGTTTGAATAGCAACAAATATCAAAAATCGTTTGAGGCTAAACCGTTATTTAACGCGGTTTTGTAAAAATTTAAATTTCAAACACTCATAAAAAATTTTTGTCTGAATCCGGTAGAGTATATATTATTATTTAATTCATCACCACGAGAACAAACAAATTGTGTTTTTAATTTAAATACCTATAAAAATAGCTAACCACTTGTACGTCCTTGTGGCGTCGTTGATATAGAGATTTAGCGTGTAACATTACTATGTTCTGCCTAACCCTATGTATACAGGAGCAGACTAGTCTAGAACCGATAATCTCTTTTTCACATTTTGTGTTCATGTTTTAAAAAAAAAAATGGTTATTTAAAACTGTTTTAATATGTCAAATTAATCAATTTTAATTAACTGCAGGTAATTAAATGTCTGAGGTTCGATTCTCGCCTAATGACAAAATTTTTTTATCATTTTTTTTTTTTTTGCTATACAATATTATTACCATGATACATAATCAATACAACATAAAATATACCTACCTATTTCTACCTTAAAGTCTTTCAATTAGGAGGTGCTGTGCTACTGTAAAGTTCAATTTTTCTAATCTCATAAGGCCATATCTTTTTTTTCATTTTTCGTCAGAAAAACAACATTAATTAAAAAACATAGAAATTCTTCGAAAAATATCATGCTGAAATATTATAAGTATATTAAAATATATAGATACATTCAGAAAACTATAAAAATTTGATTAATGAAAACAATAATATACAATATGTTTTTTTAATTATTTGTAAAATACTGTCTTTTTATTATATAAAACCGTTAATACTTTCCCCCATAATGAATAGTATTTTCTGTTAAAAAAAAATCATTAAACATAATAATATATATATACGTTTATTATATTACGCCAATAAAACTTTTTTTTTTACATTTTAATATTAATAATTGATCAATCTGTAGTCGATCGATTGCGCAACGAGTTGCAGCTTGTATATAGGTATTATAATATTATGTTACAGTACCAGCTACTACTAATCTTGGATATGATACATGAACTATAGTTATATTTTATACCTATATGTATTAATATTTTAAATAACATTGCATGCTATTGTATATTCGAGTTTTAAATAAGTATATTATCATTACAATATGGTCAATATACATAAATAAATGTAGCACCCAGGCTGTACAGTATAGATACCGATCGGTTTTATTCAAAAAAAACATATTTATAATGAATGAAATCGAAATCTGAATCTAATTCAGGGTCTTTTAGCCATTTTAAGTTAACATTATCTCGCATATTTTGCATACTTGAAATGTATAAATAATGTACCTATATGCAAATAAAATAAAAATACTTAATATTGTATATTATACACATTTTATTTTTCATTTATCTCGAGCTTAATTAAAGAAGATGTATGTTAGCATTCAGTTATTATATCTTATGTCACGTATAACATTAATCTAATAATGTGGTATGTTCGATATCATTTTTGTATAATAACATAAAAAAATCGGGTAAGTGAGTATCGCTCTGCTGTACATTAGGGGGTGGGGTGGACCTCGGACTAGGGTAGGTTAAATTTGAATGCAATGATAGGTATCATTGTATACGAAAAACGATTCTAAACGGAGATGATTTGTCAGTCTAAGATATATTATACTTAAATATTGTCATATATTATATTTTGAAACAAATTCAAACATTTAAGTAAAAGTTCAAGATTTTGCGTTTAGTAATTTTTTAAAAATAACAAAAACCAAAAATTATTTATTAGTAAAACGTTATTTTACACGTGTATTTTTGATTTCAAATTAAAATTAAAACTTTAAACACTCATAAAATTTTTTAAATTGAATAATCCTCAAACTTTTTTATAATTATTCTAAGCTTAACTTATGGACAGCATAGTATTAAATTTTCAATTCTTAGCTTTTGATAGTAAAATATTTATACATTTTTAACTACCAAATAGTTAAAAATATTCACAATTTTGACGATTTTTGTCAATATTTGAACTTCAAATACTAATAAAAAAAAATTGTGCATATGAATTTTTATAATTTTTAAATGAGAGTTAGAACAAGTTATGTGGACCCTTCAATTAAATTTTTAAGTAATTTGTCTCAGCTAAATTTTTTTTATCAATATTTATAAAAAAAAAATGAAAATTTCAATTGTCTATAAATAGCTCAAAAAAAAATCAAAATGTTTTGAAAATCAAATTACGTAAATAAAGTGGCAATCTAAATAACTGGTAAAATTTTCAAGTATTTACGATTTATACTATTTGAATAACAACAAATATCAAAAATCGTTTGAGGCTAAACCGTTATTTAACACGGTTTTGTAAAAATTTAAATTTCAAACACTCCTTAAAATTGTTCGTCTTAATCCGGTAGAGTTTTTTTTACAGATATTTGAAAAAAAATTAATGGAGAACCTTGCACCAAATTTTCAAAACTTAGTTATAAAAGAAGAAATTTTTACGATTTTTCAACCACAAAATTACTTGCAAATTTTCGCAATTTTGACATATTTCGTATAAATTCGAACTTTAAGCACTTATAAAAAAAAATTGTGACTAACGATTTTGGATTTTTTTTATCACCTTAAGAACAACTTATAAGTTAAGTCTTGTATTAAATTCTGGCCGGCCTAAAAATTTTTATCGTTATTTAAAAAAAAAATACTTAGAAAAATTGAAAATTTCAATTGTCTATAAATAGTTCAAAAAAGTCAAAATACTTTGAAAATTTAACTGTAAAGAGATAACCATAATATAAACATTTGGTGAAAATTTCAAGTATTTACATCGATTAGTTTTTGAGTTATAGCAAAATAAAAAATTCGATTTTGACGAAAACTGGTTTTGCGTAAAAAATCCCGTTTTTCCGTCATTTTTTAAGGTTTTTCCCGACTCATTTAAAAAATATTGAAAATTTTTAACTTTTGACCCCCCGAAGTACCAACTAGATTCGATTTCTAGGGGCTGAAGTCAAAAATCGAAGCATTTTCTTGCCCCAAATGTTGTTGAGACCAAAAAAAAAAAAAATAAAAATAGGCGAGAATCGAACCTCAGTTAGGTTATAATACAGTTTAAAATAACCATTTTTTTCTAAAACATGAACACAAAATGTGAAAAAGAGATTTCATCGGTCCTTTACTAGTTCTGTCTGTTCTATTCCATAGACCCCGACAAGAACATAGTAGTGTTACGCGCTAAATCTCAATATCACCGACGCCACAATGACGTACAAGTGGTTAGCTATTTTTATAGGTATTTAAATTAAAAACACGATTTGTTTGTTCTCGTGGTGATGAATTAAATAAAAGATTTATGTAAAACATATATTCATATATAAATTATATATAGACGAATAATAAGAAATTATTGATATAAAATATATTGTATATTTATCTCTTCAGAATCCAGAAAGACATGATACTTATTAATCATCATTTCGCGCATGATTCGAAATATTCTATGCAGTCAATTAAAATCATGAATATCAATCATATTAATTACAAATCATAAGTTATCAATTGGTCACTAATAAATTAATTGTTCGGAATTAAAATTTAATGTATTGAAATTCTCATAAAACATACAGCTTTAGATTATGAAATTTAAAAATATATATTATTGCCTGGAAAATTAAAAACTTAACAAGTATACGAGAAAATAAGTATCAAGGAATCACCTTGTAGGTATATATATATATATTATTTAGTTACCTACTGATTAAAATGAAATACTAGCGATATTATAGTCTTTGAGTTGCTAATACCTAATTCAAACATCATCATTGTAAAATTAATACATTTATCACTCCGTTCAGAATTTAATATTATGTAAAAATGTTTATAAAAGGTACGAGAATAAACATATATCGAAATCGTTTACTAATTTATTGAATTTTACGGAATTTCACCAATATTATCTCACTAATAAATTTATTATCTCTAGCTATTCGAAAATCTAACAAAACTCAAAAATTCTTACTTTAGAGTTTTTGATGAGAGAAAATACGGAATGGGTTTGAAACTATTTTAGTAAATTTCATGAAATTGTTACATATATAAAAATATCTTATCATAAACATTTATTATATTTATCAAAAAATAATATGATTTCAATAAAATTACCCATAATATTACATATAAAATAACAAACATAAATTTAAACACATTTTGTGGTTTTATCTTAAATTGTGTATAATTATTTAGAAAAAAAAAGTTTTATTTAACTATAGTTGAAATTCTATTATTATTCTTAAATATGTACAAAAGAGTAAAAACTCATTTCTCGTATTTAGTTGAAAATTAATTGCGTTCTTAATGCTTAATGGTTTTTTTTTGTTTAAAAAAAAGCTATTTGAAAAATGATTGGATAAACCTAGAATTGTTTTATTCTGAGCCTGCGATAAACGTTGTGTATTAGTGGCAATGTGAACACTGAATACCACAACATTGCGTAAATAATTTTACGAACGATTTATCGTACATAATAAATAATTATAATGTATATCTACTATTATTATAGATTGTGTGCATAAGTACCTTCTTTCATTGTTATACTTTTCGTACTCGTGTACATTATAATTTTCTATAATAATATATACTATATAATGGGGCGTTGGAAATTATTTTTCGATCGAACGATTTATGGTAATTGGGTGTTAGTTTATATGCGAATAAAACTAAAATGTCAGGAGAAACGATGAGGTAATATTTTCTGAAAATAAATTATAAATAAAATATTACCATAATAATAATATTACATACATGGTCAATTTTAATAAGAATATGTCATAGATATTATCGCATCGTGTCATGCTTTTAAAAAAAAATTAATATGGACTAGGCAATTTTAATAGTGCTATAGAACTGTGAAACTAGCTTTTATATTTATTATATATTCACATAATATATTAAAAAAAATAAACATGAATAATTTAACATAGTAATTACTAATTAATGATAATTAGATAATATTAATGATTATCATAAAAATCAAATTAATGTGAAGAATTCCAATTTTTAAAATATTATTTTAGTAACTGTCAGCTTATAGTCCAGCAATTTAATTCATAAAAACCATATTTCATCAGTAGAATAATAATTTAAGTAATAATTTTTGAAATAAAAAAAAACATAAAATATGCATATTTAAAAAAAAATACTTAATTTTATTAAGTTAGAAAAAAAAAAATTTTTAAGATATTAATAGAAACGTTACCCACTTTGAAATTAAAACGATAAAATAAGTATACAGTTTAAGTATACATTTCAACCCGTGACGTCAAATATAGTATTCAATAAAAATTAAAACACAGCGTCGTGATTGCATCGTTATTATTTAAGTAACAAAATTATAAGATAATATGGATTCGTATACCTGAATAGCATAAGGTCTGACGAGTCTGAAGATATAGGCACCGACGTGTAGCTCAACGGAGCTATGCTTAACATTGTTCTAACTTTCTCGTCTATCGTTATTGAGTGCAACACGTAAAATTTATGCCATCCTGTGTGCAACAGGAACGATCTGAGCGCAGAAAACAATTCCCACGGCGTGATCGATACTCTGACTACCATATCATTCCAACGTTCCTGTAAAAATACAAATCGTTTTATGAAAAATCGAATAGGATCGACCAATATAATAATTATATGATATAAAATTATAATAATATAGTACAGGGGCGGTCAAACGGTCGATCGCAAACGATTTCAAAGTCGATCGTGTTAGAATTTATTTTTAAGCTACGCACACGAAAATCAATCATGATAGTTAGGTTTTTTATGGAAGTTGATCCTCAAAGGTCAAGTATATTTTTAGTAGATCGTGGCCAAGAAAGTTCGGCCACCCCTGATATAATACTATCAGTGTATTCGATTAATTGGAATAAAAAGTTTCTTCCCGACAGGACTGGCTAACGGTTAGGTTGATAAAATAAACGGGCCCAACGTTAATTTATAAATTGTCTTAGTGATTTATCTTTAAGATTTCAATATATAGTTATGTGGACAAGACTTTATTTTTCAGCTGTATTATAAATGAAATTATGTTTGAAACAATTAATGTTATACTCGTAGTTGTCAATTTTCAAAATAAATATTATCTACAGTTTGCAACATTATAATTTAATTGCATATTCTGAATAAAAATATTTTAGTAGAAAGAAACTACCAATCGATTATTATTATTTATAAGCACTTAAATTTATAATTGGTGATATATACACGATATAGAAGACAACGCACAGTCATTTAATCATCAATAATTTAAACTTGAAATGGTCATGATGTAATTGTATTGATAATCTATTGCCGGCCTGAAATACGTTCATACTTACATTTAAGTATGTATATAGATAAAATATTTTAAATTGGTAGCATGATATCAACGATATATATCGATGTTTAAAAAAAATGTATAAGGTATTAATTTTAAAATAAAATTTTGAATAAAAAAATATTATACAAATATTATTTTAAGTGGGTACAAAAAGACATTTTATCAACGGAATGTTTGTTGAAAGTTGAAAAAATCTTAATTTACAATAATCATTGTACACGTCATGTGCATAAAATAAAATTATAATAATATATTCCAAGTATGATTTCTCTTTGGTACTGCTGAAGGTATTCCTGCAAAATGCAGTAGATTATTATTATCTAAGCACAACAATGTAATGTTTACATTTCGACGAAAGTACTCCGATATCCCAAACTCCCATGGCAAATATTTCAGTAAAGGAACAATATAATACCGATCATCATAATGTAATACATTAAAACATAATAATGCATGTACACGCATAACATTCAAATATTGATCATCACGACTTCATTGGGACAAACAATATTATCCTCACATTTATATAAAAAAAAAATGATACGATTCTTTGTTAAGGATTAAATCCTATTTTATTTTCAAACTACAAAATAAATCCGATTTTATGTAATTTCTTATTTAAGTTTAAATTTAATTAATGATGTTTTTGATTTTCAAAAGTTCTCATTTTTACAACCGTCACATATAATCAGGAATATAACAAATACTAAACCCGCTAATTAGTTCAGTTTAAATTTATTACATAATAAATAATTTTTGATTAGTACAAACAAAAAGTGATCGAATTTTTTTTAACATTATCGATAACATAAGCTAGTATGATCGATTATAACGATATAATACTCGAAAATTATTATAATGAAATACTGTAATATTATTATTAATGAATATCAATGAAATAGGTATAGTAATTAATAATGGTTACCGTATAGTATTTATGGGTCTTAAAATAGATACGTTGAATATACTATAACTTAATGCAAATATAATAAATAGGTATATAAAAGCTTATTCACTTTTAATTCAACTTATATTAGTAAGTTTTATATTTTATTTATAAGTAATACTAATAAACCTAACCTAACCTAGCCCAGTGGGGACCCATTACACATTATAATATTGTATATATATTATATATTATTTTTAATAAAATAATAATTATTTATTTTGAAAAAAAATATTAAGCTAGTTTAAAAATTAACTCAGACATTTTTTTAAACTTAATTTATCATTGATTTTTTTCAGACCGACAATAAGGAAAAGTTGAATTTTTTTTTAGATATTTATAATTTAATTTTAAAGGTACCTAAATTCTTTATTATGAGATAAATAAATACATCCATTAATATCTTAATAATTATTAAGTAAATAAGTTTTATTATTTACTAAAATCCATAGATTCATTTTAACTAATCAAAAAATAATTATCTTAAACTTAAAACTGTGATATTTGATTAATATAATATATAAATACAGAGAGAGAAAGCTTTTGGGAGGAATTAAAACTTTCAAAATCTATAAAAAAAAAAACTTTCCACATTCAGATAATTTTTAACTATTCAACTTAAACAAAATTATAGAAATTGAGATTTTCTCTACTCTTCTTTAAAAATTATTTTCAAAATGAAACCTTTAGGTGAAATAATAAATGGATGATAACATTAATATTCAGAAAATGCATATTATATATATTATTCAATATTTCCTGAATCATTTTTCCGGTAGCGTATTCAATAGGTATTGGCTACTATTGATCAATTCTAAGGAAATGTAAATTCCAATAAAATTAAGGCTGGAAATCATCATGACATAATATTATTGGTAATAATAAAATAATTATAGTTATAAAATCAATGAGTATTGAGACTTTTGAGTACACAAATATCAATAGTTTTAGATTTAAATATAAAATTAAAGTAAACTGATCTCTTAAATAATTAAATTTTCAATAAATGAATAGAATCAGATAATTATAAATCCCATAATAATTTTACATTATTTTTCATGTTATTAGGATAACAACCAAACAAATATCATATTATAATAAATTCACACACGAGCGCGTGCGTGCGGTCGTGCATGTGTAATATTATTTACTTTAATATTTAGATACACATGCACATTATTGTATGGATGAATGCGCAAAAACAAAATACACCGTATGTTTGTATACAGTGTATGTATTTTTAGCTTAATAAAAACAATACAGTTTGACATTAAAATGTTTTGTGCTTCTATTATGTTCAAGTTAAATGTACAATAATTTATTGGAACATTTTCAGTGTCATTGGATATTACTTATTCAACATACATGTATACTTACAAAATAAATATAGTAAATATATATATCTAAATCTAATCATGTTGTTACATTAAAATTATAATGATAATTCGGAATTACATGTTAGTTTATGTTATAAACTATTATTGTTTCGTTTACTTATAAGTAAAATTAATTATAAATTTTCTTAACTATAAACATACGTTAATAATCTTCATTGTTAATAATTTATATTAATGGAAACGATATAATAGAATTAATATTTCAGTTATATGACATAAGAATAATTTTGAGAGCCCAGACATAACTTATATATGTCTGTGTCTTAGTCCACCCATATCCCTTAATGTTTCGCTCAGTCTGATAAATATATTTTTATATATACTTCTCACTTTAACCCTCTTGGAATTAGAACAACTTTTCTATGTCTTTTTTGACATGTAGTTTGCTGATTCATATTACATATGATCGAAATGTTTCAAAATGACATGACAATTTTAAAATGCATCTCATACTATCACCTCAGTGACCAATTCGGTTATATATTTCTCGGATGGATTTCCCATTTAAAAATCTAATCATAATATTATTATCACCACAAGATTTTCTCATGCATTCCATTTCTATATTCGATTATTTCCCGATTTGAAAAGAATTATTATTTCATTTTCGTTGGTCAACAGTTGCTTCCTATACCATTTAGAGAAATTAAACCCCTTATAGATACAATCCTGCGGGCACATTTTCACATAGACGATATAGATATTCCACGCTTTACACCTAAATACCTATCATACTTAAAATTGTTTTGAGTTTGTCGTAGTTCGCCACGATTAATATTTATTAAATATTCTCAGCCAGTAAACTGGTCAAGGTTTATAAGGATATAACACGTACACGTATTTTTACGTTGTTTCTATCCACCTGAAACTATATAATAATTTTAAAATAATGACCAAAATGTAATATTGTCAAAATTTAGAAACCAAAATTGTATTAAATATATATTTATGTACAGTAAAATTAACAAAATAATATACAGTCAACCTATTTGTTATACATCTAACGTACGCGGTAAATTATTTTTATTTTCACGTACACGCCGCGCTGTATTGCATTATTATAATGTACATAGTAAATAATATTATATCATACACATCGCTCCTATTGCGTTTGGTGTTAAATGAAAATTAATGTTACACGTGAAATCATTTTCCCCCAGGTATACTTATATGCGATACCTCACTATTTATGAGTCGGAGTCGATAAATCACGATGTTATTATTTATTTAAACGGAAATGAGTGACATGCGTTACCCACACGCCATCGTTAGTGGTAGCTATAATGCTCCCTCATTAAATTAGATTCAGGCGAGCTGGAAACAATTATTTTTCGCGGTCACGATGGAGGTGGTTTGCGTTCGATTTTTCATACAGTGAGGCGTCAGTATTTAAAAAATAATAATACCTACACGTCTCCGCGTCACTCACGCGGTTCTTGTATTAATAATTTCATTTTTCTCTCAATTTATTTCAACAGTTTATCCTCGGTATGCTACTTTTATTTTCACTGAATTTTACATTATGTGCTAACCTTGTAGTTCGTTACAATTGTGTTTGAACTAAAATTACTATAACGTCAAAACATGGAATTCTGCAAGGTTTAATTGAACAAATTATTGTTCTATGCTTATAGACCGAGAATAGATTAATCAATTTGTTCACCTCTTTTTCCGATCCGAGTTGGACTATAAAGTATTTTTATTTTCAATTCGAGTGCAAATACCGACCGTTCTTATCGGAATCGCACATCGACTGACCAATGACCGTCAACAATTTAAAACATGTTTTTAGGATGCCTTGCGATAATCGATAGCACTTAACTACCTATTCAAACGTTTCGATTATTAACGGGTGTACGTACATGTGTATATATATATGCAGAAAGAGAGAGTGATAGGGAGCTAATCGGCAGGCGATTTGGGTGCATAATATACGCCGCAGACGTTAGTGAAACAATATTGCAGCGCGGAGGACCTCTTTCTCTCTACCTACAACTCCGCACGTACATTTCCCATCACCCCTACCCCCCCAACCACCACACCAAACACGTATCTACTACTCCCCATCGCCAGTGCTCGTATGTGTCTGTATCCGTTTATATACATGTACACGAACAGAACAAGCGGGTCCATTAATTTCCTGGTGAATTCAATTTCGGACCCTCGATACATATATTACATAATATATCCACGAGCTCGGGCCCGGGTGCACACAAATTACAATAATACACCACACGCGCGCGGTTCTAAACCGCACTCCGACCGACGCACGGTCGACGGTCGTTTCTCGTTTAACTTTGTGCCGATGTAGTAGTAGTAGTAGTAGTAGTAGTGATATAATTATTATTATTATGCGCTGCCGGGCTAACGTGGCCGGGGAATAGGTCGCGGGCGGCAGAGGAGGATAGATGTAGATGGCGTCCGCGATACGTGTACCTCGGGGACGTTTTAAGATTATGCGGCTTATCGATGCGCGACGTGTTTAAAGCCTCGGCATCGCGATGTATGTATGTATGTGTGTGTGTGTATGATAAGTGCAGTGTGCGTATCAGACGCTCTTGCCAGATTTATGGTCAGAACTTTCTCTTCTCGTCGCATTTCATCGTCTGCCTAAGTATACTATACATTATGCTTGTATATTATCTTCTCCTTGTGCTCATTAAAGACCATTAAGGTCCATCATCGCATCAATAACGTCCCTCCATTTCTCCTACCCCAATCATCGAGAGATTTTTTTTTATTGTTTTATCTGACCGATGTTTTCTAATGGTCGTTTTGAGTCCGGTTTCTATCTTGTTATGTTTTCCGCAGTATCTGCTCGGGTATGCATACACTCCGATACATATAAACCTATACTGTTTTTCATGACTATACTTTTAAAACACTAGCTTCTCCACATAAACTTCTCAGTTCCTAATTTGTTCTAATATTTGTAATTCACTTTCTACGTTCGTTTTAATTCAAAAAATTATTCCCAGTATTTTCCTTTTAAAACACCCGATTTGTTCTCGTCCGTTTCAGTAGTTATTCAAGTTGCCCACGCATATAGCTTATACCAAGAATTTGTACAATTTTATCTTCGACTCTTTTAAAGTATAATTTTGATTTGAACAGCGTGTTACAGTGTTAAAAGAAGCATCTGTGTACAAATATCATTATTGCTCTTATTTATATAATATATAGGTATGTTTACAGACCAGTCGTTAGAATCAAACTTTACGCACACACGCATGAAAACTGTTGACGCGTCTTTTGGGCGCCGGTAAAATGTGTGTTTGTGTATGTATACAGAAGGTCGCGCGCGTGTGCGTTTAAGTATATTATCTAGTAAATGTGTTTTATCGTCCTCTTGCTATAAATGAAAAAGGACGTGTTGTGGTAGGAGGCGAGGGTGCGAGTAGTCGTACGTATAATAAGTTATACTATTTGAAACCAGCAAAGAAGTTCTTTCTCGTCTATTTGTCAATGTCCCGGCGGCGGCGGCGGAACTGGAGTAGTTGACAAGAATAGTGTTTATATCCCAAGAGCGACGACGTGTTTACGGTTATATTATTTCGGACGATGATATACTATAACGCATATTATATATATATATATGTTATATTCATACCCAAACGCAAATGCCGAAAAGTTGAGCCAACTAAAATGCTCCGTCTGCTGGATGAATACGGGTACTATACCATATAATGGGTATAGTTTTTAGTTTGTATCATGTATACGTCGTACGTGCGTACTATCGCCTCTATACGGGTACTCGAGTATGTATTATATGCATAAACAGGGTGATTCGTTTTGCATGCTCATTGCTCACTCCTATTTTTCTTTCCAATTATTCAGTTATTCATTCGGTTTATTATTATTTAAAGGAGATTTTCAACTGTAAATTATTTAGCAAATTATTTTTCTGAAAAGTTTAGCGCATCAAAATTAAAATTTGAATAATAATTTTCGAAGTTATTTAACTTTGAGTACTATTGATAATAAGTTTGGTGGACACGTTTGGGAGCTAGATAGTTTGAACATTTTTGTAAGTACTTAATTATTATTTACCAGCTAGCATATTGTATGATTTGTAAAAATGACCATTTTAAATAATAAATATTAGATTCAGCATTAGATATATATTATATTTTATATTTTTTTAAATTATTATCCTTAATATAACCGTTTAGTTACTATAAAACCATACGTTTTATAAGTATTATTCTAACTTTAGAATTGAATATATCAAAATTTATTTTAAAATATGTATAGTATTTAACTATACGTCTATACCTATTAAAAAATCAAATATCAGAATTTGGATAAATTTTTTATTTAATGAAAAAATATAGAGCGTTCCTGTTGAAACACCCTGTATAAACATATAATATAAATAAACAGTTCTTTTACAACACCAACACGTCACATTTATATCCCCTATACGTTTTTTTGCCGACAAAGAGAAAAATCCGCGTTCGCTTTTAAAAAAAAATCATGTAAACAACTAGAGATGACAAAAAGAAAAATGTCCTTTGTTTTTAAGATTTTTTTCTTATAATATATTATTTACATTGTTTAAAATAATATAATATTACCACATTAGTGGCGAACTTTGTTTTTATAATCAATACGCATATCTATTATTATATTTTGGTCGTGACTAGTTGAATATAACCAATTTAATCTTACTTATTTTTTGTATTAATATACCTGCCATTCGAATAATTAGCAATATTTGCGCTTAATTTAGCGCTAGTTTTTGACGGGCGGTCGGTAACCACGCTCGACCATAATACCACAATGCTGGTAATATCGACGCATCCGTTCCTGTGTTCCGGATAACAAAGCCGTTACGATATCGCTGCCGACGTGTTTTTTATCATTCGGCGTGCGTGCTCTCGAGCTCCTTCAGCTGCTTTACCGTTGTTTTTCGATCGCCATTATTGCTATTTGTTTTGGTGCTTTTACTCAGGTTTATTTTC
The DNA here is from genome assembly GCA_020882235.1 of Schizaphis graminum. NCBI lineage: Eukaryota > Metazoa > Arthropoda > Insecta > Hemiptera > Aphididae > Schizaphis > Schizaphis graminum. Next base: position 83,535,953 of record CM037032.1, on the reverse strand, counting down.
GTGCTCACGAAAGAGATTCAGTTAAAGTTTAACTTAGTTCATCCGAGCTCGCGGTATTCTTGTACGTATCTGCACTTATAATATACGAGTGACCGTATCGGTCTGTTCAGTACCTACTATACAGCTAATGCTCGCCATCGCCCATACAGTTCCGTATTCAATTGTTATCATATACATTTTTTACTTTTAGTTTTGTTACTTTATAATATGTTATAAAAATTGAAGTACAATTTTATCGGTAAATATCTATTAGTCCTACTAACAAAGATCCTAATATCCGTACATTTAGTGGAAACAGTTTTGCAATCCGTAGACGAAACAAATAAATTTAATAAACTATCTCAATTTCAACTAATAGCCTTGTTAAATGGTTTTTAGAAAGCTCTCAGCTTACACCTAAGTTTTTAAAACTATTGTAAAATAATGTCTCGAAAAAATACGAATAAAACGGCCATCACTAGCTTCATTTTTGTTGAACCTACAATTGCTCAGTTCAATTATACTTTACTATAAGCGTTTTCCAGCAATATATAGCGTGCTTTTCTGTCTCACAATAATTATAAAAAACTTTCTTTTGTAATTCTTGAGAAATAGACATAGTACATAAAAACCCAATCATGTATTGTCGCCATATTGTACAGTCAGATTTGAGGAAGTAAATAATTATTATTTTACTATGATCTTAAATTTTTAAAAAACTCGACGATAAAATTGTATTAAGTAAATTATTAAAACAATTTACGAGACACAAATTGATTTATTTTTTTTAAAAAATATAAAAATAAAACATGTTTGTATATTCGTATAATTGCATACGGCTTATGAAATAACAGTGTACACGTATTCCCTGATGTAACAGTAAAATTAAACACAATGATATATTTTAAATTTTCGCGTATATAATCTATTATGTAATCGATGTTCAAATAACATTCGTCACATTCAACATCCCTAATGACTATCACGATATATTGAAACAATTAACCGAGTGAGTACGTAGCCATAAATTATCAAATTATGCAATAATTGTCAACATCATGTCAAGCAAATTATTCAATCTAGGTATATTATACTGAAATAGATATTGATTTAATTATAAATTGTAACTTTACTGTATAAATATCAAAATATTTAAGGATAATTTAAGATCACAAATTGTTTGTACATAAAATAAACCTAAAAAATACATTTTAGATAACTATCATTTTTTAAATTTAAATTACTTATGTAGAATTAAATTATTAAATCAGTCATATACCTTGTATTTCTATAAATATTCTCATTTAGAAAACAATTTTTTTTTCTCGGATTCATAACAATGATATTTAATTATATAATACACAAACAGCAAATGCTTTAATTTAATACAAAGCTTTTATCGCTTATTAAATTTGTCAAGCTACATTTTTATTTCCACTCAAGCCCGAGGTTAATACTGTTACTATTATTTTATTTTTTGACAAAACTCGTTAGTAATGTTAACAAAATTGTTCTGCAGCTGTTGTTTGCAATTAAAATGTATTAAAACATGTATTATTTTATTATTAAAATTATAAAATAAACAATTGCAATATCAAAACATCAATCATACTAAATAAATTATTACAGTACAACAACTATTTAATTTAATTGATATTAGAATGCGTAAGAAATTGACTAAACATCAAAATAATAGTTTGAATAAAATATCTTAAGTTTTTCTGATTATAAAGTTGACGCCAAAAATTGATGAGTTCGTATATTATTCAAATTAACTCACACTTAAATTATGTTTACCCATACTTATAAACATACAAGTATTTCCATATAAATAGCAGTTTGGGTAGTACTTCTGAGTGATAGTTATAAATTATCGTTGTTTGCAGTATTATACAAGTACCTATATACATGTGTCATGTTTGCATACTAAATAACTTGACTAAAGTACCTTTTAGAAATTGTGAAACAGTTAATATAATTTAAATATCTTGTGATAAATGTAAATGCGATATTAAAATGTAATACATTTTAAATTTAAATTTACAACTGAATCGAGAATACAAAAGATCTTAAAAAGAATCTCGTAGCAGGGGAGTGGTTTGAACAAATACACAACGGGTGGTTTACACTAAAACTCCATGACGTCGAAATATTAACCTAACAATGAAGAACAATATTTATTTTATGCATAAAGATAATTTCTCTGAATTATATTGTAATATTGATTGTACGTGTTTTTATCGTGTATTGCAATGTATGGCTACGAGTACTAAAGCCATTTTACTAAAAATAAAAACATTAATTCTTATCATTTGATTTATGTTCAAAGGTTTTTTTTTTTTTTTTATTATTATTTATTAGAATTAAACAATCTATACAAGTAATGTACAATAAGCTTATGTGTTAAGAGAAGACAGGACGTGAAAAATTGAATAAGAAGCCGCCCACTGGCAACACTTAGCATGAATTATTTATATATATATTTTTGTTTTTTTTTTTTTTCTAATATTGATGGTTGGAATTATATATATGTATTGTATATTTTAAATTGGTAATTGTAAGAGGTCACGACACCATTTCCTTTTTAGCCTGCGCCTTGGATTACCTGGGAGAGTTAGAGAAGAGAGGTTTTTAATAAGAGGATTTTGGTGGGATAGAAGTCGCATGCGGAAGCGCAAGTAAAAGGATTGAGCTTCTTCATTGATAGTTTTCATGTAAAAATCGTTATGTAGTGTTAGGTTTGAGACGTACGGTGGTGCATTGGAGATTCGTCGGAGAGCTAGATTTTGGAAAACTTGGATTTTATTGATATTGGAATTTTGCTGAACCCCAGAGCTGTATGCCATAAGTCCAAATAGGTTTCAGGAGGGTTTTGTAAATTAGAAGTTTGACTTTTAGATTGGTATTATAATTTCTCGATATAAGAGGACTGAGCATGCGCATACGGGCGTTGAGAGTCAGTTTTTTGGTTCGTATATGATTTATCCATGTAAGTCGTTTGTCGAGATTGAGTCCCAGGTATTTTATTGTGTCCGATGTGGGAATTGGAATGTTATTCAATGTAACAATTGGACATACGCCTTTCTTGAGAGTAAATGTAGTGTGATTTGATTTGTTTTGGTTTATTTTGATACGCCATTTGTCGTACCAGTTAGACATTAGGTTGAGGTGAAGTTGTAGGTTTAATGAGGCGGTTACCGGATTTTCACTAATTGACAAAATGACTTTATCGTCAGCGTAATCCGCCACCATGGTTTGAGGCGTGGTGGGCTGATCAGCGACATAGATGTTGAAAAGAGTTGGAGATAGGATGCCCCCTTGTGGGACGCCGGCATTGATTTTGGTTATTTCGGAGTATGCAGAGCGATAATGTACTTGGAAGTGTCGATCTGATAAGTAAGATTTAATTAAGAGAAAGAACGGGTGAGGAAGACAACTTTTTAATTTGAACAGTAGTCCGTCATGCCAGACTCTGTCGAATGCTTGGGATACATCCAGAAAAACACAGGTACAGTAAAGTTTTTTTTCCAACGAGAGCGATATTGCATCGACAATCCTATGAGCTTGATGAATGGTGCTATGTGATGATCTGAATCCAAATTGGGTGTTTGGCAAAATATTGTTCCTGACAATATATGGAGTCATTCGTTTGAGAATAAGTTTTTCATAAATTTTTGAAAAAAAGGGCAAGAGACTTATTGGCCTGTATGAGGATGGGTCGTCCAGAGGTTTATCAGGTTTAGGAAATAGTACAATTTTTGAGAATTTCCAAAGGATTGGGAAGTACGAAAGTCTTAGACTTGCATTAAATATATATGTTAACAATACTATTGCTTTTTTGGGGAGGCATCGAGCTACTTCTGCCGTTATTAGGTCGTAGCTCGACGATTTTTTTAAGGAGAATTTTTGGATAGCCTGTTTGACTTCGTTGGGCGTAAAATATTTTTCAAGATGATTGGAGGTTGAGGGAAGGTCTAAACCAGCCTTTACCTCGTCAACACATTGAGGTATGAATATATTATGATGTGGTTGAAAGGTTTCCTGAAGGTGAGCTTTAAGAACTTCGGCTTTATCAAAATCGGAAAAAGCAAGTGTATGGTCAGGTTTCTTTAAGGGAGTAGAAGGAATTTTAAGACTAAGTAACTTTTTAGTTTCATTCCATAAGCTACCGTCAGAATATGAAAGATTGGTAAGTTTTTTTCCAAGTGTATCCGCTTTGTTTTTAGCGAGGGTTTTTTTTAGGGAGTTGGCTAATTTATTATAAACGCTTTTGTGTGACGGTAGACGCGTACGTTGATAAACTGCTCTAGCTCTACGTTTTTCTACTATTAGTGAGCGTATCTGTTCAGGAAGGTGAGTCTGCTTCTGCATTGAGTGCTTTGAGGTTGTTAAGGTATTGGATAAGGAGGCTGCTGAATGAATGAGTTTTGATAAGTTATTGATTGCTTCGTCAATATCATGCTCGGTTTTTAACTTTATTGAAAGACTAACTTTTTGGGCAATTATATTATGGAATATATAACGATTGGTCGATGGTGAAAAAAGAGAGTGACTAACTGAATTTGTTTGGGGAGTAGCATCAACATTTAGTATCACAGATGAGTGATCTGAGTTTAAGTCTAAAATGTTGTGTACAGTACAGTATAAATTACTCGGAATTTTTGAGACAAATATGTCCAGAATATCTGGTCTTTTCTTGCGCGATGTTGGCCAGTATGTAGGATCAGGTGGTGCGAGTATTTTGAATTTTTTAATGGTAAAATTATGAAGTAAATTGCCGCGAGGGTTTGTAACTCGGCAGCCCCAGCTTTGGTGCTTCGCATTAAAGTCGCCACCAGCAATAAAGTTGTTAGGAAATGTGTCAAAATATTCGGCGAGATTAGTGTCTGTTATGAGGTGCTTGGGAGGACTGTAAACTGCTGCAATAACAATAGGAATATTATTAAGTGTGATTGAGATGGCACATGATTGGATATGATTTTGAGAGAAGTTGGTGAGAGGATGAAATTTTAAGTTTGTTTTAATAAGTATAGCTGCCCCACCATGTGCTGTACCATCAGGGTGGTTAGATTTAAGTAAGTAATAACCCGGGATGGAAATGTGAGAATATTTGGTAAAATGAGTTTCTGAGATTAAAGCGATATCTATGCGCTTGTCATAGAGTACAGTTTGGAGTTCATTAGCATGATTTTTTAGACCGTTAGCATTAAACAGTAAGATAGATAATGAGTTATTAGTGTAGGAGTTATTCATTGCTTTTATTTAGGAGTGAGGTGATGACTTGTGTCAGGAGAGCAATTAATGGATTGATAAGAGATTTTAGTTCACCAACAAAAGAGGACATGAGTTGAGTTAGGTCGGAGGGAGGAGAAGGTTGAGGTGATTGACTAGCTGTGGCCTTTGCATAAGTTTTTGGTGGGTTAGATTCATTTTTTTCCGAAAGGGTAGCGAGTGGGTGGCTTTCTTTTACATTATAAGGTTTAACATTTGGTTTGATAGTATCATATAAGAAATTACTTTTAGTGTTAGGCGTTTTTCGGCGCTGGAGTTCTTTGTAGACGCTGCAACCTCGGTAGTTGGCTGGATGATCTCCGGAGCATAGTACACATTTGGTAGGGGAGTCGGGCGACTTAGTGCAATCGGAAGATGGATGATGGGCGCTGCATCGGACGCAGCGTGCTGAATAGCCACAATAAGCCCGGGTGTGGCCATAATCTTGGCAGTTTTGACATTGGCTAATTATCTTAGGCTTGTATGGTTCTTCAACCTTAATTTTTGTGTGCAGCAGAGAAGATAGTTGGTAGATTTGATTAGAGTGACTGGTGGGCTCTAAATCGACGAAGAATAGCGGGAGTGGGTGCTTGCTAGTCTTGTGCAGTACATTCGTGACTTGTCTGACTTCGAAGAGGCGCGTCTCGAGTTCAGATTTTATTAGTTCTATTGGCGTAGTAGGGTGCAGATTACGGATAACTATCCTCGTGGGTTTGTCCTCCGCGAGTTGATATGTGTGGTATTTAGCATTATGTTCTTTTAAATAATGTATTAGAAGTCTATAAGATTCGGGATTGGCGGTCTGAATTTTTAAGCGGTCTGTGGTAGCTTTACAAATGAAGTTATCAACTCCTATCAATTCAATTAATGTTGTACAGAAGCCAGGAAAGTCATTTATTCCTTTCATAAATATCGGGGGAGGTGGTTTGGCTCGGACCGCGATGTCGGGGTCTTCGGATACCATGTCTGTGTCAAAAACCGTGTCGGTGGGCTCGGTGATCATAAGTGGTTCGTAGCGATTACGTGTTGAGAAAAATAGTTTTTTGGTTTTTGGTTGAGCAGTTTTTGTAGAAGAGGGTTTGGAGGTGGTAGAACCGGAAGATGAGCTTGACAGAATTCTTTTACCTGTTTGAGTAGTCCAGTTTTCATTTTCAGGGCTGTTCATTTCAGCGTTTTGTGCCTCTGCTAGGCGAGCAGGCTGTATAGTGTTGGTATTTTTATTATTATTATTTTTCACATTTGATAAATAGTTTATATTTGTTTTGGGTGGCATAATTAGTGAACAAGGTCACGAGTCGCTGACCGGTGATCGCGATAACGTGCCGCCTGCGCGGCGCAACGATAAATAGGTAATCGCACTTGTCAATATATTAGAAAACTACATTTTTAAGTACGACGGAAGCTATAAGGAAAACAGCGGATTCAATTACTGACAATTGATTGCACTCAGCAATAGCTTTTAATAGCGCTAAATTTGAACCTTATCGGTTTACAAGAAGTAAAAAACAGCAACGATTACGCGGAGCTAACATAAAGAGATGTGCGTCGTACGCGGTGCGGACGGTGACTGATGTTCAAAGGTTAGAAATAAATATAATTTTGAGATAGCAGTACATCGACAGTAGAAAATAAATGTGAGTACTGTATTATAATATTAAAAAAATATATATTTAGATAAATTGAATCACATTGTATATAATTTTTAAATTTTAAATCGGGACATATGTTTTTCACCAAGCATTATATAATATTGTAAGTTGTACTAACTTTGTCAAACAAAACTTTTTCTGGAAGTTATTCAAAAGTTTAAAAGAAAAAACCTTTAATCGATTGAAAAAAGATAGGGATTGAACTTCTCGGGGGTGTGTCAAACTTAATAATTAAAAATAAAATAAATGTAACATGCAATTTTATTTTTGTTTTTGTTCAAACATTCTTACATAGTCTTCATTTATGGTATTAAACTTAATTTCCTTACAATATTAACAATGTTTATTTTACTTTACTTTGTTTCAATCTATACGCTTGTTCAATTGTAATGTATAGAATTAAATTTAAACGCTGAACTATTTTCAATAATTATAATGGTCTATATACATATAATATATATATATATATTCAATTTGAAAGGTTTTATATTTTATTAAATTTTTTATCCTAAGATTACCATTTAACTAAAGTTTATGCCATTTTTAAATGTATTATTTCGTGTATAATATGAATATTACTCAGTAGTATAATAGGTGTTCAGTTTAATTATTGTCACTACATATAATCGTACTAATTTATTGATCACTAAGATCGTATCTTATTCTTCTACGATTAACCAATAATCAAAAATGTTAGTTGTATAAACATCTAAACGTAAAAGTTTTGAAATTGCGTTGCCTTTACATAAGTCAGTTATATCATACATTTATAATGATATAACTTTAAATTAATGTATTATTTATTTATGTACTTATATATACATTATATACTATACATTTTTCTTTTATAAAAGTCTATATACCTACATATATATATGTATATGTATATGTATATATACATTTAGACAAGTACCAACTATTCGTTTAATAAATGCAGTAAATATTACATAGACAATAAAGAAATAAGAGACTTAGGTGATATTCGATAAACATTATGAATAATAATTATAGACATAATATATTATTAAAAATAGTATAAATTAAATAATACAAAATAATCTAATAGAATGACATAAGCGCAGAAATAAAGACTAAATAGATTATACAACCATTAACAGGTAAATAAATAAATAAGAATTTCATGATAGTGAGAATAGAAATGTTCAGATAAAAAAATAACTTAGAAACTATAGCGCCAAATTCATGAAGATGGGCACTTGGACATCAGTTATTATATAATAGTCTGATCAAATGAAATGGATCTCCAAAAAAATAAAACATGTAGGCCAAGTTCATTTGTCAAATTAATACATTTACAATTACAGTTCAACAAAATACGCTGTACGACAAAGAAAAAAAATAAATCTACAAATGAAAGAGGGCGAAAGAAACGTTTGCAAAGCAAGTTTAGTACATGTTCACGGAAAATAAATTAAAGTTGGCTCATATAGTAGTGTAAAACATGTTCGGCGTTTCAAATGAGTTCTGAAACAATAGGTAAGGAAACCGATTCACATAAAATATTTCCCTTGTACAAAGCCTCTATCCCATACAAATAAATCATAATTAATCAAGTTAGATCAATCAAAATTTCAAGTGTAGGAAATTTACTGTTTTCCAGAAAAATAATCAAACAATCAAACAATGTCGTGGAGTAACTAACTAAGAGTATAAACTTCCTGCAATTTTTAAACCAACCATAATATTATATGTGTACGCTATCAAATTGTTGTTTGTGACTATTTATTTAATTTTTTTTTATAATGGTGGTGGTGGCAAAATATGGCACATATTTATTTAATATTAAAAGCCATCAATAATATTTTTTAATTACATTGAAAAATTTTGTATTTAATAAAAACAATTTTAAATAATAATAAATAGTAACTAAATATAAAATGTGGTTAGTTTAAATCTTATTTCTTAGAAACATTTTTAATTTGAAAAAATATCTAATTCTGTACTACTATTGCTTACATTTTACATTAATGTAATAAACATTTATTTTCCACAATGGATGTGATCAGAACAGAGAAATACATCAGTGGATAAAATTAGTAGAAGTGCACATCTGATATTTAAAAATGATCCAATGATAAACTAGAACGGCACACGAATTAAAAATATAGGTAATGTAATGGGTGAATACGATTAGATACGAGATTATATGAAAATATTCTTAAATATTTTATGATTGTATATTATTTTAAAAATCTCATCCTACTATCTAACTTAACCCCAAAATATATGTATTACTAGACACATGAATTTTTTTTTTTAAAACTGAAATTAAAAACATTGAGCACGTGACCTAAAAAAGGTTTACAACCCTATATACCTACAATAATTAATAACATTTATACGAGCATCTTCCATAACGATATATTATTTCTGTACGTTACTGTATTGCGATAAAACAGGTAAAAAAATGCGTATTATTCGTATTAAATGTGTGGATCAGACACCAGAAATGAGCACACATATAACCATATCGGAGGGCATCTCGAGCGCCGACAATTTATGACAGTCGATTCTAGATTTTAAACATGACCTCGGCCAACAAGCAGTGAATAAATAGAAACTCACCTGGTCCACTCGTTGCACCGAAGGGAGCCAGAGGACGGGGATCCTGTACTTGGTCGCAGTTAGGGCGGGCATCGATCCTACCGGTTCGGGTATGAGTAGAAGACATGCGACAATCGTCTTGTTCGCCCACAAGTCGAGCACAGCTTCCAGGGCGCCCGTGCTAAACTTATTGGCCGGCATCTCGGCGTACAGCACCCTAACCGACGGTGGCATCGCTCTGTCCATAGTCCTAGGCAACAGCGAACCTTGATCGTGGCCATGGATCACCGAAACGTACACATGATTGCTATGCACGCAATAAATATGCAGTGGACGAAAACAAAAACAAAAATCGAAAAAAATCGATTAATTAAAACGGCAATCACGACTATGATGATTATACTAATATAGACACGACGGACGACGTAATTTCACCATCGTAAATCGTAAAAAAATCAATTTCCGGCGATATACACATGATGCGTTCACATACTCTACATAACTAAGAACAAAGTAGGTAGATTATTCTAAATAGTATGTAATTTGTACCTGTGTGACAAGACGAACGGCAACAACGCCAGCGCCGTCATCAGCGCCACGAATGCTGACTTCATTTTCCTGTAAACACAAAATAATTCATAGTAAGTTATAGCTATAAAATCGAAACATTATTGAAAGACAACATAATAATTATATGCAACCAAACAGAAAATTGTCTTATATACATATAAAATAAAATAGAATAGTTACATCAGCTGATCCGGACATAATGTTATACTTTCGGATCGCTATAGAGTGAATCGGATTATTATTATTATTATAGCGTATGCAAGTACGCATAAAATATCATCAAATCCTTTATATTTCATCATACAAACAAATTTCTTTTAGGTAGTTATTTTTAACCCCGGTAATTATGTTTTGGTATGAATATGAGAAACATTAAAAACGCTTAAAAAATAAATGAAAAATCTAAATATGTGACGTAGGTATTTGATATAAGTAAGAAATTGCATTGAATTTATTAATAATATTTTAACGCATTTTTTATGAAACAGAGTAGTTCAATCATATTATATTTTTATAAAACTAAATATTCAATCTATTTTCAGTTAATGTTGATTGCGCTCTATTGTATGCAATTTTATATCATTTTAAAAGTTAAGGAAATGTGATTTTTTTCATGATGTAAGTTAAAATTTCCACATGTTTTAAAATCGATTTACAAACTTTAAAATACCCTTAAGAAATTCTAGAAGAAAAGATAATAATCAAACTATTCTGCGTGTACATGAATTACATGCCACTGTAGTACGCACGACTCATAACACTCGTAACCAGATATAACTGTGGAGCTGTGGCTGATACATTACGAACAATCGATCGCAGTATAATGGTGATTTACAATTTATTTATTCATATACATTCCATATCTATCGGGAAAAATATAAATAATAATAATGTATGTATATATATATATATATATTATATCCAATTCGTGTAACATTTATATGTCACACTTGTTAGTTTACCAGAGGAAGAAAATAATATAAATGAAATAAAACTGTAATAAAATCCGTCACATATTTGGTGTCCCCGGAGTCTATAATACGACGCCTGTCTGTCTTTGGTTGATGATGAACCGTATACAAAAAAACAGAACAGGTACCTAGTTATTCAGACATTCAGCTTCATACAAGTTATATACTTTATCGAAAAACTGGGAATTGCAGTAAACATTTGAATAACGTAATAGCATTTTTTCCTATTGAATGCTCCATCTATTTCGAATAGTTTAAATACACTATGTGTTCAATATCTTTAATGCAATGATTTTGAAAAAATGAAACCTCTCGTATACAACGACATCGTTTTATATATTTTGCTGATTAGATATCTCAATGAAATACATACTCAAGTTAGATAAAATGTAAGTATGTAGTTAAAAAAGACGTACATTAAGACATTTTTAAATACACTTACTGTGATTTTTTTAATTTTATTTTTTATTTAAAACAAATAGTTTTTTATTCCATTAAACATTACTGCATTGTAATTATTAAATTATTATATCATAAAAACTAGGATACGAGATAATTGACCTAAAAATATGTACAAAAAATTATTGATTAACGAGTATAACCTGATTACACACTGAGTCCAAATGTTTACGAAATTCATTAAAATTATGAAAATGTTCAAATTATTTTGTACTTAAATATTCATAACATTTTAACTTTGATATTCAAGGCTTGAAAACGTACAACAAGATTCTTCATAAGTTTTTTATTTAAATTAAAAAAGGTTTTGTGTAAAGTCACATATATTTTTTATAAGCGTTAAGTTAAAATGTTGACATCATCGGATATTTAAACGTATAATAATAATTCGTCCACTAACGATTATAGTTATTATGTTGTAATTAAAAAAACATAAATCACATGAATTTGAAACTTTTCGCCATTACGTACATTATTATTTATATACAATGAAATTTCCAAAATATTTAGACTAATTTGAAGTTATGTATACTATAAGCCTATTCACACCGTGTATATGTGTTTATTGACTTTTATAAGCTAACAAAATAAAACAAGTATACGATATTATTAAAACATAATTTATACTATATTGTTGTGTCAACTATTGTTTAATACGTTAAATTACTAGTGGAGTAATAAATTATAAAATATCCTTAGAAATATACGTACTATTCAGACACACATACAGAAAACGCTTATAATCGTTATTCGTTTAAATTGATTTATCATTGAATTAAACATATCACATCAGTCACAGTGAAAATGTACTCTTAAAATCTTCTATATATAACCATATACAGTAGAGTTATTTTCCCAGTTTTTCACTTTTATTTTAATTATATCGGCTAACAATAAGAGAACACATATTTTAAAAGGACACTCATAAAATCCTTATTTTGGTGATACGACTAAAATGTTATCGAAAACTAACTTATATAAAGCCAATGGATCAATTCGTTAAGTGTTTTAACGATAATATTTACCTGAAATATATTTACATATAGCAAAAACATGTCACTGAAAAACCCAAATCGTAAAATATTGTAAAGCTTGTTGCTCTCTCTACAATTTCACTTAATTTTTAACTAAACTGACATAAAAACCTATTACGAGACCTTTCAAAATAAATCCCTAAAAAGTGTCTAATACTGTTTAAACATTTCAAAAATCAACATTGTACAAAAAGCTTGAAACCAAACAGAACATGTTAAAGTTCATAAATACCACGGTGTGGTGCATAATATAAAATACACTATAAAACCACAAACAAACTATCAAGTTTAATCTATTCTATGATAAGAAACACTAATGAACAACGGATACTTAAATTTACTTGTAATCACAAAAAAAACTTCTGATTCTTAGTTAGAACTTTAGAATAAAGATAAAAAATGCAAGAGGTACATTATATTGCTTTTGTTTAAATTTAGGTCCCTTTATTATTTCAAAAATAATTCTAAAGTTAAAATAAATTTGAATATTATCAAAGTTTCACCACAATATAAAAATTATCTATAGGAAGTTATTTATAATATTTACAGTCGAGTTTTAAAATTGGCAACAAAAGTTCCGAGAAATAATCCTTCTGTTTCCGTAAAGATTTATAATTTTTAAAGTTGTTAACTAAAAAGAATTAGTTCTATTAAACGTTGTAAATATTTATTTTATTTTATTCAGAAATGTTTAGTTAAATTGTTTTAAAATAATATTGATTATTCCAAAAATACAAATACCTAAATTGTTGTTTATGATTAAAAAATGTACGGTGTGTTCAAAAAATTAATAAGAATATACAACATATTTAAAGTTCATTAATTTTAATTTTTTTATAGCCAAAATTGCATTCATATTAAAAACGCATAATGCGATTTTACAAGTAAATTTTTTATCATTAAAATAAGTTATTATCCAGTGGTTCACCCTTTAAAGTGGGTCATCTAAATATAATAACGACTTACTTCACATATAAAGTATGTATTTAATGTAAGCTTGTTTTATTTTCAAATTTACCATATCATACAAAAACTTGGTAACTACTTTAAATTCAGCGTTTATTTTTTTTTATTGTTGAGGTGTATGCAATAAACACTGATTTACATTTATAGATTATTTAAATTTAATATTAAGTTATTATATTAGTTTAAATATAAACTTAAACATAATTCGATTAAAATATTTATATTGGCAAAAATAAAACTTATCTTATAGTTCTTGGAACACAATATCTATTCAACATAAATATTAATGGATGATCAAAATGAAAACAAGCTATATTCGTATATATATATATATATATATATATAACTGTATTATAATAATGTTTATAGGGGAGAACTATTTTTAGATTAAACTTTCTGCTTATAATTGAGTTACAAAATAATAAAGGTACAAAGGAAATTTATATTGTTTAGTAGTAATAATGGTAGATTTTAAAATGCACGGTACCTATGTTATTCACAATTTAAAAATTGTATCTTAAAATTTCTTTGGTGCTTTAGTTACTAAAATTTAGTATGTTTATTTAAACATAGATTGTCATTAATTTTCAAGATATTGTCAATAAAAAATAAATAAAAAGCAATTATCGAATCTTCAAAGAATCTTAAAATCTTCCACGTACCTATTGGTATTGTGCTTTATTTGCTGCTATAAAATGCATAACGGTTAAAACGTCAGAAACTTTTTTTGTTCACAGCTTTTTAAAGGTTTTTGAACAGTGCAGAGAAAATATCACTTAAACACATACACATATCAACCATTAAAAAAAAAAGCCGAAATCCAAAATCGATAAGACACAATATCATATCTGCACTTCGTGAGAATATTCTTATTTTATATACATGTTTCCTTATTTTTCTAGGGTTGTTTCCGGTCTATTTTATGTTATTATTAATGATGTTGCGTTAAGGTTGAGTAAAACGATATCGTCGTATTCATACAGTAAATTTTTACGTGGTTACCTTTGTCCACAAACCGCATTGATGCAGCACAGCTGCTATAAATACACATAAGCTTATGCGGTAACGTAGGCAGACATAATATATATATTTACTCATATCTAAATACTGAAATAGGATAAAACCATGAGGATTATAGTTGGAGAATCCGAATTCGGCACGAATCAAGGTTTAAATCTACTTCACCAGCTCTCTAAGGAATTATTCTTTTTGTAATCTATATGTTTATTCTTGTTAAAACGTAATGAATATTCAAAAAAATGTGTAAAAATTATTATAAAATCAGTTATAAGTTATAACTTAATAGCTAGAACTTTGACAAGAAGAGAACGAGGTTAGTTAAGTGATTGCTGTTTCTGATGATCGATAGTTGTTATTATTATAGTTTTACACTTTTAAGATATTTTTAGAGCGAAAATAACGCAGAACTGTTGGCAACGATACACGACCCTCGTAGTGGTCCTAGGCGTGGCAAATAAAATTGTTTTACCCTGTGGCCTAACCTAAGGTGGTTTTCGTTAATATATACTATGTAGAGGGATAACCTCGATTTAAGTTATCTGAGTGAAAATAGCTAGCAAGTGACCAGACCCGTTCTATGGGTATTAGTTTTGCACCATCGTTTTATTAAAATATGGAAATATCTAGATTTCAGAAAAAAAAAAACAATTTTAATAATAATATGTTGACATGTCGGCAAAGTAGATTTGTTGCCTTATATCCACGTAACATATTGTATGAATCTACTTACTATATTTTTTGACTCTAGGCATTTGATGGTTTCGATAATCTCCCACGCACGATTTTCGTTCATTTATTTTTTGAAGTACACACGTACGGGCGTGTTTTAGTAATTACATATTGTTATATTACGTCTTTATACAATAAGTTTGCGATATTATATGCTTAGTAGGTATATTATAGGTATCTTCGAAACCACGATCGACCGCTCAGTGAACATTTGGATTTGAGTGCAAGCGCGTGTCCACTGCCGAATTTAATCACTGAACCAATTCCCCTCTCCTCTTACTGAGTTTTCCGACGCTAACACACTTTTCAATATTATGTTTTACCGATTGATTTAACAGTGCGGACCGTAAAACACTACGGGGCTTCCGATGATATTGTTTTTGTTTCTAGAGACGTAATTTATGATACAAGACCAATATAATAATATAATGTTGTATATTATTACTTATATGAGACAATAGCTATTAGTGTTATTATTATATTAATAACTCGAATTGTTTCACCCAAAACAAATTTCAATGAATCCTAATAATATACAGCGTGTATACGATTATCACAATGAACATGGTGTCAGGATATGTCCAATCTTTCGTGATCTTACAGCGTTCATTAGCGATGTCCACATTATTTTATGCACCATACAAAGATATCTAAAATTTAAACTCTGCAATTCTTTTAAACACAATACCTTACCACTGAATACTGTTATACATTGGTACTATCAGCAGAGGGTTAAATACATATTATATTATGCATATAATAGTGTGTCAATAAAGTATAATAATTAATCTGTTTTAAATTGTATTTGAAATTTAATTTTTGCAAACTATTACTATTTTTTAAAGTTCATTTTTATTTGTGTTATTTCAATATTTGTGTTAGCTTATTTAGAAAACTTTTTTAAGTGTAAAAAATAACACTAAATTCAAACATCCAACGGCTATTTATTTTTGATCTTATCAACAGACATTTCAATATAATTAATTTTATCTGTAGTTTTATAATCAATACTATTTAAAATGACCATAAACTATAATTAACTTTTCAAGTTCTAAATGAACAAAAAAATAAGTTATACGAATTGCTTACTTCAAATTTTTTTTGAAAACATAAAAGTTAAAAAAATATATAAGTAAAAGTAGTCATTCAATAAAATTATAATGTATATAAATATAGAATTTAATAAAATATTAAGGAAAAAATAAATATAGAAGTATATTATACCATTGATCAAACATGCACTATATTTAATTGATAATTATGCTTATTTTTTACGTAGGTATGACAATAATAAGTTTATAAGTTATATTACTTTACCATAATGCCATTGATAATTAACAATCATTTTCAGATATACCTATAGTGCATTAAATAGAAGAGAACACTTTCACATTTAAAAATATAATTTTTTTTCTGGATTAAAACAATTTTTTTTTTATTATTGATAATTGTGAATTTCTTAATAATATAATTCGTTTGTTCTAATGATAAAATAATAATTAATTAAATGTATTATTATTTAAAATATTTACACAGCTCAGAATAATTAATCAACATTGACGAAAATACAAAATCCTTTGTGACGACAAATCCTCAATTATCAGCAACATTGAATCTTACACATATAAATATATAATTATAATATATTTTAATTCAAAACAAATAATGAAATACTGTTAAATTTATATTCATTATAAATTTCTGTTATATTAGTTTTTTAATTCATATATGTATTATTATATTATATGCTCGCTTGATCATATTTTGCAAATGTACTACTGTTAATCGTATACTATAATTATCTAACAGTAATAATAATTTTTATTTATGGAAATAAATTCCTATCACAATAAAATATATAATAATAGGCAGTATATTATGTAATAATATGTATATATATTATATATATATATATATATAACGCGTAATATTATACTAGTAAATAAGGAATATATAGAAAAAAAGATCCATAGATAGATATAGAAAACAGCATATAAATATAAAATAGTTATGAACACTTAAAAATAAAAAAATATAAAGTTAAATGAATAACATAATAACTAACTATGAATGCATTTGAGTGATATACGTAGGTCGAAAAAAGAAAAAGAGGAAATAATACGAAAAAAGTTAATTAGATTAAGTATTTGACAAATTTAAAAGGGTTTTAATAAATAAATCTAAATCCTTAAATGAATTACCTGCAAACATAAACATTTTTTCAGAATAATATAGCATAATATAATTTAAAAAAGTAAAAGAAAGATAAAAATATATTGAATTATTTCTGCAATTATATTGGTTTAGGTACTCTAAAATTTAATAGGATAATTTCTGGACAATCAGTAATATTATTTAATAATTTATACAAACAATTAGAGTTTAAGATATTAAATGTTTTATTTAGAGAAGATTTCAAGTATAGTATCGTACCCAGAATGTTGAACTCTTTTATAGTGGAATTTATATAATGAGTATCTTAGAAATGTATTCCGGACAGTAGATAGATTTTAATTTTGAATTATATTGTTAATGCGTCAAATCAAAGAAAAATAGTCAAAGTGAGATCGAGATAATGCAGAATTTTAAGGGCTGACTTGTCACAAAAATCTTTACACATACGTTTTAATAAAACTAGTGTAGTAGTGTATTATATGATTTACTTCTTGAATAATTAACGTGAAAACTAAAGAAAAGTTTAGAATCAAAGAAAATGTCCACGTCTTTAATTACATTATTACATGTCAAAATTGAATTATTTAATGCGTAATCAAAAAACAATGTATTTTTTTTTTTTAAATAAAATATAATAACAGCACATTTATCTATATTCAAATACATGTCATTCTTATTACACCAATGATAAAGGCTGTTTAAGTCATATTGAAGTGTTCATGCGTCATCAAGAAATTTAACAATATTGTAATGTTGGTGTCATATGCAAGTAAGAGACAATTTTAATGTTTAAAAGTTTTATTTTTATCATTTATGAATAAAAAAAATAATGATAGTGATAAATTATCATCTTGAGGGACGCTGGATAAAATATCGATTTTATCAGAAATATAATTTATTTATTTTACGATTTATAACCGATTGTTAATGAAATAATGAATCCATAAAAAAACGAATCATAAAAATCATAATTACACTAGATAATAGTTTGTTATTGATACATTAATTTTAGTTTTATTTATTTTACTGGGTAAGTTATTTAATATTTGTATATAAACATATTACTCTTTAAACAAATAGTTATGAGTAAACAATTATTTAGTTTATATATATTATACAGTGTTTGAAATAAAAACTATTTCTTACTTAAAATAATCGATTCATTTTGATTTTGATTTCTTATTTAAACCTAACTTAATCAAACTAAATTTACCCTTATTACAATGCAAGTTACCATTTATTTTAATTATTACTTCTTTAATCTTCTTCATAATTGTTTTCATTAACAAACTACAGATGCTACCAAAACGAATGAAATTCGTAAATTCCTTTCCTAACCTTGCAATATAATTAATAGATTATAATTGTATGAAAGTTAAAACGATTTAACACAATTGCATTGTTATTTATTTAATTTACTGTATACATATACTTAATTAGAAAACAATAATATAATTGTAGGAACATTACTTTTTATTAAGTCCATGCCTAAAAATAATTATAACATGATATTTTAAATAGTATAAAATAAGTTTTAACTTACATTTAAATTAGATTATCTCTAAAGATTAAAGTATAAATGTTTGTATAGATATATATTAAAAGAATATCTTTAAAAATATTTATTAAATATCTTAAATTTCTTATAAGTTATAATTCATAATATCTTAAGCTTGAAAAATACATAAGAAAGACCTCAATTATATCGTAAAGTCTAATTTTATAAACTAATATGTTTATTGCAAATACTTTACTATAGATACTACTGGAGTAATACTTTAATCTATAGAACATAGTGTAGAAATCTTGGAAACTTGAATGTTTAAATGCTACTAATTATGCATCGGATTAAGAGCTTCGTAATTTAAATTATTCATGGACTTTCAAAATGACATTTCTTCTTGTATAAGTTACGGTTCATGGAGAAATGATATAACCCTAAGTTTCTGTTTCGAAGTATAAAATATACAAAAATTGAATAATTATTATATATTTTAAATGTTGAATTACATTCGTATTAATTACAACAAATAACACCATAATATTGAACATTTAAACAATAAAGAAGTTCTGAGAGTAAAACTATAGATTTCAAATTTGTATCAAGTTAAATATTATGATTTTATATGCTTCCAGTTAACTGGCTAGTACCTAGTTATTACATTATGCTAATTGATATTTCCAAATAATATTAAAAATATTATTCTTCAATCAAATTAAAAATGCAAAGCTTTAAGAAAGATTTATTTAATAACCTAAATAATAAAGTGTGTATGTATTCTAAAATTAAATAGTACTATAGATGCTTTATATTTTATATTCATGCTACTAATTTTAAAATTATGATTCTTAAAAATATAAATTTTACAAATTCCTGACGGTTAATTTTTCGATGCAAATCGTCGTAGAAAATTAACTTTGATTTTTAAGTAAAAATATTAAAATAAGTGTATTTTTTTTTTTAATATTGATAAAAGTTATTTTTAAAATAATTTATATATATATATTCAATAAATGTGAATGGATAAATTACGTTTATTATGTATTTAATAATAATATTTAACAACGATTAATTATTATACTTGTTAAATTAAGCTACCACTAAAAACAAAATATTTAACTAGTTTACACGTGCATTGAAACTTAGTAGTAATATTTAGGACGTGACGTATACATCAAAAACGTTAAATGACATAATTTTCTGAAATTAGGATAAATACAGTACCTAAGTTCATCAAATAATTCCTTAAATGGTCAGTTATAAATTTTAATGGCAAGAATAAACTTATGAGTAGGTATTCATCAAAATGTCTATACCAGCGATTCTCAGACTTGTTTTTTACGTACCACTTAGGTATATTATCAATCAGTCGCGTACCACTAATAACTAAAAATAGAACAATCCAAATTCTAAATTGTACAGTTAAATACATTTATTTTAAATAATCAGGTATAAAATACTACAATCTGGGGCCTACCGCCTACATAAACTCTCAAACATTCATTACATTCAAAAACCCTACACAACAACTTAAAAATAAAAACTTTAAATGAATTTATAAAATTCCGTTATGAGTTTTATTTTCACATTCAACCTAAATTGTATAATAAGTAATAACCATTTAATTCAAACCATGTCTTCAAATTGTCTTTTTAATAAGCCCACTCAGAAATGGTGGATGAAAAGAAACTTGTATCTTTACCCAAACAAAATAAGTATAAAATAGTATTCCTTCCTCTAAACACAGTATGTTACCAATGAGTGTTTTCTCCTATCAAGCCAATCACGTTATTTATTATAATTCAAAAACTTTGATCAAAGAAACTTGAAACTTTTTACTATTAAATGTATTCTCATTTTCTATTCACATAGATATCGTCACAATATTTAAATTAATTTTAAAATTTTAAATTATTTATATGACAAAGCTATTATTTTATATAATGTAAATGCATTTTTTTTTTTTTTTTTTTTGAAAAAAATACTTCAATCTATTATATATTATAAAAATGCATTTAAAATATAAATATATTTTTTATTTAACTATTATATTTACTCATTTTATATTCAATAAATTATTTCTAATTAAACTTTATTTAGAAATTAAACAAACCATTTTAATTAATTGATTTGATTTAAATATTTACAATAGTTTATTTAATATTCAAATTTACATCAACAAAATATTATAGGAACTATACCTAACATCATATTTATTTGAATAGTATATAATATAACCATTAAGTATGAACGAATATAAAAAAAAACATTGAATTTAATATAAGTTATTGATACATCAGCCATAACTAGATTGTTACTGTTTTTTATAATTACTATTAACTGTATAAAATAAATTTAATTATATTAATCCTATATTGATTCATATAATCTGAACTCTAGCATATTATTATACAATATTCCAATATCACTCTATTCCAATCAAAAGTTATAGTAGTGCGATTAATATACCTACCAATATAAATATGTTATACTTTATAAGTTATAAATTATAATATTAGAAATATACACCGTTTTTTATCGGTTTTGACACATAAAAGTCCATAACCCTCCAAAAAAACCTGACTCAATAAATAATCTTTATAGGTAACAGACGTACAGTATACACGATTAATCCATTACATACACGATCGGATATAAACAAATAAATGACAATGAAGACAAAATGTCACACTGCAACATTAATTTATAAGCAAGCAAATAATACTACGCCACATTTATATTTATTCGATAAACTTTATATTTTGATGCTCAGTTTACAACAAAAAGTTTTTTTAAATTTATTTTCTCAAAGTGGTTTTATAGGTCAGTATAAGTCTCTACGGTATGGTAACAACAACAACGATTTAAAATTAACAAAACAAAGCCTATTGCTTTTTTTTTTATAGGTTTCGATTACTATACAATTTAAAAAAATAATAATTGATGACTATTTTTTGTGACCAGAAGAATTTTATTGTTCTATATAGTATGATAGGTTTTGTTTTATAAATGGAATTTAATATAATATTAAATTAGTATTGGTATATGTATTATGTATATAGCAGTTATTTATACATAATATTACCAAGTTGGAAAAAATAAGACTTGATATGATTTTAATAAAATAATAATAAATAAATATATTATAAAACAATAATATAACTCAAATATAGGTATTAATAATTGTAAGGTGTTGAAACAAAATATGATGTGATTCATTATGAAATATTATTTTATAGTAGCTTAAAGTTTATTAACAATTAAAAAAAAAAATTAAAAATTTTAGTTTTAGATTAATTCTAGGCACGTTTTAAATTATACTGTTAATATAATATATCATTAATTACAATTTACAAGGTATTGTTTTACCATAATCTTACAAAATGATATTGTTAATCAAATGTGTCATACATCTTAAAATTAATATTCAGTTATCAATTAATCATATTCAGAGAACATGGATATTATCTAAAGAAAATTTATTTCATTAAAATGAAGTTGGTTACAGTGTAGAAGTGGAATACCATTTATAAGAAAATTAGTAAGAAAAAAGCGAAATTTAAAGTAGACTTAAGTTTATATACTCTATTGAAATAGATTCAATTGACAGCCTATCGCCATGATTTATAACAATGTAATATATTAACTTCTACGTGTGTTAAAAGTTGAAAACTAACTTTCTTTGAAATTACCTAAAAATCATTTGATTTCTAATTTATTTACTATCCAAATTTATAACAATTAAAACAAAAAATTATAAATAAACTTTTGAATTATTCCGAGGTAAAAATTAAAAAGAGAACAGGGCCTGTACTACATGTATATTTATATAATTTGATAACATTCTATCTATATTATAATCATTAATCCTATACATTTATAATTGTTTTTTTAATTAATTAAAATCTATATAAAAACGACAAACTCAATCATTCAAATTTAGAAATTTTATATTTTATGGTTTAAATAACGTTATATCACTATGCATAATATTTTGGAAATTATTAAGTATATAATATATATATTTATATATATATATTTTTTTTAATGTTGAACAACGTCCACCAATTTGTTCTAAGTTACCTATATTTATTTATTTCATTTTAATATAATAATTGGTTATTTAATGTTACAATACAAAACATAATAAATATAATTTAACAAAATCATTTTTATTTTATTCACCATTAAAATATTTGATTGATGTTATGGAGTTTGTGTTGACTCATGTACCTATATAGCTTATAATATATTATACACTTTATATAAAAGTTTAGTCTAGTTTGAATTAATAAACTTAAATATGTTTCCAACAAATAAACCTTTATATGATTATAATAGATATAACAACATTAACATGACACTTAGTTGTACTACCTTAAAAATAATAATCATTTTAGTTATTATTCGAGAGTGACTTCTTTATAATTATTTCTAATATCGTTTTGACAAGACAAATATTAATTTGATATACCATATACATAAATACAAAGAATGACATATTTTGTAATTTTCGACTACATACTGTAAATTACTGTTCTTAACATCTTTAGTATTTGTCAACACAATACTTCTAAACAATCCCAAAAA
This sequence comes from Schizaphis graminum, assembly GCA_020882235.1. Classification (NCBI taxonomy): domain Eukaryota; kingdom Metazoa; phylum Arthropoda; class Insecta; order Hemiptera; family Aphididae; genus Schizaphis; species Schizaphis graminum. Next base: position 83,512,474 of record CM037032.1, on the reverse strand, counting down.
TAATAAAAAAAAACGCAATTTCAAAACTAGTACGTTTAGATGCATATATAACTAACATTTTTGATTATTGGTTAATAATTGTAGAAGCATAAGATACGATATTAGTGATCAATGAATCTGTATGATTAAATGCAGTGACAATAATTATACTGAACACTTATACTACTGAGTAATATTCATATTATACACGAAATAACACATTTTGAAATAGTATAAACTGATTATAGTAATATCCCAATAATTTCTAAAAGATATTATTATGAACTTAATGCCTTTTTTTATTTTTTATTGAATTTCATAATTATTATTTCAGTTGTATATACTATGATTAAAATGAGTCTACAATTACTAACAGGTAATGTTCTATTATATCCGAATAAGTATTTTTTACCACGTGTAGGAATTTGAATATAATATATACTAATAAAAGATACATAAATTGCTATTATTTCATGTATATAATATATTTCTAGTAGCTACTTAATAATTGTATTGTTATTTTGTTTGAAACATTTTTTTTAAGGAATATATAGTTTGCAGAGTCTATGGAATACGTTTTGACTGCTTTATCTAATACCATTATGATCAAAAATGCATGCAGAATTATGATCCATAATATATATATATTTGTGAATTAATCAAACAAGTATGTGCAAAATCTAAAATAAATAATACAATTTAATATTTTTTAAACATATTATCTTGACATTTAAAACCATGACATATACTTGTATCAATGTATCATAGTGTAGTATCTATCAAACGAAAAATAATAATATATATATTATAAATTAAATAAAAGTAAAAACCACTCAAACCGTAAAACTAACAACAAGACGGACAAGACTTTGAAGTAGGTAACTAAATATTTTACATTCAGTTTCCATATTTATATATGTGTAAAGAAGTAAATAAATTATAATCAGAATATATTTCACGTTTTATAGAATCATTTAAACTTCAAAAATTTCGCCGAATTATTACTATTTACTTTAATATTGTATGGCATTATACAAACAACGTGTAGACCTAAAGTGAATTACCAATTTAGGTCTATTGGATTCTTGAAGTTTGTTACAGATATCTAATAGAGCATTCATATTTTAGTGAATTTCTATATAAATAAATAATAATTAACATAGGTATATAAACTAAATATAAAAAGTAGAAATTAGTTGTGTTATATGTATAGTAAGTTTTAAATGTACCTCGAAGTACTATATAATATATACTTAGAAATCAGAATATAATTTACGTTTTGTAAACCCATAAATGAATTCAAAATGTACGGTATATCGGTATAACCCAATTATTACATTAATAATGTTTGAAATTTGAATTTTATAGATCATAATATCTAAAAAAAAAACAATCTGAGGATCTGAGGAAAGGAAACGGATTTATCTTATAATATACGAGTATATTATTTAATAGGTTGATATGATCTTTGAAAAAAAATTGTACCGCGATTATAACTTATCAATCAATAGAATGGTGTGTAAATAATTTAAAAGTATAAATAAGTTGGTCTAAACACGAATGTTTCAAGTTTCGATAGTTCTATTATTTTTGAAAAAAATTAAAATCGTTATGTTAATTTGAACATATAATTTTTTCAAAAATGTGGCAATTTATTTTCAATACTTTTTTTAAAAAAAAATCAAGTCTTTGGTATTTCTTATCTAAATTATAAAAAAAAAAAAACCAAAATTGATTTTGTCAAAAACTAGTGTTGCATAATTTACACCTTTTCATTATTTTTTATAAACTTTTTCACAGTTATTAAAAAAAAATACTATGGAATTAAAAAATTTATATTATATACCATACAAACTAAAAAATACATCAACTATTTTACCAAAAACTACTCTTAGTAGTGGGGATTGAAGCAAATTTTCTCTAAATCTGACCACACATTCATAAAAAATTCATACATAATTTAATAATTATAAAGTCCTTGGTTCAATCAAAATTATTTAAAATTGACAAAAAAAGTGTATTTTAAATTAAAATCATATATATTTTAGCAGAGAAAAACTTGTTAATACCCTTGTAAAACAATAAAAAATAATACCTAATTATAGGTAATTATAGGTAATTATACCTATAATATAATACTGATTTGTGACAGTTGTATTTTTGAGCTATTACATTATAAGTATAAACGATTAATTTAGATTTTTATAAAATGCATGAAACAATTATTTCAATTAAAAAATACATCTTTTTTTAAAGTGAAACAATTTAAAATTATTTACAACTGTGTATCGTCTTATTTTTTTATACATTACATTATTTCATTGTTTGGTAAATTTAGTATTTCTATATTTGTTTCGGAATATAGTCATTTATTTTATTTTTTTATAGATACACATATTTTAGAACCTTTATTTTAAGAAAAAATAATTATTGTATAGAATAATCTTGTGTAATTAAATTTTATTAAATTAAATATTAATTTTTTTCAAAATCAGCATTTTATTGTAAACAGGCAATCAGAATCAATTTAAAATTGTTAAAACAAATTATGATGTTTCAAATCTAAATTAATCATTTTAAAAACAATTATAGTCACTTAAACAATTATTGAAAGATAAGACAAAAAAAAAAGGTCAATGAAATTGAAAAACCACAAGATTAATGGCACGAGAAAGACGTCAATAACCGTTAAACAGCCGAATGATTACTGACAATTGTGCAAACGCAGAATGATTAAGATAATTTATGACCTGCAAAAGCTTCCCATTTTCTAAATAATGATATCAACGAAAACAATTAAAAGCTATAAATATAATAACAAATATTATACATTTTAAACTACAGCGTATTGATGGTAAGATAAAATCGTAACCAGAATAGCAACTAAACTCACTGTTTTCGTGTCCACAAGAAGATACTAAATAAATACACACTACACGTTTTATCTATAGGTAATGCATAGGCACTGAAAATAGCATTACTCTAGCTATATCATTTATTATTGTTCTAATATTCTTCATTAAATACAGCCTGTTAAAATAACTATAAATATTTCATTTGATTAGTTAATTATACAAAATCTAGGTATATTTAAAATTTAGTTTGACTCTAAGTCGATGTCATACGTACAATTGTATGGTTACTAACTGCGTAACCACTGTAACCATGTACTAAGTTGGTACTTATAATTTATATAAACGGAAGTTAAATTAAAAGACTCTTCAAATATAATTGTACATTGTTTAAGTATTTATTACTGATTGTGCAAATGGTTTATTTATAAACATAATGTTAATAAAATATTATCTAACATATAAGATAATAATGCTTTTAATATTTGTTGACAAATTATGTATTTAATGACATTAAAATAAATGTACATACATGTATCACACATTTTATGTTAAATAAGGTATATTTTAAAAATTTAAAATACATTCCTCGATCTATTAATAATCTACAAAGGAAAGAATGATTGAGGACTCGCTTTGATAACTTTATTATTAGTGTTTTGTTAATTGTTTTAACGATAATAGTTATCAATAAAATTAGAATACTATTTACTTAATCCATGTATCTACTTTGTTTTAACACTTTTATACAATTATAACAAAATATAATATCATATAAAGTAATTAAAAATAACTTAGAAATAAACTTGATTTTTTCCCAGTATTTTGATACCTTATGGAATTCAATAAAAATTAAATAATTCAAAGAAAAATTAAAATTGGTTGCCCATTTTAATAATTTTTGTGATACCTTAGTAGGTATTTGTTATACATGTAAATATGTAATATTATTTAAATCATTTTTTTATGTAAAAAGTATAAAAAAATTTCTTTAGTATGTACTGTTAGATTGTTTATGGTGTGTAGGTTACATACTAAATTTGGTTTAACGTTTTTTTTACAACTTGTAAAAGTTTTATTTTATTTATAAAATAAACTATAGTCATAAAAACAGAAATTGAATTGTTATTTGTACCTATAGCATAGTTCCAACTGGACTAGATTATTTTTATTCAGGTAACTTACAAACAAGATATTATAATACTATTTATGTACATTTAAAAAAATATGCAGGACCATTTAGAATGATTAAAGAAAAAATGTAAATAGTTTTATGCGAAATTTCCCATGATATACTATCTAGCAAATATTATAATACTATGAACAATTAGTGAATTATTAAATAATATGTTATTGATTCGTTATATATATACACCAGTTTTAAAATTTTCAATAAGATATTTGGAATTATGATCCTTAATCATATTTCATATTTTATGATTAGTTAATACTAATTAATTAGTATTATATTATCATTTATATGTAGGTATTTAATATAAACTGATATGTAATATGTAATAGCAAGAATTAAATAATACCAAATATTTGTTTTAATATTTTATAATTTATTAATCTATTTCCTCGAATCATGGAGTCCTTATATGCTATGACGGACACTAATAAAACAAACATAGCCAAACTCCTAATGCCAAACATCTTTTACAGGTACGTCTATTAGAATACCAACAATGTTTCGATATTATAAAATCTAATTACAATCTAACTTAAAATTTATAAACAACGAAGATTGTAAAAAATATGCTTAGTAAAAATTTGACTAAGTAACCTTCTATTCTTAAAAAGAATTTGACAATAATATCACATCATACATTTACGAACCACCAAACGCGTAAATCAGATCATCTGTACTCATATCAATACTGTACAATTGTACGGCACTATATAATATTATTAATATTACCTATATTACTAGAGATACTACATATGGTTAGAAGAAAACTCTATAGTTTATAACAGTTGAAGATTCGCAGCCAAAATTACATGGCACTGCTTAAATATGTATACTCAGAGAATTTCCACTCCAAAAGTACTATTTTGCCAATTTCCTAGAAACGTTTTATTCCCATAGTAACGTTTTCCTTTTTCAACCCCAGACTTGGAAGTTTTGTGTTTAGTTCTCGGGGTGCTGACGTGATGTCCCCAAATAATCTTAAAATTCGAAATTTCGATTTGAAAACTTTAAACATTTTTATCACATTTTTTGTGAAAAAAATATATTTTAAAAAACTACGTTTTTACACATTTAGCATAAAAATACTTCATTTGAATTCAAAGCTTTAAAGTCTAGGTACTGGTGTGATGGATCTACTTTGAACCCAATATACAAATAAAACAGTGCGATCGACTGTAATTGACCTTGAAGATGGATGCGTAGAAAATAGCTGCGACGACTGTTTCGTTTTACACGTACACATAAACATTTATAGCGGAAATTCACCTTGACTGAAGAAAACTACCCACTTTCCATGAGTACCGTAAACATATATGATCCGCGGTCGCTATGGGTCATCAGTATCCCCCTCGTGAATTTTGCTTCCATCTAGTTCATAATAGTCCGATTTACTCAACACTGTCTGCAAGTGTGTATCTACTTATAAAGTTGTGATAAAACGCAATTTTAGATTCTGAGTGGAAGAGTGAATATACTTATTGATTTTACTGTATATGTCAGGTTTTTAGTAGTCGAAATAAAAGGGAAAATCTAAAAACCAGTAGGAAAATGGAAATATTTTCGAAAAAATTGAATTAACAAATGAAAGCTATTTAATTTGATATTGTTTATTTAAATATTTAGTTTTATACTTATGTCAATTAATTATTTATTTGAAATATTACTATAATAAAACAATTATAGTTATTTATTTTTATCTTTCTTAAATAAAAATATTATTTTTATTAACAATTTAAATCATAAGTAAAGTTAAAATGTATTTCATATGAATTGAATAAATAGTTATTTTGTTCAGTGTTATGAGATCTAACTGTGTATTTAGAAACTATTTTTATAACCTTTTAGCTACAGACGCTACAGTAATTTAAGAAATAAAAAAAACATAGAAAAATATTTTGATTTTTTTTGTTTTAGAACTAATAATTTCATTATTTTAAAATATATTTATCAAAAATAAAACATGAATGTAAACATGGTAAGTAGTAACACAATTTAACAACATTTTTGGCAACTAAATTTAGTTTCTAAAATTTGTTTCTGATATATCAGTTAAATGATTTTGTATCTATTAAACTAAAAATATTAGTAAGACAATAAACATATATAAATTCTTGATTACAGATAGTGATATACTATTGTATTATTTCTATTACTTCTATTCTACTTCATAAAAATCTCAAAAATAAAATAATCTTATTTCATTATATTTTAAATTCCTATCTATTGAACTAAAAATAAATCCCATTATTATCAAAATCATATTATTCAGAACCAAGTATAAAAATAAAATTATAAAAATAAATACATTTTTATGTAAATTACATAAATTTAATAATAATATTTTTATTTTTCTAATTTATATGAATATCAGCATGTTATATCATAAGTTTATAAATAAAAAAACAATTGGTCATACTATCAAAAAAACTACAAATTTATAATAATTAGATTAATGATTAACAATAAATTAATTTTAAAAATAAAACAGAAAAAAATATAATATTAACATTTTAATTGTTTTAAAGATAAGAAGATAATATAACTCACTAGTTACAATAGAATCTAGACCATATGTTTTTTGTAATACATTTTATAAAAAAATCTATTTAAAAATATTTTTTAGAGTTTTATATAATTTCAGTATTAAGTATTTAAAAAAAATTCTATGGATCAAACCTATATATTTAAACTCATCAGTGTTGAAACTAAAACGTTTCAAACATTTTAGCTTCATAATAATTGATGAAACCATGATTTCGATTAAAATTCAATAATAATATATTGCATACTTGTATAACTTATTATTGAATTATTGAATTAAATATATAAACTTGTATTCTCTGATTTATAGTTTGTAAATTATAATATTGGTTTATTTCATTACATGTATAGGTATATGATAATTGTACCTAAATTTACTACCAGAAGAGCAATCTTTACATTTTGTAAATTAAATACATCATAATTCATTAAATCAATAGCTTCTTCGCTACACCACTGGGAATTTAAAATTGAACCTAAAACAATTGCAATAAATCACGTTAAACTTTCAGTTTAGTTGTAAATGAACAAACAGTCATGGTTTTCACTGTAAACTATACCAGATAACATGTATTGTAAATACAGGTGTATTGCAGATTTGGCAATAGAACAAAAAAAAACTGGCTAAATATCAACCATATGAATGTTATATTATATATTATTTTGAACAAAAGTTTATTACCTATATATATGGTTTAATGTATAAAACACACTTAACAAAGTTTGTCTATGCTAAACTTTAAGAGTAATATTATAATATAATGATCTAGGTTTTGGTGATTTTTTAATTAGTTATTCAAGTTTTGGATGTTATTTTTGAAAACCAAATTTGAAAAAAATTAAATACGATAAGTTACTACTATAATGTAAGATATTCGAGACTAAATACGATTATTGAATTGAATATAACGAAATATTTAAATTGTATTATATATTCCGAAGGCAGTAATATATTTTTAAACGTGATAACAATGATTTAAACGAATAATAGTGGCAACTTTCCATTAAATTGCATGCTGAACTTGTGTAACAAAATTAATAATTTTGATTCCTTTCATGATTCTTCAACTTCATTATAGTCTGCACGTCTGAATACTTTTAATTCATAATGTTATGTGCTTATAATTATTATCACTTATAGGTATTATATTATTAACTTATCTGGTTCTTTTTTATTTATATACCTAATAATGTTATTAATAAATTAGTTTTTCTATGTACTAATGCCACTATGCATACTGTTATTTGGTTTATCTTTACTGTTTACAAATCATCGCTTATGATGAAGTTAAAATAAATAAAAATGACAATAATAAAGGTGGAAAATAAATCATATTACATAAATCTAAAGATTCAAAGACTTAAGTGAATGTAATTATTATGAATGAAAATTATAAATAATTGATAAAGACAATTTGGAATTCAAGAGTGACCTTGGATTTTATAAATATTTTCGTGAATACCTATATAAATTCCATTGTTAAAACTAACAAACTTGGGCTCTTTGAGTATGATACACATATCCAGTATGGCTCTATCCATTATAACAACTGCTAAGTATCCCAAATATTATCAGTTTTCATTCCGATCGACCATATATCGACCATGCTACATAATATTATGCAAAAGTCCAGGATAACATTATTTAGGTAATAATTATCGTTACAACGTTTATGTTCGATGGAATTCACTTATATACCAATTGTAGTCACATTCAATAATTAAATAAATTGTAGACTACCATCGTACCGGGTAGTCATAAATAAATTGTTTCTATACTACCTACGTAAGTACGTCTACTGAAAAAAATCCACCTTTCATGTAATTTAATAAAACAACAAACAAGAAAAGTATTGATCATAAAAATAAAATTATAAAATTCTACTGTTTATATTGTGTTATAACTTTTCTTTATCGTTAACTAAAATATTTTGGTGAACATATACACCAGTAAACAAATTGAAATGTCATAATGTCATAACAAAAAAATGATTTCTTATAGTATTTCATTCTCTATTTTAGATATTTTCTCAATTAAATTGTTCTGGAATATTTTAGAATTCTTGCTTATTCTTGTGTGTTCCAAGAATCAAGATCCTTCAGCTTTAACGTCCTACGCTGCAACCAGGATTTTGGAATGACAAATATATGTATTCAATTTTAACCCTTTGTTTTAACTTTAAGTATAAACCAAAAAAATGTTCTTCAGTGTCTTAAAAAAATATAAATTGTCCAAAGAAAATTCTATTAATCTAAGTTCACCAAAAAAAATTCTGTAATACTTTTAAACATTAATGAGCTAAGCATTTATTAAAAGAATAAGTAACAATATAATTAATTATTTATTAAAATGTGATAATTATTTTCATATTAAATTAACTATTTTTTATTATATACCCTAAACTTTAGAAATATTATTTATATGACTGGAATATAATTTTTATCGAATTTATTACTAATGTGTGGATTCGCTTATCAGGTAATAAAAATCCGTAAAATGAATTGTTCACATACTAGTTTCTATACATAAATCTATATCATATTATATGAATAAAATAAAAAGATAATTAATGATCTTTCTGTGTGTATATATATATATTAAATACTATATTTTGTAAGTCCATTCTTCGTAACATCAAAATAATATCGCCTTCATACGAGATTAGGTTAAACGAAAGTAAAGTTCCTTTAAAATTTCGTATGCAATGATTTGTATTGATTTAAACATGTTTTTGTACATATTATGTGATCTACTGATCTCGCAATAATTTATGTGTTAAAGTAAAATGTGATTGATTTTTTTCAATTACTTAAAGTACAATAATCTTAGTAAAATAAATAAATAAGAGCATGTGATTGGTGTAATTGTAAAATCTGAATATTTATTTCTTATTTCAATGAAAAAATATATACTACATTATATAAAAGTACTAAATAATATACAGAAGCACTATGAGGTGGTATTCACGTATTAATATTTTAGTAAATGGAAACGAAAGAAAAGATTCGTTCACGTACTATATAAACGGTTATAATTTCATATATCATAAATGGTTAACAAAAAAAAGCAATTCAAAAATAAGTAATAGGTAACCAACTATTTATTAAATAATAATGAACTAAATGAGTTATATGTTGAACCAAACCCTCTTCGATTTAAAATAACTTAAATTAATATTTATGAATTTTCCTTTATATAAGTATAAAATATAAATATGGTAAAATAAATAGTTTATTACGACATTATATAAGTCTTATCAACTCTAATACACATAAATAATCATTTTCAGTTATTTATCTGGTACCATTTAATTTGTAAAACATATTATTGGACAATTAAATAGGTTATTGCATTATTAATATAAACTCCTATTCTCTATCAAACGAGATATAATTACTAAATTTGAACATATTTCTTCAAAACTTTAAAACAGAACTTTTATTTTGCGTTAAAAATTTTTGGTCGAACGTAGAAGTTTTTATTCTTGAATGAAATCGAGAATTTAAAATGAAAAATCATAACCATTAGTCTCTTATGTGACAGAAACTATAATGTACTAAAGTTCAGTTCTAGACTATACCAAAGATAAACATTCTCCTAGGCCATGTTTAACTATGATTTGTCCGAAAATTCTAAAAGTATTATTGCGTTTCATATACCTTATAATCTTATTGATAATAAAAAAATAAAATAATTTTCCTATTATTTTATTTTACCTAATTCATGATATTTTATACATTTCGTATTTTCCGTTTTTAATTCAATGAGTCATCTATTAGTTATTAGTGCATATTATGCATATACATTTTAAAACTAGATAAAGTTTAGTCACAATATAACCTTGATATTTAAAGAAGATTAATTTTAGAAGAAATATTTTAAGAGAAAACTGTTAGGTGTAAAAGTTTTAAATTATTATGAAACTTAATACCAGAAAATATAGTAAATACTAAAAATATTATTTCATATTATATAAAACCGTTTGTTTAATATTATTGCATTTATTAAAAATATTAAGAAAGGTGCTAACGATATTACAAATCATATTATTAAATAAATTAAAATAATTATTATAATTTATGTTTAAAGTTATAGATTTTTTGGTACTTAAGTAACATTTATTTAATACAGCATATGGATCGTACAATATATAGCTCATTAAAAATTAGTAAGCCAAAAATATAACACTTACAAATAATCACTTAAACAATCCCACACAAAATAAAATATTAGTAAAAAATAATAATACATTGTTCCATTTAATAATAAAAATAAAAGCTCTTTAGAAATTGTACTATAAATAATATTATGAAAATAAAAGTCATATATTTCTAACAAGATACTTATATTCAAATAAATGTTATAGTAGGTAAATACCGCGTGTCTGACTTAAAATCAAAAAAACAAATTGTATTCAAACCAGTAAATATGGCTTTTATTATTAACTTAACAATTGAAAATGAATATAAATTTCTGATATACAAAATATAATAGACAATGATTTAAAAAAATTGTTATTATCTCTGTCTTTATATGTATTTAATAACATTCAGCCTGTAATAAATTTTAAATATTCTTATAAAAACTTATAAAATTGTATTGAAAAATTTATTTATTTAGATGCAAAATAATTTTAATTATTTATATTTCTTTGTTCTTTATTTTATCAGTTTTTCAAAAATGTTTAACTATCCCAAAAATATCAAATTAATAATAAAGGCATAATTACAAACTAACTAATTTCTAAATTAATTTTGTTCAACATTTATGTTTGTACAAAATCTGTACATAGTATTTTTAATTAATTGAACGTTTTTATCAATAATAATACATTTTACAAATAATTTACTGAATTTTAGTTTCTTATAGCAAGCATGTTTATGTCATTGAATGTATTATTTTATTTATTCTAATATAGTTGGCTAAAACTATTTCGAGAAAACGTTTACTTATAAAAATGGAAAAAAACAATTTTTGACTGATTTTTGATCAAATACAATTTTTCATTTTATTTTTCTTAAATAAAAAGAAAATTATTTCCAAAAATAACTTATTATTATATTTTAGTATGTATTGAAACTTAAATACAAACAATGGATTACCAACATATATGAATATTTATTTTTCTGTTATTAAATCTTAATTAAAGCTAATTTGTAATGTATAATTACGAAAATTTTATACATTGTCGTAATAAATATAATTAAAGATTTAAGGTGAAAATACATTATTATATTATAATACTCGTATTAAGTTAACCTATATATAAAAGGTATAAGGAAATATATTTTTAGTTAAAAGAATAATTGAAGTATTACTCTACGCTGAACTCTAAAGTATCTAAAAGATTTTCTTATAAAGCATAAAGTTACTTGATAATTTAAAACAATGAAGTTCAAGTTAGCGTAAACTGCTGATTCGTTTTCTATCGAAACATTATCACTTAAGTAAGCCTTTCTAGAACATCACACATCACAGTGAGAGACACTAAAATGCATTAAAGAAATTTTAATATAAAAGAAACACCCCCTTATAAAAACATCAAAGTGGTTTCTCTACTTATTGAGAATAGAATGTCATAGACAAGAATGTATAAAATAAAACTAATTTTTTAGAATTTTTAATTAATATTTTAAATTAACATGAAATTATAACATTTTTTTAAATAAATATATTATAATATGTATCTACTGGATTATGATTACAATCACGTTATTAGACTTTTTATTTAAATTTAACATAAATTGAATCATTTTAAAAATAATGATTCATATTTTTTCTATTTTTGAAAAATATATTATTATTTAAAATTAGGAGTAAAATAAATATACCTAACTTCTCAAATAATACTCCGAATATATTTTTTACTAACTTAACTACTTTTTTTTTTTTTTTTAAAAAAGGAGAATTTATGAAGAGCAATGTATGGAAAATGTATGTAAGTTTAAGTTAATTTTAATTTCAACTTTATTAGGTTTTCATAAATTAAAATTAAATACGTAAGTCATCAATCAGTTATTAAGTAGTATTAGACAATAACTTCTACTTACTTAAAATATCATCAAAAATTTAAAAAATAATATTAAATAGATTTTGTTTTTAAATTTAGTAAATATCAATCAAACAAATTTAAGACTTGAGATATTACATTTCTTATAAACCAAAAATGGAAATCAGAGTACACAGATTGGTTTTTTTTATGGAGTATCCTATAAGATAAATTTGTTAATATAAAAAACCATTGACCTGAAACAACAAACTTTTTCTCAATTGTTTTTTTTTAATCACTAACCTCTTGTATTTTTAACAAGGATAATGTATATAAGTAAATTCAATATTGACAATGAGATCAGTAAACATAAGTATCATTCTTTTATTACATTTTATAATTTATAGTTCATTTATAATTTTCAAATATTTGTCAAGTTAAAATTCAACCGAATAAATTAATTTAATTATTTTAATTAATTAAAATTTTATAATTTATATTACTTGTTGATAACACTAAATTTAATGTATAATTAAAACTTAGAAACTTAAGGTAACATTATTTTTTACTATTAAATATTAAATATATCTTATAAGGAAATTTAATTACTGAAAATGTGAAATATCAAAAAATTCTAAGCATTCTTATAGTTAACATTAAGTTTGTAAAATGTATAAATATTATTAATATTACTAGTATTATATTAAAAATGAGTTATATAATGTCTTTATAACTATTTAAAAAAAATCTGTACTCGAAATAATTTTCTCAAATCATGTGTAATAAGTAATTATTAATATCCTAATAAATGTTGTTCAATAGATACCTAGTATAAATTTAATTAGTTAATTGTATTACTATGAACACCACCATAGAAAATATTCATAAAAATCGATTTTATTATAATAATATTATACTGTAATATTATATGATTGATATAAAAAATAAATACAACTAATAGTTACTAACCTTAGTAACTAAATGTGTCCGAGCTGTTCATTCCACAAACAACAAAAATGTCATAAACACAATTGGAAAAACTTGAAAGTCTCTTGATATTTAGAACATCATTAATCTATCCATGGTTCTCGATTCCAAAAGGTCCAATTCATCAAAAAATCTTGGGATCATTTTAAGATCTTACAGCGACCCTAAAAAATAATTTAAAACACAATGTTACTAATGATATGTAAATTTGACTATTTTTGTAAATTTATGTAATGATCTTATAATATCACAAAGAAAAGACAGCAATTAAATGGGAAGTTACCTAAAAAAAAACACTTACCACTTTTGTTTATTTTTCACTATACATTATAATAGGTACTACATTGAATCATTTTCTTTTTTCATTATTATTTTAAATTTTACTATGGATTTTAATAAATTTTAAAATATTTCATAAAAATAAAAATATTTTAACATTTCAAATTTTGATTACTAGTATCAGTAAGGTAATGTAAATATATTATATATATTTATAGCATACATAATACATAACATTGATCTAATATACTCGTAGATATAATATTATGAAATTCTTAAAATATATATGCATTTGATGATTTAATCTCAATTATTTGTAAACTATCTCAATTTCTATAAACGTCACTGCAGAACATTAACTTAAATTAACTAAAAAAAAAAGGTTTTTTGTTTCTTATCGTATTGTTACCATCTATTGCTATAGTTTGCTATACTTAACATAAGTATTGAACAATGAAGTACGTATTCGTTATGTATTATAATTCCATTTTTCTATTGTTAACCATATAGATACCTAATTAAACGAATAATGCAAATTATTAATGTAAAACTATATTCATATTTTATATTAACACCAAATTCTTAATTAATTCTTGTTAATTTTATCAAAATTAAAATCAATTTTTATTCAAAAATATAAAAACTACATTTATTTTATGATAATATAAAAAATAATAGCTAAATATGTTAAATGAGGATCAATATTGGTGAATTGCGGTCAAATCCCTAAATCAAGAACGAGTTGCGACACGAGTTTATTACAGTATGATTTGCGGCTCGGATTTATCGTGTTACCTGTAACTTGTAAGAAACTTATCGATTGTGCCGAACTACCAGCTATCGACTTCAACGAACTATTTTATGTATATTGTTTTTATATTTTATTTAAACAAACATATGATAATTACCACTTCATATCAGCTTATTAGCATTAAATAGAAGACACCACAAAAAGGTTGGCTGAGTCGTTTGATATAATTATTTATACTGTATTAATCATAATTCATTATAATATTATGAATTTGTCGTCATATTTTTAATTTTTTTTTAATGTATATCTATGAGAATATATTTTAATATTACATAAGTACCTACTATACCAACTATAAAAGGATTTTAATATACCTAAAAAATTACATTTAATCGAAACTGTATGTCACCGATTATTTATAATGTACATAACTAATATATATTATTATATAACTACTCTAAGAAAAAAAATTAATAACGACCTAGGTATATTAAAACTATGTTAGTGATTGATTTCTTAATAATAAAAAATATATGTATGAAAAATTTAAATATATTTGGTAAGTGGAATGATAAATAATGATTTAATCTTTCATACTCACTCATTCTGTACACTTATTAAATTTCTAAATTTGTAAGTTTCTTTGATGAAATTTAAAATTATTTCATGAGGGATTTATTACTGATGTACAAAGTACATATAACTTTTTATATAATTATGTATACTTTATATATTCCATACTTCACATAATGAAGGAATATTTTGTTGTTGATACACGCAGTGAATTATAAGAAGTATATTAATTATACATTTATATTTTGTCTTTGGTATTTTTATCCTGTGAAATACTGTTGACCTCAACTGTGAAGTACAGTGAATTAAAGTACATTTTAAAGATATTTTAATTTTTCTCTTACGGCACAATGTATATATAATTAACTTAAATTTAATTAAAATATAATATTAAAATAATAATCGGATTTAACCTTTATTGTTAAAAAATATAATTTGAAATATTTAAGTAACCACTAATAATTTTTTTTAGATCTATTAATTTTTGATTGATAAAATGTTATTAAATTATTCAACAAGTATCAACCATACATTTATGAATTTTTCTTGTTTAATAATTTATTAATGTTCCTAATTTACTAATACAATATTAAAGAGTTTTTCCTACTTTTGAGTTTTAACCACCAACTAGATTTTCTTCCAGAAATCATACCCAATATTAAAAATAAATACAAATAGTCTACTTCAAAACGCGAAGATAAACATAAATACATATAATATATGTATAAATTAAAAAATCATACACATATAGTGAAATTTATACATTTCTCGCTCCAATAAAAATCTTAAATAAATTTAAGTGCAACTTGTGTTGGGATATTTTAAAGTATACATTTCTATGATAATTTTATCAAATTATATTATTTATTCTGATTATTTTTACTTTTTAGTTACTTCTTTTTTATCATAACAGATAAGTTTATTAATGAAAATAAAAACAAAAGACCCATTGATTGTACATTAAGTAGTTTTAATTACAAAACGTGAAAACCAATTAAATTCTAGAATTGTATATGATAAATTAGATTTCCAAATTTTTTATCGCTTATCTAAAAAAAGAATTCCCTTCACAACTTACGTATGTACCTATTTATAATATGAGTAAATAGTAAATACTTTAATAAAGTTCTCTCTTTTTTAACCAAAAAAATGAAATGAAATGAAAATAATCTAGTATTAATAAGGATCTAAAATTAAACATACGAAAATAATCAAATATTAAAAAATATAAATTTATGATTTATTTAATTTTATATAAAGAACATGATGTCCAAATCATTGGTAAATTGTCAAATATAACTTATTATATATATTCGTTCAATAAATTGTTATTATTTACACCTCGCAACAGAAATAATTATTTATATTTATGTGTTAACTACGTTTTAAATTATCAAAATAACAAACACCTTAAAAAAACATTAATCTTACAAAATGTATTTTTACTTTAAATACACACAATTTACATAGTTATATATGTGTTTAAATTAAACTTATTTAAATGCAATGTAATATAATTTAAAGGTACCAAAAAATTGATTTTATTTGACTAGAAGTCCAAAAAATTAAATTACGATTCTCATATACCTAGGTTAAACATTTTTAAGACTAAAAATAATGTTTTTAGTATTGGTACTTTTTATAAAATATCTATATTATTATTGTTACACCAGATATTTAATGAAACTTCTTAATGATAAAGGGTTTTGAATAATATCTTTTGTAAAAGATCTTGGCATGTTTGTATGAGTCATGGCTTCTATTAAATCAGTTTACTGGCAGATATAATTTATTATCAAGTGTTTTGGCAATGTTATATAAAAAAAATATTGGTCTAGAATATGTCATTTAAAAAATGCTTTATGATATCAATCATTAATTATATAAATGTATAATCGAATATTTGTAAAAACGTACCCTTGATATTATATAAAATATTTGTTGAGATTAACAATATTATTCATTTCACTCCCAAAAAATATAAATACAGAATTTATCTTCATCGGATGTCAATTCTGACTATTTAATTCTTGCATTTCTGTAGTTATTCGAGTTGTAGAGACTAGATTAGGTACTTACACAAGATATTTTAAGTGGATATTACTTTAAACTGCCAATATTTAAGCTATATTGAAAAATTAACTACTACATAAATATTTTAATAATGCATAAGAGTTATTTTAACATATTAATTATATAATCATTATTAAAATATTTAGAACATTTAACAGAATTTACAGAATAAATTGTATTTATTATGAACACAAAATTGATCAAAATAAATTTTAATATTGTAAAAAAAATATATACTCGCCAAAATTAACGATACAGTAGTTACCTCTTATTAATATTATGATACATTAAATTAGCGAAAAGTATGAAATATTTTGAAATATTAGTACAAACTATTTAAATTAATATAATTAATTATATTACATAGATGTCCACATACTAAAATAATTTCATCATGTTATATAATTTTTATTTATTTTTATCAAAACCGTTTTCATATATTGTCATTCAATTATCCATAATTATGGTGTAAATTTTAATATCTTAAATAACAAAAACAAATTGTCTTTAAAAAATACAACTTAATGCACAATAGTATTAGAAAACGTTAAAAAATACCTTTAAATTTATTTTTGGTGTTTGAAGTTTTTAAATAAATGTTTGTAACAATAATCAATGTAAATACAGTGAAATCTAAACACGAGAATAACGGACAATCACAGAGCCATCAAAAGTGTCCCTTATAAATAAGTTTTCACCTATTTAATGAAAATAGTGTACATATTTTTCAAAAAAATTTTGTTGTATCAACGCAATTAAATGTTGTATATTATTTTTCAGAACCCAACATAATGTTAAAAATCCGCCACTGATTTAAACTAATTGCTTAACTCACAGCAAATCATGCGGTTATGAGTAGTGCCATTTCGAAAAAAACTGATCGATTCTGAATAAACACTGAATAAGAACATTTGAAAAATTGGTCTTTTCGTTTTGTACGTAGATAATTCTGACATAATATAACTGATTATAAGATTACTTTGATTTAATATTAACCACGTAATTTAACGTGTAATCAATTGTTGAGTTTTTGCGACCGGCAACGATTATATACGTTGTATACATATTTTATTATGTTCGAGTTTAAACTAAAATTATTGTCCGTTATCAATTTTTTGGAACAAAATATTACTGCATGTCCGCGACTATAATAATATAAAGAATCCGTTATAGGTAGGTTGAAATACGCTAAAATATTTATCTTTTTGTCAGGACATTATCATATTGCCCATTCGAGAGAGGTGTTCGCTAAGTCAAATTTCACTGTAATATAATAATAGGTACCATGTTTCGAGCTATCTATCTATTTGCGTTGGTTCATTTAAATTATAACATAAGTATCAGTTAATTAAACACATTGTTTATTATCATTTAATTAAATTATTTTATTAAAGTAAAAAATTAAAACAGCATAACTTGGATTCAGGATTGTATTAACTATAAAATATGGCGGTAAAAATTTTACTAGGAGTATAATTATCCTAAGTTTATTTTACCCCCGGGGGTAAAAACATTTGAGACTACTAGAAACCTGCGACACCGGTAATAGCGGCATAGCGCATAAGATAATATTTCTATAAAAATCTTGTCAATTTAGATTTAGATAGTTCACAATGTATTTGATCCAAATGTCTATGTAATTGAACTAAACATGTTAGAAAGCAAATTTTTCTAAGTTTGTCATTTTCTACTTATTCAAAAGTTTTGCATAGTTGTCATCTGTATACAATAAAGTTCGCGTACACTGGGTATAATATAATATATGTACTTATTTATTTGTTTTGAATTTTCGTTTTATTTATATTGACAGTAAACTTTTGTACGAATAGAATAATATGTATAATTCTACTTATTATATACATATGTTGTTTGTTAAAACATTTAAGAACTAAAATAAACTCAACTCGTTTTACTAGTACATTGGCATAATCCAGTGTTAGGAAATTATTTACAATTTTAAATTTTAGATGATAATTGCATTTAAAAACATAAAATATTAAAATAGATAATATATGAGTATATCACTCCTACAATATTTCAAAATTTAAAATTCCAGTGGTTAAAATAAAAATATTTTCTATATTTAATAAAAAATTTTTAGAATGTCATTATTAATTTTGTATTAAAATTCTAAACCTTATAAGACTATAAAACTTGAAGAACATTACATAAAAGGGACTTTTAGAAAATTTAAACTTTTCAGAACAGTGAAATTCGAAAAAAAATAAAACCGATACCAGGTCATAAAAAGGAAATATAGGTACACGAGTCCACAACACGATTTTTACCTACTAGATATTAATTTTTGTGGAAATCTCTAATTACTTTTGGTTTTATAATAATATAATTAATAGTTATAACTTTATAAGCTATATAATAGCTTAATTTATCATAATACATAAATGTAATATAAAATATTTATTCCCGAATTTATAAATAACTTAAAAGTAAAAATCATAATATAAAAGGTGGACAAGTCAAGTGGGTACAGTTTACATAGGGTATAGCTATACAATTTTAGGTATCGAGCAGGTCACTGTAATTGATATGTTTAAATTGAATTCAACGATAAAATATCATATTGTACACGTAAAACGATTCTGAGAAGCGAAGACCTGCCAACAATGTCAACCAATATCACTAAGTATATTAATATTATACCATGATAGATTTAATGATATTGCTATTAAAATAATTTATTTTACTATTGAAATTACGGTAGAATGATTTATTTTTTTCTAAAAACACAGGGTTTATTATATTGCTGGTATTTACTATTTAGTTATTATAATATTATGATATTATACTATAATACGTATATTATATTATTGTTATTAACTTTTAAATTAATACCACTTTACCGTAAAACAGTTTTAATAGGTTCATGGTATAAAATTATAAATAGATAATAACTTAAATAATTATATAAATTTTGAAACTGTCATTATGTATAGTAAAATTAACTATACCTATATACATAACAATTTTAAATTTCCAAAAATAGTATTTTTGAATTATAATAAAATAATTAACATCGTTATTCATCGTTAAATAATGTAATTTCTTCCACATTTGATTAAAGTTCAAATGACTTTAAAAAATAAATGGGCTTGCTTAATTTTTAGATTTTTTAGTTCCAATTTAAAATACTTATGATAAATATTTTCAATCATTAGATATAAAAATTTAAGAGTTTATACATTATTTACAATAATACACTCAAAATTCATATATTTTCGACATTTTGACAAAATTTGAACTTTAAATGTATATTATAGAAAAAAATTGTGCCTATATATTTTCATAGTATTTTCAATATTTATATACAGATGTAAGAACAATGTATGAGAGTTTTGTATTATATTTTCAAAAATCCTTATTTAGTAAATATTTTTATACTGACACTAAACAAATCTTAGAGTAGAACATTTTTAATTATCTATAAATAACTCAAAAAAAGACAAAATATTTTGAAAATGTTACCATGTCGTATTGTAAACGATAATATATACAATTATTTAAAATTTTAAGGATCAATGAATTTTTAAATTACAATCAAATCAACATTCGTTTGAGTATAAATAGTTATTTTGAGAGTGAATATGCAATGTAAAGATTTGAACTTTATAAACTCATAAAAAATTAATTTGATTTTCCGATGAAAATTTTTTTGTTTAATATAGGTTTAAAAATGTATAAAGAACAATTTATAGTATAACATTTTTAAATCTCAAATATAAATATTAAAAACTATGCATATTTAACTACAAAATATTTTAATGTGTTAATTTTGACAAAATTCTTATTTTAATGCTCAATTTTTTTTACATGAAGAAAAATTCCATTCGCTCTGCTAAAAAAACTTATATTTAATCATTCATATCCGCTTTCAGTTTCAATTTTTATTTAGATATATTATAAAATTGAAAAGTCACATTAGTTATATCTATATGTATATTAACTGAATAATTGTATGTGAAATCAAATAGCTTAGAACTTACATAATTCTAACTAGGTAGGTAGTGGTTATAGTTATACATTCATATAGTTATATAATTCAGACTTACTAATTAAACAAAACAATACAAAATGTTATATATTCCATGCAAATTATGTTAAAAATTATATACAAACTCCACTACTTTAATTACTACTTACTTGAGATCTAATAATGGACCATTTAAAACTGTAAGTTATTAACTTAGGCATTTCTAATTTTAAATTATAAACAAAACAATATTGGTTGTATATTAATGATTTTAAATAAATATCAATAATAGCTGTAACATATAAATATATAATGCATTTTATACACCAATAATTTTGTACCCAAAAACTTCCAAAACTTTATTTTTTAAATGAATAAATAAAAGAATAAGGTATCACGTATAAAGTTCTATTTTTATAATAAATTATGAAAGTAACGAGCACCACACACTTTAAATTATATTATAAATACAAAAGTTTTACAAGTTTCACAATGCGATGAATAGTCATAATAATTCATTGCATACAAATTTGTATTAACAATTACCACTATTCAGCACCAAAATTGAATGAAGACTTATATATTTTTAATAACCAATAACCGATGTCTATAAAAGAACTTATAATTTATAAAAATCTAAAAAAAATTTATAAAATTTATATTTAAAAATAATTTTAAGGGCATGGAAAATATTATAGACTAAAGTATTAGATTTGCATTTGCTTTACTTTTTTTTTAGTTAGCTTAAAAGAGTAAAATAATTTGGCATGTAAATGAAAATCTATTAAATACAACAGAGCATCGAAAATAAACGAAAAATTATTTATGAAGCTTTAATGGTCAGAAAACAATCAAAATATAATTTATGTATGATACAAAATTACTTTAAAAAGAGCTATAATTTTAAACATGCATTTGTACACGTTTATTTTCATTATATTTTACATAAATATTATATTTTAAAGTATTTATACTGCAGAAAAATATTGTAAATGACTTAATCTAAGCATTGAGTAAGTGCACTTCAATCTATCATAGAGTTTTGAAATTAAATTATAAAATGTTTTATTTACTATTAGTTGGATTTATTTTTATTATAAAAACCTAAATTCATTCTATGTATTTATATTTGTTTTATAACATAATATTAAAAGTACCTATATAATAATCATATACTAGTTGAATATTTTCACTAATAATCAACAAAAATATTCAACTTTTCATAAATACGTAATTTTGTTTGCAATATTAACTATTCAACTAGTTCTTTTATTTTTATTTTAATAATATAAATATAGGTATGTAGCACTAATAGTCAAGCAGATCAAAAATAATGTAAAACAATATTTTTTTTTCAATAACACATATTAATATATTATATTTACTAAAGTTAAAATATTGATCACACACATTTAATACGATAGGTAATATTTTAATAGAAATTTATTATTACTAAAAAATCAAAAATCATTTTCAAATACGCCTTTACTTAATGTGGTTTTTAAATACTTATAAAAAATAAAAACTTCTTTTATATTTTATAGCTTTACTGTCTTATCATTCAAAAAAATTAGTCAAATAATCATGTTATCATTTACCATTGAGCAAATAATCTCCCATCTTTTATTCTTAAAAAAATTAATTTAACTATATACAGTTTTTATTATTGAATTTTTAATACCCAAGTTATATTTTCCTTTACAAATTGGATTTATTTTAATTATAAAAACATGTTAAATAATACATTTTGTATAATTTAAACGTTATTCAATTAAAAGGTGATAGTTTACAATAATTTTATATCATCAAAATATTATTTAATTAATTTTTATATTATTATTTAAACATTAATTTATTATCCTAAGATTAAATTACATAAATCTTCAATTATTATATCTATACAAGCAACAACAGTTTAGCATTTAAATGATTTAGCAGACTAATCATTTTGAACACTTTAGGTAGGTAAGGTAACTAAGACTTCAATGTTTACGAATAATTATTATGTTAATATATCCTACAAGATAGTTGAATCAAAATTAAATATACGATTTGGTTTCAAGATATTACAAAGATACATTAAAAGTAAGTGCATCACAATTTTTATTTTTATTTTTTTAATCTATTTCAATCCGTAATATCGATCTCTAGAGTGAAAGATTAAAGCGTTCATAACAAAAGGTCGGATCTCAAAATTAAAGATGTCTGTGGGGATTCCAAGACGAACGATCCAAGATATTCGGAGAAATTCTCAAAAATTGTTTCTCATTTAATCAAGGGAATTTAAGCCCCTGAACGCCATTTGATTTATTGGATATAAAATATGTATTTACTCAACATAGGCACAAAGTTAATTAAAAATATATACCTAAAAATTAAAATTTAACTCTTACTTAATTCTTTTTAATTTTTCATGTATTCTTCTGAAAGATTATGTAGTCTTGAAGACCAATAGATGTTACTACATTTTCCTTTTTACTTTAAATAGTATTGTTTTTTTTTTATTATTATTGATAGAAATACTATCTAGTCAATAAAATAAAATGTTATTATGACTATTTTGTTATATTTAAAAATGCATTTTGTTAATTTATTATTTAATGAATAATAATAATTATTAAGTTACATGAACTATTATTATAATATAATTGTATTATAATATCCATGGATCATTGATGATATATTTAACTTATGACTTATTAACTTAATAATAATGAATAATGATAATAAATAATATTGTTGGAATGAGCTTAGTTGTATATGCCAACTAAACAATACAATAAATTAACATTTTAAACATTATTCTGAATTTTAATTTCGATTTAAAAAAATAATAATCTTCCAAATATCATCTAGATTATTTTTTAATTCTAAAATTTTTTAATTGTTCTGGAAACATCAAATTTATTTATTAAATTAAGTCGAGTTATTTAATAAAGTATAAGATACGTATAGTGTGTACATTATACATATACATTAAAGCATTAAACGGCATTGTTCCTATCAGTTTACAAAAATAGTTCTATAACAATAATAGTATATCCTACAGTCTCCACCATAATATTATTTATCGAGTATAATATGTATATAATATCATATCATTAATAATATCATGTTCTAAACATCAATTTCTGAAATCTGGTTGAAAGTAGAAATTTAAATCTCACATATTTACTAATAATAAAACCATAGAAATCCAAGCGCCAAAAAGTTTAATCAAATAAAAAATTCATAACAAAAAATAAAAAAAACCTAATATTTTGTAGTTATCATACAGAATACATTAAAGTTAAACTATAATATTAAAAATGAATGTCAAGAACTTGAAAATATTCCACACTAACTAATCATTATATTATGTGTATAAATTCAAAAGTATATACAATTATTGTATAATATTGTTTTAATAAAAATACATTAATAACATAGAATATGACGTACTGTACAGTATTCAGTATACACATTATATAAATGTACATATAATACATGATATATAGATATTAGCATTAATATACTCAATGATATTAAATTTCTATTATAGGTACATAATGAATGTTAAATCTAAGTAATACACTCATGTAAACAACTTTTTATATACAATGTTGTTATTGTGAATAATTTATGCAGCGTTAAAGTTTCAAAATGAAATACGTGTCACTAACAGAACGTTAATAATTCTTGGCGGAAATAAGAATATCAACATCTTTCTGGTTACAAATTTGTATTAATTAATCGTAAACAGAATTTATAATTACTATGAAATATATAAGGAACATGTTCCATTGTACTGGTCAATATTGAATTGTATACAATACCTACAATTTTTCTTAAGTTATAGAAAATAAATAAACCAAATTACTATGATTGAAGAATCCGGAGAGAGGAGAGTCACTTATCCTATTTGTCTAGGCTATTATAAATTATAATATTAAGGAATTTATGCTGATATAATGATATATATATAATACTTGGGCGACTGGGCCTTTACTTATGATCATCCTGGTCAATTTTGAATTTTTTATGTCAGTCCACCCCTGGTCAAGCCTACATACATATTATATAGTATTTTGTCTCTATAAATAATAAGATAAGCTATAATAAAGCATAATCATAGTAGTCATTGGCCATTTCGATCAATTAAATATTATTTTGCTACAAATAAAAACGAAAATAAAATTATAATGGTATTCAGTATTGATAAAGCTGTCAAAATGCAATTGCTTGATAGATTATAATATCAAAAAATATTACATTATAGTGCATACTGCATAATGTAAGCAAAAATAATAAAAAGCCAATAGAGATCTGATCCCCACGCCTCACTTGAATACGCCACTGAGTAGTCTACGGCCTACGCGAATACGACATTTTACTAATGTAAACCACCGAAAAAAAATGTCGAGGGTACCACTGTCTTAGCATAAAGATAATGAATATCATAACTTGATACTAGTTTGAAATCACTTCATTGATAATATCTACACATTTTATTAATTTAAATAACATAATGACTCTTATCTTGACTATTACAATTTATTTAACACATATTATTTTAACCTGTGCTCTAGAGATACTAAAAACTAATAATATGTAATATTTTGTAAATAATTCACCAAGAAAAAAATCTAACTACAAAAACATCGAGACCAAATTTTAAACAAAAATTATTTATATAGGTATTTATAAATTATAACTAAAGGTAATACACATCAATAGATAATATTCATTTTAATATATAATAGTAATGTACATATAATGTACATATAATGAAAATAATAAAAGTTTGTAAATAATTTTAGGCACATACCGAAAACGAAAGAAAAAAATGTAGATATTAAATAGAATATCTGATGTAAGAAATATTTCGAACAAATTATGAAGTTTTGTGTTAAAAATGAATAACTTATGTTTTCATAAAATAAGGGCTATACCAACATTTGTAAATATAACACATGATATAATACTGTCATAAATTATAATAAATAAACTGTCAGCAACAAATTTAGAGATACAAAATGAATATTTAAAAGCATACCCAACACTAAAATTTACAATTATTCAAAAATTCAATTCCAACAAACGCTATAACTATACAGTATACACATGTGTCATTTTAACTAATCTAATTTAAATTCGTCTTTAATGATCTCCATATTTATCTAAATATAAAATAATAATCGAATGTAAAATTA
Source organism: Schizaphis graminum (assembly GCA_020882235.1). Taxonomy (NCBI): domain Eukaryota; kingdom Metazoa; phylum Arthropoda; class Insecta; order Hemiptera; family Aphididae; genus Schizaphis; species Schizaphis graminum. The sequence continues at coordinate 83,486,077 of CM037032.1, read as the reverse complement.
TAAAATACAAGTACAATAAAAATTATATAAAATATTAATAATATTACATTATTACATATAATAATTATAATAATTCAGCTACATGAGAAAATCTTGTGCATGTGTATGTGTATCAATACTTGAGTACAAATCATTACATTGATAGATAATTATACATTCCGAAAGTTTTAATAAACAATTTAATTTTATATGGTAATGGACTCATTTTAATACGTAATATTACACCTTTAACTTAAAGCCACACTGAGAACTTAATAAAAAAAATTGTTTGTAAGCAAATACATATTTTTATTTTTGTTTGGGATATAAAGTGTGTTACAAAAAAATTAAACACCTAATAAATGGTTTTAATGATTCTCAGAAATGAAAAATATGAATTTTGTATTCCATAAAACATTTTATAGGTACCAAATTTTTTTATATTAAGTTCTTCAATTCACTTGTAATGTCGTTTAACATTTACTGATTTTCCCTAATATTTTAAAATAATTTAAATGCATTGCGTATAAATTAATAAAAACCACCGTTTTCTAGTTTATTTATAGAACTGTAATACCTGCAGTAACGCACTGGACTGGTTAATAGGGTTTGGTTTTGTAATATAGTAGGTACCTACTAAATTCCGGTCGGTAAACCATACTATTATAGTAATATCCTATATCCTTTTAACCACCTAAAATATGTTGAGCGATGCACTAAAAATCCATTGTAATAAAAATACAATTAAATATCTACAAATAAGCTTTAACTAAGATATAATAAAATATTTTACTATCAGAAACATTTTTTAAAAAATGTATAAAGAAAAAATTTATTTAAATATACCTCGAATTTCACTTATTATTTTAAACGCTGTATTCTTATGATTGTTTTTTTTTTCGGCTGATACTTTATTGGGTAAACTAAAACCTATACAATTTTCTTGCAGCACCTTTATAGATTGGGAATTTAATCAAAAGGTTGTATTAATAAGATTTTTTTAATTTTCAATAAACGTTTATTAACTAAAGATCACCACAAATTAATAATTAAATTTAATAAAGCCGTATTTTTTGCAAAATCTAGATATATTTTAATGAAGTCAAGTCTTATTGATTTTTAATTCAATAATTACTGTGCTTAAATAATGAAACAATTTTAATAAAACATTATTTTGTCGTTAACTGGAGTTAATATAAGATAAGTATAGAAATACACAGTAAGTAATAATTCTCCAATTCTCTATACTTATTATTTTTTTTTTTTGAAACTATATTATAAAAATATTTGAAAAAATTTCTTACAGATTACTTAAACTATTTACATCTTAAACAATAAAAATCTGATAGATAATAGGAACATAATATACTATTTTATTAAAGATATCAATATATCACAATGTTTCATTATGAATCTAAATTTTCAACGACTTACAATATTTATTTATTTCTAAGTAAAAGTAGCTTAATTAATAAGTGTTTTTAATTATTAGACATACAAAATCCATTTACCACATGTCCAATTTTTCTTTTTCAACAGACGTACCAAATGGTGTTTGTTTAATGACCCAAATACGGTCAGAAAACTTCGGTTAAGAGTAATTTTGCTACGGACAAAGTACAAGAGTTTCCAAGTGTTATAATTAATTTGAAGCTGATTAAACTTTTAAGTGTCTCTAACATTTTAATTTTGGAATATATCTGTGTTTTTTTTATTACATGCATTTTAATAATACCTATAAATGAATAGTATGCAATTTTTTCATAGTACATAATAATAGTAATTATATATTATGAAAAGCAGCATATATATTGTTTTACACGTATTTCCCCACCCTTCCCTGATTTTACTGTAAAGTACTTCAACATTTATTTTCTTGGCATCCAAAGTTAGTATAAACTAGATCCAACTTACTATGTATAAATAGATTCGGGTATTTTTTCTACAGTAAAAGTCTATTTAATCTAAAACATTATTAAATTAATTATTTTATCGAGATAAAGAATTACCTGAATATTTAATTTAAGATTAAATTAATTAATTTCAGAATCTTAAGTTATAAGAGTTAAAAAAAATTATTAAAAAATATATAAAATAAGTTAAATTAATAAATAAAAAATATATATAAATTAATATAAATTTCCAACATATAGTTAAAAATGTTATTTTAATAATGTTTACATATAAATATAATCAATTATATAATAATATGTATAAACAACTATTACGTCTTATATCTTGATTATTTTTAATTTCAAATAAAATATAGAAACTATAGAACCTGAATGATTTTAGTAATATCATTAGAAAATAAAAAAATTATGTTTTAATTTTTTAATAACTTCAACACTGTTAATAACCAATTAAATTTAACTTTTTTTTAAACTTAGAATAAAATAAATGGTATAAAATCTATAGGTCATTAGAGATTTCATATACTTTTTTACTGAATAAAGAAAATGCATTTAAAAACGTTGTTTTACTTTTATACTTCAATATACCTATTAAAATTTCTTCAATTATTATAAGATTTTAATAAAATATTTAGTTCTACTTTAGACTTCAAATTATAACAAAACTTAAACAAAATTTTTGACTCTATTACTATAATTAGATATTTCTTAACATATTTAATTTTATTTTCAAACTAGTGTTTCTGAACTAAAAGGATTTTGTCTAGTAATTTCAATATGTCTATATATCATATAATTGGTCTGAAAATGCATGTATATGCCTAAACACTAATAACACTAATCCTTAGGATTATCTAGGTCTTGTATATATTTCAGACAAGCAAGGATAGTGGCGCGGTGAAAGGGTAATCGAGAGGCTACCACTGACATTTTTAATTGCAGGCAGAGAGTATAGACAGATAATGGCCAATTGGTGATATTTAGTATTAACTAGTATTTTAATAATAACCACGACAGATATAATAGTTATAAAATGATGACAGTGAAAACCTTTATCGTGTTAAAAGTATTGCAGAGTGGGTGGAATATTAGACTTGCCACAAAAAAATTTCAAGTTTGTCATGCCAATGAGCACGGATGAAATTTAAATTCAAAACAGCACTCAACCATGATAGATGTCAAATTTCAATGAATTATTGTTGTTTTTATCAATTCTCTCAGTTCTCGATCAAAATGCTTTCAAACAATAACCTTTTACCTCGATATATATCATATACAACTCATAAATAAACTATAAGTACGTAAACTTGTATTATTATACGTAAAGCAAAAATTTTAAATTAACTTCTATAATATAACTTACATACATATAATATGGGAAAAAATTGTTTTTAATTTCACATAAAATTGTAAAATAATTTATTAATATTAAAACATTTATCAAATATAATTAGGTATATATATACAATTATCTATTTATACTCACAGAATGATTCGTTTTGATTAATATTTATCATTTAATCTATTGGTTAATAGTTTATATTTTATTACAATATAAAACTATATTTACCATTAAATATTAATGTGTGACTAATGACCATAGTTAATTAAATATATATTAAAAATAAACGGTATTTATTCGGTGTAAAATTTTCGAAATTTTTAACCAATAAATTATTACCATAAAAAACATTTTATTACAAACAATTTTTTTTACAGACAGTACCTTATACAAATAATCAATTTAATTTTGGTATTGCTTTTATGTATTTTTTTTTTTTTTAATAATTAATAAATATTTATAGTCCAAAAATTTATTCAATATTATACGTTGTATGATCTTAATTAAAATATAATATAATTAAATTTACAAAGCCATTAAACTCCCGTGTCAAAATGTTGTTTAAAAGCACGTGTTTAAAATTTTGTAGTCATATTTTATCGTTAAAAATATATAGTAACGACCAACAATTGAACGCTATTTTATAAGCACGTGTATTTTACGTGAACGTATTATAATGATGGTGACTTAAAGCTCAATAATTTAAAAAATATATATATATATATTTAACGCTGAACAAATACATACTTGGCGCCACTCTATGTAGACGAAAAACAACTCGCATCCGGGGAGAGACGATCGTAACCGGACCGGCGGCGGCGAATGAACACGCGGCCAGATCACACGGTAGCCAGGCGGCACATGAATCGGCCAAAAAACAGGAGACGGCGGTGACGTATGAACGCGTCCCCCGGTGGCGGCGGCGACGGTTACTTTGGGTCATGACGACCAGAGGGCGTCCAAGGTGGGGAGGAGGATCGATCCTGAATCTGACAAGAGGTTTTGCCAGGAGTAAACCGTTTGCCGCCCTGTCGTCGCCGCCTCTGCCCTTCACTAGCTACTACTACACCGGTGCATCTTGTGTAATTGTGTATCGGACTTTAGTTCGTGTGTGTGCATTATTATAGGTGTGTGAATGTGTGCGGCGTAAGACTATAGTGCATTATTCTCCGAGACAATATGGAATCCATGACGTCAAAATCTAACCCCAGGGAAAAAAAATAATAAAAATGTTTCAAATAAATGCCGTTGTTGTTGTTGTGTGTAAAGGCCGAGGGAAAACGATACTAGTAATGGATAGCTGACGGACGCAAGTGTGCAGCTTATATATTCTATATAGAACTAAACATACCCGACTCGCTGACTTTCCCGAGTAGTCAAACGGAAAGTGCGAGAGGTAGGCGACACGATGGCTGTTTTTCTTTTGTGCAATATATATATATAGTTTCGAGTTTGGTCCTTCTAGACAGGAATCTATAGATATCGTATACAATTCGCTTTAAAAGTATAACATTAATATAATCTTTATATGAAGATAAACCACGAGTAACGTGAGGTGAACTTGTCAGGAAAGACATGAATAGTGGTACGTGGATGTTCGTTCAATATAAATCAGTACCCGCCATCAATTTACAATTATAAATTTCAGCCGTGAGAACAAAATGATTTATTTAAGTACCTCGAAAGTTATAAACCAAACCTTTTTATATACTATAAAATTAAAACTCGATCGCTCAAAAAGTCAAAATATATCTACCTAATTTATTTATAAAGCTTTAAATAAAAACTATTACAATATATTACATGCATTTTATATGACGACTTTTGGTTTTAAAATTTCTCAAAAAAACATTTATTACAAGTATACCTAACTGAAAATATTTCAATATAAAATAGTGTTGATAATCAGTTTTTTAAACACACATACGTAATGAATAGAATAGTCTTAGAAAGCATTTCTCTTTATCTTAGAAAGCAAGTAAAAACATTAAAATTTAAAAATGTTAAGTCCTTATTTGATACATGCTGATAACAGTGATAACTTTTAAAAATAATTCTAATTTTTATGTTCATCAATAAGATAAATAAAATATTTGATCGAATTTCTTTTTTTTAACCTTACTTAGAAATTTATTAATTTATAATGTATTTACGGTCGACACGGGAGTATTTTATTTTCATTTCCAGTTATATGAATAAGAAATCTAATAATATATCATTTGTGTATTGTAGTACTTAATAATGTTTAATAATTATTTAGTTCTTAGGATTGAAAATAGCTACTTGACTTGCAAAATATCTTGTAATTATTAATTATAAAATACCTATTTACAGGTATAATTATTAAAAATTTTAAAAGTCGGTTAAACAAATTATCAATTGCGATATAACAATATTATTTAATAAATTATATTATGTTATTAAGTCAATGAAAAATTTAAAAAAAATTTAAAACAGAATATTATGTAAAACAAGTTAAACGGCGTCTAGACGACAGAGGTGCTAGAGCCTATATAGGCTCATGTCGCTTATGATTATTCTTGTGTCAACGTAATTTTAAAATATTTATGAAGGAAAATTTGGCTCATAGCACGTGCACTAAGTAATAAGCAATTTAAAACTCTATATGAAATGAGAATATAATATTATACAGTATTAAAACACGAGTACACAACGTGCTTTTAAATATTTTAATTTTTAACTGACATTACCCTATGATGCCTTAAGTCAGAATTATTACTAATATTTACAGTTTCCCATGGAATGCAACAATAATGCACATCTAATGAATAATGATTTTCGTTGTTATGAAATTGGAATAGACACTATTATAATATTTCATTCATCCATTTGGAATATTAGCTTATTTTATTAACACGCTTTTAAAAGTCTAATGTTATTTATAACCTCGCGTTTCTCTATGTATAATTCCTCCCACATAAAAAAGTTATTATTTTAACTAAAAATCACTAAGTTGAACATAAATGGCAATCATATATAAACATCTAAATTTCATAAAGAAAAAAATAATTATTTCAAAATATATTAAAATTAAGAATTCAATAATTTAAAACTATTATATTACAAACTATAAATAGATATTTAATATTTGCAATATCACAGTACAAATTTTTTATTTTGAAAAAATAATACATTAAATTTAACTGTATATATATTTTTAAAAATTATATGCAAAAATGATTTAACCTTGCATTTGACTAATTTATCGAGCTAAACCTTAAATTTAATTAAATTTAATTATTTTTCAAAATATACAACACATCGGCTTATAAATAATAAAAATTAATTTATTGTACAACTAGGTATTTACCTCACTGTAATATGATTTTTCAAATTTATATTTACATATTTTTAATTATAATATTGTTATTACTCAGTTGAAAAATGATTTTAATAATATATAATATGAATATTATAATTTTAATGAATTATTTATTAGTTCTAAAAACTAATATTAATTTCATATGCAATAAGATAAGAAGAAAATGTTGTATCCAGTGCTAGATATAGTATATTTTTTACTTTATGCAAAGTATAAAATTAGTGCCCTTTGATAATTCAGCCTCTCTCTATTATACCACTATTATTTAGTAATTTGGCGCCCCCAACCAAGATTTCCGGGGCAAGTGCCCCAGTTCTCCCCCCTAGATTCGGCCTTGTTTGTACCTATTTATTATTGAACAATTATTACTATATTATATTGACATAAAGTACCTATTAATAATTTTATGATACATATTTTAAAAAGCTTATAATCTTTGATATTATGTTATACATTTATTATCTGTTTAGTATTCTTCAACTTGTTCTTTGTTCCTTAATCAAATATTCTTCCACCACATAACCAAAAACTTAAATACACGAATACATAACTTCGTGCTGATAAAACAAAGTTTAACATTTATGTATTATAATTTGAAAAATTATCTATTATCAGTTTTAACACAATAATAAATAATACCTATGAATATACAATTAAAACAGACAATAGTGGTGATAAGCTATTAAGTTATAGGCAGCAAAATTATTTTAAAATAGTCTTTTTAATAGACGATTATTATTTATTTTCAATTCACATATAATTATATTATAAATGGCAATGCTACATAAAGTATCAGCTAAGATAATGCTATAGACTCAAAATGAAATCAAGTATAATGCATTGCTTTTTAAATATCATTAGATTTTTATTATATTCATCCGTTATTTATTTATTCGTGTCAAACAATCACAATATTATAACATAAGTTTAGGCACAAACATTAATATAGATATAAATATAAACTTACATAATTAGGTATCAAAATATTGATTTGGTATGAACTCAAAATAACAAAGTAGGGTAAAATAAATAATAATAACATAAATAAAGTTAGGTAAATAAAATAAATAAATTATAAGTCAATTGACTATTCTACGAACTAAATAAGTACATAATGTAGTAATATTTAGTCTCATCTTATATATTATTATATTTCTCCTTCCCAGTTATCTAGTTATGTCTATCTGTGATGAACTATTCATCATGAATAGTAATTGATACTCTATGCCTATATCTATTTTAACTTTCATAGTTTGTAACTATTGTACCTACCCAAGTATCCAATATAAACCATAATATTATAATGTTGAAAAAAATATAAAATAAAAATATTATATTCAAACAGTGAGTACGTAATATTTACCATCATTCATCACCGATCATTTAAACACTAGGGTCAACGAAATACATCGTAATTTGTGGGTATTATATTATAAATCCATGGTACTCATAATAGTCATAATTTCTATTATATTGGAGATTATAGAGTAGGCATATAAATAAATATATATATATATATATATATACAAAGTGATTCACCGAGCACGCTAACCTCTTTTTTTTCAACAACTCAAATATTCAAAATCTAATTTTTAGAATTTTTAATTAATATACTTAAGAGACCATATTTTCAAATTTTAAAAATTATTATTATTACTTAAGAAATGTCTTGTGGAGAAACACACAACCAAACTTCTATTTTTAAAATGAAAACCTTCCTTTAATAGAGTAAATAATTTAGGAAATCATTTTTTGAAATGTTGACATTAATACGAACGAATAGTTTTTGAGTTCTTTTACTTTATGTATACTAAGAATATTAGGTCCATGATAATAAGTTTGAAAAATACGGGGCTATGATAATATATATTTTTTAGTAATTTACATAGATATAGGTAACAATATTTATAATTTATAAAAATAGTCCGAGTATAATAAATACTAGATCCAATATTATATGTATTTTATATTTTTGTAAAAAAATTTTAAGGACCATTTTCATCAAAATAAATATTTATTAAACTGAAATATTACTCCTTCAAATTTTGAATAAGACACACCAAATATTCAAAAAAAATTATCCACTTAATCACTAATAATAAAAAAAAGGCAGTTTTCATTTGAAAAATAGAAGTTTTTATCACCACATAATACTTCTTCAGTAATACAGAAAACCTCAAAATTTTGATTCTATGGATTCTGAGTAGGTATATTTAAAAATTCTTTAAATCAAAATTTGAATAAATTCATTATTTAATGAAAATTACGTAAGCATGCTTTGTGAATCACTCTGTATATAATTGGCTAACCTCAATGACGCTTTTGGACTATTTCGTATTCTACGAAATTTATTATTAGACTAGTTGCATTGCTAAATTGTCTATAGTAAATATTTCAAACATAAGTAATCGAAATTTGATGTTATTGGTTTTCACTATTGGATTTATAACATAATTACATGACAGATCGTATAACAATGTGTATAAATAATAAGGTTATTAAATAATAATACATTAGGCCAAGTAGAATAATATTGGATTCCATGAATCACATTTTTTTTTAACTTTAAACTTATGAGAATATTACACTAATATCGGTTTCATTGACTACGTTTTTGCGTAATATTCCTACATATACATTATATATATGACAAGTAATACTACTAGTACAACAGTAATATGTACTTGCTAAAATACCACGTTCCATAATAAATTAATTTTTCGTACCAAGGACGTGCTCAGGAATTTCAAATAAGGAATAAGAATAATATCTTAAATCAAGCCATCGGTACTCATAATCTGAAATATTTTTAATATTTTATGAACTACGGGTATAGACATTTAATTTTTAATTTTTAACCATCTTTCACTCAAAAAATTATCATAAATCGCGTTCCGCAATTCACGCAAGACTCCTTGGATAAAGGTATATTGTTCTTTAAAAAATAATACATTTAATAACATAAACTGTTTCCTGTAATTTTACTAAGATTACTTTTTAATCTTTTCATAGTTCATAGTTGGTCAATGATCATTTTTAAAATAATTTTATACTTTTTTATTTTTAATCATACATAACTTATTTAAATAATATATCATTATTTTAATAATCATTTCAGTGATTCCAGTCATTATGATTTTATTTTAATCTGTTTCTTTTATTTAATGTATTAATATTCACCATGAGTTTTTAATTAACGAATAATTTGAATCTTGCCACGTTTCTCTCTTATTTATTTTATGATGTTGTTTTGTTTCTCTTATATATTATATTGTATTGTATTGTATTGTAAACTTTAACTGGTTAGTCAAATGTGACTGATTTGTATTCTTATTTTATATTTAATTTAATTTAGTTTTTATTTTATTTTATTTCATAAACTTATTGAGATATGTTTTTCTTTTTGCGAAAGAATGTACCTATCCAAATCTTTTGTTTATTCTAAGTTGCATTTTAAATTACTATTATTACATTTGTTAACTCTCTACTCCATCACAAGCTTAGGCTTAAAGGAGTAGATATATTTCTTTATTATACGATTTATTGTACATATAAAGAAAATTTAATAATAAAAAAAAAAAAAAAAAAAAAAATATAAATATCAAAAACGCTTTTCGTTCATCTTTATAAAAATATATAATGACTATTGACTAATGATTTTTTTTTTATATTTGGTAACCTAACTTTGATTTAAGTACCTTCACTTCCGAAAATTGTAGAAATTTAAATGATTAGTAATAATAGAAAATTTTTAGGTACCTACCAACTTTTTATGAAATTTTAAATAATTATTTTGATCTTTCATGTTTATAATTGTATAGAACGTTAAAAACTACTATTCAAATGTGTAATTCATAAATTACCTAATCATTATAACAAATGACAAACGTAAGATAAGTATCGTATTATCTATTCAAACTGGTAATAATTTTAAAGTAAATGTTTATAATATTCACGCGCAGATAGCAGATAATTAATTAATTATTGTCTGTTGGCTTTTATTTATCAAATGTTCAATATCATTTTATATCTCATTAACATACAACTAAAATTAATCATTAACTAATTTTATTATTAAAAATATCACTAATGATTTTTTTCATACTAAATTTGCATTTATTAATTAATTTACTACATTAAAATCAAATAAAAATAATTTATATGAAATGCACCGTTTTAGTAAAATCACATTTTTACATTATTTAGTATTTATTGCAGTAAATAATTTTAACTGTAGATAACGTTTTTAGTTATTATATTATATAAGTTATCTTAAGAATATTTACTTATTTAAAGAGTTGGGATAATTAAGTTTTCAGTGCACCACCAATTTAAATTAGTAAATATTCTAGAGTAACTGTCTTTACAATGTACACAAGTACATATAATTATTATTAAATTATTTATACTCATAAATTATACCAAACTACAGAATGTATAAATATTTTTTTAATTATAGATACCTATAACAATTAAACAAAGTATAATTTAGATATATTGTGTTATAAATAACAACTTTTTAATTAAAATACAAATTTTTGTAGAAAAAATATTACATTAATCGAAGAATCGATACACATGTTCTATATAAATATTATAATACAAAGGTACAGTTATAATGTCTTATTTGAAATTAAGTTTGATAAAATAAAATAAAATTATCTAACTTAATTACATAATGTATATATTTTATTAAATAAACATTATGTAGGTAAAATAAATTAAGTATTCAAATAGGTTAAAGTGTTAAAAAAATTTACATAAAAAGTTATTGTTGGATGAATACATTTTTTATGAGCTACAGAAGTGTATAATAATATGTTCCCATATTAAACTTGTCAAGTGTTTATTACTGCACTTTAAGAGTGATTTTGAAAAGAATTTGTTGTGTATAAGTATAACAAAAGAAAAGTTAAAAGTTAAAAATAATTATTTATTTAATTATAAAGATTCTAATAAAATAAATAATATTCCAATTATGTTAAACAGAATAATAGTCATTGTATAAATATTTCTGTGATTTTAATAAATAACTACTTAGCGATTTTGCAATTTTAACACACTTGCAACATCATCTGTAAACCCAGAGCTCACTACCTAATCAATAATACTATATAAAACTTTTGTTATATTTTTTTTTTAGTTAAAAATAGTTTAAATAAAAAAAAAAAATAAAACATTCATAATCAATAACTATAACAAAAAAAGACTATCAAATATGGTGTATTATTGTTTATATTTTATTTAAATAATATTTATATATAACAAATACATTTATAAATATTCCCATGAAGTTGCAATTTGTATAATGTATATTTATCATACAGTTATGTATTATAAAAACGATATAAATTCGTATAACAATTTAGCTGATAGATTCATTATTTAAAAAAAAATAAATCAACAAAGTTTTAAACTTAAACGTAAAACCTAAATTACAATTAAAGACAGTTTTATTTTAGACAAATTGCATTCATTTTGCTTAAAAATGTTGTCATATTATTCGTTTAAATATCGATTTTAATATAATAACATAGAACTATAGAAGGCGTCTAAATTTATAGGACCTATTGTGCTCCTTTCTCATTATTATGTAGACATGTAATACATATTCTATCCGTATTAGTATTATAGTGTTTATATTTTGCAATATACTAAATTATTCATAGCTTTACCATCAAACTAATATCATACAACAGAAATACAAAATATACTTTACGGTACAATTATAATATAAAAAAAATATATCAAACCAAAAATATTTTACAAATTAATACGACATTACATTTTTTTAAATTATACTAATTAAAAGCTGATTATAAAATATTATTTTTTATTTTTATTTTAATTTATCATAGTAAAGTTTTAAAAAAATAAGTATAAACGTAAAATCATTAGGTCTTATAAAATGCTCGCTTTACGTAACTCAAATCATATACATTTTACCACCTTATAACTTACCTTACTATTTTTTATGTATAAACGGATTGTTTTAATTCTAAAAAAAATATAATTCTGACAATTTCTTTGTGATTAAAAAAAAGAAAATTAGAAAAAAGTATTTCAATTCTTACCTTGGATTTCTATATTCATTAGGTTTATTTTATTTTATTTACTTTAAACAAATATATCATTTTAAATTAAACAATAATTATAAATATTAAATGGATTAGGTAATTTTATAAAAAAAAACAGAATTCGTTATAATATTTAAAATACGATTAGTATTTATAAGAACATAATATAGTGAAAACTAAAAACATATATCAGTAACATGTCATAATTCATAATTATTAGTAACTAAATTACTATTTAATTTACTCAACACGTTGATATTTAATTCATAGATAAATAATGTTGGATGAATCAAAAATCATAAGTTATAATTTAATTTAATTTTTAAAACTATGATGACTAATTTAAACAAAGTCTAACAAACCATTAAATTCACACCTATAAACTGACGCACCTATACAAAGTTTTGTCCTTATATATTTTCAAGGTTTCTGTACATATTAATATTCATGTACTAAATTATAAAGTATTGTTAAATAAGTACAATATAAGATCAATACCTCTTCCGGAAGAAAAATATATTTGAATCATTCGTTAAAGTAGGTACAGATCACAAAAAACCCACCAACCTTTATTATGCATTACCTAGCTAGGGTAATTTAATATTTTTTTTCTATATAAAACTTTAAAATAATTTTGAACCATATTACCCAATACCCACAAGAATTTCTATTATCTATTTTATTTTTGGATCGAATGCTTGAGAACGACGACAACAATACATTTTCACAACAGATTCTTATATTTTTTACTATATAATATATCAATATGTATCCATACATTTTAATTTATAATTGCTATTTATATCCTATATAATTTCGTGTATTTAATAACATAATACTATTTTTAAAGTACAAGATTAATTTAACTTTTAAAATTAAATATATTTTATAAAAAATTTAAAATAAATAGTTAATATTAAGTTTAATTCATTTACACCATTCTACCACAACTTTCAAAAATTTAAAACAAAACCGTACATGCAAGAAAATAAATCATTTATTATTATAACGAGAAAAAAATAATGAATATATGATTTCTATTGACATCCAATACACAAGTGATTTTAACCTCAATCATAAAACGTCCCCAACTACTTTTTATTTATGTTATATAATATATTTTATTTCGGAAGTAATATTTATGTGTGTGACATATGGTATCTTATAGGGGTTGTTGTTATTATTAACTGAAATAAATTTCGAAAATTCCAAAACCAACTCTTAACTTTAGATAATAAAATACTATTCTTCAGTGTAAATTTTAATAATAATAATAATAATAATTCATAATTATTTAAAAATAATTTTAAATCATCACATACCACTTACTTAGTGATTAAAACTGATATTATAATATTAAAACTATGCAATAAACGCATAACTATTTGTAACAAGATATTTAATTTATATTTGTTATATGTTAGATACCCATAACCCATAAATCGTTGATCAAATGCATAATGTAAAAAACATTATTTATTTTATAAATCTATTAATTTTGCTATAAACTATAGCTATTGTTTTTTTAGATAAAATATGTAATTTTCTAACTTAAATATTATCATTGATAAAAAAATATCATGAGCTCAACCAGCTTAGTAAACTGTATACCTATTACCAAGTGGTTAAAATTATTCTGTCCTATCCAATATTTTCGATTAACATATTTAATCCCACTCCACTTAATTAATTTTATATATACATCCCTTTGTAATCAATAACATATATTTTCTCTATCATACTTGTATTTATACTTTAAAAAAGTACTTTATTTTATTCATTTTTTATTTAACAACATTTTTATAATGTAATGATATTAACACATAAAACTTAGTTTTTTAATTTTATCGTTTTAAGAAACTCTGGTCACTACACATAAAACGTTTTTAGAAACTACTAAAGCTATAACGAAAAAAATAATAAATATTTTTTATAAGCTATATAAATTATAAAATATAAATAAAATATTGATTCTATTAAAATATTATTTCTTAATTTTTTACAGACTTATGCCCAAGCATACAGGATAACATAAATTACATAGTTTTATAGTTTTGTATGTACATATAAATAAAATATGAAGTGAGTATGAATAATACAATACTGCAGTCTATAGGTAACAGTTTATCTCATTAATTTCAAAACGTCTAATCCTTCTTGTTGTACTGGAGCATAAAGGGATGAACATAGCAAATGCAGTGATAAAAATATATCTCAAGTTTTTTTTTTTAATTTCTTAGTTATTAATTCATGGATGTTCTTATCTTTGTATGCTTGCAAGATAATTAACAAGCATATAATTATTTGTAAATATATACTCAGTGACGATTAATTCAATTCACCCATCAAGATTTCATATCACCTCTATCATCAATGACCCATATGTAAACATGATGGCAGTATACATAAAATTACTGAGTATAATTAATATTCATTTATTTTCCTTTTGTTCTAGTTACAGGCAGTGCCGCAAGCACCGTAAGTGCAGGTGGTGCGACGTACTCAAATTTATATACTAGTACCTATGTGTACCTACATTTTATCAGACATCTATTTTTTTCAAATATATTAATATATTATACATAACTTAAATATGAGAATATATTTTAACAACAACGGCATGAAGTTTTATAAAATTGTATATTTAAAAAATAAATAGTTGTCGATAATTTTCCTATAACATAATTACTAAATACTAAAAGTATTATGAATTATTCAATAAAAATAAATGTTTAAACAAATTTATAACATGAGAAACATCCTTTTCATCCAACACCTCGATCAAGACAAGTACGAAAAAGTTACCATTATGCGTTTTATGGTACATTTTGATTTGCTCGAAACAATTGAATTCTCCCCTGGACATATTTGTACTTTATATTGTAAGTCAACAACGCGAATGTTAGTTGGAATGACCGTAATATAAATTTTACCGAGATTACGCATAGTCTTCAAATGATTGTCCTAGATTTTTTAAATTTATAAAATAATGAATTATTAAGAAAATTGAAGGGTGATAAAAAAATGTATTTAAAAAACTTACCCCCGTTCATTTGTTTTAAATTGTTATGACTCGATTTAAAAAAAAAAAAGTGAGCCATAAAGTTACAAAGTCCTACCTATAAGTCGTTGAAAATATATAATATCTATCTTCACTTTTATCAAAAACCAAAAAAATTATATAATTGATGCATTAAATGACTTGTCTTACAAATAGAATTTTTTTTTTTAATGGTCCTTCAATATTAGTAATGGCATCCCGACCTTCAAAAACTTAGATCCAACACTGTGTACGATTTATATGTTCGGTAGCGGGTAATCGCAATAAATTCTGTCGTCTTCGGACAGACTGACTGGCGTAAACGTAGTAATCGCTGACATTTTTCTCCAAGGCCGTCGTATTTGTCAATCAAACTGTTTTTGCGCCGTCTTCGGCGAGTACGTATCAAACTATGGTAGATGCAGTTAAAAGAAATTCCACCGGAACATGAATCTTATACGTATATTTTCGAATCTCACAACTTCCAGTTCAACGAAACATTGCCATTGTTTCCCATTGTACGGGCAGAAAGATGGTTGCGTTTCTGCAGCCGACTGCAAGCGGCAGTCATTGCAAGTCGCATACAGCAACCCTGGTTTTATTTTTGCAGTCAACTGCACAAAGTTGAATACAATTTTGGTATATCACCAACTATCCTACCACGAAAGACACGGTATACCTAGTACTTCAACAAATAATTGAAAGGAAGGAATGCGATGAACAAATCTTAAGTTTCCTATTTCTAAGAATCAACAAAAGAAAAAGTGCATAATGTGTTTATTGTTTATATAGCTAGAATAGAGGGAGGGATGTTTCAAAACCTAATTACAAATCATCTTATAAATAATTATCTTATCAATAATTTAAAAACCAAATTAAACCTTAGTTAAATTTAATATAGTTGTGCTAAGTTTTTAATGACTGTATATAAATTTCAATAAAATATACTTTAATACTTATATAACTTAAGCGTAAGACAGGATTGAGCATGATTGAAAAATGAACTATACATATAATAGGTACATAAAAATATATTGTAAATAGAGACTTGTTGGAGTACGTTCTTAAAATAAACATAACATACATATTTACCACAATAAACTACAATAATATTATTTACCAGTGACCCAAATCCAACATAATTTATGCATAGTATTCGATTGCTGTACTAACTACCATTTAGTTTGTAATAAGTACATCAATTCGTATCAATGAAATCAGTGTATTATTGCTAATAATCTATACACCTACACCCCCTATACACTACAATATAACTTTGTAATATTGTATTAATAAAAAAACCTTATGAGAATGAGCACAACTGTACGCAATCCTGTAATAATATACATGTGGCCCGGTGGTGTACCTACCTAAAAAACTACCTGGATACAATTTTATGTTCAAAAGGTTCACGTTTTGTTTTACTCGTATTGGTACAAGGTAGTATTATCCTTATTTACGACTACTAATATATATTGTTTATATTTTAAAATAATATTTAATAATAAATAGAATAATGGTATAAATGTATTAATCGACACATTTGAAAACGATTCTGGACGGAAATCAGTATATTTTAGAGTACTATTATTGTGCTGTCTACGTAAAGATATCATTTTAACATTAAATTTTATGTGTTTATAATACAAAATAATATCTAAAATAATAAGCTATTTAAGTTTTTTTTTATTTTATCCAGTAATATAGTGTTATTATGAAATTCGAAAAAAACTTGAAATAAAAATGTTAAGTCTTATAATTTGAGAATTAAGATAACAACATCTTTATGAAATAATTCCATCATTGTTTAAATTTTAAATGACTATTTCATTTTTAATAAATCATTTAACAATATCTTAATCTTGGCTTTAAATTTAATGACACTTTGTATACCTACACGTGATGACTGATGAGACTATTTTATTCTATAATTTTGTATACACCTTGATCATCATTTAGTTACTATAACAAACAAATAAAAAATAATATGTCTTGATTATAGTTTACAATTGAAGGACATAGCGTGACAAAAATCATGGTTAAAAATGATGTGATCATTATTATGATCATATGCACTATAGAAATTTGATTGCTTTAATGATAAACTAAATAATAAAAAAACTAAATATTTAAACATTAAGTTTAACTCATTTACATAAACCTGTAGATTATGTGATATTTTTTTTTGATACATACAACATACAAGAACACCTATAAAGTTCTTATTGTTTGTAAGAATTTAGGAACTATATAGAAAATATTATGCATTTTTTTATGTAATCATAATTTGTATTATTAAGTTAGTAACTTTTACAACATATTTTTATTGGTCTATTGTTATTTTAAAATAATTTATTAAAACATTATAAAAGATATAGACTTAATGATATATGATACATAAGCATTAACTCTATGAACGATAAACATTAAACACACAATAACAAAAAAATACATTTTAAACTAAAATATTTTCATATTTTTAAATACCAATCTTTTCTAATGACTATATAGGTATTTGAAATAAAAATTATAAATCTTCTTTATAATATAAAATAAACATCAATTAAAACATATTTACAATCATAAAATAATATAAACAAAAAAAATATATCATTTTCTATTAATAATTATTTAAAATATAATAAATTGCCTGTAAAATGTTTATTAAAGGACGTATGAACTAATTGTAAAGAATAATTTAATACCATCACTATCCTATGGATGTATAATACGTAGACATATTTAAATTGCATCTACCATTGAAAAAATAATAATTCTTTATTCCTGAATGCATATAAAACAAAAGATAAGAATTCATTGTTTGCTAGTCGTTAAAAATATTCTCTTTCTGAATAACAAATCATGGAAAATAGTATGGTTAAAGCAAGATGTGCTATATAACTACTATAACTAAATTATTAATACCTATAAACAAAGTCTTAAAGTCCTAAAACATTTAAATGTATGTCAATGACAGAGGTCCAAAAAAAAAAAATACATTTACCAGTTTTGTACAATATTTGAATGAAAAAATAATTTATCTACATCAAAAAACATTTAAAGGATTCATTTTTAAATTTATTATATAAATATTACAAATGAAGACCAAGAATCTAAAATTCTTATAATAATTAACCAAAATAAAAATTAATTAAACATTTAGTTAAATGTTTTAATTTAAAAATAACAATTTTATAATAATATATATCATAGACATATAGTCTCAAATCAGACATTTTAATAAATGCTTAGTCAAATAGTTAAAGCATTTTATTTTTATTTTCTTATTAATTATTGATTCTCGTTCTAATTGTATACAAATGTTTGTATAATAAAATAATCAATATCAAACAAAATAAAAATATAACTTCCTATAATTAACTTAGCTTTTACCTTTGAAAAATAACGTAGGTTGTTCAACGAGAACATTATCTTTATTGAACATCGAATAAATTACAATTTTATCAATTAATTTAATGTATAACACTGTATATAACATTGTAGAAAAACATAAAAATAATAATATGGTTGAATTGTACAATAATCTAGCATATGTGTATACGGTATATACCGACGTGTGCTATGAACAAATTGTGATATTACGACTAGCCAATTTAAAATTTTTTTCTTTTAAATTGTACTTATTTTAGTATTGTTTTTATTTAAATTTTAAAATATAATATAATGTCATACAATTAATTGTTTTATAAAAAAATGAGATAAATTTATGACAACAAATATAAAAAAAAAAACCATGGAGTCGGAAAAAAGCTACGATAAAGTTTTAAACAAAATCAACAATGTAAAATTGAATTCAAGTAAAACTAAAGCACAAAACTAATATTATTTATGTCATGAATAATGATCTAATTGAAATAGAAAATGGTAAACATATTATTTTAAAACCAAAAACTAAAACTGTAAATGTCGCCGCCGTGACAACATTTTGAATTATCGTAAATAATATTATCGCGCATTCCGTAAACACATACTTCATGCAATTCCACCACTGACCGACCACACACACACACGCGCGCGCCTACACAATCAATTATGATTATTATTCGTTATATTTATATTATTTTATTTTTATATGTTATTTGTGTTATTTGTGAAATTGTGAATAATTTTTATACAATAATATATAAATGCAGATTACGTATCGACGCATCGGCCGCCGATGCGTGGAAATTAACACGATCGCCGTCTTTTTCGTTAATCTCACCCAGTACGTTTTTTTTTTTGTAAAAAAAACCTTTATATTTGCATTTTCTCTAATAATTAAAAACTATTTTATTATAACCTTATGAACCATAACGGCTGCTTAGTATTAAATTTACATTCTTTTCGTGGTGCTAATCGTCACGAAAGGACGGTTCATATTATATTATTGTTTCGATATACTACGTCGCAAATCGTCATGTATTTTTATATCATTTTATCATGTGTGAATTTTATTAATTATTGTATAGGTACTGGTAGCAGCTAGCTACTCGTGCTCCAACAAATCTATGATTTTGTTCTTGTTATTATTCATATTATATCATACTATATTCATATAATTAGCTATTTCAAATAGACGATTTATTATTTTGTTAAACATTTTTCATTTTTGGATCAGAAAGGCTAATATTGATTTATTATTACTTCATATATAGTTCATTACATTTCTTTGAACAAATCAACAGGCAACTTGTATAATATTATTAATTTTTAAACATTGAGGTTTCTTCATACAATTATTATTGACATACATTTTACTTGTTTGGCCAGCAGAGCTTTGTGTTGCTATGATTTCCTTATTTATTTATACTTATTAATTGTTATACAAATCGTGAATTATACAGTCAAATTTTTGTATTACTAATATATTTATAATTCATAAGATTATCTAGCGTCATACGTTCACACGAATACTTACAACACATTCATAAACACACACGTAGCTCATCAATAGGTAGTTTTACCGACAATCTCGATCACTAATTATCAAACTATAATACATCACTACATTACACAATCAAACTTTAACTCGGTCTATGTAGTAGTAATGCGTGAAGTATTTGGCGATCGGTTGTGCATACCTACTGCATAGTATTATTTTATGTCCTCCATTCTGTACAGAAAATATTATTTATGTTGTACAATACAATTTGAAAACTATGTTGAAAAAATCATAAAGCAACTGTTCATAATGGCAGGAATAAATTTAAGAAGTATCTAAAAATTAAGTATAATATTTTATAACTACAATCCAAATACTTTTTAATATTTGTACAACTTCTTTCTCAAAATAACCATCATTTCACAAAAGCGATGTTCTAAAATCAATAATATTGATAGATCACAATTAAAGGGGAAAATTGACATAATTAATTTTTCAATCAATACTGGATGGAAATTTTATATGGGTCATGAAATATCAGGAACACGCAACCTAATATTTATATCTTCAACCATTTACTTCAAAAACCAGCCATGGTAGATATGCATAAATTTTGAAAAAAAATTTGAAACGAAGCTCCTTAAATACTTCAGTCCGATAATGGTAAAAAATTAACAAAGAAAATAAATGAAGAATTTGTAAAATTGTGGCTATGGTATAAAATAGTAAATGAGTGGGTGCAGCACCCTCGGAACTAGTGATCTATAAAGATCAAAACAAGATATTAAAAACATTTTACGAGCTTAGGTCATAGACAATAAAAGTACCCGGTCACTATTGAGCAGTAAAGTAGCAATGACAAACTGGTTAGTGTTTGTGTTTAAAAAAAAAATGTTAAATGTTCCAGAAAATTTCACCAAACAATAAAATGTAACAAAAATAGTAACTATGAACATATAAGTATAATTTAACCTCTTTTAATCACTTTTTATACTCATACTACCAAACCCAATTAATAATTCTCGATATTAATTTTAATTTATGTTTTAAAATGTTTCAAAATATTAATAGGTACCCAAGGACACAACATTTTAATTATTGTACATAATACGAGTAAGTATTTTATAATATACTATTATATTATACATATAAAATAGCAATAAATAATTAATAAGAAAAAATGTACGCTTTAAAATAACATAAAAGTGTTTATGATGCCTAGACATCTAATGCAATTTTTGATTTCAGTATAATATATTATATCTGAAAATTATATATATATATAATTTTAATTTATTTAAATTTAAAAAATATGTTCTATACCTATTCATTTAGAAGGTTAAGTTTTTACTTTAATTAATTATTTTAAGAATCTTAAACTATTGTCCTTAAACCTTAATACTTATATAATACATTTAAAAAATTCTAAAAATTATTTTTGATGTAGATAGATTATTTTTTCATTCGAATCTCGTACTAAACAGGTATATCTATTATATTATAAGTATTATATACATTTATAAACAGTAAAATTATACAATTTAGTATTGTACTTGTACCTACTAATTTAATAATTCAACATGCTGACTTATAAATATTAATAAATTATAAATTATAAATATAATAAAATCGTTTAACTTTAACTTCTTATTATTATATAATTATCTATATTCTATAAAATAATTTCGAGGTTTTTTAATGAATGAAACTTTCTGAAATAGGCAATGCAGTTTTCATGAATGCTAAAAAAGTTTCATTATAAGAAATACTTAAAAAAAATGCAAATAAATATTATTCGATTATTTAAAAATTTGATACCTGCGTTTCAATATGATAAAAAAATAAAATTCTGTTTACTGTATACCTGGATATTAGATAAAGGACATAATATAATTAATGAATATTAATAATATTGATTAACGTTAGAAAGACTTATTAAATAAAAGTTTCTGAAGCACACAATTCTATAAATGATAAACTATATTTCATTGTTTATTGAAATAATAACTTTTGCTTATAACACAAAAGAACACATTTCTTGACTTAATAGATATTTACGTACCTAGTGCTCTATCATAAACTCGACCGTCCATAAATAATCAATTAACGTTCATTCATGATGAGAAATAACGTTTATTTCATTATTTCTAAATAGATAAAGAAAGTACTGAAATCAACGCCAATTTAAGTAAGTGTATTATAAATTTAACATGGTATATTTAAATTATTTACATATTCTAATGAATATATACGAAAATCTACTATAGACAATGCCCATAAAATATGCGTATACAATTTTACAATAATAATTCAACAGATTAACAAATCTTAAATGTGAAATAACAGCCACTAGAAAAACGTTAGTTAAAATGTAAACAAAAAAATAAGTATGATATCTTTAATTATATATAAATGAATAGGTATAATGTGTAATAAAGCATTTTGAAAGTCATCTTGCATTATTATTAGTGTACACTGTGTAATATACCGACAATAGTCAACATAATGTTTATTTTGCTAGAACTAGTCGATAAATTTAGACGATAATAAATTTAATTTTAAATAGGTTGCAGGTAAAAATTTATCTTGATACCAATATAATATTAGATAGATCAATACACGTAATAGTAAAAATCAATAATCAAGTATACTGTTTTACAAGTAAATAACTAAATCCAAAAAAATATTTAAAGGTCAGAACTGAAAAATCTATCAGTACACAGATTGATCTTCACACAATTTGTATGATAATTAATTATATTAAAAACAATATTCTTATTATATAATTAAATAATCTGTTGGATGATGAATTGCGACTTACGTTCAACTTAGTGTCGTTATAATCCACCAAAATAATATTAAAAACGTTTGAGATAACAAGAAATATAAAATAATAATATATTTAATTGCATAAAATAATTATAATCAAATGATTTATTAGTTCCAAAAATCATGGTCTTGAAAATAAATATTTTAATTTTGTTTCAAATGTTAAAACCATTATAATACAACAAATAACATTATACATTAATCGATTAATCAACCATACAAATCACATGTTAAACCTGCGGAACATAATTAAAAATTAAACATCTAATAACTAAATGTCTTCAATATGAAATACAGAGAAAAGAAAAACATATCCCCAACAATAACTATATAAAATCTTAGTAAGTCAATAAGTATACCTACCACAGTACCACAAATTGAAAAAACAAACAAAATCATACTTTTTCAAAAATGAATTAATTTTTATTAACAATCTGCTAGATTAGCTTATAATTTAGATATTTAGAGTAACTGTCATATAAAAAAAAATAATAACAATATTATTTAAATAGTAATTACAGCTAATAAACACCACGGTAGTTAAGCTCCTAGATCATATAAAAATAAATATTACATATTTTTTTACACGTAATTTACCATTATTTTGAGTAAGCTTCTGGGAAGTGTTAACTTCAAAATGTGCCATCAATATTGTCATAATAATTTCGAACGCCATTCTAAGCCAAGTTTATTTGCAATTTCTTAGATTATTATGAGAATTTATGTTTTTATTTACTATTTATGCATTGTGCGATAACGTTGTCCAGACAACATTACAAAATAATATAGTTATGTTGTATTTTTAAATTAAAAACGAAAATAATACCATTTTTTTAAATGTATGCTTATTATTTATTTTCGTAACTAGTACCTAATACTTATGTAAAATATAAATAGTTTAAATTTTAATTAATATGCCTCCTATATATTATTTTCCAAACACACGATACTGCTTAAATACACATTTTAAATAATTTCATAACATCGTATAATGTTGTGTATTATTTTAATACAATAGCTACCTACTTTAAAATATTATAATCGTTTCAACTAATACAAAGGTTGTTTTTTAACAAAATTTATGAAAACTAGTTGACTCTTTGTATTTTAATGCACAAATTAACCAAAGCTAATCTTATATTTTAAAACATTATGAAATTTCTATATTACAATCGCATTAATCCTCCAAATTAATTAAATATAGCCTATATATATATATATATATATATATATATAGCCTATATATAGGCTGGGGTGACCGTTAGTAGAAAATTTGCTGCATACCTACGTCTAATCTTGCGTTTACAGTCAATCCAATGAATCGGATGTTTTTTTAATACCCTGCAATTATACTTGTCACGAAAACTAAAACATTTAATTATATTTTTTCATAGCGTACACTTCACGAATAGCAAAATAGTCTTAAATTCCTATAGTTGTCAGTCAGAAGGAGGTTTAAATTAAAAGAGGTAGATAAAAAGGATCCATTTTTTTATATTACATTTCTACCAAATAGAAATTTTTATTTTTTATTCCAAACTTAACAAAAAAGTGAAGGATTACCTACATATTTTTCTTGATTCTATATTTACATAAAATTAAATTGATACTACTTTATGAGTTTTAAACAATTTATTCTACGTTTTAATGTCTTATTTATTATTAAAAAGTATTTCCACAGAATAAATTAACTTTTTAATATATTCTATAGTTTTTACGCCAACTTCGAGTATTGTTTAAAGCACTTAAACATTTTAAATATATTGGACACATAAAATAAATTATAGTAGATAAGCAATAATTTGAACACAAGGAAAACAAAATTTAGATATATTAATAATAAATGTACTTAATTGAGTAATTACTTACCTACTTATATTTTGAGTACTTCCTAAACATTTACAAAAACTAACCGTATTGATTAAAAATATAAATATGAAATGCAAATTTAACTTAATTTGATATATATGTAATATATATATATATACATATAAATATCAATATTTAATAAATATTAATAATATCATATAAATTGTGTTTTTATTTTATATTATCACTTATCAGTGTTTAAATTTAATCACAACAAATCCAATTAATATATTATACAGTTGCTCGAGTTCAACTTATTATTTTTTAAAGTTAATAGTTTTTAAGAATAATATAAGTACAGTTTTAAATTTAAATTTATTATTTATCTATATTTAATTGACCTAATGAATATTTTGCATTTAAATATACAACTTCGTCAAACTAAAATTAACTTAAACACACTGTAATAGTGTTTATAATAGTACTAATTACTAATATTTATAATGTAAATTGATAAATAACATAATATGAACAAAACATTTTTTTTTTTTAAATGTATAAACAATATTAAATAATACAACAATAGCTATTAAAAATAAATGAAGTATGACATGAAATTAAATTTCACTTTTTTACTTAAAATTATTGCCCAATTGTATTAAATAGATACATTCTAAAGACTAATAACTATTGTCTACCTAATGGAAATTCGATATATTTTTTTATGTATCAGTGAGTGTCACCATGTGATATTTATATTATCGCACTAGCCACTAATAACCTTTATGAAAGATAAAATAAACATGATAATTAATATAAGTACAATGATAATATAATACCTCATAATATTATTAATGTAGTAGAAGTCTAAGTTATTATTTCCCAGTGTATTCTAATAATCTTTAATTAATGTAAATAAAATGTTACGATGATTTCTGCGGTTAAATTTTATATTTTTTGTACTATAAAAATCTTGATAAACGAATTTCAATATATATTTATTTTTATACAATCTAACATGTATTATAATTTGAATATATGTTTTAATTGTGGATTATATAGGAATGTATAATATATATTTTCGTAAATTAGTATAGGATAACTACAATAATTTTTTCACCACCATTTATTTATTATTTTGTTCAAAACCAGACTTGAATGTAAAAAAGATTTTGACCCTTCATCACTTTAATACTTCGAGACAAGTTTTTACATACATAATAATCATTATAAAATATAAATACTTAGTTAAGTATTCCAATTCATAGATTTGTTAAATAAATCATAACCGTACGAAGTATAATATATTAATAATGTTCGTTTATCATACACCCAACAGAATTTAAATTTTAAATTACGTACAATACAATTGTTATCTTGTATTTACTTCATCTAGTATGATTTATAAGTTCTTCATTTTGTAATTTATTAAAAATGTGTTTTATAACTGTAATTTATATTTTTAAAATAGAGTCTATAATATATGACGTTATAGTGCAATATCTTCATACGATCGAATAAAATGTAATATATTATTATACTAAACACTATAGTGCGTTCTGTATGGAATCTTTATCCAATACATCGCGGTCGGTTCAATTTTATTAGGGTGTCCGTCCCGTTTTACGACGATGATATTATGGGCTATGGCTATTTCATCAAAACATTCTGTAACGAGGATCGGTATGTAGCAGTATAATAATGGTCATGAGCCGCCTTGAACA
The DNA here is from genome assembly GCA_020882235.1 of Schizaphis graminum. NCBI lineage: Eukaryota > Metazoa > Arthropoda > Insecta > Hemiptera > Aphididae > Schizaphis > Schizaphis graminum. Next base: position 83,459,136 of record CM037032.1, on the reverse strand, counting down.
CGTATACCATATATATATTATATTATAATACATATAGGGCCGTCCAAAAGCACAGGTTGATTAGGCAGTCAATTTTCTCTCGTTTGTTGAAAATAAAAAAACTGAAAACAAAAATGACCGAAGGTCTACTTGCGTAACCGGCCATTTAAATGTTTTATCTCCGTAAATACGCGCATAATGCCAGTTTCACTTTCCTATGATATATTTGTAAAGCACACGTATGTCCTCCTTTTTTACACATTTAACGCATATAATACATTTTGTATGTGTTTGTGTGTGTGCGTATTTTTAAAACAAAAAGTATAATATTTGAATAACTACCATTATAATGTGTAGTTACGTACGTGTGGACTATGCACTGTGTATACAGTATCCCATACACTATATATATATATATACTAATATACTTATATTATGTCAATATGCATTCATATGCGTTCATTTTTTTATTATGTTCCGAGTTCTCCGGGGCCGTTTATAATGTATACATTACACTCGCACATCATACATACAGTCGAGATTTCGTTGTCTGTGAAGATTCAGAGGGTCATTACACCCGCCGCCCTTTCTCTAAACCGTCACCCATAATCCGTGAATTTTCAATTTCAATATTTAAATTATAGCAAATTCCACGTAATAATAATTAACTTATTCAGTTAAATTTCAAATCAGATTTTTATGTAGAAATACAATTCTTTTAGCTACACCTCTTTCAAGATCATGCATACACAAAGCAACTCGATGACGAACTTGAACTATTAAACTGCTCACAATACAACATAATATGGGTATATTAGTTGTTTCGTAAATGTATCATGACTTTTCTCTGACATCCACTCCGACAAAATTATTTAAAGTACCTACAATAATTTATTAAAATTTCATCTCAAACATTGCGAGATCGTGGAATAAAATACCCGATACTATATACTTACACTTAATGATTATAATATTATGTAGACATAAGTCAAACGATATATTACCTGTTGAATAACTATCTTGACTAAATGGCTGATTGTGGCCATCTATGAATGACAGATTTGTCTTTGGTTCGATGACTAGCTAAGACGTCCAGAATCATTTGCTGTGTGTAAAATTTCAGATGTATATTCCTGTAGATGATATGCAATGGTGAATCTAGGATATTTTTTTTTTTGGGAAGGGCCAAACATTTTTCATATTAATTTTGTAAAAACGACATTTAGGATTTGATGTTAGGCCTTCAAATAAAGAATAACTCTTTCTAACATGAAAATTATAACCATTATTAACTCATATTATTACAACTAAAAATATAATAAACTGTCAAGGGGGCCGGGGCCCCTCACCCCTCCCCTTGAATCGGGTACTGATGATACGCCTCGCGTACGGGGGAGGGGAAATCCTTGTTACAATGCACCGTCCGTTTCGTATCGAATTATCGTATTATTTATGAATCGCGTTAAATGCATTTCATATTGTTGTTCCGTCGAGTCATTGGAAATTTGTATAGTCGCGGTAATGAAGCAATACAAAAAAGCGGATATAAGTTTGCGTTTTCTGTGTGTTTAAAAACAATAAGACGTATGTAATTCGTTATTATATATTATGATGCAATATTATTATGTCAACATAAATAATTCTGAATTTCCCCCTCGCAATTACGCGAGGATAGGCAGTATCTAGTGGATATTATCTGTAGAAGCACAAAATTGATGTACCTTGTACCTAGACACTTTTTTTTAGTACATTTCTGATTATATCATAATATATGCTAAGGTGGGGAAAAAGACAATCAGGTGACGTGTGGATTTATAGGCAGATACCTCTAAGTTTAATGGTTTGTCGTGTTCCCTCGTCGGCCGCCCTACCACCACCACCACCACCACCACCATCACCACTAGTCGGCGAGAATCGCTAAAAACCGACGGCGGTGTGACTTCAATAACAAGAGTCATAACAATATTATAATAACAACAACAACAATAATAATAATAGTAATAATATTAAAACCATTAGACGTACCCGTCAGCGGTGACGTCAACGTCGCCGTCGCCGTCGACGACGACAGAGCTGCACGTGACCCGTCGCAAGGCCACCCGCACGCCCGTCCCGCCCGTCGTCGGTCCGCGTAGATTCGCCGTAACCGCACGCCGTCGTTTAAACGACCGCAAACGCGCGTACCGCCAACACACGCGCGCCCGCGAAACCGTCCGCCGGCAATATCGTCACTATTGAAATACCTGTCCTGTCCTGTCCTGTCCGTCCGCCAGCGAGATCGACCGCATCGACACGGCACGCACGTCGCGGTACATTGCCCGCGAATCGCCAACATAATATATTGCCATTACACCCGTCCGGCGACGGTCACCGCAAACTACCCGTAACATAATATTCAATAGTGTACCGTTATCGTGAGGAAACGCCATCGCGATCGGCACGTGGGTGTTGGACCGTCAACGCGGCCGCGCTATGGAATCGCGCGGGGCGCTGCTGCTGCTGGTCGTGTACGTCGTGGCGTTCCAGCGACCGGCGCACGGTAACGGTAAGTGTCTGCATGTCGTCCCGGAGTCGGCGGCATTCTTTTCGTCGCATCCACCACCATATAATACCGGTACTCGCGATAATAATATATTGTGGTACGACCATAGCTGACACTGAGACGACATTTATTTTATAAAGCATTTTTCACGCGCAGTACACTGTAATGTATATATAGTCGCGTGTACGCGGCGTCGGATTTAACGAGGGGGTGCGAGGAGTGCAATATGCCTCGAGTCGATGCCCGAGATTTCATAACTTTACGGGGAAATCGATTGGTCGAGGAAGAAATAGTCATAATGATAAGTTGCCCGCGCACCCCTTTGTCGCAGCCTATCGTTATAATATATGGACTCGGTCCTAACTGTGACTCGATTTAATGGAACACATGAACCGCGAGTTGAAATATTTTCTTCTTTAAAACCGCCTTCACTTTTATAGAACACCGAAAAATATTTAATTAATACATCGTTTGTGTATAAGCAATTATTTAGAAATATCATTTATTTTTAAATAGACCTCTAATATTAGCATAGTTACACCTCGGCCTCCCGAGACTTAGATCCGGCGATGGTGATGTACACGTATAGATAACTATAAATACTAAAGGCTACAAGTCGAATATACGTATTCAACTCTACGTGATCCGGTGCATCGTAAAAATTCGGTTTTAATATACTTATTTAAAAAAAAAGTGGTAAACACTATGCATTCATGCATATTTTTAATATTATGTTTTTTAAACGTCTAAAAATAAAACAACTTTAGTGTTAAATGTTTTTCTCAGAAAGATTTTAGCTTCTTAGCCATCAATATCGTTATGTACTTATGTATTAACTATCACATTACATTGCACACTTCAATATTTAACTTTCAGAGTATATTCGCAATCAGGTTATCTAACCAGAAAACGCTTCGAAGATTTTTTTTAACGGCTACCTGCAACCTATTATCGAAATAGTATTTATTTTTCATTGTATGAATATATTTTACAAATTTCAGAACCATATCCAGTCCAGAAATATAATATTGGACAAATATCGATGGAAAATGCGTTTCCGCGAGATTATTATAATATAGTACATGAATCGTATCGCTTTAAAAATGTACTTTTTTATCTGGTATGACGGTCATTCTCATTTTAGTTTTTATTCATCAATCAACCGATAAAAACACTATGCATTAGTATAATATCGGTTTTATACACTTAGTATATGTTTATATTATAAATACGTGATGATTATACATAATGTATATTGTATACATTTGTCCACATTATAATATCCTCTGCGCTCTTTCGAAATCTGTCGGAACCAATAAATACGTCACTATGTTACTATAGCTATATTACGCATCACATTATTATGCATTTATGACCCAAACATGACCAACATATCTAAACGCGTAATAAATCGCGTGTTCAAATCACTATTTACAATTTTCAGGAATAAGGGATTTTAATTCAATCAAATTGATAATTTTAGGAATAAAATTAATCGAATGTGTTTGCACCATTAGGCTTTATATCTAAATTAGAATTTAATATTTATAATAGAATTAGGACTTATAATAGTAAAAAAAAAGTTAACTGAAATCTATCAAAAACTGAAATTGGCCACTTTAGATCCAAACCATGGAACAGATATAAAAATTTAATAAATTCTAAAATAATGATTTAATTTAAAAATATAACGTATTCACATGATATATTACATTAACAGAATTTTCAAAAATATAATTCGATTACAATATGGATCTAATCATATTATTATATTATGTTTAAAGATAGTAATTTATGTATACATTTTATAGTGATGATCGTTATTATTACCACTTACGTTGATTTGCAAGCTAAAAAAATTTAATTTATGAGTGATATTTTGTTTTTCGTATAAAATATTTTGAAAAAAAAAACATTAAAAAAAGGTTTCTGTTTCTTTTATGATTGATGTGACATTCGGGCAGTTGGTGTATCTGACAATAAACATTTTTGACCTTTTTTTTTTATTTAATATATTAGGAGATATTTATATATTTTTATAACTTAGTGCATATAGATTTAGTTATTACCATATTAATAATCAATATTGTATGCTTTTATTCCTGATAGTTTATAAGGCATTTAAATCCAGACCTTACAGATAATCTTAAATTAAACATATTTAACAAAATATAAACTACCTGTAGACTATACATAATAAGTACAACAGATGACTGTGTAGTGAAGTTGTTATACAAAATATATTGTAGTGTGACACGAATACGTTTACTAATAAAAATAATGTCAGCAAATGTCTAGAGGCTGTTGCACTAATAACTATAATAAGTGATAAATATTCACAGGCTATATTTATGTAAAATATTACATCTTTAAGCATCTATACTTTCGGTTAGTTACTATAACGAATATTAAATGACTCGAGTAAAGATTGTTACGTTTTTATTGTTATAACTCCAGTAAGTGATTTCGTTTTTAATTTATATCCCAACATAATTCCTATATATCACAAAATATATAATTGAATTTTACTCGAAAACTTTTTTAGTAAATTGTAATAACAATAGTCGTATTTTTGGATTATCACATTAGTAGTTCTACAAAGTTTCATTATACTCTTGGTACATTAACTAACTTTATTAATTCTTATTTCTTAATTTATTTAATTTTCTTGGCTGCACGTTATATATTTAAATTAAAGAATGAAATGGAATAATCATATTAACTTAACAAATGTTACCTATATCAAAAAACATGATATATTGATATATCATCACTTGCTTAATACTAAATTAAAATAACGTACAAACGAATCATTAAATAATTATCAGCCATTTAATTTCCAATATATATAAACAGCCATGATCAGCGGGAGCTTATAATTTATATCATAAAATTGATCATGACACTGGTATTTTATAAAACAAGCAGTCATTGTTTTAAGCTGGGACCACCTCTGTTATATAATAATACAACGTGAAAATAATATACAATTAAGTCGACCTTCAAAATTAGCTAAGTCTATACTACACGCCTACAAAGTGTATTGTTAAGCTGTACCTACATATGTAGGTATTGTCATTTCGGTATACTTTCGCTTTTTTGAGTTGAAAAAAAAACAACTCGGATAAATTCAATTTCGTAGTCTCGGGCTTTTATACGTAAAAGCTGTTTCTTTATTGTAATTAATATAAGCACCTAATATGTATTGGCGTACAAGACTGTTATAATATATGCATTATGCTAGTATGTTACACATATTAGGTATCTAGTTATTGCATTTTAAAAAAAATCTCTAATAAGTATACAGTTATGAATTTGTAAGCATTTAAGTAGTATTTATCTCATGTTATATAATGAAATATGTTTTTAAATAGCTGATGAGAAGTAAAAATTATTTTTACCAGACTATATTCAATTTTTACTTCTACATTCCTGATTATGCTCACGTGCAAGTACTATTAATGACTTAATAATTTGAATTAAACGTAATATTAGAAACATAGACATATAATAATATATATAATATATCTGTATACGTTTATGAAAACCATTCCAATCTGCCGGTAGATAATATTTTAAAAAATATACTCAAACTGTGCTTTTATAACTATAGGTCAAGATTGTCCAGATGGCGTACCAGTAACGTACGTTAAATATAGTAATTCTGCTCCAAGATCTGTATTACAGCCGATCCTATTATACGCCAGCACTCCCGGAGTTGCCATAACGGCAGAATGTTACAACAGGTAATTAAAACCGACAATTTAGATATGCCTTAAAACGTTTTTATACGTCTTAAATTTGACATCCGCAAATAATTGTAAATTTTAGATGTAGAAAGTCGGTGGACTGTGCCGGCTTCATAATAGATTACACGTCGACATCATGTTACCGGGTGCCTAACATGGGAAGTTCCACGGACAATATTGTCATGACCCCTAATGTAAACTTTTTTAGAAAAGCCTGTCTCCGCGGTAAATGCTCAATATATTTTTATACGACTGGATTAGTCATATATTTGAAAATGAAGAAAAAACCAATGTCGTAACTTTGTTATATTCATTATTAGTTCCCGAATTGTGTAACCGAAGAGCATGGCCAATCGAAGTATCCATGGACTACGAAATAAGTGGTTTTCAATATTCGGTTATACCCAATATTGGCGACAAATGGCGATGTGCCCAACTATGTATTGACCAAAACAATTGTAAGTCAGCAAATTATTTTCGATCAACCAAGATGTGTTCATTGAATTCTGAAACCCGTAAGACTAAACCTACGGCATTTAATCCGAGTCGGAATCAAGTCGAATATTTAGAAAATGAATGCGCCAATACACTGCCAGGTTTTAAAATATACTAATGTTTAACTAATATATCTAATATTACAATTATATAAAATTATAAAATAATGATTTAAAACTTAAGGTGTAAATCAAATGAGTTCATGCTGGCACGAACCTGTTTATGATAGAACTTTACAACAAGTGGACTTACAAGTAGAAAACATTAATATTGAACAAGTATGAAGTGAAGTCACAATTAACGCTTAATAATAAAATAATAAATATTAATTAAATGAATTGTATATTCTATATAGTGCAAAGAAAGATGTGAATCTGAACAATATTTTAGCTGCAGAGGTTATACTTTTAAATGCCCTACAGATGAATTTGGTGGTACTCTTTGTCTTTTACACAGTGACGACACAATTACAGCTGGCCCGCTCATCCCATCACCGTGCTCCACTTACATAGAAAGAATTACTTGTATTGATTGTAAGACAGCATTTACTTTTCCAAACTAATTGACTCAAAATGTATTTAAACCTTCTAATTAGTCATTAAAAGTAATTAATTGTTAGATTTCCAATTATATTTTAAGCCTCATACACATGATTATTAATTTGATATAATATAGGTATTATATAGGTAAGTACCTGTATATTCTTATACTATATTATTATCTTTTGTTTTTCTTACGTTTGTTTTTTCTTTAAAATAATCAACGTCATCGCCCGCCCATACATAATTAATACATATAAATTAATATGAATAAAAAAAAATCACGTTGATATATTTGATTTCAGTAAGCGTCTCGTGTAATGATGATTCTATGATAGTGTCGTTGAGGTCTCAGGGCTTCAAGGGTAGAATGTTTGTGCTAGGAAGACCAGAAGAATGCGGTGTTAACGGTCGCCATACAGATATAACAACGATTACCCTTCCGATTGTTGAAAACCACACTCAACGTAATCGCTGTGATGTTGTGGTGGCTAAATCGGCAAACAGCAATAGGAAATTGGCTACAGCTGTTGTCGTAGTACAACACCACCCGATTATACAAACCGTTGGCGATCGAGTGACCAAAGTATCATGTGCTGTCGGTTCAAGTCCCCACCCGTCGTTCTTGGCATCTAGACCACAGAACATTACTTTAGACGCTACGTTTGGTGTAGCAGAACCGAGGTATGCTAAATATTATAGTCGATAAGCACATCATAAGTCAATACTACCTATGTGTTTTACATATATTGTGCTTAGCTAAAATTATTTTTAAGTGCAATCAATAAACAAAATTAACATTCAATTAAACATGAGAAATAAAAGTACTATAACGTTTTGAATAACAGTTTTCATTATTCAATTTTAGTATTTAAATAACTATATAATATTAATAGGCATTTTCAGAATATTTTTACTATTTTAAAAACAATTTGATTCACTCGATCTTATAAATATATATATATATATATGTTAAAGTAATTAATATAATTAGTAGTCATCACTCTTCTACATTGCCTGTTTGCTTAAACCCCAATTAATCGATTTTTTTTACAAATAGTGCTAACTATAGATAATACTATTATATTTGTTACATCATTTTATCATTTGTACACGTTTTTTTATGTCCTTTATATTACTATTTTTTAAAAGAAAACTATAAACAGTAGGTATTATTTTATTAAATTTAAAAAAAATATGGACTCGTATATCAAACAATTAAAAATAAATATTGTTGAAAATGAACAATTTTAACTTGAACTAGATTTTAAATATATTAATCCAAATACTGCATTTTTATTACCAATATTACGAAAATTATTATAATTTATCTAATAGCATACATAACACTATATACAATGACGGTGGCTACGATCCAAATGGTTTAATTGGCTCTGCAAATCAAGTCGCCAAGATGAGAATTTTAGAAGTAGGGCGGAACGTAAAACAAGTATCTGAAGTAAAACTTGGCGATGAATTAGAGCTCCGGATTGATGTGAATCAACCATATAGTAAGACGCTTTTATTTATTGTTTTCGTCATTGTATTGCCATTTAATTAATTAAATAATTGTTTTAGATGTATCACAATTAAGAGCAGGTCATTTGGTTGCTAGTTCTGGAGACGGTCTGGACTCCTTGTTACTCTTAGATTGGAGAGGATGTCCTCCAGAACCATCGACATTTCCGGTATTGAATTTAACACCTCCAAATTCTATGGTTGCAAGATTCAAAGCATTCCGATTTCCTTCGTCGCCTGTACTTCGGTTTAGCCTCATGATGATGTTTTGTGATCAGCTGTGTAAGCCAGTAAGTACATTTATAGTATTTATAGATATATTTTTTAAATTTTTTTAGATTTATTTAAACTAATTTTGTATCATCTAATATATTTTTTTTAATAGAGTGATTGTGGAAACGGACAAGTTTCCTATGGTCGACGAAAGCGCGATACACAAGCCTCAGAAACTAAAACAAAGGAAGTGCCATTACAACTCGCAATCGTAGTACGTTCTCTTGAAGAACGAGAAGAAATTATAGCCAGTCAAAGTCAAATTAGTAATAGTAACAACAATAATGAGAGATCATCAAGAAGATTGGAAGCTTCAGGTTTGAATCAAACAATTATTTTCAAATACACATGAATTAAAATCAAAATGTATTTCACTTTAAAATGTTGGGTTATTCCATGTATTATAATGTACGCAGTTAAGAGGACGCCATACCCGCATGTGTTGTCTCTGTCTTACTAACGCACATCATAACAAATTTTCGTTCAGTAGAATATATTTTGTTACGTTAGCTTTAATATTAGAGTAAATTTGCCTATTATCAAATTTAAAGGTAAAAATATTATCTAGACAATGACATATGTTTTTAATGATATTATTATTTTAAAGTGAGTTAAAGCTATATAAAATACAACAACTTTAAAATGTTCATAACTCACTTTAAAATGATAATATCATTAAAAGAATATGTCATTGTCTACTGTCTAGATAATATTCTTACCTTTAAATTTGATAATAGGCAAATTTACTCTAATATTAAAGCTAACGTCAAAATATATTCTATTGAACGAAAATTTGTTATGACGTACGTTAGTAAGACAGAGACAACACATGCGGGTATGGCGTCCTCTTAATAAAAAATGTTTTCCAATTATTAAATTATATGTATATTAAAATATAAACCGTACAATAAAATTGGATCAGTTTACATCTAATAATTAATTATTAAATTAATAAATCATCTTTTATGTGATGGTATTCTTTAAACGACTAATTCCTATATCAAGTATATATTATGTTTTAATTTATCAACATTTAATATTACAAAATTGTAAATATGTTTTATAGCAATACCAGTATAAACAATAAATTAATCAATAATTATAATGAGTTTTAAATGTTTATGTAAATAATGATTACCTATTAGATTCTAATATACAATTAATTATATATTTTTACAGTAATTCGCAACAACGAATGGTGCATTACTTGGCCTATAGGATTAGCAATCACTATAATTCTAGTCACTATGCAAACATTAATTGTATTGGGCTGTTGGTCATTTTTTCGACGATCAAATCAAAAGGTCCTTAATGATCGTGTGACTTTAAATTCTGACTTTCAACCAAGACATGTCACTTGGGCTGATCATCAATAAATACCTACAAAATATACCTAATATTATTTTGTTTGTATGTACGTTTACCTTTTTTTATATATATATATATTATATCCTATAATATTATATCAAATAAATTTATGTACAAATTATTTTATAACCAAAAATATATTAAGAACCAACGGTAATGTAATAAAACGTTAAATTGTATATTAAAAATCATTATTTTACTATACAGTGTTGCACCGAGCATATTCCTCTTATTTATACCTTTAATTAAGCATTTATTCAAATTAATTAATTGATTTTTAGTATTTCGAAGTAAGTACATTTCGATTTTATATGCCATTTAAAGAATATTCGATGGTGCTACATACTTTTTTTTTTAAATGAGAACAGACTGTTGTTACTATAAATTACTAAAGGTACGGTTTCCCCGCAGTGTCAAAGAGTGGAACAGCACGGCGTCATGTCATGATGTCACGTCCAAACGCGGCAGGGAAACCATTCCTTAAGCAAATATTCTTTTTTTTTTAAAGTTGATAGATAAATCAAAATTCGAATGAGTTATAGTTATTTTTATGTTTATAGTTTCAAAGTTATTACAACCTTATATACTTAGAATAATAGGCCATGATAAATAAATAATATGTCTGTAAAGACTGTTATGGTAATTTTAAAATTAAAATTAAATAATATTAATTTATTTTATTAAGATTTTATAATTTATGAAAATTATCTGAATATAATAAGTATTGTAGACTAAATATAATTATAACTATTTTATATTTTATGTAGTTTTATTATAACGATTAGACAAAATTAAATCGATGATATAAACGATCTAATTAATTTAACTTACAATTTGTATGTATACACAAATTAAAATTAGAATAAATGCATTATTTAAGGATAAAATGGGATAAGTATACTTCGTGTATGCTATGTAATTATCATATTAAGCCAATCAAACATATATTTTTTAACAAAATGTCGACATTATATTATATTATTATGAGTTATAACTTTAAGTATTAAATAAAACTATACAAGAACATATCAAATATTATTTTTTTTTATATAAAATATATTCATTATTTGTACAAATTACATTGATGATAAATAATTTAAAATAAGATATATTTAAATTTGTATGAAAATTAAATACATTTTTTAATTTCCATCAAGTTTTCTCTATTTATTTAAAATCTATTACTATAAATCAATAACAAATGCTATAATTAATTTAATTAATTTAAAATACGTGTACAGTATACTCTCATATCCATAGAGGATAGGCATCAAGCATACAATACATATTATGGGCATTGCGCATAATATGTCGATTTTAAAGATGCAGCATGCGTACACACAAGATCAGTAGGTTCAATTTCCTATTGTTTTTAAATATAATTTACACAAACAACTTATTATTATAGTCTATATATTGGAACAAAATCTAGTTTTTATATAATTTAAAATTATCGATTTAATCAAAAGTATTTTAAGCGAAATTGTGTGTAGATATTTCACTAAACCGTCGATACAAATTAAATCACACAATATTATCACAAGACTAATAAAATAAATATAAAATCATAAAATGTAAATATTTCGTTTTCTGTAAATCAAATTCATGTTTTTTTTTTAATACCAATACCCATAATATTAATGAGTAATCGTTAATCATAAACATGTTTAAAAAAAATTATAAAAAAATATAGCACACAAAGCTAAAAATTGATATTGTGGATAAAAAGAAGGAAAATTAAAAATATTGTTACTTTTCACAGCTAGATTTTTTTCTTGTTTATATAATTTTTTTCTAATATTTGTCATATGGTTACAAAATCGAATAATAGGAGTACAATCGAAAACTACAGTTATATTTTTATTGAATATTAAGTATTTACTTGTTTACTATCGAGTCATTCCAATAATTTTTTTAATCTATTTCAAAATATATCATAGATCATGTTTTTCAACTTCATTTTTACTTACTTTTTTATAATTTTTTCCTATTGTAATATCAATTCACTTTAAATAATTTATTTTCAGTATTTTACTACTTACACTTGAACTTAAAGCACACGTTATTCGATCGTTTTTATTTTTGCGTTTAGATATTAGTATTTTTCAATTTTGATATAATATTTATATCTCATATATTATAAAATATTTAAGAAAACATCAAAATTCATATTTTTGAGTTTTCTAGTTCAATTATAATTTTATTCCTATTTCCATTAATAATAAATATTTTTAAATATTTCTTAAATTTATAATTACACAGAAAAAAATGCTTAACGGCTCAAAAGGTATAATAAATAATTGGCCACCAGAAATGAGTCTTAAAAAATAGAAAATAAGATTCCACATTTGGTTTATATAAATTTTACTAATCCAGTATTTGTCACATAATCCTCTAAGCAATCAGGATTAATAGATTAATTGTTTTTATTGGATTCTGGCTGTGAATTTTTTTGCATAGTCAATGAATATTTCATTATAAATTATTATCTTAAAAATCTTACTTTCTTTTTTTCTAAATTTTTTAGCTCCTAATAATCCTAATGAAGAAAAAAGATGGTCTGCGTTTTATATTTTCCTATATTCGTTTATATTAGAGTCTGAAGTCTTACAATGTTCCTTAAACTTTATGTATTTCTTATTGGTGACTGCCGCTGCTTCTTTAAATTTAATTTCAGTCTAGCCTATAATCTATGAACAATCTAATAAAAAAAATAAATACGCTTAAACGATCTTTCATAAAAATTGCAATATAATAATGAATTTATAATTAATTTCAAGTATACGTACCTACGGACTATGTTAATTATATTTTATATACATTGTACATACATGTTAAAACATAACTAGACAGATAGCTTAACATAGTTTACTCTATAATCAGTGTCATATAAATCTAATGCCCTCTAGGATCTAATATATAATATTGTTAAATACCAACTGTATTTATTTTATATCACTATTGTCTAACTAAAAAGTGTATAAATATTTTTACCCCGTATAACATTTTTCCATATGGAAGCAATACTATACTGTAGTCAATAGATTAATTTTTATGTTAAGTATACAATTTTTTTTTCATAAATTTTCGACTGTTATAGAATCCATGAGAATGAGTTTTAGTCGCAGTCAATAAAATTATTCCTATAATCGTCTTAAGATCTAATTTCATAACCTATGCATTTTGTGATCCATTAATTCTAGATTCTTGCAATTTGTGTACCTACGAAGCTTTTTTTTTAAAACAAACACCCTAAATCGTGGTTAACTTGCCTTTTTCTTCGTATCATTTTTAAAACGTTATTATAAATCTAAAAAAAAAAAATCCTAATAAAAATACATAAATATCAATTATAAGATTGAAATTTCCAAGAAATAGTTAATGGAGTATTAAAATAAGTGTACTTTTATAATTTATTAAAAAGTCAAAATGATACATCAATATTTGTCTATAGTTTTTTTATCATAAACTTTTCTTCGTAAAATAATCCATATTTTTTAATCACTTAAAAAAATATAAAATATATAATCTATCAAAAGTATCACGCAATCATTTTAGTTTTATCATTTTATCTCTTAGGTAGGTATATAAACAATTACCAAATTTGAAATTAAATTTATTACACTTCATGTAAATGACAAGTCACCAAAATAAAAGTAAATTACCTTATAGTTCATATCATTGAATAATATTGTATTGAATATACTTATAAAGTTTAAACATTATAAATTTGTATATTTGACTTTCTTAAAAATTAGAATTTATTAGTCATGTCTTTATGACATTGTAGGTATGCATAAACATTGTCATGATAATGTAACCGAGTAGATCGACTTTCAAATCTCTTCATACACAATATTAGCGTTAATAAATTTATCCTAATTTTATGATTAAATAATATTGGTACATACTTTATTTTTTTTATAAATTACACTGGGAATGTAGATGGAATGAAAGCAATCAACAAAAGCTGATCTGTAAGCTAATATTATCATCTTGTGGTTATCAGTTATTAACTATTGGTACTTATATTTATGATTACTTTTGGATAAATCTATCTATCGGCCAGTGTTTGAATTGGGGAGACAGAGTCCGCCTTCTTTTTTATTTCTTTTTTTAGCATACCCCTTCTATTTATTTGAAATGGAACGCTGGAAACGCAACATTTGCTGTAGTGAATTTGTAAATCATCAGTTTTTTCTGATGCAAAATATACCTATAACCTATAGCCTAGCTATATAGGTAGCCATAGTATTTGTATATTTGTATTGACTGTAAAAAAAAATTGATTAATAATAATGGGTATAATTAATATCATCAATCGTTAGGCTGCGGCGACCACATCTAAATCTTTTTTCTATGCAACCACTGCGATCCTTGATATTGTGAACATGACTATTTTTGATTGGCCACAGTTTTAATCGCTCATATTTTATAGGAAATCTATAAAAAAAAATGTATTCATAACTAGGGGTTTATAAATAATAAACTTAACTAAATTACGTGGATATATATATATGTATTACTAAAAAAAATCTTGTATAATAGACAATTATTATACGTTACAATTTTACAAACACTACCAAAAACAAAAATTAACTTTTTCGTGATGTGTGCAATGTTTCGAACAGATTCATACCGTCATTCAACGACATCACAGCCACCGAATAATCGGATCAGAATCGAATCGCACGCGTTGTCAGATCATTACAGCGGCACACGAGACGGGCAGCTCAAACGAGAGCGATACAACCGTAACGCGGAACTCTGATGAGTTACTGGAACTGTGCCATTTGCTCGCTAGATCCGACGTACGCGCGAATCGTCATTTCTGCGGAACGTAACCAGCCGTAGCTCTGCGCGTGTCGACAATGACGATAACGCACAGGAAAACGGGGTTTTTTACGAATATACTTTCTGTTTGGGAAATATACTTGAACACTTACGAATAGCGTATTCCTACGAATGACTGTTTATCGCATAACACGGAAACAGAAAAAATTAAATATGCATTAACACAAATATTAATACAGATGTGACGATTAGTGCATACCAGAACTTGAGCTAAGGAAATGTTAGAGCTGCGAATAGATATGAATAAAATCACTATTTAATAATACGAATACCTACAAGCAATGTAATATGCAGGCATCATAATATGTTAAAGACCAAAAAATATAGATACCAGATGCCTTTACTAATCGCTTAAGTCTGCCCGGAGTGGGTCTTGCTACGACGGAGTACAGACAGTGAATGTCAATGCTGGTCGTCTCACCGGGCCTTGTAGGTATACCCAGTGTTCTGTGACAGATAACAAGAAACCGTAGAAACCCCAATAGTGCAATCGCCGATAAACGCACAATGTAAATAAATATTATTATAAGAATAAAATGATTATAATAATAATAAAAATATTAATATTAATAATAATAATGAGATTCGGAATAAGAATAATAAAAAGGAAAAAGAATCTAGAACCTTATATCCATCCATCCCCCCACACCGAACGGAAAAATCCCCTCTCTCGGACAAAAAATTAAAAGTTAAAATATTAAACAATTAGGTTAACTAAACTTTTACGTCATACTTATATTCTCAGCCACAGGTTTTGCAGTATACCATAAAAGCGTTTCTCGACGACGTTTATGTCGCACAATACTGTATTCATGTACATGGGTGTATTGGTGTATATATGTAATAATACATGATGAGTTTTTTATAAGTGTATTTATGAGTTATTAATAACATGTTATATATATATCTTTATAAATCGTAATTTAAATTATAATGTCATTGGATGATGTGTAATAAATAAATAAGTGTTTCTATATTTTAAAATATTTTTATATAATAAATTTAATGATTTTTGAGGATTATGGGTGGCTAAAGGTGATGTGGGGGGCTTTGCTCCGCAGTCCGCACAGTAATGTGATATTGAATTTTGTGTAGAACGCTCATTCATCCAACATCCACTGAGTCCCCTTCTAGTTTTTTTCCAAATCAAGCACTGATCTATCCATTTGTGTAAACCTTTTATAAGTGTTGTTAGCCGTTCACGTCAGTTCAGCTACATGTAAACGCTTGTTTTCAGCAATACAGATAAATAGAACATGGATTAGAACTTCAATGCATCAAGAGCAAGACAGATTTTTCATATCTTCCTTTAATACATATTATAGAAAGGAATATTTCCAATAATACATCTACAGAATTTATTTTAAGCAAATTTTCAAAGGACTATATTACTGTATGCTCTCTTTTTAAAAATCGAATAAATATTCTTTTAAATGCATTAATTTTGTGGTTTCAACTACCTAAAAAAATGTATAGTGTCATTTATTTTGTTGTGAATTTTTGTGTATGGAAGACAACTCCTATACCTTTTATTTGGAGAAGATCATGTATTAAACATGATGTATCAATAAAAAATGATATACAAATTCATCAAGATTTGAAAAGATAAGCTGAAAGCAGTAAGGGTATCGATGTGAATTTTATTTTGATGTAATTTTAATCTACAAGCTGTTTCTAATGTTCCTGTCAAAAATGTAAACAATAATTAAATTAGTATAATATTAAAATATTTTCATGTACAACTGTTAATGCAAATTAAAATAGGTAGTTTACTTTTTTAAATTGTTTGTTCTTTATAAATTTAAATTTTATAATACTTCAATTCCAACTACCAACTGTATATTTTATTTCACTATTCAGAAACTGTCTGTTTAAATAAATAAATAAAATAATTATTCGGTCGTTCGGTGCGTATTTAGTTTTATTTTATATTTTTGTTTATAATAATTTTATGTATAACGGCTGTATTTAATGATTTTAATATTTCAAACTATAATACTAATTTCAGTATATATATTTTTTGTAGAACATAGAACAGTTGAGCAATTTGGCAATTACTATATAACATCTTACCACCTCAGCCCAGCTATAAAAAAAACTTAATAGCTAATACGTACTATGATTTAGACACTTTTGTTTTTAATTTATTTTGTTTAAGCTAAATCCCGTTGGGTAATCCTATAGTAAAGAAAATATAAGAACCATGCTGCAATATTTATTTTTATGGTTATCCGTTGAGTCCACATTCTCATTACCTACTTTAATATACCTAAAAAACATATATATTTATTAAAACATAAAACATTATAAACAATTAAATTATATCGTATAAATCATTTAATGAATGTACGTAGTATAGTATATTGTATATACCTATAATATAGGTACATGCGTGAATGTAACTAGCGAGTATATGACGGTGACACATTGTAATAGCATCTTAATAAATAAATACATTTGTTAACAGATTTAATAACACACGTATTTGTAATTCCAAAACCAATTAGAACAACGCTCAGACTTAGTCGTAACAAGTTTAAATTGTTTAAAGAGCCTAATTTATAGTGAAAATGACAAAACGAAAAATAAACCACCTAGATGAATTGATGAGGAAACTGGCAAACACTGATGGAGTAGAGGTGGTATAATACATAGACCAGCTACCACCGATCATCGCTTACACCACCACGAGATAAATAAAGACCTTCCACGACAAAAATAAATTATATCACATCAAAAATCCTAAGTAAATAAAATATAAAAAATTCCTTTTAGAATACAATGTCAAATATATTTCTGAAGTAAAAGTTTTAAACTGTAGGTATTTTTCTTTAAGTAATTTATTTATATATTATATTATATACAATTAAATTTGTCATTAAAGCGTATATGGTATCCGGTCACTTCCCCGTCTGCCATTTCCCCGTCAGACATTTCCCCGTAACCACTTCCCCGCAAGACATTTCCCCGTCCAATACCTTTCCCCGTAAGACATTTCCCCGTCTGATACCTTTCTTTATTAATATAATTATATTTATATTATCTTATAAGAATAATGATTATAATTTAAAAAAATATATATAAATGTTAATCTATAGATCATGTAAACATTATATATTATAAATGACATTTATCTCGTCCATTACGGTTAGGTTAGGTCAACGACTTCAATATTTTTACTACTATTTATTGTTATATATTTTTCGTTATCGGAGCAAAACCAAAATAATACGAAGATAAAGTAATAGCATTACGACGGCGATGGAGATAATAATTTGATGACGGTCATCAGTCCGCTTTTGATGTTCGTTTAATTTTGTTTCACACTGTCTGTATTTGTTTGTTATTTTTTTTATTGTTATAACGCATTATTTTAATTTAATTCATAAATAATTTCTACAATGTCTTTAAATTTTGTGAAAAGTTCAAAAGGAAAAGACTTACTAGTGTACTCGGGATATATTTTTGAAAAAGATTATATGAAAAAAGAAAAAACTTATTGGAAATGTATTAGATACAATAATGATAAATGCCGTGGAAGAGCACATACAATAAATAATGAGGTTTCTTTTCATAAAGACGATCATAATCATACACCGAATGCTGAAGAAATCGGTGTTAAAAAATGTATTTCACAAATAAAAGAAATGTCGAATCAAAGTGAATTAACTCCACAACAAATTATTGCTCAAATGCCGTGTTCTTCACGAGCAGTATCTGCAGCCTTGCCCACAATTAATGCGATGAAAAAAACGGTTCAACGAATAAGACATCGAAAAAATGCACCACAAGCAAACCCGACCGTGTTATCCGAATTAATTATTTTTGAACCATATAATATGACTTTAAACAACGAACAATTTCTTTTATACGATAGCGGCGTGGATAACAATAATAGAATATTATTATTTTCGACCAAAAATAATTTAAAGATTTTAGCGTCTGAGCAAAGTCATTGGTTTATAGATGGCACGTTTAAATCATCACCGCATTTATTTACTCAAATTCTATCCATACATGCAATAAAACATAATGCGGTATTGCCTTTAGTTTTTGCACTTTTACCTAATAAATCAAAAGAAAGTTATACTCGAGTTGCCCGTGAACTTTTGTTTTTGGAAAAAAATTTAAGGCCGATTAGTATAATGACTGATTTTGAACAAGGTCTAATTGATGCATTTAGTAATGTTTTTACTGGTACACAAATGAGAGGCTGTTTTTTTCATTTTTGTCAATGTTTATGGCGAAAAATACAAAACTTCCCAGAAATACGTCAAAAATATACGAATGATGCAGATTTCGCTTTGAAAATAAAACAGCTAATGGCTTTAGCTTTTGTTCCTGCGCCATATGTTGTTAAGAAATTCGAAGAATTAATGTCTCAACAGTTTTTTGTAGACAATGAAGAGTTATTACTTCATTTAATTGATTATTTTGAAGAAACGTGGATTGGTAGACCAACTAGAAGAAATATACGACGACCTCCAATATTTGATTTAAAATTATGGAACCAATATGATACTACACTAGCGGGTTTGCCAAAAACAAACAATAGTATTGAAGGTTGGCATAGAGCATTTTCGTCTTTGTTAGCTGCGTCTCATCCTACCATATGGCGACTTATTGAGGTTCTTAAAAAAGAACAACATTTAACCGAGATAAAAATTAATCAATTCATCGCTGGACAAAAACCTCCTGCAAAAAAAAAAAATATCGGGATGTCACTAAACGTATAGAAGATATTGTGTCCACTTATGACGAACGTAATCTTGATGAATACTTAATTGGAATTGCTCATAATTTAGAACTACAACATTAAAATGTTTTATGGTAATTTTTATTTTATACTTATTATTATAGATTAACATTTTTATTTATTTTTTTTAAATTAATTTTATATTATAATATATTCTATTTACAATATGATTAACATTTTTATATATATTTTTAATTCATTACATATTATTATAGTATATTCTGTTTACATGATTTATACATTAACATTTATTTTAAATTCATCATGTATAATATGTACTATTTAAATGCTCTATAATAATTAACATTTTTATATTTTTGACCTAACCTAACCAGATGATATAAGTATAATATTAGCAGGGAAAGGTATCAGACGGGGAAGTGTCTTACGGGGAGAGGTATTAGACGGGGAAATGTCTTACGGGGAAGTGGTTACGGGGAAATGTCTGACGGGGAAATGGCAGACGGGGAAGTATCCATGAATCGCGTATATATATATAAGTTTAAGTAAGTAATGTAATAAGTTCATATTAGGTATATATGAATATGAATATATGAATGGTATAAATGTGTATGGTATAAGTACAATGTACATATTAGTACAATAATGTAGTAGTCGTCTCTAATAGCAAAGTTAAATTATTATATCTCGTAGATGGGTTGTAGTAAATAATTACCTAAACTTCTTTAATTAAATATGATTGTAGATACGTGAAAGTAACTATCATAAGATGTTACTACTAAATTATGCCCATCTTTTTACAGATTCGGAAAGGCTATTTTTTTAAACAGCTTTTATGTATAACCTATTTTATACTCAACAGATTTTCAAAGTTAGTAAAGTTGAAATTTTTTAATAATCTTTCATCGCCTAACATTGATAGATATTTCCTAATTTATAGAGGTGAAAGCCGGAAAGATGTAAATGTCTAATGTTTAAAAAATATATATTTGCTCCGACTGAACTCATTTTCTGCAAGCGCTTTAGTTGTTATTATTGTATTAATGTATTATCACAGAATAGATGAAATCTATTATTTCTATTATTTCATCTGTTCTGCGATATTGTATCGGATATGAAATTAGATCGCTGTGCTACTATGCATTTGAAAAATGAATTGATACAAAATAATCCGATATGTATTAACCAATTGTTGAAATACAATTTTTTACTATAAACAAACCTAAACACTAATTATACTAAATATTAGTATTTTCGACGCCCGCCAGATAACATCTTAATTGTTGATTGCCCCCAAGCCATTGGGTTCAATTTAATACAAATTTGATTCCCCGCGTATAAACATAACATATAAATTATAAGTCAGTTTAGATTATACTCGTTAGTCATTATAAATTTGGAAATTCACATACTATATTAGGTATTTACAATTATTATTTAACACATTGGACACAACACTATTTTTATGATGTTTTTTCGTTGGAACAAACACTGTTCTCTCCCAGAATTGTAATCCTCTTATTTACTCAGTAATAATAATGTGTTGACATTTTCGTCTGTCAATAAGTAATTTATTGTTTGGGTGAAATTGTGCGATCTTACTAATCTGTAAATAATCACAGACAGGTGGTTGAGTTAAAATGTGTGTCTCAGTGTGTGTCTCTGCCCTCTGGTTAGTCACCAGAGATGATAATACGTATGACGTAGATATATTGATAAATTGATATAAAGATGTTGTTACGTAAAAAATAAGAGAATAAGAAAAACTAATTTGGAATAGCTAGAGATAGCTAAAACTTGAATGAAGGGACCAAGGCCTGGGGGATTCATCCTTACACTTATAAGTGCTAAAGAATAATTATCACCTACCAGATACAAATGTTAAATTCATGCTATTACCTTTCTCCTGATCTTCAGAGGGCTCTCGAGGTCCTGTATTCGAGAATTTTGTCAAGTACACACTACACCGTATAATAAAACTTATAATATGTAAAGCATTATATTAGGTAATATGAAATATAAAATAATCATGAATCTTACATGATTTGCAGCTATATAATGTATATATTATACAGTCTTGTTATGTACATGAATACTTTTTTTGTATTTTAAATACTTTTCGACCAATGTATTTTTTTAATACTTAAAAATACTTTTTATTTGTATTTTTATTCTAAAATACTAAATACTTTTTTTCATTCTAGTGTCTTACTCCAAATTCCAATTACCAATATTTCGTAATATAAGTACTATTTTAGATTTGGTTTCTAATTTCTAAAATATTATTTTATACGGGACACAGACCACCAATGGTTAAATTGGCTTTTGTCTTGAATTTAAAATTAGTCTTTCTTCTTATTTTATAAAAGTTATAATAACAATAATAATACGATAAACTACCTATAAACATTTCAATATAAAATGTATTGAACTAGAAAATAAGTATTTGTTTAAATATTTTGAATACTTTAAAAAATTATTTATATTTATATTCAAATACTTTAAAGATGTATTTGAATACGTAATACGTATTATAAATACAAATGACACCAATTATTTAAATACATTTGAAAAGTATTCTTAACAAAACTGGATAGGTATATATACATGCTATAATATAATAAGGTAAAAAAAATAAAAAACTCTTTAAACACGTGTATCCAGATAAGTATAACACTAATTTAACTCGTTAAAAATTGAGGTCCAGCTGTCGCTCGCAGGATCCGGTGCTGAAAGGCGTTTCTACAATGTATAGCTGGTGCGCGCATGCACTGTTAAAAAAGACGACACATAGACTAGTAATGATTAGTAATGTTAGTGGCTGGTGGTTTTATCAAAATCCTCTGCGTTTCCAACAAACTAGCTTTAACCTTAGTAGAAAAGGCCCTTATTCGGCCATCCTAAACTATTGTATCTATAGCCACACATAAGAGAGTTAGGTACACGCCTTGCAATTCATTGTTACAAATACGTGTCTGTTTCTACGTGACCTTACAATTCAAATCATCCCTTTCATTAGTGATAAGAATTTATATTAGATCTATTGGGAATAACCATTATCTGCGCAAAACAACCTGACCATAATTTATTTATTATTTTTAAACTATTAAACAATGATAATATGTGAGCATATCATTACAATGAAATATTGCTAAATATAAAAAAAACCATCCTGTTACGTATAACAGTATATTGTGAGTATTTATGACAATAAATTTAAAAAATAAAATAAAAATGGCAAAATTTAATAATAATAGGTATGTGACAAAAAGTTGATAAAATTCAGTTATTTTAATCTTTATACATTATCTAAGTGTACGCAAATTGATAATATTTTTATTTAAACCATTTCAAAATCAGGGCTTCAAACCCATTAAAACCGTTTTTATTATTAACCGGTTTTATTGAAAAATTTATACGAACGAAAACAAAAACGGAACCACAATTAGTTATCTATTTTATAGATTATAGAACGAAAACTAAATAGTTAGATAGGTAACCAGAAATATTTTTCGTTCTCGAACGGATGAAATACAATTTTAATTTAAAATAATAATTAATATTTAACTTTTCATATTTTGTTAAGTTGGTTAGGTACCGTCAGGTAATAATTATATTTTTTAAGTATAACCTATAACCCTATGATTTATAAAGTAACGTACTCTAAGTCTCAACAATTTTATTTAATTAATTTACATTATATGTATAGCGCTATCTATAGATAGAGAAATGAGAAATGAACTTAGTTGGTATTATAAGAGAACGTTATACCCGCATGTGTTGTCTCTGTCTTACTAATGTAGATCATAGTAAATTTTCGTTCAGCAAAACACATTTTGTAATGTTAACATTATAAGAGTCAATTAACAATTTACCTATTATCAAACTTAAAGGTAATAATGTTATCTAGGCGCATCTCGTAGGCTTTTATTGGTATTTTAATTTTTAAGCGAGTTATGAGCATTTTAAAGTTTTAATATTTTACATAACCATAACTCACTTAAAAATTATAAGATATCAATAAAAGTGTACGGGATGCCATCGATAATATTATCACCTTTAAATTTTATAATAGGTAAATTGACTGTAATATTAAAGCTAACATCACAAAATGTGTTCTGCTGAACGAAAATTTGCTATGATCTACAATCTACATATTATAAGACAGAGACAACACATGCGGGTAAACGTCCTTTTAAGAGGACATTTTGTAGCTGATCACAAGTTTTCTACAAAATTACGACTATTTACCTAACCCAACCTAACGATAAATTATTTTTTCAAAACGTTGATAATTTCGTCATTTTCATCATAATTGAAATACATACATACCTACAAGGCTACAAATAATAATACGTCATAAACCATACTGCACATTCTAACTGTCACAACAATTTAGAGAAAATATTAAAGGGTAGGTATTGCTAGCTAACGCTATAGGTAGGTATGTACAACACCGCAGCATTCTTTGATGTCACACGAGCGTTCTACCGAGAAAAACAGTCAGTCTCTTTTTTAAATAAACTAAAACCTACCTTAACCATAAAATGATATCGTAGTTCAATATCGCTTATAATTTCAACAATTTTTACAATTTAAGCCGCGGAATTCCCCGAGGAGTAATAGCAGCATCACTCGCATTTTCAACATTTTATATTTAGTTCGCCAAACATAAACTAATATCCGTTTTCATGTCCTTAAATATTCCTTAAACTCAGAATTAATTCTTTTGCTACAAATAGTCTAAGTATTTTAATTTTTAACCAATTGTGTCGTACTGCGTAAAAATCAAACATAAACAAAATACAAATTATTTAAATCAAAATGTTAAATAACAAATAAAAGCCCTTTTAACATCTCAAATCAAACATTACAGCTGGCACACACACATCTAAAAAATAAAAATGAATACAAAGTAAAGAAACCGATTTTCAAGCCAAACACACGTTACCACGACCAGGACCATAACCATTAGGCAGGATAGGCAACTGCCTATGGTATCCGTTATTAAAGGGCCTAGGGCCCTAGGACTTTTAATTTTTATGAACCTCATTTTTTTTAGAGTACCTACCTACTACTTTCATCATATAAAATAAGTATAAGAAGCGTATATTTCGAAAAAAAAAATTAATCCTTATGAGCATAAAATGCAAATAAAAATAAATACAAGTCTATTTGTATACATACTGGAAACACCATACGGGCCGGGGCCACCAGTCACGACAAATATCATGGCATACATCTTCTTTAAACTTTGATGACATCATAAATGAATTTTCTTTAAAAAAAGCAAGAAAAGTAATATTATAAAATAGCTTATTAATTATTTCTATTATTATAAGTATAAAATTATAAAAATGTATTGTTTTTACAGGTACAAAAATGAAGAAATCTGTAGCCTGTAGAGATAAAAAATGTATATAACATTATTATAATTAAGACTGTGAAAATGTAAAAGTAAATACTAAATTGTAATAAATTATTATTTTGTTGTATACAACTAATTTTTGGAGGGAGGCTATATACGGTACTGTTGACAAGGGGCCACATTTTTTATTTTGCCTAAGGCCACAAAATGTCCAAATCACTAATCAGACCCTGACCACGACCCATTCCCCGATTACCCAAGTTCGCTGGCAAAAAAAATCATTTGAAAATTTCATATGCGCGAGTCGGACGTCCATGGAGGAAAGAATCAAAGCGAACCCACCGACAACTTACGGTCCAACCCACATACATCGCCGCGCCTATCGTACTTTATCGCCTGCAGCTGTTGGTGACGTTATCACATGCGCCACTGGTGTGGGTGGTGGTGGTGGTGGTACCCGTTATCAGGTCGGTCGTCAGTCGCCGCCGTCTTGTAAACAACGCAAACTCGGACAACCGAACTAGAGCAAATGAACATGAAAAATCAGTAAATCGAGCGATGCGCATTGCCCAGCGTTACTGGCGACGACCGCTGACGACGACCAACATCACATCACGTCCGCTGGCGACGACGACGACGCTCTGTTGTTGACCACGTTCGTCGCGGTGGCGGTCAATGTCAATGTGACCGGCGGCGGCGGCGACGGCTGTGGTGGTGTCAACGGCGACATGGAGCTGACCAAAGTGTGCCGGCTGTGCCTGGCTGCGGTCGACTGGCCCATCAGCGTTTTCGACGAACTGGCCGACAAGATAGCCCAATGCCTGCATATCCACATATCCCGCACTGACCAGCTGCCCAAGCACGTGTGCGTCAAGTGCAAAGACACCGTCAACGAGTTCTACGCGTACTACACCAACGCGGTCGAGTGCCAGAAACAGCTCGATCAGCTGGCTGACGTCCAGCACAACATGGTAAGCCGAGCTCATCGGTAGTGCAAACCGTTAGAGCTGCTTTGCGACTGTCTACTCACAGTCACCATTTCAATGATCTTGTGCATATATTTCCACCACTATTAACTCCAAACCCTTTGTTTTTGAAAGTTTCCACACTCATTTTTCTCATTTAATTCGGTATTTTTTATCATCATTATACTTGAGTAGGTGTGCAAGCAGTTAAGCCCAATTGCTTATCCCAAACTATTGACATTTAATATTTAGGTATTGTTTTTTTTTTTTTTGAAGGTGTGTCCATTATCTAATAACGGTCTCTAATGATTAGATAAAATGTATTTCATGAAAACAATTATATGATGATATTAGAAACAAATTTCTCACATTAATTTATTAACAGAAAAGGTTAATTAGATTTAGGTTAACGTGTTTTTGAAAGTCGTCTAAAAAAATATTAGGTGCATTATCAATCTGAGATCTAATTATTAAGTTTATATTATTTTAATCTAGCACTAGTATTAATTCATTTAGTTTCAAATAGTTATACCTCCTGACTAATAAATACTTAAAAAATGATTGCATACGTCAATTATTTAGCCTACTTTTTTTTACACACTGCTAAAATGATTGCACCTAATATTGTTATCTTATACATGTTTTTGTATTTTCTCAGGTATGAACTATATACACAAATAATAATTGTTTGCAAAACAAATACATTTTTCATTTTAAATTGTTCGTAAAATACCATAATCTATTACAGTAAAAATTATTAAAAATTGTCTAATGTGATTAAAAAACGAGTTAGTGAATCTCATAAGGATATTTATTTTAATATCAACTTGTGTATTTAATTTTAATATGTACATTTGGTTTATTAAAATGTCTTAAATTGACAGGCTTCCAGTAGTTTTGAACCAGTGGTAACCATTAATTATGACCAAAATACAGAATACAAATCTGAATACAACGAACCAGAAAGTTGGTCTGAAAGTAATCAATCAGAAATCGAAATGAAAGACACCGTGAAAATAGATCCGTAAGTTAATACTATAGTAATATGCTCGTATATATATATATATGACTTTATAATATACCTTTAGATCTGAGTATAATATTTTAATACAATAGAAGTTGTCTGTTTGATATTCCATCTAATTAAATATATACATTCTTAATCATTAACAAATTTAACTTTATCACTTGTCAAATATTTATTAATTTATTGTGTTTTACAGTGCTGAAGAAATTGATGAAGACCAAAGTTCAGATAGGACTAAGACACCTCGTAAGGTTAAAATAAAATTTTTCAAATGCAGAAAATGTGAAGAATCTTTTAATACTAAACACGCATTAAAAGATCATCAAAATGATGCACATCCA
Source organism: Schizaphis graminum (assembly GCA_020882235.1). Taxonomy (NCBI): domain Eukaryota; kingdom Metazoa; phylum Arthropoda; class Insecta; order Hemiptera; family Aphididae; genus Schizaphis; species Schizaphis graminum. The sequence continues at coordinate 83,431,401 of CM037032.1, read as the reverse complement.
CACTCTGCATACAAGTGCAATTGTTGTGATAAAACATTTGACACAATGTGTGCTCGGCAAAAGCACAAAAAAGAAGAACATCCTAGTGTTACTTATTCATGCGATACGTGTGATTATCGTACACCCTATAAAAGTCGAATGCAATATCATGAAAATAGACATAAAAAAGTCTACAGTGTATTCTGTGATACGTGCCAAGCAGGTTTTTTTAATAAAGACGAATTGGCTACACATGAAATTAAAAACCATGGTGCCGAACCATACCAATGTGATCGTTGCAGCAAATTATGTACGTCCAAGACCAATTTATACAGCCATATGAAAGTACATACCACGTCAGCTGAATCAGTTAGTTACCAATGCGAAACCTGTGGAAAAGCGTTCAGGCGCATAGGGAGTTACAGACGACACATTCAATCACATTTAGGTCTAAAATACGAATGCTCTTATTGTAACAAGCTGCTGAGTTCAGCACACCATCTAAAACTTCATGTGCGTATACATACTGGCGAAAAAAATCACGTGTGTGAAATGTGTGGCAAAGCGTTTACAGTTAGCAAATACCTAGTTGAACATAAAAGAATACATACAGGTGAGCGACCATTCAAATGCGACTTGTGTTCAAAAGGCTTTACTCAAAAGACTTCATTACGCATACATACCAGATGGCATACAGGAGACCGACCATATAAATGTGAAGTATGTGACGATAGATTTGTAATTAACACATTTTTACAGAGGCACATTAAAAAACACCATCCTGACCTTGTAGAACCTGTACAAGACCCATGCGCTAATTCCCTTCAAACTTTATGAAGTGTTATTTGAAGTATATTATTTCACTCTTTTTTATGAAATTACTTCTCTATTGTTAATGCATATTATTGTAATACACTACTTTTAATAAATTATATAAATATAAAAGAAAAAATATTAAGTTAAATAATTTTAGTCTTATAAACTTCATTATCTTTCAGCTATTGATTAATTATATTTTTTTTTATGTAAGTGAATATATATATAATTTAGATATTGGCGAAAAAAATAACCACTTAGATTTCATCTTTCATTTGTTAAAAGTACACTCAACTACAAATAAAAAAATCGATGCAATAAGATTCCATTATAATTTGATTTTTGTTTTGTACCCAATAGTAAATTTTTATAAATATGTGCTTATAATATCTATTCATAATTATTCAACTTACTAATACAACACAGAATGATTTGTTTTCAAGTCAAAAAGAGAAGAAACTTTTAACATGCCTTAATACCACAATTTAAGATTAACTATCTTAAATTGTGCTTAATACTATCGTCTATCATGTTAATATACTGACAAATTATTATCAACTGTTATAAGATAATAATGTAACAAAAAGACATGTACAATAAAAGTAATTGCCAAACAAATGCATGGATCTTTCTTTAAGTTATATTTTAATGATAAAACTTTTAAGTTTGTGTTATTCAAAGTAACTAATTTAACTTTTATATACATTGTACTTTGTACATTCCAACCTTTGTTAATAACATAACTAAATAATAATACTGTTTATATAGTAAAAAATTAATTCATAAAAAATAACATATAATTTACTCCATTAAAAATTTACATATTTGCATTTTAGAAAGGAATTTTCTCACAAAGGTACTAAAAAAATAATAAATAATTACTAAAAAAAATAATAATAATATAAGTAACATCAACAGTAATGAGAATTGAGGACAAGACTTTCAAGATTAAATTTGGCTAGTCCTTTAACCTTAAAAATATTCTTTTGTTTAGTTTAATAAACATAAGAAAAATTATAAAATAGCAATTATTTTTCAATAGGTTCTTATTTTTTTATTTAAAAATAACTTCACAGTCCTGAGGAATCGGCATCATCATCAGGTAATCCTGCAATAAGAATATAATATTATTTATGTCATCATATAAAATCAGAAAATAAAACTACGAATTTAAAAGTAATTGACAAATATTCTACATACCTTGTTTCTTGTAAAACAAAATATATGCATTACAATAATCTTCTTGTCCAGGTGTTGTTTTAGTGGCTGATTCGTCATTATAATAATACCATTCTTCTGACTCTACATGTTTAGTATAAGATGTATAATGGCCCATAGAAGTACCTAACAACAGAAATAAATGAATAAATATATTATAATGCATAATAAAAAAAATAATATAACATACTTCCTGTATGACAAACACAAGCATACAAATCATATACTAATTCTTGTTGTATGTCCAACATCAATCCATCTAAAGGAAATACTACACTATCTTGTAGTTTTATTCCCCAATTTTCATGGAAAACAAATCTAAAATGATAAAATACCTATTAAATTTATTTTTAAATAGGTATAATTAAATAATATATTTTACCTTTTTAAGTACACAATAAGACATCTAGGATACTTGGATATGGACAATGTTTTAGTGGCACGTTGATTTTTTTTGCAGAATGGACACCACCAAGGATTATTATCATCTAAAAGTTCACTGTAAATCAAGACCATTTAATTATTTTTAGAATTTATTCTATATACTATGTATCAGGGTGATAAAACTTTTTTACACAAAGATCTATTAAGAATATATTTTTACTTTTAATAAAAGCTATAGATTATAACCTTTTTAAAAGGAATGAAGCTACTAAATATATAATATTATATTTTAACAGAGGAATCGACTAAAATTGTCTACAATTAACCATTTAGCAACTCCTTAATATATAGATATATAGTATAGGATATTAAAGTTTGAATATTAATATTATGTTAATATAATATTAATTAACAGCAATCTGTTAAAAAATTCTTGTTATAAAATACAAAACTGTTGAATCAATCATAATTAGTAGATACTTGATACATAAATTTAATAAACTTGCATGGTGTTTGAAAATAATAATTCTATGCGATGAAAATATGAAATAGGTCTAACTAGAGTAAAACTACTCCAAAAATATAATATTATCAATAAAAATAAATATTTAATAAAATTATTACCTTTGGCAAAAAGCATTAATACAGTCATATATTGAAAGAGGTTTATTTGATCGTATTTGTTCAGTAGATCCTGGATGCAATTTAGTGTCTAGCAAATATACATCTACAAAATCTTCAAAGGTAACAGCTAGTGTATCACCGCTACGAAACTTGATTATACCATCTTTGGGAATAATACAGCCACCACAATGTACATCCCACATGCATCTAGAGCACATGGTCCCCTGACCATCAACTAAAGATAATGAGAACTCTTCAGAGTACGGATGAAGTTTGGCCACTTCAACATAAAGTACTTCAGCAGGAACTTCACTTGGTAAACGAACCAATGCTGGTCGACCAATTAAACTTTTTCCATCAGCTTGTTTAAACACGATTGGAATAGTCAAACGTCGTATAGCTTGATTTGTATTACCAGCAGGTTGTTCAATTGGAATTAAATCCACCTTAGGGTCTATCCTTACTCTACAAACAGGACAGTCCATTTGATCTTTTTCTCCACTAGAATGAAAACAACTTGATTTAATGCATTCTTCACACAATACACAAGTGCAATCTTTGATATCTTTGTGGAGTACCATATCAGGTTTATACTCTAAGCATATGGTACAAATGTCTCCTTGTTCAATATTTCCAGAATCTATATCCATTGGTTCCTAAAATAACACATTTTTTTAAGATATAAAATATTGATTAGTATACTTCATTTAATGTAAAAATCTTTAGTAATAATATATATTTTAATGAAAATTAAATAATGCTTTAGGGTAAATTATTCAACAACTTTAATATTATTCAATACATTAGTGGCCATGGTTTAATCTACTACCCACTCAAAAAAAAAAATTACATGGGTACCTATTGGCTATTTGATACTAAGTAAACTATCTATACAATAAAATGTACTTACAATGTGTGTGTTTCCTTCAATGAATTCTTCAATATCACCATTCACAAGGTCCAAATTAATTTCCAATACCTCAAACGCATACAAGTCACGGTTATTAGAGTCAACACTCCTCACTTGATGGTCATCACTCTGGTAAAATATATTATTTAATATTAATTAACAAATCAATTAAATCATAATACCAAATTTAGTATTTTACATACAATATACTTACCAATATTTTTGAAATATGTCTGTTAAAAACTTCGGCTACAACCAACATATCAGGGTGTTTATCTTCACCTATCAAATTTACCAGCTCACTTTTAACCTTTTTAATATCATCCTGTTTATTAACAGTAATCAAATATTTCATTGGTGGATTATGTGTTGCACTAACAAATGTTATATCTAATAAAATAAAACATTAAACATTAGCATATCAAATAACACTTTGATACTTTTATTTAACTTACACATTTGTTGTTGAGTAGCAAATGGTAAAGGTACAGATAGATACATGAAAGGTTCATGCATAACGGACACATAATTACATTCTAGACATGTAACCTAGAAAAATTATGTTTAATTAATAATAAGATAATTTTAATTATTGGTTTATGATATAATTTGTTACTTACAGAACTTTCAAATTGTCCTTGAAATATTTTATTGATAATGGACTCCTGTTGAATATGTTTCTCAATAACAGTAGATCCTATTGAATCAGCTTCTACAAGCTCTGACTTAGAAATTGTATTATCATCTAATTTTACACGCTTTAAATCCATAAGTCTTGAATCGGATGAGGAATCACAACATATTTCTCTTTTTCCATTCAACAAATCATTAATTTGTACCTTGGTCTTCAGAAGATCTGGTTCACAAGAAGATAGAGAAGAAGCCATCATGGTACCATCATTTGGTGACACAAGAACATCAGAATCGGAATTATTCACTTTCTGCGTCATGAAGTCTTGATCCTCAGATAATTTTTCTGTTAAAATGTCACATATAGTTTGAGGTAATTCATATTCAGACGAACTAATTACAAACTCATCAACTTCACGTGGCAATAGTTTTCTGGGATTTGGGGACTTACGAGTTTTACGTGATGTTACTTTGCAGTGTTTGGCAAAATGCATCAAAAGTTCATCATTTAGGCTATCTAATAAAAGAGCCAAAAATTCTTGACAATCATGCTGGCTGCAATCTCGGAACTGTGCGTATCGTTTTCCCAACACATATTTGAACTGATGTGGATTAATAACACTGTACTGTCCATGCCAAAAACGTTTAGCAAGATCGGAAAATTGTCCAATTAACGTCTCTTCAGATCCATCATTATCAAAGCCCAAAAAATATGACACTAGACTCTCTGTAGATAAGAGAGCTTGTAGGCCAGCACTCATAAAACATGTATTACCAAGATTTCGAAGACCACAAACACCAATTTCCGCAGTTGGATCAGATAAATCGGCATCAGCGGCAAAAATTGTGCTTAACCCTAATCCTGGTGTTTCAGCTCTGGGAACAGTTTGAATACTATTGAACTCTTCAAAATCACTAGGACCTGGGAGTGCAATAGGAAAACTTGAGTTTGTTGATGTAGGAAAACATGATGTTGAATCTTCACTCCTAAAAAGCAGTAAAAAAAATTCTTTACTCATAATTGTCATTTATAATAGTTAAAACTATCGTATAGAAGTTTACTCCATTAATTTTGGACTTAAAAAAATAATTTAAATGTTATCTTTGTAAAAATATACTTAAATGACGTTTGATTTACAATTTTATGTATAAATCAGCATCAAAATTAAAATTTATCAGTACAAGTTTTTCTTTTATAAACCTACAACAAGTAACCACGTATAATATTATATATTGTTGAAAAGTATAGTATTGAATCAACAGGTTCTTGATGACTTACCATGAGCTGTCAATAGTCATCATCTGCGACGGTTCGTTGTTGCGTAGATAAGTGTCACTGTCTGTAATTTCAGACAGTTCAGGCAGTGTTTTTGGCAAATCTTTTTCAAGGTTTTCGGCTAAGAAAGCCGAATCACCAAAACTCTCCTTATCGTCTGCCCGCAAGTAATCGTACCGGTTACCGTGCAACGAACTTAGTATGGACGTGTCAACTTCCGAGGTTTCCATAAGTCGATCAGTCTGCGTCAGGTTTAGTATGAAAGATGTTTTTGAATAAAAAAAAGTTTTTAATATCTCTCTGCTTTTGAAGACCCGTCCCAGTCCGTTGCAAGTTCACTCTTTCGCCTCTCGAATTATATTAGTTACGGATCGTCGTCGTCTGTTTCGTTCTGCAAAATATGATTGAATTTGGTAGTTGTTTCGTATCCAGCTATTTGTTGTTGTGTAGTTTCGTACGCCACGGATACGCTCGAATGGTCCGTAGAAAGACTAACTAACGAACTTAAGCGACTAAAAAAATCTAACGTGAGATCTAACAAGCAACATTGATGTATCAGATGTGAGCAGAACGCGCGATAGCATTGCCGCTACGAAATAATTAACACTGAAACGCGGAACAGAATAAGAAATATTCACGCGATTTATCTCGCAGAGAATTGTTTGTTTATAATTCTGAACTATGATTTCAGATGGTTCCGGTACAATTTGTGGTGAATACTGAATAATGAATACTGCATAATATCGGTGGTCAGTGATCTAAGCTTGTTTCTTTTCCCCTATTTTTTCTTGGTTATGCGGTTTCAGAGCGGCAACACACCGGGACCGCGCTCGGTATAGACCAAGTTCATATTATCTATTATCTATCGATAGTACACCCATAATGTGGTATACGCCACCACCCATCAACCGCTCATCTACATACTCCTTGATGTAACTTTAGTTAGTAAGTACAAAGTTGTAACATCCTTGCTCCGTTATATTGTGTACCTAGTTGTCCTAGTTTGCCACTTTACTGTAAATTGCAGATATAATATATATAATATATTGGTATTCGGTAGCGTGTACAAATATACATAGTACATTATTATTTACTGCAGTTAGAACTATATTGAATATTCGAATTTTGAAATGTTAAATATTATTTAAGTTTAGATTTATTTAAAGTATGATAAATGAGTGGCTTCTTTGATTCTTTCCTCAAATTTATGCAATTTGTGTTCTATTTTCTCTTAACCCACATACTCTCATTATGTCTTTGATAGGGGTTGTATATTTTCTCCTAAAAATAAAAAATTTATATTTCACTATATAATAATAATATATTTATTTATTTATTTATGTATGATAAACGGGTAATAACCCTTTTGTGTGAACAGTATCAGGTTTACATTTTTAAGTATTACCTAACAGTAAGAACAAAAATAAAAGTAAGACAAAAAATGATGAAAATACAGTTTCAAAATAATAATTAGACAGTAGTAATGGATAAAATGATAATACAAAACAGCAATACATTAATAATAACATAATAACAATAATTAATTTACAATTAAATTTAAAGCTAAATATACATTTCTATTAAAAACAGTACGTAACATAAAGAAAAAATCTACATGTTCAGTAATAAGATATGCTAGTTTTAATGCTCTAGAGAAGAAAGAAATAGAGCTATAATTATTTTTGTAAAATGGTACATGAAATAGGATTGAATTTCTTAAACGATGGTTTGTTATCAGTGGCGTAAATAGGAAAAATGTTTAGGGGGGGCTCAAGCCCCAAAATTACCAAAACCGGCAAAAATAACTTATTAAGAATAACATACATATATTATACTATTATTTTTTGAGGGGGCTTTGAGTTATTTCGGGGGGGGGGGGGGGGGGGCTAAGCCCCCCCCTATTTGCGCCACTGTTTGTTATATTAAACTCTATCATAGAGAGCAATTCTGGGGAAAAAATATGACCATTTAACAAATCATAAACAAACATAATATCTGCAACTTTTCTTTTTACCTCTAAAGATATAAAGCAATAAAGCCTAATTCAGTTATTTGTATATTACGCGAGTTATTTGAAATAAATGGAACCTTTATTTTATAACTCAATAATTTTAAAAATTTATGTTGAACATTTTCAATAAGACCAATAAAAGTGATGTAATTAGGTGACCAGGCTGTCGAACCAAATTCAAGGTGTGATCTAACAAACACAAAAAATAAAGTTTTCAATGCCTTAATATTTTTAAAGTTAACTGTATTTCGGTTGATAAAACCAAGCATTTTAAAGGCTTTTTTAGTAATAGTATTTATATGAGAAGTGAAAGAGAAATTGCAATCAAAAATAATCCCTAGGTCCAGGGGCGTCATTTCAGTATTTCTTAGGGTAGGGCAAAATTTCTATCGGCCCCGTATTAATTTATTTAAAATAATATATATATTACAAAGCTCAAAAAAAGAATAATAAAACAAATATTTTTTAAATCAAATGCCGTAGGTATCTATTAAGCAAGCGTTTTTTAGAAGAAAAATAATATAGCTAATAATAATATAATAATTCATAATATGATAAAATTTATAGGTATTTAAATAATTAAATATAATAGCAAAACTAAATAATATAGGCTTAAGGCTTAAGGCTTTTAATGGATATCTACGAGGTTTTATATCTGCAAATAGATCGATAGCTTCCTGAAGATCAATTTTTGAAGCTTCATCACCTTCAACAGCAATCACTAGTAAATTACTCAAGCGCTCATCAGTCATTGTTAGTCTTAACTCTTAAGCATGTTTTTATATGTTTTAATGACGAAAAGAAAACGTTCATTTGAAGCGGTTGTTACAGGTAGTGTCATTAGAATAGAAATAATTTTTAGTATCTCAGGAAAAGAGCTTGGAATTTCCAACAATTTTTTAGATATGGAAAAAAGATCATGAACACCGGTCTTCACGGGTATTATTTTTGTTTTTAGAAAGTAGATTTTTAGCAATAAGAAATCCAGACTCTAGGAGTATAGGATTAATTTTAAAATAATTATAGTGATTTAAAAAAGCTTGAAGATAGGAACTAACTTAATGATAACTTAACTTAACTAATCAAGATTCGAAGAATTAAATAAAGTACAGGTTAAAATAATATTGTTGTTTGTAGTTTTTCAAGTTCATTCATAAATCTATAAAATAAATATTTTTATACTAACATTAGGCGTAAAAGGTTTCCAATTTCATTACTCTAAAATGCTTAGAAATGTAGCGTTCTACGATTATGAGTTGTAGGCGAGTGGCCTGCTATGAGCGGTGACGCAATGTCGCAATTCCATCGGCCCTTTGCCCCATGGTACCAAAAATTTGACCAGTCCATAAGAAATCAAGGATGGGGCAATTGCCCCCGCCTGCCCCCCCCCCAAATGACGCCACTGCCTAGGTCTCTGATTGAGGTTACTCGTATAGTCTTATGACGGAACCACGGAACAATTGTCAATTTTGTATTCAAAACTAATGGGATTATCTGCGCGTGAAAAAGTGATTACATTACATTTATTGATATTTATTGATAAGCTATTTTGACGACTCCAAGTTACAAATTTATTCAAGTTATTTTGTAATTTTATTGCATTTGAAATTCTGAATGATATATATAAGATATAACACATTAACACCCTACGTGGTTGAACTGAAGTTTTTTACAATCTAACCTGAACTTAGTCAACTCGGAATAATCTCTTAAAAATATATTTCTTACCTTCTTAGTAGATTTTCAACGTTCGGCGTTCAGAGTCCACGACAGTGACTACACGCCGGGCATACCGGCTATAGCCACTATCAGCGGTGTATTTTAGAGGAGGTAGACTTTTACTATAAAAGCTCTTAATTTGTATTTATAAAAATAATGGAAATATGGAATAATTAGGTACCTAATTATTAATTTAAGACTCGTCTGTTGTATTTTTTATATAATACTTTGTTTTTTAGACCCCTCTCCCCTAAAGAAATTTGAAAATACATCACTGGATACTATAACCATTAATTAAATATATTTATTATATTTAAATATTTAATCAATGCTATAACAAACAACAGTACCTATAGACTATAGAGTAGACGTGGACCGCGGTCAATTGACAATTATTGTAATTTTATCATCGTACAAAATGTTGCAGTAGGTAGATACGTAAATCAAACAATATAATATAGTACATACTACAAACTTCAGTGCATATTGCATAAATAAAAAATATTAGTGTCTGACGTCCGTTTACCATCCGCACGTGTTTTACATACCCTAGACATAAAGACATAAGCACAACACATTTCCTATTAAATGATTTAAATGCTCATAAGCACAACCGATTTGTATTTTGTACATACCAATTACCTATATGCTAATCCCATTAGCAATTATAATTTATTTGTATAATTATTGAATGATATACAAGTAATTATTTTTAGCTTGTAGCACTTTGCGAACCTTTTACGAGTTTTGAGGTTTTGCCTATGTCATAATATGATAATTAAAATAATAAGTACACCGCTTATAGTTCAGTGGTGCTCTGGTTAAAAATACATATTATATGCTGCACCAGACACAAAATGTTGTGCACGTATATGTTATAGTATCGACTATCGTATGGCATACTATCACCTGTGACGTTTTTTTTTTAGCTACAAACAAACATTATTAATAAATATTTAATTATGATAATTATAAATGAATAATTTTAAAATCATAAGTTACATAATTGTATTGTATATAAAAAAGGATAAGGCTTCTAAACATAATGTAACAAAATTTAAATATTATATCAAAATTAAAACCATAATTATTTATAAATTATAAATATAAATAAGGTAAAATGTAAAATAAAGATAATAATATAATGGGTTAACAATTTATACATATTAAATTATATTATATTAGATTATATTCTAATGGGATCTAGCAATTTCTGAAAAATACTGTAATAGATCTTCAATGGAAAACTCCAATGAAATCATGGAACCAGGATAGCACCTTTGAATTAAGTCTTCAATGTATTTATATTGTTGAATAAATTCTTCTTGCATAGCTCTCCAAACCACCTGAAAAAATAATAATAATATAATATAGATAAAAATAGATTTGTTTTATTAATAAAAGAAAAACAAAATTTGACTTTTTTGTTTTGGGCATATTATCAGTATAAAATTAGTTAAAGCAGCTATTAAAATTATATTGTTAATTCAAAAATAATTAATAGTACATAATGAATCACACATGATTATATAAATATTATAAATAATACAGAAACATTAAAAATAAATAATTATTACTTGTAGTAAATTTTCTTCTTCACTAAGGTGTTTTTCTACTTTTTTATATAAATGATCTAAGCCTTTTTTCACCTCTCGTCCATGATACTCTTTAGTTACTTTCCTTAATTCTTGTTTACTGAAAGCTACTTGATAACCAACTTCTGATTCTTTAATACCTTGAGCTACCTTAGCTTCCACACCTTCAAAGAATAACTGAACATAAAACAAAGTATTAAAAATTGATTAACTATGTAAATTAAATACAAAATAAACTTTTTATAGTTTTAAGGTTATAATATTATAAACTATTATACTTGCATTCAGTTTTTCGAGTGGTCTGCCAAAATAACGTGTTACATAAGCACTTAATGCTTCACTATACTTTTGTTTTGCATCTTTTCTGAATTGATCTAATATACCAATTTTCAATTGAGACAGCAATGCATACAAATGATGAAAATTCTCTAAGACCATAAATTAACTATTAATATTAATTTAGTTTAAATTTTCTATAGGTCTTACCCATTCTGATAACTTCAGCAGGAGTCTTAGGATGTTCACTAGCAATTGAATGAATAGTTTCAAACATTACTGTTAAGAGTTTAACATACCATTTATCTAAATCAGTTCGACGCTCAGTTTCTTTAAATATTTGTTCAGCTGTTTTAGCAAAATACTAAAAAATAAATTTATATTTTTAACATAAGATAAGTAAAATTATCAACAAAAAGTTCAAAGGTATTATATTTACCTCAAAATTGGCAACAAAGGGAAGTATACCACATTTAGACTTTTTAATAATTCTTACATCTTGAATTGACTTTAAGTGTGCATGCATGAGTTTATCATAATTTCTTTTCACGTGAACTAATGCAGAACCGTAAGTCATACTTAAAAAGGAGCCAGTATCATTAGCAGACATAACATGGCGACCTAATCTTACTAAAACAGCCATTGAATAACTAAAGTAATAAATTAATAAATAAAATATTAATTTTTTATTTTGATTAAATTTAGTTATTAAACCAAAAAAATGTATAATCATAGTTACGTGCTATCCATTCTTTCATGATATTGTATAAATCCAATCAACTCTGGTTCTATACAAGCAAAAATTTCACCCATCATTTTTCTAACTTCTTCATTTATTTTTTTTTCAATTTTAGTCTTTGGTAAAGATGGTAATATTTCTTGATTTGACTTTACATCTACTCCATCCAAGGTTGTTTGGGTATTCTAGGTAAGTACAAAAGTTTAAATAAATAAATTTGAACAAAAATCCTGATTTATGGGTTATAATTGTTTAGTTAATTTAGTATAAATAAGGATATGTTACGCCTTAGTTAAATTTAATTAAACAGACATAAATAAACATTTTCGTTTTATTTTCTGTATGATTTAAAAAAAAACTTTGGTTAACTTATCAAATTTAATTAAACATCTCAAGATAATAAGATATAATTAAATTTGTTTAAAATGAAAAGTTAAACTCAATTTTCAATATTACTAAAATTAAATAAGTAACAGTATCATAAATTACATACTTTGGTGGTAGGGCTGAGTATATCTAATTGAAAAAATGAAACACAAAAATTTTGTTCAGATAAACAAATTGGTTCAAGTTCAGAGAGAACTGCTTCCAACACTTGGTCAAATCTCTGTCGTTCTTGAGTATCACTTTCTTGAGCCCAAAATTCTTTATCTACACCTAATAACCAATCTGATGGTGGACCAGTTGACTTTCTAATATCTTCTTTAGAATTAGATAAATGACCTAAGATCAAGACAGTTATACAATATGTTAATTGGATGTAATTTTAACATATTTATACATTTTTCAAACACTATAAAATAGCTACTTAATTTATTTTCCTAAATAAAAACTATATAATTTAAATTATAACAAAGTTGAAATATACATATAATGCAAAATTGAAAATAATAATAATTGTTTAATAAATTTTTTTAATTATACTTTAAGTTAATACTTACTTTAAAAATAAAGTACACTAAATAATAAGTTATACAAAAATTAAATTAAAGTCAAAACATATATAGCAATAAAATTACTAAATAATAAATTAAGGTAACTAATTGTTCGTGAATGTTAATTAAATAAATAATTTTAAATTACCAGCATTTATACGCAATTTAGCATCTTCTAAAAACAATTTTATATCTCTTTCATAAAGTTTAGATAAAGATGATGTATAAACTTTATTAAGTGCCATAAATGATTTTCGATCCATTGCTTTACACCAATGCATGAGTTCTGTATAGGCAGCAAGTTCACGATGCAATGAAGTATGTTTCATAATGGTCAATTCATTGTTCGAATTTCTTTTTGTTTCTCCAATATCATTTCCCTAAAATTTAAAAGAGTTATATACTATATAATAAAATTATACATTTACACATGTACATTATAATACACAATATATATTTACTGAAAGATATTTTTTTTTGTGTATTATAAATATTTGTTTCTTGTTTTATTTTTATTATTTGAATAGGAAGTTAGGCTGTTTTTCCCCTAATTACTCCTATGTCTATATAATTTATAATTATTAGATGTATAATTTATTATTTATTTTCAAACATACCATATGAATAAACAAATTATTAAGATGTCTAGAAAGAATCTGAGAAAATTTTGCTTTCCATTTTTCAAATCTTCTTCTTTGTTCTTGAATTGCTTTTAATCGAACTAAAGCTGGATGAATTTGTGCATTCATAACTGCTTGTAATTCTTTTGCAGCCTCAATAGCATCTCGTAATCCAGTTGGTGTAGTTAAGTCAGCATCAGTTAATGCTAATTGATGTTTTGGAGACAGTTCTAATTGATGCTATTAATTAAATATTTATTTTCAAAAAGTGTTTTTGATCAAAGAGATTCATTAGTACTTACAATTACTTTTTGTAGTTCATTAAGTAATTTTTCATTATTTTTATTAGCTGTTTGAATATTAGCATTTTTCTGATCCATCTTATCAATAGTATCTCGCACATGTCTTAAGGTTTCATCATACATATCTAAAGCTGATTCTACCTTTTCAATTTCTTGAATAGCAGTTTCTAATTGATCCATTAATTTTGCAACTTGTGGTTCTGAGGCAAGAACACTTTGTACATTCTCCTATATTTTAAAATAAATTAATTGTTTAACTAAGAAACATTTCATCCAATAATTTTCATAACTTTAGAAAACTAGGCCTAAAATAATATATTTATCTAATTCCAACATGTTAATAAAGAAATTCTTTTACTATAAATATTTAAAAATGTATTGGTCTTTTAATGCCTCTTATAACATTAAGATTTATTACCAATGACCAAGACCATTTAAGAGCAACCCACAAAAGTTTAAAACGGTACTATTCAGATGTATTATTATGATAATTAGAAATAACTAATTACTTACACCATCTAGAGCCATTAATTGAGTGGCCAACATATCTGTAAATGCTTTAGCATCCTTGGCAGCAAACCCACATTCTTTCATTAATAATTCTAGATCTTGTTCTTCTTTTTCTGATAGAGGCTGAAAATCTTCAGCACTAATAATAGGTGAAACAGCTAAACGAGAAAATGTTTTTAGAAACTGGCAAAAAAATTATGTTGTGTTTTGATTTTAATGTATACCCAAAGAAAGTTTTGATTTGCGATCAGCTGGTAGCACAACTAAATCACCAGATGTCCAGTCAAGAGGCAAATTTTTGAATTCAGGTTTTTTGTCAAACACATAGCTTGCACATTGCTAAAATAATAGTGAAGCCTTAATAATTACTACTATAATACATTACAAATCATTTTCATTGTTTATTAGTTATAAAATATTATTAACAAAAAACTCAATATACCTTCCACAAAGAAATCAAAAATATTTTACGCTCCTGATTATTAGTTGCTACCCATTTATATGGTTTATCCAATGTCAATTCTATTTCCAAACAATCCTATAAAGATTAAAAATAATATATTATATATAAAAAAAACATGTATGGAGTATGTTATTACCTGAGATGAAGTTTTTCCATCAACAGTAATCAATTCATTCAATGACCATATTCTTTTTTTTTTTACTACCTTATTATCAAATTTTATCTAAAAATTAAAAATAGGTTTGTAATATGATAAAAAATTGTAAACATATATTAAACAAGCTTACAAGCTTATAAGCATTGAATAAGCTTACAGGAGGTAGGTTAATCAAATCTGTAATTATTAATAATATCTTATCTGTATAAAAAGTTTGATTTTCAATAATAAAAAAAAAAAAAAAAAAAACAATAATTTTGTACATTTATTTTATAAGGTAATGTATACAACACAAATATTTGTAAAAATACTAATACTTCTCAAATAAATTACAAATATTTATAACCACTGTATACTATTATACCCTCAAATTTAAATTTATAATATTTTCATTGACCATTAAATCTTGATAGAATACAATAAATTTATATTTTAAATTCAAAATAAATGCAATATATATAGATGTATAGATTTTAAAAATATGTATTTTTAGTTTCTTAAGTGTCCGTCACTGCATTTTGAATCAATAACTTCAAGGATTGTTTCTGGAGGCTATTTGGTACATAAGAGGTTGAAAAGTAACTAATTTTTAGTATTTATCAAATAATAGGAAAAACAAAAATAAATTATGGAACAATGGTAATATTTATGTAAAACAAGCTTTAAAAAAATCTATTTTGTTATTTTGTTGTAATAATTCAAAAATAAATAACAGTACCTAAACACATTGTATACACTTGATGTTTTCATCAAATATAATATTATATTTTATCATTTTCAAGAAAAAAATTACAATTATTTTAAATTTTTTTAAACTATAACAGACTACATAAAAGTCCTTTTAAATTAAATTTTTTTTTAAATTTATTAATTATATATTTATTTGCTATTAAAAAAGTAAAAATCAGTGAATTATTTCACAGTTAAAAATGCATACAGCTTTTTATTACCCAAGGTTCAATAATATTACATAGGTTACCTATAATCTTATTAAAATTATAATTATTAAATAATATACACGGGATTTTTTTTGGCAATTAGTTGAACATACTTTATAACATAGGTTCTTAACCGGGGGTCTGTAGATGATTACTCTGGGGGTACGCTGAGTGGCTGTGAGTTTTTTTTTAATAACCCAAAAATAAAATAAATACAGTCTGTCCAATGCAGTCCCAGATTTCAATGCAATATTGAAACCAAAACAATAATAAATGTCACATTTAAACTTTTTTTTTAACTATAATTTAATATAGTTTTTGTAGTATTACGTTTTAGATTTATTATCATTAAAAAATATTTAAAATAAAATTTATATTTATTCATTAATATTAAATATTATTTAAACATAAATTATTAAGTTTAAGAATCTATGATTTATATATAATTTTTTGTTGAAGGGAGGTCTGTGAATCTATTTTATCTTTCAAATGGGTAGCACAGAAAAGGTTAAGAATCTATGCTTTATAGAAATATATATTAGGTATTAATAAAAATAGAAATACTATGTACTTAATAGATAAATCTTAGAAAAAGTAGGTTAATATCAATCTAACGTACTTTGATTGTTGAATTAAATTGAACACATAAACTTTAATTATCTATTCAAAAGTAATGTATTAACTCAACAACTATTATACATCAGTAACTTCTCAATTTTTTGTTTGACAAAATGTAAAAATTTGTAAAATTGTATTATCAGCAATTTATAAACGGTTACATACTTGATGAATATAAATATTTGAAGGTGGTTCTTTGGTGTCCGATAGACACAAGTATCCAAATTTCTTTTTTTTTGAATCATTACTAACACCGACAAACGCCAAAAGTTTTTGATCACATTGATCGAATATTTCTTGTTGTAATATCTGTCGAGCAGTAGCCATTGTATTATTTACCACTCAATGTGTATGATTTAATAACTATAAATGTATTTTAAATTCATATTTTGTCCACAACTAAACTACTAAACAACTTATTAATTTTTATTTATTACGACAAAATAAAAAAATTATATTAAGTTACAACTTACAACTTATTATAGTAAAAAGAAAATAGTGAGATAAACAATTTAATCACAGATTTGATAAAATTGATAAGAAATGCTTAACCAATGAGGTAGGTACATAATAATCATAACGTAGTTATATGCCGCCACGCCGGGTTGTATGAATGAATAATGAACCATTAGTAATGAGGCCCGTATAACTGAACTGTACATGGTCTAGACTCTAGAGATTACTCTAGTACTCTACTATACATTGTACTAAAAATATATTCATCAGGCGCGGACTGGTAAAAAAGGGCACGGGATGCTACATAATTTAAAGGGCAAATTTAAAATATGTAAATTATATATAAAATATTAAAATATTTTATTTTGTTTAAATAAAGTATTGAAAATACGTAAAAAAACGTAAATATATATTAAGTTACAACAAACATTCAAATAGTATAATATTAAAATATTAAATTACTTTAAATTCTTCAGTTGCAGTATGATAAAAAATAAAAATATATTTTAGGGCAAGGGATGCTGTAGCATCCCAGCATCCCAGCCAGTCCGCGCCTGATATTCATCATAGTGAACTAATTTTTAGGCGGCTAAATCTTATTCAGGGGATGCTATATTTCACTCCTAGCCTTCCGGCTATCATACATTTAAAAAATCAAAGGATTAATAAAAAGTTCATCCAAATAACAAAAAAAACAAAAGGGTGAGCAAATGAGTATCGCTAATAGATAGGGTTCGGGACTTCTTGCACTTAAAATTATCGAAATATGCATGCAAATATGCAGTCAAAATCGTCAAAATATGCTTTAAAATATGCAGCTAATTTACTATAAAAAATTTTAAAAATGCATAAAATATATAATTAATAAAATAATAAATTATTGTTATAAAAAAAAATCTAAAAATTAGGTGGATACTTAATATAATAAAAATAGTTTTTACACGGGTTACTCATCCCTCATCTGTATCGTCTTCATGCTCATCTGTAACATACTAATTGTCGATATCGATATTGTCGATAAAAAGGTTGATTATTAAGTGATAAAGAGACTATCGTCGTAAACAGACGTACGTGTTAGATACGACAGACTAGTCTACGACCATCCAATTATGATTTTTCCCGACAATTTTACGTTTATAAACATATAAAATGTGAAATATGCTAAAAATTGCTCAAATATGCATTTTTCTTAAAATATGACGAAATATGCAAAAATATGCAAATTCAAACTTAGTATTTAATTTCGTAATTTCATAAAACAAATTTATAACTCACTTAGAATAGACTACGACCACTACAAAAAAACATGCAAATGCAAGAAGTCCCGAACCCTACTAATAGATCATGGATATGTTAAATTTGAATGCAATGACAGGTTTCATTGTACAGTAAAAACGATTCTGAATGGAGATGATTTGTCAGTCTAGATTCTAGAATACCTATATATAGAATATAGATATATTATAATATTATATTATTAGTTATTACCTATATTTAAATTGTAATAAATATGTATTATTTTTTTTTATACATAAAAATCTAACCTATTTTTCTGAACTATTGGTGAAAATTTCAATTTTCTACGACTTATACTTTTTGAATAACAACAAATATTTTAAATCGTTTTAGGATAATATATCGTTATTTTACGTGATTTCGTAAAAAAATATAAATATCATACGCTCATAAAATGTTTTCTATATTGACGCTGGTGTTTTTTTTTTTTTTAGTTATTTGAAGGAAAACTTATAGAGAACCTTGTATTGGGTTTTTTAACCTTAGGTATAATCACAAAAATTTTATAAATTCTCAATACCAAAATTCCTTGCAAATGTTGGTGATTTTGTCATATTTCGTAAACATTTGAACTTTAAATGATTATAAACAAAAATTGTGACTAACAATTTAACCTCCTCCCCCCCCCCCCAAAAAAAAAAAATTACCAACTACATTCAGTTTCCTTTTCAAAACGAGGTCGAAGTTAAAAATCAAAACCTCCTAAATTGCGTCGTTCAGATTGAAATATGATTACCTATTTAAATGCGTAATTATATAATATTAATTTGAGATGACATATTTTGAAATAATGAGACGAGACCAACATTTTGAGTTTTGAACATAACAAAAAAATAAAACTCAAGTATCCATATCCATCGACCATCATGATACATGATCAATGCAATTATGCAACAGATAAATTGGTAATACATAACATAATATTAACATAACTAAACAACTAGTACCTAACCACGGTATAATTCTTTTGTCGTCAGATCCAATATGTCTGTAAACGTTTCATGGAATAATATAAGCAACAGTTTAGTTAATTCTTTCAAAGTTTTGAAAAGCTTAAGAGTTAAGGCTATGATGTTTGAATATTTGAACAGGGGACATTTATGTATATTGTAAATTTAAATCTTAACGATCTATTTAAATTAATTTTATAGTCATCAACTAACGGAACAGTCATGTTTGAAAATTATAGTATGTCATTTATAATATTTATTAATATAACTAGATATTTATATTATTATAATAATTAATAATAAAGAAAAAATATTTAAAAAAAAAAATAAGATAGGTACATAAAAAAAAGTACATAATAGTATAGGTAATATTGTTTGGAAATGCTTCTACAGCACGTGAATTCCAAAAACAAAATTTCTCGTGTTTGGTGATGTGTAGGTACATATTTCTTTTTTTACTTTACATGATTATACAAAAACAATACATTTAAACCTGTCTAAGTCTAGTATTAACATTTGAAAGTGACCTTGCTGATGAAATAAAACGCTTAATATATACTGCAATATACTTAACTAGATACCTATTACCTATATAAAATATATAATATATTATAATATCTACCTATATACTATAACCTATTTGTCACTATAAGTAGATAAATTAAATCCATGTAGTCCAACTGTTTAAAAAGAAAAAAATGCATATTATAAGTACCTATAGGCTTTATATAATAGCATTTATATACCTAACTATATAGGTATAGCGTATAGGTCATGTTACTAAACCACATGGGTTTTATTATATATTTAATAATTTTTATTTGACTTTATTAACTCATTAGGTAACCATAAAATACTTTTATAATATTATATTCAATATAATTAAAAATTTATTTGTCACGGCATTATTAATATGTATTTGTATATATAATAATATCCTTTTACCTTTAAGTTTAAAGGAATACTCAAATACCTACTATGTATATAAGTAATGTAATATACATATATTAAATATTAATATATTAAGTAATATACATTTGTATTCTTTTATATACCTATTTTATGTTTACTGAAGGACAAAGGTATTAGACTGAATATTTTTTAAGCTTTACCCATACAATTAAAATGTATAAATATAATAAGCTCAATTAATAAATGTATATAAAAGTGGTCTGTTAATTTTGTGTTCAGGCGCTAACCAGGCATAACCTAACCACTGATTATTATACATATTTGTTATAGCTGATCAACATGAGAGTCGAATGAAGTGTAAAAAATTTAATATATATAAGGATAAAAAAAAATATAAATTAATTAATAAAGGCAATATAAAATGTTAGAAACTACGAGTTCAATTACCTTAGATATTTTAAAAAGAAAAATTAAAATATTGAAAAATATTCTTTTTGAAAGTTGTCAATGATTACTCGATATCTATAACACTTAAAAAAGAAGAAACCATGACATTTTGTTTTTCACTTTTTTTTTTATTTAGATATAGCTTTTTTTCAGTAGGTAGGTACAAACTACAATACATTGCATTTTATTGCATATCTTCGAATAACATATATTGTTAATAATCAGTCACATATTTTCTTATCGTAAAAGTTATTTTAGGCCATTATAGACCTCAGAATACCAGTTAAGTAAGTTTTTTTCATCTTTTGTTATTTCGAAAATATTTGTAATATCAAGACGAATATTTTTAGACTTCGTTATGTATTGGGTTTTCAAGTCAGGGAGGAGTATTAAGTGTGTAAATTGTTTGAATACGGAATAATTAAATATATTTTTTTCGTTTTGTTATGGAATATAAGAAACACGCTATAAAAATAATTAAACTTTTTATTTAAATTTAATGTATTATGTATATGAACTGTTTTAAACGTGAATAATATTTAAAATGTATTCAAAATAATTAAGTTAAAATAAATGTTAAATAATTAACTAAAATTTAGACCTTAACATTTGTTAATATTTTGGTGTACCTATAAAAAAACCGTTCTGAGATATACAATAAGAACTATTTTTTTAGAAATAAATGTTTTATGTTCTTCATTTTATTTTATTTTGTTGATAAAGTAGCTAAAATAAAATAAATCCTTTGAACAGTTATAATTTGAATTGTCGTATTTATATAAAAAAAGAAAATAATTAAAAATCTTAGAAATATTCATACAAAATTGCATCTTTAAAAAAAGTCGAATAAAATACTAATATTTAATGAAAGAAAATTATATTGGTTGTACTAGGTATTTAGGTGGGATATATATTTAAACATTTTAAACATAGGTACATGGATTATAATATAAAAAAAAATTGTAAAATAAACATTTTTTGAAAAATTATAAGCCGTTAAAATGTTGGGTTTCAGTTTTCCAGTTATATAAATCCAATACTAGTTTAGGCATAGATAAATTAAATACAGATTCGCATTTACACACAGACATCAATTTATGTATAATTTTATAAAATCAAAGGCATAATTAATGTTTTTAAGGGGTTTAGTATAGCCAATATTTTTACGAAAAAAAAATATTGAAAGAGTGAAATTGTTTTTATTTTTAATTACAAATGTGTTCAATGTTAAACAAAATATTAAGAAAGTGTAATTATTCTAAAGTTTTTAATTTTTATTCATAATAAAGTTATTGTTTTATACTTTTATGTAAATATATTATGAAGCATCAAGCTCTCACCTCATATCTAATGAATAATAAAAAATGTTTTAACTGCCCAATTTATTTAAGTGTGCTGCTGCCTGCTAAAAATACTTATGGAACTATACAATATATACCTACAAATTACAATTAAAAACATATTATAAGTATCTTAAATTGAATATTTTTATGTAACTATTAATACAGAATATAGTCATTTACCTAGTGCATAGTTTTATTTTAACAATTTCTAAATATCGAAATTATGTTATAAGCGAGTATACATAATACACACCTACTTATATTTTTAGATGAAATAGAGTTAATATCCTTGATGCTCAATAAAGATGAATTTATATTATACATCACCCAACAATATAATAAAAATGATTGCTGTACGCCGCTTGAACCAATTATATGGGCAGTACATTTTAATATTCCTAAATTCCAAAGGCTACCAATATTAGAAAATATAATACTTCGGAGTACGGCATACATAAAAAAATATTATAGCTTTCTGCCAGATAAACAAATAGTCGGAAAAACATATGAAGCTTTAGGAATACCTACAGTTTGTGGTGAACCAGATAAGTAAGTACTATTCTAGTAATTATTAGGTATTTATTTAATAATAAACACTATAGGTACAGCTTTTATAAACAACAACAAGTAATACAATTTAAGTAGATAAATAACATGATAAATATCTAATAATTAATAAATAGATTGAAACTTTTAACTTTTTTAAAAAAAGGTTAGGTTTTTAAATTGGATTGTAACATGCGTGGATGGGGTGATTGGTTATTTATGTTATAGTAAGAATAAAAGATTGGGATATAAAATTAAACAGAATTCTAGATAGATGGATCGACTGTGCGAAATGGTATTATAAAACAAAAATATAAATAGAAGAATCGATTTCGTTATTTAGCACGTTTTTAATAAAAATTAAATTAGTTTTGTGCTTATACCTACAAACAACTTATAGGCTTAAGAAATTAAGCATAGAAGTCCCAATTGAGGGCCGCCGAAAAATAAATTTAAAAATATTATGCACAAACCTCAATAATATATTTAGGACTCATTCAAGTTGTTTATTCTTTAATTTATTGATTTTCGTCTAAATCAGTGATCATTTAATTTTGTATCAAATTTTCGTACAAATAAATGTTTACTAAGTAGATAAGTACCTACCTAATTTTTCAATGTTTGTTGATTTTATAATGCCCGATAAAATACAACAATAGTATTAGATTATGTTTTTATTTTAATTTAAAATAGCATAAATAATTCATTTTGACAAAAACATGAACAATTTATATGTTTTATTAATTGAAAACTAAATAAACTTATAACTTAAATAAGTATAGTTAAATTTGTTATTAATTATTATTTATTATTAAATTCAATAGATTCATTTAATGATTTTAATGTATCGAAATACACAACATATCTACTTAATAGTTATAATTCTACTAGTTATAAAACTAGTTATAATTCATATTTCATATGCAAATTAAAGTGAAAATTGTACACTAGTTAAAATTATCATAGCGTTTAAATATCACCTCAATAAATAGGGATGATAATGTCAAGCTTAAGTAATAATTATTGTCAATTAGAGTTATAGTCAAAAAACAGAAAATCGCGGACATTTTTTTTTTTTTTTTATTGAATATTGCTGTAACTTGGTCAATTTTGGACTTAGGATGTTGGTTAAACTACCAAAATTCATTAAAAATATTTGCAAAAATAATAAGTGGTTAAAGTAGTTGGTTGCCGTTTAAGAAAAAAAGTTGTACTGTGCACGCGCGCCATGCGTATCTCTAATTAAGTTTAAAAAATTCATAGTTTATAAAAATATGTAATTTTATGTCATAAGAATCAACTAAAAAACAGAATTCATATTGCTGTATTCTACGCAGATATATTGAAAATTCTCAATCAGCGTTTACACCGTGTATTTTAGTACCTATTTTACATGACTTATTATTTTTTAAGTATGTATTAAAACTTTTGTCCATAAATAAAATAATCAATAATTCAATTAATAATTATTATACAATTTAAAATTATGTATACATTGATAATTATACCATTTATACCTATTTTTAGATGTTTTTTAAAAACTTACAAAAAGTACAAGTCTTATTATCCTGTAAGGTATCCGAAAAATGTAAAAAAACCGTTATTATGCAATGTTGTTCATCATTCAACAGGAATTAAGCCAAGTACCTACTTTAAATATATTTTATTTGGTTATAAGGCCACAAGGATATAGGTATTAAAAATTATTGTTTATTTAGGTACAAAATGTAATGATATAAATTCTACAGAAACTACAATGAACTTGGAAATAATTTGCAGTACTCCAAACACTAAGAAAGTACACAGCTTTGAAGTTAATCCATTAATAAGTCCAATAAAAGCACAAGAAAATCATAATATGTCAATTGATTCATTTTGTGATGGAGACAGTGTCTTAATTCAAAATGTTCCAAAAAATAATATTGTTCTAGATAACAAACAAATAGTTACATTACCAAGAATATTAGAACTTAGTGGTTTAGAAATGTTGAATACTTCACAACAAACATTATCAAGCATAGAAGATGGAGGTATAGCAAAAATTAATTACTCAAACAATAAACAGAGCAATGTAATATTTATAAGTAGGGACCCCAATTATTTTCAACATGAAAGTTATATTTCAAAATCAAATACTAGTTTAATAAGTAATGTGTCAAGCCAAGAGGGATCACATAACAGGGAAGAAAAAAAAAATAGTGATAGAAATACAAATTCAATTTATTTTGAAAATGATTTTAAAAAAGTAGAATACAAAATAACAGGCTTAAAAAAACAACCAATCCCAACTAAAAAAGAAAAGAGTACTATTGTTTTAAAACAAATTTTAAGTGAAAAGCTTAAAAAAAATATTTCACTCTTCAAAAAGAATAAGTGGTTTAAAAAGTCTATAACAAGTTCATCAGTTAACAATACATCAAACAAAAAACAAATTAATTACAATATTCAGAAATCAACTTCAGAATCGTTGACTAAGATCAATGAAACTTTCAATGATATTTTATTTTCTGATTTTGATATCACATCACAAACACAAGTAATAATGAAGCATAATCAAAGTAAGAACATGCATCATAATGAAATAAAAGATTCAAGTTTAAAGTATTATAACCTAACAGGTGAAAGTAATAACAGTTGGAATGTGGAGACACAGAATAATAACAAAGAAGAGGATAGCATATTATCATATACTAATTCTTCGACAAAATCATCTAATAAACTAAATGATTATGATCATAAAATATATGATTCGAGTATTTTCCATTCAAGTTTGGCCACATTTAGTGACACTAGCATTTTGTCATCAAATTCAACAATGGATTCTGATAAATTAATTTCTATTCAAAAACAATTTATAAGTTGGTCATATGATAATTCCAATGTTATTGATTATGAAGAAAACTACACAAAGCAAAATGGAACTGTAGTATTCAACAACACGCTTTCAGAGGAGGATAATTAATTTTATAAGAAATTATGAATATGGTAATAATTAAATTATTAAGTAATCTAATTATTAAGTAAATACTCATTAAGTAATGAGTATTAAACATTATAATAATATAATCAAATCATAATTACATATTTAATTTTGTTGAATTTTTCATTAGTGAATAACATAATATATCAAATAATAATGTAAGTGTAAAATTACTATAATTTTATTTTTATTATTCATTTGTTTACTGTTAATAAAAAGAAAAACATTAAATTTAAGGAAAACTTAGAATAGAATATTTGGAAAACCATAATACACAGGAATTATAACAGAAAGTAAACTGTCATATTTCTGATAGTACAAACTAAAAAGTATAATTTATTTTGCTTTATTAACAAATAAAAATTTGTACTACATGATATATATAAAAAAAAACATACAATATAATAATACAGAATAATATTGTTTATAAATACAAAAGCAATTTTTAATATTAACAATAACAGTTTATTAAGCAAGGTATTTATCTACAGTTTTATTTATTAACAAGTAATAATAAGCAAATAAACTATAGTAAGAAAGCACCAGGAAATTAAGATTTAGTAAACAATTTTATATTTTTTTTTCTTATCAACTAATAAAGATGTTTAATTTTTCATTTAAGAATCTGGAAACAATAGACTAGCAAATAATCAATAAATTAAGGAATTGTAATCAATACAACCATTTATATTGATTTTACAGGGAAAAATTATTGTGTATTCAAATTATTACAAAAGTACATTTTCGGACGGTTTAAATAAGATAATATATTTAAATAAATAAATAATGTAATTTTTTTTTATTGTAAAATTTGTTTTAAAAATAATCATGACCGTCTTTGAGCACATGGTATATCTGTATTCTGTTTATCATAATATATAGTATAGTAAAAATGTTTAAAAAAAAACTTAAAAGGCAGTAATTTAGTCTTTTGAAAAAAAAATTATTGTCTGTACCAAACGGAAATATTAAAAATATAAAAATAAATTAGTTTGTATAAAATGTTGAGCTTAGAAATGTATTATTTTTATAATTTTTAAGAAACAATATTCTGCCACTTATTAGGGCATTTGGATTTATTATTATTATTTGGTAAACATAATGTCTTTAGGACTTGATTACCAAAAGTAATACATTTTGGTAAACACAACTTAAAACTATAATAAATTATAAAATCACAAATAAATATATTTTATGAGTTCATAGTGTTGCCAAAGTTCCATTACTATTAGGCAAGTTAATGTCAGTGTCATTTTGAGGACTAGAGTAATTTGCAGCTTCTCGAAGAGTCATCAACATATTTAACTAAATTAAAAAAAAAGTACATTTATTAAAATTAACTTCATTAAAAATTATTAATTATGTATGATAATCTGAGCCGGAACTTTTATGCATTATATGATTTGCCAATTAAATGTTCAATTACCTAATTAATAAGATTATATAATTCTTGATCTTATATACATAATTAAGAAAACATTAAATTGAGGTATAACATTTCTATAATTCACTTTAACTTAAAAATTATTTCAAGTTAAATTTAATGTATGCTGTTTTTAAATGTAAATAATATTAATAATATTTATAATAATAGATAATAATTTTAAGCACATAAAGTCCTTGCCACGATTATAAATAATAATTCAACTATACCAATGGGTCATTATCCTGTTCTAAGTCATAACCAACATCTTCTGGTCGTATTCTAATGAATGTTTCTATGGTTTTATGCACTGCATTAGACCAAGGATATGATTGAATGACAAACGAAGCTGGGTCTTTCCATGCTGCTCTTTTTCCGTACAATCTAATTCCTTCACGAATCATGTCCATTACATATGGAACTAAAGAATAGTTCCATAAATCTGAAAACCACATTTGAGATGTTTCTAAATCCATTGGACACGAAACAAATAAAATAGGTCCTAAAACATGAAAAAAAAAAATTATAAGTATGTACATCATTTTTAAAAATAACACAATCTATTCTTGTGAAAATCACCTAGTGTAACTTCAGATGAGCTATGGATTTCAAGCAATTGATTCAAATGATTTCTGACTTCAGGAATCCATTCTACAATACGTTTTAGCTGCGCATTTCTTTGGCCAAGTCGACATTCATGTTCTATAAGTTTACGTCTCAAATGACGACCCAGGAATCCTTTCATTGGTTCCATGTGGTTGGCACAAAGTACCCATCTGAAGTTGTGATGTAATTGAAGACTAGTTGTTGAACATGTTGACTGATTAATAGTTCCTATTATATAAGGACATTTTGGACTTTGAAAACCATTGAACACATCTGGTAAAGACAACGCTTTATGTAAATTGTCTAGGATCACAACACACGGAATTTGAGAAGAGTCACTATCAGCTTGATCTGATATTTCAGACAAATATTGTTGTAAATTTGTATTATTTGTCTCATCAACACTAAAACAATATTTTAAATAATTTTTATATCCTGTAAATTGTATTAAAAATATTAATACTAATAAGAAATAGGTCTAACCTAAAAGTAACTATAGTTGAAGAGTTGCATTCTTTTCCCATTTTCATTACTAGAAACTCGGAAAGTTTATTCGATAAATAAGACTTGCCAGTACCGCTAGGACCACATAATATTATTCTATGATGTTCACTTAATAAAGAAACATATCTAAAAATATAAAAAAAAAACACAATTATTTTTTTATCCTATAAGTGTTTACAAATTAGTAAAATACTTATATAAATAAAAAACTTTATTCAAATTCCAATAAATAGAACTAAAACAATGTAATACAGTGTTTCTTAAATTTTTTGATATCACGGAATACCGCAAAATATTATTTTTAAGTGGAGAATCCCTAAGAAAGTTATCTTTAAAAAGGAGAGTACACAAAATATGGTGATTGAGTTTTACGGAATACAGTTTAAGAAACACTGATGTATTAAGTAGGGATAACCAACCCGCAGCCTTAGATATTTTATGACCAGTGAAATTTACCACACTTTTACAAAATAATTAATATGTTTACTTATATTTTTTTTGTATTGGATCTAAATCTAATACAAGGATATATAATTTTATATATGGTCCATAATAATATATTTCCAAAGTTGGCGCGCAAGATCATTTGGGTTGGCCACTATATAAGATGGAATACATCAAATGTATATAGAAAAATGTATTTTTATGTAAGTATTTTTTTATTCAATTAAATGCAATTAATACCTTTGGAGAATACTTTTTGGTATGAGAGTATCAAATGCTAAAGCATCTAAACTTCCCGAATGCATGGCACCTTTGAGACAAATAGAAATATTTGAACCATTAGTCATACATTCATATGGAGACTTATCAGGAGGCTTATATTCTTTTGTATTTGATATATATCGTATTATATCTTCAACATGATAGCTCCATATTGAGTCAACACAAAGTCCTAGTTTAGTCGTTGGATCAATACGTTCTACATAATCCTTAAAAAATTCAAATGATTAAAGTTTAGTATTATGTTCAAGAATAAAAGAAAGGAGAATATTATTATTATACGTAATAAATATAAGATTCTTACTTTGAATCCTTTGACAACAAGGTGATCAACCATGTCCCATTTTGATTTTGGTGAAATGGGTAATGAAGATATTATGCACGTTTTAGTCTTATTTTCTTTATACTTGTTGTAACTGCCATGACTACCAAGGAACACGTTAAGTTGGACCAACATAGCATCTGAATCTAATGAGGGTAATAACGCTTCTGTTCCTTCATCACCTAATAAAAAAAAATCATTACACGTTAACAAGCACACATTTTATATGCTTAACATTTAAAAATTTACTTTGAGTGTGATTTGATATAGGTGGGGACTGTAAGGAACTACAACTGGACTGAAGGGATTGATTTGTTACAATTTTTTGTAGTCTTTCATTGTCTTGCTTCAAATTCAACATTTCATCCTGTAAAATAATTTCAATATTGAAATATACTCACAAGAAAAATGCGAAAATAATATCAAGAGCTATTATAGTTATAAATTATAATATACCCTCATTTTAATCACGGTGTCCTTTAAGGATTCAAGTTGATGTGCTGAACTCAAAGCTTCTAATCTAATGTCGGTAAGAACGAGATCTTTTTCTCTGAGCTGTTTTCTCAGTTGCTCCACCATTTCTGGACTTGAATCCTGTTCAGCTCGTTCGCAATCATACAAACTCCTAGAAATGTTGATAAATAAAAAAAAAACACAATTAGTATAAATATTGATTAAACACAAAATTTGAAGCACGCACGTCGTTGATGAATGGCTGTTCTTGAATCCTAATCCGTTCGCATGTGGAGTATTGAGCATAGGTGATGACGGTGCAGACATGTCAGATAGAAAGGCACTCTGATGGTTACGGGCGATGTGAGCTTCTTCAGCATCTGATAACGAATTGCTGCGATTCTTTTTAGATCGCGAGAACGCCTTGCTAAATGAGCTGCGCAACTACAATTTCAAATTGGAAAATAAAATGTATAAGTTATTATAAATTATATTATCCACCCATTTCGTTAATTTTCACAGTTCAAAATCGGACGGTGTCAAAACAAAACAGAGAAACCAATCCTGAGCAAAATTTACATATTGGCCCGTTAGGGGTGTTGTATAAAAATAATAATAACTATGTACAGGAGAAGGGGGAGCGTTTCTTAAATTCTTTTAACACCGATCATCGATTAAAATCTAGACATCATACGGATATGTTTGGTCGTACCCATCCTCTTTTCTTCTTCTTATCGGCCTCGGATTGCTGTGCCGAACTGGACGCACTGCATGCCGACGACAAGGAATTCAAACTTGAAACCGAATCTGTCGACAATTGACGTGAAATGTTATTACCTAAAGACGACAGACGAGGGTATTAACGCGACACTGGTAATTATAATGGTCACTGGTCAGTGCAGATCATCGAAAGAATGAGTATAATTTACCAGTGCTAGAATCAGCAACGGAATTGATCGTGTGCCGTCTTTGATGATTGTTACTACTGCCACCGTTTGGATGGTTTCCCAAATCGGCGGCGCTTTGTTTCCTTAGCATCTCGACGGTTTGACGCAGTTCGTGTAGCTCGTGATCCTATTAGCGGAATAGCATACGTTTCAACGATTAATAATAATATTAATAATGAACGAATTTTTTTTATAATATTGTTTGAATTCTAAATTTATCAGAATTTATAGCGAGGGTTGAAAATTAAGGAAATATATATTTTACCTTTTTCTCGGCCGTGGCTGTCAACTGTTGCAACCTCTGAGTCATGTTCGATAAAGACTGCTCGAATGCAGACACCACGTGCGCCTAGAACAATAATAAATAATAATGTTTATTAATCATAAAAGAAAAAAGTCTAAACTCTAAAATCATAATTTCTTTATGAGCGCAGATGAGATTACAATAATAATAACGATAATCAGAATGTTACGTGAGTGGCGGATTGTAAATATAGGGCTGTACCATGTACCGTATTCAAATTTTTACATAACGTAAATGTTTATATTTATTTGAAAATAATAATAAGCGTATCAAAAATCCATCCACAATTTCAATTTCGCCTATTATATAACAATGTACCCATATCGCAAGAAATACTATTATGTTTCAATTATCGATAGTGAATGTCTTAAAGTAAGTACATTAATTTCATTTATTTTCATGTAAAAGCTGAATATAATTACATCATTTGTGGACAATAGATTAGGAAAATGTACCTGTAGTTCGAATGATGTAAACCGTAGGTAAACAATAACATACTATAGTAATATACACGAAAATATGTTTACCAATTATTAATATTTAAATACATAAACATTTGTCGGACTATAATAATATAATAATTGGAATTCGAAAAACAAATTATCAGGTATTAATAATATTTTAATTCTGGAAAAAAAATTATATTTTTGTATAATATCATTTAGTTATAGCAATAACTTTACTATAGGCTTATTATAATTTATAAACAAATCGTAGCAATATTGCATTCGAAATCGTCGTTTAGTCGAAAATAACGATCAATGTTTTAATTTGTACTATTCGCTCCAGTTGCAATTCCGTTCAAGGCGAACTGATATTATACACGTTGGCGATGATGATTATATTATCATTGCTGTCGAATTTATACGGTGAATAATTCAGAAAATAATAAATAGGTCAAAAAATACGCCGAATCACAATATATTATAATTTATACAATATTATTCTACGTTAAATACTGCCACTGGAGGAATCGAGAAAAACGAATAAATTGTCGTTAGCCTTCGTCGCACCCAACTGCAGTCGGTGACATTAAATAGTTATTAACGGTTAATTTCATTCACAAACTCATCTCCAGTGACTATCACTATCGTCATAGCAGTGTAACACTATTACACCCTATACAAACCGAATGTAAAAGACCTCAATTTTTTCAAGTATCAAGAGTCAAGAGACTACTCATCGGGCACAGACCAAACAGATCAAAGTTTACGTGTCAAGTTGATAAATGTTGTCAACATCGACTGCATCGCACACAAAACACAATATGATAATGATCATACAAATCGTCAATTATGAATAGAAACAACGGTCTACGTTTATCAATAAGTACGTTAAAATTAACGTTTAACCTAAAAAAAAAAGGCATTGCGAATAAACAAAATAAATAGACAGAAGCTCGACAGAAGCAACAAGATTCAAGCAAATAAAACAAATTGTCACACCTGGAAGACTTCGGTTCTATATACATTGTGTACATGTTTTCATAC
The DNA here is from genome assembly GCA_020882235.1 of Schizaphis graminum. Lineage (NCBI taxonomy): Eukaryota > Metazoa > Arthropoda > Insecta > Hemiptera > Aphididae > Schizaphis > Schizaphis graminum. The sequence goes on along the minus strand of CM037032.1, from coordinate 83,398,979 downwards.
AAATATTGTTTAACTATATTATATAGGGCGATTGCAGTCAAACAATATAATTCGAGACTATACAGAAGGATAGACTGTGTTATTAATCAGTTATGTACCTACATATTACAACGTAATAAGTAATAATTTATAAGCATATAATATAGTGGAATCGATTAAAAATGATTTGATATACTATAACATAATAAAATAAAATATCAATGGTAATGTAGATTTATTTTCTACTGAAGATAACTTAGGTATATAAATCCGAATTAATAATTAAAAATTTAGGTTATTTAAAACGTGGCAAATATATTTCACTTATTAGGTGGCGCACGGTTGCGGGTCATTAGTAGGCATAGGTATAGAATATAATTTATAATATTGACGGTGCATGGCAGTATTACGCGTCATATTTTAGCGGGGAATCATTTATTTATAACACGAACATATTTATATATAATGTAATATTGTACAATCAAACAAATTTATCATCCATAACTGTGTTACATTTAAATTATTAAATATTTATATTGCATGTAAGTATACTACACTACTATACATAATATACATTATGTCAGTATAATACATCGTGAAGAAGAGGATGTAAGTTTCGAGGAACGACAGAGCTCTGCAGGCATGAAAACACTAGGCGCAACTGTGTTCTAACTTCTAATATCAAATATTATAAATTATAATATTATAGAGAGTATAATATCATTACTATATAATAATATAATGTCTAATAAAATAATAACGATCCTTTTCGTCCATTACAAAATATCAGACCTATCTTCAAATCCCGAACACCACAGCAAAGCAGAGCACTTGAACCGCTTCTATTTTTAAAGCACTACTCTTGACGGTTGCATGTATGTAGTATAATAATTTATAATATATAGATACTGCACTACTATATTATATTTTATAACATAGTTATACACATATCGTAAAACGAAAACGTTTTTATCACTTTCATATAATATTTTATCAAATACCGTATCTATTGAGTATAATAATTAATAACTAATAATTTATTAGTAATGAGATTATGATTTGGTCGTCGTTAGCGTGGAAATATTTCGATATACGTACAAAACGCTTGAGCTGGCGACGTTGTCCATGGGGTCGGTATATGTATACGGAGAGGAAGTCCCAGCCGTTCCTAGTATAATTATTAATAAACCTAATAACTGTAAACTATGTATGTATGTATATATAATTAAAATACCACTTACTCACTCATCGCTACTTCTCAAAAACTACAAAACATAAAAACTTTAAATTTGGAATAGTGGTTTCTCTAATGCTAATATTATATAACATTAATATATCTATACATACTCTATAGTCTATAGTAATGGAGTCGAGTGGAGATTATGTCTCATCAATATCTTTGTATTAATTATAGACGAGCAAACACACCACGCATAAAACCGTTTTGAAAGAGATACCAAATTGATCGTCAATCCTCATATTACTATAGAGTATATACTGCTGCGGTAGCGTACGTATAACCACAACATAATATGAACCCAAATACCAGATGACCATCGATGTGTCTAGATTCTCCGGACCCTTGAATGGCCGAATAGTATTATATTATACGTAGTGTTGGTCGATTAACGCAAAAAACACCAAATAAGATATCGCATTGACAGAGCAAATACATTAGAATTATAAAAATATGGGATAAGTTGACAAAAAAATCGAAAATTCAACGCTAAATTTGAAATATATACAAGTATAATATTTAAATAGATGTGGATTGACAAGTACATAGTACACAATCCAATGACGAAACGTGGGCATAAAAAAAAATAATAATAATAAACATTCCGTCGCACAGGTGGAGTAATAGAAAAATATTTTTATTATTTACTGAAGCCGCTGTCGATCGTTCTGAATCCGAAACAAATCAGAACACCATCGCAATCATTGCATACACTTGTAACGGAAAACGGATAAAAATCTGTACGGATGGTTTTACAATATGCGTACACAGGAAATACCTACCTATAACATTACATGCGTATAAAGCAGTATAGATATTTTTTAACCGACAGAGAAGTATTTTCACAATAGTTAATGCAAATGTAATATAATACGATAGAAAAAAATAAAACAAAAACAGAGTTTCGATATCCACGAGTCAAAGTAAATACATACACGACACACAACTGTTTTTGTTTTTAAACCACCCACTCGTCACATACTATAAGTACACAAACATCGCACGTCGTACAGCGATACGCGGAAAAAAATAAAAAAAACAAGACTAGTCTAAACTCTCGCAAAAGCAAAAACATCGTCACAGCAGTATTATGTGTACACAATACACGCACATACCATTTCATCATCGACAGAGGTATTCCCACACCAATCTTTGGGGTCCCTTTGTGTATCACTAAACTATATTTACCTAATGATAAAAATACTGTAAAAAAATCTTATCCAACACTATAGATCACCCACATCCCCTACTATCTAATATTTCTTTTATGACTCTCCCTGATAACTCACCGTTACTCAAAATGAAATTGGCCACGCAACCTTCTAAACAAATAAATATATATAATATATAAATATAACATATAAATGTAATCAAACCCAATCAAGCTGACGCAGCGTTTCTGGACGACCAGCGGCCCCTCCCATCATAGCATTAAGTTTAATATACAGTAATCTCGCAATAAGGAATTTTGTTTCATTTTAAAATAATTCACATATTATTGAACATTTTCTTTATTTATTATCGGTAAAAAATAATATCTTATTAATAAAGTTTTCTCAGAAATTGTTCACATATTCACGTCAAAGATCAATCACGAAACATTAAGTACACCATAGTAGTAATCGCTATAAATATTGCCTTAATATAAATGCGTTCAAGTGCAGCGGTTTTTGTATGCAATAATTTAACATCATGTAGTGTACGCCGAGTTGCCATCTATTCGTGTGTTGTTACCATATTATGTGTGAGGAATATTGTTAGAAAATGGACATTTTGTTCTTTAAGAAGAATCGTGAGTGAACTTCATTAAATAAAAAATACACTGCAGGTATAATTCACGCGGTGCTCTTTGATCCGATGAATCAGTGGCCGCCGACCAATTAGAACGCGTACATCCCTCGTATTCAGACATTTCATAGACTAACTGACCATTGCCTTCGATTTTTCATCACGTGACAACGGCATATGGTATGTTGTACAGCCTAAACTGTTTGACTTGCGAGAACCTCACCGTTATAATTGACGGTTCCGTATAAGCTATGTCGTTCTTGGTTTTCTTGGAAAAAGCTGCTTGATAATATTATAACTATAGTCGTCACCCTTAATAAAAAAAGAAATAAAAAAAACAATTATAACCAAAAACGTGAGTCAGACGATGCAGCTACCACCCTAAAATCTTCATCATCACATAAGACATGTGTAGATACAGCAATGTAATATCTTGTCACGTTTATTTGAACCAAGTACCAATCGTTTACCCGTTCTCGTTCAGATACATAATTTCATTTGCACAACAAATAATACCATATTATTCATATCGACAGAAAAGAAAAACGGAAACTATAATATTATTTAAACTGACGGCACTAATAATGTCTAAAACGTCAATAACTCGAAGTAAATAATCGTGCTTGGAATTAATATATATACTTATTTTGTAGCGTCTTCTCGTACATACTCTCTACCGTATAATATAAACACGATACTATAAGCTACAAGTGTCAATGATTGGTAAGTAATAATAATATTATATGATAACAATGACCATTGATTATTATTATAGAACCACTACTACAACGTTTTATATATTTAACAATATATAATAAATATATTATTAGCTATATGTATATTTTATATAATATGTGCTATGGTTAATCCAATTGAATTTTATAATATCGCGTGATGTCTTAGTCCGACCGCGGAGTGAATCCTCGATTTTCAGCTGCCACAACTACCTATTACTACTACTATTATTATTATTAATATTCATTACTCGTTCCCTTGAGGCCAATTTCCGGTTTTAACTGTCTAAGGCACATGCCACACGCACACCGCTGCTGTTACGGATTTTATGTACACATGCAAAAATATACATATTATATAGGACATAGGTAATAGTAGTAAAATTTATTATTATACAAATAAGGAAATAAATTAACAAATTACGTAATCCTTATCACATAATATATGATCGATTAAAACGAATGAAAAGGGTAAATTAGTTTATACGATGCGGCGCGATTTTCGTTTCAATAAAGGGAGGTAAGAATCTACAACGAAAAATAAACGCAGGGACACGCGAGTGAAAACTAGTTTTTTCCTTGTATAGGTACGTTCGTGTGTCCGATCCATTAATTTTCAGCTACTGCTTTCTAATTTTCCAACACTTTCTCCGAGCAACGGCGATACGGCGTCAATTTTCTCGCAATCAAAATCGTTATCATTAAATTATTATTTTCACCGAAATGGAACGTGCAGCGGACATGGACATGGATGCTTGCAGTTTCGGTAATATGCCGTATTGCCGTGTACATAATAAATATTATAATTCATTATATTATATAAGAAACGTTTAGTGTAGTTGCAGTGACACGCACAGTGTCATCGAAAAGTAAACGTCTAATGTAATAGAAAAAAGTTGCAATTACAAAAAATAAAATACACAACGTCAATACAGATTACAGTTACGTATCAATACGTAATAATAATATATTATATACTAAATTATAATGTATACAAAATACAAATACGATTTCAAAACGATATTTTATATAATACTGTTTTTTATAATAAACATAGGTAATATAAACATACGAATCGCACAATAGTCCATATAATTTGACCGCTACTGCTAAGACCACCACGATGATGTTTGTTGTTTATTATTATATTTCGTTCGTTTCTCTTATCGATCGTGTACGATATTGTATTATATATCTTTATAATATATGATATGTATTGACTGTTAAATATAGCATCTAGAGGAGATGTGTATACTTAATTTGTTTAACGCGCGCTCGTAAAATAATTGTTTGACATGTCTTTCAAAAAAAAAAAAAAAAACTAGAAAAAAAAAAAAAGATTTCGTTTTACGATACCATTGTTGTTCTGAGATAGACCATTATTATTGTATGGCATTAATGACGTATAATATTATTATTGTATAGGTGTATAAACAAAATTTGATTTTATCGAAAACATAACACGCAGTACTTAACTTTATGTCTATGTGTGTATACACATTTGAATTTAATTAAATTTCACGAGGAATCAAAATACATTGTTTTTGTCGATAAGTTTGCGATGGAAATACAATAATTTAAAACATTATAATATACACGACGAATATATTTCTACACAATAGATAAAATAGCAGTGTACATATTAAAATAAAAAAAATAATAACCAGGAAATATATTAGAATAGCTAAATAAATAATAAATCATATCAAACTTGCTCGAAACAAGTTCAATAATAATAGCGTATTTAATTCACGTCAAAGTCAACGGTAAAATGTGATAAGTGATAAATATTAGAAGTAGTTCTATTATTATTTATTATTGAATATAATTTACTTGTATACGAACAATATAAATTAAAAACGGTAAACAAAGAAATACTTAATACATATAAGATTGATGCTGAGCTTTTATTAGTTGATATTAATAATTAAAACATTTAATTGACTTTTTTATTGTTATTTTATTTATTATTACTCACGTGTCGCTTATACAGTACACACTATGTAAATTATAAATACAAGAATATAATAGCCACTGTTCCGATTTAGATAATTTTTTTTATTTTAATAATTAATAATAAAATTTGATTAGAATTTTAGAAATTAATCTTGAAAACGTTATTAGCAATTGTTAATTTACTACCATAAAACACGACACACGTCATTTTAAAATGAAGGCAATATAATTATATAAATAATATATATAACTGATTAATTACAAACTACGATAATATTATTAAATATTAATTTTATACAACAGATCAAGTGTCAAAATATATAATTTAATTATTGGTTTATTGCATATAGATGCATAATGTTTAAAAAAAATAGACTATATAGAATACACGACAAAGTGATAGAATAATTTTTTATTTTGTCTATATCATAGTTTTGTACAGTTAAGCGATATAATTGTAATATTGAAGGTAAAATCAAATAATCAAATAAATTGGTTGTTGTCACACACCATAGTCCATGTAGGACTTTTGTAGTGATGTGATTAATTTGAAAATACAACTTTAAAAGTTTAAAAAAAAAAACAAAAACGTATATTTTTATCATTCAACTTCAAATAAATGTTAATTTATTTCTTAATTATTATAATAACCTATATATTATGTAACAATATATTATAGGTAATTGACATTTCGGGTAATGTATTATATGTGACTGGAGTAAATTAAATCATAATTAGAGTTATTTTCGTACTTTTTTACAATTAATAATTAGTTTAATTTTAGTTAATAATTAAGGAAAAACAATATACTTGTTTTTTATGATTTTAATTATTTCCAATGTAACGCTGAGACTTCAGTTACTAATAATAAATAATATAGAATACAATTCCCTTTTTTGTATATAATTCTATAGACACACGTAGGTAATTTTATTTATGTCGTACCTTTCAAGTTTATTCACATTCATGGCAAATACTATTTCGAAATGCATGTACATACTAAGACCACTCCTTTAATATACAGGATGATTACTTTAACGAAAATATATCATGTATCAGTTTCATACATTATAAACAGTTTATAAAATTAAAAAATTAATCTATAATAATAATATAGTTGAGCATTATAATCCATGGATTAGTAAGGTACCTTGTACCTATACTTACTGTTTAAAATAAAATTTAATTATTATATTTAAGTATAAAATAAAAAAATAAAAACAAAAAAATTTGGAACGTCAAAAAATAATATCTTGATAAACTTTTAAAATCATGGACATGAGCTGTCATTTATACATGTTGTATCACGTTATCGTGAGAAATAAAACCTGATAATATTATTATACTGATTGGGTCAATTCATCGGGAGAACTCGTACATTTTGTTATACAATCTATTATAAATAATGCTGTAATTTTTGGTATGGTAAAATGGCTGAATTTAATAAAAAGGTTTGTAAAAATATAAATAGGTACCTATATTTATATTATACATTATATATTATTTGTTTTTAGATATAAAAAAATAGTTTTAGTTAATAATGTTGAAGTTTTAATTTTAATATAAGTACCTATTATATTTCTGTCTGTACACCTACAATATTATAAAGTCCCTACGTTTAATACATTTTAAAACTACACGGATAAAAAAAAATTGTAACTGCATTTAGAATTATTTTGATAATGATCATTTAAAATGTAGTAACCTTATTATAGAAGTCGTTCGGTAAATCGCAACAATAGGCAATAGTCGTGCGTATGTCTATAATACACGTTCAGAAAATATAACTGATAATAGATAGATAACATAATGATCCAAGTCCTTTTTATTATAACACATATGCCCGACCGTTATAATTTATAATAAATAATAATACAGAGATTATATGCGAATGATAAATTATTATCGTATTTTCGTCGATGATCGATCTAAATATTGTTGTTCGCTCGTGTACAAGTACCTGCACGTGCGAAGTATCTATTCGGCAACTCGACAGCATCAATTTACTACATCACTCGGACATGTTTTTATAATCACCATATCTTTTTTCTAATCGAAGCGAACACAAACAACATTCAACAAGACTCTAATAAAGCTGATTAGAATAACACAAATTAAAATCATTTAATATCCATCAGATTTGCACAATAACTGACCTACAAATTACAGCATGTAGTGGCCGAAGAGTTAATGAATTGGTCGATGATAACACGACACACTTTAGTATAGATGTTCAATACAAACAACAATTAATTGTTCATTTTTTTTACGAATAGTATTATTATTATTATTAATGCTTTATAACGTGGGCATCAGTAATGATGAAAAAAATTACCTTTGTTCGACTTAATAAAAATACATATTGTACCGAGTGGCGAGTATTGTACGGACCAAAACAGACATGGGAGCCTGTGTGAGAGTATGTATTATTTTATATTAAATTATGTACAGTCGACAAATCGTACGCATATATTGATGTGCATTGTGCAATATTATAAATATTTGATTAAAAAACGGTTCTTTTCGACGATTAAAACGACAACAATTTCGTAGCTTAGCCAATAGTTTACGTAATAATTCACAATACTAAATAATAATAATTATACATATTATGATGCAAGTATACAAAAATCAAAAACATAAAATTGATATATTATTGCGACGTTATCGCAGTCGGTATCCGTCTTTATTACGATTTTGATAGAATGCCAACCGATTTTCACAAAATGTTACCTTATAGACACGACATATCTCATATACGATATCCCGATCGACCGACAATGACGGCGACCACGCGTAGTAGTAGGAATGAGGACGGGCTGACAATTGACGGAATACAAAAACATAATAGCGAAATCATTGGCTTTGAAAAAATAAGAAAAGCAATTTAAATCGTAGGTACAATAAACCCGTGAAAATAATAATAATAATAATAATAATAATAATGCACACCATTACATGAGTGTACGTCATACACACTCGTAACAACATTTTTTATCATTGTGTGCTGAAGGCACCAACGTATAAAATAAAAATTGGATTTTCACGGTTTTTACGTGTTTGGTATTTATACTATTAACATATTTTGTTGCATCATTGATTAATTTTACTAGTATGTAGTATTTAGATTTATAATCAATGGATGTACCAAGTGTGATGGACGGATTTCCGGCAAAAAAAAAAATAAAGGATCGAAAATAATAGACGACAGGTGTCCCATCCATACCAGAGCTCGGACACCGGATTTGACCCTGGGGGGTAAGGTAAACCATTATTATGAATTGTGTAGATACACCAGAATCCAGATCACTTCTGAAGATTTTGCCAAGACGACCACCGACCAAATCTCTGAAACGTGTCAGTGCATCAGATAAGGTGACAACAATTTAAAAACCATTAATGGTGTAGGGTTGACCTTGTCGAACCACCGTTTTAAAGGCACTACCACCATTATAACATAAAATGGATTGTACATCCCCCATATTCTACTATATGATGGCAAGTGCCAACATTATTTAAAAGAGATGGGCATTCAACAAGGCATTCAGTAATAGTCCATATGATGAGAGCTAACATATGTATATACCACATAAAAAATAATTATAATACTTGCCTCTGGACCTTCTTCCAAACATTTAATTTTTTAAACATACAGAATACCTATAATTATAGTGGCTATCATCACCGCTAGGAAGGCGGGAAATTATATTCAAAAAATTGAAAATCAGCAAGCGAACCTCACGCGTAAAATCACAAAAGAAAAAACGAATCAATACAAATACTGAAAAATTGGTTTGTTTTGCGAGTTCTGCGGCCGTACGATATTTATCAATTTTGTATATAAAATTTCACCTTTTCGGTGTCGTCCGACGACGTGGATCCAAAGTCGGCACAACTCTTGGGCCGCCGACGGGTCGCTATTTCCCACCAGGGCACGTCGGACGGCAACGGGGGCAGCGCGGCGGCCGCCCCGGTGCACGATTTGGGCCTGAGGCCGGACTGCAGCTGTTCGCCACCGACGTGCTCGCTGACCGGTTCCAGGTGCAAGCCTACGGCCGCGGTGGCCGCACGCCGCCGCTTGTGGCCGACGTAATGGTGCGGCCGGCGGACCGTGGCAAAACCGTCGTGCACCGCGGTGGACGCCGGATCCGCGGCCACGGCGGTACGCCCGATCGTGTTATTGTTGTGATGGTGATTTCGATTCTGGTACATCATCGTTGTCCACACTCGGTCGCGATGATTATACTACGACGTGACTGCTGATGGACGGGCACTGACTGACGTGTCGCTGCGGCGCGGTAAACACGTTCGCGCCGGCCGACCGGACTGGACTGAAGCGACGACCCGACGTGCGACTACAGCCGCGCGGCACACGCGGCGCGAGCGCGCCACGCCGTCAAACGACACGCGGCGACGATTGGCGACTACCGGATGAGAACCACCGACCCTCCGGTGTTTTTGTTATTGTTGTCGTGAATTATTATTATTTCTGGTGATCCGTTTTTCGTTTCAGTATAGGATAGAGACAATCGCAATTTCGAGGATAAAGCACGAAGTACTCACTATATAATTATTATCCCGCAGGAGCTCCGGAGTGTGTACGCGATGCAACTATGCAAGCAATTTTTTTACTATGCACGTCTGTAAGTAAGTTTAAGTTGTAGTCGCCAACCGAATGCACCACAATGAGATCGACCGAGAGACGTTTATAACAACATAATATTACATAGTATTTGTCGACGTGTCGGAAAAAAAACGAAAACAAACCGTAATGAGCGTCTATTCGACATTTCGACGCGAGTACACGCGACAATACGTTTTAGTAATGACTACATTATTATTTTTATAATAATATACACACACGATAATAACATGTAAAGCAATACGCCGCCGCCGCCTCATCAATTGGCGCGCGCGCGTGTGATGTTTTTGTGTGTATGCGGTGGAAGGGGTCGTTAACATATTATAATATTGTCGAGCGAGAACTCCGGTTATGCGGTTGTTTAAAGGGACGGGCCGGATATTGTCGTATCTCGACTAGAGGATAGAGCACATCCGTAAATTCGCGAACACGTCCATAGCTTAGAAAAAAAGTAAAAATAAAAACACTACTAAAATATGCACCCATATTCAAGTTAAATTATACTCAAACAATAATATTAATAATAATAATGACTCAAATGTTATTCGAAAAGCGTGAGTATTATTTATAAAGGAGAAATTAAAAAACTTCCAGGCTACTCCCCGGGTATTATACAGTATGAAAGAACGATAATTAATAATAATTAATGTATTGTTTTTTTGAACGCTTTCTGAACCCTATTATCGAGGAATATCGATATTGCATATATCGTTTTCCCGAGCCAGATGGCCGTAGGCGTTTGGATTATTTTATTGTTAATATATTTCGCGTTATTGGTGTTGTAATTAAAATATTATGTAATCGTAATGACTATTATAACATTCAAGTTATAATATCGATGAAATCGACAACCTATAGTTACCTATAACTTAATAAAATTATAGCCAAAGGTATTAGGTATGTCGTAGTATTTATTATACAAAAATGGTCTTAATATAGTTATGAAACTAAATATATAGATATAAATATTATGTATAAATATATAACTATTGTTTAATTTTTCCATTTTTGTCACATCTTAATTTTCGTATAAATGGCGAAACTCGAAATTTCTAGCTAATAACGATAAATTGACGCACGGAAGAACCCGCGTCCCGCACCACAGGAAGCGGGTTCATTTGACGTAATCACGTCGACACGATAGACCAGAAAATACATCCATTTAAATTATTTAAGTAAATGAATTCGCTTGAAATAGTTATCTTTTAAGTAATTCACTGTTTTATTTTTAAACGTAGTGATTTATACAGTAGGACGTAGACGGTATACTTGTATACATCATACTCGGCCAAATATTTGGTAAGTACATGAAATAATAAATATTAAGAAAGGAAATAAGTATAAAATAAAAAAATGATCATTTTACAAGCGTATCTCAACGTTGACGGATAGTACAACAGCAGCGGTTATACTGTTTTCTAAATATTATAATTTGATCGTCTTAATTAATTCTTAACTTGGTTAAACCATTGTTTTAGTGAACAACTTCCTTAATAAAAAAAAAGACCGCCCATCCAATTATCTTAGGAATACCTGCATAACATATATTATAATATAGCATAAGTAATAAGTATAAGTAGTATCGATGTGTTAACAACCTCAAATCCGACAAATCTGAAAATGTTGTGTTTGACTCAAAGAGACTAAAAAATAAACGTAAGACAATAAGAAATTAGTAGTACCTTATAATATAATATAAATGTAATATTATGTCAGTCACGTTTTTTTTCAATAAGATTGAGTTTAGGACAGAAGTCGAATATTCTATCAACACCATACACTACCATATTATACAGGGGGGAAATAATAGCTTCATTATACTATACGTCTATACATGCATGCATAAAACACGTTCATATTACATAAACACCTGGCTATATCTAGTGAGTTAATAAATAACGTTTGAACCTTCACGGTCTGTTCATCATGAGCCAAAACAAGTCTAATTAGATAAAAATGCATTCGCATAATTATAAGGTTTATGTCTCCTGGAGGGGAGAGGAGAAAGAGAGAACAACAATTTATTTAACATAAATCTATTTTTTTTTTAATATGGATATAATATTATAATATTCTACAAGAGCAAGAGTAAATAATATTATGGATTTAGATTCTAGCTATTCTGAGCTATCTAAAAAGTTAAGGTAATCTGCTTTTAGTTATATCATTGAAACATATAGGGCGGCAAATAATCATCAAATTTAGATAGTAGTTAGGTTAATCAAACCTGTTGTTGTAAAATGTGCTATCTGCTTGAGAAAAAAAATTATCATAATCAACATATTTTACGTGTTTTAATAAATAAATAAATAATCAGGATTATTTAAATAAATTATGTATTTTCGATGAACAATATTATGAATTAGGACCTATTTACTGAAAACCGTATAATTGTATTATAATCAAAAAATCATATACCTACACATAGTGCATATACGGATATAGATACACGGACAATTATTATTCGTTTAATGCATTACACAACAACAATAATTAGTGTACTACTATAATTTGCATTTTGCGCATATAAACGTAAGATAAGTACCTATTACATATTTAAATACACGTAGCAGTACAGCGCGTAATTGAATCCGATCAGAAGCGGTCTACAACTGAGGATAAGTAATATAACCATTAATTATACGTACAAAACAGTGCGTATATGACGCATGTACACGTTGCCTTTAAATTGTCTTTAATTATCGTTTCCATTCCCGTTATTATAGGCGGTGTATAATAATATAATTTATATAATAAACAATATCTTACGTACGAGAGTCGTGTGTTCATAAAACGCATCGCCGGTTGAAATGCATACACACCGGCACGAGTGTACGGTAATTGCCCGTTTACTATTGTCTATTTAATACATAATATTACATAATGTACGTATAGTGATCGTAGTATAATAAACGCGCGGTAACGGGGAGGGGGGATAGAGGCATTATAATATTTGCCATTTCTTTACTCTTGTATTCACACACGAGCGCTCAATACAGCGTATTACGAAAATCAGACAAGATGATTGCATTGAAATTGAAATTGAGTATTATAAATAATACGCGAGATCTTTCCAATACATCCACTCTATATAAAACAATATTATATTTAAAGGTCTCGAACTGGAAATCGTTCGACGAGATCGTATATATTATTATCTAAGATCCGCAGTTGTATACCGCAGTGCAGAATTAGTACGAATAGTACGTCGACTGTTCATATATTATGTGTATAGGAATTTTGCAACAATATAGACTCAAGAGCACAGACTACAGACATAGGAACTATATACTACTGCAAAAATAATAATAAACGGTCGTCGATTTGGTTTTATTATTTTATTATTTCCTTTCCACTCGCACAAAACACGTCTTGTCAAGCGTACCTACATATATAGCACCGATATTAGTGATGGAAAAAAATCGTCATTGCTACGGAACATCATATATATGTTGTACTACGCAGACGCGATGACGAGTGGGCACGAGGGACGATGGAACTATATAGTAAATTGGCTTTGATTGACGGACACCACCAGTTACCGTTGCGACAATGGAGTATGGACAAATACGCAGTGCAGTTACAGTTATCTATGACGTGTAATAATGTACATTTTTTTCTCTTAGCGAACGTTTCGTAATATGGAACATCGACGTCGTTTACGGCTCAAGTATATACATAATGGTGTATTTCAAATAACATTTTTACGGTTTTCAATTTTTCGTAGTGAGATTTTAATTGGAATTTAATAGCAACGGCGGCCGCCAAAGCATACTATTATTATGTACGGTCTAAATGAACCAAATAATATGATACAATATGACAACTATATCACAGTCCCTACTTCCTAAGTATAATGCATCGGCGTTGATAAATTGTGACATTATTTGGAGTCATTATACTATTATAGTCTTTAAAACACTTATAGGTTATTATACGATGGCAGTTGATTATAATCATCGCATTACCTACCTACCGTAATCCCGTCTGACGTCTGTGTATATTTTTATGTATATAATATGATAACGATTTTGGACTGCTTGTATCTCGGAAGACCTCAAAATATTATGAAATATTAATTACGACCATGATCCGGTACTCCGGTAGTAGTATTGTCTACAAAATCCACGCTGTTTCCAAAATGGAACGCATTTTTAAGAATGGGCTACCCATAATAGGCATATTTGATTTTCAACTCTGACAAGGTAAAAATAACGGCGTAGAAACGGAAACCACACCCAACAACCGAGATGATATAGGTACCCTAATACAATTTTCCCCTTTTGGCTTTTGGAATATCGCGTGTGATCGAATATGTTTTGCTATATGACTATGACGCACACCATCATGCATTCATGCCCATTATTATAATATGCACTTTAACAAAAATGTCCTGCACCCTATCACAAATTCAAAAAAGATACCTGCCGAGGAAAGGGATGGGAAGGTAAACATAATATAATAATATTATGTTTTCATATACGAACGATGTTTGCATGAACTCATATATCAAATATCTTTCAATAAATTATCGTAATCCATAATTAAATACTTTTTAGCCTAACCAATAAGTGAACATGGATTATACTATAAACTTTATTATTGAAATGAATAGATCATAGTGAATTAGGTATTGTAAACAACACAACTGTTGCGATTTTGAATTTACAATAAAATTAGATTACCAACTGGCAACTTTCTACCTAAGTTATATAGCATATATATGTTACTGGAAATGTTGACATTTAGGAAATGATGACAATTCCTAGTAAATGTTGACAATTCCTAAAATCGGAAGGATATTATATCATCGCCTAGTATATGTCATCATTTCCTAACGATAGTAGGCAAAGATACCACATTTTTTAAATTTAATCTGACTTATTTAAATATTACTTTTATCAAACATAATTATTAATTAATCTATTATCACATTAATAAATAATCAATAAATAAACAAGTATTTTTATAACATTTTAATTTATGTAATTTAAGCTTTAAACATAAACCCGTGTTTGATATAATTTCATGTCTCCGCACAGATATATAAAATAATTTTATAAACTTATTTTATATACCCGTGTGTCTTCGTTTCTAATTTAATTTGAGTTTGACAGCATTATTAGTTCGATAGTGTTTACTATACAGAGTGTAAAAGTCTTTGTTGTCATTTCTATTAATTTTTAACGTAAATTTTTAACTATAAAAACCTAACCTAATCTAATATAAAAAAAAACAATATTTATCAATTTCTACAATAAAATATACATTTTTAATATCATTTAAAAAATAAATAAATAAATGTCATTTTATGCATTTTTAGATTCTGAACGGAGTGATGAATGTATTGATTTTACAATGATGTGTGTTGTTTTTTTTTTTTTTTGTCTGACGACAACATTTGGAGCAGTAAAAATGCTTCGATTTTGGACTTCAGCCCCTCTTTGAAAAGGAAATTGAATCTAGTTGGTACTTTGGGGGGTCAAAAGCAAAAAATTTTCAATATTTTTTAAATGAGTCGGGAAAAACCTTAAAAAAATGACGGAAAAAACGGGATTTTTTACGCAAAACCAGTTTTCGTCAAAATCAAATTTTTATTTTGCTATAACTCAAAAACTAATCGATGTCAATACTTGAAATTTTCACCAAATGTTTATATTAGCGTTCTCCATACACAGTTAAAATTTTAAAGAATTTTGAATTTTTTTGAACTATTTATAGACAATTGAAATTTTTAATTTTTCTACGTTTTTTTTCTTCAAATACCGATAAAAAATTTTGGGGTGGCCAGAAAATCTTGAAAATTTAATACAAGGTTTCTTATAAGTTGCTCTTTAAGTGATAAAAAAAAATCCAAAATCGTTAGTCACAATTTTTTTTTATAAGTGCTTAAAGTTCGAATTTATACGAAATATGTCAAAATTGCGAAAATTTGCAAGTAATTTTGTGGTTGAAAAATCGTAAAAATTGTTTCTTTTATAACTAAGATTTGAAAATTTGTTACAAGGTTCTCCATAAATTTTTCTTCAACTATCTGCAAAAAAAACTCTATCGTACTAAGACAATAAAATTTTATGAGTGATTGAAATATAAATTTTTACAAAACCGCGTTAAATAACGGTTTAGCCTCAAACGATTTTTGATATTTGTTGTTATTCAAAAAGTATAAGTCGTAAATACTTGAAAATTTTACCAGTTATTTAGATTGCCATTTTATTTACGTGATTTGATTTTCAAAATATTTTGACTTTTTTTGAGCTATTTATAGGCATTTTAAATAATCAATTTTTTTTTATTTTTTTTTTATAAATGTTGATAAAAAAAATTTAGCTGGGACAAATTACTTGAAAATTTAATTGAAGGGTCCACATAACTTTTTCTAACTCTCATTCAAAAATTATAAAAATACATAGGCACAATTTTTTTTTATTACCATTTGAAGTTCAAAGATTGACAAAAATTCGTCAAAATCATGAATATTTTTCACTATTTGGTAGTTAAAAATTTATAAGTATTTTACTATCAAAAGCTAAGAATTGAAAATTTAATACTATGCTGTCCATAAGTTAAGCTTAGAATAATTATAAAAAAGTTTGAGGATTATTCAATTTAAAAAATTTTACGAGTGTTTAACGTTTTAATTTTAATTTGAAATCAAAAATACACGTGTAAATAACGTTTTACTAATAAATAATTTTCGATTTTTGTTATTTTTAAAAAATTACTTGACGTAAGACCTTGAAACTTTTACTTAAATGTTTGAATTTGTGAATTTTTTTCAAAATAGTATTTAAATATAATATATCCCAGTCTGACAAATCATCTCCGTTCAGAATCGTTTTTCGTATACAATGATACCTATCATTGCATTCAAATTTAACCTACCCTAGTCCGAGGTCCACCCCACCCCTAATGTACAGCAGAGCGATACTCACTTACCCGCTTTTTTTATATATATATTTTTAGATCATCAAATTCCGGGGCCTAGTGATAACATTGCCTAATAAACTACAGAAATAATAACAATTCCTAGGCGATGATAACATTGCCTTCCGCTTTTAGGAATTGTCAACATTTACTAGGAATTGTCGTCATTTCCTAAATTGTCAACATTTCCGGTAACATATATATATATTATATATACATATACATTAGACATACTGCATATAAGTATAATATATAATATAGGATATTATGATTATTATGATGTATGAAGGGAGGGATATAAAAATTAAAAATATACCTAAGTAAATAATACCTACTACCAAAGTAGTGAGGTCTATAAATCAGACAGTTTTGAAGTGATCAATCATAAATATATAAAATAATGAAAGTTCAAAGTACTAAAATTAAAGTAAGTATACTTTTTTTTTTTTATAAATTAACTACATGTATCGTATATTCGTATATACATAAAAAAACAAACAATTAACGAATGACCGCGTGAAAAGTCAGTAAATAAAATTATTACAAATAAATGGATAATTTGCCAGCGAATTGTTAATTAAAAAAAAAACATAAATACATTACACAATATGAATATTTAATTTTAACACGAGTGATTGGTACAATATATGATCTCGTGAATTAAAATTAAGATGAGAAAAATTAAGTAGAAAATAATATATTAATATATAATATGCTGATAAAAAAAACAAGCAGAATAAGATATTATACAAAAATAGGTTAAAATTACATTCTAATTGAATGATTCGTTTACTAAACATTTAATATTTATATTATATAAAAAATAAAAAATAAAAATTAACTAATTAAATTACTTTTAGCATAAAAAAAAAAAGCGGGTAAGTGGATATCGCTCTGCTGTATATTAGGGGGTGGGGTGAACCTCAGACTATGGTAGGTTAAATTTGAATGCAATGATAGGTATCATTGCATACGAAAAACGATTCTGAACGAAGATGATTTGTCAGTTTAGGATATATTATATTTAAATATTGTCATATATTCTATTTTGAAACAAATAGTATAGTTTTTATATGTTACTATAGTTACTTCATAGTATCTGTTTATTAATAAAAAAAGTATTTGGCCAACATTCGCATTATGAGCGTATGAAATTTAATTTAAATTTTGACATATTTCGTATAAATTCGAACTTTAAGCACTTATAAAAAAAATTGTGACTAACGATTTCGGATTTTTTTTTATCACTATAAGAAAAACTTATAAGAAACCTTGTATCAAATTTTCAAGACTTTCTGGCCACCCAAAAAATTTTTATCGGCATTTGAAGAAAAAAAACTTAGAAAAGTCGAAGATTTCAATTGTCTATAAGTAGCTTAAAAATGGTCAAAATATTTTGAAAATTTAACTGTAAAGAGATAACCATAATATAAACATTTGGTGAAAATTTCAAGTATTTACAATGATTCGTTTTTGAGTTACAGTAAAATCAAAAAATCGATTTTGTCGAAAAGTGATTTTTCGTAAAATTGCCGTTTTTTTGTCACCTTTTTTTTTGTTTTTCTCGATTTTTTTGAAAACTATTAGAAAATTTTACTTTTGACCCCCTCCAAAGTACCAACTAGATGAATTTTCCTATTCAAAGAGGGGCTGAAGTCAAAATCGGAGCATTATTACTGCCCCAAATGTTGTCGTCAGACACAAAAAAAAAAAAAAACACATAGTAAAATCAATACATTCTTCACTCTAATAAAAAGTAAAGAGGTTTTGAGAAACGACCAAAATAGGTAGGACTTATTTGATCCTCTACATGAAACTAAGACTGCAAATGTTTTCTAAAATATTAAAAAAAAAAATCCATGGACTTAAAATAAATTAGAAATAACAAAAACGTGATAATAAAATGTTAACGATTGCAGGTATTTTAGAAACACATTTATGTTGATTGTAATGCCCGTATGTATGTACTTTATAGGTACTTTATAGACATTATTAAAGCTCTGTATACCTCAGCAGTAAAATAATTCATTATGCTTGAATATGTTCAAAATTATTGTTCTTCGGATCTTCAAAGGAAATAAATAATAATCTAATACCTATAGAATATAGACTGTAGAGTAGACACACTATTTTATCGACAATAGGACCAATTCTATACCTATGTAATAATTATCCGGAATAAGATCTGTCAAGTATAAAGTAGGCTAATGTACTGATGGAGGTCAGACACCAGTCGTTTGAAAGAATTTTTGAATGGACCAGCCAATCACACGAATCAAATTACAATTAATAAATGTTTGCACAAATTATATAACTATATATTAAGTAAATAAAACGTTTTAGGTTTCGATTTGAAAACAATTTTAAATTACCTATTATGGAATACTAGAATAAAATAATAATAAAATATAATTTAACAAATATAATATATTTAAATAAATATAATATTTCATAATATGGGCAATATATGTAGGGTACAGTAACTGTATATTTGCATACGGCGATGTCCAATCACCTAGGCGTCTATCGATGGCAAAATTAAATCACGACACAGTGAATAATTACATACCTACTTTTAACTAATATAAAATAGACAATAGAAATATAATGCAAATTAAATAAAGAAAATGGAAATTAATTAAATTTTCTTAAAATAAAACATCAGTATATAATACTATCGTAGTGTTTATTTATAAGAATCTTTGATCGTAATTATAAATTAAGTATCATTGAATTAAAATAAAATGTACTATTTATTATTAAATAATAGTGTTATGTATGTACTACTCATTTCTTATTCATGATTTATAAATCTGAATAATGGATATTGGATACTGGATAGGTAAGAAGAAATTAGAAAAATAGAAAATATAGAATTTAATATTATTATTGTTATCATTGTTTTTATTGTAGATAAAAGTATTAATATTATTTATAAATGTTGGTACCACTGTAAAGGTTTACGGAAGGCGCAGCGCAGCGCAAATCGAATTATTGATTTCTTATCAGATTTTTTATTTTTATGGTTTTAAAAACTTGAGATTTAACTAATTTTGATTTAACAAAATCACATAATGTTTTTTAAGTTTTAGACAAATGTTTTAATAAATATTGTAATTTTAAATAACTACTCAAGTGAAGATTTTGTTAGTATCTCATATTTTTTTTTTTAATTTCAACTTGTATCTAGTCAATTAAAATATATTTTATATATTATACAATATAACATACATATGGCTAATGTAGAGAAGATTATACGCAAAGGTTTAAGTAATAAGAAAGATTATTTATTGCATAAATTAAAAAATGGTATGAAATGTTTGTTAATAAGTCAGCCAGATAATGGATGTACAACTGCTACAAATATTAAGCCTGAGATCAATAGATTGTCTGTTACCAGCACAGATGAAAATGATAATTCATCAACTGATGAGTCCTATTCAAGTGATGAGGAAGAAACACAAAAAGAAAGTGACTCATTTGCAATGTCTTTATGTGTTCATAATGGTAGTTTTAGTGATCCTGTTGAGGCACAAGGACTAGCACATTTATTGGAACACATGGTTTCAATGGGAAGTAAACGTTATCCAGCAGATAATCATTTTGATCGGTTTTTGTATCGAAAAGCTGGCTATTCTAATGCTGAAACTGGATGTGAATACACAAATTATCATTTTGAAGTGCCCATGGAATATTCTCAAGAAGCATCAGATATATTCGCTAGTATGTTTCAGGCGCCTAAATTAGCAAAAGAATCAATAGATAAAGAAAAGCAAGTTGTAGATTCAGAATTTCAAATGGCTATTTCCGATGATGATAGTCGTATACAGAGGTTTGTACAACAATAATAAATAATTTACACACAATTCGTAATTTTAAAATTTTGAATTAGATTGATATCAATATGTGCTGATAAAGAAAATCCTGCTGGACAATTTTTCTGGGGAAATTTGGATAGTCTAAATCACGAAAATTTGAATGAAATGGTAGTAGACTTTTGGAAAAATCATTATTCTGCCAGTCGTATGACTCTAGCGGTTCAAAGTAAACAATCAACACATGAAATGGTTGAATGGATTGATAATTTATTTAGTGAAGTACCAACAGATAATCAACCACCACCAGTATTTAAAATTAGTCAAGATCCATTCTGTCCAGATCTTTTTCACAAAATGTTCAAAATTGTATCAGTAAGTTCTACTAAAAGCGTAATATTTACTTGGTATTTACCACCAATTATTGAGCTTTACAAAATTAAACCTTTAGAATACATTGCTTGGATAGTAGGTCACGAGGGTAAAGGGACACTGATAAATTATTTGAGGAAGTTAAACTATGCGATGGAACTTGAGGCTGGAGTTGAAGATGACTTTTATAGTAATAGTATTTATAGTTTATTTTCCATAACAATTGAACTGACTGATTTAGGCTTACAAAATGTTAATGAAATAATTGAGCTAACTTTTAGTTATTTGAAATTAATCAAAGAAAAAGGAATATCTGAAGATATTTTTAATCAAATTCAAATTTTAGCAGAAAATGACTTTAATTTTGCTGAAAATAAAACAGCTATTAATCATGTAAAAGAACTTTCTCAAAATATGTTGTGGTACGATGAAGAAGATTATATAAGTGGTCCAGCATTACTTTATGAATATTCACCAGAAACAATTGCAAAGTTTTTAAGCTTACTAACAGTAGAGCGTGTAGCCATATTTATATTAGCTAAGGAATTTGATAACTCTGAAATATTCATTAAGGACCCAATCTTTGGAACAAAATATTTAGCTGAAAGTTTAACAGAGGAATTAGAAAACAAGCTGTCAACAATTACACCTCATCCATTTTTTAAAATTCATAGTGATAACCAATATTTAACCAAAAACTTTTCAATTTTATCCCAAAGTACAGACACAAAATATCCAAAAAAAGTATTTGAAAATGATCATATTGAATTATGGTATAAACAAGATAACCAATTTAAACTACCTAAAAGTTATATTATGTTTTATTTTATTACTCATCTGCCTTCAAAATCACTAGATAACAATATGTGTATGGATTTGTTTTTTGATTCTGTTGTATTTTTGTTAAATGAAGAAACATATCCAGCAATAATGGCACAACTAAATTACAGCATAAGAGTATTTATAACTGGATTTGAATTAGCATTTAATGGTTTTAATGAGAAATTACCATTACTTATAGACATAGTAATAAATTGTTTGAATAACTATGCAAGCTTAATGACTGAGGAAATATTCACCATGATAAAGTCTAAAGCTATTAATAGACTAAAAAATAATCAGTATGATTTGGATTATGTTTCATCTGATTTAAAAAATAGTTTAATTCAAGATCCTGATTGGTATTTAGATAAACGACTTAAATATTTGGAAACCTTGGAGTACAAACAAATTCTAACATTTTATGAACAACTTAACACTTTATATTGTAGAGCATTAATACAAGGAAATATAAATCAGACTCAAGCTATTGAAGTTTCAAAAAAGGTTGTAAGTATGTTAAATTACCAGCCATTAGCAAAAGAATGTTTTCCAACTGTGTTAATAAAACGTCTCAATCAAGGTGATTTCAGAAAAAAAATGGCAAACTATAATCCAAAAGATAATAACTCGATGGCGTATAAATATTATCAATTTGATAAAAATGATATAAATGATTCTGTAAAATATCATGTGCTACAGTCAATGATGGAAGAATCAGCATTTGATGAATTACGAACAAAACAATGTCTCGGCTATGATGTACAATTAAATGTAACTGCTACTTACCATCATTATGGATTTTATTTTAAAGTGGCACATCAAAAGAATAAATTTGAAACAAAATATGTATTTAATAGAATGGACGACTTTTTAAAACAGTTTTGGGAAAACTTCAATGATCCGGATGAAGTTGATAAAGTTAAAGATGCATTAATTGCATTAAAAGCATCGCCCGATGATTGTTTAGGACAAGAATTTAGTAGAAATATAAATGAAATTTTGGAAGGACGTTTCAAATTTAATAGATTGGAATTAGAAATTGAAGCACTAAAGAATATGACATATGACGATGTCAAAAATCTAAAACAAGGGTTTTTAAATGGTCGGACATTCAGTGTTGAAATTATCGGCAATTGTAATAAAGACAATTTGAATGATGAAAGTCCACCTATTAAAAAAATGTGCCTGGAAGAAAATGAAAATTTTATATACATTGAAGATGTTGATGAATTTAAAAGCACCTTAAAACCCTTTTAACAGAATTATTAATATAAATACATATTTGTTGTGTTTCTGTGAAATATTACTAATACAAATATATATTTCTATATTTTATTTATACCTTTATATTAGTTTTTTTTTTAACTAACAAACATAATATAATTGAAAACCATGCTAGTTTTAAGTTAAGCTAGGTTAAAGTCAGATCAAATTACGAACACCAAATGAAATAAATAGGGTGTTATGTAACAGTTGAAAATGGTGTATGAAAATGCAAGTAGTTTTAATTCTAATCACGATGATATTTCCTTCAAAATGTTTCCTAATAAATATTGGATTGCATTTTATGTTAAGGGGATTCAATATCGTGATTTTCTGTTTTTGTCTAATGTACGCGCGACAGGATTTTAGACACATCTTTTTCCAATCATACCAATTGAAATAATAAGAATTCTGAAAACAGACTTAAAATTTTCGTCAAGTCTATTTGGAATAGACTTTCTCACATTTTTGATATTTTCCTCTAAATTTCTAAAAAAATTATGTTAAAAAAGGAGTAATTAAAAATTGCGTTATTTCAATTTTTGGAGTAGTTAAAATCAAATAGTCAAAAATCTTGGAAAGGTAATTTCAAGTAGACTCAATGATAAATTCAAATCTAGTTTTAGAATTCTTATCGCTTCATTGGATTAATCGGTATGATTGGCAAAATATCCGTCTAAAATCCTATGTCACGCGTCCGTTAGACAATAACAGAACATCACAGTATCGAATACCCTTAAATATTATATATTCATCTATACAATTATGTAATTAAAATATAAATATATGTCATTTAGCATATTAACATAAACAATGTTTATGGTTGAATTCATATTATTTTGAATTTTAGTATTAATACACTATTTATATGATAAAATACATACCATATAATTTGGTATAAATTATTAAAAACAATACTGAAAACTACATATAAAAATTTAACTTATTACTTACATTTGTTGATAATTGACTCGTCAATGTATGAACTTTATCTTGTGCTTCACTCAAATCTCTTCTCAATCGTCTGACTTCTTGTGCATGTTTTTCATCTGCACCCATTCCACTATACAAAGATGATGATCCTGTTGATATCAGACTTAAAGCTGATCCATGAGCTAATAATAAATACAATTTAATAGATTTATTTATATACACACATAAATATGTATAAATATTTACGTACCATCATCATCTTTTGTATTAATTTTACTCATTATAGAAGCAGCATATGGAGATGAAATTATTGTTCTATGGTTTGGTTGAGGGGATTGATAATTATAACGGCTTATTGGTGTTGGACTAGTTGGTTGTGAAGCATGTGGGTAAGTCCGATGGTCAGACCGATTAGAAGATGCATAAGGTATACTGTAATATGAATCTGGATCATCTGAACGTTGCAACATAGATGGATATAGTTTTTCTGATTTTGTTGATCTAAAAGAATAATTTAATTAATGAATAGTATATAAATAAATAAAATACATTATTTATAATTTATATTTCATAAATTATTGTGTGATTATTGCTTATAAAAATTAGTGATTGTAAAAAGCTAAAATTATATTCCTGGGAAGTGAAAAACTGAAAAGCAACAACCGTGTAAAAATATTCAATATTGAAAGTACAAATTTTTGGCTATTTGCCTACCTTGGAAATGTCCGATCTCTTAGGTAGCTGCAAATAAATTACAGCATTAAATTTCCCCAAAGTTATTTATTTAGCCATAGGTAATGTATTAAAAATCATTATTAATAAATAATTACTTCTTTTAACATATTATATCAGAAAACAATTGTAACACAAACCTGATGCTGTTGCTTCTTGATATTCTATTTGCCTGACTAGGTGATGGACTAGTATTTGGAGATGCAGAAGTCATTAATCGTGAATGGGTTAAACTTGCTCTATGGTGTAATTGTGCAGGAAGTGATTCAATGCTCTCAGCTTCAATCATACCTCCTAAATCAATGAAATTGTGAATTATTCTACATTCTCCATTAAATAATATGAATTGTGGTACCTATAGCACCAGTCCTAGAAGGCAGAGAAGCTGTATAATGAGGTGGAACAGGACTGTGTCTCGTCCATGTTCCATATGGACTGCCAATTTTAGCTTCTTGTTCAGACTGATTTGCCATAAGTCTTTCCCTGACACTTTGTGACAGTTGAGTAGCACTCGGACCACTCACAGAATACGTCTTCATATCAGTTTGGGTACCGCCAGAAACTTTCACCTTAAATTAAAGTTATATTTTACTAAACATGTAATTTAATTTAAATAGATTCATAAACATTATTTTAAATTACTTTAGTCCTAGGAACGGCTGAAACTTGAGCTGTTCTTGGGTCTCCTTTACCATTAGAACTGGATGTGGATCTTTTAACATAACCAAAGCTTTGAGAAACACTACCTCTAGCTTTAGTTTTGTCACTTCTAGACTTTCTTTCCATATAATCCATGTTATGCAAGTCTTCGCGAGATCCATCTTAATAATATATTTAATATATATATATTTATTTTTTATATTATATTTTAATATATTTATTTTTTTAATATTTTAATAGTATTAAAAAATCTTTATTACCAGTTGATCGTTTTTTATCAGTTCGTCTTGGACTTTGTTTATCCCGTACTCTTTCAAAATCATTTGATCTAATTTGTTCTGCATTTTTACCAGCTTCAATGTACTTTTTCCACTGTGAAGATTGTCTAAAATAAAATATTAGGTAATAATAATACAATATTATAGAAAATTAATGCATTTTAATTATACCTTAAGCTTGAATTATTTAATTCAGTTTGTTGTCCACTGTCCGACTTTTTGACATGATTACGTGTTACCACTTTATAAACCGGGGCCACAGGTGTGGGTTCTGGAGGGCTAGTTGGAGGACTAACATCAGGGCCAAGACTTGATGAGCCCCCGTCTGGGCCCACATTAAATCGATTCAGCTAAAAAAAAAAATTATACAATTATAATAATTATATGATATTTTATTTTAACTCTTTATACCTTGATTTGTTGTTTAGTTTCCAATTGATTATTTTGATCATTTACATTTGAATCAAGTCTATCAATTGAAACAGTTCTATAATAAAAAATAAAAATAATAATAATTTAAAGATATATATTAAATATATAATTGATTTGATTTAATAAACCTAACAAAACAGTTTTTATTCACAATCAATTTACATTTTTTTTATTAATTTCCATAACCTATATAAAACTCTATATTATTTAATTTAAAATTTAAGTATAAAAGCACTAGATAAGAAAATATTATTTTTAATAATTTATTTGAAATGCTAGCAAAATATAAATTTTTGTTAATATATAACTTGTCATAATATCATTTTAAAACCATAAGTAGGTACCAAATAAATTGTATTTATTCAAAATGAAAGAATCTTACCCATGTTTTAAATGTATTTTATTATTTGATGGTACATTTTGTTTGCTGTTAATAATTGAACTTTGATATCTTAAAGATCTATAACATACAATTATAATATTGATGTTTAAAAATAAACCATATATTTTTTAAATGTCTACCTTTAAACTATCGTTGATATATTTTGTAAGATTAGAAACAGATATTTATAGAACTCAACTAGGTATTGTAATACAACTACAACAATAAATAATTTAAATAATGGTTAAATAAATCGTATTAAATTGCAGTTAAATTAAAATAACCATTAGGTAGGTATTATGCATTTTAATTATTTAACATATTACGCAATGACCACTAATCCAAAAAATTTAACAGCTACTACAGTACTGCTGTTTACCTACTACTGTGGACTGAGGTTTAAGCCTTAGGGGTGTGTTGTTAAATCCCGTTCTTGCGTATATCGACACTCATGCAGACGGTGCACAATTAAACGGTGCCTTTGTGCGCCATCTACCGTGTCGGGCCGACAACTAAAAGAGAAGGCGGATTGTTTACGATTTTCACAAAAGGCGTTGTGTCGTTGCAGATAAAAAATATCACGAGCACAGCATTTTCGTTTTCATAATACATCAACTTTTATTGTTTCATATTGAATACAAAAGATCGATAGAACGACAATTGATATTATTGTATTATAGCGCGGTTGTGTTCGTCACTGCATTTTGTCCAAGTATAGTGGCAAGTACACGGTCGCCAACATTGGGAAGGGTTGGGTGTTGTTCAAGGTCTGGTGAAGGGTGGGGACTGAGAAAATATAATCGATGAAGCCTAAAGGGGCATTCATCCCACCCGCGTGATCGTGAACAAATGATATTAAATGTACACATTGGCAAATTGCTGTTATAAATTAGATATATTATACTATTATAGTATAGGTACGCATTGTACAGGCTTAATAATAATAACCATATGGATAATTTAAAATAGCGTGAAATAAGGTTAAAATAATTATGCTATTCGACAAGTATTATTAAGAAAGATGCCTTTTTAAAATAATATACTTAATATAATTTATATAACATACGATATTGTGTTTAGAATGTTTAAATAAATAATGAAGATTATAACGTTTCACTCCTATTAATCAACCGTGATATGCAGTATATTATTTAAGTCTATTAGTAGCGATTTTATTTACCGAATTAGGCATACATAAAAGTGGCATGATAAAAGATTGAATAACAAAGTTCAAATTTGATTGTTTAAATAACAATTGTTATTATTTTAGCATTAGGGAACATGGTCAATTTTTTTTTGTAAAAATTAATTCAACAACCCTAATGTATAAACGTATTAGTAATACACTAAAAGAAAAAGAAATTACTAATATGTAAATATTGGGGATATATGAAAGTAACAAACAAGAACAGCGGGAAAACAATATTACTTGTTTAAGACTAAGGTATACTCGACATTTTCAAAAAATATTTTATGATAGTTTATTTCGGCATTATAAATATTTAAAAAGATTCTCTTGAGATATTCATGGAGAATATAAATTTTTTAGATTCTGAACGAAGCAATGAATGTTTTTATTTTACAGTGATAAGTGTTTTTTTTTACCATCACCTTTTGAGACAATTACATTGTAAAAATGAACTCGGGGAGCTTGCAATGCAACCATCAGTAGAATCGGCCATTATTCTATATCTAAAGGTTTAACTTATGAAATAGATATTTTTTGTTGGTCTTTTTCGCGTTTATCATAAGCGTCGGACTTACAAACGATCTGATTGTATTCGCCGTTGAGATAAAATTAATGATCTCGTGACGGAGAAAAAAAAGCTTATGACCCATGCGAGTATGCGACCGCCGTTGTTGGTTTAAATGTTTTGTTATTTTAACGATTCCAAGGATTTGACATCCGAGTGGTGTGTGAGAGATTGGATTTCAGATTGTAGTTCAGTGTCGAGTATCTCTACAAACGATGAAATGATAAGTGTTATGTAAACATACGCAAAACTGAATTACAATCCGAAATCCCATCTCTCGTCCACTTGGATATTAAATCGTCAATTCGTTGGTATCGTTCAAATATAGAACACGGTTGAAACTAACAGCGATCGCGCGGGGTCCATTTGCATTTATGTTGTCCGTCACGGGTTTATTATCCGAATGTCGAATGAAATCCAATTGTTAGTACATAAAATTGTAGAACCGATATATACGACCAATGTGAGAAATTCTCCGACCAAAAATATTTAACTCATAAGTTAAACCTTTTATTGGATGATGAGCACTTGGAAGGGGAGATACCCGTTTGCGTACAAATGTACAACTCAATTACGCACACGAATTTTTAATATCTACGATAAATGACCCAAACGTAGGACCTCGTTTGCCTACATAAACTATATCTATAATCTACTAAAACTCAAAAGAACTTACAAAAATAATGTTTACTTGCTTTGTAAGATTGTTTTCAAACGTTTTCCTTCTCACTTTAACAAGCTTGGGTCGCTTGGGACTATCTACATGTACTATGTACATGAGTACATGGATATTTGATTATCTACGGTACTACACGAAATAAAATGACGACTAAAGCACTGTCAACTCGTGTCTCAATATCATCACACTAAACAATAAACAATAGGCATATAGTAATATGATGACTCAAAACGTACTCGAAACATCCGGTGGTCGACAATAACGCAAACATTCAACCTAAATTTGCATTAATCGTTTAAAACTACACACTAGTTAATCAAAAACTTTTGGGATTACGTATATGATGGTGTATCTTATTGAATTTTTTAAGATAAATTGTATCATTATTAGGCACTGCAAGTTGCAATATAAGTCTAGTTTATAATGGGAATGAGATTTAATAATTGTTCGTAAACGAGTCGTCATTTTTCGGGTCGAAATTTATATTAGCTGGTTTTCACGTTTTTCGATGTACGCAAACGAGTATCATCGCATAGAAGAATTATATGAATGTAGGTAATTCATTTTTATAATAAGGGTATAACAATAGGTATAACATGTTTATGCGAATTAAATTTTTAGCCCAAATTGTTTTTAGTCTAAGATATACGATATACAATCATGTATCATCAATACGACAATACTACAATTATTCTCCACTTTTTTCTATTTATATTGATACATTTTTTGTTTCAAGGCAAAATTCTTAGATAATTTTTAACTTAGGTCAAGGTTCCTTGTAAATAATATTCTTATACCAGTCAGAATATATCTAAAATATAAAGTAATAATTATTGGTAAGTATTTAAACATTGATGCTAAAATTTTGGAAAAATTGGATACTAAATTATAAATATATTATAATATAATATATACAAATTAAATAGATAATTTTAAGCTAATTATATCGAGACCCTATTCACACCATTTTACAGTACGTTCGACATCGATATTGATTTGTATAAGTTATAACTTATACGTGCAAAGGTTTTAGCGAAAAAACGTTCAACTTCAAAATCTAAATCGATTAAAAAAAAAAATGTATAGTAATATTAATATGACTCAGTCACTCAGATAGATGCTAATCCACTCGAAATCTTCGCAATTTGTACAAAATCGTTTTATACATATCCGTGATTATCATTAAATTTCAATTAAAACATTCATAATTCATTAACGTGACTTATTGAATTGACAAGTTGGAGCCTAGAGGTATATTATGTACACACTCAAAACCTATTATAATTTATAGTATTATACAGCACAGATGAGTTGGCCGCTATATTTGGATAACTACAGTAAATTTAATATTTATTTTCTCATTATCTAATTGATTTATAATTTAAAATAATTTGTTATTAAAGTCAACGATTATATTATGACCTGATCATATATCTACATAATTTATATAGCAGTATTATATTCTTGTTTAGGATAATATTTAAGTATATAAATTAGTAATTATAAACATTATTTTATATTATACGTCGCTCGTGTCTCTATAGTTTACCAGTATATTATTATTATATGTATAAAATACGATATACATATTTAAATTTAATTTTGTTACGCATGGGCTGTTTATGATAGATGACTCATTCAAAGAGGGAGCTCAATTACACCCTATTCATGCACACGTCCTGTCTATAAAATAAATAAAAATATATTGGAAAAGCAAAAAACAAAATGTACACATAAAAAACTTTAAATCTTTAAATCCTAAAAATATGTTAATAATATAATGTTTAATAAAATAATTTTATCAAATATTATAGTCATTTATTTCAATAATAATTATAATCCTCAATTCAATTAAAACATTTTTTGATGCGATTTTTTACATTATTGAATATTTGTTTAATAGGTATTATGATGTAATTGTTTGTATCTATTTCTAGAGTATAATTACAGCAATTATTTTATTATTTAGAAAAATTCCATTTCATAAATATTAAATCTAAAAAACACTACACCTCCCTCCTAAACTAATATACAGTATGATTTGTTCATGGAAACTGTTGTTTCTAACATCTCCGCGAAATAAGACTAGGTTTGTAGTTTTGATTAAATTGATCCAAAATAACTACAGTTGATCAAAAATATTAAATTTATCACACGTCAACGCCAATTACACCAAATTAATTGACAAATTAATTATTTTGTTTCTTATTTATAATACATTTTTTTATTTTATGTATAATTTAATTCTATTATTTCTGTAACTCATATGCCATTCAATATGTTATTTTATGAATAAGTAAAATATTAAATTAGATTTTTGAGCAAATTCATAATCAGTGCCATAAAAACTGGATGTGCAGAATGTGCACCGCACACGGGCCCAGGCCTCAAAAAAATGTATAATACAGTTACACAGGGCCTCAAGATTTTGATTTGTATACAGGCCTCGAATAGTCTAGTTACGGCACTGTTCACAATACATTTTTATGTGCTTTAGTATAATAATTAATAACGTTTACTAATCTTATTACAAGTATACTAATTTATGAAAATATAATAAAGAATCAATCTTTGAAAAACTATTCACCTAATTCTATTTTATATATATCTCAATGGCACACTGAAAATTAATTATAAAGAGACCCATATATTGTCTATCAGTCTCTGAATGGAACTATACTCATACTAAACCAATCATTTTGATATACATAATAAACTGTTAAATTATTATTATGCAATATTAAATGCGTCAACATTTTAAAACTATATATCTATAGAAATTATATTATACATTGAAATTATAATAACTTAATAAATTAGAAAATTATATAATATCAATATTTAAATAATAATGAAAAATTATTTTAAAATTTTAAAAGATTTTATTTATTTTGAAATAGAATTAGTAAACACTAACAGCATTGTAAGAACTTCTCATGTATTAATACATGATATACAAATATTAAAATATACTTTTTTTGTTTATTATTGTGATCATTATATTATATGCAATTTTTACCATACCAAACTATAATTAATATCAAGTAAACATATGATAATGAGAAATTAGAGACGACAATTAATAAAAAGTCCACAAATCATTTAATTTATAGAAAAAAAATATTTATCCAGGATATGTGTATGCTTAATAAGTCTACAAATATATTATATTATGCAATACAAACACTTTATCATTTCATGTTTAAGTATTATAACATTTTTATCATGTCCGTTAAATTTTTTAATAATCTTTTATTTATTAAACTGAAAATAATTAACAAATTTGATCTATCAATCAAAATAAATTAAA
Source organism: Schizaphis graminum (assembly GCA_020882235.1). Lineage (NCBI taxonomy): Eukaryota > Metazoa > Arthropoda > Insecta > Hemiptera > Aphididae > Schizaphis > Schizaphis graminum. The sequence goes on along the minus strand of CM037032.1, from coordinate 83,366,284 downwards.
ACTGGTACTGAACACTTATAATTATACTTTCAACTGTGATAAATTGTAAGGTAAGTTAAAAGTTGGTTAATACTAGTCTTAGTTGCAAAGCATATATTAAAATTAAACATTGCCAATTATAAACAAAAGAAATTCTTACATTTTTTTTATCTTGAATTAAAATTCATTAAAATTTAAGAAGTTAAGAGTTAAGACCTTAGGGCTCTGCCCTGTTGTTTTATTGTAGAATAATTATAATAGGTACTAAGTAAGTAAAACAAATAAGTGATTAAGTATTAAGTAACAATAACATTGTTACAGCAAATAAAAAAAGTTGAAATAATTTTAATGTATATCGGAAAAAAATTAAATTATAATTAGTGTATTAATGAATTTGTGTTCTTAAGTATCTATATTATGTACCTAACAACTGTGTCTTTTTTAATAACTGAGGCTGAAGACTTCTAGCTATTTAAAATCATAAAATATGATTGCACCTTGCTAGAATTTTATAATATTTACCATTTAATTATAAATAATAAAAATCATAATATATTCTGATTAAATAAAAAAATATTCAATGTCATTCTTATATTTTTTGGTATGAAATACTAACAGTTATAAGTTAGATAAAATTTTAGATATAGTTTCTTATTTAATTTAAATAGGTTATTAAATTAATGAAATAAAATATTATTTATATTAAAAAAATTACAATATTCCATAAGTAATACAATGTTTTTTGAACAAGTACTTCACAAACATTGAAATATTTTAAAATTATTTTAAAAATAAAAGCAATGGATTTTTAAATTTTATTTAGAATAAATTAATAAATTTGAAACATATTTGTATATATTACTGAAATGGTTATAATATGATAATCTAATATAAATAAGTTAATATCAGAAGTCTTTAGTCTTAACAATTTCAGTAAAATATACTGAATTTATAGCTATAAAACTTTGCTTAAATAACTTCTCAGTAAATGTAATACTTTTCACTTTAATTGAAGTAAATGTATATATTATACACTTAATCACCATATTGAATTTGACAATTTTTAGTTAAACTATATTATAGTTTAAAATTAAGTTATTTATTATAGTTCAAATGTGTATATATTGTATAATATTAATTTACAATACAAATAAAAACAAATTACATTCAGTATTCATGTTTCAATTTGAGGTAGTTTGTATGGCAAGGAGTAATATTATATCTTGTATTTTCATAAAACTCAAATATACTCTAAATTAACCGAAAAATGTGTATTCCTTAATAATATTGCACACAATAAAAGTATGCTATATTTTGATAGATTGTTCAATTTTTGTAATTTATTAAATGTAAGCATTAAATATATTTATGCAGTTGAGTAAATTGTCAATACTATACATTATTACTAAATACTAGGAATATTTACATTTATCCTTGTAAAAAATCTATAGTTTGTAATTTAAATATTAACTTTTATCAGTAAAGAAATACGTATGACTAAACAATTACCCAATTACAAAAAAAAAAAACAATTTTATTAAAATAATAAAGTAAATTAATCAAAAAAATAGTCTTAATTTATTTATTACTTACTTTGAATCATTGTACACTGGTCCTTCAGACATATAACCTGGATCTGTAGCTAGAATTTGTCGTGATTGAATGTCATATTGAAGAACATCACCATCAGATACATAACCTATGAAAAAAACTGGTGTTAGTATAAATTGTTCATATTTTCCTCACAATGACAATAATAGTTTTGATTCTCCATTGTAAATAAATCAATCATTATTTTACCTGAGGATTGTTGTCCATAATCAGAATCTGCAGAAATACGTTTTTCTTGGAAATTACCATTCATACAGTTATTTTGAGTTAATCCTGCATAAAACAAACATTTAAGGTATTAAATATCATTAGTAACATTTATACTTTGGGGTTAAAATATAAAGTATAGCCACAGTTAATATTATTTTTAAAAATGATTAATTTATAATACTTTTGGAGGTGACATATTTTTAAATTTTCTAAATACCTAATTTTTAGTTTTATTAAATTTATTTTGAAATAAAATTATAGATTAAAGGCTACAATTAAATTCAATTTTATAATGAGAAATTGATGAACTTTAATTTTAATTTTTTATGTATTGAAAATATTATTTCAATACCTAAATCTGATGGTATAGTGCGGTGTTGTGGTACAATAATTGATCTTTTGTATCCTCTTAATAATGGTTCCATTGGCTTCACATTTAAAGCTGGATCTTCCTCTTCTGTAAATGAGCTTTGCTTGTCATGTTTTAATTCATTCAGAATTAAACTAGAATTCTAAAATTATTAAATATAATTAATAAATATAAATATAATTTAAATTTATTTATAGAACTTACGTTTTCAGATTTTTTAGGTTCATTACATATATCAAGTGGTTTTACAATGTTTTTTTCTAATGGGTCATCAACTTTTTTAAGTTCTGAATTTATTTGTTGCATTGGTGCTACACAGTGTGTAGGTTTTGTCATTCCTTTGACAGTAGCTACTGGTTTTGGGATTCCAGTACCGCTGAGTCTAGATTGACTCTGGGATAATTCCATTGTAGATGAACTAATTATATCTTCTTTATCTGAATTTAATATCTATTAAAAAAAAATAATAATTAGAACCATATTAAAGTACATAGATGTGTCTATATTTACCTCGAAACTTTTTCTTTGTTGATTTTCACATTTAGGAGGTGTAGATGATTTAATACTAATTTTAGAAAGGCGTGATTCAGCTGGTACAGGTGGCCGAACAATTTTTTTTCTTAATACTGGTTTTGACGCTTCTATGGAATTTTCTTTTTTATCTAGGCTAAACAAATTCATTAAAACTAAACATAAAAACTTATTTTTATTTATGTTTAAAAAAGTTAACAAACTTAGGCACTGGTTTTGGTTCATTTGAAAGACTATTTGATGAATCACTACGTTCTGAACGAGCAGAACTAAATCCACTAGAACTGGAAGTTCTTTTGGTACTACTGATTACTAAAAAAAAAAATTACAATATATTAGATTTATTGTTGAATATATTATATAAAATATATAAGGTATATGTTGTATAGTTATTTATTAAAAACCTTGTTTGTTGGATTTTTCCTTTTGATTAGAAGCTTTTAGCTTTTCCAACAATGCACTGTTTTTTTGTGCTGAACTGTATGGGCTGGCAATGTTAGTTTTAATAGGCATTCCATTTTTTTGACTGAAAAAGAATAATGTAACAATTCAATTAATTTAAAAGTAAATTAATATGATTGAATTATTATTTTTTTTACTTTGTGTTTTTAGGTGAAGCAACTGGTGTTCTAATGATATTTTTTGGTGATGGTATGAATGTATGTGGACTAGTTGATCTGGAACTACTATTTGATGTGCACTTGATTCCAGAATATGGACCTATAAATTATGATTAAATATAAGAAATTATACATAATAAATGTATTTAAAAAGCTCATTTAATATTACTTAAATCAGTATAGGAGGTATGTAATATATTTATTAAATTAAATAAATAACATAAATATATAATGAAAATAATAACTAATTATTTAATTAGTTATTATTTTGTGAACGATTTTTTTTTCTAGGAAAGAAGGTAAAAATGATTACTTACTAATAAGTATAAAAATTAAAACATATTACATAAACATAATATAAATAAGCACAACTTAAACATCAACCCAGTAGATACACGGGTCACGGACTGCGGCCCATATGCAAGGCAGTTAGATGGGAAACTTGTGAAATACATGATAAGAATTGAAAACACAATAGAAACGCGTGATAAGAGAGCAACAGGCGTAAACATAATAATGTTATGCATTGGATGACGTCATCAGAAGGAAATGTGTGAAAGGGTGTGGACGACCGGACTAAACTGAAGGCGGGTAATAATTATGATTTCCATTGAAATATAACAATGGAAGAAAGGGTGATTTGAACTTCAAAGTGAACTAGAAAACATAACGTGGGTGGTGGGTTGTACAATTCTACTCGTATTCAATTAGTATTTAAATGTGTTATTTTTGGAATTTTGTTATGTTTAAATGTATACGTTATACAATAATTAATAAAGAATAAAAATTACATTAAACGTGATTCCCTAATCAAATTTTTGAATTCACAGTTTGAATAATACTTTACCTCGAATTTTCGTGCTCGTGAAATTGTCGATTCAAAAGCTTAATTTATTTCTTTATCTTGCAGATTATGTGTAAATATCAATACACGTTGTATTATAACAATATTTTCACCAAGATGAATTTTGAACACGTTGTAATATAATATAATTTAAAATAATGAATTTTAAATTAAAATTGGTAGGTATGTGGGATTGAAGGATAGTGAAAATTACTTGCATAAATATTAAAATATAAAAACAAATTGTTCAGCGTATGTATAGTGTATGTCTTTTTAAATGGGCACTAATAAAACTTTAGATAGGTAGGTCGTAAGTAGTAGGTACTTAAGATAATATATTTGTTCAAGGTTAACTTTGACCTTTAAAATATGATTTTTTGTTATTTTAAATCATAAATAAAACTGCAGTCTTTAATGGATATTGTTTATTGAATACTAACTGTAACTAATGAACAATATTTAAAAATATAATATGATATGTATTCAGTAGATTATTATGTTCTAAGTTTTTGGGATGTTGTTATTTAAAATAAATTTGAAATATATATGATACATAGACAATCATATCGTACATATAAATATTATCTTATCGTGTTATTTAAAAAAAAATGATAAATATATCGAAGAAAATTACAACATAATTTCTTGAGTTGATAAATAAGTATGATACAGAAACAAAATACAAAAGGTATAATAATAAATAATAATTTATAATTATAGAAAATTATAACAGGTACCTATATTATACAGGATGTATCGGATAATTCGGATATTTAATATTTTTAAATTGTATTTATTTAAAAATAATAAATATAAGTAGTGCCTATCTAGTACCTACTATAAATTATACTACTTTACTATCAGATAATAAAACAATTCAATAATCAACCTTAAGATCTATTAATTATCAAATATTTCAGTGGCAGTGGTCGGCAAATTTTTTGGACTCTCGGGCCACATTCACAAATTGAAAAGAGTTCGTGGGCCAGACAAAAATAAAATATACATATATTTAATCTTAAATTATTTGCTATAAAAAAATACGGTCTAAAACTTTAAAATAGTGAAATGTATAAAAAAAATAATTTCGTTGTTCTAGAATTTAAAGCGGGCTATATCTACAATAGTCGTGTGAGCGGTGAGCCGCCAATTTCTAACCACTGATTTAAAGGATAAATCTTGTAATTCATTAAAAAAATGTTAGGTATCTTCCTATTCAAACAAAAACTTAGTAATTTAAATAAAAATTTGTATTAATATTTCAACTCCCTGTATAGTGTATATAATAATTAATAAGTATAGACTATAAAGAGACTTCAATAGTTTTATGCGTGAATGATGTGTAAAAAATGTTTAATAATAGTTTATATTTATTAATAATTGTTTGCAATTATTCGTCACAGAATAATTTATCAACTCAATATTTAATATACCTACTACCTGTGCATAATGTATATTATATTTATAGATATTATGTGTTTATGACATATGGTAATTGGTATAAGAACTAAGAAGGAACCATATGACTATAAAATTGAATAAAAGTTCTCACGTCCCACTAAAATGCACATTGAACATGGCAGGTAAATACTCACTGTTGACGGCAGGTGTATTTTGCAGTTGATGAAATCTTTGAGCGAACGGGGTCGGTATACTCGTAATACTGCCCGAGTGTAGGGTGGGTCCAGGAAGCCTATAACAATAGAAAATATAAATTAACAATAACTTCATCTGAAATAGTGTGTACATGCGCGTATAAAGAAAATAGCGCATATCAAAACGCCGACTATTGTCCATTGTAATAATAATATAATAAGGTGATTTTAACCGGAACCTTAATCTAACTTCAGGAGACGTCGGGACACTCCTGGACTGATTGCGACGCGCACTGTTCGAATTCCCCATTGGAACTGAACACTGTCTGCTAGGGTAAAAAGGGATGAAGGGTCCACGCCCTTCTATATACATCCACAATGACGTAATTTATTTTCATTTTTCCCCCCCACTCTTCTAAACATCTTATACACATATATAATATATATTATATTATTATATACTCTATTATTCGTTCTAACACGATTTATCACTCTAGTTTCGTTAAACATTACCTTGATTGTTTCATGTCTGTAGGTATTCTGGACTTGGGACCCTCAGACTTCTGCTGTTGTTTCTGTTTCTGTTTGTACTTCGACAGAGCGAAGAATAAACCCAGTATGGCTTTCAAGTTACCTTCTTTAACATCATGGGCTGTAATACCATCCAAAGCTACTCCTAGTGTCTCCAAAAGGTCCAAACAGCTCTTGATATTTCCCAACTGAAATAAATAAATTATTACACCATTAGCTCATCTTTAATCTAAATTTACAATTCATTACATTATTCTTCCATAGCTATTAGCTATCTATACAAATGTCAAATGTATTCTAACTCTTGTTTCGATAATCTATTCAAGTATAGATTATAAATTATAATAACTATATATTAAACATTGGTAGTTTTTTGTAATATGTAGTTATTGTAGTATATTAATTAATGTTTACATTACTATAATTAAATTTATAATAACTATAACAATTAATAATCAATTAATAACCAATAAGTAGTTAATATTTAAAAATGTTTAGTTTTTCCAAACTTTAAATAACAGAGACATAAAATATTTGAATAAAGTTTTATTTTATGTATGTTTTTTTACAGTAAAATCATTTTATTTAAGTTTAAGAACAAATTCAATTATATAGGTATATAATTTATAAATGAAAATCAGTTAATAATTGTTATGGTAAATCTTTTCTTTTTTTAAAAAAAAATCAGTATTTATACAATCTGTAAATATATTTTTATGATAAACATAAATGTTAAAATAAAATAAGATAAAATAATTTAGCTACATAGACTATAGTTATTGAACTTATTGTAGGTAGTAATACCTAATCTCATGTAATAAATCTAACCTCACAAATTGAAAAAAAACACATGTCATTTTATTATTTTAAACATAAAAATCTACATGACTCCTTTTAATTCTATAATTATTTCATTATATTAGCATATCTTAAGACAATAATGTAGTTACCACCAAACTTAAAACGATTTGAAAAAAATTGTCACTATATAAATGTTAAAGTTATTTTATAATATCTCAGCGTATTTTATTAGTTATTTGCCATTCCGTAGTAGATAGATTTTCTGTAATACAATAGGTATTATATTAATACTCATATTTATGTTTATATTATTTTAATATGAATACAATTTTAAATAATTCTTTTAAATATATTAAATTTATTAGAGAAAATAATTTTTTAAATAAGGTAATAATTAGTTTTGATTATTTTCTTAAGAAAATTATTCCAGATAAGGATTTTCAATATTTTAACATTTATTAACACATATGACTTTATATACTCTACTATTAATAATAAATAATTAATGATAACTTATAAGCAATTAACCAATTATCATGTGGGGATTTAAATTATCAAAGAATTACAATCTACAAAAAAAATGTGTTGTTGCATATTAATATGTTTCTTGTAAATTCAGTAAATAGTATTGATTAAGTATTTTAGTTTTTAAGATTCAAATAATATACAAACCTATTAAATAACAATTATGAATTTATGAATAAATAAAATGTTTAGTAAAAATAAATAATATCGTTTTATTTTAACGTAATTTGTTATAAATACAAAATATGTATTTACTGGCTACTACCTATTAACTACCTTCTGTAACTTTATATTTTTATAAATAATTCATGTTTTATTTGTATAAACTATAAGCAAATTTTTTTACGATAACAAGACACTACATCAAAATTTAAATAAAAAAAAAAAAACAAAATATGTTTTTACTTAATTTATACAAGAACGAGCAAATTTACATTAAGAATTCTTCGTCGATTGAGTAAAATTGGCACTTTCGAGATAAAAATAATAATTATTCAGTACACGGTGGATAGTATTATGTTATAGTCTTAGTTCACAGGGAAAGCGAAGGATAAATTATAACTATTCTGTGTATAGAATATTGATTGATGAAATATCATTGAGGAAGAATTTGTTTATTGTTAATAATATTCACAATACACATAACTACATTTACAAAATCGTAATAGATCGTAATCGCAAAGATTACACGGGATTATATAATTTGTTTTTTCATAATATATTATTTTTTTCGTAAAATTTATTAACTGTTGTAAAATCGTGCATGTATACATAGGTCATAGGGTAATAGGTACTATAATATATCTATATGACTATATGTATACATTATACATAACTACATAAAAGGTACCTATTAAAGTGTTTAATTTAACGTGGTATAAATAACGTTTCGTGTATAGTATTAAACCGTTTTGACGCAAAGTTTTTATATTTTTAATTTAGTATATGAAAATTATAATTATTGACTATTGCAATCTAATAGAGTAGACCGATATATTATAGTCGCTGGTTTTATAGGTATATGTAGGTACCTATAATTATCTTTTGATATTTAAAATAAATTAAGTATTTTAAAAGCTATTTCAACCAATCAAAAATAAAGTTTAAAATACCATTGGTAAAATTAAAAGTTCTTTGTTAAAGGATTTTGGATAGGATGGTTATCCTATTCAAATACTCGCTACCTATACTTAAATAATTTAAAGTAAATCGATAATAAGGTTAAAAACCATAAATAACTTTATTATAGTTTTATTATCATTGGAATGTAAATAAGTTTATTTTACAAAATATTAAAAAAAAAATCGAATTCTGATTCTGAAAGTCAAAATGATTTTTAAAAGTACTATGTTTGTTACCTAAATTGATGCATAATTACTAACATGTAAAACATTTATAGCATATTTCTAAAATCTTTGCTCATTGAATTGATTCTAATATACTATTTAATATATTATTGTTTAACATAACAATCTTCATGTTATTAGGTACAAATATTTTTATATATTTTTATAATATTATTACATTAAAAAAAAAATTAAATAACTACAGTTTAAAAATATGAATTTTAGGTCCATTCTAAAATTAAATTATTTTAATGTTTAACTATGCTTACAAGTCTACAAATGCTTTTGATTTGAAAAAGAACTCGTACTACAATGAGAATATTCCATATTATAATGTAGTTGATTACATTTGATTAAAAAAGTAATAATATAACCAGTGAAACCTATGCAATGCAATACTAACGAAACAAGTTTTATTCACATATACGTACTTTTTCGTTGTATGTAATGATCAATGGTCAATGGACAAAAGAGAACAAAACAATGCATAATGAAGTTTAGATATCCTTTTTTTTCTATTATCTCATTTACAATTGACTAACTTAGAAATTAGAGCTTGTATATTATTATGTATTATTAAACAGTAACTAATTCGACAGAACAAAACCACAAAACGAGTAACAGCGACCTTGATAAATGGTAATGATAATGTATAATAATAATATATACTTTGTGCTTCTATTGTTTAAAATTTTTAAAATTATTTTATTTTTATAAAAAAATAAATATATATTTTGTAAAGATAAATAAAATGCGAGGTGGCAATGATTGATGTTTGGAAAGCACAGAAAAAAAGTACTCGGCAGTTTTACTAATGATTTAAAAACGTTTTTATATATATATAATACACCGCGCACGCACATAAACTATTAAGTATTAAGACATTTGAAAAGTTAGAAAATCCTTAGACATTAGTTACATTTTTCATCATCAGCATAATCTAATTACAATTTAATGTGTTGTAAAAATTAAAATAGGGAATTCGCTAATTTGCCCATACCTAATCTTAATCTGACTATACACTATATTACATACTGTAATATTTATACAGTGTACATTTACGACTAAGATCGTTCTATTTTTATTTATAAATATATTTTAATTATAATTTTTTTTTTAGTTTAAATATTTAATGGAACCTATAACCTTGAACTAATTCAGTAAAACCTATACAATTTCCAAATAAATTAAAAAGTATGAAACTTTTATAACGAAATTTACAATAACATCGATTCAATTGTATATTTTTACTAATATGCCAGGCTACAAATAGTGTATTTATTTTGTATACCAATTATATATTATTTATCTGAAAGTTGTTTTTATAAACAAAATCCATTTTGTTTAGCAAATCTTTGTTTTTAAATATTTAAATTGAACATAAAAGATAATATGTATTAACGATAAATAGTATATATAGATACCTAAGATTTTGAAATGACTTTAAAATTGATTTTGTGTATCTGTGTATAATGAAAATTCTAAGTTACCTAATTGTCAGTGAAGCAAACCTCATAAACGTACCTACCTGTTTAATTTTGAAACCCAATTTGTATAATAATTCAAGTCATCACTGATGACTCATCATCAGCCTTTGTTTGCCATTAAGCCTAATAGTACATGCAGAATTTAGAACTTGACCAATATTTTGTTTGATAATTTGATATACAACATTCTTGAAAGAGTTGAATAGTTATTGTTTTCATTAGAAGAATAGAGAGAATAACAACATCAGATGTATAAAAAATAAGAAACATTATTTAAAATGAAATTCAGTCTTCTTTAAATTTCAAGTTAAATGTTAAAGTGTATTTTTCGGTCTTGTTTAAATTTTTAGCGATCTTGCAAACGGCCCAAACGGGCCGCTTATAATAGAGCGAATAGAGCGATGGTTAGCATAACCAAGTTGACAGTATATACTTTAAAAGAAAAGAAAAATTTAATCCCTCAGTTTGCTTTGAAAATAAGTTTGAAAATAAAAAATAAAACGCGATTCGTGCAGACATGCAGACGTTTTAATTATGGTATAGGTATTCGAAACGTGACTTTGGTTAATTCAAAATAATCGATATTAAATCACAACGTTTTAAACATATAAACCAAACATATTCACCTTCATTTTTTCCTTTAATAATAAATTCATTTAATTCTAATTTTTTAAATTTTTAATACACTTACTTAAAGACTCTATTTATAAATTCTTAAAATGTTTAGTGCTATTGAAAGAGTGTCCTGTAGCGATATAAAATCAACGTCGTAATAGTAGTTTTACTTATATTATACGTACGAGTACATTATAGTTAATGAATACCTTAATAGGTAGTTATATCGTATATGTATTTAAATCGTTTTTTCGATATCAAAGTGTATGTATATAAAGTGTAATGACTAACGACGACGTGTCTTCTAACTATTTAAATTCGGTTCATTTTACGTTTGACACTATGTTTATAACTACTAGGATGTTTATTTTAGTTTTTTTTTAACCGTCCTGATTTGATTGCAAAACTGTAATAACTCGTATTACACCACACTCCTGCACGTACACGCGATAATGTGAAATCGTTACTCGTTAGTATCAATGTATCATCATAGGTATACGAGATGATTTTCCGTTGTGCGAGCTATTCGATCGTTTACCTACTCGACTGTATCACTGAACTAATTATATGATATTGATTAATAGGTGTTTAGAAGAAGTAAAAAATATGTATAAAAATATTAAGTTAACTCAAACGTATATGACCGAAGGCGCAACGACCTCAGTTGCAACTTAAGCACGATCAGTAGGAAATATTTTGAGGTTATAGGTCACTGGACCGCCACAAAAGTATAAAACAATTGTTTCTACTCTCCATATATGGTCTTAAATTATTTACCCTAACGTACTCGTATATTGTGAATAATATATATTATATTTAAAGTGTTCTATAAAATCTTGTTAGTGTTATTCAGGGTGTTTTTAAACTATATATAGCGATACGTGTAATTATGGTCTTTTGTTCGGAACAAAAGTGAAAATCAATTTTGAATCATTATGTATAACTAATATAAGGTAGCTATATATACTTATAAATTATAATAATTAATGGTTTTAGTTCAAAATATCAGTGCGCTATATGCAAATCGTATGGCGTACGGGTACGGTGATAAATGATGATGATTCAGTGATGCCGCGAACCTTTATGTTTTGATGACGAGGCTGATTGTATTATTTTTTTCTACCTCCAGGGAGTCTCCAGCCTTATAAATATTATGCAAAAATAGTTTACAGTAATATTATAGTGGTTATAACTGTTATAAGAATTGAGAATTTAGAATAGATTAAACATAAAAAAATAAATTATTATTTACAATTTTCTAGAATATTCATTTAAATTTAAATAATCATAGTTACCTGGCTAGATATTAATAAGTAGTTTTCAACATGATTTACATATATTTTTATCAAAAATTTAAGTTTATCATAGTTTATATGAAAAAACTCCCATTTCTAGACAATTTTGTTAAAAAAAATTGAAGTTGATATTACTATATTAGCATATAATTTATATTTTTATGACTCATAAACTTAAAAATAATTATATATTTATAATGAAATATAGAGAAAATAAAACGAACTATTTAAATTACCTAGGTATATAATATTATAATTTAATAATGTAGCTATCTATCTGTGTTCTATAATCTATAATATTTTACAAAGCTATAGTATATTATAACGTATATTAATTAGAATATTTGATTTTTACTATTAGTAATTAAATAGTTTATACACTTTTTTTTTATTCTTGTATTTATTTTATTATTGTATTCATCCTATATACTCTTGTCTTCTGATAAATATTGAGTAGACACTTTATAAATTGCATTATATGAGATAATTAAGGATTAAAAAAATGCAATAAGTACTATAAAAAAAGATTTTAATCGTTGTATATCATTTGTTTTAAGCTGAAATGGAAGTAGACAAAATACCACTTTTTTCTACAATACCAAATGTAATGTGTTATGTACACTTCAGTTTAGTTTTTGTTTTTAAATAATTCGAAATGAACTTGATTTATTAAGAACGTTTTTTTTTTTCAAATTCCAATGGGTTTGTTTTTGAAATATAATATATAACTATAATTTGATGATGAAGATTTCATTTTAATTTAAGACAATTTATTATAAAATAATTAAGATATATTAAGATATTAGAAAATTAGCAGACTGTAGTCTTAGTATCATCATTTATGATTTTCTAAAATTGAATAGATAAATTTACACACGCTTACCTTTTTCCTAATACGACTAGTATAACGGACTAATATTATTACCGTTACAATTATGTGGACGTTTTCATGCATGATTTTCACATTAGCTAATATTGTTTTCGCATTATAAACGCAAAGAAACGATCCTTTTTTCCGAGACGAGAAGCAGACTACAATGATGTGGACCGCATAAAAATAAATACCAAGGTTATCCGTGACAAAATTGACAATTATTGTTCTCTCTTTATGTCTCCTTTTCTGTCTCTCTTGTTCTGTTAATGGCTGTAGAGATGAAGTCGCAGGTTTCCATGTGAAACGTGACAATTGGTATTATTTGGCGACTAAAAATGTTGTCTAGGTACATTATTTATTGTTAAGAATCTCGTCTAAGACTTCAAAGCAGTTTTGGTTTCAGTGATATATACCATAAAATCTATATTAAACTTCGAGCACGACAAAACTGTTAAAGTTGACACAAAAAACACGATCGAAATAACAAATTGTAAATATAAATGCAATTTATTTTGTATACAAAATGCAAACGTAAATGGTGTCATTCCATGTTATGAGTACCTAAGCTGTAATTTAATATTATATTTCCTTATTTTATACTTTGTTTAATATTTTTTAACTATTTATACATTTTTTTTAAAGAGGCAAATTCATAGTTATTTATTTTTAAAATAATAATTTTGATATTCGGTGCATTTTAAATTTATTAATATGATACCATCATTATATAATGTTATTATTATTTTTCTTATAACATTTATTTATTAAATACATATTAACTTTTTATTAATTAATAATAATAATTTATAACAATGTTAATATGAATGTAGACAATCATTGTACAATACAGATTACAGGTGATGTGTATACTTTATGCATACACAATATATCAATATGCATAGAATTATTAGTTATGTATTTGATTCTAAGAATGTGTACTCTATAATAGTACGTGCAATATGCTGGTTTGATAAAAACTAATTCATAAATATTTGAATAGTTACTAGTTTTTAAATATAAACAATAATTAGTTTAACAATAAAAATATAAAAAGTTCCAATACTGCAAAGGTTAGACCACTAGGATTTGTAGCTTTATTATTTAAAAGCAATAATGAATAATTATTGTATTTGAAATTAAAACACAATTCTGAATGAAATTTGGAATATCTAAAATAACCAAAACATATGTTATTTCTGTTTTCCGAAATTTTCTTGTTCTCTTGAACACTCAGATAATTTAGAAAAATCTGATTTAAATTTCCAATCTATGTAGATATCGAAGCGTTGCATGATGAAAGTTTTTGAAAATATTTAATACGTCGAATACTTTTAGCCAAATATAAAACGATTTTGATAAATAAAAAAATAATTGTAAAATGAATAGTTTCCTCATTCAAAATCTATAACCCAAATTCGCAGTTTTATAATAAAAATATAACGGTACATTTTTATTATCAGTATATATCCCAAATTATAGAGAGGTCAAGATTACAATATTATATAATTGATACATGATTGTTGAGATAACAAACATCACTAAATACCAATCATTTTAATTTAAAAATATGTACATATATCGTATAAGTATATTATAAGAATAATTTTAAATTTTGTTGACTTTTATATTAATTGTTAGAAAATTATTGCAGTAAGTAAAGTAGGAAATAAGTATTAATTTAATTTGAAAATATGTTATTGTAATAATCCAAGATATTTGAAAATTACAATGTATACATAAGGAGTATACAATAAAATTACATACTATACTACTAAACACATGATTAATTATATAATACATACATTTAAAATCAAACAATTATAAGACTTTATAGTATACTTATTAACTTACTATAGTTTCATATAACTATATAGGTATTAAATGGATCTGTTTAGTTATTTAGAACGATATTACAAAGTGATTTTTAGTTTTTAATTTTAATTTAAAATCATATTCAAAGTTATAAATAAACTATAATATAATTACAATATAAATTTTTGAATAATTAAATTAAAAAAAAAAAATGTATGTGTCAAAATATTGAAAATTTTTTTAAAAGTATTTAAAATAGATACTCAAATATTCTCTCTCTAGAAAAAAAAATGAAAAATTCAAAGTGCAAGTTATATACACTATAAAACATTAACTAAGTATAATCATAGGTAAAAATTTGTTAGGTACTTAAAAATCTAATACAGTAATTTATTATTAATATTCGTATAAAAATATTAAAAATGAATTATTTTATTGTTATGAAATAAATTGCTAATAAAATAATAATGTTAAACGAAAATTGTTGTACTCAATTTATTAAGTATTGTCATAAACTTAATATGAATATTAAACAAATTGTAGTTCTAGTATTTAGAAAATGTTCAATACATTTAAAAAATATTTAAATAACTATAAACACTCGAAACCTTTTCCTAAAAATTCTTGAATGATTATTAATTGATTTGTTAAAAAAAAAGGTAAGTATATTATGTTTAATTGTAATAAATTATTACTTATATATTATTTTCTGGATGTGATAATTTTCAGTAGGTTAAAATTGAGTAAGTATTATACTTAATTTAATTTTGTTACTTACTTTATGGATTCATTTAACGTATATTGCATCAATTGGTCGTTTTAATTATATTTTTGATATATTATTTACACTAAGAAGTATAAGTATAATTTAATTTTAAATATCGTTAAAAATAAAAAATATTTTTATTCACAAACGGATACGCGATTTTAGTATTTTATTTTTCATACGAACACGAGAACCGGTCTATCCGCTGGTACAGTTCACAGCACACTGTTTCTCCACGCTATATTGTAGACCGACACGGACACCGACAACATAATCGTATGGCAGCACCCACTATTATTATTTTTATTATTGTTTTTTTAACCGTTCCGTGTGCCTACTTATAAGGATTATTATAACGTAATTTTAATTTTATCGATTTGCTGTACTACGTAGATTTCAACTTTTTGTTACATACTACAAACACAAATGAACAATAACGCGTGTTTAAAAAGAAAAATGTAAATAAATATGCTTTAAATTTTTAAAGAATTAGGTACTTTCGTAAATTTAAAGTAGATGTTATATAGTTTATGTTTTTGTACGTAACAAAAATAAATACAAATAATAAACATTATAATTGGTATACATATGTATAATGTATATATATCATATATAAGTAGTAAACACCCATTAATTTGAGTGTTTGTCCGTTATATTTGATACATTATACATTACTACATACGTGCAAAAAAAAAAAAATTAACATAAAATATGTACACTTGACATTGACCGTTTTGGTAGGTCAGTTTTATTTAATAGTATGGCCTTATGGGTGTATGGTTTCCTAAGCTCAAACGTGTAACTGTACACATATTATTAACAATAACAAATCAATAAGCAATAAATAATAAATACGACATCATGTGAATTTTGAGAACTCGGCTTGGTAATCCACGTGTATTGATTTAATATACGATTACGGTAAATCACAAACGAGCGGTTATTTATGGTTTAAACATTATTTTGCTACGCGCAATAACAAAAAAATTCTATACATATTATAGACGAAAATTAGGGTATCAATAATAAACAATATTCAATATCGATTAAGTGAATTACCTGAAATTTAAATGTTCTATAGTCAATACCTATCCCTTTAATATGTGTAATAACTAGAGCAGAAAATTACATGTGTTTGCATTTATTATCGACATGTTAAGATAATAGCTAATTAGTATGTACCAACAATCATTGTTATAAATCGCTATTTACAAATAAATTTAGGGCATTTTTTTAATCTTTCCATTGTGTAATTATCTTATCAATCAAAATTATTCATTGTTAATATTACTTGTTTGTAATAGGTAGGTACAATTACATAATATTTAATATTTATACTATAATTGTGGTAATCTACTAATATTAAAGATAAGAGAAATCTAAATTAATAAAAAATTATTTTTTTATTTTTTTTATTAAAATATTGAATTTGAAAATATACCGAATGTCTCGCCAGACCTAACATACCGTTATGTATATGATGATTTTAAAACGATTAATTTTATTTTTAATTAATTTATTATAATTATTTATTTGGATAACATTTCTTATGCATATTTTTTCCGTTAACGGTCACATACCCATTACTATGTTTTAGACATAATATATTATAAATCCGTCAATCATATTTCATTTTTTTTCGTCTGTCCTAAATCTGAAGTAGGAAATAATTTTGAAAACTATCGGTTCCGAATTCTAGCTACGTCGTGGGTGTATACATTATTATTATAGGAAAGGAAACGAGAATATCGTTAAAACATATAACTACGTGCTTGCAGAAGTATAATGTAACACTATATACGTGTCATAAACACTCACATTGGGACAGGTCGTTTAGTGATTTCCGTTATTGCAGTACATTCAGAATTCAAATACAGCGTTCGCATTTAATTCCGCACAATATTATCGACGTAGCCATATACTGCAGCACAACTGCATATAATATTTAGGTAAGCCGTGAATTATTCGCGCCGATGACAATATAGTGATGATATCATAATATTATTGATATACCATACGCAGGCATATTATTTACGCAGTCAGCTTTCTTTCGGACCTAAACGGGCTACTATATAGGTGATATGTACCTATATCCCGCGTATCTCGGACACGTCGCGGTCGTCGGTGGCTCCAGTTGGAGGTCAGGCGGTTCGTTAATCGAATAATATGTAAACTTCTCCTCGGCGGCTGTTTAACCTTCAAAACGGCGCCCAGAAATGTATATAGGTGGATTAGTGACTTAGTGTGTGCGTGTGCGGTGTGCGTGTGTGGTGCGTGCGAGCGAGTTCGTGTATATGTGTATTGCATGGCTATAAAGCATAAACAAAATGCAAGCAGGAGTTTTGTAGGTCAGATGGAAGCGGCTATATAATATACATATACTTATAATTATATACTTATGTACGCGTGAAACTGGTTTGGACACGCGCTTATCATTGTCCCGAGTCAGCTGATCGGTAAAGTGTGTTAAACGTACAAGACGTGTGTCCCCTACGCAAGTATCTTACATAGCTGTGTGCGTAATATTTAAATTTATAAATTTTCTTCTACTCCCCTTCCTTGTCATCTCATCCACACCCCCCCCCCCCCGTTCAACAACGTCCGTCCGCGTCTCGGAAGTCTACGGTCGCGGGGCCGATAAGAAACTGTGCACACATTACACGCGATAATCTACGATTTTATTTCGTTTTTATCCTCGCACCTGACGTAATAACTAATAGCATAATACATTCGTATAAACTATATATAATGTGAGCATAGGTACCTATATGTAATATATATTATACTGTAACACCACGTTACTTACCATTTGTAAATGGGTTCTTGGTTTCCTGTTCACGTCCGGCAACCGATGATTGCCTGAAAATACGTAAAAGCGACGGGATATAATGTTTTATATGGATTTTCGGGATTTCCACGTCCAGTATTAAACGTTACATCGTAAAACCAAAATGCTATAAAGAAACCTGTCACGGTGCCAACCGTCGAGTCAAATTATATTGTTGATCACTACATTTGTATGATATTTATATTTTATTCCCTATACCTCATCAAACTCATGTGTTCGAGTTCCTCGACCTCCGTACATATTATATTATTACATTATCTATAATATTTTTTTTTTATGAACTCAAATACGGTTTATAACTCGGACATTTTTTTAATCTGTTTTTTTTTCACTAGAAAAGCAATAAAATTTATTTTTTATAATAAGAAGATTTAAATTTCATTATCTGCGGTGTTAACAAGAAATACATAATGAGCTTATGTTAGCGTGTTATGTACTAAAACTGCCAGTGTCAATGTGACAAGAAATTAATCAACTACGATTGTTTTCATTTAAATGATTAAATGAAAAAAATTGTTTATTATGTATGAAGTATGAATTTATAACGATTTGGCTGGAGTAGGTATAATATAGGTATATATACAAAAAGCTATTAAGTTATAGGTAATTATTAACTATAACGTATAAAAATATATCTAAAAGTTATAAACTTTAAATCGCTGTAAATTACAGTATATAATATGATCTTAAATTTTAAATTACATACCTATTAACTTTTTGTAGGGTTCTTAGATACAGTGTTTCCAGAAACATAAATTGAGTTATTTTGTGCAATATAATAACCAATAATTCTATTTTACTCTTTAACTACTCCATTGATTTAATATTTTTTAATATGTATGATATAAAATCAATAATATTTATTTTCGATTTCTTTTTAATGTGTTTTGGAATTTTTAGTGTAATTATTTTAAATTAATAACTATTGGCACCACAATTAATGTTTTTTTAATATCATTATTATTCATTGCAGAACAATGATAGGAAGATTAATTTAAATGCATTTGTTTTTATAATAATAAATTATGTGTTTAATTTAATATTTAATATTAAATTCACTCACAAATTGTTTCCACGAGATCAGAAAGCAAAACACCATCAGCCAAATCTTGTTGCAAATCTTTAATGTTTTTCTTTGATTTGGCTTTATCCAAGTAATGATTTGCCCAGTCTGTATAAACCTGAAATCAGTAAATAATGTATTAACCATTTATTCAATTGTAAATTATAAAGCACATATTAAAAAAATGACAAAATTGGACAAGTATTTCTTTATTGATTTTTAATTATACAAATTAAACTTTGATGAAATGAGACCATTAAAGCAGTAATGTGATGTACAAATAAAATACCTGAATATAACA
The DNA here is from genome assembly GCA_020882235.1 of Schizaphis graminum. NCBI lineage: Eukaryota > Metazoa > Arthropoda > Insecta > Hemiptera > Aphididae > Schizaphis > Schizaphis graminum. The sequence goes on along the minus strand of CM037032.1, from coordinate 83,346,260 downwards.
CACAACAGATTTTATAAGCTTATAGATTGATCAACATGTTCAACATGTTATATAATGTATCTTATATTCATAATATGGGAGAATCATTTTTTTTTTTAATATTACATTTATTGTAATGTAAAATCGTGCATCAGGTGTCTGCAATGAAAAATTTATTGAAGAATTATTTTTTATTGTACGCATAAGGGGTATTTCTGCTTTTTAATTGGGTGAAAAAGATGCTTACTATATTTCAGCAAAAGCCTTAATTATGAAGACCATTTTAGTATTTTGGGTCATAAATAATGCAAGTTTTCGCTGTAATTAATGTCTAAATGAGATCGTTAATCGCTACCCGGGAAACACTGCTGTTTTAGTGACTCTACCCGTAAATTCCACCGTATCCTACTAACAGTTTCAGAAGTAACGAACAGCATGTAATTAAATGAAATTATAGAAATGGTAATAATAATAAATTATAATAATTAAAAGCTCAGCATAAAAATACTTAAAAATATGAAAAACAATAATATTTTATATCGGCTTAATCTATTATAATTAAAATTACAGATTAAAAATAATTGTACGAAATTTTAAATCGTGCATCACTATTTAAACATAATAGTGATTCCATAGTAACTGGTAAAATAAAATAACGTGACATTAATGTTTACAATAATGCATGCGTGTAGTTTTAGTAGCCTAAAATCAACTTTTCCTGGCGTCTGTAGTTCTATTATTTAGCGAATCACAATTCACAATACTGTATACACATATTATTGTATATACATATATTATTATAATGTATAATATTAAAAGTTATATACACTAATTTCATCGAACATTATATAATTGTATTTAATATTTTATGTGTAAATAAGTTATTATGTAATATGTATTACAATTTACAACTTTAACAACGAAAATCCAAATAATTAGAGCATATATATATATTTCAAATGTTTGCATTTATAATTGAGTTAATATAATATGTTTCAAGTGAGTAATGAGTAATGATTGAAATAGTAAATTTGATGCAAACAAATAAATATGTAAATATAATATGCTTACTATTTTTGTTTATATAATTTTATGATTATTCCAATAAAAAATAATTTTACAATAGTTTGTATTTTGTTATAAATCTCATGGTTTGATTTGAATATATCAAAAATAGTGTATTAAATTTGTACGGTCGTATGGAGTAACTTTTTTTCTTTTATAACCCTTACCAATCATCTAAAATTATTTATGTAGGGAAGTTTCTGTCATTAATTTTGTGGAAAATATTAGCCTCCAGGGGTATTATTATTATTATTACCCTCCACAATAATTACTTTTATTTTTATTATTAATTTTTTTTTTTTTTTATAATCAAATACCTCAGTTTATTAGTTTATTATTTTTAGAAAAATTACCTTAATTATTTGTGCATATTGTTGTTGATGCGTCTGCACAGAGTTATCATTTCGGACTCCCGCCCGGGATACTCTGATGCATCCCGACATTGACATTAATGATGTAAATTTTCTTTGATGAGTTCATTCAACTAAAAGTGATAAAAAGTAATGTAAGTATTGTTATATAAAAAAATGTCAGTTTAAATCAACAAAAAATAAAATTAAAAATATTTAGTCAGTTTAAATACTTTTGTGAAAATTTTCATTAAATAATGAACTACCTATAGTTTTTTTAGTCAAATTCACAAATTGATTATCAAAATTGATTTGTTAAACTATTTATGATACACCAAGATAATATTGTTTTTAGTTTCACTCTATAATAACAATACCTACTATTACTACTACTATTACTAATAATAATAATAATAATAATAATAATATAATAAAAACAATATAAACTATATTCGCAATTGACTTATATACACTTCATCTATATTTTTGGATGTATTTACAAATTGAAGTAGGTATATTGAAAAAATTTGTGGCTTATAGTTTTAAATATTTTTTTTATTTAGTAAATAATATCTAGTTAATAAAATAATTTAATTTAAGTCATAAAAAAACTTTTTTTTGCTCATTTGCCAATAAAGTAACGTTTGTAATTATTAAGTTTTAAAAAATAATGTTATGCACATTAAACGATAAAGTGTGTACAATTCTAAAATTAGATTAGTTTTGTGAATCGTCAAAATCGAAGGTACCTAGCCAGAGTTTATTAAAATTATATGGTACTATCCAGCCATATTACTGTTTATAAATATAACACGCAGAATGAGCATGTGTGTATGCAGCCTTACCAAAAAGTAATGTTTTTTTATTTTAGTTTGTTTTTCATGGACGGTGTCCAAATTATCTCCATTAGGTTGTTGGCCATTAGGTGACTGGAGTGAATATTCCTGTAATGAAATAAACAAACGTAAAATAAGTTGTATGCTTTTAGTTTAATAGTATAAAGTTAAAATAATTTAGGATTATAGAGCTCTAAATATTAATTTGATTTCGTTAATCGTTAACGTTCATACTTGTTTCTATATTTAAATAAATGAATCGTACTACATTACTGCAGTTTATTCGTTACGGTTTTGGTTACAACAATATTGTTTTGCGGTCATAAGAACACTTACAATAATATAATTTCTAGACAAGGTTATTCGTGATCGATATCCATAGAAAAATATATACCAGATGGTATATGACGTACTGAATAATGTCTTCCAATAGTTTTACTGCAGCTCACACTACAAAATTATTTTATTTATTTTTTTAATAGTATGTATATTTGAGTTCATTCGCTTTCCTGTTAAAGTAATATCGTATAATATCTTTGTTTTACACATTAAATACTTAAAATATTTTGTAAAAGCTGTTACCAATCATTATCGTTTTTTTTCATACGAAAGATCCGTGGTACATACAATATACAATAATACAACTATACAAGTTTTAAAATATAATATATTAAATTACAAAAATCTAAATAATAGATATGAAATCAATGATAAAATTTAATATTAAAAATCTGAAACCATATTTGGCTATTTAATTAACGACACGACTACAATTATTTGAATTTTTAATATTAAAATTAAATATGTTAACTCTAACTTCTGCATTTGTCGTAAGTCTATATGAAATTTATTATTGTAGCGTAGAAAAGAATTTCTATAGTATTATTAGGTCTGTATTTTGTAGGTAAAAACAGTATCATCACTCATGAACACTACATGGTTATGTGGCAGCTAAGACCTATAGTGAGTAGTGAACGTTTATTTCCTTTTTATAGCAAAAGGATATCCGGAGATGTAATATACCACAGCAAATACAGAATATAACACTCAACAGTATATATATACACATTAAATTAATCGTTTCGAGCTATCATATGTGATCCCTTCTACAAATTTAGAGTTCCCCTAAACTTACATGCACACCGTATATAATGTACTTACGTATGAACGCATATTTATATACCTATCGACGTATAATGTTACCCATTTATACAATTATGGATATATTGATATATTTACGATTACTATTTTGACTAGCAGCGTGATTATAGTCCCAGTTTTATATCTAAGACATTTTACTCATATCATATTTTTATAATATTATTATAATATCACTATGTACATATAAACAATAAAGATTTTTTGTCAAACACGATAATATATTTTACTTTAATACTAAAATATTTTAATAAAACATATTTAGGCTATTTATGTAATCGTGTAGTGTGCACAAAATAACTAATCTTTATAAATGTTAACATTTTAGGTTTTTAGTGGTTTACGATAATGTTTTTCTTTTCTTTATATAATGCAGAATCATTGCTTTAGTAATAAAAAAAGCTCCAAAGCATTTTTATAGATTTGAAATGGTAAAATCTTATCCTGAGTTGGTACTTTGGAAAGGTCATTTTTGTTGTAGTTTTATTATAAGTACGAGGAAAAAGTACCAATAGACTAAATCTGCAAAAAATGTTGGCAATAAAATATCAGTAAACGTGGTTTTAAGTTTTAACTGAGCTCTGTCGAAATCATTTGTAGCTCACGAATGAAATAATTCATTGTTGTTTTTTAATTTGTATAGTAATTAACTAATAAGTAATAACCACTATATATTCATATTAAAATCACTATTATATAATGTATCAATAAAATGACCTTTTTAAGATAAAAACGTTCACGTATACGCACGTCGCACATGGTGTCTTATCCAGAAAATTTTTACATTATTACGTTTATACAAAATGATTGTCAAAAAACCACGAAATATACAAATTACATATATGAGATACCAGTGTAAAAATGTTAATATCGGGTTTCAGGAGTCTTGATACTATAGCTGTATACAATACTGCATCTTTCAAAATCATATCTTCCAACCCTATTTGTGACTTACAACCAGCGTTCTATACAATGTAGTATATAGTAAACTCAATAATTCCTTTGCATGCACACATATATACGCACATACATACTACATAGTACACTCTACAGTCATAGTTACACGCGACCCTTTTTGTTGACAGTAAAGTGAAGACTACGTGAAAAAGTATACCTTTCCGAGATGCAGAGAAAAGTTTACTTTTATCCGTAATATTTCTGAAACCAAGCAAGGGAGTACTATAATCTGGGCCTCAATGGACAGGACGAGGAAAGAGCCAGCGGAGAATTACATTACAAATCGACTGAGCCGTTTCTCGTGCAGTGTGTATAAGGTTTTTAGAAATGCCGCCCAGGGTCTTGCAGCTCGCAGTAAAGCCAAGAAACTTTTTATTTTTCACGTTCAAAGGTCGGTTTTACGACCTCAGCAAAAGCACAGGATTTTCTTATTATAGTTTTTTCTTTGGACTAATCTACTGCACTCGGGTCTACGCTTTTAATCAATTTGGACGTGTATTTTATTTTTTTATTTTTCATAAGGTCTTCATCCTATAGGGGAGGATGGCCAAAATGTAACAACAGCGAATTATATAGTTTTACAACAAATAATATTTCACGGTTATTTTCTTCACGTCTCGACGATTTGCATTTTCCCTGTTTTTACTCGCTCTCCGAAACCATAAAGAAAAGCGCATTAGCTATACGAAAGAATCCATGAAAAATAAATTACACACGAATAATGGCACCGTAAAGAGCCTACGGTTGTGGCATTTATAAAAAGGCTACGCGAACAGTATCTGCTCGAAGCGAAATACTATTTCGAATAAAATATGACTTCTGTTATCTTGTACCACAAACACTCTAGATACAGCAAGCTTAAGTGAAAATATCACATAAAAATAATGAATCAAAACTTTTTGTATAAGAAACATAATATAGGTGTAGTACTAGAATATTTTCATTTAAATAGGTACCTGACGACATTTACGTATTATACATTCATTATTATTATTTTCTTTTTTGTGTTCGCCAATTCAATATTTGCGTGATGACTAAGGGTATTTCGTTTGACGTAGGTAGGTATGTTGACACGCGATCAGTTAAACAAACCCTAACAAACCATACAGTTTGAATACTACCTATTCGTAGTTATCTATAAACTTTATTCGGAATAAGTTATTCATTTTGGAATATTATAAAAGAATTATTGTTTATAATAATCACAAGTAATTTTAATTTTAATTTTTTATGTTCCTTAATATTTATTTTACATATCACACACAAAAACACATGCGTCAATAATTCATCATTTCAATTAATAAAAACTAAATAATACATTTTTCTTGATGTTATGTTCATATAGTTTACACTATAAAATATTGTATGTAAATACATAATATAATAATATTATGGAGAAATAGAATAATGGTTAACTGTGGGTAAAATGTATGAAAAAACAAGTATATTTTTTATTGATAATATAATAGAAATATATAACTAGTTAAATCTACTTAAAACAAAATATAAAATTATTCTGAGGTAATATTCGAATTGATTAGTTAATTGATAATTAAAATGATTTTTTTTTAAATAAAAATTATAACTCTAATAAATATTTATTAATATACGAAAATAATTAGGTAAATAATTTATTAGATATTAAAATGTACCTATTAAGTTCCGTATTTTTAATATAGTAGGTGTGTAGAAATAATTTATTGCTAGTATAGTACTATAATGAGGTTATGATATTGATTGATTTTCTATCGATTTGTAAAATTAAGGAGAAAACAAAGTAAATATAAAAGTAAGTTTAACACGAATAATTATTTAAGTGTATGCAAAATATTTTTTCTCTATTCTACTTATTTATTTATTTGCTTCATAAAAGAAGTTAAATGTATACATATTATTGATATCATCATATGGAGAAATGGAGAATACGTATATTTATGTATTACGTATTGATCCAAGAAGGACACGTGTTGCGAATAAAACATATTATATACACATGAGACTCACAGTAACTGTAGAACAGAACATATCGTGGAAAATAAGCTATAAAGTTTATACTCAGTGAATATGTGTTGGCAACTTTTACAAAACTTTACTACCGTAGAGTTTAAACATACGACAATACGTGCTCGTTAATAATAATTAATCGCCACTATTAGGTTAAAACACGAGATCGGTTTTACCGAAAAAGGTTTTTGAGATTTAACGTATTTTACCGAATTCGGGAGGTATAAATTTCGGTCGAGCGTTTTCACATATTGGCGGAGGTGGAAATTTCAGTGGAAAATCGAGTTTTCCGGAGGCAAAAACGCTGCATGCTCGTAGTTTATTTATTGGACGGTCGAGTTTCTCTCAAGGGAATCAAGTTTTCCCAGGTCCGCTCCAGGCTGATTTAAAAGCACCTGGATGAAGTGTATAGTCTTTTGCACACAACACTTGCTTACAATGCCTCCGTACTTAAACGAAACCAAGCAGTATCAAGGTTTCTCGAGCATATCCAATTATAACTCGTTGATCTGAATTATGGTCTCAGCTTTTCCCCTTTTGGGACAATAATAATCGGTTATTATGATCAAATGCGGATTATATTAAGTGAAGTAGAAAATCGAAATTACACTCTTCAAAAAAAGTTAACAGTATTTTTTTTTTTTAAATAGGTACAACGTATCAAAATATAAACATATGTCTATATAGTTACAGTAAATAGCCAAATAAGTATCTATAATTTATAATATTTTTCGATGAGAAACTATTGAGTGAATAAAAACATTATCTTCTAGTATTGAGAATTTATTGTAAAGTTTTATACCATGAACACATATTGAAATAATAACTAAATTTTAAATTTTAGAATCACATAACATCGTAATAAACATAAATAATGAAAATCGCTAAAAATATTTTATACTATTTCGTTTGGGTAATTGGCTTTCTGAATAAATTGGCTAGTTTTAAGGATATACAAATACGATTATAATGATCTAAAAACTAAATATTTAAGTTGGAAAATTGATTTTCTATTATTTGAGTAACGTAGTAAAAAGAAAATAACAAATAAATAGTTACAAATACGTAGATAAAGAGTTACTTATTTTAAAACTTAGTTTTAGATTCTAAAACTTGAAAATAGAAGGGAGACTAAAAGAATAACAGAGAACTATATAGACGATAATGAAATTAAAATCGTTGACAATTTGGAAGGGGAAAAGTCGGAAGACGAACTAGGAAACGGGCTAGAACTGAAAATTACATGTGATGCGTGTGCCGTGCATTATATGTATATAATTATATAATGATTGATTTGACAAGAAAATGAAAATACAATTATTTAGACATTATAAATAAGTGTATCAACAATTAAAAATAGAAATTAGTATGAAGTATTTAATAAACATCGGTGATGTTATAAATCGTATAAAATAAATAATAAAATAATATTTTCGAAGTATGGGCTGCTATTATTTTATTTTTCTTTTAATGATAAATATTATATTACTTTGCAATGTCAATACAATATTCTGACACAACTTTAATAAAAGTACACACTAATGCGTAAGACAATTCACTTTCTTATAATTTTTTTAGAAATATACTTCAATTTATTATCAATAATATTATATATCTATAGTTATATTGAATAGTAAATATCGAATTATAATTAGAATAATAATTTATATTGTCTTTAAAGTAAATAAAAAATTATATATTTACCTTAAAATATTTTTTATACTTAAGTCATAATTGGTTATATTTGTAGTAGAAAATTGATACTGTATTGTATTCTTTAAGACTTTTTTAATATTAAGTAACAATATACTACCATTTGTATAATGAGATTAAATGGATAGCGGCATGGAATTGACAAGTATGTTAATATAATTAATATAATATAAATAATAAATATGTTTTAATGAATAAGTTATAAAGTTTAAACGTACTGCACCCATATCAGAATTCATAAAATGCACAAACTAAACTAGTAAAAAAAAAAGTTAATGTTAGTAGGTTAATTTATTTTAATAATATTCTATTGTTAGTGTAAACGCACTAACTCTTGAAAAGACAATAAATTATTACTAGTTATGAACAAAAAACTCGAAACAACGCATTGCTACTATAGGTATATATAGGTTAGGTATAATATACCTTCTGACATTCATTTGTTTAACAGGAACCAACGCAAGGGGGGAAATAATCGCGCCTACGTTGACTAAGCTAACATCACAATGCACGGTGAAATACCTTTAAAAAAAAAACCCGTGATTGACTTTCTATTATACGCTTTGACTTCAGCTCTCTTTCACTCTGTTCAAGTTTTAAAAGTGTCCAAGAAAATCAATTTTTTTTACTCAACAGTCAACATACTACTACAAATACAGCAGTAGTGCAGTACTATATTATAATGTTAGACTATTCACCTGCTGTAGTATTGTGTGGTAGACGGTAGTGGTTGACATTGTATAACCAGTATACATACCGTCATTATCGATTAGGGGAGAAAACAGTGTTAGCTAAACGGAAATTGTGAAGATTGAATAGCTTTTCATAAAAATATAATATGACAAATTACCTTAATCTAAAAAGAAATACGCTGCAGTTAGGAACAGAATTAAATGCGTCAAAAATTATAATTAAACATCATATTTCGTGAATACTGAATATGATATCATGTATACATAAAAATATAATGCAAATATCAACTGTAATAAAAATTTTTTATAATTTAATAAAATTTATGAATACTTGAAATTTAAAACTAATTGCTAAAGAATTATTTTCATATGATTTTATATATAATGATAATCGATTAATTACCGTAATATAAAAATATATTGTTATAAAATAATTAATGCGATACCTATACTAATTTTCTTATAAAACCATTTTATTTGTATAAATTATGTATTTAATCGTTATTACCGTACACTTATTCACTTTTACCAGTATATTAATATAAAAACAAGACAAGGGCCAGAAACATTTCAAAAAATATTTCATACTATATTTTAATCGATAAAATTATTCACTATTTTTGAAGATATTAAAATTTGAAAGTTATTATTATTGAACAGCGAATATGATACAAATATATGTGATATAATGAACATATTATGTTATACTACTTCTACACGTGTTTTTAGTATGAATATTGAAAATATGTGATATTTACTCCAATACACTTATACACGAATACTAACTTACAAAGACTGTAATCTAAAATTCCTGTTCAAAGGTCGTCAAAACGTATGTTTAGGGTTACTCGTGCAACGGTGTTTGTAGGGTAAATGGAAAGGTTGTAAAAGAGCAGCGGTTGAAATTAACCTGGCGACTTTTGGAGGGGTGGAAGACTTTTGACCCGGAGGCGATGAAACTCAATTTGAATAAATCCATTTGGTATACCTACCTACGTTGTTTTCAGTTTCTGCCATACTGAGAAAATCTTTGGGGAATAACATTTTCTTTTTTTGACTGCAGTAAAAGAATAATAGTGGATTCGCAGCTTCTATAAATAGGTAATGGGTGTTGTTGTTCTGTTTTCTGGTTAATCGGCACAGTTTTATTGCAGGTTGAAACAGTATTTAGAATAAAATAACGATTCATAGTTGGAAACATAAATGTATGTATTTAATTTCTCTAATGTATTTTTTGGTGTTTAGAAAAATAATTATTTTTGCTACTTTAGATTTATAATATTGTTGATCAGCAATTTAGAAAGATAAAAATATATGATGTAAGTTGTACAAGTATTGAATAAAAAGTTTATAAAAATTTGAGAAAAGTTTTTAAAGTCACAACTCATAAATCACTGAAAAATATTTGCACTAATAATATTTTACTTAAAATATGCACGATATAAATAACGATATTTTTCGATAATGTCTTTTCATTAAAAATATATTATTATAATATAAGTGTCCGTCACCTGCAGGTTAAAAACATATGATTAATAAAATACATGATATTATAAATTTTTTAACTATAGATATAAGTAATATTAGTGGTTAGCGATTAAATATTTATAGAGAATAATTCTATTAAAGAGCCATACACCTTTATGTTAAAATGAATATATAGAATAAAACAAAATAAAAGGCAATAATTACATGGTTGTTTTTCTTATATTGCAGAGAAATCCACCGCTGCATTGGAATTTAAATCATATTATTTTTCAAATGCCGTATTATTTAAATAGTGTTTTATTTATAGAGTATTTCATAATTTTAAAAATGTATAACATATTATTAGTTCCAAAATGTATGTTGTATAGTCGCAATAGAATAGCCGGACAACTGTGTATAATTAATAAGTAATAATAACGGTCCGCGAGAACAGCAACATATGTGTATATTATTATAGTGGTCTGTCATACATAACGAGTAAATAATACACGATACACAACATAACGACAAAATAATGTAATTATGTTTAATTTTTTGGTACATATTATTTTCTGCTTTTCGCAACGTCTACAATTATACCTAGCTGAATGTTGAAATTTATATTATGTGTGAACTCACCAGGTTATACCAGGAGTATAATATGTATCACTAGAAAATTCAAAATTATTGTCACCGTGGATTAAGAGTCTTTAAAAAAATCATGTTAGGTAATAAAATATTTAAGGGTTTGTTAATGTTTAAAATGTATCTAAAGAAAGTTTTTACAAGAATTACTAGTAAAATGGGAGTCGAAACGAAATTAAATTATACATATTACAATAATAATAATAAAATATTTTCTAGATTATCGTTAAACTTTTTCGAATTTTCCTTTATTCACCATGAATATTATTTTTTTACCTGATAAACCCAATTTCTAAGTTTATAATCTCTTGAGTAAATAAATAAATAAAATGTATTCGATTACTTTGTTATAGCGTAAAGAAACGGATAAACTACATACCTAGCTAATCACATTAGCCATTAAGTATACATTTATAATTTAATCTAATAAAATATGTTGGTTAATGTCTGACCAGAGGCTAAATCAACATTTCAATTCAAGGTACCAGCTACAATAATACACCTAATACCTAAACCATAAGCTTTTTTGTTTCATAAGCCTGAATTGTTTAAATATATTTTTATGCTATAACAGTTGTCAGTTGATATGTATATGGTATTTTTATGTTCAAGCCAGTATGCCTATTATAACTTATATTTTATAAGCTTATAGTTGAGGTGACAAATTGTAACCTGCCTTTATAAGTTATAACTAAAATCATTTAACAGCTTAATAACTGTAATTAAAACTATTTAGTTCAAGGTAATTCTTTATGTAACAAGTATAAAGTTAGGTAAAGAAAGAATAATTATTTATGGATAAAAATTACATGGTTTTAATTTGCTTAGCACTAATCCATTTTGACAGAAATAAATGTTCTTTGAGACTTTCATTTAATTAAAATTAAGAGACAATTTGAATGTTTTTTTTATATATACATGTTTACAGATATATATGTTTAGTTGAATAAAACTTGAAAAACTCTTCTGTTCGAAATCCAATTTATTAACCCCCCTACTGTATTCATTCTGAGCCCGTATTGACGTTTTCTTCGTTTCCCATTTTCTACCGAAAACAATCTTTTCTACGTCTTCCGAGTGTCTTTTATGCGTATATACCATCGTAAAGTGTCCATATTACATTTTTCCCCTTCTCTCTTCGTCTTTCTTGACTTATATATGTATATATATATACCATATCATAGACATAAAACGATAAAACGGGGGTCGATTGCGAAACTGGGTCTGTAGGCATTTCACCCTTTTCCAGGAGATTAAAGTTTAATGAGCTGCAAGAGCCTAAACAATTTGTCAAAATAGCTAGAGACTAAGGCATATCTGATACTTCCGACTTCCATTATATTTATTACTACACTATGGGCCGCTGTAATTGCTGTTTCGACTATATAATATATAACACGTATATAAGTTACCTGTTACTTACCATTGGAAATTATTAATAAACATAAACTGTAAATATTTTCATTAAAATGATAAACATTTATAAGATTTATCAAACCCACGAATCACGTTGACAATTATTTAAATGATTTTTAGGTTTCCACTATGTTATATGCAAAATGTGTAAAATACACTTAAATACGTGAAAAGTAATAGTTAATTCATTAATTGATATAATATGTCAATATATAATTGTGTCCGTCGTATTGTTTTGCCTTTAAATGTTAGGGCCACCCACATAATTAACAATGGTTGATTTAATAAAAATATTATATTACAATATTTTTTTACCTTGACCCTTATAAAGATTGTACTCGGTGATTGATATAATTGTTAAGAATACGTTTGGTACATGTGGAAAATTGCTAAAAGTAACTAATTAAAACCATGTACATTTAAAGCACCTATATCATTTTCCTTATAATTATTACAATTTTCCGGTTGTTATTAAATTGAAACGAGAATGGATGAGGAATATTATTAATATATTAAATAATTTTGATGATTTTTTTAAGAAGTATTTAAATTTGAATTAATCATAATTTATTATTTTTTTATTACATTTTATATAGGTACTTACTATTATTTTTACAAAAAAATGATTAATATTAAGCATACCATATTTTATAAGAATGAAAATAAACTCAAAAAGTTTAAATTTATACCAACAATTCAAAAATTTACCAAAACTAAAATATAGAGGTATTGAGGTACCTATCTATATAATTTCATTCCTCATTTATACATTTAGATTATTATTGATCTACGTTTCAAGTATACCTAAAATAAATTCAACTTAATTTTGATTAAAGGATTGTATTTTAAGTTTGATATACTGGAAGCCATAACCTGTTGACCCTAGGTGCATTTATCATGTTTCCTTTATGTACGCAAGACGTATTCCGCAGATGCAATATCCTGTAAAAGTATCCCTACATTGTGTTGATAAATTCGATATCATTTCCTCTACAGTAAGGTGATACTCATATAGTTATATATACTAAAGGCACAATAGTAGGCTGAGGATGTCTAACATATTGTAAATTGTAATATAAGCTAATATATATTGTATTAAGTATCCTATGTAAAATTAAATATTATGTAATTATGCTTTTAATTTATGACTGAATAATAATTAATTAAATCAGTTATAGTTTTTAAAAATAAAATTAATTAAAAAAACTTTATATTGCTATGAAAATACCTACCTATTTAATTGTAGGTATTATTCCAGAATTGTATTTGTATTGAGATTATTATTGTTAAATATATAACAAATAATTTTAATTGTATTGTTATTTGTTACATTATTGTAAATGTCAAAGTAAAAATGTAAATAGAGAATAATCATATTAAAAATATGAGTTATGACCTTATTGTTACTGAAGCTAGTTTAAGAATAATAATGAAATATATATCATGGTTCCACTCAGTATCTACATTAATAATTTAGTTTTTACACTTTTCCTTGCGTTATTACTTATTTGTGGTCCATAATGGAGCTAGTTATAATATAGTAGATGTTATTCGGTTTTGGATATCGAATATGACGTCAGGATTTATATAATTTATTATTTGAATACATCTATGGTGTGAAAATGTACGTGGGTTGATGTGTTTAGGTTCATTGTAATGTTTCATAAGCTCAGCCGAAAATGTCATGAATATAAAAATAATAGTAAAGTGTGTTTAGAATCAGAATAAATATTTTGAAACAAGATTTTAATAGTTTCATTTTATTCATATAATTTTTACTGTCTTCTTTAGAAGTGGAATATACTTATATAAACGTATAATGCTATTCTGTATCACTTTTATTAGTATATTTTGTATTAGCAAACAAATTTATATTAAATAGTAGTTATGTGATAGTAAAATAATTGTTTATAAGTTTATAACACTGTACCTTCTAATTTCTAATTTTAATTATTAGATAAAAAGTATTAAATAACTATATGATCTCTAAAAAACATTCAATGATATAAACATAATTTTATTTGAAAAAATGTGTTTGATGGTAAGTATAGGTACTTTAAAGTTTTTAAAAAAAAACTCTTAACTTTGGGTTTGCATATTATATCTACTTGTGTCGCAAGTTTTTTCATAACGCACTTGTCAACACTTTTTTATAAACATTTTTCCAGTTTAATTTTGAACACAAATATTTTATCAACTTATTTAAATGTAAAATTATAAGTTTTCGTGGAATGTTGTGTTCCATAAATATACAACAAATTTAATATAATTTTTTTTTATTTATAAACAAGGGTTTATAGACTTTAAAGTCTTTAAATCAAATGCAATCATCGCAGAATACATAGTTTAAATTGTATAAAATAATTGTAATTAACACCTATTAAGATCGTTATTTTTTTACACATATGACATATATTTAATATTAAAATAACACATATTTACATATTTTACATATTATGATATTTACATTTATCTATCCAATATTCCTAAATTTTACTAAAGATTTTTAGTTACGATTTAGACATTTCACATTTAGGCTAATAAGTCATATTTAGAACAATGCCAAATATTTAAAATAATTAATTTACAAAAAACTAATTTTGTCTACATTTAAATTATTCTGATACACGTCATATTTAGATATATAATATAGGTATGATTTTGATAGATATACAATATCGTAAAAATTTGCGATGTTTAATTAAATGGTTATATTAAATACCAATATTATATGTTACGAGTTTTTTATTTACAGATATTTTTTTTAAATCCGGTGAATTATTGTCAGACAAGATCTGTATATAAATTATTAATTATAGTATCAAATAAATAATATATATACATGTAAGAATTTTTGTAAGTATAACCTAACCTAACCTAACTGGCAAGATTTTTTGAGAATAATTTATAACAATTCCTATATTATAATATTATATAATTATATCATATCATAATAATATAGTATGCGTTGTACCCAATATGTATTTTGACAACAATTGGCCAAATTGTCTGGATTGAACCTTAACATTAAGAAATCAAAAATAAATAATAACTATGATATGATATGACATATACAATTTTTAGGTATTGCCGTTAATATTTATAGTGGGTACCTACATAAAAATATAATAATATGATACATTTTTACGTTTGTATTGAATATAATGTAATAGTGTATACATAATATATTATAGGTAGCGGGTATTATACGATATAAACTTAGTACCTATCTACAACCTACGTTTATAATAATATACTATGTTAGTACTTGGTATGTAGATACATAATACACGTGCACTGGAGTGGCGTCATTACATTGTTATTAGATGCGAGGGTGTACGTTTGTATCCCGCGTGTATATATATTTTTAATACCCGTATAAATTATGTAAAAAAAACATATGGTTGTTTTGCGACAAGTGATTGGTTTCGACACATTTTGGTATTGATTAATTTAGTCAAGTTTATAATAAAACAACCAACTAATATTAATCGTAAAAAATGCCGTAACGTTTAAAAATATCAAATTATACATTTAAGGATTAAACTTTTTTTAAATTTTATTTCAAGCAGTAGTGAAACAATGGCGTGCAATGAGTAGAATGGTTAACAAAAAAAAAAATTATTATTTATCAATGATAGTATGTTTGTTATAGCATTTGTTACATTTGGAAACCACTGAACCAATGACACCAAATTTACACATATTTTTTCTGAGACTTAGGGAACGTTTATAATTTTGTTTTATAACCCATATTGCAGGTTGACCCACATTGGAATTTCATTATGAGTGTTGTGACCAATAAAAATCGAATACTTTTTTGCTAATATCATACAAGGTCGCTATTGGTTAAAGAAACGAAAAAAGATATTTATAGCGTATATAATGTATATATAAAGCAATGTATGTTTGCATAGGTATCTTATATATATCTTTTATCCTCAAAAACTAGTCGATAATCTTTTTAACGAAAATTTCAAAATATTCTAAGAGTAGATACCAAAAAAATGTTGATAATAATTTTTAACTACATTTGAAAATATGTTATATATCAAATTTCTTTATATCCAATCCATCATAAAAAAAAAGTGAACTGAGATACCTACACTAAAAAAAGATACTTATATATGTATCTAACGCCAAATTTTTTATTTGCTCATTTTTTCCTGGGCTTAGTTGGATTATACTCAATAATACATAAACGTATACCGTGATCCATTTAACGTAAGATATACCTACAATATTTCAATAACTTTAATAAACGTTTTTAAAATGTTTTTTTTTACATAATTTTAAGTCACTAAAATAGCAAACATATAATGGTTTTGCAATGACTTCGTATCATGTAAAATAAATGTTTTTTGAAAACGTTTGTGTTTTCTGAAATAATTATAAATTCTTACGTTAAATGTATAAATCCATAGTCCATACTCTATATTATGTGGTTATAAATTATAATATTAAAGTTAATATATTATTACCACTATTGTGTAATATCTATCGGACATTTTCACCCCGTCGAATTCAATGACATGGAACGATGGCTCCGCACACGTGTGCTCTAAACGTAATAAGTGTATAATACACGCGCATACGTCACTGCTGCAGATTTCGGAAATGATCGTTTCCTGCGCGTGCATTACTGTATACGTCATGTAAACGGGAACGACGACAAAATAAATTCACGATGTTCGCGCTCGTGAGTCACGCGGGAGTGCTGTATGGGGACGCGGTGACCGCCGCCAACGCCGTACACCGCGTGTCGTGTATGCACGCGGACCGAACACGCGCGCTGTGGCCCGCGCGTCTGCGGCGCATTCTTCGTACGTGTTCCGGATACACACGAGGCCTGCGGCGGCGGCGCGATAGGTGTTCGCGGGAAAAGACGCGGACGGACGGAAAAAAGGCGCGTGCGTTTTTCATCTCGTCACCGTTGGCAACGGGACGGCGGCAGATGAGTCATAATATATTACTACGAGCTTTCCCGGCTACCGGATTCCGCCGCCGCGGGGCTTCTCCCGCGGGAAGAGGGGAAAATACGCGGAACGTTAACCTAATTGCGGGCCCTTTTTCCAAGCGCACCCCCTCACGCACCCATCCGCTCCGCACTTAGGATATTCTATATATTTCGTGTATTATTATATGTCATTCCGCCGTTTCCCAGCCACTCGCGGCGTCAATGGGTGGGGGGGGGTCGTGTCACTCGCGGGCCAAAGCCAATTTGCGTGTTCGTCGTGGCGCCGCCTGCGCCACCGCCGTCGCGCAGTATTATAACGTATAATATATATAAATATAGTTTTAGATAACTAACCGGCTGCAACGGTCACCAGAAAACCGGATATACATTATGTGCGCTCCGCTGGTATATACGATATCTACAATTATATAATGTGCGTACCTATATATTATAAATATATATGTAAGTATATGTATATCGTATAGCATATAAGTATATGCACTTATATATAATATTAGGTATACGGTGTACAAAGCTCAACGTCGCCACCGGCGGAAGTGTAATCGGAAGTGTGTAAATTCAAACGAAGGCTGGTGGGAGTGGGTTAATCTTATATTCCGTTCCCGTTTACGATATTCGTCTAGAAGCGCCGAAAAATGTATTTATTCGTTCCACAAGGTTTTACGTCTTTGTCAACGTTACTACTACATAGGTAGATAAAGTGGGCTATCATACAATATGATAAAACAAAACACTTAATTATTGTCCATTAATTAATTCGGTTTTCTAACAGTTTAAACGTAAACAAGGCGTGGTATGTCAATATATTTATATTTTATACATATGTACGTATATATACATTTAATATATGTAATCGGTTAAGTGATTAAATTTCAAGAAATGCAATGAAACCGTAAATTTAATGTAAATGATGAAGCTATCGGTCTAGACCGGTTTATGATTTTTATAAATTCCGCCGATACCTTATTAAAAGTGTAGTAAGCCTATAATATTATTATAATTGAAAAACTCACGTAAAATACTAATATTCACTTTACAAATTTAATTTATACTTTGAAGTCTGATATTCCAAATCAAATTTGTTAACATTTTTCAATATTTAGGTATCCATATATTCTCAAAAATTATGCAATTTTAGTTTATCAGCTAGATTTAATTCCAAAAAGTATTTTTCCGCAATATTTAAATTTTAATGTCTTCATTTATTGAGGAAAATTACTATAATAGAATATTATACTATTTCTATGATATGGTGTTTACCAATACGTATAATAATTTTGAGTACGCTTAATTTTATAATATGTTCATAAATAATAATGTAAGGAATACTTAACAATCTATCACAGTATCAATCCGTCTCTCCGATTTTAATACATATTTTACACTAGTAACGCTGTTAGTTATTTGCTGCTACTAACTGTAAACAATAAATTTGTCAAGTATAAGTAGTATAACACTTCTATTTAATAATCCATTTTAGACATGCAATATTTTCTAGTGTTATATAGTGCTCATTTGTCGTGTTATTTATCTTTCTTGTTAATATATTTATTTCATACTATTTTCTTTCTCTTAAAATATTTAATAACAAAATTATAAGAAGTTGTAACATTGATTTTACTTAACTTAAATATACTAATAATTACGTTTAATTTGATATATTTAAAAGAATAATGAAAATAGTGAATAGTTACTAAATAAAGAAAAACTGAATATTTAAAGTGAATAATATTATTATAGGTACTCGAATTAGAAGATCGTTTTATTGATATACGGTTTTACAAGTTGATAATCTAAATAATAAACACTATGTCCTGTGACCTTAAATATATTACGTGTATTATTTTTTATTACAAAGAAAAACTTTATATTTTTAATTCAAAAGTAATTATTTTTATAATTTGTAGAATCCAAATAATTATTTATAATAAATAATAACGAATGAATGAATTATTAATGATCCAAGTATACTATTGAATGTAAAATCAAATAAGTGTTAATTTATGTTTAATGGAGTAAACGAAATTAATATGATTAAATAAAATACCAATAATGTATGTTTGAACTTTTCAATACATGAATTATTACGATTTTGATAATACAAGTTATAGATAACACTTACAAGAAATTAATATATAATTACAACTAATTGTATATATAAATGTACTACTATGGATATACACAGGTAAATATTTTTATTAGATTCAAATTAAATTCACTTATTCAAAATATTATTTGTGTAAATAATGTTATAAATGGATACTTGAAGTGAAATACATTGTAATAATATTTATTATTACCTTGTATTCTTGTAAATAAAACAATGAATATTAATTATATTAAATAAAATATAAGTTTTCTAAAGTTTCATACATATGACGTATTGTGTAATATGTACCTATAGGCTATAATGAAAAGAATATGTAATAATAAGATACCATATTATTAATAAATAATATACTATTAAGTAGATACTTACTACCTAGTTATAAATAAAATCCTAAAAATGTATAGAATTTAATTAAGTATTTTTTAATTTGTATGATAATACCTATATATCTTAATGCATAGTCTATTGATAAAATTATCTAAAACGACTAAAACATTAGAATGTATAAAAAATACAAAATAAAATGTGTTGTTTTCTATTTAAAACAAATAGTATTATAAAACATCAAAAATATATTTGAATAATTATGTACATAAAATTAAATTTAAAGTAAGTATCATATGTGTATATTGTAGTAGGTACCTATTAAAAATTATAATATATTATAGTTGTTCGAATAAAGTATGTTTCAAGTATAATTATAGCCGTTGTAACCTGTAAACGTTATAAGTTACAATCATGCAATAGGAAATAACCATCGAATGTTACATATTAATATATTATACATTATACG
Organism: Schizaphis graminum; assembly: GCA_020882235.1. Classification (NCBI taxonomy): domain Eukaryota; kingdom Metazoa; phylum Arthropoda; class Insecta; order Hemiptera; family Aphididae; genus Schizaphis; species Schizaphis graminum. The sequence goes on along the minus strand of CM037032.1, from coordinate 83,326,097 downwards.
TGTATAATATTTTGTTTATATTATATTTTGTATATTTTTTATATTATGTTATATATGATGACTAATGAGTAAACAAATGCAAAAGATTATAAAGATAAAGTAAATTTATATACACACTCTTAAGTGATAGTCAGTAATGAATGTGTTAGATGAAATTTTCCTGGATCCCAGGGGAATATGTATATTGTATAATAATATGTATGCGTTTAATTTGAGATGGAAGATGCCAGAGACGGGCGCTTTAAAGGGTTACTGGCCCCTGTATGCACTAAAAATAAATATACCATAGAAAAAAAAGTTTGCCGACCGACGGGAAATTTCATTGCACAGTATTATATACACGTACATAACATGAGCGTTTTTATAATACTTTACTCGTATGTCTGACAGGTGTATCGAAAACATGTACCAAGTTCAAACATAAATATAACATATAAACTATTTCTTTTAAATACATAAAGACAATTTAATTTATTGGTCTAAAATCTAAATGTATGTCTTTATATTTTCAAAGTGTTTTTAACAAACCGATGAAATAAATATTTTTCTTTCGTCCTTACTGGCAGACAATAGCAACTGGTTAAGTTTGGGGTTCATAAGTAATTAAACAAAAATTCCACTTATCGTTTTCAGTCCTATTGTTGTTCTATATATATTATATATTTATATAGTATAATATACACATGCGTGCGTCTTGTGAGCGCGTGTGTATGAGCGTGGTGGCGAGGTGATGATATCTTGCTCACCCTTCGACATTTTATGTGAACGTTTAAAAACCATTATACACTGGGCACAAACACTAGATTTATTTACCCAATATAAATTGTAAATCCGTAGTCTTATCTAATCATGGGATGGTTAAAATTATTCGGGCAGATGAGCACATTGTTTCACACGGGGCTTTTTTAAATACCTCATTTACCATTTAAATTGATAACATTTTAAGAATAAAATTAAAATGTTTTAAAACTCAATTTTGATTACATCAAAAATTAGTTTTGTTTAGTAATTTAAAAAAATTTTTTAGAATAATCTATTTTACAGTTATTTATACAAACATTAATACAATGCAACCATGTGACTATGCATTATCATAATTTTCAATTAATATATATTATTATTGTTAAAAGTACAGTAGGTAATATTTTAAATATTATAGTAAGTACTTGTGTATTATTATAATTCAAAATAAATTAGAAATATGTAGGTAACTAATAAAGATAAAAGTGAGAATTTCGGATATTTTTCGTTTGTTCAAAATGTTAAGCTATTTAATTTGGTAGTTATTTTGTCATATTCTATGACGTGTTCAATAACAATAGATATAATGAAAAATAATTGAGAATATTTATACTTGAAAAATGTTCTTGTGTTTTTAAATTTTTACTTAAAATTAGATGAAATTAAATGAATAATATTTAATTAAAAATAAAAATTTTAAATTATTTCTTATTTTTTTCTGTAAAAGTAATATTATATTTAATGTATCTTACACATAAATATATGATTATAATCGATTTTTATGTTGTTAATATGCAATCAGTGTTGAGTAAAATGTGTATAAAATATAAATAAGTATAAGTTTTTACTAGGTTTTATTTTCAAAGGGTGGATATATCAATCTTAATGATAAATCTGGAGACTGGATTTAGTTATAAAGGGTTCGAGCATTGAATGTTCAGCGTGGCGTGCTTAATATAGACTGACGTGGAACGTATGCGAGTAAATTGCAAGACCGTCCATAAAGAGATAATTAAAACTTGTCACCCACTGTAGAGAACTCTACTTTAATGTTTCTAAAAAAATAAAATCAGGGCTTAGTATACTATCTTTAAATGAATATAATTGCACTAGAATTTAAAAGCAACATTAAAATTATCATATTTTTACCGTAATGTATTGATTTTTGGACTTGTTACTTGTTAGTTCCTACTAACTTACGCACATCATGTATAAATACATCATAATCACAAATTTGTTAGACATGTTATTTGATTGATAACAAATTACAACTAAAGTTAAAATCAACATCTTTAATATAATCAATCAGTAATACAAAAAATGTTAATCACTTTGATTTATGTAGATTATCAAGGAAGTTTCGTCATATAGTGATATTTAGGCCTTAAAGATTTATGAATTTGTAGGCGTGAAACAATGGAGAAAACATATTATCGAGTGTGTCATCGGCGGGTGTGGACGTTTTAATATCCATAATATAAACAACAAAAAAGTGAAAGAGGGAGTGAGAACCCGAAATAGTGCAACCAAAACGATTATTATTATACTTCACAGACACCCTTGTAATTATCGTCACCCCTGTTGTTGAAATAGGAAGTCCTCTTAGCACCTCCATGTTAAAAAGTTATGATATGGTATTTGAATATCTAACTATACAAACAAAAACGGGGGATGTTTATTCGAATATCCACAGGAAATAGAATCAATAGTTATTTCGTTCCTCACTAAAAGTTGTAAATTTGAAAAGATTGACTAAAAAATTACTGATTTTCTTACATAAATGTGGGTATACGGTAATATTATTTTAAATCAAAAAATTCAATAATAATAATATTTTTCATACAAAACCATGTATTTGAAATTATATGAAGAAATCAATACATAAAAATTTAAGTAATTTAACGAGATAAAGTTTTAAAATTATTTATGAATAGGTAATTAAGTAATAAATACGAAAACTTTATCAATTATAAATGTACTAAATTTACTAAATTAAGGCACTGAGCAACAAACATCTGAAATTTTGTATATACTTTAGATTTTGTAAAAACTCTAAATTTAATACTATATAGGTACCTAAAATCTAAATGGCATTTAGATAAATTAGATTAAATAAAAAAAAGTTCTGTATTTCAGTAGGTATATGTGTACACTATGCCTACACTACGCATTATTAAGATGTTTAAATCGTTTTTAAACAGATAATTATATCGAACTAAATTATTGCTAGGTACCCAAATGTCAAGAAAAAACACGTTCGTGTAATATAAATATAAGATGATGTATGTATATTAAAATATATTTGGTTGTTTAAAATGTTGTATCTACTAGACAGTAGTATAATATACAAGCCACCGTCATGTTTTAACTGCAGTTATAGATACGAATGTATTTATTGTGTACGCTCACTACGCTCATTGAAAGATATAGATACCTATAAATTTAATAAATCGGTTTCAACTTGGTAGGTTAACTCCTAGAGTCCTCATCAACTACGTTAGAATATTAAATATATCTATATAAGTTTTTATATATATATATATATATATATATATATATATATATAGTATATTATTTTCTTTACCTCGATCCGTGTCCAAATTCTAACACATGCCAATAATATGAGTACGTAAACTGTAATATAAGGTATACTACATTGTCGTAAGTACAAAATGTGTCGAATATCGTCCGTGTACAGCGGTGGCGGCGACTGAACTTCGGTTTACAGCGGTAATATACGCCACATTCACTGCGCGGACGAGTCGGACACCGGTAGAGACGCGGCAAAGGAGCCGGCGCGCACGGGACTGCACCGTACTATAGGCATTCACGTCTCGATCGGCGCGTCACGTCGACATTTCGCCCACCCCCGAGCGCCGTCGTCGATGCCGAGCGGCGCGCGTACACTACACACACACACTCACACGCACACCATTGACAACGTCAAAATTATAATAATATTTCTCTCTTTTTAGACTTTATAATAATAATAATATATATATAACATGAAATCATGGTGCGCATACATTCATTAATAATAAATAATAACGATATAATTAAGGCTCGGCATGTCATTGCGCTCATATAACAACTGATAATACGATTGACCGGATTTTTATACTCAAAACCCCATTATTTTTAGGGCTTGCCATAGTATAGTTATAGTAATACGATTTGTGATAAACTGATAAATATAACGATATAGTAGCAAATCTTGTCAATAATCGGACCACCGTCGCGGCGTACAACTTTATAGTGATAAGTCATCGTTTACATTTTTTAAGTATGTACCTACTCACCTACAACCATAATATGACATATACATATTGTATTGAGAAAATTAGAAAATAAATTCGAAAATAAACTAACAAAATATACAGCCTATTATTTTACTAAAAACTCGTTTTTAATAAAATCTATTTTTATTTTTGTAATTCAAAAAGAATGGATATTGGATGTAGATATTTGAAATTTTTTCTAAATATTCCAAGAATTAGATTCTAAACATGATAAATTTGCAAAACATTTTGGCTATTTTTGGGTTATTTATAAACATTTATTTGTGTCAATCAAATACCTAATTATCAATACAATTTACAATAGACAGTAGTTTTATATGATATTTACTTTTTATATAAATTTACAATAATTCATAGAATTATATATTTTATAATGCTCGAGAATGAGTGTAAAATGTACTGTAAAACAATTATCTTATGTTTTAATGTTAAATGATTCACAATAATTTCTAATCCAAAATAAAACAAAAAAAGGTTAGTTATAGTAAATATAACTATATTTTAAAATAGCTGTACATTATTTGCATACAACTATACCTATGTAAACGTATAGTTAATATGATTTGTTGAAAAAAAGTAAAAATTTCAATAAAATGAAAAATAAAAAAGTTTTTAGAAATTTAATTGCACAAAATATTTATTCATTAACTCATTTTGTGTAGTTGTTGAGTACAATTTATTTAATTCAGACGAAAACTGAATAGACAATTTTAATAAAATAGGTTTTTATAAGTACCTACATAATTATATCATAATTCATAATATATTAATATGTTATTTAATTATGTGAATAATGGCGTTCGTATTGCTAATAATAGAGGAACTCTGGTTTCTTCTAAATTGACGAATGTTTGTATTCATTTTCATGAAAATTATTTATCAGCTATATAATATATCACGATGGTACCGTCCACTTTGTAGTGAAACATTTTTTGGATTATAACTTTTTAAAGGCTAAGAAACATATAAGATTATTCCTATGGCTATTATTTAGCTCTATCTGGCCCGACTGGCCCCTCTGAATATGTTTAACAAAATAATTATCGATATATGCGCATAATGCGACTATGCTTGCTATCAGGGGAATTCTATTAATGAAGCTTATTAAATTATATTTAAGTTTTATACAAACTTAAATACCTACACACATTACACCGTAAAATATGAGTTAAGATTTTATCTTTAGCTCGTGAATCATTTTGTAGAATGTTTTATTATAATAAATGTAATGTATAGATAGATTGCTGATGGTGTGGATCGCAGCGACCTAACACTTACCTCGGCGCGTACCATAATCCTCATTCCTCGGAAAGCGAGTGATGCGTTTCGGCGGACCGTTTCGTTACGGACGATGACCATGATGACTATGACAAGGCTAGACAACATACTCAATATAAGACTATTATTATTTCGCTGGAATATCGTCGTCGCACTGCACACCTTTATACAATTACATGTCATGTTGGAAAATATAATACGCACTCGCGGACGGTGACGTGAAAACGAGATTCGATTCAGCACCGGATCGCCAAGGACGAGGCTTACACGTAGACGGTCGTTTACTTAAGACTGACCAGGTATGACGTTCTCCTAATTATATAGTATTTAAGCTTTATTTTGAATTTGTTTTTATACATATAATTTTATAAATAAAATATTGTCTCAACTGATTTGACCAATCTACATTTTTTATCAAATATTTTTTTTATAAAAGACCTTTGTCTTAGAAGTAACTACTTGATGTTATAAGTGCCACTTCTAATTAGTTCATACATATAATTATCATGATTCATGGTACTCACATGACAGCTTTTTAATATTTCATTCCAATGGTTTCGAGACCAAAAGTCAACATTCATATCCCCACTAAATGTTCCAATATTCCATGGTAAATGCCTTCTTAAGTTACTGGTTTGTTGCATAACAAGTGGTACAGATTGGACAATAAAAAATGTCCATTTTCTTCCATGACCCATTGGTCTGGAAATAGTTTTAAATATTGTATAAATGTGCCTTATTTAAAAAATATTAATTGTATATATACTTAGTTAAACAGTCTTCCAAATTTTTAATAAGCATTGTAGCTATATATGTTTTGCCACTTCCAGTTGATAGGTAATAGGTATAAAATTGTGTTAGATTATTTTGCATTCTCTAATAGCTCAAGTTGATATTTTCGAGGCACTATATCTGAAGTACCCTTTAAAAATAGTCGAATATACAATTATTATAATTAAACATGGCAAGTTTTTCATTTTTCCTTTTCTAATGCAAAAAACTGTTTTATAGGTACTATGTTCAAATAAAATTGATTATTAAAATTATACAGAATTGAAAATTAAAAAAAAAAAAATAAATATAAAATTTATGTTACTATTTTAATAATAAATTTAAGTTATTGCCAATAATTTGTTAACCTTAGCAAACTGTGTGTAAACAAAAGTATGCACTGTAGTTAACTTTATAAATAATACTACTAATATGTTTTTATTCTGTACATAATTTTATGAATTATTATTTATTACTATGAGAATCGGAATTTTTAAGAAAGTTTCATATTTAAACCCTAGTTGAACAGCACTATACATATATAAATATGCGTAGCATATATTATCAAATTTAAGCGTTTTCATATATTTTATATGCATCAAGGTATATTTAGTTAACCAATAAACAAAACAAAATTTCCATTCTTAAAAAAATTACTTTTATACCATCTTTATATGGTATTATTTGATATAATAGCTTAAATTTTTCTTGAATATTATTTCATAAATCATAAATATGTAAGCAAAAATTTTGGTTTTATCTATATAAACAATTAAATGTTGAAATTAATTTAGATAATCACTGACAACTTTTAAGAGTAACTATTAAATATAAAGACAAGAAATTTAATTTAATTTCCCACAATTTTTTAATTTACTTAATTCATACTTTAAATATTATTTCAAAAAGATATGATTTGATATATATTTAAATATAGGTATTTTTGCAAATTATTATAATGTGATCATATTTTATATATCAATGTATAAAATGAATACTGTGTAAATTAATAATAAGTATATTACCTTTGGCGGTTTGTTCATTTTTGAAGTATTTGAATTAAGAAACGAGAAATCTTTAACACAAAGTATAATTAAACTAAAAATGTGTACATTTAAATACTTAATATCATTTAATAATAATAGATACTGTGTATCTTAACATTATACTTCAGTCAAAAATAATATAATAAAGTTATGTAGGTAAAAGTTCTTAACTGGTATAGTCTGTAGACACTTAAGAGTTTAGAGGGCGTGTTTATGATTACTGAATGGTTCGTGGAATATATTTTATTATATACTCCATTCACTTTTAGAAGCAACCTGAGCAGCTGACTTCTGCGCATGGATTGTTTTGTGTTGATATTACTGGTGGTTGATTAAGTAAAGGTAACAATTATGTGTGTAACCACTGAAAAAAATTAATCACAGCCTGGGTCGCTTCTAAATGTGAATGGAACATAATTTCAACAAATAATTGAACATATAAAATTTTATTTTTAGCAGAAACGAGTATATTTAAATAATTAATTCAACTTGTATTTATTGTATTACAATAAAAGCTTTTTAAATTAACATAAAAATATTAAATAATAATTCAAATTAATATATTTTTTTTTTGTGATAAGTTGTACTTTTTATTTTAAAATAGTCCAAAATACAGTTAAGGTTAAGAACTATATGAAATATAAGCAATTACAGTGGACTTTAAAATAATTATTTTTAAATTTATATTAATTGTTAAATAAAACACTCTTTAAGTAGAACAAAAAAATCTCATTGAAAAAAATTTTAAAAACCAAAATTTAATAAATTTAATAGACAAGAAAATAAAAATCTATAGGTACATACAAATTATTATGATATAATTAATAATAATTTATGAATATGTGTAATTATATTTAGAAGTTTCCTTTTAAATGTTAAATCAATTATAGGTACTAATAAAATTTGTACTCAAATATTGTATTGTATTTTATGTTTTAATAGCACTTGGTTTGTAACATTCATCTGAATCATAATGAAAATTAATTACACAAGAAAATTTACCACAAGATAAAACAGAAGAATCCAAACACCATCTACAACGTCATAATAACTATAGTAAATTTTGTGTTATATAAATTAAGTTATAGAGTACAAAATGTAGTATATAGTTTTGAAATTAAAAATTAAATTTTTGATGATCATATCATGCCATCACAGTTCAATTGATATATTAATCGACGAATCACTGAATAAGTAAATAACGACTGTATTCCAGTTTTTCAGCTGAGAAACGGATACGGTATTCACTAGTTAGGAACTAAGAAATCGCAAATCGCCAATCGGAATAATGTTTGAAATAATACCTATTAAGATTTTACTTTTTTAGTGACTTACTATTTCACATGGTTATGATAAGTTCTAACCAAAACATAAACACACTTGTACCACCATAGATGCACATAATTTCATGATAGAACCACGGTTTAAGATATACTTATATTATCTTTAATCGTGGATAGAACCCATTTTATATACTTGTCTATGTGTGCGACGAGCTGTTGAAAAAAATTAGTTTATTAAAAAAGTATAAGTCCTATCATCATTATTTTAGCACTTCAATTAAGTTTAGATAGTATATTACTAATAAATAATGATTTTCAACCAAATATTTAATTTAATAATATCATCGTTTGAAAAAATAGTAATATGATTTTGAGATAGGCATTGTTATTAAAACAAATTATATGAGATAAGCTCTGTTGTAATAATATTAAAATATAAATTATAATATTTTTATTGGTGTTACTAATGCTTAACTATTATATTAATTGTTTTCAAATTAAATATTATTAAACATATTTTATACATAAAACGCAATTTAATAGGTACATCACAACTATATAATAAAATTATTATTATAAAAGTATATTAAAATAATGGTATATTACCAATGAGGTAAAAAGACCTATCTCAGATACATCGGTGTCAAACAAAGCATATCTCATGTAAAATACTAAATATTCAAAAAAAACATTGAATTTTAAGTGTTTTAGACATTTTTTAATGCAATTTACATAAAATAAAAATGTTCCAAGTTATATTTTAGTGGAATTAAATCATTGAAAATGTGTTTTTTACCTCTCCTGAAAACCAACCAAAACTGAGATACGCATTGTTGCACTTTAAACGACGATATGCAAAATAAATCTATTTTGTGATATAAATTAACTTGCAATATAAGAACAATATAGGTATAATAACTATCATAGGTGTATTTAAATTGTGGTATTTTTATATTATTAACTTACCACTATTATATTGTTTGGAGAATTCTAAAATAGCTGTATGGATTGATACAATTTTGAATAAAGATTCCTCTAATTTATAATTATGAGCACCAACTTGGCAATTTATTTGGTGGGTTTCTCCTAATTTCATAGCTTCATTAAAAAAAGTCTTGTTAGATATCACACTTTGAATATTTACTGTAGCTTTTTTTGACATAGATTTAGCTGTTATATATTTTAATATTGTGCCAACCCCAGAAAGTTTGGGTCTTTTCCAGTAGCACTCAACTTCTGTGGGAGACTTTTCTTTAGATTTTCTTTGAACATACATAAGAAAAGCTAAACTGTGTTTATGCCCACCTGTAAAATCTTTTTTCACAAAACTTAAGAACTAGTAGTTATAATAAAATATAAATACCTACCTAATTAATAATTATACATTATTATATGTTCTATACATTTAATATCACAAAATATATTATATTATATAATGTATATGATATATCCTCATAAAGATATGGGTTCTATAATACTTCTATATAAAAATATATATTTTATTATGCAACCACCAACCTAAAGATGCTGCACAGTCATCACAGTGTAAGTCAACTATTTCTTCTATTTCTTCATTTATTGTTAAAGAAACATGGTAATTTTTATTTCTAATTCTATGTTCAAGACAAATTTGAGCCTTTACATTACATATAGTTCCTTCCCTTTTTATCTGAATATATCCAATGGCTGAATCTCCATAATTTTCTCTCGATGATCTAATAAAAATATATATAAAATAATCATCTAATCTATATATTTTATTAAAAATAATCGAGGTTTTAATTAACATAATATTAGCACAGTAATTTAATATTTACAGTTGGGTAATTCATGATAATAATACATTAATACATACCTCATGGCTAAATAGATTATTTAGCCATGACATACCTTTGAGCTTTTGATCCCCTAACTTCAGGATCATTAAAGCGATCGTTATTTTTTATGTACTGTGTTACAGTAAAAATGTCAATTTTTGGTAAATTTATAGATGTACACTTCACATAATCTTTACTAACACTTACAGGCTACAGCCATGGTTATTCAGTATTCACTTATTTATTATTTAAACAAATATTTATAAAAAAATAAAAATACTATATTTAGTATTATTTACATGTAAGACATTGACATTACTACATTAGTATCTACTTTCTGCTGAAGTGCTGCCAATAGACTTTTTATCCAACTATAATTTAAGTACAGTCATAATTCGGTTCGGTTACTGGACAACGTACACGGCCGTACGGCATCGTGACGTCACACGTTAACTGATTAGACCACGCCTTCTCAAACTGAGAAATGTATGTTTAGCGTGCTATTGCCTATTAATTGTACAAAAATAAAATGAAAAAAAATAATAATAATAATAACTTTACAATATAATAATTCAGTATATTATTATGATCCATGGATATGGATCTATCATCTATGGCAATCATCAATCTTCGCTTAGTTCGCTATTCGTCAGAGACGATTGACGGTTGTAATAATTTTAACGGAGAAAAAAATTAGACGTACAAATCGTTAAACCGTATTTTAATATATTAAACAATATTTTATACGCATATGCCGTTCTGTTCAGCTTATTTTTATGAAATATCTCAATATGTTCAATTCGAAATGCGGTAAAGACGGACAAGGAGGAAAGGTGTTCCTGGGTCGGCGATGTGGTTACTGAACGTATGGACATTAAATATGACACAACTAAGTTTCACAAAAAAAAAATCGATGTTTACGTGAGTTTGATTTTCTATACTTTTGAAGCTTTAATTTACTTTTTTAGACATAAAATAAATAGGTACATACTTATTGCACCGGACAATCTTCTACCCGCCGGGTGACTTATACGTATGCATATTTTATTCCCAAATGCGCAATGCATAAAATACGTGAGACCGAAAATATATAATCGTCATATTACCAGACCCATTTTATAGAATAATAATTTATATTTATATTAATTGTGTAAATAGCATTTTTCATTTTTAACCGGCCGAGTACCCGAAAAGACACATTAATATTTTATAATTGTCTGAATTTTGAATTTTGATGACATTATTAGATATTAATTTCATATTTCTGTGATAACTATTTCTCCTCAACTGATTTTGGTTTTTTGTAGTAATTTAAAAAGGAATTACTATTACTATATAGTTATTTGATAATTTTAACAAATGTTAATGTTTGCTTTTCTAATAAAGATTATAATTTTCAAAATATTTAGACTACACACTTATAGGATAAAATAAACATAGCATAATACCATAAATAGATGCATTTATTATGTATATATATATATATAATATTAATATCGCAAATTATCTGAACATATTAATTAGAACTTATCGATTAATTTTTAAATCAGTAAAAATAGTATGAGTATTGAGTATGTATTATTCCTAAACAGGACGGTACCTACCGAAACGAAAATGATATGTGACTATAAGATGTGTATAACGAGTTGAATGTGAATAACTGCTTGTATTTAGAAATTAATTTTATTAATTTTGTAAGTCCTTCTTTATTATATATAAATGTAATAAATCATAATCTATTAACTATTTAGTATGTGATATCAGTTTAATGATTAAACTTTTAAATATTTTTAAAATATAATTTAAAAAAAAATTCAGGATAATATACAATTATTATGATTTTACGTATGAAATTAATTAGATATCAAAAGTTTCGTATGCAAGACAGCTGAAATATAATAATAAATCTTATAAAATCTCAAAGAGTTCTCTAAAAAATACATTATTATAATATTTATCATCCATGGCAAACGACAATCGTCGTCATTTGTAGGAGACGATTAACAATTCTAATAATTTTATTGAACAGTCGTCAAACAACTTGTCTATGATAACAGCCTTCAGTAGTTCAGTAGATGACAAGTACTCTCATTTTCATAAAATATTTTAATAATTCCATTCCGAAGCGTAAAGAAAACGAATGAAGAAATAAACTAGCTGTTTCTTCGGTGACGGTGCTGCACGTTTGAACTTTAATATGGCACAGCTTGATTTCGCCGAAAATAGTCGAAGGATACTTACGTAGGTTAATTATTGTTCTATAATTTAGGGGTAGTAAAAAATTTACTTTTTATACATAAAATAAATATTTATTGACTTCTAAAAAGTACAAGTTGTAACCCCGACCTATATTTTATTTCTGATTGTCCAGTCCAATGAAGTGGTTGGTAACCGGCGGGTTATTGTATATACGATTCGTTTTAAATTCTAAGACATAGTTTTTTTTTTATTTATATTTTATTATTTTAAAGTTCTAAACAATATTTTTTCCATACTAAATAATTTAAGAATATAAAATGTTTATTTTTATCTGGTCCGCAAATTGTTTTTAATTTGTAAATGTGGCCTGAGAGTTCAAAAAAGTTACCGACCATACATTAATGATGAAATTGCCAAGAATAAAATAAAGTCGTTATAAGTACACCTTAGATCCTGGATGTAGCGAAAAATGTATAATGATTTTACAATTATGTAGTTTATTTTCTGTAGTTTATTCTTGTAGCAAATATGATCTATTTGGTACTTTAGTTGGTAAATAGTAAAATAAAATAAAAAAATTCATATCTCGCCATAATTTCGGAAAAACAAAAAAGCTGGAAATATTACCATATTTATATGGTTTTATTTTTTGGTGAAAAATTTTACCAAAAAACTATTGAAATAATAAAATTATAATTAAAAAAAAAATTCAGGATATAGGTACAATTATTATGATTTTACGTATGAAATTAATTAAATATCAGCAGTTGTGCAAGACAGCTGAGATATAAAAATAAACCCTATAATATCACAAGGAGTTCTATAAAAAAAAACATATGATCAATCACATTATTACAATATTTATCATCCGTGGCAATCGACAATCTTCGTCATTCGTAGAAGACTGTTAATAATTCTAATAGTTTTATTGAACAGTCTTTAAACAACGGCCTTTAGTGTCTGACAAGTGCTCTCATTTGTATAGAGTATTTTAATAATTTCATTCTGGAGCGCAAAAAAGACGAATGAAAAGATAAGAGCTAGCTGTTTCTTCGGCGGTGGTACACTTTTGAACTGTAAATGTGGTACAGCTCGATTTCGCCGAACAGCGTCGAAGAATATTCACGTACGTTAATTTTCCCGTACTTAATTATGGAATATTAAATTTATCTTTTATACTTAAAATAAATATTTATTGACGTGTACAAGCTGCTATACTTGGATGACAGATTTATATTTTATTTCCAATCGTCCAATGCAATGGCCGGCAACCAATGAGCTATTGTCTACGGCCCGCTTTAAATTCTAAAACAACAATTTTTTTTTTATTTTAAAGTTCTAAACAATATTTTTTTGCATAGTAAATAATTTAAGAATTTTAATTTTTTATTTTTTTCTGGCCCGCAAACAGTTTTTAGTTTGTGAATAAAATTAAGTCGTCAAGTATACCTTGGATCCTGGACATAGCAATGAATGTATATTGATTTGAAAATTGTGTAGTTTCTTTTCTGTCATTAATTATTGTAGCAAATATGATTTATTTAGTATTTTGGGTGGTTAATAGTAAAATAAAATAAAAAATTTCGAATCTTGTATTCTTGTTATAATATCGAAAACACAAAAAAACAAATGTATTATTACGTTTTATACTTGTATAGTTGTATAATATCGACAAAATTAATTTATTAATTTAATTTTAATTATAAAATGCTAATTATAGAATGTTGAAAAATTTACCAATTATCTACATTATGATTTCTTTATAGGTAAATTGTATAATTTTAAAAGCATTTTCATTATTTAAAACAATTTAATTTTTTTATTTTTTATTAAGCCGAAAAAAATTATAGATATGTAAATATGATTTAAAATTTAATACAGGCTTCATCAATTGTTCACTAATTTACTGTTATAAAAAAATGTATAGTCACGGTATATTTTATAAACGTTTAAAATTAAAATTTTGATTTAATTCGGCTAAATCTATAAAATGTTCAAATTAATTGTTTCGTTAGACATTCTTTTTATATCTACAATTAAAAAAAAAATATTATATTGGAATTCTCGTTAGTTTTTTATTATTTATACCTTATTATTTTTTATGACTATTTGAAGTTCAGTATTATACCTATAACTTATTAAATGTTAATTATACTCCCACCCAAAAAATAAATATTTTTTCTCAAATAATTTTTATATTTTGTTATAGTTCCAAAACGAATAATCTTAGATACTTAAAACTTTAATTAAATTCTTATGAGAGTATTTCTTACACATAGTATCTTTTCAAAATATTTTGAAATTATGTATATTTACGATATTATATATTTTGTTATTATTTAAAAGTTAAAACATAATTTGTATAGACATAAAAGTTTTTTGTACGTGTATACGCTACACACAATGACATTTTTGACATACGTAGATTAATCTTAAGATATTGACTCAAAAGTACCTATATAACAAGAATATAATACAGTATAAATTATATTTATTATTTATACAATATAATAATAATAATAATGATAAATGCAATGTTTTCGGAAAAAATGTAGCTTGTCAAATTTTACACAAAAAAAAAATACTTAGCAATATCAATCCACATATAATATTATAAGTCATAATACATCAAAATTATACTATAAGATTAAGTTAAAGCACTGCGTGATTAGAACCAAAATAATGCAGAAATAATAACTCAGAAACATAACGATATTAATCATAATTCTTTTTTTTTAAATATATATAATAATATAATTATTTTTGTTTAGTTCACTATTTTTATAGATTAAATAAATAATTTGTAATCATCTTCATTAGAATAAAATATTAATACTTTGCAATATCTAAAAAAATTTGGTCTATAGTTTATATGTTTCAATTTTACGTTAATATGTCAAACAGCTAAAATAAAAAAATAGATCGTATAATATCACAAAGAGTTTATAAAAAAAACATAGATTTATCATATTATAATATTCGTCCTCTGTGGCATACGACAATCGATGACATTCGTTGAAGACGATTAATAATTCTATAATATTCTTAATGAACAGTCGTTAAACAACAGTCTTCAGTACATGACAAGTACTCTCATTTTCATAAAATATTTCAATAATTCCATTCCGAAGCGTAAAGAAGACGAATGAAGAAATAAACTAGCTGTTTGTTCGGTGACGGTGCTGCATGTTTGAGCTTTAATATGGCACAGCTTGATTTCGCCGAAAATAGTCGAAGGATACTTACGTAGGTTAATTATTGTCCTATAATTTAGGGGTAGCAAAAAATTTACTTTTATACATAAAATAAATATTTATTGACTTCTACAAAGTACAAGTTGTTACCCCGATGACAGACCTATATTTTATTTCCAATCGTCCAATGCAATGGCCGGCAACCAATGAGCTATTGTCTACGGCCCGCTTTAAATTCTAAAACAACAATTTTTTTTTTATTTTAAAGTTCTAAACAATATTTTTTTGCATAGTAGATAATTTAAGATTATTAAATTTTTATTTTTTCTGGTCCGCAAACAGTTTTTAGTTTGTGAATAAAATTAAGTCGTCAATTATACCTTGGACCCTGGACATAGCAATGAATGTATATTGACTTGAAAATTGTATAGTTTCTTTTCTGTCATAAACTATTGTAGCAAGTATGATCTATTTAGTATTTTGGTTGGTTAATAGTAAAATAAAATAAAAAATTTCGAATCTTCTCATAGTATCGAAAACACAAAAAAACAAATGTACCTATTATTACGCTATATACTTGTATAATATCGACAAAATTAATTTATTAATTTAATTTTAATTAAAAAATGCTAATTATAGAATGTTGAAAAATTTACCAATTATCTACATTATGATTTCTCTATAGGTAAATTGTATAATTTTAAAAGCATTTTCATTATTTAAAACAATTTAATTTTTTTATTTTTTATTAAGCCGAAAAAAATTATAGATATGCAAAAATTTAATACAGGCTTCTTCATCAATTGTTCACTAATTTACTGTAATAAAAAATGTATAGTTACGGTATACTTTATAAACGTTTAAAATTAAAATTTTGATTTAATTCGGATAAATTTATAAAATGTTCAAATTAATTTTTTCGTTAGACATTCTTTTTATATCTACAATTTGAAAATATTATATTGGAATTTTCATTAGTTTTTTTTACCTTATATTATTATTATTATATTATTAAATATACCTTATTATTTTTCATGACTATTTGAAGTTCAGTATTATACCTATAACTTATTAAATGTTAATTATACTCCCACCCAAAAAATAAATATTTTTTCTTAAATAATTTTTATATTTTGTTATAGTTCAAAAACGAATAATCTTAAATACCTACTTAAAACTTTAATTAAATTCTTATGAGAGTATTTCTTACACATAGTATCTTTTCAAAATATTTTGTAATTATGTATATTTACGATATTATATATTTTGTTATTATTTAAAAATTATTTGTAGGGACATAAAAATTTTTTTTATGTGTTATACTATACACAATGACATTTTTGACATATGTAGATTAATCTTAAGATATTGACTTAAAAGTATACATATAACAAGAATATACCTAATACGGTATAAATTATATTTATTATTTATACAATATAATAATAATAATAATAATAATAATAATAATAATGATAAATGCAATGTTTTTGGAAAAAAATGTAGCTTGTCAAATTTTACAAAAAAAAAATCGGGTAAGTGAGTATCGCTCTGCTGTACATTAGGGGGTGAGGTGGGCCTCGGACTAGGGTAGGTTAAATTTGAATGCAATGATAGGTATCATTGTATACGAAAAACGATTCTGAACGGAGATGATTTGTCAGTCTAGGATATATTATATTTAAATATTGTCATATATTCTATTTGAAACTAATTCAAACATTTAAGTAAAAGTTTCAAGATCTTACCTTTAGTAATTTTTTAAAAATAACAAAAATCGAAAATTATTTATTAGTAAAACGTTATTTTACACGTATATTTTTGATTTCAAATTAAAATTAAAACTTTAAACGCTCGTAACATTTTTTAAATTGAATAATCCTCAAACTTTTTTATAAATATTCTAAGCTTAACTTATGGATAGCATAGTATTAAATTTTCAATTCTTAGCTTTTGATAGTAAAGTATTTATAAATTTTTAACTACCAAATAGAATAGTGAAAAATATTCATGATTTTGACGAATTTTTGTCAATATTTGAACTTCAAATGCTAATAATAAAAAAAGCGGGTAAGTGAGTATCGCTCTGCTGTATATTAGGGGGTGGGGTGGACCTCAGACTAGGGTAGGTTAAATTTGAATGCAATGATAGGTATCATTATATACGAAAAACGATTCTGAACGAAGATGATTTGTCAGTTTAGGATATATTATATTTAAATATTGTCATATATTCTATTTTGAAACAAATAGTATAGTTACTATATTATGTTACTATAGTTACTTTATAGTATCTGTTTATTAATAAAAAAAGTATTTGGCAACATTCGCATAATGAGAGTATGAAATTTAATTTAAATTTTGACATATTTCGTATAAATTCGAACTTTAAGCACTTATAAAAAAAAATTGTGACTAATGATTTCGGATTTTTTTTATCACTTTAAGAACAACTTATAAGAAACCTTGTATTAAATTTTCAAGATTTTCTGGTCACCCAAAAAATTTTTATCGGCATTTGAAGAAAAAAAACGTAGAAAAGTAGAAAATTTCAATTGTCTATAAGTAGCTTAAAAATGGTCAAAATATTTTGAAAATTTAACTGTAAAGATATAACCATAATATAAACATTTGGTGAAAATTTCAAATATTTACAATGATTGGTTTTTGAGTTACAGTAAAATCAAAAAATCGATTTTGTCGAAAAGTGGTTTTTCGTAAAATTGCCATTTTTCTGTCACTTTTTTTTGTT
Source organism: Schizaphis graminum (assembly GCA_020882235.1). NCBI lineage: Eukaryota > Metazoa > Arthropoda > Insecta > Hemiptera > Aphididae > Schizaphis > Schizaphis graminum. The sequence goes on along the minus strand of CM037032.1, from coordinate 83,307,717 downwards.
TTTCTTGATTTTTTTGAAAACTTTACTTTTGACCCCCAAAGTACCAACTAGATGAATTTTCCTATTCAAAGAGGGACTGAAGTCAAAAATCGGAGCATTATTTACTGCTCTAAATGTTGTCGTCAGACAAAAAAAAAAAAAAAAAAACACACACATCATTGAAAAGCAATACATTCTTCACTCCGTTCAGAATCTAAAATTGTGCCTATAAATCTTTATAATTTTTGAATGAGAGTTAGAACAAGTTATGTGGACCTTTCAATTAAATTTTCAAGTAATTTGTCCTAGCTAATTTTTTTTTAATCAACATTTATAAAAAAAAATTGATTATTTAAAATGCCTATAAATAGCTCAAAAAAAGTCAAAATATTTTGAAAATCAAATCACGTAAAGAAATTGGCAATCTAAATAACTGGTAAAATTTTCAAGTATTTACGACTTATACTATTTGAATAACACCAAATATCAAAAACCGTTTGAGGCTAAGCCGTTATTTAACGTGGTTTTGTAAAAATTTAAATTTCAAACACTCATAAAAATTTTTTGTCTGAATCCGGTAGTTTTTTTTACAGATATTTAAAGAAAAATTTATGGAGAACCTTATTGTACCAAATTTTCAAAACTTAGTTATAAAATAAAAAATTTTACGATTTTTCAACCACAAAATTACTTGCAAATTTTCGCAATTTTGACATATTTCATATAAATTCGAACTTTAAGCACTTATAAAAAAAATTGTGACTAACGAACGGTTTTTTTTTTATCACTTTAAGAAAAATTTATTAGAAACCTTGTATTAAATATTCAAGATTTTCTGGCTGACCAAAAACTATTTATCGTTATTTTAAAAAAGAATACTAAAAAAAATTAAAAATTTCAATTGTTTATAAATAGCTCAAAAAAGTCAAAATACTTTGAAAATTTAACAGTGTATAAAGAACACTAACATAAACATTTGGTGAAAATTTCAAGTGTTTACATCAATTAGTTTTTGAGTTTTAGCAAAATAAAAAATTCGATTTTGTCGAAAACCGGTTTTGCGTAAAAATTCCCGTTTTTCGGTCATTTTTTTTTTGTTTTTCTCGATTTTTTTGAAAACGTTGGAAAATGTTTACTTTTCAACTCTAAAATGCACCAAGGATATCCACTTTGCTATCGGAAACCACCCCCGAAGTTTGAAATTGAAGCATTATTTCGACACAGACACAAAAAATAAAACACACATCATTGTAAAATCAATACATTCATCACTCCGTTCAGAATCTAATACTTAGCAATATCAATCCACATATAATGTTATAAGTCATAATACATCAAAATTAGACTTATTAATGAAGGTAGACCGACTGTCTCTTTCAAATTCAAATTTCACAAACTAATTACAGTAATAAACTAATAAACTTAATCACTAATGTATAAAGCAATGTAATTACTTCTTTATCTTTAATTTAATGTAATTTTTGATTATTTTGTAAAATGGTACTGAAAATTGAATTCTTCAAAGCACTGACTAGGTACTATTTGTTACATGAAACCATAATAAAGGAAATGTATGAAATTGTTTCTATTATGATAGGCGTCTTCAGATATACATAATATGTAAGTTTACATGTAAGAATATTATGTAAGATTAAGTTAAAGCACTGCGTGATTACTGATTAGAACCAAAATAATGCAGAAATAATAACTCAGAAACATAACGATATTAATCATAATTCTTTTTTTTTAATATATATAATAATATAATTGTTTTGTTTAGTTCACTATTTTTATAGATTAAATTAAATATCATCTTCATTAGAATAAAATATTAATACTTTGCAATATCTATAAAGATTTGGTCTATAGTTTATATATGTTTCAATTTTACGTTAATATGTCAAACAGCTAAAATAAAAAAATAGATCGTAAAATATCACAAAGAGTTCTATAAAAAAAAACATAGATTTATCATATTATAATATTCGTCATCTGTGACATACGACAATCGATGACATTCGTTGAAGACGATTAATATTTCTATAATATTCTTAATGAACAGTCGTTAAACAACAGTCTTCAGTACATGACAAGTACTCTCTTTTTAATTTCGTGCTGTTGATTTTCATAAAATATCTTTATGCTCCCATTTAGAATCATGATGAAGATCGTATGAAGAAAATTTGGAGTTTCTTCGGTGGCGGTGCACCACTCCGTAAACACTGTAGATTTGTACAACTCGGTTTCCCGGGAAGAGTCGACGCTTAGGTAAGTTTTTTTTATCATTCATTTTTGGGATAAAAATTATTTTTAAACTTAAAATAAAAAATATTAATTTATATGAACAATCCGCGTTAGTCGGACGATGTAGTTGATGTAGACGCATATTTTATTCTCCAGGATCCAATGAAAAAATACTACACAATGCCTACTTATTTTACTCATTAGTTAAAGTAGACAAAAATTGTGAGAAATAACAACGATGTATTATTCGCGATTATATTATATTAGAAATAAGAATAGTAGTAGAATAGTACACCTTAGATCCTGGACGTGGACGTAGCGAAAAATGTATAATGATTTTACAATTACGTAGTTTATTTTCTATTAGTCGTGAATTCTTGTAGCAAATATGGATCTATTTGGTATACTTTGGGTGGTAAATAGTAAAATAAAACAAAAAATTTCAGATCTTGCCATAATATCGGAAAAACAAAAAAAATTGAAATAATTACGCAACATACTTATATAATGTCAACCCGGAGGACGATTGGCAGCATCAATAAGAAGCTCATCTGAATACAAATAAGAGTCGCAAGGCTGAGTTTATTTAATACTATAATTTTTTGATTAATATTACAGTATATTATGAATATTTAACTTTTATGGTTTTTTTCAGATAATATACTGTACTACGGTTTTTATTGGTGTTCTTTTTATTTTAATATTACGTTGATACATTACCAATTTTTTTTCTTATCACATAGCAAGTTAGTCTTTGTGTATGTTTAAATTTATTTTTTTTATAGTTATTGTACTGTTTAACTTTCTTATAAAAAAGAGTGAGGAATTTAAAAGGTGGCCACCGACCAGAAAGTTAAACTACAATATACTATAATCTTTTAAGTTCTTTTATACATTTTTAACTGATAAATTATAAATATAAAATTTAAAATTAATTTAAATTCAAAAATAAAAGAACACCAACAAAGATTTCTTAAACATAAAATTTTTTCTATAAGTTAGGTACATATTTATTAGCACATTAGTTGAAGTTTTACAGGAGCCAAACATTTGGCTGGATCATGGACTATCAACCGACGGAGAATTTGTCATTGAGCTGATGGAAAATGTGTCGGCACTCGGCTTCGTTTCAACCCGGAGGAAGATTGGCAGCATCAATGAGAAGCTCATCTTAATATCAATTGTCCAGATGATTTGTATGTATTATATTATAATTTTTAGAATCGTAGTAGGTACAGTATACTATATAAAATTATATAATATTTATTAGTGAAGAAGAATTTGTCACAAAGTTGATGGGAAATGTGTCGGCACTCGGCTTCGTTTCAACCCGGAGGAAGATTGGCAGCATCAATAAGAAGATCATATTATTATCAATTGTTGAAAGGATTTGTTTAATTTATATTATAAGTTTAAAGTACATTTAATCTACACATGAATTTTAAGTTTTATAGGAACCGAACATTTGGCTGCATCATGGACTATCCACCGACGGACAATTTGTCATTGAGCTGATGGAAAATGTGTTGGCACTCGGCTTCATTTCAAACCGGAGGAAGATTGGCAGCATCAATAAGAAGCTCATCTTAATATCAATTGTCCAGATGATTTGTATGTATTATATTATAATTTTTAGAATCGTAGTAGGTACAGTATACTATATATAAATATATAATATTTATTAGTGAAGAAGAATTTGTCACAAAGTTGATGGAAAATGTGTCGGCACTCGGCTTCGTTTCAACCCGGAGGAAGATTGGCAGCATCAATAAGAAGCTCATCTTAATATCAATTGTCCAGATGATTTGTATGTATTATATTATAATTTTTAGAATCGTAGTAGGTACAGTATACTATATAAAATTATATGATATTTATTAGTGAAGAAGAATTTGTCACAAAGTTGATGGGAAATGTGTCGGCACTCGGCTTCATTTCAACCCGGAGGAAGATTGGCAGCATCAATAAGAAGCTCATCTTAATATCAATTGTCCAGATGATTTGTATGTATTATATTATAATTTTTAGAATCGTAGTAGGTACAGTATACTATATAAAATTATATAATATTTATTAGTGAAGAAGAATTTGTCACAAAGTTGATGGGAAATGTGTCGGCACTCGGCTTCGTTTCAACCCGGAGGAAGATTGGCAGCATCAATAAGAAGATCATATTATTATCAATTGTTGAAAGGATTTGTTTAATTTATATTATAAGTTTAAAGTACATTTAATCTACACATAAATTTTAAGTTTTATAGGAACCGAACATTTGGCTGCATCATGGACTATCCACAGACGGAGAATTTGTCATTGAGCTGATGGAAAATGTGTTGGCACTCGGCTTCGTTTCAACCCGGAAGAAGATTGGCAGCATCAATAAGAAGCTCATCTTAACATCAATTTTCCAGAGGATTTGTATGTATTATATTATAATTTTTAGAATCGTATTAAGTACAGTATACTATATATAAATATATAATATTTATTAGTGAAGAAGAATTTGTCACAAAGTTGATGGGAAATGTGTCGGCACTCGGCTTCGTTTCAACCCGGAGGAAGATTGGCAGCATCAATAAGAAGATCATATTATTATCAATTGTTGAAAGGATTTGTTTAATTAATATTATAAGTTTAAAGTACATTTAATCTACACATAAATTTTAAGTTTTATAGGAACCGAACATTTGGCTGCATCATGGACTATCCACAGACGGAGAATTTGTCATTGAGCTGATGGAAAATGTGTTGGCACTCGGCTTCGTTTCAACCCGGAAGAAGATTGGCAGCATCAATAAGAAGCTCATCTTAACATCAATTTTCCAGAGGATTTGTATGTATTATATTATAATTTTTAGAATCGTATTAAGTACAGTATACTATATATAAATATATAATATTTATTAGTGAAGAAGAATTTGTCACAAAGTTGATGGGAAATGTGTCGGCACTCGGCTTCGTTTCAACCAGGAGGAAGATTGGCAGCATCAATAAGAAGATCATATTATTATCAATTGTTGAAAGGATTTGTTTAATTTATATTATAAGTTTAAAGTACATTTAATCTACACATAAATTTTAAGTTTTATAGGAACCGAACATTTGGCTGCATCATGGACTATCCACCGACGGACAATTTGTCATTGAGCTGATGGAAAATGTGTTGGCACTCGGCTTCATTTCAAACCGGAGGAAGATTGGCAGCATCAATAAGAAGCTCATCTTAATATCAATTGTCCAGATGATTTGTATGTATTATATTATAATTTTTAGAATCGTAGTAGGTACAGTATACTATATATAAATATATAATATTTATTAGTGAAGAAGAATTTGTCACAAAGTTGATGGAAAATGTGTCGGCACTCGGCTTCGTTTCAACCCGGAGGAAGATTGGCAGCATCAATAAGAAGCTCATCTTAATATCAATTGTCCAGATGATTTGTATGTATTATATTATAATTTTTAGAATCGTAGTAGGTACAGTATACTATATAAAATTATATGATATTTATTAGTGAAGAAGAATTTGTCACAAAGTTGATGGGAAATGTGTCGGCACTCGGCTTCATTTCAACCCGGAGGAAGATTGGCAGCATCAATAAGAAGCTCATCTTAATATCAATTGTCCAGATGATTTGTATGTATTATATTATAATTTTTAGAATCGTAGTAGGTACGGTATACTATATAAAATTATATAATATTTATTAGTGAAGAAGAATTTGTCACAAAGTTGATGGGAAATGTGTCGGCACTCGGCTTCGTTTCAACCCGGAGGAAGATTGGCAGCATCAATAAGAAGATCATATTATTATCAATTGTTGAAAGGATTTGTTTAATTAATATTATAAGTTTAAAGTACATTTAATCTACACATAAATTTTAAGTTTTATAGGAACCGAACATTTGGCTGCATCATGGACTATCCACTGACGGACAATTTGTCATTGAGCTGATGGAAAATGTGTTGGCACTCGGCTTCATTTCAAACCGGAGGAAGATTGGCAGCATCAATAAGAAGCTCATCTTAATATCAATTGTCCAGATGATTTGTATGTATTATATTATAATTTTTAGAATCGTAGTAGGTACAGTATACTATATATAAATATATAATATTTATTAGTGAAGAAGAATTTGTCACAAAGTTGATGGAAAATGTGTCGGCACTCGGCTTCGTTTCAACCCGGAGGAAGATTGGCAGCATCAATAAGAAGCTCATCTTAATATCAATTGTCCAGATGATTTGTATGTATTATATTATAATTTTTAGAATCGTAGTAGGTACAGTATACTATATAAAATTATATGATATTTATTAGTGAAGAAGAATTTGTCACAAAGTTGATGGGAAATGTGTCGGCACTCGGCTTCATTTCAACCCGGAGGAAGATTGGCAGCATCAATAAGAAGCTCATCTTAATATCAATTGTCCAGATGATTTGTATGTATTATATTATAATTTTTAGAATCGTAGTAGGTACGGTATACTATATAAAATTATATAATATTTATTAGTGAAGAAGAATTTGTCACAAAGTTGATGGGAAATGTGTCGGCACTCGGCTTCGTTTCAACCCGGAGGAAGATTGGCAGCATCAATAAGAAGATCATATTATTATCAATTGTTGAAAGGATTTGTTTAATTAATATTATAAGTTTAAAGTACATTTAATCTACACATAAATTTTAAGTTTTATAGGAACCGAACATTTGGCTGCATCATGGACTATCCACCGACGGACAATTTGTCATTGAGCTGATGGAAAATGTGTTGGCACTCGGCTTCATTTCAAACCGGAGGAAGATTGGCAGCATCAATAAGAAGCTCATCTTAATATCAATTGTCCAGATGATTTGTATGTATTATATTATAATTTTTAGAATCGTAGTAGGTACAGTATACTATATATAAATATATAATATTTATTAGTGAAGAAGAATTTGTCACAAAGTTGATGGAAAATGTGTCGGCACTCGGCTTCGTTTCAACCCGGAGGAAGATTGGCAGCATCAATAAGAAGCTCATCTTAATATCAATTGTCCAGATGATTTGTATGTATTATATTATAATTTTTAGAATCGTAGTAGGTACAGTATACTATATAAAATTATATGATATTTATTAGTGAAGAAGAATTTGTCACAAAGTTGATGGGAAATGTGTCGGCACTCGGCTTCATTTCAACCCGGAGGAAGATTGGCAGCATCAATAAGAAGCTCATCTTAATATCAATTGTCCAGATGATTTGTATGTATTATATTATAATTTTTAGAATCGTAGTAGGTACAGTATACTATATAAAATTATATAATATTTATTAGTGAAGAAGAATTTGTCACAAAGTTGATGGGAAATGTGTCGGCACTCGGCTTCGTTTCAACCCGGAGGAAGATTGGCAGCATCAATAAGAAGATCATATTATTATCAATTGTTGAAAGGATTTGTTTAATTTATATTATAAGTTTAAAGTACATTTAATCTACACATAAATTTTAAGTTTTATAGGAACCGAACATTTGGCTGCATCATGGACTATCCACAGACGGAGAATTTGTCATTGAGCTGATGGAAAATGTGTTGGCACTCGGCTTCGTTTCAACCCGGAAGAAGATTGGCAGCATCAATAAGAAGCTCATCTTAACATCAATTTTCCAGAGGATTTGTATGTATTATATTATAATTTTTAGAATCGTATTAAGTACAGTAAACTATATATAAATATATAATATTTATTAGTGAAGAAGAATTTGTCACAAAGTTGATGGAAAATGTGTCGGCACTCGGCTTCGTTTCAACCCGGAGGAAGATTGGCAGCATCAATAAGAAGCTCATCTTAATATCAATTGTCCAGATGATTTGTATGTATTATATTATAATTTTTAGAATCGTAGTAGGTACAGTATACTATATAAAATTATATGATATTTATTAGTGAAGAAGAATTTGTCACAAAGTTGATGGGAAATGTGTCGGCACTCGGCTTCATTTCAACCCGGAGGAAGATTGGCAGCATCAATAAGAAGCTCATCTTAATATCAATTGTCCAGATGATTTGTATGTATTATATTATAATTTTTAGAATCGTAGTAGGTACAGTATACTATATAAAATTATATAATATTTATTAGTGAAGAAGAATTTGTCACAAAGTTGATGGGAAATGTGTCGGCACTCGGCTTCGTTTCAACCCGGAGGAAGATTGGCAGCATCAATAAGAAGATCATATTATTATCAATTGTTGAAAGGATTTGTTTAATTTATATTATAAGTTTAAAGTACATTTAATCTACACATAAATTTTAAGTTTTATAGGAACCGAACATTTGGCTGCATCATGGACTATCCACAGACGGAGAATTTGTCATTGAGCTGATGGAAAATGTGTTGGCACTCGGCTTCGTTTCAACCCGGAAGAAGATTGGCAGCATCAATAAGAAGCTCATCTTAACATCAATTTTCCAGAGGATTTGTATGTATTATATTATAATTTTTAGAATCGTATTAAGTACAGTAAACTATATATAAATATATAATATTTATTAGTGAAGAAGAATTTGTCACAAAGTTGATGGGAAATGTGTCGGCACTCGGCTTCGTTTCAACCAGGAGGAAGATTGGCAGCATCAATAAGAAGATCATATTATTATCAATTGTTGAAAGGATTTGTTTAATTTATATTATAAGTTTAAAGTACATTTAATCTACACATAAATTTTAAGTTTTATAGGAACCGAACATTTGGCTGCATCATGGACTATCCACCGACGGACAATTTGTCATTGAGCTGATGGAAAATGTGTTGGCACTCGACTTCATTTCAACCCGGAGGAAGATTGGCAGCATCAATAAGAAGCTCATCTTAATATCAATTGTCCAGATGATTTGTATGTATTATATTATAATTTTTAGAATCGTAGTAAGTACAATATACTATATAAAATTATATAATATTTATTAGTGAAGAAGAATTTGTCACAAAGTAGATGGGAAATGTGTCGGCACTCGGCTTCGTTTCAACCCGGAGGAAGATTGGCAGCATCAATAAGAAGCTCATCTTAATATCAATTGTCCAGAGGATTTGTATGTATTATTTTATAATTTTTAGAATCGTATTAGGTACAGTATACTATATATAAATATATAATATTTATTAGTGAAGAAGAATTTGTCACAAAGTTGATGGGAAATGTGTCGGCACTCGGCTTCGTTTCAACCAGGAGGAAGATTGGCAGCATCAATAAGAAGCTCATCTTATTATCAACTGTTGAAAGGATTTGTTTAAATTATATTATACCTAAGTTTAAATTACATTAATTAATCTACACATTAGTTGAAGTTTTACAGGGACCGAACATTTGGCTGGATCGTGGACTATCCAAGGACTTAGTACTTAGTAGATAGACTCATTTAATTATTTTTAGTATGTATTGTAGTTGTAATGATGTAGTATATATTAGTATTTTATAGCTCATCTACTCATCCAACACATTGACCATCGCCGGCCGGCAACACACATATTATACACATTACCCGCTTTTGTAGCTTGTAGAATAGCGAAAATCGTAGTTTTATTCCTAGATATATATAGTATTATTGGTATCTACGTAGTTTTAGTTGTTGTATAGTTTTTTTATTAGTTAGATACATTCATATGATCCGTGGCGTATTTAGGAATTTCAGGATAAGAGCAACACATATTTTGCCGCCTCCCCACTGATAAAAAAAAAACTAAAATACTTCTATGCAGCGCAATGGTGAAACTGTTAATACCATAGAATACCATGTTATATAAATAGTATAGTATTCTATATCTCTATGGCACACATTTGTTGTGAAAAATAGTAATGGTTGACGTCACTGCGCCAGTACTCATAAGGTACGAAATAAAAATTTGCCGCCCCTCTAAATCTTTTAAAATTTTCCGTTCTCGGCAACGGTACCCAAAGCCCCTACCTAAATACGCCCCAGCATATGACGTGGATTAGGCCTACTGGGGACACCACAATAAAAAAAACGCGCCTCGTGTAATACCTCATAAAGTTATTAAACCAAAACGGACAATGTTATTGTACGTCGTTTAATAATAAGGTGGTGTGGAAAATTACCTAACACTGTTATTCTTATGTTATAGTTATCTTGCATACATTTTTTTTATTAAATACCAATTAAATAATTATTTATATATATATCAAGAAACGAGAAATATTAATGTTTTAAAAAGAATTACAATAAAATAGTTTTGAAAAAAAATATTCTTTGACTTGTTAAAGACTCAAAGTAGTTATTATATTAGTTATTATTTTACAAAGACACTAACAAAAGCAGATCGAGTTTAATATTGCCAGAAATATTGTATCAATTACTTTACTTAAAACATTGAATTTACACATATTTTTATTTACAAATTATTGTGTATTTTATTTTTATTTCATGTAAATTTGAAATTTCATATTTTACTAATTTACTGACGCATTGGTTACGTAGGTATTTGTGTCTTATAATAAAATACAAATGTTTGCATGTGAATATGTGAAAATACACATTTGGATTTTATTAACCATAGCCTACAATATTCCTCTAAAATCATTATGTTCTTAATCTTTTACGCTAACCAGTTTTCAACAAAAGTGATATTTTATTTTCTTAAAATACAAAAACGAATAGCTGTAAAATTTAAAATGTTTACTAAGTATTTATATTATCATTTTTTCTATAAATGGTATAATTTTCAAATAATTGTAATTAATTTTGAACTCTTTATAGACAACTATATTTTGCGTGCTTTATTAGTGTTTTTTAATAGCAAAAATTGATAATGGATCAAAATCCTTGAAAATTGAATTAATAATTTCTTAATAAGTTGTTAATTTACTCATTAAAAATATAAAAAAATGTACATTCAGAATATTTTTATAAACTTATACAATGGCATGACTAAGAATTTTAGTTGGTGGGAGGGGGAAAAATTTCAAAATTGTTATTTACTAATTAGTAATTAGTAATTAATTTAAGTAAATGAAAATAATAAAATAATACAATATAATATATTATAATGATACAATATAGAACAATACTATGCAACTTCTTATACAACTCTAATATACAGTTTTTTTAAATTACCAAGTTTTGTTTATAAGTTAATTTTCAGGGGAGGTTGGAGAGGCAAGCTGAACATATATAATATACCGTCTCTCGATTTATTTATATTTATTTTAACAATAATTGAATTTTTAGAATATTTATTACATAGCATTTATTTAAATGTATATTTATTTATAAAATTTCATTACTTATATTATGAAAAACGATTAGGGTAAGTGGTAACGACAATTGGATGCAATTGGATAGAAATATGTCTTCCCATCTATCAATGTTATTCTATCTGATTCATCCATATATTGATTATCAACATTTTCATTATAATTTACATTTTGAAGAATAGAACAACTAGAATTTGTTGAAGAAGAATGGTTTTTTATTGAAGACTTTGATTCATGCATCATACTTTTTTTCTTAATTTCAACCATCAAGCTTTTACTTGATTCTTCAATTTTCTTGTCATATAAATTTATCTGTTTCAAAAGATCTTGTTCTTTAGTTTTAAGATTTTCTAATCTAAGTTTTTTTTCAATCTAAAAGATTCTAACTTTCTAGCTTCAAGTTGTTCTTGTAAAGTTATTATCCGTGTATCCATATCACTCTGTTCTGAATTTGTACCTTAAAAATAAATGAACATAAATATTTAAGTCAAACTATTTTTTCAATCATTTTATTTACTATTTGATGTATCCAAAATATGTTTTTTCAGTTTAACAGGACTTGTTTATTAATAAAATCGGCGACAATGATCTTTTCTCCTTGGTTTCAATTGTATCAAATATTTCATTTTTATAAGATAAATCAATAGAACTAATTGATTGCATATTTTCATTATTGGTATGGTTACATCTAAACATTTCATAGCTAGTTATTAATTACTATATTTATATAGTTATTAGAAAAAATTGAACACTACCAACTTTGTTTTAGAGGTTTGTATAGCTTTATCAATAACAGACTGTGAAGAATATCTAACATCTGTTTGAACTTCAACATTTTGAACTTGATCTAAAATATTAGTTTCAATACTAATAGGACTAGTTGCTTGATCTAATAAACAATATAATTAATAGTTATTAAAAATTAAACATAGAATTTTATAGTGAATGCACTAATATATTATAATATGATAAACAATTAACTTATATAAGAATCTAATATATAATAAAAATAATTTTTTCCTATTTTATAAATAAGTAAAAATGTATAATGCTAAACACCTTAACATGATGACTGCCACGAGCCCGCCAGCGTCCTAACATGGATATGTGTAACTGTGGAGCCATGGTATAAACAACAGCGCATTACTGTAATGTTTGTGTTTGTATTTATAAATAGGAGAGTCTAATCGTAATTTTAATTATAGCGTTTTGATTGGAAAAATCTGAATATTACGAATTTAAACTAAACGTTGTTAGGTCGCTGGCGATCAAATAACCTAATCAAACTTACCAAATACAGTTAAAATAAAGGAATCAGTCAGTTTTTTTTAAACTGTTTATTTTCTTGTAAATGCTATAGTGTTATTATTAAGTCCAGTGGCGTACTAACAGGAGGGATAACCCCCCTACATTTTTGGATCATTTAATTTATTATGAGAAAACTAAAATTTCTAGTACCTGTAACCCCTTAACCCTTCCCCCTCCAAAGTTCAAATCCAAGTACGCCATTGATTAAATCATTATTTCTATACCATAAAAAAATATAGTATATTACTATATTAAAAACAATAAGGATTTGAACTGCCGACGATTTAAGTGGCTTCACTTTAAGAGGATGTAGTACTGGCATGTGTTGTGTCTGTCTTACACACGTACAACATAGCAAATTTTCATTCACCAGTTTCAATATTGCGCTGCTAATTTTAGTTTTGATATTTGGGTGAACTGACCTATTATAAAATTTAAAGGTAAGATTATTATCCAGGGCACCACGGAAGCCTTTTATTGATATTATTATTTTTAAATAAGTTATGATCTTTTTGAAACTGCACATTTTAAAATGATCATAATTTACTTAACAATAATGATATCAATAAAAGGCTTCTGTGAGGCCCTGGATAATAATCTTACCTTTAAATGTTATAATAGGTCAGTTCACACTAAATAAAAACTAACAACACAATATTGAAACTGGTGAAAGAAAATTTGCTATGTTGTACGTATGTAAGACGGAGACGATATGTGCAGGTAAATCTTCTTAATGTATCAGTGTTAGGTTGCCAGCGGACTCGTGACAGTTTACGTGTTAAGTAAACAAATATTATCAATGTATGAACTCACTTTGTAATATAATTTTAGATTTATCCAATTCAAACTTTGATGGTAAAGTATTATTTTTTGATTCAATTGGATTAATTTTATCATGTATACTATCAATATTTTAAATGATCAGACTTATCAAATTACTTAAAAACATGAGAATTAATTGACTGACAACTATGATCTTCTTTCTAAAATCAAATGTTTCATATTACTCTCAAGTACATCTAATGTTAAATAAACAAATATTACCTTTGGAAATTGATCTAAGCTTTTTAATTTACTTATAATTTTTTTGGAAGAAGATTCATTTTTTAAATGTTGAATATGTTCTTCAAGCATTATAAAGCGTTGCTTATATCTGAATCAATTACTCTACCAAGTCATTTTACTTCCGACAAAGAGTGTTCTAACTTTTTTACAGTAGTACAGTACCTCTTTGTTTTTGTTTGAATAATTGAAACTGTTTTTCATAACTGGGTCTGTTTTTCAAATTTCTTTAAAATGTGCATAATATTGATAGTTAAAATGGAATATAGTAATAGAAAAAAGAACTTTAAATTATTAAAAAAAAATTCTTACTTAATTTGTAGGTCATACATAGCAACTTCCCACTTTAAACGATTAGTTATAGTTTTTCATCCTTCATTAATTGTTCAAACTAAAAAAAAAATAAATAGATTTTATCAATATTTGATAGTTATAAATAATAAATATAGTATACGAGGTAAACAATTTGACTGGTAACACTAATATTTAAGCAATTTTTTCTAAAAATATTTTTATGTAATTTAAAATATTTAATTTACTAGTTATCTAATGATATTTTTTTCATTTTCTGATTGATAATTAATACTGTCAATATAATAATCAGAAGATACATCACTTTTTAAAACTTTTAACATAAAAGCAAACATTAAAGAAATAATTGTTTTATTTAAACTGATGTCTTTATACATTTGTTTATAATCATAGTATTAAATTTGTTATTACTGACTCGCTCTAAATATTTACTATAAGACATTTTAAAGATAAATATATGATTACCATTTGAATAGAAAAAGGTACAGCAATATCACTATCGTTATTAGAATTAGAGTGATCATTCAGTTCGATGATTGTTCCTGCAATTTTAGCAACTTTGTTAAATATCAATTAAAATTTTAGTACAAAAAAAATCATTATGTTGATTTGTTAATTATAAATATTAAAATATATAAGTAATACATTAGTTTTAATTGACATGTCACAGCTCATTCTTTCTATATCACATAAGGAGTTGTTTAATTGGTCGAGAGTATCAAGTTCCGCTTGGAATTCATCATGGATTTCAGAAAACTAATAAAAAAATAAAAATAAATAAATAATAATTTAATCTTAAAATTAAACTTATTTAGTTAATTTATAACTCACACAATGAGATGATCTATTATTTGTATTATTTTCATCTAATTGTAAATTTATGGAAGTATTACGTAAATTATCTAAATAATTACAACAATTGTTTTTTGTTAACAAATCACAGTCATAATTAAGTTTTTTTACAACTTGTTTGATATCTTCATTAGTTATTATATTCAATTTAATAAACAATTTGTCATCATTTATTGTACTTACTTTTTCCTCACGATTATTATTCTCAATAATTTCAATCGAAAATGGGTTATTAGACTTTGGCTTAATTCCTTCATAAATTAATGAAGTTGTATAGCTAGCTAAACAGTTTTTTGGTTCAATACGGTTAATATTTGGTAAATTTGTCTCTTCATCACACGTATTTACATCTAGTTGATTAAGTTTAGAAGAATCAAGATTATTGATTTTATTAGAATGCAAATTATTTATAATTGTACATTAATTTATACTTAAATCAGCAGTAGGTTCAATGAATTCCAAATTATTATGTTTTGATTGTTGTAAATTTAGTTTGGATTTTAATACTGACATAAAATTCATTGCAGGTGGTGGAGATTTTGAAGTCAACAAATAAGCAACTGTAAGCCTGTACATGATTTAGTACTATTATTTACAATGTCTGAAGGCTTTGTACTCAAATTAATGTCAGGCATAGTCAATGTATTTCTATCCAAATAAGCATCATCATCTGGTTGTTTTTCATTTTCTTGACACGATTTATTTGAAAAGGTCACTAAAAATATAAATTATATTAATCTTTATATTTTTAACATTCTTAAAATGTAAAGGTAGGATATTACCATTGTTATTAACTTGTTTACCGAAATAAATATCAGTATCAATTAGCTTAGGCATGGATATATCAAATAAATTTCTATTAAATAATTCATAATCATCATTAGATATTAATTTAGATAATAAATTTTCAGGTTTGGTAACTTCACGTTTTTGAGGTTCTAAAAAAATCAATTAAAAATTAAAAATGATAAGTATTAGTATAATGCATTAAGCAGACTACTTACTTTGCTCAATTAATTTTGTTGTTAAGATTTTATTTGCTGATTTTGAAAATGTACATGAACTTATAATCTAATGGTTAAAAAAAAATAATAATATATAATATTATTTAATTATTTCATAAATTATTATGGTAATTTATGTTATACTCCCATTGCATTAAATACAGTTTGAAATAAAAACTGTATAATTAGATAATTTATGAGTTATGCACTAGGAGTAGGTATCTTATATTATAGTTAAAACAAATAAAATAAAAATAATTAGGTACATCTTCTGTACATTCATCTATAATTTTTAAATCTTTTATTGACTTGTTTTGTACTTTTCTAAGAGCTTCTAATGGTTTTTTATGACTTTTAACTGTAGGCGGTGGAGGTGACCATGTTTGATCCACCTAAAGATTAATTTTATAAGTATCATATAGTATTTAATATTTTTAAAAGACAAACTTATGAGCAAAGAATATCTTTTATTATAGTTCAAAACAAATTAAATAAAAATAATTACATCTTTTGTATCATTTGAATTTTCCTTTGTAACTTTAAAATCTTTTATTGACTTATTTTGTACATTTCTAGGAAATTCTGGTGGTTTTTTATGACTTTTAACTTTAGATGGTAGAGGTGACCACGTTTGATCCATCTGAAAATAAATTTTACAAGTAATAAATAAATGTTAATAATAAATAAAAAATAATTAATGCTAAGTACTGTACTTTAGGATCATTTGATTCAGTTGGTAAATTAATACCAATTTTACATTCGTCTTGAACACAGATAGTCTAAAAATGTAAGCATAATAATATGTTTGTAAAACTTTATGTTTCAAAATACAAATTAAGTTATTATAAGAGAAAATTAAGCTCTTAATTACAGGAATTTTTTATCTGAGGTTTGGCTGGATAGTACATTAAAGTTCTTGTTCATTATTTCAAAAAATATCCTACACATTTTTGTTATCAACTAAAAATATTTAAGTTTTTAAATATATATTTAATACCAGATATTTTTTAGTATTATCAATGTAACCGATTGTATAACAAACATGAGTTTTGTTAAATACATAAAATGGTGGTGAAACCCCCTGAAGATATAATAATGTTATAATATATTAATATAATATAATACAGTAGAGCTTCGATAGTCTGGAGTGTCTGGACGAATTCAGACCAAGCATCGTCCAGATTACCGGAGGTTTTTCAAAATCACCTATTCAAATGAAGAAGATTTTTATTTTTATTTTCACCACCTTTACATTTATTGCACTTTAAATTATAAAAATAGATAAATTAAATATCAATAGGTAGGCAATAAAAATAACGAAATTAACGAAATAACAATATTTGGTAGTGATGTCGTACGCGATCTACCAAACTTGTTTTCAAGTTGACCTCTGGAAAATTTCGTTCGTATAACTGAGTGGACTTTTAGAGTTTCATGGCACATAATATTATATATTCCGCCGACGGATGTATCCGGAAAGTTGCCTCCAAAATCGATATTGCGATCCTTGGTTACGTACGAGTTAATTTCCATATGACCTAACTTGGTTACCCATATCAAAACCGCTGAATTGATTTTGGTACAAATGGTAATTCATGGGCGGAACTACGGCCTAGGCCAACTGGGCCATGGCCCAGGCTAATTGGCTCCGTAAAATGTATAGGTAAATTTGCTAAGAACACAGTATTTTAAATGTAATAAAATAAATTAGGTATAAATGCAAAAAAAATTTGAGAAATTAATTGTGCGTAATAAATAGAATACCTAGTTTGAATGTTTAAAATATATTTATAGTACCTGTATTTCACATGTAAGATTTAAGTTAAAAATTAAAAGTGAAACAATTTTAGATTCATAATATTATAACATCAATAATTACTTATTTTATACACTTATACATTTGTATTTTAATAAAAAACATTGGTGTTCCCTATCGGCCTTCACCCTTGCCTTTGGGTATGATAGGTGCGAAATGACTCTCATGAGTGGCCCAGTCTAATGGAAATGTCTAGTTCCGCCTACGAATGGTATACAAAGGTAATATTAAATATTCTATGTACAGTTGTAGTATATGATCTAAGGTAGTATTAGTGTACGAGTTGCATAGGCTGAAATTTACCTTGTTAGAAGGGTGGGGGGGGGGTAAAATTATAAACATGAACAGGCCCGCGGAGGGCTTTGACCCCGCACCCCCTAGTCACTACATACATATTTAAAATTTTTATTGTAACATTTATTATACAAAATGTACATAAAAACTTCAGAATTATTTATTTAACGGCTATAATTTATAACTTTTTATCGTTGTCGTTATAAAATATTAACGTAGGTTCTATAGCTCAATCATTTTAATTTTATTACAAATGTATAAAATTCATACATAAACCTTAAATGTTCACATTACACATACCTACCTAATGTTTTACATTTTATAATTTGTTCTAATAAATAAATAAAATTTCTTGAAGAACTTAAAAAAATGTAGGGGGCTAAACCACCTAAGTCCCCCCCCCCAATTTACGTCTATGATGAGTTGATATATACATATATAATATATATTTTTTTTGTATAACAGTGGAAAATGTTGATATTTGTTTACAAACGCCCGCGTTTTATACAAACGTTATTACCTATACGTTAGTATTATAGTTGTTCGACAATTTATTTTAATTAAGTTACCTATTATGGTATATACTATATAGTTAAAGTTTTAATTTTAATTATAGCCTTAAAGGCACTAGTGTTCTAACTTTCTGAGATAAGAATATCAGATTATAAATTAAGTAAAATTCTATTGTTATAATACAAACATAATGTAATGTCTTACGAATATCATCACAATGTTATAGTTCTATTACTGACAGTTCTTACTTCTTAGTTCTTTCTGTTGATTGTTGATAGGTACTTCAAAAGAAATTAAAACAGAAAAATAAAAACGACCACAGTACTATTGTTTACTTACATTTTTATAAGTTCTTTTCCACTAACGTTATTAACAGAAAACCCCCTTTTATAGTAGGTAATAATAATAATAATAACAATAATATGTACAAAACATTTTAATTCGAAACTTTTTACTTTTTCGGTTATATTAAAGTTCACTCGTAGCGGTCTTATCCTTCCTAAAATTAATATTTTCATACTTTCTTTAATTGGAGAGAAAAAACAGTTTAATATTGAGTTCTAGAAAATAAAAATTATTAAGTTGCTATGACTTCTTAAAATAATAGGTTACTTGGTCCTCGACCCTCGTCCTTCTAGCATAATCATAGTATGGGGAATCAACAATAATAATAATAATTAAATGTATACCACAAGGAAATACCTTGGAAATAGGTAGATAACTAATAAGTCGGCTGTACATCGCTGCTAGGTATATAATATATTGAGTGCTTCAATTTGCCCTAAAATATTGAGTTGAAGGTACAGTTACCACTTCATAATTTTAACAACGCAATACAATATGTTTATTGGAAAATATTATTATAATATGTTATTATCACATCGTGATTTGTGGTTATAACACTATATTATATATTATATCAATCAATTGGATTCAGTACCTATATATAATATGCTGTAATTATTGTAGGTAACTGATAAAAAAAAATGTCAAGTGAATTAAAATTTTTATTTACCCATTGGTTTTCGTATAAAATATTTTTTATATTATTTAATATTATGCAAGTTCAATTTTTTAGAGGAAAATTATACGTAAATTTTAGCCTAAATAGCTTTCTTAGGTTTTTTAAGCTTATTTCCATAAATTATAATCTAGATATTATACTCAGTGTTTGTTATTATATTAATTATTGGGGTTTAATTAAAAGTTATCTTAGGTAAAAGTATATAATATTAGCATGGTATAAATACACTGTGTATTATAAACAGGTTTATTATAGGGTGCAGTGGCGTAGCCAGGGGGGGTTTTGGGGGTTGAAACCCCCCCCCCCCCTCGGCCGTATTTTTATCAAAAATATAATTTTTATAATATAAAAATACAATCATTTATTCGTGGTGAAATATATTCTGTTATGCTGTATTCACGTTATCGACTGCACTGGTGATAATAATCATTATCATTCAATTATTTTATTATTTCAATACGGTTGTAGATTTATTTTATTTTATTACTAAAAAACCCCCCCCCCTAAAAAAAATCCTGGCTACGCCACTGATAGGGTGACCGGTCAAAATATCTCGATACAAAATATCAAAATATCTCTATTCAAAAATATCTCCAAATCTCCAATACAAAATATCTTCGATTTAAAATATCTCCAGTACAAAATATCTTTGATTTAAAATATCTTTAATGCAAATTTCTCCCATGAAAATATTTTAATATTTAAAAATATTTTATTGTAATCATAATATGTTATTATAATTATTTATTACAAGTATAATACAGTAATTTTTATGTGTATACAATAATATTTGTCACAAAAACAGAAAATAAAAATTTATCACAAAATTAATATTACAATTTAATAATATATGTCAAATTCAAGGTTACAGACTAAAAAAATAGTAATATTAAGTAAACATTATTGCTAGACAATTTACTTACTTCGGTTAGGTTAATCATTTTAGACATCAGTATTATTATAAAATACAATATAATAATATATTTTTTACCAATAATATTCTTTATTTGCATAAAAGATATTTTTAACAGGAGATATTTTGTACCGGAGATATTTTGACCAGGAACCATATTATAGGCATCTGGACAAACATGGGGGAAATAATGGTTGTGTAATACGACTGGCCGCTATGGGCAAGCGGCCAGGTAGACGTGACAAGAAGTTCGACTGCAGATCGAGCTGCGCGTGTCCAAGCAGTGGGTACCGAACCAGGAAATAGAGACATTAGGATTCATCGTAACGCAGAGAAGCTGGCGGAAGTTACAATGAAACCGTAAAACATAAAAAGCGCGGAAGCACCAAGCAGTACAAACAGTTCCAGAAGAACCTGCTATACATTATGTTCGACTGTACGTTGTAATAGATACAGCGCACTGGTATACCAGATTACCAGCTACTAACTAGTGCTGTATAGTCGACGTATACAATGCGTCCTGGTGGCTGGTCCGACAGCCCTTCACCGATTAATTTCGCTATCTATGCTCAATGTTTGTTTTATTTCTAAAAGACACATTAGTCCGTAAGGGTGCAGTAGTTTTTATAAAGCATACTTTAACAAAAAATTCTCCTTGTACTTCACAAGAATTACATCCAAAATAGCCATTATGATTTTTGACTCTTAATTAAAAAGATTTCGCCGGGGCATCGCAAATAATTTGACTTAACTCGAAATTTATTATTTTATTATCGATAATGATACCATTTTTCAATATTTTTTTAACTCATTTAAAAATGGGGCAAAAATTCATTGACATTGCCAGTTTTCCACTAAAACTGTGATATATTCCAATCGGAAATATTTTTTTTGAAAGAAGTGGAAAGTTAATAATAGATACTAAAATGGGCCAGAATTGTGTTTTTAAACTGCGTGCTAATGGTAGTAGCCCATCTATGTTAAAACTCAACTTTAATATTATATTAATAGGTATGATTTTAATTAATTTTTTTAAATAGGGTTCTATCATGTTAGAAAAGCCTAAATGCAAATATTTTCCATTTTGAATATCTATAATGGGATGCAAAGTAGGTGTGTGGAGAATTGTTCTAATATCTTTTGGTACATTACACCCATATTTCTAAACATACCTAAGACATCATTAGCACAATTTCGAGATACATTATAATTTGTGGATACATTATAATTTTTTTACATAATACTACATAATACAATTTTATTATATCAACATTAAAAAAAGAAAATAAATTATGTATTGATATATATTGATATTCTAGTTAAGTGAGAAATGTCTATTGAAAATTATAATTATTTAATTTATAGGAAGTAGGAACTATTTAATACATTTATAATGCAAATAGTGTACTTATGGATGGGAACCGTTATCTTCTTCAATAATAATAATAAAAAGCGGGTAAGTGGGTATTGCTCTGCTGTATATTAGGGGGTGGGGTGAACCTCAGACTATGGAAGGTTAAATTTGAATGCAATGATAGGTATCATTGTATACGAAAAACGATTCTGAACGAAGATGATTTGTCAGTTTAGGATATATTATATTTAAATATTGTCAAATATTCTATTTTGAAACAAATAGTATAGTTTTTATATTATGTTACTATGGTTACTATGGCCAACATTCGCATTATGAGCGTATGAAATTTAATTTAAATTTTGACATATTTCGTATAAATTCGAACTTTAAACACTTATAAAAAAAAATTGTGACTAACGATTTCGGATTTTTTTTTATCACTTTAAGAACAACTTATAAGAAACCTTGTATTAAATTTTCAAGATTTTCTGGTTACCCAAAAATTTTTTATCGGCATTTGAAGAAAAAAAACTTAGAAAAGTCGAAAATTTCAATTGTCTATAAGTAGCTTAAAAATGGTCAAAATATTTTGAAAATTTAACTGTAGAGAGATAACCATAATATAAACATTTGGTGAAAATTTCATGTATTTACAATGATTCGTTTTTGAGTTATAGCAAAATCAAAAAATCGATTTTGTCGAAAAGTGGTTTTTCGTAAAATTGCCATTTTTCTGACACTTTTTTTTTGTTTTTTCTCGATTTTTTTTGAAAACTATTTGAAAATTTTACTTTTGACTCCCTCAAAGTACCAACTAGATGAATTTTCCTATTCAAAGAGGGGCTGAAGTCAAAAATCGGAGCATTATTACTGCTCCAAATGTTGTCGTCAGACACAAAAAAAAAAAACACACATCATTGTAAAAGCAATACATTCTTCACTCCGTTCAGAATCTAAAAAATATCTAAATTTCAAATTGTACATTGATAGATAAATACAACATTATTATTAGGTAAAACTTGATACTAGTACACTACACTTTGAATGTGTAAAAAAAATTAAATATTCAAAATAAATAGAGAATTATAAACAAAAATAGATCATTATACAACCGTCATATATAAAAATTAAATGTTTTGCCCTTCGATGGGTGGCTCATTTTTACAGCCAAGTCCACGCTCCAATATATGTTGCCTATCTCAGTGATTTAAGGTATGAATAAAAAATGTATTACAACAAATTACTTTTAAAAACTTAGTATACTTACATAGTTAAATGTCTGAAAGTATGAAATTGCTTCAGTTGATTCAGATATACTCTGCAAGCTCTTATCAAGTTCTGCAGTATTTATTAATTGTGTATTTTGAATTGAACAATTGGTATCCTAAAACAAATTTAAAAACAATTAATTTTATTATTATTATTATACGTAGTTAACATAATAGAGGATGTGATACATCATTGATGTATTGAAGTTTTATGTAGGTACTTAAAATTATCTTACTTGTAAATCAAGTACAGGAAAAGTTTTATTTTGAAAATTAATTTTTGCTTTAGCAACTCGTCGGTTAAACTGACGATGAGATATATTTCCAATATTTTTTTATTTTTTTAAGTACAATTTTTTATTGTTCTCTTAAATAGTATGTATATTAATTAAATACAAATATAGGCAATGTAAATAATATGTGAAAATTATTGAAAAACAATTTAAAAATGTTTAAGGAAAAACATTAAAAGAATCACACCCTGCATAATTTGTATTATTGATGTCCCTCTGATTTTTACATTTGATATATTTTTACCAAAACCTCGCCCTGTCCAAGAACAACCTACAGAAAATTCATTGGTAAATTTCCTAGATAAAATTCGATGTCCAAGGCTTTTAGAATCAACTCCGCTAATTGAAAAAAACATGTTTATCTGTGAATTTAATATGTAATAATTTGAATTTTTTTTAAATTTAAGGTTATATTAACGATAACTACATACCAATTTATCTTTACTATAATACTTGTATTATCATTATTTAACATATCCTCACAATCATTTAATTTTTGAATACTTGATATTGGTAAAAGATTTAAAAATGATGTATCTTACATATAT
This sequence comes from Schizaphis graminum, assembly GCA_020882235.1. NCBI lineage: Eukaryota > Metazoa > Arthropoda > Insecta > Hemiptera > Aphididae > Schizaphis > Schizaphis graminum. The sequence goes on along the minus strand of CM037032.1, from coordinate 83,283,663 downwards.
CAGTTGTAAATATGGTAGTAGATATCATATTTGTTTTCAAATTTTTGATTTCTGTTTGTAAACTATCTAATTTATTCCACAGCCGTTCCCCCATCATACAATTTGCTAATAAATCAGATCTAATAGCTTTCAATTCATCTAAAAAAAAGTTACAAATTTGGAAAATGTTTTTAGTTTTTGTCTTATACTACAAGTGTAACTACTGATTCAATAATTTAACTTTACAACCCTAAATTAGACTAGGTACCTATTTAATAAAAATGTATTTAGGCATGTGAACATATTAAATTAAGATCATTCAAATCCTATGTTTTATTAAATAAAACCTAACTTAATTTAACTTAGATTATTATACAATTACTTTGAACTGTATCACATTCTTCAATACGGGTCTTTTGATTTAATCCTGGTATTTTAGGAGCAGTAAGTGGGGTAATATCTAAATATGATACTTCACCACATGAATTTTCAGCAATAATATTTTGTATTGTAGATATAGGTTGAGTTTCTTCAACAGAAGTGCCTGTTAGTGATGAAACCTACAATTGAGTAAATTTATTCAAATTTTTAGTTTGTATTATAATATATTTATGTTATTATATAATTGTTAAGATAAAACATACCAATGTTGGATTCTGATTATAAATCAATGCATTTGAATCATCCAAATCCATAAATGTTTTACTAACATATGGATGTGTAGCTTCTTCAGTTAATTGTTCATTAGATTTTGAATAAGTATAGTTTGGTGGCGTTGAAACTGGCATTAATGAACTCTGAAAAATTTTACACAATTACTTATAAACAATAATTATTTTATGTATTTATTTTAAACTAAAAAACATTTAATAAAAGTGGATTGAACTGAATCAATTCTAATTTTTACAAGCCCAAATTAAAGTTAATTACTTAATAAATTATTTATTATTATTATTATTACTTTTTTTGTTACTCAACCAAAAGTATTTTAAAGACTCATAATTCAAAAATATATTGATAAATGCATACCTATAGGTAATCTAATTATGCATATCAGAATTAAAATTAATTAAATATTACTATACTAAATATAATATAATTAATCATATCAAAAACTCCATAATCCAATTTGAATGTTTTCCAATTAGCTAAAATATATCATTAAAAAATTATAGGTACAAAATAAACAGTTACATCACTATATAGTATAATATATCTTAAGTAATTTTAAACACATGAAGTATGAGTGGTGTACAATACTAAAAAAATAAACTATTACCATTGATGATCCATTTGGAGAAAAGTTTTCATTTTCCATCATATGAAAAGCATTCATTAATGGCCTAGGACGCGAAAATGTTACATCATTTGGTGATGAAACAGCATTTTGAATTGATACTTGATATGACGCCACCTATTAAAATTTTATCAAACAATTTATCTTACGATTGTATTTTAATATCTACATACATAAATACATACAATTAATAAATTAATAATATGTAAAAATAAAATATCAATATACATATTATTTTAACTTTGTATTAATAGGCAAATAAATAATAAATATTGTATGGTATACTAACTGTTGAAGATACTGCAGGTACCACCGTTCTTATATTATCATAATTTTGTTCCATTGAAGGATTCATAGATTTGTTAAAACAAAATCTAGGCCGTTTAAAATTATGTTGCACTTCCTGCAGTTTCTATAAAATATTAATAAAATTATTAAAATGATTGTTGGTTTAGAACTTTTATATTAAATACTTGAACATTATATTGTTCCTCATTTTCATCTGAAGAGGAATCAGCATTATTATTATCATCAGCATTTTAAAAGAGAGAACGTATACATTGCTTTTTTTTCCTTAGTCCACAGCCAAGATTACTCGCACTTTCTGAATCATCAGACGAATTAATAATATGTAATAATTTTGAATTCGCTTCATCGAATGAATCTAAATTATTATACATGTAGTATTAATTAAACATATTTATATCCTTCATAATAGATAATAGATATTCTACATAACATGTAAAATATCATATATTATACTATACCTAATATGAAGTTTCAATATCATTTTAGGTAGGTACTTAGGAGTTAATTAATATATTATAGTTACAAATATTAATATTTTTTAAACTTATTTGAGTATCTACCAGCTGTGTATGCTTCATAGATATAATATAATCATATATAGCTGGTAAAACGTATTAGTTAATAAATAAATAAAATATTGATATACTTGCCATAATGTTTATCATTTACTAATTTGAAATGATGTAATGAATAATCTTTGGTTAAGTTTATATTTCTTTTTACAAGATTGGGCACATTAATGGATTTTTTATTTGGCCATTTGCACATCAGCACATCACTTCTATTGCACTCTTGTAAACTAACCAACGGTACAACCGAATAATCCAAAGCATTATTATTCATTAAGTCAGTATTACTAATGAAATATCCAATAGTCCATGCTGATGACTTAAAAAACAAAATTAATTTCAATTAATTAATAAATGTACAGAAATTAAGAATTTTTACTCAAAACCAGTTTTTGACAAAATCGGTTTACCTAATTAATTTTAATGTAACTAAAAAACTAATAACTGCAGATACTTTAAACTTTCAACAGATGTTTTTATTACAATTTTCTATACACCGTGAAATGTTGACATTAATCAAAATCTCAAAAATTTACAAATTATTTGGAGGTTAAATTCATAAAATGTTTAAGTTAAGAATTGAAAATTTAAAACAAGGTGTGTAGTTTATATTGTAACCAAAAAATCTTAAAAATATATCTACATATATTATTTTTTTATAGTTATTTTAATTTCAAATTTGGAAGAAATTATAGCTATTTAAACAAACAATAATGATTTTAGTTATTTAAAAATATTATTTGTGGGTACTTGAAACTTTTAAAATATATTATTCTATTAGTTTATACCTACACGCACAATATTTTAAAATGCAATTTTCTAGGTCAAAAATAATTTAACTAACTGCAGTAGGTAGTACTAAATCCGCTAATAGTAAAATAAATTATTTTATATATTCACAATAGGTACATTATCATATATACAATTATAATATACTTATAAGTAATATTATGGGCTGACAAACTCTCTCCACTTAGAATCATTTTTAATTAGGTACAATAATATTATATGATATTGAATTCAAATTTAATACCTTCCAAATATAGTGATGACCCACTATTATAACCTACCATACAGCAGAGTGATACCAACTTGTCATCCTTTTTAATTACTAAATCAGCTTAACCAGATGTATTTTTATAATAATTAAATGTAATTTTAAATTATTTAAACGTTTTTATTAAATTGTAATCATTTTGAAAATAACTATAACCAGTGTTATTTAATAAAATAATATAATCATATACCGCATAGGTATTGCAGTACCTATATGAGTATGTTGTTATAAAGTATAAACCAACTATACACTATAAAATATTAAAGTCCCCACACACTTAGCGGAAGCCGTAAAATTATTTTGTCTTGGTGGTCCCGGTAAATTGTGCCTCGAGTCCAAAATCTCATTCAACCACTAGCGCGTGTGTGCGACCTTAATACATCTGCATAGTGCATAATATTATTAATTATGTGGCGCGTGTGGGTATGACATTATAGCGAGTACCTACCTAACGTACTTATAGCCTTAATGTTTATATCGTCATTATTATTACTTTATTACCTTCAGATCATTGTTGATTGGAGTAGTCATCTCTGGACTCAGTGGACTCTGATTTTTTAATTACAGATACGCAAATAGTAGGTATACCGTATACGATATAATTTATAAATTATAATATATTATAAATTTATAACAGGCATGAGACGCAACACACGTTTTAGTGCCGAAAGTCGCGATGTAATTGATGTACCTAATGATGTATTAAACCCATAGACCTTATACTAGTATATTAAGGTCTATGATTAAACCATACGTCCATACTGCACTACTGCAGAGTGCAGACAGTGTTGAAGAGACTAGTTAGAGATTGACGTCGCCACACTGCATCTATGGATATTATCAGGAAAGATGTTGTCATATATTTATTAATAGATACGTTTATAAATATTACTGTAAAGTATTATTAAAACATGATTTTTATACATTCATATGCTATAATTCTTTGAAAATTTTCGAAATAATGTCAATAATACACAAAAATAGTTTGGGAACATGTACATCATGTTACATATTTACGTTCCGTTGTAACTGAAATGTGAGGTTTACGGATTGTTCAATGATTATGTTACACAATTAATTACAATAACGTTTTAAAATTTAAACTCAGGATTTTACCGTAATGTTTTCCAAGCAACTTTATAAAAACAACGTTTTGTAACATATTTTGAAAAACAATAAGACGTTATTTTGTAACGTTTTTTTAAAATTAAAAAATGCATGTTCACGGAATGTTATGGAACTCATTTTGTCCGGTGGGAGTAGGTACTCCTATATTTATACAAATTTCCTTTGATCGGGCACCAAGCTGTTTCAAATATGTCTAAATGTCTTTCGTGTGCTTTATAGCAATCGTCGGATATCTCGTAATTTATTTGTCTTGCTATTAAACCAAGTAAAGTTATGTACCGTTATGGAATCTTTTATTACGTAGTTTAAACAATTAATATTACAAATTTTTTTAAATTCTATTAACGAGCTATAAAATGTATATGCGCATAACATATAAATATATTAAAATTATATTTTTTTTGTTTATAATAACGCTATTTATATTTGCTACATAATATGGTTATAAATTATTTGTACAAAATACAAATACAATACTCGAAATGAGTAGATATGTGAATTACGGCCCTCGGAAATACAATATTTATAATAAATAATAATATACTTATATTATACTTTATTAGACGGTGGATACCTACCAATGATACCATAATCTATCTTAAATTATAATTTGTGAATACTGAAAAGTATATGAACACACGCACAAATAAAGGGAAGTGACCCTGTATGGCTTGTGTTCCAATGTTTTTAATAATAGATATATGTAATACGAATATTCAATTATTTATAATCATAAATTCATAACACAGATATACCATTTAATATTTATCATATATTTTTTTGATTCCTATTTTAGAAATAAATGTGTAATATGTATACACAGGTTTTACTTAAATATTTGTTCTTTACCTCAATCAGTTTATTCATCTTAAATTCTAAATTTCTAAAGAATATTCTAAGGTATGGGTATCTAAAAGTATTATTACCAAGTAGTTTTACAATATTAACTATTTTTTTTAGTGAACAATTTTTTAAACAGAAAATTTTATTTAACATTATGTGCCATGTGTATTGTGTAACATCCATTTTCCAGTGTTCGTGTTGTATTGCATTAGACCCTAATAATTAGGGAAACATTGTAAATTTAGGTATTAATAGTTTCTTGTTGTATAAAAATGTTTGAAATTTAAATAAAAACAAAAAACAAAGTTAGTATAGATTTATTTAGATTTTTAATGTTAATATTTATGTAGGTAGTATGTTTAAAAAAAATTCTTTATATTATAATGATTATTTTTTTATGAAATAATATTAACCTTTAGATAACAATTAAAAAATATATTCATATTGGTTACTAACATTTTCGTCTTAACATTCACATTCACAGTCTTCATCATTTTCATCAGCACATTCAAATATATTTTCTCTGACTTTAGCAAAGGGATAAGGAGGTGGAAATGCGTTGAAAAATATAGATTCTTTTAGCTGAAAAAAAAAAATTAAAATATGATTACTTGTACAATTTGATATCTACTTTTATTCAAGTACTAATTAAATATTTATTAGCAAGTTGATGATACAACATTAAAATATAAGTATAAATGTTGATACTTAAATATTAGTAGTATCACATATTATGCTTGTAGGATACATAATTAATTTAATAAAATGGATCAATTTAATATTTTTTCACAATTAAATTAAAATTGAACAAGCCTAACATAGCTAAAATTTACTTTGTATAACCCCCTTTATAAACCTATTTATTTCCTTTACCAGTATAAAATTAAAACATGGTATTCACTATTTGCTTAGAATCTAGCATTATTAGGATAGTACTCATTGAATGAATGTTGAAATGTCTAATACATTTTTTGATTAAATTCCATAATATAATAAGCCATTTTATGGGTAGTAAATAATTCAAAAAACTGGATAAATTTAATAATTTAAATGAACTGGTAAATAAAAGAGAAATCATAGCTTATGATGCTGAAGTAATTTATTAAAAAAAATCATTCAGCCAAAGATGTGTGTACTACCTTGATTATACTGTCTTATATCTCTCGTGTTACATTTTAGATACGTAATATTTAATTTATAATATTGTAAATTGATAACTCTGGGCCTCCACACGAGTTTTCTCAGTGAGGCCCAGTAATCTTTTTGATTTCAAATAAAAATAAAAATACTTATTTTAATTCTATGTTAGTTATTGTATATAAAAAAAAACTATTTATAAATATTCTAATGCCATAATGTCAGTTATTAAAGGGTTATTTATGTTTCTAGATTAATTCATTAATAACTTTGTTGCCATAAAAACGAGAAGAGTTCATTTTTATGTTTGATTTTATAAAAAAATAAATTTAACTAATTAAAATTAATTATACTGACTATGACATGTAAGAAAACAATATTTTTTAGTTATAATAAGGTATGACTGTTTTTCATTTTTATTTTCACATAGGCGATAGGGTGGATACTGGATAGGCCCCTTATTATTAAGTTGCATCAAGTTTAATATTTATTGCTATAATACAATGTATAGTGTTTATTTTCAGGGTTTCAGCCTATTCAATAGTGGGATAATTACAGCATTATATATTAATTAATAATTATAAATATATATTTATCATATTATATATAAAATAGTTGGTGCTAGATATTAGCTTGTACTGTCTTGTAGACTGAAGTTTATACTATTTGTATTATTAAGTACTATTTTGATATTTTATGGTATCGATAAATAATTATTTTAAAATACTGCAATATCATATAAGCTACAGTTTTAGGTTTTTATCCTATCACTTATACAAGAAGAAATATTTAAGTTTGACTTACAACTATTAAAGAACCAATCAATGAAACTAAACCAAACAAGAAAACTTTATTGTAAGATTTGTTTCTTTTTGCATTTTGTTCTTTCCAATTACCATATGGCAATTGCATATCATCCATAGTCAGTATTTTGTAATGTATTGGAGGACAAAAACATTCATAGACTGGTTGTTTCTGTTTGGATTCATCTTGTTTTATGTCCTTTTTGCCATGTAAATGAAGCACTATGTAAATGTAAAAAAAATATTGTAATTTTTTTTTTTTTTAAAGCTACCAATATAAAATTATTACAGTTTAACAATTACAACTAAAGATAGATTAACAAACAACAATACAAAATAAGATACAATAGAAATACATACAGAAAAAAAAAACATTAATGATTAAAAAAAAAGTTAAAAAATTATAATAAGTAAGATTGCTGAAAAAGAAAAGAAAGAGAAAAAAAATGGTTGATTAAATTTAATATTATAAATTATAATATACTAATAAAGTGATGACTACCTTTTGATATCTGTCTACATAGAAATATACCAAGATGACAAATTATTCACACAGAATTCAATTTTTCATTTTTTACCAATCCAGAGCTAAAAGATTTATTTCTTACCATTAGAATTCTGTACCATTTTGGGACGTCGATACAATTTCGATTGCGCCAAGATCGATTTACGAAACATAATTTTAAACTTTTAATTTTCAATTATATAGTATTGAGTACTGATATTGGATAAACTAATGTATTCAAATATATATAATACAATACGTATTTTTATACTTAACTTTGAAAATTTATGAATTACCATAAAGCGCAAATTTAACGAAAATGTTAGAACTTATGTTAACGTGAATAGTCGAGACGTATAAACGAGATGTAAATGACTTGGCAAAATAATAAAATTAATAAATAATGTACATAATTATTAATATAAATATAGATTTTGACAGGGATATTACTAAAATATCCTAGCATCTACCACGGTTAAAAATATATATCATGGTATAAATGGTTAGTAGTAAACAAACCAGTTTATAGGTCTATGGTAGTAAAGGCTTAATAAAAAACACGATTAAAGATATATTTTTAATCGTGATAAAAAATGCTTATTGCTTAATGTTATGATGATTATATATTGAGTAGCCAGTAGGTATACCTAATTAATAATTACTCTATACAGGGACGGATTGGAATTTTAGACCGGCCCGAGAATATAACTTTTTAGCGGCCCACTAGCAATCATGCTTCTTTAGGGGCAAGTGCACCATACTTAAAGTACTAATTTTTAGTCCTTTAAAGAAACAGTAAATATTTATTTACATTTTATGGTGTATTAATTATTTCTACAAAAATGATTATATTATAATGATATTACTATATTAGTGAGGTTTGAATCGACAAATATATGATACCTAGTTGTTATTGGTTGTGATTATTAATTAAAAACCACTTGGCACTTGGCCAACTTTAAATATATAATATGTACTATTTAAAAAATTAAAATATTACTATTTACTAAAACATTCTAAAACATATATCTTACCAGTATTAATAAACAATATTAATTATACATAGGTATTAGTATAAAAAAAACTGATCAATGCTTTATTCATAAAATTAACCTTTAATAACACAATATAATAAAAATAATAATGATGGAATAACAATATATGGTATACTGTAAACATATAAATATTAAATTATAAAATGTATAGCTAATAATAATTAAAATTATAATGAAAGTTTTTTTTTTAATAGAGAACTCTCTTTTTGTAATTTGTGCCACGTTTAAATAACTAAACAATTTTTCTTACATAATAATATAATATTATTGTATTTTTAATCATTTATCAATCAAGTTAATTTTTATAGTTATACATTTCTTAAAAATTATTTAAAAAAGTATTAAATATAAGTACCTACAATTCCTGTAATTAAAAAAAACATACAAAAATTAGTCATATAACTATAAAAAAATGTATATAAGTATAAAATATCTACAATAATTTATTTTTACAGATTAACATACCTACCTATTTTACTTTTAATCAGGTTCATTTTAATAGTTATACGTTTCTAGACAATTATTAAAAGTAATTAAAAAAAGCGGGTAAGTGAGTATCGCTCTGCTGTACATTAGGGAGTGGAGTGGACCTCGGACTGCGGTAGGTTAAATTTGAATGCAATGATAGGTATCATTGTATACGAAAAACGAGGAACTACCAGTTCCCGCAGTTGAAGGGTAAGAAGGCTAAGGAGCTTGTAAAGTTGTTAGCTAACAATATCGGCTAGCGAAGCCAACTTCGAACCTGGAAGTCGACAGCACACCGGTCTTCAAGAGGAACTAACTTGCATTGTATAATATGCACATTATATATAGACTATAAATTCCATGTTTCATGTTTTCCCATCAATTATTTTAAATTGTATACGTTGCGTCATCGTAAAAAAGTAAACACAAAAAATATGATAACTTTTTCCCTCACCACTTTATTATTATATGATGTCGCATACAACTCAAGAAATAGATATTATAAATTAATGAATGCATTTTATGCAAATAAAAGAAAAATACACGTATAAATATGTTTGTTGTGTATTATTTTATACATATATTATATGAGTGGAGTAGTACGGGGTTACCCCGCAAAATGTTTGTCCATTACTCCGCATGTCTAAACTTTAAATATGTATAACTCATAAACTACTCGTCCTAAATTCGATTTTTATATATCAAAATACTCAGACAATAATTCTGCTTCGGAATATGAAATTAAAACTCTATATTGTCATTCAAAAAAGTAAAAAATTTAAAAAAATATAAAGATAAAAAAAGTGGGCAAGTGGGTATCGCTCTGCTGTATAGTAGAGATGGAGAGTAGGTCACTGCAGGTCACTATAATGGATGTGTTAAATTTGAATGCAATGACGGGTATCATTATATACGAAAAATGATGGATACAAACTTATGGATATCCTAGTATTGGATTTTATGAAAGTTTTATGAATTTTCAACTTCAAAATTCTTTGCAAATTTTCGTGATTTTGATTTTCATAGTCTGTAACCTGTGTTATTGCTCTAAGATTTAAAGAAGAGCTGCGATTAAAAAAATATTATATTTATGTATGCATATAAAATAAATATATAACCTATTTCTTATTTTCTTTAATAATTGTTTTTTGGTGGTCGTGCGCGTAGTTGAACAAAAATCTTAAAAGTATTTTTTTTTTTTTTAATTTCAATTCGTATACGACAGTAGCATCTGGTTACGAAAGTGTGCGTCAATCGTGTACGGAGTTTGGGTGCTCGCATTGAAAAAATGAAAACATTCTTCGATAGAGAGCACTGCTATTATCGTTTATGACCGAAATCCCCAAAATCTTAAATAGCTATTGCCACTCGGCACATTTTAGTATTTTACTCCGTAACGGGTTACATCTTACGCGCTTACAGGACTGATACTGATCATAATGTATTGTGTATAGAATGTCTACGCGACAAGACGTGGCAAATTATTTAAATAATTATACTTCTGTTATAGTGTTATGACATTATAATCTTAACTGATTTGACACTTTTGACAAAATAGAAGTGTCAATCGTGTATGTCTAGCCCACGGCTTAAGATCGTGGTCTAGCCTAAACGCAACTAGGTACTATTACAAGTTGTAATTTACTACTCTGAAGCAAATCTGTTACAAAAAATATTATTATTTATTATCATATTTAGTAATTAACTGTGTTTACCTAGTGTGCTACATAGTGCATATTGTATATATATATATATATATTTAGTATCTACGATTACTGTAAACTGAGTAACTATTGAGCAAGGTGGATATTGCTATTGAGCAAGATATCAGACCTGTTATCACTTATCAATGTACGAGGATTATAATAATCTTAGATCATATACTATGGATAGAACCAGTGGCGTAATTACGCGGGTGCACTTGCACCCCCTGGCATAATGTAGCAGGTGCAAAGATATACTTTTGCACCCGCTGAAACGGGTGTTGACCAGTTGCCCCCCACGACTGTTATCAGGATTTTAAAAATTTACCAGTTGCCCTCAACCAAATATACCAGTTGCCCCCAACCGAATGTACCAGTTCACAGTTGCCCTCGCATGTTAATATATACACAATACACGATTTCAATATATAGCCCGTAAAATAGGGTAGGTAAATATACAAATGTCAATAATACAATAATAATAAATAATAATACATAAACAAATTCATATGATTACAAATGATCACATTGAATATGCCACTATTAGTATTATAATTAAATTATTTATTATGAATATTTTTGTCTATCATTTTATACTATTTTTTTTGACAAATTATCACATTGAATATGCCACTATTGGTATTATAATTAAATTATTTATTATGAACTTTTGTCATAATTTATTTATTATTTGTATATTTACTTCCCCTATTTTATGGGCTATATATTGTAATCGTGTATATATTAACATGTGAGGGCAACTGGTACATTCAGTTGGGGGTAACCGGTACATTTAGTTGAGGGCAATTGGTATATTTTTCTCTAGGTAGTTCGGGGGGAATTGGTATAAAAAAAGGTACTTTTGAGGGCAACTGGTACATGCCTGCTGAAACGTCTGAAACAAACTGACCTGAAAATTCAAATTCTATGAAAGTTTAATTCTATTTTATTGTTTTTTTTTAATTTTTTGATAAATGAAAACAGAAATGATAAAATACAATTTCTAGTTTTAGTAGTTTTACATTTTCTAGCGTTGCCAATATTATCGTTCCTTAATTGGTGTTTTTGATTATTGGACCTATGAAAACTTTGCACCTGCTGAAATTTAATGGAATTACGCCAATGGATAGAACCACGGCGTATTATGTCCATACAAAAAGTTGTTGCCGATATCAGCGACGAGTCTCTTGATAAGTGCTTAATCTGCGCATGCGCGATGTTACTCGTCGCATGTTTATTATCTTGATTATTAATGATATTAATATAATCTAAAATAATATTAAATATTATAATTTATAGCATTATATTGCGGATTAACTAACTTATTATGGCCTACCACTTATAAAATTATAATAGTAGATACCTTATTAAATTATTCAACCTTAAACAAATTAAATAAATAACTTCCCTTTTTAGTTTTGACATTATGGCTAACTATAATGCATGTGTGTTTTGTTAAAATCTGTAAAATTAAATCCTGGATTAACTTTGCATATTGTGTATGTTAATTAATTAATTATTCATTTATAGTGGCATATTATCATTACAATGAAGATTTCTAAATAAATAAATGTTTTTGAAAATATTTAGATTTCCTAAAGATCCAGTAAAAAGGTTAAAATGGTTGGAACTTTGGAAGCATGTACATTTAATTATTATATACCATATAATATATTATTATTATTATACCATATTACCATATATATTATTGTACCATACTTAAGTCTTAAATACAAATTACACGTATAATACACGAAAAAATAAAATAAAATATCGTATTCTGATTTCTGATATATGTTCCCCAGTAGGCTGGTAAATATGCGACGATTAACCTCACGCATGCGCATATCGAGCACCTAATCAAGAGACTCGTCGATGATATCGGCAACAAAAAAATACGCCGTGGCTCCATCCATAGTATATGATCTAAGATAATAATTGATAATGCAATGATATTATTATTTATTATTCTATAATATTATTATTATGTTTATTCAATTTTTTATAATAAATGACAATTCCGCTGTTCACAAAGTTGGAATACATTCGGCTAATTGAAATCGAATTAAACATCTTATTTTACAATTAAATCGACAACACAATATCTTCTGAACAATGAGCCCAAATATCGAAGTTGAAAATTTAGTGGAAAAATCAAGGTGAGAAATTTATTATTATTGTGTTATAATTTCTAATGTTCAATCGGTTTCATTTCTTTTTTTTCACGTCTTGAGTAATTATGTCAAAAAAATACATGACAACACTTGTAATTAAATGGGATTTAATGTATTTCGTTTGCAAGACATTACGTAGATGAAAATTGAATGTATATAAGTGTCACATATTTTCATTGTATTAATATGTTAATTATTTTAATACAATGCATTAAACTGTTATTATTAGTTCATTATCATTAATTATTTTAGTTTTTACACTTAAAATATATATTTTTTTAAATGTTTACTATTAAGCTGCAATGTATAATTATAAAAATATAATGGTTACAATTTGTAGGTTTCCAAAAACTGTAAATGAAACACTAGGAATAATTGCTTATTTTCCATTTGGACTTATACTAGTTGTTTTGAGAGTTTTTATTGCAATAAATGCATTACTCTTAACAGTTATTTTGAGCAATTACCCAAATATCCGCAGGTAAATTATATTTACAAATTGACTGTACATTATCATGATTGTGTATTAATAACTAAGATTTACATTTATAGGCCACTTTTAAAAATTATGTCTGGTGTTCTTGGATTAATTGTAGTTGAAAAAGAAAACTCTTCATTTAAGAATAGCAGAGTGTTGGTTTCAAATTATTTGTCATTGTTTGATCATATTGCGTTGCATTTGGTAACGGGATGTTTTACTGTATGTATATAATTTATTATCAATTATAATTTTTCATAATTTATTATATTTTTATTTCAACTTTTCAGCCAACAAATTTATTCAGTACACCTGTAGCATTGTATTTTGGGCTGATATCTACATTGACTAATGACAATGTTACATCAGAGATGACTATATTGAAACAATTTTTAGTTAATAACAATAAAAAATCGTTGCTCTTATTTCCAGAAGGAGCTTCTACTAATGGAAAATATGCTTTACTTAAGTAAATATTAAAATGTTATTTATTTTCAGATACTAATAAAATTATAACCATTAATTTTTTTTATCAAAACATTAGATTTTCGAATGTACCAGCTTTAATAAGTGACAATTTACAACCAGTAGTTTTAACAGTTACTCGACCATCATTTGTTAATATTAATCTATCAGTACTAGGATCAAAAAATATTACAGAAATATTTTGGTTTTTTTTTTGTTCCATTTACTAAATTTGAGTACAAGTAAGTGAACTTTCAACTGTTTTAGTTAGCATGTATGTAATTTAATAATCAAATACAAATTATTTTAAAAATAAAACAGACTTCTTGAAGTAATTCAAAGATCCAACGATGAATCTAATGAAACTTTAATGTCCCGGGTGGAAAAAGCTATTTCACAAGAACTCAACATATCTACTTCAAATATTACTAAGAATGATAAAGTATGATAGAAAAATATTTGAAATCTTAGTATGGAATAATATTATCGTATTCTATAGACTATAATTAATATCAGCTGCTACCTTAAATTAAATAATTTAATTTTAATTTTAGGATGAATATAAAAAAAAATATTTCTTGGAGTTGGCAGAAAAAGCTAAAAAGCATAATAAACATGCAATTCTGGAGAATTTTGAAGAAGATCCAGAAATATTAAGAATGGCTGCACAAGTTACTGATGTTCTTCCATATGTTCCTAAAAATGTCATTGTTGCCAATTTAAGTAAGTTAACTAATAAACTTTTATTTATAAAATTAATATGATTTTATATTTGCTTATTTCTTACATAAATTGTTTTTAAAAAGTTATTAATCAAGTTAATATGCTTATCAATCTATCAAGTTATATTTAATTTTAAATAATATGTAAATTTACTTCAAGGTTGACAGAATACAATGTTTGAAATTTTATTTTGCATATTTCGAGGTTTTTGTAATTACCAGTCTGCTCAAGAACATTCAATTTTTTTAAATTATTGCTTGTAGCAGTTTATAAAAGAAGGTATCAATAATTTAAATGTCTATCAAGTTCAGAATTGTTTTGAAACTTAAAATACTAATATATCTACATTTCAAAACTATTATCATTTTTTAAATGATCTAACAGTAAAAATATTAGTTAACTTGCAAGTCCAATAAAAGCAATTATAAGAAAAATCCATAAACAAAAAAAGTATTAATATTTTATTCATTTCACAATTGTGAATTTATAATATATAATTTATTTATAGTTTCTGAATAATAGTATAGTCGAAGTATAATATACATAGAAATATGTTAAATTTCATTAAAATTTAATTATGAAAAAAAAAAAAATAACTAAATGGGGAAATTACCAAAAAAAGTTAACTTTACTGAAAACAGAATGATTGAAAATGTTTTCATACTAAATGTTATAATAATTTATTATCTTTCTATCACACACCCATCAAAAGAAGCATTTACTGCAAAATCCAAGCTCTAATAATAATATTACTAATTATGTGAATTATAATATTGTGTGTTGTCTTCAGTAAACGTCAGCTAGCATGGTGGGGGGAAATTTAGCCTCAATATTGCCAGAAGGGTCAGTCAGTTTGCGCAGAAAGTGATTATTCTCTTTTGAAAATGCAGGGTATAAGGTGGCATTAAGTTTTGTTAATAAAATAGATTTTTTTTTTTATTTACATATTTTTTAAGATCATATTATTTACATAAAAATTTTTAAACATGTTTTATTTCACAAACTTATGGATCATTATTATACAATATATTAATTATGTTATAATTTCATTCAATGGTTTTATTTTTATTACACAGAGCGAACAAGATGTGTTGATATAACAATTACTAATATACTTGATGGTACTATTAAGTTTACTCCATTGCCACAGTCTTCCAAAGTACCCAAAACAACGGTAATATGTCGTATTATATAAATTATAAATTAACTTAATGTTATTAAATATTCCACTGGTCCACTCCATATTTTATATGATAGGTGATTTTATTTTAAGAATACTAAAAATATAAAAAAAATAGTGATTTTGGCATTTTATCTATGTTAAGAGAATGCCACAACCACATTTGTTGTCTCTGTCTTATAGGTACGTAACTACCAAAGTTACACCCAGAAAATCATGTTTAACTCCATTAGTTTAAAAGTGAAATTGACCTATTATGAAACTTAATGGTAAGAATATTATCTATGTTGGTTTTTTATTCTAGTTCAATTTTTAAGCAAGTTATGCGTGTATAATATAGTATAAACTCAAAATGCTCATAATTCACTTAAAAACTGAATAATTGTAAAAAGCTAACATACAAACACAGATAATGTGTCGATTCACTCTGATTTTTAAACTAACAAAGCAAAACGTTATCTGCTGAGCGTACATTTGTTATGTTACGCAATTGTAAGACGGATACAACATAATATGTTAGTATTGCTTCTTCTTAAGGAAGGCCCAAACAGTGAACACTAGAAGTGCACTAACATTTTTTATTTCATAAAAAGTAAACATTATCATTGACCACCTTTTTTTATTTTTTTTTATTAACTACTGCAAGTTATTTAGGCCATGAATAAGAAAACAAATTAAGTTTCACACTTAGATCATATTTTTTAGTTTGTTTTGTAGCCTTGTACTTTTCTTATGTTTGTTCAATGATAAATGATTTTTTTGGTAAATTTTTATAGTCCAAAAAAACAGAACCCAATAATTTTGGGGTTGGATCATTTATGGAAAGGAAAGCAAAATTAATTGATGAAGCTCGCCAACGGTACATTAATAAACACGGACTTCATCATTTAGTCTAATGACTTGCACCTGTGTGTAGGTGATGGTTAAAGAAGGACAACGGCGTACTTCATCATTATTGTGAACATTTCCCAATTTAATTAATTTAAACACTCTTTGTTTACATTTTTTTTTAAATTTATTTTTATGGAAATGGAGCAGGTACTTATTGGATATTATAAAACGCGTTTATCCTTTGTACGAATGTTAACACAACTCTTATTAAATAAATTACTTTAGACAATATTTATATAATATTGTATTATTACTTACAGACTTTTTGTTATATTTCTACTTCTTATGTGAAAAACATTATTGTCATTCGATGATATTCTTAACGCGTTCATACATGATATGTGTATAAATACTAAATAGAACACGTACGCAGATCAAGTAGTCTTGTTTTATGATATATTTGTATATCGATTTATTATTATAGATAATCATTTTTATTTTTTTTTATATAAGTATGCATATTATATTTATCTAATAATATTATGTTTATGGTTATAAGATTATTAACAACTTGTATTACGATATTTTGAAATTATAAACAATATACACGTTGATTCGAGCTTTACAAATGTTTTATTTTATTATATATACTAAGACATACAAAGAGAGTGTGTGTTTAATGTCAGTATAACTAATTCAGTAAGCCTTCAAAAATGGATAAAAAACAAAAACGACAGTGCAGAGGAATAGTACAGTGACCATAAGTGTTTGAAAGGAATAAACATGAGATAGTACCGAAAAAACAATAATGGATAATTAATATATTACTACATACAGTATTATATGTTTATGATATATATATATATATATACATATACATATACATATACATATAGCATGTACTATGATACATACAATTTGTATAATATTTTTTATTGCTCTGCATACAAATATTTAATAATAATAATAATTAATTTTGATATAATATTTAATCCCCTATTTACATTAACATGAGGTAATTATAATGAAAAACAAACAATAATAAATAATAATTTACATTATTATCGGAAAAATATGTTACAGAGAGAACCTAGCAAAACATTCTTAGTTGGAAGTGTCAATAACATTTACTATTTAGACAAAACAAAAATTATTTTTTAAGGCACCTTATAATTATTAGACAAAGCTAGAATGCACTTACCCGAGATTATAATAAGAGTAACAGTAGGTAGTAATTTTTTTTACCAATAAGTTCTTTTATCATGGATTCAACATTGGTAATAAATCAATTGTTGTTAATAATGTTATCGAAATAAATTGTGAGATTTAAAAATATTTATCACGATAAGCAAATATCGTTGAAGTCCATATCAATTCCATTGATATTATAAGTATTTTAGAACTTTTTTAATACCAATTAGTCTGGTAGATACATGATCCACTCAGTAAAATGTTTACTAATGCTTAATGTATCAAGTTGTAGAATTTCATGAAAACTGAGATTATTGTTGTACTACAAATAAGCCACTGCATTGCTCTTAAGGTCTAGTAGTATCAAAAAAGATTGTGTTTCAAAATGTACAACAGTTAGAAATTGTCTAGATAAAAAAATTAAACTATTGCGGTCACTTAATCTTTTTTTTTAAAGAAAAAGAAAAAAGAAAGACAAGAATAAATGATATTTATACAGTCTCTTACTTATTGAGCATACATATTTTGCGTACAAGTGACTAACTTTTTATATAGTTCATAACATCCATATGAAAAAAAACTACTTATTTGGTGTAAACTAGACCTTAAATATTGTTTATGAATACAATCGTTGACATATTCGATACAAATAACATATTTATACATGAGAAGATATGTTGTCTTTGTATGTTCTATACATACAGTGGCATTAAATTTCAATGTTAAAACAAACAAAAAATGTATTATTCAAAACTTGAATAGTAGATTATTATAAATTTATAAATAAAAAACATAATATACATACAATATTATAGTCATTAAGTATTAATTATAGTCTCGGTTGGTACCAAACGATTCGACCAGCTAAACAACCAGATACGAGCAAAGGATGGACCGGTGAGAATTTGGTACAGAGTACAATGTTAGAATGAGAAACGTTTGTACCAATCTCATGAAGTTTTACACCTGGCAGTTTTGGAAGCAAAGTAGATAATTCATCACAGTTGGGCGAAAATGATAATAGTCTTACTCCATGACTGAAGGGTGAACATATTATACGACCATCGCTAGAATAACAAAGTTCTTTGATGTACCCTCTACCCACATTTGCCTCTTCGATAAAATGTGTAAGACGATTAAAATTTTTGTGTATTTTATGATTAAGGGGCACTTGAAATCTATTCATACAATTCAGAACATAGTTGCTACGACGTTGCCTATTGCCAATAAACACCACTGTATCTGCACCAGTTCCTACTTCTACTGTACTACGTCTACTTGGTCGAGTGATATCAATTCTAGAATTTGGGGACAGATAACCTCGCATTCTTATATCAGGCACACGATTACCATTCCGGTTAAATAATACTGTGACTAATCGCTCTGAAGCGGTATCATCATCTGCTATCATTTCATCCATGTTGTCTTGGTCTTGATCTTGTAATCCAGTTGCACTACGTACGATCCGTACACCAGAATATGTTCCTAATATTCGCTCTCGTCCTTCTAAAATATAATTTTTAAATATTCATTATTAAGTAACACATAAAATCAATATTTAAAGTAGAATATTATAAACAATTTTAAAACACTTTATTGTCTCAGAATATTATTCTAATTACACTATTTTATCGTAATAACTAATAACTATTTTATTAATGTTTTAATGTTTCAATATCCAAATGCAAAAAATAGAAAAATAGTAAAATTGAAAGAATATGATGCAATTTCCTACTTTTAAAAACTTTAAACATATATCATGTTTATTTAAGGACTTTATTCGTAAAGAAAAAATACACATTATAAAATTTATATGTTCAGGTTAAGAGTGTATCACTCTCCTACATGTAAACTGAGCTGCTACCTTCCAGATATACATGGATATGATCAATATATGATTCACTCTTAATCTGAATAAATTATAAAAGCAAGTAATAGTTAAATATTGTTCGAATAAACATTAATGAAAGAAATAATTGTAATTTATCAAAGTTACATAACATATTATTGTGCTAACCATAAAATACTGTATATATGTATATAGATATTTCATAAATTACTTTTTAATTAATGCTTGTCATTGTGTTTTGGAGGAGTAAAAATCTTTAATTTTAATATCATTTAGATTGCAAGGTGAAACTAATTGGTACTTTGAGAGTTTCAAAGAAAAAACATACAATACTATAATACTTTATAATTGGTAAAAAAAAAAAATGAAAAGTAACCACTTTACTGTACAGTAAGTGTCAAATAATTAATAAACCTTGTTATTGAGTAAGTTATTGTAATACAGGCGTTTTATTTTAATTCAGTTAAAACAATTCTTAGCTAAGACTGTTTATAATTTATATTACTTTAAGTAATTTATTTAACTATTATAATAGGTTAGTTTAATTTAATATTTTTTTTAAATTCTAAAAATATTGCATTTATTTTATTATTATAATAATATAGGTAAATTTATATTATTTAGTATTGTTATTAACTTTTGAATTTATACAGCCTTACTATAAAACAGTGTGAAAAAGTCCATAATATAAATAGACACTAGCTTTAACTTAATTTAATTGTATTAAAAATATCCTTGGGTATATATATAAAATATAATTTTGTAAATAAAAGTTTCATTTCCCACAAATAATATTTTAAAATTACAAAAAAATTATTAAAATTGTCATCATTTAAATATTTAATTTCGTCCAAATTTGAACTTCTAATTTCCATAGATTTTTTGGTTACATATGAGCTATTTACGAGAAACCTTTATTACATTTTCAAGCTTTATCAATAAATTATTGTTGCAGTTTTAGTAATAACTAATAAATGTTTTTTAGATTTTCACTTATAAGTTATAACATATGGGTAATGTGAATTGTAAAATAAACTAACTTAATTCTATTGGACAATAAAAAATAGTACTTAGTAAATGTATTTGAATTTAATATTTAATAGTATATTATACATGCCTGATAAATATCTTAAACTTCTTATGCGATTGCCATTATTGACATTCATCATTGCTTCCCATAAGTCAGCTTGGCGGTTTCCTCTAGTTGGTCCTAATACAGAAAATGGTATCATACTACTTATGCCAGCATTAATGTCTCGAGGAATCACAACATGAGTGCGTTGTAGTCGTTGTAGTCTTCCTTCTCTAAAAAATGGAAAGAAATGTACAGATCACTTTCAAAATATATTTTTAATTGTTGATTACAATGGGTCATTATCTAAAGAATGTTCCAATGAGTTTCCTTCTTCAGAACTCAGTTCTTCAGGTTCATTTTGTTGTTGTTTAGGAACAGCAAAGTCTTGTATATCATGTACACATGTCCATTCAGACTGTTCATCAGTGGTAACATTTCGACTTAATACATTCCAACCTTGTGGATGTACCTAATAATAAAATGTTTGTTGTTTAAATAATTTTGATATATAATATATATATATATGAATGTATTACCTGGATAGAAGATATTATTTCGGCATCATCATTTCTAGGAAAATCTACAATGAATTCAACACGGTTTCGTTTACGAGTAAACATGTGTGTGTGTGCAGCTGCATTAGGAATGGTAGTTTTACTCAGTTGCATCAAACGATACATGTTTGGCTAAAAATAATATTTAAAATGTTTTTAATAACGTATTAATAACAATTTAAAATAAAATAAGATATATTTATTAATTTAATATTAAGCAAAGATATTCATAATATAAACCTCTAAATACTAAAACATGTGCTATAATTAAATAATTTTGTATAATGACTAGTGTGAAATAAAGCAGATAAAAACATTTAATTAAATTTAAAAAAAAAAATTAAAAATAATTTATATATATATTTATTTGTTTAAATGACAGAAAATATTTTTAGCAATAAACATTTTTAACTTAAAATATTGATAAAAATAAAAAATAGAATAATATTAAATAAGTTTTAATTTTATACTGACTTTTAAACAAATAAGTAATAGTTTTTGCAGAATTATTTATTGTAAGATAATTTTATAAAAACAAATATATAAATGATAATATCAAATATGGTAATTTAGGTACATTATTAGAAGATAATAAAATTATAAAAAAATTTTCTTATCAAAGTTATTAATGGTACTAATTGTTATAGTTTCAAGAAATAGAAATTTATTTAGAAAGTTTCTAGCCCATTATAATGAGGTTATTATTATTTCAAGATAAATTTTCCTTAAATAAAATAAAAAGTGGGCAAGTGGGTATTGCTCTGCTGTATAGTAGAGATGGAGAGTAGATCACTATAATGGATGTGTAAAAGTTGAATGCAATAACAGGTATCATTGTATACAAAAAACGATTCTAAATGGAGTTGATTTGTCAATCTAGGATAATTAGTAGGATTTATTATATTATTACTTATATTTAAATTGTAATATATCGCTATTTTATACGATTTCGTAAAAAATTACATTTTATATGCTCATAAAATTTTACCTGAAGGAAAACTTATGGATAACATTGTATTGAGTTTTTTAACCATATGTATAAATAACAAAAAATTTATGAATTTTCAACTTCAAAATTCCTTGATAAATTTCGCGATTTTGATATATTCGTAAACATTTGAACTTACTACGATAAGCACAACTTATAATAAGCCTTGTATTAAATTTTAAAGATTTTATGGAAAGCCAAATTTTTTTTATAGGAATTTCAAATAAAAAAAACTTAGAAAAATCAAAAATTTCAATCGTCTATAAATAGCTTAAAAAAGGTCAAAATTTTTTTTAAATTTAATCGTAAATAGATAACACTAATATAAAAATTTGGTGAAAACTTCAAGTATTTACAATGATTCGTTTTCGAGTTACAGCAAAATAAAAAAATTGATTTTGTCGAAAAGTGTTTATGCATAAAAATTCCCGTTTTTTCGTCACATTTAGGGTTTTTCCTAACGTTTTTGAAAACTACTAGAAATTTTTTACTTTTGACCCTCCTAAGTACCAACTACATAAATTTTCCTTTTCAAAGAGTGGCTGAAGTTAAAAATCAAAGCATTATTTCTACTCCACTTCGTGATGTCAGATACACAAAAAAAAAACATACATCATTGTAAAATCAATACATTCCTTATTTCGTTCAGAATCTAAAAATTTATAAATTATAGATATTAATTTATAGATAAATTACTTTGAATCCTTGAATATCTGTACCAAGTGTCTCCAAGTCTAAATTGTTTATAAGTAATATGAAGCCACTTGTCGTGCAAACAATTAATTTGCTAGAATCAGGAAGAAGTTTAATACGCATAAGTCCATTAATGTGACATACAGAGTTATTGGGAACTCTCCCTTCTTCTGAGTAACTACATTGAAAATAAATAATTTTGTTAAATACAATTCATATTTATTATTATTATTAAGATTAGGATGTTTATGATTTTTGCATATTTTTTCTTTTAGACATACACATTGCAAACCTAGTAAGAAATTTGTTTTGTATGAGATAAAATCAGATACATTCAATTTTATTTTCCATATTTAGGGATTTTTATGAATAAATGCTTATTTTGAAAAAAATTGTAAATAAATGCATAAATCGCCAAAAATATAACTTAAATATAATATAAACATTAATATAAACTCATAGGTAGGCATGTTGGTTTCACAACTAACAAAAACGAGAAAAACGTGTAGTTTATATTATTAACTTATCTTTATTACTTATTTATCTTTACTATAACTTTACGTTTAGTAATCAATATGATTATGTTTACGAACAACGATCGCAATAGTGTGATGATGCCAATAGAACATCATGACTTACATTATAAAATCTTTAGTTTAGTGTATGATGTGCCACGGCCAGTGTAATTGAATTATTTTAGTATATGCGTTTTATTTTCACTAAAAATGCCAAAAGTTAAATGTTTCAATACTGTTTGATTACACAAATTTATTTGAGTAAAACAAAATTATATCTAAGTACCTAAATTTTTAATTTTAAAAATCTTATATTTGTATATGTTAAATTTGTATTTAAGTTTAAAATAATTAAAATAGTTGTAAATTAATTAAGAATACATTTTGGATTAGTAGTAAACCAATTTTTAAAAAGACATATTTTGATATTTATTGTGCATATTTGCATGCATTTTTTAGTGTTTTTAAGGTCATAAACATCCTAACCCTAATTATTATTTTATTGATCACATGAATTTTTACCTATTAATATCCCATGTATAAATTTGCCCATCAAATCCACTGGAAACAAGTAAATTATCTTTTGCTGAATATTCAATACTTTTTACCCAATTGCAATGCCCTCTCAATACCCTTATATTGTCTTTAAGATTTCGAACATCCCATAATGCTATTGTTGTGTCATCACTACAAGTTGCAAACATACGAGAATCTAAAAACCTAGAATAAAGAATAGATAATAATAAAACATAATTTTAATAACTATTATCAAGTTTAAAAATTTTTATAAAAACACACATACAATTATATGTAATAAGATAAAAAATTAAATAAAATTAATATTATTAAACTATAAAAAAAATGTCTTTAAATTTTAAAAATTGTACCGATTTTAACTTTACTTTTTTGCAAAATAATTTTTAAATAAATACACTAATTTATTAATATTTTTTTAGTAAAATATTGTCAAAATTAATATATGTTATAAATGTAAAAATATAAAAGTGAACATATTATGTTTGCTTAATAAATTAATTTTATTTATAGATAAAAGACAAGTGTTGGTGATTGATAAAGTAAGTTTTAATTTTTAATTATATATCACTATATCAGGTCGTAAAACAAATAAATTATTACTTAAATATAAAAAATTAAAATATTTATTATAGGCCATGGATTATGTTTCCCTCTAGTCATAATGATAAACATAACAGTGCTTTTCTTCTATTCAACATACATTTTATTTATAAAAAGAAAATTATAGATTTAAAAATAATTAAGTACTTACTTAATACAATTAACACAATCATTATGGGCTTTTTTTATTGATGTTATATACTTTTGAGTAACAGGATCAAATAACATAATGCTCTTCTTTTCGCATGCTGCTGCCAATATTTTCCTAGAAAATATAGTGAATTATCATTAAATAACTTATCTTTATTATAAATAAAACATTTTATATTTTAAAAAAGATTATAATTTGCAATTTTTATTGGTTTTAATAAAGTAGATAGTAGATACTATAAGTAAAGTCATTGAATATTTGTATTTAAACGTTTTATAGAAAATTATATTTTTATGATAAACTTTATGAAATTTGGGGCATTCAATTTATTTTAACTGAATTATTTTTGAAAATATTACTATAGCTAAAAATGTTTTAATCAAAGGTGAAGGTTATTATTGATATTAGTCATTTGGTGATAAATATATATATATATATATAAACACCTTTACTATATATAATTGACCATGATCAGAAAGGTTATGAGTTTTTTTTTAGAATATTTAAATATTAGAGTAACATGTATATTACCAACAAAAATTATATAATTATTAATTCCAAATTTGGAAATTGAAAAAATGTTTTAAATGTATTTACCTAACAGTAATTATGCAATGATAATATAGAAATTGTTGTAAACAAATCTACAGAAAATTAAATATTGTAAAAGAAAATAAACAATGGTACTAATAGTATTTCCAACAAGATTTCAAATAAGATTTTTAGCAAGTTTTTATTTATGTCGTTATCAAATTTAATCAAGACTCCTGACCATTTAACACCTAAAAGGCTAAAATGTCCATATTTATCGATTGTAAACATATTATTATACATAGGTATATTTATAATTATCAAAACAAAAAGGACTCCATCATACAATTAGTTTAAAGCAATATATCGTAATAACATTGATATATAATACAATTATGTACAATTAATTGGCCATAAACAAATAATAATTTTGTAAATATCTAAAAAATTAATAAGTATAATATATTGCTTACCCATCTGGGGAGAATTCCAAATTGAATATACCAGCCGGATTAGTGATGTCATTGTTTGAAACGTCGTATTCCCATTTAGCGATGGGATATATGGATGTATACATCTCGCAGTGTAAACGACTTTGATCGCCATACTTGGGTCGAAAGCCATACTCGCGATTACGCAAATACGTGTCACGGAAGTTAGAAGTACGTCTGCGTTTGACGCTCTGCAAACCATCCGGATCGTAATATGTCGTACTCATGACGGCGAAGACGACGGAGACAACGAGGCTGTTAATGCATACGATCAACGTACATGAAACCAAGCGTTATACACTACGGACAGACGAACCACCGCTAAGCGTGTTTTGGGATATCACAACTTTTTAAAAGTCGTCGAAGACAAAAGTCAGTTCACGACTAATGTGACAAAGAGGAAAACTAAAAACAAACGATATGCTCGCAAAATGGTCGCAGTCCGGGGTTCGACGTTAAATTTTCATGTCGAGTGTATCAGCAGTATCGACTTTGCGCAATACAAATCGAGAGTAGACCAGACCTGAGTAGTAGTAGTAGTAGTGGCTATCAACGAGAAAATAATAATACAACTTTTCGTTATCAACGGTGTACCGTGCCGTTATCAGTTTATCAAAATCGTGATCCGATGATGCGTGTCGTCGCCGCCCGTCACTCGTCAGTCGTCCACATTACCATACTGCGATGCTGTGTGGCCCGCGGTCCACGCCGTCGGAATAATCGAAAACAATCTCAAACGCGTGAAACGGAGACGGTAATGGGACAAACGATATTATCACGGAGATCACCGAATTGTTATTACCTGCTACGCGACCAACGGACTACGGTCAACACGCTCGCAAATGTATGCAAACGACGGCGAAATACCACGCAAAACACGCGCCGATTCGTCGACGTCAAGCACGTTCGTCCGCGGGTCGATTCGACGCTGTCATGCCGATTGGAGGTGGCGTGCGCCGTCCACCGTGCCCACTACCCACCAAAAACCGCGACGTACCCGGTGGTCACCGGCGGGGCACGCCGTTTCGCGCGATTCCCGTCGGCAACAGCTGCTCTGCGGCCGAGTCGGTGAAAACGCGATTACGTAATGCGCGACGACGGCACGAGCCGCGAGTCCGACAGACGCCAATAATACGCGCGCGATAGTCTTACGCGGCAGCCGTGTCGCAACGCGGTAATAACGATAGTGTCTCTGCCCGTGACGAAGTCGTCGAGCGTCGCGTTTTCAGCAATAATCGTCGCGACACGACGATGTTGTGTCGTCGAACGTTTTTATCGTCCCAAACGTGTTTAAAAGTGACTACTCGGTTTTTTTTTTTCGGTCACAGATCGTCGAAAATAATAATATTATGTTATCATATACCGCGTGCGCGGCGCGGAGAGCGAAAACACAAAAATAAAAACACTAAATTGGAAAGTGTTTCGAGCGTTTTCACCGACGCCACGGACCACGGTGCTCGCCGGGGGGATTTTTTACTGTTCGTACGCGCTCTGCAGCCACACGACTACGACTGCCCGTGTACGCCGCCCGTGCTGAGCGTTATTTTAATAAATTGTATTTAATATTTATAAATTATCAATTGTATTTTGTTTTGTGGTCGCCGTAAACAGGGGCGAACGCAGGGGGGGGGTTTTAGGGGTTTAAACCCCTCCCGAAATATCAGGTACAAAAATAAATTATCTGACCTACAAATGTATTACTAATAACAATGCTAAAATTTTTTCAAAAACCCCCCCCGAAATTTTTTCCTGCGTTCGCCCCTGGCCGTAAAGACGACAATAACGATGTTCATTATTACTACGATATTACCAATCGGGTGTTGTGTTAAACTTCGATTTTATTATTTACACATAATATTGTTGTCGGCACGAGTAGTGGGGGGGGGGGGGTTCCCGGTGATCGGTCCGATCGACCGAAACGACGATAATAAACATCATTAATAGCCAATAGGTATTAGCTGTAGTAGGTACTACACGAGGGCCGTTGCACAACGTGTAAACAAAGTTTATAATATTAATACAGAAATGTTATGATCGCGAGCTGTACGCCGACTTCCAATGTCGACTTCGCCGTATTTATACACCCGACATCGAACAGCTTTGGCGCGGTAGCCTTTACCCCGTGACCCGCTCTCCCACATTATTTAATACAATATAGGTACTACTATTATTTTTTGTGTTTGTCTGCTGCCCGGCTACCCACAGCTGTTGAGTAAGATTTAGTCTTGCATTTTCTATTTATGTTATTGACTATTGCAATATCTTCAAAACTTAAATGTTATAATTGCATAGGACTAATCGAATACCAAAATATACCGTAGACCGATGGTTATAGTGAATAATGTCAGTAATGATAATAATAATAATAAAAAGTAAAAAAGAAGTCTAGAATTCTTGGGAATATAAGGGTAATTATTTTAACAATTAAGCTCATGTTGTCATAAACAAGATTTCTCAGTTAAATTTATAAAAGTCTTTTTATAATGTGTTATATGTGTATTGTATGTTCAATGTTGTATAATATATACTCCTCGGATCCTGAACCTCTTTAATTATGTCTTAATCCTTAGAAGCGGTTTATTAGAGCAGTAATAACGAATGAATAGGATCAATATTATATTGTAATCACCACAAGGATTTGATGTTATTAAAACATTATCTTACTCAACAATAGGTAGGTATATTATTATATATGATAAATTATAATAATTTAAACCAGACTTCACGCGTAATAGCTGCATAATTTGTGATGTAATCAATAGGCTGTTATAGTGATACCTATCTTCGTTTTTATTTTAGAAATATTCCCTTATCGTTTCTTATTTCATATTTGATATTGTAATTTGTAATTTATTTTATTGTGGATGGGTGAGTGGGGTGTGTATACCGTGTAGGTATTGTATACTGTTTACACAATATTACGAGTATATTATACTTCGGAGGCATATTTACGATATTGTATCACATTTATTTTTTAAACCTTGGGTATTTACAAAACATTGAAAATGGAATGAAGTTTTAAATACAATATAGAATTTTGAATCTACCTATAAAAGTCTAAAGTAATTATAGATTTTAGTTTTAGTAAGTATTTTTATTTATAGTTATGACTTATGAGCTAAAACCTATTAGATTGTATTATAAAATATGAATTATGAAATAAAACAAAACACTAGTTTATTATATAGTTCAAACATCTGTATAAATTAAACATTAAATATTTAAATGTATGGCTTACTCAGTATAACTAGTTAAAGTAGATGATTTTATAAAAAAAAAAAATAATAATAATTTTGTCATAAATATTTTAATTACACGGTCCATTAATTAAAAAATGATTATTTAAGAACAGCCGTTATGAATTATGATTATAATTAAACAAATGTACTGAAATAATATTAATTACAATTTAATTTCCTTGGGTTGAATTAAATTTAATCATTGCAGAATGACTGAGGAAATAAAAATTAATTTATTCGTCAATTGACTTTACACATTTTAGTCATATTATTTATAAATACGAAATTATTTATATCCATCACGACTATATTGTATATTTGTATTATTAATAAATGGAGTATATTGAATTATTCATGTTTGTTTTAGATGTTTGTGAAGTTTCCCCCCCATTATGTCCAAATTAAACCGGGTAAATTGTAAGTTGAAAATCTCAATTTGTATGTAATATTGTAAGTTGAATTTTGGAATTTGTAAGTTGCTCGGGGTAAAGTTGTGACTGAAATAAATTTAGTGGAGGGGCCAAATTCAGTGAAGTTTGCAGCAATTTACAAACTCATTTCTAGAATTTGCAAATCATTTCTTACCTCACAACTACCATTTAAGTTTAAATCTCTAATTTCACGTATTCTCCATTTTATAAATTCTATAGAATTATTGAAAATTGAGTTTAGCTAATTGAAAATCTATTTTTTTATTTTTACGAATTTTTCAATCTTTTATATTCTAAAAAATTAATTATTATTTTTATATATAGATATACCTGAAAATACTGTACATATTTAAAACATATACCTACAAGTTAATCAGGAAAAGTTGATTAATAAATATTGTTGTACATATCATGCATATTGCATACACAACTATACATGTATGTTGTATGTGAACTAATAATTATTATTATATAAGTTTTCAGTTCGTCTACAGTTTAAAAACAATATTAGTATTATAATTTATAATATACCTACAATGCGTGGCGGAGAACGCAATTTAATTACATAGCCATAGTGCTATACGTATACTATAATACTATTACTATAAACTCGAATAAAATAAGTTTTTCCGTGTTACTGCATTTGAATAATTTGTTAATAAATTCGCTATGTATTCGAACTATTTTTCGTTTTTGTTTGCTGTTTGATGGTCTGTAAAAAAAGTAATCCTAAATTTAATGATAAATTAATATCAATAACTTATATAATGTACCTAATGGCTATTATATGTATATAGTAACTTTTTGAACTACTCGTTCATAGATTTTGAGCCGATACGTTTATACAACTAGATTTTTTCTTAAAAACCTGAATTCTACCTATCCTGGCGACCCTATACGTGTATTATTACAGCGATCAAACAACCATTTTTGGTTATCAATACTGTTGATTTTTTTCTTGCACACACCGCGGATTATGGCAGTTAAGCAATAAAAATCGGAAAAAACTATCATATTTAGTTTTATGTCATCACTTTATTAATAATTGTCATATGATTATAATCAATACCGTAGTCATTAATGAAGTTGTAACTAATAAGGGCAGGACTCTTTCGCTCAATAATGACCTTTCGCTTTTTACCCACGTCTCTATTTGCCCGAGAATATTATTTCACTTTTTGATCACATTTTTATAATACACACTTTAGGAATCACTTTTATTATTTATTTGTATAAATTAATTTTATAAAACCATTAAGCATTGTCCAAACTCCAAAGAGTACCACGAGGAGAGATGACTTGTTATTTTCCAAAAATATATTGTGTATTTGTACATTGTACATTTGTAACTATTCGTCATTTATTAGTTTATTACAATATAGTGTTAAGAATAAAAAATAATAGAGATTATTTGTATTAAAAATATTATAAATTTTATAAATTTAATTTAAAAAAAAATAGAAAAATGTGGTTAAAAAGTGCTATAATATTCTTGGGTGAAAAGCGAAAGGTCATTTTTGGGTAAACAGTCTATTGCCTGGCTAATAAAGGTGATATTACTGCCATAAACCGAAATGTGACAGTTTTTATTTTTTTTCGCGATTAGAAATCCAGTTGAAAACTTTTAAGTCGAAGCATCTCAAATAAAAATGAGGTAGTCATGATTTTTCTCGTTGATCAATAAAACGAATTTACGAAACAAATGTGTCAGAAAAATAAAATATCAAGAAAATGGTGTACATTTGATTGCCTATCTGCGATTGCCGTAATTTTGTATCGTCATCTGTTACGACTAAACTACTAAAGGTATGGTTTTGTTTCCGATTGAAAATTTGAAATGCGATTTCGAGGGTCGGCGATTTTGTTCACACCTGTCGTCATTCATGATGACGACTACCGATCAATATTCATTAAGTATCACTAGTATCAGTATGAATAAACATTCAACGTCAAACGACGTTTATCTTTAATTCGAATCCCGATGCACAATTCATTCTAATCATCAGTCAAAAATTACGTTTTATCATAATTTGATGCTTACAAAAGTATACAATTATGTTCACCAAATAAAAAAAAAATGGTCAAGATTTACATTTGCCTTCGATATACAAGTATTCTATCAAATATTAGCATCATGAAGGCTTAAATAATTATGTTATGATTTATGGCCAGGGTATAGGATCTATACCATAAGTCATTGGATTAGTTAGACATTACAAAAACTATAGTCGTGTGATAATAGAAAATATTAAACATTCGATAAAATTTAAACATGAAATGTTTCACGAGAACCTCTTTAGTTGGTTGTATTTTTATGTTACATAATATAGTTCATAAAATAAATGGATGAGCTTGAATTTTGTATTTTTTCGTTCTTGCAATAAAAATGTAAGTTTGATAAGAAATAAAACAAACGTTTTCAAAATTATAATATACCTGAGATATCTAAATTAAGTTGAAATAATTTCCACGAATGAATTATAACTATATGATGTAATAATACTATGCTTAATAACAATTATACTAAATTAAAAATAACTGGTGACAACTGACAATGGTAAGTCTCCTGGGTTATTATTTTTTTTAAAAATGGGTAAGCCACAGCATGACATAATCTTTTCGCAATGTGTCTATGGCTTTTATACCAGCTGCAGTGAAAATCGAAAAATGGTCTCTATGAAGTACCGACTAGATGACATTTTCGATCTAAAAAGTTTCTTTGTACAACTTTTAGAACACTCCTTTTGATCTAAACTAGCGGTTATAAAGATATAAAAAAATAAAAACTCATCTTTGTAAAACCTACTGCAGGTAACCACATTATACTAGAAATGACTTCACGTCTGTATCGCAATATATAACGTAAAAATAAAATTATCATTTTACTTTTTACTTTTTACGGGGAGTATCAATAATACCATATATTGAACACAAGCGTTTCTTAAACTTTTACAGTGGTATTACGTATAATACAAATGATACAATATACTCGTATATAATACTATTTCAGAATGATTCATTGAGGGTGTATATCCCAATTTTTTATTTCGCTGTAGGTATTCATTTTATTAAAAAAAAATATTTATTTATATTATTGTTCCGGTTAGTTTATTCGCTTATCGTATTTTTTATGCCATGTGTTTGCCAACATTTCCTCTATTTTTTTTCAATTTGAGTAATCTTGATTTTTATTTCCTATTTTACCAGTTATTATCAATAAAAAAAAAAATCACACTTGACACACTTTATATAAACAATCTAAGTACGGAAATGTGTCTTACGATTTTACATTAGGAAAACAACTTATGTAATGACGTGTTGGTATAAGGCTCAAATGAACAAATTCAGAACGATATTTTATTTTATACTTCTTTATTTTTAATTCATGCCAAATTATCAATATACTAATATTAAATATATAAAAAATAATTATAACTGAATAGCATCTAGAATTAATAGTATATTAATTCCGCACGTGGCACGCATCCGTATAAGTCACCGCCGCACCGTCGCGCGCGCGAACGATTTATAACGTGTGTTTTATTTGGCTAAAACTTTGTACTCTTTGATCATCGTACCGATTGATCTAACTATGCGAAAATATTTCTGAAAACTGATTTGAATTCGTTATTATGTCTACTTGAGATCGATCAGTCCAAATTTTAAAAATTCTGAATATTTCTGAATTCTGAAAATACGTTAATTATTAACATTTTCAAAATTCAGAAATTTCAAAATATTCAAATTAAATTATAGTTGTGAGGGGTGTGGGGTGAAATTGGGAAGAGTGGACTGGCCGATCTCAAGTAAACATAAAATAACTGTCCGTCACCGATCCCCTTAATCGAATTT
Organism: Schizaphis graminum; assembly: GCA_020882235.1. Taxonomy (NCBI): domain Eukaryota; kingdom Metazoa; phylum Arthropoda; class Insecta; order Hemiptera; family Aphididae; genus Schizaphis; species Schizaphis graminum. The sequence goes on along the minus strand of CM037032.1, from coordinate 83,250,262 downwards.
TTAAATAAACAGAAGAATTAAATTTTCAAATCTTTAGATTTGTATCTTGTATTGGTATATAATTTAAAGAGTTTCTTGTATTCTGTGATGAAACAAACTATTTTTTTAAATGAGAATCATTTTAAATTGAAAGATTAATTTTTTGAAAATGTTTATTTATATAATATATCGAAATTCCAATGACTAATGAGTATGTAGTTTCTGAACTATTTAACTTTAAGTATAATATAATAATAATCTATGAAAGGCTAGGTAGGTATATATTGTAGACCTATAATGATTAAAAAATTAATGTTATTAATGTATTAAAATTGAATTATTACTACTAAAACTAAATTGAATAAATTATGATTAATCAATGCTATTATATTGTATAAACAAAATTTTTTTATTCAATAGGAATATTATTTAAATTTATCAAAATTTGGAAGAATTAAAGTTTAAAATAAATAAATAGACACATATTTGTATTTATGAACGTGTTATTTTAATGGCATATTTTAAGCCCAATAAAAAAAAGTACTTATATTATAATGTAATAAACTATTAAACTTATAAAGTTATAACAAATAGTTTTTTTTTAAATAATTAAAGTGCAACAAACTAATAAGTAAATGTTTGTAAAAAAAATATATTTACTACTATATTTAATATTACATTTTAAGATAATAAGTAAAAGGTATAACGCCGAATAGGCAAATACGATGGCATTAATGTAATAATGTAAAAAATATAAATAGATCACTATCTAGTATCTACTATATTATTATATTATTATAAAACAAGTATTCCGGTAGTTTGATTCAATTCCATGATATTTTCCGTGTTTGCTTTGTTTTTGTAGTCTACATTTTCGGTTGTAGCGACGATTGTAGTTTGTGATTCCTCGGTGTCCTCTTTTGTTTTGACGTCCAAGTGCTTGACTGTAGGTTTTCTAGATATTAGTTTTTTACTCATTTTCTTTTCGTAATGCCTGACCGTCGCCGTTTCATCATAATCACTTACAGTATCACTGATTTCTTTGTCAGATCTGTCTTGCAGAATACCACTACCACCGGGTAATATTGGCTTAAAACCACCTTCGATTACTACGGTGTTTGGATTGAAACCACCTTGTGATTGGTGATGTTGTTGTACATCGGTCTCTTGCCTGCTTTGAATTGGTACGTAGCCAGTCATTTGTTGAGTTTTTGGGTGTTTAGATGAGGAATATGACACGGAAACGGATTGCGACACCGAAGTGCTGGGTTGTTGTACTAGTGGCTGCTGTTGTTGATAAAACATTGGTTTCTGCTGCTGATGGAACATTGGCTGCTGCAACTGCTGCTGGATAAGCGGTTGCTGTTGCTGTTGGAAATAACCGGGGTAGACTGAGAGTATGGGCTGAGAAATAGACGGTACCGGACTGTAGTTGTTTACTAAAGGTAATGGCGATTGTGTGTTAAACTTGTAAACGGGTTTCTTGTATACGACAGAGTGATGAGCGCCATTAGGCATGGGTACATTTGACGGTAACCTCTTACCCGATACTCGGTAACCATGTTTTACAGCAACCGGCTGCTTAGGAGTGAAAACCATTTGTGCTGAATGCTGGTCTGGGAGAATATTGGGTTGCGCTTGGAAATGTGGAATGACCGGCTGTCTAATGGGTCTATAATTATTATTGTTAACATTATATGATGGTATCATGTAATTGTAAGTAGGAGATGTCACAGGTTGCGGACTTCCATAGTGAGATTTCGGCATATAAAATGGCACGTTTCCATATGTGTAATTTGAGTTTGGATATGTATAAAGAGTGTTTTGTTGTGACGTAGCTGGAGGGAATTTGTAGGTATTATAAACAAATTGATCACGATTAGTTGAAGATTTATAAAAATCGGTTTTAAGATTTTCTTCCAATGCAGTGGGGATTAATGGCATATTATGCCCTTTGTGGTCTGATTGTAGGTCGATGTTATTCTTCAAAGGCTCATTATTATTAAAAAACTGTTTATTCTCAACGTCTGGTTTCACTCTCGTTGTGTACTGAATGCTACCTCTAGACTGTAAATCTTCTGAAACAGGCACCACACTAGGCTCAGAGTTAGGCTGATCTTTATCACATGAATCCAATACGTTAATTTTCCAACCCAAGTGGCGATGCGTGAAACACTAAAAAAAAAAAATAGTAAAAAATGAATAATTTTTTAAAATAATTTGATAATCTTTAATTATACTAAAAAATTTAAAATATATATAAATAAATCAATTAAAAAAAAGCCTAAGTCCATAATAAGTATTAATATTTTAATCAACTATTTTTAATAAATAAAAATATTGAATTAAATAATATTATAATTGTTTTAAGATATTTAGATAATTTACTAAAGTTATAGGCAAATGTGGATTTAAAAAATCTATATATAGGTATTAATGGTTTTATATTTTAAATTAATAAATCATTTGAATTACATGGTAATAAACGGTGTCCGGCGTGTCTGCATCCGGAGTCCATTGTACTATTCCAGGATCTCCGTTATCACATGCCAGGCTTAAAGTTCTTTGATATGCTCCAAAGGAAACAAATTCATCTGCAGAAGGCTGTTGTGGATCTGGAGTCCAATTGCACAAACGACCAATACCTGTTGGGATTACTTCTCCTGATTTGCTAACACTTACACCAGCAAATATTCGTATGTTCTATCAAATAAAAGATAAAATTAATAAAAATATTATCTATAAACACTAAACTTACATTAAGTGTAAAATTTATAAAGAAGTTTAAAAAGCACGATTATAATGTGTGCACTAAAAAATAATTACATCTCTTTCTTCGGCTGTTTTGTAACCATAACCGCCAACAGGATCATCAGTAATGTAAAATGGGTGGTATTTAGCTGGTATTTCTGCATCTAATCCTCCTTCAACTACAAATGTGTATGTTTGTCCTCTGACAACATTTATTTCTGGTATGAGTAATCCGTTTATGTACCATGAAATTCCCCATCCAACGTGTCCTATAAAAATTAAATTAAATGTTATTCACTTACAATTCATAATTATATAAGTACCTACATAGTTTATTTTTTATATTTTTGTATTTTCATCCGAATGATTAGCAATAACTAACCTGTGATAGCAGAATATCCGTGTTTTCCTCCAGTAGGGCCCATTTGAGCATAGAAAACACCATCATCTGGTTCGTAACATTGAATGGCTGGGATATCCCATGCAACATTATTATTTTCTACTGCAGCGGGTTTGGGAACCGGACGTGGGCGAATTTTCTTAGTAGGGGTTACCTGTAAAATATATATTCGTAGACGATAAGCTTACCTACCGGAATAGAATATATGAAAAAATCGTATTAACCTCTTTTATTGAACTTTGGCTGGTTGCAATAATATCTGTTGAACTTTTTACGGTTGTAACTTCGTTATGAACTGCAACCGATTTAGTATCTGTATCTGGTATAGGACAGTTCCATTCTGGTAAACGGCCAAAATCAATTTTTATCGTTTCTATAAAAAATACAATAATATATAAAATAGTATACAATCATAGTCCTTGCACTAATAAGTTATACATTGGGAAATAAATTATAAATAAAAATTTGTCAATAATTATAATCTATTGTTCCCTCAAATATTATAATAATTATATTATATATATTTTTATAAACTTTAAAATATATATATAGATTATAAAATATTGAAATGATGATGACCAAAAGAAAAAAAATAAGAATAATAATGTTTTATCATAAAAGTAAAAGAGCCCCTTAGACTTCAGTATAAATTTTAAAGTTATAGTATTAAGAGCGTATGAAATGTAAACCAAGAAGTTATGACGTTTTTAGTGGGCTTTCGCGAGCATAATAATACCTTGACATATTATATACTATTTTATAAATTCAGTCATTTCAATCTATGGTGTATTAAGATTTTAAAAATAACACAGATTTCCGTGTTCCATATTAAATAAAATAATATCTGGTAGGTAAATCAAATATTAAATTTTTTACAAGGATTTATATGGAATATGGGCGTATTTAATTTGTTAGCGACTACAATAATATGATGTTAGGTATACAAAAAAAAAAAAAAAAAAAATGGTACAGTGACGGTTCTAATCTCGACGTGTATCCTTTGTATTCATGTAACAATAGAAATACGGTTATTGAATGTGTTCGATGTCAATGTATGATTCTGATTCACCATGTATATACTAATATAAATATAGGTATACAATACACAATAAAGTTCATTGGGTATGAATATGAGTGTATCATATTCACTGATACATCTTTATAATATGATTATTAATTATAGTATAAATAATAATATCATAATATACTAGGTAATAATATAAAATATAATGTTACTAATAAATAAATAAATAAATAAATAAATACCTTTCGAAAATATTGGATGATATGAAACCTCGTGTTTGTCATTCAAAGGACCAACTGCCCAAATTATTGGCTGACTGTTATTAGTCAATATTGGTAAGTCAAGATTATCTTTTGACTTTAATGGCCTCTGGTATGTGACTATCGAATATCCATTAACTATTGCTGCATTCAACAAACGAACACTTTCACCAGCCGGGCCCTAAAAAAGATCATTTATTTAAATATTGTATCGTTTTTAAATCTATTTGTGCCACAATAATATACACATGGACATTTTTCTTATTAACATATTATAAATTATTTATTTATTTTCTGTTTAAAAGACTACTTAAAATAATATAAAATTCAAAAAAACAACTATAACTACCTATTTAAGTGTTGTATACAATATATAATAAAACTATAATTGTTGAAATCAGAAAAATCAGTGTTGAATTAATATAAATTAATATATTTAAATGATGTTTTAATAGTATTTGATAATTAATTTAAACTACAATCAAACACAAACTTAATGTATTATACATGGATACTACATAATGATTAATGAACTTAAATAAAGTAACATCTTATTAAGAAAGCATCAAATATTTAATTGTGTTAAATTTGTTATTTGTTTAACAAATAACAATTTGTATACCTGAATATTGGAATCAGGACAACTGCCGCTGACTTGTCCAGTATCTTGTTGTACAATGCACTGTGATTTATCCAATAAGTAATAATCTTGGGCAAAGCCACTGATTGTGGTTTGATCTACTCCGGCTACAACTACATCACCTCCAATCATACGATTTGATGTAGGTGAACCAGATATACCAAAAGACATGTACTGGTTGTCTTCTAAAAATCAACAGTATATTAAACATTTTGATGTAATGCGTTAAGTTATAATGTAGTATAATGTCTAATAAAATAAAAATATTGAATTTTAGATTTAATTATGTTGATAAAAATATTATTACATTTGAAGGAAAATGGGACATAAAAAAACAAATACAGCAGTTTTTTTGAACTATATCATAGGTACCTAATGCAATAAAATATTGTTCATAAAAAATTTCATCAGTAAAAATATATAAAATATACATTTAATTTTTTTTTATTACCTACTTAATATTAAATATACATTTTAAATTATAGTTTATTTAAAATTTAATTGTATTAAAGTACGGGTTGTTCATTAACTCATTATTTATAAAAATACAGTATAATCAAAGTATAAAGTGTATAGAATTTTATTAAATTTTATTCTGATTACTAATAAGTAATAAGTATAATATTCTATTAACTATTATGTATAACTAAGTAACAAATAACTAATTATTTATTGCTAAGTAATTAAAAATAAGTAGATTTAATATTCTTGATTATTTTTCATTAAACATAATATAAGCTATAGAAACAAGATGGATAAAATTGTTAATTTATGTTTTAATTAAATTAAATCTATAGAAGCGGCACACTTTAAGGTACTTTACATTTTACAATAATGACTTTTCTTAACAAATTTTACTTTCATTAAAAATAAGATTTTATAATAAATGTTTTAGAATAATTTTTAATAACTTAAAGTAGGTACTAAAAATAAATAATAAAAATAAACTATTATTCAACTTCTGCTGAATTAACTCATAATAATTAATAATTGCCTAATAAATAAAAAGGAACCGGGCACGTTTGTGAGAATAGTAAATCATGTTTGAAATTTGCAACTTTGATTACCTATGTAGTAGTTTGGGAGGAAAAGTGTGAGAAATATTGTTGATTAAAGCAATAGCCAATAATAATATAATTCGTGATATGTCAAGATTGTGTAAGGTAATAAGTAATATCAGACAAACGATACATTTAGTATTGAAAAGCGTGACGAGAAATATTTAAGATAAATTTTAATTTACTGTACTAGTTTTGTATATCACCTTTAGGCTTTATTATAATATTTATATATATTTTGAGATTTCTGTCGAAAATCAGATTAATTATTGATAATACATACTAAGATTCAATATATTGACGATATTCTAATAATGTTTATTTTTTTTGTAACTACAAAGTACCTAAATTGTTTAAATACTTTAAGCTATTAAATAAAATAAATTAAGTAATGATTATTTTAATAAAAGGTATTATAGTTTGCATTTTAAAAATGTTTACACAATACCGTTCAGCTTAATTATTTCACCGCGTGGAGTGAACCACGGGTTTAGTCTTCCTTTTAGGTACATATTTAAAATGTATTTTATGTTTAATATTTAACACTTGTACTTATGCGCTACAACATATGTGCATTTTGGAGATTTATATAATTCTCTTATAAAACAAAATATTTTACGAATATAATTTGTAATAAAATTTTAAAACTGTAGAGCTTATATTGCACGCACATCAAAATCTAGTTTTAATATGGATTAAAAATGATAGAATAAATTTTAAATTAATATTGAAAATTAAAACAATGTTTTTTTTTATTACAAATTTTAATATTTTACATAGCTTACCTAACTTAGCGACCAGCTGAACTACAATGCTATCACCTGCTATTGCCCAACGTACTTCGTATCCTAAAGGCTCATGGAGTACTTCACAGTTTAATTTTGACTAAAAAAAAAAAAATAACGCATATTAAAACATGTATAATAATAAATAATTCATAATAATTAATCATATTATATTTAAATGTATAATGAATTAAACATGAATAATGTATATAAATCACACATTTTCATAGTTACATAAGATCGTGATGGAATGTATCCATATATAACAGCATGTAGAAATATCTATTTTAATATTATGATACATTATGATAAGCCTACTGGTTATTATGGTAATAAATATTTCTTAGATTTAATTATATTCGCTGGGCATTATTTGTTTTTATTTTTTTTTAGTTGTATAAACTATGCCATATTTCATGGATCGTGTTTTAAAAGTGCTCGTATTTAATTGCATATAATATATTTTATGGATAACAGTTACAGTGTAATACGTTATTCTATGATAAATGTTATACTACTTTGAATTTTTTAACTGTATTATAGCAGATATATATATGATGATAAAAGGTATAAAATAAATGTATAATTTACTTATTTATCATATTATATTATATTAATGTACATCTTACATATCATTAGCTTGGTTTTTCAAGATCTATCTATCTTATCGTTTTTAAATATAATATACGTATTAAAAACATTTTACGATGGTTAAAAAACTGTAGAATTCTCAATTTAACTAATCCGTTCAATGCATAACAGTCGGTGGACGTTAAAAAAACCCAAAATCAATTTAAGAATTTATTTATCATATTGTGCTTGCCTTTATTATAGTGTACCTAATACTGAAATGGTCTTAAATTTTTTTGCAAAATACAAATCATGTTAATAATTACTACATTTTTGATTTCGAGGAGTGCTAAATTGTATAAATTAGATTTAGAGTGTAGCATTATAATAAAAAATTATGGTATTTTGTGTAGATAGGGTGTACTCTATATATAATTTTTAGAAATCATTCCCCTATAGGTGTAGTTTATTTTTTTTTATTATTATTCCTATAATGTTTATAACTAAATACAATCGCAAAAAGGAATAAACAACATACATATAATTAAATAATGTTTATTGACCGAGTATAGAAACCAGGAAAAAGGCAACTGCAGAGAAACTTTAGTGGTGCATAAACTAATTTGTGTTTGTTGGTATCTTTTAGATTAAATGTTGACTTGAATAAAAGTGAAATTTAAACAATCATCTTTATTTTATACTGCGTAAAGTTATAAATACAACAAAATGACTTCAAATACATTTAATTTTTTACACAACTCTTAGGGCGAAATAATTTAATCAAATATTTTAAAAGTATGTAAATAGCGAATTTTAAATTGTTGGACAGTGGTATTGTGATAATAAGTAAAAATGTTTTAAATATGTAGGTATAATAGGTATATATCTATTTATCTGTTTATCTATAGTAAAGGGGTATTTTAATTGAATTATTCATTTGTATTCCGAACCACTGTTGGTCGTAGGAATTGAAAGAATTGTTATCTGTATACTGTTTTTGAATTACACTGAACTCCATAATGTACAATGATTAATATTGTGTATGTGTCAGATGAGAAGTAGCTACAAGTATACAGAGATTATACGAAGCAATAATGATTATTGCCATTCTTCTACATGCTAGTTAAAACCTCGTAGTTTATCTAGCTTAATAATGGGCGGTTACTTAAAGAGAAACTGTAAAGAAAGTAGTATATATATATATATATGTATTTATACACATTTTGATAGATTGCTTGAAATTGTTAGGCGCGTTTGTAATTGGACACCCGAGCTGAGAGAAAAAATCACGAAATTGGAGTAAAAAAAAAAAAAAAAAATACATATATATGTATATAGTGAGAGAGAAATAGGGGCAAGAAAATACACGATACATTGCACCTTACCGTGACTATGCCTTACATGCAGAATTGGATTGGAATGCAAGCTTACGAGTCATTGACAGACCTATCAGAATTTAAAAACGAATTTATAACCGTCGGCTAGTGTTACTGTCGCACAGCGAGTATAAAACAATATTATACATAGGCATAGTGTAGATACTATTTATTATAATATATTATACTTGACGTGGAGGTATTTTTATTTCGTTTTATCGAATGGCGTACATTACAATATTATTATACGCATCCCACGTTGGTGCGTGACGGCGAATAGTGAAGGTGTTTGTTATTACATACGTTATATTTTGTTCTCTTGCAAACAGCGTAATGTTCTCTCTGCGGGTCGTCCACGGCGAGCCGCGTGGTGTTGTGCAATACATACCATAAAATAGTTAGGTATACATAACGACAACAATAATAATGATGATGATAATTCATGTATTAATACATTTCGTTCGAATTTAAGTTTGAATACAGTTTAGAAAACATTGTACCTATCCGCCGATGTATAGTAGTCAGTGATGGCGGCTTGATCCGATATCGGTTGACGGACGAAAATGAAAATGCGACATTATTGCGAACGGGTGAGACGCGTGTGTGATATGAGAAATACATCTGTATAAGTATAATCAACAAAACAACACATATTTAGGAGGTTCTAAACGAACATTTCGTTTGTAAAGATCATGATGAATTTTATTCACTCGATTAGAACATGCGTTGTATTCGCATGTGAAAAATGTGTGACCCTACACTGGCAGGTATATCTTTGCTGTATAGCAGTCACAAAAAAAATCGAAATTCGTTAAATTTAAAATCGGCTGCGTACCCAAATACTATGTGGCATGCGCGAACGTGTTTCGAGAATATTTACGATTTAAACACGCGAATTGATAATTATTTTCAATCTGTGTAATAATATTGACGGACGTACAGCTGTAGTCGTCAAAAGACTCCCCAAAGAAAACGTGTAAGAAACACTAGATTGTGTCCTTATCCGCAGAAACAAATTTTTTGTGTCAAGACGATAAATACCACTGTATCCGAGAATAATTATTTGTTTCGCGATTGGTCGATACGCACATTGATCTAAACGACAAGGATCCTATAGATAGTGATGGAAAACTGCAGACATGAATTAAGACAGTACTATTTACCCACGATATTACCGTTACCATCAAGTGTGCATGTAACATGAAAGATAATAGAAAAATAGACGAATAATATGATTATTTTCACGTTTCAAGTAAAAAGAGTTTTTCCAAATCGTTTTTAAAATGCGCTCGACGTTAAAAGAAAGCGCGTGGAAAGGCCGCGTCTTAGCATCGCCGAGACAATAGTTCACACGACGGAATGTTATAATAGTAATAATTATAATTGGTCTCGCGCAAAGGTCACACACGACGACGACCGCGCGCCGCGTCGATCGTATAATATTGCGTAACGCTACGACGGGGTTAGTCGGGCGCGCGTAGGAGTAGAGCGGCGGCGGCGGCGGCGGCGGATGCGAAGAAGCGTCGGTCGCCGCCGCCGTCGTAACCGGTACGCGCGGCGTCGTCTTCGTGGTCGGTTTGGAAAACAATTCGTGCGCGACGGAAATCGAGAGAAGAAGACTCGTTGCGTAATGACAGAAACACTACATTATACTATATTTTATTATTATTATTGTTGTTGTTGTCGTCGTCGTCGCTGTCTTCTTCTTCTTCTTGGCCACAATCGCGCGCACCGACCTGATATAATAACAATTTACTATGTGGATAATACAGCCGTACCCCTTGGCTGTGCGGAGGCGTCGCGAACGACGTACTTCTTGACGTTATTGTATTACAATACATTTTACCGGTGTTGCGTATTATTGTTGTTATTGTTATATTATTATTATTATGACGTTGTGTGCAGTGTTACGATCGTTGTAAATTTAATTTTAAACGTATTATCATCTGTTCGTGTTTGACAGTATGGCGTTCGAAAGTAAATGTTTGCAATATTATGTCGTGGATCCAGGCCCGGGTGGAACTGTTTAGAATGCCGGAAATATTCCGGTGGGTCGCAAAAAGACATAACGATAGCCGAAAATGTTATACGAGACTCGCTCATATCATGACGGCGATCAAAAAATTAGCGCCCGTAATATAATATTAAGCTCGGAACGAAAATTGAGAGTAACTCGTATTATACGATGTAATATGAACCTAATATAGTTAGAATAATAGTTTTTAAATATTAAATTTCGTAAACGCATTAGTTCGACTAGTTATCTGGGTATTTTCGGATATTTTATTTTATTTTATCCACATCCTTTTAGTAGGTAGTTAGTAAAAAATAGATTTTTATATTACTTGCCAAAAATCATAATGCTAATCGATGTATCGTTTAGTGTTTGTTTGTTTAAACATACATAATACTGTCCGAATAGAGCAATACACTACTGATAATATTATTGTCTACGTCTCACGGTGGGGTGATTACGAAGACTTAAGTATTGTTTTTCTTCTCGTTTTAAAAAACATGCATATACAGTTGAAACGATATCACATTATTCTAATAGTAAAATTTTGAATCCGTAAATTTGTTACTTGGAGTAAATGTTGGATTGAATATAATAAAGTGAACTAAATCTTTTAATTTTATTTTTAAACAATATTGAAATTCCTCTTGTTTTAATATTCCGCCAATGTTCCACTCCTTCCAAATTACGAAATATTATGTAAATGTTTAAATCTGTATTATAATTGTCATATATTTTTGTAATTGAATTGATAGACGTATGATAGTAAAATAAATAACAGTTGTATATTGATTTTCGGTATATTATTATTTATTAATAGGCTGTATAAACTCGATTATATATTAGATTTTTATGTGTCGCGTTATAATAATACATAATAATATATGATTATTATATCGTAGATACCTATTTATCGACGTCTAACGGATAGGTTTACAAGTAATAAATATTACTTAAATATTATTTTTTTGATATTTAAATTATCGATAATTTAAAAAATTTAATATTTACACACAAATCACGCAATGTTAAGAGGTAAAGTCCAAGGGTAAAGTTATTTTGAATACCTGTATAATATTATTAATGTTAAATCCATAAATTTAACATAATTCTACTATTTTCCCATAATATCATATTATAAGCAATAAACATATCCACTACCTAGACATCGCGCGAGTACACCATTTTTGAAAACTTAAATAAAATAAAAGTTTAAATACAACATTTTATGTATAAAATAATGTGTTTGTGCTTCAACGTTTTATATTTTTTTCATTTGAAAGAAAAACACATAAAACTAAAAGTTTACATTGTTGTTACTAATATTAGTTTATTGGTGATAAATGATATCATTACTAAAATAAAAGTTCGGCATTTATTTATTAAAAATGTTTAAATGTTGAATTTAAATTATTTTCTACTTCTATTAGTCTTATTAAATATTTGTTAAAAAAAATTGTGTATTATTTTTAAATATTTTATTATTATACTCAAAACATTTGATTACAATAAAGATGTATTTCGTGTACCATTTAAGTTACAGAAAATCAAAGATTAGTACTGTAATTATAGTGAACGTGCAGTATCTAAATATAATATATTATTTGGTTTGAACTCAGCACTTACAATTATTAAGATAATTTTACAACCAGCTAACGGCGTTAATAATAATTATCAAACGAAATAAAATGCAAGACTGGCGCTGGATACATATAACGGCATAGCTGGTATACATGTAGGTTCGCAAATGTGCGTGTTTTTAGGTACATGAAGATATTATTCAGAGTGATCCGTTTGTATTCCGTCTCGTCCTAATAACGAGAGTAAAGACGCGTTACCGATGACCGGCTACGACGTACGCAACTCGAAACAATAAATTAGCGTATTTAAGTAGGTATAATTACAGGTATACTACCAAGGCGTAGGTTATTGTTGAACATTCGTATATTATAATACATTACATTATATTACATATTGATCGAATGATAATTCGTTAACAGATCATTTCGTAGATTCATAAAACAATAATAATAATAATAATAATGCATAACGTTGGGTCGATTACGAACGTTCGCGGGGCGCGGTTAAGACTTGAACGACAAAACGTTGACTTTCATAATATTATCATAATATATTATACGCGCTATATCCGGTCGGTGCTTAGATATTTTGTTGCGGCCGGACCGGAAGTTTGACGATCGGCCTATACGTAGTGGCTGGCAGCGAATGATGGATCTGCGCGGTTCCCGCGGATTTGCGCGTCGTCGTCTGCTGCTGCTGTTGCTGCAGACCCGTTGCAACCGCCGCGGTTGGACCGGTGGCCATCGGCACTTTCGGCTTCTGCAACACGGACAACGGAATGCGTTTCGATCAGCGCCTGCAATCGCTGCAGCTGCAACGGGTATGGGGTGGTGCAACGGATGGGCTAGGTTTCGGTAACGGCGGTGGCAGCGGGGACGTACAATTCACGCGTGTAAATTTGGCGAATATTCGTTAACGGGAAAAAAATTTTTTTTTTGGTTGAGAAGAAAAACAGAAATTCAAATTTCATTAGAATTATTATTGGTATAGTTTTTTTTAGATATACTTGATAACTGCTGTAGGTTCAGCAGAATTTTCGCACCCAGGTATTTACTTAATTCAAAAAATACTCAAATGTACGCTCTTCATACACCTATAAATTATAGTATCATATTGAGGACCATGGTTTGTGAATATTTTTTCAAATTTCAAAACATTAAAATTATTATGAAAAATTAAACCCTTATAAGTCTTTATAGTAGTTTTAAAAAAGGGTATTTTATAAGTTTTAAACATGAATATTATTCATAATTTTTTTGTGTTTTAATAAAAATGTTTTGTACCTCACTCATCTCTAATCAGACATGTATACACAGAGATTTATGCATTATAATACTATGTACTATAGGTATAAATAGGTACGTTATACAATGTGGAGTATGTTTATTATTTTATTACTATGACATCAATCCTCACTGTAGTCTGTAAGTATATATGTTCATACACAGTAAATTCACGTTGTAATATTATGTTAATGGATAGTAGACACGTAATATATAGTATTATACCTATTCCATGGTCCCATAGACCTTACAAATACTAAAATATGATACGATAAATGTAAGTATTTAGGTATATGTGGCATAAATATTATAAACCATAAGTAACAATAATAATTTTAAAATACACCTGAAATCGTTTTTATGTTTTTATATATTTTTTATATTTGTATTATGCCTTTACAGTTAATACTCTGTTCGCAGTGTTTGCACTATACATTATCCTGCTATACGACATAAAAATATCGAACGTATATACTTAAAAATAAACCAACAAGTAACATTGAATATTGGTTGTTTGTTTATATTTTAAAATTAGAAATGCTACTTTCAATACGTAATTCAAATATATATTATTATACAATATATTTTATTAACATTATGTCACACTCACGGGGTATTATTATGGTTGTAAAATTATACGTTAGAATGCTTGAGTTTAGATTTACATTTTAGATTATTCATATTATTATGATTTGAAAAATAATTTTCATATTATTTAAAATATTTTATATTTAATAAATAAGTATGATGCTCAGTTTCTTTAGTTAATAATTGTGGTTAAAATATCATTTTTTTTTTATAATATACAGTTAGATAGTATATATATATACGAAATATTTCCATATTTGGTCGGAAAATTGAAAAATCAGTTTAAAATATTATATTAAAGAATACTATCAATAGTGCACTATAATACAACATAATATATTTGCATGCATATTTCATATACATTAGCATCTAAATTAATTTCATCCCCGTGGAGAACAACACCGCACGAATGTTCGCCGAATACACTATTTCCGTGAATTATACAATAACAAATTATTATAATAAATCGTGTACTGACCTGAGGCAATACTCCAAGCATTTTAAGTGATGGAGGTACGCTAAGAACTGACGGCACAGACACATGGCCAAAGTCTACTGTGAAAGCCTCACACCATATACCGAAATGACCGATATCGAATATAGTAAGATCGCCCGGTAACGTTAGTACAATAGTCTTACGATCATACCGACGTAAAGGCATTTCTTTTCCATTCTCATCCGCCACCCTAATGCCCTGAGGAGTCGGTTTGTCGCCGGCGCCCACCCAAAACTTGGCATCTAAAAATAAAATCGTTATGGTCCAAGTTAACTTTTATATACTGTATGTGGTATTTATTTATTTATTTTTATTTTTTAGTAACGAATAAAATATATAGTATGTACTTTAATAGCAAAAATAACTTTTCATAATAGGATCTCATACTTGGCAACTGATATTCTTTCGAGCAAAAACATTTGGAAACACATTCTATCTCATTTTACTGAGTATTGTGCACTTGGATCGTTTCAGTAAAATGTATAAAAGTTTTAAATATTGTATAGTAAAGTCACACAATGGTAATTTTTTTAAATGTTTAAAGTTTAAACAAAAAGCTTAATGCGTGACCACGATATGAACTGTGGTTTTTTTCCTTTTTCTTTGCAATGGCTATATGAAATTATGAAAAAATACTAAAATACCTACAGTTTTAAAATTTTAATTTACTTTCTATGTTAATATAACAGTATATAACAATATTATGGTTTAGCATTTAATATTACTAAAATATGAATTAAATCAAAAAATTTCATAAGGTAATATAAATTAGTTCAATTATTTTATAATTAAAGTTTCTGAATAATAAAAGTGAATCCATTTATGTCAAGGTAGAATAAATTTAAAATCAATAATTATATGTCAATAATAATTAATTGTTATTTGTTGTTGTAATATTGTTTGATCGTTACCTGGTGCTTCGCCATCGTAGGAAAATCCTGGTATTAGCAATGTCTGGGCATCAACTACGACTATGTTTTCCGAAGAAACTCCATGAATTCCGGACAAACTGTTGATTTTTTGAGGTTTTGGGTAATCCAGATTATAAGGAATTTTTACGTCTCCAAAATTAACCTTTTAAAAAATAAATCTTGTATAAGATTATCAAGACATTAATATATTGTAGCTCAATTATTTCTATAGGCGTAAAATTTCGAAAAAATAAATGGATAGATTTTTAAAAGCTGTACTACTCGTAATAAATTATATATGAAACAATGAAGTATTAATAAAACAGAAATATCCATGACTTCAACCAATTTGACGATTAGAAATTAGAATATTGTAATATTTTGTTTAAGAGACTTAATGATGTATATTATATATATATATATAATTTATATATAATTAAATATTGTAATGATGAATGATGATACTATTATTATTGTATAACAATTTAAATTAACTGTTCTATAATTATGAAGTATGTAATCGTTTATTAGATAGCAATCAATCGAAAGTATACAGATTATTATAACACAAAATGCTGAATCTAAATATATTCGTTATTAAATGCGGCGTTGCACTGTTAAGTGCTCGTATAATTATTTTCGGAGCCAGCCGTCGGCGATGGCCGTCAGAAGGTCGAAGGTAAAGCGATTTGTTAACATGCCTTTCTACGACGATACGGATTCGACATTAAAAATAGTAAAAAAAATAATAACGCACTGTATTCGGCATTTTAATTTTGTTTATTACTTTTTCTTTTTTTTCGTCGTAAACTCGTAACACAATATAACCGGCTCGTTATTTGATGGTTGTTAAGAGCTGGAATAGCGAATTAAACAAGTGACCGAGAAAGCACAATTACGACCGAGTGTTTTCAAGTTGTTTTTTTTTCTTTTTGATTTGGTTTCATTAAGGCAACTACGGAGGCCTTACACGATACAGCAGTGCACACGTATAATATACGCGTATGAATTAACCGGAGAAAGTGGTCAGGACCGCCTGCTACCGTTAGATATAATATACGTTTGCATACTATACGTACGCCGTTTGAACCAAATGAATGCTACGGATATGTTTTTATCACGATAATCCGTACCTATACAGAATGTGTGGTACCAGGTTTCTCTATTAAATGATATCGATATAAATACCAAACTTACATACGTGTATGTACAACAAAATGTATATATTATGTGTGTCGTGTGTCATGTGTGTAGTATGTTCGTGTGCGCGCGCACGTGTAAATGCGACATCTGCGAGTATTAATTTGTGTAAATGTGCATAAATAAAGCTCTTCCTGTAAGTCGAGTACGTAAAACTGGGCAGACGACAGACGTGGCGGCCGAACTCGTTATTTCGTCTGTAATATGCACTCACCGAGAAGTCTTCGCACCAAACGTAAAACCACTTGATATCGTGTAGTGTCAAACCCTCCGGCAGAGTGATTGTCAAGTGTTCGTTTCTGTACCGTTTCAGCGGGTTGGTTCTGTGGCAAGAAAAAATAAAATCATATATAAAAAGGGGTTTTTTCACGCGAACAGAATGTGTATAATAATAATAATAATAATAAAAATAGTACTCACGTTGCTTTCTCGTCACGAATCCTGTATCCGTTGATGCCGGGTTGTTTGCCGTTGGAACCGTAAAAATATGCGGCTGAAAACACACATATAATATTATCGTGTAGAATTTAAAATGTGATATTATTGAGATAAATAATAATTATTATATATAAACATTTTTTAATTTTGCATCAAATCTAACCTAACCTAATTTAATAAAATATAAATTATTATTTTACCCATCAGTTTGATCAATACATAAATGATATTATACTGTTGATGCCAGTCTTTTAAATTTATTAGCTGATGAATGTATTTTAGTTGAATAAATAATAGGTAATGTAAAATTGGATACTATACGATAAGTTCAATCATTGACATCATTACAAAATGTAAAGCTTAAAATTGCATTAGTTTGTGAATTTCAATCAATACATACGTAATTATTTCAATTAAAAAGTTTATATGTGTTTACAATTATCATAAAATAAATAAATTATCCTCCCCTGAAAAAAATATAAGTATGAATAATATTCTGTGAATACAAAAGTAGAAGTTAAATCTATTTAACTATTTTAATATTTTTAAAGTAAAATTATCTGTCCAAATTAAGTAAATACTGTAGAGCACTAATATAAACTTGATTTTATTATTATTACGTATGAGTATAAAAAAATTTATTTAAATATATTAACTTAATTTGATTTTTAACGCTTTCCGTTATAGCTGTTTCCGAGTTTGTTATGAAATTATGTTAACTATAGGTGCACTTCTAAATAATATAAAGTAATGATTACCTGGTCCTTCACCGTCGTAAACGAAATTCCTGATGTGCAATGTTCTAGCGTCTACAGCATATACGTCTCCACCTAAACCATGATGATAAGACTTCAAAGGGCCTAAGTATTTTCCGTAATATTCTACGGCGCTAGTTACAACTGAAATAAAAAAAATAAAAATACAATATTATACCTAACGAATATATTTTAAATAGGATAAAAAAAAATGTTAAATACGACTAATTTAAATAAGATTAACACATTATCTAGGGTTTTTAAAATCTTAAATCTAATTTATAAGACTTAGTAAGAAATCTTGTATTATTTAAATATAACTTAAGTATGAACTATATTTGTTCACATTCATATTTTATATTTTTACCTGATGACTATTAATTACTTGAAACAATTTTAAAATCTTTAATAGCCAATAAAGTTCTTACAATCTTAACTTTTTTATTAATTAAAAAATAAAAATACAAGTGTAGTTCTGTTTAAAACTAATATTTATATTTTTAAGTTATTGCGAATGTTATAGTTATTTGTATTATTGTTTGTATTCATAATGACCGTACAAGCGTATAGTGCACGTGGCATTAAAATATCTGTCAATGATTATAGTTCAAGGTTTGAATTGCATAAGGTTCACAATTAAAGTGAAAGTGTAAAAATTTAGAAAGGTGAGTTTCAATAATGTTCAACTTAGGAATATAAAAATTTTACTTTAAATGTTGTGATATTTAAATTTGTAACTCGGATACCTTATAAGACATAACACTCTGCAGTCGGAATTAATTATTTCTTTTGCGTTAGACTCATACGTGAACACAAATACATATTGTTGAAAGCTAATTGGAAATGAAAAACTAACATACAATTGTGCAAGTAAATAAATCATTATTACTTTTTCGGCATCACAGAATGAAAGTTTTCCAAATACAAATTTTCACATTAATATAATATATATATTATATATATATTTAAACATACTATTTCAATATAGATAACTTATCATATTAGAGATTTATTATTTTGTAAATATAGTATACACTATACGTATATAAACTTATAACTTTACTATAAGTAGTATTAATTTTCGAAATAATTTTAAATAACTGTAGTTATTTCTATGATGAGGTAAGGCAGGTTTATTTGTTTAACGAATTTTTATGAGAACAGTCGATTCATATTTCATAATGTTATCTAAATTAATCGTGTTTGTTCGGACCTTGGTTATCAAAAACCCCTTGTCGAAATCAATACGTCATTTCGTATTATAACATATTTAATTGTATCAGAACTTTTTTATTTTTATTGCTGAATAGTTAACATATTATTGCGAACGGTCCATTGAAAGAAACTGGTTGCAAGATAATATTATTGTTTCGGGTCAGGTCACACACATGAAAAAAAAAATGATAATTATTACAAGATCATAATCCGCATAAACCGTAGATGGCCCAATAACCTGCATACGTATATCATCGCACATTATTCATGCACAGGTCGTACACATGCATATACATACATACATATAAACACGATGTAGTGTGGATGAACGTGTTTCGCTTTGTTCAGTCGGTAGTCATGATAAACAATTATATCCCACATTTTCAATTAGAGCGGAAGAAAATTGTAATTACCAGTCTCATATTATGAGTAGTGTAATATAACGGATTTCAACGAAACCACGACGACGAATTGCGGTAAAAAATAGAGGGATGCATTTATTTTATAAGTTACTTTGCTATTGTCACATAGATTACAATATAATATAGGCACGTGGATGGACGATATAAACAAGTCGGAGTGCTCTAAAAAGGGCTGCCAGGTATTGCGGGATGAGCACCAGGAGGGGAGGAAGTCTCCTCCACGATGCATTTGCGTTGGGACTTTTACGTGTCACCTCGTACGGAAACGCTTTTGTAGTCGTCGGCAATTTTAATCATGTCAACCTAGTACATAGAATAGAGAGGAAAATCTGTTGACCTGTAAAGTACCCGATTGACTTTTCTATTACACACAATACACGCTTATATATAATATATATATTGTATACTGCAGCTCCTTATTTCTAAAGAAACTTCACACTTTTTTTTTGCAGATCGTATATACCTTCGTTTGGTTGATCGTATTCAATCCGATTATTTATATATCGAATTGGTCGCTATCATAAGAGTTACCAAAGAAGTACCTAACCGTAGAGTTTTTTTTTTCCATTTAACTACCAAGATGCCATTTTTATGTTCAAGTAAGACAAATTTTAATCGTTTTAATTGAAAATCGATCCAGGTCCAAGATATGTTTGCATGAATAATATTGAAAAATGAATAGATTTACGTACTTTGTTTTTATCTTTACTGTCCATTGTTCTATTTATCTATTTATTATTATTGTTATTATTTTTGTTTCATTTTTATTATACCATCAACAATAATAGCATTAAACGACAGTGAATTGCACAAATTATCATAACAATAGGAGTTTGATTTTATATTATATTCTCCATTACATTTAGACGATGCTTGAAATTTCAGTAGAAAGTCGACTCGGGCGCCCGAATAAGGATAGGTACTTTTAGCAAACGACAAAGTCGTGTCTACCCCATATGCACACGATGTATTTTGAACAAAAGCTGTATCGATAAAGCTGAAACGGAACGATCCCAAACTAGGGCATCGTTATATTATATCACACATGAAATTCAAAATCGAAATCGAATTTAAATTATTTTTTATTGTGATGTCATTGCATTTATTTGGTCATAACATTCACAATGCAATTAGTAAATCATAAAATTCTATTGCTGTATGTATACTGTATAGTATATATAACGAAATATAAGCATTATTGTTGAAAAAAATCTTTATATTTATACGTATTGTATAATCCAATCTAACTAATTATTAATGTAACAATAACAACTTTTATAGAACAGTTTAATTTTTGAAGTGAAAAAGAAAATATTATTTAATTTTATGCAATAACAAATTGTAAAATTATAAGTAAATGGTATAATTACTTTAAGTACCTACGATTTAACTATATAATTATGTAGGTTTTTTTATTAAATTTAGAACAAACCCAATTATTTATGACTATTTAGATCATAGAATCCATATTATTCTTTAACGGGCATCGGTTTATAAAAAATATGAAATTTTCGAACGGCAGTAAAACTATGCTTTCATAATGCAGTATAAATTTTAAATTAATATAATTTTTAATAAATAATTGATACAATTTACTGCTTGGTCATTAATATGAATCAACATTTTTAGAAAAATGTTTCTTTGGAGAATAGAATTAAAGGTATACATTATGGAACCGTTTGAAAAGTTCAAATTTTTAAAAATAAGTCGGAGAGAAACAAATATAATTATTTTCAAAAAGTATAGATTAATGTCAATGTAGCTACTTGTAGAGAAATAAATTACGAATATATTTTCTGTTATACGAGCATTGATTATTGACTGATGAATTACGTAATGATAATATGCGAGGAAAATATTGCGATTATTTATACTTATACGAAACTACCTATTTGTTATTGTGGACTGTGATTTTGAGTAAAGATTTTATGTTTTTTTGATATAAATGATTATATAATAATAATATAAATTCGGCCAAAACTCAAAGGTACAAATACGGCCGTGGCATTAAATATTCGATAAACATTTAAAATTATTACTGTAACAGTATTATTTCGATATTAGGTTAGGACTATACGTGCAGTGTGCACTTATAAACTTACCATTAGCGTTAAAGAAATATTTAAACGAAGTCTCCTCTTGTTGAAGTTCGTTTGAAACTTTGAACACATTTTAGATGATCGATTCACGCGTGTAATATAATACATATTGTTCCCGTTTTTCTAGCAGTGAATTCAATACGTTGGCCTTTGCAATATGTGTTTTGATAGCTTCGCAATTTGGAATAACGAAAGTTTTTCTATTTCCAATAGGAACGTTGGATACAGTGAATATTTTTGTAGTCGTTCAGTATATGACTGCCAAGGACGACGGTGGTGAACGGGATATTTTACAACGGTTTTTTTTTTTGTTATTAAATGTAGTATCGTAATAATGTAGTCCGGTGACAGCAGTCACTCGTATAAGTTTCGAAAGTGCGAGGGCGATTAAATGCGAGAAAAAAAACGTTTCTTTCCGATAATGATTTCATTATCGCATATGAACGTGTGTGTGTATGCTATAATTATATTATATGTATACTACAGACAAACCTGTATTATGAAAGGCGTACACGACTGTGACATCGACAAATGTGGTCTATAGTTCTATATAGTCTACATGTATTGAATGAAGGTTTCTGATCAGATCAACCCTCCTAATTCCTAACAATAATTTGATTAAGTAATTTTATATGTCAGAAACTAATAAGCAATCTTCAGCGGCTGAATGATCACGTCACATGTCAAGTTTCATTAGAAACTTGTCGATATCTTTATAAGATACGCAGAAAATACGAGGAAAAACTTTTTGATAACATACTTATTAAGTACTAGGTAGTTAATTATATCATGGATTGTTCCATAATTCCATATCACTGATTTATAATAATAATCAATGACAATAATTATATTCACCAATCAAATTAAAAGCAAAAAACTGTTTCGTTTTCATTTCGTTTTCAAGAAATAAATTATTATCATCACCACAAAAATTGCAATAAGCTTATGCTTATTTCTATAATTCTATGATACTATACATTTATATAGACGACGTTATTTAAACTTAAACTAACTAACTGATAAGCGTGCTTGTGTGTGACTGTATTTTCTTTCTAATTTATTAAAAAAAAAAATTAAAGCTTGCAATTATAAAAGCAATTATTTTTTTGTCAATTTATTTTATAATTTTGTTTTAAAAAAATTAATTTTTATCAAATATCAACCAATTCATAAGTAGGTACTAATTATCCGTTTAATAAATAATAAATTTCAAAAAACGTTTATAAATTAGGTGGATTATTTTAAGTGATCGTGGAACTTAAAAGGTGTTAACATCTCGTCATCATATATATATATAAGTCACCACTGTCATTATGAATAAGAAGTGTTGATTATCGATATTAGCTCCTCTCGAAATACAAAATTTCATTTATGATCAAAAGATAATTTTTTCGCGTGACTTTATATGTGTTTGGTAGAGTTCATAAAACTGTTGAAACGTAAATCATAAAAAAAAGGACACATTTCTTCGTTTCAATCACGTGCAATTGATCAATTCGCTAAAAGTTCGAACCCATTTCATTTTTCGAACACATTTGTCATATAATATGTCGTCTACAGTTTATTTCAACTTATTAGTTATTTTATTATTAATGTAACAACATGTTTTAGTTCTATCATTGATTAAGTATTACATAAAAAAAATGGTTTAATATTTTTATTGTCTACCTAAATGTATAGTTATAAATGTAATTTTCAACTAGAGATACATATATTTAGAGAAAAATATGTAGTTTAATCAAAATCATTTATTTTTTATTTATAACTATACCTACTTATATCTCGATAACTATTATTTATTACAAAATTAAATTAAATACTAAAACACATGGCTTATTTTTGTTTATTTTTAAAATTTTATTTTACGGAGAACTGTTCAATTTAAATAGAGTAGTAATAATGAAAATAGTAAAGATAATAAGTAACGTTAACAAGTTTGAAAAAAATTATATTCTTTAGTAAATATAAAAAATAAAATTACACACATAAAATTAATGTTGATTATATTTATAATTTTACAACCCTACAGATTTAAAATATTAAAATGGTTTGATAGAGTAGTGAGTACAACCATGGTATTTAAATATTTAATAACATACATTTAAAATGTAGTACTGTTAACTTGTTTTTATTAATATTTACTATATTTTATTGTATGTACAACAATTAAAACATGATATCTTTAATAAACAATTATTATTTTATAGTATTTAATATCATACGTAAAAAACATATAAAAATTACAAAAATTCTTTTAATAATTATTTAATTAATCATGAGCATTAACAATCGTACAATAGTTGATTAAACATAAAAAGAAATATATGATTTTTAAATAGCCAATGAGCTAAAAACTAAAACTTTAAATGATTTAAAAACACAAATTTATCATATAATGAATTTTTTTTTTTAAATTTTATCAGTGATTTTTAAAACTGTTCTTGATTTGTATAGTACCTACTGCGGTAGGTACCTATTTATGATAATATAATTTTACCGGATGTTACTCTACTATATTTACTATTGAATTAATATTATTTGAATTGAGTAGAAAATAAATATATAATTATAATTTATAATTATCACTAGCTATTAAATTACTTAAGATATTACTGTGACAAAAAAATTGTCAGTTTATTGCCATATAATATTATTATAGCCATTATTTGTATTATAGTTACTTGAATTGAATCATCAAAGTTTCCTTTGTGGATGTTTTTTTTTTATATTTATTATAAATTATAATGTTATAGACTTTTGGGATTACGCTAAATAACCCTAACTTTATTTTTAACCATAATGGATCTGTTCATAATATTGTATATACATTGGATTATTTCGGCTAACCAAACGTAAAATAATACCAGAATTTTATCTTCAACGTTTATAAACTAAACATTAGCAAAACTTGTCAAGTTAGTTAAAAGTTTATATTTATACTGCGAATGGATATAAACAGATTTTAATAAAAATAATAGAGCCGATAATTATAATAATATTATACATTTTTAAACGTAATTACATTTTTAATATTGGAATTAAAAAAAAAAATCATGCATTTCTAACAAACTCATATCATCCCGTTATTGTGAATAATTTTATATTGACTATTGATTATTTAATTTTACAGTGTTCAGTATATTATTATGATATTATTATATAAGCACATAATAATTGTGAATTAGTATGTTCTATTTTTTTTAAAAGTAAACTGTGTTATTGATAATCATCGTGAAACACTAAATAAATTTGTAAACCGGATTTAGACTACGTTAGAAAATTATTATTTTTGATAGATGGAAAGTGTTCGTAGTATTTGGTAGTTATTTTAAACAAATCTTATTATTTTCAGTCTTAAGATGTTTGATCAAATTCGCCAATGACTATATTATTATTGAACTTATATATTATTATTTTATATTATGTTTTATATGTATACATTATTCAGTACTATATCTAAATATACATTAAAATTAATCAATATATAAAATCGGCAATGAAGTAATATAATGTCCGATATTGAGAGATATTGAAAAAAATATATTTCTCTTCGTAAGGTATAAAATACAAAAATAAATCGTAAATTGTCATTCTAAAATTATTATTTCTGCCCAATTAATAATAATTGTAATAGAACTTAGTGTAATTTCTAATGATAAAATCCGTACCAAAAATGTATTCGCCTAAATCATCGACGGTGGGCGATTACGATCTGGGATAACAGCACAACCGAGGCAATAACATTTAATACGGTCTTAAATCCATTTAGGCCATTAAGTGCTACCGTCTCGCGTACTAATGTCGTCGTTACAGTGTTCTCTTCAATCTCCCTCTCTTTCATTAAACTAAATATTTATGTTTTCCGTATTATTATTATTATTATTATTATTATTATTATTATTATTACTATTATACGTCCGCACACATAGTATAATAATATTATATTGTAATACACGTTCGTGTTCCCAAAGCATAGTAGCTGTTATAAATTTCGCGTAATACGCGCTTGCCTCCGTTATGCAGTGACCGCGGCATTGGCGCGAGGTGTTTGGATTACTCTCGGTTTGACTAATTTATTTTGGTTTCGGCAAGACGGGTCGTGTTGCGGTCAAAAGCGGTTCAGTGCCGTAGTGTCCGATAGTAATTAATAACTGGGCTGACTGATAAATCATCAGACAAGCCGCAATTTGCGCGTGAATGCTTCTGGAAAACCGTCCAGAGTTGGTGGCATGAGCCACAGAAAAAAACAATTAAAAAAAAATAAATAAATAACGCATAAAATATAGTGAATGTATGTGTGTGTGTGTGTGTGTGTGTGTGTGTGTGTGTGCATATAATATACATACATACGTCATACATACATACATAGTATATACATATATGATATATACATACACGTACTCGTATATACGTAGTCATCATCGTTGCCAATTTCTCTTCGTTCGAGTGTATATTTTCCATCAGTCTATCCGGCGGCGACAGTAGCAGTTTTATTTATATATTATGTATAATATTTATTTAACCCTCCTTTGTTTTTTATTAGTCACCCAAATCATATTTTAAATTTATTTATATCTTTACATATACAAGATAACTATTACATTTTATATTATGTATGTATCTATTATACTCGTGTGTATATTTATCTACGTATTTATGTTATAGTATAGGTTGGTACCACGAAAATTGGCCAGCATTTTATTCGAAAAGTCGGAATGCACATAATATCATTATATTGATTTTGTTATAAGCTTCTTGTACGTAGGTACTAGCTAGGTTCTGTAATATCCTTTAATCTTATTACTCGATAATTACATTAAATACGTACTGTGATGCTTAAGTGTGGTTATTATATTATTTTAGAAATGTTCACGTTATAGTTTGTACCTGTACTTTGCAGACTATGGTAATAAAATTGCATAGTTTAACAAGCCATTATTTGTTAAAATAAAATTTTCTTTACAGTATAGTAAGCATTTAATTTTTCAAATTATTTAAAAAAATTAAAAAACAAATCCACCATGATTTATATTTATTTAAGTTATAATATTAATTCTAAAGTCATACTTTTTTAATAATCATATAAGTATAAGTATAATATATAAATAGATATGTTTAATTATCTAATTATTACATTTGATTAATTAATAACACATAATAATAAATATATAGTAAATGATATTTTTCTAAATTATATTTTTAAAAACTTTGAAGTATTTTTAATTAAATAACGAATAGGTCAAAATATTACCGATATTTAATAAGCATTTATAATCAAAATAATAGGTTTGATAAAAGTATGAAATATTATAGTATTATTTTTACTTTGAACATAATAAATAATATGATTATCTTAATTTTGCGAAAATTTAAAAACTAAAAACTCTATTGTAATCATTTTATTTACAAAAATTCTTTTAGGTATATTTCATGTTTTATTATTATGGTTTAAAAAATTTAAATTACTATCTAATTTACATATGTATCATTAGTTTAATTTATTATTATGTAAATTGCTAGGTCTAATTATTAAAAGAAGTGGAATTTAAATTAAATATAATTTTAAAAACATACTAATGTGTACAACTGTATAAAGTAAACAAAATAGTGTATTAAAGAAACCGCCTAAGTATATTTTTATTTGCACATGGTAAAGATGGTTAAGAAGTATGATCGATTTATATTTACTACTAGTAACATTAAATTGTATTCATCTTATTAAGTAGTGCAAGTGTTCTAGGTTAATTAATTCTGTATGGTTATTAAATAAAAAATAAAAATTCAAATTAATATCAATTAATAAATATGTATAG
The DNA here is from genome assembly GCA_020882235.1 of Schizaphis graminum. NCBI lineage: Eukaryota > Metazoa > Arthropoda > Insecta > Hemiptera > Aphididae > Schizaphis > Schizaphis graminum. The sequence goes on along the minus strand of CM037032.1, from coordinate 83,222,604 downwards.
ATTATTTGAAAATAATGAATTACTGAATTTTTGAAAATATTACTTATTTCTCAAGATCTATAAAAAAATACAACTAGTAAACATTTGGTCCACGAATAATAATATAAAATAATAAGTCTTTATTTTATGTTTTTTTATTACTTATTAAAAAGATGTTATTTAAATCAATAGTTAAATTGGAAATTGTGTTGAAAATAAAAATACAAAATTTTGCCATTATGAACTATTGTTTTTATAAAATACTTACCTAATTAATACAATTTTATAATTTTTAATTTAAATTTTACTCATTATTTTTGTATAAGTACATATTATATACATATATAATTATTAATATGCATAGTTACACTTGATAGTACATACTTTTAAATTTGAAAGCCTTCATACCAAATGATTAAGTGAAAACTCATTTTTTTCAAGTTTACCCCAAACAATTTGTTTACTTATGGAATTAATTTCTGTTTGCAAAATAAAAATTTTAACATGTAAATTGATGTAAATTTTGCATCCATTTTACGTTTTTTTTTTTGTTGTGAAAGTGTCACTTTAAATTATCTACTCGACAATGAAAAACTAAGTATTGAGGTTTATGTATTATTTAGAAATATTTAATTATACTCGTATAATATAAAATATATTTTGGTACCTATATTCTGGTTTTTTCCGAGTTTATCAATGACCTAAATGTATAATTTACGTGAAATTAAAAATTTTACTTTTAAATTACTTTGATGATTATAATTAAAGTAAAAATATAATACTATTCATCTATTATTATTTATAATATTTTAGGATAATTATGCTGTATTTTTGTTTTGTCTAAACACTTCGTTATTATTCATTAAGAAAATATTTAAGCGCAATACATTTTAGTAGTTAATAATACAATATTTAGACCACTATTATTTGGCTTCAATAATAATAATTATATGTATAAGACTTTAAATTATGTAATTTTGTAATCCAATGAAATAATATTTAAAACCTATAATTATAATATAAATCAAAATATTTATAAATATAAAAACGTGAAAAATAAGAAACATGTTCCATTAAATACAACTAAGTTGATAATATCTGTTGCTATATGTGGTTATTAAAATTATAAGGTCTATATTATATTATTTTGAATAATTTAAATTTTATATAACGGTATCCCTAGTATATGTTGTTATAAAAATTACACTTAACGATTTCATAAACGAAATAAATTTTTTATTGATGTAATGATTTTTTCGTGTATTTCAAACAATTCATCGTGTAAATACACACACCGGACAATGGCAAACTTATAGTTTTCCAAGTGAATTTGAAACTATGGTCAAGTATTTTTGGCCACATCAAAGGTCTCATAAGGATCCAACTTAGCTGTGAGAATCACTCGTATATACATAGTGTATATATTATGCATGGCGTAGGAGGATGTAGTGGTAGTGAATAGAAGCAACACGATATACAAGGTTCAGTACCTACATAAAGTTTTCGAACACAAAATGAAACCTCTGACGGTCCAGGCTCACAGTGGTAGGTATATGCGTATTAAGTTATATAGTTTTCACCAGCGTTGCAGCGATCTTCTATTTAATTATACCGTGAATGCAATGCAGTGGCGACAAACGCACCAAGGCAATTACTTACATTGGTATAACTTGCTGTCTCTCGAAATCTCGACTCCTCCCCAATCATCTTAGCCGTTGCTCGAGTTCGTATCGTCTTAATTTGTCAATATGATAGTGTATTATAGCCATATCGAGCACATAATATACTCCTCATTACTCGTAAATTGTTCGGCTTTTGACATTAATATCATTACAGTTTGTGATTTACGTGAATAGTTATTAATTTATTATTGTGATATAGTTTCATTTACGATATTATGCAGTATATTATATTTCGTAATTTACTTATAGCGAAATTTCTCATCTATAGAAATCGAATTCTATTTGTGCTTATGTTTAGTATATGACATATGTTGTGTATATATATATATATATCATAGTAGGTTTTTCTTGTTAAGTTTACGTAACTGGACCTGCTATGGTTTTACTACTATTTAATAAAAAATTATCCTAAAAACGAATTTATGATAATTTATTTTCTAGCCACCCGAGAGAGACACCATTAGTACCACTTCTGAGTATACAAATGAATGAACTAACGACTGGTCTGAGTCTTCTGTTGCTATATTTTCTTCATTCGCATGTCATCCTCTTGTCCCATGATAGCCATTTTAACTATCGGCTATAGTGTTATTTAACGCCTGACTAATTCACCAAAACATTATTATACTCATTTATACATGTAGGAGTTTAATGTATATTTTATAATGTGGTAATTTTCACAATGAATTTGACTTCGTGTCCGTACCTTATATTTTACAAAGTGGATCGACAAGTTTCTAAGTATAAAATATAATATACACCTATTGCCCATATGCTATATTATGTATAATAAACACATATTATACACGCGTGTATAATTTGATCTGTTTAATCAAGTTAAACGTGGCTGTAGTATGAGGGAGTGTCACCGCCCCGGCGTGGTATATGTCGGTTATTACTCTTTGATTAGAATTAGAGTATGGTAGTGCTGACGATGGTAGTTATAGTGAAAGGCAGCAAATGTGGAAAAGTAAAATCATATTTTATTGCCAACTAACTTGAGCAATAATAGTCACGATGACCTCCGTGGTGTTAACAAAAATAAAAACAAATATGCGATTTTAGCGTCAGGAACAATGGGACCGTTAATAATCATCAAATAAGACATGTCCCTATAGGCATAAAGGGTCAACAACGATCAGTTATTTCAAAATGCAGTTTTGTCAGCACTCATATAGTTGTGTACTTTATCAGAACAGTGGAATTGATTAGTATGATGGGAGTGGCTGGTTGACTAAGTATATAATTTATATGAAATTATTAATTGTTTATAGATACTTTAATTATACTTTTTAGTTTTTATATATCTATCATCTTATAATATATTATTATTATATTTTTAAATTGTATTTTTAATACCGTCATATAATTATTTAAAACGAGTGACACCATAAAATCAGTATTAACTTGAATTGGTTTAATCAATATTGTTTAGGTATGTTAATCGGTATAAAAATGTCGGTTATTATTCCGACCCTCTGAATTAGTTTTGTCTTGTTGTAGAGAATATTGTTAGTTCATAGAATCTTGTTTAGTTATACCTAAATTCTCTAAACACGGTTGTGGTTTTCTCGTATAAACTATAATAATAATTAGGCCGAACGAATGGGAAAACCATGGGGTTTTGTCTCTATCCGGATGCTAAATTTCAATGAAGAGGTGAAAACCAGCCAAGAAAATAAAAACTAAACAAATAAAAAAGAAAAAAATCATTTGCTTGGGCTGAACACGCGCGTGACTTTATACCGGTAAATCCGTGTCGTCGCCATTGTTATATTTTTCTTTACCATAGGTATTTCGTATATTATATTATAATAGACAGGAATAGATTGGTGGACAATGTGTTAGCATAACACAATAAGTGAATAATATGTTAAAAGACACCTATCCAACGTATAATTTTCATATGATAGGCAGCATACAATTTTCTAAAATTTCCTGATTTATGTATTTACCTATATAATTAACTATTTACGTTCAAAATAAAAGTCGTTCAAATTAAAGAAAAAACAAATATTTTATGTAATAGATTAAACTTTATTTCTGAGAATGCGTTTGAGTTATGTGATGTATATTATAATGGTATTATATTGTCAAATCAAATATTAAAAAAACAATTTATAAAAATGTAATATTAATATCTGATGCAGGTTGATAAATGGTTTTTAACAGTTGATACGTTTATAAAGACTAAGTGTGCAAAATATTTATCAAAAATTATGATTCAAAGTATAAAAATATATTAAACGCCTTGTACCATGATTAAAAATAGTTATATACTTATATTTATATTATAATAGAAGGGGAAAAAAATAAAACACTTTTTGATAAAAGTGTCACAACTTAAACGTGCCTTTTTTTGTAAATTTCTTTAACGTGTTTATTAATTTTATAAATTTAAGTAATTTTCTCTTCAAAAGAAACCTTTTTAATACTTTACAACTATTGTGCTCAAAATATAATACGTTTATTTGAAAAAAAACCCTGTCGGATTTTAAAGAAATTATTATTTACGCATTTACACCTTTAAAATCAATAATATGTATGTTATTTATATTTTATACCTATAATATATTAAGTTTGAAGGAACTCGTGTCAAATAATGATAATTAATAGTAATACATCTAACAGCGATTCATCGATCAAGATACGTCTATAATAGTGGCAAAGACATTATTCAATTATATACTTATGTATATAAGTATATATTATTATAACTATTACGAAGTTATATTGTTATCATGTATACAGCCATGTATAATATTATTATAACTAAACTAAAAAAATAATATATGATATGTGAGGTCGAATAACCTCGGAAAACGAGACTTACCGGACGTCAGACAGAGCAATGCGGCGAGCATCTGCAGCCCTAGATGATGATTATGATGATTACGATGATGGCGGTGATGGCCCACAGTAGACACTACGTCGGAGCAACGCATCGTGCTGCTTTGCGCGCGCGTTTTAACAGGTGAACGTGTGCGACACGAGTGAGCACCAGAACTCGAAGTCGCGTCGTCGTCTCGGGAGTCAGCCAGCCGCGGTGGTTGTGGAAAAGACGCGATGTCGACGGCCCCATTGGACGATCGGCGTGCCCGGTTATCGTGTCGTCTTCGAGTTTCCCCACCAAAGACGGCGGTGGCAGCGATTTTTGCAGCAGCAGCAGCGAGGAGCGTTGATATATTTAATGTCGTGGCCCGTGAATTATTGCATCGGAATAATACCTACCACCCAGTGATTGGCATCATGAACATTTATGTATCCATAAGGGCAAATATCGAAACTACCCACCCGCTCACGTATAACATTATAACCTGCCTGTTAATGGTTTTTTTTTAAATATATTTTTAATATTATTTTACAATATTAATCAACATTAATGTAAGTTTATTATATGTTTTATTATACTTAACTTATAACTTCCAATGTTGAATACTGTATGCGTTATGCATTCAATATAATATTATTTTTCCAGTTTTTTTTATTGCATACAACAATATAGAATACATTTTTTTACCTATGTGTAATGTGCTGATTTTTATGGTATATCAGTGAAATGTACCTATTTTATAATGCTTATCAGCTTATCACACTGAAATATTAAATTAATATTAATATATTATCATATTCATTAAATAATATAAATATATTTTTACACTCTAACAAAAGTATTATCCCACCTAAATTTTTTTGGGGTGAACGACTCAAAAAAAAAAACAGTCTTGATATGACATCACTACTACCACTCACATTATTATTCATCATATTGTATTATAAACAGAGATGATTATAATAAATAATAATATTATTATTTTTATGATACCGGTAATCGACTATCGCTATTGTTTAATATTATAATGTCGTATTGAAAGTAATGTGTGTACCACTTATTGGTTCGACATCACCCGTTCACATAATAATGTTAGATTAATATATTATATTATTATTGTTCTTAGTATCGCAGTTATTGTTTTTTTTCGCAAGAAACTATTGTGTTATTTAGAACTCAGAAATAATTGAAAATATATAATAATGTATCTCAAGAGGTGTATAAACTTGAAATGAATCAAATAATAGGTAAATATTGTTTTTTGGATAATCTATTATCGAACTGTGTTTAATTGATTTTTTAAATACAAGCTTAAGTTATTTCCATTTTATCGTTATTGTCTTTAAAATATTTCACAAAATAATATCTTGGCATTTTTTTAAAATATTAAATAAATTATAAATCATAATTTAAAGTACTTGCGTGATATCAATTATTAATAAATGTGTAAGTCTATTAAAAAATGATCGCATATAAATGTCATAGTAACTCGTGTTCTTAATAAATTATTTAAATCCTTAACTAAATTATATTTTAGACAGTGGTTAATTTTTTAATAACAAAAAATGTATTCACACAGTGATATATATACAGTAACTTGTAATGTAAAAAGCCGGTTGTGGGTGAGTCGCGATATGACAATATAATATTAGGTATAGGTGAGTTGCGGTTCGAGTAATTATCATTATTTATGTACCTGATAGTGGTGGCTACATAGCGCAGCGTTGGGTTACCCTACAGGCAAAATAATCAGGCGATTGAAGCGACAAATTTAGCGCACTTATAAAATAAAAAATAAAATATATTTATAATATTATATTATAATTTGAGACGACGGCAAATTTTTTGCTTGTAGTTGGCAAATAGCTTAATCCGTCACTGATACATAGCGATAAGCGATAATTGAAATGTTTGACACCTGTGAGCAGTTATATTTTTATATAATATGATAAATATAAGATCAATCGTTTTATTGTATTATCTGCTATACGACTTATTGTATTACTAAAATAATTGGATAGATAATATCTCTGTCCAAAGAATTTAACTCAACTTTTTACCATTATCCATGGTCTTAAAAATGATGTATATTTACATCTTGGCTCTTGTGTTGTTTTCACTATCCAAGTTTAATACTACCTAATACCTTCACGTGTGTATTCCAACTTGTAATTTGTCACTCCATATTCGTTGGTTTATTGTGCTCTCCTATTGACATTTTCATAGATGTTGAACTACCAATACAAAGTGTTGTAGCGGAAGTCTTCCTTAGTGTATACATAAGAGGTTATCGATTTAATTCTGGGAAAAGTTGGTGGAGGAAAATCCAAAGTTTAAGTTTAAGTTTACTAAACTATATAATGATAAAACATGCAGATGACAGTCATTATTTAAAATATTTTTTTGGACGACCATTTTTGGAGCCTGAAAACGTCATAGACTTCTTTACTGACGACTTCTTGGAAATACATCTTGCTGAAAATAACCAGATTGTGAAATTTACAGATTATATTTTTTAAAACTATATTTTACTGGATTCTATATGTTCTTCCTTAATATTTGGGCATAGTTTACTGCTAGCTACAATTGTACCACTAATATTAATCATTGAGTTGTAAGTTTTTGGCAAAATAATATTATTTATACAAATATTTTAAATGTGAATATGATGTCATTATATTATATTTATTATTATTATTATTAATTTGATATTTAACAAAGGTTAGGTTAGGTTTAGGTTTGATTTGATTATTTATTGAATATTTGGAAAATACGTTATATTAACAATTAATTTAGTAAATTACTTTAAATACTTATTTTGATATAAACATTGTGATGTATGTGTACACTGTACACTATAGGTATATGTAATAATAAAATTAATAAATAGTAATAACTAAAAAGTGTGTCTGCAACTCGTATGTACCTTTCATAAACCTGGGGGGTCGCAATAATTCACCAACGACGAAATGACCATCTACAGTTAATCGTTATGGCCAAGTTTAAATAAATTTAAATTGTATGCGACGTCTTGTCAACACATTTAATATACGCAAGAAGTGACGACCTTTAATTTCCTGATGTGTCATGATCAGTGACTGCTGGACAATAGTAGGCAGTAAAAACTAAAAATACGCGCCGACAGCTGCTTAACAATATTCAAATATCAACCACGATTGAAGTTGGTAGTGGACTGTGTACAGTGGTAGTAACAGGGTGTTCGATTGTAAATAATATTCTAATCAAAAAAAGTCCCGAAAATTCGAGATCATTTCTATACAGCGCTGCTTACGCATTGCGTTCTGTGTAAAACGGTATAAATAGGTATAATACTAATAATTGCGTCCCGGGTTTTTCTTGTGCACGTCTGAATAAATTGCGTTACAATTTCCTGTGATATCTACAATTTTTAAATGCGAAATTATTGGTCAATAATTATTATCAATTATGTTAGTATTATCCAGATTTAGTATAAACGATTACGTTTAGACTTTGATAGTTTTTTTATGTGTTGTGTTATTCAGACAGACACATTATTGTCGCAATGCAGTGTTAACGGTTCACTACCTTACGCGTGTTACTTTTTTCAAACCAAGTTTTTAATTTTGATCATGCCGAAGATATACAAGATAATACTATTAATTTCCCTAAGTTTAGAACATAAAATTGATAGTGGTACTGCAAGTGTGTCAGTGTGTGAGCGTTTATGCGGTGTGTGTGTGCGCGTATGTATGTTTGTGGAGAGAGGCTAAACCCCTTAGACAAGTAACTGAATAAGTCAATACCATTTCATGAAATCATTTTGATATGACTGCTCACACGTGTTTTTGCTTTATCTTATTATTTTCTCAACTTTGAAGGTATTTTAATATGTAACACCACCTTTCGAATGGGTGTATTATAAAACAATATTATTATTGTTAAGAAGAGATTATGAGATCACAACATTTCGACGTCACATCGATGTTTTAAGACGTTACACTTTTCAAAACGGTACTGAAGATAATAATTCAATGTACGTAATCACAATTACTCGATTTATCTGACACGAAATTATCTTATCCGTTGCCGCATTATAATTGTCAATTACCATTTTTCAAACTGACAACCTTTCGAAAACACATATACATATTATTCGTTCACATAATCGCATTGCATCCGAATACTTGGTTTTCGAACACGTGACCTGCGAGTTATTCATTTGTTACCGATCGATTTAAGTGTTCCGTAATGTTATATTCAGCTGTATTATAAACGTGAATAATTTGAAATGGATGGATAATATAATACGTGTACGACTGTACATGACGTATCACGTTGAAATCGCACGGTTCTTCCAGACGATCACGAACAAAGATAATTCATAGATGTATTTACTAATCTTAATGCGTAAAGATGTCTGTGAGATAATCTTAGTTTGCCTTCGCTTGCGGATACAAAGCGTATCATTCTTTGATTACGAAAAGTCAACCGGTGAATATTTTTCCTGCAAACCATCAATCGTGGAAGAACTATTGCATTAGATACATTTTCTCCTGAGAAATTTTCGTGTCGAAATCGATGTTATTTTAAAACGTATACCTATAAATATTATTATTTAAACCATTGTCCATTATTGCTTTATAACCGATTATAATATATTATATTATATAGAATTATTATTTGAAGTTTCTAAAATACATTAATAATATACAGTGAATTACGCTTATTGTGAGCATGTCGGGACTAGCTGTATTTGCCCACATTAAGCAGTTGCCTATAAATACCGAAATTAGTTGTATTAATTATTTGGTATTGGGACCAGACCACAGATATATAAAAATACTAGATAGCCGGGTATTATTTCTGTCGCCAATAAAATGGCTGCTATCCTTATCTAAGAGGTGAATGCTTATGTTTTTTGGTATTGATAAGAAACGATGTTATTTTGTTTATTTGTTATATTATTTATTATTTAATATTATGTTATTATGAACACATTAATATATTATTGTGAACTTTAAGTTATTATTATTATTATTATTATTTTGTTCAACTTTTTGAGAAGTTTTGGGTGGTTAAATTTCCCTATACGTCTTATACAAGAGAAATTGTCATAAACAATTTTATGTTTGTGCTGGAAGAAAAATTTTAAAGATAAATTTGAGTTATAACTAGAGACCGGATTTTTATGCTATTACATATTTTTACTGAGCGTATGCAGTTCCAATTGGATAAGATTTTTCGACGATTCATATACCTATGAACTGATATATAAAAGTTTTTAGCGCATAAAAAAGAATATTTCGACGTTAAAGAATATTTTGTGCAAAAAACATATTTTAGGGAATACTTCGGTATTTTGGGGTTTAATTTGAATATTTTATAAAAAATAAAATCTAATGGTTTATAAAAAAAATGCAAAAATATTATTAATATATCATATTTATCAATTTATTTATTTATTTTTTTTTTTTGAGTTTATAAGGCTGAACTATTTAAGTTTGAGGTGTTTTAATACACACCATTATTCTGTTAGGTTTCAACTAAATACAATTATTTTTTATTTTTATTATTTAAAACATATTAGTATTATTGTTTTTTTGAATTTTTATGAAAAAGAATATTTATTCATAAAAGAATATTTTTGCATAAAAAAGATTATTTTGATGAAATTATAGAGCATAGAAACATCTTATTTTTAGATTTTTAAGAGCATATAAATCCTGTCTCTAGTTATAACTAATAAGATAATTTATTGTAATACAAATATAATTACACTTAGAAATATAATTTCTAATAAAGTAGAACATTTAAAAAAATGATCAAGTGATTTATTTATTTAATCATTACAATACAATTTCAATAAAACTTTGTAAATGTATATTAAAACAAATTATAAATATTAATTATTCCTTGTGTTTATTAAAATTAAATTTAATAATAACAATAAAAAAAATAATAGGTAGATATTATAAAATAGATCGCATACAGATAAAACAATATTATTGATTCATAAATAAAATTTGTTTCGTCAATTTATGGCGGTTACTAATTGGGTTTAAAATATCAGTGGAATACATTTTACCATATGAATGTAATCTTATATATTATATATCTTTTATATTTTAAAAATATTAATAAAAACTGTACCTACCGGTTACCTTTCCTGTATATTAATCACAATTTATATTTATAAAACAAAAAACAATATGCTTAATATAAGCATTAATAATATTAGTGTACGAGTAATGTTAGGAATGTACATATTATTATTATTATTATTATTAAGATTCATCATGTTTGATAATCGTTTTGAGATTCTTAATAGTTATAAATAGCTCGTAATTACCATAATGTTCTATGCAATTACATACAATAATAAAATATTATATTTATTATTTAAATATTAAATTGTTTATGTAGTATAAAATAGTAAATGGTTCCAAATTTCAATCCCAAGCAAATACATTTTCAACAAAATAAGTTCCTGAGCTTATAGCCACTATTCAAACTATTCAGAGTATATTTTCTGAAGTTTTACGCTCCAACAACATTTAAAATACTATAGCCCTCCAAAATAGTGTCTTATCACTTATCATATCAGTTTAATTTGTAAACAGTCGCCTCTTAGATAACGGTTGTCAGCCATTTTGTTGGAGACATTATTTTTTACGTATGACATATGGGAGTCGGCTATCTAGTATTTTTATATATCTGTGGACCCAGACCATTTTGCCCATTTTGTCCGTATTAAGCGGATACCCATATTAACCGATGCCCAGTGCCCACATTAGACGGAATACACTGTATATGCTAAATTTTAGCAGCTAAAATGTGATTATAATAAAACTTTAAATTTAAAAATACATTTGATATGTAAAATTGTTCTCGATAAGTTAATTATTTAAAATATTTAACAATACAATAAAAGAAATAAATAAATTATAAATATATTAAATAATGTATTATATTATTATCAAATATTTGAAGATACTATTTAAACTTATATACAAATTATGTTAAGGGTGCCCGTGTCTTGATAAATATCGTCAATTCAACTAATTCAGGTTACCGCTGCAGTAAGTAACAGTATTATTTTTTTTTTTTAAATAGTGATGAAAAATTCCCTGATAATATTATTAATATTGTAAAACTAGTTTTGTTTTCGTTTCATAATATTTTTTTTTTTTACTAGCTAATATTTGATAATTTTCTATTTTACAACAAAATATTGACAAATTAATTTAAATACGCTTTATAAGAGAATGATTTAAATAAATAAAGAATGATTTAACAAGCATTTATGATATTTATGTACTTGCCTTTATGTATAAATTGTTTATGTTATTTTGTCTTGTACAATGATTAATTTATTACGATTTAAGGTATTTTATTTTACTTATCTGTTTTAGTAGGGAAATAGTGTTGAACTGTTGAAGTTATGCTTAATAGTTCTTAAATAATTAAGTTAAAATCTTACTTCGTAAATATTGAAAACATTTAATGAGTAAGTAGTTCTTATCATTTTAGTATATTTATTGCATCATTAACATAAAACATTTAAATATTAAATTGTATACACTAAAGATGAGTATTTAATAATTAATACCTATATTAAAAACAAATAAAAAATAATTATAGGTACATAATATAATTTAAAGTAAGCTATACTTAGAACAGATGTTCTAAGGATTGTTGAATATTAGAGTTAAATGTGAAAATAGCTAAATTATAACAAAATAATTAATATATTTATTGTTTAACTAAGTATAATTTCGTCCACATTAGAACTTCAAATGAATACAAAAAAAAATTGGGCCTATGTATTTTTAATATTTTTTATACAAATAATAAGAATAACTTTTCACCCTGGAAATTAGTCTTTATCGACATTTAAAGAAAAAAAAATTGAAAATTTTTTATGCCCATAAAAAGCTAAAAAGTTTTATCCTAAATTTAAAACGATTATTTAAACATTTGGTAAAAATGTCTTGTTTTTACAGTTATTTGTTTTCGAGTTACATAAAAAAAACATTGGATTTTCGTAAAAATTCAGGTTTTTCTTTTAAATGTTTGTTTGTTTTTCCAGATTCTAAAAATAAGTATCGTGGGTAATTGATAAATGATAAAATATACTATAAAATATTTTTAGAATGATATTTTTGATCTATTAATTACCTAATATTCATAATATATGTTTATACATGTTATACAGATTTATATTTTAAGATATTATATGCATAATTTAAAATTTAAATATACGACTACAAACTATAAGGCTAAAATAATTTATTTACATACGATTAGAAATTATTTCAAAATTAATATTGTTGGATTCAAATAAATATTAAATAGGTACATTAATTTATAGTAATGCACAATGTACTAATAACTTATAATTAGATTAAAAGAAAGGAAAAATCCTTTTTTTTTTTTTATGTTGTGGACAATGTCAATGTTTTTACCATTTGTCCATTAACTGTTTGGATTTAGAATATTGAAATTGAAATACCTATAAAACATAAACAATAATGAGTAAATTTAACATAGATATACTAAATAATTGGTCAAAAACAAAAGGTAGTTTTATCAAATACATTACATTAGAAGTTAATACTAGTGTCGTGGTATTAACAAAACTCATGATGAAAGTCAATAAAAAAATATAAACAGAATACTACAAATTTAAACCTGTTACACATATAGTTTTACCATATTTTTTATTATTCAGATATATTTAAGTAATTTTTTTTAAATGTGTATAATAAACTACATGATTTGTTTAATTTTTTTAATTAACTTATACAGTGTATAATATACAGTCAATGTTAGATCTACAGATCTGCTGTATAGTGTATAGTGTATAGTGTATACCTACCTACAATAAATTTAAATGAAAAATAAAATTGTTAACAAAAAGTTTTTGTTATAATATTAATCATTCATTCTTAGGTTAGGTTATAGTGATTGATAAGAAAGAATAATGATTATAGTTAAGATTTTAGTTTGGGTGATGAAAATAGTGACATAATAAGTACGTATTGTTTTGGCAATGACTGATGACGTTATAAGTTTGTCACTTTGTTCACATTATTAGACAGTGATTTGAATAATTTGTAATAATAATATAAAAAGATCATGAAATTTGTCAATAGAAATTTATTTTTTATTATTATGAAGGTTAATATTTAGCATCCAATGTTCATACATATTAACTGAATAGATTTTACTTGGATTTAATTAAATTTGATTATGCTGTATTTTTTATACATATTAGTATATTACATACATTTTATTTTAAATGAAGTATATTCGTTGTATAGTTAGTGTATGGGTACTATTAACACTATAAAGGTAGATCCATGAAGTTGGTTGGCCAACATAACCAAGAATAATGATCAAACTTTTTTTTTTATATTGAATATGAATGTAATGTTATTTACATAGGTATTAAAAAAAATGTTAATATGATGTGATAAAATAATTAAGTTTTCAATTAGCTTCAACTTTATATTATCGAATTTATTATTTATTTTTATAACATAAAAGGTTAAAGGTACCAAAAATAGTAAAATATTATTAATTATTAATTTATTATCAATTGTTTTAGATGTACAGACATCATAATCAAGTACAGTCAAATAATATATATATATATATAAATAAATGCAATTACGAGTTAGATATAATATGATTTATAAATATATTATTTTAATGAAAGTAATAAAGATGTGCATATGAAAATATATAAATATATATACCTATATATTTACACCTTTTATGTTGATCATAAGAATTATTCATTTATCATATTTTTATTTTTATCATATAAACTATTTATTTTTTTTAAACTTTTCTCAAAGTTGTATTTCATAAAACTTCAGTTTTAAATGTTTTCTAAATACCATTCAAAAAGTCATCAAACTAATATTTAATCTGAAAATAACATAGGATGTCCGATATATTTTCCACCATTTTTTTTATATTTATCAATGATTTTGATGATGTACATTTTACAATTATTATTTATTACTCTAACCATTATTTTTGAAATATTGTTTAGTTATATTCGATTAAACACAATTTACATTTACAAAATTATGCGTAGGTATAGTTAACGATTGGCGGATACCACAAATAACGGGCATCACGTTCTCGTAATAAACATTGACATAATCATCCGAAAGTCATAATTTATAAAATCGTATTAGTAAGCAATACATTGTTCGCAGATAGACATACATTTTACCGGTAATGAAATGAAATTAATATTATTAATATGATGTATACTTATTTGGACAATTTACAATGTACATGTTACAATTGTAACAAGACAGTGCAGAGATATAATATAATATCCAAATTATTACGATATATTATTGTTTATTCCTTAATGTTCGTTCAATCGTGTATAAAATATACAGTTAAAAAAAGAAAAATCCTTTATTCTCTTCTGATCATTAATGATTGCATTCAAAGCTATTCATAATTCTTTACGTCGGAAAATTAATTATTATTGTATACAATATTCATATTATACAAAGTGGACCATAATTTGTAATAATAGTATTATACAAGTAAAATATTTTATATTATTACGTTTACGCTGTAAGAATAGAAAATCGCTACGAATAGTTTTTTTTTAAGTTCACTCAAACTACATAACTTACGACTTAACTATAGTATATAGGGCAGGAGGCACTTCTAAAAACCCATTTCAAATTTTCAGTACAAGTGGTATTACATTAGTCCCTATGACTAGAAATAGGGTGGTGTTGGAATTTATTTACACGATGTCCAGCATGGTTCAATGACTACAAATGGTTATGATAATATATTAAGTTATAACCACTTAATACGAGAAAAATTAGCATATATATTTAAACAAAAGCAGAGGTGACATCATGGTTTAACGACTTCAGGAATTTTGTTTTTAATTCAGATGACCGACGCACCGTGGTCTGACATGAACAGTTTACGTCGTTTTGATACATTATATTATAATTATATACTTTATATAAATATATAGAAAGGCTTGTTGCTAGACATGATTTGTGCAATGGAGCAATGATGGTGTAATTAATATACAACATACAATATGCAGAATATGCTAAGTTACTATATCGATGCTGATACTACTACATCTGTCGTCTATTTGACGTACATATAGGTACTTGTTATAAGTACTTTTGAAATATATTTAAACTATAAATAAGCGCGTGAATATATTTTTCAATCAGTATTTAAATACAAATATAAATGCGTTTAAAAAAATAATTAAAATAGTTATGTCTAAAATATCTTGACGAAATATCTTTATTGGGAGGTATCTTCAATTTTCAATATTCCTTTTTGTATATTATTATTTATTATTGTATCAATTAGAGGTATCAGTTTATCACTTAAGATTATTGTTCATATTGTTACAAACTGCTCAATAAAGAATCATGTTAAAAGAAATTTGCCTATGAAAAATCGTTAGAACTGGAATTAGTCTAACTAAATTTTTGGTTGGTAAGAATAGGTACGTTTATTTTTATAAAATAACGATAGAATATTTTTTAAATCGATTGGAAACATATTATATTCCAACGGAATTCAGCATTAATGTGTACCTTATTTTAATTTTAGCGTATTTAATTTTGTACGAAATTATAAAACAATATTTGAAATAAAAAAAAAATCAAGTAGGTACTTATGTATGTAGGGACTATAATACTAATACACGGCGGGGAGCAATTTATGCCGGCTGTTAAGTAGTTATCTACTAAAATAATAGTATAACACAAATTAAATAATACTTTATTTAATCCGTGGTAATAGCAGTACTACTAGTAGTATACAGTATATATATGTATGATATACTTAGTTAGTGGTAACTGGTAGTACCTAGTGCAAGTGGAGAGCAGATCATTCTAACGCAACGGGCTAGGGTGCGTTGAATAATTCAACGCGATCTCGCATGCCAGTGCAATGGCTGTGTATTGTATAATATATATATTCTCTATAATATACGCATAAACGCGTATACGCACACGCATACATATATACACTACAATATCGTCATGAAGAGGTTTAGTGTGGAGGCGGACGATGGCGCGAGCGCGCGCGGCTATGAATTTTCCATTTATAATGCCATTTCTTTTCGACTCGGGAACGGCGTGTATAATGCATACAGTTCCGAAATGCCCTCATCAATTAAACGCCACTGTGTGTTTAGTGCGCATTAGTGTGCGTATATATATTATTATTCGAAAAGGTTTCTGCTGCTGAATCCCTCGTCATAGTCATCGGATGAGTGTACGTTCCTATAATGCTATATGTACCTAAATTAAAAAGGACGAAAGTTGCGTTAGAAATGTTTCTTATCTCACGCGTCTATACATGTGAAAGAGTCATTCGTTATTTCGAAAACCTTTAGCATCCCCATGGTATACGCATATTTTAAAGTTTACCTACCTACAGAGTGGACCACAGCTATAGTAAACTAGTAAAGCTTATATTAGGAATGGTTATAAAATTGTAGACCACCGTCTATCGTTAATGTCATTCGAGCAAAGAGTTTTAATGAACTATGAAGTATATATTAAATAGTTAATATTATACAATGTATAGGACATAATATGTCATAAAATATATATTACTATGTAGTATTAAATGTACTTTAAGAATATATTTTTATTCTATTTACTATATTTTAAATTATTGCTTTTTTTAAACGTTCCGAGTTATCACTTAAATTAATTTTAAATGTTGCTTGTTAATTCATGCAGTGATATAACTAAAGTGCCTTTACTTTGATGTCACCCAATAAAATATCCTATGCAAAGGTTGAAAGGTTGAAAGCCATAAATGGAAATTATAGGTTTCCTGGAGTCTGATGCACTGGACATTGAATATCAATATATATTATACCTTGAATATACTACAAATATACATACATATATATTATATATATATATAGTATATGTATTTGTATTATGTAAGTGTATTTAATAAACTATTTGCTGTATAAGAATATTACAATAGAAAAATAATATTTACTGGATATTTAGGTTTATTGTTAATTATACATTTATACAACTAATGTTGTAGCATTTAGTTATTTTATGATATACTTGCAGTAATATGGTGTGTTATTATTTTTTAGAGAGTAAAAACTAAACAAACCAATAACTAATTGGACTCGACTTTTACCGACTCGTTGGTCGTTCTACATTCAAAAATTAATGCCAAATTCCAATAGTAAAAAGGGAATATTATTATTTGATTATGTTAATTAAAAGTATAATTTATGTTTTTAACAGATTGTAAATTAATAATTCATTTTATGTCAATTAATATTATAGAATACAGATTTTTATGGTTGTAAATTAAAAATAGATTTGATGTTCTAATTGTTAAAAAAATATTCAAGTATATATAATTAAAATAAAATCTATATAACTATTGTCTACATCAAATTATTTATACCTATTTAATTGCATAATTTATAATCATACACTCAAATGTTACGATTTGATAAATAAATAAAAAAATAATTATTTTATTTGGAACATTTCTCAGAAAATAGCTTATGATTTTAAAAGCCATTTTGAATAATTATTTATATTACTAATTGGTTTTATTTCAATAATTACGGTAATTGGCTTTATAAAATACATTTTTCGATAGAAATTGAGTGACTTTTAATTATGATATGTAAAAAAACTTTTTATTCTTGAAGAAATATAATTCTTGTAACGTGTATGTTGTCATATATACCTATGCCATACAAACAATGTATATTATTTAATTTGTGTTCTACACTGCAATTTCTTTTGAATTTTTTATTTTTAAAGTTACATATATTTTAGATTCTAAGTGATACCTATAAAGTTCGTGATTTTATTATGGCATTTTTCAAAGATGTATAGTGAATTAAAAAAGTCGCAGTTACAGAAAGTTGAAATTTCAATTAATAATATATGTGTACTTGAATTTCATAAAGTGTATTTTAAATAAACAAATAAAATAAATAAATATTAAGTAGATACTTATAAAATTATTTAAATAAATAAGTGTGATACTGCTACAATAATGTAACTAAATTTGTTAGTTTGCAATTTGAATGTATGATTTATTTAATGTAACTATAATAATAATAATTATTACCATTGGTTTTATAATATTGTGTATAAATATACTTAAGTATTGAAATAATAATTAAATAAAATAAGTAAAATAATACTAAATGATCTTATTTTGAAAATTAATTACTGTCTCTATAGCTTAGTAATAACTAATAAGTAATAAGTATACATGCGGTGTATACAAAACAAATGGGGGTTTACTAATTATTACCAATATGCAATGAATGAATAGTTTAATGTATAGTATACCTACATTATTCTAAATATAAGATATTTTGAAGTCTTAAGTTGTTTAACATTTTTTATATACTTTAAAATGGTACTACTTAAACTTTCATTTTTGAAATGGAATAAGCTAAATAATTCAATGCAGAAAGTTACCTGGAAATAGTGGAAATGGTTATTATATTATAAGCGTATACATCATTTGCATTTTATTCTTATTTATAGATTGTAAGCAAATAAATAAATTTTTAATACTTACTATTAAATATATAATATTATTTAGTCAATATTTTTACTATAAGCGTTGTATCTAAATGATTAAGACCAGTGGCGTAGTGAGGAACTTGGTGGCCCTAGGGCCATAAGAGACAGAGGCCCCCTTTAACACAGAAATTTAAAAATAATACAAATATAAATTAGTCCTGTGGCCCCCGACTTCGACACACCTAGGGGGCCCCGGGGCCTAGGCCCCGGCGGCCCCGGCCTAAATACGCCCCTGATTAAGACAACGTTACAGCTTGATGAAGAAAAACGTTAATAATGGTACTCCAATGAATTGTGATAAATTAATCCTGAAATATCTATATAAATAAAATTATGATTAATTAAGACATTAAATAGTAATAATAGATAATATTATATTGTTATAATAATATTTATATTATATCATAAATCATAATATATTTCAACTTTTAAGCTAGTTATGAGTTTGTAAATTATAACAATATAAAAATAATTAAAATTCGATAAAAAATTAAAATACCGTAAATAACCGACGAAAAGTACTGAAGTACATACAGATAAAGTTTTTATTTTTAAAAATAATGAAAATAACACATATGAGTATTGGGTCCTTTAATTAAATATGATTAATTGAATTTAATTATTTTAAATTAGGGATAATTCAACTATAAGTATGTATTAGGTATGTATTCATAAACAAATAATGTGTTGGTTTTTAAAATAAATTTAATTAAAAAAAAAATATTTATTGAATTATTTAAAATTTATGTACAAAACTTAGATTATAAGAGACTTTCAGTTGCTACAATTCTTTTGTAACAATTCAATTTTTGAATATTTTGAAAAAATAAACATCTATCAACAAATAACTACAAATTTAAAAATGTCCTTTTAAACCAATCACAACTTTTTTTCAAGTATATACAATTAATTATGTACATAAAATACACAGATTTATAATTATGTTAATGGTTATACGAATTTGCATTGTTTTAAAATTATTTTAATACAATTAAAAAAAAGATAATAAGCAATTAACAGTTTGAAAAATATATTGTATTTAATAGTAATACAAATGTGTTATGACGTGTATGATTCAAAACAATTCAAAAACTGTGGTACCAGAGCAACCATGCGTATATTTAAGATTCAATTAAGGAGTGTTACTATACAATACTGTCCGACAACTGATTGACCTTCACATAGCAGCAAAATATATATTCACGACGATACTGCCTCTGCGTCTCTACGCGTTATTTTAGTGGGAGAACGATGATGTAAATTGTGTAATACTTGTTATTAAATCGGTTGCAGAAATAAGTCACAGTGTTTCATAGTCGTAATTTTATTTTTTAGACTTCTATTTGTGTTGCATTTTCACCTGGATTTTTAAAAGGCGTTAAAAACAAAATCAGGTATGTAAAAGTTATACTTTTATACTATTTAATATTTATATTATTGATTATATAACATTACGATAGGTAAACTCCAGCAAGTATTAAAATTATATCAGAAATCAAAATGAGATAAATGTGGGAATATAGTTATAATCTCTATTGTGCTATTATTTTTGTGTTGCGTGTTCAAATTTAAGTGTGTTGTCGTAAAAGTATTGCGTAGAACAATAACGATTTGCTCAAGTAATAGTCACGCATTATCGTTTATCCACCTTAAATCCTCAACTATATATATTATAATTTAAAATATTAAATATAATATAATAAGTGTATTATGTGATGATAATATTACATCTGAATGTGATTCACGAAATTATAAGGATAATATTGAGGTTACTATAGTACTGATATAGTTAGTAGGTACCAGGTATAATGTATAAAGAAAATCACGATTAAATTTGAAATATTTTTCAGTTTAATTATTTTTCAGCCATGAAATACATAAAAACATTACTAAAATTAAAAACACATTTCCCCTTGTATTTATTCGTACCAATGTGAATAAGGGTTTGTAGTATTTAAAATCAAATTAGTAAATGGTTTGTGCGTTTTTCTTTTTAAATATAATTATAAAAATCTGAAATAAAATATTTGATAATATATTATATACATCATATATACATTTATGTTTTAATGATAAGCCTCTGACATTGTGGTCATTTATTGATAATTGTTTAATTAAATTATTTGTATAATAAATAGTATTATAAAAACATTATGTTGTAAAAAAATCCCGCCCATTTATAATTAGTAGGTAGGTATAGGTACATATAGAAATATAAAATGTATCATAGTCTGTTTATCATATAAAAATACCTTAATCACTGAAATAGTGAAGTAATTACATATTTACGAGCTTATGAAAAACAACTACCTATTTATATATAGTAAGGTATTATTTTAAAATCTTTTTATAATAATTTTTAGTTTGTATATTTAGCTTTACCATATTTTGAATCGGTTCCACTCGTACCTATATTTATAAACATAATTAATTATATTTTAAAACTGAGAAATTAATAACGTTATTTATAAATTGTATTTCCTTGCAAAATTATGTGCATTGTATTATGCTGATAAAGAATCAATATTATACTGATTCGATGAATTCTATTTTGTAATTTCCTTAACTAAAAATAACAGTATACCAATAACAAGTAATATACTTAAAAGAAAATTATAGAAAAAAATATTTAAATTACGAACTATAATATAATATGTAAGTAGGTGGTAGGTAATAGAACCAATATTATTACTAATTCGAATCATATGAGTCACCGGTTATTATAAATTACAATTTTCATAAAACACAAAAAACATATATTTATTAATTTAATTTATTGTTATTATAATTATTTATATTACCCGACATCTTTTTTCATTTATCATGTTTATTCGTTAAAAATACTTTTAAGAGTTTTCCATCACAGATTGTAAAAATATGTTTATTATATAATTTATAATTATTTATACCATCATTTAATATCTTAATTGCAATTTCCAATAGTTAAAAATTGTTTAACTTAAAATATGATTATTTTCGTGTCTTTTAAATACTATATTTTAATTTTTTTTCATAAAATCTTGATTATTTTGAATTTTTGTTGTTATAATAAATAATATAATGTTATTATTATAATATACAGACGTATAGTAAATTATAAATATATTTTCTGGTTAAAATGTTACTAGTTTTTAATAGAGATACATTTTTCCAACAGATTTAAGTATAAATAATATACCTGATATAATTTTAATAATAAATATACCTAGTTTTTATTATATAGAATTAATAAATAATATCTTAATTACTAGATTTTAAATCTATTTTGTTTCTTGTAATTGTCATTAACTCGTTTATCTATTACTTAATTTATATATTTATTTAGTTAGGAACAATAAACATTTATAATATTAGTGCTGTTAATTGTTTTAATTTTAATTTTTTTTGTAAAATATAACTTAGTTATCAACGTTTGGATAAATTGTTTTTATTTGTTGATTATTAAAAGTAAATACCTACTGAAAAAAATCGAATACAAACAATAAATTAATGTCCAACACAGGATGCTCTTTAACGTTGTTTGTATTATTTATTCTTTAGTGACGTACAGATGGTCCCGTGAGAATTTACTAATTTAGAATAGTGGGATAATGGAGTTTCCATTGTCCTACCACTTTAAATTAGTAAATTCTCATGGGGCACACACTACATCCTATTTCATTGATAATATCAGTGTTTACAATTTTGAATGTAACTCATATTAATTTTATGTGAACATTGAGCAGTTTTCTTATAAGGTTTTGAAAAAAATATAGGAAAATTCTTGACAATAGAATTATTCACTAAATTGAGAAAAGGACTTAATTACAAGTTATAAAATGTTTGATTTATATTTAAGTTTTATTAATAATATATTATTTTAGGATATACAAATTAAAAACATATTTTAAATGACTTAAAATTGTTGTAAATAATAACAATTATGTTTGGTGTACAATATTATTATGAAAATAATTTTTTTTAATTAGGTAGTTTAATAAAATTATAGATCGATTTTACTACAAATGAAATGCTTAAATAATTTGCATAACAATGTTTTATTGTTGAATTATAATACATTTCTAATATTTTTTGTTTATATTGCACACGGAATATGTTATTTTAGAAATTTATTATGCCGAATATTTACATAATGAGTGGAATAATTTAATTAAAAAAAGAATTAAAAACTAAAATAAGCTTATATTAGGTATTTAATATTTTGCGTATCTAATAAATTATTTATTGTATCTAAACTTTTTTTATTTAAAGATGTATTTGCACAAAATTGGTTATTGTGATTGAATATCTAACTCCGTACTACAAAATACAAAGTATTAGATCATTGACAAATAATTACAAGTATTCAGTAACGGAAATCAAATATATTATCGTCAATGTTCTTAAGAGTTCAATGCTTTAAAGGTGTATGTTTTTTATTTTCTATAAAAAAACGATTTCTTAAAGAAATATACATTGTTAATAAATTACATTGTATTGTATATTATATATTTAATACAAGCTATAGATTAGTAAGTACTAACTACTAACGTTAAGCCTGTTAAATTACTACTTTACGTCAACAAATAAAAAACATTTTATTTTACAAAAATATATTATCTAAAATAAAGAATAGAATGTCGTAAAAATCATTGTTTAATATTTAATTACAATTAATTATATATTATAACGTAATATAGAATTCTTTAAATGGTTATAAAATCTATTGTTTTTATTTCATTGAATTATTGTAATATTTTAAATTTTAATGCTATTACACGATGTAATAAGACTTTAGGACCCGGTCCTAGCATATTTTAATATTTTAATATTAATTTTATTTATTTATTTATTTAATATAAACGGACGTGAGTCCTAAAACATAATAATATTAATATTAACATTGTATGTGAAAAAACACATTAATACGTAAAACATAATTATAGTTTATACTTAAAATTAGAGAATGAATAAAATAATAATGCTAAAGTAGATATAGAATACAAATCAAATATAGAAATTATTATTCAAATATAATCAAAGAAAAAAGTGGATAAAAGGGTTTTGGATCTCTAGAATTATGGTGATTAATTTTAAAACGGATTAAAGAGAGAATTTCAGGACAATCTATTGAACCTAATATTAGTTTTTGTAAAAATTTAGAGAGTAAAAGTGTACGACGGTCAGAGAATAGAGAAATATTAAGAAAATTTAAAACATTATTATATGTGCCATGGACAGGTCTGTTTATGTTAAATTTAAAAGAGATAAAACGTAAAAAATTATTTTGGACAGATTCCAGTGTAAGAGCTTGTTTCGACGTACTATTTATCCATATGAGGGGGCAGTACTTAAGAATTAAGATTAGAACGGACAAGAGAGAAGTAGAGGATTTTTAAGGGAATAGGATTTGAAAATGCAGCACAAGTACGTTTAATAAACCCTGAGTTACGAAAAGCTTTATTTTTAATCATTTCAGTATGAAGAGAAAAATTTAATTTACGACCAAAAATTATACCTAAATCTTTAAATTGATTAACAAGCTCGACATTTGTACCAGAAATCGAGTATCGGGAGTTAACGGGATTTTTGATTAGGTAAAATTTCATAAATTTACATTTTTGTATATTTAAAAATAGATTATTTTCATTACACCACAAAATAAGGTTATTAATGTCTATTTGCAAATTAAAAGCGTCTTCTTCTGATTTAATAATTTTTACTAATTTTGCGTCATCGGAAAATAGAAAGATATTAGAATTAGTGATGACATTAGGAAGATCATTTATAAATATATTAAAAAGAAGAGTTGATAAGTGGTCACCTTGAGGAACACCGGAAGGTATATTAAACTGTGTAGAGGTAAAATTTAGATATTTAACGATTTGCTGGCGTTCGGATAGGAATGATTGAAATTTGAAACCAATTCAGTAGAGAACCTGAAAACCCAAATATTTGTAACTTTTTAATAAGAATTGCATGATTTACCTGGTCAAATGCCTTAGAAAAATCGGTATAAATAATATCAGTTTGTGCATTTAATTCAAAAGAATTAAGGATTATGTTTTTTACCACAGCTAAATTATTACAAGAAGATCGCTTGGGAGTAAATCCATATTGATGATTTGATAGTAAGGAAGAACAGTAGTTTGATAATTTTGAGGAAATTAAGTGTGAAAATAATTTCGGGATAATAGATAACTTAGAGATAGGGCGATAATTCGAAATTAATGAAGGGTCACTTTTTTTTAAAATTGGAGAAATAAAAGAAGTTTTCCAAATTGATGGGAATAAACCTTTTATGATTGAGTATATGATAGCTATTATTTTAATATTATATTTAATTCGATTTTCGTATTACTGCTTAGTCGATGATAGTGTTATAGTCAAAAATAATAAAATATTTGATACGTTTTCCGATGATCAGTTTTAATGGATTCATATTATATTATCAATATTATATCAGGAATCGGACTGCATGGGTGACTTGGAAGAAATTATCACCGTCCACATTTTCTTTGAGACTACCCAACAGAAATTATAACCTGGTGTTACTTGTTTTGTTCTTGAGTTACGTAATACTGCGACCCGGGCGACCGTAGTTCAGATACAACAGAGGCGGCCAAACGATCGATCGCAAACGATTTCAAAGTCGATCGTGTTAGAATTTATTTTTAAGTTAGGCAAATGAAAATTAATTATGGTGGTTAAGTTTTTTATGGAAGTCGATCATCAAAGGTGAAGTATATTTTTAGTAGATCGCGGCCAAAAAAAGTTTGGCCGCCCCTGCCATACAATATACTCGTGATAGTTAGCATCCGCGGTAATTTCTATTGACAGTCCGTTAGTATTATTTTTGCACGTTTATCCTTCCTTTAAATTCTCAACCAAATAGCTTAGGCGCCGTACGTAGGATGGACAGTTTTATTCATACAATTTTAAACGTTTGTGTTGTTGTCATTATTTAGAATTTATTATATTTAGATAATAATATTAAAATGTGTCTACTGTCTATAGATGAATTGTATAAATCTACATAGTCACATTTCACATATACGCCACCCATCGATTTTTAGTGTGTGTGATATGTATATAATTTTTAATCAAAGTAAATAAATGTATAATTATTATATACCTAATTGTATAATTAAAGTATATGAAGGGAATGCGTGTGTTAAAAAAAAATACCTAGATTACATATGTAAATAAAATAATATTAATGTTGGAATCTAGATGCCAAATGGGAATACTTTTTAAAAAAAGAACACAATTATGGTAACCACAATAACCTCTACCACGTTACCATAAGAAACCACAATAACTAACAATGCCCAATATACTATATTATGTATTATTCTATTAGTGTGTATAATAGTGTACTTACCGGGGTAACTTAGTAAAGTTGCGTGATGCCATATAAACAAATTACATTTCACTATTAAATTGGTTAAGGTAACAGAATTTTTTTTTGTTTTTAGGGGTTCTTCATGGGTGTATTTATTTATATTTAAGGAAACCTGGGGCCTATGATATATATATATATATATATATATTTATGTAATTTATTACAAAATATTATAAATAACAATATTAAATGTATTTTTTCCCAATCATTAAAAGCTTGGAGTCTATAATATATCGGTTAATTTTTGTATTATATATATATGTATGTATTCATAGTATTTAGTTTCACAATTTTCTGGATTTCCCAAGCTCATAATAAATACTCGATTAGGTATATAAGTAAAGTGTTATAAGTGATAAGTATATACATTTAATTTACAATAAATTATAAAATACAGTAGAACCCCAAACCATGATCCTAAGTCGAGATTCAAGGGAAATGCATATTTTTTTTTTAACTTATCGAGGTTTTTGACTTAGATTTTCGTGTTATCAAGGTTTTAGGAAAAAATTACTACTCAAAAAGTTTTTGAAATGTATGTACGTAGGTTTATTATAATTTATAATTTTTAATTATTGTGTATTTATAAACGTTATACATATAATTACAGTGTGTATTGTTATTGTTATTATTTTAAAATTATTGCTACAAAATTATGATAAAAATGTAATTAAATCATTAATAATTTTTACATTCGATACCACCGTACATGAGTAACTGATCGATCGATCAATGCCGAATGTAGTGAAAATAAACTGAATGAAAAATACATAATAAACGTGATTAGGTTAAATTATCTGCCATTATCTATCTATATTCGGAACTAAGAATTTTCGAGTTATCTATAGTTATTTTTTCGAGTAACCAAGGTTTTCGCAAGGGAATGGCATTTATTTTGACTTATCAAGGTTTTCGACTTATCGAGGTTCTACTGTAAATGAATAAATAATTTATTTAATAATTATAGTTGTTACATCCCTGATATTGTGGAACGCAATAAATTCGTATATAAGTACCATTTTTACTGGACACAAATTGTGTACTTCTGTAACTATTACCGTGCGATTTATAAATTTTATCATTGGAATTGGTGTATTATTGTTATATTAATCGCTTACAATTACAGCTGTATATTAGGTACTCATGTATTGTGCATAATATCTAGGTATATACCATAATATTACATTAAGCTTGGTATTAAATATTAATACACCAGGATTTAATACGTACCTACTACCTAGGTAAAAAAATGATGGTACCAAGTTACTTACTAGTTTAATATCATATTAAATTAGCTACACAATACTATATAATATGGAAATTCGGATTTAGACTTAAAAATGAACGCTTCTATATTATATTACAATGGTAGCTCGTCGCAGGTGTACTTTTTATATCTTGAAATGTGAATGGGTATCTAAAATATGAGCTAGGGTCCTGTTTAGTCCGATTAGCCGACGCAAAAACTTGTCGCTGGTAAAAATGAAAAAAGTTCCGATTCTCCAAAAAATCATAGTTTCACATAATTCAAAAATAGTTTTATTAAACAAACAAATTTTGAGGGTCAACCCTTAGTACAAAAAAAATTGCGATTGGCCATAAAAGATGATAGCTATAAATATAGAAAATTAGAAGAAAAATTATTATTTGCAAAAGAAAGGTATACCATTTATAAAGTTGAATGACATTAATTAATAATACATTTTTTTTTAATAACGTTTCAAATTATAATTTTAGGCTACGAAAAAAGGCGAATTTGTATTTTGAAATACTTGGACACAATAATCTTCTATTTTCATTTAGAAAACAGAAGCTCATAAGGTTAGGTATTTTTAATTTTTTATACATAGTTGATAATTGACTAGAATAATGTTCATAATTTATAAAAATAATTTAAAACAATAAAAAAATTATATTTTTAAGTATAAATAATCGGGTGTTGGCATTCCGGCAATATGAAGTATCGACGAATTGACTTATCGGCCAATCGGTACGTCACGTTATAAATTATAATACCTATTCGTGTGATATTATATAATATATGAGAGGAATACAGGAAAGACTGAATGGCTTGGCTTCAATAAATATAAAAAGGGACAAAATGTAACAGTAGAGGAAATAACCAAGATTGCATAACAAATACTGGCTTAGAGAATGCAAATATAAGATGAATCAAAATAATTGATTATATATACTTAATTTGATTTAGCTTATTTACCTATTTACTATGTAAATTTAGATATTTAAATGTATGAATTTGATGTTTTACCTTGTGCTTCCCTCTCCTCCCCACTTGAGAGATTTCTGGCTTCATTATTTCTTATAATATAGCTAGCCAGAAACATATTCAGAGATTTCGCATCAATGCATCATAGTGGTAAATTGAATTGCAACTGCCATAGAATTCAGTGAATTGTGGTTGTACACATTATATAATGTACATGTAGTTTGAGTCAAGACTTAAATGATGTCTTTGGCAAAATTAATTTTTACGGAATTCAATTTTAATTTTTAATTGCGTATAGTGGTACCAATACGTGCGCATGATTTCTAAAGTTTCAAACGGTATTACAAATTATTTATATTGTTTTTTTTTCAAACCTGCACCAAGCCTATCACAAATAACATTATTTTATTATTTTCAGTTCAGTTTCAATAAGTATTAACTGCAATCGGTTTGTTTTTCTGGTCAAATTAACAAAATCTGCTATGTTGTGGTACAAAGCAGAAAAAAACATTTCTCTTTGTACTTGCAGAAGCATCATAGTATAGTATGTGAACAAACATCGTATCAGTATTGATGCGGTCCGCTGAGTTTCCAATAGTGATAAATTCGAACGATCCGTCGACGCGTTGCCGTGAACGGAAATATTTATTATACGTATTATAGGCAATATCATACTTAAATTATATTGGCACAACTTTTTACCGTAAAAAAATGTTAATTAAATAATGGTACTAATATTGACTTTTAAAATAAACATAAACATAAACTAATATTATTTTTTGACCATTTTTTTTTTAAATTTTAAGTTCATTTAACTGTATTATAATGATTAATGAGTAATGAAACTACCATTGCATCAACCTTCACTGCATGAGCATTCTACGAGAACATAGAATGATATAGAACACAATTTAAGATAATAATTGCGGCGTACTATGTAATATACGAATTCTGATAATATCATGACGGTAGTCACGACAATCCGGATGAGCATTACATGGAAATTAAAAACTTAATAGTAGTTGCTTTAACCAGGAAGTACTAAACATGTAATTAAAAAAAATCAGCAATCCATTTATCTATCTATAATAGTTTATTAGGTATCTATACTAAATTAATCTACAAGCATAGGCGTAAAAAAAAATATTTGGGACGGTGATATACGATTACGTATACGTTAATATTTTTTAGTAGCACAATTGAGTGTGATTTCTCTATCCAAAAAACATTATGATTGCGTACGAAAATGAGTACAATGTTGCCAACATACATATAGATACCTTCTTAGTATTCAGTATTAATAGCAATAGTAATATTTTCAAATAAACATAGTAAATTAATTGTCAAGATGTGTAATAAATTAATAAAAAGTGTACGTTTCTATTAATATTACGTACCTATTATTCAATCAGGTTTATGTAATAAATAAAAAATAAAACAATATAATTTGAAGTAACTTAAATAACTATTATAATTGAAATAAAATTAATAGTACTACTTACTATAAATTAAACATATACATACATACATGTTTATATAATGCAATAAAAGTATAAATTATAAATTAAAATTTTGGTATCGATAACCAATTCTGAAAAATTTGGCACTGAGAGTAATACTCACAACACGGCTTAAGATATATTTTAAATCGTGAGTCGCAGAAACGTTTATTAAACTTTATCATAGATAGCAATAATTTTATAAAATAAATAATTTTACATATTTTCACGACAGTAAACAACGGCAACGTTGCTTTAAGTTTGTAGGTATAACGTACGCAATTGTAATAGTGAAAAAGGCACATACGTAATCGCAACGCACCCATTTGGGGAGTTAATTTTCAACTAGGAGCTAGTAGCATATACTCACTATAGTAGACATTTTTATTCTAAATAATAATCAATGACACTTTTTTTTTTCAAAACAAACCAATCTTAATCATAATTAAATTCAACTTTTTTATATATTCATGGTACGTTAAATTTTTGTTTTTATATTTATCTATTGCTTTTAAAATTTTTTTATCTGATTTTAACATGTAAATTTTTTGAATAGTGCATTGAAGTGAGCGTGAAAAAATGGTGGTTTTAGTTAAGTTTGTACTAGTACTTGTACTTGTTAAGTTTTTTTAACTATATTAAAATTTATAATGTTTAAACATATTATACAAGGTGATTTTTTAAGCATGCTCACCCCATTATTATGCTTAAATTATG
Organism: Schizaphis graminum; assembly: GCA_020882235.1. Classification (NCBI taxonomy): domain Eukaryota; kingdom Metazoa; phylum Arthropoda; class Insecta; order Hemiptera; family Aphididae; genus Schizaphis; species Schizaphis graminum. The sequence goes on along the minus strand of CM037032.1, from coordinate 83,191,680 downwards.
CATATATTCAAATTTTGATTTTTACGTAGTTTCAAATTGTTAAAAAACAACGTTTTTATTAAAAAAATTTTTATCCTTATATTTTTTTAAGTTTTTACTTTTTTGAATGACAACATAGAGTTTTAATTTCATATTCCAAAGCAGAATAATTTTCTGAGTATTTTGATACATAAAAATCGAATTTAGGGCGAGTAGTTTATGAGGTATTTAAAGTTATATATATATTAGTATATATTTCATTAATTTTTATTTCATGTAAAATCACTGTACAACACAGGTCAATTTGACGCAAATGATAGGCGATGCCCTCTAAAATATTTTTAGAGATTTAAATCATAATTATGGTACTGTAGCACAAATATATTACATATTATTTATTAAGAAACTGTATGATATTATTACTTATGAGAAATTTATTTTCTTAAAATATAATATTTAGATATAATATACTGTTTATGTTGTAAGGTATAAAATATTAAAATCACACAGTAAATAAAAATTTCAAATGTACTATATCTAATTAAATGGAATGACGTATTAACTGATTTAAAATGGTTTTACTGGTTTTAGTGGTCTTAAAAAGAATTAATTACCATTAAAATAGCAAGTTTGGCTTCAAATCAAAATCCGTGTTTTCTAATTAGATGAAGTAGTTCATAAATAGATATCTCAGTTTCAAATATTTCCGTTTTTAAAAACAGAATTTGTTGTCATGTTTGTCTGGCAAATATCCATTTCAATTGTTCAAAATATGAAGTCCTTAAAATTGATTTATGTTACAAGTAGATTTAGCCATAAACATATATTATTGAGCTAAATAAAAATTTGATGTAAGCAAATTATAAATGTTCAAAATGTTTACATATAATTTTTAGTAGATAATATTTTCTGTATTATAATGTTTGTTAAAACATTTTTATTTTTATTTCATGTTTTTGGTTTATGAATATCTTATATTTTCCCATTCAAATAATAAATAGTAAAGTAAATTTCATTTCATTATTCGTTGAATTGTGCGAAATTTATCTACTTTCTTGAAAAATATTAATATGGTAATGAAAAAAATACTTAGAACGTATTATTAGTTGCCTTTTGTGATTTTAGCGATTGTCACAGCAAATAGCAATTGAGTTATATCGTATTATAAGCCGTGTAAGTCCCGTCCTTAACGTTACTAATACATAAAATACGTAAAATATTAACATTGACAGTAGGTATGTAATATTTATAAACATTTTAAAATTCAAATTTTAGTTAAATTACAACTGAGAATCTGAGATATTACTAAACACTTACGTTCATTCTATAGTCTATACATATTGATATACCTTACCTAGTTTTTAAAATTATAATTTTGGTAGTTGAATTATTTTCAAGTTGGTATTTATGCAAGGATTTAACATACGGGTTCTGCAGTAATGTTTTTCTGCTGGTAATTTTCCAGGTGTAACAATATTTCTTAGGACGGCAAATAAGTGGCGGCGGCGGCATAAATATTACTATTTTTTGGTATCTATTAAGTATTAGTTATTACCATTGGTTATAGAATAATATAATTTATTCTATAATCAATGCATCTACCTATATATATATATATATCCGATTCAATATTTCAGTCCGTCATTACCATCCGTTGCGAGCGTGTCGCATAAGTTTTCTGCAGACTTATGCCTAGTGCGTCCTCGGTCGCGTTGAGTGTTTTCCGTGTAGTCGTGTTTCATTACGTGTTTAATCGTGTCTCATTGAGAATTGGTTGTCGTCTGTTACTACGTTCATCATATCAGGTGAAGAATAAATACACTACAATATTTTTGCATTTATATGTTAATAACCGATTAGGTAGGGTAGTAATACATAAATATAATATATCGTTGGTTCAGTTAGAGATTATAATAATAAGTAGTTGTTATGTCTTTTTTTAAGAAATGAGTTATAGATTAGGCAATAGGTTCTTAACTGGGATCTTCCATCAGTTAAATATTGGTGATGAAGATTGACTGGTAAATATTTAAACAAATAAATATCGATCGCTATAAATTATTATTATAATATTGTTGGTTAATTATGTTCATAATCTAGATAGGTATATATAATTATTATTACTATATTATTATTTATTATTTTTATTTATACCATCAAAAATATTATATGATTGTATTGAATCAATAACTACAACTTTTTCTACAAAAAAATGTATGGTTAAGTATTAAAAATGAAATAAATAAGGTTTATTTAATAGATTCAAATTTCAAATTGTACTCTAGTTTAAAAAGGTTGGGGACACCTGCTCTATAGGATTATCTAGACTAGGGGAATATACACTTATAAACAGACGCATGTCGCATATCTCATCGTTCTGTTATAATATCATTAAAATGTGAGTATGTGACAATATTAATACAACGAATTTATTAGGATAGTTAATAAAACCAGAACTGTTGTTTATTTATAAATTAAATTTTGTTTTGTGATATCATATGGTCTTAAGTCAATAGTATTGTGTTTTTTTTTTTTGTAGAATATTATTTAAATTGCATACCTATTTAGGAAGTAGGAAGTTTTATATTTAACAATAAACACTACGACTGCGACATTATCTAATATTATTATATTATATTATGTAGTTAGTTCATAGTTATATCTATACGCATAAATATCGAAATAATTTTAACTAAACATTAGGGGTTGCAAATTAATAGACAGAATTAGTGGCAGATTTAAGGAGGGTCCCGAGGAATCCGGGTTCCCCTTGAAAGTTATATTGTGTATAAAATTTTAAATATTATGTTTACAAAATGATTTGATATGAATAAAATATGAAAAATTCCCTCCCCTCAAAACAAATCCTAGATCCACCACTGGTCATATTACTATTATTATTTTCGTCTTTATGTTATTATTTTGGATTTTATTTTTAGTAACATTCTTTACATTATATAGATTATAATGACTTAATTTTGTGAATTTTTTTATTTTTTTCTGAATAATGTAAGTACTTAGTAAAATAATAGTTATACACACATCATGCATATTTTATTATAGCTTATAAATTATAATGTATTAGATGTTAATAATAATGAAAAGCATGTGCTTAATGCAAATAAAATAAATTCTTGTACAAAAAATAGATACATATTGATACTTTGATTATTTTTAGATTTTTATATTAAGAGGAATATATTTGTTATTAAATTTTGTAACTTCTTCTTCACAATCTTGAATTTTAATATTTATGTTATATTTAAAACTTTTACAATAGAAAGGTAGTCTGTAAGCCCATTTTATATTTGTGTGTAATATGTGTTAAATAATAACCTTAATTAATTCGTTGTTAATTCCGTTACTAATAGGAGTATAGGATAACTAAAAATAGCTTCCTAGGTTAAATTCTATGTGTCATAAATAGTTGGCCAAAAGATAAGTATTATAACTTATTCTGTTTTGAAAATTAACTATTTTATTTGCTTAAACAGTACTTTTCGTTAATAATTGTATAAAACATTATAGACCTATTTAGGTACTTAATTTAAGCAGTTGTTGCTTATAATATGACATCCGTGTATAAATATTATATTTTTAAACATTGAAGTGTGTTTTGAAGATTATAGGAATATTATATTATTTGTATATTATATTATATATTATAGAATACAAATACAAAAATAACAATACTCCCACAAATAAATAGGGTTGATTTTTTTTTATCTCAGACCCTATTTCTCTCTATGTACATACAATTGAAGTTTAAATTAAATTTATTGCAATAATATAAACAAAATAACTTTCTGTTGTTGTACAAACTGTATCGTAATGCAATATTTTCTGGTAAAACTGATGGGTGTGAGTTCCTTAAGATAGAAGTATACATTGATTGTAAAGTATAATGTTAAAAAATTCAAATTTAAACATTTCTTTCCTAATAATAGTTTTTTTTACTGTGTAAACTCTATTTGTATTTTTTTATTTTAATATTAAATAGGATTTTTTTAGTCAGATTTTTATTTTTTTTTGTTTTTTATAGGATGAACATTACAAATATACTATACTTACTGTACATGAGTATTTTTTTAACACAGTATTATGTAAACAAAAATAGTATATTTTCAGTATTGGTATATAACTAATTAATTAAAATTTTTTTCTTATTTACTATTGCTTGTTTTTGTATATATATTGTATGCTTGATAGGTATTTTTATGAATACTTTGAAATCGTTTAATTCTATAAATTAGTTGATTAAATAATTTCAAATTTAGTTTTGGCGGACTTCAGTTACAAAATAACGTAAATAATTATTTTCCTTTTTTTGCATAATTGTGTAAATAATCGACGAATACTTTTTACTCTTAAAATAAATAAGTTATTAATGAAAATTTAATTTAATTATATAATTTTGGGTTTAAATAATATTAATGAGTTTTGTTGGTATTAACATATTTTATAATTTTTGATATAAATATTTCCTATGATTGTGTCCAGAAATGATAATAGTACTAAAATAATGTTCTTATTAAAATTAAATGAAATTAATAAACAGAAGGCAAGCCATTTTAAATATATATTTTCACAGCGATTTAGTATATAGTTTTATAAAAAAATTAAATTTAAATAATTGTATTCGTTATATTACAATGTATTGTTTTAAAATCTTATTTATTAGGTAGTCAATTAAATTATAACAGTCTACATTGTTATATTGTTTAAAATTAACAGAAATAGTTTCTTTTATACATTTGATAAGTATATTGACTTCTTATGTTAAAAGTGTTTTATTATAGAATTGTATATTACATTATTATTAAATTTATATTAAAAATAACAATTATCAATAGTTATTATAAATTAATAAATTTTATATTAATTGAATTTGTTTCAAATGAGAAATTATATTAAGAATAACGCCATATAACTTTCAAGAAATATTCAATTTTTATAATTTTTCGGTTAAAAAATAAAATTAATAAATAATTTTTAATTTGTATTTAGTATCTTTGTATAAAAATAAAATAGATGATCCACGTAAACAAAGTATTTATAAATACAAGATACTCGATATTAGATATAATTAACACATTTTAAAAGATAACAGATACAAATTTAATTAAGATATCTATCTTAGATAGTGCCCATATTTTTTTGGGAGAAAGGCGTAAGCTCTATTTCGGAAAAGGCTGGGATGGCTTATTACCTCAAAAACTAATTTAGTATTTATTCTAAAATATTTTTAATAAATACAATCATTTAATTATATACTTAATATTAATTTTAAAATTTGTTTTTTAATATTACTAAAATTTAACTAACTGCAAGCAGAGCTGCAGCAATCTAAATATATTTTTATGATGTTTTAACTATTTGTATTTGTCATTAAAAATGACTTATATTGATTAAGACTTAAGAATATGAGTGTTATATTTGTTTCTCTTTCTAAACCACGGGTAACATAATACATACTCAACAGAACGAATATCACATTGTTAGCTTTAACATTAAAGAGTGAATTGACCTTTTATATTAATACATAAAGAGCATTATTTGTGTTTGTATTTGGGACTTTTTAAAATATTTAAATATTTTTGCAAGTTATCAATGTTATCATAGCTTTAAAATTTAAAAATATTTTTTAAAAACTACCTCTTCATTTCTGTTTAGCTTACGTTTTTTGGTCTCCACCCTCTTACCAAGAAAAAAAAGAAATTGAACCTATGTAGGATGGGCTGATTGATACTTAAGATTATTATTTCGTAAATGTTGCCATTAATTAATGTGATTGAATTTATTGTGATTTTTTTAATTGTAGTACTGTATAAATAAAGGGCTCATTTATTATTTACACTAAAATAATAATCAGAACTTTCAATTTTTATGAAAAAAACGTTATTGATTATGGACGTGTCAACTTTTTTTAATACTGTCAACTCGAGTTTCGTGTTTTATTTATAAGATTTTATCAATTTAAGACATCGTGTCGAATAGACGAAAATATGTCCAAATGTTGATTTAAAACTATGTTGTATGTTTTTTAAAAAAAAAAAAAAAAACATCTTTATTCGAACTCATCGTTGTCGATGATATTATTATACAATACACCCATTAAAAGGGACTTTATAAAATATGCCTATGCACATCACTTAATTGTTTTTATTTGTTCATAATTGATACTTAAAACACTATGGTTTACAACCATAGGCTGCAGAAATTAAAATAATAATAATCAAACAGTAAAATACATTCACGGTAAATTATGTGCAGCTACGTAGATAGGTATAATATTACATTAGCAGCATACCTAACGTTAGCAGTGTTCGCACAGTGAGGTCAGTGCCTGTGCATATTATGTATACACATTACCGAATGCGGATCCACAGGCAGCACCCCACCGCACCCCGTTTAGACTTGGAAGGGGCGGGGAAGAGATAGGTAAAGGCGGTGGCAGGTAAGACGATATGGTTTATGGAATAGCGGCAGTGGCGGTGGCGCGCGCCTGTGCGTGTTGCGTGTCCGTCGAGCGAGTGGTTCGTGGCTGCCGCCGCCGTGGCCGTCGTCGGCGGTGGCGACGGCCGAGGTGGCGCCGCATCGCGCGCGTATACCATTATACGTACGAATCGATAGGGACATCGCGGCAGAGACGGCCACGGCCGTGGCGGCGGCGGAGCGTTCGTAGCGCCTCGTTGGTCGTCCGCGCGGTCGCGCCACCGTAGCGCCGGCCACTATAGTGCGCCGGAATCGCGTCGAGCGTCGTCACGCCGTCGCCGAGCACCGATTTCGCGCGGATCGCCGACACGCACCCAAACGCGCATGTGCGCGTTTGAGCACATTTATTATACACATAATACACCGCCGTAAACACACACACACACACACACACACACACATACACATATAAACGCGCGTGCGCTTATTTACGCGAAGCGCCGGTGTCGTCGCACCGCCGTTGCCGGTCAGTGGTACCATTTCTGTCGACGTCAGTCCACCACGAGACCACAACACGCATTTGTCTTGTGTCACACAACTTGCACGTCTTTTTCACTCTATCCAAAACAAATTTACTTACATAAACACTCATAAAAAAAAACCCAAAAATACACACATACACACACACATATCCATATATCTATACATTTATATATATCATATACTTAGAAGTGTATACTCATATATGTGTATGTATGTATGTATGTATGTATGTACGCATTTATGTATGTGAAAAAATATTATTGTTGTAATATTATATAGTCTTTGAACTCCGATACGTTGTCTGTCGGACGAAATATTACTAATCGATCGTTATCGGATGAGATCACTCGACGACGACAAGTCGTGCGTACTCTGAGTGGTCAAGACAAAATACAAATATAATATTAAAAAAATAATAATAAAAAAACTTGTTATCATCGTAAAATTATTACACTTTTGCCCGTAAGACGACGACAAGACAACGGACAAATTTTTTGCCGGTTTCGGCATCAAAGGGGGCTTTTGACGGGCCATCCACCAGCGCCAACGTACGTATTCCGTACTGGCAGAATACACACGTGTTGGCACGTTTCCACGTTTTACACGTAAGTCGTTTACACGTTTTATCTACATTAATGTTGTTGTTGCTGTTGTTGTTATTGTTGTTCTTATATTGTTATAATTATATAATATTATAAAATATTGAACACCGATATGTTATCTTTTTATTTTGATGAGGTCACCAGAGCTATGATTTATTTTCCATTTTTTCTCGAAATTGCATTCATCATTCTGTTGCTTTTATTATTATTTATTATCACATTTTTATCTGTTTCTTACGTACACAGTTGACCCAAAAGTATGTATATATTTAATAAACTAGAAATTTTCCTTGCCAAGTTTATGATTGTTTTATTTTTTTTTTGGGTAACAAAATAATCAGAACTTCTTAGTAGGTCGTCAGTAAATGAAATGTATTTCGTTGCTTGAAATCATTGGTTTTTGTTAATAAAATTTCATACATTGTATATTGTTTGTTTAAATTATTATGCTTGTTGGTGTTAATATGATGTTAATATTGTCAATACATTAGATTTTTGATTGGTTTTGAACGATGTTTTAAATATTTCTCGTAAAATTATCTGTTTGTCGTATTATTACAATTTTTTAAAATACTAAATTTGTGATTAGTATTCATATTCTATAGAAAATGTGTAAATCTTATGATTACAATAAATTATACTTAATTATTATTGATACAATATACTTTCATAATTAACTATTTTAATTATTTATTCCTATTTAACATAATAATTTTAAAATGAATGTGAATTGAATTTATTGTATCTTATTTTTATTATTCAATTATTATATTATAAGTGTTACATTTGATTTTATTAGTAGGTGAGTAATTATCATTTCATTTCATAAACTATTTTATTTTGAAAGAAAAATGTAATATCGGTAACTGATTTTGTCCTCATCAGATTTTTTATTGGGTTTATTATTTGAGTACCTATTAAATTATTATTGTTTAAATTACTATTATGATTGATCAAAGAATAATAAGTTTTTAGCGTTTATAATTTTTAAAAACTTAATTAAAAATTATTTGTCATATTATAGAAATATTTCCGAGTAAAAAAGGTAATATTTATTTCATTATATTATATATTTTTACAAATATGTTAATTGCCTATGAAATTAAATAAAGATAAGCTATTTGGTTTGTTTGATATACATAGAATATAATTGTTATTGACGACAACTTGCAAATGTGGTGGACGCTTCTTTTTTATATTAATTCTTTAAGCGTAACTCTTCTAACGCTACTTGACCTCTTTCCAAAGCTACGTGTTTCGTAAGTAAGGTTTCGTTTGATCGACGTTGTTAAGGCGATGAGTTGATATTGCATACTCTTCACACCATATAGGTACAAGTTTTTTCTGTGAGCCTCACTGAGTCCTTATTATTTAACTTAACCACCTTTCCTATTTATCAGAGGGTTACTGCTTTTAGACTGTAGTACTCAAATGAATCCTTACGTATAATAGCTTATGAACGATTACTTGCATTATATCAAAAGATAATTGGGTCAACACGTTTTATCATGTCAAAAAATTGTCAGAACATTTTAAGAAATTTAATATAAAATTGGGTATACAAAAGAGAAAATTTCAATATAATTAATACTTTTAAACATGCTTAATTTATTCTAAAGTTATCTAATTAGTGGTTTAATATTTAATGTCTATTTCAAAAAATAAGCAAATACATTCATATTTTGTATGAGTTGATAAAAAGAAATTATTTAAAATTGATGTTACTATTTCGAAGTTTTTGTCACAGTAATTTTCCAAGCAGTAACGATGTGCACGCAGGAGATTACTGCAGGGGTGGTGTTTTTTATGCACGGAATTTCCGGCGGATCCGGAAAAATCAAATTCTCTCTAGCTATATGGAACTTGTTACTTGTATATTGTATGTCAGAGATAAAAACCATTATTTTAGGTGGTCTGAATTCATGAAAATATTATTTAGAAATTAGATTGATACGTGATTGTTAATTATTTATTATTTCATGGTTATAAAACTCAGTTCATATTATACTAATATAGAATCATCTTCTATTTTAGCAAAAAATGCTCTAAGAAATAGTTGAATCTTGTTAATGAATTATTTACAATATAGGAATTAAGGATAGGTGAGCTAATTATAAAATTAGATAATATTGTAAAATTATTAAAAGCATTAGCCAATACGTGGGTATATATAGAATATAGATATTTATAGAAGATTATATATGTACTTACATAAAACATTTTAAATTAAGATTTATTTAAATAATATAATATAATAATATTATCTTATGACATTACTTAATATTATTTTTATAAAACTTTTTCTTGTAATTTTCTCATGAGTTTCATGCCTTTGGCCTTTAGCAATTAAGTATATTTTTGTTCTAACAATACCGCTTTTGAATACTAAATAGTGGCTAGACCAGAGTATTAAATATCAAACGTATTCCTACAGTTCTAAAAGAGCATAGGATATGGTTGTCCACAGATAAAGCTATTATGAAGGATACCTTTTAAGTTATTGAAGTATGTCAATATATCATATTAAAATCAATGAAGAGCATCATTGTTTTAAGTTCTGAATACGGTCAGCTAGAATAATATAAATAATATAATTATGTGAGTATATAATATATAATCATATATGCCCAATACTTATATAACTTATAGGTACTTCAGCTTTTAATGTTTTTATAATGATTAATTTATAATATTTTAATTTTTATTAGTCATAGGTATTACAAATATTTTTTATACATAAGTAAAATGACCATCATATATTAATTTAATAATAAATTTGAAATAGATATTATTGTTAATATTTATTGTTTAACTTCTTCTTTTATTATGGCGTTGATATTTTCAGTAGATTAAAGGCTCTTTTAAATTGAGGCTGAAATACTTTATTATTCTAATAAACTATAAACCCAATGATTTTGAGGAAATGTGCTGAAAATTTTAGCGTGTACAATTTTGAAGCTACATTTTGTTTTTTCATTGTTTCTACAACTAATAACTATTATAACGTACTTCAGTTTTTTTACTAAACATAGTATGTAATGTGTACTATTTACACATATATATTTTATATTAATATTTTTTTTCTTTCTAATGTGTACGTTAATTTAACTTTAATGAAAATCTTTTACTCATATTCTGAATATTCGTATACAGAGGTATTTATGTTAATATTATATATGTAATGTTTTTTATAGAAATAAATAAATTATGATTATAAACTATGTAATTTGATGACATATAAATATATGTATTATGTTTGAGACTTTTGAGATTTCTATAAGAATAATTTTAATTAATTGAGCATTTTACTTTTCATAATTAGGATTAATATAAATAACCTACCTACATAATTTAAAATTTAGTATTTTTTTGAAAATTGATAAAACTGTTATGTTAATAAAAGATAGTTATAAATATTAAAAAAATAATGATAATAATTTTAGAGCAATGAGACGATTTAAAACCTTAAATCTATATTATTATTATATCACACAACTATTATTATCTATATTTAATTTACATTTAATAAACTGTGTACATTGAATGTTTTTTTATTATTTATTCAACCATTTAAAGTAAATCTGAACAATTAAGAAAATAAAGTAAAGTTTGTTTGATATTAAGTTACAACAGGATCCCATTATTATCAATATTATTCAGTATAACGAACTTGTACATCCGCAATGTTTGGAAAAATATATGAACTTGTGTATAAAATACAATTTTAGTCAATAAAAGTAATAGAAAAACATACACTTAAAACGTAAGATGAATGTGAAAAAAATTAGGATACCTATTTAATATTTATATTATCTATTCAAATTATATATAAAAAAGAAATTAATATCTTTGGTTAAATTGTTTCATTTAATTTTTTTCAATCAAAGTATTGTATAATAATTATAATATATATTAATGTTTAGGTATTTTAACTTAATCTATGGTTCTATAGCCTTATTTTCAAAATTTTATACTGTACGTATAGTTTTTTTATTGATGAGATGGCTATAACAATAATGTTTTATACTCAATAATTACATATTTACATGGTTATTATATTTATTTAATTAAAAAATATATTATTAAAATAAATAACCACATTATTATTATTATTATTATTACTCGTATTATCAATAGTTTTTATGGAAACATTAATTACTTTTTTTCTAATTATTTAACTCCTTTAACTTTTAAATATTCCAAACTATGTATTTTGAAGAACATTAAATTACGGGTATAGTATTTGGCTACGGCCTACGGGGATTTGCCTGGAACTAATGTCGGTGTAATTTCAAGCATTTCTCTTTGCTCACAGTACACAAAGGCCGAATGATAAAACTTTGTTCCCCTAACCCTGTTGTCTTTAACAATAGGTTCATGGCGTCGAAACAGGGTGCAAATTATCCGGTATCATTTGGTCGTATCATACTCACGCGACCAAAATCCCCGATGGTTGAATGAATAATAATTTAACCCTGTCAATGTAATATAGACTAGTAAAGTTGTTATTCAAATATCTTAATTCCTTAGTAGGCCTTTCAAATGTATTCAATTATAAAAAATATTTTAGTTTAAGTCCAGGACAAATTATGCAATTTATGAACTTTATTTTATTGTTGATTTTAATGCTAAAAATATTACACGGAAACCAATTATTTGAAATTTCAAAACTTTGACACCTGCATAATTGAACTTCAAATATTTTAAATCAATAAAATATTTTGTTTTACCTAATTTAAATGTAAATAATTTATATCTAATAAACATTTCAAACGGAATAGAGAAAAATTATTATATTATTCGTATATTTTTTACATAACAACAATATTTGACTGATTCTTATGGAAATTAAATAACTTTTATTTTGTGTAAATTTTTAATAATGCTAGGTATATAGAATCAAAAATAATACAACGAATAAAGAAATAAAATAAGTTATACCTACTGAAGTAATACAAAAACCATCAGCTAAAATTTTAGTTTTGCAATGAAATAAAGAATAAAAAACTCTCTTATTATTATAAATACGACTTAAGATTATGATTTATTATCTAAACTCTATTTTTGTACCTATTTTATTTAAAATAATTATAAATAAATAATATTAATTTTATATTTTACCAAGTTTTGGTAATAATTGAATAATACTGTATGCTATATAAAACAAAACAAATCTGAAATATTATTCATAATGTATTAAATGCACTAACAAAAACAGTTGATTTAAATACTAAAACGATTATTATATTTTTTGTGACAGCTGCTTAATGTAATTAACCTAACTGAATACAAATATTAAATTTTAGTCGTTTAAAATTTTATGAATTTTATGAATTATTACCAAATTGATTATTTCGTTAATGATGAGAATTTTTTTTAGATACACGAGTTAAAGTCTTTAAATATTATTTAATGTTAATTACGTATATGAATTTACCTTTTACTATATTTAAAAACTATAGCTTTTTCATAAATATTAAAATGTAACGCCATTGATATTAGATTTCTTACAATATAATTTGTAGGGAGTTTAGCTATCTAAAATTGAAATTTTAATGTAAAGGTAACTCTTAGTAATTTTATAATTAAAAATATTAAAATGTTTAACATCACTTAACATTGGGTTTCACAAACTAAGGAAACTACTCTGAAGTAAAATGTCTCTAAATAACAAAACAATAGTTTACAAATAGTACATTCAGCAATAACATATGGAATCCAACTTTAGGGAGCCTCAAAAAATTCAAACCTAACCAAACTCAAGCGTTTCAATTTAAATAATTCTAAATTAGAAGTAGTTTGGATGAACATTTCTTTCCTCTACATTGCTACTACTTAGTTCTCTATGTTACTCTATTTACTCTTGTATTATTTTGTATGTACAGATTGTAAATATATTTTATAAGATATAAAAAAAAATGTATCATTATTAAATCTAAATTAAACATACTAACAATATATTTTTAAAAGTGTTACAAATTAAAATACATTTCTCATAAAGCAGCGAGTTCCCTTTTGAATAGTTTTTCAAAGTTTAAATAATTTTTTTTTTGAAAAATAATGTAAATTTTTATCATAAAAATAAAAAATAAAATTTAGATAATTGAATATATTAATATGAAATATTTTAAAATTAAGTATGTAAGGGAGCTCTTTTGAATACAATCTTAATTAATAATAATCTTGAATAATATGTATGAACGTATGAAACAATTAAATCATTTACTTGTTAATATTATTAAAATCAACGGTAGGAAGGTATCTATGGAAAATATATATTCAATATTGTAACACTTGAATACAAAAAATAAATCGTATACTCATAATTATAATATAGTATAATTAATATTATTATATTATTTACTTTATTTCGAGTATCTGTGTTATTTAATTTATTTAAAGATTTTTACAATTTGGATAGTTTTACTATAGTTTTATTATAAAAATATATAAATAAGTAGGTATATACCTAACATATAATATTGTTTATATGTGTGTGTGTGTGTGTGTGTGTGTGTGTGTGTGTAAATAAAAATATAAACTAAAGATTTAAGCTGAATTCGAAAAACAAGTTCAGAAAATACTTTGTAATACTTTTTATATGTAGCTTAAAACTAATATTCGTTGATTTACTATTCAATACAACTTTTGATCATGTTTTTTATTTAACAAAAGAAATTTGTATTTATTTTGTTTCATATTTCTTTATATTTTAGGTGTAATAACTACATTTTCTAAATTACTTAAGATATGAAATATAGATTTTCAACAAAATAAAGGCATATAATTTAAATATTTTATTAATTTCTATAATTTATTTTTGTCGTTTTGTTTATTTATTAATTATTCAAAAATTATAAGAAATCTTTTAAAAGTCGAAAAGCATTAAAAATATAATTGAAATTTCAAAAATAAAATATGGAATCATCAATATTAATAAACGGAATCATTTATCATATTTAACGACTCATATGTCATTTTTATGGACTATACCGAGAGTATATTATTGTTTTTATTAAAGTGAGCAAAATAGAAAACAATAGTTACATAATAAAATCAATAATAGCTGGGTATTGATATTATTGTAGAGTTGTAAATACACACACACACACATAATATATACACAGATAGAATACCTGTCATATTGATTTGACGATTGTGATTGAAATTATATAAAGCAACGTTTTACAATCTATCGTTTTGTTTTCTTGTGGGTAATATTCATGTTGTTGCAATTTATCATTATAAGACAAATAAGATCCCACAGGACTAAGCTCTAAAGCAAAGAGAAGGAACTAAAAACAAAAGGTATACTTTTCAACATAATCGAGAAAAAAGCATTTTATGCGAATATCAATGAAAGAAAAATATGTTTGAAATTGTATGAAATCTGTGTTGCCAAATAATGTAGAAATTAGTGGATTTTTTTTTAAGCAGAAAGTTTTGAGTTATAGACTTTGATTTATATTTCACGTTATGAGTACAATTCTATAACTGTAATAACTATTGGTCGATAAAATTATAAAATAACAATTATTAAGGTCATGAAAAATAAAATAAATTTTAATTTTCAAATGTTAATACGAAAAATGTAAATAAATTTACTATTCATAACAATAAAAATAAATTGAATTTATAATAATTATAATTATGATTTAATATTACCTCTGTATTTACTTTCAAATTGTATTCTATGTATAAGCATCAGAATATGCACGCGTATTTTTATAACAGAGGTATATTTTTAAAGGGATATTATCAATATTCTGTATGTGAATTGTCCTATTACCGTAACTACCTACCAGTTTTTTATTGTAGTATCATATGCATGTTATGAAATAAAAATAAATTATAAAATACTTAAGCAATTAAAAATAATAATTTTTCAATATTATTTTAAAATTATAATTTTTTACATGTAAGAATTTATGAAAGATTTATTGATTAAATAATAATTTTTATGTTTAATATTATATATTTTAATTGATATTAAACAATATTTTTTAAATAATTTATTTTTAAGGAATTTTAAATTAATAAATATGTTAATTCTGTTTTATAATATTATTATTATTCTGAAATAGAATAAAAACGATTAAACATAAAAATGAATAATACTAATTAAATGTATTTACACTAAATATATTATGAGAAAAAAAAATAGTAAAATTAATACATTCGTAGGTAGTTTAAATATTAATAAAAATACATCATAGATAGGTACATTATTTTTATTATTATCTAGAAATTTGAACAGCATTTTCAAAATGGCCCTTTGATTTTTTTTTTTTAATTTCTGAACCTAATAAATACTTTTATCTTATTTCTTTTTTTTTTAAACCTCTTATGTTGTACCGTGAGAATAAATGCATCTGCTAGCTTCCTCGTAACTTTTAACTTCCTCGAACACCAAGATGCGCTATTGTAAATAGTGAATGTATGGTATATACTTAGAGAAACCTTCTCTAGTCTGACCGTTCTTACTGTCGATTTAGTTAATAATAATGGTATAAATGTAAATAATGTATTATACTGATTTTGAACCTCATACTTATAATGTACCTACGGCGTAATATTATAGTGGGCGTAGACTTTGGTCGCAAGGTGTGCAGCTTATAAAATGTGATCTTTAAAAATATAAATACCTCTAAATAAAATAATACTCATATTATTGTCTTAACACATTTACTATCGCAATATTGTTATTATTATTTTTTACTTATTATTAGAAAATAATAGGTTTTTAGCAATGTTGAAAAATAAAACCATTTTTATAAATACTTGTATAAGGATATAATTTTATAATTTTCGTCACATAATTAATCGACAAACATCAATTGTACTTCATATTCTATTTTTTCTAAAAGTTTTATTTTGGTACTTTTTTCCATATGTTCTATAAAAATTTTTTTCTGCACCCAGCTAACAGGATAAGTATATACCCTGCATATCCCGTACAAATAAATATAGTATAATGTTATTGTTAACAATTTATTTCAATTCAGATGTTTGATTGGTTTGTTTTAGATTCATTGAGAACGTATTTCAAGTAGAGAATTTACGGGGCTTATCAGGTAATTTAATTTATTTTATCATTTTATTTGTAGTTTATTATATACAGTTATGTTATACTTTGGTATACATGTAATGCTTAGTGGAATTTCGCTGTGCTAAGAAATAATGTAACTTTTGTTTAAAATTTAAATTAAATTCTTTATATTAGCATAATAATTTATTATTATATTTATTAAAGATAAAACGTGTTTAACTATTTAATATAATTAAATTATGTCTATTTATATAATGTAATATTTAAATAAAAGTAAAAATGAGTGCAGTATGCTTGAATTCCTGTGTGTATGACGTATCTTACTTCAGGGTGTAAACTATTAAGTCAGGTGATGGATGAATGTGTTTGTCTAGTAATGAATACCTATAGTAGTACAGAAAAACGGTTTAATAAATTCAACGGTAAGTATACAGAAAGGCGTACAAGGAAAAAAACTGTTATCGTAATTCGTAATTAACTAGTAAAAAACGAGGGATAGCGGTAACGTTGGAATAAAAGCAAAACACCGTTTACGTGGTGACAATGATGATAATAATAAAACAAAAGCTATAATAATTTTATTGTAGTTAAATGTTATTCTTATATTTATTATAGTAAAAGTATTAAAGTATATATTTTTGAAAGTTTAAATTGATTAGTATAAGTGATAAAATATTTTATCAGCATAGAAGTGGTTCCTATAAATACTATTTACGTTTAAGAAAAACATTTAAAAGTTACATGTAACTTATACATTTTTTTATTGTTATTATAATATATTCTTATTAATTTTATTAGTTATATTTTAAATTTTACTTCTCGATTACTTTCTTATAAAACACACATTTTTCATAAAATCTAAGCGTGTAAAAAAAGAAAGATTGTTAAAACTAGAGTATGGCGAAAAATATAATGTAAAGCGTATAATTATTTTTAATTCAATATGATAGAGTAGATTTTATATTCTTTAAATTAAAATGATATATATGTATACAAAGATAATACGATTCATATTTGTATATTATATTATTTTAGTTATTATCAGTGGCGTATATAGGTTTTCATTTCAAAAGGGGCCGATTATATATTTGGATTTTTTTTCGGGGAAAGGAGGGAGGAGACACAGTATTTTAAATTGTTGTTTTTTATTTCAGGGGGGGGCTCACCCATCCATCTATACTCTACTGATAATTATACAGTAAATTTTCGTTACAACGAAAGTCATAAAAGTCCCCTGCCGAAAAGCAGGGCTTATAAAGAACTTATTTGAATTTTCGTTATAACGGAAATTTTTTTTTATTGGTATTCGTTGTAACGGTAATTTACTGTGTATCAATTTGAACCTTTTGTGTCATTTATTGATATAATCTAGATATTAAATTATCAAACATACAAAGATTTCTCAATAAGTCAAAATATTATTTTCATAATGTTTTTAGTTATTAGTAGATGATCCTCAATATATTATTAATACATTCTTGGTATATTCCCTAGGTAATATGTTTTAATAGGCTCATTGGTATTTTGATACTTAAAAAATTAATCGATTTTAGTATTTTATGATAAATAAGTAAATGATATGATTTATAAAATAAATTAACTATAAAAAAGATTAATGTATATATAATGTATTCTATTTGTATTCTTGCTATATCGTGTTATGATAACTTTTTTTAGGGTTCTTATCATATTTAAATTTTAAGTAGATCATGTTTTTACAGTGTTTTTCTTTTGGAATATATTTATTGAGAGTAAAAGGTTTTTACAAATTTCCGCAGCATTTATATTTATATATTAGAAATGGAACTCAGATTGTGTATTGTGTTTTAATTAGGTAATTTTTGAACTATCAGGTATTTAATTGATATTAAAAATAAAATTTGATAAAAAATGGTTATGCACCAAATATTAGTTATCAAAAAAATATTAATCAGTGTTTATAAATAATTGTTTTATAAATACTTTGAACGTTTACTCTTACTTGAGGATTTAATTTTTTTAAATTGATCTTTTTAGATTTGAAGAAGTGCTCTATAGCATGTGTATTTATTTTAATCATTTATTAGATACAGACGATACAGTTATATATTCAGGTATTGAAAAATAAAATATTCTCATGTTAAGAAACTTAGTATGGTTTGATATTTAAATATTAAATTTAAAGTTGTCACTTGTCACTCTAACAAGTAATATAGGTATTCCTATTTAGGCCAGTTCAATAGTTACTAGCAACATTTTGATGCATGGTCAAAACTCAAAAGTTATTTGGCTACCATGGTGTTTTACTGGTCGGGAAATGTTTACCGATTTGCAATAAGTTTCTCATGCATTTATTTTGTTAAAAACAGTCACGTATGTTCAGAGTCAGGAGGTAGAAAAAATAGAAAGCAAAAATTGCCGGAATAGCGTAAAAAACGTCCAGATGGAGTGCGTGAAAAAAATGTTACACACTGCAAAGCAATTTGTAAGATCCAAAGATGCAAGATAAAGACTAATTTTAGATTTAATGGTGTTGTGGTGTTGTATCATTCTGTTATGACAGTCAATCGAACATAATAATAAACACGAATTATATTTCCCTCCACCCCAACGTATGAATAATGGGTTTAACTCTATTATTATTGGTTTTCATTTCACATATTTATTATAATATATTTTTTTCAACTGATAAGTAATAACACATCCTATTATACTAACCAAACAAACTGTGGCTATGAATAAACTTAATTTTGATTTATAATGTAAAACAAAAGCATAATTTTTTCTCAATTCGTGTTTGGTAATGAAAAGTAATTTAAAACGTAATGTCTATTTGGTAAATAAAAATCTCATCATATACAAATTGTATATTTTGTACTTAATAGTTTTGTACTTAACTAAACACCAATCATTTTTATGTAATAAATACTGACATTATGATGTTGAATAATTCTATTAAATAAACATAGACGTTTTTCATGCTCTATCGTTTATACTTTTGTCACGATATTATTTTGTATAAGCATCAAATTTTTCTAAAGAAAATTTAATTTTTGTATTATGTTATATTATATTTTGTATAGGAAAATAAATAAAAATAAAAAAAAACACGTTTTGTTAACTTATATATTATTATCCATATAAGAATTTATAATAATATAATATTATGTCTTATATCAATTATATAATTTCCTAGATTCATTCTCTTGTATTATTTCACTGAAATAAACAATCATTATTTACATATATTATAATAATTCTATTAACCAAAATTAGTTTTAAGATTATCCTAAAAGAATCCCTAGAAACCGATAACCTATTATAAAATATATTATTGTGTATGATATATGATATTTTAAATTGCTCAACAATATGTGACGGAGGTGGTTTCAAGTAATTTGTTCATTAAAAATATAATATATGACAAAAATACACAAGGAAATTGAACGTTATCACTTGGTGTCCACGAGTGCGCAATAAATTTCATCAGTGAGAATGTTATCAGAAAATTAGTCCAGGTTTTCCCTATCGTTTCACGCACGTACTATTAGGCGCGCGAGTGTGGTGTATGTCGTATAGTGTTTGCGTGTGTGTATGTGAAAATGTAATATTATGTATGTACATTGTACACTGGCTGGTAAAAACATTCTTGTGTAAGAGGTGTAAAATTAGTTCAGTTTATCTGTAACCAACAGCATAGTCTTTTTTATTTTTGTGGCTATATAATGTCTGAGTCCTGTTTTTAAATGTAATCTCTTATTATTCTACACCACGTATGAGGTAGTAAAAATAAAATTACTTTAACTCATTCAAAATATCAAATCTTAATAGTGTTATAATAGTTTTATAATGACACTTTGAATAAAATATAATTTATTAAAAATTTATCATAATAAAGTATGTGCATAAATGGCATGACATATAAGCTTATATACTTTATTTTTGAAATTAATATAAGTAAGGTGACTGATATTAAATTTAAAATAGTTAATTATTTAATATAATATATTATATATATCTATAAATTATGATTTAATAATGCGCAATTATGGTATAATAATACTTATAAAGTATATAATATTATATGTTAAATAGTATTATGAAGAAAGAAAATATATTTTATTTGTTTTTAATTTAATCTAAAGTTTATTCTACCTTATTTATTTTGTGAGTATTTCATATTTAAATGGAGGCAAACGCAAAACGATTAAATAGTATGTTTAATAATACATTTAGAATTAGCGCAAATAAATAATTAATACAATAATTTTAATTTAGATGTAAAGCAATTAAATACAATTTATTCACTGAGACTGTAGGTTTGTAGAAATGATGTATATTTTTTTTACATATTTTAGATAAACTTATTCTGATTTTAAATCTTATTATGTTATAACCTCCATAGTTTACACTCATAATCTAAATTTTATTATTTTTATGATTTTAGTATTGTTATATTTTAAATTTAATCTGATTTTTATATTTTAAGCTAATATTTTATTAAGAAGGTACGTTCAATAAATAGCTTTAATTAATTTGCATGCATGAAAAATAGTATCCGACGCTTATTGAACATTTGATTGTTTCTAAAAACAAGGAAAATAGCCATGTTAATTGTTGGTTAAATATTCAGATAATTATTTATTCTAATATTCCCTTTTATGCTATGCTAAAATTTACATTTATACGTATAAATATCATTATTTTTTCTCTAATTTCTTTCTAGTTCGATATTTTACAATAAGACCTAAGAATACATCCCATTTAAATAACTATTCGCTAAGAAAACATAAGAATAAAAAGTTTTTCCTGGCGAATGTCAGAAGTTTGTAAAAATGAACAATAAAACGGCGTACAACAAAGTTGGGCAACGCACGAATCTTATCCGTCAGAAAGTTTAAGGATTTTTTCGTGGACACATTGTGACTTTTTTGTGTCACCGATGTAGTTTCTATGTCTTTGCCACCTTGTTAATATAATAATATTTCAATTGAGTTGATTTTTCTAATTTATTTAATGTTATACCTTTTTTATAATACCTATGCTAATTCGGATAATCTATAAGAATCAAATAGTATAATTTAATTAATACAAAAGTATACACTTATATTCAGATTGAAAAAAAATCACAGTTATGCTGAAAAATCGAGTAAAATATTTGACAGTTAAATTCTTGGATTTTAAAAAAGTTACTGCATTATTGTATACTGTATAATATTATAGTCGATATAAACAGTTTTTAGTGAAAATGAATAGTAATCATGTATTGTAATTTAATAAAACATTTAATATATACATAATATTTATAACCAAATACTACCAATGATATAATTTGTGTTTTTGACAAATTTTGAGGATATTATTTTAATAAAATAAATATGATATATTAGCTAAAGCCAAAACTCATAAAATAATGTTCACTAAAACTTTGAAGCACTAAAAAAATTGTCTGGAATAAAATGACTCTTATAATGTTATAAATTATTTGTTTTTTTATCTTTTGAAAAAGTAAGGTCCGATGACTTTTTTATTATTGCAACTATAAACAGTTGATCCATTTTTATCACGTACATCGTAAAGAATAATGAAGTTTCAACTCCGTGTCTTCATGGCACCTTTCTTTATTTTGATTCCGTTTAGTTGAAATAGTCGCTAATGTGAGGTGTATAGATAACTTTACAACGTTATACGATGAATTAAATAAGCAATAAAGTGTCACGACTAATGGTTGTAAATTTGTTCATAATATGACTAAAAACAACAGTTAATTTTTAGTAGTTTGTGAATTTGCAATTAATTAATTAGATTCTTTGCACTTCTCGTATTGACAACTACAACAAATATACACAAATATAATATAATGTAGTGCACTATTTCTTCGGTCTATCTCTATTATCGTTTTATAGGTCACTATAATGGATATATTAAATTTTAATTCAGTGATAAATCTTTGTATAAGATGAACAATGGTTCTGGGTGTTACGATTTGTCAGTATATTATATTCTTAATGATATTTTAATATATATTAATACATTTGTTTATTATAGTATTCAATATTCATTAATTTAACAACAATAGATTGGACTGATTTTTGTCAAAAATAAATCATTTATAATAATATGTTGAATAGTTTTTATTTTAATATTATTACCTAGTTGCTATTAACTATTTTAAATCAATACCTACGGACATAGAACAGTATGAAAATGTTTCTGGTATAAATTGCTTAAACTAATCTAAATAATTTTAAAATTGTATTGTTTTAAGTACAGTAATAGTATATAGTTATTAGTTATATTTAATAGTTAAAAGTTCCAAATTTTTAAATTTTTAAATTTAAATCAAATAAAATAACTAATCATTATTTTTCGTTAAAATATTCAATTTTGTTGAAATTTAAAATTGAAATGTGTATAAAAAATGAGTATTGTGTTATTGCAAATGTTATACTCTTACAAGAACAATTTATGAGGAAATTTTTATTAAATTTTCCTAAAATAAAATACAATAATAATCATCTTCTTTTTAAAAATAAAATATTATTTGTATAATATATAAATATAGAAATCATATAAATGTGTTTATTATTTATTTTAATTACCTAATAAATATTATAATACATCACCTACTAATAATCTCATTCAAAAGTTTTTATGCACATTACATATTTTCGGTCTCATTTCAAATTATTCTGCTATATTATTTAAAAATAATTTTTTAAATAATTTTTTTATATCTCATTTGTCAAAGAGTTGTTTAAAAAAACCATGGTAGTTCCGTTCAGTTGGACCCAAGCTCCCATTCATCATTTAATATATTCATATTTTTCCAAACTACCTCTCTCTGCTATAGTCTACAATCAAAATATTTTTCTCAAACATTTTATTTTTTTATTATCTACTTTACATTTAGTCTTTTTTTAATTAATTAAAATACACACACGAGCACTCACGAAATACACACACGTAGTATTAACAATAACTTTGAATGACATTATTAGATTTAACAATAAAAATTATGAAGTAATTATAATAGAAATTGATTATTTTCGACCACAATATATAAAATTTAAATAAAATAAATAAATAAAAAGTTATTAGATTTATAGAATTGATAAATGTATAATATAAATAAATATGTTTACAAATTGTTATGTTTTGTCAAAAAGTGGTTTTTCGTAAAATTGTCATTTTTCTGTCATTTTTTTTTTATTTTTCTCGATTTTTTTGAAAACTATTTGAAAATTTTACTTTTGACCCCCCCAAAGTACCAACTAGATGAATTTTTCAATTTAAAGAGGGGCTGAAGTCAAAAATCGGAGCATTATTACTGCCTCAAATGTTGTCGTCAGACACAAAGAAAAAAAAAAAAACACACATCATAGTAAAATCAATACATTCATCACTTCGTTCAGAATCTAAAATTAGAAGAAATTTAATTTATTTGTTCAAATTTTAGATGAACATGCATTGAATATGTTTTTTTAATAATAAAATATCGAGTATATTTAAATAAATTAAGTTCAAGTGTAAAAGTTTAAATATAATTTTTGATAAAATATTATGTTTGATTTCTATAAAAAAGGTTTTTTTGTTTGTATTAAATATTAATAAAATCACACATAAATACAAATTATATCATACAAAATAACCAACGGTCAACTGATTTACGGTAAAGATAATTATAATTATAATAGAAAATAGAATATAATTATTATTCTGTATATCTTTATATTAAAATCGTTAATATTATTCTATATTATTTGTTTAGATGAGATACATATAATTCCATACCATCACATCGTTCTTATATCATTGACGTTTTCCTAAAGTATTTTAATGAGATATTAATTGTTGAACTTGTAAGTTATAGTTGAGATAAATCTGTATATTGTAAGGCTTGTTGTTTTTGTTCAGCCTAGGAAATTATTTTGTGAGTGACTGTTTTTGACGTTGAGTAGGGAACCGTAATTAATGTGGAATTCACTAGAAGAATAGGAAATAAATTGACCCCTTGGCATACAGTGAATTTTATATAAGGTTCTTTAAACATTTTTGTAGGATTAGGAAAACATATAGAAATATATACTTGAAATAATTAAAATGCAAAATTATTATTTACTATTCGACACATTAATAATAATTTTTTTTAAAAGAAAAAATACTTAAAAAACAATAAGTAATTCCTTGATCAACATCAAAAATCATCGTTATCATGATCGTAGACTTTCTCTTTTAAAAACTAAAATTATAGTTGTTTTTACTTTCAATTTGTCGTAAAAGTACTTTTCATTAAGCTTCAAACTTTTCGTCCCCTATATGATGAAATAAGTTTTCCAATGTGAACGTAACTTTTAGCAATATCACCCCCGAGTAGTAGCAGTCTGAACTGTTATTTTTCTTTTACTCTTCCATTTCCTTATTTTTATTAGACATGCAATGGAATTCATCGTGTTTGCAACATCCTTGGAGCTTAACGAATTGGTTTTGTTAAAAGTTTAATTGGAAAATTAAACTTAACAGCCACGAGTTTTGTATATATGACCTTCAAAATAATTATAATTCAACATAACGTAAAAACCACTTATCTTCGCGTGAAATGCACATTTTTCCACACTCTAATACTTCAAATAATTGTGACCATGTTTCGTTCCAATTAAAAAAGATTAACATTTATGATTAGTTTTCTAAATAACACCTAAATAAACTTAAATGACATGCATTTACTTTAATTTTGTTGCTATTTTTAAGTTTATTTTGTATCATTATAATTTCACTGTAAGAAGCTAAATATACAAATTAGGTTAAAAATAGAATGAATTTAAAATTATGTATGATTAAAACAATATATTTAAAACGAATTATATTACACAATTAACCAATATATAAATAAACATAATGATCAAAAACATATTATAGTTGGTTAATAAATTAACACTCGACTACCTAGTCATGAAATATAATATATAAAAATACTGTTCTATGTTAACATATTATGTACAACCAAACTTGTATGTATGGTATTTTATAAAATCAAATTTGATGTAGTAAATTCGTTGTAGAATGTATTCTGTGTGATATTCTTGACGTGTAATTGCTATTTCTATCTCTTAAAAATTTGTTGTTAGTTAAAATGTAATTATTTTACAAGAAATTATTGATTTGACGAGCTTACATTACTTCTGTATTGAATGGATTTTTTTTTTGGTCTTATGGTAAATCTAAAATTGAACATGAACATAATTTTATGGCTACTATTTATATTTGAGACAATAAACTGGATAGCTTATATAATGGATGATATTTATGAAATAAGGCTAAAGGACGCACCAGAGTTAATTAAAAAGTTTACCCAAAAAATAACGAGGTCGTCCGTATCTTCAACTATAGGTACTGTGTTGGCAGAGGCTATTAAAAATAACGGTCGGAGTTTTAATGGTTGTAAAAAAATGAGAAAGAGAGAAAAAAAATATATACTTAGGGGCCGTTTTACTCGCGAAAACCGTCCATTGGGATGTTACCTGACCGAAAAGGATTTCATCGTAAGTCCGCATTAACAAGGTGGGGACTTAGAAATTCCGTGCAAAACCTAACTAATAAGTTGAAAATTTTAATCGTTTTAAGCCGTATGGGGTCGTTACATGAAGTTAGTATTACATTTGAAGTAAAATCACCAACTACGTAAATGTACCCAAAAAGTAAACAAATGAAATTCTTTATTTTTATTGATCAATAATTAATACAATCTAATTTATAATTGATGATATCATTTGTATAATACATAGTAGATACCTAAATAATTAATTTAACTAATATCTATACAATTTACGAGTATACTATTTAAAAATCAAATTATTCCGTTTTTTATTAGTTCCTTTTTATATTTTTTGTTGTATGGTAAATTTAATATTCACAAGTTGATATTGTTATATGAATTACTTAAAAAACACTTTTAATTATTATAACAAATGTTATTATTCATCATAATATTATATTCATTTTTATTATATAATTTTTTTGCCTTTATATTTAAGCTCAATATATATTTTCGTGCGTTTCAAATCAAGTATTTTACTTATGATTCGTTGTAATATATCATTATGCATATTTATTATTATTACCAATTTATGTAATAATAACGTATTAATTTTTCATATTACTAATTGATTCATATACGAATATACGTTTAAATATATGAATTATTCACTTTCTATTCAATGATGATAAACCTTAAAAATCGATTATTATCTACTCTAATTACTACTCTTATTAATTTTAATTTTAGTCTTTAATCTATGCATATAATTGCATACTAATTTTTTATAAATATAATTAAATATTATATTAAAGTTTAAAATTATCTATATCATTATAGTTGTGAATACTTTAAATTAATAGCTAGCTAGTTAACACAAATTCTTAACACACCACATACAATTCTTATTACTATATATTTATTTGTATCATATTATTTATCTTATATACTTTTCTTAGTTGAGGCGTATTTCTAAATAAAAAAAAAAAAAAAAAAAAATAGCTAGCTAGTATTATTAGTTGTAAAATGTTTATTTTTTCGAGTCCTCCAAAAGTTTTATGTTATATTCTTTGTATAATACAGTGTTACTTTTTATAATAGTATCACAGATTATAATAGTAAATATTATAATATTTTGATAGTTTTAATTGAATACTATAGATAAATAAATATTTTAACGTTTGTTTTAATGTTTTCGAAGGGTTTATATTTTACGGCATATTGCAATTTACGATTTAACATTTTTCAATTAATTAAGAATTTTTGATAAATAACATGTCAAGTTGTAAGTTATTTTGTATTACTATTAAATATTATTATTAAAAAAAATATATATATACAAATCAAATTACAAAAACAATTTTATATTGTATTAATCCAATGTAAAATTGTCATTAAATATATTCAATTTACTTAAATTAATATTTTGAATTACCTATATTATTGTACGAATTACAGAAAATATATTATTATAAAATCCATGCTGTATAAAGAGTATAGATCACAATGACTCATCTCGCTTTGCTTACTTTTGAAGAAATAGTTCCTTTTTGTGATGGTAATGAATTTGAAAACAATAACTAATCAGTAATAGTTAGATAAATAAATTATTTAAGTGAGACGTCAATATATATTATTTTTTTTATAATAAGTATTATTATAATAAGTGTTCACTGGCAGCAAAAACATTGAAAAATAAATATATTTAATATGTACCTATTCAAAATCTTAATAGTTAAATTTATAACATATTGCTATATCTTTTAATAAAGAAATAGTTATGTTTTATGTTTATATAATAATTATTATATTTAACTTAACCACCTCGAGTTACTCTCTCAAATGTTGGTTTAAATTCTATTTTTCATGTTTGTTGGAAATCTTAAAATTGTTAATTTAACTTTTATTAAAGTTAGATATAAACTTTTCCATTACATTAAAGACTATTATATAAGTTTTGTTTTCATAATATTTTGTTAATTTTAATCATATTTAACTCATCAAAACATTCTAGTTTTAATCATAATACACATGATATTTTTTTATATATTATTTTTCGTGATTGAAAAGTATTTGAATTTGAAAATATTTAATTTGGAAATTTAATATTCAAACGATTTTAAGAAAATTTAGTTGATTTATGCTGTTTTAAGATTTAATCTTGACATAATAAAAACACTTATAAGTATTAGTATTTAGTAATATAGATTTTATTCAAGTATTTTTTAAATATTAATTATACTAATGTTTCTATTATAGCCAGTGAATTATAACTAAAATATTATATTATTATTTATTATGATATAAAAGGAGACATAGGCAAAAGACTTATTATATTTATTTTTTTATTCTTTTGATTGAAATTTTTTTGAGATTTTTTAAAGTTGAGAAATTTGTTATCAAATGTTTCATCGATAGATATATAAACAGGAAAGTGAGGATGTGAAATTCGTGGACAGGTAAACGTCGATCAATCTTTATGCGTTTGACAGTCTATTTCTTATCGTCACGCTTATAAACGATCTCTAGAGACACGGTCTTACCAATTTACTCAAGTGTTTCAATTATTTTGAACTTTTTAAATACGTTTGTTATATATTTTTTTATACTGATTTATGGCAGCCTTAATTTTTTCTGTTCTATAAAAGTGGAAGTCTTTATATGATACATTGTATCAACCTTCGATTATTATATAGATTACTTAAAAGCCATGGTTCATAATTTTATTGTACTTAAATTAAATTAAAGTAATACAATATGGTATTAATAATATCAATATCTTTTGTTTTATTATTTTTTTAAAATAATCAATATATTTAGTTGATAATAGATTTTTTTACATATATAAATAATTATATTTTTGTTTTCACTTGACATGGATAAGATAATATCCATTCTAAAAGAATATGCACTATATTCGCTGCATTTTACAGTTTAGACAGTTTAAATTACATGAATTAAAATTGAGATATTATAATTAATGGAACATCTTATTGCTAGTAGAAAAAATAATTCATAATTTTTTATTATTATTGAATAGTTTTATTGTTTGAGCATAAAGTGGTAATAATAATAGGAAAAATATGTGTACCAGTCAATAGACGTCAAATGATTATGTAGTAAAAATGTAAAATTTTGGATGTTTTCTGGTTTGTAGATAAGTTTTAATAAAAATTAAACCTGGTTGAAATCACTATGGTGCATCATAGTCATTAATACTTTCATAATGGCTTTTTTAAACAATTTTTTATGGTGCCGATGAATGTGTTGGTATGCGAGTATAATAGTTAATCGATACTGAAATTTGATAAGATACTGGAAATTGCTCAGAATGAGGTAGCTTTTGGTAAACGAAGAGAAGCAATAATTTGCGACTATCAGATTTGTATTTTTCACCACGCAGTATATGCATATTATGTAGGTAGGCAGTATTGTCAGGAACAACGACGACTGAGAAAAGTACAGTCAATATCACCCACGCATACTCGGGTGGATGACATTGAAATGCGTTTTTTTTATTATTTTTTTTTTTTTGACGCTAGTGGTAAAGGTTTTCGGTAAAAATCCATTGTCGAAACCTTTTTTCTCCTTTTTAAATTCCACATAGTATCGGTATGTGTGGTTGACGGTTGTTTATTTTCTTTGCATCTCTTCATGACGACCAATGACAGTAGCAGAAGTAGGTATATAGTACGATCGTTACGTGTAAATGGAAAAACTTGGCCGTCACCAATGAATGGGCCTTGCCGATGCGTTCCCATTTTTCAGTTTTACTCAACAACGTCGGTTTCATGCAATACTTATTGTACTTTGGTCTTTGGAAAATTGTTCTCAAGGAGAGTTATTAAAAATTTAAACGTATTAAAACCAGTAAATCAATCAATTTCTTATCATTATTAAAATATGTATAAAATGTTTGTTTACGGATAACTACACTATAATATAGGTTAAAATTTGTATTATTATATTAATATTATTATTTTTTTGTAATAATAAGTTTCATAATTTATCTTTGCAATTTTAATATTGAATTATTTTCTATACTATTTAATATTACACTTAACCCTTGATTGTTATTAATTAACAAACACATTGTTCTCCATATCTATTTTGTTTAAATAACTTAACTTAATCATGATTGCATATGATTGTCAGTTTATTAGAGGTTTATTAAATTACTACTCGTTTTGTGTTGTATGCTAACATTTCGAAACAGTATTTATTTATTTAGGTTAATTTTTATGGAAATGCAAACAAATAAATCTGTATCCAAAAAAAAACTATAGAAATCAAAGCTCATAATGCAGATACCTTGTATGTATTATATAGATATATAATAATATATATATATTATTCATTATCATAATAATTCCATGTTTTTTATCCTTATTATTTTTGAAATTCTCAACTTAGTGTACTTTTTCTTCTAATATTTTTTATTCAATTTCAATGGCCAATTATCCTTCGTCAAACATATAATACACAATACGTGCAAGAATTGAATACGAGGAGAAAAAGTTTATATTTTAAATTTCGTGAAACTATCTTAAGAGGAACACAAACGTCAGGTTCTGTTTTATTATTATTTATTTATGCCTGCAGTATTATCAAAGTATCTATAGGAAGCTGCTGCTTAGTCATTGCAGACGTATATACAGTGTGATTTTTATTTAGCATTTTAAACTGAATTTGTATCTCTTTTTTTCATAATGTAGTAGGTAACAAACGTAATTGTGAACATAACTAATTAAATATATTGTTATTTTCCACCTAAATTTAACAGTCTTGAAATAAGCCAAATTGCGGAGACTAAACTATTTAAGTAAAAATGGTTTGGACCTACGTGACTTATGAATTTAAAATATCACTAAGTTAGAGATACTGATGAATCCGTTTAATCAACTAATTGAACTACCATTGGTTGTGATAATTTTATACCACAGAATTGTTTTACACACCATTTCACCAATATTATATTATTCCGTTACCTATACTGACGCCATCATAAATCTTCTTCATTGTTACCACTCACTTGATTAAATATACAATACTGCGCTGTTACTAACGTTTTATCATTTTTTTCACATAAAAATTCTAATTTGTATCTGAATAAATTATATCAAACAGTGATTTATTAATATTATATAATAAACTCGTTAATATAGGAATCAGTAATAATGAGTCATTTTTTTTAGTTTAAAACGAAAATTCTATGTGGTAATTTCGTAAGCATTGCATACAATATGGTTTTAAATAATATATTGATGACGTGTCAAAACTTCATTCAGATTAATATTACCTCAGATAAACATTAAACAAATTATTTTAGGTTTATTATTTACACAATAAATTGTTTTATTCGTATAAAAAAATGCATTGGTCATCATTAATGTGTATATTTGTGTGTGTGTGTGTGTTTTAACATAAACACACAATTATGTACATGTATTGTATATATAAATAGAAAAATGCTATTTTAGTAACGACATTTATTATTATCTAAAACATATTCAATTAATTTAGGTTTCAGTATTTAATTTTAAAATAAATAAATTAAATTATAGACTTTGTGAGTTGTGTAATATCACAACAGATCAAATAAAAATATTATAATTTGAAACTCATAAATGAAAACGATATGCTGAATAATTATTAAATTATTAATTAATTACATTAAATATCGTAAAAAATCATTATTTTTAAATGGATTACATAAAATTTCGAGATGACTTCCTGTTGTGAATACAAATTAATTGGTTTTTTTAAACATCCATGCATATGTTTTCACTGTAATTATTGTTTAGATACATCGTATTTACCATATTTTAAAAATATTTTGTTTAGTATGGCATCAGTTGCACTATGCCCGCTGTAATTTGTAGTAGAATCTCGAAGATTAAAAAACTCGAGTAAACGTCATAAAGTAACAGCAGCAAAGGTTGATTACAAAAAAAACTACAATATTTTTCGATGGATTGTATAATATATACTATTCGATTTTTGTGTACAGTGAAACGAGATCTGTTCCGATTATAATATTTCGTTGGTATTCAGATACTTGAATATTATGATGTACGGATCGATGAATGACGAGATGATGAATCGTTGTAATGATACTGTAGAGTCGTTATCGATCAACATGTATTGTGTTATTAAATTATATAACTTATATAATATTATATTATTATAAAAAATATTTAAACGGATATAACGGTGGTCTGAAGCTGTGACGCCAACGACGGTGATGGTATGGCCGTATAATTTTGAGAAACGGGGTGTAGCGCTGTTTCACACATCACTAGTTGCTTCGCTAATTATTATTACCCTCGATCAAAAACGACACCCTCGCTGCTGTTGCGCGTCGTCGAACTCAGATAAACACACACAAACATACACACACTTAAACGTACAGTAGGTATAGTAATATGTATATTGCGTATTACTAAACGATCGGTTGCTACTCCCCTAAATATACGAACCCGTCGCGTCTTCACTATATCACCCTCCAGCACGACCGTGTTCCCCGTCTGTCGTCCGAAAGTCCCGGCTCACACTTTCACGCGTTTACGTGGAGGTGTAATCCGTTTACTGGTTTTCACGCACCGGAGACTTGCGGTAGACGACTTGATAGCTAAGATTCACGGACATGCGAGGGGGGGAGCGGAAGGTGACGACGCGCGACGTCGCTGCCGCCGGATATACATTATTGTTATGTACCACGTAATATATATGACGTATAGTTATGATAGTGTATATGTAGGTATATGCCACACGCTTGCAATCTGGGAGAATAGCGAGCATCGTAGGAACGATGATAAATTAGCAACGACAGAGCGGCGGTATATTATTATAAATTCATGTACGTGTTTGCGCGCGTGCGCGTTGATTCTCTCATTGTCGAGCGCCTAGACGGTGTTAGCAAATTAGCCATATCATAATAACAATTCGTATTATGAATTATTATAATGTGAGCTTAGTGTATCGTATACTCCGTATACTTCGGTCGTTTCCTAATTACAATGTCTACAAATAAAAATACTCATAAAATTGGTGCAAATTTACCAAGTCCTCGCATCACCTCAAAACGTCATTTGTCGAATTCGTCTCTGTCACCTAATCAGAATGATAAAAAATCCAAATTTTTCGTTTCGCCAAATAAATTTGCCGTTCTCGCCAATAACTGTGAAAACAGTGATGTTTCCACACCTTCAACCTGCTCTAAAGTCGAATCCACTATTTCACCTCACGCTGATCTGGATATAGATCCGCCGGCTCCGCCAATCTATATAAAAAACATTGCAAATTTCTCCGCCTTCAACTCTACCTTGACAAGTATTACCGGCCCGAACGCCTATACCTGCAAGTCCTCGGCATCTCATCTCATCGTCCAACCTTCAGGTCGTAATAGCTTCAACAAAATTGTCACTCACCTAAATGAAACTGACGCCAGTTTTCATTCTTTTTTACCTCGTTTCCGACGTCCCTACAGGGTTGTCATCAGAAATTTACACCCCTCAACCTTAGTCACTGATATTTCCTCCACCTTGGAGGAATTAGGACATCAAGTAAAACACATTCACAACGCCAAAGATAAAAAAAAAGGCCCTCTTCCACTTTTCTTTGTGGAGATCTACCCGGATGAAAAAAACAAGGACATTCATAATATTAAGTCGTTACTTAATACCAAGGTGGTTATCGAAAAACCCCACAAGAAGAGCTACAGCCGCCCACAATGTCATAATTGCCAAGAGTTTGGTCATACACATAATTATTGCAACCATGTCTCCCGCTGCGTAAAATGTGGTGCGGAACATCATACCAGTGATTGCACCAAGGACCCGAAAAGTCCTGCCAAGTGTGCACTTTGCTCCGGTGATCACACGGCAAACTTCAGAGGATGCCCAGTTTACACAAGAACTCAAAAAAAAATAATAAGATCTTCAAAATCACTTCCAGCCAAAGTTCCAGTGTCAAACCATCATTCCGCTCCGAAATCTTATGATGAAGCAACCAAGATTCAAAATTCTTCCACAGATCACATTTCCGCCATATTATCAAATTTTATTACTAACCTCAATTCTCTAGTAACTCCACTAATAACTCTCCTCTCTTCAGTACTTAACGCACTAATTCCCATATCTTCCTTATCTCCATAATTATTTGCGTATAATTATCCTAATTATAACATAATAATCTATCCAAGGCTATTACACGTATACCTCACTAATGTTTTAAATACCTATACAGATATCGAGTCTTTGTACCTACCTAAATTTTTAATTAAGTAGTATTTCATGTTCTTATCTCATGTCTATCTAATATGTATAACTGTTATATTATAATTGTCGAGCTACAATAGTGTATACTGAAAGCTAATATAAAAAAAAAAAAAAAAAAAAAAAAAAAAATGTGAGCTTAGCTGAAGGTATTATATACTACACCACGCCATGGCGTGCAGTTGTGACCCTTACGAAAACTGACAACAGTGAATTTGAAAGTACAGTTTTAAATCATTTAAAAGAATACTTCTTCCACTTTGAAATTAATAACTACCATATAAGCTCAATTTATTTCATGTAATGGTGTTTTTTAAGGATTATACATAAAAAAAAAAACGATTATATTTTAAATAGAGCCTATACGTGTGTATTTGATAAATAGAAAACAATTGTGTATACTAAAATATTATAATTTAGGTATTATAACGATTACCATAAAGTTTCAAGTTTAAGTTTGAATATTATTGTTATGGAGAAATTGAATGTTAGCATTAGAACAAAATGTTTTAAGACAATATATTTTAAAAATAAGTATGAAATATATAAGCTATGTGCATAGGAAAAAAGTGTAAAAAATACTTATTATTACTTATTATTTTAAAGAAAATTGATTGAGAAGAAATCGTAAAAAATAAAATTTGTAATACTTAACTTTACTAATAAAAATAAAATTTTTTCTTATAGGTTCTCAAACGGACTACTTAAAGAAAAATTCATAACTTAAGTTTTCTTGAGGTAAGTGATTTTTATGTTATATAAACTATATTTAATAGGTAGATAAAATTGTATTTATTATATAGAAAACTCACCATTATCATTCTTACAGCAGATTTTCTGTGGTCTTTAGGTCTTCAGTATAAATAAGAATTATGTGTATGCATATAAGAAATTATACGGTTCCTCGAAGCAGTATTCCCTAAGTTAGAATTTTAAGGTTCAATACCTACTCTCCAGAAAACAGTACGTGTGATTGACAATTTTACGTTATGTTATCCCCTAGTTTTATCGAGTTTTTTTTAAATCCAACGTGAAAATGTACGGCTTTGCATTAGCACCCTTATCTGTAGGCGGGTAATTAAGAATTTCCTGTGCTAAGAAAATCTTAAACATTTTTAAATGTTGATAGATTAATAATAATTACTATAATTATAAAATTATTAGAGACCCCATAAATTCCAAATCCTTAATATGGATCAACTATCCTTAGTATTTACACAAGTTTATTCAAAACTATTCATTCAAATTTAAATTTAGATTTATAACTGCTTATCTATAAACGATAAATACATATTTTTCATTTTTATTTTAAATATCGATTACTTAGGTACTGGAGTTGTAGTACAGAAATGCATTATGTTTGGATTTTCGCGTAATTCTTCACCAATAGTACGAGTTATTCTATTGTACTTTCACCTGTACCCCATAAACAGTTATCAATCATTGATGTTACTATATGGTTTGTGTATATGCAGAGAAACACGAACTATTTAATTTAGCTCTGTTTGTGCTTTATAGCGACAATAGTCATTGGTGTCGTCTAATGACGTGCCAAACAATAGAATGATTTTTTTTACGCATTCTTGTCAATGCATTTGCATTTATTACAAAAAAAGCATCAAGAGAACTTTGAAATGAGCAATTAGGTATTTCATGGAAACTTGCGAAGGAACCGAATCTGGTGATTATAAATACCTATAAGTATCAGTTTACATAATTTGCGCGTCATGGAATTATTTAGTAGAAGTATACCGTTACGATGAACCTAATAATTTTATCTTCATTTCATTTAATGAATTATTTATTTGTTAAAAACATCGAAGTTAATGTGTGTAAAAATTGATATCAATTATTATTTTTGATAAAGAATTGAAATTTTATAAAAACGTTTTTTTTTTATATAACAGTTTTTAACTTTTTGTTATGAATATTCCGTAATTCTTTGTACTATTAATAGAAAATTTAGGATACCCATTACCATAATATGTACATATGTATATTGTATATGTACATTATGCATATTATTTTCATTCAAATAAAGACCATATTGTTGTTAGAATTTCAAATACTTTGCTAAAATACTTAATATCAAGACTTAATATGTGTATATACAACATCTTTTGTTTTTCTTTTGATAAACGTCTTACATAGTCTTAGCGCAGGATATGCTTGTTGCGTGAAATGATGTAGTAATCCGTTTATAAGTAATAACTTTGTTTGTGTACAGTTTGAAAACGTTTAACAACACAGTTTAACAGAAGTTACTGTTAGTAAAGTCACTGATCCTAATAACCCTAATCACTTATGAACATTTGAACGTATACGAATCAAATTGACGTTCAGAAGTCAAAAATAAGATAAGTAAAAAATATAATGTTCTTTCCATGACAACAATGAAGTCATTTTCGAATGATCTGGTAGATAAATAACGTTAGTGATCGCTATTGAAAGTTAAAAACATCACCGTTGTTTTGTTTTAAAAACATATAATGTATGAATATTTCAAAATCAATAGATTTAATAGATTACATATTATGAGAATGTTACAGTGTGCCAAAAAATAAATAAATCATTAAGCCGATCATTTCAGGATAGTGACGGTAGACGATATAAAAGTGGCAAACGGTGTAAGGCTCTTTTATAATAATAATAATAATAATAATAATAATAATAATAATAATAATAATAATGGATTTTTAGAGTATTTCTCGCCACCATAACTGCTGTTCTACGCACTATCACTGTTTTTATTTTGGGGGATCGAGCAGCGGTAACAGTAACAATGACATATCACATTAGATGATGAATTTCATATTATGCTATGTCATTGTTTCACACAGAAGCTGACGTTTTAATGGAATCGCCGAAAAGTGGTACGGTGTTTAGTGGGTTAGTGGTGGTGTATGCTTTTTGTAAATATTCTGCAGTGGCGACGGTAGCAACATACGTAACTGGACCGCTGACGACTTTTTCTTGTGCATAGGCTATTTTTATACTAGGTCGCCCATAAATAAATCAAACGGGTTTTATTCAATGTTTTTTCTCTCTGGTCTGCATTATTTATTTAGTATTTTCCATTTTCCAGCCTCACTGGTATATTATATATTGTGTACACGTCGGCAACCTGGAAAATCTGTTGTAAGTCTCGCAGCGAAATCATTAGACCTCATTGTCCCTACTATACTTTGGGCGTCTTAACTAAGGTACGCTGGTTGTCTCGTTGAAATAAACGGCACCGACAACGATGTGAATATACACATAAGCCGCTTAACGTCCATTTTCCAAGTCACCGGCCACAGATGACATAACACAGTGCTTGTTGTATCAGACCATATAAATATAGTTGCTATAGCGGTGAGCTGCTACTTCTAACGCTGATGACTGCCACTTCATCTCATCGCTACAGCCATTCTCGAGAATTATTATGTAAATAAGATACCGTAAGGCGTCCCCAACGGATTTTACTGGTGTGGTGGGGGTTAGTTGGTTTAGAAAGGGCGTGTGGGTGGACCTTCGCATTCTACACACTTTATCCCTTTCTCGTCAAATCTATTTGACTTTTAAACCTCTAGAAATATTCACTTTTGGTACAGTTTTTGTTATATTTCATAAACAACGTTGTACACAATTGTATTCTTCGAGTGTTGCTGTTGTGCTGTACTTTGATAAAGATTTCGAATTCAAGAAAAATACTGTAGTAGTATAATTTGAAGTACTATATATTATTTTCTTCCTGCTGAAGCTTCTGCATTATTAAAATAATATATTTATCACAAAGACAGTTTTTTTTTAGATTAGAAAGTTTGATTTATTATGATACTTGGAAATATTACTTTGGAAACTTCTCATAAATGTATAGGCATTTCAAAGGCGAAGACATTTTAAAATTTAAATAGTCCTATTGAATATTGTTTGTTATTAGTTTTAATAAATAAAAAACAATATACCCTATATTTATGATAGAAAATTTAGTCGTTAATCCGTAATTTAAAAATAATTAATAGTGATATTATCATATTATAATATATTATTTTTTATTTGAATCACATTAATAATCTTTATTATGAAAATACAATTAAAATTTATATTATTTAATGTAATTTTATATAGTTAATCTTTTCTAAGCTTCTGTAGACAATTTTTATAAGTGTATGACATATTATATTATATTATATATATTAAGTATAACTATGTAAATGGAAAATAAATATAACGTTTGATATTTCTTTTATTTGAAAAACATAAAAATATTATACAGTAAACCACAATAATTCCAAGGTCAATCTGTATCATATTTCATGAAATATCGCAAAATATTACTACGAATGTAATATACAAATTTTATGTTCAAGTAATTTGATTTAATCGTAATATAAAATTAATTAAATTACATGGTATCGATAAAAATATAATATTGAAAATGTAAAAATGTTAATCATCGAATTAGTATACATTTTATTTTTTTTACGACACTTCATTTACGGAAATTTTAGAATTATATTTTGTGGTTCATATTGAAATATGCAATTTATATCATACATATCTATATTATGATGCTGTCGTATACGTATAACTTTATGTTTTTTTATTGAAACATTTTAGATTCTGAACGGAGTAATGAATGTATTGATTTTACAATGATGTATGTTTTTTTTTTGTGTCTGTGTACAGCATAATTATTAGTCGAAATAATGCTTCAATTTCAAACTTTGGGGGTGGTTTCCGATGGCAAAGTGGATATCCTTGGTGCATTATAGAGGTCAAAGTAAACATTTTCCAACAGTTTTAAAAAAAAAATCGAGAAAACAAAAAAAAAAAATGACAGAAAAACGGGAATTTTTACACAAAACCGTTTTCGACAAAATCGAATTTTTATTTTGCTATAACTTAAAAACTAATCACTGTAAATACATGAAATTTTCACCAAATGTTTATGTTAGTGTTCTATAAACACTGTTAAATTTTCAAAGTATTTTGAATTTTTTGAGCTATTTATAGAAAATTGAAATTTTCAATTTTTCTTAGTATTTTTTTTTTAAAATAACGATAAAATTTTTTTGGCCGGCCAGAGAATCTTGAAAATTTAATAAAAAGTTTCTTATAAATTGTTCTTCAAGTGATAAAAAAAAAATCCGAGATCGTTAGTCACAATTTTTTTTTATAAGTGCTTAAAGTTTGAATTTATACGAAATATGTCAAAATTGCGAAAATTTGCAAGTAATTTTGTGGTTGAAAAATCGTAAAAATTTTTCGTTTATAACTAAGTTTTGAAAATTTGGTACAAGGTTCTCCATAAATTTTTCTTTAACTAGCTGTAAAAAAACTCTATCGGACCAAGACAAAAAATTTTTAGGAGTGTTTGAAATTTAAATTTTTACAAAAACCGCGTTCAATAATAGTTTAGTCTCAAACGATTTTTAATATTTGTTGTAATTCAAATAGTATAAGTCGTAAATACTCGAAAATTTTACTAGTTATTTAGATTGCCATTTTCTTTACCTGATTTTATTTTCAAAATATTTTGACTTTTTTTTTTAGCTATTTATAGGCATTTGAAATAATCAATTTTTTTAATTATTTTTTTGTAAATGTTGATAAAAAAATTTAGCTTGGAGAAATTACTTCAAAATTTAATAGAAGGGTCCACATAACTTGTTCTAACTCTCATTCAAAAATTATAAAAATACATATGCACAATTTTTTTTTATTAGTATTTGAAGTTTTCAAATTTGTTTATTAACAAAAATCGTCAAAATCATTAATATTTTACTATCAAAAGCTAAGAATTGAAAATTTAATACTATGCTGTCCATAAGTTAAGCATAGAATAATTTATTATAAAAAAACTTTGAGGATTATTCAATTTAAAAATTTTTACGAGTGTTTAAAGTTTTAATTTTAATTTGAAATAAAAAATACACGTGTAAAATAACGTTTTATTAAAAAATAATTTTTCGATTTTTGTATTTTTTTTTGAAAAATTACCAAACGTAGAATCTTGAAACTTTTACTTAAATGTTTGAATTTGTTTCAAAATAGAATATATGACAGTATTGAAATATAATATATCCTAGACTGACAAATCATCTCCGTTCAGAATCGTTTTTCGTATACAATGATACCTATCATTGCATTCAAATTTAACCTACCCTAGTCCGAGGTCCACCCCACCCCCTAATGTACAGCAGAGCGATACTCACTTACCCTCTTTTTTTTTTTAGTTTTATTTGTATCAATCGACTGCACATAAAGTAAATTTTGTTCTTAAGCTTCGTTTGACTTTTATATTATTATATATTATTTCATTATAGACTACTCGTATAGAGTTATTGGGATGTAAACATTATTTATCGGTCATTTTCCTTGTTCAAAACAGGAACTGAATGATTTTTTTTCTTCTCTAAAGACCACTAACGGAAAATAAAACATTAATTCACCGTGACAAAAATCGATACTATTTCCCCTTTTTAATAATATGTGACCATACGGAAACGTGCTCTGGGGTAATGAAACGAGTGTGTGGTTGGTGGCTGAAGTACAGTCCAGAGCCTTGTAAAGGGTATAATATAATGGCCACACGATTTTTCTCAATAATTCTAACGAACGGTACGATTTCCCTCTATCAGTCTGTGCAAGTTGAGCACATTGAATGCACCGCTAATGGCCAAAGAAATCTCATCGAAGGTTTCAATATTACATTTCAGACAGTATATAACGTTAAGAACATCACAGCCACTTCGATGCCGCGCTACCTATAAATCGGTAAAAATGGTATGAGAATTTTTGGCCATATAACAAGCGAAGAATTGTTATAGTTGTAAAATAGAGTAATAATAATATAATAATATAGGTTTTTCTCTCCATTCTATACCCCTCAAAATGTTATAGTTAAATAAGATTTTAGTTTCTTAGTGTTCTTTTTGCTGTGTCAGCTTTAATTTCTAAAGACATTTTATATTATCATACAATAAAATAATTTCATATAATATCAAATTATTGTTATTAATATTTATTAGGTAGGTAATAGTGTAATACTAACATAACATGGAACTGTGTGAATAGTTTCTAGGTAAACACAATTTAAAATTAGAATTAATATAATTTAAATTATTATATCTATATCTATATGTGTATATATATAGATAATATTTATGGTAATAAAGAATGATATCAAGTCTCTATTTTTAATATATTATGTTTTTTTTAATTAAAAAAAACATTTTAAATCAATATTTATAATTTATAATTAATATACAACCAATGCTGTCAAAATTTAAATTACAAATATTTATAAAAAATTGTGATTATAAATGTTTCATATTTTTAAATTTTTGTATGAAAAACTTATTTAAAATCTTGAACTATATTTTCAAGATTATAGACAGAGGAGAATATTTTTAAGCTTCTTTACTGCATCTAAGAGTGATATCAGATATACAAAAAAAACACACACACACGTAATTGTAAAATATATATATTTATCACACCACTCATAATTTATATATTATAAGTAACTTAGTAAACTCAAATGTTGTGTTATATAATATAATTGTATACAATTACGA
Organism: Schizaphis graminum; assembly: GCA_020882235.1. Classification (NCBI taxonomy): domain Eukaryota; kingdom Metazoa; phylum Arthropoda; class Insecta; order Hemiptera; family Aphididae; genus Schizaphis; species Schizaphis graminum. Next base: position 83,149,717 of record CM037032.1, on the reverse strand, counting down.
TGTGATATGTTTATATCTGTACTTATTATTATATATTTTATTATAATTAATAACTTAAAACTGTTATTTGAAAATATTCTTTGATATTTTTGTTTCATTAATATAACATATGTGAATTGGTTAACTATGTGTTTAACACTAATCATTTTGATGCTTTTGCTTTGAAAATAACATAGCGAATATGATTGATTACAAACTGTATTTATGTGAATTTATTTACATTCCATTTGTACTTAATGTTATAAGAGTAACTGATATAAATTATTTATAAATAATAGGATTAATACTTTTATAAGGAATTCAAGAGTAAAAATGTATTTTAAATATGCAAACTAATAAGACTAGATATATATCTGTAAAATAAAAATATTTTTAAAAACAATTTTGAATGGTTGAACGATTATAAAAAAATAAAATGTAATGGTTTTTGTTTATTTATAAAAATCTATCATAATTAATAGTTAAAATGTTAAATATTATCGTATAAAAATTGTATAAATGTTATAACGACTTTATCATTATTCTCAAATATTTAACTTGGTTCTTACAATTTATAATACAATTGAATTGTTTAAATTATTAAGAGATGTGCAGTAAATAGGTAGTTAGGAGTTTAGTTAAGTAGAGGATTACGTTAAAGTCATAAACAAATCCCTCTATTTTTGTCACATAAAATATAAATGACCTTGTTAATACTAAGTTCTATTATACGTTAAGTTTGTTTGTGTTTTGATTAGTGGGGTAAGCCGTAATACTTAGTTTATGTAGCTGACAGACAACAGTACCTTTAATGTTCGTTAGAAGTTTAAAACATATAAAATAATATGAAGTATCGAGTTTGGTTTAAAAACAAAACATTTACGATGTTTGTCATTATGAAAATGTATTAAATACATTAGTTATTAGAACAAATTATGTGTTCATTATTATCTCCATCAATACTATCGAGAAAGAAAAATTATTTGATTTGTCATTGTCTGTTTGTCAGTCGCTGAGTTTTGTACATACATTCTACTTTCTTCTTTCATTACTAATACCCAGTAACACAAGTTCGTCTACCTCTTCTACACTTATCGTTCACCAACCTCCACCTCTGCCACCCGACCATCACTAACCATCACCATAACTACTACCACCTCTAGCAACGTGACGACGGCAATCAGTCATTGCCATCCTTCTTTGCTGTCGCCACTGCCGCCGTCATACAAAGCTGAAAACACCGTAGTTCTATGCGTTATTAAATCAATATGTGTGAAGTAGGACCAAGAGGATTTTCGAGTTTTGCATTCAAATGGAAAATAGACAACGCTAAAACAACAAAAACCGGCACACATAAATCAGCGTTCGTAAATACTGCCGTTGAAGATGCCAATAAAATAAAAATTTATAATTTTTACGATGTAGTTTATTTTCTATATATAGATTCATTGGTTTTTATCATGAAAAATTGCTACTTTTTTTGTTTAGTTCAGTACTAAACAAAGTATATATTTTATACTCCTCACGAAAATAAATGTTGTCGATTTACTATAGGATATGCGTTTAGTTACGTCTGTTATCGCATGATAAATGCTTTTGTTAAAATATTACAGATTAGATAGTATCGAATACTATTTGCAGTACATTACGTCCACTATTAAATCCTTAAAACTATAATTAAATATCAACCATACTTATGATATTGTTTTTAAATAAGTCTATGGTTAGGTTCTTATATTTGGCTGTTAGTATGAAAGTTCATAAAATATATAGTTACAATGAAAATAAAAATAATATTTAATCATCTTCTTGCGCCATTATTGTTGTCAAAATCTTGCCGTTCAAATGTATTTTTCACAATAAAATATTATTGTATTATTTAAAAAGTAGCATTTACAAAGTCTGATTAATGACATTAATAAATGTTCTTTAATTTAACTGAATTGATAATAACATGATCCGCTCTGTATATAATGATGCATAAAGAAATGAAGAGAAATGTATTGTATAAAATACAAAATTATGTACCAAACCTCAATATTATTAAATTTCAATTTCAATTATTAAATTTAATAGCCAGAACTATAAAAATATAATCATATAATCATATACATTTCAAGAATTTGTCTATAATTATTTTTTTATTTTGTGACAGAATCTTATTTCTTAAGATATTGGTGTTGAGAACTATAGTTTTGTTTCAATATTGTAGTAAGTATCTAGTGTTAAAAATGCACTATAGATCTTTTCTTTTATGTGTTTTTTCCTGTTTTCTGATAAATAAACAATTCTGAATGCTTAACTGTTGTTTTTGAATATATTTGTTTTTATTTAATGTGGAGTAGAATACTTGTTTTCTCTGTTATTATTTATTTGTTTATATTAGATAAAATACAATTATGGATTTATTGTTCTTTTAAACAAATAAAAATATATTAAAATTGTCTAAAATATAATATTAATTTAGACCTCTTTTTTACGAACAATTTTAAAACACCAATTAGAATTTTACATACAATTATTATCGTAATACTTTTATTTTTTAGTATTGCATTTTGTCGGAACTTTTCACGTTATAATATTTAGAGTAATAATATTTCATTTCAATCTAAAATATCGATTTGAGTATTTTATTTTTAAATATATAATTGTTTTTTTTTCGATATACTATCCTCCTCCCTAACCTAGGTTAATAATTAATAAGAAATAATAATATTAATCAATAAAAAAAAACTATTTTTTCCCAAAATGCAAAGTTCAATATGCTGAAAAAGATGTAGTTAGCTAATAATTATATTGATATATTAACAATTCTATGTAGATCTTGTATAGAATGATTCTGATGAATTATAACTGAATTTACTAATTAATTGTATAAAAGTAATTCAAAATTTAATTATTTTTCAAAAATGATTTGATTGTAATTTATAAAATGACACTTAGATACTTTTGTATGTTTGTATGATATATCATATCATATACTTAAAGTGTTATATATAATTTTATTAATAGTTTATTAAATTGTTATACGATCATGTTCATTTTAAAAAATATCGTGAGAATATTATATTTAGAGAAAACAAATTTTAAATATTACACAAATAGTTTTAAATAGTTTTTATATATTTTTTGTTTTTCATACTATATTTATATTTTTATTAAATAACGTATTAATGCAGAGACTGAACCTTGTTGATTTGTATGGTTCCGGATTTGGTTAGATTTCTAAAAGAGTTACAATTTCAGTTTCGGTTTTTAAATTTAGGTTTTAGTTTCTTTTCGGTTTTTAAAAATGAAAAATATAATAATATTTCTGTTTAGGTTTTACACTTTTCTAAGAAAAATTTAATTGCGTTCCGATTTTTTAAAAAATATTTTAAAATATTAGTAGTGTCAATTGGCATCAATTATGGCAGGTTTATACCAATTTTTGACCAGATATTATACCCATTGTTTAGAAAAAAAGAAAAGACTAAATAAGTAAAAAAATACTGATCACTGTCACTTAATGGACACAACCTAGTTTCAAATTAGCTTTTATGTTTTATTTTTATTTTTTATACCTAATTTATACTTTAATTGTTTCGTATTATTTACTAATAACTATTTATTGTATCAGTATTCAGTATTTTATATTTTAAAATATCTCAAATTTTTTATTTATTATTAATACATACTATATCTAAGCTATAATACTTAATCATTTACAAAACCAAAATTAATCGTAAAAAACGTTTCAAAAAATTAACGGTTCCGGTAAGGTTTCGGTTTTTAAATTATTTTAAATTAGAGGGTCCAGTTCCCAATATTCTAAGGGTTCCGGTTCCAAAACTGGTTCTTTTTGTTACGATTGTAGTTCTTGAATAATTACAGTTTAAAATATTTAGTATATTATCTCTGGGGGTTATTGCTTAATAAATTATTCCAATATCTGTAATTCAAAAATCAATAATATAATCAAATTGTTAACATTTATAACACAAAATATTTTTTATTTTTATATTTTCGATCCTTCATGAAAAGGTGTCCTTGATATGTTTATACAAAATATGATTTATTATATTCATTTATTTTTATGTAATTTGCATTTAAAAATAAGATAATTTTTAATTACAGTTGGCTTTATTCACTTTTTTTTTGTAGCTTCTAATCTTTATTTTCAGATTATATTTGAATGTATTTTTTTTTAAAGAAATTTTTTTAGATTAAATAATTTTTATGATAATGCGCTGTTATTGTGATTAACGAAAACTTATTATTGAAATAGTTCTATACATTTAAAAAAATTAAAACAATAAGATTTTAAGAAGAAAATAGTATCATCAAGGTTTTTTTGTAGCAAAAATAATTAATTTTGCTTTATCTTAAATTCATTTTTTTTAAATTTTAATGTCGTGTATAATCTATAACTTGTATGCAGTGACTTTTAAAGCTTGGCGGTGACGGACACTCGCTGTTAAACACCACATACACTACACTATATTATTGTCTATTGATACGCGACTTTGTAAGGACATTTTCTTCAACTTGCGACATTTTATAAATCACATTTTGCAGTGCAATCAATTATACCCGTACCAAACATTCCGGTGAACGTTTCTTCGTCCCTAGGTACCTGGCACCACAGCTTTTACTATCGCACACAAATACATATACGCGCTCGTAGAATAAATGACTTCCACCAGTCATCAACAACTCATTTAAGTAGGACACATACTATTTCTGTGTTACCAACACCATGTCCATCACACAGACTATGTTACTGTCAATACTTATTAATTATATCTACATATAATAGGTTATACTTTATTACAATTTTATTTTATTGTAATATAAAATAAAAACACATTATATGACGGCGCGTTATGTAGGCAATTCGCGTACATAAATGTATATGTAGGATCTAATGCTCATTCCAATTTGAATTTGTGGTTGTTTATTGTATAATAATTATTATCTTTATCTTATTTGCCATTGCTTGTGATTATTTTTAGTTAAATTTATTATTGTTTTTTATTAGTTATTAGGAATTTCACGTTAATAACTGTATATAGTCTTACACCATTCTTCAGGCATTATATATAATTGTTATCATTTAGTTTGTCATTAGTTTGAAAACACGACAATAGAAAATAATTAATATAATATATAGTGAAAATATGAGTTTTCGGAGAACTTTTTTCACAAAGAGTACTCAATACATTTTTAAAAACAAAAATTTTTATTTACTATGATGGAACAAACATTATATTATTCTTAAATCGTTGCTGTAGAATATTAACTAATATTGTAATTGTATAAATAATCACAAATTATACTAAATACCAATTTTATATAAATAGTGTTTTGCTCATAATAAATATAAATAACTACTTACAATTTTAAGCTTTATTGTACCTATAGTCACTCAAATGATACGTTTGTTTTATAATACAAATAGTTATTACATATAAATAAAATGGTAAAGCGTTGAACTATTAGAAAATATCCTCATCATCCATATAATATAAAAGCAGAAGTTAAACTTTGTACATATCACTCTATAAACAAAAATACTGAATATTAAAAGCTTAAATTGCTAACTATTACTCATGTAACGCCAATGTAATTACACAACAATTGAAACTATTTAAAGACATAATGTAATTAATTTTATTTTAATATAATCGTAAATACTTTGAAAATTGTAAGTTTTCATGATTTTACCATAGGAAATCAATAATTAAATTTTCATAAATTAATTAAATTAAAAAAAAAAAGTTATTAAATTATGGTGTGTTTAGAAGTTATTTTAAATGTTTGGTCGATGGCTCAATGATTATTTTATTATCAATATTATTATAATATTTAGCTTTATAAATCACTGAATTGAATGGTCCTTTTTGTTATTTTTGGTCACGAGTTGAATGTCTTAAAATATATTTAATTACCAAAATAAATTAAAACATTGTCAATTAAAATAGATTAAAATTTTAAGTTTTTTTTTAACATAGTTTAATTTAATTTTATAAAATAAATGGAAAAATATAATTCTTACCACAAAATGTTACTAATTTAATTTAATTTTACATATTAAATTGATGTATAAAAAGTAACCAATAACACTATAATTTAACAATGTATCCTTAGGAAAATTAAATGTTTTTCTTATAGGTAATAAAAATGAAATATTTAAAAATTATGGATAAATATCTTACAGTAAATCAATTTTAATTAATTTTATTATATATCATTATAAGCATTTTTGGTCATTTAGAATCGTGGTCTAATATATATGTTTAGTATTTAAATCAATTTATTGTGTTTGTTAATTTATTTTTGTTATGAATAAAAACAAAAACAAAATATCGAGATATTGATAAATTTAATGTTTTTACATAACTATAAACAAGGATGTAATAAAAATATATAATACATGATACACTGTATATAATATAATTGACAAAATTCGTTAAGATTTCGAATAGTAAAAACTATATCGTAGTTAGTAACTCATAAAAATGTTTCTGTTTATAACTAAAATTTTATAATTAATTTCAAGGTCCTTTATATTATATTTTGCAGTCCTTATTGAAAATAATACTTTTAGTATTTTGTAGCAAAAAAATGATAAAATCTCTAATTTTTACACCCAAAGTTAGAAAATGTAATATTATATTCCTTATAAATATCTTATATTGTAACCCACGAATCTAATAAACTTACAAATACAATTATTTTCATAAACATTTAAAGAAGTTTAAATTTACATAATACGTATTTTAACGATGTTTATTATTTTGTGATACAAACGGTTTTTATAAAAGCTATCATTTTAAAATTTTATATATTATTATGAATTTCATTATACGTATTGACATTTTTTTTATTAATAATAATGTATTTTTACTGTGCTACGGTAATTATAGAAATATTTCATTTCATTTTGAGTTATACAAGTTGATATAATATTGTATATACATTTATGTATAATTATTAATGATGTTAATAATACTAATGTAATAAATTCAATATAGTAGAAATTACTATAACAAGCATCTCTTAAAACAAAATAAGTACTTCTCATAATGAGAAAAATGCTAGGTCCCTACACCAACCTATTTAATGTAAGTTAAAATATATATTTAAAACGAGTATGGTTATAACAATGTATCACATAGAACTATTAATATGCATCGAATAATAAAATATTTGTTGAATTATTATGTTTAGTTCTTTATATTTTTCTGTTATATTAATTGCATCTTTAATTTTATTAATATGTATCACTCATACATTATGTTTTGTACTTTTGTGTTATATATAAACACAATTTAAAAGATGAGATTTTTTAAATGATTTATATTTATATGTGTACATATAAAGATAAAGTACCTATTAATCTTGATTATATATAAATAAATAAAATCTTCATTTTTTTTTTGTATTTTTCGTTTACCATTTATAATAAGCACTCATTTAAACCGGTTAAAACGAGAACAATTAACTGGTTCCTGAAATGCATTGTTACTGATTTCGACTATATTTTCGGAAAAAAATATATTAGCCTATTGTAATACTAAAAGTAAAATAAATGATTTGATATAATCATATATAAAAAACATATCATGAAATATATTTACTGATACAGGCTGACACTGACAGACAGTCTCACCTCAGAAACGTTTTTCGCTTACAATGATTTATCATTGAATTCAAATTTAACGCACCCATTAGAGTAACTCACTTGACCTGTACCTTATGTACATTAAAGTAGTCCACAGTTGCCAACTTTTTTGTTTTGAGTTCTCTTGTTTTTGTCTATTTAGTACTTATGTAGTTTATATTTTAACACAACTTATATTATATTTTATACTTATTAAAGTGTATTTAATTTTCTGCAGTTCATAGAACACATTACATTCTGTTAATATTAATTGATTTAAGTGCATTAGTGTAAATCGTTTAATGATAAATATATAAATTATGGTGCAAATAGTATTGTTACATTTTGTAGTATACAAATTATTTTGATTTATCAAGTTTACATTGGTATTTGAAACTAAATGTATACACACTTGTAGGGTATACGCCACTTTATATATTTTATTATTATTATAAAAACCACTTAAAATGCATATAACATGTTCATATCGTATAATAATGTGCGTTTATTAGAATAAAATATACGTGGAATAGTTATTGTATATGTAAGTCTTTATGTTAATCTGTTTTCGAGAAGATAATAAAGTATCAAATTTTTCTATCGAACAATAATAAACAACAAAAAATTTAATTAAAAAAAAAGAAGTGATGCTAAATATATAACCATAATATATATCATAATTTATATTGTGTGTATTTTATGCCTAAAAAACCTAAATGAATAAATATAAAATCTCCCCTAACGCTAGACAATACAACCGATCAATCTGGCGGGTAAGCGCGTTTGATTCAGGAAATGAAAAATATCGACGGCAAATAAATGGCGTACAGTTAGTGAACATAGAGGAAAGGGTGCGTTTTTGATTCGTCGAGCAATGTTTCATTGCGAAAAGTGCTATTAATGTTTCCGTTGTTTTTGGAACTAGATAATGGTCGTTCTTTTAATGACTAAATATTATACGATTACCATAATCATATTTTGGTTGGTGGAAAAACTGGCGACAAGAGATTGTAAAATAATAAATTTACTACTACTGTTACTGTTCTGGTGCAATGACATGTGATAAAAGAGGCAGTCCCTTTAATGACCTTTGTAGAATTATTTAATTAAACGGTGCCTTTAAAATTAACAGGCTGCACATAATTTAATATTGACCACAAGGTATTTTGATGTCCTACTATACGTATAGTTATTAATGAATTTACTGGAAAATAATATATATTTTTATTTCGTGTATATATATAAATTATATTATATGCACAATCTACATTCAGAAATGTACACCATTAATTATTATGTATTAGTTTTTCAATGAAAATAACACGTGATAATATAATGACGGAAATATATCAAAAAAATTGTTTTACACTTTGTCGATTTGGTGGAAAGTGTCAGTATATAGAGCGGGAAGTTTATAACTAAATTTTAAAATTATCATGAAAATCGTTCATTTCGTAAGTTTAATTTTATCAAGTAATAAGGGTATGCTGACGGTTGTAGTGCAATCTCTATCTTTGTCTCTTTGTCTCTTTTCGTTTCTACTTATACGTGTACCTACGTATATTATAATATAAAACACTACAGAAAACTGTTTGGTTTTTATTTTTTTATTAGATCAAGCCGATCAAAGTATGTGATATATAACTTTTGAAAAAAGTTAATAAACAACGAAAGTCATTGATATTGATTTAATAAACAATATTATTTTATAGTGATGGAAATTTATTTTAGTTATTTTGTCTATACATTATTTTTGAAACATTTTATATGTGTCTGTGTAGTAAACAACTGAAGATCTCAAGGAGGATAATATAATATTTTCATTCATTTCAGCCAATTAATGCATTTTTTAAATTATCTATTTTATAGATAATAACAATGTTTATGATATATTTTTGATTTTTGATTTGCTAACAAACTATAAATTTTCAAAATGCCTTATTGACTTATCAGGCAAGTATATGTAGATACAGAAAAACTATAGTGCATACCATTTACCAATTAAAATTATATAAACCTTTCGGTACATTGCACTAAATCGAGAATACATATCTTTTAAACATTTAAACAATCAAATTAAATAAAAAATAAACTTAATTCAAAAACCTTATATTATACCTAATATTTAATTCAGTTTGTATTTATCGAATTTTAATTAATACCTACATAATAACATAAACGATTTTTGTAAGCATCTGCTCAAATGATTTGTGTACTTGTATTTCTTATTCTCTTTTTATCTATCTGTCTCTGTTGTCTTTTTGTTGACACCCGTATAATGTCGATAGTTTGATTGTACCAAGATTTCGTGCATGGGTTTTCACGTGAAATCCTTTGAAAAGATAAAGCACACATTAATGGTAAAAGTGGTGTTTTCATGTATTCATTCGGATTTTTTTACGTTTTTTAACATATCGAAAACTTTCCTTGAAAAGTTTTATCGTTGTTTTGAATGCCACGTGTTTACAACAGTTACAAAATACGATAATAAAAACGACTAACTCTGACGCTTCATACAAGTATTGTACGATAACCTCTAAATGTAACTTCGCTATATTGCATTTTTTAGTAAAAAATTAAATGCTCTGTCTCTTTTAAAAATATTTTTTTCCAGTTTTCATGGATTAAATAATATATCAAATATCTATTAACTGAAAATCTAATAAATCGAAATTTTGGTTTATGTAATAATAATAGGGAAAATAGGCATATGATTTTGATGATTCAGTTTTGTTATTATTAAATTCATAAACTGTTTTCAATTAAAAAAAAAAAATACATTATGAAATACTTAGCTAAATTTAGACTAAATAATTTGATGCTTTTGGTTTTTTTTATAATATATATTTAAATTGAATACACATTTGTACACATAATTAACAATTTTATAATAATATTCAATAGTAATCAAAATCTACAATAATATTTATTGATAGTGATCTTATTATAATACTTAAATCTAAATATTAATTAAAATAATACAAATTTACATGATATTATATTATATTATGTATAAGTATATACATTATAAATTTACTATTTACTATGTATATAATATTTAATATAAATAATAATATATTGTATTTGTATGTACTATTATATATAATCATTGATAGGTATATACGTTTTTAATAGCATTTAAAACCTTCTATAGTTTAATAAAAATGTAATTTTAGATTTATTTAATAACTATTGTATTAAATACTATTTCATTGTCTTTATGTAAGTCATTTTATGTCATTTTTAATATTAAATGAAAATTCAAACAGTGAAATGAAAAAAAATACTATTATTAATACCTAATTTAAAATAAATTATTATGGATTGAAACAAAAATGCATAAAAAAGGTTTTCAACAAGTATTATACTACTAACGAGTAAAATTAAATAATTGTAATAAGCTTAAATTTATTGAATAATTATTATTTTTAAGTTTATATCATATTATATTATTAAAATTAAAAAGAATTAACTATATTAATAGTTTATTTTTAAGAGGTCACAGAAGAGAAGTTTATAAAATATTTGTGAAGTTATGTACTTATTAAAATTTGATTAAATTACAATCACTAAAAAGTATTTTATACACTTTAAATGGTAAAAAGATGATATCATACATTTTTTGTTACTATATAGTACTAGAATATTTACGGTATTTGAGAATATAACGACATTTCTATAGTTTTATTGATGTACCGTCGTTTCGTCGCGGTTAGGTTTTTATTGGACTAATTTTGCTTACGCTTTTATTCCATAATTCCTAAAATTAATGATTTTTATTAAAATGTTGACCATATCACGAGATAGCAGAAAAAAAAACTAATATGAATATATACAGTTCAAATTGTTGTGTAATTCCACTATAGTGGCTACATCAGCAAACACCACCTGGCCTTCCTACATAAAACATAATATATGACATAAATGACGTGTCATATATGCAGCTTTATATAAATTACCTTTAAATATAAGTTTAAATGTTTTTTTCGAGAACCGAATATAATAGTAAAAGCACTTAACTGTGCTTTATATTTTTATTTCAATTATTTTGAATTTAGTTACGTCAAAATTAATATTAACATTTAATAAAATATTCTGATTTATATTTCTAATTTTAAAATTTTTTTGTTTGCTTGGCTTTAGTTTATAATTTCACTGAATTCTTCTTATTTTTTCGTCATTTATAATTATTGTCAATTTAAATATTCATATCTATAATGAGTACAAATAACGTTAAGTTGTAATATAATCAATTACACATAAACCTGTATCTCGATACGTCAATAATTATATTAAAATCAAGTTCTTATTTGTATGACTAAATTTACTATTGTCGTACAATTTTACAAGAGAATGACTATAATGTTAATACTTTAATAGATTTTACTTGAATATATTTTATTAATGATAAAATAAAATCATTGAATTAGATCCATAATTTAAAAATTAGGTTTAATAACTTAATAATATATCGCTACATTTTAATAGAAATTTAATTTTAACACTTTTCAATTAAATTGTCGAAGAGTTATAATAAAATAGTGGTTTGAATATTAAATTTTGAAGAAATCTAATAATTGTAATTAAAACTTTAACGTGAAAAGTTGACGGATATTATTTAATTATTGTTTTTATTTTAAGCCGTGAAAAATTCGATTATTGAAGTCTTATATAATTGTATTATAATAGCATCTCATGTTTAAAAATCTAGATGTTTCCAATTGCTCAATGATTTGATTTTCATTAGAAAATAATGTGTTTCTAACATTTTTTTTCTTTTGATACATACATGTACGCACCTTTGCCTCAGTCACGGCACATTAATAATGCATATAATATATTATGTATAAATATATAAAATGACCCAAGTAGACATAAACACACTTCCACACTAGTATAAAATATCACAATGTCAATAATTCAAAACACACACACACACACACACACACACATGTAGCTGTGGCTAATTAGGTAGTGTCCCAACGCGCGGTCATGATGACAGCGGCAGCCAGAGTCCATTAGACTTGGGACACGGTTTGTGCATTAAAATGTTATGGTCGTTGCGAGTTTTCATCTGACAGACATCTTCGGACAAACTCCGGTTCTATTGTCCAACCCTCCTCTTCTATTCCTATTTTCCTCGAAAATACCCGGTTCTCAGCATATTTAACTATAGATAGCCATACACACATACACTTGCATTTACACATACAGACACATTATATAGGAAAATAGAATAATACTGCTAAAACATCAGATCGAGAAATCTCTAGTTAATTTAACATAATGAAGTATCCAAATCGTATAATAAGTGTGGTCTGTAAATTGTAATACTTCGACTGGTATAATATGCTGATGAATCTTCAAACGTCATAGAGTTTGCATAACGTCTTGTTTTCTGATAAGGAACCTGAAAATCAAAACTATTGTGTCAACATACGTATACTTTTGATTGAATAAACATTTTAGGTATGTTAAATTAAAAAAAATAAATAAATAAATCTCTGAACCCTACCCCAAAGTATACATAATAAACTTTTAATTTTTTTTTAGTGAAATCATAGAAAATATTAATAATAATATAATAATTTATTATATATTGATATATTAATATACATCACTGTTAAGCGTATAAACCTATATTGTGTTTATCGCAAATATTCATGTTATTCATATGACTTTATTTTTATTGTACAAACTAGGGTTAAGCTTAACAATACGGAAATGCTTAGGTATATTTAGTTATTTGATCATTATTTTTAAAGATTTGAGTTGCGTGTAATTAAACTGTATGCAATAATAAATAACTTTTTTAATTATTTATTTTTATTGTATTGCAATTTAAACGGATTTATATTCATCGGATCTGCTGTGAAACTATTATTTGGCTTTTTCTTGTACCTTAGTTAACCATTAACGTGTCGTTTAATCCTTAGTTCAAATGCGTAAGCACACAACGCGTCGGTCAATTAAACAAAACGTACATTGCCATTTGTTTCTAATGCTTGTTAAATTCAGTTTATAGCGACACATTTAGTATGTTAATTTCCAACTATTCCATTACGATATTTTAATAACGAAATACTAACACAGGTTTTATGGCACTTAAAACGTGCACCGGCCCTTTCGCTGCATTCAACATGTATAGTGTTCGTTGACTTCACTCGAGTTAGTTTTCAAAACTAAATTAAGTCTACCACAAAATTAAATAAACACTCCGTTATATGGTGCATTTCGTGGATACAAGCATAACCCCTTCATACGAAACCAAAGAATGTTTAGATGGAAGAGGTTCCAAATGTAATTATAAAATGTTCTTTAGGGTAGTTTTGATAAATTTTCGTAGGGCAACCCGTGTTGATATAACAAATGAAGACCGCCGCATATGTAAGCTTAAAAGAGCTTATGACTGACCATTTTCCTATGAGGTGACGATCATTATTTTTCGTTTTCATTTTATCAAATAAATAATTTATTTTGATTTACTCTCTATTTTTTTAATAGTTATTTACTAATATAATATATATTCAATATGAAAGTATAAACACAATATTTTACTGGAATTTAGCAACTACTTACTTAAATTTTTTAAGGAAGAACATTCAGGAAGATTAAAACGTCGAATTCCGAACACAATTTAAATTATTGAAAATGTACTTATCAAAGATAGATAGAGTTATCAAATCCTGATAAAATTTAAATTTTGGAAAAAATGTAATCTAATCATTTTATTAAGATCGCCTTATTTATAGTAGGAGTAAAAAGTATAAATTTACTTTTTATTAATATTTCATGTATATTAATTTTAAAATAAGTAATTTTTTAAATAGACATTATAATATACATTAATCGTGTTATTGTGTAGATGAGATAATAATAGTTGTAGCAGATACTTCATATGTCGCTGTTGTATAAATAAAAAATAATAGTATTCAGCAGATATAATAACTGCGATGAATAACTCGATTTATAGATTTACAAACTACGTGATTGTTCAAAATAAGGGTTATAACGTTCATTATGTGTAGGTATGTATAGACGTATAGTTGTGGGTAAAACGTGTTATTTGGTAGTGATCCTTATATTGTTAAAAATCTCGACAGGCATGAAACACGTGTACCACCCATAATAATATAAGTACTCCATACATTATTTTATACCGTTTTTCTAGATATTTTTGAATAACCTTCGACTCCGAAAAATCGCTGTCAATGCAGTATCACGCCATTATAATAATATCTAGTTTATAATATATACGATTGTAACGTGGTCGGGAAATGACCAGTTAAATATGAGATATCCAGTGAGAGTCGTAGGACTCTTTAGATATAATTTCCGTAGCCAGGGGTAGATTGTAGGAATCTTAATTGTAATATAAATAACAAGGATTCTGTTTCAGGTATTACTAATTTTTATTAAATACTAAATACTTATAAATAATGCTACTCACGGTAATTATCTTAAATACTAATGGTGACCTTAACTTGGTTAAACGGAGTCCTACAATACTGTTGGTCTGAGGTGTACAGTCGACTGACTACCTATTGTGTTGTCACTTGGCCATAGGCCTTACAATTATGTGTGTGTGTGTGTGTGTGTGTGTGTGTGTGTGTTTAATAAAGTATTGGTCAGCAGTAGTGTCATGTAACATATTGATATTTATAATAATTGTTACACGATGTATAACATTGATATATATATCCCAGGGCCAGATTTAGGGGAAAGCTGAATGAGTTGCAGCCCAAGGGGCCCCACAAATTCGGGGCCTCCACAATTGTATGATATTTAAATTATTTAATAATAATTAAAATACATGAAAAATATTATGATAATATTACTTATACTAGTTATAATCGACTTGATTGTTTTTATAATTATTTATTATTAAATAAATAATTAATTTTTACTACTACTAAATATGATTATAAATGTTATTTAATAAGGAAAAAAATATATTTCCTTCTTTATAATATATAAGGGGCTCACTTAATGCATTCCACCCAGGGGCCAGCATATACCTAAATCCGCCCCTGACACATCCAACATACTATAACATTGATATACATATTCAATATACCTAACCTAATACACCTGTAGTAACCTGCATCATATTATATACCTATCATAGTTTGCTGATATACCCGTTTTTTCTCATTTAACGAGGTCAAAAGGTCATGTCGACACTACCATGAATAATCCTTGCAGTGGTCGTATGCGCGTATTATACTTTTCGAGATTAAAGGATACGTGAGCAGTGACAGTCGGTTAAGGTAAAGGACAAGCCTTTACTATAGGCGATGAGATGATCGAAAGGGTAGTGGTGATGGGGATGGTGGATTCAATCTGCCTAAGCGCTGTACTTCGTATGAGTATATATAAATGTGTGTGTTTACCGGAGATGTGAGCGTTGACAATAGTTGTGATGGTGGTGGTAGTAATGAAGGAAGGGAGGTCCTCGAGCAGTTTAATGCTCGCAATGTCCAGCGTGACAAACATTTTCGTATAGCCCGAAGACTAATGCATAATGCATGCGATGTTTCCGAGAATGTATTTTTGACTCTCGGCCGCCCATCCAACATCTTTGACCGCCGTTTTCGGTCGAATAAATTATTTTGCTTGGTCGTTTTTCAGTTGAAAATATGTCTATCCAACGAGAATTAGTATTCATCGGTATGGGCGTGTATTTATAGTAAATATAACGATTCTAGGTGGTGTAGATATTATTTAGTGTGAGTAGGTAAATGCATAATTTAGATGAAAGTTACAATGACAGTCCGTGGTTAAAAAAAAGATACCTACACAAAGGGCAATGGAAATTAGAAACTTCACTGCGATCAAATAAATAAATAAAGAATGCTGGACCAAATAATAATTGTCGGTAACCATCGCCGCAGTCGATCGACACTGCTTCTCAGTCGCCACTAGTAGCGTGCCGTGGCTGTCAATTCCCTTTTGAATTTACGACATTTTGCCGTTGCATTGCTTTTATTTTTTTCCGCCTCATTATTCCATAGTTTTCTTTGCTGGTATTTAACAAGAAATATAAATCCGATTTTCTTCATAAAATCATACCGTGCAATAATCTATGATTTACTTGTGGACATCGATTGCAGTACTTTTTAAAAGTTAATTTTCCATAATTATAATACAATATTATTATTATTATTATTTCTAATACGCCAAAATATTTACTATTTAAAGTTTGTTAAAATAATTTTACTATCATACTGTTTATTATTTATGATAGAATAATTTATGAATATACATTTATAAATAATATAGTACGACTTAATTATATTGTATTTGTTCATACTACGAGACATGTGGTTGAATCTTTACTTAAAATAATATTATTTTCAACCACAGTATTATAATTTTGAGAAGGATTATATTATTAAATGCTTACAGTAAATAATAGTATTGCTATAATAACTTTCAAATTTTTATTATATTTTTTATTTAAATTAACCACTTTTTAAGCGATTCTTTTTCTTCATTAAAGTTTTAAAGCACTTATGTTGTTGTATTATAGAAGAAATGAATCATTGGCTAAGTTTCTTAAGGTTTTATTTAAACACCCCCTTACTTTAAACAACTCAGAGATGTAAAATAAAAATATGATAAAAATGGAATTTAAAACTTAAAATATAAATCATTGATATTAACAACAATTAAAAACAGCTTAAAGAATTTTTTATGAGGGTCAAGTAGGATAATTCTGATCAAAAAGATTATTCAGGAAATAATTGAAGTTTATGTCTGGTTTAGTCGCTCCTTAAAACTGATTACATTTTAATACACATTAAATGATAAAACAATATGATTTAAATTATCAAAAATCACACAGCATAATTGTATGATTAATCGACATTAATATAAGTTTTATTAATTAAATATTTGATACTATTGATATTTATTGATAATACAACTATAATGATATTATATTAATATACTTATATAATATTATGTATTAAATCATTGTTTCTGTTCAGAATATTTTTGCAATGTTTTCATTGCTATTTGTACAATATAACAGAGTATAATGAATAAATATAATATATATAAGGTATATTATATTATTGGTATAGTATGAAACAATATTGTTAATAAATGTAGCGAATGTAATACCATTTGGTAAATTTATTCTACAATGTATGTATGTCATAGTTTGAAGTGTAGTTATTGGCGTATAATGTGTATATAGTATATTGTTATTATAATAGTGGCGGTGGAGACGACGTTACATCGTAGGCTATATTGCGTGGGCAAGAGTTGACAAAACGTCATCGGAAGTAGTATATGCCACAGGGTCGGAGATGCGTTGTCATAACGTGGCCATCCGAATAAAAAGTGTAAAATGCACGCGCGCACACACGCGCAGCCGCTTTCATTATAGCGGGAAAATGTGTTCCACGTGGGACGTGGGTTTGAGGGCCCTCGAATTTTTTCTCGTATTTTCCATTTTTCTCGTACTTTCTTTCGCTGCCACTGCAGCACTCATATATATTTTGCAACGATGACGACGACGACGACAATCTCGCTTCATTAAACTTGACACCTCATCGCACGAGTGGGGCGGCAGAAAATTCAGTGGTGGCTGCAGATGTGCACCGCCCGGCTGTCGGAAAAAAAATGAGATTTTTTCGTAGAATAGCTTATTCGCGTTTGTTGGATTCGCATTTTTAATGGTTAGGTATTACGCTCACTGTATATCATATCCAATATAAATATATACACTCACTGCACACATACACACCACAAATCCCACACGGTGCCGTATAATAATAATAATAACATCAACAATCTTTATAAAATAAATAAAATTGTGATCATTTGAAGAATGGGTGTGTATATAGGTGTAAAGATAAATGAATAACAAAAGTAGCGAGGATGGCATTATGTTTTCATTACCACATTCTGTTATGTAATCATAACGCTTACTTAATGTATATCTATGGCGTAGACTATGGGGTGCTCACGCGTATGTACAACTGCAATGTCAAGGTAATTCATAAAAACAAAATCGTAATATTCGTAACAACAACAATAATAATAATATGATGATATCGATTTATTTTTTCGAAAAATGAAATGTGCCAGATCCTATTTTTAATTCATCTTACTTATCTAGTATAATATATACTTTAAACATTGTTAAAAAAATCTCGTACTCATGTAGTAATGTGTTGTATACTTATATTATTTATATTATATAAAGAGAAGCCGTTTTTTGACGTTGTTAGGAGTAATCTCTGGATCTACCGAACCGATTTTGAAAATTAATACTTATTTTTATAGAAAAAAATATGTATATTGTGCAATCTTGAAATATTTATAAAAGGTTAAGGATTTTTAGAGGGGAGGTTCGTAAAAGGAATGAAACTTGGTTGGCCTTCTTTCCATAAATATACTCTTACTTAGTTGTAAATTTAAGGATAAAAATGTATTACATTTAAAAATGATTTTATGCACAATCGAGTGCGTTTTACATGGAAGTGATAATTGATATTTTATCACTCAAATATTTGACGTCAATAATCAGTACAGACTTTGTCATTATTATCAATTTATTATGACAACTGATAGTAGCCTGTGTAGAATGCGTAATATATTATATTGGTACCTATCTATAAAATTACAAATTATTTTTATGTATGGTCATCGCTATTTTCATCTATCTCAGATTAGTTTCATTGTATAATAATAATATATCTTTTAATATTTACTTATTAATAAAACGTAACTTTTACTTGTATACCGGTACATGAAACGAAAAAAATGCATAATATATTTTTCATATACCCGAGAAGTGTAACATTGTTATAATATAAGTCACATTTTATTTATCAATTGCAACTTGTATTGATTAAAGCTTTTGCCTTTTACATACAGCTACAATTTAAACGAGGATTTATGAAAATGGTTAGGTAGCTAGGTAGGTAAATTTTTTATGCAGGTGACGTAAATTCATCGATTAAGTTGAGTATGTACGAACATTTTGCAGACTTATATTAATATAAGGTTATTCAATTCAAAATAAAATAATTAAACATTAAATAATATAACTCAAAAATTAGCAAAATATGTCAAATAATAAAAAATTCATTGTCAATATAATATTATAATCTATGGGCTATGGTAGGTTAAATAACCTATAATAGAAGCATTTAAAAATGAGTTTAATTTAAATTCCCTTATATATATTTCCTAAATATGATAAATATTTTATTAGTTCTTCGGAAGACTTATTTTGGAAGTATTTAATATATGATATTATTGTTTTTGAAATTTTTTCTTGTTCTATTTTTAATGCTTTTTAAATAGTGCTCTGTTGAATGTCAATAAGTTTTAAAGCTGTTTCGTCCTGAGTTTCTATTAATTATTATTATAATCTTAATTATTAATTCGATGACTATTGTTTTTTTTTTTTTTTTATAGAAACAAAAAACTAATAAAATACATACTATAAACATACTGCATGTCGTATGAAGTATAAGCATTATAACTTAGTTTTGCGTTGGTAAGAAATAAAGTACGCTAACGTATAAAAATATAACTTTTTTTAAACACCATAAAACTTTTTCTTATTTATGCACATTAACTTAACTAAATTACAAAAAAATAATTAACTTGGCCAGCCTTGTCAATATTGTTATAAAAATTTAACTAGGATGTCGATATTCACCCACGTTGGATGGTAAACTATTTGGTTTGACATATGTTTTTAAAATGTAATTGGAAAATCTATGGCCATATAGTTCATTTGAACATAACGCCATTAGTTGAATAAAATCATCTTTTACATCTGAATGATGCAGAAATGGGAGTCCAAAAAATATTTTTAGCCAATTACCAAAGTCACTATTTTCATAATCATATATATGGTTAGATTTTCAGATGGCAAATTTTTTTTATCAATACATTGTCTAAAAATGTATGTTTCCTTTATTCTTAATTTTTTCAAATTGATTATATTTTTCTCTCAAGCTTTACATTATCGTAATAATTCATGTTTTAGAATGAAATCGTTTCTTACCTTAAGGTCTCTTTAGTTTTTTTCTATTCGGAATATTCATTATTTATAATGAGGTAAATACGACCCACACTAATCTCATAGAATATTGTTTTGGGTACTTACATAAAAATATTTTATTAACAATTTAAAGAAAACAATATGCAAAATATGCTAAAAAAATAATTATTGTAGATTCCTGGTGTATTAGAAATATGTAAACTTATAAATCTCTAACACTATTCACTAACAATTTCACAATTTTTGTCACACACATGTACCTATAATAATATTATTTTATTCTGAAACTATATTATCGTCGGTTTTTCCCCTCTTGGTAGCTTGTAGATATTTTATTATATTTTATTTTACATCTCTTTTCTCCTCCAAAAAAGGCGTTCTTCGACTGACTACCCCTCTTTGATACGCTAGCAGTACCTATATTATATTATTTTCTTTCGCTCTTGTTCATTCTGTGAAATTGTAATGTACTACTAGCTAATAACTATATAGTATTTTATGTATACATAAAAAGGTGATACATATTTGGTAAAAAAAAAAAATATTTTATTATATTTTTAATTTATTTATTATTATGACTTAAAAATAAATTAAAAATAAATTCATTGGCTGATTTTACATTTACATTTTATAGTTTATGTCGTTAAATTTGGTTGCACAGATTAGTTTTTTTAAAGGAAATACATTAGTAATTAAAAATTATTTATAGATAAAATATTTTCTAAATTCGTAGGCTGTTAAAAAATTGTTCTCTATTCCAGTAGGCATAGGAATTCCAGGAGGATGGATATGTTATATGGATACCTATCAAAGATATGTTGCAAAATTCGCATATCGGTTCTTTTTTGTGTGGCCGATTTTTATACGTGACTATATTATTTGTTCTCCTTTTGTACAAAAGAAGGGATGCGGATTTGAAGATAAAAGTATCTTGATTTTGTGAAGTTTATTATTAGATTTCTAGTCGCATAGTAGTTGGTGTGCTTTCTAGTACCTTTCTAAGGCAGTAAGGCACATTTAATCGTGTCTTTAAGAGATGAGAGTTCTATTTTGGATGTATGTATAATTAAATTTTTTTAGCAGCTTCGTTGGCTTCTTTGTCTCCGTTAATTTTAGCGCTAATAGGAAAGCAAAGCCTTTAATAGTGAGTATAAAATTATATTTTAGTGAGAAAAATTTAAATATTTCTTCATCCAAAATTATAGCTAATCCCAATTTGTTGTTGGATTTTGATCTGTCAATTTAATAGTTTTGTGATAAAAAATACACAAGAAAACAGCCATTAGATATGTGGGTAATATGCGTAATGACTTTCACTGAGATTAATTAACCAAGGGCGATAATACATTCGATTTCAGGTATATTGATATACGCTCATATTTTCGATTATGTTGAAACTATAGTTAACTATCGTTTTGGTTTTTGTCCGGAGGTCATTGTTGAATCAAAATTTGGGGTATTAGTACTTTGTAAAGAAATGCATGAAAAGTTGGTTGTTGGTTTTTATGAGATTGGTAGATTTAATAAGAATTGGTTCAGCCATTTGTAATTATCTTTAGTATGTGTGTACGGCTAGCGTAATATTATTATAACATCATTATGTTGTATGTTAATGCATAATATTACGTTTGTTAGACGTCGACGTAACGTTGTTTAATGAATATTGTGCAGTGATTACGTCTAATTGTAACAACTGCACATTTAAAAGTGAATTATTTTTTAATTAATTGAAGCACTTTTAGAACCTACATGTATTTTAAAGGTTATTGAAATATGAACATTTTGTAGTATTGGAAAAATAATAGTTTTTTATAAACTTATATTATCAAGTTTATAATAATATAATATAACCGTAGTCCGTAACACATAAGACATTGAACGACAGGTGTATTCGAACGTAAGTAGCTTAATATAACTGCATGTGTGCACATACTATATTTAAATATAATATATATATATATATATTATATTTTATATATACCTACTTAATGTCGATGATCGCATAATTAGCTGTAGTTTTTCACAACAAATATATAATGGATACTTTGCTGAAAAAAGTGCCTTTGTTGTGACGACGGGGGGTATTAGTGAGAACGCATTGGGAATCATTTGTGTATCTGCGTGTTTTGCATGAACTCATTTGAAGTTTAACGTGTGTTGAGGAAAGGTACGTAAAGTATAGGTGTATAAAACGTTATATATTCGCTCTCGTGCAATTTAATGGGTTTTTCCAGCATAAACCATATAATAAACAAACACACGCACACACGACTCTTTACCTTACTTACTGCAGTACTTCGCATTTAGCCTCCGGGAAATGCGCGCCGTGTATGTGTCTCTATGCGTATAATAAATATTTTGAGTGGAAGTTTTCATCAACATTATAATAAATATTATGTATGCGTTACACGAGCATCGTTGTCGTCGTCGACGATGACGACCTATTTCGTTATGAGGACCAAAGGCGTTTTTCTCCTACAAACGTCGACGTTGAATATCATGTCCTTTGTGGCGTTCTGTTTTATATGCTATTTTATTGTATGATATTATGCGCCCACCCGTGAGGCATAATAATAATATAATATTTTGGAATATCTGACTCGAGTGTTTTTTTCTTTTTAAACAATAACAGTAAGAAGAATACACACTGCTTTATCAGTATGAAAGTGTATACTGTATATAGAAGTTTTTATTATTTTTTTTACGTCACATATCGGCATACATTACAACGTTACTATACTATTTATGTGTTTCGTTAGCTTTTCCACTTGACAGTAAAAACAATAAATAAAATGTACTCCACCACCGAGCAATAAAAATCGACCAATAACCACATAAATTAGGTATATTATTATATAGAAATGGTATTGTAATATTATTACATTATAATCGATTAACCTTTAGAAGTTTAGTAAAGTACAATATTGTGCTCATTAATTTTTTTTTTTAATTCCATAACTTTTTCCTTAGTCCTGAGTATTAATAACTAACCAAACATTTGTTTTTTTTTCTTGACTTAATTTTTTAAATTAAAAATATTTAATTTAAGAATATATACATATAATTATTTACAATATCACATATTTTATATTGAATTGACCAATTTTAGTTTCAAAGTCACTTAAAAAGGTTTTAAATAGCTTTATGTAGTAAAATGCTTATTAAGTAGTTAAATAAGTTATTTTTATCATAGTTCATATACCATTAAGTGTAATAAATTATTTAGTACTCGAATACACTTAAGAGCTATATTCTGTATAGATAAGGATATATATCTTTCTCATTAAAACTTTTTACAAACAGATGTTTTGGAAATAATTTTTTATTGCGACTATAATGTTCAGTAACTACGCGACATCCGAGTATTAAAAATGTCTAAGTATATAATATAATATATGTATACATAACAATACAAACTATTCTTATCTTCAGCTTTATGAATGAAAAATAAAAATAAAACAATTACAGTGTTATGATGGGTTTATATAAAGGCTTTAATAGCGTTTCAAAGATATCCCTTCGGTTGAGTAATAATAAATAGATAATAATAATAAAAAAATACTCGTAACCGATCCTGTATTATATGAATGTAAGTGAATATTATCGTTGTTATATTCACCTTGTATTTTAGCAGCAATTGAATTGCTCAAACTGCTCAATGAACCTTGTATAATACATTTCCTATTAAATAATTCATTTACTTTTCCTCCTCATCTATAATACACACAGTCAGTCCCAAAGACGACGAACGTTTAGGCCAATAATACAACACGCATACACACACACACACACACTTTCACGAAATAAAACTAATTATCATCCGGCCTTTTGTCTTTGTACCTTTGTACCCATACCGCAGATATACTTTGAACCCCTAAAATAATTCGTATGTTTAAATATTCGTTTTTTTCATTTTCGATGAGAAACACAATAATAAATCATTTGCTGCTAAAGTTCTGCGAAGGTTTCGCAAACATTTCCCAATAAATCTAATGCGTCGAGTATGTGTAAACTGATTTTCATCTATTAATAATAATATATCATATGAGCTCGAAACATAAAATAAAATAACATTCTCATACGTCATATTGTACATAATATATATTATATATAATACGCATTATATTATTCTATATAAGATATATATGTGCATTTACAATTATGCGCATGTCTATGTTTATCTTCTGTTTCGCTAATTAATATAAGGAAAACATCACAGAGTCGAGTGGAAGGGAGGGTGAAAAATTGCTAACAGTGCAGAATTCGAGTGCAAGAGGGTAGGTATATACACTTACTTACACACACCAGCAACTCAAAATGGCTTATTGTGCTGACAATACACAAAATAGACCTCATAACGACTGTTCGTTATAATAATTAAAGACTTCGTTCAATATCATTATAAAAATTCACTTTTGATAATTATTTCTAAATAGATGTGTACGTATGCATTATGTATATTATATAGAAATATATATATTATATATGTATAGCTTTGAGCCGTATTTATTATTGCACGAACACCAGGACAATTATATACATATATTTTATGTAGTTACTGGGACAAATTTCTTATTAATTGAACAAGCTATATTATGTATTATAATTATTATTATTTAACAATGTGTACTTGGGATTCTTTTTATGTTGATATTCAATTTTATTTTTATACTTATCGTTCTCGTAATCGGTACCTTAAATGCGCCAGTACAATACAACAAATACGACGCTCATAAATAATTTAGCTCGAACAAGAGCGTACGCAGGGTTTAGCTTTAGGGCAAACATACTTTTATTAGCGGCAGTTTTACCATCCTAAATATTTATAATCGTATAAATGTAACAAAATGAAAACATATAAATATACGTAACTTTTAAAATAATATATTATCTATTTATTTACAATTTTAATTTATCCTATCTAAGAATAAGTAGATCTAAAGTAAAGTTATTTTAGGTGTATAATCATAACAAAACAAATATAGTAAAATATAAATAAATATATCTGTAGTAGATGTTTAAGCTCAATCTTAAGTTGTATTAAATATTTTAATAATTTATTTATATTTAAAATGACATTTATTTATTTTGAATATACATTTTTATAATAATAATATTATATTGCTGTAGTATTAGAAATATATTTTCAGAGGCATTAGGTTTGAGTGGTGTATCAATAGTTCAATGTAATTTAAATTTAAAAAGTTATTTCAAATTAATTTAAATCTCAACACTATGATAACATTATATTATTTTGTGGAGTGGATGGTTATAGCTCTATTCTTTCTCTTTGTCGGGATTTTTTTTTGTCTAGTCGTCAGATGCGTCTCGGTGATTCTTTGTTATCGCAGTGGCATTGTTTTTAGAGAAAAAGGACCTATTATGTAAAAGCTGAGCTTTCGTTTATATATCGAAAAAAATGAATAAATAAAAAAATGAGTGATAGTAGTATCTTCTTTATTTTAAAATCAACAAACATATTGTAAAGGATATAAACCAATTCAAAAAATATAATATCTTTTGATTTTATAATCATCATATATAAAGGCTATGTTTAAAGGGACTCGGGAGACCACCATAATATTATATATATATATATATATATTATAAATGTATATCATCGTTATAATATGTGTCATGAATGTATTCTGAAACAATTATGGCAATGTCGACATGTCACTTTTTGTTACCTTACACCTTTTAGTAGATAGTTAGACGTATAATGTAAATAAATATAGGATATTCGTATATGTTTTTTTTTGTGTCGACAAAAGATAAAACTGAATAACATGTACCTTTTATTACGATGTATTTTAATTGCAATGAGGTGTGATATAATATAATAATGTATACGATTTATGAATAATGACGTCTATACATATAATATATATTTGTGGCCTTAAAAATATAATAATTTGTATTATTACTGCGGACTGTCGTCGCTGTACTTGTGAAAATATTATACTCTAAAAAATATTTGAGATGTTATATTAACGTTTACTCACTCATCCAATCGACGAAATTCATCTATATGATATAATGATATAAAATAATAATCAAGAAAGCAGAATGACGAAGAATATGAGAGGTGGTTCTATTACATCGGTACCGAACAGGCGCAAACCCGTATTTTATATTAGCTGTAGCTCGTGTATGTATACTGTTTGGTCGAAAATTTCCGTGCTCCGGGTGGTTTGCGAATACGTAATCCCGTAGTTTAATAATGTACGTAAATTATATCCACGGTCTCGGGGGCAATTTAATAATAAAATGTTGTAATTTCACGGGTATATACCTGCGCGCGGCAGCCCGAATATTGCCGAGGATTTGCGCGCCCGTATACAAATGCTTCTCTTTCTTTTTCGAAACTTTCTCTCTCTCTCTCTTACCCTCTACCTGTTTTCCCCCTTGAAAAAAATAAAATACGTGATGTATCCTATAGTAGCGTGCTCGAAGCGTATTCTCGTGTCGACAGTGGCTGCGATGTCTCGCCGTACATAAAACGGGGTACAATACACGGCCGTGGCAATAACACGGAAATGAGTGCGCGTATGTAATAATATTTTATTATGTGCATATTGTTTATAGGTGGCTTGCGAAGAAAAAAAACTCACAAGGCTATGGGAATAAAAAAAGGTTTACGCGATCTAGGCTAACAGCACATGCACGAACAATAATATTGTTATAAACTCGTCTTCATTTGTGCAAAAATGAAATGACGATTTTTTCACGACCGTTTAGAGTCCGAGACCATTTTTTAATTTTGGAGTAATAAAAATTTAGTTATGGTACTAACTATATATATATTTTTAATAAATAATATATTATATATTACATCATCTAGTTACTTGAACTACGATGAATCGTACAATACCACGTGCGAATATTAAAAACCAAAAATACACCAAGATGTATAATTTCCGAACACTTCCCATGTTGATATTATTATTATTATTATTATTACTACTGCGTTTCAAAATTACAGCTCGTCGCTAAAGTTATAAACATTCAACGTCATTATAGCGAGACCATAATTCTATTTTCTTTGGAAATCATATAATATACGCGTCGCATTAAATTCATCGTATAAACCATACGACCGACGACCACCGACCTGCTTGTTTTAGCGGCGAATAAAACAAGTCTTATTTTCTTCTTCTTTACACCCTCCTCTCGCACAATAGTTTTAATGTACTTACTTTTACGTGATGATGTTATTTCTGTGACGATTCCGGTATCATAACTTTTAACGAATAATTCAACATATTTATATGTATCTTTGTTAGAGGGACCTATTGTCAAAAACCGCGTGACAAGTGATTACGGATGACTGCACAATTTTCTACATCACGCGACATTAGTCACGTGTAAATTGTGTAGCATACAACACGTTTCAGCTTTATCAATCGCAAATACAATAAGATTATTGGTATTCGTATGTATTGGTGCCAATAGATATTATGTATTTATGTGTAATTTAACCTAATATCATACAGTCGATCGCTACCGTCGTACTGTCTACAGACCGATAGAAATTGAATTGTGTCCACTCGACAGATTCCGAGTTTATTGCCGATTATTTTAAACGTCATCAGTCTTATATCACATGTGTACTTATATTAAATAATATTTTTATATTTTCAATCTCGTTATTATTTAAAAACGGTATGCGCGTATATCCAACGTAACAATATGTTATATAGCCTAAATAGGTGAAAAACATAATAATCTTGATGAATGAAAAAAGCAGTTTATTTTATTTTATTATCACCTGTTCGTGGTTTTAATTACCTCTAGTAGTCTAGTGGCTCATAAATAATTTATTATAAATATCGTATTCACTATTCACCATTACTATGAAATATAATGTCATAAAATGCATGTAATCGTCACACGCGATTTTCAACAGTGGTACCTTTATTAATATATACATTACTCAGCCACCGGATAGTGTCGTAAATAATATGTGACAGAGTAATAATAACAAACACAATTTCGAAAGTACCATGCTAAAATAGTATGCGTTTATTCGTAAACGAATACAACAAAATCAAAAAATTGGGTCTCCGGCCGGCGATAGTCTTCATTAAAGGTCCCGTCCTCGACCAACGTGAAAATCCCTTAGAACCGGAAAAAAAACTAGCTGTATAATATTCCTCTATAATATTCGTCGGCAATGTTATTTATTTCACTCCGGGGCGGCGTTTTGAGAATAACATCCGAGTACCATTTCTCTCTCTATTTAATAGGCAGTTTTCCTTCCCATCAAATCACCGCAACAAATTTAGATAATGACACAGGCGCTTAGTTAGAATGATTATCCAATAGTCAGAAGTGGCTCTTGATGAATGTCCGACCATACGATAGCTGGGTTGACTATGTAGTTTTGAGCGTGCATGATTCTTACGCAATAGAGGATATCGAATAAATAACATAATGCACAAAACTATCATATTTCTCCATCACCCGGTCTAATTGGTTCTTTTTTATAGTGACCCATAAAACTTACGTAGTGCAATTCACGGTTTATTCAAATAATTTAACCTTAAAAACAGCCTTATACCAATACTACCTTTTGCTAATATATATATATATACAAATGATACAATTCAGCAATGATAGTGTGAGATTTTCCAGTACCTATTTAACAATACACAATATTAAATTATTGCGGGATATTCGTCGAACTGATTATAGTAGCGGACTCAATTTACAAAATTTGTGCGTCAGACCACAGCGGTGGATATTCGAAATGATGTAAAATTTCACGTCATCGTGAGTGCTGATTCGTGTCGTCAATGACCGACCGCCGGTCACGGGTCACTGAAAATATATGTATAATTTATATATATATATACATAATAATATACTCGTTACAATAATATCAATAATAATATGACATGTATATGTCACCCGATCACCGGTTACGTGCTTTTTTCATCTCCGATTATATTGAATACACACAAACACACTCACATTTAAAGGCGTAGTTCAGGGTAAATTTCCGATGTGTTTATTCGTGGGTTATTTAAATATTTTCGAGCCTTCCGTGTTCGGCGGAGTGCCTATTCATGTCCGTTACACTTGATAGCCACACAGCGCCATGTCACGAGGCACTCCATGTTCATCGACCCTTCACACAACCATTACCTTCCGTGTGTGATCGTGGCTAAAATCGTGTGTTTCATATAATTTTGTATAGTGATATTTCCACTGGCAATAAACGATGCTTTATTATATTGCGCGCGCGCGCGCGCGTGTGTGTGTGTGTGACTGTGTGATAAAACCACTATGTACCTTTATCATACATCGGGCTAATACTTACATGATTCATTGAGTTTATTTGTACGGATCGGTGTATCGTACCTAAATTATATGTCTCTATATATATAGACATATGAAATGTAATATTATATTTATTATTAGATGTTGATAGATGCATATTATTCCAGCTTTTTTACGATTGTCGACTATTGTTGCTACTCTGCATGTAGAACGCATGCGTATGTACTAAGTCATGAAATGCTCTATTTTAATTTTTAATTTGTCGGTGGCAAAATGTTTACAAACCATTTTAAAATTATTAACACATTATTTTACTCTCGGTAATTAAGAAATTGTGGTACCAAAACTCATAACGTACGTAAACGACTTATTAATAAACTACGAATCAGTGTAATATTATTTTATAAATATTAAAGTTACGTGGTTTTTTCACCCAAATGAAAGTAACATTACAAAGAGTAGTACGTATGAGTTTATATTAGTAGGCATTTATTAGCATTTATATTAGCTTCTTATTAGTTATTATTTAAACATAATATAATACGTTCACGTTATATTATATAATAATATTTATAGTTTTGGAAATGTTTGGTCGAAGAAATTAGTCTGATAAAATGATAGTCTATCGTTGAAGTACCTATCACCATCTAAACATATAAATAATATTATTATGACGTTCCATAGTCATTTTTACGATGCACATATCATGTATAGTACCGTAATATAAGATTCGACATATTTTGGCACTGATTTAAGTACGCGCCCATGTTTACGATATAATATAATTATTATATTATATATCACAGTGGTGTTTAATATTGATTATAACATGAGAACTATACAACTTTATTTTATATCACGACACTTTATCTCAGTACAAATCGCCTATTGGACAACAGCTAGCTCTATAATAACAATAATATATGATTTTATATTTTGTATTATTGAACTGTTACTGATCGAGAGCAAAATATATAAATATTATAATACCCTTATCACATTAAAACACAATTTTTTACAATTTAAATTATTCATTAGTCATTACAATGGCAATACGACACGTCATGTACCATACATTATTATAGTAAAATTAAATTTTAGCTAAGCATAATGGTATTAAAAACAAATATACATATAATATATGTTTATGGTATTTACGATTTACATATCCTTATAACATACTAATAACAGTAACAACTAATATTATAAACATATCTAACCTGTGGTTGTCCATTATTATATTATTATATCATTGAGAATAAAAAAAACATTTATGTTTCTTTATATCGTTTTATACAATACTTATATTTTAGATAACTATTTTTCAAAACTATAATCAGGGTCGTAGTTTATAAATAAAACTTAGATGTGTAAATATTACTTGAGAAATAATATTTGCTGTTCAATTCAGTTACTTTTGATAACTGACAGAGCAACTCTTTGTTTCATACTCGTTTACATAACTGTATAGGTAATAGGTCAAATTGTTAAGTAAAAAACGTTAATTATTAAACTTCAACAAAATTACTACCTATTTTGAATTACCTGTTATAATAACAATAAAATTATAAAAAATATTACTGTGGATTTTAAACACTGGTGTAATGAAACAGCCAATGCATGACGAGTGACGACGTGTGATCATCCTTTTAAATTGTGTATGGAACAAAAATATTAACGTGTGTGCGCTAGCCTCCTATTCTAAGACCAATGTTTATTTGAAAATTACTTTTTTATTTTGAATTTTGCATTTGAAAATCATCCTAGGCCGATTTAAAAAGAAAATAAAGTCGGGGCAAACTTAACACAGCTTCACTAATTTATATGACCAAATAAATTTAAAATATACATTTTGTAAATTGGTAATCAGAATATTTAACTAACTCATATATTTAATGTGTGTATAAGAAATTTCTAGAAAATAGTTCTAAATTTTGTACACACAATTACAATTATTTAATATATAATAATATTGATGATGCGGTCTGCTGTATTTAATAGGTTTTTAATTTTTATGTCTACTTTAAATTATTTTGGATTTTCAGTAGAAAGTATCAAAGATCTAACGCTAGAAAATATGTTATTTTTATTTTAGTTATTTTCTGAATTGTTTCTAGTGTCAAGATATATTGTTGACATTAAATAATAATATATATGTTACGCTTACGATACTATACGAATTTAACGGTTTTGATTTACGTGTGTGTTTTTATGACACAACTCGTAAAGTTAAAACATTGAAATATATTATATTAATATAAACTATGTATTATGTCATTAGTTATCATAGAATATCCATGACGGTTTGTTTGAATTATTTCGTTTGAATCGTATCAGCTGTCAGGTAGGTATAGTGAAATCGCATTACATTAAACATTTAACGAATTTCAATTCAATTAAAAATATTAATAAAGTATTTTGTTTAAGGACATTAAATAGTGTTTATTGTTTTACTTAATGTGTTCGTGATCATCTTTTGTCATAATATTGCGTGTATGAAATTGCTTAAAACATTTAAATGCATTAACGTCAATATATTAAATATTCGCAAATGGAGTATTTTTTATAATTGTTTTGTTTATTGACGGATCCGATTCATTTTTCATTTTAGAATTTCTCAATAATAATTTTAATTTTTAAAACTCTTCAATATGTTAAATCTAACCCGAAGAATAGAAAAATTATTCTATGTTTACATTAATAATTAATTTAGTTTGACATATTAATTATTATCAATTCATGTTTTATTGTATTTAGAATTTGCTCCTTGATAGTCTTAGATATTACCATTAGGCAAACTTGTTTTATAAAGTTTTTAAAAAACTGTAGTTTATTTACTTTATAATGATGATTACCTTTATTTTCGGTTGCACATTAATTCATATTATTTTTAATCAAGCAAATATATTAAAATATAAAATACTATTTATGACACATTAAAACATTTTAACTTTCGTCTTATGTCACATTGACATTACTATTATTTTAATAAATTTACTTTTACCTATAATTTAAAAATAAAATTATTTCAACCAATTTACTTCATGAATCCTAATTGTGTTCTTCTTGTTAAAATTATCTAATATTATATTGCGATATTTTACGATACTAAAATAATCATATTAGAAATACGCTTGTAGCTGATATAAACAATGAGAATAATGTATGAAATATATTATTTTAAATAATGCAATTATATAATATACCGGTTATCGTCTTTCGAATGATACAAAATTCACCTTCATTATATAATTGTTGATTTAGAATTTAAACTATTTTTGTGGAACTCAAAGCATTATCAATTTGTGAAATTGAACCGAATACTGTTAATACAACAATAAACAATTAAACTAATTATTTTAGTAATCCAAATATAATATAATAAATACATTATTCATTTAAACAAATCTTCAAGTACGATAAAACTTAAGTATAACAGTTTTAAGTATAATTGTATTATAATATCATAATATTAAACATAATGAAATTTATTTTACGAGTTTTCTCCCGATATCGTTTTGACTATAATTAAATATAAATCACAAACATTTTAAGCGTAAAAATATTAAATTTCTTAAAAACTTAAAAATGACATGATGTAAGTGGTGTTAGTACACGATATTTACATTTTATAACTATTAGGTACATTTTAACGCGTACACGTTAAAATACATTGCTGTGGATATCGAATGTGCACTGATCAACGAATACAAATCTATATTAAACATATAAATTAATATTGAATGATTGTATGAGCTACTAGCCAGTGTTGTATATAATATATTATAATACGCACTTTGTTAATCTTTCAATTTTTTTTAACTTTAATAAAATTTAAAAATCAATAGAAACCGAAACTAAAATATTATGCATCATAATAGTTTTGGAACGTATTATATTTTAATAATATGACTAATCGTGACGACGTACGTGCGTTTTGTACAAGCCTGTATTCGTCTCGA
Source organism: Schizaphis graminum (assembly GCA_020882235.1). Taxonomy (NCBI): domain Eukaryota; kingdom Metazoa; phylum Arthropoda; class Insecta; order Hemiptera; family Aphididae; genus Schizaphis; species Schizaphis graminum. The sequence continues at coordinate 83,115,813 of CM037032.1, read as the reverse complement.
TTGTTAAGTATATTAAGTAGAGGCGGTGGAACCTCGTATTACTGGTGGGTGCGGGACATAGAAACTTTGAACAACGAACAGTCGACGTGATTTCGGTCAGGGTACCAAGAAGCGAATGGGACAAAATTTGTACGTTTATATTGTTTCGGATGTCACGCTATCTTAGATATTATATTATACGTATATTCTGCTGTACAATCGCACAATATTTTTTTATAAATCGTATGTTCAGTGGCAGGTGATATCACGCAAAGTGATGACGAATGGATTTCGTTAAAGTTATTCACGTATACTGCACATCCTCAGTTAACTAATCACAGATTGATATACAGCGGTGGTGTGCGGGATATGCCCGGCAAAAACATCCTATATCAGTGCACGACATCATATTCAGTTTTTTAAATTATATTTATTATTTTCAACTTAATAATTTGCATTCTTTTAGATATTATATTTAACGGCCGTTGTTCGCAAGCAATTATTATAATTGCTACAAAATTGTATTATTTTTTAATATTATTTATCTTGTAGTACTTACATATTATCAAAAACTTGTATAGATCAGTGTCATTACTTCTATTAGTACTCATTGTGACGCGTCTATTAATTTCATCCGTTTTACACCCACTAAATTCTTGACGTACATATAAATGTTATACTAGGTTAGTTAATTTTTCTTTTCTAATATAGAGTATACACTATACACATTCATTATTATGTTTAAATATTAAATAGATGAGATTTATGTTATAATTTTTTTTTTAATAAACAAAAACAGTCTGGAAAATTAAAATAAATAAATATGTGAACTGTGAACTAAGAGTACTTTAGCGTAAATGTATTTCAGACTAACCAATTAGTCTTAGCAAAATTTCACTAATATTTGAAGATCAAAATAATAAATCTAAATCTATAATATTCCTAACAATAATCGTCTAATAAAACTTATATTACTTTTGAATGATAAATTTTTTTTAAAAATAATTGTATATTGATAATATTATACCTAGAGTATATTTTATATAATTTTTTTTGAATTAAACTATTAATAATTTTTCTTTCTTTTTGATTTGGTTTAATTTAATTAGAAAAGTATTAAGTAATCAGTTTGATTTGTCATCTCATCATGCTCTTTAAATTGGTTAAATTGGTTAATAATAAGGATGGTTCTTTTTCAAGTTTTATTCCTTTAATTAATATTATTAATACACACCATCATATTATCGTCCGTCTAAATACGTAACATCGTTGTAGCGAACGTGACGTGTGTTTAACTTGAAGTCGTGATCTTGGCACCACGCACGGGACGGATAGTGCAAATTAAATAATAATAATGTACGGGCGTTTATTATAGTATAAGATTTCGAGGAATGAAAATTCAAATATATGGCGTTTGACGTGCTGAAAACGATGGTATAATGTGTGCATAATGGCGTCGGCGGTGGCGGAAAAGTGTCGGCTTAGAATTCCACAGAAGTTTGATGTTATTAGTGGCGGTGGTCGTTATGATGGGTGTATTTTAATGTATACGTGTGTGTGGTTACTTATGGTGGGTTCGCATATTATTTGAATAATTTTCGAACGACTCAGAGGACGTGTCTGTCTAACTGGCAATACAGCTAAATTTATCTATGCAAAATTGAAATCTTCATGGTCTCTGGGTCAATATTAAACGTGTCCGACAAAGTCATTACAGTGATAATAATATATATATATATTGTGAATGAATAAATGTTATATCATGTAACTTCCTCGTCATTAGATATATATTTTTATGTCATTATTTTTAAATATATTCTCTTGTTTAAATTTGATAATTCGTTATAGGATTAATCTTTTCAAGAGAATTCATATCCCCCACGATAAAACCGATACCTATGATAAATTGACGATCTCACCTATAATACACTATTGGCTGAACCCGATTAGGAAAATAAATAAACAGTCGTGTACCCAGTCGTTATAAACTTTATTTTATTTATTAGTATGTGATACCTATATTATTCGTTGACGGAATTAATCGGTATATTATAAAATTATATTTCCGTTGTGTGAAAATAGCCGCCGTGAATCGTAATATTATAATTATGTAATGGAATGTATATTATTTGGACACTTTAAAATGCGATTGCAATGTAAAGTCACCAAATCTTCGAGTGGCACTCTGTATACGTACGGCGTATATGCAGTTTTAATAATATAATGCGCACGTTACACTCTCGTATAATAGTATAATATACTATATAATATTTTCGTCGCGGCGGAAATGTTAATATCGTCTCGTTCGCCCTTCGGGGCAGCTTTTCGCGTGCGGTGCATATACACACAATACGAGTTTCGTGTGATATAACGTACGAGTTATATATATTATGAAATATTATAATAACACACTCCCGACCACTTTATTCGTACACAGACTATAATATAATATAATATAATATACCGACGGCGCGCGCACGCGCGTGCGTGTGTATATGTGTGTGTGTGTGCGTGCGCGTATATGATATAATATATATATTATATAGTAACTACCGGCGGACATGAAAGTGTGTGGACCATATTTCACGGTGAAACTTTACAAACGTATTTTATTCCACCCGCCCTCATACTCTCGACACTTGTCCCGCACTCATCCGTTGTGTAGATAATCCCGTTTGGCTTATCTTTCCACTCTCACCTAAATAATATGTGCACACGCGGGTGAATAATACGTATACAACATATATATGTGTGTGTGTGTGAGCGCACGCGGTCGGCCGAGAGAGACAGCCGTCAACGTTTTTGACACGAGAAGGGACGCGTTGGATAGACTGACAAGGCGGAGGTTGTGGAGAGAAAGAGAAAAACTGTTTCGAGAAAGTAAAAACACTGACCGACCCTTTGCAAACGTTGCGTACACGCCAGTCAGCTCAACTACTACAACTGCGCTCTACTTTTAGACGGCCGCTATGCCGTCTCCCAGCAAACGTCTTAAATCCCTTAATAATTATTTTTGTTCGCGTGGCGTACACGTTTAATGTCGTTCCAGCTACACGACGCTATTTATATATATAATAACGCACGTATGATATAGAATCTCAGGAATAGACGTTTCAACCGTCGTCGCTCGTTCTGAAAACTTATGGGTTAAACCCACTCGCAACTTCGTGATGAAAATATCTCGTGTATAATATTCGTCTTCGCAAATAAAACCCTTCTAGAGACAAAAAAAATAACCTTACGTATTATTGTTTTTGTGCGTCGGTTTTAATATTTATGGTCGGTTTAAAGTGATGCGAAACGAGTACAGTAAATATAGTCTTATAATATAGTATGCACTCTAATATACATAAATACATAAATATATGTTTTTAGAAAAAACGTGTTATTTCCGATTTATAATATCCTCTAAATGAAATACATTTAATATTTTATTATTACCGATTTTTTTTATGCATGTAACGTATAAAAAAGTCTGTAAGTAACAATCGTACAAGGAGATAATATTTTCATAATTATTGTAAACATTATGATTTATTTTTTTAGATAGAAAATGTCATAAAAATATAATTAAAAAATTAATATTCCTCAAGCAAAGAATAGTAAATATGACACACCATTATTCAAACGTGTAACACTGCAATGTATTAAATGTCTCGATTTTGTTGGAACTATAATATTATTATTTATTTGAGTACTTATAAAAGTATTAAAAATCATATCTAAAAGGTTTATTGAATACTATATTTAATCAAAGACAAAATGAAAAGATCCGTTTAAAACAGACGCACTAAATGTCGACAGTCTTAATAAAGCTTATTTAAGGTCTAATTAAATTCTATATTATTATATATTATACAGTTTTATAAACTTATGCTTTAACAATTCTTAATCGTATCAGTTTTATTAATTAATCTATGCAGGTCTGTCGTATCATAATGATTAAAATAATGATGTCATTATTGTAATGCTTATATATAATATATACATATATATTATTTTATAGATTTCAATATTTTCTTTTTAAATGTATACTTTCAACCTCAAAAAACATACATATTGCATAATGCAATAATGTTATTTTCGACATAAAACATTATATTTTTTTAATTTAAAATATTATTTTCGATATATACTAATAATTATGTCACGCTTGTAAATTATGTGAATAACGAATAGAAATAAATATATTCATGAAAACATAAGAAAGAGAGTAACTTATTAGTAGCGTCTCTGTTTAAATTATTCTATATCCGCGTTCTATGTAAGATATAAAGCATTATTATTATTTATTTATAGTTTACAAAATTTTGTGGATTTTTATTTTGTTTTACGTTCAAATGTTCAATATAAGTATACCACATCATTAGTCATTTAAGGTATAAACATTCTTTTTAGACTTATCCAATTTTTCTTTCCTTGAAAAAAAAATATATTATTTATTTTTAAATTTATTTGTTTATTTTACAATCGTAATTTTACTGACTTATTTTATGTTGATTTATTATAAGGGAATAACGATCAACGTTTTGCATTCACTGATTGAACAAAATAACCTACGATGATCGCCACGGTGTGAAATCGATGTTGTTATATTTTTTTCCATGTACTTAACAGATTATTTTATCTTTTGTTACAGAAGCATTGAAGCATAATGGCGGCTTTTGTGGCAAAGCAAGTGGTCGGAAACAAATTAAACGCCGTAAAAGGTACGCATTTATATTATAACTTATAATATTATTTTATAAGTCTTACCTCTTTTGACATAATTTGAAACGTAGTATAATTCATTTACTTTTTTTGGTACAATGAACACATTTTACAAATAATTGTAACTATATTGTGTGCTCAGGCAAAAAAAAACTTTAATAGGTACATCAATAATGTAGCTACGATGGCGATATTAAATATCAATATTCGTAAGGTTATCCGTGATAGATAAGTTCTACTAGATTGCTTTTGTGGTGTTGGACTATAAGTATAATATATAAGTTTCGTTTGCTAGGTAGGATTGTAAACGCTGCAAACAAAGAGTGAATAACTATTCACTCAAAAATTCACTTCAATCAAAATGGTTAGATATTATGCTCTAGAGAATTTTGGAAAAGTTACTGAATTTAAAATACTATTAACTTTTGTTGGCCTCGAGACAACGCTGTCACCATTGTGAAACGAATGCGAAGGCACCCAAAATTCCTAGGAGACCCGGACTTCTTTACATATTATTATTTTTTCAGAATAAAATCCTAAAAAAAACAAAACAAATACAACTTAAAAAATATGGCTTTCAAGCCATTTAATGCAATAAAAAAAACACCGTCGCGTTTTTATTTCTCTAAAAAGTTGCATTCGTTCGGTAGACTTTTTTACTCGATCCAAAAAATAAAAAAAGATATCCCTAAATAAATATATTGCATTTTCCCTAAACAGGTCGAATGTATACGTTTTTTTTTTTACTAGTTTTCATAAATCATTCGATTATAATATTGTAGTAGTAGTATGTATGGTATTATAAATAAGTATATCATCGTTTAGTTTCCCTTTGTGCCTAAATCACGACGACGCGATGTAATCTAAAGTATGCATTTTTTATTTTAATAATAAAAAGTTAGTCACTGTAAATTTAAGAATACATTTTGAGTTTATTTCATAATGTTTAATACCATCATCTAACATTATAATATAGACCTTACGTAGAAAAAAAATACAATTTAATTTTTAATTTGCAAATTTTAATATTGCATATACCACTGAACAGCTTTGATGTATTATAATATATACATATAGACAAAGTTTGTTATTTTATTTAAATTTTTTGACACTACTTTTATGTTTTATTACGACTTGAATCTTGGATGTTAATCATTAGGAGAAATAAAATTGTTTTTGTTCTCTCTTTATAAAAAATACAATTACGTATTAAAGTTAAATTGCTGTAATAAATTAAATAATACTTGTAAATCGTAATTTACGATATAATCGCATAGCATTTTCAGCAATAGTAGGTATGTTATAAAATTGTTACTATTTAAAAAAACCTGGTAAAATATCTATCCTGTATAATATGTAAAATATTTTTATATTTTATGTGTTATAATTACGACTTATGTAGAGCATAGAAGAGAGTAAATAAAGAATAAAAAAATGATTTTAAAATATTTGTATGACTTTATAAGTTTTAATGTTGCAGAATTTTTACTTAACGTTTAAATGTATGCAAATAATATGTCACGAAATGATATTATTCTGGTCGGTTTAATATTAAGACACTTAAAACATTTACATGTCTATCCATCATTACACGATAGTTCAAAATGTTAAGGATGATACTGACTTTCGCAAACGTTTCCAATTACATTATTAACTATCGAAAATCGTTATTTTATCGTAGGTGCTAATAGTGTGAATTAAGAGGAAAAGGGTTTAGTCATTTCAAATATTTCCAAATTTTCCAAAAATTTCACTTTTCACTTTTAAAAATATAAATAATAACAATCATGCGCATTTAATGTAATATAGAAATGGTTTATTATTATTCAATTATTCATAAATTATATTATATTTCAATCTACCTAAAAAATGTATGTTGCAATGCATTTAAATTATGGAAAAATATTGATCTAAAAACATGTAAATTTTTTATGTTTTTAAAAAAACCACTTTGTTTATTAAGATCTCCATTCTTCCAATGAAATTGACGGACATCTCTGCGTCAAATGCAATTTATCATATTATGGCACACCTATACTATGTATATAATTTTATTTTTATAAAAGGTCCCTTTATCATATCTGATGGTAGTAAAAAAAAAGTGGATTTTAATTGTTAAAATCTATAGCCATCAATTGCCGTTTCCGATGACTGACATGATTTCGTGTTGGGCGGAGGAGGCATAGTGGCGGCTCGAGTGGGAAAATTGTACTCTTTAAAAAACACATACACACACACGACTGTAGTTTTTAATAATGGACTGTTATCGATCGACAGCAAGATAATGGATGTGAAATTAGCTAGGCGCCATGGCTGATGAAGGCGGCTATTGTTCGTTTTAAAAACACACATTGCGTCCCATTGGCGTCGAGAAAAAGCCAAAAAGCCGAAGATATAGTTGGGTTGAATACAAACCGTCTTAGAGGGGTGGCGGTACCGAAAAAATAAATAAATACACATACACGCGTGTACATGAGTAATAATTTGTTTGTCCTCCCGCTTGTGTTATGTGTGAGCGTTTCGCTTTATGCACCGCAATAATAATAATGTTTATATCCATCCAAACGCAGGTTTCTACTCGTTATTTTTTCTTCTTAGTATTATTATTTTCATGAAATTCAATTTTACACTCACATGGCTACCATATATTTCTCTATTTTTTTTCTTCATAGTGAGCGTGTTGAAATCTTCTATTTTATCAAATCACCCAATAAAATAAAAATATGACCTCACCCTCGCGCTGCCATTATTAAACATATATTTTATACCGTTGAGGTTGACATTATATCGAAGACGATACTGCTATAGCAGCATCTTCAATACACACATACATATATTCATTATTCATATATTATATAATAATATAATATTTATATACGTGTATCATACGTCGCCATGCGCGAGCTCTGCGAAGATTAATTAATAGTTCTCCGTTAAAACGTGTGCGAGGTCGAAATATAATAATTTTTCAGCCACTGCTGCGAATAACGGGTTGTTTATCGCGGACATCGAGACGATTAAGAACGTAAATGTATATAGTATATGCCTTTGCCGTTTTGATGTCGTGTAATATACGTGATATTGCGATAATAATAATAATAATAATAATAATTTAATGTCGTTTTTTTAATTACCAGTCGTCCCGGCCTCTTATTGTTATTCGACATAGCTATTATTCGCAGTTACTTTCGGGCACGAACAGAGTGTTTTCACAACGATCGCGTTTTCCGCGTGAAATCGCGATTTGCACTTGGCCTCCTCGTCGTAAAAATTCTTGGGGTTATTATAACAGCCATTTTTCTGCACCCCGAAATTAGGTCGAGTCGAGGTTTTTATGAATTATTTCCTGAAGCCGTTTCATAGCGTTTTTTTTTCTACCACTACTCCTGTGCGTTTGCCTGACGCCCCACTACACCCCCACCCACCAACCATTGAACACACACACACACGCGCGCGCGTACTCACTTGGTATACACTATTATTTATTAGTTTAATATATTTCAACCTTGTGTGTAGGTACGATTTAGGTATGTATACTGTGAATATTTTGACACGAAGGTGCAATTTTACTAAAGAACTTGCCAATTAATATCTTGCGTATAACCTGTGTACACTTTGCGAGAGTTTTGCATGATTAAACGCTAACCCTTAGTATAAGTACGCGAATAATAATTATATACAAGTGGAGCATAGTATATATGTATATATACTGTTACTAGCAGTACAATATCTTTCTGTAGGTTTAATATATATAATATATATACTCAAATAGTGCAGAAAATCAATACTTAAAAAGATTTAAACCAACTTATTTTTCATCATGATGATGGCGTATTAATCGTATTATACACGAATAAAATTCCGAGAGACAAAGATAGAGTTCAACTTTTCCATTGAACTTAAGCTTCTGAACCGTTTAATCCTAACCACGAATTTAATATAATATGCAATATGCACCTTGTTGATAAGTATTATAGATTTTGTTTCTATAAATTGCAAAATTCTCGTTCTAGAGGTATTTAAGTTATTTATTTATACTTTTTTTTTTAATTTCCATGTCGTAATTAAATTACAGTAAGTCTTATTTTAAATAGTTCTATATTAATATCGAAATATACAACATTTTTCTATTGAAAAAAAAAAATGATAAATAATTATTTAAAATTAGAATTTATTATTTATGATAATTAATGTTTATACTGGTTTACATAATATTTTAATTACAACAAATCAATGATAAGTTGGCATTTGGCACACCAGCCAATGGTTTGAACATTTCTATCTTTCTGTATTCCTACGATGGTATAAAAATGTAATATTTAAATCAATATTCTAATTTTATAATATATATTTATCAAACATCTTAATATATCAAAATATATAATTTTTATTATTATTATGTGAAAATAATGTGAACAATTTTAATAAAATTCTTATTATTTACAAATTTCCCCGGTAAAGAAAATGAGAAAAATGTATTTTTACATAGGTAATCAAATTTAAAAAAATATGTTTTATAATTTTACTATTGTAATAGTCGTATTTTATCCGATACTTTAATATGCATTTATCTATTTTAAGTAACATTACTACAGCGTTGATTTTTGCATAATTCGATCGCTGGTAGACAAGTGAAGCTAAACACAAACTACTACTTAACTTACTACTATTTTACTTACCACTAAGATTAATTTTTCTTATTGTTTATCAATTTAGTATTTTCATCAACAGTTTATCACGTATAAAAAATCTTGAATACGGACTTTATTCTATATGACTATAATTTATAATATACTTATATTTCTATGAAAAACAGCACTCTGTTAAATCGCTAAGAAGACGCTATTGCATGGTATTATTTTATTTTATATAAAATACATATACAACGCATTGAATTATGCAACGTTACGTGATATGATGTATAATATAATATTTTATTTTTTTTCGACTGTCTGTTCTTTCTCCTTCTCTTTAAATATATATACATATATAATATGTGTTTTTTTTAGTAATTTTACGCAAAAGTTACTGCTATTTCATGTTTTCTCCTTTATATACGAGATGCGAATAAATGTTTATTTTATGCGCTTTTGGATGAGTTGCGTACAAAATATTATGATATATATATTTATATAACATGTATTATGTAATATGTATATCTTATTTATCCGTTGTCATTGTACACATGTATTGAACTTTGAACGGTAGTCTTACGATGACTGTGTTTTAATGACCATGTCATAAACTATAAAGGATAAGGTGGGTGGAGTGAGTGAGTCTGCATTAGATAGAGACAGTGGGTTCGATTTCGGATTATCACTGTGCGTGTGCTTATGGTAGATATATTATTTGTTTACTGGTCGAAGTGGATATATATTATATACAGTATACATTGTAAATTTAATATCGTTTAGAAAGAAATAAAAAGACTCAGAGTTAATTTTCAGCTGTTTCAAACGACTACAATGTGTGTTTATAGGGTATTAATTCTGCAGCTATAACGGAATAGAGATTTGTCATACAGTACATATTATTTTCATTCCAGCATGACATATAGATATATTACCATTCTATGTTCTACGATCGTATTATTCGGTAAAATAAAATGTATATAACATGTATGATAGTTACCTATGATAAATATAATAATATATTATAATGTCATACTTCGTAGCATATTAACGACTGAAGACTATTAGCAATAAAGAAAAATAAACATTACTGTCATTGCTGTAGTCGTAGTACAATTAAAATAAATCATAATTGTTCAATTTAAAATTTATAAAATTATTATTAATTCTTCTTAAATGAAATAAAAATTAAGGATTTTTTCAGTATATTGACTTAATTATATTTCTACCAATATAAAATTATTGTTAATTATACGAATAAGACAAATGGAAAATATAATGAAATAAAAAAATGTTTTTAAAGTTTTAACTATAAATTATTATTTAAGCATAGATGTTCATTCATAGTTTTATTGAATTTACATATTAAGTAACTAATATTTTTAATTATTTCATATTTTACATAAAACTCTGGTAAACTTTCTAAACTTAAAATATACTTCATGAACTTTTAGATTTAAGTTCTTTACTTTTGGTAAAAAACTTTTTTAGAGTACTACATTTAAAAAATTCTAATTTTTTTTATTTATTTAGTTACTCATAAACTATAAGAAAAACTGAAAATAAATGTACATAATATATATATATTATGTATATATTATGTATAGTTTTGTTTAATTTTGTCTTTGTTTCATGAAAAATTGTTTTAATAACAGAAACAATTACTTGACAAAAAACATTAAAACCGTATTTTTTAGAGAATCTCGTGTAATGTATTGTTTACATATTTAAATTAAAAAATAAATAAATCTTTCGTCTTGAACGAAAAAAAATATATTTAATTTACTTCAAAGTTAAACCAAATAATTCGTTTTCAAAATATTTTAATTTCACGAGAAATAAAATTAAGATTATTTATGTATTTATAAGTTATACAAATAACATCTAGATTCAATTAAATGAAAATAGGGTTATAGGAAATTTACAAACTATACATATATGAATATGTTAAATGACGATTGACGGTGAGATAAAAACATTAATAATAAATAATAACAATGGGAAACGAGATTTTATGACGTAGAATATGAAATTGGCGAATTTTATTGTCGTCTTGTTTTAACATATATATTTGATAGTATTACATTACCTACCATTCTTGTGGCTAGTTAAAGTTAACAGAATATCGTTTTGGAAATTCAGTGGGATCAAAATGGATTGAATTTTATTTATGTACGTTTACGTCTTCTCACACAGTAATGCTGTATTGGTTGTTTTCAAATCATCTCGTCAATCCTATTTACTACGTTGTATAGAGCTCTCGTAGGCTGTCGGCTGTCCGTATGTTCGTCGTCGAAGCGTATTCAACGACGCGTCACACACCGTCGCTCGACCGGGTAAAAATAATAAAATAGATTTTACAAAAAAGTTTCAAAACGGAAAACTATTTAACCGTGGTACAACGTCGATACCTATATAGTCGTTTTATTCTCCCTGTATCCTGCCACACCAAACGACGTATATATATTTATACCGATCTGACGGCTGATCCTTCCCATGCAGGATGCACAATCGAACACTATCACAAGCGATTGTAAAAGCTGACTCAAAAGCAAGAAGTTTTATAAGAAATATATATATTCAAAACGAATGCGTTGAAGAGGAAATAATTCCAATTATAGGTTCATAATGGAACGGAAAGTCGTATAATATGATAGTCGTATAAATACTCTCCAAAAACTGAATACGACATAATAATATATGTACGACATACACTCGATTAGGGTCCTGTCAATGCAATTTACAAAAGTTCATAGATTTCTCGAACTGTACGTAAAAAGTGTAATGTATAGTTTTTATCATGCGATTATAATTTAATATTTTTGTAATGTCAAATAAATAATACAGTTTTTTAATAATATTTTGTATACTATATTATTATAAGTTATACATAATACGAGTATAGGGCAAAGTGAAAATTTTAAGCATATTCACATGAAAATAATATTTATATAAATAATGTTATGATCTGATAGTAATCGTAAAACTATTTATAATTGTTCAATTTTTGATGCATTACTGTTAATATAGATTTAAAGTTTTCTATTACAAAATATAATGTTTGTAAAGCATTGCAAATAATTTATCTCGTGAAAATTAAGATCATTCGTTTTATCAAATTATATGTGAACAGTTTGCCACGAAGCTCCAATAAATGAGTTGATACGTACTCCTTAGGGCAATATTATATATTTTGATTAAATCAAAATAATTAGCCAACATTATTATTGAAAAAAACTCATACATAAGCCGTACATACAGCTTTAGTCGCTGTACAAATTGTTTTTGATAATTCATAATTTGAATTGCTTCAATTAGCAACTATTCGAAGCCTGCGTATACGTTTTTACAGATATGTAAATCGATTTATGGTGAACCATTCTCTGAAGATACCTACCTACATAACATAATTTTTTTTCGAGTACAATATATAACTGTTACTATATAAAAGTCTATTTAATCATTTAAAAGTTTTCTTGGATCTATCTAGGAATAAAAATAAAGGTTTTTATGAAACGAAACTTTCCCATAAACTATGTTACTACATAATTTTTACTTCCCCGAAATATCAGCGAAGCTGAATGCTGACGATAACATGGTATACTAAAATAATCAAAACAGATATAGATTACTGTGGACAAAGTTACATTATGTTGTTTTTTTAATAAGTTAAACGTCTAAACAAATTACCTGTAAATATCCGTATCGGTTTATTTTTAATATTTATTGTAATTTTAAAATCATTATTTACGCGTAAATTATATTATTAATTACATTATAAATCGTTTAACATCAAACTCGGTTTACCATTTTTATAATAAGTATACTTACGTATATATATTTATATATACGGTGCATAATTTGTGGATCGACCCCGAATTATTTGGCTGACGTTCAGGGCCCTCTTTGTTTTTTGGAACCGTATTGTTTTTTTTTTCATGTCGTGTCGTTGAGAAGTCTTTTTGGCACGCGTTATATTTAATCGGCATTTGCATGCATATAAAATAAACAACAGTAGTTTAACATTTGAAGTAAAACAAAAGACTTGTCTAATTTTTACAATATATTATTTGCGTAGTCATGTACTTAGTTTATATTTTAAGTGGAAATAGTAAGTTTTCGAAATAGATGATCAATATTTTTGTTTACATATTTCATAGTATTTGCGAGATAAATAAAATATAACAAATAAAACAAACAAAAACAATAACAATTTATGATCGATTAAAATCTTATAAAATTCACAATATTATCGCACCAGTTTCGGTATAAAGGATGCCGTTAAAGGATTTTTCGAAAATTTATAAGATCAATATAAATTAAACGTAGATCTATTATTCGAAACAATAATTTTAAAATTGTAATTTACTTGAAAATTTTGCAAAATTGTATCAAAAGACTGACAACAAAGGATTATATAAAATAAACACTCATTATATTATTATGATGATGGAAATTAAATTAAATTCGAAAAAATTAAACACGCAACTAGGTATTCATTTAATTATACACGTTAGAGCTTATACAATTTCCGATTTAAATAAACATCTGTTACATAAAGTATAAACAATCACTAGTTAATTATTAACTTATTTAACCGTGTTCTGCTGTATGTAAATTATGGTAGGTACGTTGCAATGACTCTATAGATAATGTCCCATATTTTTATCAAATATTCCGAATAGTATATGTTTTTTATATTAGTCGGCTGTGTGTTTTTGAAGAGATGAAATAATAACTATAATTTATTAAATTATATAATCATTCAATAGCTTTTCCTTCCCAGTTATAATATACGAACATTGGATAACATATATATATATATTTAATCCATTGGAATCCATAGACGCATGTAGGCAGTATGGGTATAATATATATTATATACTTTTTACAGTGATTTTTTTTTCATTTCTGTTTGTATTGTATACGTCAGTGAGTTTATTTGATAGCCTGTGATACAATATATGTGTGTTTTAATGTATTATATACTGCAATATTATAATCATGCTCTGGTTCGATTTCACCCAAACAGAATTATTGAACTGTAAAACTAATCAATAGACAAATATAATAGTATTACTCTATTCGTCTGGCCGTAATGTACCTAAGTTTTTAAATAATTAAGTATACATATTATATACCTATTATATTATTATGTCTGTTTATTAAATCGAAATATTTCTGCACGCTTTTTGGAAATGAAATCATTAACACACGCTTTGCGTAATAAAGGGAGCTGGAGACAGTTATAACTTTTCCCAAACACATTGTGTGCGCAAACTTTCAGAACGAATGGAGAATTTCACTCTGTATGTTATTTTTGCGCGCACGTGTGTTTATAATATGTGATTGATAATATAAATCGTAGGTTAGTAGGTAAAAATAGTTATAATAATAATATAATTGCGAATGCGATTAGTCATGGAAAGTAATAATTTTATTACGCGATATACTCACAATGGTATTTGATTTCAATATTATTATTGCGCCGAGAAAAAACGATTTTCTCTATTAAATTATGACCAAAGTTTTTCGCATGCTTACATCTGCATATTATAATATACATGTCCCTACGTGTGAATCCACGCGTCGGCACAATCTAAAATAAATGAATATATATCTACTTAATCGTGATTTACGAGTGGCCAAAAAACTTTTGTAATAACGTTTATACCCATACTTTAAAACGCACAAATATTCGTATGTATATACGTGGGTGTATGACACACTTGCCTGTGAAAGTTCAGGGCTCCCTCGTGTTTTCGTCGCGCATAACCAACTGTACTTTTCTTCTCGAGAGATATTATATCATACTTGTGAACATAAATATTTTGCTTTTGTCGAAAATTCGTTTCATAATAATTATAAAAATATGTTATTACATACGAGGACGGTCGTAGATGATAATACAATTTAAAATTTGTCTGTGACACAGCTATACATATAGTGCGCTGTTATAATATTTTTGTTTCATTGCTGCATTTGTTGATCATACGATATGAATATTTAAATGGTTGAGTGGACGATATTTCCATGCTAACATTAAACGGATAAAAACGAAATTTAAATATAATAATCCATCACTTTGTAGCAGTCTGCAACGATAGCTGCTCAACACTTTATTTGATTAATTTATATTGTGAAAAACCGTATTGCATGCTATAATATATTTATATGTTTGTTATTTGTCACGGATAAGTGTATAGACCACTGCACGCCATCTATATAGACGTAGTTTGTTGATATAACGATGTCGACGTTGCTACTTTGTAATCATGCACCTCGGAATAGTATTGCAACTTTTGTGATTAAATTTAACTGCAGTTAACCGTATTTTAATATAACGTTATAATAATTTCAAAATAACTATAAAACGATATACATAGGTAATATTATATCTAGAGGTATATAATTATATACCTAGATAATTCCATTAAAACAAAACTTATATTGTGTTCAGAACAGTAAATCCCCATGAAATCGATTTGGAACCGAAAAAGATTGGTTTTCAAAACCTTCAAAAATTTTGTTTTTTACTGACCTGTTGATATAAAATACCTTTATGACATTCATACATATTTTTTTACTCGTTGATGCGTTACACTAAATCTTATCATTTCAACGACGATGTTCTTAGTTAGTAATAATTAAACAACATTACTATATTTTGTACTATTACAGTACAATAAAACACCATACCTTACAGTATTGCAGTATCCATTATTCGAAACACTTTAAGTCTTACAAGCTTAAAACCAATTTCAATAGGATTCCGAAATTGAATAATTGGCATAACCAATATTGTATAATTTAATAAACCGTTGGTTTGGACTACAACGGGGCATGTGCACTAGTTTATACACGTATGTTGAATATGTGCAGTATACGTGTCAGCATTTCGTATACTGAAATCGGTACACTATTCAATGTAATTTATAGGTACATGCTTCATTTTACGAGTTTTTTTTTTTAATTTGTTGTGTGACACAATTGGTGGAAATCACGTGAGCATTTTTCCCACCATACATTAAAAACCCTCTTTATAACGCTTTATAATAACTATTTCTAAAGTTCATATTTCGACATACTTTATGCAAAAGGTCGTATAATACAATCTAGTGTAATAATATGGTATAAAATAATATTCTACCGACGACTATAAAAAGTATTAAATATGCTACTAAAATGTAATACATTATAATGTTTAGCCACATGCCCGAGTTTAAATGACTTCTATAATATTACATAAATACGAAGTTATTTCACCCTTATTTTATTTTATTTTTAGCGTTTTATGAAAACCGAAATTCGTTATCGTTTTATATTTATAAATTGTATTGGAGCACCATTGTTACTACGAAGGTTTTTATTTTAAATATTATTTATTTATTCTGGGTAACCATTAGGTAATTACAGTTTTCAAAACGTGTTAGCTGGCAGAGCTAAAATGGAATCTAAACTGCAGTGTACACCAAATAGATTTTTGATTTAGGTACTTCGAGATATGTGTTTAAGTATTTTTTTAAAACCTATAAGAATAAATAACTAGTAATTGCATTAAAAATATTTTACAATGTTGTTTTCAATTTTTACTAACTTATTCTTAAGATAAAATTTTTTTTCGCTTTTTATATTTATTCAATTTTCATGTTTAATATCTCGATTAATGTGAATGGTATATAAAATATCCATGTTTCAATTAATTCGTTTACTAACACTACAGTTTTGTATTATCGTTTAACTGTTATATTAAACCGATACTATTTCTAGGTAAGGTAATACAAATATAAAAAAACAAAAACAAACGAATAAAAAAAAACCTAAAGTCAAATAATTTTTTTTTACCGGATTAATGTTTGTATACTCAACTTAATCCAAATTTTCGATTTTAGCAGATAAAAAGATTAAACGTTATAACTAACGACTGTAGCTATTTGGAACACGTCCAATGGGATAAATAAAGGTCGAACTAAATATTTTCGCTAATATTCAAAATTTATTTATGTTTACGGACATAAAAGTGAATGATTCGTTAACGTGAATTCAGCGTAACTTAGGTTAGATACAATAACATAATCATTATTACAGCCAGTGAATTATTTATTATTTTTATTTACTTGATGTTCAGTCTAAGGCCCAAATTCGAACAAATTTAAAAATAATATTAAAATTAAATGTTTGGATATTACATTGTAAACAATATAAGATGATAATATTAAAATAATAAAAAGTGATGTATAACAATTTATCTAAGTTAATTAACGATACTTTTTGTTGATATTTCTATAAACATCAATATTGTCAAGTACAAGTATAAGGTTATAATATTACAATATATATTATTAATATTTTTTTCCAGTAATTATTCGAAACGATATATTATTATGTCAAATATGCTTTTAGATCACTTATAATAACGACTTACGAAGATTATATATATTGAAACATATAATTCGTCCAACGTCAATTATTGTAAGGAGAGTAAAAAGAAATTATCTTAGTTATGATAAATTGTCTTACGATACTGTCTTGTAAGAATAATATACTTTATATATGTAATATATTTATACACACAAATATAATGTAGCCAATAATTGCGTGCTATGCATTGTTGGACGGTACCTAACGTTTAATCACAATAATAATAATAAAGTGTAAAACTTTAGTTTTATCGACAGGCACTTCCCTAGTCTTCGAAGGGGTGTTTCATAGAGGTGAAGACACGTGCGTGATGGCGTGGAGGTAATAAAAAAATCTAAATTTAAATCGCATAATGATTTTATTGGTGTGACCCAGTCATTGGTTGTCACCGGTATCGGTCGGCATAATATCGCATATAGATTTTATTTTATTTATCGACAACGGAATATAGCTCGTAGTGGTTATTGCCTTATGCATCTTTAGAATTGGCTGTACCGTTTTTCCTACCACCACACTACCATGCATACGTATTTTTATATATATTATATTAGTATTCGAGTGGTACCGAACAGTATACGCAAATGTATGTGTAAAGATATTATGTATGTGCCGGCGCGTGCGTGTGCGTGATGCGAGTCGGTATATCATTGATATCTATGCGAGCGCGTGTGTTGCCTCTGTTTCAGCAAGCGCTTTGTTATTCGGAAGCTCGTGATATTTCAGTTTTTATGTGTCCCCCGGGACACGGTTAAAAGCAGTCAAACGGTTCGCGCGGAACGCGCTCACGACGCCGTTGTGTTCGTACCTCTCACCCACGTTGTCCAATGCATATATCGTAAAGCGATGGTATTTCGGCGCGGGTCTCGAACTCAATTAAAGCCACCCTTGGTGGATAGTGGTGAGAGTGGAGCGGACGATGGTGGGATGGTGTACGATAGGAGTAGAGAGATTTTCGTTCGAAGGATTTTTTTTGCGTTCGCAGGTTTTGGGCAGGTGAAATCTTCCTTTCTCCTATTCCACGACCAACGCGCTCAAAATATAATTACGTTAAATTAAATAAAAAAATAAAACTAAAAATGTTTCATCTTTTCACTATGTAGATAGCTGGTATTTTACGATCCGCATCCAAATAGGGTTGAAGTTAATACTGATTTGGTCCTTCTTTTTAAATAAATCCTATTGTTTCACCTTAATTATTATACTCATTCCCGAAAACACGTGTAAACACAACATGTAATATTTTCGGAGGGCAAGTTCTAATCGGCATGTCTCTTGGATTCACGCCCCTGAGTTGGCAACGTTGCCACCATCATGTTTTGATTATTACGACAACGATTCAAAGTTACTTCCGGTATTTATACATTATTATCGTCTTCATTATAGTATATTGTTGTTGCGTGTGTATGTGAAATGTGTGTACCTATGAATGCGTGCGTGTGTGAATATTATAATTTATTAATGTTGGAAGATTAAGGATTCACTCTCTGAACGTAAATCCAAACCGATAATATTTTACAGTTCACATAAATCGTGCTGCAAACTAATGAAATACATACGTACAATTATTATGTCATGCTTGTATACACGTTGAGTTAGCTTTACTTGTAATATATAATGTTATAAACATGTGTTTAAAATATTATAAAGATTATATAAATAAGGTATAATATTATGTAATATATAATTATATACATATAATTTGGACTTTTAATTTATTTTATTAATTTCTGAAAAAAAATAAAATATATTCAAACTATAAAATATAACTAAAAATATATAATAGGATAAATATATTCAATAAAGTTTTATAAACAGATATGGTCCTTTATTATTTTTAGAATTATATGTTTTCAACTTGAGTACTTGTGTACTCTGTTATGTAAAAATATTTAATTTCTACCACTAAATATAAGAAAGAGTTTCAAATATTAATTAGATGTTCTAACAGTTTCAGATTTTCTGTTTTCTCTTATGACTCAATAAAAAACACAATAACTATAACTAACATATACAATTTTCAACGTAACATGCAGTTTTGTTTTGTAAATTTCAGCAATAGCATTATCTATATTAAAATGATTTTTATTCTAGATATTATTAGGTATTAATTTATGTGTTGAACATATAGTTTTTTATTTTAATATTAATAGTGATTATAGTTTGTTGTAAATTTTTTTTTTCAATAATTTTCACTATTTTAAAATCAAATAAATCTGGTAATAATAAATACGTACACTATTCTTTCAAAAATGAATATTTCTCGAATCCACAGATAAGAAAAACTTCGAAATTGTATGAACATTAAAAAAAAAAGTATTTAAAAGTATTTTTTTTTTTAGTTTTTGTATCTCGTTAAAATGTTTGATTTTTAAAACTTAGATCTCGGTTAAATGGATTATTAATAATATAGGTAACATTTAAGTTGTGTAATATTTAAGTGAAATAAAAATAAAATATACTCAAGTTAAGAGTGAATTAAAATAAAGTTTAATAATCATTTTAATAACTTAACGGAATTCGTTGAATGTCGTTTAACTCTTAGAAGTACATTGATTAAACGAACTCTCTACAAAATTCTAAGCTTTGTGGTTTTGTGTTCCATGGAAATTTCCGGAGTCACTGACAGACATGTTATTTGAAGTTGTTTTGTCAAAGGTATTGTAAAGTCACCCGTTAGATTACATGTAAAATGAGACGTTTTATATTATATAACTATAACCTACCTATCTACAATTAGAAAAACCGAAATTTGTCAAAATTGAAAGTTGGTATCAAATATATTAGACGTGCCCGAATCTAATTTACACGTATAGTGGTAATATGATCGTTTGTTAAAGGTTAATTTGTTAATTTGCACACGCTAATAATGCGTATCTTTGTAAATGCACTAAAATACTCGGTTGAAGTGATATAAATTAAGCCATACTCTTCACGAGTTTACAATTTTATGGTTACATAATAAATATTATCTTAAATAGCTCTCTGGAATAAATTAATATTTTAGTATCGAGTTAGTTGTAAGACAACTGTATTGCTTTCGAACAAACAAGTAAATGAATAGTTTAACGAAACTATACCGTATTACATCGTAACTTAAATTCAGAATAATTATTAAGTAAAATTATTATTACATTGGTATTTTAATACTATTTTAAATGTTGATATTGATGTAATGTTATTTAATATGCAAACGCCTAAACTAAATGCAGGTATATAAAATTGAATAGGTATTCAATTCTTAAAATGTCGTGTTTCCAACTACAATCAAGACAGTTATCAAATTTAATTATGCATTTTCCGAATAGATGGTACGTATATAATATTATTTACTGCAATATTTAAACAGCACGCAAATACTTATGAATGCAGTCGAATATCGTTCTAAATAAATGTCAATACATTTTTGTTATACATATTAATTGATATTATAATACTTCCATTCGATTTTTACATTTATCGAATAATATTTATTATTTAAAAAAAATGCACATGATTAATCTATTAAAAACTCGGGGTTTCTTTTCCCTATTGATTGTATACCAACAATCCAAGTATATCAGTGTTTATAAAAACTATAGTTTAAATTACCAAAAAAGAAAAAACCAAATCTAAACGTAAAATGTGTAATTTTTTTTATTAAACTGTACTACCTATCTATTTAACAAAAAGTTTTTTGAATTTATCTATCGTAAATAGTAGTGCATCACAAGCGACAAGAATATGGCAATTTCACACTTTTAAGAATGACAAGATTTGTTAATTGTTTCATGTCTACTTACAACAATACGCGCGTTGTCGTCAATGATGTGATTATATTATAATAATTATATTTACTCGGCGTGGTGTGAATTTCGTTATATTATCATTGTTCAATGCATATTTCACTGCAGTGCAGAATATAGTCTGTGCGTGCGTCGCTTTTTAATCGTAAGTAAATATCAATAAAATATTTACCACCACAGCGACAAGTCTTCAATACTAGTAATAATTTTATTATCGTCAATGATGTCAGAATTTGAATTCGATTTTTCTACATTTGGTATTTTTTGTTCAATTAGATTAAAAATTCCGAATCGATCTTCGTCGTTGCCATTGTCATCTTTGAATAATAACTAAGAAAATTCCTCTAATACGAGTATTTTACCACTTATATATAATATATATTATTATATATTATATATATATTTATATGGGTTGCTTATATTATATTCGGACCACCAAATACTTCACTCCGTATAGTCGTCGTCACCTCATTGGAGCTGACATTCGGAATTCTTCAGATGCGATCGGAATCCCTGCCATAGAAATATTTCACCTACCTTTTAGATCCTTAATCAAATGCCGCACGAGGCCATTTCCTGGAGTTTTGGATCTGATATATAATATTGTGCATAGCCATGGCAGATGGAAAACCGAAGCGCCTGACTTTTACCGGGGGTAAAGAAGAAGGTGGTATATTGGCGTGAAAATGTTCATGCTTGAACGAATGATGAAAATATGTGGTTTAATAATACAAGTACATCATGTATATTATATAATATATGAAAGTGCCTCAAATTCCATTTGCCGGCGAACGCGACAATACCGTTTTTAATAACGCCTCATCATCTACTCGTCATATCCTAGCACCATTATTATCGATATAATTTATTTCTCGAGCGTCTTCGTAATTATTGGAAAGAGACGATGCGCGAGAGGGATATTGAGTGGTAGAGAGAAATACAAAAAAAAAAATCAGCCACCTCGCATATATTTTTGCAGCAAACAAGTCGACGTGTTCCGAATAACTACGGTGTTGGCGGTGGTGTATATTAATGATTTCTAATATTTTACGACCACCTTATTTTTTTCTTCTAACCAAATCCCTTAAAAAAGTTCAATTAAAGAGAAAGAGAAACAAATCGGCAAACTTATATTATATTATAAGAGTTTTGAAAATGAGCTGAGGCTAAATAGAATGTTTTATTTTAAAAACTTTTCTTGTATCTACCACTTTACCACTTTATACCATACCATATTTATGCGTTGAAGTGAATAGATTATTAACTTTTCATCCCATTCTTTAATTATTGTTATATTAGCAATAGTTGATATTTTTGTTATCCATAAATCTTCAAAACTATATACCCAACAATTGAAAATATAAAGAGTACAATATAAAATATAAAGGTCGTTACACGTTAACTAAATATGTCTATACAATATACTCAGTACACACACGCATTGTCTCAATACCGCTTATCGTTTTATATCTTTAAATAAGTTATTATTTAATAAACATAATCTATTATTATTATTTTTTATTCGTAATAATATCGAATACCTAAAATTGGGAAGATGCTATTGTATGTGCGTATTTTATCAAGGATATTACAACGAACAATTTTATCATCAGGATAAGTATATTCTATGTAATGTTCCGAACTTAAATTTAAAAAAAAAAAATATTTTACTATCTAAAATATTTGTTATATTTCTAATATAACGCAACATAAATTAAAAAATAAATATTGTAAGGTATAGGTCTTCAAAGTTTGTCCGCTAAATGATTTGTTTTAACATTTCAGCTTTATTTCACTTTATAACGAGTGGAATCCGGCGCTAAAATGAAAAAAAAAATATGTGCCTTATTGTTTCACCTTTTAATATAATACTAATATTAATGTCCAATTACCTATCCAAGTATTGCAGTTACAATTTATTGACGGGTAAATTAAGGAATCGATAAGACGTGTGATGTATGAACCAATATCAAACTGAAGTATAGATGATACAAATCTATAATAGTTACGCCCCTTAAATTATTTTGAATACTCTTATGTCCTTATGGGCCACTTAACTGAATATATTTATTCTAATGGTGATATTTGTTTTAAAACACACTCTATTTAGTCTTTTCTACTGCTTCCCCTGATAGTGTTTTAATTTACTTAGGCATGGTAAGATTTACCGAACCTATAGTATTATTGTTTATGTAAATTTCGTGAACAAATCGGACGTAATGTGTGATGTCAGAAAACGTTTCGTCGTGCTAGATCGTCATTGGAAAATATTCCGTAAATTCACATTTGTAGTGTTTTGTTTTATAATTTTTTTTTTTTTATAAGTGTAATGTGCAATTTAATAGTTTAAGCCTCTTTGGTCTTAATTCCCGCAAATTTCAAGGTAGAGGCACGTAACAAAATCGGTAGCAAACAGTCACTTTGGATTGTAAACGTAGATCGTGTCAGTCTTTCGAATCGTATAGTTATCGCACTCTATACTAAAAGACTGCAGTGACTTATATATTATTTGAAATTGTCTTGATCGAACCATTTGCCACTCTTAAAAAAATACGTTTTCTTTACGACATTCAAACAGAATATTATAATGTTTTACGACATGTTTGTCCCCGTCGGACGAAGATAATATTATGTCTACGGCACGTGCAAACGTGACAATATATGTGTTGATTCTACCATAATATATAGGCAACTATATGATATACTGAATTTAAGTAAAAATATATTCGATAAAATGCATTATTCAAATACTCTATTGCGTGTACGGTCAGTTTCTCCCGGATGAACTGTTTCATTTATTATCTCACGGTGTTCAAAAAGAGCTTTCAAAAAGTGAATTATATTTTCGAAAACGTCCGATAAAATACGATATAACACTTTATAACGACGACAACAATGTGTAGGCTATTTTATTTTACATTTTTCTTTCTTTAATTTTGATTTATATTGCTTGTCATTTTATAGTTAATCTAAATTCGTTACGTTTTATTTTGTCATCAATGATGTAATCATTTTTTTACCATTTGCATAAAAAATTCAATAAAATAATTTATCCAAAAGATCAATATATATGTAGCTGTATGGTGAGTATTGTGTACAGAATAAAGTAAAAATATCTCATGCTTTTATCATAAATTCGTCTCCAAACATTATGTGAACGAGTTGTATAAATAAAACATTTTATAAACTAAAAAACTTGTCATATTATCATCATTCTTCCCCATTTGTCTAAAGATATTAAATTTCCTCATAATATAATTTTAAACGTAAAGTATTGCATTACAGTTACAGCGTGCATAATAATAATAATAACATGGTCGAATGTCATTCGCGCCTACATCACACGATACTATACGGTTATACAGGTAATCTAAATATTGGACACGTCATATTTTATCATGGTTATGCGTTTCTACCTAAATGTTGTCAGTTGATTATGTTAATAATTTAATATATTATTATATGAATATGTTTTATTGAAAGTAAAATATGCCAAATTAATTTGTTAGTAAAAAAATGTTTAATTTATAAAGTATTGAAATAATAGAGATGTCACTTTTCAAAACGACATTTGCTGTAAATGCAGTATTGTACTGAATAATAATAATTAACTAAAATATTATATCATGTATTCAAATTTGAATTAAGTCGATTAGATTTGAAACGGTTGTGAACAATAAACATATTAATAACTAATAGTCTTCTTTGTTTTGTTTTCATCGTAAACCGAACAGGTAGCCATAATTATTTGTTTGAGACTTATGCGTGGCATATAACATTGTCGTTACAGCTGACAGTTGGTCGATTATTTTGTTTGATATAGGCTTAAGCTCGTTCGATGATATTATTGCGTGAAATCCTTATCGTTATCAGCGCGATTAAATATAAAATAAAAAGTTTTCAGTTGTCATGCGACAGGTATGGTGCACAACATCATGTTTTTTTTTTTTTAATAAATTACGTTATTTTAACCATAATATATGATCGTTGTAATGCTAATTAATTTCACCACCCAATGATTAACTTTATTTAATTTTTTTGTTTCAGGTAAGAACACGAACAATTTCAAAATTATTATATAATATAGTGAGTACCTAATAATATAGAATTTTTTTAAACCATAACGTGCTATATACAAATATCATAAACATAGTAGTTTCTTGAGAAACCGAATAAATATGATGGATGAAAAGTTGTTTTGCATGTAATCGAGGTGAACTTATGTACTCATTTATGTTCTTTTAAAATAGCGCGAAATTGCAGACTGAGAAGGTACTCATTATAGTACCATTCGACAAAAGCATGTATGTATATTATATTATTATACATTGTATAATATTATAAGTTCTCCACATGCATATGATTACTGGACTGAAATGGTATGTTATCGTGAGCGTGTACCATCATGGAAAAAAACCTGTGTAAAAAATAAGCAAACCATTTCTACATAATAATAATATTTTTTTACAATATCTTAAAGCTCGCGTTTATAACAATAAATTACCAAAAAAAAATGTATGTCGATGAACTTGTAAAATAATATTAATAATAATTTAGCGTTCCTAATAGGACACTATTATAATGTAATATACGGTTTAGACGCGGTGGTGGAATTCATTTGAATATTGCTCTTTAGCAAAAGGTATTACATCACAGTTACTGCCATTTGGGCGGCTTTTAGTGGAGGGTGAGGTGCAATTGATGAGCGTTTTTGTCGTTCGCTTTCAACCACGAAAAGACGCGATGACCATAAACTAACAGGCACGGAATGCGCGGCAGACGGACAGTAGCAATATTTTATCCGGTCCGGGGTCAGGCTCGTCACAGAGACATATAATATATATATACTATAGGCACCGGACAGGTACGATCTAATGTACGAAATCATTTTTCAAAAACGGTTTTGCCCAGTATTACACATGTCCGGGGGTTGCGGGATACGGTACACGTACAATAATAGCCACCGCTCGATTTTTTCTCTTGCCTTTATTTTTTCTCGTCTCAGTATCAAATTCGAATCACGTAGTACCAGTCAAAAATCTTAGCTTTAAAGTTTTACCTGCCGGCCTCACCGTGTCTTACAGAAATATGATCTATTGCCTGACTTTATTCGAAAACCTAACTAAATGTAATTTATTTATTTTATAGTCCTTTTTTTCTGCCGAAAACCTTTGTATCAAATTTTCAAAGTAAAAATAAAATATCTTCTCTTCAATAAAATGTCAGATGGTCCCCCTCTGGAATGTTTAAATTAAAGCGTTACACGCAAATAGCTTTTATTTTAAAGTATTCGGTAATATGTCAAAGGCACGATAGTCGTGTGTTTTTCTTCTTCTTACTATAACTATTATCCGTTTACAAATTGTTTATTATTCCTTCATGGTGGTTTACGAGGAAATTGAATATTTCTCTATGATAGAGATAAATAAACATAGAATAATATATAAGAAATACCGTAGGTACTTATTTCATCTTGGATATATTGAATACTAAGGTAGGAAATGGCCTAAACTTTTGGTGAAGTGTATTGGGGACGCTACTTTAAAAGTTGTAAGCTCATAAGCGTAATAAAATAAATAATATGGTATATATAATATTACCATACAACGTGTAAATTATTAAAAGCTGCTATTCAAATATCATTATAGTCAAATATAACTCTAGAGTGTAAATTAAAAAAAATAATTTTAACAATTTGTAATTAGTTTAATTTCGTAAAGGAGTTAGAGTGGAGAATTGACAATGTAATTTTGGTCTTTCCAAATATATTTATTTTAACGTAATATTAAAATATATTTTTTGAGCCTCGGTCATAAAGTTTTGTGTTTAACGTGTATTCATTAATTATTTTTATGATTATATTTACTGAAATATATCTTATTTATTGTTATCGTTTCACACCGCATTAGAAGATTGATGTGCGTTTGAAGTTCGAAGTTCGCAATGAAACATATTATTATTTTCGAATGATTGAATACGAATAACGTTTCGTCAAAGATTCATAGTATCAAAGTCTGAGGTAACAATGGCGATTTATTTTATTTTACACCACATGACCACATGACACAAACGCACCATTTATGAGAATCATTTTGTGTTAGATAATAATTTGTAAACGGCTTTATTCCACAACGATACGCTTACGACTATTTTTAGTGCACAAAAAGGTTGTATTGTTACAATTAATCTGATAAATATTATTATTACACTATAGTCTAACAATAATATATAATCAAATTTCTCACGTGTTATTATCGTATTTTCTGTTTCTATATTTGTTTCTAAATGTCGACCCTTTTTTCAATGATCATCGCGTGAAACATAACGGTAGATGTTAATCTATACCTATACTATCTAAACCAATCTCAGCAATATAATATATTTTTATCTTTTATATGAGATCAGTTTTGTTGCATAGTTTAAGCATGCACTCAAACTGCCGATGGGATAGTTGCTGAAAAAACAGATTATATTGTTATTATATTATATATAATATAATAAATGTATACTAGACTGACTAGATCTGTTCGTAAAATTTAAAACATAATTGTTGATCAACGTACGTGGTTTACACTTGAACGTTTCACGTTGATGTAAATCATTTATTTTACACTTCTTCCATATCAGACGATTATAAGTATTGTTCGAAGTTCCTGCTATCTTCTAATAATATATGACAACAAAACTACGAAAATGTCTTCGAAACTGTTCTCGTGACGTGTGTACAGCCTGTATAAAACATGACTATTCGCTGTAAATATTTCCGTGTTCTTTTTCTGCTTAAGAAGCACTTTTTTCGTGGATTTTTATGACTAAAACGACGAGATAAACGATTGCTGGTGTTGTTTTAATTGCACGATGGGACGTGTTTGCGATTTGTTAAACACACATACAATCATTAAAAGTAATGATTTTACGCACTTATGATTCACAACAAGAAAGACCAACAACAAATTATGGAATGCAGTGGGAGTGGTTAGGGTTAATGGAATGGAACACGTTTGAATTTACATGTCGTTTCCATTGTTTTCTAACCAGAGTACCAAGTAATCAGTGGTAACAGTGCATAACAAAACGGATTTGTACCTTATGACACTTTTCACTAGACACTCACACAGTTGGTCAACTTTATCCTACAGACGAAATAATAAGGATCACTTAAATCGAATTTCCAGAAGCTATATAGACAAATATATATAAAAAATTTAACGCGAATAAGCAGTGTAATATTTTTTTTTACGGTAGTATAGTTCTAAGAACCTCTTCATCTGTTCCATATTATTCACAAAAGTTAATATAATATAATGATGTTATGTAAACATTAACTACGCGACGAAAAAATATACGACGATGCGTCAGATTTATAATGCAATGAATTGCGTTTGTAAACGTATTGTAATTCGCCGTAATATATGCAAGTGGTAACGAGTTTGACATAATAACTTGCAATAGAATTACTCAAAAATTGATTGTAAAAAATGCAGTCTACATTATATATATATATATATTTTTTTTTTGGCCCAATAACGTTTCAATGGTTATGAAACTCTAAAACGAAATTCAACCAAAGAAAGAAAAAAACAATAGAATTTTCAATAGTTTTGAATGAAATTAGTTTGGATAAAAATTATTGTATGTTTCTTCTATGGGGGTAGGTAAGGGGGGTTGGATGTTCAAACACCCCCCCCCCCCCCCGAAATTAAATAAAACAATTGTAAATCATACATACAAATAAATTATTCATCATTTTATAATATTAATATAGATTTAGACAAAAACCTCCTCCGAAAATATTTCCTACCAGGCTCATGGACTTTCTCCCACAAAGTATACGAAACTTGAGAATGTCTGATTAAGACTCCCGGTGCTGCACGGAGAAGAAAAACCGTAAAATTATACTTCTAAAAGTATGGCATTATAAT
The DNA here is from genome assembly GCA_020882235.1 of Schizaphis graminum. NCBI lineage: Eukaryota > Metazoa > Arthropoda > Insecta > Hemiptera > Aphididae > Schizaphis > Schizaphis graminum. The sequence goes on along the minus strand of CM037032.1, from coordinate 83,086,368 downwards.
AATATATTACAGTGATCAATATTCAGGCAAAGATACTGTATAGTAATTGAAATACCGCAAGTACGACGTCGGATATACCCAGTCTTCTTTTGTAAATGACTAGGAAATGTTTTGAATACCGATCGAAGTCTTATCCAGTTCATAAGACACGAATGCGGCATTTCGGATTACTATTATATACACACAACACCCATGTGTGTATATATACTTATATATACTCGTATATGCGGTAGCTTAGCCGTAGTTGCATGTGAATTTGTTATACGCGTGTGTATATGTGTGTGTATAACACCATATACAGTACACTGCAATAGTGAAAATATGTTATATACGCGGCCGGAAAAGAAAAAAAAATACAATCACTAAAGATCCTCGACCATTATTAGAAATATCGATCGGCGCGTTACAATTTGTATTCTGCGGATGTTGTGTGTTTGTCTCGAGTCTGTGAAGTAGTGAAATAAAGCAACCGTATAAGTACTATCGAGAGTAACGTTGTGAGTCCGTATAGGTTAACACCATCTGATTGTGGTTAGGTATAATAATATATATACACAAACAAAACAACCCTTAGCCAAATGATATCCTTTTATATCCCGAGCGTTTCGATGGGTCGAATTCTGAGTTCACGTTCAACTGTCTATGTGTTATATTATATATTATGTGTGTATATAAAATGTATATACTAAATCGGCTTGGCGCGTTGTGTCTCACTTAATTGTTTAAACTTATTTATTTGACCGAACCTAAAATACAACATATATAATTTTAAATATAAACTTAAGTATTTTATATATTATCATAAACGCACATTGATGGTAAGCCATCCTATTAGGAGTGGGGTTGAAATTGAAACCTGAGCACGCGTCGCATGCGTCGATGGTAAAGTTTACATATACTAGTACTTAAATAGTTAAATCCACATAACGGTATTTTTTTAAACAAAAATGTTATAAATATTTTAAACGTCAGACAAGTGAAATACTGTAGTAGGTAATGTCATACTTTTGAAAAGAAAAACTGATATAGGTCAGTTATAAATTTGAACCTGTTTCCATAATTTTATTCTTGAACTGCATACGTAATTTATTTCATATTATATACATTAATTTGAAAGGAATTTCGTGATAAAGCAAACCAACACAAGAATAAATGATTTGTATATAATATTTCTTAATTTTTTATTATTTAATGTTTAATAACCTATTTGAATCTTTATATTCGGTACGATAATTAATAAGTCCCAATAAAGCTTCAGTAAATTATAAATATTCGAAAAGTATCGTTTGGAAACTATATATAAATAATTATTTAAACAAGTTTTAAGGGATTAAAGCCGTTATCTATTCACTGGTAGCGAATTTTGGTCGTTCTTTATATATTCATATAAAATACGGTCGACATAATATAATATAAACATTATAATTCAAGTGGGGTCAGAAGATCGATATCACTAGTACTAGCAGGCGTAGTATAAGTTTCGATCAAAAAATCGAGGAATTTCAGCTCTGAAATTTGAAGCTTTTTGTATAAACAAGAATCTAGAATTGTCTGTCTTATTTTAGCCAGCTGAAGTGCGAGCTTGATACAATCATTGTTTGTGCGTTATCTCTATGTGCCACTTATTTACCTCGTAGAACCACGACTGCAGGACACAAGACAATAATCGAACTCGTTGTGACCAGACACTGGGTTCTAGTTGCCGATTGAATCAAATGATTCGACAAAAGTATAGTACATAGGACGAAGAGGAGGTTTTATTTCATTTCGTTTTGTACCGCCGTCGTCCAGACGATTCGGAGAAAACCGATAATTTCAACATTCCGTTGTCGTTTCAGAAGCAGTTGCCGCCAAGTAATCGTCAACAAATTGGGTTCTGAGCCGAGGAAATAAAGTATAAGATAATGACGGTGCCGAGAAAATGGTTTGTGTAAATGATGGAAGGGTAGAATGATTGAGTCTGTTAGCGGCGGACCGATGGACGGCACGTAATAGGATTTTATTTTATTTCCTTTGTACTTATACATATATATACTGTTTTTGTAATAAGCTCACTCGGCAGATCAACTCTGCAAGAGGTTTTATTTTGTTCATGAATACTATTGATAAGCCATTCTTCAAAATTACGTTTCTTAAAATTTAAAAGAAACAAGCTGGACAGCAGAAAATGAAATGAATTAAAAATCAATTTTTTTTTCTATTTTACTGAAATAATTATTCCGGTTTCATTTTCTATGATTTTGTCCATTATTATATAGGTCGTTCAATTTGGAACCAAGTTCTCTGTTTCTTGCTTTTTATGCAGGTACAGCTATCATATCGGTACATTAGCTATTCATTAATCTATTATCGATCGACATCTGATGACCGATTTCGATAGTAATAATAATAGTATAGTAATATATTATATCTTTTATACTATTATCTGTCATCAGTATCAGACTAAGAATTTTACTATATCAGCTGATTACGGGAAAGACTTAAATATTATTTTCTCATGGTTTTTTATTTATTTTCCACCGGCTAATCCAAAAACCTCACCAATATTCCACGCTCATACCGCTCATTCTGCACACACTACCTACGTATATTCTTACATAATATACGAACGTTGAGCTTGGTGGAGACTCGCGCAGTTTGCCAAAATGTTTATGGAGTCCCGTGAGCATTATACCACCGCCAACGAATAGTTTATACTATTATTACTATATATATATAATATACACACACATACCGACTTGTACGCTTTCTCTCTCTCTCTGTGTCACTGTTTCTCTATCTCTCTGGCTCTGTGTTTGTCTTTCTCTTTCTCTCTTTCTCTCCTCTTTTCCCTCTTTACCCTCGACAAAACGTTCCAGTACGCACATGTATACCGAGTGCCCTTTTATGCGCTCATATTTCACGAATATCCGCCACAGAAATCGTTTGGCTTCATTCCAAAGATACCCCTTCGGGAGTGTCAGGCCTTGCTAGGGAAGGAAGAGCGGTTCAATGTGTGTTTTCAGTCTTAACAGCGTATATACACATTGCTGGTGTACGCAGTCTCTAATATATACCTGAATCGAGCTATATGTACGAGTGTATCATATATATTATGGTATATTTTTATGCCGTCCCTCGACGATTTCACCAAATTCATTTTGCAGAAAACGCGCCCGACGAATCGACAAAAGTATACAACGGGAATAGAGAAAAAAAACCGTTATCCTCTCGCTGAAAGTGATATCCAATACGAAAATAAAATATAATTAAATATAATAACTACGCAAATATTATACGCATCATAATAAAATGGTAAATTATTATTAGATCTGTAGGTACCTCGACTGTGTCCGACTTGCATCTGTGAATCATATGATAATAATATTACAGTGGTAACAATATAATACAGTTACTGACTGCTGAAGTCGCACACACCACACACACACACACACACACACACACACACACACACACACACACACACACACACACCCACACCCACACACACACACACACACACACACACACACACACACACACACACACACACACACACACACACACACACACACACACACACACACACACACACACACACACACACACACACACACACACACACACACACATATATCGCAACGGTCATATTGTAAATCTTTCAATAGTTCCCATATCCGCAGTTAAATAAATGAACGGCGAGGGGTTCGGGTAAAACCGAAGATAGAAAAAGTTTTGCGCTCCATTGTACGTGCTTTAATCGTACTAAATTATATTTTAATATTTATTATAATATTGTGAATCCGTGACCGTATATTATTATTATACATACACCGTGTGTGGAGTGTCGAAAATCGTATTTCGAGACTCGTGAGTAGGCAATGTGGGGGAGAATCATGGGACGCTGGTACTCGAAATGTTCAATCGTGATGACAATAGCTGTGTATCATTTACGTATATATTATATCCGCAAACAGCATGAGAGGGGATTTTATTGTTTTGCAAATTTTAATCGTGTATGGACGCCAACAAAAAAAAAAAAAACGAATCGATGACCGTTTGTAAATCATTTTTTTTTTCAGGGAAACGTATAATAATAACAATGCGTCTGAGCGCGTATGCACATTGATGATAGCATTTTACTATATAAAACCAACGTTTGACAATCGTCGTTGAAAACTGCATGAATGTATAGCTAATGCGTTTTTAAAAATATTAAACAAACGATCGTAACTATGAATTTATTTTTTAATCATCTTATCCACATTTAGGAATTCACACGGCTTTAGTGCATTATATTGTTATTGCCATGCGTGTGATATATTTCTATAACGATATTATATTTTACTCATATATATAGATTGTGCACAATAAACATTTTATGAAAAATATTTCATGTTGAGAAATTTCGTATTAATATTTTATACCAAATAAAAACCCTTCTGTATCATGAGAGCCGCATATAAATGTTTTAGTATCAAAGCTATATATTTCGACCTAAATATTACATTGACTGAAAACATTAATCGAATCGATATTACTTTTTTTCACGATTTAACGGTATTTTATATTTTAATATTATCGTTATTAATTATTATTATAATTTATGTTTGTAATTAAATATCACCTGCTGATTTATTAAAATACGAGATATTGAGATTAATTTTATAAAAAGCTCCATGTGTAAACTATTTTAAAAGTTACTTATTTAAAAGCATTAAAGAATTTGTAAAACGGAGCATCCTTATGTCGTCTATAACTATTCATTATCTTAAAACAATTTAATTAAACATTGCATAATAATAATAATATGTATGGACATTTTCAAACATACAAACAAAATAAAGGATATCAATATGTATACTAAAACGAATCACTATGGCATAGTGTCTTATCATTTCTGATAATTGTAAGTATACTATGACAGAATATATTTTTATTAAGTTATTTAATATATTGCACTTATGTGATGTTTGAATTAAAAAAAAAAATAGTGTTTCACTTTTAATTTTCAGTAAGTGTTATATTATATATAATAATTTTTTAAATAATGTATAACAAATATTTAAATATAACTCTTATTAAGTTATTATATTCGTTGATTATACATTTTGTACCCATTGTCAAAAAGGTTGAAAACAAAAATTAAAATTAAATATTTTTAAGTGGAAAAACATAGTACACATAAATTTTGTGCGGGATTTGACTAAATTACAATATTTGTTTCATAGATAAATAATAATACGAGAACCATTAATCATTAATATAATAACTAGGTATAATATAACGTCATCTTCAATCAATAGATGATAATATTTAATAAATATATTACAACAATCAATATGCGGGTTGCTTAATACTACAATACATTTGTGTTGATCAAAATATTCTTACTAGTATGTATATTATTTATAGATATAATGGGTTTGGTATAATAAACAATAGGGTCGAAATATATATATATTATAGTTATTAACCAACGATTTCGAATATTAGTCGTCTCTACGTCCGAACCATAATGCGCGCGTCTTCATTGTCATGTTTAGGATTACCATTAATAAGAGCCACAAAGAATTTTATCATTAAATTATAGACGTCTTAATAGTGAACGTCATTATTTTTTTGCTGTCCACTTAAAAAAAAGTGTATTAACCAACGATGACAAATACATGCGCTACAATAAAATATAATATTTTATAAAGATACCGAGAAAAAATGTACAGCAAACGACGAAGAGGATTAGACTCGAGCGCTCATATATATACTCTCGAAAGTAATCCATTCATTATTTCAACATTGTTTTAAAAGCCTCTCGTTAAATATTTTCCGTTTTCTATCCGTTATTCGGTCGTCTGAGAAATCGAATTTTTTTCGCTCTCATCCGTTCACTATTTACATAAATGATTTGTTTAAAACGTCCGTAAATTGGGTACACGCTTTAAACTTAATATCGCATATAATATGATTGCCTAAGTACTTTGTCGTATCGCTATATGGCCGATATGCGATTATCGTATATAATACGCTAATACGCATAATATTATATAATATTATATGATAAACAGATCAGGAAAATCAGACAGGTTCGTCAGAGGAAGACTACACAATACACTATAATAAAGTAATATAATGATGTGACATGCAACACTTCTGTGGACGTCGTAGATAAAAAAGTAAAATAAATTCTAAACCAATAAACGCGTGTAGTATAAGTTGAGACTATGGGGGGTGGGGGAAATTAATTTTTCTTTCATACACATTAAAAATAATTTACAGTTGATTACCTAAGTAGGCATACAATTCTTATTATGTTTAGCATGTTATAATTACGATTTACAATCTTTATCAAACGGAATTTTTTTTAAATATATTGTCAATTTATTAATGTACTATGCAGAAAAAAATACAAGCGATGGTGGCAAATGCCCTCTTCGCCCCCTTCACGCCCCTCAAATACGCCCTTGGTGTAGTATGGTTAAAGGAGACAATATTTTATTTTATTTTATTTTATTTTAATTTATATGATATGATGACAGAGCGTACAAATTATACGCAAATTATCCAAAGAATTTATCGGTACGACCAAATCGTTCACGTCACGAACGAGTATAATATAATCGGTGTGTTTCTTATAATTAACAGTTTGTCGCTGGATTACAATATTTCCGTCGTATGAATGTTTTGTAAAAACAATCAAAAAATATCTTGAAATTAAATGTGCTTTTTTCTAGAATTATATATATAAATATATAATTACACCATATTATAACGTGCAGTGTGAACTATTATATTATAAGCGAACGAACTGCTTCGAGTTGCGATTTCAGGTTTTTGGACGATTGCCTTTGATATCATTACCTGAGCCTCATATCAACGATGGCGTCATAATCATGCATGCACCTCCACGTGCGACGATATCTATTCTAAGGTTGATCCCAGAAAATAAAAACAAATGTAACGGAAGTGACGATAATGATTGTTGTACGTAGACATATATTTTCATTCCCCATCGAAGTCATTCGCCTATAAACACTCGGATATGATAATAATATTATTATTATTATTATTATACAACATTTTAGAAGTAGTTCGCTGTTGAAAACTCTTCTTTTGACGTATGACTTGCAACGAATCTCGCGGGACATGTGGCAGCACGTGTTTGCATATTACACCGCACATTCTCTCTTTCTCGCTTGTACGCTAAATATGTATAATATGAGGCATTCGCGCTGTATAACGACGACCATAATGTAGCCACGCCAATAAATCTCGTACAAATAGGTACGCATATTGTGTGGAACGTTCTTCGTCATGTTATAATTTTGGAGCTTATTATATTAATTGCATACGTATAATGTATACATATTATATATATAGTGTGCAAATGGTGTGGGTGTACACGTCGTATATTATTATTATCATTATTGCAAGCGCCTCTCGTAGCCACGATATAATGCAAGCCATTTACGTTTAAAACTTATGCCACGACAAGTACGTAAATATGAGCAGGAATGGTACGTGTTATGCGAATCTTCGTGGTTCGTAAAACGAAAGTCGCCAATGTTGGTCAAATCGTTGATATCGGTGGTTTAAGGTTTTTTAGTGTTAAGTTAAATAAAATCTTCGAACGACTACGGTTATAAATTATTATTACATTAAATTATAATGATACATCTGACGCCACGTTTAATTATCACTCCATATTATTATACCGTTATAAAATCGTATCTCAAACTTTATCACCGCTGAATTGTCCGATGTTTTCAAAGCTTACAATCCCGTAAAGATTATATGTAAATAATGGCTTCAAAATTCTCTCTCACTCTCACTCCTTTAATCTCTGTATAATATCTCTTCTTTTATCGTTTATAACGGTTCGCCGAGCAGTTTAAATCGGAAATCTTGTTATGACTGCTTGTTTTGTATTTTTTTTTTTATATAATATGTCATTGTATATTTAAAAATGTATTCTATTAATTGTTTTTTGACCAACTATTTTAAACTATACTTTTATTTTTATTTTTGATCATTAGGTTAAATTAAGAGTGATAGCAGTAGTTGTACCTATTTAAACAAAAAAAAATCGTATGCTAATTGTCTTATACTACTATACTAGGTATACAATTATTTTTGTTTTATTACAAACATATTTTGCAGAGCGACTTATACCACAGAAGTTTTAATAAATAATTTCTTTTAGAGTAGTTATGCTGTTTTAAATTAATTTTTAACGATAGTTAGCTGATAAATTATTTAAGCAATTATTGAGATAATTTATTTATGTTGCTTTGCTGAGAAGGACTACAGATGTGTATATTTTAATACAATATTTAATTATGACTACAAAAAAAATAATTATAAAAAGATATGTTAACTTGAATTCATTAGTTATGTAGCGAACTTAAAATAATAATAACATTGGTTTTAATCTGGGAAACAACAAAGAAGTTTACTATACATAATTATTATAGATTTACTCTTTTATATCAAATGAAAAATACAAGTTCAATTACAATAAATATTATACAATTGTATTTATAGTCGAATAGAGGTGATATATACCTCTGTATATATATGTATCTATTATTGTAGCAAAATCATATTATATGATGCGGTAATAATAAATTGTAGCGTATTAATAATTAATGACAAATATAATTAATTTCATTCAGGATTATAAACATTCTTGGCAATAATTATTATTGGCTTTTTACATTTACGTTGATGTGAAAGACCCAGATATATCAATTATATACGCGAAATAAAACGATATACACGGTGTCAAAACGGAATAATTAAATAATAATCCATATTTCACGAAATCGTTTCATGTTCGCCGTTATGGCTTGTTGAATTTAGTTCAGTACCTATTGTATACACGACGTAAGGATGTGGAAAAATGCCTATTATAAATGGAACAAGGAAGCTGGGTAAGGATATACGAGGTGGAAATGCGTAAGAAGGGAGTTTGAGTCAGAGAGAGAATAAAGATATATATATATATATAGAGAGAGAGAGAGAAAACATCTTTCGATTTTCGTTCCTAATGAGTTACCCTTACTACTCTCACTACCATCTAAGATGCCACGAGATCGTAATTTAACGGAGACGACGTTTATTGTTTTTGTCGTGATCTGATGTATAATTAAACGACCAACCAAAGAGAGGACAATCGCAAGAAATGAAATCCATTACACAGCGTAATACGAAAGATAATAAACGTTGAACCAAAGCCAAATCAGTGTAATAGCTTGGAAATTTCAATTATATTCGTATTTCTTATTGTAAAGTCCACTAAAGTTCTGACAATTAAATAAATTATGTAATCGAATTATAAGAACGAAAAAAAATCATAAATCTAAGACTTCTATCTATGATATAATACATTTGTATAGAAATTCAAGTAGGTACCTCTACCAAAGTACAGTAAGTAAATGTATTATATAGAATAATATTATACTTAATAAGGCTCAAATAATTAATGATTTAAACTGCTATGTCATAGTATTGTAGTGTTTACGTAATCCTTTAAATTTTAATTGATATTTGGTCAATAGTGTCTCCTACGTAGTGACGGTGCAGATATTGTCGTTTACACACATTTTGAAAAATAAAAATGTAATAACAGCATAACGCTCTAAGATCATTCGAGTGTTGTTGAAAAAGCTGTTTTTTTAGACTTTTACGTATTATTCATGTTAAGCAAGCCACCTATACCTTTAAATAAAATTCAAATGTATGTAAAACGTGTTACACATACTGCAAGCTGGTATTATTTTATAATATAATAAAGTTTATGTATTATCATATGTATTTTCAAGTTGTTTTCCTGGTGTAGGTATTTATGTTTTCTACTATTTTCGCAGAGTTAAGATTTTTCGAACATTTTATAAATGTATGAGTTAAGTTAAAAAAATAATTTATCTCAGATTTTTATTATTTTTAGAATAACTTTGTTATGTAAAAATTATTAAGTTATTTTTTGCGATACTCATAAATGTGAGTTTAGATTAGAGAGTCAATAATTTGAATGCTTAACTGTTTAGTTAACATTTATATTGTAAATATAGTTATCAAAATACCTATATTAAAGCATATTATATTTTAAAATAATTGAATTTTTTTTTTAATTTTCAATTCTTATTTAATGTCGAAAAATACTGGGACATAGAGTTTAGAAAACATTTCACTACAGGGGTAGGCGTTATTCTCCGACCCGGGCAAAATATTTGCACACTTCCCATCCTGTTGTTAAAGGATTTATTACAAATTTCTTGGCTGCGTTTTTAGTCGTCTGACGCCACAATCCTTTTACGTCAGCCAACTGGTTTTTATTCCCTCCCTTTACCGTAATTCATAAACCAACACACGCACACACACATAGTTCGTCTTGGTTAAACGAAACAGTCAAGAGCTATTTAATATATATATGTGTGTATATTGTATACATATATACACTTTTTTGGCATCATCACAAAAGCCCAAACGATAAAGTAGCGGTGGCTTTAACTGCAGTGGGTGTGCGTGCGTACGAGAGTCACCAGCATTTAATCAAACATAAGCGCTGCGAGAGCATGTGTGTGACCGGCTTTTTGTCGGCGAAACAAGAGGAAACGTCACAAACAGAAGAGCACCGCCGTCACTTATATTTTTGACGTTTTTTTCTTACCCACGCACGTAATTATTTACTAATATTTTTTTTTATAATTAAATTTCAAAAACTAAACAATGATGACTACCTTACGAAAAATCGACCCGTCAGCCACGAACTGCCGTGATCCTTGCATCTTATTATCCTGGAAGAACGCGTGATGAATAGGCAGTTGTTATTTTCGCCTGGATAGTCTTGCTTGGTCTACCATTACAGCATTATCACCTGTACTCGGTTTTATCAGTGACGCATTAATTCATTGTGAATAACCATTCTATCCCTGCTACCGTAAAATAACATATATCGTCATTTAATAATAATAATAATAATGATAATATGGAAGTACGGTGAATGTATAGTAGTACGCACATATTATTATAACTATATGTATATGAATATACACATTCGGGACGGATGTAGACCACAAATTTAATATAATAACGTGAACCTACAGCTGTGGAAACGAACGCTATCTCAGCCGGCCAAATGCGGTTGTCTTTGTCCGTCTCTTCGGGACTATGCATCGTTGGAAACAATGGTCGCTGGCGTTTAAAACCAGAGATACCGGCCGTCGCTTTTATGCTTGCAAACATCGTGATAAGCCGGACGGGCCTCGGGTGACCTAACACATATATATATATACATATTATTCCTTATGCGCGTCTATTCTAAATTGAGCATATATTTACTCTATTCAAGAGATACTTGCAGACACCGCATCCATTCGATAACTATCACTTTCGTCGACAAACTATCCACCCATACTCCATTAAAATCACCCCACACTACCTCACAATCCGTTTCTTGCGTAAGTTCGTCAACATGACAATGTTACAATATACCTATTCATCTGATTTTTCACAAAGTCTTATTGAGTACACGGATATTTATTTTTACATGATCTTAGTTATAAAGTAATTTCTTTCTCCATGCACACATACACAGTACACACACACATACACTCCGAACATAGTTAACTTATAATATTTATTAGTTATTTATTATTATTTTTATGTATATATATAGTATTTGTACATTGTAGAACATATGCACCAAAGTACCTATACTATAATTATTTTCTGTCCGTTAGTCTGATGAAACAATCGTCACAATCCTTTTATTCTTTAGGAAATTGTGCAGTAGCGAACAAGTTTTAATCAAATGTAGGTCTATGAACATGCCTTATTCACTGTTTCCAAAAGATTTCGTAACCGAATACAACCATCATGGGAGTTAGTCTGAATTACATATTATTTGTATAGAAATCGGGAGATACACATAACTGTTATTCAGAAATTAAATTTTGTTATAGTTAAACATAATATTATAATTTTGATAGGTTTGGAAAACCAGAGAAAAACTTCCAAAAAACAAGTATGACAATGTTTTATAATAAAGTAATAGTACCTAGAACAAATCGTTACACATAAATATCAAGATTATCGTGCATTTGTGTTATCATCAAATCTGTTTAAGAATTTTCGGCACAAACTATGCGTAGTTTTGTGTAATGCCATTAGTATTATGCTCTGTTATAATCTAATGAATGCGCAAATAGTTTCGATACTATAATATACCATTATCACACGTGATTAGTTCACTAATATTTTTTCATTTTAAGATTTCCTGGTTTTAAACGAAATGAACAACGTAATTTGATTATTGTTTAAACGTTTTTGTTTAATTTTTACTCTACATTTAGCGAATTATTGTATTCAACGCGTGAAGATAAGTACGCTGACAACCAAGATTTATATATATGTTATTCTCTCCAATTCTAATATATTCATGATTTACTCGTAATATCATACAGTAAATACGAATAGGTATGGTATAAAAAAAAAATATATATTTATATTTGTTAATTTTAAAAATTATCTCTACCTTTTATTCAGCAATAACACATTAGTTTTATACGTAGGTAAACATTGTATTACTACCTTTAGAATAAGACTTGGAGCTGGGGGTATATATAAGTAAAATAATATAACACACTATGTGCGTATTTCGTGTGCAATTTCATGTTCAAACACCACGCACCCACACATCACCCGCGTATAATATATTTTAGGTATATTCCCCGGTTGGTGGCATTTGAATCAGACAAAAAACGTGTTTAAGGACAATTCCGACGGCGGTTTATGTAGGAAATGTCCCTGGCACAAATCGTTTTTGCATGTTGACGAAAACTTGTTTGCTCGGCTTCGTTGTAGTTGCGAACGTTACTAATGGAATAAAATCACGAAAAGTGCGTCCAAGTCCGTTGTACACAATATAATATAATATATATATGTGTGTGTGTGTTGTTTATCCACTGTGTAGATACGACACACCCATAATTCGTTTTCTGACCGGAAACGACAACGCCAGCATTGCATACACAGACCCCCAAAACAGTCAAATTTGTCATCAACGTATTATATAATATATATTATTTTATTTTATTTTTTAGAAAATTAATTAAAATTATATCATCGAGTTTTTTTTCCGTAATGCGTTCGTTAATCCGGGAAAATGAATTATTATGTACAAAATAATTTACCTCTTTGAGGGTTTTTAGAAGTATTTTGATAAAATATATTCGTAGTTATATCCTTATATTATTAAATTTATCATCATAAATCATAATTCCGATATCAATACCTAAAATATATTTTGTTTCCCACTTTTTTTTTTTATGTATAAATATAATTTGTTTACCAATGGTTTTACTATACAATTATTATTATTGTTCTATACACATACACAAAAGCAATGGGAATAAACTATTTTTTAGTTCTCTTTTAATCAACATTTTTTTTTTCAATAATCAATATAATAAATAAACGTAGCAAACATCAAAGGATATAATATTGTATACACATCATTAAACAGGAATAATATTAGGGTGAAATATGTTAAAAAAATATATATACATAATTTATTTCATGCTTGTTTCATTTGTCGTGTCGTTTATATCAACTTGTGTTTTTATTCGTATTATTAATTTCATAATACGTGAGGTTAAATGAGTACATTTGTATATACAAATAACAATTCTAGTTATTGTTTTAATTTAAAACCTGTATTAGTTTTATTTTAAAACGTCACGAGGTTTTGAAATTATGTTCTTAGTTCTTTTAGCATTATTGTTCTACTGTTTACAATTTATTTATGAGCTTCCTGAAAGTTTTTGATTGTGTGAATTATAGTGGACTTATTGCCAAACTTTATGGTTTTTGAAAGTCTCTAGAGCGTGAGTACTGAATGGCTCCCCTATTCTGGAGTTAAAAAGATATAATTCGCAAGACATATGTAGTTCACTTGGCAGGTATATCTTAACTGTAATACATCATCAGAAATAAATTACATTTTAGATATTTCTGAAGAAATCGTTGATTATTAACCGATATACAATGCATTTATTTGAATGCCATTCGTGAACAAATTATTTTGACGAAACATATTTTGTATCAATAAACAATTATTATAATTCTAATTTTAGAATCTTCTTTTTTTGTATTTATATTGATATTATTATGATATAAAGTAAACATCATTAAATTATATATATACAAACAGCACTATATTACAATTTTATTATAGATATATAGATATATCGACCAATATATTATGGATATGTAATATTTCTAAAAATAATTTTTGGACATATAAATAAATGTTTATGAAATATTCAATTTTGAATATTATAATAAATTAATTTTGTATAAAATTTAAAGTAATGCCTTTTAAGTTTTTTATATGGTTATGTTAATATAGGTTATACATTTCTGTAGAACTTTTAATATTGTTATGTATTAAAGAAAACTTTGTATAACTATACAATTAAATATAAATTTGCACAAATCTAAACTAAAATGATTATATTTTGAGTTAAAAATATTAGTAAATTATAACTAATAAATATAGTTAAACTCACATTTTTATAATTAAAGATATTGTTTTACTTTAGTTAACAATTATAAAAATTGATTTATTTATAATACGAGTATATGTATAATTAATTATTAATGAAGTATACATTATAAGTTTCTATTATAATGTACACTCTTTGTAATTTGACCAGTGGTTTTTAAAAACAATAAAATGTAAAATAGAATCACCAAAATATTTTTTCAAAGTATAAAAATGCGGAATAAATTATTTATCATGCTTTAAATAGTAAAAATGTAAAAAAAAAAATTCAATATTCAGTAAGTACAAAGAAGTATAAAAGAGAATTACCTACTATTTTCAAATTCAACCCGAAGAAAAAAGTAATAAAAAAAAGTTTTCTTATTCGAGTAATGCTTAGGTACATGATAAGGTACTTAGTCATTATTTGGGTATATACACATTTATATAACAGTGTGTACGCGTATCTGGTGTAAAATCTGATAAAACCATTCAAAGATAATCACGTGAATACAATATTACTAATTCTACATACCTGAATCCATAAGCACCTGTAAACACAATTCTATTTTATTTTCATCTTTGATGATTTTCAGTAGTTCAGTACGATGATAATAATATGATGTATATTATTCTTATTAAAATAGTATTATATTACGTACTGCTGTGACTTAAGTTAAATATTTAGGAACTGATAAAAAAAAAAAGTTTGTTTAATCCGATTCCCTACCGGACTGCATCAACAAACATGATTTCCCAGGATCGCATAAAAATAAATCAACATAATAAAAAAGATTCAGACACTATAAGGTAGTTGTGCGCGTATATGCCATAATATAATATATTGTAATACAGGGGAAATGCGTTTTCACTTCATACCATTGCGTTTGCTTATTCCAGTTTAAGAGATACACCATACACTCCTATATAAACATAAACCTGCATATTATTACTGACAGGTATATGAATTGGGTTATTTATTTTCGGTCACCACAGAACGACCAACTTCAAGTACGGCATTTGGTGCAGTATACGTGCATGTATATTTTTGCTATCTTAAAAGTGCATTTTGACTTTTTTTTTTTAATATACATATATTTATACAACCTGGGATGTAATCGCAATCGTTTTCTACCGTCTTTTACTAAATTGTATTGGCCCACTGCTGCTATGACAGAGAAGTAATAAGCTTATTAATAATTCACATATCAAATACGATTGAGTTGACATTTCTGGGGTAGTAATGTCAACATTGGAATCGAACTTCTCTCTAATTTGTCTTAGTCCTTACACGTATAAGGCCGTACCACAGCACAACGTATACTCGGTACCTGAATTGGAAATTGTCAATGGAAACTTTGGTTGACACAACTCGATAACTTTGTTTTGACGTCCACTTCCCAAATGTGTGTGTGTATATATATATATAATATACATATATATTATATATACACACAATATACATATATTATGCACTGTTTAATAGATGCACCGCCGCTATCGAATTCCTTCCTGTCTTTCTCTTTCTGGCGGTGAGTTCCAAATTTACACTAAGTTTCCTGGCTCACTATCACTACCGTTTATACATGTACTATAGATAGATAAAATTGCTAACGAAGCACGACGCGATATTTATCGCAAGACATACTCGGTTTTCGTTGGCAATATTTATTGAAGTACGTTATTGTACGTCTTCGTCATAATTATCTTTGCCATAGTTATATTTTTTTTTTAATTTCAACAAAAATTCAGAATGGTCACTATGTTTATTAATTATTATGGACACAAACCCAGACACGCAGATGCAAAGATAATTGAAAAAAAGTCGTGTTTGAAAATAATTTCCGCATAAGATACTCATATAGTATATACCTCCTATCGGCGTTCTATATACTATAAATTCTGCAGTATAAGACCGTGTCAACATCACCGTCGTGTAATATAATACACCTATCAATCCGTAACCTTTTGTGTCCTTGACATTTAGTTCGGTTAACTACGAGTTTTATGTTATCCGACATGCCAGATTGTTATAGTCACTATTACATAACATAATGTAGTATATAATACCATGTAGGTATACGTAGGTCCCTATGCTGATATAAGTATATTTATATAGGTATACATATATTTAACGGTTATGTGACGGTTGCACGCGTGCACTTTAAATAAATAATGTGAATGTACATTATAGATAACATGTGTTTGGTAACTTTTGAAAATCACAAAATACTATTACGCTCGTTTATATAATTAAATAATTGCGTTTATAGGTATACGTACGTATAACCCGTTGCGCGATGTATTCGAGTGACGTTCACAAAAGTATCTTTACATGTATAAATGTATATTACCTATATTGTGTGTATGTTTAAGTGTGTCTATGTGTGTTTGTATACATATACTGGTTACACTTTATTATATTATGCGCATGTCCCAAGAAATTACTTACATTCGAAAATCAATCTTCAAAGGGTCAGAAAAGTACCTTTTTAAAAGGTTAAAAATTCACTAAGTGCATTATACGTCTCTCTATAGTCTATACCCTACTTTGTTGAACCAATTACACGGATGTGGCTTGAAAAGAACCCGTTAATATAATTAAACTTGAATGAATAGAAACGACATCGCACTGTTCTAATTTAATGAATATTATATATACTAACCAAAACCCGAAACGCTTAAAAGCAATAATTACTGATTACACGTGTTTGCAATTATAAGAAAAAAAAATACAGCCATCGTATTTTATATTATTTAAGTAGAAATTGTTTACAAGAATGTTACGTTAAGGCCTATTATATAGGTATAATTAATTGTACTTCATTATTACGTCGGCCGCTAAAAATATAAAATGTTTACCTATTAAATAAATGTTGTTTTCGAAAATGACTTAGTTTTCGTCAGATATACGAGATGGATAACGTGATTTAGTTAGCATGTATAGAGTACATTATGTTATTTTATAGAAATATCGCATGTTATTGAACCAAACTCCATATTGTTTTACTTATAGGGTCTTAAAACTAAACACAACGAGCTGTGGTAAACTTTAAGGGACAGTATATCATAAGTTCCTTTAAGAAACTGACCACTTGAGAAACAAGTATAAAAATACTTTAGCTGTCGTGAACCCGTTGTATATCGAATGATAGTTCGATTGATACTCACATTTGCACATTTGCATTTGCTAATTTCTTTATTTCCATTCTTTTCTTCTCAATAATAAATATAATAAACTTATTTATAGGAATAATAATGTCAGTTTTACGTCAAACCAACTTTGTAATTTTGTATTGTATCGTGACCCAAACCTATACATTGTTGCAGTGTATAACACTGTAGGTACCCACGTTTTCCACGCAATCCATCTGCCATTGTGACGTCAATAATTTATTTAGGAAAAAAAAATATGCTTAGAATTGTATTAGTTTAAAGTTTGATTTTGTACCGTTTAATATCTCTGTTCATCACATTACATTATTTATATAATTCCCTTTCTTTATAATTTCTCAACCTCACTGCCAAGCATCGCAAATCAAATCCGTTTTACTTAACCTTCTATTTTAATACTATCTATATAATATAAACAATATACATATAAAAACAAGAGAAGAAAAAGAAAGGTATTTCTTAAACGCTGTGGAAGACATTTAAATATTAAGAATAATAAACAACTTCAAACGAATGCAAATTCGATATTAAATAGATATAGAAGCTCTCATTTAAATATGAACATATATACACTCATTATACACTTTCGCGTGCGTAAGTCGGTTTCTTATTGGTAGATTAATTCAAAAACTAATAACTAATTGTAAATACATAAATAAAGATTATTAGATTCGTATACAATAAAAATGATAGAGATATAAACATTATTTTGACTATTTTAAGCCGGTCGTAACTCGTAAAAGACATACATATCTCACACACTGTTTATTATTCTTCTGACCTTTTCATTGTTCGCCGCCGTCACCACAACCTCTGCCTGCCACCATTTCCTGGTGTGTTTGGAATTTGAGTTGACGGATGCTTTTCCTTCGAACGATGCGACGTATCCATTAAACGACGTGTTCGGGACACACGTACGGTACACTTAAAAATTGCAATAATATTATTGATGGTTATTCATCATTCGGTTGATTTATTTCCGACCGGATAGAACACGCACTGTATGGCAAACCGTTTGACGATGCAAATCGCTATTTTATATTATTATTTTTTTTTTCAAATCAACAATTTTTCTCCTCCATTGACGCCGATTGAGGGGGTCTCAACCTATTTTCCACTCGATTGGACCTGTGATCGACCCAAATGGTTTTATGAGAAATGGTATTCACGATTTTTATCTCGTTTTCGAATCTAGAGTACTGTATACATAATATATACTCGTATCATAATATATATCGAGCAGTTCAGTGGTTTATATAATATTATATTTATGTTTTAACGACTGTAGTGGTTTTTCGGTGACCGTTAAATATACAAAATTCGAACTTATTTTTATGCCATTAAATACGAATCTGGAAGGAAAATTTTTGCTATGCACGATATGGACAGTAAAAATAATAGTAAAAAACCATTACGGTGTTGTCCATGAAATTGCTTTTCGTACGAATTATGATTGCTGAAAACATTAAAAACGAATACAGGAAATTAATCATTAAGATTAATATCGTGGAAACGTGCGTTTTTTGATCGAAGTTAAAATAAAAGATACTTGATATATTTGGTACACAAATATCCACGTTATAATAAATAGGTAATTCGTTTTTGGCTTATATTTTTCAAAATCTCTCTTGGTGAACACTTCACCAACTCTGTATAAAACTTTCGATAGGAAGTAGTCACATAGTAAATGAATGGAATTCAGTTGCAGTCAGTCCATCTGTTATCGAAACTTCAGACTTCTTTATTATTTTCTTTTTTTATTATTATTTCCACGTTTGATAATAATTACAAAATCTTTTCAGCATATTCCGTGCATAGAATATTTAAGTAAGAATCATATTGAACTTCAAGTAGAGCATATTTGTTTCATCATTCCAAACGTAATAGTTGTATTTCCTTTCAACTCATGAACGTTAAAATTCTTAGTGTAAGTGATTAAAAATCTTGAATGGTTTCTTTCATAATTACATTTGAATAACAGCGGTAATATTTTATTAATTTTATTCTTGATTATAAAGCTACTAGACTTTGGTTTATTATCATATTTTATTTGCATAATATTTAATTATTAAAATTATTATTTTTTTGACAAATATTGTTTAATGACATTTTTTTGATACCTTAGTTTATTGTATATCTATTTTTTCTTAATTCATAAATATATTGAACGAAAATGGTTAGATTGTAAATTTACTTAAATTATGATTTGCTTTTGAAAAATACAAAGGAAAAAATGTCTTTTGTATATATCTATTATATATATTTTAATTTGAAGACCGAATGACCTGTTTTAATAATTATTTTATTTTAAATAGAGACAAGTATGATTCTTAATTTATTAGTTAGACCATACTATGAAGATGAAAATATTTTAGTTATCAGTCTCCTGAATTTTCTCAAAGTGATTTTCTTTTCTAATTTTTTTTTTTTTTTTTAGTTACATTTATTTATTACTTTTTTACGTTCGGATAAAATACCCATGCGTTATTTTTTTTTATACAGGTTGACA
Organism: Schizaphis graminum; assembly: GCA_020882235.1. NCBI lineage: Eukaryota > Metazoa > Arthropoda > Insecta > Hemiptera > Aphididae > Schizaphis > Schizaphis graminum. The sequence goes on along the minus strand of CM037032.1, from coordinate 83,066,161 downwards.
TTGTCAATGGAACTTGTCAATCTGCGGAAATTCATCATTGTTAACTGATTTTTTTCCTTCCATTTACAATCAGTATTGTATTTACACTCTGTAATTGACACCCAACAGAGACAGGTTTTTTCAATGATACTTCATTGGCCAGAATATTTCAATACATTGTTTGATTTATATTATCGAAGTTACCAAATCATCCAAGTATAATTATTATTAATAATAATGAATTAAATCGATTGAAAATGTAATTATCATAAATAATTAACAATGAAGATTTATCGGTTCAAAAGTCAAAATGCTGAACCATATTTTAATGAAACATACAGCTGTAATAAGACATAGTAAATTGGAAAATTTAAATTTAAATAATTAAAAGTTTAAGTTAATGTTGAAACTTTTTAAAAACTTTAAAATTAATTCTGAAAATAAAACTACATTAAAATATTTAATTTTCCACAACTAAAATATATTAAAATAAATTATAATGTATTTTATAAAATCATAAATATCAGAATATTTTTCGGAGTATTTATATCAATCAAAATTTAATTTCGAACAAGTATACTGGTTGTTAATTTATTAGTGAAGTGTTTAAAATTAAAACACTTCATTGTTTAATTGGTAAAAAATTACACTATTTAATTTTTGTAACATTATATATTTGCTTTAATTGTAATTTATATGTATAATCAAAATATTAAAAAAAAAAAAAAAAATGCTGGTTCAGAATATGGAATTAAAATATTTATTTTTTTTTTCAAAAATATTATTTTTATTTATAATGATATTATAAAAATACAATTTTCAAATAAGTTATATAAAAAGTATTATACTTAATACATTATAGTTATACGACATATGCAATGTAATAACCACACAATTTATAATATTTTAATATATTTTTTTAATTCTATATTTTTTTAATAATTTTGTTAGATTTTCAGAGTATTTTATTTTTAAAATATAGTAATGATGAAATAGTATTTGATAAGAAAACATTTTTATTCTGATTACGAAGAACTATCTTCATCATAAACAATTAGAAAATATCTGTACAAAATATAGTAATATATTAAACAAACATAGGACAATTTAAATAGAACGCCATATTTTTTCGAGTCATTAAAATTTTAAATTTGTATAGGTTCGAGTTATAGAATTGCTACCATGCTTATTGTACTATAACGTTGTCAATATAAGTAGTCGAACGGATAATTTTGGAAATAAAACATGGTTGTAGGAAGGGATCAAGATCAATATATATATATATATATATACATTATACATAATATTATATGCGTGCGTGTAAAAATATATGTTATACAAATGTAGTATTTAGTGAACAGTTGTTGTAGTAGTTGTAAAAGTTAGTGTAGTGACAGCGCACGACGGTGGTGGCGCGAGGCGTTGGCGTTGGCGCGAATGGTGGTTCAAAGTCGAGGAGAAAATAATATATCATATCGGTCATTAAAGACATGTATTATTCAATAAATAATACGATATCGCTAGTATATTTCGCCGCCGTGGCCTTTAGCGTTCGATGATAAACGAGTGACATCGCAGCCGCCCGTGCGGAATTCCGTTTTTAATTGGAACGTCCGTCGGTTATTGTCGGCCTGCACGCCACACCCGCCACCCCAAACCCCACATACGTACATATATTATATATGTATTATATATAGAATACACTATATGGATAATTCGCGTACAACCCGCACGCCCCCGACGATACTGTGCAGTAAAAGGGCGGCGCACGCTCGGCCGGAAAATCACGCACGCGAAACGCTTATAGGGTATCGCGCGTGAACGTTGTAATGACATAACTGATATTCGACGTGTATACATCGACCGCAGACACGCGCACGCTCTTCAAATAGTAGTCATGGTTTATATCAATACGTGCCGAGATATAGCTATACATTCTACTAAGCGCGTTTGTTATTATGTGTGTATTACAGTTGTACACAGAGCGTACCGTGTTTAAGCGTCGCCCGGTGACCGCGAATAACGTGCAATACATTCCATGGGATTACCTTTTCCACAAATGATTCGATAACCACGATAGTATTACTTCCATGTCAGTTGCATCGTTTATTGTACAATAATGAAAAGAAAATTATACAAAATCATCGATATACATTAATTTACTGCATTATATGTATATGTATATTGTACATTTAATAATATAATAAAGTAAACAACAATAGGCACCAATTTTTTAATCTTCTTAAAGGGCGATTCAGCAACGTCTTTTCAAATCTTATTTTTCACTTATGATGTTTTTTTAAACTATAAAGTGGGAAATTCGGCCAAGATTAATTCTATTAAAATCTGAACTATTTTTCACATCCACAGTCTCGAACTTGAACAAAACTCGTAAATTAATTTAATATTATTTTATGATGTTATATATTATTCGAATAGCTAGTCGATCAGAATTGATTATGGTTAGACGTTTACGTGAATTTTACTCTGCGTATCCATTTGAAATTTAACTATTTGTTTTTTTTTCCTTTCGAATAATATAAATAAGCTGACATTTTGTATTTAAAGGGTAATAAATCAATATTACATTTTAATTCTCTATGTGTATATTAACTTTTTGTAAAGTATTGTTTTATCGATCGGCAGAGACACCCGGTATACAAACGCTGATATTATGTCAGGCGTATCGTTTACCAATCGGACTCGCGCACATTTCCGCCCGGTAGTACGGCGTTTAGCCCACACGTCAAAAGCTCGCATACATAATATAAATGTTTGGTCGGTTATTGTATACACACACACACACACACACACACACACACACACACACACACACACACACACACACATATATATATATATATATATTATGTCTAGTAGTCCATCCCTGCTATATTCTACACTCAAACATCGTCCCCGTGGGTCGATCGACGTGTAGATGATTTTACAACAATAATAATATTGTGAACGCTGCGGCAGTATATTATATAGATTCGTGTGTTCTGCACTCCCTTCTAACCGATGAACATTTTCCCTATCCTATGCAGGGATGCGCGATTCTTGACACGTCCATGTACACCGTCGATAATAAATGTTTTTGGTCCTTTATTTATATGCGTATACATAGACTATAGATACACACCACGTAATGACGTCGGTATCGTACTCACGAGACTGTAATATTATTATTTTATATAAAACCCTATCGTACTGAAATGGTGTGATATACTTATGCGTTTATACGGTGGTTTCAATCTTATTTTTGGCAACGACTGTATATTATTATTATAAACTCGCTTGACTGCGAGGTCGAAAACGAACTATATATTATTACACCACGGAGATCCGAAAATGAACGGACTTAATTGATGCAACGACATAATTTGTATAACCGGGTCGGACGTACCGCGATGATGATTAACTCGTTACCAAACTCATACTCAATGCCGCCGCAGCAAAATAAAATCACCCAGTAATAGATTGTGACGGGTCGTTTTATACGAAAACCGCTGGGACGAGTTAAGCCCGCGCTAGAGGTTTAAAAGTTGGTTTTCCGAAGCCTCCGCTCTTGTGCATATACGTATTGTTTTATACGTGTGACGGACGAGCTGATTATCTACTTCCGGTTAAAGGCGGCGGTGTTATGCAGACGGATCAAGCCGTCAGATAAAAGCAGTGCAGCGTCGTATCTGTATTCAGTATGTTATTTTATAGGCTGCATACATGACGCGGAGTTAAGAGAGGATGGCGGTGGTAAGTAAAATAAAACTCGGAGTGTCAGAGATCTATCTATCTATCTATCCAGCTGTCTGTAGTTAGACACTCGGTGTGTTATGTATACGTATGAAATTCAGTAATTGCAGCTTCCACAGATACGTGTATGGCGTGCGGAGAAGTGTATTTCCGTCTGTCGATTCCGGTGTCGGTGGTGGCTGCCGCGAGCAATTACACCAGTGCTGGCTCGGGTTTCGGTTAAAAGCATTATATCGGCAAATAGTCACGTATTGGGATGGACGTTTCAGTCTGGATATATCATATATATATATATATATATATTAAAAAAAATGTGCGGCGGGTGTAAAGTACCTATATATGAGATGAGATAAATTGAAAGATCCCTATGAACGGCTGAAGTGAGGAGAGAATCGTGTAGTGGGGATGAAAGAGGACCGGTGGTACATCGTAAGCTCCCGTTGACCGGACGTGGTGGCGGACGTGTAGGGGTCGACGAGCTGGTGTGCGTACGGAGAGTGCGGCCGTGCGGCTATAGTTATTTGTCCGCAAAGCGTCTGCAGTGCGGCGGAGGTTTGACATTACTCTTGGCGTGTGCCACGCCGCATTACGTATTACAAAAAAAAAAATGTATCGGTTCGGCTCCGATGAGATGGGATGGGAACCCCTAGCCCGGCTACGGGCGAAGGGACAGTACAAATTGTCCTCTAAAATATCGCTGTATAAAAAAATCGGTGCTGGTACAATATCGATAATTAATGTCCAACGATTTATTAATTTCTCTATGTTAATATTCGTGCCCGTTTATATACTTGTATGACGTATATTTGTGTATGTGCGTGTGTATTTGTGACTGAAAAAACGTATTTTTTTCATATTATATCATAATAATATTCTCGTTTTTATAATAATGTACCGTGACGTTGTATTGACGGCTCTACTCTACAACAACATCAAAAAAACCGAACGTCGTATATTAATATTATGTTATGTGTAGTAAATTTATTTTTTAGTAACAAGAAAAACACATGTGTGATCTGAATTTACTATGGAAATTAAAAAAAAAAACAGATTTCTCATACGTGACAATATCATAAAATATAAAATTACAATTTGACTGTTTTTATTTGATTTTAATACAAATATGTGTAATTTAAAAAAAAGCAAATAAGTTGCAAATATATTTAAAAGTATATAATTTAAATATGTTACCTACACTTATAGTTAAATAGATAATAATAATAATATAGTCCAGTTTAAAAATAAAGTTAATACATTTGAGTAACCTAATATATTTTGTTGCTCAAAATTATTGCAAGTATTTTGGACTACATTATCGTATGTGTTTATGATTGATTAAGTTAACTTTAAATATTAAATACAATTTTAAATATGTAAATTTCGATTTACATACAGTAATATAACATATGTAATAAAGATAATTTGGCATAGTTTGATAAAAAAACAAAAGAAAAATTTGTTAAATCATCGGTAAAGAAGCGTAAACTTATTATTTAAGATGGAAGGAAAATAATACAGCATCTCAAAAGTGAATATTTTGTGCTTGGTTAAGCGTTAGAAAACCTTCTTAAGCTATTGACATTAACTTGTACCACACTCTATAAACAACAAACTTACTTAACGGAGTTTACCATTTTATTTTATTCCGCAAACTTCTTACAACGAAAACACGACCGTTTTTTTTCAATACATATATTATTGTTGTATAACATATTTATAAAATATTATGTATTCGAAGGTTTATTATCTTATACTTGAGAAAACAGGAGAAAGTTTTTATTCAATTTTTAATATCATTTAAAAAATATATACTATTCAATTGCATAAAATAACGTTTTTATTTTTATCATTTAATCCAAAAAACACCAAATTTTTGATAAACCAGTGTCCAACATCTGCATTTGATGAATATTAGTTTTTTCGTTGCATTGTTGGTACGAATATTTGAATAAAATCGTACGCTCCCAGCTTCCACATATAAAAACTGCTAGTTGTTTCAAATTGGTTTATTTTGAAATTGGTCTCTAGAGTATACATATTTAAAAACTTGAACTTTCTATAACCTAAAATCTCTGTAAAAACGTAGGTATATATTATTTTAAAGCTGGGAAAGCGGCTATTAAAATGATCTGTGCTTGAAACTTTCCATACAAATATAAACCTGGGATTGTTATGCATTATTACGTATAAATATCATACACTTTGTATAATAAAAGTTGTATTATCAACTGCTGGAAAAAAATTAATTGACGGTAAAAAAAAAATTTAAATACATAGTGTAAAAAACTAACCAATTATAACTGTATAAAAATAACAAAATGTGTGACTTGTTGTGTCTGTGCAACGAAAATATGAAAAAAAAATCCTTTACAATTTTTTTAACAGTTTGATAAAAAAAACAACACTTACTTTTTATTTCATCTTACAAATTCTCAACTGTAATTATATTTTATAATAATATAATTTTTCTGCCAGTGGTAGTTTATTTAGGTAAAACCAGACGCAAATTTATAGATACTCACTGCGAATTTTCTCAATTTCGTTCAAAAAAATATTGTGATTTATAAATAAACAATAGGTTAGGTTAGGTTATAGTGTTATAACTTATGGGAAAAATTATCCTAAAAGCCTATTTTGTTGGCTTATAAAAAATATTAGAAATAATTGTCATATAACTTTGAAAAAAAAGTCACTTCGGTCCAAAACTCAAATCAAAGTTTCAAATCTAACCTTTTTTTCTATATCACGTATAAAATCGTACTACTATTTATCCTTTGTATTATTATCTATACAGTTCAACAAAATTGTCAGAGGAAATATTCCAAATTCGAACTACACTTTCATTTATACGAAATTTCACTACCGTTTTTTACATACGTAGCAGGTATCGGACAACGATCAGGTGAGTCAGGCGGGATTAACATAATATCGACTTCACTAAAAAACGACGAGCTTGTTTCCGTTTTCCGCGATTTACCCTCTCAAAAAAAAAAAAAAAAAAATAATAGTATTCGACGATAAAGTTCACAATTTACCCGCGTCCATGATGTCTTAAGAGTCCTCGATATCCCTATCAGAAATGGCGTTTACGTGACGCCTTCTTTATCCCTCACACCATCACTGATGGCCGGTAGGGAAGTTGTATCGATTTTTTAAAACCATCGTACCAATTTAATATATGCTAATAAAGGTGTAGCTAGTAATATTTTAATGTTATTGTTTTGGCATACCACCACCACCATCTTATCTCACGTAAGAAATATACTGTTTGGCATCCTGAATCATGTGAAAGGATCGATACACTGACGATTTAGTCGGATGATAAACGTCAAACGATTATAACATCATATGCATAGACTTCCAGCAAAACATTATATTCCGCGGAGAGATTGCACATGTATGTATCCATTTCATAATAACAACAACAATTCGTACGTGTAGGTAAGATAATTAATATCATAATAAAATTATTAATACGTTGTGCGCTAGCCGCGGTAAATGTCATGTACGACCCATAAATATTTGTCAAAGACGTTATATTGTGCATTTGTGCTTAACATTAAACCGTATAGTGCTTAACATTTAAAAGTCGGCGGGTCGTATGATGGGTATATACATAAAACATATTATGGAGATATAATAGTCGTAATAATAATGTACCGGCTATAAATACTCGTACAATGATTAACGAAATCTGCATGTTTTGCAAGTTTCGAATTCCAAAACGGGATGTCATATAATTGGTAATCAAATATAGGTGGGAGGTACACACTCGTTAAAAACACGTCCTGATTTATAAAAGCTATTCATAACTTAATATAGAATGGTTATAAAATATAATATGGATTTCCATATCTCTCGAGGTTGTTAGATCGTAATTATGATAATTATTGCTTGCACCGCTTGCCGCGTTTAAAATAATTTGCAGTGTGTGCATGTTAATTCATAAGTGCACTGGTGCAGATGCATCTGTGCGCGTGCCTGATTGGTCTAACACGCGGACTCGATGTATCATACTGCGATAACGAAACCGCTCGAATGGAAAAAAAGAAAGAAAAAACCACTGTTTCCTTAGCAACGTGTAGTATACGCGCTCGAGCCAAGTAAAAGAACATAATACACTGACTTTGGTTTTCGTACAACAGTTCGAATCGACCTACGGACCTCATCATAACATCTAAAATAAAAAACACGTTCTACGAGAAAATTACAACTAGAATTGCAGTCAGTATCTGTTTTCCGGGATCTTGAGTTCCGATTAAAATCCAGATTAGAAACAACATACAACTCTGCCATGAGGTGAGCCAAATATAATACACCTAATACTATTTTATTATAATTCGTATCTTTCTATTTTCTATACATATATATTTTTTACTCTTCTATAACTACAGTTATTATCGTCAGAATTTATGACAAATCTTCAAATTAATGGTCCTTTTTATTATTATTATTATTTTTTTTTATCGTGATAACCTTACGGACGCTTATTTAGAGGCATTGCAGTTTTAATGCCTCTTTCCTGTTCACGACATGATTATTTGACGGTAAGCCGATTTGGTAATAAGTAAACGACAAATAATTTATTCACCCGCGTAAGTACGCGCGTAAATATGTCACCACAAAATATTACGTTACAGTAGAGTTAAGTGAATAATGTTGGTCACGCGGATTATGGGATAAAATTTTGAAACTATAGCCAGTTTGACGGTTAGGTCGCGCGTATTAGAAGATTTATCATATATATTTTTCACGTTTTGGTTAAGAAAAACTTATAGTTTTTTTTGTTAGTTTGGTGCCTTTTATTTATAATGTATAATCATTAATACGAGTCATATAATTTATTATTAGGTAATTTTGTTTTAAAAATAATTGTTCAGTTATGATTTTTTATAAGTATAGTACTTATCACGATATAATATAAATAAATGATTTAAGTATTTCATACATAATTCCACATTTTATAATATACGCTGTACATACCTAATAAAAATATTCATTTTTTTAAATTTAGTTCCATATTAGTTGGAGTTTGAACAAAATGCGAATTAATGACAAATTAAAATCAAATGTTCATTAAAAGGCATACCGCGTTTTAATGTTATTATACTATATAATATATGCATATAAAATTATAGGTTTATATTATTATTACAGTGTACACTATACATGCATGTTTAGTTTTAATTTACGAGAAATTTTATAAATAAAAAGTTTAATATACTATAAAAATAAATATACATTATTTTATTTCATAAAATAAACGAAAATTGTTTTGATTTAAAACGTCATATTGCAGAGATTGGATGCAATAACTTAAATAAATGTAAATTGTGTACTTTATATATCGTGTGTGTTCTAATTCAAAGATGTATAATAAAATGTCTAATGCCGTAATTGAGTCTAAAAAATTAAAATATTAGAAACTGCAATCTGAGCAATTTATTATATCTAAGAAAAAAAAATAGATAAATGTTGCCGGCATTGCTTTCGAGAATAAACGAGCCGGAGTTTTCCTTGTCGTTTTTTTTATTTTCATTGAATTTTAAACTTTATAATTGAATTGAGAATAAAATAATGGATTATCAACAATAACGGAAATTACATTTTTGAATATTTAAAGATAAACAACTAAAATAATAAACTTCAATGTAGAGCAGACGAAAAAACATCAAAAAATACTATATGAACTTATTGATGTAATACTATTTTTATTTGACGACGTATACCTATTACAATACATGCCGCATATATAGTTACCGCGCGTATTAAATAATAGGCTTCAGTTTTAGCAAAGTTATATTGTTATAATTTCACACGAAAGTTCTAACCGTAAATAACATCGCATATTGTTTTCCAAGTTATTATTATTATTATTGTTACACATATAATAATATTATAAATTATAATTATATAAGGTACTTAGATATAATACAATAATATTTTAATATACGTATATTATGAATATTTTAATGAATTATTTCCCCTAGGAGGTCTTATCAATCTGCTGTATATTATTTTATCAACTATGGTTATTTTTCAAATTATAACAAATTGATAAATAATAAATAATGTTTAATATATATATTTATGTATAATATTCACAACTATGTACATTCTAACATTATATAGTTAAAGGATAAATGTGCATATATATTTATATAATATAATATTTTTCAAACATCTTGTGTAGTTAGTATACATTACAGCGCTGGCTATGTGTCGAATAGTTGTGACTTATTGCGGATAGGTATACACCACTGCCTTGTGCACGTAGTATACTTGGTGTACCTCTTCAAAGGATAGGCTTGATAAGAGGAGATATCATGGCCAGACCGGTACTGCGGTGTGGAAATTAATTACGTGATACGAGTTAGTTTTATTAAGCTGATTTGATACCCACATAAAAATTTTCAAGCGAGTACGAGATAAAACACGGTCCGCGCCATCGCGTATCCTTTTACGATATACGCTCACTTTACCTGTGCCCCCATTTGCCCAACCATCAGTGAATAGTAGCACCATTCCTGTGTATTAACCCTACGACCTACATCATACTCCGTCACAGTACAGCCTTTAGTATATCGTTTCGCATAATAATCTCAAAAAGCGAAAAATAGTTTAAATGTGTATACTCATATATATATACTATAATATTCTGGCTAATATTAAGAGCTATGTAGCGCAGATTTCCTCATCACAGCAACTTCCCCCACCTTATTTTGGTCACGAAAACTTAATATTATACCATATAATCACAAACACCTTTAACGCGATCTTCGAGTCCAAATACGGCGGAATTTAGGTAGCAAAGTCACATTATCGGATCATATCCGAATTTATATATATATTCGTAATGATAAACATAAAAATTATAATATACATAATAATAATATCGTCGCGGTAAAATTAGAATGTATGTTTATAAATATTCGCATGACACCCTTGCGGCGAAGTTGGGAAGTTTTCGACTGCGCGTCAGTACGTTTCGCTGATAAACAATATTTTGTAGATGTTTTCGGAATTTTTTAATATAACCTTTAGTGACCGCCTATAGGTTTTCTCCGTCTCTACGGGTTTTATTTTCATTCTCTTCTTTCATTAATTCCAATGAATATTTGTCCCTTCTAGCTATCCTTTGTAAACTATTTTCATGTAGACTTTATATAAAATATTGATAAATAGTCGCGACCCGAATTTGTAGAACTGCCGCCATTGTGTTTGTGTTCAGAACTAATCTATATTATGTTGTGTGTTCGGGCGAGTGGCCACGAAAGTTTGTGAAAAACACGATAAAATATTACGCTTTTGTACACTTGTATACAAAAATAAGTTTTCGGTTTTTTTTTCTTTCACATTCGAAAAGTAATGTTGTTAAGCTTGTACACTTGTATTTCATGAAAAGCAATAATTTAAATAAATTCTCATCCGGAATGTAATTTTGCACCTACCTCCCACATTCCTACACCCAATTTTCACTGGATAAAATATTCATCATACTATTTATACATCAGGTATTAGTGTATTACTTGAGGACAACTTTTGGTTGTAATAATATACCTAAAGATGTATGGAACACCCATTAAAAAAAAAATAATAATAAATGAAGGTCATTATCCCTTTATAGTTTATACATTATACCAATACCCCAGGGAAAGTTTATCGTGATAAATTCTATGTGTGTTTACGATTATGGAATAGTAACAACTTTTATCAGGATACCATTACATGGTTTTTTTTATTATACATTTTTCTTTTTCTCAACCATTACATAATGATGACTGCTGACTATGTATTTCTTGAACTTTTAGGTTACTTTAAAAATACATGAATGCATATATTATACAATATAGATACATATAAACATGTATGTTCCTATATATTTTATATAAACGTATGAATTTAAATGTCTTCTTATAAAATCATACTGAAATATATTGGTTGGTTTTACTTTCATCCTAAAAATATTCTGCAATTATAATTGTGGTTTACTATTCCGATGGATAGTCATAACTTCCAAGCACTATAATATTATGTACATTTGTGTATATAGTTTTCCAATTATATTATTTTTATTTTATTTTGTCTATATATTTATTAAGTTGTTTTGTTTCAGCATTTTTTATTTAATATAAATACTTAGTAATAACTAATAAGTTATACAATGATTAAGTTATTACGCTATTATACTGTTTTTTTTTTCATGACATTTTTGACATTTTTCCAATTATGGTACAAAAATAAACAATTATTATGTTTATAATTATTATACAAGAGACAATTAATAATGTAATAATGTGCGTGCAGCTAGTAAATACGATAAAATATGTATTTTTAAATTGGAACCATACTTTTTAATTTATATACACGTCGCCTCTTGGTATACATTTGTAATGATTGAAAAGACTCAAAATTACCGGGAACGGTTACATGTCAACTGCCTATTATATTTTAAATTAGTAATATTACCTCTCCGATCCTTGTAGCGACATTCTTGTTGAAACCGTGCTTAGTGTTTGAAGTGTAAGATGAGATGACCGATTTGTATTATAAAATAATAAGACCTTTTTCTCTAGTTTAATACTTCTAATTTTATTTTATTTTTTAACAAACATTAATATACGTATTTTAAATTATTATTATTTATTATTTTAAAACGTTTACAACTAGCTACGTCTTATTACATAGACGATCGCGTAGTTTTGTGTGTGTGTGTGTGTGTGTGTGTGTGTGTGTGTGTGTGTGTGTGTGTGTGTGTGTGTGTGTGTGTTTATTAATTATTTCTAACTTATTCTTATCCTAAATAGCTTATAATTATTATAATTATTTTATTATACATTCAATTTAAAAAAAATATAATTGCTTAGTCGCATTATATATTAAATTTCTGTTTAGGATTTTGCATAAAATCGTTAATAAAATATGTGCTTATAAACGCTTTATTATATATTAATAACGGTCATATTAACGCATATATTATTTTCGTTAGAGATCAATAACTTTGCAGATATGAAATCATCCGAATCTCCGAATCTATATAATTAAGAACAATGAAATACAAATGGTATATATTTTATATTGTTTTTCCAATTTTATTGACATTAATAATTGTTTTTACAACCAGATCATTAGCCAACATTTAAATTAACTATATACCTACTTGACTAATTAGGAATTGTGGTAATATTTCAATAAATATATACATATTTTTCATATTTAATTACATTTTACATCTAAGTACTATATTTATATATAGATACCGATGGTTTTGAAAAAGTTATTTATATTGAGTTGAGTGTTTTTTTTTGATCTCTAGGTTTTTATTTCATCTGTAATATTACATCATGTAATTGAAAAATGTAAGACTGTGGATTTGAATGTGAGGATTTTATCGCATGAGCTGCCGTAGCCTATTATTCGACATATTTGATTAAGTATACTATGTGGGTGAAGTTGGTGTGACCAATTTTTACGATATCTGACAGCGAAAAATAAATACGAGGTAGAGTAAGGGTTGAGTATCAAGTAAGCCAGATAATTCTGTATTATAGTATGTATAATATATATTTTTTATTTCAATTTGTTATTGGCTTATAGTTTTTCCAAGTTGCTTGACATAATATCTTGGCAGTGCACATGCTTATTAGTTTAAGAGGAACGTTGTACCTGCAAGTATTTTGTCTCCCTCTAACTATCCCATAAAATACTTAATAAATAGCTAAATATATATATATACATATATATATATGTTCGGCTATTTTCAATTGGTTGTTGTTAGCTTCAATATTATAATGAATTGGCCTATTAAAAAATGTCATGGTAAGAAATATATGCATTATATCGTTGCTTTATATGATATTTTAGTTTTTTTAAATAAATTATGAATGAGCATATTTTTTAAATATTAACATATGAAGCTAATACGTCATATTAATTATATCTTGGCAAGGAAATGTGATTATAGTCGTGAACGTAAGTGCAAAGATTATTTTATTAGCTAATAATACAGTTTTTGCTTTGCGTGTAGTAATTGTACCTAAAGAAGTTATATAATTATAAAAATATTTCTAAACAATATTTTTAAAATGGATTATGTGATTCAATGAATATTAATAAGCATAATTTATTAATTATGTCAAAAATAACACATAATGGTTATAATGTTGCAAAATAGAAACAATTTGGTATATGTAAATTTTACAATATGAAAATTTTTTTTGTAATATTAGCAATTGCTTACTATATATTAAATATACATATATATACATTTTATATTTTTCAAAACTTCTTAAAATCTGTTTGAGACAAAAAAAATATAGTGATAAAAATGGTTCTGAAAATATTATTTATGTTTAAGTCTTGAGTAAATTTCATCTGGTACTTTTTTTCTTTTGTAAACTGTGGTACTACATCAAAATTGTAATAATAAACAATTTATACTCTTGTACAGTGACATTATTTTTAATATCAACATCTTATGTTAATAGGACATTCATAAATTCGCCGCTATATTTTATTAATATTATTTAAAATTATTTTGAGGTTGTATTAAAAATAAAAATAATGTATAAATATCGTTGCTTTTAAATAAGTATTTTATATAATATTTTACTGTGAGAAAGTTCGTGATTAATTCAGTGGCTCTAGTTAATCTGGTTGATGTATACATTGCACATTTTATCAATACAAGTATTGTAATGGAGTGTTAAAATTTCTAAATTTTTTCCGATATTACTTCGTCAATTTATATACTCCATTATTACGTTAATAAAACTGAAAGAAATATACTAAAATAAACCTTTTATTATTTATTTAATAAAGTACCGCGTAAAACAAAATAATGATATTGTTGATAAAGAATTGGTCACGCGCATCTTATAAAATTAATTATTTTTTATTTTTTTGGATAGGGTATTATGTTTTTTAATCAAAAAATTCGTAATAAACTTTAAACGTAATAGAATATGAATATTTCTATGCTGAACGCACTGCAAAATAATAATTAAAATAAACAATTTTCTTTATCATGATTGTGTTGCCTGTTTGAATATATATTCCCGTCAAAGCTGTATATACAGCTTTATGTGTTTATATAAGGAATCTATTAGTTTATAGAAATAATTATACCTAACCTTCAAAAGCTATAATATTAATTTATTTATAATAACACACCACCAAATACACGATTGTAATAAACAATTTCATAAAACGGCCGTCAATGTTAGTTCTTTTTAATTAATCCGGTGAATCGTTTTAACACATATTTTCGTCTGCAAAAATAATCAAACATAAAATATACACGCACTTTTTTAATTTTAAAACATTTTCACCACAGCTAATACAAACATTAAATTTGTTTAAAGGCACCTTTTTTCAAATGACGTACTTTAAATTGTGTACCTGGAATATTGTTAATTAACATTAACAGGCCAATGCATAATAATAATAATAATAATAATATTGTTTTTATATTCTCGTAAGTTAAATTGGTAGCATAATTTATTAATGGCGTTGTAACAAATAACCATCGAAAAAATGTACAAAACAAAATCACATGATAGTTATGTATATAAATTACAATAAATGTATTATAGCTTAATACATATATTAAACATAATAAATTATAGTCATTGACGATTATTTTAATAGTCGCACATGCGTGCACAGTTTAAACTAAAAACCATAAATCAACTAAATACATATATCAATATATTATAACAGACTACGTTGTGGGTATAATAATATATTTCCAAATAATAATATAAAAAAACGACATAGTTTTCCTGTAGCAGTCACTAATGTCACCGTTATTACAATAATAAAGACGATATATACGAAATATACTTGTATATAAATATGGTGAAACAATCCTAACATTGTACTATCGGTAGTAGCCTAAATATTGTTATATACGGCGCAATATGATTGGGGTAAGTTCTGGATATCAGGGTATTAAACTGTTATAATAATAATATTATGTAATAAATAATATTTCATAATAATTTGTCGTACTGAACACGTGTTATAAGCCGTTGTTCATCTAGTCGTCTGAATACTGTTTACGATCGCAAAGTTATTACCTAAGTGTATAATGTTGTCGTTTTTTAATTCGTTATTTAAAAATACGTTCAAAGTGAACTATACTTTAAATGATAAATAAATTATCAAATATAATACTTAGTTACACACTGTCGTATTGTTAATCATGCTCTTTTACGTTAAACGTACCTTTATCACGAATAATCAAATCAGTGGCGTCGAAGTTCTTTTGAGAAATATAAAAAGCAACGTGGCCTTGGCCTGACTTCGATTTAAACTATACAGTACACATACATTATAGTAATATAATAAGGGTTCGGCGCCACTCATTTAACATCACTACCATTATTGAATGTATAATATATAGTGTAGTACTATCAAATATTATACTGCTTAATACGGAATGATCTATTTAACGTAAGACACTAATTTTTAGAAGGTACTTACATTTTAGAAAATATTCATTTCAGTTAATTTTAAGTCGTTAAAAAACAATATTTTTGAAAAATTATTATGTCTTTTACTATTTTTGAGGTTCTTTTATTGTTTTTTAATGATAACATCAATTTTTAACTTCATATTATGAAACAGAATTTTATTCGGAATATTTCTGTCCATAAAAGTCAAATTTCAGAATTAGTATGATATTAATTATAAGTATTTCAGGTATAGATCTAAAGTTTGATTACTTATAAATCATAAACTAATAGTTAAAAATATCACATTTTTAAAGTATAAGTACTCAAAAAATATTCTATTTTGGAATAAAATATGAAAAATGAATTTTGTCATTAATAACAAAAAAAACAGTTTTTTTTTTGTAATCATTTTTAAACCAAAGTTTTATAACAAAAATATTTAAAATATCGTTAACGGTTTTTGAAATAATGAGTGTCTCACATTGAAGAGATCACTCGATATACAACTGTGTTTTGTGTGGTAAAGGTGAGGTATTTGTGCGCTGGCTCTCAAAATCTCAAGGACAAGTGCAATAATCGTATGTGATAAAAAAAAAAAAAAAGAAAACTGTGAAAACGCTGCTATTTCGTCGTTATTTGTGACTGTGTTACGTAAAAACGAAAATAAACGTAAAATAATAAAAAATATCGTAGGATTTGCCAGTACTGACACAAACGGCGTAGCGTTTCGATCGCGTCGAATCACCACCACCCTAATGTCGGTGAAATGATATTTTTCATCCGACGCGCCGCCGCAGCCGTGGTTTCTATCTTATGGAACAAAATGTATGTATACATATATATTGGATGACAACGACGCCCGGGTATATAGAACGTCTCGGGGAAAATATATGGCAGCCCCGATAAGGATTTGACATCTGCCGATGTTTGTCCGGATGAAATAAGACGCATTTCCCCGGACGGGATTGCCCGCCGTAGACTACTTGCGAGGCATTCCACTTCGAAAATTTTCTTCTGCTAAACAGCATGTATACGGGCGAAACCTTTAGGTCAACTCCAAACAATAAAGTTTCTGTATCGAGTGTGTGTGTTCGTATATTTTATCAAAAGCGTTTTCTATAGGTATCTTTTTTCCGGCCCGCCGCCCCGTCAAGTCCGTTTCTGCCGCGATGGTGGTCAAATTAACTTTATCGGGAAAAGCTTTTTGACGTCCTCGCCTTTCGAATTCAAATCTCTCGATTTTTTTCGCATGCAGGTCTTTCGCAGAATATCACATACAGACTACACAAACCAGGCGTCTTTGCCTATCTTATTTTTTTATTTCCCCATACGTCTGAATAGATGCGGTCAAGTTGGGTTCGTTGTTGCTTTTTAATAATATCAGTAAACGCGTTCAATCATCTCCGTAGATCTTTAAATCGTATTAAAACGAAAGAAAAAATATCTCCCAACTTACGTAGGTCAAATTATAAAATATATTTCTACGAAACACCTTTAAAATTTAATTTACCTTTGATTAGATTCAAAATTCACAGGATTACCATCAATGATTGTTGAATAATAATATAATAGTATATACACTTCTTATTGTGTTTATCGTAGTAAATGTTTTTTAATCATTCTGAAATTTATCATAGCTAAAATGTTGTCACTTCGTTATAATATATTATGTACATCATTCTTCTTTGGCGTAGATCTTTATTAAGACTTAAATTTTACGGGTTCAACTTATCTCCACGTTACCTAGATACCTATACATAGTATTATGTGACTTAAGTGTATTTCACCAGTAGTGGACTTGTACGTTTACGTGTACATTTTCGACTATACTTCTACACACATTGAATGAAAGCAAATTATATGAGCTAAAAATATATATATATATATATATATATATATATATACATAATATACACCTCGACGAAGCCCCGCACGCCCGCTTATAATCCAAAGGGATAACAGTTATTATTGTGTTATAATACTTAAATCGACGGGAAACGGCACTGAACGCAAAGCTACTAATACAACGATGGCTACTATTAAAGCGTATAATGTTGTACATGTGTGTGTTGCCGACAGACCCTTTTGAACGTTATCCAACTTATCGATTTGGCTTAATGGACGACGAGCCGAAACCATTTACCGACAACTAACTGTGCCTTACACGCACACACTCGGCACACTCCACGAGCATATTAACGTTATAATACCACGTGTATACAGTATACATATTGTGGTATGTACAAGTATATAATATTTATACATATATATATATATATATATATATAATATACATATTATGTGTTTAGTACCTATGCTGACGCCAATAACTCTGGTCTAGTGAATACAATTATTATTACAATACAGACATTCAATACAATATTAGCGATAATAGTCTTGGCGTATAGGTCATACCTATAGTTTAAGTACGTAAATATAATATATATATATATATATATATATATATATATATATATATAATTGATTATTGCAATCTGGTATATATAGATATAATATATATACCTATATTGTATATATTCGTTTGGTTTTCAATTAAATCTAAATTCTAGGGAACGCAATTAAACATCATTAAAAGTTTAGTTGACAATATAACATTAGTAGAGTTTTGCTAAATCAGAGTGTACTCCAAAGTTCCGATTATTCAAATTTGGATATTGTAACAAAAAGCCAGCTTAGTGATGATATGGAGAAAATTAAAGACCCCTCATCAAACGTAAATAGTCCTCTCTCAAACGTCTTTCAGTTAAATGTTGTTAAGTATTACTAAGTCATAGTTACAATAATTATTGATATCCATTGTATTAATTCAAAACTAATACCTACTAAAACTGTTTTAGATTCTGAACGAAGTGATGAATGTATTGCTTTTACTATGATGTGTGTTTTTTTTTTTTTTTTTTTTTTGTGTCTGGGGACAACATTTGGAGCAGTAATAATGCTCCAATTTTTGACTTCAGCCCCTCTTTGAATAGGGAATTGAATCTAGTTGGTACTTTAGGGGGGTCAAAATTAAAATTTTCTAATAGTTTTCAAAAAAATCGAGAAAAACAAAAAAAAAAATGACAGAAAAATGGAAATTTTACGGAAAAACCACTTTTCGACAAAATCGATTTTTTGATTTTGCTGTAACTCAAAAACGAATTATTGTAAATACTTGAAACTTTCACCAAATGTTTATATTATGGTTATCTCTTTACAGTTAATTTTTCAAAATATTTTGACCATTTTTAAGCTACTAATAGACAATTGAAATTTTCGACTTTTCTAAGTTTTTTTTTCTTCAAATGCCGATAAAAATTTTTTGGGTGGCCAGAAAATCTTGAAAATTTAATACAAGGTTTCTTATAAGTTGTTCTTAAAGTGATAAAAAAAAATCCGAAATCGTTAGTCACAATTTTTTTTTATAAGTGTTTAAAGTTCGAATTTATACGAAATATGTCAAAATTTAAATTAAATTTCATACGCTCATAATGCGAATGTTGGCCATAGTAACCATAGTAACATAATATAAAAACTATACTATTTGTTTCAAAATAGAATATTTGACAATATTTAAATATAATATATCCTAAACTGACAAATCATCTTCGTTCAGAATCGTTTTTCGTATACAATGATACCTATCATTGCATTCAAATTTAACCTACCATAGTCTGAGGTCCACCCCACCCCCTAATATACAGCAGAGCGATACCTACTTACCCGCTTTATATTATTTGTTCTTATAAAATTTTAAAATATTTACAAAAGTATTGTGTATTTTTCACAAATCTTGTACTTTCCCTTTATAGAGGTTACCATCCCAAATATCAAAATACTTTCATTAAAAACTTAATAAGTATGAAAATATTATTTAATTTTCATGATTTCATGAAGTGCTATTACTGAATAGCTCCTTCAATCAAGTTAACCTCGACCTTTTTATATAATCCATCTATTGTGCTTATTGTAAATATATTTATACAGATTGTACAAATAAAAATAAATATGACAAAAAAAAAAAATTTCATGATTTACATTGTATCTTTCGTGTAATTTATTTCGTCAATAATTTTGCAAATGATTTTATCATCAGGGTTTTTATCGTTTTTTCCGTCACTATAGTCACCACTACAAGACGTGTTTGTATATACGTCAAATATGTTTACATTAAGCGGAGTTTTGAGACACGGGTCGCAGATAATTTCGTTAAATGACCTACTTAAACCTACTACCTACTTTTATTTTTTTTATTAACATTGTACAGGACACATTTGCATATTTCAATATTATGTATACATTACTTGCTAGTTGATCAATTTTCTCGAACGCTCATATTTTGTTCTAAACATTTTACATCTAAAATTTAGCAATATTTATAGAGTCGACTGCACGTACCATATCCGATGTATTATACCAACCATATACGTTGGACCATTGGATATATTAGAGATAGGGAATCATACATTTACTCATACCATATTTTATACTATTTCGATTAAACAGTTCGGAGGATCTGTTTACAGATACAGAACTATTCATATACTATATAATTCGCATTATAATATCGTTGTTGTTGCTGTTTCCCTTTTAAATTTATTCACTATATTGCAGCACTGTACACGAGCGGGTTATATATTAATATCATGTATAGTTATGTTGTTCGCGCAGTAGATAAAAACATTTCTCTATATACTCTATATTTCTCGCGTAATCCTCCCCAGAGCCGATGTAATAACGTCAATAAAGCTAAATCGCCTGAAAATAAAACGTTCTATCCGTGCATATATAATCGTTTTATATTTCTTCTGTTCGTTTGCATGTATATTCGTACAGTGCATTTCTTTTTCTTTTACTGCGTGATTTATCGTTACAGGATGTTATCGAACATTTTTATGTGAACACGTGCCAATACTGTATAATATCATTACGAGTGTGCGAGTTGATATTAAAGTGATAGTGTAAATAATAATAAAAATAATTTACTGACGTCACCGTTGTACTAGAACTACGTAAAATTTAGATAAATTAAAGGATTTTTTTCAGTGGTCAAGTACCTATGATAAAAAAGTAATCAGGTACCGGACGAGTGACATTTTAATATCCCCATAACACGCTTTAGATATAGTATTATAGTCGTTACAGGTATTGCCTAGATGCGCTAATGATAGCGGTGAGACGACATGAAAAAATTCAGATTCAAGATCGGAATTAATGTATTCTAACCTACCGGTTAGGATAAATACGATTAGAGGTCAGTTGAGGGTGCCCAGTGCCCACAATATAAATTACGGTCGATGGTTTTGTTAATTTAGTAAATTCAATAAGTGAACTAGCGAAAGAGTAGAAAAAAAGAACACTACTGAAATGCAATTTTGTAGTAATGGTGTATGCGTGAGTGTGTATGTATGTGTGTATTTACGTGTGTAAATCTACTGTAGGTACTTGTGAAATTTCTAGTATTCAGTAATTGTTTTCTTTTTTTTTCTTATTAATGACAGTGAAATGAAACGGGGCACCTTAGTTGCGTCCCGTTAAAAAGGTATACACGAATTGCGTCCCACTATATTGGTTAGGTAGTAGAATTTTTATTTGGTTTTCAGGGGTTCTCTGAGGTATATTTTTATTAATTCTTTAATTAATAAGTTTTAAATATGTTTTATGTAAGTAGAAATTCAAATAAAAGTTTTAAGTGCAATTTTTGAGATTTTTTCAACTTTGTTGCAATTTTGTTGAATTTATTCATTTATACAGCTATTTTAACGACATTGTTATTATTATTTATGAATTAACTTATTTATTATATTATGGACTATATTAATAATTTTGATTGGATTTAAGTGATTTAACGTTTATTTACTTTTTTATTATATTTAATATACAATATTTTGATTGACTTATATAATATTTATAATTGTCATTTATTTTTGTTAGTTATTTAAGAACCCCTGATTTAAATACACGAATTGCGTCCTGTATTTTTTGGGACGCAATTCGTGTATACCTTTTTTACCGGACGCAACTCGGGTGATCCCAAATGAAATGGCAATTTGGTAAAAGATAAAACCATCCAATTTATTGATGTTAAGGTATATTATATTATATTACACGTATGTGTATATATATACCATATACGCGTGATAAAAATTGTGATCAGGTATTTTAGAGCGGCAGCTTAGAGGAGGAGGAGATAATTGAATATTAATAATTTTACATGTTTGCCGCCAGTGTCAGCACACACACATTCACGATATACATATATGTAATATATTATAGTCTAATAAGTTTTGATAATTTATGACGTCGGATCAGTCCGGAACATTTGGCCAGATTTTGACTGGCCCGCGACGCACTATTATTAATAACGTGAAATTAACTTGACGGCCGTTCTCGCCACCGCCCACGTGCCACTCGCCCACAGCGTCGATAAATAGTTTTCAACACTTATTCATACACAAGCAAATACATACATATTCAGATAACCTCAGTAAAAAATGTCCGCAAAACAATCAGTAGACTACATTATTATTTGAGAATAAAATCTATAGTAAATTTATCGTCAAATGTATAATATTATAATAAAAATCTAATAGTTCCAAATTTTTTGGGAATAATGTCCTCTAGTTTATTTTTAATATCGTTTACGTCATTAGGATTAGGTACAGATATCTATATGGATGAATTAAAAATTTTGATTTTTTTTATAATTTTCAAACGGCTGCAGATAATAATAATATTTTTATTTTATTTATAACGCTTTGCAATAATAATATTATTTGTGATCTGTGAGATATTTTTATAAAAACATTTTAAACGTGACTAATAGTGTAGGTATGTGATAAAACAAAAGTGTCATAAAATTGAAAATGATAGTTGATATTGTTAATATTGTGCGGTGGCCTAGTGAAAAAAAAAGAAGTAAGAAATAAACCGTTATTTTTTACGCGATTTTTTTTATTTTACTCCTAGAACTTGTTTTTTTGATAGTTTTTATTTACCTCGACGCAGCCATTCGATTGCTTTTCTTTTATTCATCGTTACTAGCGTAAGAACACGCTGCGGCACATGAAGGACGCGACTGTGTTCGATAAGCACAATATAATAATACACCGTCCGTGCGTGCTGGCACGAAAAATGCACAATTTTATATATGTACGTGAGTACATTTGTACGGCAGAGAGTGAATAGTATTTTTGAAAAGCGATTTCTATGTACAAAATGCTTCGGCGCTTGATACTGCATCAGACGCGGAAGAAGAGGGAAATTTTACGAGTTTTTGCGGTTTTATATTTGGAAAAATTCTTGAACGTCGTCGGAAAGGAATGCGACAAACGGTGGTCTACGGAAAAGAGAATGAAACGAGAATAAGACTTGAATATGCAACCCTACGATCGAGAAACAGGGTGGCATACGAGACAGCTGATCGCCCTCTTGGTAGGTGTTGCGTCAGGGTTGAGGGGTTGGGTGGAGTGGCCCGAATGGTATATAAGTTCCAGTACGTTCGCTACGACCGTCACTGTGCATGCGTGTCCGGTCATCGAGTCGTCTTTTAATTTTCTCAGAGCCACCGACCGTGCATTATCGCTGCTTCTACAGCCATCTTCTTCATTATAGCTGTCGCCAATTCCGGTTAGTTCATCATAATATTATCATATTTATATATTTTGCATTTTGTTTCTGTTACTTTGAAAACAAAACGCATATGGTAACTTGTATTAAATCCCAAAAGTTAGATAATCTGACACCCAATTGTACTAATAATTATAAGCGCATAATGATTTTCATCGATCTACGCTTAATGACTCACACTGTTATGTATATACGATGATTGATGTGATCATGTATTGTTTCGCTTTTCTATTCGATACGACGTCTGTGTGTTACGCTTACCACTTATCTCTTACACATCGACTAAATATTATTAATTCTAATATGTGACTGATAGTATTATGTAGGTATGCTGGCTATATAATAGTGCGGCCGAAACGCCTACCTATTCATTAAACACACCACGTGCAAGGCAGGCAAAACGTTCTTGTTTCATAATAATATATACACACACTGCAGCTTGTTTAAACTTTTAATGCAACTGTTCTATAGGTACTATATAGTATAATGCACAGTATAGCCGGTGCGAGTATTAATATTAATAGCGCCAGGTATAACATTACATTGTTTTACGAGCCCGTACACTTCCGTTTTACACTGCTCACACGTACTATAGCCTATAACACATACACACACATTCCTACACTCTATACTTATACACACGTATGCATATAATATATTATAATATGTGCGACTTATGTACACGCGCGAGTATTACCTTGGGAGTCTATGTTATTTTACGTTTTTTATTTTCATCCTTGCTAACTGGTATTATATGTATGTTTGTATATATGGAAAGAGAGAGGATGGGTTGGAATGGAGAGGATAAAAGAGTTTTTCGTTTTTAACATTTTTTTTTTTTGTTTTTCACACTTGTGAAAACGTGCGGCAGTTAAATGTAATGGTTTTATCGTAAAGTTATACTCTGTTTCTCCGTCCATTTCTCTGCAGTATGTACTTTTTTTCCGTTACTTTACTCTAGTCTTCGTGAACAGTTTCGACGACAACATTAAAAACTCTCTTTTGTTATTATAAATACCGGTGGTTATGTATGTGACGCATGTAAAACACTTCACACTGCATTATTATTACTATTAATATTACTATACACAGTTGCTAAATCCCCCATACATTTCAAGCAGGAGAGGCTTAGCAAAAAGTTTCAATGCACTGTCGTATATACCAAGAATTGTTTCCATATAGAAATATCACACACATATACACACTACATCGACCGTTAACAAAAAAGTCACTATATAACTTTTTCTCTTGTTCATCTCGATTAATATACAACACAGATATTCGTATTATTCATTTTTATATTTTCGTGTGCATGCACGTGGGGTTCAACAAACTAAAACACACTGTGTTATCCTTTGCCTGATCAACAATACT
The DNA here is from genome assembly GCA_020882235.1 of Schizaphis graminum. Lineage (NCBI taxonomy): Eukaryota > Metazoa > Arthropoda > Insecta > Hemiptera > Aphididae > Schizaphis > Schizaphis graminum. The sequence continues at coordinate 83,040,968 of CM037032.1, read as the reverse complement.
GTCATTTCTCGAAATTCCATTTTTTCTAAAATGTGAAAAAACGACAGGCACTATGACGATGAACCTTTCTAATAATATAATATATTTTATACATTTTTTAAAAAATCAGCTGGAATGCGTATGTTTTATCGACGATAACGTCATCAATAGGTTATACTATAATAATATGCGTCTATACCGTCTTCCGACAGCCCGTTTCAACCACCCGAGTCTTGACGTAATTTATAAACTTTAATATCATCAAATATCTCTACATTATACTAGTATACATAATATTATAGATATATGCGTAAACTATATTATAATAATGTCATATACCCGTATACCGATCTTGTCACACTGAAAATCTTTTAATTTCTAATGATACATTCGATCGCCAATATTGTGAACAAGAACAAGAGTGAATGGATAATTTTTCATTTTCGCTTTATTTCACACTTTTCACTGGTAATTGGATATTCTTTGTAACAGCATTATAAATTATAATGGAAATTAAATTTGATAAAATCCGGCCAAAAATGTAATTTGCTAAGAAATTTTATTCTTAGAAAAACTTAAAATAATTAGATAATGTGCAAATATTATCATTTTGTGACAACAAAATATGTTTAGGACAAGTCTTTAAAATATATAAGTAATTTAATATTAAACATTTATTATTAACAGTTAGTGGTACTGAAATATGTATTTGAATAATCCCTTTACTCTTGTGAGGGTAGTGGTGTTGTCGAGTACATAATGTTCCAAACTGGTGACGACTTGTGAAAGTTCAAATTAAAACCGGGAAATTATTTAAAATAAATTGATGATGACAATGAGCCCAAGAGCGTTTTGAATTCACTAATCGAAATTGATCAACCGCCACTGCCGCCTTTGCCGGAGGAATAGCGAAATTGAATAAACGGAACTCGTCGCCAAAGCTCTTTGCAAATACTTTTCTGTGGATTAATTTTCGGGTAGTGTACGAGTGTGTCGCGAAATTAATTCGTCGTCGGAAATTCACAGCCGACCGAGCACGCCATTATTATTATTATTATTATCATTATTATGCGGCGCTCTTTTGGTTGCTCCTACCACGCGATTGTTCATTGGACACGTAATGAGGATTTCGAAGAACTATTCGAGCGTACGTAATGAACTAATGCTTGTCAGGAAATGGCTGTAGAGAGAAAATAATATCTCAAATTTTATATCGCGCGTCGAGTTCTTTCCGTAAAACTTGAAATATCACGAACAAATACGTGATATCTTTGGAAACGCAAAGCCCTTGCAGAGTACATAATATACCATACACACTAAATATTTAAAAACGAGAACTTAATTTTATAGTATTCTTTATCATTTTGGGTAACTATTTGTGTACCTATATAATAATATAAAGTTCGTGATGTGCGACTAATCAAGTACCTTTTATGAAGGAAATTTCCCATCGTATGACAACACATAAATTAACTAGAGCGTATATATATTTATATATATATTACAATAATGTATGACTATTCGAATAAGTATACGAACATTATATATTATATTTCAACGTCGAATATTTTATTTTTCTTATCAAGTTTTATACGTAATATTATTGTATAAAATATATAATATGTACTTATAGTAACAAGTGACATGTGATTACGTATTAAGCGTATATCAAAAAATCTACAGTGACACTCACTATAATATATTATTCGTATGCGCTCGAGTATACGTTTATTTCATTCGGGCATCAACAAATCGCACAAAATATTTTCGCAATATCGTCAGATCTTCCTGACGTTGGTATAATACAGGACTAAATCCATATGCTATGATTCACTTGAAACTCGCCCTATATCATGACACCAAGTCCCATAGAGTCTGTGTACTGAGGACGATACATGGTATAGTGATGGTATTACATCATAATATAAAGCGTTGCCATTATAGTATCGTTATAAAAATATACCTTATGATCTTCCCTACCCCATCGCTAAGAACATAAAATAATTTGTAAAAATAAAATTGAAACCATCAAATAAGAAATGGAAAATATTTATGTAGGGCCTATTAAGGCAAAATAGTATTATTTTATACAACCCAGACCAGTATTATTGTCCTTCTCATTTTATTTTCTCTATCACCAAATGTTCCCAGTCCAAATAAGGTATGAGATGAGCCGCTGAATTTTCGTGAAGATTTGGTGGTAGGTTTTAATTAAATTTTCGTTATATTGTCCGTTACCTATTATAGGCATATAATCAGAATCTCCACGTCCCTGTAATAATTGTTCGGAGAGGTCTTGGACGCATCTGTGTCTGACGTGAAGTGCGCTATACGTGATACTGAAAACCGAGGAATAATATTAATAATAATAATAATAAAAATTATTATAATTATTATTATTATTATTATTATTATTATTATTACTTGCATCAGCATCATCATCATCATTAAATTATGCGAATCGCCCACTTCGATGAGCATTTTATCGAGTTTAGTACGAAAAATTTAATATACGCCGAGAAGGAAAAAAAGTCAAACGGAATTCTTCAAGTGAAGCTTGGAACACGTTGATCTCGCTCAAGTTTACCGCTCGAGGCTGTGGTGGTATGTACGTGTTTTATTCAGACGACATTATACATATATATTATGCTCTGCTGCAGCCTTCGTGGTTCGCAGCATAAATTGCTCGTGCAAGTATTTTATTTCGCGTTCGCATTTTCAGTTGTACGCGTCGGAATGCGGCGATGATGATAATAATAAGCGCGACCAAACATTTCCGGAAAATGCATCCGGTGCATTATTGCCGTACATACCGCGCTGAACCACTGTATACATATTATATACAACACAACACTATAAATTATAATATTATTATATAATTTTATGATATACGGGACATTGTGCGTTATTGTTGTAACCATTAATATGATGGTTTTGTGTGCATTTTTCACACGCCTGTCAGCAGTATATTTTTTAAACACGTAATGCTGTAGTCTATGAGTTAATAACTGACTAGTGTGCAATAGTTATTTGACGATCACCATCACGAAAATTTTTAGTCTTATTCAAAAGTCCAATGTACCTTTAATTCGTTTTTTGAAAAAAAATATATCTTAATTATTATTAAACATCTACAACATAAACTCAAAAAACAATCGTCTAAACATTACATAATTTAGGATGACCCCTCCCCTCCAGGATAAAAATTATGGTCAAACCAAGCACTTACAGACGTATACAATATAATAATAATAATTTATAATAGTATTCAAACTGTCATTCAACCGTAACCGATTGTTTTCCAATCGATATCGATACAAGCACACGTATTATAATATTAATATACGATATGGGATTAATGTTTCGCCGTACGAGCGTGAGGGAACTATAAAAGTTTTCACGGCCTCCTCTTAAAACGGCGATAGGTACTTGAGTTTTGCTGACGGCTATAAGTTCTTGGCCGTGTTTTTCCTAGAGCTAATCGGAAAACTCGTAATTTGTCTAACCTTATCCGACCGCCTGAAACTTTCTATGTATTGTTGTTCACGCCTGACTTTTCGTCGTTTCCGTCTTTATTATTATATATAATAACTTATTGTGATGAAGACTACCGCCGTTTTTATTTTCGATACGAAAATAATAACCCTTCAACAAGGTGATTTTTATTCATTCCAGATGCGCATTATTGTTTCCTAAGTAGGTGTTCGAGCTTTATTCTTTTTATAATTTGAAGTACTTACTGTTAATGTAAACTATTATAGAGATTTTAAGTTTTAGAGGATCGAAACGATATTATGGTAGGTATATACAATATACATATTATTCGGTATCAACTTTATTGCACTTATCTTATTTAAACTTCAAACTTTTCTTAAATAGAATATCGAACTAATTTTTAAAAAATATTCAATATTGGTTGATTTAATGACATAGTTTAAGCTATAAACAAAGCTATATATATAATAATAATAATAATAATAATAATAATAATAATAATAATATAATAATAATCTATAAAATAAATAAAAATCAACTATAAAAAAATAGTAGACAGTCGTTACTTCAGATGTGGTACCTATAATAAATATTGATACGCCATCTTCAAATCACTCGTTTTCATCCATTCGTATATGATGTGAAGTGATAAACGTTATGTAGCTATAATACCTTGTAATCATCACCACAGAAGTGTAACTAAATTGCCTATTCAATACGCCGTGTTACTATGATTTTATCGTGCTATTATAAAAATGCATTAACAATTAACAGTAATAATATAAACAATGTGTTCCTATGAGACACCGGAAAAACGAACCCACGACGGCAGTATATACATACATTTTCACGCGATTTCCGGCACTCTTGCACTGTTCCAGTTAAACGGGTGTCGATGTTATTTTTATATCGGTATTTATTACAATAAAATAACATCGTAAGCATACTATTATTATTATTGTTATTGCGTTATAATATGCATATCGGATGCTTTACGCCCAACTCGAACGTATTTCCCCGCACCCTGTACTCTAACTACACAATAATCGCGTGCCATTAACTGCGTTTCAAACCAACAACGGTGATTGTTTCGAAAACTTGGCCAAAAGTCCATCTTTTGTGAATGCGTAACTGAAAATACTTCAGCTGCACACTACGGCATGATACAATATACTTATATGTTGTGTGTGTTTGTGTCCGATAATTACCGAATGGGTTATGCGGGTGAAGGTTGGATGTGTGTGTTATTTATTTCCTTATACAATTTTCTAATGAACAAAGTTTTGTAGAAAATGATCCGTGTCTGATACGCTTCGTCGTCTACGCTAACTGATGGAGATTTGTTATCATGTCAAATGCCATCGCTAAACGATATACGCTATCGGTAATAATTTATAGCATATATTATTTTATCTACGGCAAGACGGATCAAGTGAACTGGCTAGGGTATTTTGGTTTTCTATATTATGTATTTTAATTAATACTTAGATTCTCCATTGTATTTTCTATACAATATAGTTTTGACTATGAATTAAGATGCAGATCAAGTCTTATAAAATGTTGCTATATGATTAATTAAAATGTGAATGAATTATAGGTTTTCAAAACTTGATATTGCAGACTAATATTTTGGCAACTCACGTTATAATGGATCAACCTGTACAGTGTACATACACAGCCGTTGATCATTTTCTATCTGATAAAAATAAAAATGCTGAACCGGGTGTCACTAAACTGTTTGTCATTAAATGGTTTATATTATACACATATATGTGTATATATGTGTGTATGTGTGTGATATTATTAACATTATAAACCAATTTCGTTGAAAACGATTTGGACGACCCGTCTATATTATGTTTTGGGTGCTTTATTTTTGGTTTTGTATGGTTTTTTCTCTCTGTCGTTCTACGTGCCCGGAGTTTTTCGCCCAAATATTGATACGGCTAGAAAATTAACGTCCATCGTATATATTATTACACCCGTATTACGGTTGGCCCCGCTGAACAACAGCCGTTACATGTGATATAGCTACGTAAACGGGCGCGGAAAACATCTGGACGTTATTGGCTTAGTGTCTGAAAAAAAAAACGAAAATGGCTTTGGAGCATATACATTTCGTTTCGGCACCGTTTCCTAAATCGAAATTATACTTCTGGTGGTCGAAAACCGTCTCTGGAATATCTGATCGGACGGAACGTTACGTTTCAATATCATCGTATACACTCATATTAAATATATTAAACAGTACGATGATTATTTTTATCACTAGACGTCGAATGATCATATCTATTCATAATATTCGAATATCGTTATGTATTTTGTACGCTACGATTAATCTACTCGATATTTAAAACGGTATAAACGTTTTCAATGATATCAAAATAAATTAAAAATATTCTTTTATTTAAATTTGTTATCAAATAGATACGATTTTCGTTCGTCAATCGTCACCCACATCTGTTTTACTTCGTACATATAATTTAATATAGTGTTCAAGTCTGATTTTACGTTATAGTCGTATTAGTCGCACGCTTTAGTTGGACCGTCCGACTCAAATGAAAAAGTATTGCTATAAATTAGATTAAATTACGCTACGATGCCTATTACATTGCTGCAGAAAATACGGAAAATAACGGATTTTGTTTTATGGCCCCAAAAACTACGACGTACGGTGGCTGAGAACTCGCAATTTCGGAATTGACAAATGCGTATTGTTTACTCGTATTTCACAATGCCGAGGAAACGAAAGACGTAAAAACGTAATTTCGTATATTTAATGTTCTTTTGAAAATATTTACTCAAATGAGTCGGCAATTCGTATCGAGTTTACTGCTAATGAAAATGTATAAAAAAATAAAAGTGCTGTAAATGGAACCTTGAGTTGTTAACTTACCTTAAACGGATTAAAATATATAAAAGGCAATCTGTAATATATACATAGTATTTTACACTGTCGCGTTATTTAAAATTGCAGATAAATTTATATCATGATAAATCGTTTGACTTTCAAAAAGTATTTATTGGTTTTATTCTATTTGAAGTATTTATATTTATCGAAATTTAATAGTATATGTATGGATATTATTCATAGCCATATATTTAATATATTACTCTGAATCATAATACTTTTTTTCATTCTAAACACCAGCGGAACCGAGTCTGGACACAAACTACAAAAGAAAAAAATCTCTTTGATCGACTTTCAACGGTCGGCGTATTTAAATCAGTATAGCCGTTGTCGGGAACAACGCGTTTCAACTATACACCATATATATAAATAACTGCCGAAGTCGTCGTCCCCTCTCTTCGGTCTATTAACGAATTCATTTCCAGTCCATAAAACGGGATATTGTCGTTTGAACACTATACCCACTGATCAGGAAAACCCGTTTTCTATTAATCTTGTCTGAAAATTGTATTTATTGAGAATAGAAATAGAAGTAATAGTTTTTTTCCTTTCTTTGACGGGTCTTATCAAATTATAAAGTTAGGTTAGGTAGTTTAATATTAAAGTATTATAACCAATATATTATCTTCGAATAGCCTTTAAGAAAAATATTATTAACAAACAGCAAATCATATCGCATCAACCCCTTCCTAAAACAGAGATTTACATCTAACGATTAAATTATATTTTACACATTCAATCTAAATAATATACGTGCAGGAAAACAATGCAAAATATTGTTATGCTAAAAATTTAAGATTTTTTTAACGGTTATAGCTAACGATGACCTAACCTAACCGAACGATGTGTATCTAAAAGTTATTTTGAAAATTATTTTTAAATACCGCAAAAGAAGTATAATAATATTATAGTTCACCTCTAGTTCATCGAATAATAATAATATATTCAAACAGCTGTTTCAAAAAAGGTCATATTAGTATAATAATGTATGTTATATTCGTGTTCACAAATTTAATAATCAGACCCAGGCGATAGAAAAATGATTCGCAAACATTCAAATCCGACAACAGTGGCATTTCGCCCGAAACTCGTCGGTGACGTGGACGGATGCATGGAAATTTAGCTTTACCGTACGGTTTTTAATTTGACAGCAGCAGCACCGCCATCGTTGTTGCCTCCCAACCATCACCATCAACGCACCTCATCGTCACGCCAAAAGTGTGCATCTCGTCGGTACCACGCAAAATATATCGTTCAGATTACTCATCCGGTTTTCTGTCCTTGTGCAAATAACAAAGTCCTACGACCTCCCAGCAACCACCCGTTCTTGCTGAATCCTGTCCCACCCCTATCACAAACCCCGATAATGAATGTGCTCGAACCCTGTGGCTTCATTAAAATTTATGTCAAAACCTCAAAACGATCAGTTATTTTTGTTGACCTCCTCTACGAAACCATATACATACGCCATATCGAAGAAACTTTGCTGTTGTTGTTGTTAATGATGTTATTACTCGTACGGACAAATACATTTATAGTGTTTTTCTTACTCCTTCTTTACGCTCGAGTTTTTATCAACTTTATTGTCGTGTTTCAAATAGTGTTTCAACATAATTATCGTAATTATCGTATAACACCCATCGCCGATGCTAATTTTTTGATAGTCACGTACAGACGTGACATTTTATATTCAATTAGTCTCGTTGTTTTTTTCCTCCCATTAATATTATCATGATTATCTATCAAACTGTCATGTGATTAGGTTAATACGACAATGAAACGCCAGTGGCATGTATGAAGGGCATGACTATGACATCTTTAAATACATCAACCTTTGTAATGAAGATTGGCGATGGAACTACATTTAATACATTTTAAAACTATTTAAACTAAATAGCATCAAAGTACAAAAAAAATTTCATTATATTTTTAAAAATTGTATGTAAGCAATTTTCGCAATGACAATATTACACATACTTTTGTATTCTTATCTTTGTTAAACAATTTTTTTATTTTATATATATATATACATATATATATTTGTTTGAATTTGACTTCAATAATTTAAAGATAAACTAAAAAAATAAAAATCTAAAATAATCAAATACGATTGGTACTAAAGGAAATTGACCTGTAGTAATTCATCAATCATACATTTAATATATTACGTGTAAGTAATTTATATTAGTGTTTCTAAATATTTTACACTCATTTCTCCTGTTCAATATTAATCAAATGGCCATTATTTCCAAAAAAAAAAAAAATAATAATAATAATAAATTTAAAAACTAAGTAGTAAAACGACAAAAAACCTAATAATTGTGACATAATTGATCAATTATAATTTCCAAAATTAATTTTATATCTTTATCCTGGATGGCTTATAATTATTTAAATTTAAGTGATCAGTAAAAATTTTGAATAAAAAATAAATTGTCTGTTTTGTATTCTATGCATGGTATTAAAATTAAAATTAAATTTATTAGGAATGGATGTTAAACGATTAAAACCAATTTGTATATTTAATTATACGAAACTGATATATATTAAGTACTGAAAATTGTTTGCTTCAAAGCATATCTAAATCGGATTGCATTAAATTAAACCGCCATTATGTTATATTATATGTAGCTTAAATTTCTGCGTATAATTTATAAGGTCGTCCGTGAAAAGTAAATAATTACAAAGTTGAATAACAGACCCAATATCGCTGTTGAGTAATATAAACATAAGCCTTAGATAAATTACCTCGTTGCTGAGCACCGGAAGTAACTTCAAACCGACTCGAAATATTTCCGACACTGATTTGTACACGCCCGTGCCAAGTGAGATTTGAAACCACGACAACAGTTATAGGGTTCACCAACACTAATAAAAACCTTAAGTACAAACTGTAGGAAATGGAAATTAGTTGATGTGAAAACCTTGGACAAATCACAATTTTATCAGTCCCTATAGACAAATTCAATTGTCCATATTAAATTTCGTTAGAATAATTTTAGTATATAACTACAATAATATGGAACGATGCGATTTTATTCGTAGATTTAAGTTTCCGAAACCAAAGTATTTATATTAGCCTAAAAATTTTTAATCCAATAAAATACTCACACTTCGAATATCTAAATAACGTAACTGAGTATATTACGCTATATTTTATTTCATTATTATTATTATTATTATAATTTTTTTTTTTTTTTTTGTAAGATCGTTGATGGACTTAAACATAATTGTTACGATGGGCAATCTGATTAAATAAATCATTGGATCCACAAACTTGCTAAGTTTTGAAAAAACATGCAACATAGAACTAAGTACAATAAGATAGTTTATTTAGGTTCACCGCATGTGTGTTTTATTATTGTGATTCGGTACGAAGGAATTAGAAAGACGACTTCCTGAATACACAACCAAACTAAGCACTAGTAGTTTTCGGAATTTTTTTTTTATTTCGTATTGTTATCAGAGAGGATTTAAGTAAGTCTTGTGGTAGCAATTATAATCATATGATCGAAATTTACACGAAAAAAAAATCCAAAAACCTACGAGGATTAGTATTTATACAACTTATCTCAACCACCCATGTACGAGAAAAATGTGTACGGCTTTAAACTAGACGAGTACAATCATGCTAATTTAACTGAGATTTATCTTTTCATATAATGTTATTTTTTCGTATTTGAATCACACATTCGACTGTGTACGTGTTTAAATGAACTTTCCGTGTAAAATTTGAATTGTTTGTGCCGTTTGTGGATGTCTATAATCTATATTGCAATTTGCAATACATCGACATTGAAATCCATTAACCAACAATTATAATTTATTCGGAACAGTATATTAAATAATCGATCTTCGCGTGGTCACATTCACATATTAAAAACAGTTCACGGACTATACAAAAATAAAAATGTTATATTCTTAATGAAAAAAAAATTACGCTGGTTGCCGAACAATGATCTAGAGGAATCGAATAAAACCATCTAAATGTTTGTTTGTTTTGATGACAACAATTATTAATATTTGGTTGATTTAGTTTTAACCGGCATATTATTTGTCCATTCGTCAAGAAGATGTACGTTTGCGGTAAAATTAAAATATGTATATATGCCTCACAAAGTTAGAAATTTCTATCCGAGTACATTATATTTTCCTCTTTTAATGTACGTACTGTTATATTATACGAGTAACATATTTATACACAACCATGTGTATTTAATTTAATCCTGAACAGAATCGTAATACAAAATCATTATTATAAATCCCTGAAGCTCAAAACCAATCATGAATTATTATGGTTTTAGGGTATGAGCGCTAATTTTGATAAAATGTATACACATGTGGTGCACTCCATGACAACAATACCACCACCGCTCATACACTAAAACGGTTCAGTCGAATTACGTAACCGCAAATTGAATTCCGTAAATACAGAAACGTGCTGACGTAGTCGTTTCTTGATATCAATCAAATAATAAACTTTACGCGTTCACTTGCAGAAAACATTTGAACAGCGAGTACTGCCGCGGTGGCTTTAAACCCGTTAAGGTTTTTAACCGATTTAATTATATATAAGTATTATATCTAAGATTCAGTTGTACAGCATTCGTTCGATCATGTATATATAACACCGGTATGCATAAGGCTAGGTTGATGGTCAAATTGAATTCAGTCGTTATAGAATTGCGAATAATAATATCTACTAAATATTAGTTCACAAACTTGTTCACAATTGTAATATTAACATTCTATTAATGTTTTTTAATTTTTAATGAATCAAAACAATGTAAGTGCTTACCAGATTACCAATGTAGATACATAACGAGAAAACGGTCGTACGACAGTGGTGTAACAAAATAACCTATCTAAAACGCCGTATCATCAAATTATTAAACTGTTGAAAATAAATCGAAATGTACTTAAAAAATACATCTTACTTACGAGGTACGTGAATTGAGAGTGTCTAAATAGGTTATTGTCTTGGAATTAAGTGTTTGATTATAAAATACGATAAAATCGGTTGTTTGTTTTTCGTTTTCGTGTTTTTATTTCAAGTTTTAATTAATTGTATAAATATTAAAATTCTAAATTAAGTTTTTTTTATTTCTTGAACAAGATTCCGTTTTTTTAGATCTAAAAAAGTTGTTTGTGGTATAAGAGATTTGAATAAAACAATAACAAACATTTTAATAATTTTTTTCTCAGTGGATTTTGTAGCATAATATAATATGACATAATATTATGTAAACTTGATTGTTTGTATATATTTAAAATAAATTAAAAGTGCCGTATATATCTAGATAAAAAATAAATAAACTCTAGCCTTTGAATTTAAGTTACTAATTAAAATATTGTACACGTCGCTGGCATAAAACTTTTTCAAAACATTATAGTAAATTAATCAAATTCATCTGGTTCGTTTGTTTCATTATGTATTATATATATACGCCTGCAATTAATCGGAATCGAAGGCTTAAAGTATTATGTTTTGTATAAAGTAATTAAAAAAAAAAAAAAATTGATTATTAGCCGCTCTCTAATAAACTTGCATTCATTAACAATATTATATATCCGTAACGATAGTTTGGAACAATAGTCACCGTCAGCATTTTAAGAATTTGTGAATAAGTTGATAACATTATTTGTGGCCATGCAGCGGGGTTTAAAATCGCATAGTTTATATAAAAATAATCATATAATCGTATAAAATAAAATGTATGGCACGTTTTATTATATTCCTTGACGTCACCGATCGCACGTTATGGTAATAATATTGTTATTACGTATATATTTATTTTTGTAGCGAACATCCGGGAAACCTATTTATATTTTTTCTTTTTTTTTCTTTTGCAGGGGCAGTGGGCGATGGCGGTGAATCGGCCGAGGACAAAGAAAAAAACGCAGAAGCGGAGAGGGAACGATTGGAGGCAATCAGGGAGGCCGAGGAAAGACGCAAAGAGAAACACCGCAAGATGGAGGAAGAGCGAGAGAAAATGAGACAAGAAATCCGAGATAAGGTAAAATAATGATGTTAAACCATCTATATATATATATATATAAAAAATTATATTAAGTTGGGTGGGTTACGGGGCGTCGGAGAGTGATACTGCAATAAAATTATCCTTTGACCTACGGCGGCCAGGATGTAGTGCTACCGTTGCCGCTGTGTTGGTAGAACAGAACATAGAAGATTTGACAGCAGTAAGTAGGTTTCCTCCACACCCCTATTTTGTCCTCTGTACCATTCAGATAATGAGATAATAATAGTAATAACTACAATGACAACGATGACAATTACCGAAATAAAGCCCAATCTCAGTTAACATAATCAATGCGCGTGTGCATTACTCAAACATAATTGTGTCGGAAAACGTAATAAATAAATAAAATATACAATTAAAAATTGTTCATTTCGGTATCGTACAGCGTCCTTTGTATATAAAATATTATAACACTCGATTTAGTTTAACTATCATGCCGAAAGAGTGCTACGTCTGATATTATTTTTCGATACTCAATAAAATAGTTTGCCATAAAACTTATGGAAATTACTAAAGACGCAAAATATATTCGTTTAAACTTTTAAGCACGTCTAACAATATTGCGCTTATATTATAATTTGGCAATTGTTATATTTTTTCACATTGTCACATAAAATATAATCTTATCCACCAATTCTGTTATGAGCCTATTACAATTGTTAGAATCTGAATAATAATTATTAATGATTTTATCTCAGCCGTCAAGTTCAACGAACATTTTTTTTTATTTGTGTCACACCTAATAAACTTTTACTGGGTTGAAAAAAACCACTCACTTTACATACTAGTTTTTTAAGCCGTTCATTTTTTTGTGCAAATTTATCTCTGAAAACAAAAACAGACTTCACGTCTCGACGTCCTTATATATAAATATAATATGTTCAAACTTTTTTTTTTATCGTTTCGTGATTTAGAGATTTGGGTTTGAAGAGAGGGAAAAAACTAATTATAATCCACAACGAGCTTTTATTGTCCCAACGATTTGAATAACTTGGTTTTATCTCTATACCATTCCAACGCACCAATTACGTTATACTTATACTTTTATATTATATATATATTAGTATATTGTACGTTATACAATAATATACGACGAAACTATTACTCTCCAAAGTTTTAATTGAGTTTGTCGTGCACTAAAGTTCACTGATTGTCGCATCACATTTTGTGATTTTTACGACCGTCGCCATTACTAGGGTTACACTTACTCACATAATATCTATATGTAAGATAATACAACTATTGTTATAATTAGGGCCAGGTATTGTATAGCAAAAACATTACAAACCTTAACCATATACTAATTGTGTGTAAAATAATGAAATAAATGTGAAAAACATAACAAAATATGTTCAAAAATATTATTAGGATAATAAATAGAAATTTAAAAATATTTAGTAGAAAATACTACTGTAATAATCAAAAATAATAAATATAGTAATCAGTAATCAATTGTCTTGAAACTATATCTATGTGATCATTATTAAAACTAACTTTCGATTCTGAAATATGGTTATGATATTACTTATGCTTTAACAATATTTAAACGAATTATTATAACTTCTAAATTCATATCTAACAAACACGGTGTTATGTAATAAGTATCTACATTTTCAAACTTAAAATTTCTGTCGTTGTAATAGAGCAAGGTCTATAAAAAATTCTTAATATAATATCTAACATTTTCTTTTTGTTTAAATGTTTATACTTAATAAATATGCAGTTTTAATTTAGAAAAATTCTTTTAAAATAGTTTTATTTGCTAGCATTATTAGTATTTTCTAGGCTTTTAATTGTGTAGTCAAATATTTATACTAAAATAGTATATCCATGTACATTGTACACACAATATTAAGTACGTATTCATATAACTCTTTTTACTCTTTAGTATAAGACAATTTGGTCTTAACTGTTCAGAAATTAAATTTATTTTTTGATATGTTTCTTTCCTACTTTCCGCTCTGAAGCGGTGTAACGATAACAATGTAATATGGTATCTCGAATCTAATGTTATATTCCTTAGTGACGTTGTGAATTAAACGTTATAATAGCTAATTATAATGATAACAATGATAATATTTCGTCTCGAAAACGAGTGTCTTCGCTGTGCAAATCGTCACATTACTTGTATATAGCTCCTTAGATTATTGTGTTGTGCGTTTAGTGTATAATAACGTAGTTTATTCAGCAGCCTGCTGGCTATCGGCATTATTGTCCACAACAATAGGTGCACGCGGTGCAAAAGGAAACTTTTTCTCCCCTGGCGTTTTTTTTTTTAAAGTTATATATAACTGCGTCGGCCATTCTCCTACTCATAAAATATTATGATGCTGTATTATTCACCACAGTTTTCGTAGACGTTTTTTCCATAATTACCTATCCCCCTCTGGTCTTGTCCCAAAATTGTTCACATCGAGCATTTGGCGAAAATAAACTTGTGCACTTTGAAAGTAGGTATAAAGAATTTAACTTCGAATTTTTTCTTTTAACTTTTTTATAATAAGTTAAAACTGTAAAGTATACTGTTTTATAAACTATTATAATAATTCTTTGAACGAAAATTCAATAACAAATCGGTGGTATGCATAATCATACAACCGAATGATTTATGTCTCTATTTTCATTTAAATTAATTTTTACAAATATTAAAATTTTAATAAATTCCTTTGTACGCTGTAAATTATTTCACTAAACTTTTACGAAAAATATGTTAGGTATTTAATGCATTATTATTTTGTCATTTAACGTACAACGACTGTCTGCTATAATTTTAATGTTTTCACTTAATTGATTTTAGCTAAACTATATTTTTAATTAATTTTTCCTTTTTTCGATTTGATAAATATAATTAAAATTGAAATTAATGAATATAATATTTTTAATAGTATTACTTTTACTCATGGTGGATTAATTTTTTTTGATTGTATACATAATATGAATAATACAAAATTGTTATACTAATTTATTGTAATTTGTTTTCAAGTTAAACTTCATTATTGCGTATTATTACCATTGAATATTTTCTTTATTATATTTATATTTTCAAATTTATTTTTTTCATCAAAATATTTTTAGTTAGGGAATTATTATTTTAATGTGAATTTAATATTAACAACCTAAATTTGAATAAGGTAACATAAGAAAGTATCAGGTTACTTGTAATTATCTTGTTTGACATAAAGTAAAAAGTTTTTATTCTAATCGGATATGTACTTTATGGATATGATCCGGGTTAATTTATTTGTAATACTTGATATATCGTTGAATAAAAATATAATATTATAAACCATTTTTTAATATTAATTAAATTTAACGTTATATCATTTAATAAAATATAGAATCTTGTCATTATTAAGATTGCTTAAATATAAATTTCTCATTTGAATAAATATGAGCTGAACTATTATAATATGGTGTTTGCCGTTTGAAATACACAGAACATTTCATAAGTCATATTTTTTTCGAAAAACAAACATTTTTAATTATTGTAACATAGTATACATTATGTCGTTAAATGTTGTTGTGACTTTAGTGTTTTATTATAAAAATAGTAGAACTAAGAAACCTTATGACAATAGTTAAGTTGATGTTATTATCAAAGATTCATAGCGAATTTTGCAATTTGTAGAACAAGAACCTATTATAACAACTACTATTTCCATCTGTCTCAGATATCTAGCACATACATGGCTTCGACGGTTAGTAATCAGTAATCACATAATTGTATTAACCCTGACACTAATCACACCAACACTACGTATAGAATTAAATTATTACATATTATAAACAAAAGTTATATGTTAGTATATTATATATTATTATTATTATTGCAGGCTCATAATATTTTATAAATTTATAAACGTTTATCATCCTAAAATTACAGGTAGGTAAATATGTAATATTTTAAAAGCATATTATCTTTAAATTTTAAATTATTTAAAAATACTGTGATAAAAATATTGTTTCTTAGTATTGAATGTGGTATTTATAGAGTAATGTGTTGACGGTGATGAAGTATTATTTGTCAAATATGGAAATATGGTTTTGATAAGTGTTGTTTAACTTATGACTATATTATATTGTATACACGTATTATCATATATATATATAGACTACGTGCACGCACGAAAGTAATTGCTTACGAGAGTATCGTTGTGCGCCCCGTCGAGGTGGCTGTAATCTGTTTAAACGCGTCAGTACGAAGCCTAATAATATCACATATTATACATGCAGTAATAATAATAATAGTAATAATAATAAATAGTTATGATAAACGAGGGTCAGCTCGTGACGGCCTCGCGGGATACGTAAACGAGATAACAACTTTTGGTGAGCTCGATTGTACCGTCCTATACACACAAACAAACACTACACATGTACACAAACCGAACACAACTTGATGATGCATGCACGTGCAAGTCCTCATAGTCGGTTTCCAAAATTTGCAAAGCTATGTATATTTTAGGAGCTCTGGTATTATTATATATTAATATACCGTACATTATATAATGATAAATAATATAAAGGCGTATTACCTAACCTACATATCCATTGACTGTATAATATTGTAATTTGTAATATGTGCGTGTCAACTGGACCGTGTAGGCGACAAATAACAGGCACGTGCATCTTCATTGTCTCATATAGATTTATAAAAAAATTATGCATATCACTTAACCAGGATGCACTCTAAAGTTCGATCAAAGTAGACTTATAGAGCAGGTGATAACATTTTTTTTTTTAAATACTCATCTTAATACGAAAGAACTCCTTTAAAAACTACACTAATCAGTCATTTAATTTTTGTTTTTCTAAACAATAATTAATACCGTTTATATTAATATTTACAATAATAGCATTATATTTTATTCTAAATAAATATCACAATTTGATCATTATATGGAGATAATAATTACTGTAAATATATACAATCGACCGCATTTATAGTACACCAATGACCCACTGACAACCCGATCTCGATGATGTCCACAAAAACAGTAAGCTATATGCTGATCAAAACACATGGTTAGGTTGAAGCATTTCCCACCTATTTGATATACCAACAACATTGATGTCCGACAGTGGTCGCTTCCGTTAGTCTATATGAGTGAAATGGTTAAATGGTTTAGTGGCTCGTGGGGTAGAGTATAATATGACAGCTGTGTTTTAACGGTTCGTATTTTGAGCTTTGAGTGCGATAATTAGAGCATTTTGTCGGTGATATAGATCGGGTGTAGTACGTGCATATTATAACACGAATAAACTTCTACTATATTATATTTGTATATTTGTGGTAACAAATACGTGATTTCACCGCTAGCCAATATAGCCCATAGAAACCGCCAAAAACCATCCCTAACATTTAGTCAAACTCCCTCCCAGTTCTGATATTTATTATGATATCACGTCAGTGACTCGGAACGGCCGCGCACCGCATTGGATATACGCGTCTATAATAATATGGCCGGATGCCAATGCACGCGAAAACACCAGTCTACTTTTGGCGAGCAACTTGGAATAATATAATGCCAAAATCCTCTGCTTATACATTTACATATATATATATATATATATAATGTGTATAATACAATTAAATTTATAAGTATTGTTATACTTACGGAGTGTCGATACATTATATATAGAAAGCACAATAATAATATATTATACATTTTTTATTGCTATCTTTATTGCGATTCTCTCGTGGTTTTTATTTTTGTTTTAAATTTATACGCTTCTGAGGGAAAAAAACGCACAGCTCTACAAAATCGTTTTTTGTAAGAGTTAAACTAACCTAAAATGAAAAATGTACACCTAATCGACTATCGACTCGGATAATTAAACAAATTACTTCGTATTCGTTCTCAGAGTAATTGTTTAATGTAAATTCGCATAAACAATTCTGTCCATAGTTCGTACGTTTCCCGAGCGAAATAAAGTTTCTATATTTTAAATTAAAACTTTGAACGTTTCGAATATATATACCTATATAAATATACATGCATTTAATTTAATGAGAGTATCCGTTCTTTCCATTTCATTTAATATTGTTAAATTATGAATTTTAGTTTTGAACATATTTTTTCCGTGAACATAAAAATAAATGATTTTGTTATTATACCTACCTTAAAATACGTATTAAGCTCCATTGCTTTTTTCCATACTAAAAATATAAATTTACATTTTTCAGCCATGCATGTACTTGTTTAAAGTGTCTTTTAAACGTCTATCGCAGTTTAATATTTTAAAACCATAAACTATAAAATTACAGTTATTTTAGTTAGATATATTATTATATACATATATATAAAATTGTGGTTCATTTACTATTTGAACGATATACCGATATATGGTTGCATAATATCATTATAGTCATATTATCGTAAACGAACATTTTTATTGCAACAATATACTGTTTATATTACGCTATATGTGAATAAATATTTTCACGTGCAATATGATCAGTTTATATGTGCATTTCATATACTATGCAATAAACCACTACTATTTTAATAATTTCAACGCACGTATAATAATAATATAATAATACGTATATTAATATAGTACTATAAATTCTTAATGTTTATAGTCCGATTATGATAATACGGTTTTGCTCGGAGTGTTGAATCATCTTAAATTTGTCTTCCTCTCTCCGAAACCCAATCTTTCCACTTGGGAAACGTCAGTTGGATACAAGATTACGTCGATGCGATAACAGTGTATAACTCGTTGACCCGAATTCCATAATCAACGGCGACGTACCGTATTCGAGAGAGGTTATATCATCGGTGAAATCTGATGTTCTCCTCCACTATAACTGTTTATCTATCAGATTGCAATAATATTTTTCAGCGACGGCCGGAGGAAAAGAACCCAATGCAAAAACAAATACAAACATTATTGTATTGTACGGATTGTGAAATCCATCGAAAGACAGAATGATGGTTTCAGATATGATACGACTAGTATACAATAATATAATATGTGGTAGACTTTCCGCTGGAGATTCGACGCGACGCGTTGGGAATCGAATGATGGTCACGGAGACGTCCTCCGAGACTTACGACGTCCCGTTTCCGTAGACCGACCGGATAAAGCGTACTTATATTTTGCGTACGTGTAGTATAGAAGTCACTACTACACACTTATTCGCCTGTCACACCGCCACTAAAAGGATGAAAAAATGTTCCTTTATTATATGATATACACATACAGAATTCCCAGTGCGCGCACAAAGGCGTTTGATAGTTGACTACAAATGTAATATACAATGTACATTTAGGTTAGCTTATTATAAATCAGTAAAAATACTGATAATAATTGTAAATAATAGATATCTGTGTACTAAAACGATCGAAGTAGACGAATGAGTAGGGTGTTTTGTTTTTGAGATCGGCACCATTGAAGTTAATTTTCGGATAATATAATATATTAATATTAATACATAATAATTGATAAAGTCTAGCCGTTTTAAAAATGGTCAGTTCCAAATATACACCGGTACGAATTGTGTCTCTGGGGCACGGAAAATCCAATTACGTGATACCGTTGTTTACAAACAAAGGCGTTTGACTGCGCTCGCCACCGTTCGACCGATCATATTCACACATCACCCGGCGATGATATCGGTTCACTCTGACATCAAACGTCTGTCGTGGATGATATCGTATATTCTATATTATGATAATATATAATATGTTCAACTCCACGAAAACTTTATTCGTCTGTTTATCCGGCAACGGAAATGACGACAACGGCATTGCTCCGAATTTCCGAATTGAAAAGTTTTTTCATATTATAACACTATTTTAAAATATTTGTATATATATAATATATATTATATCATATATTGTACGGAAAAAATACAACTCGTGGGTTCAGAAAAGTTTCAAAGATTTAATTTGTGTGCCTTCGGCCACGATAAAATAAAAATATATACGACATGCCACGCGAATAATCGGGGTTATAGATTGGACCCCGCGGTGATAACGATCACGAAGGATATTTTAGCGCACATGAATAACAATTGAATCTATGAAATTTAAAAAAAAAACATATCACAAATATTATGTGTGTACATATTATCTCATTAAAGCAATTTGGCTCAACTCGCTTTTCATTTTGACCGTAGAATATAATATTATTGTTTATTATGCACGTGTTGGTACACTGGTCACTGATGCAGTGGGATGTACGCAGTTGTTACTTTACGGCCGCTGGGAAACGGATAATTGGTGTTATTATTACTTAATGGTATTGAAATTAAAGTTTGCACACACGTTTAATACGTACACAACTTAATTTTGGACCGGAGATACAAAGAGAGAGAGAGCGACAAATGATAATTCCCGATTAGCCGTACTGCAGGTTTGCGTCGGTCAAATAATCGTCTCCCCATCCGAATATTATTACACCAAGGGTCCTTGGTTCCTAAGTGTTATCGTATTTTCGAAGCCTGAGGCACCACTGGCCACGACGCCTTGGGTCCGTTGTTATATTGTTTATACCGTAGTTTACGCCTTGGTATATGCTATATAGTCGTCTTAAATGCTATACGCATATAATATACAACGACGGCCTACATATTTTTCAGTCCAGATAACATCTGTGACATAGCTATAGGTTGCGATGGGTGGAGGGTTCTTTGTTACCAAAGCAATTTCCAAACCGTATCCGATGCCAAAACCTTACGTTCGTTTTTTTTCTCTCCCTTATTTTTCATCCAATATTTTTTGTTTTCTATTGTAAGTATTGAAAAAAAAAAGTTGTTCAAAGATTAAAAATGTATACCTCAGTCGTATATACCTGCGTATCTTATATATCGCATGTTTGGGATATTATGTACATTCTATAGGTACCTATAAAATAGAAACACGGAAAACAAGTACATCGCATATATCTTTGATGCACTTATTTTCTATTTTTTTTCTGACTAGTAATTTAAAAGCTATAAACATGTTATACCATTTTAATAATTCAAAATCGTATTCTTTCAAATAGTAAAAATGATTGTTTGTGTAATGGTTTCAATAGAAAAAATCGATTGTTTTATTTTTATTATTATTGTTACTGTTTGTAAGAACCTATCTAGCATATTTTCTACTGCTGTGGAATGAACAAAGAATGTTTTTTTTTAGTAATTTCTACACGTTTTCTCGATTGTATTGTATTGTATTTTAAAGTAAAGTTATGATGTTTTATTGAAGTTTTCGTGTGGCTTTTCTATACGAGATGTTTAATACAACAACAATGCATTTTTATAGAGATGGAACAAGATGAGTGAGATAAAAGAACGGTCGTCATTCGATTACAATAATAGAAATGTCAGATAATCTCAAAGCAAAAGAGTACACGAGTTGGATTCGTACAATTCGTTTAAATTTTGTTTTCTTTCACTGCGGAATCACATATAAAACAACAATAATAATAATAAAATCACAATTGGCAGATCAACCAGAGGCGGTGGTTATTTTTCACAACGTCCTCGTATACTATTATATATAGTTATAATAGGTATATGTATATATATATATATATATATATATATAATATATATATATATATATATATATATATATATATATATAATATATATATATATATATACTACTGTATAAAAGCTCTGATGATGTGTCGCCCTCTATATGTATAATGTTTATCGATGGCCGATCCATCTACAGTCTACACCGTCAGTGCCAAGCCGCTAACGCGAACGAGAAAAATATCGGATTACGCTTGTGGTCTGGCGGTGAAGTCAATATATATAACATATACATATAACACAACGAGAAGAAAAAGCACCTAACACATATAATTTAATATATATACATATATATATAAATAAATGTGTGTGTGTGTGTGTGTTAAACTTGCTAGGACTATAATAGTGTTTCGGAGACCGTGAGGGTAGAGTGGGCAAGTGTGTATGTGTGTGTATAGTTACCGTCGGCCTTTCCACAAAGCGTTTTATATTTATCAGTGCCATTTATCACGCTATTTCGGGCTTTTAGCGACTGGATAAAACGCCACTGATGCCGATATCTCCTCCGGGACCGTTCCCCTGCTCACGCGCGAGCCCGATTCCGACAGATTAATTTACCTAAAAGGTTTTCCGTTTTACTTTTCTTCGGAGAAAACGAGAAACATTGTATTATACGCGGCCGACCCATCGTTACCTCCGTCGTGCTCTGGATGATTTTCGTTCGTTACTTCACATTATCGTCTATAGGTAGTGTTTTTAACTGCAGCAGAAATGTATGCATACACTACCACACTTTCCGATAGGTAAAAACTACTCTCGATGAAATTTCAAGACAAAACCTGCGAGTAAAGAAGTCCTAACCTAATCTATTCCCTTCCGAAAATCGTCTTTATGAATTTAAACATAAAACGAAAGCGCGACCTTGGTCGGACGAAAATCGCTCGCGATTACCAGCGACTAATTATGTTAAGTCAATTTTGCTCTACTCACGCGAATTAACACGCCACACCGCTCCCCGGAGGTCTTTTAAAGATCAATTTTCCAAATGACTTTTCCATATTAGCATATCGTGTTTCCAAGACGAAAAGTTATAATACCAATTAAGACCCAAGACGCGTTTTTTTCTTACGCTTTCGATATCGAATTACCTTCGATAATTTTTCGTTGCTCTGCCACATGTACGCGGGAGACAGATAATATAATAAAAATACGTCTTGAAATACTTTACTTAACTTCTGTTTCTTATTGCATACAACGCCGTATTGTAATTCAGAGCTAAAATCTTTTCTTTAACCCAGGTAATTATCTATGCCTTGGAAAAATCTCAAAATGAAATATAATATTATGTACGAAAGGTTAAACGGTGAGTACGTTGGCGGTGTGGTGCTGAGGCCGCTGCGGTATAGTGCATGACGTGTGTCAGTCAGCGCTTGGTAGCAATCTCTTTCACCGCCACTACCGCTACCGTCGTCGCCGGTGCGGTTCGTTGGGTTCACAATTCGATTTGGCAGTACACCGCAATTTCCCGTTTCTGCACGCCTCAGTCCTTGCGATAGATTAAATTCGCAATCAACAACAACGAGTAGGAAAAAAAAAGCAAAAGAAAAAAGCAAAAATAAATACTCAGTGTGCCGTATCTGTTCGCGCTATGACAGGTGGTACGGCAACGATGGAGATACGAAAGAGGGTGGAAAAAAAATAAAGGTTTTCCCTTGTGCGAATGTTTTTGGTGGCATTACTATTTTCATATATATATATATATATATATATATATATATATATATATATATATATCACTGTTGGAGTAGTTTTGTGTCTTCACAGGAAATTGGACCGTTTAAAACTTGTATACCTCTCTACATCATATCATATTCGTCAAGCTATATTAAATTGTATTATATATATGATATATGTGTAAATTCAATCGAGATGATAATAATAATGATGTAATCGAGAATGGAGTGCTATTGGTGATCGTTCCATATGACAGGGTCGAATAATTGGCCTATTCAACTAATATAATACATCATATGAACTGTAGAACATAATACGTACCTATACTCAATATAAATGCATAATAAGGTCATATTATTATAATGATCAAATGATAAAGGGTCCGGACGTAAAGTGTTAGAAAATTAGTTTGTTCAAATAATTGTAAATTATTTAACACCGTTATTATTATTTATCAATGTTGTTACTAATTATTTCAAGAGTAACGTATTATAAATTTAAAATATATTCGAATCTACAATAATCAAATATCTAAATTTTTGTTTCAACTTTGTATTTTATACATTATTAATGAATTAATGACTTGCTCAGACTAATATATTTAATTGTGATAAATTTAAAAAATGTAGTATATGTATTAATAAAAATAATACAATAGTAAAATACTTATTTTGTATTTAAAATGACAATTACAAATAATATTATTATTATTTTAAATTAACTAAAAATTATATCTTTAATGTGTACAATACCTCCCCTCATTCATCCCAAAGACATGTGACGATGATGGTATTAATATTGTTATATGATTTCTTATGACAATCGTTAAAATAACTAAATGTCATAGGTGTTGAATTAACAAAATAGAATACATCTTAAACACACAGCATACCCCCGTGGTTAGAAAAAAATTGTGATTTGGAGTTTATCATCCAGTGTTGTCCTAAGTCTAGTGTCTTCGTTCTCATATTATTTGCGTTAGGGACTTGGTCGAATGTGACTTCTAGTGACTCGTATTGAAGTGGAGCATGAATTGCATTAATTTTTAATCTTATAGAAAAGTGTCAAATCTCAAAAGTTTTCATATGGAACGTGGAAAACTACAGCAGTTCTGTTTTTGTATTTATAAATACGGTATATTGTTAATTAATATTTTCGTCGTGAATATAGTCAGCGAAGCGTATTGTTGTATCCCCGTCGAATCAACCAAAGGTTATTAATAATATTAATGAAAAAAAGAATAATAATAATATTTCACAAGAGATATAGTAGAAATGCACACGCTACCTTAAATCAGGAGGTGTGGTATTACATTGTGTATAATATATATGTACAGTTTACGCACGGACGTCGTAGGAATCCAAAATGAGCCGACCGCGCGTATATATGCATTAATATATTACACGTATATTGATCGTTCACCGCGACAACTTCCGCATAATACGTGCGTGCTTAATATTATGTTTTATCGAGCCAGCTCTACATGGTCGGTTTTATGGTCCAATAGAATATGCGGAATAAAATTAAGTCGGTTTTTTTTTTTATAGCCACTAATCCCTACGTAATATTATGATGTATATTGTATGTTCATTTTAATACAATATTATTACAAATAGATTATGATGAATCGAACCACAACTGAGTCAATAAGACAGGCGTAACTTTTGATAATCTATTATTTCTATACCTCTGTGGCAAATATATCATTCGGTTGTCATAGCGTTACTGTACAATATATATTAGCCAAAAACTCGTACAAAAAATTCGTAACTATCGACTTGACGTTGGTAATTAGTTTTATACATTTTTTTTTCAAATGAACTTTTAACATCACCGAATTAGATGGTATAGTTTTCTGAGAGAAAAAACATATTATCGTGAGTCTAACAATTAAAAAAAAACCGACTGAAATACTCAACCACTAAAATAAAGTTCCAAAAAGTTCAACGCACAAAAAAAAAACAACCATTAAATCAGCTCAAAAATCACGTTTCAGTCGTGACGTTGAGGTAGTTGTTTGGTGAAAAAATTAAATGTTATTTAAATCTAAATCGTTGACGACCAAATAGCGAAACATACATTTTACGAGTATTACCATTGACCTAATATTATATATTAGATATATAACAATATTATATCGTGCTTTCGATAGTGATTATTGTTATTATTACCATATACCATGTATAATGTATTATGCACACGCACCGTTGTAATAACTTTGTCGTACCGACGACGACGACACGATACACGTGGAAGCAAAGTGTTTAACTCGTTAGACGTGTAAGGGGTTTAGGGGTACGTCATTATATAGTGTATTATATTATATTCGTATTGATAATATGTATATTGTTTCTTTATATTGTTTTAGAACTTAATATGTCTTTTCAACATACTCCGATGCATTCCTCCTACCCATGTGATAATAGTAGGTATGGGTACCTGTATAAAGCGTATGACAATATATATATATATATATATATATATATATATATATATATATTATTATTATCATCATACATACTATTATAATGGACTTTATACAACGTACCTACGTTTGTAAATTTATCGCGTTATATTTGCCGTCGAGTTGTTGTATTGTAAGTTTGTAGGAAGGAGTAAGTAAGTTGTTATGGGCGTAATGAAACACACAACATTATATGTTTAATATCTATATACACGCCCGGCCGCGTAATCGTCTTATCTCCTCGTAAAACGGTATTTATAATATTATCATCAGGAAAAAACTACACGAAATTAGAGAAAGTGTATGTTATAATATTATAAAGTGTTACGTGGCACTGCGGTGTTGTAGGCATGGTGTTCTATCATTATTATTATTATTATAGTTACGATCGCCAAAAGCGAAACGATGAAAATTTCAACGAAAGCGAAAATATTTCAAACGAGGAAACTTCTCGCATCGTATTATACAATATACGACCTGTATTATAATAATATAATACAGTTTATTTCTCTTGGGATGTTTTACCCGGCATATCCATGTATAAAATATTACGGGCGCGCGTGTATTTTGCTCTTCGTTTTTTTTCGTTGTCGTCGTCAATGGTGTTTTTTTACAAATACTTTAACTGGAAATTTAATGTGACCCTGGATACCGATAATTTCGGTAATAATACATTGATCTATAAATTCTTTCGACTGACAACTGCAACACGGGTCATTGTTTACACAACGTCGGTGAAAATATTTTTTTGATTAACAACATTTCATCATATAGTATTATTATATTATGTGGTCATGATGTATTTCCAACAATAAAATGATCCGAATAAATAACGATAATAACAGTAAAATGGTCGGGGCTTATTTTTACCTTTTAAATCGATTAGGTCAAAATATGCCTTTCAAAACGTAATTTTCATCGTTTGTGTGGTACCTATTATATTTTATATACATATAATATAGCATCATGCGTATGTGAGGGAATCAAAAAGTTTTTACTTTTAAATTAGACATCAATATTGTTTGATTCGCATTTATACTTTTTTATATCTTAGAATAAAAACGCTGAAACGAAATCGTCAAGGATTATAATGGAGCACAATAAAGAAAATATTAATAAGACAGACGAGCGCGTACCTAGAAATAAGAATTTAAATTACGGTATATTGTTGGCATAATGGCAAACCGTATTTAGGAAACGAATCGCTTTCATATTGAAAACAAAACAAATTATGTAAATGCAAAAAAAGAGCCTCATTTGAGAGTAAGGGTATATTTATATATACACAAACATACTATTATATATAACGTTTTTCGTTTCACAAATGTAAATAATGAGCTATTATTTATTTTATTTTTGCACATGTTATGTTATTATATGTCGTGCGTATTGTAACGAGAGACCAGAACGCATAAAACGTCAGCATAAATTGTACATCGGACTCGCGTTGTTTACATAATATATATATATATATTTAGAAGTACGGCGGTTAGATGGATATGATGACGTTACTATGAGTGAGAGGGACGTGCACAAGGAAAAGCATACTGTCTGGCGAAGGGAGATTCGGAGAAAGAAAAAACTGTGCCTTAGGGCACGAGCGGAAAAAAGTGCTGGGCCTTGACGTCCGAGGAGTAGGTGGTTTTCAATGTATGAAGGAGTGGAGGTAGAATAACGCAATGCCGATGGGAAATTGAGCAGAGTTATATACGTATGTAATGGCGGGGAAGAATCGTTTGTTCGGCAAGTTTACTTTTTGGATTCGGTCCCCGGGCAAGGGCTATTTGACATTTTTATAGTCTACTCTAAAAATGATTTACGATATACGGAATGCTCGAGCGAGTGTTCTACTCCACTGCAGCACCTGATCCGCCATTTCCTGTTTTAGTGTATATATGTATAATTTAGGTATGTGTATTTATGTTTTTACAATAAATATCCGATTCGAGATCAATAATATCCTTTAAACCGACTTTGAACATTTCACACTCGTGGGTCTAGGTGCACAGATGAACCACGATATGTATAATGTATATGGTACGATAGAGTATTATGTGTACCGATTGAAAATATGTAATAATAATAATAATAATAATGAAGCTTATGCTCGCACTCATGTCTTTTGGGACACATTTCATCTACCTGTCATACCAGTCCACTGCAGAGACAATCGACGAGAGACTATGGGGACGCTCACGCGATACATTCGGCTGACTGCGAGAGGGCGTCCATCATCGTCATCTTCATCACGTCGTCAAGTCCTGAGTAGTGCTTATGTGGTTCAAATTGACTCTAGTAGGGAGTCCTTATATTTAATGCGACTCCCTAATGGGGTCAGATTGAAACGCTGCAGCCATCATCGTCGAAAGTCGCCGCCGCGTTGTCTGCAGCCGTAATCGATTTTGTTTCGTTTCTGTACCGTGCCTGCGCAGTGCCGGACGAGCGAGACAAGAGTAAACTGTTATTATTATTAATTTTTATAGCATAAATTTTTATTGTATATTTGTTTTTCCAAATAGTTATCGGTCAATTTTATATTCACGTCGAACGTTACTCGATAGCTGTTATAATACCTATTATAACGCGTGTGTTATTTTTGTTTGTCATATTGTCATAATGTGTTACGAGTTTTACGTCAATGTGTGTTTATAATAAATTTGCTATAAATAGTTATATAATATTATTATCAGTAATCAGTTATAACTTAACCACCCATGTAGATATAACAAAAATCTTATTTGAATACGTCATAATCTAATAATACGATAGGTACATGCCTTATCATATTATAATCATTTTTATTTAATTTTTAATTGTTTTGATTAACATAAAAACAAATATCATCTAGGAAAATAAAAAAATAAAAGCGTATTGTATGTTTTCTGATGCGATTGAATTGTTTATTTTCTGATAGATAAAATATTACCATAATAATAATATGAATCGTAATATTATTATAATGATTGATTTTAATAAATATTGACTAGGTATACGTAAACTATATACAAAATTCAACAATTGCGACTAGTGTCCGGTCTGCGATAACAGTATAATAACCGTCGCCACATAACGGTGGGCCACACAATTACGCATATTTTATACGTACTGCCGCGTTTACAAAAAAAAAAAAAAAAATGGTTAAATAAAAAAAAATTACCGCCGGGCCGAACACTGACGTTACGTCTCCCCCCCACGGTTCATCGTCGACTTCTATACAATTACGCACGCCACTAATTGCTGCATTTTACCTCTCCAAGCAATTGGTTTTCCAGCACTCGATATTAATAATTTTGCGACGTGAAATCTGAGTCGGCGGCGGCGCCCTGAATCATTAAAAGGTTGAAGTCTCGGCGCGGCAGTCGACTGTCAAATTAGTAGTCGGCCCGCTCGTTCGATCGGCACGCGCAAATTATTTAAACGCGCATCGTCCTGATCCGTACTCGCATTGTATATAACATTATATGTATATTTAGTTCATGCAAATTAATAATTTGAGAGATTCGCACGTCTGTTGTCTCGGTGTAGTGTAACGATATTATTTCATAGTGTCGCCGTCCGTTGAATCCGACCCCCGTCACGAGGCGCTAAACTTCTGCGCTGATTGGCACGGACGTTTTCGTCGTCGCGCCCCACGAACTATATATATCATACTCGTATATGCAAATAAAGCTCGTCCCGGAGCGGTTATTAATAATTACTCGTCCTATATAATATCATTATTGCTTTGATGCGCGTGGTTATTCCCGTGACATGAACAGCCGCCTGTAAAGACGTGTTTTCATAATAGCGTATTGCAACGAAATCGCGAGCATCATAGCATACATTAGTGCATATTGTAATCGTTAAAGAAACAATATTTTTATTTTTCATTTTAATTCAGAAAATTATACAATCTATTTACATTTTAAAACATATATATTACTATAAGAGTAAGCTTGTAAACTAAGGTTGTCGTCGTCGTGTGATTTGGTGTGTGGTGTGGTGATAGAAATATTTGGACAGACGGTATTTTGGAAGGAAAATAGAAATTATATTTTAATAATATCGATTGTACGTTTATTTTTATTTCATAATATAATAGTAATACATAAGCTTATACAAACCTATGTAGTGTTAATCGTAATATTCGTATATCATTAAGTTTATGGTCGTTTATATGCCAAACATGTAGGTAGGTATAGTATAATATTATATAACATATATTGTTTCCTCACTTTTCGTGCTGAGTATAGTGTTTCAATAGGTGTTTCATAATAATATTGCCATTGTCGTTGATTAAAATATGTGAATTTAGATAAAACGTTACGGTTCTATATTTTTGGAATTTGGACACAATATTTTATTCACTCATTGAAAAAGCTGATGGGTAGTTGTAAGAACTCTAAAATACGCGCTTTTATTCATATTTTGTCTATACATTCCGCTATCTTACATGTTTTGATAAAGTCTGTGTATTACATTTCATATAGTTATCATTATTATTATTATACATTTTAAATTAATAGTGACAACCCGGATTACTGTAGTGTTGTTTGGATTTTTCACGAACAAATTTATTATTTTTGGATTGTTATTGACACTTTTTAATTATTATCAATGGGTTGTGAATAAAAAAAATATTGATGAAAATTACTACGCTTACTGATTTTGGTTGTTATTTTAATACATAAAATAATACAGTTATAATGCACATAAAAAATAAAAATAACAACAATAAACAAAATTATTTTTGAAATAGGTATTTTGGTATTTTGTTACAGTTCCACTTACACCTATTTATGCAAGCAAAGTGAATGGTTTTTCGTGTTTGTTTTAATGCAATATTCCTCAATAATTCAATATGCTCTTAACTTTTAACGTAAAATTGATTTTTAAAATAAAAAGCCGTTCAGTATTAATTATTCATAATACGTGGTTTTAGTTTTATTGTCTACCTTTACTCATCGGTCATCTCGAAATACGGAAATATATGTGTATACCATGCAGGTCACTTTAAATTCCAATGTAATGATAATGCAACGTATAACATAGAGAGCATATAGAACCTGCACAATTAAAAAATATTTTATCGGTGGTATTTTTATAATTGAACTCAATCGGTGGTAAACATTTTAATACATAAAAAAAATCATTTTCCAAATAGCATTATATTATTATTAGGAAATGGTGTTGATACATTTTGTTTCTCATTTGAATTAAAATTCACATTCTACATTTTCGTCCAATAATTTCATAGATATAAATTATGTTTAAAACTGTACAATTTATAAGTTTTAATAGTTTTATCATAATAAAGACTCGACCTTTCATTATAAATTCATATAAATGTATAATATGTTTTAAAAGCGCATATTAGTTGTAAACTCTATAAAAATATTCCCCCC
Organism: Schizaphis graminum; assembly: GCA_020882235.1. Lineage (NCBI taxonomy): Eukaryota > Metazoa > Arthropoda > Insecta > Hemiptera > Aphididae > Schizaphis > Schizaphis graminum. The sequence continues at coordinate 83,009,482 of CM037032.1, read as the reverse complement.
AGTGAATTATGATATAATATTCTAATATGGCTTCGGAAATTGTCTACGTACGATACGATGTACCTAATTGAATTACCACAATATACTCAATAATTTTAGCATAGCTAATATTATTTCAACTATTACAAAATGTATATACCTATACAGTTTACACTATACTTATACAATATATTAAGTTATTATGCAATGTATTATATTATACTCACTTTAATAAACGTATGAACATAATATTATGTATAAATTAAATGAGTTAACTGGAAACGTATTTACGGCGTAGGTACACGTCATAGTTTTATATTAACTTTATTTTCTCTCGATACGAATCAAAGAATTGAACAAACAAATTTCAATCTTTCAACTCGATGAAATTATTGAATTCAATATCATGCCAAGAGAGTTTTGAATGACACAAACGGGATGAAAAATAAATACAAATTTAACATCCAGATTGACGTTTGCCGGTATTGAATAGCAAGACTGCGAGTGATAATATATAGTAAAAAGTTTTTCCGCGAATTCTAGCCGTGACTTTACATCACGGAGATAGGTACGAGCATCCAATGAAACGGCGCCGTGGCTATTGATTGCGGATAACGCGAACGATATGAAAAATAAATACGAATTTCCAACTTAAGATCGACGTTTGCCGGTGTCGGATAGCAATTGATAATACAAAAAAAAAGTTTCGGGAAATTCAAGCCGTATCTATTATGTATAATATATCTATACTTTAGTTTTAAATGAAACCGCGCGCGAGTATATTGATTGCTAAATGATAGTAATTTCCGAAGGGAACTGCATTGACTAAACAAAACTTCTGTCCGTTAACACGCTGTTACAGAAAGGTGTATATGTGTTCGGTACATGTGTGTGTGTTCGTGAAATAATAATAATAATAATAAACCGAACAGAATGTTTTTGCTGTATAGTTTATGTGCTGGTCAAGTTTCAAAGTTCTAGGTCGATTGGGTAGGGCAAAAGTCACGAATGGGAAGTTAATCGTGAAACGGGAACACATCAAGACCAGACGCCAGTGTATACGCCCAGAGAGACAAGCTATGTTGATTTATTGTCTCGATAACATCGGATAGGAGGAGTACATGTCAAATTTTTGTTAACCACTTGTGCCATCATTCACAGCGAAAAATCTCCCAGTTGGATAATATTGATGCACTTTTCAAACCGTATAATAAATATAATATGGGGGTCATATAATATATATTACACATATATAATATATAAAATAAATGACAACTACAATTCCGAATTCACAATAAAATATAAAGTCCATAGTCTATTTATATGTATATGTGTACAATATATATATATTATATAGACAGTAGTAGGTCGAATAGTAATCACGTGGAAAGCAATACATATATATATATATATAAAACAAAGAACCAGCCAACGCGTCAAAGTAATGAACAAAATTTGAATAATTTTCACATTTTTTTTTTCTTTTCGATGTTGCATGGATATAATATTTTATCGTGCACAAACCGTCGAAATTACGTTACGATCATTGTCACATTGCAACTCTCTCACCTCTACAATATAATACAAACCATCCACTATATTATATTATTTTATTTTATGTCTCGTTATAATAGATTTGCCTTTTTTCACGAGACCAGCTTACCCCGACACTTACATATAATATTATTTATTATTATTACGTGTTCCATACGGCCGGCTATGATACGATAATATAATATATATGTATAGTTTTGGTCATATATGAGGTTCGATTTCGGTAGAAAAGCATTTACCTACAGCGTGTGTTTAATAATAAATCTTGCGAACCGTGTGGCCTTTATGTATTGCATTTCTCGGATTTCCTGCATCGTGAAAATACTTATACAGTAGGTTCACAGCTTAAATCGTTCGTCCTTCGACGACCCACCAAAAACCCCATATCCGATCGCGTCCGGTCAAATCCTCATGACTAGCGATCACGACAAAGTAAATTATTACATATAGGTACTAATTTTTTCAGCCAATATATGTGTTATTAAAATATATTTAATATATTCATAAACACGTAGTATAAAATATTTTATTTTCACATTAATTTTAATCATTGTAAGACAGTATTTTAGTAATGTATAATATATATTTTTTAAATGAGTAAATTTACCATGAACATGACTGTTTAGCGATAAAAGAATTATTCTCTAGAGAGCACTGCCGCGTTAATAAGTATATAAAGCTGCAGATAATTATAATAATAGGCGGGTGAAAACAAAAGAGATGAGATTTGAAACGAACGAATCGACAAGGATTTACTTTTGTACCACGAGAGGCATCTGCAGAGGCGTTAGGGATTATGTTGATTTTTTTGGGGTGATGAACGGATGGGAATGGAGCCCAGAAATGGTAGCGCGTGCGTAATGAATGGAAGAATTATGTAAAAATAACGCGTCGGACCAAAAACGGCTGCGGGAAAGAAAGACGTGCGATGGCGATCCCTTCTTCATCCACCCACCGTTACGGGTACCAGTTGGAGAGCTCACTGCAATGTGTATAGTCTGTTTTTCTTCTTTTAATGATTAACAAACGAATGGATGATGATGTCCGTAATTAGTTTTCCCATTAAGAACTATTTGGACGGTGAAAAAAATATATAAAACACCGAGTCGCTCGGTGGTCTACCGTCCGCACAATCCAACATGCCTCCGAAACGGGCAATTAATCATTAATTAAACGTACATAAAAAAAAAAATAATAATGTACAAATAAATAATAATAAAAATAATGTTTACCAAATCGATCGTGTAAAAATTTGGTTATTTTCGATTAGTATAATAAATAATATATACTTGAGATAATAATTTAAGTTAGAAAAAAACGATTTTATTTATTACAAGTTGCAAATATACTGTATGCACGTTGATTACAAACTCCAATTATTATTCTTCTACAATAATGTTTAAATAATAAGTCATTAAAAATAGGTACCTGCGCAGAAACATGATTATTTGGGCTCCTCGTATATACGTCATAAACTACTTTACCAATTTTGTAATATTCGTTTTAGATTTATTCTCTGTTCCAATGATATATATATATATATTATATATATAGGTATATATTATTTAAAACCGTACTTGGTAAAGAGTTATGGTTTCAACCCATAATTTATTTTTATTTATAATAATATATTGTTATTTGTCTATTGAAATTAATAAAGTTTAACAGTAATAAAAATATGTTAGTCGTGATGTTATAAAATAATAATCGTGTTTTGTTTTGTTTGTTTGTTTCTAATGCAGTATAACATTAAGAAGAAAGAAGAATTACCCGAACCGGTACAAGAAGAGCCCGCCAATCCGTTGATGCGCAAAAAGAAAACGCCCGAAGAGTTGGCCAAAGAAGCAGAAATGGAAGAAGAGGACGAATTTACGAGTAAGATAAATGCAATATCTATATATTTTTATTCACTGTTGGACGCAAATAATAAACGTACATTAAATAAATATACATGAGTGGGTGTATGCATTACAATATTATGTACTCGAATCGAAAACTCCGAAGCACAGTAAAACGTCCTCCGGTTATTATATTAGTAACCCGAGTCCCACCACTGAGTTTGCTCATCCGTGACTATACCGAAATACATTTATCACATACGACAACCGTTAAGTAAAACTAACGATTGTAATATATTGTATAAATATATATATATTAAATACATACGAGTATTATAAGCATATATATATATATATATATATATATATAATATGTATGTTTATGTTTTCAAGATGCAATCGATGAAAGAAAAAAAAATATATTGCACCAAATTTTGAAGCTATGTCGCAATAATAATCACAATACCCATTTTGGAACCGTTGGTATTGGTTATTCTCTAAATAAAGAGGCACAATTTTTTGTTTTTTTTAAAAAATACGATGTTTTACAAACAAGATATCGAAAAAATGACAACAACGAATGTCATTGTTATTAGAAAATCGTTAGAATCAATTTTAAACCGTTATATTATTTTTTTTTTTTTAACGTATAGGTACAGATTACTATTATAGGAAATATAAGGTGAAATAAAAAAAAATTCTAGTGTCGTAAATTCGAAAAGCCCGCAATTCTTTTCTTCAATATAGAAAATGTTTTTTTCTTTAGACAGGAAATAATAGTTGACAACTTTTCTTCTCCCTCCTTCCACCACACACATGCACTTTAAACGTGATTTATTTGGCTGAAGTTTATTGCCACTTTTGTTTTATTCATCGTAGTCCGGTGTTAGCTTTACAATATAAATAAATACACACACACACACACAACACATATATATATATATTTATTATACAGTTAGGTGTGCGTAATGTTTAAAAGAACACTGGTTATCGTTCAGTCGTCCGACAAAAAAATCGCTTTCCCGTCCACATTTAGACCTTACCGGATAAACTGTAGTATATTACAGTCTCCTCATCAGTATTAAACAGACATTTAGAACACTTTTGTCAAATAGCATTGATCACTTTTGTGCTGTTAGTCGCCACCATTTTCGGAATATATATAAATAAAACATTATTGAGATGCTTATACAACACAGAGACGATGATTTCTCGTATTTCAAGATAATTTGATGTATTATTATTGCTATTATATTATGTACACGTTGTCCGAGCTCTAGAAATGTTGCTTTCATATAAAAGCTTTTAATTAAACGGTTTCTCCCATTGAGCAGAATTAAAATTTGGAAATGCTGTTTTCGTATAATATTTTACCGCTCACCTAATTTGATCCTTTCGGTTGTACGATTTACCAGAAATCGCATTACTTATAATACGATATAGGTGGTACCTAGGATGGCCTGCTATACCACTTACCAGGTATTACGTCGTTTCATTTTATCTCTTACGCACAAAATTCGACCGCTTTTATACCACGTGTACGATATTCCTAGTACACTTTTCCTACACCGACGGCCACAATATACAAAAACCACTTTTAAGTTATCATTTAGTTTTATACTTGTATTTTATAACAATATCAAGTTCGGCGTGTCGTTACGTCACATTTCTTTATGTGCCATAATAATAATATAAGGCCTATGCTGTTGCTGGACACTACCCTTATACCATAAAACTACTTTCGTTCAACTATCATAATATAATTGTATAATGCCTGTGAAATATAATGTGAGCATATCTATAATAAAATTCAACAGAAACAGAAATCCGTAACTTGGGATGTTATGACTACAGCGTTTAACCGAAGACAATAATTAGGGCCGTTTTTAATTTTATTTTGTTATTTTTTTTTCATTTGTTGACGTTTTAGAATAATTTTAATGTAATAGAAACATAATACTCTTTAATATTTTTAAGATCATAAATCAATTTTTATAGAGAGCCGTTTGATATTTTTGGAGGATTATAAAATTCACAGTGTAATTTTTATGTTGTAAATATTAACACATTTTAAATGGTAATTCGAAAAATAACACGAAACATCTTACAGCAATATATATATAGGTCGTATCATTCATTCCGGGAGCTAAACCAAAAACGGATATTTTAAGTTGATACGTATTAGTTGAATAAACACATTAAACTCGGCGAATTTCTGTTTATATACCGAATGGAATAAATGAACATTGAGGCATTGAGTCGTTCAAAAACTGGATCGACTGATTAATATTTCCAATTAGACTTTGGAACGCGAATTAAATGCCCGAAACGAACGTTGGGTATTTTTTTCACCCTTTCGTTCTTACTCCCACAAAATCAATCTCGTTTCGCCCAGCTCAGAAATAATAAATTTATATACGAACCACTCGATAGCAAAGAATGATAATTACCTTGTCTAAACGCAAGTCGATTAATAAATTTTTTCTTCGGTTGGCTCGTCTTCATTTACATTAAATTTATCAGACATAGTTCATATAATATATACGCAGTATAATATCGCTGTAACTTGCATGAAGTGCACTAGCCGAAAAACCGAATAAATTTGTTCTACGACGGACAGATAGTGTCAGAGTGGACTCAAATCGTATAATAAATCTGTACCCGTGATTTTCAAAAAAACCATCGTTGCGTTTGCACGTAAACGAACATAACAACCCAGTAAAATTGAAATTCGCGTACGAGCGCACATTGCTCTATTGTATTGTAGATTTGTAGCAATAACTAAAGTACAAAATAAATAATAATAATAATAATAGCACAACAATAGCCTAGTGACATAGCCTTTGTGTACGTCTACATTAGTAGGTCAGTTGTTTCGTGGAAAATGGCCGTGAAAGTTGACAAATATGTTTAATAATCACGTCGCAATATTCAGCGACAGTGTATAATTGTGTTTTTATTCGCACATTAAAATATAATATTTTACTGTGATAATGTCGGCTCAAATTTAATGAAAAAATAAAAATCGATTCAACCGATGTCGACATGGGGGCGAAGACGATATAGACGATATATTTATTCCGGGCCAGTGCACATAACGACACTTAGAATTTACAAAATGAACTTACTGTACAAAAAAAATTCGACTGTTTTCGATTAAATCACTGTTTGGCGACCTCTGTGGGGACTCTTGCATTCAAATTATATTTATATTTTTCCTGAAATTCGTGGAACAACAGAGTGCAATATTATACGCCACGAAAAATAATTCCCACTCGCCCCAACTCGTGATGTATTATTTTATATTATTATTATAAGTAAACGAGTAATCATAATAATAATACGATTTCCGAGGAGTATAATGTAGTAATGACACTTGAATGAAAACACTGCAGAGAGGAGTTTAAAACCGATAAGAGAGATAAGAAAGTTTTAGAATGGGAGCTTACGAGCGCATATTATTTTCTGGTGTGATAGCATGTACCGAAAACTTTTTGCCATCATACAAACCAACCAGAGGATTAAGTCGTAACTCGTAATAATAATAATTATTATTATTATAAACCCAAATTTTATATAATACCACTCATCCAAAGATGAATGTGTTTTGATTTATTTTTTACACTATTATTATATTAACTAACTATACCACCGTTGGATTTATTTTTATTTTTGTTCACAGAGTTGAAGAATACCATCGAGACACAAGTGAATGAACTCAAATCTCAAATCGAGAGCAAGTGCAGTCTTCAATAAGATGTGTTCAAAAATGATGCGGAACAATTAATAATAACCTAATAAATATAAAAAAAAAAAAAAAAAGAAAAAATATTGTGATTCAAACCCATTTAAATAATATATTATTATTATATAGAACATTATTATATTATGATACAAAAATATATGTGTGTACGTGATGCGTGCATACGTATTTATAAATATATATATAATATATATATAATTATATATATATATATATATATATATATATATATATATTATAAATATTAGGATTTAAAATATTATTATTATTGTTGTTGTTGTTATTGTATAACATTTATAAACGTCGAGTTAGATATTCAGCAGTTTTTAAAATGAAATCGAAGTAAAATATATATTGTTAATTATTGTGAAATTAAAAATTTATAGAGCAAGTGAAGTATTAGCACACGTCTTTTGAATCTTTACTATAATATAATAATAATAATAAAAAAATAAAATATATTAATACGTAACAGTATATTATCGTGTACGCGTTTACGCGCATACGCCACACGTCATGACGTACTTAATATATATTTTACATACACGTTCTAACGTATTTTTATTTCAAGTTATTGACTTTCACTCGTTCAATATAATAATATAATATTATATAGATATGTATAATAGTAGTTTGAGGTATAGGGAGTACACATATACTGTCTTAATATAAATATATACGGGTTACGATGTAAAATAGATGTAATCGTGGTTTTTCGTCATTTCATTCATCATAACAAATCAAAAATAATAATAATAATTCGATAAAATAATTTTTTAATATTCTGTTAGTATGTTGTTTTTTTTTTATTATTACCTTGGGGATCAAATGTTTTCATCGTGTTCTTTGTAGTATTTATTATATTTCTTTTCGAGGGACGACAATAATAATAAAACATATAAATAACATAAAAATAAACACAATATTTATACCTCGTTATTAGCCGTTCTCCGAAACACGGTATCCCATCATTCTGAACAATTATTTAACGTTTACATAATAATATTATAATTATATTTTATTTCGGTAAACAATTATTTTTGTATTACTTTAGTTTAGTTTGGTTTTTGTTAAAAGGCCAACGTTTTCGTCAATTATGTTTAATGCGTTCCGTTTCTCATCGTTTCGTTTCGTCCTCCCAGCAGCACAATACATTGTCATCGTTACATACATTATCGTACCGTTAAATTATTATTATTACTATTATTACAACTATACATGTCATAATATTATTACAACGTTATAATATACTTTTATACCCTATTTACTTATATTATTATACTCTCTTACTTATTATTATTATTTTTGTTATACGTCACAGTTTTAAATCTCTTATATTATTTGTATTTTTTTGTTTTTTAGATTTAACTTTTTAGGTTACACTACGCGTTATGAATTTCAACCGGACCCAAGCTTTTACGTTTCGCTTGTTCTACGGGTTCTTTGTTTATTGTGGACGTTTTAAAAAAAAAAAAAATTAAAAATTAAAACACCGTTTCGAACTTCAAACATATGCCGTTTTAGACTATTCTACTAAAGTATATACTGTTACTCACTGTCTCTCATTCTTTCTCTCTCTATCTCTCATTCTGTTGCAAAAATTTAAATTTGGAAAAAATATATTATAATATATATATTTGTTTAAAAAAAAAAAATCAGGCTGTGAATATTCTCAAACGAATAAGCTATTTGCCATCTAACTTTGTTTTTATTGTTTTGCAGCATTCAAATGACGAATGTGTAAAAAGTAATTTCATAGACTGCTCAAAATTATCTAAATTAATATTAGAAAAAAATATTGATTAAATTATTTGTACTGATTGTATATTGAATTATATAGGTGTAATATTGATAAAAATTAAACATTTATATAAAATTTTAACGACAAACCTAAAATAAATATTGTTTGTACCAGTCGAACGACTCCGGTCTGCACGATCCACAATAATATTAAATAACAAACATGCGAAATTATATAATTTAATTTTAGTGTATAATATACCATAGTCGTACAATATGTAAATAGCGGTTTTGTGTTAAAATATTAGTTGTTATTTTTATTATTATTATTATTATTATTGTTTTTATTTAGAGTCGTATTATATATATAATATATATTATATAATTTTAAATATTTATTGGGATTTTATATGTAGAAACATGTTATTTAATAATAATAATAAAAAAAAAACTTATTTATAAATAATAGAAAATGTAATAAATTTTAGAAAGCAAAAAAAAAACTACTATTACTTTAAATTAAATATAAAATTTATTCTATAGATGTTTAATATAATATTCGTATGTACGAATCAATGATTTCCGTCTGTGTTAATGGATTCGAATTCATAGTTAGTAATTTTATTTATTTGTTGTTTATTTTTTAGAACTTCGATGGATGTGAACCAGTAAAATACGATTGTTCAAAAACCCATTGTTGAGTTTTACGTTTCATCCTCCATTCCCACACGATCCTTGACCGATTCTAGTATAAATGTATACACAAAAGTAGAAAACAAAACACGACCATCTCTGGTGCACCGTTGTTATCGGTCTTGATAATTAAAAAAAAAAAAAAAAAAAACCGATGGAACAAATACGGAAAAATCACAACGTTTAACAATAATAATACGCACAGATAGATCGTAGTCCCGGAGACTGACGTTGCATGGTGCCGTCGAACACGCTGAAAATAGCAAGGGCGTAAACAAAAAAGGAGAGAGAGAATAAAAAATAATATATTATTATTATAAATGATATAACGTTTTCATTTGGGACGGATGATGAAAATAATTCCGACTCGACGGCGACGATTTATGGGTCGTTAAGTCGAGGCGCAGAAGAAGAGATACCATTATAATGTTATACTATACGTACACAATAATATTATAATAATGTACGGACCAATTTATTTCAGTTAAAAAATAATTTTAAATTAGCTCCGATCATCAGTAGAGGTAATATGATAAGGAGAACACCCGACCACCCCTTGCTTGCACTTCCTGCCTGTAAAACGGATACTCCCGTACGCCTCTGTTCCCGCCGCGTTCGACGGTCGTCGTCGTCAATTCTGATTCGGAAATACTTTCAATTTGTCTCGACCGCGCCCGGCGCCAGCGTTCGCGATTTTCTGCCAACACCTCCGTCCCTAGGTGGTCATTATATTTTATTAACATGCCACAGTCTCGTTTGGCTCAATTACGGCCTGGCGATACGACCGGTAGAGGAAAATTTACGATTTACGTCACCTGTGCTTAACGCGCGCGTGCTGAAAAATCGAATATTTCTAGTATGGAGATCGCAACGCACCCTCTCGGCGATCTTGTATACGAACGCTACACTGTGTACCAGGATGCGCGTTTATTGCCACGCATAAATCAGGCTTTGGTCGATTAATATTTGTTAAACTTAAATTTGCCAAATAAACACTGACGATTGATCAACACACGCTCTTAGATTTTCTAGCCGTAGTCTGGCTTGTCAAACATGCGTGGAATCGAAATCTATTAATCTTTAATAGCCTATAAACATAATAGTAGTTTCGATTGGATTTTACAACCATAATTTGATACATTTTGAAAGCACGAAAATGAGCAATATTTAAAACTTTTATAAATAAAGACACAAGTCCGTTCAACGAACGGACTATCAAGTTAACACTTGTGTGACGTAGGGTAACATTTTTTTTTTACATCACTAAACTAATAGAATACTCTTTCTTGACTAATTATTCATTTAATTAATATCATTATCATGCACAATTTAAATATCTATTTTATGTGATGTCCAAATTAAGCGATAAACGAATCCCAACAGCTCCACTCATTTCACTGAATATAATAATACACAAAATAGCTGATTAGTAAAGTGACTAACTCTGCAATTAACAATCATTGCGTTTGCGTTTTTACAACGATGTTATTTGTTTAAGAGTGTTGGTATTTTCTGAATTTGTGGATTCGCCGCGGTCGTGTATTATCTTTAGTAATATTACATTTATTCAGTTTTATACATGTATTTATACTTGGTCTCATTGAGACAAATGGAATTATATTGAAAATAATAAACCAATATTATTTTAACCTACTAAAGGAGTGTCACCTCTTATAGATACAAAGTAGAATTCAAGGATCGTGCCCATCACCTAAAATGCAGTGATGAAATCAAAGTTTGAAAACAGTCTCAACATTTTATTACATATTTTTAATAAAAACCGAACAACACTTTTACTGTTTATTGGTACAGAACATTTCATGTGCGCCATGACGCAATTTCACGATAAAAATCGATCTAACCGAAACTTTATACGCGGATGTTTTGGATATTTTTCTACACCGGTATAATTATAACACGAGACGTGAGCACAATTTTTCTTGGAAAACCACGGTCTTCTTCTATTTCTTCAACGTAAAACGGTATCGGTAAGTTGATATTAAAAGGCGTAGAGACGGTAACTAGTGTATATATATAATAATAATTATTAAGGATAAAAATTTCAGAAAGTTCAAATTCAATCTGCGCCTCAGAAAAAATGAAAACCCAGTGTTCCTAGTGTGTTATTTTTCATAAATGTTTATGCTTAATATATTGTAGAATATTATAACCTATTTTTATATAAGTATATTACTTCCAGACCGATAATTTTCGAGTTTAATCTTACTATCTTTTCTACAATCATCACTTATAACAAAACGTTTAAACTCCCAACGATCGGATAATTTTTTACTAGAATATTATTCAAATATATTTTAGTAATGCGTTACTCAATTATGGTAACACGGCGATTTAGTTAGGCAATTTAGCTACATAATTACTCCCGCCGATTTTCGATAAAAATAATGCCATGATAATAATATGAGTGGTATGACAAAGACTGTTTTTTATGGTCTGCAGGTCTCACAAAAATCGGTGAAAGGTTTAGGGTGGTCTGGTTCACCATGCGTAACACAGTATATAAGTGAGTTTGAGATAGTACAAATAAAAATGTATTACGCTCAACTTACCGTATAATCTATAACAGTGTAGGTTTTAGTATACCGCTATAGTTACTAAATGTCATAATTAACAAAAAGTGAGTTATAGGTACTATGCTCACGAGTTCTACCCTAAAACGATAATTTTCTATAGTATATGCTACTACATATCACCATAATATTCCTTGTGTTAGACTTCGTGACATATGCGTTATTATAATTATTAATATACTTTACTATAATTATATTTATATTATATATGTCGTAGGCCATATGAAAAATTAGTTTTTTTGCAAAAAAACTTGGCTCTTTGCAATGAGGTAGCCCGTTTGCGAACTACTTATTATTTTTCCAAACATCCTGCTGTTTTTCAGGCTCATTGCATACAGACTAACAGCTGTTAGGCCTTTTAAGAACTACTTACTACTTTTTCAAACAGCCTGCTGTTTTTCAGGCACATTACAAACATACTAACAGCAGTTAGGCCTTTTAAGAACTACAATCATTTTATGGTAAAAACAATTTTAATTATTTTATTTGAAAGTTTATTGATAATAACACAGTACAATATATGTAACATGTAACATTATTATTTATTACTTATTACTTATTAATTTTGTACAGTCGCTGATCGTTGAATTATTATAATTATTATTATTAATATTATTTTAAATTACAAAAAAAAAAAACTGTAAAGTATTAAATTAAATTGAAATATTACAAAAAATATTACATTACAATATTAAGTATTATATAAAGGTATTAATAATAATGTCACATGTTACATATATTGTACTGTGTTTATTATCAATAACCCTTAAAATAAAATAATTAAAATGGTTTTTACCATAAAATGATTGTAGTTCTTAAAAGGCCTTACTGCTGTTAGTATGTTTGTAATGAGCCTGAAAAACAGCAGGCTATTTGGAAAAATAATAAGTAGTTCGCAAACGGGCTACCTCATTGTAAAGAGCAAAAAAAAAAAAAATAATTAATAAAAAATAAAAAAATAATTTTCCATAGGGCCAACGACATATACACTAACTCGATAGGATATAGTGCTACACGTATTCATATGAATCGATTTTCGTAAATGTTTAATTTTTTTATCTTTTAAAATGAAATATCATTAAATTATAAAAAAAAAAACAAAAATTAAATGACAGTAATTATTGTAAGTAGTACACAAAAATTGATATTTTCCCTCTCAATATTAATAATATTCTATTTCAGTTTATACAAATGACAACATATTTTAATGATTAACACACAACTAAGTATAACGAGGTTGTAAATTTTTACTTTCTTTAATTTATTAATAATCAATTAATCTAAGATAAATCAAATGTAAAAGCCATTTACGAACAATGAAATGTTTTATGAAAATGTCTAGTGTTTGTTCTTAGAAATTTAGACTCGATGGACGGTACTAAAATAGTTATTTGATTTTTATTATTTCGTATACAATTCGTTGAATTTAAAGTATAATAATACATATATTATAAGCTATAAACTTATACAACCTATAATAGCTAAATGTATAATAATATTATTATTAACTCAATAGCCTACATCGCCGAGGGTTTTAATAATAATTATAATGATAAAAAAAAAAATTATTATAAAATAATTGAATTCATGCATATTTTAACTATTACAGTTGTTTTAAAGTTATTATTTAATTTTATATTGATAAAAATATTTTTTTTTTGTATTGTATAGTAAGTTTGTCGTCTTTAATTTTTAACATTAGTGATTCTGATAACTTTATTACATTCTTACATTAAATATAGTTAGATATATTTGTTTAAATTGAAATGTTAAATACATAAATACTTATCTAATAACAAAAAGTTCAAAAACTTTAACTAATCATGATTTACAAAAGGAAAAACAAGTTTTTATTTCTATCTACTTCTTAGTTGAAGTCAACATAAAGTAAAAACTTTTAAATCAATTTTTTTTTAATTAACTTTATTAAATTGAAAATTTACAATAATTATATTTACGATATAGGTAACTATAACATAAAAAAAAAGTGCATGTTTTTTAAATATTATCTCATAGTTGATTCAATATCAAAAATATCAACTAAAAAAAAAATGATTGGGTTATTCGTGCTGTACGCAATAATTATTCGTTTTCGTTAACAGGTATAATATATATAGTTCATGTATAGTCGGTGTATGTATATGAACGACTAGATGTGCAAACTTTTAGGCGATTGCGAAAATTGTGAAATTAATTAATTATTGATTGTGTACCGGAGCTACAGTTATTCAAAAAAAAATTGGGAACCATTTTTTACGATACGGTGTAATACACGTAATACGTTTATAATATTGTGTAAATATATTGTTTTACACGGATTCACACTGATAGAGATTTATAATATAAACGCGTAATCGATGTAAACGGTGGTTTTGACGAAACTTCTGCCCGCTACGGATTTTGCAGGACACAGTCGTGGATCTTCACGAACGTCTCGGAATAGAACATGGAGCACACCGCCGCGTTGTTGGCGTACGTCATCTCCGGGATTTTATGCTCAGGGTTGACAGACACCTGTAACGACAAAAACATCGTGTCTTGACGCTATAACGTATAACACATTATTATATTGTATTCGTTCGATTCAATTCAATTGAGGTGTCACGGGCAGGAGACCATGTAATAATAATATTATGTGCTCTTCAGACGAGTGTAGAAGACAGTGAGTCGGTAGTCGACTAGCAAAAACAAGTGTTTTTCGATGACAGCGTATTATTATATAGATTTGCAATAGTGGTGGAAGTTTTCCTTTATCGACGTTTAAGGAAAACAGGATCCTACATAAGTATATGAACGTGCAATTTATCGACATATATATATATAATTTATTCATAGAAATATATATTAATCAATCATCCAATAACCACAATGGTTAATAGGGGTGAAAGCATGCTGGTAACATATTAATTAAATAAATATTGACATGGTGAGAGGGAGTGGAGGTGCCTGAAATCGATAATTCGTGTATACCTGTGTATATATGTATAATGTATATAAATATTATATATTTATATTATATATACATTAGTATACATTGTATATATTATATAAAGTTTTCAGTCATATGTCTACTATACTTATTACACCGCATGTCACAATATGATGAAAACGGAAAGATCGGTCGAACAACTAATAAGCAAAACAAATATAACGTTATCAGAGAGAATAACTCGAGTACGTATATACTATATACATATTATACTTAAGGCGTTAATTATTTCGTTATTTTTAATAATTCAAAGTATAATTATTATAATAAATAAAGCGGTTATTTAATGTGTATACTGAAATATTCCGGTTTTAAAAACATTTAAAACATATTTTGAGTATTAAAAACAACATACGACCATAATAAATATGTTATTTGTTTTCTTCTTCTAATCATTCACATCATGCAAAAATTGTTGTTTTCTAGAACGATACAAATTCGAATTAATCCGATTTTGCAACCAAATCAATTACCACATCATAAACGACTACGTGGTTTATACATGGTTTTTCGCGTTCTTACCTTGAGTGTATATAGCCCTGGGTTTAGGTCAGTTACGTCCACCCACTGACAGTCGATGTTATGCCGGTAAATATCCGAGCAGTTGACCGATATGCCTTGGTCACCGTAATTAGCGCATGCGAAGGCTGGCCTAGCGCCGTCCGTGCACTGGTTGTCTTCCAAACAAAACGACGCCTTGTGTCCTTCGGCAACCTTCATGCCACCCCCGTCTAGAACGTCGAAAGTGGCAAATACTTCCATGCTATGGTAGTGCCTGCAAAAACAATATTATTACAGTGACCATTAAGGTAAGTAGTGTTATAGGTTTCAAATCTAAACGATTATATTCATATTGAATTATCCGTGTCTACTACACGCATCACGAAATATATTAAAAATCAATAACAAAAGCATTTAGATATGGATTTGAAATAAAAAATATTTATTATTTAAAAAATTGTAACTCCAATCGTTATCGTTTTAAACATTTCTACCGCGTATAATATTATAACTAACCTTTATTGTATTATATTCATTCAAACTCAAACCGCTGTTTGTATTTATAGTTTATACTAAATACACTATATTTTTAATATTTTTTTTCACGACAAAAACGATAAAAGCGTATGCACGTAATTAACAATATTATTGTATTAAAATATGCAATGTCGTGGAACATAACCACGAGGATGATAAAATATAAATATGATATTAAAATATTTTACGTTTCTTCAATTCAATATTCTTGAAGTACCTAATATTATTATGTACGGCGTGTCGGAGGTCGGAAAATATGTGACTAGAAAAATGCCTTTCTGGTATAAGTCACGTAAAATCCTTAGAAAACCATATATCCCACACCAATATATATATATATATATATATATATATGACCAGTAACTACAATAGTTATAGAATATAACTAAACTTTTTTATCTTTTCCCGACAAATGGAACAGTTAGTGTAAGTATACATTTTCAGAGAATTATATAAAACATTGGTGTAGTAATTCATCAATAAAATTGCTTATTTTGAGTGACACATTATGATTAATTATGGTAAATTTTGCATTATCATGTCAATGCACTTGTCTAGATTTTTTTACAAAATGCTATATGTTTATCAATACGTAAAATTATATATATACAACTATTTGTGTCATCATCTTCAGCTGGATTATCTAAAAATAAAAATTGTTTTTGTGTTAATATTCTGATGGTTGCACTTGGAAAATACGAACTACTGTAGTAAACCCGATCGACCGCATTTTATTGAAAACCACAACAATAATAAACATAAAAATGTATTAGTGCTGTCATTATATTGCATTATTACTACCGTAAATCATGTACATTGTGGTGGACGCCGTTAAACCTAATCAACCATACCACTATAGACGGAAATCAATCTTCAAATATATACTAACTGCCCTATTAACTCGCCAAACATGATCACCTCCAACTATTCATCAACAAAATATATAAATTTAATTTTTTTAAATTACATATAAAATGATTTTTTATGTTAATTACCATCTATATATTAATTAAAATATGAATGTGTATTCTCTGAGTTAATAAGCTTAAGTATTAAAGATAATAGTTCACGATAACAGATTAAAAAAATATTATGTGGGCTGGAGTTTTAAAATAATATTTATTTATTTCTTGAAATTGTATAAATTGTAAAACTCATCCGAGTATAATAAATACAATTCTAAAAAATACACATAATATATTATTTATTAATTTTATCATTAAAAGTATTATTAGTAGTAGTACCTACATATATAACTTAAAATAATTTTGATTAAAATGAATTAAAGTTTCCAAATAATTAGGTATCTAGTTAATTATTATTTTAATAATAAAAGATTGTTTCCAAAAAAAAAAAATTGTAATACTACTAAATGCATTCTTAAATAATAAAAAACAATAATATATATTTCAAATTATAACTCTTAAGTAGATATATTTATATATTCAAAAAATGAGAATTTGATTAAATTTTTAGTGAAATCTGAGATGATATACTTTATTGAATACATGAGTGGATGTATACAAAGTAATTATTCACTAAAAATATTTACCGTAGTTTTTAAATTTTGTAAAGAACTTTTTGATTTTTGGAATGTTTACCTAACCTTCTTTGTAAATCATTTAATTGATATATTTTTTTTAAATGTTGATGTACCTAATTTAAAATTTGAACAAGTAGTCATAAAAGAGTAGTAGTCAGTTGGTTACCGATATTTTTCCCGAATCAAAATTCCGGAACGAACTTTTTACCAAACGGTATTTTATCCGAAAATCCGAAAATCCTAAACCTTTTTTCTCGAACGCGTTTTTTCCGAATCAAAATTACCAAATGAACTTTTTCCCGAATGGCATTTTTTCCTCCAACACCTCTTACTCGAATCGATATTAAAAACAATAAATTATAATGCATATAAAAAATAAAAAAATAAAATAATAACAAAATAAATGCAGTAGTGTTATCATTCAATATTTTAAAGTCGATAAATTATAATGCACACCTAGCCACTATATAGGTGGCTCCTAGTTATAACAACATTTAAAAAAAAATTTATATTGGGAACAATAACCTTTGGGGAAAAATCGTTCGGGATAAAAGGTGTTGGATTTTCGGATTTTCCGGTAAAATACCAATCGGGAAAAAGTTCTTTCGGGAAAAACGGCGGGTACTTAGTCAGTTATTAGTGTTTTTAAATTTTCATAGCCCTTGCTTTTTTTGAAACTTATTATTCTGGATCATTAAAAATAAAATAGGGAATTCTCATTTCGAAAACAGAAGTTTTCATCGCCACAAGATATACTTATCAAACAATGCAAAAAATCTCAACAATTTGAAAATATTTGCTTGAAGTAAATATAAAATTCAAAAAATAAAGTTCTAATTAATTAATTAATTTCATATTGAAGAAAAAAATATTAGCATCTTTGTCGATTAATTTTGTATAATATGTGTAATTAACCTGCACCAAGAAATAATAGATATAATTAACAAATATTATTAGCTAATTTGATATGAAATTTTTGTTCTAATCAATATTATTAGTTTATCTTTGAATCATTATAATTATACTACAGTTATAATAATTGTTTTAAAAAATATGTATATTATTTGTCGGGACAAGACTTTTTCCAAGTAAAATATTTTATAATATTTGTCTTTCCTCAATTGTACGTTCCATATTTAAATTGTGTTCTGTGACTGGAAGCGGGCGGTTACTATGCTCGAGCATAATAATAATTTATATAAGGTGGGTAATATATATGATATTATTATTACTTAGACGTGACAAAATTACATTTGGTTATTTTTTTTTTATCATTATTATCAGTATTGCCATAAAACACAACGAGTCCGTGTAATAATGCATTCGATATATTATGATATTATTATCGCAATTTGTTTTTCTGTTGAACAAATGTTTCTGTCCAAAACTCCGCGCGTGATCGACAATTCATCGTATTATAATACGTCAACGGACTTTTGTTTTATTGTTGTCTTGGCCTATCACTGTCGTGCATACTAAAATAGTGTGCCCTACACTCTACCTCTCCAAAACCACTCGTCGGAAGGGACTTTGATTATATTTTGATCTCAGGACGAACGCATCGGGACGTGTAATGTAGCTATACCTATTACAGAGAAGAGGAGTCGTGAACAATACCGTATTCGATGTTTATGTGATTCGTTTTACATTTTTCCAGTACCGTTTATTGCCGAAAATCAATAACGTTCGTAATATATAATAATTTTGTGTCATGACCACCGTTCGCTTTAGCTATATTAGAATTTACTAAAGTGCCCTCAATTATAACCGTATACCTATACAGATTTTTGTTTTAATTTAATTTTATAGCAACATTGAGTGTAGACGGACGTACAACATTGTGATATCGTATACGCAAATAATTATTACTATGAACTACAGCTAAAATTCTGTGAAATTTGTTCAATTATTATTAATACAACATATTTTATTTTAATTTATCATTTTATTGTATAGTTTTAAAAATTACAACTTTTATGTTATACGATTAAAACAATTCTAATGAAAATATTAACATGATTTTCAATTAAAACTTTTTTCATTTGAATTTAATATAATATGGAATAATACAGGGTGAAAATGGAATTATGAAATTTACGAATATATGGGTTTTTTCAATTATAAATATATATTAATTATATTCAGAAGGTTTGTTAAGCAACTCAATTATTCTCTGCTGAGACTAATACTTTCCATGCATAAAATAATTTAATGCAATTAAGACTATTATCATTTAAGGTTCTCTCTATTATAGTAATTTATTAATTTTTTGTTTGTACTGACGTTTTAACTTTGATAATAAGTATAGTTTTTTTTTTTATAGATCATTATTTTTGCTTCCCTCTTGTACAAAACTTAGAAATATTGTTTCGTATTTTTCTAACATTTCTCGTTTTTCAATTTATTGATTAAATGTTATTTTTTTACTACGTTTTTATAAATAAATATTAATAACAACTAATGTATGTAATAAATAGTTTAAATGTATGTATTTTATATAATATTACATACATATTTTATTGTATATGATCAATATAAGTATACGTAAAATCTACTTCAATCACATTTTTGCATCATATCCAATTTTAAAAACTTAATAAAAAACATAATAATAATATACTTATGTTTATATTAAAATAGTTTTTCTAAAGGAATATTTATTTCAAGATAAAAAAAATAACTATTTTTAAAATATTAATAATTAACGGGTAAATATTTAATGATATCAGAGAAAACAAAGGAAACGCCAAGAAATAAAAGAAACGTTTGTAATGTAAATTTTTCGTATCACAATCTTTGATCAACCAAAATTTAAAATCAAACGAAACAATCTCAAAGACAAAAATTAAAAATGGTAAAAAATATATAAAAAGAAACTAAACGATGATTACAATTCATTTATATATTCTTAATTTATGGACATTTTGTGAAAAACATTAACATAAACTAATACTTATGAGTTTCAATCGATGTTAAAAAAAAGATTATTATTAATTTTACAATCAACATTATATCTGAAGATTTCTGCTATTTCAATTAATACAATCATACGCTCTTTTAATAATTATAGCAACTAAAAACTAGGTCACGCGTAGCTCGTCGATAAGTCAGTGCGTAGAAGTACATACAATAATATCGTCGTGACCTTTTTATCTTTTTTGATTTTAAATGTTGTTGCCGTTATGAAAAAGGATTATGGCGAATATTGTCCATTTGAAAGCTCATCAAATATCGTAAGTCAGTATTTTGTATGCTTTTCAAAATGAAAGCTATGCTACTGCAATATTGCATTTACCCAACAGAAGCTTACTATCCATCAAGAATTGATTGCATGTATAAATAATAGTACTTTTTGAAAAAATATTGAATGTGATATACTGATATGTCCTTAGTTTGTATTCAAACCTTGAAAGTTTCAATAAAAAAAAATAAGCGTTATATGAATCAGTTATATAGTGTTTAAGTGAAAAAAAAATTGGTAGCAATGATATTTTATATGAAAAATAAAACAAAATTACACGTTAGTGAGAAGTAAATAAATTATTCAAAAAATATTTGCAAAAATCTACACTAAAAATGTTAATATTTTCAATCCTGATATTGCAAATCAAATTTGTATCAAATCCCAGTTTTTCCATCAACTATACAATTGCAACTGGCTATTTGTCTGAGTTGTAACGGATTTAACGTAATATTTCACTGGTCGGATTTGTCCTCGACCACTACCGATTAATGGCCTGGTTTAAAACTTCATATATCACACATTTAAAAAAAAAAATGTTCGTCTCACCTTAGAAAATATACTAGAACGAGCACCGGTCACCGATTTTTAATCAAAATTCGATGAACACGTAACAAATAAATAAATATAAATAAACCTAACAGAAAAATAAATTACATTTTTAAATTATTCACGAAACAATTGATAAATAAATTTTCTCAAACAACAACGTCAGATTTAAGTATAGATTATGCCTTCTCCGGCCCGGATCGAATATATATGACCCTACTTTAAAATACCTGATGATAAAAAAACGGCTGTATGTAATGATGATAATTCGATATTATCTCTTAAATATTTCATTTTTCAAAGTTTCCGTTCGTTTAAATCGTTTGAAAAACTGTATTTGTTTTGTGAAACATATAACAAGGCAGTTATTAAACGCCCTACGAAATCCATAATAATAAAAAATTGAGAATACAGTCATCTTGTTTATAGGCGTATACTTGAAAATTCGAAAAATTCAAAATTCAAACAAATGCATAATTTAAAGTCTAAAACTAGGCGAACAACATCGGTCTGTACAACACTCAAATAATGCGGTGCCGGAGACTCATAGTATTTGCATGTTTTAATAACTATAATATTATATATTATTATAATTTGTTCATCATGTTTATGCATAGCCTGTCTAACACGTACATGTGACACTGATGAAACTGCCACAGATGTTTTGGCACGGCCGGCCGGAACGGAGCGGTACCGACATTTGTGATTTTCGCGGTAAACCGTAGCAACCGTCGGGTGATCAAGTGCCAATCGATTTCGTCTCGCCGGAGCTGGTACGCAGACGACGCCAGGCAATTCTCCTCCATTGCACACTGCAAGAAGTACATCTGCCTGTCCTCCAGGTACGCCGATCTGATCAGTTCGTCAGCGTTCACCGCCAAATCCGCCATCTCTGAGACAAACAATTAATATCGTTATTTGATTTTACGTGCTGTCCAAAGCAAAATATTATATGCAATTATATTATGTACATGACCATAAAGCAAAATTGAAAACCACTATAATATTCATTCAACGTGTGAAAATAATAAGAATTAATAAGAAACTTAAATTAACATAAATTAACTAATCAATAATATATTTTTTTTAAACTGTTGTTAGTTTTTTCTCTGTTTCTCATTCCTTAGACAAAGCTTTACTTTACAGAGTACTACTTTTGATTTTAGCAATTCAGAATTAATTAATTGATTGATTCCCTAAACAAATATAATTCGATATCATGGTATACCAGGTGTAGCCTAAAGACAAGTAATCCCGAAATTTAGTATAAAAGCGTTTCCGGTAATTCCAACACAAAAGTTTTTAATTAAAAATGTTGGTTTCCTCACCAAATTCTTATTGCTGATGATCTTTGAAAACAACGAGCCAGTAAAAAGCTTTTAAATATCATTAGCAACCTTCGCCAACCGTTCGAACACTTTCATTAATTTTATGAAGCACTTTTGAACACTTAAACAAAATACAATGATACCCTTATAAAGACATTTCCCACTTGGAAAAAAGCAGACTTAAAATTACACCTTATACCTACGGCTTGATAAAATAAATATCTTATAGATAATTTAAGACATATTCACAAATCACCAAAAAAAAAAAAAAAAAAATGTAATCACTTAAGTAAAATGTGTACTTAAGCTATGTACATAATAATATAGAAGACATAATATATTATACTCAATATTTCGATCACTGTAAAAAATTGACGACGATAATCTGTGAACACACATAGCAAATTGATGATAAAAATTGAATTCTCACTAGTCACTACAAATTTAATTCAGTTCTAATACTAAAATAATATTCATGATTTAAATTTAAAAAAAAAAACAGATTTCTATATATGTTTATTGCATATTGTTTTATTAGTGAGAATAATGATGAATTCGATAATATAATGTACAATACTTACTTTCTAAAGATAACTAGTAAGTACTTAATAGGGGAAAAACTATTATTAAAAATGTGACAAACTATACACAACGTAAAAACCAACACGTTATAGAATATTGTTTGGGAAAAAAAATTTTCCTGCGCAAAATATTTTTTCGATGACAAAACTTTCAAACTATCTCATTATGCATAATATACCTACCCGTATACCTATCTAAGTCACCTATATAAAGATATGCGTTACTGTTTTTCGATCAGAGGACGTTTTCGCAGAAAAAAAAAATCTATAGGTAAGAAAAAGGATACTCGTTCGAAGCAATCAACTTAACAAGTTTGGGAGTTGCGTGGTCGGGTGATTTTCGCTACGGACCGTCAAATGTTTCGACTTCCTTTCTTTTACAAAGTTTTTCAACAAAAACGTCACCACTGCTGCCGACGACGACCTACATAGAATATATATATATTATTATATTGACGTGAAAATAAAAATACGAGACTGAGGAAATTTAATTCTGACCGATAGGCCACTTTCGGGTGTTTCAAATTAACTGCCACAGGGGATAGTCAATAATTGATTTAAGAACCAACGGGACCCGTCCCAATGTCGCCATTCATATTTTATACACGGTCCGTCAGTCACGGCAGTATAACGTAGTTATTGAAACACCAAGCCACCACTGCAGACCACTGACTCCCCACTAAGGGTTTGTCATATCGGCATCGCCTCGTCGATAAATCATATGATTATTACTTTGTAATATTACATGAAATAAATTTTTTCATGGAACGACAGCTGTTAATAAAATGTAATTGATACCGTGTATTGCGAATTTACGATGAATAAAAAACCCAAACGACAACGAACTGTCATCATTGTGAAAACCCATAAAGCGAAACATTTAAAATATATACATGGTTGATTCACCAAGCACGCTCACCATCATTTATCCGTTTAATAATAATTTTTTTCTCTTAATTCTATATATTTTTGAGAATACTTGAGGCACATACATATTTCCAAATTATGGCTTATTGTTGCGTTCTGTGTCATAATTTTATTATGCGCGTTATTCGACTAAAAAGTTGCATCGATTAGTATTGCCTAGAATCATGCCTAGCATTGTATTGTCGTTTAGTACATACTCACTAAGCACATATTATATTTATAATAATTATCCAAACTCTATGTATTATTATAATTTTATTGTAAGGATATACATTTGTACCAAATGGAATCGTATATGGTTAACGATTATTATACTGCAATGGTTGTACCTACATTTACTATTATAGAAAATTGTTCATGTTGTAAAAATATACGTCTCATAAAACATTAAGTTCAACGCATTAATGGCTAAATGTATCTACCTATATATATATATATATATATATATATATACCAAACATCATTATAATCATACTCTATTGCTGAATTATTGGACAAACTACTTGGCATTATATCCTTTTACAACATAATAATATAATAGGTATATTGGTACTTTTACGCAACCTATAATACTGCAGGGTGATCAATTTGACGCAAAACACTCATATTATTTCAGAAAATACCAACGTTTTTTAAGTCATTTACAAAAGAACATTTTTTGGAAATAAAAATGTACCTATTTATTATCCTGATCAATTATTTTAATAACGACATACATATTTAATTACAATAATATTATATTCCTAAGCAGAATATTTTGATTCATATAAATCTAATCTAAATTAAATAGCTTATTAATTAAAATTAGACATTTAAAGTTTATATAAGTGGAATAGTGAAATAACATGTTGTGTTATAACTGTTCATCTATTGTTGTACCACTCCACTCTGCTCATTAAAACTTGTAAATTAAAACATAAACTACTCGTCCAAAATTCGATTTTTATGTATTGAAATACTCCAAAAAATGCTGTACTTTATAGGGGGCAATTAAAAATTTTCATTGAAAAAGTAAAATATTAAGAAATTAGAACTATGAAATTATAAAAAAATTAATTTTTTTATGAAAATATTATTTTTAATGACATAAAATCATGTAAAAATAATATTTTCGAATAGTTTATAGTTTTTGAAATCATAAGTGAATTTCGTTAAACAAATCATTAATATATACTAAGTAAAACCTATATCAGGTACATATTGAACTATTTCCGTGGAACAATATTGTGAATATAAATTTTAACAGAAACTATGCATATATTCTGTTGTCGACTGCGTACTTAGATACGAAATGAAACGCGTTTTAGTAGTTGGTACTTTCACGTTAAATAGCTTTGTTCAAGTGAAATATACATTTTTTATCTAATAAAAATATCCGAAAATATATTGTAACAAAATAAAAATACCCGTGGGGGGTTGACTGTCGAGGATAATGACAGTTTTTAACATTGTATATCGATCAGCTCACATCGTGGAAAATAATGTTCAATTCAAAAAAATAAATTAAAATAACTCATCATCTCATTTTCAGTTGCAGTGTTCAAATCTACTGAAAATTTATATTTTATAAAACACTCACTATTTTGCGCATCCTGACGAGAAGTAATAATAATAATTAAAAAAAAAAAAAAAAAACAACACCAACACAATAATGTATTCCAGTTTAAATAAATTATGTGTACCCACTCTTGGTTAAAAAACATTAATAAATAAATATATATATTATATAATAAATTTATATATTTTTATATATTACAATTACATATATAGGGGTAGTGAGTATTCGTATTTGTTCATGTACATGTTATGTATAATACATTTTTAACACTGTTTCAATGACACTTAGTGAAAAGTTTTTTACAAAATGTTGGATTTTTTCTATAGTAATATGTTTTATATAATTAAAAAAATACTTGTATGGATTGTTTTACTATGAAATACAATTTTAAATTAGACGAGTACTTACCGTGGGTTATGTAAAGTACGCAATTATATGTATATATATTTTTTTTAACTGAATTAAAATAAAGTACATTCTGAATACCTAAAACTATTACACCGTTGCCGTAGGTTAATTTCACAAATACATAGGTCATGACAACTATTTTTCAGTTTTTTACATATATTTTAAACAAAAATTCTCTATCTCTAAATGTTTATTACCATTGCTCGAATATTCAACTATACGCTCGATGCTACTATTTATTTATACATCACAATTTGTTATATTTTTAACGCTTTTAAGTTCTGGCTATTCAACTACTAAAACGGTATGCGATTATATTATGAGTACAATATGAATCGGCATAATCATTTTATTATGATTTTATTTTTTACCTTAATACATACAATTTTTTTAATAAAGATGCTTTACAGCAGTTTAAAAAAAATATGCAATTTTAATATAAGATCCTTTTGTAGACAATAAAGTTATGCATGAATACCATGAATAACAATGAACAATTTAAAAAATATTAATTTCTCGTTTATTGTAATCATAAAACATTATTAATAGTTTAATAAAAAATTTCATTGAATCGAAAATGACTTTACTTAAAATACATCCTGGAAAAACAATTGAATTCGCAAAAGTAAACCATCTAAGCGACTTGGTTTTTAAATTGTAGGAAATGGTACATAATAGTATAATACCTAGAAAAATTCACGTTTTCGTGGAAGCCTGTTTGACACCCGAACAGCATTGAAAACACCACCAACAAACTAGTAAAAGGTCGTATATTTGATGATACTCTTGTTAATAATATTATACTTAACACGTTGTATTATACATAATGATGTATTATAATTTATAATCAGTGCATAATCAAGCTCGCGGCGATACGATTTGTATGAATGACGAAAATCACTCACCTCGGACACACACGACCGCGGCTACCGTCTCTTTCCTGGTCGAACACGTTGCCTTGTGCTGGTGATAGCAGTTAGCAAGCGACGATTCGTTTCCGGCACATTCGACTGCCGACAACACTACTGGAAGATCCAGCCCACCGAACCGGTCTGTCTGGAAGGCGGCTGCTGCATACCCAAGCCCGATGGAACGGCACACGACCAACGCTTCTAGCACTCCGAACCCGTCGCCGCATATCACGCCCCAGCCTATAGTGACATAAAAATATTAAAAACACTATTAATTTAGGTAATATCAAACGTCAAAAACAACAATTAATATAATATAATATTATGATTTTCCGTCAAACGAAAAATACAATGCTCGAGTCTTAACTACAGAGGGCTTAATTTTTGATTTTAACACTTATCGATATTTCGGTGAACTTTTGTGAACTTATAATAAATAATTATAACTTATAAGTGTATCTGTGAAATAATAACTATAGTATATCACTATACGTTTTTCCAAGTTTAAATTTTGTCATTGTATGTTTTTTTTTCTTAAAACGATCATAAATTATTTTCATGATATCAATTATCGAGAAAAATACTCTCACAAGAATATCAATGAACAAAAAACATAGAATATTGAACAAATAGTTATATATAATCGATTATATAAATAATTTAAAATTAATACAATATTGGTATAAATTGTACATCCTTACAGGGTATTACTAATGATCACATAAACTTTAAATATTTATGTATAAAAAAAAACTTTAATCATTAGTTAATACTCATTATATTAACAACTTTATAAACAAATATTTTATTCATGTTCTTCATTAGACAATGAAATGAAAATTACAGATAGTTATTAAATAAAAAAATATGAAACATTGGATTTATTTTTCCAAAATTAAGTTTTATAACGTCATCTGTGTTCTTTGCAAAATTACGATTTTTAAGACAAATTTTAAAAAAATCGAACAATGTTAGTTGTGAGTATCAGCTGTAAATGAATCACTCTGTACATAAAAATATATACGTACCTATAAAGGACACGCGTACCTATATAATAATTTACTGTACGGTATCAGCTAGTCTAATATTTTAATAATATATATCTATAACGGTTTTCTCTGTGTAATAATATAGAGCAAGTAGTAGTTTTTTTTTTTGAAAATCGATAAGAACAAAAACGACCCTCTCGCATGCCCATACCCTCCCAAACACTCGAAAAACATTTTAGAATTTACTACTATAATATATACGCACACACACATACACACTGTTCCGTTCTCATTGTTTTCCCACAGTCTTCTTTCTGCACTACCACCGCCCCCGAAACCATCAACGCAACTCGCGCGAGAAAAACCCGATTCCCACTCGCGTTCCTCTAGAGCTTTTCTTTTACTTTTTTCCCTTCTCTTTTAAAGATAACTCGGTCTCTACCATCGCATTTTCCGTCGAAATGAAACTTTCCGCATTCTTTATAACACTATATAATATCACAATATTATATTTTGTTGTTTATATATATATATATATATTTATTATCACCGGCCGAATCAAGCGCCATCGATATAAGACCTACAAATATAATATGAGTAGCTATATAGGTGACGTGCTTACGTACAAATCAGCCGACAAATTTCTTTTGTTTGTCTCGGCTTATAATGTTTACCCGATGTGCTTTTTTCGATAGTTTTATCCTGAACAAATTGAACGAAAACTTCTGGAAAGTATAATATGCTGTACATATAGTCGTGGAACTCGTGACGGCAAGAATATCTGTACGGTGACGCCGCGTGTTCCAAAGTATAAATAAAACTCAATCAAGAACCGTCTCCGTCCACCCGTGTGTGAGCATAACTATAATACAACATGTATCTTTATAAATATTATCAAAGTCACAAAAAAAGTTAGCGATATATTATACTTATCCGATCCACCACCGGTCCGACACATATTCGAAAAATATTGTTATTGAATTGGTTTATTTTTTAAATTATTTTTTAAAGTTTCCATGTACGCGCCTTAGCGGTTCACGCCAAATTCAGATTTTTATTTGGCACACGGATTGATATGAAATATACCTATACGGACGTTTAGTAAAAACTAGCAGTGTAGGATTTCGCAGAGCAGATAGAGTTAAAAATCATACCGTTACAAACGTTAAATAGCAATAATAATAGTAATAAGATTAGCCATTCTGTCAATATAACGATTCGATTGGAGGAGAAAAAATTATTAAACAAAATGACTACAACGGTAATTTACATTTTTCCGTTATATTTTGACTTATCTCGCAATCGACTACCCGTTTACGAAGTCGGAAGGGCATGGACAATTTTTTCGTACAATAGGTACAAATATAAGTGACTGACTGTAATTTATAATAATTTTGGAACCACAATAAACGCCGTCCGCTGAGCTCGGAAAACAATATTGCAACATTTTATCATCGTTTATCGATCGATCTCACTCTAAATCGGACTTTGTATACCTAACACTACACATTAAAAACATTCAACACAGATGATTGTAAATAAAATTTAACGTCCAAGCTATATTGTTTTTTCTTCGATAGTTTTTCACGTTGACATTTTTTTATGGTTTTGAAAGAGGTCAGCAGTATACTAGTCACAGTTAATGCCGAAAAATAAATTCCTATATTTTTACTATGTTTGCTTATTGTAAAACCTTATTATGAATTCTAAGTTCTTATAAAAAATACAGATTTCAGTTTAAATCAATGACTTGACTTAATGTGTACCTACCAAAAGATTCGAGTATTTAACCAACGTACGGAAATTGATGATTTATTTAATATTTAAGTATAAACAACTTAATTCGTGAATTCGTTTAAAATTTTTCTAAAAATATTAGAAAAAAAAATTATAATAATGAATTATTAAAAAAAATAAGTTTACACGATTGATATGATTACTCAACAAAATTTTGTTTATTCTAGTGCTCTTATAAATTAAGTAGTTTTTTCAAAATCAAAATAAATAACCGCAGTATCAGTTCTACACGTAGTAAATTATTATGTATATTATTTGTTTATAAGTCTATCAGTATGAAGTTTAAAAAATAGAAATAATAGAACGTTTGCAAGTCAAAAAGTTCAACATTGAAGGTACACGCGTTATTAAAGTATAAATCGTTAGCGTTCGCTATTCAGTGACAGGGTAAAACATTTTATTTATTATTACAATATGGTGCATCCATAACTATATTATTATTGTATTACAATTCTTTTGTGTGTGTGTGTGTGTACTGGGTAAAAGGATAACCACGTTTACTTGATGCAATAAAACATTATCATGTTAGACAAAATCTGTATAAGTCTAGATTATGCAAATTCCTTATTGCATTGTGTTTCGCTGTACAGTGATAATTTCAATTTATATCAACGACCGAATGATTAATTTATTCTACCAACTCATATATTATTATTGATTTAAGCAATATTTTATTAGATTGATAACGTACAAACATATTTCAATTTCAAAATAATCGATTTTCGCATGAATTTAAATAACAAAATTGCAAAAAAATATTTTATACAGTGCCATAATTTTATTGTAATTTGATGAATTACGTACACAAAACAATTTTATCAACTAATTATTTTGTATTTTTTATTTATTTTTTTTTTAATACATCATTATTATATGATTTTCTGTTTAATTCTTAACGTATTTCGTTGAGTGTGGTACATTTATCTCAATCTCAGTCGTGTAGATGAGATTTTCAAAGAATTTAAACTTTGTTAAACGTTTAAGATATTTGTTATGGTAATAATCATTTAGACGAAATTTGCCAGATTTATAAGCCACCATGGTAATGGTCGATATATTGTAAATTTGTTCATTGCAGAAACCCGGTAGGGCGACAGTATCGCCTTAATAAATAATTATACTCTGTAACGTTACTATATTCTAATGAATATAGTGATGTTACAGAGTATAACTATTTAGTTAACGCTTGAAGTTCAACAAGAACACTTAGTCAGCGTTGTGAGAGGGAACAAATTGCATTTGTTAATAATAATTAGGCTTATGGCCAAACAAAACGAATTTAATAGACCTTCATTTTTAATTAACTAATATCTACGTTGCAGAAGCTCAACACTTTTTAATTGTTACAGCGTTTAAAATAGCTTCCTACATTATTTCCGAATAATTTTCAACGTTATGGTGCTTTTATTTTTATTTCATACAACCGCGATATGAT
This sequence comes from Schizaphis graminum, assembly GCA_020882235.1. Taxonomy (NCBI): domain Eukaryota; kingdom Metazoa; phylum Arthropoda; class Insecta; order Hemiptera; family Aphididae; genus Schizaphis; species Schizaphis graminum. The sequence goes on along the minus strand of CM037032.1, from coordinate 82,978,030 downwards.
TTATTATATTTTATTTACTTTTAAAATATTTCTTTTCGCATTCAATACAAATAAACCGCAGTTAACATACAATTATATATAGATTTAACTTCGATTGAATAGAAAACGTGATTTAGAAATTGTCTTGCCTTCAAAATGCTATGGCAGTATATATTTGTGAAACAATATTAGTAGTCAACAAGATACTATCTTATACTATACTGAAACTCACAAAATAATTTATATTTTAAGAATCGTGATAGTTGGTAAAGATAATTTTACGTTATCACTTTAAAATTAATGGTTTTTTTAATTGCATTGAATATTTGATGCATTTGTCGAAAACAATGTAGATGTTTTAAAAATGTATTAAATAACTTTTTACGCATCGTATAAAAATACATTTAAAAAACTTTCACCCTATAGTTAATTTATATTTTATGGTTTCTTTATTAAAGACAAAATGAAACAGAATAGTCTGCGCATTAAACATTCTGACTTTAATACGAACGAGCTAATAAAAAAACGATTCGTGTCAATAGAAATAATCAAATAAGCAATTCAAGTGTACTGTACAAATAGGTAGACGTAAAGTAATTTTATTTAAGAAAAAATATATAACGAACTCTAAAATAATTGTAATATATTTTTTTTTAATTTTTTTTACTAATATTTATATTACTTGTATTAGATGTCATTATTTATATAATAGGTACTGCGTAAAATATACAGAAATATGCGCTTTCGTTCAAATATCGTAGAAAATGTTCAAATGTTAAGGATACTAAAAACTACTCTTTTAGAATTAAAGCAAAGAACGAACAACACTAACGAACTGTAAATATTTACCAATGACTTATTTTCGAATTAATTATATAACAAGCGTCAAAACAATATACAAAATATATACAATATATATTATCCATTGTAGTATTTTCCTCGATAAACTAAAACGTATATTTAGAATTTTTGTTAGTGACTGATAATAATGATATTATACAAATATGTGACTCGAAATTACCGTCGTTAGTCTTTGCTTCCACTCTGCCTTCTTCCGATGTCCTGCCTCCAGCCAATCGCAATTCAATATCCGATCCCGAAGTGTCCTATGCATGAAAAATAAAATAAATTCATTGTTTATAATCCCAACTTCTTTTTTATGAGTTCAAGACTATAACAATAATAATATATAATTTATGTATCAATCTGAAATATTTTTCATTACAATTTCTATACAACATTTTTTTGGGGGGGGGGGGATTATATAATATTTTTCTAGTTTATTAAAATTTCAAAATCGTATGATAGCCGTGACCATCGGTAATAAGTTTAGCGGCCACATACGATATAATATTGTATTATGTATAATAGATAAGTCGTGACGTTATAAGAATCAATATTTGCGATATAAATGTCAAAAATTAAAATTAAATTCAAAAATCAATAATACAGTATAATATGGCGAACGACTTAAAATGATTAAGGTATAAAAGTGAATAAAAGGATATAAGTAATTGCCATTACTTTGATCCTGTTTTTTCGGACGGCTTTTTTTGCCGAAACCGTCACTGCAGGCACAGAGTATTTGGGCTTTTCGGGTTCCGACGAACCACACACCACGCCAGCTGCCTCGGATGGATCACAATCATTCTCGCCCCAACTATCAAACCGGCACTCAGAAATTTCCGTCTCTTGACCGCCACACTGAGTATTGTCCATCCAATACTTTCCTACATGAAAAACAGTTATATATATTATTATTAATACCTAGTTGTTAGTCTTCACCCACTTCCCACATATAACTATAATAATAATAATATGATATCAATATAATTCGTTTAGGTGTCATCATGATTTAAGTAATAATAACTATTTTATAATATGACGTTTTTATCATAATTACTGGCTGTTTGACCGAAGTGTGAATTGTGCGTAACCTTCGACGTGCCGTTGTAACCAAGTTGTCTGCACACTACTTGGCCTTCTCGTGCATCCCATTCGTCATCGCAGATGGCGCCCCATTTTCCAAGGTGCATGATCTCCACGTTACCTTTAACAATAGAAAGAAAAACTAATAATTGACAATTAAGATTTCCTTGACCATCTGTATGATCGACGCATAAGGTATGTAAATGTTTTCAAACAGTTTTTCATTTTCATATTATATATGATAACTATATCATCTATCGTTATTACTCATGTGTAATTATTAATTTACCATAATTCCATGACAGTTGAACATATAAATAGAAACAATTGCCTGACGTACATAATATTATACATTAATAATGTTCAATTTTGTCCTCCGTTAATTTTTTTTTCGATCAAAACTTTAGTAATTCGAATGCCGAAAGAATGCATTAAAGAATTATACAAACTATATTTTTATAGTTGTGCATTCTTTTAAACAATTTAATTATTAAATCCTCACATAAATTTATGAGGAGTTTCGTCATTTCAATCCTCGACATTTTTGTCACTGTGTATATTTTTTTTTTTTTTGCACGTATCTCAAATGAAGACTGCATTTTAAAGACATGGATTTAAAGTCAACAATTAAAATGAAACAAAAGACAACGAGAAAATTACTATAAGTACTAACTTGAGAACAAATTCAAAGAAAGTGCTCTAAACTAAAAGTGAGAACGTTGTGATCATGGCGCCTTACAATCTACGATTGTAGTTATGTAGTCGTATAACTAGAGAACAATAATATATTAAATATCATATTATTCAAAGGACCACTACGTTTCTTAATGTTGTAAATTTGTGCGTCTTATAGAGCAAGCACATCATATCAGTCACACAAGTTTTCGGTCGTAACATAAACGATTAGTTACTAATATTGTTGAATCGGCGTAAAAAAAAAAAAAAAATCATAAACCATGAGTTGTGTAGGTATATCGTTAAATGTGAAGCGTGTGAGTCGTATAATAGGTACCTATGAATATAAAACATATCATACAATAATACCATATGGGATTTTGATACGCCACGCCTGCCTTTCCGTATTTACGACCACTACATCGTAACCCGCGGTTAGGTTCACCTCGCGATTATATTATTACTTTACTATATTATTGTAATAATATTATAAAAATCGAATTGCTCGTGCGAGGCCAACTGCGACGGCTTTTACGACCGCCCAGGACCGCGTAATCGCATTTCGATTACACCCGCTTCGTGTAGTGATTGTATTATATGCTCTTAACGTTCGCGATCCCGGTACGCGATAAATAATATTAATACCATAAATATATATATATATATATATATTATATCAATTGTCCGCACCGCACCGCACACGTCGACTAGCTCTCTTATTGTTCCGCACGACGTACTTGAATCCATTTTATTTTTTGGAGACCAATAGTGAACCGTCACGGTTTTATTTGACAATTATATTATTATTTTATGTTTACATTGTATCGTTTATATACGATAATAAACGGTGATTTCATTTATACTCAATTGATTTATATATTATTACACAGGTTTTCACCACAAACGATCAAACCAATTTTTTTTTTTTCATTTAATAATAAATCTATTAAATTCTGAATGGTAATTATAAATCGAATTTATCGTATAGTTGTATATCTGTATATTTTTTTTTACTATTATTTGGTCCATTTTTTAAAGTTAATATGCCTAGATATACAAGTCTCTGTTATGACTTTTATGATTTTAAATATTCAAAATCTGCTGATTATACTCATAATAGTTTATGACATAACATAATTGTGTAATTTTAAATACATTCAAGTATTATAATATTAGTTATTAAAAGAACAAGAAGAACGGAATTTTCCTTCAATCAACTGTTATTCGCTTTTTTTAATTTTACCCATAAAATATTTAACCCAATAAAATTTATTCTTAACGTATATTTATATACAGGATAATTTACCAACCATGCTCATCCCTCATTTTTTTAATTACACATTTTTTATTAAAAATCTGATTTTTGATACTCCATTTTAGCATTTTAGATATTTTGTAATACCTAAGGGGTGTTTGCGGACATAAAAACAAACAACTGTTCTTTAAATGAGGCTCTTTTCTTTCTACTGCAATTGTTCAATGGATAATTTTCCTAAAAATATTGAGATATTAAAACCAAAATAATTCAAACTAGTATTTTATGATTTATTTAACTTTGTATGCTAAGGACAATAACTTACTGCTATATAATAATATATTTGAAAGATGTTGGGTCTACAATGAACTGACAATATTGTAGTAATGCAAAATTTAAATAGTGCAAAAATCTTCAAATGTTTAGAATATGGTTTGTATGTATATTTAAAACTTCCAAAAATCAAAGTTTGAATAAATAAATCATAAAAGGAAAAATGGGGGTGAGAATATTTGGTGAATCATCCTATATATACTTATTAAATTCTATATTTTCTAAGCTGCTGTTCACCTACCGTTACCGACGGAAGTACCTAAATAATTCAGAATAATTTTGTTTAAATTTTGTGCTACCTACCTTATTTATTGATCAAATAGTTTAGTAGCTATATATCATATAAGTAATCGCTAAAAGTTTAGTGGTGCGAGGTGGTGAGGTGGAGAAATATTTTATCATCCCACGAACGTATAATATACGAATATTTACCGCTCCTTTAACTATAAGCGCTTATAGGAGATAAACTATTTATTAAATATTGAACTTAAATACATTCAAATTTATTCTGCATAATACACAATATCATAATATAGGACATCAGGATTATAATTTATTTGAAAATCTAAAATTCAAGTTCATTATTGGCTATCAATTTATTTAGAGAAAGTCACGATTTTTAAAATGCATATAGATATTATTATACTATATTATAACTTATATATTTTGTGGCCTATGTAAAACATAAAAAAAAAATAGGCAAATGGGTGTCGCTTTTCTGTACATTAGGTGTTGATTGGATCACGGTTATGAGTGTGTTAAATTTGAATTCAATGTTATGTCATTGTAGGTATATGAAAATCATTAATAACTTACTGTGAGCAGAGACACGAACTGTCAACCTATGTCACTAAGTATATTTCATAACATATTTTTTAGATATAGCTATTAAATTCATGAATTTACTTTTAATATTACAGTAGGTCAATATAATTTTTCCCAAAAATATAGCATTGATTATATTATTTATATTTAATTATTATATTAATACTGCATTATATCGATTTATATAACTCATAATTTAATAACATCTTTCTGTTGATCAGTAAAAACCGTAAAAAAGTAAAACTTGATTCATAGTATAAATAAAAAAATGTAGTTTTATAATATTATACTAAAATTCATAACAATAAAATATACGTAAAAGTTTTAAGTTCCACAAATAATGTTTTTGATCTATAAGAAAATAATTAACATTGTTATTCAACGTTAAAATAAGTATTTTTTTTTTTTTTATCAAATTTTAACTTCAAAACCTTTGAAAAATTATTGTAATTGTATACTTTTTATTTTTTAGTTTCAGTATGAAACACTTATGAGGAATATTATATTACATTTTCAAACCTTCGTTATAAAAATTAAATAACTTATAATTTTTTTCTACAAAATAGACTTGTAATTTTTTTTTATTTGTATTTTGTAAAGATTTAAACTTAAATGTATATGAACAAATATTGTGGCATATGCGCATATGTTTAATGTATTTTTAATAATTGTAAACAGATAAAAGAAACATTTTACGTATGTGAGATCTTGTATTTCATTTTTAATAATGTTAACAATCGATTACTTTTTATAGACATTTATAGGGAAAAAAATGAAAACTTCAGTTATATTTTATAAATAGTTCAAAAAGATTCGACATTTTTTTAAAATTATACCATGTATAGAAAATATTTTATTATATAAACACTTAAAGAAAGCGTCATGTTCTATAGTTAGTTGTTTTGGAATTATAACAAGATAAAAAATACATTTTGTTGAAAACTGAATTAGCGTAAAAATGTCTGTATTTCCTTATCATTAATAGAAATTACTGAGAATTTGACCCCTCCTCCTAAAAAAAAAAAAAATTATTATTAAAGCATTTTTACTGTTCTAATATAGGTACCTAGCGGCAGTCAGAAAAATACACATATCATTGTAAAATTAATACATTAATCGCCAAGTTCAAAATCTAAAATTAAGACTTGAACTCAACGCGTATTTTAAAAATAATTCAAATAATTTATAATTAAAAAGAAATAACTTAGTATATAATAATTTATTACTCGTTTTATAATATATCATCGTATTTTAAAAATGAAGATTTTTAAATCTATTATTACGCATGTAGGTAGCAAAAAAATAAAATAAAATTGCAATAAAATTACAAAATATCAACATTTTTTATTATTGTTATATAAGGAAGCAAAATGTTACATTTATTATAATAGTTGTCGCTTTATTCAAATTTATCATGGTTAGCTTAATATATTATTAAAAATATGTTTAGATATATATATATATTTTTAAATAATTTAAGCGTTTGCTAAGATAATTTTATACCTATAATTTTTCATAAGATGTTATTATCATTATTAGCATAATCTATTATTGTTTCTACAGTAAACGGATCCAATTATATTGAGACACATAAATAAATAATAAACACCAACACGTAGTGATTTAAGTCCTGGACTATATGTTAATTTTAGTTACGTTTATACAATACGTACAATAATGTGGTACAAATAGGTACCTATTATCTCATCTATATACTCAATACTGTACAATATTCCCCGTCGCGTTTTCGATTAGACCAATTAATTACTCGCTTGCAACACAACGCGACTCGACAATCGGATCTAATATTATTGTTACTATAAATCTTTACGAGTTATTAGATGTACTACAGCAATGGTTCTGATGTTGTCCAATTAAAACTTGATCTACATGATACATTCGTTCGACAAAACCCAAACAATCGAAAACGTACTAAAATAATATGGTATAGGAATGGACACAGATACAATGCATTCATCAAACACCCCATTCCCCAAATTTGAAGGATTTTCAAGATTCTATATTTGTTTAAAAATAATTATCTGAAATATTGTGATAATAATTGATAATACCACGGGGCACAAGCGCCACCAATTATGCACGATAACAATATATTATATTGCATCGATTCAATAATATTATGCTCAATTTCGCGTTTTTAACACATGTTTATTTTAATCAAAATATGTATGTTTCAGACGGGCGAGCCGATGTCATTGTTTTCGTATGCGTCTTACACGAGCGGTACAATATTATAATATTATTTAAAATTTAATTTTTTTACTCCGATAGGTACCTATAGGTACCGTATAACAACCATGTAAGGCTGTCGTAAAGATTGATGAACTATGTATGGATCGTCGCAACGTTTTACGACGACGGCGAGACGCGCACAACATGATATGATAATATAATAATAACGCGTACGGTCGTGGAGCCGTCGATAACGCGCGGCGTCGTGTCGGTCTATGCGTTTATATATTTTAATATTATACAAAGACCAACAGTGTAATATATGTTATCTTTTTTTACGATTGACGAAATAAACTATACAGACGGGGAACGGTGTTCGTCGGCCGCAGACGGCGGTGGCGGTGTGGACGACGACGGGACGGGCGCCTGCAGTATAATAATGTAACACTCAGCCCACGCGATTGGGTCCGAATGGTCTAAAATCCCATACGACGTCTTCATTACGTAATATCATGTAGGCACCTGCCCGTGGAATATTGTCGTCGTGGACGTGTCGACATATGACGTGTATTCGACAAAAACCTCATTTCCAAATACGGTAAACGCGTTTTCAGCACGCCTCGACTCCCCGGCGGTGTTGCGACTGATATCAAAAGGGTTGTTTTTTTTTTCTAAATATATAATATAACCAACGCTGTTTACAGTTCAAACGAAATATTAGATTTCATCCGTCGACATTTTCCCGGTTTAAATGATACGCGTGATGCATTAAAGTCCATATACTGCTCTTTGGTACGTCCTATTTGTGAATATAAATCAATTATATTGTTTCCGTATCAATCGGATCTTAAATTTAATATTATTAATATAATAATTTAATAAATATTATTATTATTATTATTATAAATATAAATTAGAAAACATTCTTTCAATTAAATTTCCCATTACCAGGAAACCGTGCATTCTTCGTATGCACACTAAATTTTATCCATTCTGAACCTAAAAATACCGGGAAAATAATTCGTTGGCCATTAGATTTTATTTAATTTGTTCATCTCACCAAAAGTTATCCCATTTAAAATATATTGTAACTTCACATTTACATATTTCTATAACTTATAAGTATTTATTTTATTATTATATATATTTTTTTATTTTTTCATCTTATTATCATATTACTATTAACGAACATTTGTTGTTATGATCTAATTTATTTTATTAGGACTGGAAAATAATTTAAATTTATGTATATATATTTTATTTATTTATATTATTATGTATAATGACAATATTGACAAATAAATTATCTCATCATTTACAGCAATATTATAATCGAAATTTAGCATAATATCATTCGAGTTCATGTCCCGTTTGCTCTGTTTTGCAGCAAATAAAAACGTCTCAATAAATTAAATGTACCCTGAGCTAATAATATGAGACACTTTACCTATGGTATTTATGTATCATCAAATACTTAGTTGGTATTTTGAAATTATAGTTTATATCACTGCTGTTTGACCTAAATACTATGAGTAACTATTAATTATTTTGTACACGACTATAATTTTTTTTTCATATAGGAACTTAATAAGGATAAAAAAAATAATAGACTATGTGTTGTAACTTCAATTGAAATGAAAAAAAAACAACTAAAATATCTGAAAATCTATATTTTTATGATTTGCATAAACAACAATAAAACATTTTTTCGTCTTGATTTAATAATAATTACACGTTTTTTAAAAAGGACAGTTTAATTTTTCAATGCGATTTTGTTTTGGAATTTAAAAACAAAATACATACTATTCGAATTAAATACAAACTAATTTTTATTATTAAATAATAATATATTTTCGTTAAATATTAAAAAAAAATTTTAAGTTTTCATTTCAATACATAAGGATATAAAATCAATATTAAATTATACGATTTGTCAAGAAATACATCTTTAAACTATTTAAGCTATGTAGGTACGTATCGTTTTTTGCATTTGTATTATTTGTGAATCATAATAATTTCTAATAATATTAATTGATACCTTCGTACTCGGATTCGCCGTCGACTAGCCTCACCATTCCCTCGAGACTCTTGTGATTTTTCAAGTAGTTTTTGATCAAGTTCGCCCTCCAATGGTGTCTGTGCTTGACGGCTCGTCGACAATCGACCGTCGGCTCAAGTAGCGATAACAGCCCCAGCGCTAGCACGAATATAACCATCATCACCTCCGCTGCCGGACGACGACCGTTGGACTTCCGTAAATCGCGATCGCGGCAACCCGACGTCGCGCCGGTGACCATGTCGTATTATGTGCGAACTACCGTGGACCGGTTGATGCTTCAGCAGTGAGACAGACGTGATACTGTGTCGATCGCTGTGCGGTCTGCAAGACGAAACCGATATGTCGTCTCGCATTTTCGTTCCCACCATCACTACCAATTGCACGTGAATCTTTGGATGAATATTATCGTAAGATGATGAAAAATAATTGAACAATTCACACACAGTCGACTGCAGCTGTCGCCCACCTATATCAACACTCTAGTATGTGTGTATACAGTATGATATCAAACACTATGATTTGTGTGTTTATTTTTTTTACTTTTACTTTCTGCGATTCAATTGAATTCTAAAATTTAAAATAGCCATTGCGCGTGCTTTAATATTTAAATTTGTTGAATCTGAAATATCCGGAACGTGGAGAGTTATCGTACGGTTCATGACAATAAAATTCACCCTAGCAAGATATCATAATATAATTGTATATAATATTATTATCAAAGTCAGTTCCGGTCGAGATGTAAAGCCAAACCATTGAGAATAGTGTGTGTCATGACTTGGTCTTACAATTATTATTGTGATATCACACCGACTACGAATGGGTGATGGCAGCATGAGGATTTAGACACAGTCTACACAGTATAAGGGCTACTGTACCGAGATCACCCTGTATGGGACGTATTTTTATACATTGCGGGTTTGTGCCGTCGAAAGAGAATAGGTCATGGTTGTCATATACATATCGTTTTGCGGGTGCAGCACAATAATAATGTTTATCATTAACGTCGTATCGTCGACAATGCGTTACGCAGACACGCAAAGACGAGCCAATTCGATTACGGACAGTATAATATTATGATCGCGCTCGGCGGGTATTATTATGTAACGACATTATATTATTATTAAACGACCATTTTATGACATTTTCATATTAACATAATATACGTAATACGTATCACATAACAACGCGCTTGTTTAAAACTCTGCGAAAATAATCAGATCGACGGCGGCAGCGTCGATTCGCCTCGTTCGCGCTGTGCCGTGAAACGTCGTCGTCAGTCGGAATTCAATTTTATACTCGCCCCGAGCTTTTGTGTTTGACAACAATCGTACGAGTGGCAGCCGACAACGCGATGTGTACACATCATAACACCATATTACCGCGGCATGATAATATTGTACTGCATTTAAGCTTTATTTTCAACAACATGAACTCGGCGGAGATCATCGCGCACGCAACAGCTCTCGGCTAATATCAATTTGTACACACATATTATACATAATTCATGCGCGTGTACCATATCATATTGTCTAGGTATATTGTTTCGGGGTAAATTCACAGAAAAAAAAAAACCCCCTAGAAATGCGCACAAAAAAGTCGTACCGCGAAAACAATGAACCGAACGAAAGGCAGAGAGACTCTTATTCTTCTTATTACTATTCTTATTTCGCGACTCGAGTTGAATGCTTTTAATTTTTTGTTTCATCCGCCGTTTTAATTACCGACTATAGTTACGTTTATGTACGACATCTTTATATTACATTGTTATTAATAATATTATTAAACCAGTCGGTGTTTTGTTCTTTAAATACATAAAAAACATTAATTATTTTATATATTTTAATTCTCATCAAATATCACGTATAAGATTATTAAGACTTTACCGTTTGAATATTATGCTTTGCGTCGACTATCTTAATTATTATATGACTACGTAGAAAAACCTATAAACGAAACAGATCAACCCAAAAGAAAATTTTTAAGACTTAAGATAAATTCTTTTAATTGATTTACTAATGATATACGATGGCGCTGCAGGGATTTCAAGAATATGATTTATGCAAAACTACTTAATGTATACTATAATAACACGCGATGGAAAATAAACTATACGATTTCTTAAGCAAACTCTCTGAAGTTATCATGCATTATGTTATCACGAGTTTATAAGTATTAGTAAGCGTTTTAATGTGACATCTTCAAACATTATATAATAATATATTGTGTCGCAAGTATCGACTTGATCTGCGCAGTGCGCATAAAAAAAAATCACGACCCATTTCTACACTTAAATAAATATATTGTTAATAATAATAATGTTACTTTTTTAATATGTATTACACTAACCAGTGACTGTGTTGTAATTAAAGAAAACGATATTTCGAACACGAGTAGTTTCACAGTTGTTTTCTTTATTTTTTCCTATGGCTTCTCGGGAACTGTTCGATCGTTTGATATGAGCGTGCGGTTTTCCTTTAAAATTCGTCGATTGCGTAACACGACATGTGAAACGTATTATCTTTGTGGTCGGTAACGTGTGCATAATATACAGGGTGAATATTTGAATATAGTTTTAAGACATTACGTTTTATTTCTCAAAATGTTGCACTTGTGTTTGTCGGTAAAACTACAACCAAATTTGGACTTTAATGTTTCAGCAAATATTTTACATATTGTGATACTATCTAAAATCGTTTTATAAAACGTTGGTCATCAAAAAATATCAAAATTTAAAAACAATAAATCAAACTAAATATTTGGTTTTAGGTTGTGCTGCCGCACGATAACGGCAATAATTAATTGACAATTAGACGCACCACTGATCTGTCGATTTTAACGGCCCATTTGTGTTTACCACCGACTGCACCACACGCACATAATCCTCTATAATATGCATTATTCTATTATATATATATAAATATTGTTATAATCGTTTTCCTATATATTTTCCCTAATTAGTATCATTTTGATTGTCAAATCTAAAAATTTGTATGCGTTTAATATGCTTTGAATGTATTTTTCATTGTTGTTTTTTGTATTTATTATTTCAAAAGGTATGAATCGCCATATTTTTTATTATTATTCATCTATGCACTAATAAGTTAGTAATAATAACCAAATGTTTATTGTTTATATACACACGCACGTATGTATATAAATAATTTAATATGATGTGTATGTTAATGTTTATCTATTGCATTCGTAAGCATTACCGTGACCTATTCAATAGTCAAATTTTTTTCAAAATATTCAATTTGTGTGTTACAATAGTTATATTTACTCAAATAAACGACAACTATTAATTATTTTCTGTTTTATTATACATTATATGCAAAATACCGCAGTTAATATCGTGAGTGCAAATCACCAACTTAATTATCATAATTAACCTGTGTGTTAAATTCTAAATTTTACATCATTTTTTGTTTTGCACGCGCGCTAAATGCCGCATAAGCTTATCATTTTTGTAGAATAAATACGCATGTAAGCTTATCGCTGCAGTCGATTTTCTATTATACACTACTGTGAATTTTTTATATTATATTGAATCTTATAGTTAGGATTGTACATTTTTTACTATGGAACTTAAATACAGTTAGCGGCTACCAATTCTAAGCTTCACAAATCAATTCGCATATAAATTTTGTTTATTTATTAGTTGATACGTTAATTTTTAGGCTAGATGAGACGGCCATAATATGGTTTATATCATTCATCTATTCTTGTCTCTGTAAATTTTATACCTTTTCCCAATTATACAGCGACGAGTTACTATTTTTTATAGTTTTAAGTATATACATGTATATTATATGTAGGGCTTAGGTATATATATTCACATTTACACACTTCATGGCATATAATTATTTACTGTTCAGCTTTGCAAACCCGTCTACATCTTTGAGTATAATTGGTATACACATATACATTATACAAATAAAATACACTGGTGGAGGAGTGTTGCGATGTGAAATATTTCAGTTACCAGGTTTGATGTCCATTGTTTTTCGTTTTTAAATCGTACAAGTTAGTTATTACAATTATACGCACACAGATTTACGTTTGAGCATCAACGGTCTATAGAAATTTCATAAAAAAACATATGAGAGGAAAAAATTAAGACGATGTTTAAATTCCATGTACCGTATAAAAATAGTCAAAAGTAAATTTTTTAATTAATTTCAGTGTTTACTTTTAAAACAATCACCTTAAATATAATATTTAAATACACGCCTGCGATAACACATTGCTATTCGAAATTACAATACTTAATAACGGTAATATTTAAAATATATAATTGTTTTATTGTTTACGCGCTAATATTTACTCAGCGGTCCTGTTTTGAAACCATGACATTCGGGATATAAACGGTGTATAATGTACATTGTATACCACTGCAGAGTGTATGCAAACTTCATAATAATAATAGACGGTGAACCGGGGAGACGTGGCGGCGGTGAATAAGCGCCGTCATAATATTTCGGCTGCACCGGAGCCGACAAATTGTTGTTACTTTGATGGGAGAACCATAGAAGATAGAACACGGTTCCACGACCGAATAACTGAAATTCTCGGTCGAAATGCACGCTATACAATGGAATTTCAAATCATCCTGGAGAAATTATCACTGAGTATTTAATATAATATGTATAGTCTATATTAGTATATTTTATAAACATATATATTATTCAAATGTATATTAAACATTCCATTATCTCTGGACTTATATCGCGAAGGCTGACGTCACCACATAGGTAAGATATAGTATTATATTATTATACACGAATCATCTTCATAATATTTTTAGCTTAATGCACTAGTAATTTTATTCAAAGTACCTAATATGCATTATATATTATATTGCCTGTACTTCAATTTTTTTCTTCTATACTTATGGTATACACATAATAGAATGTGAATTAAATAAATATGAATTGGTCTACCTTTGAAGAATTCATTGTTATCACTGTTGTGATTCTCTTGTCGTTAAAAAAAACTGTTTTTGATGATTTCATAATAATTCGATGCATATGTCATAATATTTTTTATTTTTATGTGAAAAAAATAATTACAATATAATATTATACTAATTTATGCATGGGCGTAACTTGGGCAATTTTTATAGGGGGGCAAACTTTATTTTACATAGGTACACCTAGGCACTTTTTTTAATTATTTTATTAATTTAAACCACGGCAACTATGGCCATTGGCGGTAAGGGTGAAAACGGTAGCGATGAAACGGGGGGGGGGGTTAACATGTATGTGTATGTGACATGTATGCCATGGCTTTTTCGCTAAAAATCCCAGATGGTCACCCATCCGGGAGCTAGCGACGCTGGACTTAGTTTAACACCGCAGCATTTGTTCTGTCTGCGGCCAACCCCTACGCCACACCATGGCACCGTATAGGTACTTATAGATACTAAATAAGCGTCATACTATCCGTGCGTATTGGCAATGAACAATAACATTTTGATTTATCAATTATTAATATTTATTTTTATTTTTCTTAATCATTTAAAATATTATACTTTTTAGTTTTTTTGATAAAATTATTCCTTCTAAAATGTCTTTTAGACAATACTTTTCTAATTCCATAATTTATAAAATACCAAGGGGGGCATTGTCCCGTTACATTTTTAGAGAGGGGGCAGTTGCCCCCTCTCGCCCCCCCCCAGTTTACGCCTATGAGTTTATGTACAATAAGTAATGGTGGTATAAAAATGATATTAGCATAATTAATGATTGGATAAACACATAATAGTGCCATCTGATAGGTTGAATGGGCAAGATTAAAAAAAATTCTTAAAGGCCAAAATATTTTTAGTCGTTTGTTAAAATTTTGGGGAATAGCGTAAGAGGTAGGTATGAAATTTAATTAGCGATTAAGGTGATTTTAATGATTTTGGTGAAGTGAGAGGTAGAAACTGTTTGCAATCTAATTAAATTTTTAAATGTTGAAGCATTTTTAGAAAATATTATTTATTACACACTATGGAATGGAAACAATTTTATGAGAAGATAAATTGACTAAAACAAGGAAGTGTTCTAAGATTTATAGATGTAGCTAAGTCCCATATGAATTGCAGTCTCGCCTTATTATGAATTTGTAGATTAGGAGTCTGTAGGTGGTTGATCATTAGAATGGGATTAGAAAATAAAACAAAAAAGTGTGGAATAGGCTAATTTTGTTTTGATTTATAGTAATGTCATGATCTACACCTAAATGCTCCGGTGTGTACCCGCCTTAATGTACAACTAGTAAGATAATTATTTTACAAAGCTTCATTTCTTTATGTTATCAAAAATAACTTTATTTTTAAAACTGAATACGAACATAATGCTAGACAAATACTTAACATCAAATTACCAAATATTCATAAAATATTAACACAATCTACATTTTTCTACAATAAGGTTCAACAATTTACAACAAACTACCATTGGGAATCAAACAATGCAATTCATTCAAAAAATTCATAAAAATCAATTACAGTATGGTTTCTACAAGATTAAAATATAGCTATACAACAGGTTTGCAGCATTACTAAATTTGTGTAACAAAAATCATTTTAGTGTTTATTAATATTTGTATTAGGTACATTATATTGTACTATAGCTGAATTACCCGTCGCTGCCGGGTTATAGTAACAAAAAATAGGATAGTAAAATATTTTTATTTATTTATATTTAAATAAATACCGATATCAATATTTTTAGTTATAACTTATAATAATACTCTAATGAAAATGTCTACGAATACGTATATTAATATTATAGAATTCGAAGTTTAAAGAATAACAATGCTCGCATTTAAACGATAAATTACCCAAATCATAAGAAGTAATGAGATATATTATGAGATAAAGCGCATTTATAACCTAATTTAAATGCACTCTGATTTTGATTTAAATTGTTCTCATTGCGTTTTTTTCTTTCACGTCTCCCAGTTAAAGAATGAGCATTACGCTTCTTTTTAGCGTTTGCATTTATTTATTATTTTTTTTTTTTTTAGTAGAATAAATTCATTTTTAATATTTGTATTATTACCAAAAACTAAAACACAATAATGTCCTGCGTCACAGGGGCAGAAAAAAGTAAATTACACATTGTAACACCTAAATTATAATCAACAAACTCAGTAATATCGTTAGACTATACACACGAAATATATAATCTGGATAAAAATGACTAATGCTTTCAAGTTTAACGTGACCAGTATATTCACCATAGCCCATCAGTGCTCATTAAATTTTCGTAATCGTTATAATTATAAATAGGTAATCTATACGAAGGATCACCAATGATGAATTCTTTGTACATTTCCCAATTATTTATTACAAAGTTTTATTTATACCGAATATTGCAAATGCTACGGAACGAAATAAACAATGTCCATCGCCTATATGGGAATTAATTGATATTCCATTTTGTGAATAATAAAATTATTTTATTTTATAAAATTAAATAATATAAAATATATTTTATATTATTAAAACGTGAGGCGATTTCTTATGACAGTTATATCTGAAGTTCTACCGGACCGATTTTTGACGGAATCGAAAATTCAAAATAACGATAACACAGTAGCATATTATGTAGGAGTAGTGGGAAGGGGTTAGATAGTACCTACACACCATACAGTCGTTGCCGCTACCGACGACACTACGACAGTACTGCAACAGACGTTGGAGTAGTGGGGGTTCTAAAGATGTGTGTGTGTGTGTGTGTGTGTGTGTGTGTGTGTGTGTGTGTACATGGCAAGCAACGCACATCACTATGTAACAATACGGCAAACTTCATGCTTTTAATATCTATTTAAATAATTATTTTTTTTGACTTGTCACAAGAAATCTTCTCACGCTTTAAATTTTAATAATATATAAAGATAAAGATTATTATTTTACTATACGGTTTTATAAACAATTTTATTGTATATTAAATAGAAATAATAATAAATATGTAGATATTTCATTTTATTAGTTTTTTGTTTATATAAATAAAATGTAAGTAATAAGTATTGTAATTATTGTCATTTTATTGGTTTTACTATCTAATTTATTAAATATATTGTTTAAAATATGAACTCGTGGACCCCCGCACGAACTTATTCAGGTGGGGCTCATTATCTATTTAAATAAAATCACATATAATATAATATTTTAGAACTTATAATTTATAATGAAAATATTTTATTTTTTAAGTAAAATCATCATAAGCTGCATTTTTTGGGAAAATATTATTGATTAGGATTTGATTTTTACAGAGATTTATAAACAAAGAATAGATGAGGAAAACAGTTTTTGAAGACACTTTGGTATTCGAAATCATATTAGTGCATTAAATTTAAAGTTTCTAAAAAAATAATATGAAATGGATTTATATAAGTATATCTTAGAATCGCATCTAAATATTATAGTATTAATTGGTATTTCTTCACATGAAAATTCCAAAGCACAGAAATAATATAGAATATTACGTACCTGTTACGTAATCTCATGTACTGTTATCGCGTTTCTCTGTTGGTAAATAAAATAAATAATAAAATTATAAACATAATAATATTATATATTATATTATTTTAGTTCTCAAAATAATAAAAAAATTAAAGTTAAATACGTTCTAAAAAAAAAATATTTTTAGAAAAACCATTATAATATAATGAGTAAGATAACTTGTTTTATTAATATAGGTATTATAGGATATTCCGATAGATTAATATTTGTTATTATTGATTATTATAATATTTTTCTCACAAACACGTAGGTGTTTACTTATTAAAAATATAAATTATCGGCCAACCACAGAGTACTATTTATCAATGCCTCGCCTACTCCATAATAATATTGTTGTAATGTATCTAGTGACCGACTACCGTATTCAAAGAAGTGCTAGCGGTGATCGAAGACGGTTGTTATCGGATTGCCAGATTATCCTTGTGAGCAGGGCATTAATACTATAATTTTCCGTCGTCAGGGAATTACACAATATTCACTAATAATATATTTCTCGTGTAACTTTAAAATGAGATTATCATTTAGAACTTAACTATAAATATAAATTAATTTTTTTTACTTGATATTTATGAATTATAAGACATAATTATTATTATTTTATTATCATAAATCTTTCAGTTGCAGTTAATGTAAACTAACCACTATAACGGTTGCAGAGATATAAGGTCTCATAAAAGTTGGAAAAGGGATAACCCTTTGTCAGTCTAACTTAACCTATTTTTGAGCATGCAAAACTGCTGAATAGGTAGCCGTGTACTCACAAGGTGAATAATTATTAACAGTTCAATAAAAAAATTTATAAAACCGTATTTTTTTATTACCTACACGACTAACTAACTTTAATTTTTGTGTGTGCGCGTGTGTATGATAGTACACACTTCACTGCACGATTTTATCCTACGATGGCTACCCTATTGTGATCAGAACTTGAAAATTGATTTTCGTCATCGACAACTTGCATATGAAATTGTAATTCGTCGTGTAAGGTGAATTTTAATAAATACTTAATAATAAATCAGATGATGTTTTTATTTTTTACTTTACGATAAAATCAGTATATCCATTACTCCCATGAAATGTCCACACTCCGCAACCTTGCTCTATTTATTTACCTCAACAAAGATTTCTATTATCATATTGTGTGGTGTTCCTATTAGTTTTCAGGCATGTCTAATATAATATATAGTTGTAAGGTTAGTACTTAAACTTAAAATTGCTAAACTTTTTTATTATAAATTATTTGCCTTGTATTGTATTTTAATTTATTATTATTTTATTTAAATCTTCAATTCCTATCCAAACGAATAATGCTCAATATATTTTTTTTCTCTATTATATAGCTTATAAACTTAAGAATACTTTATAATATATTATTTTTAGTTAAACGTAATTATTTTTTTTATTTTTAAGTTTTTATACAAAGTATTCTATGATATTATATTTTAGTACACCTATTTAATTAAGTATTATATTTTGTATATTTTTTAGTTTCAAGGCAAATAAGTTTTACAAGAATATTCTCAATATGTAAGTAAAACTTTTAAGTTTGCTTTTATTATTACATATTTATGAATGAAACATGTTTATACCTATATTTTATATAAGCCTAGCTACGTATATGTATTTTTATATTAACTTTAACAATGATTTTTGTATATTTTTTATTTTATATTGATAATTTTTTTAATTCTATATGTCAAGTAATTTTTATAATGAAATTTTGAGTAAAATGTGCTAAAACACAATGCATAGGAAATTAAATCCTGGTATCTAAAAACTTTACCTATCTTTTTAACTGAAGAAAAATTTACAAATATCACTCTCGTAAGTCATAATTGCATAAATATGGTATTCGTTTATAGGCATAAAATTACAATGCACTATCATAAATATGATTTTTTTTGCCAAAATAAGAAAATATACTTATTATACATATAATATCTACCTTAATATTTTATTCTTAAATAAAATTATTAGGTATCAAAGAAATTTAAAAAATCATTAAAGTATACAATATTATTATTATACCTAACACTATTTGAGAGAAAAATTATAAAATCAATCTCATTTATAAATCATCAATCATCATCATACAATAATAAATTCAATCTATTACGCAGTTAATCACAGTAGACATATTATAGTCTATAATTCCGCGGTTCTTAACCTGTGGTACGCGGCCCTCTGGGGATCCGCGATACTCACGTTGGGGATCCACAATAGCTTTAAGAATATTAAAAATAAAATAATTTATGTTACAGTTTTATGAAAAATTAAGTTTAATAAAAATAATTATGAATGTGTATGTTTTGTTATGTCTACTTCTATAATTTGTAATATAAAATAATTATTATAATTTTGGTAATGATAACATCAGATGTTTTATAAAAAAAATATATTCGACAAAAATTGGTAGGAGGTCCGCGATTTCTAAAAATATTTCATTGAGGGTCCGTATTCTACGAAAGGTTAAGGATCATTGGTTTATATGGTGCTATATAGTCCATGCCACGCTTAGTTGATATTGTTTATCAGTCGTTATTTGATGCGCGCCGACTAGACCAGTTACAGTCAAGTTGTTCACGAACTATCCTTATAATCGGAACTTGAAAACTAATTTTCTATTGTCGAAAACTCATAGAATTTCATCAAGAATAGTATCGCTATGTAAGATAAAATTACTTGTCATTTTGTCCAACGCATTATGAACGATAAAACAAAACGGTCTTTCACTGTCTCTGTTTTTCGTTGACCTCAAAACTATAATAATGATAACCAAGAGATTCTACTCTTCTATTTTATGCTCCATAGTCGAGATGGAATTATGTTTTGAAACCGAGAGTGATACGCCATAGTGTCACAACAACCATATTTATGGAAACCGTAGATAATCATGCTTTCCGCTAGTTCAAGGGCGGAAAAGATCACTTTTCTGACGATTATAACACAGATAAAAGCAGTCCAGCCAAGTGCACCCTACATGGAAAAGACTGACATCAAATTACAAAGGATGTTCATTGTTCAACGTATAAAACCATTCCCAAGCGCCATAATAACATGCGGTCAAACTACCTCATCCCAAAATAAAAAACCAACAGTGTCCCTTCCCAAACTTCATCCGGTTAAGACCAAATTATTTTACGCATCCATTACTTCTGACTCAATAATACCATAGTACATCAACAACTGATTAATATATTTCATAGTCTATTGGTATTTTTACTCATTGCTCAATCATATCTATACCCTAATTATTGTATAGTTATCATTTGTTTTTTATATTATATAATATAGTGATATCTATACCTACTATAATTAATGTACCATATTATATAAACCGATAATGTTTAATCTTATGTGTTTTTTTTTAATTTTGAAACTATGTTCATTTATTTTTATTTAAAATTGCAACTAATTTTTAATACCAATGTTTTAATCAAGTATATTGATATAAAAATAATTAAATTAATAAAGTTAATAACTTAAAAATGAAATTAATTTTAATTTAAAATCATTTTTAGATTCTGAACGAAGTGATGAATGTATTGCATTTACTATGATGTGTGTTTTTTTTTTTTTTTTTTTTTGTGTCTGACTCCAACATTTGGAGCAGTAATAATGCTCCGATTTTTGACTTCAGCCCCTCTTTGAATAGGGAATTGAATCTAGTTGGTACTTTAAGGGGGTCAAAATTAAAATTTTCTAATAGTTTTCAAAAAAATCGAGAAAAACAAAAAAAAAATGACAGAAAAATGGAAATTTTACGGAAAAACCACTTTTCGACAAAATCGATTTTTTGATTTTGCTGTAACTCAAAAACGAATTATTGTAAATACTTGAAATTTTCACCAAATGTTTATATTATGGTTATCTCTTTACAGTTAAATTTTCAAAATATTTTGACCATTTTTAAGCTACTAATAGACAATTGAAATTTTCGACTTTTCTAAGTTTTTTTTTCTTCAAATGCCGATAAAAATTTTTTGGGTGGCCAGAAAATCTTGAAAATTTAATACAAGGTTTCTTATAAGTTGTTCTTAAAGTGATAAAAAAAAATCCGAAATCGTTAGTCACAATTTTTTTTTATAAGTGTTTAAAGTTCGAATTTATACGAAATATGTCAAAATTTAAATTAAATTTCATACGCTCATAATGCGAATGTTGGCCATAGTAACCATAGTAACATATAAAAACTATACTATTTGTTTCAAAATAGAATATTTGACAATATTTAAATATAATATATCCTAAACTGACAAACCATCTTCGTTCAGAATCGTTTTTCGTATACAATGATACCTATCATTGCATTCAAATTTAACCACCCTAGTCCGAGGTCCACCCCATCCCCTAATGTACAGCAGAGCGATACTCACTTACCAACTTTTTTAAATTTAATATTCATAAAAAAGACGTATTCATAGAGATAAATTTAATTTATGATAGTTTGTCTTATAAAGATTGTGGCACTAAAATAATTAATATCCATAAATACATCTCTTGTATTATTATTCTTAACAAAATTGTCTCTTCTTCAAAGACAATTAAAATCGTACAAAGTTAGTACATCCCCATAGTATATTATTATTAAAGTTGCTTCAATTCTTTAATTTGTATCGTTGCACGACAGTTATGCTGCATTTCATTTATATGAATTCTTTATAAATGTTAAACAATTCCATAGAACTCAGCCAATTTGAGCGAAAAATATCAAAATCCTATAAATGTTTCGCCACAAACTTCTGCATACCTGTTAGCGGTCGACCGTGATGAAGGAATTTATTATTTTCGCCAAAAATATCGCGAATCGCATACTATACTTAGCACCGGTTACAATTAAATAGTACAAATACATTTATACATCAGTGAAATCGAATTTGGACATAATATTGAGCGACCAAATCGGCATTGGTAGATGTAATAGAAACAGTGACGCACCTGTGTGCGCACAAAGGGACTGATATGTGATCCGTGGAAGTCAAACACTGTGCACAGCGTCTGAAAGATTGATGGATTATTTAATTCAATATTGCATGCGGATTTTTGTTATTGATAAATACATAGGGTGTTAGAAAATCGTGTCAATTAATTTTACGTACCGCCTCGACTGAAAACACAACCTTTCTACACGGCACAATATATAGGTCATATCACACCATTGACGGTGCCTAATTTCGTGGCAAAAGTAATAAGAGTAAATAAGTATTTTATAATAAGCCTACGCACGACGAAACGAATCTCTTCGTTCTCAATTTATGTTTTATAACTTTACATTATATTTTACACGTGAAATATCCTTCTTCTTCAAAAAAAAAAAAAAAAATTCGTAAAAATTAGAGTACTCATTCATGTCCCTGTACCCACAATTTACAATGTAATAATTATTATATACATTAAACATATTAATAAAATTTACTTTATAATTGTTTTACAGTTTATGACTTATAAAATTAAGCTAACTAATAAATTAACAATAAAAATATAATTATTAAGGGAGACCTTTTAGTAGAATATGTTTGAAAAAAAATACGATTTGCAAATAGTTAGATAATAGAGATAAAATATTTGCATTTTATATGTTTTATTCATTCTACACAGTCAATAATTAGTTTTTTTTTTTTTAAACTTTTTAGTGATTCATTTGGTTTGAGATCTAATGTTAGTATATTATAGATTTAAGTTCTAATTTTCTTTATTCCTTATAGGTATTAGGTATACTAGTCAAGTTTTGAAAGCATAGATAATTTTTCTTAGATTTATTGTTATTTTAATCATGGGGTGTTTCATAGCTTGTTGAATTTTACCAACCCCAAACCTTATACAGAATTTGATAATAATTCTAAATAATAATTATTATTATTTATAATTCATATTGAATTATTTTTTTTTTTTAAAGAATTAGAAATAAATTTGTGGAATAGTGGAAATTTACAATATTTATTTGATTACCCTTTTTATATTATATAGAAGTTATCACTGAAATTTTGAAAATTTCAGAAAAAATGGACTTTATGATTTCTAAATTAAAAATGGGATTAAGTAACTTTATTAATGAATTATTATTTTATTCAAACATTTGAACAGAAATTCTATTTAGTCCAGGTGACGAATTATTTTTAAGCGACATAATTGAATTTATTATTGTTTCATCTTTAATACAATTAAATTCATCAAACACTATTGTTATGTTATGCATTTTAGTTTGATTAAATTCTATGTTTTTATATTATGTCATAATTTTTTTTATGTCTAATTTTATTATATATAATGTTTGCAGTGCTAATGAAATAAACATTAAATTAATCTGATATTTATTTTTATTTGTTGGAAATGTGTATTTCTTTACTCAATTCACTTTATATAGATTGGATAGTGAATTTATTTTTAGGCCATTTAGTAATATCTTTAATTAAATTCAAGTTTAGTTTGGAATCATTATCAGACCGGTCTAATTGTGATTGATAATAATCTTGTTTAGCTATTTTTTTAGTATTAGATAAGATATTTCTATACTTTATACAGTGTTTTTTTAGTTTATTTTTTAAAGTGTTTTTCTTTGTAGATAAGTGTAATTTATCTCTGTGACGAATTGATAGAATAATGGTAGTGGTTTTCCAAGGTTTTATTTTTTTAGTTTTCTAGAATATATTTTTTTTTAGTACCTAGTGTACGTTCTTAAAAATACCTTCTTTCTCTTCTAACGCATTTCCTAATTCAAGAATTATATTTCTAAGAGTCGTAAGGGCATTGTTTATAATGCTTTGGTTATTTATGGCATCATTAAGTTTGCTTACAATTTTTTAATATCTGAGTCAAAATTAGTCACCCTATTGCTGTATGTAACTTACGACTAAAAATTAGATTTTTTTTAAGTACTATCTTCTCTAAATTGTTTTAGATATTTAATACTTCAGTTCTTACCGCATCAAATGAATCCCGTCCCAAGATCCCTTTTTCATACGAATTGCGTCACGATAATATTAAATTTAACAACTACACTAATTGCGTTCGATTAAAATATGTAAATTATTATATCTACTAATTACGTCCGATATCGATGTCGATACTTCATTAAATGATAGTTTCCTATGAATTATTTTTGATGGCTTATCATAGAGGTCGTCTATTTTCTTATGTTTTTAAATTATTGTTTAATTGTTGTCTATTTAATATTTTAACTCTTTAACAAAATAAGTTTTATGGCTATGCTCACTAGCACGCCTAATATTTCATTTTTATTGTTTAACTTACATGTATGACTTACATTTTTTGTTTTTGCAACACATCCAATGCTGTATTTCGTTTTTTAATAATTTTTAAAAATAACAGCGCATGATATTTAACGACATACAGTCGAAACACATATTAACCATCGTATACATTTATTTTATAAGTTTCAAAGTATCATTCGATAAATAATAGTCATAATACTCATATCGATTATTGATTTAGATAATTATATACATACTAATTTCCGATAATCGACCATCGGGTCGTAATTAGTATAATATGTCGAATAGGAAAACTAGGACGTGATTCCTATGCAACCGTTCTTGTAATCAAAATAAATTGCTTTACCTTCGTGTATTCTAAACTTCCACGATTCATATTTGCACATTTCATACGAAAAACTACTGATTTTCAAACAAAACACTGAATACTTGCGTCATTCATCGGAATTGTCGTCGTGTATTTCGAACACAATGACATATTTATAAAATCAGCAGTATAACACAGACGAACACACGATCGTCAACAATGCGCGTTGTGATAAACATGTTGATATATTATATTGTCAAATATGATTATATTTTTGATTTATAATGTGATCATAGAAAAATGCAACTTTTCTCACAATCTTAAGCTTAACGAGATTTAAAAATATCAAGAATATTTCGATTTCAGTTTTTTTTTATGATCGTTTAAAGTTAAAATTTTTACAAAATTCATTAAAATCAAAAAAAAAATAAAATAGAATTATAAATTAATGTTTAGTTAAATTACATAAAAAGTTTCATTCAAACACCTTAGACTTAAAAATATAATATAGGATTCCTCATATTTTTTTTCACTAGAATTTAAAAGGATATAATTTAACGTAAATTCACATTATTTTTTTATGTGTGGTTGAAGTGGATAGCATTGTATTTTCAAACGTGTAATAATAATGTATCTTCCAATAGTTTTTGAATTTTTTTTTTATTGTAGTTCAAAGCTTGTTAATAATAAAAACTGATATAACTTTTAATGATGTTTTTAAAATATTTTAACTAATTTTAATAAATTGTATACTGTTTTAGTTTTATTTTTCGAAAAGTCTTGATAACATTTTTAGGGTTTGTTAAATTTTAATAAAAAATATCGATTAGTTCTTCTAAGAGCAATTTAATAATATTTAATATACAATGGCATATTATTTTTTAATAAGTGTTTGAAGTTCAATTTTTTAAATTATTTTACACATAGCTAAAAATGTATTTATAATAAATGTATTTTTTCACACGGAAAATTATCTATACATATCTCAAAAATAAATAACATTATGCACAATTTAAAATTTTTTTTTTATAGATATTTCAAGTTAAAACTTTGACAAAATTAAATATTGAAAAAAAAAACGGTTTTCGTTGTTTTAATTTTAATTTAAAATATATTATATATATTGAAATAACTATAAACTTTTTTTCACAATGTTTTATTCACTTTGAAAAATCTTCTGTACGTTTATGTCCCACACAAACAAAAATACTCGTATATTTATAAGTTTCTAAACGATGATTAAATTAAATTTACTTTCTATACTGAAAATGTGTACAACATATACCACGCTAACATAATAAATTATAATGTTCCATTATATAATTTAAACTTATTTTTATTATCTATTACTAAATGATCTATAATGGAGTGGTAGTACAGGCCACAGACAATCCACTTTGTTGATTTCGGTACTCACTGATTATTAACAGAGCTAATATTATAGATACAAATAAATTGGAAAAGGGAAAAAATCATTTAATAGGTATATAATTTATTTTACATAAAAATGAATTTTCATTTGAAATACGAAAATCTATATTAACACAAGACACTTGTTAAGTAGAAAAAAATCACTAAAGAATTTCAAAATATTATGGTCTAAATTATATTTAGAAATTAAAAAAAAAAACAGATTATATTACATGCATTGCGTATACCTAGGTACATACTATTTCATATGTAAAAATTTACGTATGATGTAGCTATTTTTTATATATGGAAAGTTAAATTCGCTTAACAGTAACTTGAATTTGAATTTTGTATTATTTATCACCTAACATACTAATAAGAAAATAATAATGTAAGATAATTTTTGAAAAACCACAATTCACACTCACACATTTTTTCTCCGCAGTTTATTTAAAAAAATCACTTATAGACTTTACTGCGGTTTAGACTTTGATTATTTTTAAATACCTACAATCGTTTTAAAAAAAATAATTATTTACACGAAAAATTTCTGTTTTCAAAATTTGAACTTGAACTACTCACTTTTATAACTGTCGACATGTTTTCATTAATTTTTAATTTATTGTTAATTATCATTTTTATTGATTTTTAAATTTAGAAAATATATATGCATAATAATATTATGTAATATGTGAGTTAGTTCTGTACCTATATTTACGCGTAATGTGCGCATAAGTACTTAATATGTATTAAGATTTAAATTATTATTATAATCACATATTACTTTTAATTTACAGATATTTAATTAGGATAATTATGGAATGTGCGCCCGGTGCAGATCATTATAATTCATCGAATAAGTATGACGTGTGTCGTGTATATTATAATTTATAATATATATAGCAATCGTCAATCATGTGTCTAGGAGTTCGAGACGACGTCATCGTTTTCGAAAACTCGTCGCATTTTTAAGTGTTAAAACATTCATACCATTGTCGGTACGATAAGGCTAAAACATTAATAATTGTAAAAGTTCAAAATACCGAAAAGCTTGCGCTCACGTACGCGACATCGCGATTATTCGGATGTATATTTTATGCGCATTGTGTATAGAAACACTTAAATGCTCACTTCAACGAACGCGCAAAACGATTTTTTCGTTATTTTTACCACTGAAAATTCGATTTTTATGCGTCGACAGAGATAATTTATATTTGCATCGATAATAATTTGTTTTTATGAAAAAAAAAAAATCGATCAACGTGCAATGGTAATAAAACGTTTTATTATGAAGTCTAAAATTACTTTCATAATATAATTCACTGAACACGATATCGTTGCTTTAGTATTCTAAGCACCGCAGTGTACGGACTACAGATGCTATGAGTTTTTACGATTCTGTTTTTTTTTTTAAGTATTAACTATAATTTTAGTCTGCTTGTAAATCTTTTTCCGCGTAGTCAATACATTTCAAATTGAGTATATTGTGCTTGCCTATTTATTTATTTTTTTTTCGCGTTAGATTTTTCGAAATGATAATATTTCCATTATATTAAAAATGGTTTGGCTATAGTATAAAAGTCTACAAATATTTATTACATCCCGTTATAATAATATATTAAAAATACATATTTTATAACTTTCTACTAAGCGCCATTAAATCCATCCGATCATATCTAGATAAATTGTTTTCAAGGATATTTTTGTGTTTCTTAAGAAATAATTTATTAAAAACAATCAAACTTAAGAGAACATGTTGATGTATTTTTCAATGAAAAAAATTGTTTTCAAAATCGTATTTTTCCTAAAATCTTTGTTTGATTGTGTCGACGGGGTGTACCAATTATTAAAATATCACTACACGCTTCGCATTCACTTCCGTTAATGCTACGGCTTTTTCGAAGCATTTTCGACTGCGCAATGTGTAACCTTAAAATTTACTACTGTTATCACGAAATATGAAACACCGTGAATAGCAGTACAATTATTTGACAACGATAGGATCCCAAAATTATAAAAAATAAAATATACATTATATAATATGTTTTAATATTTATAATACACAAAGTCACAAAATATGTTTTTGTATTTTTCATTCAGTATTATGATTGTTAAAAAAAATAAATTTTATAAAAATTACGATCGTCATTATGGCTATCGATATAATAACAATCATAGAAATCTTATCTCTAGGTATACAAGTCTCTCATTATTATACATATCACTGCAGTATTGTGATATTAATATTGCGCTCTACGCGTTCGGGTTGGATAGTCTACCCATGAAAATGATATCTTTTTCTTTCTTGATGATGAACAAGAAAGGGTGACACGCATGGAACTTAACGTTCTTGACACCGCTAAAAACGTATTCCATATTGTAGTTATCGATGTTGGCACCTGAGTAAAATCATAAAAGTAGGTTGTTTGAATTTGAATTTCACAAAAAAAAAAAAAATTAAAAAATTAAAGTAAAATAATATATTGAACAGTGTCCGATGGTCCTCACCGGTGACTGCAGCAGCTTCCGTGCCTTCTTCGTTGACGTCCACAAAAGACTTGTGTTTCATGTTGCTGACCCTCAACTTGCCTGCAGAAGCTGATTCGCTGAGCTCGGAGAAATCTGCATGCGGCGAGAACATGTCAGTGCAACCCAACTGTCGAAAACAAAATCTGTTAAAATTTGATGGGATGTTTGCGGTGCAAAAACTACGTAGTAATAATTAATAAGAACATAGTTTAGTTTGTCGACGGTTAATAATTGGGCATTATTATACGTGGAACGTTTAAATATTATTATACAGTTAATACAATTTGAGTTTTGGAATGGATTGCTTACGGACGTGATTCATCAGAATGTACATTTTCATCTCTGATATAATATTATGTTGACTTGGTGAACATTGTAAATACTTAATTAGTTATATTATATTGCTTACGTCGCTGTTTATTATTGAAAATAGTGAAATCAACTTACAGTTATTACATTTAAATTATACCAAATCAACAATTCGTACGATCAAAATAAATAATAATAAACAAATATGCTGTATACCCGAATAATAAAAATACAGGTTATCAAAAATAGTGTTGTCACCAAAACGAAATTAATAAAATAAACGCCACAAATAATTATTAGTATGTAATACGAAATAATTTATACGCGATGTAAACATATTATTATTTAGGTGAATAATAAAATTATATTAGATAATTACATTAATAATTCTTAATCCGAAGGTCATAAACTAATTATAGTGGACTCCAAACACATAAACACATAAATACATAATATAAGGATAATATTTTTAAATTATAGAAAACATTGAATATATAATTTCTAAGATAATTATACACAATATATTTTTAATGATAGATATTGTTTTATAGTGAGTAATAATATCAAAAATTATAATATAACGTAAGTATAGAATATTTTTTTAATTATATAATGTTTAAAAATTATTAGAAAAATAAATTATTGATTTGTTAGTCAATAATATATTACCTTTTGACCTATTAATTATTGTTATTTACTCTCGGAGTAGCTCGAATGTTTGTTCTATGTCCTCAGTATAAAAAATCAAATTAAAAATGTTTTTTTTAATGATTCTCTTACACTTAAATTGTTTATATAATTATAATTTAACGTAATAAATGTATTTTTATTCATTTAATAAGTATAATTGCATTAAATTTAAAATTTATATTCAACGTACAAAATGTATATTTTATAATAATATTATGCTATAGTTTTTTATTTTAACAATACAAGAAATTTAAAATGAAGATAAGTATTATACATTTCTCCTCTCTAAACATTAACAAAACATTTCATATTTTCGATGTGAAAAAATACAGATAATATAATCTTATACTAAAATCAAATTACAAAAATTAACTCAAAATAATATTTGTATTTTCATTTATCGACTGCCTTCATTAAAATAGCTTTTAAATAAATTAAGAAAAAGGAGTTCATTAACAATCAAAACATTACACAATAAACTGTGATTCTATCAAATTCGTAAAATCGTATGATTTTAATATAGGATTAATTACTATTTTCGTTGAAAAAAATAAGTATTGAAACTACTTATACATTTTCACTCATATCATTTCAAGAAAAGTAGTTAGTAGTATAAGTAATACAAGAAATAACTACATAATACGAAAAAGGATTTTTAATAACTAGAACAACATCAGATATCGATTCAAATGTATATTATATAAAGAATTTTGAATGGATTGTAAATATAAAAATTGAAACCTACTATATTTTTTAAAAAAATACTGTCTTTCTAAATCCTTACTTGATATCAAAGCTAACTGAATAATATTTAAAATATAAATAATATATAATTTTACAACGAACTCGGATACATAATACAAATACATTATTTTAACCATATCAACATAAATTAATACGTAGATTAAACATATTTTAAATTTATATATATTTTTATAAATACCTATATAGTTTCGATGAGTAGACAAAATGTTCTTCTTACATCGAACATATTTGGAAATTAATTTCATCAACAATATATTTGGCGTTCTTAATTTAATATTGTGAATTTATTATTATTAACTCTAAACAAATACAATCTCAATTTGCCGACCTTACCGATCTAACCTTTTATATATTTTTAATTGTCTTCGATCAACGTCTAAGTTTTATTTTACTACACGATTAAAATATAATACTATATCATATACTACCTAATCAAGTACAAACAGGTTTACTTATCACGTATAGATATTACTAGTTACTACAAAATTGAGCTTAAAGTGTTTTTAATAATGATAGATTATGTAATATAGAGTCTAGACTCAATGAAATAATCGAATCAACAAATAACACTATGAAAAGGAAATTATGATTTACATTAAAATATTAATATAAATGGTTATTCATACAGAATTTATTATTATATCTTAAAAGTTTAAAAGAATAATTGTGCATCAGTTATTAAAATAATAAAAATGCCGAAAAATATTAACACCAACATTCACATATTATATATTATATTATAAATAATAATTTAATTATGTTTATCGAATTATCTATTAAAATATAATATATTTATTAAAGCAATTATAGTTTTTATATTTATGAGTTATGTAATTTATAAAACCTAATGACTTAACCCTAATAACACAGGCATGATAACATAGTTACGTCTTTTTATAGTTATATTTATAAAACATTTTCAATATTTTCTGATAAAGTTACTCGCATATTATCACACATTGACATAGCAAAAAATAAAATAAATTTTAATGCATTTAATCGACTACATTATATTACAATACATTTATAATGTGAAAGATTGAAACTCTGTATTAAAAATCAAAATTTTTAGTAGATTCGACAGATATATTTGTATGGTCATAAAGTTCTGTAGATATCAATAAAAAAATGACATTACCTCCTGACTTGATTCTATCAAAATAAACAACACTTATAAAATGATTTGATTTTCCTGTTTGTTGACTGAAGAATAAAAAACATTGCCTTGATGCGTGTAACAAATAAAAAAAAACCCCGTAAAAGTCGACAAGCGTCATGGTGTTTTTGCACATACCATATATATTTCGTTATATATTTTTTTTTATCAATCAAACGCAATTGTAAATAAAATGTATGCATATATCAATATTTTTAACACTTACTTTTTCCATAGTACTTCTAAGATTCAAATCGGATTCAAACTTAAACTTTGGTATGTCCAACTCGACGTTGTGGATGGTCATGTTGCCCAGCAAGTACGCGTAGTTTTTAGCATTCTTAAGGAACACCTTCTCTAAATCTTTAACTGCGTCCATTTTATCAGGCAATATGATCAGCATATCATAACCACCAACCTATTGCAAGACTCGATTAATATACAATATAAATTCAGGTTGATATTAGGATATCCGACTGTGGATGGCAAAATAATTGAGGTAAATTAACTGGAGTTATCTCATATACAAGTATATTGAATACAGATATATGTTTTTATTTTATAAATTAAAAAAATATTTTTAGGAAATGTCAAATAATCTATTACTCCATATTCTTAAACCTAAATAAAAAAAAAACCAAAATTTGTGATTTAGGAACTGCAAGATGGAGGCCATATTTTCATATTTCAAATATGAAGGCCCGAATAAGACCTATAACGTACTTTATACGGTAATTCAACGGCCGAGAACTTGTAATAATTATCCTTGTGGTATTTGAAATGGCCGGTTTGATGCAACATTTGAATATCAATGTGATTTGTAGCTGAGAGGCAAAAACTCGCTTTCTTCGTCTCTGTAAACGGTTGTTTCCAAACGTTCTTAAAGTATACGGCCGACGCCAAAACTAACAATGTGTCCTTGCCAATGTCACCTAAAGACATAGGTATTATTATTATACTACGTGCAAGCATTATTTTCCGATGACAATGTTGAAAAAAACAGTACACAACTTTAATTTTTACTATAATTTAATTACCTGGACTGAAAATTTCAGAAATTTTCCCATTGGTTTTGTTATTAACCCATTTATTTATCTCTAATTCCCCGGATGTAGGATTACCAGAAAAATCGACAGTTCTCACTTCAGAATTCAAATAGTTTTGAGTATTTTTCACGTAATTTGTATTAAGACTGAAAGCTTTATCCGAGAAAATTCCATTGGCAACGGTCAAATAACCAGGGATCTACGAATAAGTAATACAACTATAAACTTTCCAAATCAATAAAAATTATAGTCTACAAAAGCATAAATATTGAGAATTTATTTTTTGTAAATATAAATATATATAAAAAAAAAAGATAAATTGCAAAAAAATATAATCAATAATTGAGATATACTGATTACAGAATATTAAATTGCTATACAGTTCAAAATATATATTATAATATTAAATAAATAAAATGTTCATGCTTCTTTGCGCGATAAAATTTGTGCATATGTTTGTTTGGCAAACAGATATTCTTTTGAATCAATTTTTTTAACCCTTTTTTAATAATACTACGAACATTAACATTTTTTGTTCAAATATTGAGCATTGCGTTTTTTCAATATTTTGAATTATTATCATGAAATTAATAATTTAAATAAACTATTTATAGGTGCCTACATTATCTATAGATATACTACTTATATTTTGAATGAAATATGCCATTCATTAAAAATAAATGACTCATTAAATTTATAATAATTATTATATAATTTGTTTTCAAAACACATTAATTTAATTTATTGAAAACAAGTTATATTAATTATGCTAATAAATAAACGATTTATTAATGAAATGTTTTCTTATTGATATTTTAACCGAAAATTAATAGAACAAAATAATTCTAATTGTAAAATAATATACCTAATATTTCATTTGAAGTTAATAAACTTGGTTATACTATTGAATAATATTTTTTTTATTCAATGCTTTACCAATCATAAACTACAATATTATATTTGTTTTTACGATTATTTTAAGGATATAAAAATGTTAAGTTTATATTTAATTATGTTAAGTTATATTCATTTCATTAATTTTGTATGAATCATATATTATTATATGAGAAATTATTATAAAATTAAAAATTACAATTATAGCTAATTTTGTATCAACTGATAAAAATAATAATTAGTAAGATCGAAATCCACATATTGCTGTTAAAGTACTTCCCAGTGTACTTAAAATTTACTATAATGCTTTAAAATATTTTTCTGTAATGTATAACATAGAAATACTGAAAAATACTATAAACACATTAGAATTTTTAGACTAGGGATTTTGTTTATATATACTTCAAGCCTTGTGATGATCGTTTTGATATTTTCATAATTTGGTGGTTTGTCTTTGAGAAATAAAACACTTTTGAGCTGTTCGTTAGTCTTAGATTTTGATCCAAAAGCCAGAAGCAGCAACAGAAATTGTATGCTGTACGTGGACGCGAAAACATTACCTTCGACGGAGCTGCTGAGTTCCTGAAAAGAAAATTAAACCATTGAAGTCGTTACTAATACTATATTATATGAGGATTTACTATTTCTAGATTATTTTCAAAATCTTCGTAGAGATCACTAAAGATCTTTTATTAATTGATAGTGTTTGAAGCTTCGTGTATTTTATTACCTTGAACAATGTGAACGAATAGTTTGACGTTAGTGATGTGTAATGGATGTTCGGTATGGTCCCCATGGTGTGGCTCGAGACAACAACTCGATCCGCGGATAGGTATATATTATAATGATAGTTATATAACTATCCGGTCCAGCGTGCAAACTACGTCTGCAGAACGTTCACATGCACAAACCGACCGTTCGGACCACGATTTACCATTAAGCGGTTATCGATCATAAACGAATACAGCCGATAACGAGCGACGTCGACGTTACAATGTACAAAAATGATCTTCGGGCCAAAGATCGACGTACATGAGCGAATAAAAGTCGTTGTTGGCTCATTCCAATCGATTTCGCGCACGTAAAAAATAACACTAATAGTAATAATATCGTTTTAATTATTATGTTAATGCGATTAAAATACTGTTGTTTTTTCAATTACTGCAGTAATAACAGTTCAATGACCGCAACTCAGCAGGTTATTCTAGGTCATAACTCATAATATTCAGGTGTACCTATGATATTATCGTTGGAAAATATTTTGTTACGTGTTAAAATGAAATATGAATCAAAATTAAAATACATTTTTTACATAGTGTTTATAGTTTTACTTTAATGGTAATTTTTATAGTCCTTTGTAGTCACGATCGTTGTTGTAGGTACTTTTTTACTTTCTTTTAAAATACGATTAGAATTTGTATTCGATTAAGAACGAGATTAAAGTTTGTTTGCATCGCAAACAAAATGTCTATCTTCATTTCTCCAATCGAGTCTTATTCTGTAGTTTCGCAAAAAAATCAGTAAAGACACGTCTCGACTTCATTTGCGTGTGATCAAGTATTTTTGGGAGTATTGAAATGACATTGGGAAAAATGGTTAAGTAAAATGGGATTAAGTCCATCGATATACACAATATTCCAAATTAAATCTTCGTAGCGTGAATTTCCTTGAACGCTCTTGCACACAGTAATCGGCGGAAAAGGCGTACCAAATCATGTGTCGTTGTGAATAAAAATCGCGCGGCTGCGACTGTATGACTGAAATTTTCGGTCGAGACATCTGACACAAAGGGAGTTTTAATCCCCCTCAGAAATTATTACCGTCGTATTTGGTGTAGTTGTCTTGTGCCCATTCCACGTACATTGAGTTCCATTTCACACGACGTCACCCACGAATGAGACATTTTTACTTGTACATAATAATAATAACAATAACATTCATCCTCGTTAGCTCGTTTATTTTGTAATGTTACTTTTAATATTTAAACGCCCGCATGGCACTTTAATAATATTATTCCACGCAAAATCTTCAGAAAGACTTGTACACTTCGGACGCCGTTGTAACATTTTGTGTACATATATTATGTATTGCACAAGAGCCAACCGTCATCACTGGTTTTTTTATGACATTGATATACATCACAACTATTGTAAATATTTTTTTACTGTGTATGTTTATAATATAATAAAACACGCGTACTCTGTAAACCTGTTC
Organism: Schizaphis graminum; assembly: GCA_020882235.1. Classification (NCBI taxonomy): domain Eukaryota; kingdom Metazoa; phylum Arthropoda; class Insecta; order Hemiptera; family Aphididae; genus Schizaphis; species Schizaphis graminum. The sequence goes on along the minus strand of CM037032.1, from coordinate 82,941,715 downwards.
GATTGAAGGTGCTAGAACATCTTCTATATCGCATGTATTCATTTTTAACAAATATCGCGACATATATATATATTTACTAAATATGAGTCTTATGACGGTTATTTTGGTTATCTTACAAAAATATTAAAAGTGCTGTTGGATAATACGATTTTGTAGGCTGTCCGACGTGTTTTTTACAATGTTGAAGGCCGGCGAATTCCGACCCCATAATATTTGAGCTGTAAGTTAGTTGCAGCTCTACAATATTTTAGTTGTAGATGAGTTGCGAATTATGTGATCAGAGTAATTATTATTACCTATGTACCTGTACGGCTATATATACATACCTACGTTATACTTATGTATTGTTCTACACTAGCCATCCTATAATAAGTATAATATATAACTTCGTTGGTGTGTTACTAAAAGCTCAATTTAAAACACGTACAAAGAACTTATATCTTTACAAAGTAAAGATATAAAAATCGAAAAAATGTGTGAAAAAGAAGCGTGTATTACAAAACATACGACAAAGCTCGAATTAAAAGAAATCATTTAAAAGTTCAAAGTTCAATCTTTTAATTTTAAATACCAAGACAATAATAAAAAATAAAACAACAAAACACTATTATGTATACGAATTATACTTCTATTTTCCTAACATGATTATATTATATTATTACGAGTATATTCTACAGTCAAAAAAAAATCGACAAAACAAAATTATATTTATATTATTATTATTATTAGTTTGATTTGAATATTTATTACATTTATAAAAAATACGTAATATTAATAACTAATTTAGTAAATTATTTTAAATATTTTGTTCAATATATATATTACGATGTGTATATACTTTATGTTCAATATATTATAGGTATACATTATTGTGCGACTGCCATTCGTACTTGCCTCTCATAAATTTGGGTCGCAATTCATCAACGCCACAAAAACGTTCAGATAAATACCTAGTCACGTACTTTGAATCCAGTCTGGATTGAAAACACAATGATTGGCAGTTAAGACACATTTTTTTAAATTATACTGACTAGTTGGAAGACATTTCACATTATATCTGACGGTAAACAAATGGCTTCTATATGTGGCAATCATAAAACTAATTAAAGCTTATAGCGTACAATTGTGGAGTTGTGCCAGCAATTCCAACATTAAAGTCATTCAACGTTATCAAAATATTTCCATCGTACTATAATTGTTGCAGTAAATCTGTTAAATATGAATGAATTCATCCATGGAAATGTTAAAACATCAAACATTCAAGGCGAAATAAAAATTTCGATTTTATAATACTTTTATTATGATAACTAGGGTTAGGATTTCTATGCATTTGTATGTTTTTTTCCTTAAGTCCAAATTGATTGGATATCAAATATTTCCACGATTTGGGCAATTTGGCTTATTCTTGATTAAATACTACAGTTTTTTTTTTTTGCATATTTTTGCATATTTAAACATACTACAGATAACCGCATAATATATATATACATTTTTGAAAATCTTGTTAATTTTAAATGGTATTTATTTAATGAACGTCTATAATTATTATTGGTTTATTTGTCGAATTATACTACCTTTAATTAAAATGAACTTAACACTGAAGAAGAATAAGGGATTCAAAACATTTCTAAAAATATGTAACATTATAAACAGTGAATATAAAAACGGAAGAAAAAGATGTTAATATTACTGTAAATCCATGACAAATCACGTCGTTTAAATATGCTCCAACAACATCGTGCAATGTGGAAAGGATTTAAGGATGAGTTTCAGCCAATAAAAATCTTCGATTAAATCACCGGTTGGTCATTTTTAAAAATTTATAAAAAATATATATATAATAGCATGTAATAATATTAACTAATATCTAAAAAAAAATTGTTTAAATATTATAAACAATATTATTATTATAATATATTATTTTAATATTAGTCTTATATTTTTGCATATTTCGATAAATAAATTTTTTTACTGCATAGAAATCCTAGCCCTAATGATGACTATCAACATTCAACAGTATCGACTATTATTAAAAAAAAATTCTAATCTGCTGAATTTTATCACAAATAATTCCTGCTGTGTATAAAATACTTTATGTTATTGTTGTGATCGTTATTTTCACCTTTTAAATCGAATTTTATGTGCAATGTATAACAATATTTTTTTTATATTTTTTTTTTACAAAACATATTATTTTTTTGAAAAATTAATGATGAAAATATAATTTGAATCACTTTTAACCAATGAACAACTAGCATAGCTGCAAAAATTGATAAAATTATAAGACCTAAATTTTAAAATATTGAAATGTATAAAATAAGAACAGAGAAAATTATTCATAGTAAATGAAACCTATGTTGTTTTTATATTCAATATAACTTCAACATGCCAATAATATATTGACTAATTCTTCTAGGTATATAAAATGTTATTCTTGTCTATAAAATGACGTTATAAAACGTTTACGCTTGATTGATTATACATTCATAGTATTATAAACGTTAAACTATACAATTTAAAAATAATAAAACCAAAAATATCAAATAATAAACTTCTTCATAATATTAACTAAAAAAATAACAAGTTTTTTTAGAGATTGACGATTATTAGATACTAAATTAAAAAGAATGCTTAAAGCGTATTTATTATTGAAATTTCAATTTTCATATGTCAATCAAAGTTAAATTAAACTTGTTTGACATATCACACACAATAAATTTGACTTCCTACAAAAACTAATTAATTACATATCCGTTTAATACTTGTAAGGTTTTATAAATACGCATTCAAAATTAATTTTAAAAATTAAACAAACGATAGTCAATCCAATTAAATATCCAAAGCGTACTAAATCGCTTTTAAACAAATCACTAAATTCATCGTAATGTCACTACTTCTCATTTATTTTTTTAAATGTAATTTAATTTTAAACTAAATAGTAATATTAATGTCTGCGAATAATCATTATACAGGTAATCCATTTCAAAGTACTTATTGTACCATTTTTACGCATTACTCGTTTACATTACGGAATTTGTTAAAATGTGTTTACATTAGGAATATATATTATAATATTATATCTTTAATACTGACTTTGTACTATCTCATTACTTTTCTAAACGGTCATAAATAAACGTGAACCATTGTGAACCTATAATATTATATAATATCGTCAATATCATATTAATTGCTTATAATATTGTAAATGTTTATTATTTTTGATCTTTTTTAGTAGAACATTGTTACACTCTCTATCTCTAACTCAAGCTATGCTTAAAAGAGATGAATAATCAAGTATTATAATTATCAAATTGTGTATTTTAATTTTAAATTTTTATTGATAAAAAAGTAAAAAAATAAAAATAAAAAAAATATTATTATCTAATTTCAATTCAAGTACAAAACATTCAAATCATACTATTTAAATTTACTCTGCGTAGAATTAAGTAGTCAATAAAAAAATTAAAATGTTATCAAACCAATTTACTTACTCTTCAATGAGAAGTATGAATTATTTTTTGCTGATGACAATACAAATTTTAATATTTAATACCATGTAATACATATCCAACTTTCTGGTTTCTTCTGTTAATATTTAATTTGTTTATACCACATTACCTTTACTCGATTAGTTTTAATGTTTTCCCCAAAAAATGTCTTTATAAACTTTAAAGAACTTATAACTTTTCAGTTTTTAAAAATAATGCTCTACGATTTATTTTAAAATGTGAGCTTTTTTAAAAACGCAAACATTATCACAATGTCGACTAATGAAATAATTACTATTTTTATATTATTATAATTGAGTAATTATAATATGTTATTGATAAATGATATTGATTATTTTGCTCAAGTGATATATGAAACTAAAATGCTATCAATCCATGAGTACACCTAATAAAATAAAAAGTACACGACAAAAAGCATTATTCGATTGCAATGATGTATCGCTTTCGTCAGGTCTAAACGTCCTCTCTAAAAAAAATTGGCAACTGCATCTACGTGTCATATAAAACATCAACATCCATTCACATATTAAAATAATAACGACAAAAATTGGCAGTGATTCAATCTAAAATGTATTTAAAAAAATATATATATAATAATATAGAGTATAATATGACATTTCATACTATAATGCACTATATTATATTTACTCTAAGATATACATAGAGTCATTTATAATAATATTTTTTTTTATATAATATACAATATACATAATACATACTTTATACTTAGAAAAACATATAGACATTTTAGGAAACGTGTAGTCAAGTTTCTTTCATGAATGTATATTGTTACTAATTATAATATATCTTATTATTAAATACTTATAACTAATAAAATGTATTAAAATATGTATAATAATATATTCGTGTACGTTCACTAAGCGTTCGGATTGGACAATCGACCCATAAAAATAATATTTGTATTCTTTTTTATAATGAACATGAACGGATGGCACGCGTGGAACTTAACTGCCTTGATGTCGCTCGGAAAGTATTCCAAATTGTAATTCACGACGTCTACGCCTATATGAAATAACAAAATGCGTTAGTCGTTTGTGTTTGGATTTCAAAATGAATAATATCTAATATTATGCTATATTATTCTTACCAGTGACGCCTGCGGCTTCAGTGCCATTTTCGTCGATGCTCACAAAGGCCTTATGTTTGATGTCACTAACTTTCAGCTTACCCGCTCCAGATGTACTAATATAAGAGAAATCGGCACTCGACGTGAACATCTCGGTACAACCCAACTGTCAAAAACAATATTGATGAGCCTTACATAAATAGTAAATACAGACATAAAGTTTTCTAAACTAATTTATACCCAGGACGTATTATAGAGACATACGTGTATGTAGTTTTAAGTTGTTCAAAAGTAGTCTACATACGTTTCAAATAAATTACTTTTTGGACAAACTTCTGAAATATAAATTCGCGAAAATTACATTACATTGTCTAGGTCAAAACACTCAAAACCAATGCAATCGTGTAAAAAATCTATTCACATATTATTATTACGTGATCTGCGATTATGACATTTAGTGTCCTGTTAAATCTACCAAACATTTGGAACGGTTCGCGCGCATAGACTCACATGTATAACCCAACCTAACGAGTATTTATTTTAAACTTTAATATAATTTAATTTATTTTAACCCGATCATCATCCACCTGAATGTTTTTTTATTTCCTGAATGCTATAGTTACTAAATAAATAGATTTTGAACTTTCATCTTTTAACGTTTTACACTATCTATGTATAATATTAAAATGTTAAGATTGTTTTATTATACTTGTTTTATGAAATGGAAAAAAATATCAAAACTCACGAAGATTAACAAGAGCATAAAACGGACAGAATTTTATGAACACAATTTAAATTAAAAGTGACGTGTGTTTTATCAGATTAGATAAAAAATCACAAATAAAAATCAAATTGATGATTACAATATAAAAATAATATACTCTGTAGAATGAAGAAACTGACATTTTTTATGAACCTCTATATTATATAGTACGACATTTCAAGAGAGAATAATAATGTTTTTCCATAATAAGTTTTTTCAAAGCATTTTTTTACAATTTTACATTAAACCATTAAATTTTATACTCAGTGAAGTACAAAAAAAAATTGGTTTTGACTAGCGCGATGAATAAAAACAAGTCGTATAAATTATAGTCAACTGTCAACCGGAGAGATCATTTTGCGCGTGTTAGAAACTTTTACACGTCCTAATCGAATAACACTGCAGACATTGACGTATTGCTATTTGTTTTATACGCATTGTGTACCACCATACTTACTTTTTCCATTGTTTTCACTAGACTAACTGATGATTCGAACTTAAACTTTGGTAGATCCAATGTGACATCGTGGACGGTCAGGTTGCCTTGCAAGTAAGCGAAGTTTTTGGAGTTCTTCAAGAACGCGCTTTCTAAATCTTTCAGCCCATCAGCTCTGTCCGGCAATAAAATCAGCATCTCAAAACCGCCAGCCTAGTTCACAATAATCTGTGTATAATACACAGCGATACTCAATTCGTAAAACGAATACATATTATAATATAACGTTGCCCCGATTCGATTACTAGATATAATATTGGCTAATTTTTGTGTTTTTGAATAAAATAAATATAATATATATAATATTATTGTTTCAGCCACTTATAAAATTACACTTTTTACAATAATACAAAAATTATTTACTTTGTATGGCAGTTCGACGGCGGAGAACTTGTAACTTTCGTCTTTGTAGTACCTGAAATGGCCTGTTTGGTGCATCATTTCAATATCGATATGCTTAGTAGGCGTAAGGCAGAAACTCGCGTTCTTTGTATCCGTAAATTGGTTTTTCCACACGTTTTGAAAGTGTGCAGCCGACGCCAAAACCAACACCGTGTCTCGGTCAATGGTACCTGTGATGAAATAATAAATAATAATAGATAGGTACATATTATTATGTTTATTTACTTGTATTCGAGTACTAATTATTCATGCAATATTTTGAAAACTTAATCGGTACTATTAATTTAACGGACACACTGCTCTATATTAGTATTATTATTATTAATATTATCATTACCGTTTAATTACCTGGTTCAAAAATATTGGAAATTTTTCCATCGGTTTTTTGTTCAGCCCAATTATTGATTTCCGAAACTTCGTTTACAAAATTACCGGCAAAATCGAGACTCCTCACTTCAGCATTCATATAGACACGAGCCTTATCCACATAATCGTCTCTTAAAACGAACGCCTTATCCGAGAAAACTCCATTGGCAATGGTTAAATAATTAGGGTCCTAAAAATGATTAATTCCATTTCAAACTTATTAAATTTCGTTTAATTTATACAAAACAACATGGCATGATGTTATCTGAGACATGCGGTAAAAAAAATGCAAAAAAAATGATCTCCCAAAAATATTATGATTGCTTTACATTTGATAACGAAATACCAAGTAACTCAATTCGAAATTATTAACAATTATGTACATGCTTCAAACTAAATATGCTGTTTCGGTTTAAAATTCAAACTCATGATTAAACGGCATTTATTCACAATAATTATAATAATAAAAAGAAGAAGAAAATAATGTATAAGAAAATAATTTCATAAACTGTATCATAAACATTTTACACTAATACTTAATAAATTCTAGTTCTTTTGTTAACAATATTATTACTATTACATTATATGTTACATATAATTATATGTTCAATGTATAATATGTAACACAGTAAAAGATAAAACTAAATACTTCAGCTATATAATCATAAATTGAAACGATGTTTTCAGGATATGTTTCCGAAATACACCTTTTGAAATATTTCAAGTTCTCATTTACTTAACCGTTATTTATCTTTATATTAAAAAAATATTTCACACAAAAATTGTTTAAAAAAAAATAAAATGTCTATCTGAATCTATTATTTTACTAACGAAATTCAGCTACATAGTGCACGTGCGTACCAAAATAGTTAAACATTTTCAATGTTCCTAAAATGTGTATCTTGTCCTACTCCATTTAACTTCCCGAAAATCCACATGTCAGTGTCATCTATATTAAATATTTTGTGGTACCTCATAAATACGCTATATAGGTAAGATTGTACTTATAAAATATATACCAACGATTTACTAATAATGCTTAAAAAATAGGAGTTATTATATTATAATATATTCTATTTAACTATGGATTTACCAAAAAAAAATTATGATTTTTAAGTTAATTTATAGCTATATTATTAATTACTATAACATTTTTTTTACTATAAATTCATTATATTTAGCTTTTCGAAAAAATCTGTAATTGACCAATGTCAAATAATTTGAATAAGCATTTTACAGAGAAACTTTTATTAAATCTACTAATTATAAACAAATTAATTATTTTATACCCTCCGCATTATATTTTATTCATTACACATTTTTCACTTGTCTCTTGGATTTAATTAAATAAAAACAAAAGACCGGACGTGTTTTGTTCATATTTGTATCTTTTTGTGTAAATTGGACAACTCTTTATGCCTAACCACTTGAGTAAATTTGTAGAAGTTAAACTGTCATTTCAATTTTTAAAACATAAAAACTTAAGCGTTGTAAAAAAAAATTGAGAAGATTCCAAAAATAATTTAATTTTAGTTCTATTATTTAAATATTATTAATTTATTATAATCTATAAAATAAAAAAACTTACTCGTAAACACAAATTAAATCATTTTTAACTAAAGCCAAAATTATATTATATGGTAAATATTTTCTAAACATTCAATAAAACTTATTATTGGTTTAAACCTTTAATATCATTAATATTTATTTTCAATTATAAATTTGTATAATAACTTATTTTGAGTTATAAAAATGTGTAGAAAATTAAAGTATTATGATTTTATACTATAAAAGTTAAAATTTATTATTTAAATTTTCCTAAAAATAACGAATTTTTAAATATTTTGGTAAACATTAAATTAAGCATATGTATATGTGACTATTACAAGTTAACAAGAATATCAGGTTTTAAAATGTATTAAAAAAAAAATCTCACAAAATTAACTACCCAAAGTAAAAATGTAAAAAAGTATTGTACAAATAATATGTGTTTCCTCGCACTATTAACAATTTTAATTTTTAAAATTCATTATTTCATCAACAATTTTCAGTTTTTTTAGATTATTCATTTTTTAGATTCTGAACGGAGTGAAGAATTTATTGATTTTACAATGATGTGTGTTTTTTTTTGTTTTTTTTCTTCAAATGCCGATAAAAAATTTTTGGGTGGCCAGAAAATCTTGAAAATTTAATACAAGATTTCTTATAAGTTGTTCTTAAAGTGATAAAAAAAAATCCGAAATCGTTAATCACAATTTTTTTTTATAAGTGCTTAAAGTTCGAATTTATACAAAATATGTCAAAATTGCGAAAATTTGCTAGTAATTTTGTGATTGAAAAATCGTAAAATTTTTTTTTTTTATAACTAAGTTTTGAAAATTTGGTACAAGGTTCTCCATAAATTTTTCTTAAAATATCTGTAAAAAAATCTCTACCGGATTCAGACAAAAATTTTTTATGAGTATTTAAAATTTACATTTTTACAAAACCGCGTTAAATAACGGTTATTTATTTTATATTTATTATTTATTTGTATATTTTTTATTTTTATATGCCTGTTGGTTTTAACTAACTATGTATGTTATTTTAGGTTGTCAGGGTTGTCAGAAATAGTTTATTTTTTATTTATTTATTAAGTCTTATATTTGATGATTTAATTTTATATTAATATTGTATATACCACAATTGTACATAATATAGATTTCTACAATCAAGCTGTGGTATACCAGGTACAATAACCATGCCGTATGCAAATGCGTCCTAATTGAAAAATAAAATACTTGTTTCAAAATAGAATATATTACAATATTTAAATAGAATATATCCTAGATTGACAAATTATCTCCGTTCAGAATCGTTTTTCGTATACAATGATATTCATCATTGCATTCAAATTTAACCTACGCTAGTCCGAGGTCCACCCCACCCCCTAATGTACATCAGAACGATACTCACTTACCCGCTTTTTAATAAATTTCACAAAACTGTTATTTTTTTATATTTATAATAGTACACATAAGTTTAATTTTAGATTTACCAAAATATTTTCAAATGTATTGTTTTTTAGAAAATTAAAATATTATATTATTTGTATAATTTTAACGTTTAAAGATTTTGATATAGCAAAATTACTAAAAACTATAGTAAGCAAATTAAAACGTAGACGATGGTTACGTTAGCATTACGATAACATTATAGCTCTTAAGAATGTATCATGTGGCGGTTCAAAACGTCAGATATCAATTATCCAAACACTTCAATCTTTTCAATAAATAAGATATAAATAATAATATCATTTCAAATCACTCATAAAATATTGTTTGATGGATAAAGATAATTAAATTCAAAAGAAATTTAAAATAATTTTGAAGTATCTATAAATATTAACTTAATCAATGTATGTCCATTATTTCAAACTAATTCAATTATAAATCGGCAATGAGTCAATGAAGGTGCCGTACGAAATATTTCTAGCTTTTATTTTACCCGAAAAATATTAAATAATAAAAGTACACTCGATTAGATAACCGATATTTCCCAAGCTTTTCTAACGATTATAAAATAAATAATATTGTTGTTGTTCTAGAAATAGAACCAAATTGTTTAAACCAAACAATTTCGTTGTAATTTAAATAAGATTTTGAGCGATTCCGTTAGCTTTTATCCAATGGAAAATTATTTTTAATAACGATAAACAAACAATCAATTACAGACTGTTAGAAGAAGGAGACAGTTCCATTCAACTGATTAAAACTTTGATTACTTCAATGTTTGTTATGACCGCCTTGATATTGTCGTAATTCGGTGCAGTCTTTTGCGGCAATCGCAGCAGCGTTTTGAGTTGGTCGCCGGTCTTTGACTTGGAACCGAACGCCAGGAGCAACAACAGAAATTGCACGCTGTACGTTGAGACGAACACATTGCCCTCGGCGGAAGCGGTCAATTCCTGAGAAAAACAACCCCGACGTCCGTGTATTATAATATTTCGTCAAACAGCGGTGGCATTTTCATTGCGATGTACGCCGACCGGAAACGGAAACGCACTCGGATCGTATCCGGTTTTCCGTGGCGGACATGACCGTCGCCGGAACGCCGTACACCCACATCAAACTGCAATAACCGTACACACGGTACGAAAATAGCACCTACCTTGAACAACGTGAACGAATAGTTTGACGTGTGGGAGGTGTAATGGATATTCGTGGACCGAGAGTCCTGCATGATGATGACGGCGTTTCCGGAGGACGATGATCGATCGATCGACTAAACCCTGCTCAGTCACTCCAGCACACGAACTGCCGGGATTAATCGAGTGGCAGCGCAGTCAGGTCTTATAATATTTCGGCGTACCTGTATAAACGTATCATTATTTAATACACCATACGAATTTAACACAATTTTTCAAGCGGTTATAATAATATTAATAATAATCATACTATCACCCGCTTCCGGCGGCGCCCGGAATACCCGATGCTGATAATGGACGCGCGATCAAACCTAATTATTATTATTATTATTATTATTATTATTATTATTATTATTATATTTAATGGCAACACGAGTATAAAATCATCGATCTCTGGGCCAAAGATCATACGGCTTGTTTGTGCGGGAGAGCTAACAGAGTCGTCGTCGAAAAACGTTTGTGTTCGGACCGAACAATTTTATTATAATTATTATGCTTATCAATGAGTATCGAATAGAGGTTCACTTCGTATTTTTTTATAATTATTATCATTATTAGCACTGATTGCCTATGGTATTATTTCAGAGTTTGTTGACCGCCCGGCGAGCCCGTATAATATTATTATAACACATGAGGTCATTGTAATAATATTATAATAATATTATATAATATATTTTATCAGTCGGTGATGTTAGTTCAACGGACGCGTAAGACACGAAAACCGACACTCGGTCACGTAGCACCCAAAATAAAAACATACACGTAACCTCTGCTTTTACACAACGGTCTTTCGACGTATTTCGTTCGATCTTTATGCGTGCGTACGGTACCTGAAAACATTGCACAGAACGAATAATATTAATATATCGTGACGTAGTACCATGTATTAACATATGCGCGTTTAGAGTATCCGTCGAAAACCGTTTAAACACCTTATAGTACCGGAAAGTCCAGCGTATAAGCGTAGAATTCTGAGTGTAATAAAACACGATTCCGATATAGGTATATTATGAATAATGATATTATACCGTGTTTGTTTTTACTTTTTTCGCATTCCAAATTATAAGTATCGCTTTCGCGTGCCTTTTGCTCTCTATTAATCTAATATCTATAATAGTTATCACTAGGGCTAGGATTTCTATGCAATAAAAAATTGTAAAATATGCATTTTATTTACCAAAATATGCAAAAACAATTTTTTTTTTTTTAAAACATTAGTTAATATTATTACATGCTATTATTAAATTATGTTTTTTTAAATTTTAAAATGTCAAAGATTCATATTGGCCGAAACTCCTTTCCACATCATACAATGTTGTTGGAGCATATTTAAATGACGTGATTTGTCCCGGATTTAAAGTAATAATAGCATCTTTTTCTTCCATTTTATATTCACCGTTTATAATGTTACACATTTTTAGATGTGTTTTGAATCCCTTATTCTTCTTTAGTATTAAGTCCATTTTAGTTTAGACATGTAGTATATTTACGATAATTCGACAAATAAACCAATAATTATAGATGTTCATTAAATAAATACCATTTACAATTAACAAGATTCTCAATAAATTATAATATATAATATGCAATTGTATGCATTATGTTCAAAATATGCAAAAAAAAATGAAATGTACTATTTAATCAAGAATAAGCCAAATCGTGGACATAACTATAACAACCAACGAATTCGGACTTAAAGAAAAAAACATGCAAATGCATAGAAATCTTAGCCCTATAGTCATCGCATTATCCAAACGAATAACCTAACCAGCTGAAAGACTTGCAGCTGTCGAATACCGTAGAAATATATATATATAATATAATATAATATGCAATAATATTATATAATATAATGTGCAGTGATTATTTACGTTTTGAATTAACGCTGCTACAGGAGTTGCAAGTAGAGTATTTTTTTTTTCTGATTCCCCTAACTCGACATCTGCGTACACCAGTAGGTATATATTACTATGCACATTTTTACGTAAGCTGCTGTGCAGTACGATAATAATATAATGTATTCCGAACACATAATTCACAGTAGGTATACAGGTTTTACAGAGGTTATAAGACAACAAGAAAATAAACTAATGAATAAAGTTATGCTTTTTAATTGCTTACGGTAGAAGCGCTGTACACAATTCGTATGATTTATAAAGAGTGTGTTCTGCGGTGCATTGAATACAATAATAATATATATAACTTATTATATTCTGGTATATTCTTAATACTACAAATATGATTAATAATTTGCTTGCCACATTTTTTTTAATTGGACCGAAATATGAATTTGACTATTTAAGCACGAACTATGTACGTATGTATATTATAAAGTACGTAGTTATAATATATTAAAAATATTTTAACGTCGACGCTATTCGTTAATAGTTTTCAATTGAATATCTGAGCTATATATATACACATAAAAATCAATATTCCCCGTAATTCGCTGTCAGTGACATACTTCCAATAACTATAATTTACAAAAACAAACGATATATTTTATACTGAACAACGCATACTTTCTTCCGCTGTTTGATACAAAAATTTTTTTTTTTTTTAATAAATGTTTTGATAAATAAACTATTCGACTGATTTGTACAAAATATCACGTTTATATAATAGTATGCACTACCCGAATAATAAATTATAATACATATTCTAAATATTTTTGTACAAAGATATTAATTAATAAAACAATATTACAATAAGGCGATGATTAATAATCTGCCATTTATATCGGCTTTATAAAATATTTTATTTAACCGTAAAATATTGATATGATTGTATAATTATTTCGCATTAATATTATATTTTAGTGTAAGATTATTATATATTGTCGAAGTTAACTTAATTTTTTTGATACCAACATCTATAGTCACAAAAAATTGAAAATAAAACGTATTATATTTTCCGATTTTGTTGAATTTAATTTTAAAAAGAAACCCTTCGATATACTTCAAAAAGCTTAAAGTATTTTAAAAGTTTACTCGTGTTTTAGGTACGGTCCTGCAAAAGGCATTTTAATAATATGTAGTGCCATAAATCTTTTGATTCTTGAAAAATAGCCAAAAAGAAAGGTACAAAAATTCGTTGTATAGATACAAAGGTAATATATTATAGTGTGATACATTGATACACATTTCAATATATATATACGTATATATATACGTATATATATTCCATTTAAAAAAATTAAAATGTAAAATATTACAGTAATCTAAAAAAAAAGACATAGTTTTATGCCAAATTCGTAGGTAGACATTTTTATTATATGATTATAGTTTACGATACAAGGAAAATATATCATAATAAAATTTAGCGATCGCCTCATTGATACATTAACAATGAAAAAATCATACAATTTTTAACAATATTATGATTATAATAATAAAAATATATCATGTTTAAACAAAAGTTTAATATTGTTAAAAAAAGACGGAACAATTATTAATAGTACTTATAGGGACAACAGTTTTTCTTTCATATAATAAACGTTAAAACATCACGTTATTAAACCAAGTTGAATCTTTTCCTACACAAACCAAAAACCTGCAGCAGTCCTTAAATTCCCCGACAACGATTCCTTTGGGTGTTATAGTTGCGCAATTTTGTTTATTCAAATCAGACCTTTCAGAATCAAACAATTCCTGCACACGACAGTTATCCAACAAAATGTATACATCGTGTCACTCAACTTTATACACAACATTCTAGTATAACAAGTCACATAATAAACTTCAAAATCACTGTGCTTTACTTTAATGTACATTGGAATTCGTATAGCTATTTTATATGTATACTGCAAACCAATGTATATATTTTATACCACAGTGAAAATAGTTTTAAAGATGTTGAGAGTTTAATTCTTTTTTTTTTTACTCGATTGAGATTTAATACATTTACATATAAATTACTAAAATATAAGGGATAAGATTCTCTTATTATATTATCCACAAATCTGACCTTAACATGTCTTCTCGTCACTTTGATTTATTTAAAGTGATTTCATTCTGACTTTAAAATAAGAACATAAAACAAAAATAATATATAAACGCAAAAAATCGTAACTAGGTTAATAATACATCAGTTGTGTGCATAGTCAAAATGGGGCATGACTTTATTTCGATTGACAGTAAAAAAAATAATAAATACATTTTTCTAATAATTAAATATTAATGGTATTGCATGTTTAAAAAACCAGCTATAGATATAACCGTTATTTGAATGCCATAATCACAATATTTTCTTGTTAAAACATCGGTGTTCGTAATCCTAAATTATTTTCGTACAAGACGCCATATTATTATTTTTTAATATTTTATTATTATAATTATTGTTAGGTACATATTATCGTGTAAAAAATAAATATATTTTACGAACAAAATATTAGTTGTCTATTCTCGACTATACATCGTAAAACTTTTAGAAATATCAAATCATAGTTTATGTTATACTTTGATAATGTTCAAGGTCTTACCTTTTACTTGTGCTTTCGTCGAATTTAAATTGACGACTGACGAGAGCCAACAGCTTAATAGATGTTGACAACAAACGTGACTAACTCGACTAATGACATAATATGACTGATCATTTGTTTCATAGTCTAACTCCCGCCGTACCTCTTTATTATAAACAGTATATGGGTTGGAGTAACATAACTTACTGTGAAAAGAGTCAGCCAAGATGGTTCTCATATAAAATTTGTTTGGTCACTTCAATCACTTTAACGTTGAAAAAATAATAATATTCTCACATGTTACATTTTATTAGGTATTATACAAATAACTAATCGACTCGAATTATATGGTTATGATTGATTCAACAACACGCTGACTATTCTAAATCATTACCTAACTATGTAAATTAATACATTTTTATACTTAGACATCAAAAAAAAAAAAAGGTTATAAAACTAAAATATTATACATTCTATGAAATAAAATCGAAAAAAGTACCGATTACATCGAAGAAAATAATTCTATAAATACTATAATATTATATTTCAGTTTTAATCATAGAACACTGCTTGGATTTTAATCATTTTTGGTTATAAAGAACACCCGACGAAAGTTCATCATAAATCTCACATGGGTATAAAGGTTTCACGAGGGTTATTATTAATGCATAAAAAAAGCGAAATTTTAACTTTATATTTTTCTGAAACACTTTCAGATTTTTTCATTATAGCCTTTGTTTAAAAAAAAATATATTACAGACGGTATACCGTATAACATCAACATTCAGAAATAATATGCTAATATTATCATAATTGTATTTCAGTCGCGTTTTACTTCGTTATCCTGGTGATTTTTAATCATACAGCTCAATATTTGCATATCAAAAGTTTACATTACGCACAATAATAATAATATTGAAGGATTGGTTGAATTGGTAATTCACATTGTGCGAACAAAACTTTCGCATACATTTCAAATTACCAGTTGACTGCTCTCGAATATATATAAACATTTTGTCGTGCTACCGTGGCCTCGTGTTTGCCAGTAAACCATCCCATGACAATTGCATTAATTCTTAAATAGGATTACTAGTACAGTTGCACCAGCGCCGTGACACGTGGAACAATGCGGAATTCGTCCGATACGAAAACGTAAAATCAATATAATAATATTGTTTTACGGGCCAAATGTTTTACGACCAACGCCGTGCTGTGACCGTGTTAGGTATATATCTTAACTCTAAAACTATGTATGGTTTATCTTGTAATACACGAACTTTCGTGAAATGTATTGTAATTTTCGTATGTGTTGACTGGTTACAAATCAACGTATGTCTTTTCGGTGTGCGTGGAACGGCCTCTGAACAAATGAATGAGAACAACGAAGCAATACTTTCTCGCTGAAATTTCTCTAACTATACTATTTTAATAGTCGTACTTTAATAGTTTCGAAGTAATTCTTTTCGTCTAAGATTAATCAAACTTTTTGGCACAAAACAACTGTAGGTAGGCGCTCAGTGATCAAAATGGGATTACGGATGGGACGCCGGCCCACCACTTCTTTTGGTAGACATTTTCCATCAATTCCCCAAGTTATTTTGTTTGAAAATATTTATGCGTTTAAATTTTGTACAATTAATTGTTTTTATAATTTGTATGTTATAAATGATGTTGACTATTTAAAAAAAATTACGTATTATACTAAAAAAATCTCTTGAAAAAAAAAATATTTTGTTTTCAACAATTTTAACATTTGACACCATAAGTCAACCAAATCGTCATACATAGTCGCTAAAGTTATAAAACTTGACATCCACAATAATAAGGGGTAATCACAGTGATAGATAACAGCACAGTACGATGACAGCTACAGTGTCAATTATAGGGATGGTGAACACTTGATCCATGACCCGTAATAAAAATTCAACTTCAAGTAAAACATATATCATAAATCATAATTATAACTCCTTGGCCGTTTAAAAAAATCTAGTTTTCCTATACTGAAAAGTATTCCGTCATATCACTGAACAACTGTACTAAAACGCAACATACCACATACGGCTATTAACATTTAAATAGCGACATTCACCACTAATTTCATCTGTTTTCATTACTTCATGTGCACTTAAATAATGACAATGTATTTTAATAAAATGCACGTAAAAAAACGTTTTAAAATATGTATTAATACAATGTTATAATTTGTTTTTAATTTGGAGAACGATTTTAATTTAACATTTTGCGCTCTGGAATTATTGGAAATAAAATGAAAAATACTAATAGTCGGAAATATAAAATATCACATATTATACTCGTAATATCGTGAAAGTATATTAATAAAAATGAATACTACAGTCTACTTCGCTGGTTACCAGTTAATTCGTAGACAACAGTACATACAGTATTTGTATAACAATCAATAAAACAAACATAGTAATAATTAAATTTGGTTCCAAATCATTTTCAATAACATTCGTAAATACACAATAGGTAATATAATATATTGTATTATGATAGATAATTGGAAAACTCTATAGTTACACTAGACGATTTATCAGAATTGGCTAATACCTACCGTAAATGTGGCAAGGATCATAGAGTTAAATACAGGACGGAGGCATCTCTTACCAACATTTTGTCTATATATATTATACACAGTAATTCATTCAATCTCTATTTTTTTTCTTTAATAATGCAAAAATTTAAAATCCTATTTTTAGAATTTTTAAATATACTTAAAAACTATATTGATTTTTTTGTACTACCTGTAACTATTTTATGGTAATACAAATATCTATTTTCAAATAATAACCCTTTTTTTTTTTACTTAAAATAATTTTCTAGCAGATAATTTTTCTAAAATTATTGACGTATCAAAATCAAAATTCCAACGAATAATTCCTAAGCTATTTAATTTTGTATATTAAGGATAATAAGTTCGTGATAATGAATTTAAAAATAAATAGGAACTATGTGGTAATTTTAACGATTTATTGATTAAAATATATTCATAATATTTTATGAATATAGTCAAAGTATATCCTAAATCCGATTTTACATAATATATTTTATATTTTTGTAAAACTGTTTTTAAGGAATATTATTTTTAATATAAACATTTTAATAAATTAAAAATTACTCGTTACAATTTTGAATAAGGTTTATTAAAATAAAATTTTCAAAAAAAATTGTTTACTAAATAATTTACAGTAAAAAAAAAGGAAATTTCGTTTAAAAAATATACATTTGTATCATTACAAGACACCCTTTAAGTATTAAAAAAATCTCAACAATTTTAAAATATGGTCTTTAAAATAAAAAAAAATAAAAACTTGAATAAATTTATTAAATATAGTAAAAGAAAAAACAAGGTGAGTATGCTTGATGAATCACTCTGTACCTATACAAATGTTGTCGGATAGTACTTACCGGTATTTGTAAAAACCCTATAATTTTAATATTTTAAAATATTAATATCTTGTTTTTTTGTCCTGCTTTCATACATTAAAAATGCATGTATATCCATCGAATATTGTTATATCAACTAAAATTTGTAATACATGAAAAACACAAATAATCATAAATACTACCCTGATTGCTCAAGAAGTTTTTCGAGTTACTACGATTTGAAATTAAATTTAAATCGGGTTCGGTACATGGTACATGATATTCTCATAAGTCATAATCATTATTTGTATCAGCAGCTCCTCCGCTTGAAGTAAAATAAAACTCGGAATCCGCAATTGTTGAAGGCTTATCATATTATTATTGTGTTACTATATAGGTTTTTTTCTTATTTGAACAATTTAAAATCTACTTTGTAACATAAGTAATAAGTACTTGGACGGTCAATATCAATACGGTCGTATAAAATACAATAATAGGCTAACATAAATAATATTGATTATGTTATAAATTTTAGAAGGTCGAGATAAAAAATTATTTTCTATTATAATTCATGTACTTTACATACTGAATAGTATTAGTATATTATTATAATATTATTCAGTTGTATGACAAAACGTGCATTGAATTACGTTAAATAAACACCGCACAATACAGTCTGATCGAAAATTAAATTATACATTTAGGTACATCAGTCCAATACGAGTTTTGAAGTATGTAGGTGTAATGTAATAGTATGAATAACAAAGTTTTCGATCGGAAGCAAAACTGAATAATTTTTTGCATATTGTATGCTTATTGTGTATAAAATACTAAAGCAGCCAAATAGTCATAGAACGTAACGATTTTATTCGTATAAACCATAAGTACACCGACAAAAAAATGTCGAATGTCTTCATTAACCAAATATATTAAATACACTAAGGACGATTCCATTCAACTACTGAACGATCTAACGGTATTGTATTTAATTTGAATAACTTTTTTTTTTTTTGCAACGGTCGTGTTTTGTCCTTTTATTGTTACTATTATACTTAAATATATATATATACATAAATATATTTATAAATATTTAAAAACAATAACAGAGATATTATCTAATGCAAGTCTTATGCAATACAATGTTAACGACAGTACGTGTATATCATATTGTAATAAAAGTATATAAGTACAACAAAAGTTAAATTTCTCAAAGAGGAAATTATACGGTATTTTTATTAGCTCGTGCGTCTATATTCCCAAGATGTTTAAACTGGTAAATATTCAAGTCAAATTTATATTATTGTGCATTGTTGTACTGAGGACTGTAAGTTAAGAGTGTAGACTAATTGCCACATTATTAATTCAAATTTTCTCCATAGGTAAAAGAAAATGTGTATTGTATGTAGTAATATACTTATGTTTAATTTTAATTATGAAATTGTACCTTAGGCGAATAATGAAATACTTGCGAGTTATGAAGTTTGCTTTATTACCTTATTATCTTATGCTATTGTTATATCATATTGTAACACACTGGCTTTTAAGTTTTAAAAACTCGTTATTATAAATGTTCAATGTATAAAACCTGTTTACGTTCGTTTAATGATTATAATCAAGCTCCTATAAAAAGCTCATATTGGATAAAAATGTCGAATTTATTTTAACTTAAAATATTTTTTTTATGACCGATTATTTAGCGAAAGTTATCTGCATCATTTTAGATCATGTATTATGTTATTATATTGCAAAATATGTTTTGCGACAATAATTGGAAAAAAAAATGATCTTAAATTAAGTTATTTTCAAATTTTTACTAACGAATACAAAAAAAAAAGCGGGTAAGTAGGTATCGCTCTGCTGTATATTAGGGGGTGGGGTGGACCTCAGACTATGGTAGGTTAAATTTGAATGCAATGATAGGTATCATTGTATACGAAAAACGATTCTGAACGAAGATGATTTGTCAGTTTAGGATATATTATATTTAAATATTGTCAAATATTCTATTTTGAAACAAATAGTATAGTTTTTATATGTTACTATGGTTACTATGGCCAACATTCGCATTATGAGCGTATGAAATTTAATTTAAATTTTGACATATTTCGTATAAATTCGAACTTTAAACACTTATAAAAAAAAATTGTGACTAACGATTTTGGATTTTTTTTTATCACTTTAAGAACAACTTATAAGAAACCTTGTATTAAATTTTCAAGATTTTCTGGCCACCCAAAAAATTTTTATCGGCATTTGAAGAAAAAAAAACTTAGAAAAGTCGAAAATTTCAATTGTCTATTAGTAGCTTAAAAATGGTCAAAATATTTTGAAAATTTAACTGTAAAGAGATAACCATAATATAAACATTTGGTGAAAATTTCAAGTATTTACAATAATTCGTTTTTGAGTTACAGCAAAATCAAAAAATCGATTTTGTCGAAAAGTGGTTTTTCCGTAAAATTTCCATTTTTCTGTCATTTTTTTTTTGTTTCTCTCGATTTTTTTGAAAACTATTAGAAAATTTTAATTTTGACCCCCCTAAAGTACCAACTAGATTCAATTCCCTATTCAAAGAGGGGCTGAAGTCAAAAATCGGAGCATTATTACTGCTCCAAATGTTGGAGTCAGACACAAAAAAAAAAAAAAAAACACACATCATAGTAAATGCAATACATTCATCACTTCGTTCAGAATCTAAAACAACCCGGTATTCTAATAGTCACATGATTTCAGCACCCCTCGCCGCAGTACAAAAGTATGCGCCTGTTACTGCGCGGAGTAGAGAGATACCGCAGAGGTCTGAGATACGCATAAAAATGTCGCATTGTATACCATACAATGACAGTTATCTCGGCAAAACGTTTTACAATCAACCGCGAAGGATCGGGGCGAAACAATAATTAAAACTGTATCATAAAAATACGACGAATATTACGGAAATAATAATAATAATTTAAACAAACGATGATTAATTATATACGCGCGTGCATTGTTCGAACACATTGTTGGTTGCCGAAATTCGAGGTTCGTATTTATTTATTAATGTGTGCGTGTGCGTGCGTGTATGTGTGTGTGTAATAATATAATGCAATAATTTATTCTCCTCCTAAATGCGGCAGTCGACAAAGAAGCCGTTGAACCAGCAATCGTGTATACTATATATGTATATATATACATATGTATACAACGTAGTGGCGCATCCAGGCGTCTCCGTGTCATAACCAACTGCTGTCGCGGCGCTTTATTTCGTCGACGACGACGACGACGACTATTCGCGAGTCCCGCCGTGGGACTTAACCCGCAAAACGTCCTGTAACGCCCGAGTCTAAGTTTTCCCGTATCTTATGCGCACTATTATTATTATTATTATTATTGTTTTATTTTTTTGTTAGGCGTAAGTAGTTAAACGTGTTATAATAACTTTTGGCGGTGCACGTTGTCTTAATGGTCTTAACGGCTCCGTTGTTGTATAACGCGATTATTCCGATTTCGATTACGATTATTTCGACTTAATTATATAAACGTTTCGCCGAGCCTTTTATTGATTATTTTACTTAATATATTATGTTGCTATACCGTTTAAACCGCAGATCGGTATAATGTGTTCCAGTCGACGGTGTGCGCATAATATAATATATTGTACACATATAGACCAATTCGACCATGTCCGAAAAGGGGGCGACTATACATTCACAAGCCATAAGTTTTTCCAGCGCGAAGAGCAGTGAGTACCACCACATAAGGCTTGGTGAGTATGATATTATGGAAAATATTTGTATCTTGATATCTATAATAAACAACAAGCTGACATAGTACCTAAATAATAAAATATGATTCCAGGTTCGACTGTTCGCGGGAGATTACCGGAACTAAACATTATATACAATTAACTATTTAACTATTTATCGATATCATTACTCGTGCGTTATAAGTATAACATATTATCATTATGTTTTTATGGGTATAAAAAAAAACAAAAATGTATGTACTTTGGTATGATAAAATTAATCAAAATCACGTTTTTCAATATTCTTCTAAATATTTTAATGCACAAATATAGGATATTGACCCAAAAGTTTAATGTTTATCTAATACGTGGTAAATATAATTACGTCAGAAGGGTCAACTGTCACATGGCTGTATACCCAAATTTTAAAGGACAATATATTCATCATTGGACAGCTTATACAACGTTTGATATAATACTGTACCTACGTGTCCTATAAAAAGTGAAATAAATAATAAAAATCAATGACGCCCAATAAATCAATATGATCAAATCAAAAATCTATTTTTCATTATAGATAACGTAATATCAAATACTGGAGACATTTTTTTTTAATGTCCCCACAAATGTCTATCCTTACATTTTTCTCTTAATTAAATCGTATCATACAAACAGTCTACTGTCAATACGTGATAGTAATACATAATAATCATGATTCATGAACTTCAAATGTAGCAACAGTCAATGTTGGAGCATCTCAAGGGAGTAGATTCATTCGCTTATATTGTTCAATGTTTATGCTTTCGATCAGTCTGCAACAAAAAATACTTCTCTTGCCGGCTGTACCAATGACAAGGTAATCTTATCAATACATTGCCTTAGGTAATTTACAATTCCATTTAAACTAACAATCTGAATGGTACGTTAAATAAGTAATCAAATTAAACTTTAAAAAATCCAACTATACGATGACATTTACTTTGAGACACGATTCCAGCTCAATATAACAATATTACAATATTATTTATATATATGTATGTTAAATGATTTACCTATTATTCATTTGATTTAGTTAGACATTCACCATTTCTCTTGGTAATGAAAACATATTAAAACAAAAAGAATAATCCTTTGTTCTTGTACAATACAAATAATAAATATTACTATCAAACAATTAAGTGTACTAGTTCAATAGTTCAGCCTCTAATTTATAACACTCATAAGACAAATATAGCTAGAATAAGACTTTCATAAGGATTAGTTAAAAATCAAACTTAAATAAAGTTCAAGTATTTCAATATATAACATTCAACAAGATAATAAATGTTTCACCCTTTGTCTCTAACTCAAATTACTTAACCCTTCACAATTACCTTGGCAATAAATCAATTTAAACCGAATCTACACTTTTTTACGAACAGTTTTTTTCTAATTTAAAAAAAAATTAAATGTTTTAATTTAACTTTTTAATCCCAAGTATAAGTGTCATTAATAGGTAGCTTCTTATTCAAATAACCCCCATTTATGTTGGTTCTACAGTAAATCTGTGACTGCTTCTTATTAAGCCTAAAATCCACGAAAATATTTTTTTAATAACGTACAACGAACGTCATTTCCCAAATACAATCGATTTACTTCTCTTAAATTTTTATTTGCGAAAATTTTGAAAACCCTGATTCACAAATAGGTACATGTCGATACCACTGAAATAATATATGCATAATGACCTTTTTTTGTCAGTTTTTGATGTGTTGATATTTAAAAGACATGATTTTCTTCTAATGACCTATAACCTACCGTCATTCGAATTAAACGACAAACGTGTTCAAAGTTCAAACTGTTAGATTAAAAACAAAATATCTGCTGTTTTGTGATTATTCGATTGTCGTTTACTTTTCTCATAATTTTCTCACTACCTACCGTGTTCATTCTGGCCCAGATCCTAAATTTCTCCCGAGGAGCAGAACTATAGATTAGTCTCTAATCCCTGTCTATTATTGTACACTTGAGCGTACTACACATCCACTCTGTCAGCCTGTGACGATAATTTAATATCCCGTCGGTGCGATCGCGTTTTACCAAACGAGTATATAGGTACTCTTTACAAGACTTTTGAACGCATAATGCCATATTTTATTTACGTTATATAATAATATTATGACGCATGTTGTTCATAAAAATATATATGCTCGTGATATGTTTTTGATCGGTCTTATAAAAATATTGTGCTAATCAGTTGGAATTCAACGCAACGACAATAAGTGTAATTAATTACTTTATAGAATATTATAGAATATCGATGATCACATGGTTTTCATAACAACAGGCACGTCGGAATGTCGAGAACGATTTTCGTTTCACGTCCAAAATATTATCATCGACTCACTGGTATATAAATATTATACTGACACACGCCACCGACGATTTCAGTTCACTTGGTTTTCACGATATTATTCTATAAGACGTACTTACACAATAGTACTTCCGCGCTTCTTCGGTATAATAGTAAGTATTGTTATCTATACGGTACCGTGATATAGGTATGTGCACCTTTATGCCGCCAAAGAAAAATATTTTCAATACCTTTTTTATTTATTATTATATTATTATTAAGAATGTTTATTTTTTTATTTATTAACAATATTTATTAAATAATAAAATTATTAAGGCGAAAAAATAAAACAAATGACATAAAGGTAAAAAAATATTCATTGATATTACTCTATAAGTATATAATATACGTAATATACAATGATAACATCATAATAATTATTTTAACTGAGTTCATGTAAAGTTATATACGTATATTGTATATAAAAAAAATAATTATGTAAAAAGGTCTCTGAACCATTTTCTGTTCAGTTGTATCTGACTAGATCTAGAGATGATGCATTTGATACGAAATGATATGAATGATTATTATGTTTTTTTGCAAAATTTTTATCTTTAATCGGAGTTGGACATTATGGCGGATAAGACTACTAACACATCAATGAACATAGGATATTCATTGAAACAATCGTATTTATATTTCAGTTATTGGATGCTTCTCAAAATTAGATTCCATACGAGGCCAAATAAAGAATATTAATATATACTTACAGTGATAGTTTGGATTTGAATATGAAACGTAATTGATGAACTGTATGATAGATATATCTTATTTTATTTTTAATGTAAGTTATCCATCGGAATCATTTATCTAGATTCATCCCAAGGTATTTAACGAACTGTTCGGTTATTTGTCTGTTGTTGATATAAATTATAAGACAATCAAGAAGGTTATGTGGGAGGATTTCGAATCATTAATTTTTATTCTCCATTTTAAAAACCCAGTTTGTAGTTGGTTAAAATGACTTTGGAGTTGAAAAGATTCTGTTTCAGGATTTGGATCAGAGACATTAATTTTACTAGTATCATCAGCAAAAGAGCTAAGATTTTATTTTCAATACCTGTGCACTGTGTTATGCATTTTATAAAACTACTATAGAATACATACTCGATAAATCACTAAAATTTAGAACAGATTATGAAATCACGAAAAACTATGTCTACATTTTTTTTTCATCAGTTAAAATACTGCGCTCCCAACAATATGTGACACTCGAAGCTGTCAAGAATTTCGTAAACATATATTTTATCACAATCTTACATGCACGTGACTTCCGAGTAGGGATACTTTTTAAGTCATAACAGTTACAGTTGTTTTAGATTTTATCGAATTTATAACGACCTTGTTTCAATTTATTTCGTGTACTATCGATACGTATATTCCATCCATAATATCATGATTTAACAAATAAGGCACAGCGCCAAATTTTTTTCAGACTTCAAAAATCAATTAGGATCCTTACGTCCAACGCAATTTTACCACGTAATAATAACGAAAATGGACAAAACCAATCATCAGTTCGATCAAGCGAATAACATAACTTCCATGTGAGTGTATCTATACTGTTATTATATTACTTTTATTATAGTATGGTTTCGATTTAAAAACACCAAAAATTATTAATTAATACGTACATTATCAAATTTTCCAAATTCTCAATAAATAATATTATAAGATTATGCTTAGTTATATCATAAAAAAATATGTATAATAGTTATTGTGACTAAATGCGTACTATAATTAAGCATAGTTTGGATATCATTCAATACTGCAGTCATAAATCAACTTCCGATTATTCTGATATTGCGTCAAACCTAAAAAATAAATGTATACTTCAATACTCAATTTTAAATATTTGAAATTCGCTAACTATGCGTAAATGGTTGTCGCATAATTTTGAAAACGCTAAAGGGATGATGGAAATGGCAATATGTTATCGGTATATTTTGGCTGGTCGTATACAATTTATATATCAAAATTAAAACGTGCATATATTATTATACTATATGCGAAATGTACATCCGCCTATTTTAACTCGCACGGTCGTTGGAAATATGTGCAGAATTTAATTGTTCGTATAACGCTTCTATTTTAGTTAAACGACATTACCAAAGTTTTTCGACCAGTATATATTCACGCTTTGACAAATGAATACACGGGATTCGATAAATTTATAATCTTCGGATAAAATGTCTAACATGTATAAATAATAAATATAGACATACTTTTCACAAAAAAAAACTGTAAAAGTATCAACGAACTGTTGTATAGTAATTAGTAATAGATTAAGACACTTTTAATAAATTATAATGTATATTGTTTAATGTGTGAAAATTCCACTAGGTACATAAAATATAGAAAAAAAATTGTTGTTGATTACATTTTTAATATATTTACATATAATACTATTCTCCATAAGTATGGTTTTTTTATAAAAACAATTAACTAGGTAATAGAAAATAA
Organism: Schizaphis graminum; assembly: GCA_020882235.1. Taxonomy (NCBI): domain Eukaryota; kingdom Metazoa; phylum Arthropoda; class Insecta; order Hemiptera; family Aphididae; genus Schizaphis; species Schizaphis graminum. The sequence goes on along the minus strand of CM037032.1, from coordinate 82,914,478 downwards.
ATGTTATATCTAAAATGATCAAAGTGTACAACAAATAATTATTTTTTCTAATGTAACCACCAAGTAACAACTTATTATTTTTTAATACACAAACATAATAATTCATGTACAACATTTTCAAGTGGTAAATTTTGTTGGTGAAATTTCAGTAGTACAAGACAAGAAGAAAAGCTTGGTTTCTCTCGTTAATGAATTATACTCGCTGAACTATTATACATGTTCAAATGTATTATTGAAGTTGGCTTTAAATATTCGTGCTCCCATTTTAATTTAGGTAGTTTAAATAGTAAAAAGTTTTAAGCTATTTTCAATTAAAATTAAATCATATTTTAACAAATGAAAATGAATGAATTTAGTTTTCATGCCACTTATTTTGTCATTTCAATATTTTATCTCCATTTTGATATAATAATAATTGTATTGTAATAATTTTACATTATCAAGACGTAATTATATAATACTTTGCAGAAATTCAATAGAATTAACTGTAGATTCGTTATAACAATATCATTTTGAATTTTATTTTTAAAAATATAGATGTTCTTGAAAGATTATAGTAACCATAATCTTACAAGTAAATATAATTCATATAATCCTGATTTAAATAAAAAATAAATTTTACATATATTTACATATTTGGTCATAAATGTATAATGTAAAATATTTCAAAAATGGCTACATGTATTTCTTATTATTATATATATGTATGTATATCTACAGGAACACTCCTATAGTATAAACAATCCCAAGAATTCGAAAATATAGTCATTCATTTTAAAATTTTAAAAATCAAATGTTGAATAACTATGTGTATTTAAAAAAATGAGACGAGCATACTTGGTGAATCAATAATCATAGTTTGAATATTAAGTTCTAACATTGCAATTTATCCTATTTTATTTGTACAACCTTAAAAAAATATTTTAAGTATACAACACAGCATTGTTTGGATATTTGAATAACAATTTAGTTATGTATAAGTACTATTATTTATTAGTACTATACGTAAAATTTAAGTTTTTCTTATTAAACCTTTTTCCTGTCACAATATTTTGAATTATAATAAAGTATAATGCAATATTATCATGGGATATATTTTGATTGAAATAGAAATTGTATGATAAAAAAACAGTACATTTAATACTAATATGAATTTAATCATCTCAGAATTGTAAAAATAGAACTTGTATGTAAGAAAAATGCCCACACACAACCATATTCATATCATTGTTCGAAAAAACCGTAAAGAACAATAATGCAAATAATATAGGCACTGACGTTATAAAATATTTTTTTATATCGAATAACAACATAGGTACTTAACGTTAGAATTTTTCCTTCATTTCGTATTCGGTTGATGTATAGTTTACACTTCGATGATTACTTCTAGAATATGAGCGTTATTCAATCAATTGTCTATTCGGGCAAGTGTGCATTTTTTCATTTCTTATCATCAACAGCTAACAGGAAGGTGCCGTATCTGGGTCGTATCGAAAACCAATTCAATAATAAAAAAATGTAACTTTCACTTACTATTGGTAATATATTAAAAACCGTACGAACCAAATCAATGCATTAAAACATCCCTAATCATAACGTAATAATATATAATTTTACACACGAGATGTATAAAATATAATGTAGGCATATATGAACTGTTGAAATCTGCATGATTACATGCCTCTATATACATTACCTCAATAATCAATTCAAAGTAATCTTTTGTACCATCGAAAATAAACGTATAGCTACTGTTTAATTGGTATTATTGTATTTAAAAGTATTCGTTTTCATATTTGTAATATGTGATCTGATTTAGGATTAAAAAATAATTTTTGAAATATCAAAATATCAAATGACAATAACATATGCTATATAATATATATATATATATAGAGAGAGAGAGAGAGAGAGAGATTATATCATTGTTCTCAAAAATATTATTTTTTTTCTTTAAAATACGTGGTAAACAATGAACTACAATGTTGTTTTTCAATGTTATACAATTTATTATTCACTCAACCACTTCAATATAAATTCATAAGAGTAGATATACCATACCTAAACATATAAAATATAATATTGCAATGTTATTTTATATCACAAAAAAAAAATACAAACATTTGCATATTGCAGAATACGAGTAAATATTATATGCTCATGTTGCAATAAACTCTTCACAGATCTTATAAACAAGTGCTAAAATAATATAAGTTTGTACCTCTACACTGAAGTCAAGTATGAAGATTCTTCTAAAATTAATAAGTGGATGGTCTCTCGAAATCAACTGCAACCGCTTGTTTTTATCGATACCTAACCACTACGCGTATTACTAAAACTACGTTTTGGTACGACACGTAAAAACCGCAATACTGCCACCAGTCCACCACGGACCGCTTTGTAATATTAGTAATATTAAAAATTTATATATTTTTAAAAACGTATAATCGTTTCTAGAATATTAAATCATTTGTAAACAACAAACACATTAAACCAAATCAATATTATCATAATTATACATTCTATACAATGTGTATCAAAATTAATGAGAAAAACAACCATTATTAACTTAGGACCTCGGTTGGTATAAAGTACAATACTAATATTATATTATAAGCTAGGCTAAAAAATTATTTTTTGCTCTCACAACGACCCTCATCTACACACGCGTCTGTGGACCTTTAAAAAAATCATCGACTTTATAATTGGTTTGTGATGGGCATAAAAACATCGGCATAAATGACATACATTTTTTTCCGTACAGCTTCGCTTTAAAATTTAAAATGTTCTAAAAGATCAGTTGAGTAGGTTTAAAAAACCTGACTCACTGTAGCAGCTGAGTGCAGAGTTTTATATACGATAATATTATAATCGTAAATTTATTTTATGAATACCTACATAATATGATATACAAGACGATTCACTAAGACCCCGTTTTTGTTTTTAAAATTATTCAAAATATAAATTATGGAATTTTCAAATAAATTTAAAGACCATATTTGTGAATTATTGAAATCATTTGAACTAGAACTACTTAATAAGAAGTGATCTGTGGAGATACAAACTTTTTTCAAATTGAAACCCCCTTTATTTATAGAATATTTAGTGAATTATTTTTTTTATAAATGTCGATGTAATTGATTAAAAATTCGAACAAATCATGTTTCAGATATTAAAATGCTTATATTAGAAATAATAATCTATAAAAATGATTTTACAAACAAAAATATAAAGTAAATCGGATCTAGTACTAATGTGTATAAGTATTGTATTTGAACCATTTTTATAAATTTAATTATAAATATCAATAAATTAATTTTCAATTTTCCTATGTATTTCCCATATTTTTTTAACCGTCTATCATGGATCTATTATTATTTTTTGTTACACACAAAGTTAAGTAATTCAAGAACTACACGTTTAAATTTTGTTTATACGTAAAACGTCAACATTATCAAAAAAATAATATACTAAAAAAATTACAGTCAAAAAGAGGGATTCTATAATGAAAAATATAATATTGTGTTTTATATTTCCAAAAGAAAATCTTTAAGTAATGCAAAAAATTGCAATCATTAAAGAATATAGTCTTTAAGTATGTTTAAAAATTCTAAAAAACCAATTTTTGTAACTATTTTATTAAAGAAGAGAAATTAGTAGATCATGCTTGGTAAATCAACAAGTATAATATATATTATATGATTAGCCTTATTATTTTCTTGCATATTAAAGGAGTATATCTAATATACATATGTAAATTATATAATAAATTATACAAATAAGTGAAAAATTCCGATTTTTACTGTATTCAATACAATAATTCATGATACACAAATAAAATACACAACATGATTTATAAAAAAAAAAAATCAAAAAAAAAAATCACAATAGCTTTATTAACGTGAAAATAAATAAACTGATGAAATAAAAATAAAAATGATACATATTTCAATATATCATCAATTTCGCGATCATGTGTACATAAAATTGACTTACATTTATGTGAAAATTGTATACTTCCGTCAGTGTATTTTAAATGTAAAACTTGCGCTTTTATACTTGACACTTTAGTAAACAATTCAATAAAAATCTAATCTCACGCAAAATATGTCTTTATCAGATTGTGTTTCAGTTCATATGTAACAAAACGTCAATATATTTTCATTAAACAAAATAGGTACACAAAAAAGAGTGAGCACATACACGCATAAAGTAAAAGCTCGTCTGTTCGAGCTAGTGTTCAGTTGACAAATTATGACGTACACCACATTTCACTGCATAACGTGTACGCAAACTTACTTGGCGTCTTCAATATTGTATGATAAACAAAAAATATGAAATAAATATTTATACATATATAATAGGTACATCATTTTATCAAACAAAAAATATATTATTTCAAAATCTTTTAATGTTTGAAAATATATTTTTTACATAATTTCCAATCAAAATAAAACAACATTTTTATATTTATTTTATCGTTATGATTTTTAATTTTTTGAATTTTTTTTAATAACGACATATTCTGAAGTAGAATATTTTTTCAAGTACCATTTCGATGTATATTGAAAGCGAATAGTTTATTAGTATTAAGTATTTAAAATGACACCTAAGACGAGTAGAGTAGTCCAATGTTTTGCGACGTAGATACTATCTATATCCCCTTATCTCTTGACTATACTCAACTAAATCTTAAATAAGTACTTATAACTCATAAGCTTCTCGTCCAAATTTCGATTTTTATGTATCGAAATATCCCAACAAATATTCTACTTCAGAATACAAAATTAAAAATGTATATTGTTATTAAAAAAAAAAGTAAAACACTTGAAAAATTATAAAGATAAAACTATTGAAACATTTTTATTTTGACTGGAAATCATAATTATGTAAAAAGTATAATGTGTTCAAAAATATTAATAAATTTTTGTATAATTTTTTGATAAAAGAATCACCAATATTATATATATTTATTTCTGCTGTCAGTGTTATTGATGAATTACGACGTACAACGTATCTCGACTTGTTTGTTTTACTGCTGTCTGCTATACACAATCCTAATAATGTAAGTACTCCTCCTTCTCTGTGGTCATATTAAACAATATAATGTAAAAAATTCCAAGAGTACCTAGCTATATATACTTTTAAAATAATAATAACACATATAATATTAGCTCTGGAAATTGGTTATCTCTAATTTTTGAGAAACATGAACATCGAATTTTACGGTTTTAATTTTGTGTTCACAGATAAACTGAAAATTATTGTATATATCATTAGTTGCGGCTCAAAAAATAAATAATTATATATGTTATATATGTTATCCAGTTTAAAATAAATTATTGTTAATTACCTAACATAATTTGTAATGATTTTATAATTAAATCAAGCTGTGCCTTACTTGAACGTATCTAACACGTGTATTATATGTACATGGATTCATCGCATTAAGAATTCATAAAGGCCTAGGACAAAATCAAAAAATAATTAGACACCTCCGCATTATAATAATAATATGAATAATATGATATATTGTTATAACATAAACAACATCCAGCAATGTAAATTAATTCACTTATCTCGGCATTAAATTATACTGGCAACAATATACTTAATAAAGTGCTTTATTAAATATTTTCCTCGCAACGTTTTCGTTTCGCTTACCCTTATCACTATACATAATAATGTACCTACACATACGTGAGTTTAATTAAATTTATACTTAAACATAATAGCAGTTATACAACTTGTATCTATGTAAGCGAAGAGACAAACGAAAAATTATTATACGGTCAAACAATGAACTTTCAAAATAGCATTATCACATTATATTATTTACCTGCATCACACGATAGGGTAATTCTGTTTATGGTTTCACTTTGACTAAAAACAAACCAAATTGTCAGATTTAATCTATACTTTAGACAAAAATTATCAGAAAATCTCCTATGCTGGTAAAGTGTATTGTGTAAATTACTAAATTTAAACATATAGGTATCATACAAAAACGTTGTGCGATATACGACACGCGAGCTTAAATATCATTACAATTATTTTGAATGTACGAGTAAAATGAAAATATTACAAACGAATACTAATGTAATAATATTGTGTATACGAAATTATAATAAAAAAAAAAAAAAAACAAATAAATTCTAAAACGTTAGATTACGATTCTTATCAATTTAATAAAAATACAATTCCAAGTACCTATGTAAGTAAAATAAATTCAGCTTGTAATAAAATGTTATGATTTTTACGTTAGATATCTATCATGGTAAATAAATAAGAGTTATTTTTGTTTGCTGTAGTTATGAGATTTTGTTTTTAAGTAAACACGAGAAATCAATTACAATTTGCAGCAACATTTCAAAGTTGTATTAATTTGAAATGCTATTAACATTAATAAATTATTTTAGATATATAAATGGTGTAAGCACGTGTATAATAAATGACCAATAATAATGTGAACGTGTAATTTAAAAAAAATGAATAAGCAACATCTTACATCGAATAATTATAGTACATTTATAATAATTTCAATACGTCATTTTATCAACTATCAATACGTTTCCTTATTATAGATACATCATCACGTCAATTTGATCTATACTTTATCATTAAATAGTTGTACACAATTAATTAATCATCATATACAATATACATATTATGTATTTTCATTCATCGTGTTTGATGATTATATTATAAGTGTGATCTCTTTATCGTTTTATACATTATTTAAATCATGTAGTTGTATAATATTCTACGAATACACTAAATATTGAACACATCGCAAATAAAACTTTATTTAACAAACAGTTATTTGTATACAGATTGATCACCCTCTATAGGTAACACTGAACATTCGAGTTTAATGATATATAGGTTTGTAATAATATATAATAATATATTTCGGGGAGGATATGTATATACGTATAGTGTAAAAATTGAAAATATAATGCCTTGAAAAATGTTTAAAACTGTCAACACTTGCACTTTTTTAAACGGCAGCAACACAATCTTTTTGTTGCCGGAGTAAGAGTACGAAAAACTTTAACTCGATATCGCAACCTTGACTGAATAATAATAATGTTTCTGTTTAATCTGTTTCTTTAAAACAAAATGTCGAAATAACCAAAGTTATAAATTCTGACATCAGGTTTTGTGTCAAAAAAAAATAAGATTCGTCGATTAAAATATGCAAGTCGACGATCGTAGACACGCGCCAAAACATTTGTCTCGTAAAATGTATATTTCACTGTCACAAGTAACAGTACAATCCTATCAGACTGGAGTATAAATTTAATGTTATCGTAGTGCGTGCGCGAACATTCTGTATATTATATTACACAAAATAATAAAATTATACATTTATCACGAGAGCATAAGGTATGCGCAATTTTTAAAATTGAAAAAAGGGGTATGCAATACCTGCAGTGCAAAATATGGCTATGACTCTACGAGACTTTGTAAGACTAAAGACTAAAGATGACTTAATTGTAAACTTTATTTTTCTAAAAATGTTGCTATTTCGATGGTGGGGCTTCTTTCTCTCTTTCGCTATTAATGGGTATAGCGACGATCTTTAGTCTGTTGTATGCTAACTTTGTCCAGCAATTGAGCAATGTATAAATCAATTTCTTTAAAGTTCTATGGTATAACCCGACCGTATGTCCAATAATGTATAATAATATAATATTAAAACGTTAAAATTGAATGCACAGTATAAGTATTTTACTACTTGAAATGCATATATTTTGTTTACGAATTACCGTGACACTGTTCGATCGTAGCTTTCGAAGTGGTCGTTGGCAGAATATAGTGAGAATGGGATGTGAAATAAAGTGTAAAATATTCCTTTTCCAGACCTTTTGTCACACGGCAACGTCCTCTTATAGAGGATAAAAAGAGTACCGATAAATTATTTACACAAAACGATTTACGCGCACCAGACGCGTAGTATTATTATAATATTTTTATGTACATAAATACCTACTATACTTAAATTCTCGAACCGCATCGAGTTTGTGTTTTAAAGTATACCTAGAAGCAGTTATGAAAATTTTATTTTTACATAATATAATATACATACAAACTATACACGATGAACCCTACGACACGACACGACACATATAGACGTGTATTCTGCTGTTATTGATGTGCGTCTTGTTACGTATTTCGCAAATAGTGCCGTGACGAATATTTAAATTACGAATGCAGCAGTAAATAAACATAATATTATGTATAAGCACGAAAAATTATGTTAATCGAATATCTACTACGTTGAATTAACGTGGTTGACGTCAATGAAAAAACACACTGTGGTATAAATTGTATTTTATCAATAACATAATATTATTATTGTCAAATATTTTGGGCCAATCACGTAAAACCGGATAGAAATTATACATAATAATATGTATTGCCTCCAATGCTAATAACATAAATCATTAAATCCTCATTATCCAAACTTATGCTTAAAAATTACAAAAATCAGTGTTTGTATGAATTCTTTATTAAAGGAAAATATGGGAATGAACATGTTTGATGAATCTCTCTTTATAGTTATAGTATATAATAATAATTATAGTGTGTCATCTATTAATTAATATATTTTGTTGTATTCAATTTTCGATTTTTGTTTATATTCTATGAATACTAAAATTCATCGACCAGTTTTTTCCTCCATACTCTATGTTTATTGAGCTCAAATACTACTCAGAGTTAAAAAAAAAAATAACAATTTATCTATTTCCCGAGGGCCCATCATACAACTATTATATTTCTGTAACGAATAACAATAATTAATTAATAATTATGTAGCACAACAATTTAGTTTACTCATTTCTCATGCATCGTGATCAGCGCGGTCGATTTGCTCGGGCTGGACCGAATCGAAAAACCTGTCATATACTCGTTTAATCATAGTATGATATATTGTAAATACATCAAAATAATTTATACTTTATGACCGCCACGCCTTAAATGTATTTAATTTTTTTTTTCTGGACGACGTATCGTTTATTAATTTTTTTATTTTACTTTTCGAAATACGTATTACAAACGTGAACGAATTGTTTCAAATGCAAACGCACAACATAATATTACTCGCGTATATTGTACGATTAATATTGCAAGTTAAACATGAATATTCTCGCGTGTACGCACTGCGTCAGTCGTCTAATTAAAAATGCGCTCCTGTCGTAGTTGAAATGACTATATATACACATACGTACAATAGTATGCGTACGAGAAATTTAAATTTAAAAACACCCAGACATGTTTTCAGTTTTTTTGTTTTCCAACGAATCCATTAGTCATATAAATTGTTTATGGCGTGTTGACGCGTGGCCATTGGAGTAAAAAAAAATCGTAAACGACGGAAAATTCGAGAGAATGCTATATTTTTAGCCAAGATTTTTCGACCGGATTTGACGCCTTTCTGTGAGGTGTGGACATTTTGCACAGTTCGATACTTTGTGGATTTTCGTCTACGCCCGTGTAACTGGAGTTAATTCAAATATATATTGTAATATTACAGTATCGAGTGATTCGTCAAGTTATTATCGGAAATCTGCCCCGGATTAAAATTAATCGTAATTAAAGAAACATAATAATATTATAAAATGGTAAGTTTTAATCTCTAAGATTTCTAACGAAATTCACCGCTAATTAGGAGCTTGGTGTAATATAACTAGCTTTAACTTTAGCTGGATGTCTCACGGTGATAATAAATTACCCGTATATTTGGATTGCATGTCAGAAAATAAAAACGTCTTATTAGCACGCCTTGAAAAAGTTTGCCAAAATTGCATTCTATCTCTTAAAAAGCTCTCTTTGTGTCCATAATGTTTCAGCTCTCGGTCTAAATTTAATAAAAAAAAATATGTTATTATTATTATATCGTGACATTTTCATTTCCATTTTTGTATACTTAGAAATTAAGACTGACAATAGAAACTCGGAATTTTTAATCTTATTTTGAGTATAATAGTACGAGTAGTCTGTCTACTTTCCATCTTCACGTCTCATTCGTGAATAATGATTGTTAATTGTAATTGAAAATTATTTTTGTTTATTAAAACACAAGTTAGTTTTATAAATTGTACTTTGTACAAGTATGAGACGTGAAGGTGTCGTGGACTCGACGACTCTGCAGGTATATTTACATATGCTGTGTTAAGGGCTTCCTGATATTATATGGCTACTTCGGTCCTCTTCTCCTATAGGTAGGTACATGAAATTGATAAATCAACTGTTGTGTCCTTCGAAAGTTGTTGTTGCCAACCAGCGCGAATATCCACAATTCGTGCACGTGTCATTACGGCAGAGGGCTTACTACCATTAAATACGTAGACAGACCAAAGCCGGTTTACACTAATTGTTATATTTCATATTATTACTGATACAATATTTGGCAAGACCTCGGGTGTTGTCTATACATATTTTATATATCTTGCGGGTTCCGAGAATCGCGGGCTCGCATCAAACGCAAAATAGGTAATCAAAATTATGCATACAAATAGATAAAGTGCCTATAGATAGACGCATAACAATATGCACATTGCCCGTGGCATATACAATTCAGATTGCTTCAAATACGTTAAATAGAATTGTACCAAATGTGATTTTATGCCGATGACCACAAAGTCTCTGTACTGACAATGGACGTTAAAAAAGTTTATTCCAGTTCTATATTATTTCATACATAATATTCATCGCGTTTAATATAATATGTATTATATTTTATACGGTTATGCCGGCAAATCGATACTTAATTTGTTTTTCATGCGATATTTACTGTAATGAAAAGTATGTTTTTCAAAAATTAATATTGCAAACGGTTGCCTGAAACCTGCCAGAGCTCGCGGGACCCCGCGGGGACGCTGATACGTTTCCCGGAGGGTCGTGGTGCAAATTTTACAGACCAGGACCGCAATTTCCACAGAAAAATAGAAACCTAAATAACTAATAAGCCCGTGAGTTTGACTTATAAACGTGACGTGAGTATAGACCTACCACCACCGCCTTCACACGCGCACCAGAAACAAACCCACTTCAAAATTTTCTCAATAAACTTTATCGATTCAATAATATTGAATAGCATATCTCTAAATTGTTTTTAAAATTTTTTTAATAAATAAATAAAAAAATATGTGTTCACATAAAAATAAAATAGATAAATCGAATACCACGTAATATATTTATTATCAAAAACGAAAGAAAAAATATTTCTTTATAATCGAGTATAAAAATATATGGTACAATTATAATTAATTATTTTATTAATTTTTCAAAATAGTATTATATGATAAAAATATACAGTTATAATAAATTATAATATATTTAATGACAACTTTCATAATTTGTATACGTGATGCGTTTTAATCTATTTATAATGATTTTATGTAATACATCATTTAAATTAATACATTGTTTTGTACAACTGAATTACTTATAGTTCACAATAATTGTGATTATCCGAATAAAAATAATAACAAGAAATTTTAAAATTATAAGTTACTATAAAAAGTATATTTTAGTAAAAGGTGAAGAAATAAGCTACCTACGTACAAGTCTTAATTGGATCCTGAATACTTATAATATAAGGTTAGATTTGGGGCATAATATTTCTCCAGACCGTTGTTGTAGTGCATAGTTCGACTCGGAGTTGCAAACTATATAGATAACCTGGACAATATAATTACTACCCGCTCGGTTGTTTTGAAGATTATAATATGGTGTTCGTGTTATAAATTATAAAAACTGGATAAACTTTTCGCCTAGACTATGTAAATTAATATTATAATATCCACCAAATGCTGAGAAACAGGTAATATTTCATTAAATTTTCGTTAGAAATTCTAACCGATAATTTATATTTACTTAATAAATTATTACACACAAGTATAAAATCATAAAACTTCAACATTCTCTTCTCTATGTTCTCTCTTCTGCGTAGGTACTACGTCCCAGGTATAAACCAGAAATATTTTCACTCAAAAAAAAAAATGAATGATAATATTATAATAATAATGATATTGACAGAAATGTACAGTTTAAATGTATTAATTTTCAGTTTTTACTTTTAACGAACTTGTGTGACATTATCAGAGAAATCTGAAATTAACATTCGTGCACACATCACGGTACATCTAACAGTCTAGCACAGATCACAAAATTCGCAATACCCCTTCAGAGGAAGTCGGAACTACCTATATCGGATAATAATATACCATGTATCGTATAGTATCTATATATATATTTTCATTCTTATGGTAATAGCAGTCGAGAAACGCATACAAAATAAACTGTTATATATATATATATATATATATATTATTTCATCCAGCACCGCTCATCGTTCACACATCGTTAAACGTTGCAAAAATGTATTATTTAACAGATAGGTAAAAAATCATCGTTACGTAACGTGATAAATTATCATATGCTGATGAGGGTCAATCACATATACACATCATAATCGACCAAATGGTTATGTTTTTTTTTTATTATTATTGTTGATCGAGGTAATTTAATGAGGGTTATGGTATAAATTCCAAATCGCATTCGTTGAAAATAAAAATACTGACTTCTATAAATCTATCTATAGTAATATACTTCTTAGCTTTTACTGCTTACAATTTTTCAAAAACTTTATAGGGATCACTCAAATTTAAAGGGTTGATCGCGTATAAAGGCAGTAGAATAACTGTTTTTTTTTTTAACTTTGAGATGGACAGCGAAATCTTGCTTTTTATATTTTATTTTTAATATACCTAATTGAAATCATCTAATATATATGTATTTATACCTGAGTTCATTATTAGTGGTATGCGATAAGAAGAAAACTAATCATATAATTACTTAAGTATTTATAAACATTTTCAGATTTGGCATTCTCAAGTTGCATGATAAACTATAAATAATCGTATTAGGGCTACAATTTTATTCATCTGTATAAATCATAAATAGTAAATTGTCCATCATTTTTAATTATAAATTTAAATTAAATTTGAATGCCACCTTTCTTGAAATTTAAAATAGACTGGACGTTTTCTATTTTGATAAGCTCTAATCGTTTAACTATTTTTTTGAAGAATTTTTACTAAAGTATAGTAATTTATAACAATAAATAGGTCTTATTAAATTTTAAAACAAAACGCAAAAATAATGGAATTTAAATTATTATTCATAAGAGAAAAAAATAATGTAATATAGTACAGTTGTTTATACATACGATTGTATTTTAACATTGATCATACAATTTTATTGCTATTTTAAAGGATCACACTGACGCTTATGAGCATAATAATAAATTATTATTAATAATCATTTATGACTCCCATAAGAAATCTGCGTATATACTCGTACGTTATTTGATTAACCATTTTATTTAATTAAATTTTCCTACCAAGGATATGGTTTCCTAAGTGCAAGTTTTGACTATGGACCCTTTAGGGGTATATTTATTTTGTTTATGGAACCATCTTTGTAGCGTTTACAATAATACAAAAAATATAATAATAATTATTATCTTACATAATAACATTGTTTCAAAACGTCAAATATATGTGCATTCATTTTAAATATTAATATTTTAACTAATATGTATATATATATACTTATTTAAATGGCAAATACACAATAACAATATTTACTTTAATTATGTAGTACATTTAATAATAATATGAACATTAAACGCTTAACGAGATTAAGTAACTTATTGATTAACTATGATTAAAGACAAAAGCAATTATTTTCTTTTTGTTATCTAAGTTTTCGAGGGTTTTTTCTTTTAGACTACTACAAACAAAAGCGTGACAAAGAAGAGATCTAAAGTTAGCTATCGTGAGTATGATTTTATGATTATATTCAGTATAGATACTTACGCCAAGCGATCAGATACAAATGATACAACAACATTCATTAAAACTGTCATGTAGATGATATAACAATTAATTGTTATTGAAATTACCATTTTGCTATTAAAAATATAAGTGAAGCTATGTATTTTGATTTCATACAATTGTTCTTTTGCTGTAACTAAAATATTAATTTTATATTTCAGTACTTACATACAACCGAGTATCACGCGCGTTAATAAAAAATTATCTTCAGAACGATTGCGAATAAATTCAAAACAACCCTCTCGTGTAGTAAGGAGTGATGGCCGGATGCGAGTACCAGGTACCTAATGCGTTTCCTGGCGATTGGTGAGATTACAGCGAACGTTAAGACGTCGTAAACGACGTCTTTTTGTGAAATATTTTACTACGCCGGGGTTTTAAAATAATAATAAAAAAAAATAATAGTAAAACGATTCTACGTGGTACATATTGAATTCAACTCGTTAGAGACCATCTTCGCAGACTCTATAATAAACATTTTTTTTAGCGTTTCCTATAATAAAATCGAGTTATATATTATCTATATTATATTAGTATTTTATGATATTATAATAGCTAGTAATATTATTTATGAACCATAAAAACGCATCTTAATCACGACTAGAAATAAAACAATACATCCATTTCGTTTTCCCTGCTATAAAAATTGTTAACAATCGAAACAGGAATATTGTAGACAATTTATGTATTACAGTAGGTAATATTAACATAACTTATATTTGTTTTAATCGTCACTGTTGTGATTACTAATCGATCTTAAAATTAAATCGTCGAGAAAAATAACTCATCGATTAAACCTTTTCGGAACTTCATTGTGTTGTATTGTGTATTTTATTTCTATAACATAAATGTGTTTGATAATACGCTATTGGCTCAAAACGGGATTAAGCATTTACACGATAGGTTATATAGATAATCTCCAAAGTATTTGAAGCTTTATAAAAACTTAATACTGGAAATCGCACATCAGCTGTTTACAACAATTTCATTTTATTCTTTTCGTTGAGTCAACAAGATTTTATTTTTAATGTTTGTCTGATAATAATCGTTAGGTTTTTTTTTTATTATTATTATGTAGAGCCAACGTTAAGGACTTTTTAACAATTCATATAATGTAAATTTATTATTGTAAATATCAAGTAAATTGTACACCAATGATTTTTAATAAATGGTTTTTTATTATCAATGCGTGACTGCAGCTATTTTATACGTAAAATATTATACGATATAAAATATTATATTATATTTCGTTGCTTTTTGAAAGATACCTTTTATTTTAATCATTAATGAAAATTGTTGTACAAAATATGTAGGTACGTTATAATCAATAAAAAAAATTAAAAATCCAAAATAAAACCCCATCAATATAATAGAATACGAATACCTGCTTATAATTTTTATTATATTATATTTACACAGGGTACATAATTTTTTAATTAAATTATTTAATAGGAAATTTATTTCTATAATCGTGAATTTTATTTAAATTATATATTCAATTGTATAACAATATACTACCATAAGTAATCATAAACCCATATCAATGTTAACCAATTTTTCCAAAATATTTGAGATAATAATCAAGAAAAAGCTGATTTCTTACAAAAAAAAAAATAAATTATTATCTAATAAAACCAATACGGATTTCAATCACGTCTAAACATTGAAAATGCCTTTGTATAATGCAACTCAATTTTTATATGATTCTCTGGACAATAGTCTTAAAACGATTACTGTTTTCATAGATTTAGTAAATCCTTCGATACTATTCAACATATTATTATTATATAATATATATCATATCCCATTACAAATTCCACCGAAAAAAAAGTCTTCTCTCTGATTGAAAAGCTACCTATACCTCTCTAATAAACAAAAATTGGTAAAATTAATTGATATAATAAGCAATACAAGTTTTATCAAATATGGTATCCCACAGGATAGTGTTCTAGGACCTATAATCTAGGTTTCATTTTGTTAATAATATACATCAATGTAGTTTGTATTTTAAATATTGATGGGAAAATAGTGACCTATGATGATGATACATAACTGTTATTTTTGGAAAAATCTTGGGAAGGGTTATACCTCAAAGCAACGAAAGGTCCAAACTTAACGAACAAATGCATAAGTAAACTGGACTTAACCATAAATTCTGATAAAACAACGTATATGAAACATCAATAAATAAGATTACCAATGACGATTTTAATTTAATAATTCATAATTGACATGCAATACGCAAAATTGTTTATGTTCTATATTTGAGTATTATTATCGATAATATTTAAGGGGTAAGTTCCATTTATTAACAAATTAGTAAGAAAACTCCAATATTCATTACACAGATCCATCAAATTTAAAGATATTTTACCAGTAAAAACTTAACGTATCATATATTTTGCCTTATAAAAGTCATATAATCTCTCAACATTGCTTTTTAGTATGGAGTGGTGTCAAAAAAAATTTTTTTTTAATTATTCAATCTAATCAAAATAGTCTATTAAAAATAATTTTAAATATAAAATTGTTAGTAGGCTCAACAAAAGTGAATCAAATAAATTTAGATTTTCTTCCGGTAAGATACTTATACAAGACATTTACAATTTGATTTACAATGAAAAAATTCATTAACCTCAATAACAACACACATTCACACAATTAAGATAACGTAACCTGTATAGTACACAAAAAAATCCTTAGAGCAATCTTTTGTAGACTATTATTTAGATTCAACCTATTTTAACTAGATACCGACATTGTACAAAAAATAATATTTATGGAAATTTAATGAGAAAAAAGTAGTCTATAAATGGTTTTTGTCGAAATTAATTACTCCCTAAATAAGTATGTATCTCTGTGATTTTGTTTTTTATTTTAATCTAGTTTTTATTTATTATTAATTACAAAATATATAATGATAATTTTATATTTGCTATATTACTCTTATATATATTTATATTGTGTTTTATTTAAACTATATAAAAGGTATGTTATACAGTTCAGCTGAAAATATGTTCAAGTTATTCAACTGATCAATCTCATAAATACACAGTACACACCTTGTATTTTATTTTATTATTTTATTCTATATTTTATGTATTTACTTTATAGAAAATTTCATTCTATCAATCTATTTTAATGTAAAAATATGTATCATATCTATTTATTTTAATTTTATGCAATTATAATTAATAACTATTGTTAACTTTCTACTCACAATCTTAGGATTAAAGGAGTAGATATAATAAATAATAAATAAATAAAAATAATAAAAAGTACTAATATTTTCGATATTAAAAAGTAAAAACATTCATTTACTTGATCGGTAATCACAAAATTCCAAATAATTGTACAATTCAGCCAATTTGTTTCAATGAAATGCTACTATTTCATTTTAAATTACACAAAAAAAAACTCAACATTTTGTTTTAAAATTATAATAATTAGTAATTACGTACTGCAGGGACGTGCCAAGAATCTCATATTTTTTCTTTCCTTTCCTTTTTTTTTTTTTTTTGTGAGGGAGGTTAATATTAGAGTATAAAATATTTAACTCGTAAGCGATTGCTTCATATAAAAAAAAGCAATAACAATAGCCAGATGACAGTTTGGTGGGTGGATAAGCCCAAAGACCCCTTGGCACGCCCACGTTGTCGTCATAATAAACATTATGTAATTATAATATATATTTATATATTATAATATACCACATTACTCATATTTTTTTTTTAAAAGTTTAAGATAAACAAATGTCACTTAGCATTTTCATAAATAGACTTATTTGCTAAAATAAAATAATTAATACATTATACTGACGTCGCAACACACGTGTCACTCAAAAACAAAATATAATACATACATTAGGTCATACTCGAGTAATTAGAGTTCTAGGATACACCTAACCATGTACATTATGGTTTTATCGGTTTTCCTAGCTAAATCACTGCGTTTTAATCGTTTATATTATTTCTCAGTAGTTATAATGACGGTCGACTGCAGTCCAACGGCAGATATTATTTAGTCGATAAATAATATATATACATAGAACTTAATAGTATTACAGAGTACATTTGTTTGTATAGTAGTATTAAAAGAGACTACGTAACATAATAACGAACTTTTAAGCTCATAATCTATTATGAAGCGCTGAATCCCGCGTAATTTATAACACTTGATAGAAAATTAAATTACAGCAAAAGGATTTATAAATATCTTAAGACATTTATGAAACGGTTATTTGATGGATTTTTAAAAAAATAACTTTTTTTAATCGAATTCCCTCTTTCTACATTAAACTTTTATTTATTATTAACGTTAGCGTTTTAAAAACATATTAAATAAGACAGAATTACGCGTGGAGCAAAAAAAAAAAATGTATACGTATAACTGTATAGTTCACTAATAGCTTTGCCCGACTTCAAAACTCGTGTAGACTTTATATTGGATAAAGTTCCGTTTAATACAATACAATAATTAATACGTTTAGATGTGCGTTAGCTGCAGGCGGGCAGACGTTTATTACGCGATAATAACATCGTTATATATATATATATGTGTGTGTGTGTGTGTGTGTGTATATTTGTACGGAATATATGGGGCGTATTAGGATGTATGACGCACGTGACTTAAATTTAAGAGCTCGGAATGATGAAAGAAAATAATAATATAATAAACTCCGACGACGTCTCCGTTCTACCGTCAGTAAATAGTGTGGATAATTAGTTTTCGAGACTAATGAACGTTGTATACGATATTTTGTCAGATTACCTGTGCACATACTGCACATACATGTTATAATATTTATAAAGACGCACGCTACAGTAAAATTAGATAATAATATATAAAATGACAGAAAGGGATTTTACAGCAGTCGTTAAAAATGTAACCGGAATACTGTAAGACTGAAACGGAAGTAAACGCGAGTCTGATGAAGAATTAAGTAAGATAAATTATATTCTCGTCGTTTATCGATTCCTCGATTCATTAAAACATTGTGTTCGAGCCGTAGACGGTTGCGAGGTGCCCCCGAGAAAACTTTATGATGTTATTATAGGCTTATATTATGTACATGCACACGTATAATGATTCTTACATAATATGCAGCACAGTGCACGGTCAATATGTGAAACGTTTTCATAACATTAAGAACGTTGGGAAATTAACATTATCCGGCTATTATTAACGTCGTCAAACAATCAAATTGCACCAAATAAATATATATATTTTAATTATACTTAAGTTCAAATTCGAGATCACAGCAAAAACGGTTTAAGCTGTTTCATCATAATAATAGGATATATTTATTTATTACTTATATTATTATTATTTATTTATTGTTCGGTGCACATGGGTAGATAATTGAAACAAAATTATTGACATATTAAAGATAATAAACAATAAATTAAATAAATATAAAAAAAAATTGTACAAATAAAACTGTTAAAAATATTTTTGAATCAATAAAATAATTCATATTTAGTTTAACGTTAATAAATCCTCGTCAAAATAAATACCTAAATACTAATTGAATTATATGTTTCTTGACATTTTTAAAATAAGCCATAAACAATTTACTAAAAAAAAAAATGTTTAAAATGTTATTTTAGTGGTAAAATGGATGATATAAATAAAGGTAACGCTTACACAACTTTATTGTTCATAAAAAAAAATGTGTAAGAATATAAATAAAACTCAACCGTGTTGTATTTTACAACAGAGAAACAAGAATGTGTTTTTATCAGCTACTCTGTTTGCTTAATATGCATAAAATAGATATTAAATATAAATTATGTAATTAATACAAAATATAATAATTTAAATCTGTATGTCTATATGGTAAAAAAAAATATCGTAGCGGGTACACTTTACGTTTATTTTTTTTTTTAATTTGAAAATTCAAGTTATTTGCGCCTAAAATCGTAACATGGAATTTACATATTTTACAAAAAAAAATAATATTATGAAAAGGTATTTATAAAATATATACTACTATCGTAATTGTATACCAGTGGCAGATTTACCGGGGGGGTCCATGGGGTCTGGACCCCACCAGACACTGATATATAGTATATACATAATATATTCTTTTGTATTCCGATAGTGAGTTTGTCTGCGTAAAAATAAAAATAATACATTTGAAATACATATTATTTTTTAGAACCCCCCCCCAGAAAATTTTTGAAAATCTGCCACTGTTGTATACAAACTATTACCTAAACACATATAAGAAAACTGATTTATCAAAGAACACTCTATGTGCGGAAAACACAGGTACTAGGACTAAGTGATATGGTTGACTGATTGCAAATCAAGTTTAAGTTAGGTATTCTGTGAACACCCGACCTTTTCCAAAAATCGAATGTTCTTGGATAAAAGAATATTTTCCCGGTCATATTATTGCAGACGACCAAACGATAATATGCGGTTAGTACCTAACATATACATATTACATATACACTAACCGTCATATCTATGGACCAATATCGTCCATGCAATAACGATGCCAATAAAATGACTATTTTCGTGTATTTTTGTATACTCATTGGGCGGGTTAACAATGCCTAGTCTAAATGTAAAACGAGGTATCTACATCTATACGACGAGGAGACGAGGTCGCGCGTTATGGCCGAAACGAAAACAAAACGATGTAATATTTCAGCGGTCGTACGGAGAAGGAAATAACTCCGCCGACAACAAAACACACATACACACACATGACCGTCTTACGGAAATTTGTAGTTAAGCTTATGCCGGCTATATAACCCTACACATAAATACGTGCATACACATAAGACATAGTCGTAAAATAGATACCTATGTAGGTACCTATGCGAAAACGGAACGATCCGGCGTGGTATGTACCTAAATACTATACGGTCGCGCGGTATTTACCATAATAATTGCACGTGTTTCGCGTATCCACGTGCGGGCACGTATAAAATTACTATATATTACACATCATTGCAGGTACCTATATTATATAGAATTGAATATCGTCTCGCGGATCTATAATACACGTACACATACGCGCCGTGTGCAGCCGCGATTCGCTATTATCGAAAAACGATTTCAATTTCGAATAAAACATATATATCGAAAGCTTTAGGATTCGGCGATAGTCATTACAAAAAAAAAAAAAAAGAAAAAGAAAAAAAAAACCGACTGACGAACAAACGAAATAGAATTGAATTCAACGGTCCGATGAACGCATTTATGATTTTGTTTTAGACTTTTTTTTCTTTTTTTTTTTTTTATTGAAAACCAAACGAATACGTGGACGGCAAAAAATAATTCTGTACATACGAATGAGGATATTTTTTTCACTGCGGTGATGCGTAACCGGTATTCATTACAAACATAAATTATTTGAGTTTAATTCAAAATTAAATGGTTTTAAATTTTAATCAAAACGAATCCACTTGAACGATTCAAATACGACATTGGGTTATATAACGCCATCATTACCGAGTTTGTAATACTTAATGATACGTATATGCATAATATCGTACAAATATCTTGCATACCCGCGGTTCGTGACTTTAATATATAGTCATAATATTTATAAATGTTATACGAAAATCATTAAACAAGATATACTATACGGATCAGCAGATCATATAGGTATATTATTGTATATTTTAATATAACTATATATTATAGTTAAAAGTATATTAAGTACAGACAGTTTAAAACACATTTAGAAAAAATGCACACTTTAGGAAATTGTTATATTGTAATACATCAATAAATATTATACAATTATACCTAATCAATACTAACAAAATTACTTTTAGAGTGTAAAATTATAAATAAATAACTTGTAAACTAATATTAAACAGTGAATTCATAGGATATAAAAGCAAAATTTATAGTGTGAAAATCACATTATGAAATGGACACAACAAATTGTATGATTCGCATTCATAAATAATAATGTCTAATGTACGTATATGGTATAACAAAATATATACAATTTAAACTAATTTTTTAAAGCTTACTGAATTATTCTAAGTGAAAATTTATAATATATTATAAAAGAGTTAAATTTCCTATTCAAATTGAATAAAAAAAAATTATAGTGGGTACCTATTAATATTGATTACAAAATATGTACGATATTATCATATATTATATACTACGCACTAAACGTGTATCGTACACCAATGACTAACAGTGAATATATTATCTGTTTAATAACAATTTAAGTAAACAGTAATTTATTTTTTTTTAAAGCGAAACCCAAAGATTAGGTGTACAATTTTTTTATTAAATTTTAATAAAAGTTTTATTTTATTTTTTTATTTTACTGTTTACTGATTTTCGAACTATCCACCAAAGCTATTCCTAGTAACCCCAGAAGTCGACTCAAACGTACCTGCAGGTGTCGTGACCTGCTAAATTAAAACGATTATACTTCCCTCCCTTTCCTTTGTATTCAATCATTTCAATCTCATTTTCTTTTACTAACTTTTTAAAAACAAACTCCTACCCTCAAGTGCCTCCGATGGGTGGCTTCTTATCTCCTGTCCCTCAAGCTACGTTATCTCCATTACATACGCTTATTGTAAAATAATAATTACAGATTGTGTATTAAACAATAATTAAAAAAAAAAAAAAATACTGTTTATGACTTTAAAAAACATTAATTTCAAAAACTGTGTTATTTTAAAGATATAACAGAACAATAACTAGAAAAGGACTACAATTTTAAATAATTAATCAGTTCGTTTATAATTGCACGAAAAATGTATAAACGCAATAATATGTAGTCGTCGTTGTCAGGACGAAAAAAAAATATTCGACACACTTAACCAATTCCGTTTCACAAACACAGGCTTATAACATTTTTTAAATTATCCCATGTTCAATTTACTGAACTATTTAAAAAAATTCAGTAACCATTATTATAGATTTTAACTAACAGAAAAGCATCAGCTGGACAATGGATATGCGAATTAAACATTGAATTCAAAATATATTGTGCTAGTACCTATATGCTATAATCTATATATATATATATGTATTTATACACCAATGAAACGGTCGAATGTACTTTTGAAACGATATACCCGACATCGATTTTTTTTTCTATTTTATTGTTATGTATTAAAACAATAAAGAAAACCGCATTACGTTGCATGTATAATGTGTATCTACAAAAAAAAAAAAGTACTGGACATTTTTTACTCATTATAATACTTAAATTGTACTTCACAAGAAATTAGGTTAAAATGTATAAATAGATTGGTATAATATGAAAATCCTACACATTCTTTCCTCATATTTAGGATCTACAATTATACTGAAATGCACTCACGTGAATTTAAATTAATTTTTAAAATTTCGATATTTTAGGATAAAAAAAAACATAAATTTTATTAGAGTTAATGCGTATTTATTATCGAAAAATATGTTTTAAAAAGTTAATTACAATTATTAATAGAATCGATATATAGTATTATAATAATGAATTAAGAACAATATAGTAAATTCGTTATTTTGGAAAGAATATTAACCAATAAAAAAACTGTATTTACCGTATTATCAAGGTACTTAGTATTAAAAAAATTAATTATTTATAGAATTCTAGTATTACAATAATTATATTATTATAAAATATCAAGGTTGATACACCCTGAGTCCCCGCTCAGAATTGTTTTTCGTTTGCAATGATTTATTATTGAACTCAAATCTAATCATTCCGTTACCTACTCATCAATGACGAGATATTATACCGCACCTACTATACAGCAGAATGAGGGTACCCTGTTTATTTTTAGTGTATGTTTGATACGTTTTGAAAACATTTTTCATTCATTGTCAAAAAGCTAGACAATTCATTATTCAATACAAGGTTCCTAATGAGCTTTTTTTTTTTTACATCAGTCAGTAATAAAAAAACCCAAAAATACTTAGTTATAACTTATAATATTTTCAATGGCCTTAAATTAATTTGATAAAAACAAATTTCTTATCATAATAATTATAATTATTTATTATTTATTAATACATCATTATAATATATATAATAACAAATTAAAATTATTCTGAACAGTGAATTGGTACGTAATAGATTTTTTATTTTGTCATTGAATAGTTTCTATTACTACATGTCTATATAATATAATTAGAATTTTTAAATCACCTAACCACTATTTCCGAAATTCAGCGCCACTGTATTTATTATAAGGATTTGATAATAATTAAAACTATAATGTAATATGCATCGCGTGAATGAATGTATTCTTCTGAATACAGCTTTATTTGATTCCATCGAATGAAGAGAAGGGGCGTTTGTAATTTGCACCTAAAACAACTTAGTAATAAATATATATGTAATTGTAATTTACGCCACATCTAAAAATGAATTTCGGTAATTTGCGTCACTTTTTAGCGTTGTAGTTTTCCTTTTCATCACGTGAAACTAAATAAAAGAGCATTGTGTAATCCGCGCCATCTTGTACCTTCAAAAATTGTAATTTACGCCATTATTCACCTAATTAAAATTGTAATTTGCGCCACTTTTAAGTAGCTAAACAATTTTTTTTTCACAGATTAACATAACATTGTAGTTTTAATCCTTGATCAATCAAACTCATTTTAATAGTTAAATGTCTAGAAAATTATAAAAAATATTAATTAAGTACAATTTCTGTCATTAAAAAAACATGAAAATCAGTTTTATTATAATAATTATAACTAAACGTATGTAAGTAATAAGTATAAGTAGGTACCTAAATTCCAACAATTGGAGTTGAAAGTTTAGCGCAGGTTACATTATTTCATTTCGTTTTCCATCGTGGCACAAATTACCAAAACTAATTTTCAGAAGTGGCGCAAAATAAGTACAATATGTTATATTTTTTTATTTTGGCGCAAATTACACGTGTACATAAATTTACCTATTGGTAACTCAAATTACAAGTAATACAATGGGCGTAAAATACCATCTCCCAACAGAAGTCATTCGGTTAGGATAAGTTGCATACATCAATACAATATGACCACAATGTATTGGTCGAATGGAATAATTACCGACATTTGGCGACATTTCAAAATGTGATTGTCTGCGTTATCACGAATCATGAATCGATATGAACAGTAATTCATTGCACGGACTTTCTTATCAGTCTCCTCGTCGGTTTGTGGATTTCTCATTTTAATCAGTGCCGTAAAAACCGGGTGTGTTGAGTGTGTGCAACACGCGGGCCCAGGGCCAAAGAAAATTTTTAGGGGCCCACTCAGATCTCACAGATACAAACTTTAATTCTTTTTAAGATTTAAAATAGCAAATACCATCAATTTTTATTTAAGAAAAAACTTCTATCGACAATCAACAAAAATATTATAGATTTAGTATATAATACATTATTCATATAAATCATATAGGTACCAATACCCGATTACGTCTACGTACCTACTACGTGTCTACATCGGCGCGACGTGAACGAAACTAAAAATAGATGTACCTATTGACAATTTCTCAATTGTACGATAACGAATTACATATTATTTTTATAGACACATACACAACACCAATACACCATAGAGATAGACCATAGTATAAAATTTTTAATACTGAAATTATATCCATCTTCTCCTGGCCAGAATAAAATTGAATATCGCAATGCATCGTATATTCGTATGAACGATCTGCAGTTTCGGAGACTCGTCTGCAAGTTGGGTATGAATCCTTTATTGAAATTCATTTTCGTGGCCGATATAAAATTGTTCGTCTACGAGAGCTATTAATTGACCGCCTGCAGCACTATTGTGTTCACACTGCTCACAGGAAGATGGAAAATGTACATAATTGTGAAGAAAACCCGTAACAAAACATACGACGGAAACAACGGGGTAAACGTAAACGACTCTCAGATAATATTGTAGTCTTGTCAGTGGCGTATTTTCAATTTTTTTGTGGGGGGGGTCCTAGTATTAAGTATAAGTTTATAACATTAATCATTATAATAAAATACATACGAGTTAATTTAATTATGATACTTATTATTGATATTATTTATATAATATTTGAAAAAAAAATTTCTGGGGGGGTCGAGACCCGGGGACCCCCCCCCCCCGTAAATACGCCACTGAGTCTTGTATACACGCCGAACCTCCGTCATCGCTGTCGCTCTCGACTCTATGTACCTAAATTAGCTTCGTGTGCCGGGTATAGTGCCCATCATATAGAACTTCAAAATAATATGATAAACGCGGTCACCTATAATATTATAATTTAAAACAGTATTTACGTGACGTGATCGGCAAGAATAGAATATTATACAATAATACTTATATGTCGTTTATTCACTATATAGCGTGCCGAAGAGACTTTTTCGGAGCAATTTTCTCGACCGGACCCCGACCGATTGATGCGCGGGTGGTTAAAATATGTCCGCTACTTTTGGATGTAAACCAAGCGTGTTCTCCATATACCTGTACTACCGCGGTTTGGTTTTATGTATATCGTGATATGAAAATCGGCCGAGCGGCAAAATTTCAAACGCGTATAATACAATACAATAATACGGTTTGGACTCGGGTCTGAAAAATGTTTTGCACGCAAACGCGCGTGGCCCGTGTACTTCTGTATATAATAACATATTATAATATCGCGTGCAAGGATAGAGCGTGGTACGGCTATCTGTGCAAATAAGTTTACGTACACCGGTGTAATAACAGGCATAATAATATTGTAATATACAATATAATATGAAAACGGTTAAATCAAACGGCCGTCGGATTGTAAACAATGAAAAGGTCCGATTCGGTAATAATAAAATTGTGCCCGTCCGACCTGTAGCCGTGGGATTCAGGTAGTATTCGCAACGTCTCCGCTTCACGCAAAATACCTGCTATTATATTACGACCGTTTAGTGCACTGCACGCGTATCTCTATATACACTATACGTATATGGTTTATTATATATATAATAACTGTTAAAGCAGTAAAGGTCGGAAAACCCGAACTAAATCGTTTGCAGTTTAATGTATGCAAAATACGTCTACACGCTTTTCTACACACAATTTGCTGTGGGCGAGTTACTACATTCACTAAGCTCGGGAGGTATACAGTTGTATTCCTATAGTCCTAGCTACAGGACTTATTCTTTCCAACGAAAATTTAAAATTTCGATTTATAAGCATGGCCGTTTTCGCGAAAATCATTTGCTTAACAACTTACAAAAAAAAAAAAAAAATAATAAGTACGTATTGCCATAGAATAATACTCCTTAAACGGCATAAAAAACCTGAGAATTTTCAAAATAAGGTTATACTTTTGATTTTGAATATGCCTTTATACTTCAAAATTTTCGAAATCAGAATACGTAAATAATCGCACGAATATAACAAACAAATCGGAAATGAACATCTTTTGTGAACACCCTGTGCATATACAGGTACCATAATACGCGTATCGAACACGTGTGTTATATACGGCCATCGTCGCGTTGGCATTGTTTCCGCGTAAACTTTGATATCTTCAATCTTCAGCACACTGTTGTTCAGTGCATACACGGGTACATGGTCGTGTGTACGTAACTATATATAAACGTACTTACAGGTCATTGGATATAATATTATACATGTATGAGCGTGTGTGTGTGTGTGTTCCAAAGCGAATCAGATAATACGAGCGAAACCCTCTTCAGACTACGCGTTTTCCGTTAAAACTACACGATTCGTACAGGTACAGCCCTTTAATAATAGCGTAGTTACGATAATAATATTATATATTGTGTTGTTATTGTAAGTAAGTACTCGATTTAAACCTGCCCACGAACGCGATTTTCGACTTTTCTCCGCTTTTAAGTTTCTTTTTTAAAAAATCGGTTTGTATTGTTTTATACTGACCAACTGACCTACTTACCTATTGACCAAAATCGTTGTTGTTTAGTTTTTGCTTTTAAGTGTTGGAAGAAATCCTGTTAAAATGTAATCTTATAGTGGTTTATAAGCTGTATAAAAATAATTATTCAATTTTATTTGATAGGTATACGTGATCACAAAAAAAGCATTTTGGTTTTTTTTTAAAGTTCTATATATATATTTTAATATACGAGTGTGTTATAAATGGTTAAAATATATTATTTTAAAATTCAATTTTTAAGACTAATTTACAAATTATTATAAATTATAATTAATTGCGTATTTATAAATGAAAATTTCAAATATGTTTAAACATATACCGAATTACCGAGTGATAACTGTTAAATAATAGACATCGTCAATCGCGTACCTATATAAAATATAAACTATCACAATATGGACAATATGGTCGAATGCAAATTTCCAATAGCTCGTTGCGCACAGGGTCAATGCAAATATTTACCAGAATCTAAAACG
Organism: Schizaphis graminum; assembly: GCA_020882235.1. Lineage (NCBI taxonomy): Eukaryota > Metazoa > Arthropoda > Insecta > Hemiptera > Aphididae > Schizaphis > Schizaphis graminum. The sequence continues at coordinate 82,886,216 of CM037032.1, read as the reverse complement.
CAACGACCTAAGAATTATTTATAGACTTAACTAAAACGATATAAGCATGACTTATTCATAAGGGTTAATTTTATACTTAAACTATATTATAAATATATCGTATAATCGCATATTCGCATCTCTGAATGTATTGTTAATTTCCACCAGTCCACGATAATATTCTCGTAAGTACTGTAGCCTGTATATTTGACCGCTTCCGGAAATAATATTATGTATTTTGTATGTGTATATTGTGTATAACATCAAACAATTATTTATCGTTCTTTATCCGATAAAAACCAAATATTATTTTAATCCAAACAGAAAACAATGAATTATCGTCTGCAGGGCGCATTAAAAATCACTTAGTACGCGAGTATTGTTATCAGGAAATAAACGCATAAAAATGTATGAAAAAATACCACTATATATCGCATGGTATTAACCAGTGAATTTAACGACAATCAATTATCATAATATTTTCACGATATATTGCATATTGTTTATAAAAAAAATATATAATTTAGGTAATTAGAAAAAAAATACTATAGTCAAAAAAATATTTTTCGTAATCGCTTATTACTTTTTTTCAAGAAAAGTTATTAAATTATGAACCATGCGTTAAGTCGAGTTTCACAATTATTATAATTAATTAATTAAATACTTATGGACTGAGCCGGAAAATGTATTTCAGAAGTGTAGGCTGTAGTAAAAAAAATATAAAAACTTATAGGTAGGTATTCCGCAAAAAGTCCCTTTAACTGAACCGTGTTGGAACAATGTACATTAAGCGTAGTCATCATCAAGATACACGAACATATTATTATTTAATATAATATAATATATTCATTCTTGACATACCTAAGTAAAAACCATTAACGTAATATAATTATTCAAACTTATTCGTTTTAATATTTTAATTAACTTTTAAAAACGTCTGGTTAAAAATAAATTGCGCGCCGGAATGCCGCAATGGTAGGTAAAACAATTAAAACATTTTTAATTAAAAAAAAGAATGAAAATACTTAAATTTTCCTCTTTAAACGCGAACGCCTAAATTACACGATAAGTACAATCATAAGTAAAATCGCATGGATGTTATGAATATTATACTAATGGAGCTTACGCGGAAACCACTTTGACTGCGCGCGGCAGTTAAATGGATTTCTAGATTCTATACTTTCGTACTGGCATTTTGTGAACTTACAGGTAATAGTGTAGGAGGTATACTTAAAAAAAAACCATCAATAACACTACTTAGGTACATTAAAATCACGTTTAAAGGTAAAGTCAAGGGTCCGAAAAAAATTATGTTTCAAGAAAATTTCCTTTCCATTCAATAGCCTTTGTAAACACAAAAAATTCAATTTTCAATTGTGTAATTTGATTGATAATTGAGTAGGTATTAAAAATGAAAATACAAAATTTATGTACAGTCGCTTTTTAATGAAAATTATTTTTCCAATAATGTTAATGTTAAGTATGTTGAAAGTATAAGACTAGTTTATAGAAAGTCTAAAACTATTTATTTTTCAATTTTATCCTGTGTAAAATTTATATTTACTTAAAAGTAAAATCCTCAAGTACCTGCCTAGTTTGTCTATTACTAATACCTCATTAATTTAATAATGATGGCACTGTGACAGCCAAATTTTCTCTCGGTAATGTGTCCCATCCAGTAATCTAACAACAAAAATATAGTATTTTTGAAAATTATACTCAAATTGATACAGACACTGTAATTGTTATTTTTAGTTTTTTAAAGTGGTTTGGTGAGATATATTTTCCATTGAATGCGCTACCCCTTATTTATATTTGAGCGTGCGCCACTGAATAGTACCTTCTACCTAGTTAATAGTTAATTCAGATATTATATAAAGTATTATGTTCGGGTCTACATATAGTGCATATTATTTGAGTTTTGACGATATATTTTAATGAAAAAAAAACAGTTTTACTACGTAAACAATAAACATACTATAGGTATTTTGTACATTCATAACAATAATAACAGTATAACACATTTAATTTCTGCATCATAAGACAGACTATCTTTTATGTATTATTATTATATATATATTATATATTATTTATATCTGATTCAACGGCACTATAAAAAAAATGTTCGTTTTATGCTGCAGATTTCTATTTTATACCTATAGTCTATATTATACAGATATTGCGGTTTAAATGAGATTTCAGATTGTATTGTACCTATTCAAATGTGTTCACATGTAATATATTATACTCATTTAATTGGTGACGTGTAAATAAATACGTTAAAAATATTATAAAAGCTTTTAAATGGCTTATATAAAGGAGTTAACCACACTAAACAGAAACAAAAAACGCGTTTAGACTTACATAAATAATATAGGCACAACGCTGGTATTATTTTCTAAACATATAAAAATAATATTTAAACGCTTAAAGTCCAACCACGTGTAGCCTTCAAAAATATTTATACTTATTAAATTGTAAGTACTTTTTTTTTATAAAAGGTATAAACCATGTGTGCACTGAGTAGTGAGTAGTATGATATATAACCTACCATGAATAACATAGGTACCTACTTACAATCTACAAACTACAAAATAAAGTCTCAAAATGGGCGGTTTTAAATGATATAATCAAAATCATTTAAATATTATAATTGGTATGTATGACTGAGCGGCAAAAAACCTAACGAAACAAGCGTAATCAAATGTAATTATAAATAAATGATGAATTATATTATTATTATGATTACATTATTTTTAAAGTTTTAAACACATTCGAGACCATATTATGTTTAATTATATTTTTACTTGTTTTTTAATAAACGCTTTAAAATGTATATGGCTATAATGCTATATTATAATATACCTATTAATAATAACTCAGTTTTGCATTTATACATATTATGTAGCGTGTACAAGATTGATTCACTATTTAAATGTTGACGGTTATTAGACCGTACGAAATAAAACGAAAATTAAAAGTAGGTATTTCTCCAATTTAAGCACAATAATACCTAAGTAAAAAATTATTGGTTATCACTGTTTATATTTTTTTTTTTTTTTAAATTGGCATATAATATGTATTGAGATATTAAATACCTAGTAAATTAAAACTTGGTATTCGGTAATATTTTATAATTCACCATTTATATTATGAACTAGTCGGTTTTTTCTATTTTTAAATTCAACCACATGTATCAAGTTCAATACGGAAACCCATTTTGATCGCGTTAACGAATAAAATAAATTTATTTGTTGTGAAGAAGATACCATAATGGGTACAACATGCCAAATTATTAAATTAAAACAAATAAAATAACTGTTAAATAAGTATTGTACATATAATTATAGATGAGGGGAATTAGTTATAATTTAAAATTATAAGAATAATAATCATATAAATATATTACCTAATATGGTAATAGGTACGGTTAATCTGACGATAATATTATGATACACTACAAAAAACAGTCAACAGACTATAACATAATATTATATTGTTATTAAAATATAAGCTCGTGAATCTGACAAACGGTTCACGAACAATAGACATGCGTATCTATAGTTATCGTGTTGAAGATAACTTATCGCAACGATAATCGCGATTGCGTGCAACACTATGGAAACTATGCAAAACTATGTAGTAAGTACCTATACGTTCACGAGGTATGGATTCTTTTTTTAAATCAATAAATTGAAACTTGGAACGTATCGTATACAATAAATATATTTCATACGCGCAAAATATGATATATCGGTACAATAAACACAAATTGTGGCGGCGCGAACTTTTTTAGTCTTTGAAGCATACCTATTCTATATTTTTAATAATTTGACCACCACCCCCTCAGTGAACAATAATATTATAAAGGGACTTCGCCCCCCCCCAATTACAGATTTCTGAATATGACATAGGTAACTATAAAATCTCAATAATTTCACACATTATCATTTTCATATATATTATTTAATATTTGTCTTAATATTTATAGTGTGATCTTACAATTATATACCCACCCGGACTCAACTACCCACCCACCCACCCATTTCAGACATGAAGCAGTTGCTTAAAATAACCTTACATCCCGCCGCCACTGAATATACTATTAAATGAAATACAATGAAATTAAATCAATCTTACGTGACTCATAAAAGTGATTTTATAAAAATCGTAACGAGACAATAATAACATGATATTTCTAGACAATATTAATGTGTTTAAGTATAACGCGCCATTTTCGTTATCGTTAATGCAAACAATTATCGAAAACGTAAAAAGCAGTCGTTAACAAAATTAAAATTTTTTAATTAAATGTTCGACACGCATTTAACTACGTCCTGTATAATACGTTATGTTATGAGTTCATTTTTTTGGTATCTAATATCATTAATGACTAATGGATACCTATATTTATTTTTTACATCATATTATTCATAGTATGCAATTAGCACCAGCGCAGTAACATAATATTATGTATAGGTTATTCTACTACACACTATGTCTTATAGATTATTTTTTCATGTCTCATGAAAGTGAATTATTTGAAATTAGTATATGTAGGTATACCCCTTGTCTATAAAATAACAGAGTACATATATTAAAAAAAAATTACAAATATAAATACTCGAAAATTCTGTTTGTTTATACAAACAAATTTATAAGTGAATTAATCATAAATGTATAAGTAATAAATAAATTGGGAATTTACAAAAATTGTTTACTTAAAACTGCTTAGAATTATTGCACTACAGGTAATCAGTTGGATACACTAAATTTAAAATATAACTTGAAGCTCAAAGTTCCTGTTTTGGCAACTTAATTTAGGTAAATATTTATTGTTAATAAATTATTTTTGATAATTTTAAAATGAAATCAGTAACTGCAGTAAATTACTAAGGCATAAAATATATTTTTAAATATCGCAAGATTCCACGTTAGTTAGAACAAAAAAAAAAATAGTAATTATTAAAATATATTTTCAATTTAAATTCTATCAAATTGATTATAATTTATTATCTTAATTTTAAGTTCTAAATAAAATAGATATATAATAAAACCACTTACCTGTCATACGGTTAACACAAAAAATAACTTTCTTAGTATTCAGCGCAAATCTTTTCTTGATAGATTTACCTAAATGGTAGTTTTAACAGTTATTTATTTGATGTTAATTTTTAATTTACTTGTAAGTACCTAATTCAAGTGTAAGTACAAATTAGGTACTTCCGATGATTAAACAAATATATTTATCACCATAATATCGAGTATTGTAACGTTCTAAGTGTAATTTATATAGTTAGAATTTCCACTGAATAATAACGACAATTTATAGAAATATTATTTTAATATTTTATATACGGTAGCTATTTGGTATTTATTATATATCACGTTTGATATACTGTATAGACTATAGCCTATAGTAAAAAAAGTAACATAAAATTATGAACAAGAAACACAAACACTCAAATTCAGCGGTGCTCATTATTATTTATTTCCATGAATGAAAAAAAAATATATAAATTATAAGATAAGAGAAATTTACTTTAGTAATATGGATATATATATATATTTTAAAACTTGAATAAATTAGTCATAAAGGTAAACTGAGCTATTCCCTGAAAACTATAATAACTAAATAACCTAATAATCTAATAAAAAGGTACATAAGTAGGTACTTAAAATAATAGTAAGGAAAAATACACTTAATCTCAAATCAATTGTTTCCGTGTAAAACGAGGGAAAACGCTAAGTAAAATAACTGATAACTGATAAATAACTCAATATTATAATTAATGAGTTATTTATAACGTTTTAATAATATATTTTTTAATTTACTATTTATTATCCGTGGCCTATATGCCTATAACTATTTTAACTTCATTCAGACTATAGAAATTTTAAAAATTGGTTGTAATGCGTTGGATAAGTAATCTTAGTTTAATAATTAAATTGCATAATACCAATGCTTTTATTGATTAGGTAGTAATTAATAGACAATAAAAATATATTAGTAAAAGTACAAATTTTAAAATTAATAATTGCATCAATGAATTTAATAAATAGTGATAGTATATAATATTTTTCAGGTATAGCATTTAAAAAAATACTGGTATAAGTTTAATAGACTTTTATGGCTTTGTAAAACGGCCCTGAAACAAAACCTCCGTTCGAGACAGTATGGCGATGACGAATGGATGATCGGCATAGAAATTAACGTTCGGTGCCGGTTCCGGAATCCACGCACTCATTAATGCGAAATGCATTCCTGTATGCAAATCATACATAAGATAATGGTGAGTTTTTTTCTATTATTATACTTTTCCATCGACAATGTTCAATACAGATTAAAATATATATCAAACATTGAATAAGAAAAATCAATAAGTATCACAAAATTTATTTAAGCCCCTATACATATACATTATAACGATATATATATATATATATACATATAAATATATATATATATATACCTACAGCGAACACAAATGCGCACAACAATTCAAAGCGATTGGACGGACAAATAAAAAAGCTTTTTTTTTTTTATATAAATCGCAACCAGCTTATGTAATATCTGTATAAAGCACCATACTTTGTGTGCTGTTTGACCTGTCAGCTAACGTATAAAAAGCGTATAATATATAATACATAGGTCATACATATATATGTGTTTATAGTACATACATATGAATTGTGTATAATTTTTAAAACTTTTAAGGGAGCCAAAACACGTTACAATTACATGATTATTGTTAACATATTACAGGCGGTATAGTAATTATAACAGATATAAGACGGTATAAGTGCAATGCTATACCATATATACCTACATATATATTATATTAACGGTGGTACAATCAAATTCATCGTCGTATACTTACCTACTCCAAAAATCTTTGTTTTTATATAAAAATCTATGATGGCCAATTTCTTAGATCTAATTTACGTGAGTAATTACTTGAATTATTATTATGCATTTATGTATTAGGTATATTCAAATAGTCGTGTAAGTCTTATAGAGTTTAGGCAGAAAGCGGATAGAGAAGTATATATACTTGTGTGTGTGTGTTTGTGTGTACTATATAGTATAGTGATGGTAGTTGTTGGATACTAAGCCCTCTTCAATGCATAAACTTTAAAACTTACATAACTATTTGAATATTTAATAGAAATTCATAATTCAACTCGTAAAGTATTTACGTAAATTAATTCTATAAATTGGCTATCTCAGATTAAAAAAATAAATAACTGCAAAACAACAATTTGTAACTTTTTTTTTCTAGCCTAGATGAACCAAAAGTACTGTATACTTAAGACTTAATAGTGTATTAAAATTTATTTATTTTATACTTATTAATTATTATAATTACTATATAGTTAGCATAGATAAAAAACCGAGGAGGTGGAGCCTTAGCCCTCTAAAATAATTTTCAAACTACCTAACCAAAATAATTTTATGTTCGACGATTAGGTATTCTTATTTATTTTATGGGATGTAATATTGCAACAATTTATTATTACTTATTAGTTATTATTATTATTTATTATTACCTATTTTAAAATCTTAATAAAAATCGAATATAGGTATTTTGGTCTACCCTATATTAATTATACCTAGTCGATAGATTATCATTATCACACATAGTAAATACAAACATCTCATTTTATTAAAGGTATTTAGTGTTAAAGCAACACATTTTTAAAAATTTGATATTATATACCAATAAGGAATATATTTATTGGCTTCCCAACCTTAAAACGTTAATATCCGTTTAATAAGCTAAGTTGAATGACACAATATATTATTTAAAATGGTGATTAACGAAATATATTCATCCCTTATTTTAAGAACCATTCTCTTTTACTTTAAAGTATTCAACAAATTATTTTTATTTTGAAAATGTTGATGAATCCTAATCAAAATTCGCACGAGTAGATTCCAACTTATTATATTTAATGTACTAAGGATAATAAACCATTATAGAAAACCGGAAGCCAAGCTGTAGGTTTACACACAAAACTAAAACACGTTATGTAAATTTAATATTTGTTTAGTCATGTTTTTATTAATATTATTATTCAGACAACTATTACAAATATTGTAAAATGCTAAAAGATTTATATACCTAAATTTCAAATTAATTAAAAAGCAAACAATACCTATTATCAAATATCTTATTTTACTTTTTTTTTAAATATAAACAAATAAATATTAAATAATAGGTAATTTGTTTTTGTTATGTTTTATGTGTACAAATATATAGCTATATTATCCATAATACATAATTTTTAATAACTCAGAAACTGCTCGTTTGAATTTGAATTTATTAATTTAATTTTTTTATTAATATTATTATTTATTTATGTTATACATCAACATTTAAAAATAAATTCGTCTACTGAGTGTGTACACTGTACACTCTTTAAGTGATATATAAAAAAATCACAGGTATTAGAAAATACGGTCTTTAAATTTAGTATACTTGAAAATTCCAAAAATCTGAACTAGAATAATTGTATATTTGTATTATTAATAAAGAATAATGCTTATTACATTATGCTGTATATTAATATAATGAGTATTCAATGCATCAGTATGATACCCACTATACTGCAATGTTTGTAGCAACCACTCAATAACCATTTCAAATATAAATTATTTTGGAAATCGTGTTTGAAATTCTACAATATATATATACAGTGAAAAGGTGCATTCACGAAAACCATAAATCGTACTTAAAATAATGATATAATTATGAAATTTATGTTATAAAAGTATAGTAATGAAACGTCGTCATCACGGATTCGACAAACGGCCAAGAAACAAGACGTCATCGGTGCGCGACACTATCGCGACTACAAAGGGATAGTTGGCGTAGAATTCAACATTTTTCGATTTGAGAGTATTTTTCAAACTGTACTTCACCAACATGATTGCTGCACAACATACATGTTTATATATAGTAATATTTACAATATTTATTATCGTGGATAAAGATGACGGGCAAAAGCGTAGATAAAGCAGTGCGTCGGCCAGGGGCAACTCAAAATCGCCATCGCTCACGGATTATTATATTTCTCCACGGAAAATTAACAGTAAGATCAGAATTAGATTTTTTGTTTTTAAATAATTATTTTTTTTAGTAAATTATAAAATCACAGACCGCTTTATTATATATAATATACCTCCGCATTTTACACATACACATCACGAAAGTTAATATTGTTAAAAAATTACGATCATTTTCTTATAAAATTCTAATCGTTGTACCTACTATATATCACATAAATAAACAGCAAAACACATACACAGCTGTTTCCGCATCCAATTAATCAAAAGCTAACGGTTGCCACAACGAAACGTGTGTAAATAAGCATCAGATAACAATCACATAAACGTTAGCCAAAAATAAATAATAACCGCATAATATGTTCAAACGAAAGCTGTCAATTAACAGCAACAAGACATCATCATAATATACCGATCGCCGATGTAATAAGGGTGCTGCCAATGTGGCGTCATAAACTGATGTACGCATCTCCTAATGTTTCTTTCCACATATCACCGCACAAAAAAAATATTACAGACATATCGCAGAATGAGCTTGATATGCACTGTTATTCAGTAGTTAAAAAACTTTAACCGATTTAGTTACTATTACTATAGTTGTAAATATTATCGCTAAAATTATATGTATTGATTGTTTATAGTTTATACAGATTGTATAATACAATTAAAATATAAAATCCGCAAAATTATCACTTTAATACATACGAAATACGTTTACATTGATCAGATTTATGACCTCAATAAAACATATTATTTAGGTAAATAAAACATATTATTTAGGTTAAGACATTATGCGATTTAGTCAAAATAATGTTTAATAATTCGGAAACTATTCGTTCTAATTTTAATTTAAATACCTATACCAACATAACATTTATACAAAAAATCGTTTGCTGAGTGGGCACATTCTTTTAAACGATACAAAAATCACATCGGACATCGACATTATCGTATCGAAAACGCTGCAGTGACTCGTGCTAAATATTAATTGTTTTTGACATCGTATTTGTAGTTCTACAATATACATTATACACACAACGAAAAATTGTACCCCCAACAATTGTCAATTCGTACTTGCAATAAGAATATAATTATGATTTATATTTTATCTAAATATATTAATGAAATGTCGTTCACGGATTTGATAGGCGGCCAAGAAATAAGACGTCATAGGTGCGCGACACTATCGCGACTACAAAAGGATGGTCGGCGTGGAATTCAATATTTTTCGGTGGTTCGAACGGGTTTATGACCTTGTGCTTCCTCATAACGATGATTGCTATACAAAACAATAATATAATAAACGTATATATGCATATTATATACATATACAGGGTGTAACAGATATAGAACTGACTTTTGGAATAACTTTTGTTTTAATTAATATTTTCAATTTTTTTCTTTATATAATTAAGAGACCCTAACACTACATATTATGTATAATTTAATTTTTTTATGATTATTTTTTAGCACTGATAATAAAAAAATTAAATTTGATTTAATTTTTATTTTTAGATAAATTTAAAATAGCCAATTTGTGGTTCTGATTATAAGAACAATATTTTTATGGTAAAAAGATTTATCTAAGTCAAGTAGTTTATTTTTTAGAATTTTTTTAAAATAATATTTTGTGATATTATCACTACTCGTATATTTTGATTAAATTAACTAGGAACGTAATACTCTTTTAAAAATATGATTTTTGATAATTTGCTGACATGAGTATATTTCTTAAATTATCCACTCATCATATAATATTAACAATTTTCATACGTTTAAATAGCAAATATTTTTTTTTTGGTCAAGTCTATCTGTTACATCTTTTATATATATATATTTATTTATTTATCATATTTTTATGTACCTAATAAAATTTACAGTATGTATTAACACAGACACAGGTTATGGGGAAAGCACGGATTAAAGCAGCCTGCGTGGACCCGAATACAATTTAAAATCGTCATCGTTCATGGATTATTATATTTCTTCGCGAAAAATTACAATAATGGTTATCAATTAGAGATCGAAATCGGACTTTTTATTATTATATACAATACTTTCCTTAATAAAAATAAATTACAAAATCGCAGACCGCTTTATTGTATATATATATTATATAATATATATATATATATATATATATATATATATATATAACATACCCCCGCACTTTACCCATACACGACAGTTAATATTGTTAAAAAATTACGATCACTTTCATACAAAATTGTAATCGTTGTACCTACTATATCATATAAATAAACAGCACAATACAATATCCTACAGCTTTTGCTGCATTAGATTTATCAAAAGCTAACGATTGCCACAACGGAACGCGTGTAAATAAGCATCAGATGACAACCACATAAATGTTAGCCAAAAATAAATAATAACTGAAAAACGTCTCAACGAAAGCTGTCGATTAACAGCAAAATACATCATCATATTATGCCGATCGCCGAAATAATAAGCTGCCGCCTGCCAGTGTGTTGTTAGGAAACGATGTACGCACTACGCGCCTACTGATGAATGATGATTCTCCCTCCCCCTTCCCAAATTATTACAAAGACGTATCACAAATGAGTTTGATATGCAGTATGCACTAATATTTGAGTGTTATCCAATTTTGTAAAAACTTTAACCGATTTAGTTACCACATGGTGTATAGTTGTAAACACTATCGCCAAAATTATAATTATCAATTGTTTACACAAACTGTATAATAAAATTAAAATTAAATAACCGAAAAATATCACTGTCATACTTACGAAATAATACGTCAGATTTATGATCAAAATTAAACATATTATTTAGGTTATAACGTTATATGATTAGTGATGTTGCCATGGCCGGATTTAGGGGAGGGCAACCGGGGCGATAGCCCCGGGGCCTCCACAATAGTGACTTCGGAAAAAAAAAAATCTTTCAAATTACAAATGCACCGTCACCCCGCCACGCGCCGTCCCGTCGAAAGTGGCCAATAGGATAAAAATAAATTTAAAACTGATTGCCGTTGGGTAATTCCGTGAAATTTTATGTCGCCAGCAAGTTTGTTTATCAGTAAATCCGGCGCGTCCTAAACCCCACCGCTACCACCACCGCCAATAACGATTGACGCGAACTCGCAAACGCTATACTCACAATAATAATATTATTCGATTTTCCTTTTTCTATGTATGAGTTATATTTGTTAAATATTAATAAAAGAAAAATAATCAACTTTTGAAAAAAAAAAAAGTTCATTTTATTTGTAAAATAATTTGGGGCCAGGGGGCCCCCACTCCTTTGAAGCCCCGAGGCCTCCACTCCTCTAAATCCGGCCCTGGATGTTGCAGTCAAAATAATTTTTAATAATTCGGAAACATTTGGCCTGATTTTAATTTAAATACTAGATCGACATTTAAAAAAAACTGTCTACTAACTACTAAGTGAGTACCCACCTTAAATGATACAAAAAATCACGTAACATCATTGTATTAGTAACGCAGACTCTTGCAAAATATAAATTGCTTTGGATTTAGTGTTTTAATTTTACAATACACCTATATAGTGAGTAGGCGCACCCACAAAAACATTCATATCGTACTTGCAATAGTAATATAATTATGATACTAAACAACATACATGTTATATAAATATAGTAATTAAACGACGTTCACGGGTTCGACAGGCGACCAAGAAATAAGACGTCAGCAGTGCGCGACACTATCGCGACGACAAAAGGATGGTCGGCGTGGAATTCAACATCTTTCGGCGGTATGAGCGGTTGTATGAGACTGTACTTCATAAAAATGAGTGCTGCACAATATATATACACATTACATATATTTATTTATCATACGTTTAAATAGTAAGATTTACTGTATTCGTTATCGTTATAATCATGGATGTAAGTGACAGAGAAAGGCGCGGATTAAATAGCAGCCTGCTTTGGCCAGAGGATAATTATTCGAAATCGCCATCGCTCACGGGTTACTAGTATTAAATATTTCTCAGCGAAAAATTAACGTTGAGATCAGAATTGGATGTTTTATTTTTATACATATTTTTTCTTAATAAATTACAAAATCACAGACCGCTTTATCATATAATATATAATATGATATACCCGCGCACTTTACTCATATACACCACGACAGTTAATATTGTTAAAAAATTAGGATAACTTTCTTATAAAATTCTAATCGTTGTACCTATTATATATCATATAAATAAATAGCACAACGCATATACAACTATTGCCACATTCAATTGATCAAAAGCTAACGGTTGTATAACAACAAAACGTGTGTAAATAAGCATCAGATGACAATCACATAACACAATAAAAATAAATAATAACCGCAAAATATGTCCAAACTAAAGCAGTCGATTAACAGCAAAAATATATCATAATATGTCGATCGCCGATGGTGCTGCCAATGTGGCGTTATGAACTGATGATTCTCTCACCCCTCCAAACTATTACAAAGACGTATCAAAGATAAACTAACATTCTAGTGTTATCCAATTTTGTAAAAACTTTAACCAATTGGTTACCACGTTGTGAATTTGTGATCACTCCCGCAAAAAATATAATTATCAATTTTTATAATGTTTATACAGGTTATATAAAAAAAAAACCACAAAAATGCCACTTTAATAAACATACAAAATAATATGTTATATAGTATTTAGTGGTACTGTAATCAAATACGAAGTTGAAAAAGTAAGGACAGAAGTACATTAGAAAGAAACTTGAGAGACTTAGGACAATTTTACATATCTGTATGATATATAATACAGATATAATAATATATATGATATTTAATATACCTACGTATTATTATAATTACTCAGGTATAAATTATAACTTGTAAGCAATTCGGTAAACAAACGATTTAAAAAATTATATGTTATAATATATAAACTTATCGAAATAAAAAACATCTGACTAGAACATTAATATTGCATATTTAATAATAGAATAATCGAAATCAAATCATCGTTAGAATACATAACACACTAACTTGCAATAACCACAGCTATAGCCGCATAGATGAACAGAACTGCGAACATAGAAAAGTCGACTAGGCAAAGTTCAAAACCTAAATGTGTTAAATTGAACGCGAAAATCACCGGATGCAGCCAAATGGTTCAGAGGACACAATAATGCGTTGCACAAAATTATTTGTCACAGTATAATATAATATTATATTAGAACCTACGTATAATTATCTCGAATTGGTATTTAGCGCCATAATTTTATTAGCCATTATACACACACCACGGTTTTGATGAATTCGTCGTCACCACACTTCGTTTCCATAGCGTTCATAATTTAGTCGAATAAATTTGAAAAATATTGACGTCAATATATTACAATAAAACTTAAATTATCTATAAAAAAAAATGATTTATATTATGTTATGTAAGTAGTATAAACGTGTGACAACACAATAATATGTTTCATCAAATCACCGCGAATTGACGCATCGCTTTAAATTTTGACATGACGGCCTATAAACAATATTTCGTTGTTGTGAGAAATTATAGAAAACATGAAAGGGTGATCAGCGACAAATTTTACTCTGGGAAGCGGCGGACCTTGTGGTATGCTCGTTAACGTGAACACCATACCTGCACAAATATAAAACAAACATGGATAATATACGATAGTATAGAGCACGCACTATAGCTGTAATTGCAATAATATATATTTATAATACGCAAAAAATGAATATAAAAACGAAATACCGTACATATTTTACTAAAAATATAATTATAAATGCATGAAAAACTACTGAAGTACGCAACGACCATCGATTCTGCCCTTGGTACGCCCCAAAAGTCTCTCAGATTTAAATAAGCAATTTGCAAATTCGTGCAGATCGTATGAGCCCGCAATTAATTATTAGCCGTTCTACATTAATTATTAATAAACATGACATTAAATTACAGTTAGTTATGAATTATAATGTATAAAATAACATTCATTTAAGACAACCAAAGCTAGTTTAGCAACATATTTAACACACAATGAGACAAATGTAGGTATTGCAACAATTGGATATTAAAAATTATAACCTACAACATTATGAAAACCACTTGACCCACCTCCCGCCAACTTAATACCTACTTTTACAGTTTCATGAGTAAAAAATATTAAATAGTGTTCACAATTTATTGTTATATTAATTATACATAAAACTATTAACTAAAAATTAATAATGTTAAAATTTAAACAGTTTTGATAAACGGCCTATAAATAAAATGGTCTTTGTTCTAGAAATTATAGAAACAACAAAAGGGTGATCAGCAACAAAATTTACTTTGGGTCGTTGTACAGGAAGTCTTAGGAACATTACATTTATACCTGTACAAAAATAAAACAATCTTATAACAAAGTACTCAATGTCACTTGTTTTAAAAAAAATATAGTAAGCATAAAAACAAACATGCAAGTCATAAACAAAGTAAGTACATAATCAAATTCACAAATTAACCATTTGTTAGATATTTATCAGATATGATGATATTTAGCATTCAATGTAATATTATGAATGTGCATACATTGCATTTTAGTATTTAATTCAATTGGAACCATAAATAGATTTACCAATCACCTCTACCTAAGTCCTAAATGAATGGCAATTACCTAATAACAAACTTATAGCTTAAGCACTTTTTCTATAAAATAAATGAAATTAAAAATAGTTAGAATTTAGTTCTGAAATCAACAATAATAATATTGTAGCACAAACAATTTTTACCATTAGTTATAACTCATAACCCTTATTTATTTATTTTATAAAAAGTTGTTGTTGATATTTTTGATTACTTGTAACTTATATTTCAAAAACTATTTAGTAAACTAACTTATTAATAAAAATATAAATGTTGGTAAATTTAATTATTATACATCTAATTATGAAATACATACACAACTAAAAAGTTCAGGTAGTTTTTAATTGGGTGCTTTAGATAAGATAATGTAATGATTAACTTAAAATTAATTTAAAGAAAAAGAAACATATTTATTCTATTATTTAAGTAAGTACGTAAATAATTAATTAATTAAAAAACACATTAAGGTAAGATATACCATAATATCACAGAGTAACTACTTTGCCAATAAAAATAACATGAGAATAATCAAAATGTGATAAAATAACAAATGTAAACGGATGGTCAGCTCTGAATATACTTCTATTTTTTGTTCCTGGAAAACTCATACTGTTGTCCATAGACCAGCCTGTTGAACACATTAAGGTTTTACCATAATAACAATTGACTGTAAAACTTTCTATAATAATAAACCAAGTGAATACCATGATCTTAGAAAATAAAAGGCTATATTATAACAGAACAAATATTACATAAAATGCATACACATAAGCAATTTACTATGGTATATAACAATTTAGTGCTCAACCAAAGGTAAGTCTTACATCCTGTTGGAATACATTGTTATAAAAAAAATATAAATAAATATTTTAACTATTTGATATCGTTGTTAATAATTAACAAGATATATTTATAAGAAAAAAATTATATTACAATTTAAATTCGATGAATTTGAACAGGAACATTGAAACTAATTAAATTTAATTGAATAATAATAAAAAAAAACAAATAACAATATAATTAATAGAAAAATATGTTTAATATATATATATATATATATATATATATATATATATATATTAGCTTTCAAAAATTATTATTTAAAAACAGAAAATTAAATAATCAACTTACACAAAATATAATATTATTATATGCTTAATAGTATTTTATACTTTTTAAAAATTTTGTTCAGATCAAATGGTTAAAAACTGAAATATTCAATTGTTCATTATATGTAATTAAACTAATGTATAAAAATGAATAATGAAAATATTCATCTGAAATGTACCCAAATGTACAACATGAAATAAATAATATTAATTATTTTACTATTAAAAATAGTTTTCAATAAGAAAAATAGTTAGCAAATATAAATATCAATGTTTGAGAATATAGTTAACATGTGCATTATGGCTAACAATAATAAACTAACTATGAAATAATAAAAATGTGTGAAAATACTGATAAAATTGTAATGGGTAACTATTAATAGGATAACATTTGATTTTTAATTTTCAGATAAATTTTGTACTCGACCAAAAAATAAAAGCTCATTGTTTTGGCCCATTATAAAGAAGATGTATGGACAGTTTGCAAAAAAGTCAACTTCGTCGTATGCTCTGGGGGTCATCAAACACCGGGTAAGAATAGTCATTCCTAATAACATAAGCATATACTTGTATTAGAACAGATACTACCATAGATTTTTAACTGTAAATTTAAATGTTATCAATCACTACATTAATAATATTTGTAACAAACGCATACAAATTATTCAACAAAAAATAATACTTTTACAGTTGTTAACTATGTAAATAGATTTTAAATAAATATATATAATAGATAAGACTCAACATAATTAAAATTGATAACAATACAAATTGCCTAGTTATAAATAAATTAAAAAAAAAAAAAATTGAACATTAAAGTTCTTCTTTAATAGGATGTTGTGCCAATGAATCAACTTTGGTCATTCGACCTACAAAAATAACGCTACTATCTTTATTTAAAATTAAAAATATAAATGGATGGTCAACAACAAAATCTTTATGTTCGTTCATTATTAAACTTCTCTTCATACGGATTGTCATACCTAATAATATTTTGAACATTTTTACTTATATTTTGCTTATAACTTTAATTATATACACTAAAACCAGAATGAGTTTTATTTATTTAGCACTATGTTAATTAAGAGAAATCAACACCAAAGTTTGTTATCTTTATTTCTCAAATGTGCAAACAGAACAAAAACAAGGTTACACAGATCAATCATCAATGATTAAAAGAGAATTTTATTTTCATAGCTATATACTATACAAATTAATTAAAACATATTATTTAGCACATCATTTAACCACTCTATAATAAGATCTATAATTAATAATGCATTTATAAATAATTTTTAACTGCAATAATTTTTTAATATAAATTTAAAAAAAAAAAGAAAAACTATTAGATTCCCTTTGAAAAAAAAATGTTCTCAAATGTTTGTATTAAATAATCCTTAAATATATATTATTTTTTTCAATAATATAATTATAATTGATTAGAATTATAAGCTTTGATTACAATTACAGGGTTCTAAATATAGACCTAGAAACTAAATTAAAAGAACATTAAAACCTACTATATTAATTTAAAAAAACGTTTAACCAACTTGTAAAATTATACTGAAAAGTATTTTAATTTTAGATCAAGTTATTTGACTCAGTTAATTTATGTTATGTACAAAATGTTTAATTTAAAATGATTGTACAAATTGTACAAAAATCTGGTATTTAAATATATAATAAATATTAGTATACATTGTATACATTATTATTTATTAACAATTAAATTAGTCAGTATGTATTTACATACTCACACAAACAGAATTAAAAAAAAAAATAGATAAATGGATAAATCAGCAAAAACTAATCTTATCCTTTTTACTGTTTTATTGATTCTCATTTACTTTGCCCTTTATGATATGAATAGCAAACTGTTTTTATAAGCTATGTCTGATAAACTTATTATTATATTTAAATACAGATATGTAATCAATATTAATTAAAATTCAAAAATAATATCTGATAATGTATTTTATAAACATAATTTTAACATGTTAAAAAAAGGGATGAATATAACAAACTTTGGTGAGGTGTAATTTTCAAACAAAAGAGATAAATAACTAGGTTATAGGATTAAGATAATACCTATTATTAGTATCTACTATCTACTAATCAGTATTATTAAAAAAATATAGCCCCAACAAGCTTTAAATATGACCATGCAGAGTTGTAGACAACACATGAACCCAGATTTAAATATTTAAAAATTATTAAAAATGTACTTATCATGTGACTTGTATAATTAATAGAAATAATATTATGTTAAATGTTATTTTTTCCTCTAAAATGTAAATAAATGAACTTTGAATACCAAACACCAGTAAGAAAAATAAAATGCATTACCAGTAGCTGCTGCAGCTTCAGTTCCTTTTTCATTGACATCAACATATGCCTTATGTACAACCTTACTCACATACAAATCACCATCTTCAACAATGTTAGTAAAGTTTGCCTCTCGTGTAAACATTGTTGGACTTCCGAGCTAAAATATAATAAAAACAAATATACATAAAATATAAGTATATTTTGTATGTAATATTTACTTACATTTGATAATACTTCTTCTAATTGCAGTGACTGCTCTAACTTGAAACGAGGTAATTTAACAGTAACATGATACTGGGTCATTTTCTTTGAAATGTCATACAAATTAATTTTTGAAAAATTATTCTCCAGCTCTTTCGAACCATCTTTAGCATCAGGCAATAAAATTATCATTTTAAAAGCATGGTGCTAAACAGAAAAATATAAAATGATACATTTTTTCAAAATTTTAGATTAATTTACATAAATAAAGCAGTAGTCACTTCATAGGGCAATTCGAGTGCAGCAAATTTTAGGTCACTATCATGATAGTATTGCAAATCATGTCTTAATGTCATCATTTTAACTGGTACTTTATTGCTTGGAGTCAAATAAAAATAATCATCTTCTGCATCATTAAATTTATGTTCCCAAGCACTTTTAAAATGCACAGCATTTGCCAATACTAAGGCAGTAGCTTGAGTAATGGTATCTGTAAACAAACATAGACATTTAATTGTAAATAAATTATATAAGTATTATATAATTAGATGTATAAATTACCTTTGGGAAATAAATCTTTGATTTTGTTATTGGTTTTGCTTAAGACCCAATCATTTAAATATTTACGCTGTTGTTCTGGGTCTTTTTTGAAATTCAATTTTTCCATAGAAGATTTCAAATATTTTCTAGAGTTTTCCACAAAACTATCTTTAACATTGAAAGCTGTATCAACAAACATTCCAGTCGCCAGTTTCAGATTATCACTTTCACTCTAAAATAGTATAAAGTTACTATATAGTATATTATTATAAGATCTAATTTTATACTATTTCTATAATAAAATGTTAATAGTTTATTAGACACTAATTGTTCATAGATACCAAATGGTGTGCTATGAATGCTTTAGCAATGCGCTCTACATTATTTATTGTCCTATAAATTTACATTATTGATAATTTCTTAATTACTCAGTGTATATAAATGAGTACAATTTTATATTTGGTCAACGTTGTCATAGGATATTTCTATAATTGAAAGTATGTATGTGTATATGTGTACATGCATATTACTTCAATGCAATATGCATCCACATTATTTTAGAAAGAGATGACAGCAAAACAAGGAACATAAGCTACAAATCATGTGCAGTCAACATGTTTACAAAATTGATGAGATTAAATTTTAAACATAAATTACAGTGGAATTAGATAAAAACTAATATTCCATTGTCATTAATTCATAATAGTAACATAATCATAAAGTTAAACAATGTTATCGATTATCAATAAGTATCAGACAGCATAATATATTTACTGTTAAGTCTTCCAATAAATTTTTATAAGCTTCCAGAGAATGAGTAGTTTTATTTAAATGAATAGTGGCTATCATTTCATCAAAAGTTTTTGAAGCTGCTCCAATACTAGCCATAAACATAATCACATGAATACTGAATGGAGAATAGAAAATATTTCCTGTTTCAGTTTTGGCCAATTCCTGAATTATGTAAAATTAATAATTAAGTAAAATAATTAATATTTATTATAAAAAAGTTAGTTCTTTACCTTGTACAAAGAAAATGAAAAATCATGATTTGCTAAACTTAACGCTTCTAAATTTGTAGTAAGTGCCATATTTTTTGGATCTGAAATAAGTAAATAACAAATGTATTATTAATTCTCTCTTAAAGTACATCTATTTAAGCTATTATTATACCTAATATTTTAACAACAATATAATTTAATAGGGATTCCAAGAAAAAAGTGCCAGGCAATAAGAAATAACCTAACTTTATATTATGTACATTGTACAATAATATAATTTTGAATTTTTACTGCCAATTAATTAATGAATAGACAAAAAGAACATTTAAAATGATATTTGATCGTTTTGAAAAAATTAACAACCATCCATAACATTATAATTTATAATATTATAATGTTGAACTATATGCTAACAAATAATTGATTTATATAAAAAAAAACTATAATATTATGATTAACTAATAACTATCTTACCCATTTGTGGATAATGTGTCATCTAAAAATCAATGTAAAGTATAACCTTCAATTTAATAAAATATTAGGTATGACAATTTCCTATTCAAATACAGCACACAAAGAACTTACTGAAATAATCCAATACATAGGCGGATATTAGGGGGGACTTGGGGGTCTTAAGCCCCCCCAGAACGTTTTCAAGCCCCATCGGAAGGTTCTAGTATCTTTGAAGTGTCTAATAATGTGTTGACGCTAATGGATATGGTAAAAATGTTAAGCCCCACCACGGATATGACCAAATATCCGCCTATGATCCAATAGCTATAATAATATAGATCTGATTATAATCTATAGAAAAATATTACCGGTAACATAAAAATTGAAACTGAAATTAAATGTATCCCCAAGACCCCAAGTTATAATATACAGAAGAGTGGTCATCAAAGTATTAATGTAGAAAATCTTCGCGGGTATAAAACTCTTGACATATTTCCACTTATAGTAATAATAATGTAATTTCTATAGCCATAATCATGAACAAACTTTAACAAAGATTTTAATGTCATTTTCATAATCAGAATAAATCTAAATAAATTCATCCGTGAATGAAAAAGACGTACATAAACGTCTGTAGAAATAGGTAGGGAAGTAATAAAGTTTACTATATTTTAGGCAGTGGCTATTTTCACATCCGACTTGAAACCACGGATATAGATACTATGGTTGCACGACGGCCTATATTGGATCACAGCGTTGAGCGGCGCAGAATGTTCTTATCAATCTGACAAAAAGTCGCGTACTACTAGTGCCCTCTACAGTGATTATTATAGAAATCATGTACCATGTTACCACAGACTGTGATGTTACCACTACAAAAATACTAGTAGTTCGTGGTTACCATAACTAATAACAATAATAGAGGCTATAGAGAGCGCTAGTATGACACGACTTTCTATTCATTTTTGATAAGAACATTCAGAGCCGTGATATCCGTGCTCGATGTGCAACCATAGTATCTATATCCGTGCTTGAAACTATGTATTTTGATTTTCACGTCCTGTCCCCTGATTGGACATAATATTAATACTGATAGTATAACTGATATCAATTACCATAATTGATAAGTGCCACACATATATTATTTATATAGTATCTAAAGTATCTTATTAGTTATATGCACAGTGGTTATATGACTTTTAGACTTTATTATACATTGACTACACAACTGACAACTGACTTATTCATAATTTTTATTATTTTATTACACAATTGACATATATATTATATACATTTATTATCATATTTATACACATTTTTTTAATTCTACAAAATGGACAACTATGTAAATGCTGAGAATCAAGTAAGACCATGGCCGGATTTAGGGGAGGGCAACCGGGGCGATAGCCCCGGGGCCTCCACAATAGTGACTTCGGAAAAAAAAAATCTTTCAAATTACAAATGCACCGTCACCCCGCCACGCGCCGTCCCGTCGAAAGTGGCCAATAGGATAAAAATAAATTTAAAACTGATTGCCGTTGGGTAATTCCGTGAAATTTTATGTCGCCAGCAAGTTTGTTTATCAGTAAATCCGGCGCGTCCTAAACCCCACCGCTACCACCACCGCCAATAACGATTGACGCGAACTCGCAAACGCTATACTCACAATAATAATATTATTCGATTTTCCTTTTTCTATGTATCAGTTATATTTGTTAAATATTAATAAAAGAAAAATAATCAACTTTTGAAAAAAAAAAAAGTTCATTTTATTTGTAAAATAATTTGGGGCCAGGGGGCCCCCACTCCTTTGAAGCCCCGAGGCCTCCACTCCTCTAAATCCGGCCCTGAGTAAGACTGTCAATGAATTTGTGAATTAATTATCTATATTAATACTTAATTATTACCCCAGTCTTTGGACCTTGAAATTGGCAAGGAATTTTCTTCTCTAGTTGAGTTGGAAAATGCTATTTCAAAGTATGAAAGTGAAACCATGTCCTGATGTCCAACTTCACAAAGTTTAGTTCTAGGACCATTGAAGGTGCTAGAAAAAAAGGTTCAAAAAGGCACATACATCCGATTTTGGAATATGCTGCTCTTGAGTATAGGTGTGCATTTACATAGTTGTCCATTTTGTGGAATTAAAAAAATGTATATAAATATGATAATAAAATGTATATGATATATATGTCAATTGTGTAATAAAATAATAAAAATTATAAATAAGTCAGTTGTCAGTTGTGTAGTCAATGTATACTTAAGTCTAAAAGTCATATAACCACTGAACTAAATACTATGTTCAGAAGCCTTAACAACATAGCTCAGAAAAGTGAGTCAATCAGTGTTATCTTTTGGAAACTAAAAAAATCCATAATTAAGGATAAACCTATAACACTACAAGAAATGGTTCTTAGTAAATACCTACTAAAAACAGATTTTACCTTGAAAACGGTTTTCTTTTTCAAAATCGCGTATAATGTTGCTGTCCAGCGAGTCGCGGGATATCGGGTTTTTATCCAATGTTCGTGGTAGTTGCTTCAAAGACTTGGGAGCACAGACTGCGGGTGATTACCGATTGCGTGAATATTCCTACCAATTTATTATTTATACTATTTTATAATAATACTACTTCGGTCAGGCGGGACAGTAGTCAACAACAACAAAATTAAATGTACCGGCGGCGACCAATTACGTTGTCGGCAACGACGGCAACGGACGGTACGACCATTAGATGAGCGGGATAAGCAGATTTTTAATAGGATGTGCAAAGTGCACGGACATTTGAACATTTCCCCACTCACCATCGACATCGATGACGTACACGTACATGTACATTTCGCTTCGAATTTTCCTCCGCGGATATTCCGGAAACCCGAATTATGATTATTCATTACAATTATAATAATTATAGTTCAAACAATACAAAAGTACAAACGAAAGCACTCTATAAATAATAATACCCAATAGGGCCAAACATTATTACGCTAACGACGTACCTAACTAATGTAATCGTAATAGTAATATACAATAAATTGCTCACCAATAATTACACATT
The DNA here is from genome assembly GCA_020882235.1 of Schizaphis graminum. Lineage (NCBI taxonomy): Eukaryota > Metazoa > Arthropoda > Insecta > Hemiptera > Aphididae > Schizaphis > Schizaphis graminum. Next base: position 82,861,874 of record CM037032.1, on the reverse strand, counting down.
TACTTTGGACCTATAGGTAATATTTTAATTGCATCTTTTATTTGCGTACATTGAAAAACCAACTAAATAATTAATTTAAATGGCAGCAGGACAAGAAGTAAGCAAATAAAATAGTATTCTTATGATTATGTGAAAAGTACTTACCGTCACTCATAATGTCGTTGGTATATCTCGTTTACAGCAAACTAATGTTTAGAAATGAATGCGTGTTAATGTTCTTTTTTCTATGGTTAAGTTCAATGAGATGATCGCAAATCGCGAACAGACGTGGTATTGTTCTTTAATTACAATTCGACAACCTGACTTCTTGCAATAAATTTCGGACGTAACCAAGAAGTAACTATAGCTATAATTCGTCCGCTGCGATTGCGTCGACTGAAAAGAATAAAAACGATTTATATGTTTACTAGAATAATATATTTTGTATTATAAATTGTTATAATTATTATTAATTTTATAATTATTCTGTCTATTGTTATTGTTAGCAAACGAAATTTCCACTGCAAACAATGCAAACGTTGTCACTTGTCGAGTTTCGTTGATAAGATAAGAGAATGTTAATATTATCCGCGCCCCGCCCTCCCGATCCAAGCAGGCGCAACGACGACGTTCTCATGCCGTGACATCATTTCCGAACGTAGATAATTATACAAAAAAACTCAATATCTAACAGCTACTGGTGGTAAGTAGTAAGTACAATAGGGGCACACCGACCTCGATGTTTATGTTGTGGTTTTTGGTTACCCTGGGAATGGTTTTAACATCGTCTACCGGCTACCGCTATATATTGTAAATAAGTCTGTAAAATGTATTTAAAATGACCTTAGGTACTTAGGTAGGTACCTATCTATACAGTATATACATTTTTCAAATAGCCGGCATTAAGTATTTTAAAAGTATACGGAAATTAACGAGTTGTTAATAATATATGCGATTAAAATATTAGTATCTATAAATCCAAAATAAAAGTCACAAAATTGCGTGTATAATTTAAAACTTGAATAATAAGTACCTATTTAATTTGAATTCGGTTCTATATAAACAAACCTAGGAAACACTCGGTGTTGCAACTTACAAGATACAATTTAACAAAAAGCAAAGAATTTACGAGTTTCAATTTCAAATACACAATCACATAGCAGGATATAATTACTAATTAGATCGTTCATGTTTGTATAAATTGTATATATACCTATGGTGACCAGAACAATTTAAAAAAAAGCGGGTAAGTGGATATCGCTCTGCAGTATATTAGGGGGTGGGGTGGACCTCAGGTTATGGTAGGTTAAATTTGAATGCAATGATAGGTATCATTGTATACGAAAAACGATTCTGAACGAAGATGATTTGTCAGTTTAGGATATATTATATTTAAATATTGTCATATATTCTATTTTGAAACAAATAAAATAGTTTTTATATGTTACTATAGTTACTTTATAGTATCTGTTTATTAATAAAAAAAAGTATTTGGCGACATACGCATAATGAGAGTATGAAATTTAATTTAAATTTTGAAATATTTCGTATAAATTCGAACTTTAAGCACTTATAAAAAAAAATTGTGACTAACGATTTCGGATTTTTTTGTATCACTTTAAGAAAAACTTATAAGAAACCTTGTATTAAATTTTCAAGATTTTCTGGCTACCCAAAAAATTTTTATCGGCATTTGAAGAAAAAAAACTTAGAAAAGTCGAAAATGTCAATTGTCTATAAGTAGCTTAAAAATGGTCAAAATATTTTGAAAATTTAACTGTAAAGAGATAACCATAATATAAACATTTGGTGAAAATTTCAAGTATTTACAATAATTCGTTTTTGAGTTACAGCAAAATCAAAAAATCGATTTTGTCGAAAAGTGGTTTTTCGTAAAATTGCCATTTTTCTGTCATTTTTTTTTTGTTTTTCTCGATTTTTTTGAAAACTATTTGAAAATTTTACTTTTGACCCCCCCCCCCCAAGGTACCAACTAGATGAATTTTCCTATTCAAAGAGGGCTGAAGTCAAAAATCGGAGCATTATTACTGCCCCAAATGTTGTCGTCAGACACAAAAAAAAAAAAAAAACACACATCATTGTAAAATCAATACATTCTTCACTTCGTTCAGAATCTAAAAGTACAATTTAAAACTTAGCTCCTTCTCTGTCGTCATTGCCCAATGCGTATACTATTCAACCCGTTTTGCCCATATTTTCATAAAAATATATAATATATATAATATATAATATAATATATAAATATATAATATATAATATCCTTCTATAAAAATTAAAAATTGTTTTTTTTCATCTAACTGCTCTATTTATTTTATTATTATTATCAATTATAAAAACCAATTATTTAAAATTATGTCAACTCATTTAGTGTATGTCTTTATGATGAAAATACTTTGATATTGAAGAATTTAAAGTAAACTTAAACTTAAGTATAAATTATTTTTAAAGGTAAAAATACCAAGTGTAAAACTTATATATACGATATAGTAAATTTTAAATCGTGCTACCTACTAATAAGAATGCTTTAGGTCGAACCATAAAATATAAATTAATAATCTAATTATAAAAAACAGTAATAACACATAAAAACGTATTAGCCCATAATAATTTAAAAAAAAAAAGTACAATATCATGTACTTAACACTATTGTTAAGGACACAAGGACACACTTCAAAAAAGAGTGCTGTCCTACGAAAAATAGTACGTCTGGTCACCATATATATACCTAAACTGGCTAAACTTAAATACCAAATACCTACCTATTTATAATTTAATTTAATACATTTCTGAATATGAAATTAATTTCCCTGGATCACAGATATAAATTAAAAATTTTTATATTATCGGATTAATAATTAAACAAGCAGCAGTCTTCAACAAACTCGACCGTACCTCTACGCCATATATTTATAATTTATTATAAAATATAATGATATTCATATTCATTAGATATCCGCATGATATTTTTGCGGCATTCAAGGCCAAATTGAGGAATGTGGAGCCATCGGGCCACCGAACCATTACAAATTGCCCCTTCTTTGCCCACTCATACTTACTATTTATAAAAACATCATAATTCATTATGCATAAGCATTTGGATAGGATCGAGATGATTTTAAAATTACAATTTAATGACATTATACTACTACAATAATATTGTCATCAATTTTTTGGAATATTTTTATCAATTTTTCATTCAAAAATAACCTCTATAATAAATAAAATGGGAGAAGTTTAAAATTTAATATTAAATTATTAATTTTAATATGTCATTTTACATACTGACATACTTTATTACATTTACATACTGACACGTCCAACTTATTTTTTCGTTCTTTCATAGAATACTAAGGAAAATATTATGGTATTGTTTATAAATTTATTATACTAGTTGAATTATTAATATAATGAATTAATTACAATTGCCTAATAGGTACCTACATTAAATAATCAATAAACAAAAATAAAAAAAACATTTTAATAATAAATTAATAAATAACAACTAGTATAAGTATATTAATAATTTACAATGCCCAACAATGACAATGGAACAATGACTACTACCAATTTTTGGCATTTTAAATTAAATAATTTCAAGTAATAAGCATCAACTATAAAAGTATAAAATATGAGTAAACTACGCACTACGGCTGCTGCGGATAGACTGTAGTACTGTATCTGTATGTGTGTATGTAATCGATAATCTATTGACTGTCGTTATTATCTTAATTACATTGTATTATATCGGATATCGATATATATTATATATATAATTATTTTATTATATATAAGAGTCCAATACTTTATATAGCAAATAATACAAAAAATATTTGTACAAAAGTACATTTTTATAAAAAAAAAATCAAAACGTGCAATTTTATGCAACATAAATCTTTCTTTAAATTAATCTATATCTCTTGATTTGGATTTGTAGCTTGTTTCTATAGAATTAAGAACACGCAATAAAAAGATGCAGTTGCACGGGAATCCGGTCTTTAGACATAACACATAATATGTGTATTGTAGCCCGTATACTTAGTAAGCTATACTGAGTACTGACTATACTGCTATTGGCTATTGCACATAGCTAGTAGCCTACAGCTGTAGGTACCTAGTCTCTAGTCAAGCAACAAAAGCGATAGGTACTCAGTGATAAGTACCTTAGTACCTATTATAATGAATAATGATTAATGATATAATAATATAATATTGAAAAACATAAAATGTCGAGTATGTGTGACATGAGTCATGTATAGGTATAATGTACATGTTTGTATTGCAAACTTTGTAAATTAAAACTATTATTAACCTCCTCCATTAGGTATTTGATTATTTGCATTTAGCGCGTGTTGTCGATATTCAAGTATTCGACATCCTGTTGTGTTCACCAATTTACCAATTTGAATAATATATTATATTGTACACTTCCTTTACGTCCAATGTCCATTGCACTTATTGCAAATGTCTGTGTCTCACTCAACTATCTCAACGAGAATCATCCCTTTATATTACTTTTTTAAATGGAATGTCTGTGTAGACGTACATACTACATATTATATACTATTACTATATATTCTAAATTATAACTAGGGTTCAGGTTCGGGACTTGCTGCACTAAAAACAAAAATGATTAAAATATGCAGCAGTTTTTATTATTCACGAAAAAAAACCAATTATTTATCTTTCTTATACATAATATTCTAAAGGATTTACGACAGGGGCGTCATTTGGGGGGGTGCAGGGTGTACATTTGCACCAACATTTTTGAAAAACGCCTTCTTTGGACTGCCAGCAATAATTGTAAGCGCCGATATACCTAAGTGTTATAATATTCATATATTATATATTTTATATTTTTTCAGTATTTAAAAAAAAAATTATTATAGGTACCTACCTACTAATGTGTTTTATTTCCAAAAATGATCAGTGTAGTAGTGTACTAGTGTAATTAAATCATTTAAATCACTAATATCATAGACATAATATAAAATAATAATAATATAAATAATATAATATATTTGTGGATATAATAATATGCTGGTATAGATTTCTTATCACACTCCGGTATCTCCCTACTCGTTATAATAACCCTTTATAGGGCAGAACAAAAAATCATCTGATTGTTCTGAAAATTGGTATACATGCACTATGGAGTATTTTGATTTTGGGAAAAATATTGGAAAATTTTTCATTTGTTTTGCATGGTTGGAAAAGTGGTGGGAAAATAGTTTCCCTTTGCCCCTTTACGACCATGGGATTTACCAAATGGGCAATGGTAATTATTAAAACATTAAAAAACAAAACCCTTCAAGTAGCTTACAACATTTCTATAATGCACATTCCTGAGAAATTTATTTTAAATTCATAAATCATAATAATAATAATAAAAAAAAAAACAATTGAACTTCTACTTAGTTGGTTTATAAATCACAATATTATTTGTTATTACTTACTACAATATTTTCATATCCTTATATAGATGTAATAAGACTCAAATTGATAAAAAATAAAACATAACAAATCTCATTAATAAAAAATAACAGGTAATCAATTACCTACTTGGTATCTATAGTTTACAAATCACAATATTATTACAGTCTTTTTATTTCTTTATATAAATATAATAAAATTAAAGACTAAAGTTAATAAAAAATAAATAATAATTATTTATCTTTTAAACAAAATTAATCTAAATGATACTGTAGATTCGTTTTCAAAGTTGAAAAATTGAAGATATCCGCTAATGTAATATAGTATGTATTAAATAATTATTGCTTTATGACAATAAATGTTTTTATTTGTGTAACTAAATGGTTTGTTATTAAATTGAATAAAATAAAAATTAAATTAAAATTAGAAGTGGAAAAATTTAGATATTAATAATACCTATTTCATTAATACGTCATTTTGAACAAGGGAACCAATAAAACAAATTTCAGCCTTCAGGTTTAGCTATATTATTTATTTTGAGTGTGCAGGGAGAAAAATGTATAGGTTAGGTTCGGATAAGTATTATTAAGGTGCTTTATACCCATAAATTTACTTACCTAATACCACTGGTATCAGCAATATAATATAAATTCATTAAAAGTACCTACACATACTTCTTCAAAAAAATAATAATATTGTGAAGTTTTCATACTAATATAGGTGACATAACAAAAAATTTTCACTTGTTTTTGTCACCACTTAACCCCACCCCCTTATCCACAAAAAAAAAATTTCTATGTTGCTACAGTAATGATTTGGATGGCCTGCAAAAAGTTTGGCACCAACAATAAAAAAGTTGAAATGACGCCCCTGATTTACGATGAGTCAATGAACGATAGTATTAGTTTATAAATAAACAGAGCTATGTGTAGAAATAATTATGTATTTCCCAAGGTGCTGTGTACAGCTAATAATTTTATTATCTTATCTTTATTCTATTATCTATCTAGTGTTGTGTAACGCCACAAAAAATTATTAATGATTTGGTACATTAAGAGGACGCCACACCTACATGTGTTGTCTTCGTCATACAAACAAATTTTTAAGCGAGTTATAAGTTATAACCACGATTCGTAGTTATAACTACGTAAAATATTAAAACTTTAAAATACTCATAATTCCCTTTAAAATGAGAATATCAATAAGAACTTGTGAAATGTCTAGATAATATTCATACCTTTGTCCTTTAAGTTTGATAATAGGTAAATTTACCTAATATCGTATAGATTATGCTTAACGTAAATTTGATATGTTGTACGTTTGTAAAATAAAGACAACATATTATTATGATAAAGTGGCCTCTAACATTAAAAAGTACTTATATACAATTATATTATATTATATATTAGTTTTAATATTTTTTTAACGTCACGGGCCACGGCTTCACAATTCATATAAGTAAAAGTTATCAACTTTGCTACTAATCATCTAGAAAAGTATACAATCGAAAATTCCGAAAAAAAATAGTATGTTTGTTACTGTGGATCTAAAAACATATTATTTCAGTAAAACGATTTCTTTGAATACCTAATTATTGTTCTTTGTAATAAACACATATTTAATTACAATTCATAATATTTATAAATAATTATATATGTGTCTACTAATCTGAAAAATAATTAATTCCTGAAATTACCACTGATAATAATTTACTATCCAGATTATAAATTATAATATTTATTACAGATCGATATTTTTGGAGTTTGTGTCTTAGATAGCGTATTCCTTCTCAGTAGTGGGTTCAGCTTTTTTAATGGAAATCTCCAATCATCTTTTTCTCAAAATATTATGATTTTTTTTTTTATGTATTTCATTTACAGAGCCGTGCCGTGGGGGGGCTATGGGGTACGTGCCCAGGGTGTATGATTTAAAGGGGCGCCAAAAAAATTTAAATGCATAATGATAAATAAAATAATAAAACTGAATTATATTAATTTGATTATAGCCTTATAGGTACTTATTGTATGCATTTTTGGTAAATTCGATACGTTCTTTATTCTTTTAATTTCACGTTTCAACATTTTTTTATAATTATTATCAATTATTTTAATACATAAAATTATTTTAAAACAAAATTTCCCATCAACGTCGCAAATAAATTTTTTATGAAATCATTAATTACCAATTAAGGTATACAAGACTTTAATAAGCACCACATTATTGTAGATTATTGCGTATAATAAAATGTATAATATACGTAAAAGTTTTGAGTTCTCGCGAATACAATATATTTTGAATTATATAAAAATAATTGTATGTAATCTCGTCTAAATAAATTTGAACTTAAAGGGTCCATATAATATAATAGTCTGTATATTTTTCAGATTTTTCAGTTTCTGTATGAACTTATTTTGATAAATCTTGCATTAAATATTTAGAAAGAAAAATATATTAGGTATTGAATTTCCAACTAGTAGTGTGCAATATTTTGTGATTTTGATGAATTTTGTCAAAATTCTAACTTCTAATGCTTATAAAAATAATTATTTTTGGATACGTAAGTAATTACGTTCAACCTTTTGTTTTAGCTAATAACATAGTACGAGGAACCTTGTTTAAAATTTTCAAAGTTGTTGGTAGAGTACAAATTTTTTTATTAACAATTAAATAAAAACTGAAATGTATTAACCATATTATTGAATTATCCAAAAATTTAGTAGTCTTCTTGTATACGTACATTTAACTTAAATTGCCTATTTAAAACTCCTTAAAAATTGGGCGAGTAAAACATTTTAATTTTTCTTAGAATAAAATAAATATATTATTTGATAATTTATTGAAAGAACTATATGATATTTCATTCGAAAACTACCAATTATGATTATTTACTTAATAATGATAAATAAATACATCAGAAATCAGGATATTTGATAGATGCATCAAGATAGATGTGTATTTAATAAAAATCCTTCTTAATTATTATCATTATTTAAATCATTTTAATAGGAGGCAATAAATGGAATAGGTATCAATGTTAAGGTTAAGGATTAAAAGCTACTTTAGAACAAAATAAAACATATAAACATTAAATTAAACTAGAAATGTTTTAAAAGTATTTAAATTAAAACAAAATAATGAATATACAGTTTCTTAACATTCAATCTTAACTATTAGTTGCAATTATATCAACAATTTTTCCATAATGAATATAAAATGTATTCATTAGATTACAATTTTACAATATTCTCCAGTTTTTACATTTATATAGATGTCATTATGGAAAAAATTATAAAAATAAAGTTGTATTTTTAATTATATTTCTATATATTACATAATAATATAATATATTCCTGCATTTATAATGTAAAAGTACTGATATAAATTGAATTTTAGTCAATTTAGCACGATTATTCAGTTTTAATAATCGCATGGTAATATAGATTTATTATGCGTTGTACAAATAACAAATATACAGTCAATATAATAACATAATTGTGCTGCGAATAATGTACTAATAACAGTTGATTAATGATTATTTATTTTTATATATTAAAATATTAATATATTATAAAATTTTAATTTACAGGTTGACCTTGAAACCACTTATATAATTGCCAAGTGTGTTGTTTTTAATATATTATAGACTATAGAGGACTTCGTGTAGCAGGTTTTAAGCTAAGTTTTATAGATCCAGCTCATGTCTGTGGAATATTAAAAATAAAATAGGAATATATCAATCACAGTGGCTCCATCTTACCAACAAATTATAATATTAGATTCTGAACGGAGTGATGAATGTATTGATTTTACAATGATGTGTGTTTTTTTTTTTGTGTCTTTCGACAACATTTGGAGCAGTAAAAATGCTTTGATTTTTTACTTTAGCCCCTCTTTGAAAAGGAAATTGAGACAATTAATAAGACGAGACAATGTGTTACTAAGTAATATGTTACTCTTTCAATTGTGCATATTTACATGTACCTACTAAGTTTCTATGTTTCTGATTTAAAATTATATTAAAGACATAGGAACAACAGTTACCTTTAACAAGTTAAATATACTAATTACTAATGATTTGTATAATATTAATATATACATTTACAAATAATAGTGGAGATAATAACGTGATTTATGAAGGTAATAATTTGAAAATAGGTAACTTAAAATAATTTTTAATATTAACTATGGTGGATACATACATGTATTTAGATAATGTATAACATCAAATTAATTGTCATATCCTTAAAGTTTTAAACTTCTCTGAGAACAGAGCAACTATAAACATTCCAGAAAACTCATAGATTTAATGTTACAAAACAACTTTTAAACTTGATTTTATATTAAAACATTTAAATTGTTTATTTGTTAAATAACTTTATCCGTCTGAATAGTGTACAAGTTAATATGATGGTTGCATAGTGCATACCTAATAGATTTATATCATAATATGAAATATATAAAACACACACACAAAAGTTATGGCAACATAATTATTTGATCATATTAGAAATACAAACACGCTAAAATTAATTTACTGAATTAACTGAATTTACTGCTCATTGTATGTACTATTTTGATAAAACTATATACCTAATTAAAATCGCAATTCTCGAACTCGGGAATCCACCGTAAGGAAACCAGTTGAAAATTAAACCAAATTTTACAGTGAGATATGTACAATCCCTCCTAGTATACGTATAGTCATCACATCGCCGCGACTTCCACTCTCACTGAGATTATAATATGATTTGAGGGAGTTCGTCACAACGAGCTTGTCAGATGGTTTATAAATCAAGTTGATAACGACAGCAAGGTTAAGAATTTTGAAAACACTTGGAGTTAAGTAATTATACCACTCCTCACTTATAATATGTTAACTTATATTTCGTAACTTGCAGTATTTTTGTTTAAATAGTATTAAATTGAATAAATGTATATACATATTAATGGACAATAATAATAAGACGTGTTGACCAATGTAATCACAAAAAATGATTTTTGCTTATGTTTATATATTTTAATAATGTATATTTATTTATGTTTTTACACTTTATTATTGTAAATTATTAATTATCTATATATGTCTTATAGATAATATAAGTACGTATATTCAGTGATTTTTTTTTTTTAATTATATTTTATTAATTTAATAATAAAAAGTAGATCACCTATTTTTAGGTTTGGTATATAAATCGACAAAAAAAGATGATGATGTAATAATTTATATATTACTGCTAACTGCGCCTAAGTGTCCCATCTCCGCAGATATTAGATTCATTGATAGGATTTATGTAAAACCAGCACACGAAATGTATAACAACACAATTATTTGGCCAATTCGAAAGACATGCTAAGCCGCTATGGCTGATATGATGAAGCATAGAGCTCATTGTGTGTATTATCTTAATAAAACTATATAACTCAAGTCACACGTCTCTATAGGGAAAAGTCGAACTCGGGAGTCGTCCAAAAGGAAACGGGTTGACTAGAAAATCAAATGTTATATAGTGAGTTGAATACCACGACTTACACTTTTACTGATATTACAATATTATATCATGAAGTCCGTCAAAAGAGCTTGTCAAATGGTTTGTAAATTGTAAATTTGGTCTGTCATTCCACGTAGATGCAAATTATAATGTCTATACTTGATTAGGTATAAGACCATATAGGCGTGGCCAGACTTTTTTCGCCGGAGGTGCAAGTAAAATATTTGTAAACCTACCTACATTTTTGCCAATCTTAACTTTAAGAACAAAAATATACATTTACAAAAAAAGGCTATACCCATAGCGTGGCGGTCGGAACCGGCAATTGTGTCACGAGTAGTCGCCGACCGCCAACGACTTAATAAATATAATTGTGAAACAAGTAGTAAGTACCAATAACACCATACTAAAATTATACTTATAACATGACCAATGATTATTTTACTACAACCAGTTATAATTTAAATATATTTTTAATAATAAATCTATATAAGTTAAAACCTAGAAAAAGCTCGCAGGGTGTGCATCTGCACACCCTGCACACCCCGTGGCCACGCCTTGTATAAGACATTTAAAAATAACAGGAGTTTGTGATAATTAAATAACTAGATCGCAAAATAGAATGTCGAAACATAGACTTAATAAAAATTCGTGTTCAACACGATCGACTGCATCTTTTAATGTCTCACATACCATCACCACTAATTATTTGGAAAACTATCCATTTAAGAGATTATTTTTGACAAACACCAATTCGGACCCTACCTTCACATTATGTTGTTTATTATTTATTTTTTTTACTTTTTTTCATTCTTTAAACTTTTGTTATCATTGTACATTTATCAAAAAAAAAAAAAAAAATACAAGTTATTTTATAATAATTATTAGAAAAAGTTTCTTATACGTTTTTCAAGATATATAAATATATTTACCCCCAATCCCCCTTGGAAACTGTTTTGGCACGCCCCTGCGCATATCTTTATCACACTGATTGTGTTGGGTGTATTGTAACTGAGTAGCTAAGGCTTAGCTGCTAAGTATTCTCGTTAGAGTTTTCGTATATATGAAATACCTACTGTAAATCTATAGTTGTTTCGTTATCCTGAATAATTGTTCAGCCCAATGATTGTGTCCGGTAAATTAATATTTCATGTTGTCATGCTGTGCATCACCGTTCTTCTACTATGGTGCCATGTTATAAAATCATTGTTCTCGTCAATTAAGACAATCAGGCACACATTTGTGTAGGTATAAAGTGGAATTTCCATTGTGTAACTGTTTCTAGCACTTTTTACAATCACTGTTCTCCATCATTCATCAATGACATCTAGCGTACATTTTCCTTTCGTAAGTCCAAACTAACTAATTGATAGTTACTCTGTTTCCATCAGTTAACCTACGATATTAATTGTTAACTATAATCAAAAAGATTAAGTAACTTACTTAAACATTTGATTTTTTTTTATTTGATATCTCAATTCCTTTATTTTATAGTAATCGTATGGTAAATTATAATAAGATTGATTTTATTGTTATTATCTTATTAATAAAATACTATTTTAACTAATTTTCAATACAAGAACTCAGTACGTAAATTACATTTTAATTATATTGTTTTATAATAAGGTTTATCGTTTATCCTAACTAATTATATTAAATATAAAAATTAATTACTCATACCTGTATTATATTTTTATTTTATTTAGTTCCAGATGTATTTAGAACGTACCTATTTGTTTGTTATTAAGTGTATTACATGTTATACAATTTTTTTTATATTTGTATGTGACATGTTTCTCATATAATATCTTAACAGTTTTTGTTATTACATTATTAGATTACAAAATAAAAATACCAGAGAAATGAAAAAAAAAATCGAAAATTCTATTTCTGTGTCATTATTATTTTTTAAAGTTTTAAATATTAATCTCACTATTTTTAAATCTTTTAATCACAATAATTTATTTATTAATTATTTTTCAGCAACACTATTGTTGTATGGTTATTACTTATTTTTGTTTTGTTTAATATTATTAAAACGTTGTATTATTCTACTTGTGTTTTGTTTGAGATTCTAAGTTTATACTTTGAAATGAATTATATTATTTAATAATACCTACTATTAAAATGCACCTATAAATGATAAACACTATATTTTTATTTTTCAATACGCAAACATCAGTATTTATGCTTTTACGTCGAATATTATTGTTAATTTAATATTAATAATATTATGTAATATTATAATAATTGAATTAATACTACAATGTTATATTATACATATTTTTTATAGGAAGCATTGGTAAATATTTCTCATGTTTATTTATTTACTATTTTTATATTTTTTTTTTATCATGGTGTATACAATGGTAAAACGTTGTTTCGATATGTAGGAAGTATTTATAAGAAGTAATATGCAGAAAAGATTTTCAAATTTAGTTATTAAATGTACGCAAATATGCTAAATTAATGAATTATACTTAGTAAATTTAAAACTAATATCATAGATTTTATGGGAAATAAATAAAAATCTGTTTAGATGTATCTCTATTCTAGAATCTACCGTCGTTTTCACGAGAAGTAGCCCTCAGCGGTGACATGTCTGGTGACGCTATTTCTGAAATATAGTAGTTGTATGTGCGCTAGTTGCTCTACAAAACAACAGGGGGTCGAACAAAAATATCATCATTGAATTATTCAATCCAATACCTACACCAAATTTTTACCCACCCATTGTTGTTATCCTCACAAAAATAAGATAATAATATATTTGTTTTGTAGGATTACCGTCGCATCATTTCGTATAACTTCTTGTCTCCATAATTGTTTTTACAGTTTATATTTTGTATTAGCACAAATTATATTTAAGTAATTAAGTACAAAAAATATAATAACGGGCTTTATTTCTTAATGGAGTGGAATTATATAGTTGCTGTGCCTGTGTGAGTAAAATGTATGCGTACTATAGTTAAACTTTGTCAAAATAATGATACTCAGCCTGTTGTTAATTTAGGTAAGTCAAACTATAAATATCATAAAAAAAATATAATAATATGTGCTTGATCAAATCGCATTGGAAATGGGACATGAAGTCGTGCATCTCCAACCTTATCATTGTCAGTGCAACTCAATAGAGTTTATAAAAATGTAAGGGCACAAGTAAAAGGTGAAGTCACCACAAAAAATGTTTCATTTAAAATTTTGTAATAAAAAAAATTAGGAAAGTTTACGTGATAAAATTTTGGAACCCATCATATTGACAATTAATCCAGACGACAAATATTACAAAGATTACAATAGATTACAAATATTCCGCAGATATGACAATAAATGAAATTAAAAAAAAAAAAAAATGTTATTAGTTCAATTTGTTATTATAATTGTATACATATATTTTTTAAATTATGATACTAAATTAACAAAATTGTTCAAATTTGTATGAGGAATAATTCATTTAAATAACTGTTTATTAAAATTATATAGAAAAATAACTAATAAGTAATTAGTTTAAAATTGCCGCGCTTTGTTTGACACGTGTTTCTTATTAGTCCACCAAGCACTACTGCACCATCGATGACCACTTTTCGTGAAAACAACTTTTTTTTGTTGACTGATTTGTTCACCATGACAACCAAAGAGGGAATCATTGACACGGCATATTCTATCCCGAGCAGAGATTTTTATGTATATTTAGTGCTTAACTATAATGTGTGCATAATGCATATTAAAAATTAACTAAAAAATATTGTCCACAGATCGTCTACGTACGTATTATTTCTTTATTTATTAAAATTAAGGTATATTGATTATTGTTTAAAACACATAACATACGATTTCTGTGGAAGACTTTGAAGAACTATGTGTTTCTTTAATTTATTTATTTCGGAACAATAAATAATTGCTTCTACCTACTTGCAATATTGTATAGTAGATAGTCAGTTTAGGAGTGACTATAATGTGTTAGACATACCCTCGATCATTGAAGACATAATATGTAAGTATGACACATATTCAGTAAACTCATTAATATGGACTTGAAAATTTCCAATATTTTTGAAAGCAGAAAATGATCGCATTACGACAATATACTTCAATAAAAGATTCAGTAAAATGTTAGGATAGACCACGTACACAAATTTTTTTCATGGCTGTTCGAAAAGTACAGTCCTAAATCCTATTAAATTGAGAAGGAAAATGTGTGCGAAAACGAGTTATAATACTAGGGATTTTCGTTTTAGTTAGACAAATTATTAATGTATGCAATTGAGTTTCGTGTTTTTTTCGCAAAAATGTCATAGTCACATAAATCATCTGATCTAAATAAAACTAATTGGTTCACAACTACAATTTTAAAACAAATAGGTTGTTAGAATATGGTAAAATAAATAAAGATTACCAACAAATAATACCTAATATTTATTACGTAAATAATATAATACTAATTAGAAAGTGCAAACAGTGCCGGCCCCATGGTTTTCGGGGCCCGGTGCAGAATTTTGCGGGGGCCCAACCTAACCTAAGTGATAATCGTATTACATAATTTGTGGAGTCGCACCGCTTGCCCCCCCCCCCATAGGGCCGGAACTGAGTGCAAATGTGCAATATATATATATTATTAATTTATTAAAATCCATAAGGACTTATTTAATTTTAGTTTCTGTGCTAAGCGATGAATGTTAATTTTACAATTATGTGTGTGATCTATTTTATACGCTTAATAGTCGATAAAATTATTTTATTTTAGATTCTGAACGAAGTGATGAATGTATTGCTTTTACAATGATGTGTGTTTTTTTTTTTTTTTTTTTTTTTGTGTCTGACGACAACATTTGGAGCAGTAATAATGCTCCGATTTTTGACTTCAGCCCCTCTTTGAATAGGGAATTGAATCTAGTTGGTACTTTAGGGGGGTCAAAATTAAAATTTTCTAATAGTTTTCAAAAAAATCGAGAAAAACAAAAAAAAAATGACAGAAAAATGGAAATTTTACGGAAAAACCACTTTTCGACAAAATCGATTTTTTGATTTTGCTGTAACTCAAAAACGAATTATTGTAAATACTTGAAATTTTCATTAAATGTTTATATTATGGTTATCTCTTTACAGTTAATTTTTCAAAATATTTTGACCATTTTTAAGCTACTATAATAGACAATTGAAATTTTCGACTTTTCTAAGTTTTTTTTTCTTCAAATGCCGATAAAAATTTTTTGGGTGGCCAGAAAATCTTGAAAATTTAATACAAGGTTTCTTATAAGTTGTTCTTAAAGTGATAAAAAAAAATCCGAAATCGTTAGTCACAATTTTTTTTTTATAAGTGTTTAAAGTTCGAATTTATACGAAATATGTCAAAATTTAAATTAAATTTCATACGCTCATAATGCGAATGTTGGCCATAGTAACCATAGTAACATAATATAAAAACTATACTATTTGTTTCAAAATAGAATATTTGACAATATTTAAATATAATATATCCTAAACTGACAAATCATCTTCGTTCAGAATCGTTTTTCGTATACAATGATACCTATCATTGCATTCAAATTTAACCTTCCATAGTCTGAGGTCCACCCCACCCCCTAATATACAGCAGAGCGATACCCACTTACCCGCTTTTTTATTTTGAATGTACTTTTGGATAGAAAATAGGATCTAATTTGTATTTGTACTTTGTAAAGTTCATTATCAATCGTGATAATATATTTGTAAAAACAACTGGTTGATCCCAGTTTGTTATATATGTATCCAATATTTAGAATTTAAAACTTACAGTTCAATCAAAACTGATCAGACAAAAAGTCTTAAAATTTCTTTCCTTTTGACTCTTTAAAAATAATAATAATTTATGATACATCTTGAATTATTGTTTATTTTTTCTAATTATTAAATAAATAATAATTATTAACTTTTTTTTTTAGATAGATTATGTATGTAATTATTATAATTTTCAAATTTTTAGTTAATACATCTATTATTTTCGTTGTGTTAATAGTTTAATGCAAATTTGATGAAGCAGAAATATTAATAGTAAAACTAAATGAAAATATAATTTAACAACCGAATAATATTCTACTATAGAACTTTTAGTTTTCTAACTGACATTTTTGTTTTGTTCTTTTTTTTTTACTTAAAGAAGATATTATATTATTTTGATGTTTATGTAACTCTCCAACGGAATACTGAATATTTTGAAATTCTCATAATTCATAATTCATATAAATCTTAATATATTTCAATAGCTATTTAATAATTATTATTAATGACTAATTACTAACGATTAAAATAACATTTTTCTTTTCTTTAGTTTTGATACCGTGTACATACCTACATATTATCAGTATTTTTAAACCATTATTTATATATTATATATATATATATATATACAGGGTGTTCCAAATTATACTGGTCTGGAAATATTTGCATTTGTTTTAAACTAACATCAGACGAGTGACGACACACCTAATTTTGATAATATGTATCAATTATCTATTTACACTAAGAAGGTACTTTATATTTCTTTTATGGATCATTGAATAATTAAAAATTATATTTTTTTTCATCACCATCATTAGTTAATATTTATATACGATATACAATTCATACTACATTTGTACTTATCTATAAGACTTCAAATTTGAAATTAGCCTTTTCATTATAATTTAATGTGATTTTTTTGCTTAGGTATTGAATTTTTTTAAGCCCATTGATTTCTAGTCTTAAAAATTATAAATTTGCTTTTAAATTTAGTTTACCATACATATCTTAGTCTTAGTGGGCTTAGTCTTAGTCTTAGAGCCTTATCATTATTTTTTACTAATTTGTTCAGACATAGATCGCATTTATAATGTTGTATTAAATGTAGCAAAATAGTAAATACCTATATTATGATTTATTATTTGATTGAACTAGATAACCTCTGGCAAGAGCCAAAATTCTGTAAGTTAATTTATCAATCAAGTTTAATATAAATATACACATAGGTAATATTACTTGTAGCTAATAAATTAAAATATTGCGAGTGTTGTAAACAATTAGAACCTATATTTATATAACTTTTAAAGACTAGTACTTATATTTTATAATGTTATTCACTCAGAAACAACTATTTTTAACTAATTAATTCATATGAATACTTGAACGCATAATATTTAAGTAATTGGTTATTATCACATTTAATAGTGTAATAAATATAGCAAATTAGTAATTTTAGTTTTGCAAATTTAGTTTACCATACATAATAGTATGTTACATATCTCAATGGGTTGCAGGGTTGCTTATTTTATACTAAAATGTACCTACCTACTAAATGACAACAATAATTTGTCTTGATAAAATTATACACATTTCAACTATCTTCATATTCATTAAAATTAAATTATGAATTTTAAAATTGATAGTCTTTTAAAATGTATTAATTTGCTTTTAAATTTAGTTTACCATAGGTACATACCTTAGTCTTAGTGACTAGATTATTTTAATATACTAAAATCATCTAAATGACAAAATTAATACACCACTCAGAATATATTATGAACATTTTTTTACTGATGGCTGCTGCAATAGGACATACTTAAAATACTTATTTTGTTTGAAGTCATGATTTGGACTTGGATGTTGTTAGAATTAAATTAAAAACTCACATTATAATATTTATTATTATATAAAACTATACATAATACATTTGTATTAGTTTATTTTTAAAATATACCTATGCATTATGTAGAAATTAAGTTGAAACTTACAATCAAAACCAATAAGCTGCGCTAAATTTTTTAAACGCATACTGACTATTTTGAAATTACGATAGGTAAATACTTATAAAAAAATACGATGATTAAACACCCTTGTTCGTTTTTATATTACTTTATCACTTACAATTTTAATAACTTTTTTTTTTTTTTTTGCAGAAACTGATTATCGTAATTATTATATTCTTAAAATGAATATTTAATAAGTTAACTAATTAATGTTGAATAAATACAGCCATTATTTTATTGTGATCTAAATATAACTTTTTGATTCAAAACTACGGTGTTAAAACCAATATATTTTTTTCCATATAGTAATAGTATAATAAATTATAAATTACTAAAATTTATTTCATATTATATAATATATTCATTGTATAAAAATGTGATACGAATTTGTTGGCTCAATACTATAATTGTTGTAATATTCATGTTTCTCTACATATTTATAGGCCAAAAAGTATCTAAAAGAAAAAAGACTCTATTCACCCAAATATGACCTTTCGCCTAAGTATCTTTTCACCCAAATATTTTAAAACTACTTTACCTTTTTGCCCCAAGAATATTACGGCGCATCCCAAACGGCTCCCGTCCATTGTTTGGTTATTCCAAAACGGCTCCCGTCGAAAAAGGTTTTACTAACGGGTAAATTCCAAAACTGCTAATGGTAATTAATACCGGTATACTAATTTGAGCTTTTCTAAGTTTCTGTTATAAGTAAACGAATTTTATGAAAAAAAACAGGAGCTCATTGAGCAAATAATCGATGAGTTTTCATTAAACAAAATAAAGTTTATAAAAAAATGGTGCCAAAAAATTTACCAATAATTTAAATTTTTATTTTTTTAAATATTTTTATATAATATACACATTACACACGTTTTACATTTTATAAACTTATTTTTAATTTAATTCACAATAACGCAATAATATAATATGCTTTTTTTATAAATTTTTTAAATATTTTTTTAACTTTGAAATATAACTCACAATAATACGTGCTTTTCTATGTAATTTTGATAAATTTTTTTTATAATTTACTTAGTGTTCATTAATACATTTTTAACCACACCTAGTATGTATGAAGTGGGAAAGAATTTGTGTTGTAAAAAACCGGAGCCGTTTTGGGTAATTAGTAATTACCTGTTCGTCAAACCTTTTTTGACGGAAGCCGTTTAGGAAAACGGGAGCCAAATGGGCTACGTCCGAATATTATAGCGTGTACCAGTTGCCCTCAAAAGTACCTTTTATTTTTTATACCAAATCCCCCAAACTACCTAGAGAAAAATGTACCGGTTGCCCTCAACTTATTTATGTATTACATTGTAATGGGTTCATCAAGGTTAATAATATAATAATATTTTATAAAACAGCCAAAAATTCCGTGACGTTACAAAGTATAACATTTATTTTAACAATATTGTAAAATATTAAACAAAACAAGTGTATTAAATATATATAAAATACATATTGATACGCCCTACACGTCGAAGTTATTAGGGAGCCTAACCCATTGGGGGCGGCAAACTTCAGAACGATAGGAACGATATAGAACGATTATAGGGATGGAAATTGCTGGTCCCGTACGTCATAGGAATGGCAGGAAGAAGGTGGCGAGGCTCATAGCGAAAGTATTGGGAATTGACGGGAGGAGGGGCACTGGAGGTCACGTACATCATAGGGACGGTGGGAAGAGTGTGGTGAAATAAAGCATCACATACGTTATCTTCGATATCCTAATCTGAACGTTCTCTTGCTTGTAACTTCCTTGCCTTGATCTTTTCCTTCAGTTTTAATAGATTCTTTCGGGCGTGAGCTTGCTGTGCCTCCGTCTTAACCTTTGGCACCGCTGGTATGCGTGGTACGGGTACTTGTACCGGCGACTCTCCAGGCGGAATGCTGGTAGTCGCCGCTGGTACTTTCTCCTCCACGCAAACTAGCGGTGCTGGTTCGGCCGGAGGTGCAGTGTCTTCTGCCTGCTCTGCGATCTTCTTTGTATCTGCAAAGGACAGTTAGTATAATGCAATTTTATTTATCAAATACCAGCTAAAGTTAATTAGGAACAAAATATAGCGATACTACTTATAATTTTAACAGCTATAATTTTATAGTAATTTTTTTTCCGTGTGGTACAGTGGGCAATATCATCCATTTAAGTCATTTAACAATAATATTAGGATATTAAATACATGCAATTTGCGTCAAATAAAAACATCTGTATAATGCAGGCATGTCAAACACGCGGCCCGCGGCTCATTTTTTTGTGGCCCTCGGCTACCAATATTAATGGAAAAATATTTATTTATTTTTAATAATATTATTTGTGTCACGACTAGTCAAAATGTCAGAATGGTTTATTTGGTATACATTATTATACTCATATACTGTCTTATCTTCTGATAAACTATTATCGAATAGGGATTATTGATGGTTTATATATATTTATATCTATATTCATTATACATTGTAATCAGGGATTGAATCGTAAATAACGTACAACGGAATTTTTTTTGAAATGCAAGCTATGGTTGTAATATTGCTGTATTCGTGAACATATAAAGAATAAAATTGAAAAATTTGTTCAAAACATTTATTTTTTCGCTAATTTTTATGTGCGGCCTGAGTAGTAAGCTATTCAATATATTTGGTTCACTTGATATTTTGAGTTTGACATACCTGATATAATGTATCATATCTGTATACGTAGCCATGTAGATACCTACATTTTACACATTGACCAACTACTTAGATTCTACTTATATCACATATTATTTTATCAGTTATTGAGTTATCCTTATCTATAAGTTTTTTTTCACTCAGCGTTTTTTTACATTAAGTGTTTTTGAGGGGTGAAATATACTTTAATGCAAAGCTGTTTGATAATTCGCTATTTTTATCTCTTGTAATTCTACAATAATTTTCTTAGTCAAGTTAGATGTTTAGATTTCTTTGAACAATCTGTTTAATATTTCTTGGTGTCCTTTAACTTAAAATAGTTATAACTTATAATAATCTAACTTTTCTATTATTCAAATGTAAATTGCAAACGTAAAAAATAGTTAATCATATCTGTACTACTTACCTTTTAAATCACAGTGCTTAACAGTGTTCTGTACAATAAGTCTGTCCAAATCAATTTAAATTATAAAAATGTATTTATTGTACTTAATTGAAAATTACAACATAGCACATGCACGGCACAAGTGGTAATGACTAATGAACATTATTACAATTATAATAATAAACATATTACAATTATTTTATTGTACTAAAATAAAAATAGAAGTAATAATAATAATAAAATATTAAAATATATACCAAGTTTAAAAACATTATAGCCCGTTATAAATAGATTACAGGGGTCTATTATACTCTAATATATATAGCATAATAATAATATAATATATATATATATGTTTTTTTTTGATTATGTATACTTATAGAAAACAACATTATTGTAATCGATTGTCAAACACAACCTTATCTTACCCATCATCACGAATTACAGATTAGATGTGAAAGTTTTTATATTTTATTTAAAACTCTGAGTCTCTGAACGAAGTTCCTTCTCATTGTGAATAGTACAAAACATCTTAAATCGGGGCACAGCCATAGATAAAATAAGAATATACAATATAACCTCCATTCAAGTGATTCTATGATACTTAACAAAAAAATAATTTTATTAAACACATAATATTTATTTACATGACAGGTGAAGCTATTATTATCACCAGTTAAATACTTCAACTACGTTAAAGTTAATTTAAAGACTTAGTTAATGCTGAAATTCTATTTTATACAAAATAATATATTGTTAATTTTACATATTTTTCATTTAAAATAAAACAAAGTACTTACGTCTTACACAACGTAAAATATGATCCTCTTCTCTATGACCATATCGATTTTCTTTAATGCATGATAGAAACTATATTATATCCATTATTACTTAAGAAAACATTAAGAATAGCTACCAAGTAATGTAAGTATTGCTATGTATTAAATAAACGTTTAATTAAAAATATAATATAATAAGTGTTGCAATGTAATGACTAATGAATAATAATATATGTAAACGTACCTACATAATAATGTCGTAATAACCACCAATAATATGATATAGTTACAAATAATAATTTCAAGAACTGAACTAACGCAAATACATGAATATTTTAAGAGATTTAAAAAATTAAAATAAAGGTAAGACTGTTTTTGGGGTATTATTGATTATGGACTTTGCACAATATTTATTTTGACGAGGTGAAAATTATTTTTAACAATTTATTATATTTTGTAATATACTTTTATATATTATGGAGTATATTAACATAGATATTAGCTACATAATATTATAACATAAAAAACATATATATAATATAAAGGTATAAATAATTAATACATTTATTTTAAAGAATAAAAAGATTCAAAAAAATTAATAACAGGGTAAACAATTGAACATGAGTGAGTACCTACTTATTAATGAAAATTGAAAATAACTGACATGCACCATTTAGTCAAAAGGATCGATGAGCAAATTTTTAACTCAAACAGGTTTTTTTGGTAAATATGTCACACAGTTAACGAGCTAAATTTGTTTTGAGCCGAAGTGGGTAGGTTACAAATTTTTTTTTGGTGGTTACAAATGATTACAAAATGATATATTACATAGGTAATTTCCATTGAGTTTCAAGTACTTACAAGTCAAACTTTTGTAATGGCGGGCTGTAGTGACGTCACCGTGGCCCCGCCACATGAAACTTCGTTTTGAGCCGAAGTGGGTGGGTTACAAATTTTTTTTTTTGGTTATTACAAATGATATTACATAATTTGACATTAATTTCCATTTATAAATCGTAAATGGCGGTGCCAGGGTAACTTATCTCCATAAGGTAACTAATAACTAACGATAAATAAAATCAATATTACTTATAATTTATAAGAGAATGTTCAATATAATTAAAGAAGCTGTTTTGAGAAATGATTTATTGGGTTTTAAACCAAAAAAATTTCAAATTGATTTTGAAATAGGAATAATTATTGCCAATAGAGATTTATTTGGATATAACAGAGATAAAAGGATGCCTTTTTCATTTTGGGAAATCTATATAGCGTCAAGTACAAAAATTTAAATTAGTGCACGGTTTATTATACACAATGATGAAGTAAAAAAACTGATCAAAGAATATGTGCCTTAGCTCTATATACAATTAAAATTACTTGAATTATGGGGGGACGGAGTCCGTCTTTTTTTTTATTTTTTTTTTTAGCATACCCCTTCTATTTATTTGAAACGGAACACTGGAAACGCAACATAATATGTTAGCAAATATTTGCTGTAGTGAATTTGTAAATCATCAGTTTTTTCTGATGAAAAATATACCTATAGCCATAATATTTGTATATTTGTATCGACTATGAAAAAATAAATTGGTTAATAATAATGGGTAATTAATATAATCAATCGTTAGATTGCGACGACCACACCTAGACCTTTTTTCTAAGCGACCGCTGCGATCTTAGATATTGTGAACGTGACTATTTTTCATTTTTATTATAATTATAATATATAAAAGAAGAAGATGTCAAATCTATGAGTGTTTTTTCAACAAATTTTACACTAATTCACTTTTAACATCGATTGGCCACAGTTGAGTTAAACGCTCATTTTTTATAGGAAATCTATAAAAAAAATATATTCATATCTAAATGTTTATAAATAATAAACTTAACTAAATGAACGTGGACATATGTATTACTAAAAAAAGATCTTGTATAATAGACAATATATATATATATTATACGTTATAATTTTACAAACACTACCAAAAAAAAAAAATTAACGTTTTCGAAATGTGTGCAATGTTTCGAACAAATTCGTATGTCATTCAACGAC
The DNA here is from genome assembly GCA_020882235.1 of Schizaphis graminum. Taxonomy (NCBI): domain Eukaryota; kingdom Metazoa; phylum Arthropoda; class Insecta; order Hemiptera; family Aphididae; genus Schizaphis; species Schizaphis graminum. Next base: position 82,837,308 of record CM037032.1, on the reverse strand, counting down.
ATCGCAGCCACCGAATAATCGGATCAGAATCAAATCGCACGCGTTGTCAGATCATTACAGCGGCACACGAGACGGGCAGCTCAAACGAGAGCGATACACCCGTAACGCGGAACTCTGACGAGTCACTGGAACTGTGCCATATGCTCGCTAGATCCGACGTACGTGCGACTTGTCATTTCTGCGGAACGTACCCCGCCGTAGCTCTGCGTATATCGACAAAGACGACGACGCACAGGGAAACGGGGTTTTACGAATATACGTTCTGATTGGGAAACATACATAGTTGAATACTTACGAATAACGTATTCCTACGAATGGCTGTTTATCGCATAACACGGAAACAGAAAAAATAAAATATGGATTAACGAAAATATTTAATACAGATGTGACGATCAGTGATCGCGCAAACGCAACAATCCAACCACTGACGCAATGTCCGAATGGTGTCAGACTTATATTAAAGGCCGAAAAAGGCCAAGGTCGAATTTTGTTTGTGCATTTTGAGCTAAGGAAATGTTAGAGCTGCGAATAGCCAATAGGTATAAATAAAATCACTATTTAATAATACGAGTACAAGCAATGTAATGTACAGGTAACAGGTAATAAAAAATAGAGATACTCTTATACCAGATGCCTTCCCTAATCGCGCAAGTCTGCCCGGGGTGGGTCTTGCTATGATGGAGGACAGACAGTGAATGTCAATGCTGGTGGTTTCGCCGGGCCTTTTATACCCGGTGTTCTGTGACAGATAACAAGAAACCATCATAGAAACCCCAATAGTGCAATCGCCGACAAACACACAATTTAAATAAAAGTTATTATAAAAATAAAATAATAATAATAATAAGATTAGGAATAAGATTCTTATTCTTATTATAAGAATAATAAAAATGATAATAACAAAAATAAAAAGAAGAATCTAGAACCTTATCCGTGTATCCTCTCCCCACGCCTAACGGAAAAATCTCCCCTCTCGGACAAAAAATTAAAAGTTAAAATATTAAACAATTATTTATTATGTACAAACTTTTCACGGGATTTTAAGACTTTTCCAGAGTTTTTCCAACCCGTTCTTTTCGTGTTCGCGTAGTTTGCGTCTTTTGAAAACCGTGCGTTCGTAACGATTGCGATCGCGATAGGTAACGAGTACGACCGCCGACGACAGTCCCCTGAACGTTTTTCTTCGTTCTTTTTATTTTCGCACATATAGGATCGCGGACGCCGATCGATGTACGTGATATTTATTATATTGTTATTGCTTAAATGTACACGTATATGTATATAATATTATAATATACGTTTGATTCGAAGCCCATTTGTCGATGTACAATACTGTTTTTATATATAATTATTAATTATTATATAGACATAATTTAAAATAAACTTCACGACGATTGAATAAGTAGTTTCGGAATTTATCCCGAACATACAAAGACAAACGCTATCATTTTATACATTATTATAAACAAAAGTTATAGTTTTGAATACCTACTTTATTTTTTTATATTTCTTATGTGGATTTTCGTATTAACTTGTAAAAAAGAATCTGTTTGTTTTATATTTTCATCCAGAATACACATTTATTTTTACACCGCGGTGTTATTTCTTTGTTATCCCACACGTCATATTGATCGGATCCGATTTTAAGTTTAAGATTTAGCTATAGATTAATGATAAGAAAAATGATTTAATGTATCTCTATGACATAATATTAAAAGTGATATTTTATTAACTCGTAAAAGATAATTTTTATGTTCTACAATCTACATCAAGTTTTTTGATTATGGTAGGTGGACATATCTTTGAAATCGTTAATATAGTTTTAGATCTAACCTATACATAATTATTAATTATATAAAACTAAAATAAAAAAATAACCGTTAATAATAATATAAATAGTGTTAGTTATATCAACCGTCAAAACAGAAGCTGATTTCCATACAACAGGTTTATGTTTTTTAGGTAAAGTTTCAACTTCGGAAATCATTAATCCTTTTTTACGGTTCACCTTTAAATAACATAAAATTGAATCTGTATTCTGTATCTTAATATATGTAATTTATATGTACTTGTAATAGATGATTTGTTTGTGCTTCGATGAAATCACTAATTTCACTTTGTGGCTCTTTGTCCTTCAAAATGCATCAGATTAGTTAATTTTTAATAATTTTATAATGCGATACAATTTGTGACATGATCACTATACAGTATACATACATCGAGTTCTAAATGAAATATTTCATCATACGAGTAATATTTTATATTAACCGGTTCTTCACGTCGTATCCTCAACTTTGAAAACTAGGTGGTAAAATCAGTGTTTTAAATAATATTATCAAATGTCAACGGTTAAAAGTAGGTATGATGTATTTTAAATTTTAATGATATTATAATAATAGTATAAGTGATTTAAACGAACCATGAAAAGAAACGATGTATAGTTAATCACATATAATGTCAGTTATATAAAAATAAAATTATAAATGTATTAATAAATTTAAACAAGGAAAAATTACCAGAGCGAATTGCGTAAAAAAGTTTCACTCAAGTTCAAACTACAATTTTTTAACCGTCATTTTTTCAAGTCAACATTATTTTTTAAGTCAAAACTATTTTTTAAAATTCGATACAATTCTTTCAATAAATGTATTGAACATCATTTTCCAATTAAACTGGGGATTGACGTTAGTAACCGGGGAATGTCTACATTTACATCATTTACCAATTTTAGATAAATTATGTCATTTAACGGGGAATGACGACATTTACCATATTAACATCATTAACCGTAGCATATGCATTGTTGAAGAAGCACAAATTAAATTGGAAAAAACAAAAGGATAAATAGGAAATTTAGCTAAAGAAAAATTTGAATATGTATTTGGATAAAATCATAGTCTACAAAATAATAGTATAGATATATATTATGTATATAGAACTATAAATCCTACGAAATCACTTGACGTTGAATTCACACCACTTGATGTACCTAATATGAAATATGCCACATTGGTCATTACATCAGTCGATGTTGTAAATTGAGTACAAAAACATTTTGCGACCAAATCATCGCCAATCAATACTTTCAAATCTAAGAGAATATGTAATTTCACATTGTTTCAGGGATTAATAAAATAAATACATAAAATATATATACTTAGAAGTTACACGCATACTGACATATTACATACATATATATATTTTTTTTTTGCTAAGCTTTATGTATTTATATTTTTACATTTTTTTCATGCTAAGCATTATTACATAATATTTTGATATTTTTTAACATATTATTGCAATAAAAATAATAACATAATTTGATTTTTTGATTTTATTAAAATCTGTTCTCTAGTTATTATTTATTACTTCATATCGAACATCGAATGTAAAAAATTACAATTATGCATGTAAATCCATCATAGTATGTTTTATAAGCATATTAGGTATTATGTTTTAATGAATCTGTAATAACAAATGTATTGTTAAAGTGTTTTTATTTTACATACTATAATTTTATTAATATAGTCACAATTATTTACAGTAGGTAGTTGAAAAATTCATGTGAGGTGCAATAGGTGCTTACAAGGAATAGATTAGATCAGTGTTTCTCAAACTTTGTATTATGGTAATATAGTGACACACCATTAAAAATGTTCATACTTTGTACCACACAATAAAAAAAAAATAAAATAAGAATAATAGAATAATACCTATTAATTTTGTAAATATAGTGTCAACCAGGTTCGTACATTTAATATTAGTATTTCCCGCGACACGGCGAAACGTTTCGACTTACCGGCGACATACCAGTGTGTCGCGATACACCAGTTGAGAAACACTGGATTAGACAGGTACATTCAATTTATTGACTAGGTACCTAATCAAAATCAGATACAGATTGGTATTATTAATTTATATTGCAATTTGCAACTATAAAACACGATACAAATGCCATTGCTACAGATATCTTTATTATACATTTCATTATGGTTTAATGTAACGGGGTAATCTGTAAATATGATTATAATATGATAATATGGCTGCGCATCAACGTTCCTATGGCTATGGAAACGAAATCGGAAGTTGAACAACAATTTTTTAATAATTTTTTCTAGTTATATTGATGTACAGTTTTACAATGATCGGTAGGTAACCTTAAAACCATGGCTTCTCAGGTCTCGGCTAGTCACCAGTGTGAATCCCGGAATAAAAATCCCCGGAAAAAAAATCCCCGGAAAAAAAATCCCCGTAAAAAAATCCCCGGTAAAATAAATCCCCAGAAAAAAAATCCTCGGAAAAAAAATCCCCAAAGCAACTATTTAGTATTAAAATTATAATAATAAAAATAATAATATTATCTTTATACCTATATTATTATTAATAATATATTCAACAAATATGCATTTACAAAATTTATATTTAAAAATTCAAAGTTGTACTAAGTATATGAAAAAAATATAAAATAATAAAATATAAATGTATAAATAAATACATAAATATTACTGTTATTGACCAAAATTTTCGCAACGGCGAATTCAAATGATACACGTATACGTATTCAATTGAAATACGCAAAAAATATAAAAAAGTTAAAAGCAAAATATTTGCAAAAACATAAAAATCCGGGCTCTAATCATGAGTCTCACGGGCAACGCCAAGCGGAATGACTATAATACTATATATAACCTGACTAACTCACTGGACACTGACTGATAAACGTTGAGCCTGAACAATGATAGATCGAGGCTTGCAATTTACACGGTACATTCTTACTACAAATTTAGTGTGCAATAAGAAAGCATTTAACAGATAAAGAAGGTTCGCGGGCTGCTAGTTGCCCACCCTTGGCATAGAGCAATAAAATGTGAAATTGGGAAAATACAAGTTATAAAATAATTATTTACACGTAATATTTGGTATCTATACGTTATTATAACAGTTACGGTTAGTACATCTTCAGTTCCTATTAAGTAACTTTGATTTGTGTGACTGTGCGAGGGAGGCCGTAATTATCCGGCTATGGAAATCAATGCGACTATGGAAATCATTAAATCTAATCAAGGGAACTATAAAATTTGCTTAAATGGTTATACTTATGTACACCAAAAAGACTGTAAGTTTTTCAAGAGATGGAGGTGTGCAAAATATAGTTCATTTAAATGTTTAGCTATTTTAAAAACATCGCTTCAAAATAGTAATCCGAGGGAGATCCATGAACACAATCATTCTGCCGATAAAAATGGTAAGATTTATTTTAATTTAATAATTTACATATAGTTAAGACACTTATATATTTATGTGTTATAAATATATTCTCAAATTTTAATTGTTTTGTTATAACTAATTTGAACTGGTGGGTAAAATAATACATAATATTATGTTAGTAATTATTACTAATTACTAATTACTAGGGCTACAGTAGGAATAATAAATTAATGTAGCACGACAAATTATTGTCGATAACAATTTTATCATAGGCCTCGATAAGTACCTATAACTGAATTAGTAACCAATTAGTACATCCAGAACTAAAAGTTTTAAACGAACTGTATAATTGTATATAAAAATTAAAAGATTATTATATTAATCATAAATGTCAAATTATTAAATAAATTCGTAAATATTTTATGTGTTCTATAAATCAAAATTAGATCTCAGCTTTATATAAGTACATGTATAAAAGTTATTCAGCAAGTGTGTGTGTGCGTGACTCAAATACTCATTTAAACGTAATTATCGATTATTATGTATCAAAATACTCAGAAAATTATTTTGCTTTGGATTATGAGATTAAAACTCTATGTTGTCATTTAAAAAAGTAAATAACTTAAAATAAAATAGTTGTTTACAAACTGACTGAATAGAATCTGACTATAATTATTTATATATTTTTTTGATTATTAATAACTAACTAATATTATATTATTTATTATTATTATTATTATTTTTTTTTTACTAACTAATATACTGTAATATACTTATTAGGTATATTATTATAATTATGTAATTTTTTAAATAGTTGCTTTGGGGATTTTTTTCCGGGGATTTTTTTTCTGGGGATTTAATTTACCGGGGATTTTTTTACGGGGATTTTTTTTCCGGGGATTTTTTTTCCAGGGATTTTTTTTCCGATTACCACCAGTGTAAAGTCTGTAAACAAAACAATTTGAAGCACATCATAGCGACGAGTCTCTTGTTGAGATACCTTATCTGCGCAGGCGCGAGTATACTGGCTGCATATTTATTTGAGTTATCACTCATGAATTCCCAGAGAGAATGCAGTTATTAAAATAAATATGCGACGAGTATTCACACGCATGCGCAGATTACACGTTTCAACAAGAGACTTGTCGCAAATAATCACAGACCTATAATAATAATAAGTGTTTGAAATATCCGGGAAATTGCTCCATTCACAATATAATATGAATATTATTATAGTTTTAGTGGTATATGATTTTCATATGAAGTCGGTGACGATGAAATGGATTATTGTTTATCAGTTACTTCCTGGTCACCGATGTCATACGTTTAGTCATCGATTGCTAACAGTGATTGTACCGGTTTTTATACTTTGAGGTTATGTTGTGGTTTGTAGCAATAATGCAATATTGCAATATATTCATTTTCGTACTGCTCATACTTACTGTTCATAGCGTTTGTACAATTCAGATTTTGGGAGTTGAGACTTTGGCACTTTGCCTCTTTAGAGTTTAGGCCGACGCCACTCGACTGCGGATTGTTTAATGTTTACTTATGTCTTGTTATTATTATAGTTGTTTTTCGTCAAATAAATTAGTAATGCTTACCGGTACAAGCGTATTGTCATAATTTTTTGTATTTAAATGTCTTGTTAGTTTTGTTCAATTATTAAATGAGTTTATTGTGAAGTTTCGAAGTTTCCAGTCATTTATATTTTAAAGTTGTTTTCAACTTTTTCAAGTCATATACGCTAATATCAACATGTCGTTAGTGTGTGCCAGTAAGTATATACTATTAATTATATTTTTTATTTTTTACTTGATTATTTAATCAACCACCATTTTATTCATTGTTATTCAATTGCGATTGTTTTCCCGGCTTTACCTTTAGTGTGCGTTATTTTTGAAAACAATATATTCAATTGAAATTTACATAATTTACATAATTTGACTTTTTTTATGTTTTCAAAAAATATGACATTAAGTCATCATAATTTTTGAATATCTGTTTGTTTAAAATCCTTTGTAATTTAAATCGTATTAATTTCTTTTAAACTTTCTACTTTCCTAAATTAAATGTATTAATACTTGGATTAGGTACCTATGTAAAATTCTCACAACGTATTAGAATGATCGTAAAGTTTAGAACTTGTGACTATTCTTGTTATAACTAATAACACATCCATTGGAAGGTTAAAAAGTTATCCGTAAATAAATTATATTTTTAAAAATACAGTTTATTTATACATACTGTTAATTTTCAGTTTCTAATGAAGTACCAGAGCATCCTGTGGTATCACCAGTATCAGGCTCAATTTTTGAAAGACGTCTTATAGAAAAATACATCAAAGAAAATAATACTGATCCAATAAATGGTGAAGAATTAACTATTGAACAGTTGGTAGACATTAAGAGTAAGTAGAAATGAAAGTAAACATTTTAACATAGATTGTACTTAATTAATAGGTATTTAAATAATATATATTATTATAGACTTAATTTTATCTGGGGTTACTGACAACTCTTTTAAACAACTATGTAAGAGCCTTAATCCTGTTATTTATCTATGAAATAACAATAGATAAAGTTATTTATACATTATATTCACTGTTTTTTTTTAAATTTATTGCTTAATAATTTTTTAGCTTATCAATACTATTAACTAATGCTCTATAGTATATATAATCAGAAGTCTTCAAATTACAGACCATCTGACTGCAAATTCGTTTTTAGTAGCCCATTAACTGCAGAAAAAATTCCAAAAATTGTTTATTCATATTCTATCGTTTTTTTCTATTTTTTTTTTAAATTATAAAAATGTATATTGATTTCATGTTTTTCTAACATTTAAATGTTATAAAATGCTAATATTTAATGTTATTTAATTTTAACATTTAAAAGAAAAAGGAAAATAATAAGGACTAATGAAGTTGAACATAAACATTAGAATTAGTAAAATTACAGAAATTGATTAGGTAATAACTAATAAGACATATATTAAATGAAAAATTAGTCAACATTTAATTGATTGATCTTATCTAAATGATTAAACAAACTTATCAGTTTGTAATTATATTCACTACAAATACTAAAATATCATTTAGATACAATCCAAGCTAAAATATGAAAATACTACCTAAAATTTTTTTAATACTGTTTGTAGATACTCAGTTCTTATGGTCAATGGTAATATAGTATTGTGATGTTATATTTTTACTTAATATGTATTAAATTATATGTTAAATGTGTTATAAAATAAATTCATTTTTAAAAAATGTATCATTAGGTTTTTAATTAATAGTATATTATAATAAATGTACGAAGAGCAATTTTCATTAGACAAAAATATAAATATTTATGTTATTCTGCAAAGTATACATTTTATTCTTAAATTTAATAATGTATTATTGTGAGTACCTTATAAATATAAGTATAATATTGCCATATTTACCATCAATATTATTAATTGTACTCAAACCTTGTAAAAGAGTGCTATCTGTTTATTATCTTTTTCTATATTTGTTAAATAATATAAGTTTATGTTCATTTTATAATTTATAAATAATTTTTGAATATTTTAGTCTGCATTAATAAAGCTACATTTTATTTAGGTTAACAATTTAATAAAATAAAAATTATAGAAATACATTAGGACAGAAGAAACTGTTTTATTCAGTCTTAAATAGATTTATGATAATTAGTTAAAAGGTTTAAATATATTTTTATTTATTTATTTTGAATTTTAGCTGCTTCTATTGTTAAACCTAAACCTGTGACTGGCACTAGTATTCCTGCTATATTGAAAATGCTCCAAGATGAATGGGACGCCGTGATGTTACATGCATTTACACAAAGACAACAATTGCAAACTGCTAGACAAGAGTTAAGTCATGCTCTGTATCAGCATGATGCTGCTTGTCGTGTGATAGGTCGTTTGACTAAAGAAGTGACAGCTGCTCGTGAAGCTTTGGCTACACTGAAACCTCAAGCTGGAATTTCTGTTAGTGATTCATCTGCAAATGCTGGACCTACTACAATACCACAACCAGTATGTTTAATAGTGCTGTATAAGTTTGTGTCTATTGCTTACATTTTTAAATATATCTTGTTTATTTTTATTATAGGCAATTGCTATGGAAGCTGCAGGAGTGCCAAATCAACCAACTGAAGAAGCAGGTATAACTGATGAAATTATTAAGAAACTACAAGAAAAGGCTACAGTTTTAACACAGGAGAGAAAGAAACGAGGCCGTACAGTTCCAGAAGACTTAATTGACCAAGAATCATTAAAAGGATTTAAAACATTGGCATCCCATCCCGTAAGTACCTAATATTTGTGATAATCGGATCTCTATTTAATTTAAATATTTAGGTATCTGTTCTTACTTTACTTTATTTTTTATAGGGTCTTCATAGTGCTAGTGTACCTGGAATATTGTCTTTAGATATACACAGTGAAGATACTAGTAAAATTTTGACTGGAGGAAATGATAAAAACGCCACAGTATTTAATAAAGATACTGAACAAATCATAGCTGTTCTGAAGGGTCATACTAAGAAAGTCACACGAGTTATTTATCACCCAAATGAGGTAAAAAATAAAATTAATAAAATACTTGTTTTTTATAAACTCAATGACTGAATGAAAAATGAAAAATATTAATTTTATATTAATATCTTGATTTAATATTATTTTTAAGGATGTTGTGATAACTGGATCACCTGATACAACAATTCGAGTATGGAATGTTGGCGCTTCCAATCCCCTATCCCAAATAATTAGAGCTCACGAAGGTTCAGTTACTGGAGTATCATTGCATCCAACTGGGGATTATGTTTTGTCAACATCTGTTGATCAGAATTGGGCATTCTCTGATATCCGCACAGGAAAGCTATTAACCAAAGTAAATAATAAATTATCAAGTTAATTATAAGATAATGAATGCATCAATAATTTTAATTGTGTGTCTATTATAGGTTTCAAGTCAAACTTCAAACAATACTTTAACTACTGGACAATTCCACCCGGATGGACTTATTTTTGGAACTGGTACTTCAGATTCAAATGTTGTAATTTGGGATTTGAAAGAACAATCAAATGTGGCAACCTTTTCAGGTAAATATTGAAATTTGTCCATATTTTTTGTTTAGTTACAAAAAAATAAATTTCCAATCTATATTTCAAAATTTGTTTTGTATATACAATTATTTTGGTTATTTTTTTTTCATACAGGACATTCTGGACCAATTACGGCTATATCATTTTCTGAAAATGGTTACTATCTTGCTACTTCGGCAGATGATTGCTGCGTAAAACTTTGGGATTTGCGTAAATTAAAAAATTTTAAAACTCTCGTCATGGATGATGGGTATGAAATCAAAGATTTATGTTTTGACCAAAGTGGAACATATCTAGGTGTTGCAGGAACTGATGTTCGGTGAGTAAAAATAGTAAAATATGTAGCTATTGAAATACATTTTACACTTATTACTTTCAAATTTATTTTCAGTGTTTATATGTGTAAACAATGGCAAGAATTAAAAGTGTTTAATGATCACACAGCATTGGCTACTGGAATTAGATTTGGAAAGCATTCTCAATTTATTGCTTCTACAAGTATGGACAGGACATTAAAACTTTATGGGATTTAAAACAGACATAGTGTGAACTATAATTCAATTTTAGGTTACAAAAACTGTTAAGGTGTATACCTTTTTTATTTGCAATATTGCACAAACAATTTAGACTTAATAAATAAATAAAAAAACCTCTAAAATCATGTTTGCAAATATTTTGTTTATATTAATTGATTCCTTAATAGGTATAGAAAAAGGATATTATTCATTGTCCATTCTTAGAAATACAAATGACTGATTTTTTCTGAAGTTTTTATATATTTATGAATCATTAAACAAGACTCTGCTTAAAAAATATTAAACATAATGGTTTCATGTAAAAACAATTATAAATGTTTTAAGCATATGATTTTAAAAATGTCGATGTTTTTCAATGACATTAAAATTAACTCAAATGTAAAACTTTAAGTTAATTTTTGATGTGATTTAACTGTATTAATATAACAGTTTATCATCATGCAGCATCATCCCTCATTTTATGTATTTATATATTTTTCCTTTAATTGCTTTATTTATTAAAATATGTTCTAATTTAAAAATCAACAAATGTTTATACATATTATTTAATTATAAAACTATTATAACCTATAAATAAAAATTTAATTCTAGAAATATTATAAACCAATTAATTACTTATTTGGTCAACATCATTAACTTTCTATTTATTATTTTTTATTGAACAAATAGATATTTGTTTTCATTTTCAACAAGTGTTTAAATCAGTGACGCAACTAGGACTTATTTTTGGGGAAGGGTCACAGCATGCCCCCTGGTTGCGTTACTGATTAAAATTATATCATTTTATAGAAATGATAACATTTGTTCACTAGTTGTTAATGAATACAGATATGACTATTGGGAACATTGTTAGGTTTCATATTTATTCTATTGATTGTAAACATGGATATTATTGATTTATAATATTATTTATGTCAAAATATTTTTACATTTTATAATTGATAAATAATGAATCTTTTTTAAACAATTATTTATAATTTAATATATTATTAATGGTTTATATAAAATGTCAGACTAATAAACTTCTGTATCTTATAAAGAATGTTGTTCGGTGATTTTCTAAATATACATCAACTTAAAAGAATAATAGTGTGACGTTATTATTATTATTATTATAGCATACCTATAACATGCGAGATATTATTTAGTTTATATGGAATACAGTTTAATAAATGTTGTGTACATGTTTTGCTGTCTGTAAAAATTCTAAATACTCGTTTGTTTTTAACTGGAGTATACTTAAAGAATATGAGGATTCAGTTCCTGGTAGGTCATAAATTGTATTTATGTTAAACATTCAAAGTGTAGACAGAATAGCAATTATAAATTCAAAAATAACTTGATAATTAAAATTATATCAAATTGAACAAAAGCTGTTTTAACTAAATTATACATCAAGGTTTTTCGACTTAGTTAAAACAACCAACATCCTTGACAAACACTATTTGACTGATCTTAATCTTAAATTATATGATAAAGAACAATTATTAAATGTACCATCTTCTGTACAATAAATAATAATAGTATGTTTTTAAAACTCATTGGTATTTGATGTATCATTTGGCAACATAAAATATTGTTATAAAAGTTATAACTATTGACGATAAGGGGCGATCCATTTTAGATTAAACATAAGTACTAACATTCATTATTTTAAAAATTATTTCATTTTTCTAAAAAACAAAATATTACTATTTTTGGAGTACTTACCTACTTAGGTATATAAAAATCAAATTTTGAATTTATAGTTTATATTTTAAGTAATTAAAGTTTTAATTATTAGGTAAATAATAATTTTATTGTAATATGTAAAAACAATATATTTTTGAGCTTACCTTTGAGGCTTTAAAGTTTAAACCATTATAGTATGAATAGTTTATGTCTTGAGTATTTTTATAGAATATCATTAAATAAAATATATACCTATTGTTTAACTTTTGTAAGTGTTTAGAGATTTCATGTAACCAAGGAGCTACTTACCTACTAATTTAAAAACAGGAAATGCGATAGGGTTAAATTTTAGAAGAACAACAAGTAAATCCTGTTATATATATAGCGAGGTTGAGGTATAAGGTATACCTATGGGCTATATGGTTGTTAGATATACTGAAGTAGCCGAGGTAGGTACCATTGAACCAGGAATTGTAACTGAAATAATTTGTAGAAAGGTTTATAATATATGTACTGTATACTAGACATTACAATGTTTGTAATAATTTAATATCACATTACAACGATGAACTTTTAGAAATAAAATCGTTACTGTACAAGTACCTACTTTTTAAAACAACTTTTGGTGTTATACTGCAATATAATTTTAAGGTTTAGTTTAATACTGTAATTTATATAACAATTTTGATGTTGTTGCAAGTCAACTTTTAAAAGGGTATATTTTTTTGAAAATGTTACTAATGTTAATGAAAACATATTTTTCAATACATTTATTTTAGATTCTGAACGGAGTGATGAATGTATTGATTTTACAATGATGTGTTTTTTTTTTTTTTTTGTATCTGTGTACAGCATAACTATTCGAAATAATGTTTCAATTTCAAACTTTGGGGGTGGTTTCCGATAACAAAGTGGATATCCTTGGTGCATTATAGAGGTCAAAACTAAACATTTTCCTACAGTTTTCAAAAAAATCGAGAAAAACAAAAAAAAAATGACAGAAAAACGGGAATTTTTACACAAAACCATTTTCGACAAAATTGAATTATTTATTTTGCTATAACTCAAAAACTCATTGCATTAAATTTTCAATTCTTAGCTTTTGATAGTAAAATATTTATAAATTTTTAACTACCAATTAGTTAAAAATATTCATGATTTTGACGATTTTTTGTCAATATTTGAACTTCAAATGCTAATAAAAAAAAATTGTGCCTATGTATTCTTATAATTTTTTTATCGCCATAAGAATAACTTATGAGGAACTTTGTATTAATTTTTCAAATATTTTGACTCCGCCAAAAAAATTTTATCGACACTTCAAAAAAAATTCTTAGGAAAATTGAAAATTTCAATTGTCTATAAATAGCTCAAAAAAAGTCAAAATATTTTGAAAATTAAATCACGTAAAGAAAATGGAATCTAAATAACTGGTAAAATTTTCAAGTATTTACAACTTGTACTATTTGAATAACAACAAATATCAAAAATCGTTTTAGGCTAAACCATTATTTAACGCGGTTTTGTAAAAATTTAAATTTCAAATAGGTAGGTACTCATAAAATTTTTTTTTCTGAATCCGGTAGAGTTTTTTTTATAAATATTTGAAGAAAAATGTATGGAGAACCTTGCACCAAATTTTCAAAACTTAGTTATAATAGAAAAATTTTTACGATTTTTCACCCACAAAATTACTTGCAAATTTTCGAAATTTTGACATATTTGGTATAAATTCGAACTTTAAGCACTTATAAAAAAAATTGTGACGAACGATTTCGGATTTTTTTTTTATCACTTTAAGAAAAACTTATAAGAAACCTTGTATTAAATTTTCAAGATTTTCTGGCCGGCCAATACAATTTTATCGTTAATTTAAAAAGAAATACTAAAAAAAAATTAAAAATTAAAATTGTCTATAAATAGCTCAAAAAAATTCAAAATACTTTGAAAATTTAACTGTGTATGGAGAACGTTAATATAAACTTTTGTTGAAAATTTCAAGTATTTACATCGATTAGTTTTTGAGTTATAGCAAAATAAAAAAATCGATTTGGTCGAAAACTGGTTTTGCGTAAAAATTACCGTTTTTCTGTCATTTTTTTTTATTGTTTTTCTCGATTTTTTTGAAAATTGTTGGAAAATGTTTAGTTTTGACCTCTATAATGCACCAAGGATATTTACTTTGCCATCGGAAACAACCTTCAAAGTTTGAAATTGAAGCATTATTTCGACTAGTTATGCTGTACACAGACACAAAAAAAAACACACATCATTGTAAAAGCAATACATTCATCACTCCGTTCAGAATCTATAAGTTCATTATTTCTTTTTTAAATAATAAAAATACATACAGCACGGCGTGATGAATATGCAATTTTAGTACATCACGCTGTAGGTGACTTGGTAAACAGATTGTATTGGAATATTATTATGTTACAGCGTGCGACTGTAATTATTAATAATTAGGTGTAATTAGTAACTAGTGGTTTTTTTTTAGTTTCATCACAACGTCCACAATCAATTTTTTATATTGAATCAATTATTTTAGATAAATCATCTAGATAAATAAAATTTTATTTTTATCTTATCTAGATAAATACAAATAAACCGTTTAAAATTATCTTAAAAATTATGTACGATAAACAAATATCTTATCTAGATAATTAGATTATTTGAGTCGATATTTTTTGGTTTTAATAAAATTGTTTAGAATCCTTGATTTAGGTTCTTTTAAATTAAAGTTTTTCTTTTATTTCTATTTTGAAAATAAGGCATTTTATAATAATAGTAATTATAATTTTTATATAAAATTTATCTTAATTTTATCTAGATAAAATTATTGTTAAATTATCTTTATCTAGATAAAATATTTGTAGTTAATCTTTATCTTTATCTAAATAAAAATTTAGTTATCTGAACACAACACTGATTATCTAGCTGTAAATTCAGTTCTTATATTATTAGAAACGTTATTTTTACTTTAAACGATTGCAAGTGCATAATAATATTATGTTACATCATCAATCAGTAATTATTAAAATAAGTAGAAACTTCTATTATATTATTATACTGTTGATTTTATCTATATCAAAATGAAATAAGATGATTTAAAATAATTCTTAATTTGTACAATGTACACCTCATACAAATAATATGTTATGATCATAGACTGCATAATATTATGTTTAATTGTTCTGTTTACTGTAATTATTGGCTGATAGGTAAGTGAATTTTTTTTAAAATTTAATAACAATCTGTGCTCAAATAAGTAGATACAATAAGTAGTTTTGATTAGATACATATAGAGACGAGAAAATGTGAGTTTGGGAAGGCACTCAGTGCCACTCACGACGTCATATTGTTATACATTAAAATATTTTTAAGCTAAGTTTGTTTTAAATATAAAGTCAGTTTGTTAGCGGATCAATATGACGGGTTAACTTTGAATGACAAGTGATTTAATATGATTTGACTTAATTGAGCGTCGGGATTTATATTCCATCGTAGAGATTATTATTTTTCATAAATTGCGGATTAGAAACGATTTGCTGAAGTTTCATAGATCAAAATGTTATAGATCACACTAGACTGATGATGGCTTTTTATGTATTTAATTTTTTTCTGATGGTTATCTTAGATCGCACGATTGGACGAAGCAAGTTTAACAAGTTTAAAATAAAGCTGTAAAATACTAAAATGTTTACGATTATGTGTATTATTTTAATATTCAGAAAAATAAATGTGTTTTATCTTTGTTGTATAATATTATTAAGTGATATATACTTGGTTTTAGGTTCTTTAGAGTGTATGAAGATATGAAATGTATTTGTTTTAATATTTCACAACAATATGTGAGCGTGATCTTCTGGGGCAGATAATATTCTTCAATCTTCAATGTTTTTTGCCGTTTTTGGTAGCGAATTCGATCTATTATTGGTACTTTTGTGGTTAAAAGTTTAATTTTAAGTATAAAAATCAATTATTTTTTTAATAGTTAGAAAAAATAAAAAATAACAACAGAAAATATGAATATTTACATAACACTAGTTTTCGACGAAATAGATTTTGTTTTTATTTTTATTAATTAGTATAATTTATTTTAAAATATTATTTATACCTACCAATTTTAAATAATTTATACCATGAACCTATTCACATCATTTTATGGTTAACATTGAATTAAAATATTTTAATAAAATAATTATTATATGGATAGGAATATCAATATAGTCATTACCAGAGGTCGAAAGTTGTAGGAGTTACATATTGTTCTATTTGTTATCGATTTATAATATTCCATTATACAAATCCAAGTAATGGTAAGTTTAAAAATACAAATTTTAAATGCATATTTTGCATTTTTCATCAATTTGAAGAAAAAAGAGTATATCTTATTGATTTCATGCGTATTAATATAAATATTTCTTCACCTATCTATTTTAAATAATATTGAATATACAACTCAATATTATTTAAAGTAGGTATTTATTGTCATTGTTGGAGTCTAATATTTAACGAATAGTGCGGAGTCCATTTCATCTATATCACACTGATATGCCAAAATGTTATCTTATCTTTGATAAGTAAACGTAAATTAATTTATTATTAATTTTCGGTAAATTTTCCATACACAATTTACATTTTTTAAGAGATTTTTTCATTAAAAAAAAATGTTCGAAATTTTTACTAATTTTTTATATTTAATATTTTTCATTCATATTCTGTTTTTAGTTCCTATAACTTTCGACCCCTAGTCATTACAATAAAATAAAAACGCACACATTAATAAGACATATTTGTATAACTTTTAGAATTAACAAATGGATTTATTAGTTTAAATTATCTAATTACGTTTCAAAGAAAATAATGAATAGATAAATTTTAATATGATTAAATAACTTAAATAACTGAACAACAATATTTAGATACCATATAAACATTTGCGTACGCCTAGAATATTATCTAGGTATATAATAATATAATATAATATTATATAATAAAATCAAAAAAAAAAAACAATAAAATATTTACATATAATAATAATAATAATAATAATAATAATTAGTAGCAATAGGAATGATTTTTTTTTAAAAATTATTAATCAAAAAACGATAAAAATATTCAAGTACACCCATTATAATAAAAAATAGCAAAGATGATAAGGGTATATTATTTTAATAAGAAATATATGTATAGAGCTATAAAATCTTATTAAAAAAATAAAATAAAAATGGAATAAATTGACGCGTTAAAGTGATAAGATAATAATATAAACCATGTATTGTTGTTTAATTAAATAAAGTAAAGATTTAAATGTAAATACTTTTGGTAACATAAAAGAATATATTTATATGTAGTTTATACACAAGGAGATAATTTACAAAAAAATTCAAGATGAATCCATGATTAGTATTACTTTATTTAAACTATTTAACTATTAGATCAGTTGTTCTCAATATAGATGGACACGGGAATCTGACGGGTACCTAATATATTAGATTTGGAGAAAAATTGGAACTATTATTTACCGCCATAATTTATACTAAATATTATATAATATTAGTTTCAAGTGGTGTGTGAATATTTTTGGTCTGTACTGGAGTAGAAAAAAAAGTTGAGAACCGCTGACTTAGATTATATTAAACTACATTAGGTACTTTTACCAAGTACGTTTAAATATAAGTATATAATTAACTACATAACTAACAACATTTCAATTGCGTATTGGTTAGGTTACAATCATACATAGGTACCTACGTGGTTACATATAGTTATTATATGTAACTACCTATATGTGTGTTGTATAATGTGTAATATGTACAGTTATATGTAAAATATTGTCTAAATTACAAATGCTGATGAATTAATTAAAATTGAATTCATAAATAACATTACAATATTATGTTCGACTACGACGTCCCAAAAATTGTTTTTACTCGCCTCGCATTAATACATCAATAAATTATGTATAATATGATTTTTTGATCAACTGAAATCGAAACAAAACGGAAACGTGCGGGTATTCATTAATTATACACACGCAAACCCATATGTGAGATCGTTTTAAACATTGCATATTTTAAAACGCATAAGTGGGTAGTACGTATATCGCCAGAAAGAAAACACGAAATCATTAAAAAAAAACCAACAGAAATGTTTTTATTTCGCGTTTTTGAAGCATCCAATAATATTTAATGAACAGAGAGTCAGAGACGTTTTCGTTTTTACGTTTTCGGCGAGTGGGTAGCGTATAGAATACTTAATGTACGTACAACAGATACCTCTACTCACTATACACAAGATAATATGCGGGCGGGCTACAGTACGACGATAGTGTGCGTTGATGACTCGGTGTGTAGGTGTGTGTGTGTGTGTAGAAAGGGGATAAGCACGTCATAATAATATTATCGTATTATTGTAAATTTGAAATTATCCGAAAAATAATAATATATTTATACACTCGCGTCTACATACGTATTATTAAGTAGGTACGTATTATACCTAAAATATAATATAATTACAATTTTTTGTCTCTAAATTCTTGTATCGTTGCTATCGACTTAGCCAACATGTTGCCTATTGTAGGCCAAATTGAACGTTATGGAAGCGTTTCGGACGCCATTCGGATTCGAGCAGACAGCCTTGAACTGTTGTGCACCTCAGCCGTCCTCAACGTGATGCCGAATATGTCTTCGTGATAACGGTTGTCGTCCTATACAACACATAAATTATATATAAAAAATAATCATATATTACAGCAATATTGGTGAATATATATGTATATTATATTATATGGCGTTGGACGTGGGTGCAAGTGGATATTGCAACCAAATACTCAAACGACTACAACTGTCAAATAATTCAAATATCTCATACGATTTTCGTCAAAATATGTAAAACATATAATATTATTTCGGTTTTTGAGAGACGTTTCGCCAAGGGATCTGTTATTAATCTTATCTCTCGAACGCGCGTGCCACGGGTCGTCAGTCGCCATCATACATTTGCAAAATCGAAAATCGAAAATCAGGTAGGTATAACTACATTATATTATAGTATTATATAGTAAATCACACAATAATTATGTATAACAGATACGATGTTAGTGCAATTTATTAATAGGTACTCAAAGGTTTACGATATTTATACATCTGTATATGTGATTTTGTTTAGACCGCAATCCGAGGTCGTATAGTCGTCATGTTATTCCGGTAAACCGATGTGTGACATGCATCCGTGTAGAGGTGTACAATATAATGTAATAATGGTATGTGTGTTTTTACTGATAAAGGCGTATTCAATATATAATGTATAATATATATACTATATAGCCATAGTAAAGGTGTACGAAGACGAGTTTATATTATATGATATATAAAACGCAACGTATAACGCGATGCCAAAAATCAGTGACGTGTGCCTATCTTTCTAGACTTTCATTTCCTGAGGAGATCGGAGACGCGCTGAGCGCTGAAACTACGATTTGTAAAGGACCTAGAATCATAATGTTAGTCGAGTTAGTCGGGCGTGGCTTTGAGTTTTTAAAATTCATTTAGAGGAGTTAAAAAAAAATCCTTGTATTTCATATCATTATATATTATATTATATCAAGCTTATAATAATTTCATGCAGTTTATCCGGAAACATAGGCTTGTGCGTGAAATAGTGGTTAACCATAGGCAGACAGTGATTTTCTATAGTTTATAGGACTTGCTGAATTTCTTTTAAAAATGTAATATATTTTAACAGACATTCACAACTAAATAAATCCTTATCCCATTTATATGAAACGAGATGGACCAAAAATATAAAAATAATAAACGATTTTAAAATGATACCAAATAGTTGTAATATTATTGTTACTCTCTATAAAATATTTCTGGGATTGTGTTTGGGGAATTGTTATAGTGGATCTAAAACTTAACCCCTGTCTTCCGTTAGGTTAGATAATATGATTATGTAACCTTTAAAATATGAATTAAAACGAATCTTACATTATTCTGCAAATATCGTAATAATATGTTTTGTAAAATCATGCTTAAAATAAATAAAAATATCGTTCCAGACTTTTCGCCCCCGATCACCATAAATCTCGTATGAGCGTACCCGTAATCCCAACATGAAGTTATCGGACTGTGTCGAATTCATGCCGGTTTGCTCTTGAATTATCGACTTGAGGGTCTGGTACACGTTCTCAGCCATTTTACAATCACCACATACGTAAAAGTGTCCCCTTTCCACAGCTATTAATTCGTATATCATTTTCGCTTCTTTCAACATCAAGTCTTGTACGTAAGTCTGTGGAAACAAAAATGTAGTTATATTATAACCATTGTTTAATTGATCACAAGTATTGTTAACGAGAGATAAAAATAACATAATATTATTATAGTTTGTCACCGTTTCGAGTCAATTCGTGGTCACGAAATTAGATTCACATTTAAATCACATATATTCAACAGTTATTTAATTTTTTCATGATATTATAATACGGGCATGTGCACAATTGGGAATTTATTACAAATACAACAAAAATAAAAGTGTTATTAAGGTATAAAATAATCTTAATTAAACGATTTAATTATTAAATTAAATAGAAAAGGAAGGAGTAAGAATTGGTCATAGACATACAACTATGAAGTGATTTATTTAAACCATAGTTGAGGAAATTGGTAGATTAAAAACAACATGATATCGGGTAAAGTATGAAGGAACATTGCAAGGAATTTGAGATAGTAGATAAGGTGAATTAATTTGCCCGTTAAATAATTTGGTTATATAAATATTTAAGTTTAAGTTTTAAGTATTTTACTGAAATAAATAATACAATTTATCAATATGAAGTCTTAGATTCCAAACAGGACGGGTGAGTTGTTTGTTTTACAAGAATATATTTTTTTCTTTAGCACCTGTATAATATTAATTGTAAAAAAAGTTTCATACAGTAAATATTTATTTAAACACATATTGATCACTGTTAAAAATAAACATTTCATTCATTCAATATTTCAATAAATTTGAAATTGAAATGCTGCTAAAATTAAGTAGTGTTCTGGATGTTCGCGTGAAATGATACCGTTTTCAACAATGAGTTTGGCTTGTGTATGTCTTAACATAAATATGATGTCAATATTGGAATATAAACCTACCTTCGGAATCGACGGTTCCCTAGATAGTGCCAAGTAAGTCTTGTTCAATACGCCTTCTTTTATCATTTCCATCTTGTCCGTTTTGTAGAGATCCATCGATTTATATTGGCATCCGAAGAACAACATGGTTCTGCCCATTTTGGTATCTGCGGTGGACAAAGTGTGAGTCAGAAATATTCGTGTAATGGACATTTTAACGTCATTATGATAATTAATAATATGTTATACGAAAATAATAATAAATAATAATATAATATAATGGGTATTATAGAGACGTGTCATATTTACCAATGCCGCTTTTCTTCTGCGCATATCTGTGTTGCCAAAACGCTCGGAACGGAGCGATACCTGTGCCGGGACCCACGAGTATTAACGGCTTTGTCACGTCTTCGGGCAAATGGAAATTTGGTGCACTATATGAATAGGAAAAGAAACAGTTACAGACGTTACGATAATATATTAGATAGACACTGTTTTGCAATCAGTAGCGCACACAGGATTTTGTTTTTATGTGCGCCACTCATCGTCAATACTGACATGGTAATATCACGTTGGTTTCAGCAAAGATTATTATTACCTTCGAATAAACATGTACACCGTGTCATTTATGTTAGCGTCTAATAAGTAATTAGAACATACGCCGTAGTGTAATAATCCTTTTCCGCCTAAATACAAATAACAAGCAATAAGGATTAGTACATTAAAACCAATATTTTATAGGTATTATTTTTTATATGAATTTATTTATGCTTCTTCGTCTATGTATCGCGTGAAGATTTTACGTAAGAGTAAAACTATTTTTAAACATTTACCATAGTTAAAATATGTTTGTCCATAAAAATTAAAAATAAAAATAAAATCGTATGATGTTAAGATTAGAAGCCTATTACTTTATTACTTGGTTTACAAAAAAAAAAAAATTAAATTTATTAATTCCTATAATAAATTGATAAACGCATATTGTTTAATTTTAATTTTTTTTTTAATTACCTTTAGTTTTATAAGTCACTACTGCGACAGTGAGGTGCACTTTGTGTGGATGTAATAAACTTGACGAAGAAATACTGTAAAATCTGGGCTGTAACGGTGTAAGCTGTGCGACTAATAAAGCAGCTGGTGGTTTAATAGAAGGAAACTCTTGGAAAATTTCTAGAAGATTGGGTAAGTTCCAATGACGCCAATCTTCGTAAGCGGCACTGTCCTATAACACGTGGAAAATTTAAAATAGTTACATAAAACAATGTGATAATGTCTTACTGTCGCTAATGCTATGAGATTTTTTTTATCTGTAGGATCAGTAGCACATGAAGCAAAAAATTGTAGCATATTTGGTGTAGGTGGTGTAGTGATGTCTAAGAATCGTGTTAATAAAGTTCGCAAAGAGCATCTTGGTATCTTCTCGTGAGGTAACCAATTCTTAGATATACCTTAAATAATCAATGACGTCGATGAGCATAAGAAAAAAAATATATAAATCTATAATATACAATATACATATTAAATATTCGAAAAATACAATTTAGTTCATCTATAAATGGAAATTTATTTTAAATAGTTTAAAAGTATGTATATGCTTGAGTAAATTTATAAATGTACAATTAAGTAATGCTATTCATTAAGAATAAAAAAGCTAAATTATGTTCAAGAACTCTCAAAACGTTGTGCTTGCTATAAGTGGATGGTTGGTGATTTAAAGTTTTCTACTTTTCTAGAGTCATAAATTTCACTTGTGAAACTTATCTTAGAATACGGTCTATTATGTGGGGCTTAGATTCTGTAGTTGACTGTCATCGGCTAGCACGAGTTTTGCAGTGTAAGTTTATGAGTTTTTCTAGTAACAGTACCTATTAGAAATTGAATATCCAACTCATGACTATGTACATCAGTATAAATTGTTTTAATTTTACATTTTCTCTATTTCAGAATGGAGACAATTTAAAAAATAACCCAGTCACATAAATAAATTATCTTTGTAAATGGATTTCGTATTGAACAAAACGTAAAATTATTTCAAATTCAATTTTTCAAAAATTTAAATATTTAAATGCCAAAAAAAGTATTAGAAAGATTTTTTTTCCAATACATTATATTGTAACTGTTTCGTGGTTTGGATAAAATTACTATCCTAAAGTAAATAATATATTATACATACGTATAATGACGGATTTCGCTATAAATTTATTTCGTACTCATTTATAAAGTTACCTATTATTATTCTTTCTAAAATATAAAAATAAATCTACAACACAAACGCATAATATGTTTTATGAAATATGTATGAGCAGTATAAATATTATACTTAGGTATATATACAATCTAAAAGTTAATATTTATTGAAAGTGTTACCTGTAGATGTATGTTTTTCTTTGAGCATTTGAAGTTCCATCGGTTCGTCGGGATCTTGATCACATTGCAAGTACGGAATAATACCAGACACTAGTTCATCTCGGTTGGTCGCGAACATGCCCACGTGATCGCCGGGCCGATACATTATCTTCTCTGATTTTGCCCAATCATCCACGTCAATTTCTAGCCACAATGTCACGCGGTCACTCTTGCAGTCTCCGCTGTTGCTCATTAAGTTCTGTTTGTTAGAGAGTCGGCACGTCCAAACTCTCTTGTTGTGATAATGTGAGTATGCTAAAATAAATAAATGCACAAATCGTAAATACTTATGCAATTCGTCGATAGTAATAATATAATATTATTATGTATGCGTTTTGTACGTACCGGAATGCAGATTGTCCGGTTCGGAACTATTCACGAATCGCACTGTAGAGGCAGACAGCTTTTCGTTATGAAGTACTTGTGAAGCTTCGCTAAGAGATTCGTCCATGTCCAAGCAGAAAGTTTCACACGCCACCTAATAGTGTGCAACATGTTAGTTTTTTTTATATTTTTAAATAATGTGAACAGTGTTAGTAGCAATAAGGCTGGCCCCAGAAACGGAACACAGAAGCTAAACAAAACATCATAATTTAATGTTATAAAAACCAATTTAAAATAATTATTAAAATTAACTGATGATATTGTAGTGGGTTTTCAGACGAGAGGAGTCTATCGATTTTTTCGATTAATCATTGGTTTCTCATTAAATATTTTTGATTATTTATTTTGAAAAATCGCTGCATGTTTTATATAGTAAAGATATACCATACACGTTTGAACTGAGTACAAAAGCTCTTCCGTCGAAAAGCATTAAATTGGAAATATAAAATAAATACTTTTGATGTCAACATTGTTTTAAGTCTGCTCACATGAAAAACATCAGTAGCCCATTTTTTAAAGGCTTGCTCTTGGCCACACATTTCGTCGCCTTTATTGAGTTTGATTAGTCGTTCTCCCCCAAGTTCACCTAGAAGATTGTCAACATACGATCCAAATGCACAAAAGTTGGGATACGCACTCGAGCCCAATCCAAACACCGCAAATCTGTAAAGGGTAAATATAATTTTATTTTATTTTAAGTTTGGTTGTAATTTAACATTAATTTTTTTAACGTCTTTCAGTATACAAATAATGTGTAATTGAAAAAATAGTTTCATTTTTTAATAATTACTTATTTTATCATATTTATACTTTTACATAATGTTTACACAGCCGTCACAGAGTTTTTAATTTTGAATTTCAATGAAAAAATTGTTTTATAAAAAAATTAAGTATATATTTTCAGAGTTCAATATATTGAGTTAATATTTGATTATTTGAAATGAATAAAGAACGTAAGAAAAATACTTTTTCCCAACCAGTAAAATTAAAAAATTTCGAATATTATATAATTATATTATAAATATAAAAAATAAACTGAATTACTGATTAAAATTATTACAGTAAAAATAAATAATAAATAATTATTATTATTTCGTAAATGTATGAATTTATAGTAAATTTCAAGATAAATATCACGCTTAAAATATAAAATAGGTACAAAACAAAAAAAATTAATTCATCATAAATATATTATACGGCATATTTTAAAATAGAAGTATATGATTGCATAATATGTACTTTTTACCATGTACTTTAAAAATATTATTTTGGTGTACTTTAAAACTTTAAATTTATAAATACAATAACTATTGTAGATAGTTAGTAAGGATTTTATTAGTAAGCTGATTATTTTCAATCAGCTTGCTGTAAAATAGATATTATCCGGTTTTTTATATCAATACGTCAATTCACAACTCCTGTCTTCTGTTTTATATTTACTATGATTCAGTTCGTAATTTGTATGTTATGTTTTCCTCAAATTTTATTAATAAAAGATTTTAATTATTTGCCTATCCACTAAATTTACACTGTACCTACAGGTATCTGTGTAATACACATTTCTTAATATATCTGATGGGTAGGTACCTAAAACTAAGATAAGTTTAAAAGGTTTTGAGGTTTTTTCGAATGGATTACTAAATCTTATCGCCAGTCAATAGGATTTGTGTGTATGTGAGTGTTTTTTTTTTTGTTACCTTCGTTCATTCTAATTTATGAGTATAGCGTTATTACAGTATTACTACCCCAATAAATATTTTAACCAAACATTTGATGCTTATATAAATTGTGTCTTAAAATTACACCATTGATCTTAAAATAATTGTAATTTATTAATGTGAAATTCTAAGGATGATTAGTGTAACGAATTTGTTTAACTTGTTACATTTAATTTATAATAAAAAAAAAAATAAATTAAGTTAAATTGACTAATATATTTTTTATAACTTCGTTAATGAAAAATAGATGGATAAAAATAATTTATTTATTAAAAATTAAAATTTGACTTTCTAATCAGTAAGAAAAATATAATACAGTGAAATTTCTCAATAGTAAACGATTTTTTGGAGATGTGAAATTTTTATTATTTTTAATGTAAAAACCTCCAAATAGCGGACGCCTATATGAAATAACGAAAACCTAACTGGTTGTTGTATTGATACTATATTATATTTTAAATGTAAACAGTAAATTCATTTATACTTATTTTATTTGTGACTAATTTGATAATTTATTGTAAAAACACTATTATTAATTAATTTAACATTGATTAAATTTTTTCTTTAAAACATTTACCCCTTATGAATTTCAAAAATTTACCCCTTCTGAATAGTGAACAAAATTTTGGTGACCAGGAGTGTCTGCTATTGAGAGATTTCACTGTATAGTGTATATACCAATTAAATAATCAATATTTTTTAATTTTGAACCCCGGAGTTAAAGGCACTTGTATAAGGCATAGTAATGTTAAATGTTGACATAAAGTGGGTAGTTGACTCTAACTAACTTTTACACCATTCGCTAAAAACAAAGCATCTAGAGTTAAAACAATACATCTCATATAGGTAATAACTAATAAGTGCTATTGAAAATGTTGTACATTAGTATTTTGTAAAAAATATAAGAATTATGCTAGTGATACAAGCTAATATATCCCACTATATTTTTAAGCAGTTAATTGCTTTAACAAACATTATCGGAAAAAAATTTCCATGCGTTTGAATTTATTAATTAAAAGAAATGTTTGTGTATGTGATATCGGTTATCAACTACCTATCTTGTATATCTATAATAAACTGTCATAGTGTTATGTATATTTGAAATTAAATCTGATTATGACTATAAATTTAGCTATTTTAGATATTTCCGGTAGAATATTATTTTATAATTTTAAAACAACTAAAATTATAAATGAATAGTTAGTAGAACATGTTATTAAATTTGTATTATTTCTGTACAGAATTACTTTGAAGTTAACATACTATTATATGTTAAAAATGTACTTATTAAATTAAAATTATTTTCAAAAAAAAAAAAAAATTAGTTATTAAACTTAAAGTTTTGATTTTTTAATTTATCATAACTATAGTTATGTAAAATTATATATGGACATATATTATAGTTTATCTTCTGTGAAAAATAAAACTTTTGCTACACGATATGAATCTAATGTTACATTATTCAACGAAATATTTAGTAGATACTTTTTGAATATTTTATATGTTTACCAGTTACCATTAGTACCTTCATAGATATTTGGCTTCCATTATTTTTTATAAATTAATCATTGTTTTGTTCAGAGTATTAGTTAGTAAATACATTATTATGTATTATAAATAATCGTATCTATGTCCTGCGTAGTTAATAAATGCCAATCAATTAATATTTTTACTGTATGTTAAAAAACGAAAAATTAAAATTATAATTTGTTAATATCAATTTTATTGTAAATCAATTAC
Organism: Schizaphis graminum; assembly: GCA_020882235.1. NCBI lineage: Eukaryota > Metazoa > Arthropoda > Insecta > Hemiptera > Aphididae > Schizaphis > Schizaphis graminum. The sequence goes on along the minus strand of CM037032.1, from coordinate 82,809,405 downwards.
AAATATAATAACGTAACGTGTTTTTTCATACTTTCGTACTTTAATAATTTAGAGTTATTATTTATTGTTTTATTTGATACTTTTTATTTACTTAATTTTAATATTATACCTGACATTTCCAAGTGGTCCGAAATTATCAACATCTGTCGAATCTCTGTTAGATACATCGTTTAGATCAGTTAAATGATGACATTCTGAAAGACTATTTGCCTTTATAAATGATGCGGAGCTAAAAATAAATATTTTAATATTAGTGATTAATCTTTCACATCTAATCAAATTTGGATGAGCCAAGGTCAGTACCTGAGAGGTGATGTTTTAACGGCAAGCGATTTATTAGAATTAGTGCCTTCGTGTTCCATTTTCATTGAATGCAATTGTTGTGCGAATTCCTGTAGTGAATAATATTAACTCAAAAACAAATATTTTTCTTATTGGAAGATTACATTTTTATTATTTTTGAACAAGTTTTAGTTACGTAAAAAAAAATAAAAGTATGATTTCTTTATAGTTTTTCTTTTATTTATATTAACGCAACTTTTAAGAAGTCAACGAAATAAAAGTTCCTCTTATTTGATTTAAAAATTAGACAACCTCTAGCAGTATAGAAAAAAAACCTTTAAAATATTTTGTACTAATTCTTAACAGCCAGTGGTGTAGTGGAGGGTATACGCGGGTATACGGCGTATACCCAAAACGCTCAAATTCTTAAATGCGTATAGGAAAGAAAATAAAACAAATACGCGGGTATACGGTCGTAGCCTTTTGAATGATAACCATATTACCACAATTTATTATTAATATACATATGATTTGAACATTTCTGATTTTTTTCAAAATCATAGACTATAAACATTGAATACTACGTAAACATAATTATTAGATTTATATTTTATAATATATAAAATATATATTTTATTAAATTAGGCAGGTAGTAGATACTAGGTAATATATAGGGCCCGGATTTATATGCTCTAAAAACCTAAGAAATATGCACTATAAAATAAAAAATATGCAAAAAATCGATTAAAATTTTTTTTTATTTTTATTATTTTTATATTATGTTTAAATAAATTATACTATATTTACAAACACGACGAAACAAACACAATTAATGTATGATTCACTAAAATTTACTCAATAACAGATTACTACTTGTCCCGATATGTCTCAGATAAAATAAGAAATCGACTTCGTCAAATTACATGGATTATAAATATAACTATAAATATGTTATTTTAATAAAAATAACCAAAATATTACATATTATGCATTTAAAAACCGTATACAGGGTGATTTTTTTATCGAAGAACACTCATTATTTCAAAAAGTATTAACTTTTTTCAATTTTTTTTTTTTCAAAATTTTTAGTTTTACGCTTTTCTAAAACTATGTAAAATTTTTATTTTTTTCACTTTAATATTTAATAGTGAAATCACTATCAACTTTTGATTTTCAAATGGCAACCTATACTTAAAATGTTATAAAATAGTAGGGATATTTTTTTTATGAATTCTAACGTTTAAATTACTATTTTTCATTTAACCGTTCGCGAGTTATAGCTGCTCAAAGTTGGGCGGTTTGAGGTTTTTAGGTGTTAGTCCCAAAGGTTATTACGGCTGTGAGACATTGATTAGAACACAATTATTAGATTATAATTATAAAGACCAGTAGTTCAAATTATAAATCGTTATCGTTCGACCAAAGGTACTAATATCGTTGTAGTTTAATTTGTACCTCGTACTACCCTAAAATTATTTTACTTAATTTTATAATATTTTAATTTTTAACATACCTATTGAACTTGTATCCAACACCTAATAGGTATTATAATTATCATTACAATGTTATATTTTATTTAGATATGTATTAAGATAATACTAACCATAGAAATAGAATTTAGAAATTAGGAAATGTTGATCAATATTTAATCAGAATTATTTTAAGTGAAAAAATATACATTTTGTTAAAAATCGGGCCCTAATGACTTGAATTATGATGTTTTAAAAATAACGATTATATGTATACTTGACTCGTCGTGAATTGCCTAATCATTAAATTTATAAATATGTCTTGTTCTAAAATTAACTGTATAATGAAAAATATGCTGATTGCTAAACAATATAAGGTAACTTGTATTTTTATCATTTAATCAATTGTTTTTTTTATAATTTTAATGAAAATTAATTTATATTATACTTATACTCATTATCTTAATATTTATATGCACATTATAATTACTTAATTATGTGTACAATGTACATGTATGTATAATTTTAATTTATTTAATAAATTATTGTGAAATTAATTTTTTTTTCTATACTTACCTTAAAGAGAATTTCAAATAGTATCAATTCATAGTATTAATATAAATCATACATCTTAAACATTTTGTCAGACAAATAGACAATAATATTTAACTATTAGTTTTAAATTTGTTTTCTGTATAAATAAACAGTCAAATGCCTTCAACTGACATAAATACATTATGTCTTATTCAAATCAAGAAAAAACGGATATGCTTAATTGCTATTATGAAATGGCTAGTAAATAATAAATATCCAATGTTGTAATAATATGAAATTCATACCCTAAATAAAAACTTAATGTGAATTTCATGTAAACATTTTTTTTCTTGATAAAGGTTGACAAACTTATGAGAAATCTTGTATTACATTTTTAAATCTCAGATTTAAAAAGAACATTTTTTATGAATTATAGCTCAAAATAATTTGCAAATTTTTTTCATTTTTTGCGTATTTTGTTAATATTTTAACTTGAAATGCTTATAAAAAAAGTGACTGAATTTTAGATTCTGAACGGAGTGATGAATGTATTGATTTTACAATGATGTGTGTTTTTTTTTTTTTTTTTTTGTGTCTGTGTACAGCATAACTAGTCGAAATAATGCTTCAATTTCAAACTTTGGGGGTGGTTTCCGATGGCAAAGTGGATATCCTTGGTGCATTATAGAGGTGAAAAGTAAACATTTTCCAACAGTTTTCAAAAAAATCGAGAAAAACAAAAAAAAAGTGACAGAAAAACGGGAATTTTTACGCAAAACCAGTTTTCGACAAAATCGAATTTTTTATTTGGCTATAACTAAAAAACTAATCGATGTAAACACTTGAAATTTTCACAAAATGTTAACATTAGCGTTCTCCATATACAGTTAAGTTTTCAAAGAATGTTGACTTTTTTTGAGCTATTTATAGACAATTGAAATTTTTAAATTTTTTTAGTATTTTTTTTTAAAATAACGATAAAATTGTTTTGACCGGCCAGAAAATCTTGAAAATTTAATACAAGGTTTCTTATAAGTTGTTCTTAAAGTGATAAAAAAAAATCCGAAATCGTTAGTCACAATTTTTTTTTATAAGTGCTTAAAGTTCGAATTTATACGAAATATGTAAAAATTGCTAAAATTTGCATGTAATTTTGTGGTTGAAAAATCGTAAAAATTTTTTATTTTATAACTAAGATTTGAAAATTTAGTACAAGGTTCTCCATAAATTTTTCTTCAACTACCTGCAAAAAAAACTCTACCGGACTAAGACAAAAAAGCGGGTGAGTATCGCTCTGCTGTACATTAGGGGGTGGGGTGGACCTCGGACTATGGTAGGTTAAATTTGAATGCAATGATAGATGCAATTCGATTAATTTGAAATCAAAAATACACGTGTAAAATAACGTTTTACAAATAAATAATTTTCTAAATAACTTTTACTTAAATGTTTGAATTTGTTACAAAATAGAATATATGACAATATTTAAATATAATATATTCTAGACTGACAAATCATCTCCGTTCAAAATCGGTTTACGTATACAATGATAATTACATTCAAATTTAACCTACCCTAGTTCGAAGTCTACCCCACCCCCTAATGTACAGCAGAGCGACACCCACTACCCGCTTTTTTTTATTAGCATTTAAAGTTCGATTTTTTACAAAAGACGTAAAAACAATTATTTCGAATTAGAAATTCATGAATATTTTATGTTTTAAATCTAATATTTGAAAATTTAATAAAAGATTCCTCATAAGTTTGTTTATTTTTATTAAAAACAAAATTCTCTACCGAAAAGTCAAATTAAATTTTTATGAGCGTTTGAAGTTGAAAATTTTTCGAAATTAGATAATCACTTGATTTCAAAAACGAATGACCTTATAGACACTTGGAATGTATACCATATGTATATTTACCAATTATTATACTTGATAAAATTTCCAAAATATTTTGACTCGTTTTTAGTTGATTACGAATATTTAAAATTTTAAAATTTAAGAGTCTGAGCGGAGCAATGAATGTATTGGTTACACAATTGCTTTTTTTTATTTTATTGAAGGTCAACATTTTAATTTCCCAATAGTTGCCCAGGAAAACAAAATAAACATTGAGAAAAAATGGGAATTTTTACGCAAAATCGATTTTGGTTTTTCTCTAAAAAAATGATCGAAAACACATGAAATTTTCACAAAATGTTTATACTAGCCTTTTCTATACATTAAAATTTTTTCAAAATATTTTGATTTGTTATAATATTAAAAAAGCGGGTAAGTGAGTCTCGCTCTGCTGTACATTAGGGGGTGGGGTGGACCTCGGACTAGGGTAGGTTAAATTTGAATGCAATGATAGGTATCATTGTATACGAAAAAAGATTCTGAACGGAAATGATTTGTCAGTGTAGGATATATTATATTTAAATATTGTCATATATTCAATTTTGAAACAAATTCAAACATTTAAGTAAAAGTCTCAAGATCTTACGTCAAGTAATTTTTTAAAAATAACAAAAATCGAAAATTATTTAGTAGTATAACGTTATTTTACACGTGTATTTTTGATTTCAAATTAAAATTAAAACTTTAAACACTCGTAAATTTTTTTAAATTGAACAATCCTCAAACTTTTTTATAATTATCCTAAGCTTAACTTATGGACAGCATATTATTAAAATTTCAATTCTTAGCTTTTGATAATAAAATATTTATAAATTTTTAACTACCAAATAGTGAAAAATGTTCATGATTTTGACGAATTTTTGTCAATATTTGAACTTCAAATGCTAATAAAAAAAAATTGTGCCTATGTATTTTTATAATTTTTGAATGAGAGTTAGAACAAGTTATGTGGACCCTTCAATTAAATTTTCAAGTAAATTGTCCCAGCTAAATTTTTTTTATCAACATTTATAAAAAAAAAATAAAAAAAAATTGAACATTTCAATTGTCTATAAATAGCTCAAAAAAAGTCAAAATATTTTGAAACTCAAAGCACGTAAAGAAAATGGCTATCTAAATAACTGGTAAAATTTTCAAGTATTTACGACTTATACTATTTGAATAACAACAAATATCAAAAACCGTTTGAGGCAAAACCGTTATTTAACGTGGTTTTGTAAAAATTTAAATTTCAATCACTCATAAATTTTTTAGATTCTGAACGGAGTGATGAATGTATTGATTTTACAATGATGTGTGTTTTTTTTTTTTTTTTTGTTTTTTTTTTTGTTTTTGTGTCTGTGTACAGCATAACTAGTCGAAATAATGCTTCAATTTCAAACTTAAGTGAATATCCTTGGTGCATTATAGAGGTGAAAAGTAAACATTTTCCAACAGTTTTCAAAAAAATCGAATTATTTATTTTGCTATAACTCAAAAACTAATCGATGTAAACACTTGAAATTTTCACAAAATATTTATATTAGCGTTCTCCATACACAGTTAAATAAAAGAATTTTGACTTTTTTTGAGTTATTTATAGACAGTTGAAATTTTCAATTTTTTTAAGTATTTTTTTTTAAAATAACGATAAAAATTTTTTGGCCGGCCAGAAAATCTTGAAAATTTAATACAAGGTTTCTTATAAGTTGTTCTTAAAGTTATAAAAAAAAATCCGAAATCGTTAGTCACAATTTTTTTTTATAAGTGCTTAAAGTTCGAATTTATACGAAATATGTCAAAATTGCGAAAATTGGCAAGTAATTTTGTGGTTAAAAAATCGTAAAAATTTTTCCTTTTATAACTAAGATTTGAAAATTTGGTACAAGGTTCTGCATAAAATTTTCTTCTACTATCTGCAAAAAAAACTCTACCGGACTAAAACAAAAAATTTTTATGAGTGATTGAAATTTAAATTTTTACAAAACCGCGTTAAATAACGGTTTAGCCTCAAACGATTTTTGATATTTGTTGTTATTCAAACAGTATAAGTCGTAAATACTTGAAAATTTTACCAGTTATTTAGATTGCTATTTTCTTTACGTGATTTGATTTTCAAAACATTTTGACTTTTTTTGAGCTATTAATAGACAATTGAAATAATCAATTTTTTTAAATTTTTTTTTTTATAAATGTTGATAAAAAAAATTTAGCTGGGACAAATTACTTGAAAATTTAATTGAAGGGTCTACATAACTTGTTCTAACTCTCATTCAAAAATTATAAAAATACATAGGCACAATTTTTTTTTATTAGCATTTGAAGTTCAAATAATGACAAAAATTCGTCAAAATCATGAATATTTTTCACTATTTGGTAGTTAAAAATTTATAAATATTTTTCTATCAAAAGCTAAGAATTGAAAATTTAATACTATGCTGTCCATAAGTTAAGCTTAGAATAATTATAAAAAAGTTTGAGGATTGTTCAATTTAAAAAAATTTACGAGTGTTTAAAGTTTTAATTTTAATTTGAAATCAAAAATACACGACGTGTAAAATCACGTTTTACTAATAAATAATTTTCGATTTTTGTTATTTTTAATAAATTACTAAACGTAAGATCTTGAAACTTTTACTTAAATGTTTGAATTAGTTTCAAAATAGAATATATGATAATATTTAAATATAATATATCCTGGACTGACAAATCATCTCCGTTCAGAATCGTTTTTCGTATACAATGATACCTATCATTGCATTCAAATTTAACCTACCATAGTCCGAGGTCCACCCCACCCCCTAATGTACAGCAGAGCGATACTCACCCGCTTTTTTGTCTTAGTCCGGTAGAGTTTTTTTTGCAGGTAGTTGAAGAAAAATTTATGGAGAACCTTGTACTAAATTTTCAAATCTTAGTTATAAAATAAAAAATTTTTACGATTTTTCAACCACAAAATTACATGCAAATTTTAGCAATTTTTACATATTTCGTATAAATTCGAACTTTAAGCACTTATAAAAAAAAATTGTGACTAACGATTTCGGATTTTTTTTTATCACTTTAAGAACAACTTATAAGAAACCTTGTATTAAATTTTCAAGATTTTCTGGCCGGTCAAAACAATTTTATCGTTATTTTAAAAAAAAATACTAAAAAAATTTAAAAATTTCAATTGTCTATAAATAACTCAAAAAAAGTCAAAATTCTTTTATTTAACTGTGTATGGAGAACGCTAATATAAATATTTTGTGAAAATTTCAAGTGTTTACATCGATTAGTTTTTGAGTTATAGCAAAATAAATAATTCGATTTTTTTGAAAACTGTTGGAAAATGTTTACTTTTCACCTCTATAATGCACCAAGGATATTCACTTTGCCATCGGAAACCACCCCCAAAGTTTGAAATTGAAGCATTATTTCGACTAGTTATGCTGTACACAGACACAAAAACAAAAAAAAAAACAAAAAAAAAAAAAAAAAACACACATCATTGTAAAATCAATACATTCATCACTCCGTTCAGAATCTAAAAAATTTATGAGTGATTGAAATTTAAATTTTTACAAAACCACGTTAAATAACGGTTTTGCCTCAAACGGTTTTTGATATTTGTTGTTATTCAAATAGTATAAGTCGTAAATACTTGAAAATTTTACCAGTTATTTAGATAGCCATTTTCTTTACGTGCTTTGAGTTTCAAAATATTTTGACTTTTTTTGAGCTATTTATAGACAATTGAAATGTTCAATTTTTTTTTATTTTTTTTTTATAAATGTTGATAAAAAAAATTTAGCTGGGACAATTTACTTGAAAATTTAATTGAAGGGTCCACATAACTTGTTCTAACTCTCATTCAAAAATTATAAAAATACATAGGCACAATTTTTTTTTATTAGCATTTGAAGTTCAAATATTGACAAAAATTCGTCAAAATCATGAACATTTTTCACTATTTGGTAGTTAAAAATTTATAAATATTTTATTATCAAAAGCTAAGAATTGAAATTTTAATAATATGCTGTCCATAAGTTAAGCTTAGGATAATTATAAAAAAGTTTGAGGATTGTTCAATTTAAAAAAATTTACGAGTGTTTAAAGTTTTAATTTTAATTTGAAATCAAAAATACACGTGTAAAATAACGTTATACTACTAAATAATTTTCGATTTTTGTTATTTTTAAAAAATTACTTGACGTAAGATCTTGAGACTTTTACTTAAATGTTTGAATTTGTTTCAAAATTGAATATATGACAATATTTAAATATAATATATCCTACACTGACAAATCATTTCCGTTCAGAATCTTTTTTCGTATACAATGATACCTATCATTGCATTCAAATTTAACCTACCCTAGTCCGAGGTCCACCCCACCCCCTAATGTACAGCAGAGCGAGACTCACTTACCCGCTTTTTTAATATTATAACAAATCAAAATATTTTGAAAAAATTTTAATGTATAGAAAAGGCTAGTATAAACATTTTGTGAAAATTTCATGTGTTTTCGATCATTTTTTTAGAGAAAAACCAAAATCGATTTTGCGTAAAAATTCCCATTTTTTCTCAATGTTTATTTTGTTTTCCTGGGCAACTATTGGGAAATTAAAATGTTGACCTTCAATAAAATAAAAAAAAGCAATTGTAAAACCAATACATTCATTGCTCCGCTCAGACTCTTAAATTTTAAAATTTTAAATATTCGTAATCAACTAAAAACGAGTCAAAATATTTTGGAAATTTTATCAAGTATAATAATTGGTAAATATACATATGGTATACATTCCAAGTGTCTATAAGGTCATTCGTTTTTGAAATCAAGTGATTATCTAATTTCGAAAAATTTTCAACTTCAAACGCTCATAAAAATTTAATTTGACTTTTCGGTAGAGAATTTTGTTTTTAATAAAAATAAACAAACTTATGAGGAATCTTTTATTAAATTTTCAAATATTAGATTTAAAACATAAAATATTCATGAATTTCTAATTCGAAATAATTGTTTTTACGTCTTTTGTAAAAAATCGAACTTTAAATGCTAATAAAAAAAAGCGGGTAGTGGGTGTCGCTCTGCTGTACATTAGGGGGTGGGGTGGACTTCGAACTAGGGTAGGTTAAATTTGAATGTAATTATCATTGTATACGAAAACCGATTTTGAACGGAGATGATTTGTCAGTCTAGAATATATTATATTTAAATATTGTCATATATTCTATTTTGTAACAAATTCAAACATTTAAGTAAAAGTTATTTAGAAAATTATTTATTTGTAAAACGTTATTTTACACGTGTATTTTTGATTTCAAATTAAAATTAAAACTTTAAACAATCGTAAAATTGTTTTAATTGAATAATTTTCAAACTTTTTTTTAATTATTCTAAGCTTAACTTATGGACAGCATAGTATTAAATTTTAAATTCATAGCTTTTGATAGTAAAATATTTATAAATTTTTAACTAACAAATAGTTAAAAATATTCATGATTTTGACGAATTTTTGTCAAAATTTGAACTTCAAATGCAAATAAAAAAAAATAGTGCCTATATATTCTTATAATTTTTTTATCGCCATAAGAATAACTTATGAGGAACTTTGTATTTATTTTTCAAATATTTTTACTCCGCCAAAAAAATGTTATCGACATTTCCAAAAAAAAATTTTAGGAAAATTGAAAATTTCAGTTGTCTATAAATTGCTCAAAAAAAGTCAAAATATTTTGAAAATCAAATCATGTGAAGAAAATGCCAATCTAAATAACTGTTGAAATTTTCAAGTACTTGCCATCTTAAACTAGTTGAATAACAACAAATATTAAAAATCGTTTGAGGATAAATCGTTGTCGTTACGCTATTTGGTAAAAATTTAAAATTCTAACGCACTTAAAATTTTTCCTATAATGATGCTTCGAGTTTTCTCTATAGCTACTTGAAGGAAAACTTATGTAAAACTTAGTGTTACATTTTTTATTCTTAGATATAAACACAAAAAATTTTATGATTTTTAAACTTCAAAATTACTTGCAAATTTTCACGATTTTGACATTTTTCGTAAAAATTTGAACTATAAACGCTTATAAAAAAAATTGTGATTAACGATTTTTAATTTTTTTTCAGCTACAATGAGAACAACTCATAATTAACCTTGTATTAAATTTTCAAGTTTTCTTGGTAATCCAAAATTTTTTTTATCAACACTTCAAAAAAAAATTCTCATAAAAATCAAAAATTTCAGTGGTCTATAAATAACTCAAAAAAAATCAAAATTTTTTTGAAAATTTAACTGTATATAGATAATACTAACATAAACATTTGGTGAAAATTTCAAGTATTTACATAAATTAGTTTTTGAAATACATTTGAACACAAAAACAAAAAAAACACACATCATTGTAAAATCAATAGGTACATTCATCGGAGTGAATAAAAAAAACGGAGTGAACGGAGTGTTCAGAATCTAAAAAATTGATTATTTCAAATGCCTATAAATTGATTAAAAATGAGTGAAATCTTTTGATAATAAAATTATATAAAGAAAATGCTAATGTAAACAACTGATGAAATTTTCAAATTTCTACAACTTATACTTTTTGGATAAAAACAAATATCAAAAAAGCGGGTAAGTGAGTATCGCTCTGCTGTACATTAGGGGGTGGGGTGGACCTCGGACTAGCGTAGGTTAAATTTGAATGCAATGATGAATATCATTGTATACGAGAAACGATTCTGAACGGAGATGATTTGTCAATCTAGGATATATTCTATTTACATATTGTCATATATTCTATTTTGAAACAAATGGTATAGTTAGGTACTATAATACTATATGTTACTATAGTTACTTTATAGTATCTGTTTATTAATAAAAAAAGTATTTGGCAACATAGGCATAATGAGACTATGAAATTTAATTTAAATTTTGACATATTTCGTATAAATTCGAACTTTAAGAACTTATAAAAAAAATTTGTGACTAACGATTTCGGATTTTTTTTTATCACTTTAAGAACAACTTATAAAAAACCTTGTATTAAATTTTAAATATTTTCTGGCCAGCCAAAAATTTTTTATCGTTATTTAAAAAAAAAAATACTTAAAAAAACTGAAAATTTCAATTGTCTATAAATAGCTCAAAAAAAGTTAAAATACTTTGAAAATTTAACGGTGTATAGAGAACACTAACATAAACATTTGGTCAACATTTCAAGTATTTATAATGATTAGATTTTGAATTACAACCATATTATATTTAGTCGATTTGGTCGAAAACTGGTTTTGCGTAAAAAATCCCGTTTTTCCGTTACTTTTTTAGGGTTTTTTCCGACGCATTTGAAAAATATTGAAATTTTTTAACTTTTGACCTCCTCAAAGTACCAACTAGATTCAATTTCCTTTTCAAAGAGGGGCTGAAGTCAAAAATTGAAGCAATATTACTGCTCCAAATATTGTCGTCAGACACACATCATTGTAAAATCAATACATTCATCACTCCGTTCAGAATCTAAAATAGTCGTGTAAAATTTATTACCAACATAAAATTTTTAAAATTATAATTATATTTTTTTTGAGTGATAAGCACTTGTCCGAAAAATGTTAACAGTGGTAGACCTTCAGACGATTCACTGTCCCCATTTCCACAACTCATTTATTTTCTTATCAAAACTTTAATCAGGTTATTAATTATTATCTAAATTAGTTATAACAATTAATTTGTAACCTACAGGTACAAAGTTCATTGTCATTACTGTGTTGAACGATAGTCGATAACGAGTTTATTACATGTGAAAATATGTACCTATTATTATTATTTATTACCCATGTGACTACTGGTCTTTAGAAATTAAAACCGAAAACCGCCCAACTTTGAAAAGCTATAACTCCCGAACGGTTAAATGAAAAATAGTAATTTAAACGTTAGAATTCATAAAAAAAATATCCCTACTATTTTATAACATTTTAAGTATAGGTTGCCATTTGAAAATCAAAAGTTGATAGTGATTTCACTATTAAATATTAAAGTGAAAAAAATAAAAATTTTACATAGTTTTAGAAAAGCATAAAACTAAAAATTTTGAAAAAAAAAAAATTGAAAAAAGTTAATACTTTTTGAAATAATGAGTGTTCTTCGATAAAAAAATCACCCTGTATATGCAAAAAAAAATCGTAAAATACAGAAATATGCAGTACATGTCAAAAAATGACAAAATATGCAAAAATATGCAAAATAAAATTTTATATTTCGGACCTATTGATTACAAATCAAACTTGTAGCTTACCTAGCTATTTTTTGGACTATTCAGAAAAAACATGCAAATGCATATAAATCCGGGCCCTAGTAATATAGATACTGATAAGTGATAATACATGTTTGTCATTTATTACATTTAATTTAATAAAACAAAAATATTTTAAAATTAAATTAATATTATGAATTGTGACGACGGCAATATGGTATATATAAGACACGGGGAAAATGAAATACTACAACAATGGGCCGTAGATTTTTATTCAATACATCTGTACTAGTACAAGGAATGAGAAACTTTATTCATAATAATACAATGAATGAAGAAATACAGGAATTAAATATACTAATGTGAACGGGGATTTAGTTTAATGTTCAGATCTAAATTGACAATAAGAAATATAACAAATCTTATGTTTATTAATATAAATGGGCTACCTCTTAGTATAGGGAACCCAACCAAATATGTTAGAAGCTAGCTGTTGCAGCACAGATCAGCCGATGATAATCTTCAAGGAAAGTGGAGCCATTAGAAAAACAAAGTGGATAATTTTATAAATTATAAATAATAAATAAGTACATTTTCTATAATGGAATTATATATTATGTATTTAAATATATTTATAATTGATAAATTTAAGTTAATTAGTATTATACGAGGGGTGTGGGGGCAGAGCCCCCACGTATTACATATTTCTCATTTTAGGTGTATACCCAAAAAAATATTTACGACTACACCACTGTTAACAGCTAGTATTCAACGTATGCAAGATATATTCATATAGATATCAAATTAATAAAAATAATACATTCTTAGTAAAAATTATCGAAATAGTTCATTCAGTTCAAATCTCCATCAATAACCAATAGTATTCCCTTCTGCATTAAATATAATACTATATTAGATTCCGTTAAAGGACTCTTATATTCCAGTGTATTTGGAGTATTGTTTTTTTTATTTTAAGAATAACGAAAATTGGTTTCATAAAAAATATATAGGTGTTCCGTAAAATTCACGATTTTTTTCAATCGTACGTATAATACTACCTAGCTACTTATAATTATAAATTATGATCATATAATCACAAATAAATGTGTTAATAATATGTACGAAATACTTATACATCCAATGCTATAGATATAACTAATATAATACCCACTTTGCACAATCTGATAAATTAAGATTTTCACGATGCGTGAAATGTTTCCATATTATTTTTTTAATAAATATTTTTTGCGATTTTTTGTTATTTTCTTTTCATTTTATACTTTATTTTTTTTACACATAACATAATATTATATATTCATCTGAATGGGTAAATATTTTGTTATTGATTAATTATATACATGATATAGATTTTCCAAGCTCCAAACAAACCTAGGGACATTTTTGGTTTCTGGAGAGAAAAAAGGTCTACTTACTCGAGTATTTAAATTTAAAAAAACATTAAAGCTTAGCTAGATGAATAAAACATACAACTGAAATTGTAATTAATTGTATAATTTATTTTATCCAGTAAAACGCGTACATTTACCAAGCCTACACCTACCTATCTAAATATTTTATCTTGAATGCAATTACAGCTCTATTCGTACACCTGCATTAAAAACATAATAATAAAAATAATATTGACAACACAATATTAGTCAGTTATAGTTAAGTTATAAAAAACGTATAAATTCTACAAATATTTTAAAAATACTCTTGTATCTAACCAGTCACCAATTATTTGTGCTAATTATTAAATAATTATAGTATTTATTTTTAATTAATGAAAATGTGTAAATTTACAAGATGGATTTAATATTTTATTTAAACTAAATTAACTTAAACGTACCTGTCCATTCTCCGGAGGATCACCGTTACCAAAAGTGGATACAACTACTAACAATAGCGCCTCGTGTTCAATACTTGTCATATCATATTCTTCCATGCTCATTACCTTTTATATTAATTTGATTGTTATTCAAATATTAATTAAAATCGTCAAAATATTTGTTTTAAAAAATAAATTATAAATACAGCGATTACAGATGTAATAACGAATTTGTGATTTAGATCTTATTGGTAAATTAACTATCTGTTAGATTTACCTGTGAATGAAAAGCATGTGCAAATATTTCACCCAATTTTTTCGCATACATTTCTGATCTTCCTGTTTCTGTTGCATACAGTATGGTCGCTTTTATTCTACGAGACAATGCTTGTCCAAATAATTTTGATGTGAATTTCACAGCTCTATTAAAACAAAATATGTACTTTAATTGAATGAAATACAAAAATATTATAGGTATCAATATTGTATATATTCGTAGGTATTAGGTATATTTTTTTTTCTTTAAATACCTGGCGATTTGTTTAAAGTGGAACTTTCGTCTCTGTTTTTTTAACGATTTTCCTTGGTTTTGTCCTTTTTTCCAAACATGAGTTTTCCAGGCTGGTTCCTTTGAACATATTTAGTTATGTATTAATGCATTTTAATAAATAAGAAATGCATTTAGATGAAATTATAGAAATTGTGTGTTTTTTCTGAAATTGTTTTTCAAAAGCAGAGCCGTGCCGTTAAGATTTGGCGCTCAGGGCAAAATTAAAAATATTCACCCCTATTTTATTTATCATTATGCATTTAAATTTTTTTGGCGCCCCTTTAAATCATGCTCCCCTAGCCCCCCACGGCACGGCTTTAAATCAGAAGTATAATTTATTAAATACTTCATATATGAGAATATGATTTTTGTGAATAATATGTTTTTAATATTAAATTAAAACAATTTTGGATATGTTTTTAATATGCATTTAACAATGTTGCCAATCTTATATCGCTTAAACGATTTTAATATTTACAATGTATGTTTTTAAGATTGAAATAAACTCGTAAAGCTCTGTAAAATATGTTTATTTACTATAACTACTACTATGTTATTCTAAGTACTTTGATTATTTTAAGAAATGTAATAAATGTATTAATGATAAATTGACTAAATCCATAATATTTCTAGATCATGTAGTTAAATTTCAGATATTACCTGATAAGCATACATTGGATGAAGTTCGTAGCTGACCATTTCTTGATGAAAAACAGGAGTAATCGAGCCAGAAATTGGAGGCACAATCCATACCCAATCCGCGGGACATCCTTTTCTTGTTCTTAACTCGTTGTCGTAGTGTTTCATAAACGATTCAGATGCAGTGTGATGATCCATTATCGTGATATTGTTTGACTATTGTCAAAATAATTATTATAATTCAAGAATGTCAAAGTTTAGTATAGTTATTAGTTATAACAACAAGTACCAATACATTGACTTACTTGGAAACTGTGAAGTACAGCTAAATTCACTTCAACAAGAGCTCTATCTTTTTTCAAAAATCCGTAATTTTTCAATTCGTTTTTCATACGTTCTAAAACTTCCTGGAAGTTATAAATGAGTTGATCAGTAGAAATAAATAAAATTGATCATAAAAAACTCATCGATCGCTTACATCTAGAACATTATATCTATGTGGGTCACATAAATTCCTACATCCGATTTCCGAGCTCATATACCACCCATTGAACGGACAAGCTGTGAACTGAATTCCTCCACAGTCGAACATCATTCCGGACACTGCAGGAAGACAGTACCATCGGAGACCCAAGTCAGAAAACCAATCGAATCTGAAAGCAATTGGTTGAAACGATGAGATAAAGTAATGCCGCGATTTATAACGCGTCTCGTCATACCGTGAAGTCAATTTTGTGTAAATTTTAGATTGATATATTATATTTATATTATAAGTTATATTTTGATATTATGGGGTTTAAATACATTTCGTTCAAGAAACTAATGCTTTCGCTTTACTGAAAACGTATAACACTTTATTACTATTTACATAATTGATTTTGACCATGCACCGAATATAATAAATGTATTGTACATTATACATTATACTTAATTATAATTTGTATTTTGTATGTTTGTCGTACAAATTAATACAAATAAATACATTATTTAGTGAATCTGGACAATTTAAAAACTATATATTAAAATTAAATACCTACATATTATAACTTTCAGATTCGTCCTGTATATTATACACTTAACATTATACATGTATAAAAACAAACACAGATATAAATGGATTGAGAATCATTCATTTTCAGAAAAGGTGTTGAAATACTGCAATTAATTTTGTAATGCTTAAGAACAAAATATAATATAGACAATAACATTGTACCATCTATATTAAAGCTGGCATGTGTACACAGTAAAATATGTCGTTATAATACATTTTGTCCCTATAACGTGTTTGAAATTGGATAAAATGCACTGTTTTTTATAGTTAATAAATATTAAATTAATTTTCAGTTATAAACCATAGACATCTACACGTTATTTGTATTTTAAGATTCGAGAATAAAATGCAATTATGCGAATTTATTCATCGTCCACTCTGGAGATTATATTATTATGGAATAATAATTATATTTCAATTTTAAATCAATTTCTATTTTATCCAAGCAAATTATCTTTGATTTTTATCAGAATTTTTATTGGTTTTTAATCAAACTGCTTCGTTAAAAGAAAAATAAAATGTTTTTATCTCCACTTCCTTTTAACACTACATTTTACGTCATATACATCAAACGGAACTCATAGCTCACAAATATGTGTTATGTATACATATTTTAATAGCTTTTATATATGTTTATTATGACGCCGTGTGTCATAACACTCATAACTTTATAAACTGTGTTACTGGTTTGAATATATAATCTAATGAAAATTCAAGTATAAGAATCCTAGAAATACTATACACGTATAATTGCCAATTATACATAGTAAACAATTTTCATAAGATTTGTATGTATCGTTTTCGCTTAGTTATATTATATTCATGGACTGTTGAAATTAACAAGCAAATATTTATGTATCAAAAAATATTTCAAAAAACACAAAACAAATATTTACAAAGTGAACTAAGTGAAAATTATCAGCTTAAATATTTGGATACGCAATTCGTGAACGAAAAATCAAATTATGGGTATAAAAATATTGCCAATTGCAATTGTATCCTTGATATAAAATATTAAAATGTACATAAAAAAAATTTAATTTTATAGTTTTGTGTTTTCTATAATATGTGTATTTAAATATACCAACATTTTCAAGCGATTGTTTGATAATAATGTATTTTTCATAGAAAACAATATTAACATAATACAGCATTTTGATTGTTTAACGCTTATATACGACAAACCGTATAGTGATTATATAATTATGCGCATAACATTAATTAAACAACGTATTAAAATATAACGGAATTTTTTTTTGAAGTATTACGTATAGTAATCAATAACAAATATAAATATATGTATGTAATAAACTATTGATGAATTGTATTGATTTTAACTTTAATTTATTAATGCGTTAATAATAGCGTGTATAACTATTTGTACTCACGATGGATGAATGAGCGAAACTTCCAAAACTAGTTCCCTCGGTAAATCGAAATAATCTGGATCGTGTCCGTTTGCTGATAACACCAAAGGGAGTAAATCCCACCGTGTGCCCTTTCCGCGCCAACCTAGTTTTGTACACACCTGAAAACCACGACACTTCGTTGATTTAATTGCGTCCAGTACATTATATTATTATTTTAGTGATTGAGCATTTGACGTACCAGCATATTTCGGGTAAAATACATGACCTACCACAAATTCCGAATATCTACTCCACGTGACCTACCACACATTCCGTGTAATACACGTGAATTACCGAAACATTTAAATATTTAATACGACGTTAATGCTATATAACATTATACGTACAAAAAATAATATAAATAGTTAAATTGACATAGGTCAATATAAATTTTATTTTTATTTTTATTTTTAATTAATTTGTTTTTTGTGAATTACATGTTATTATAATAATATAAATAAATGTATGTGTCTATGAGAAACTTTGTACTGACATAATCATATTGTTATGATGAGTTTTCAACCATTAACTAAAACTAACAAATAATATAATTCATGTAATCATGTCTAATACAATAAATGTTTTATTAATAAATTATGGGTAGTATAATAATATTTTAGACATCAATATAAATGGTATACTAATGTATGTATATAATTATTTGAGTTAGCGTGAAGTCCGTTTGGTTGCGTACAGTTTGCTATGTTTACTATTTTATTGTAAATATTTAAGATTTTATTTTAATTAAGTTTTTATTTGTTTTATTGAATGATTTTTTTTTGTGGTATATTATTTAAGTTTCAATTAAAACTTAAAAATTATTGGTTATATTATATGTCAAGTCCAGTTTCTATTCAAACGAAATAACATATTTTTATACAACAATGGTGGAAGTATAGTCAGTTACTATTTAGCTTTATAACTTTTGACAAATTTATAAACGATATATTATATAATATTATAATATATATCATAAATATTAAGACCTAATTAAAATTATATTGAAAATTAAGTTATAACAATAACATATAAACTGTGTATGTACATAATACTACAACACTAAAATATATAATAATTAATAAACCAATTATCAACATACTGTAAGTAACATACTTTACCCAAAATATGACGGTAGTATGAAATTTATTTAATTAGTAATTTTTAAGTGGATTATATTTCACAAAAATATCCCGTTTTGAAAAATTATATACATCGGCTCCGCTCACTATTAAATCCATCGTCTACTGTTTATATTACCTACCTATCGAGATTTAACCGAGTTTTAAATTTATAAAGATGGTAGAACACAGTCATTAGTCTAATGATGAGTTATATAAAAACTGTTTAATTTTATGATTCACCAAAATTTAGCCAATTATATTAAATTAATATAATGTATAATTTAGATAAAACAAGTTATATGTATACAATTTAGAGTAACGATTTAACGTTACACAAGGAATAACCACCAACGCACTTTTAATATTTAATATATTTTTTAAATATTTGTATATTATATTAAATTTAAAGCTTGGCAAAATCAATAGTCAGCGGAGTTGATTCAAAATCGGAGGAATCAATATAATATTGTTGGGAGTTTATTGTTTGGTCATATTATTCAACGTTACCATTTTTGTCATATTATTTTCACAATACAAATCATATTATATCGTTAAGAAGTGTCGGAATCTGAATTTAGAAATTTATTTTTTACGACCAGAAGACATTAAAAGCATATACTTATTCGTTTTTTTTATGTATATATAATATAACAATATTACGTCAGTGAATTCCACGTTCATCGGGTCGCCAATGATTGTTCCGTCTGGTTGCTTGTATCCAGCGTAAGAAATCAGTTGAGAGTTCCACACACGAAAATCGTGCCGACCATCGGTCCTTTGTTGAAATACAGTTATAGCTGATCTAAAAACAAAAATATTTGATTATAAAGTATGATGTTTATGATTATATTATTGACATAGTACGTAATAAAAAATATATTTTAAAATGGACGTGACCTTTATTCCGATCAAAATCGTATCTTTCCCTGTTCGGTCAAATCTAAAAAAGATCGATTCCTCTTTTTGATGAATATCTCTTAATGACTAAATTCATTTTTAGTCAAGCCAAAGAACTTAATAATTAACTATATTATGTTAAAATAATTATTGAAAAAGTATTTAAAATATAAGTTTTATACAAATTAAACATATAAGATAAAGTACGAATATGTTATTCATCATGAGAGTATTGCAATAATTACTATGTCCACTGTCCACATTACAACTTTTTTTTAGATAATATGACGTGCCATATATATTTCTACAAAAAGAAAATATATGGACATGTACATAATAATATAATAAGCATAACTTTTCGTGAAAAAAACTATGATAATGATAATACCAAAATAGATTAGGTATTTATTTTATTCTATAAAGTTAGATATGTATATATTATTATTATAATTAATATATTTCGTTGACACTAAGAACCTCGTATTATAATAATAATCTTAAAGTCATCATTCTAACTTTTATTCATCTCTTATTTAATAATTAAAATTTGTTTTTATTCGATCATAATAATAATTAAATATTGATTTATATAATATGTATTAATATTTTAATCAAGTAGTTAAATTTTTAACAATATTTTTTTTAATCCATAAAGTATCAATAAATCGTGGAAAATATACAAAAAAAAAAAAAAAAAATTAAGTTGAAATAACAAGAAACTATAGTTATTATCTTATTGGATAGTTAATGCTTAGTTATTTTAGTTATGAAGAATACATATTGTAAAACTAATCAAATTATTGTGCGTTTTGATGAGACAACGTTCAAATTTTTATAATTCCAGGTAAACACAATTTTATTTTTATTTTGGTTTCCATAGTTTACTCGATGAATTTATTGTATTAATTTAATAATAGTTTTTAGTTTTACGTGAATAAATTGTGATCATTAAAAAATGTCGCTATTTGCTACAAGCCCTAATAGATAATTTAATAATATTCGTAAGAAATATTTATGTATTTTTTTTTTTTATTTATGAAGTCTATAAAATTCAAATTATTATGCGGCAATTAAAGTATAGCTATTATAATCATTTTTAAATGTAAAGAAATAAAATAATACAAATTGTTTGAAATGTATTTTATACAATAAGTATTCATATTCCACTGAAAAAGCAAAGTAGTATTATCAATAATTATTCATAAAAAAATTAATAACTGTGACTTTAAGGTGTATTATTGAATAGCGGGATGAATAATAATAAAAAAAATACCAAAAAAGAAAACTTAACATTAGTAACAAAGTGTATTATGATAAAACATTTTGTGTTTAAGCAAAGTGTTACGTAAACATTCAACTTAAAAATTGATTAAACTTGGTTCATAATGAATTGATCACAACATAATAAATTATGTTCTCTTAAAAATATAAACACGTTTTTATAGTTTTTTAAGTTATAACCAACAAAATTAAATTAACAAGTATTTAGTGTAAATAGAATCGTTCCGTTGGCTAACAAAAAATGTGACAAGTTCTTTCAACCGTATTAACTACTGTGTTTTTTACAAGAGAGAAACTTATAGACTTATCCTTTCAAAACTTTGTAAATTGTAAGTGACTGTTGAAACTTTTCAATTCATCTTTGTAACTTTTTAATATAGTCTTGTAAAACCACA
The DNA here is from genome assembly GCA_020882235.1 of Schizaphis graminum. Taxonomy (NCBI): domain Eukaryota; kingdom Metazoa; phylum Arthropoda; class Insecta; order Hemiptera; family Aphididae; genus Schizaphis; species Schizaphis graminum. Next base: position 82,787,836 of record CM037032.1, on the reverse strand, counting down.
AATCTAAAACGGTACAACGCTGTGTTTGTAAAGAAAAAAAAGTATTTATATTTTTTTAACTGCCTAGTTAAATGTTTTTTTTTCCCGATGATTCATTGTTATCTGAAGAATTGAAAAATGTTTTATAACCAGCCAACCAGGTAACGAAAATCATAGAATTTAGCATTTAAGTATACTATACATGTAAAGTCAAAACCAATTTGAATAATCTTTCGTGAGCTTAAAAATGAAAAATAGTCGATTGGGTTCTTATTGCATTCATTATGAGAGAAAGATGCTCTTTTGTGTATAGGTGATTTATTATCGAATATTTTTTTTTTTTTAATGTTAAAACATCGTTAAAAAAATATTTTGACCTTTAACATGTTTTGTGACAATAATATTATGAGAAATATTCTAGTAGAGAATGAAGTATAGTTTGTACATGGAAAGTAGATTGTATCAATTTAATGAGTTTGAAGTTTTAACATGTTTAATTTTAATATATTAGATTTTAAGATTGACAATAATGGGCAAAATGTTAATTTTGGATCTGCACATATTTTTGTTTAAAATAATTGCGTAAAATGTAAAGTTTACTAGCAAAACTGTCTTAATAAGAAAGTTTTTAAGTTCATTGGTATTCCTATATGCAAAATCCTTTCCGTTTTACTTCTAACTTCGAGTTCGTCTTATTTATACACACACATATATATATACAATATAGTATGCTGGAATAAGTATAAGCGATATTAGGTGGCGCAGGAAATTAAATCGCATTTAATGCATTCGCAGTTGATAAAACTTTTAAATAACACCTTGCTATTAATTGTATTTCTACTAAGTCAAATAATTGTATTGGTTATGAATTATTTGGTTGGAAATTGGCCGTTGATAGTATCTGTCTACTTTGATACACAATAATTGCATGATCTTATGCTTATGATAATAATTATTAATGAAGCAGAATTAATAGCTACTATTTGAAATTAGTTTTATAATATTTAACTTAACCTAAGTATAGTGATTATTATTATTAATTAGTACATTTTATTATTTTATATACACTAATTTCAGTCACCGTCCGCACCGCGTACGACGCACATCTCTTTATGTTAGCTCCGCGTAATCGTTGCTGTTTTTACTTCTTGTAAACCGATAAGGTTCAAATTTAGCGCTATTAAAAGCTATTGCTGAGTGCAATCAATTGTCAGTAATTGAATCCGCTGTTTTCCTTATAGCTTCCGTCGTACTTAAAAATGTAGTTTTCTAATATATTGACAAGTGCGATTACCTATTTATCGTTGCGCCGCGCAGGCGGCACGTTATCGCGATCACCGGTCAGCGACTCGTGACCTTGTTCACTAATTATGCCACCCAAAACAAATATAAACTATTTATCAAATGTGAAAAATAATAATAATAAAAATACCAACACTATACAGCCTGCTCGCCTAGCAGAGGCACAAAACGCTGAAATGAACAGCCCTGAAAATGAAAACTGGACTACTCAAACAGGTAAAAGAATTCTGTCAAGCTCATCTTCCGGTTCTACCACCTCCAAACCCTCTTCTACAAAAACTGCTCAACCAAAAACCAAAAAACTATTTTTCTCAACACGTAATCGCTACGAACCACTTATGATCACCGAGCCCACCGACACGGTTTTTGACACAGACATGGTATCCGAAGACCCCGACATCGCGGTCCGAGCCAAACCACCTCCCCCGATATTTATGAAAGGAATAAATGACTTTCCTGGCTTCTGTACAACATTAATTGAATTGATAGGAGTTGATAACTTCATTTGTAAAGCTACCACAGACCGCTTAAAAATTCAGACCGCCAATCCCGAATCTTATAGACTTCTAATACATTATTTAAAAGAACATAATGCTAAATACCACACATATCAACTCGCGGAGGACAAACCCACGAGGATAGTTATCCGTAATCTGCACCCTACTACGCCAATAGAACTAATAAAATCTGAACTCGAGACGCGCCTCTTCGAAGTCAGACAAGTCACGAATGTACTGCACAAGACTAGCAAGCACCCACTCCCGCTATTCTTCGTCGATTTAGAGCCCACCAGTCACTCTAATCAAATCTACCAACTATCTTCTCTGCTGCACACAAAAATTAAGGTTGAAGAACCATACAAGCCTAAGATAATTAGCCAATGTCAAAACTGCCAAGATTATGGCCACACCCGGGCTTATTGTGGCTATTCAGCACGCTGCGTCCGATGCAGCGCCCATCATCCATCTTCCGATTGCACTAAGTCGCCCGACTCCCCTGCCAAATGTGTACTATGCTCCGGAGATCATCCAGCCAACTACCGAGGTTGCAGCGTCTACAAAGAACTCCAGCGCCGAAAAACGCCTAACACTAAAAGTAATTTCTTATATGATACTATCAAACCAAATGTTAAACCTTATAATGTAAAAGAAAGCCACCCACTCGCTACCCTTTCGGAAAAAAATGAATCTAACCCACCAAAAACTTATGCAAAGGCCACAGCTAGTCAATCACCTCAACCTTCTCCTCCCTCCGACCTAACTCAACTCATGTCCTCTTTTGTTGGTGAACTAAAATCTCTTATCAATCCATTAATTGCTCTCCTGACACAAGTCATCACCTCACTCCTAAATAAAAGCAATGAATAACTCCTACACTAATAACTCATTATCTATCTTACTGTTTAATGCTAACGGTCTAAAAAATCATGCTAATGAACTCCAAACTGTACTCTATGACAAGCGCATAGATATCGCTTTAATCTCAGAAACTCATTTTACCAAATATTCTCACATTTCCATCCCGGGTTATTACTTACTTAAATCTAACCACCCTGATGGTACAGCACATGGTGGGGCAGCTATACTTATTAAAACAAACTTAAAATTTCATCCTCTCACCAACTTCTCTCAAAATCATATCCAATCATGTGCCATCTCAATCACACTTAATAATATTCCTATTGTTATTGCAGCAGTTTACAGTCCTCCCAAGCACCTCATAACAGACACTAATCTCGCCGAATATTTTGACACATTTCCTAACAACTTTATTGCTGGTGGCGACTTTAATGCGAAGCACCAAAGCTGGGGCTGCCGAGTTACAAACCCTCGCGGCAATCTACTTCATAATTTTACCATTAAAAAATTCAAAATACTCGCACCACCTGATCCTACATACTGGCCAACATCGCGCAAGAAAAGACCAGATATTCTGGACATATTTGTCTCAAAAATTCCGAGTAATTTATACTGTACTGTACACAACATTTTAGACTTAAACTCAGATCACTCATCTGTGATACTAAATGTTGATGCTACTCCCCAAACAAATTCAGTTAGTCACTCTCTTTTTTCACCATCGACCAATCGTTATATATTCCATAATATAATTGCCCAAAAAGTTAGTCTTTCAATAAAGTTAAAAACCGAGCATGATATTGACGAAGCAATCAATAACTTATCAAAACTCATTCATTCAGCAGCCTCCTTATCCAATACCTTAACAACCTCAAAGCACTCAATGCAGAAGCAGACTCACCTTCCTGAACAGATACGCTCACTAATAGTAGAAAAACGTAGAGCTAGAGCAGTTTATCAACGTACGCGTCTACCGTCACACAAAAGCGTTTATAATAAATTAGCCAACTCCCTAAAAAAAACCCTCGCTAAAAACAAAGCGGATACACTTGGAAAAAAACTTACCAATCTTTCATATTCTGACGGTAGCTTATGGAATGAAACTAAAAAGTTACTTAGTCTTAAAATTCCTTCTACTCCCTTAAAGAAACCTGACCATACACTTGCTTTTTCCGATTTTGATAAAGCCGAAGTTCTTAAAGCTCACCTTCAGGAAACCTTTCAACCACATCATAATATATTCATACCTCAATGTGTTGACGAGGTAAAGGCTGGTTTAGACCTTCCCTCAACCTCCAATCATCTTGAAAAATATTTTACGCCCAACGAAGTCAAACAGGCTATCCAAAAATTCTCCTTAAAAAAATCGTCGAGCTACGACCTAATAACGGCAGAAGTAGCTCGATGCCTCCCCAAAAAAGCAATAGTATTGTTAACATATATATTTAATGCAAGTCTAAGACTTTCGTACTTCCCAATCCTTTGGAAATTCTCAAAAATTGTACTATTTCCTAAACCTGATAAACCTCTGGACGACCCATCCTCATACAGGCCAATAAGTCTCTTGCCCTTTTTTTCAAAAATTTATGAAAAACTTATTCTCAAACGAATGACTCCATATATTGTCAGGAACAATATTCTGCCAAACACCCAATTTGGATTCAGATCATCACATAGCACCATTCATCAAGCTCATAGGATTGTCGATGCAATATCGCTCTCGTTGGAAAAAAAACTTTACTGTACCTGTGTTTTTCTGGATGTATCCCAAGCATTCGACAGAGTCTGGCATGACGGACTACTGTTCAAATTAAAAAGTTGTCTTCCTCACCCGTTCTTTCTCTTAATTAAATCTTACTTATCAGATCGACACTTCCAAGTACATTATCGCTCTGCATACTCCGAAATAACCAAAATCAATGCCGGCGTCCCACAAGGGGGCATCCTATCTCCAACTCTTTTCAACATCTATGTCGCTGATCAGCCCACCACGCCTCAAACCATGGTGGCGGATTACGCTGACGATAAAGTCATTTTGTCAATTAGTGAAAATCCGGTAACCGCCTCATTAAACCTACAACTTCACCTCAACCTAATGTCTAACTGGTACGACAAATGGCGTATCAAAATAAACCAAAACAAATCAAATCACACTACATTTACTCTCAAGAAAGGCGTATGTCCAATTGTTACATTGAATAACATTCCAATTCCCACATCGGACACAATAAAATACCTGGGACTCAATCTCGACAAACGACTTACATGGAAAAATCATATACGAACCAAAAAACTGACTCTCAACGCCCGTATGCGCATGCTCAGTCCTCTTATATCGAGAAATTATAATACCAATCTAAAAGTCAAACTTCTAATTTACAAAACCCTCCTGAAACCTATTTGGACTTATGGCATACAGCTCTGGGGTTCAGCAAAAAAATCCAATATCAATAAAATCCAAGTTTTCCAAAATCTAGCTCTCCGACGAATCTCCAATGCACCACCGTACGTCTCAAACCTAACACTACATAACGATTTTTACATGAAAACTATCAATGAAGAAGCTCAATCCTTTTACTTGCGCTTCCGCATGCGACTTCTATCCCACCAAAATCCTCTTATTAAAAACCTCTCTTCTCTAACTCTCCCAGGTAATCCAAGGCGCAGGCTAAAAAGGAAATGGTGTCGTGACCTCTTACAATTACCAATTTAAAATATACAATACATATATATAATTCCAACCATCAATATTAGAAAAAAAAAAAAAACAAAAATATATATATAAATAATTCATGCTAAGTGTTGCCAGTGGGCGGCTTCTTATTCAATTTTTCACGTCCTGTCTTCTCTTAACACATAAGCTTATTGTACATTACTTGTATAGATTGTTTAATTCTAATAAATAATAAAAAAAAAAAAAAAAAAAAAAAAAAAATATACACTAATGATGCCATAATAAATGTTCTACTCTAAAAAAAAAAAAAAAAAAAAATGAATACTCTTTTGATGTTTAATGCGGGCACAAGTAAACAGTTAACCATTCGGAAATATTTGAAAATATCAACAATTGTGAGGTCAACAGTCAAGTTAAAAAAAACTTCATGGTATCCTCGGTGTAATCGATGACGTGATATCTGCCATATACACCATATACAGCGTAACTAATAGTCGTTAAATCCTGCGTTGTGTCAAGTATGACAACGATCACAGACTGTGACCGACAAGTGTGTTAAAACTATTTGAAATTCAAAATGAGCCACCTTGGTGTGATCATTTCAATAGTATTTTAATCATATTAGTTAAATAAATCTCAAATTGCTATAAATTGAAAAAAAAAAAAGTCCATTAATTAAATGTATTCGTATTTTCTTTATTGTGTATAAGTGACAATATGTTACGAAAGACACTAAAAAAAAATATTATTGTAAGTGTTGAGTATACGAATAAAATCATAGAGGAAAACCTTATGAAATATTCATTTGAGTAGTAAATTTGAAGTTAAAAGATAAATGACACTTTATTTTTTGTTATAAGTTATAACTATATCAGTTTGTAACAAAACCAATTTTTTTTTATGTATCGTATTATATAGCTGTAGAATAACTAAAACACAGTTAAAAAAAAAATGATAAACATTCACACGTAGGACGTAGACTTTTATCTATAATTTTGTTCTTAGTATTATAGAATATCGATTTTTATGGTAATGGTACTGCATACGAAATGTTATTTTATGTCATTCGTACACGTAATAATGATCGTTCATTTTTAGAAATTAAATTATGATTTGTGTGCAATAGCCTACGATTGTGTTTAATTCCATGAGAAAAAATTAGTATTTATTGGTTATAATGGAATATTTTGCTATCTTTAATCGATATTTTATTAAATTATATTGTGTAGTAATATTTTTACATATTTTTAATATGAACAAAGAAATATTTTCAGTGCTCATCATACACGAGTCAAATATCTTAAATATAATATAGTTATTTGATTATTTAATTTTCCTACATATTATTTATCAGTACGTTATTACTTATAAGGTATATTAATTTAATTTATTTAGGTATACAAAATAAATAAAGAGTATAAAATAATTTAAGAGTTAAATATTTTCGGATCATATTTATCTGACTTGTATTTCATTTACAAATACGATAATCACATAAAATATAAGTTAGAATATGACGTGAAATATCTGTTTTGGATTTAAGATGTGATGTATTCTCCGATATATGCAAATGTGTTTGTTACAACAAAATGTACAAGAATAAAGGTGACAAGAACGGGTTCATGTGGTACATCAAATCAATAGCTGACAGTTTAATCAAACTTATAGAATTTAATTCTGTCTGTATTAGATGAAGTGGAGAAGTATCGCACGCTGGTTTGCGTATGCAAATTAAATTATTAAACGCACACTGAAATCGGGATACTCGACAATACTATTTATAAAACACCTCCGCCACTACCACCAGCATCACCGCTTCAACTACCTTCACCGCTAGCGCCATCATCTTGACTACTACCTCCAGCATTCCTACTACCACTTCCACCACCACTATCATCACCAACAACAACAAGAACAACAATAACATCGGTATAAGTATAATAAGGGTTTGAAGAAGATTGAATTGAGAGGTTTCGGTTCCAGAATTTTGTTTAATATGCTAATATACATAAATAAATAGGTATTTTATAGTGGCCATGGATGAATGATTTGTGTTTTAAGATATGTTATATAGACTTGTACCGTGTATTGTGAATAATGTTTATTTTGGTTACCAACCTTATGTTACCCTTGTTTGTGCTGTACTTTATGTGGTTGCAAATAGCTTCAAACATGTTGCTAGTCGTAGTCACTGATCTACAATCAAACATCTGAAAAATAAACAATAATTGTGAAAAAAAATGTAAATAGATATTATATAATGGTGTCCCGGCCAGGAAAAGTTAAACCACATTTAATGAGAAAACGAAATGGTTTTCAATACAAATGTTTGATTATAAAATAGGTAAGTATAGTATGTAAGTTTTAAATAATTAATTAAATAATATTTCTATAGATAAAACGAAAATTATTTTTAAAATGAAAAATTTATTTATTTTATTGGGCTTTCTTCAAATAATATGTTAACCAATATACAAATTATGGTATAATATTTTGAACATTCGTAGTTTTATAATTCGATAATTTTTTTTTATATACAATAAATGGACAAATAATATTATTAAATTATAAGCGATTCATTTGAAGATATTGTACAATGTTATTCATTTTTATTATCTAGTGTATGTGTATGTATCTTCAATCTTCATATAGTTGAATTCATTTTTAACAAACCAGAATAGGATTATGTACGATTTTTTCGTGATAACCACCGACAACCCACTTATCATTGGTATGTTCAAATGTTTTCTTCTCAATCCATCGCGAATACTCAATAGGTTTGAGTTCAAAATCATACTGTGTAGATAACTTAGTAAAAGAAAACGATTATAGTTTTGATTGAATAGGCGCTTAGAACCATTGATGCGTGTTCAGCAGAATGGCTTAAAAATGATTCGTGCGTAGCCATAAAGTTATAACTTAAAAAATGTTTTCATTCATATTTTTATTTTTCTCGAACATTTACTCTTATTTGGCAGATATACAACCATTTTCAAAATATATGTAACTCTGTAAAGAATAAGGACGCGTAAAGGGAAGACATAGAATGGTTGTACAATTTCGTATATAATTTATAGGTATATTTAAAATATATATATATTTATGTGCATATTAAAAAAAAAAAATATATATATATATATATTATATATACTATTTAATATTGCGTAAAAGATTTCCGTAGGGTTTCGTAAATATTTTTATTCCTTTCGTTTCTATATTTCATGCAGTCCGAAAAAGATTTACATTTTCAAGTTCTAGCTGTATCTATACTAAGCGCATTATGGTCAAAAATTCCTTACGATATTGTTTTCATAATATTTTTGAAGTATTCCAGTTTTATATAATATTATAATATCTTAACGTGAGTATACGTAAAATATAACTTTGTGTCTGTTTAATAGTTGTAGAAATAAATTTGAACCTGACCTGCAGTTTAGCCCATTGTATTCGTCCAATGCATCTGGCAGAATTCCTCCACGCTAATTTGGCACCAAATACCAATTCAGTTTCTGTAAGTTGATAAGTACCGGTTGCATTAACTTCTTGTTGTACTTGTTCCCATCTGGCTTCATACGCTGGAGTATTGGACCTATAAAAATGAAAACCGTCGTAAAATAAACGTGCACAATTAATATCCAATTAGAATGTGATTGGGTGGAGTAGTAATATCATGATGTATATAAAATGCTTATTTGCATAAATACATAATAATTAATTATTTTTCAAATAAATATATTCACTTAATTTAAGAGGCAAGGGGGTTTAGTCTAGTAGATTTTTTTATCATATTATAGAGTAAAATCAAAAAATGTATTCTCATTATACATATATATATTTTTTTTTATTAACATTATGAATAAAATATATTAAAAATTATTATAATGATTTTTATTAGGTACCACAATATTCTAAATAATTTTTTTTTTCAATAATAATTTGCTCTGTTACAGTAGGGGGAGTGAGCGTCTATTGCTCCAGTTCCTTTAAAAATGTTACTGTTACAGGTGATATTATAATAATTATATGTTTAATTTACGTACCCTCAAACATTTACTAGGTAAATAATGATTATAATTAAATAGAAAAGTGTAAGAATAGGATTTCATATGTATTTCCTTTATATTTAAGACTGCATAAATAGGTATATTACATAAAAAAAATTAATAAATACGCAAAAATGATCGAGTGATTCAATTATACATGTACATTATACAAAATATAAAGCGCAAGCACTTTGCCAGCCATATGTAAGTGGACACCCGGTTCGATAGAATACAACGTGTACGAGATAACATGATAGCTACGATATCCGCACGGTAGCTAGAAGATCAGATATACACTTTGCGATCCGACAAAGTTTTAAAATAAAATTCGATGTTAACCACATCGACGGCGGTAATAGCGGTGTTCGCGTCGGTCAGACGTATATTATGTACGACCCATTTTGCTAGTATTCGTGCTATTTCACTCTATATTATGTACCTATGCGGTTATGCATAGTGTTCCTGGTAAAATAATTCGTCATTTTAGATTTCGTGCCGATCACTGACAATTTTGTCGCAGTGTTATACGACGATTTGTTTAACATTATCGTGCCGTTTTAGGATGTGTATTTTATTTATATTTCTTTTTCGTATGTGGTTATTTAACGTTAAAGAAATTTTCCCCGTACAGCGAGCTTATCGATTGAAGTCGTAGAAAAAAGTACGTCACACAAGTTCAATCCATCCGATAAATGAAAAACGTCTACTTCTAAAACCAACGAATAAACCACGCAAAATGAGGATTATAATAATTATAATATTATATTATTATTTTTTAAGTTTGCACGTATTCGTCATTTCAAAACGTTCTTAATGTACAAAAGTGTACGAGGTGGTTATTTTTTTTATCAGAAAACGGTAATTTTTTGGGTATATTTTTATGCGTGTCGTTATTTGTCGGAAATGTTTTTCTCTGGAGTTATTACAACACTATAATCTAAAAAAAAACAAAGAAACTACACTTTTAGTTTTTTTTTACTATTTTTTATCGTTATCATTTTTTTTAAGTATTTTACTTTTTTAAATGACAATAATATTATACGTTTTTTAATTAATCTTCTGATCCATAATTTGGTTGAGTAGAGTCGTGGAGTATAATAACACGATATAACACGCCTCAAAACGCTTGTTCACTATTCCGTCAATCTAAACTTTGAATATTTATATTGGTTTTTAATAGGAAATTATAATTAATGTAAGTTTTCATTTAAATTTTAAAAACTTAAAAATAATAACGGGGAAAAAATGTTGCGTTGTAACGACTTATAATAATTATTTATTAAACATTACAAAGTTTTCAAAAACACATCAATTTACCGAGAGAATAACGGTTTAGCGATAAGAGAACTATTTACTACTCGGTATAATGTAATAATATATTATGACATAGCCACGGGCTACCCGCGAGGTATTCGGAATTATTATTATTGTTATTATTATAATTATTATTATTCTGCGTGTACCGGTACACAATATATTATATACACAAGTATATACACATGTATAGGCATATATAATGATATAATACAACAATAATAATAATATAATATTACTACGTACGTTATGACAATTATTTTATCATCATCGCGGTGGATGCAACGATGGTTAGACGTGGTATGCTGGGTGTGGTATCGGTGGTGCGAGGAAGGAATAGAGAGTAAGCTCTCGACGTCTCGGCGTGGATTACTATTTTATTATTATTAAATATATATATATATATACCTACGCGGTATAACAGTAGCAGCATACGGCGACAAATTTATTGTGACTGAATGGGTATAACGATACGACGTGGTCTCTACCGTATTAATAATAGTCCTTTTCTTCCCTTCTCGCGAGCGAGAAACGCATATAATACGCTGTCGTCTGAGAAGGTTTATATCGAGATTAGCCATATAATTACCTGTGGCACGTTTATGTATTATGTATTATGATTATAGTTATGATAATTTATCGTTCTCGCGGTACATGACGTTGTTATCCAACCCTCTCCCCGATGGGGGGCAACGGGTTGATAACGCTTGGCGGTGATGATGACATGCGCGGTGACGATTGTGCGAAGCATTGTGACGAAGAGTGGTTTCTTTGATATGGATATAACATAATATTATTATAATATGATAATAATTATTATTATTTTAATTGCTTTAAGAGTACTGGGGCGGTGCCACAAGATTGTGTTGTAAAAATAAACGTTTTAAAAAAATGTCGAGGAATATATTAAATAAATCGAAAACAAATAATGTAAATATCTATACTTTTAAATTGGAAATATATTCAAGCTTAAACTTAATGCACAAGAACGTCAAAAACATTTACCATATACCAAATATATTCAAATGGTGGAAAAAATAACATTTTATAACATACAATATCATATTTATTCGTCCTTAGCCAATACACGAACCAGAAAATTACCAGTAGGTATTCTGCAGTATTATGATAAATTAAAGATTTTGCATTCCAATGGGGAGGAGATATTTGATTATAGAGAGTTTAATCATTTGTATTTTTAATCTGATCAGTTAATCATCTTGAATATTAACTTGATATTTCTAAATAGTGGACTTTTTTTGGGGGGAGGGGGGGAGGGAAGCTTCCAAATTTCTACGAACTGAACCCTTTGAATATCAGACACCTCTGAATAGTAGACAATATTTTAGCAATTGGCAGTTCCAATATTTTGAGATTTAAATTTATATTACTCTATATTAAATCCTAATGCTGATACGTCACGATCCAATAATCATTTATTGAATAATCAATATAGATCCAAGTAGCCTCTATAGACAGATAGATATAGATATAGGTTAGAATGCTGATGGACAGAGAAAACAATAACTATTTACTGCTGTTAAAAGATTGATGAATCTCTTAAACTTAGCACCCGTATAGGCCGTATATCAACGTATTAATTTATTACCTTTTGAATATAAATAATTACGTAAAACCTCTTAATAATTTGTTATAATCAACAATATAATATTTAATATTAAGTATAATACTTTTATTCTGTAATCATTTTATATTCATAGCCTTAGATAATATTTTGTATCATAGGGATTACTATTAGTGTTCCATAAAAAATTACAAAAACAAACAAAACTAAAAACACCTATCAACAAACAAATTAATACATAATATTATATAGGTACCTGTTATAAGTATATTTGATCAAATTTTTATTAAAAACGCCTCATTGAATAGTCCAGAACGAATGAACTTAAATAGTGGCACTCAAATAACATACAATCTAATCGAACCTATACGTTTTATTATTATTATTGTGTATTGCTGTGTATAATTATACACTCGTGTAATACGATAATAAAAACATTGTGTGAAACGTGTCCGAAATCTTTTCCAGGCATTTCTTCACGCGTGATGAATGTTTATCGATTGAGAATATTGTATAATGTGTTTACGCGATGACGTTAAAATGGCTTTTGATCCACGAACATTCGTGTTTATCTTAGTGTGCTTAACACCTGCAAAATATAGGAATCTGTGGATCCCATACCGGTTTTAACACATGTTAACCGCGAAGAGTTGACGAATGTTTGACTTAAGAATTGAATCTCGCCTCACTGTAATATAGGTATACTATGTGGCTGTAGAATAATGTAAACAAATCGTTTTATCTTTTATAAGCTCTCGGATGCGAATGTGTTTAGACCAGCGCACAATATTAGATATCGCGAGTCTACAATCATATACGTATATTATATTACATATTGTGCATCTCTATATATGTCTACTACGCGTAAATATTATGTGGAATAGGATTTAATCAAATCCAATCGATACGATATTTTTAGCATTAAACAATTTCACGATGGCAGTTGTGTCTTTTTATAACGGTTTTAAATCAAAAGCGACCGATTCCAGAGTCCAGTGAAATTTAAATAATCGTGGTTCTCGTTTCGTCGACGATGTTTTCAGATGTTAAAAATGCCCATCCATTGATTCGCCAACACCGAGCGATTATGTAAATAATCCATTAAAATTGAAATACTAATGTTTAAGTCTAACAAAAGTTCGGATGATTTTATTCGCTCTTCGTTTATGTACGGACGTATGAATTTATCTCTTATATTGTCTAACCATGCGCACGAACAGCGAGTAATCGCTTAACGAGTGTAACGGTGCATAAAATGACCTCCCGACAACAATATTTTCACAATAACAAATAGCAATCTGAATTGGTAGTTTGTCCGGAGTATTACAGTTTGTTCGTTTAAGTCAAACTTTGCTTTTATTTAAATATGGGAAACGATGTGTCGCGTATGATATTATATATCAGTATAATAGTATAATGTGTCTCTATAACTGTTGTTATGTCTGGTCGTTTATAGTTATTACTGTTATTATATCGCATAAAAGTCGAATCGTTACATTTTTGTGTTTTAATATGAAGAAAATTCAATGAAAATGAAAAATAGCAAAATTATGATAATCGATGCGAAATAAATAACGACGTATACATAACGCCAAATTTAATAGTCTGTTGCAACGTAGTGCTTAGCTAATTATTTTAATAAACCATGTTTCGTATTATACAATATTAAGTGCATTAAAACATTAATTTATGTAAAAAAAAGAAAAAGAAAGAAAGTATAAAATTTTATTTTTTTGACCGATTTATGGTCGTTAATTTGTGATGAAAAAAAAAATATATATAATACGTAGTTGAGTAGTTAATAGCTAATTCTAGGTTTATCATTATTATTATTAATATGTTAAGTTATCATAGATGCGATGCCGTTACACTCGTTACAGTATAAAACTCTCGTAAGAATTTTAGACTTAGTTTTCAGAAAGTGGGTAATCGTTATTCATCACTTCACAACTGACTATAAGTTGGCCGTCTTATCTCGGATAATGAATACATTGGATATTAAGGGCAAAAGTGCATAACAATACTTCGTGCCAAATCGGTATATTGCTGGTGTCTCCGTTAAAGTATGCGGTTTTTATTACCCATATAAAGTAGTATGTTTGCCCCTCTCTTAGAATATTTACATATATGCTGGGTCGTAATAATTTTCTCGTATCAAGTAGTATCACGAAAGGCCCATATCATGAAAGCTAACAATATTGTTAGCGGAAAATTGCTCAAACGCGCGCGACGCATTACTGTTTTATGTAATATATTTTTTATGCACAACAATCACATAACAGGTCAATAGCGAACGAATACGAAATAACGATGTATAAATATAATACTATAATATTATAAACAGTCTCATAGTAATACAATATTTATTTTTATTGCAACGACGGCGAGAAAACATATTTAAACGTTTAGTGTTGCGACTTGCGAATCAACCGGTTTGAAATAAATCAAATTTTCAATTTTGCAGACGTAGAAATTATGTTTATTGTGTATTTAAATTATTTCTTTAGCGTATTATTTCCTCTTAAGGGCGAATAAACTTCAAACGAGTACTGCATTGATATGCAGTACATGACTGTCGTACAGATAATTTGCGGGTAATATACCTACATATAGTTCAATAAAGCCCAAAACGTAGGTGTCTATATGCACACACACACACACACACACACACATTGTACAACGTGCTTACGTTTAAGTGTCGTTTAAATTATATAGGTATGTTACTATTTTTCACCAAATTACTATTAGTCAGTGGTTTCGGTTCGTCGGTGGGCGGCGGTGGTGTTGGCTGCGGCGGCCCGGCTTAACGCATTTAATCATTTGGAACGAAAAATCTGACAACACATATTCTACTGGGAGAAGATCCAAGAACGGGTTTTCGGAAAAACGTTAAAAGAAAGTAGCTTTTTGTATTAAAAGTTCTCGCCGGAAGGTTTCGGTCATTTACGTTTCATTTCCTTTCGTTAACCATTGATCCCTATCCATTTTCTATATACGTGATTGGTACGCGTGCGAGTGCGCGTGTGCCTGTGTGATTTATCGGGGCTCCGGTTACCGGCCACCTATTTAGTATGCTCGCCCATACGACTGCTGCGTTTTGACTTTGGCTCGTCCGCGAAGTTTTGTGCCTATCATATTGTTAGATCGCTTAATAACAACTCGCTCGTCCCCAGGTGAATACGTTTTACCCGGTCCCGCTACCAATGCCAGTTCAGTGCGCTGGTACTATTATATTATATACCACCTACTACTTCTACTACTATACTTTTACTATGTATACTCCGGCGTTGTATTATTATAATGGCTTTGCCGAAACAACACGTCCTTCCTACCGGTGCCATTCACTGACGTATTCGTCAGCGAAAGTTCAAGTTTTTGCATTATAATAATCTACTCGCGCGTCAATGGTGGAATCGCGCACTAACTTTATTTCGCTCACTTTTATCAACTGTATATACCTACGCAACTTGTTTATAATAATAACTGTTAAAGACTTTACTGTTATACGAAATGCGCTTTGTAACAGAATGTTTTATAAATAACACTATCCGCGGTATGTATAGGTGAACGAATGTTAAATTCAGAACACGCTCAGAATCAAATTATGGTTTTGCATGCATGTTAGCTGCAGCACCCTAATAACGTCGATATTATACGACACGATTTACTACCTAATATTACGATATAGTATCGTCTATTATCCATAGTGTTGTGTATGATTTCATTTATAGTACAATTTTAGCTAATTGATTTTTATACAGCCAATAATTTATACATAACGTTAGGTTAGACTGTCGGTTTACATACATACGTATACATTGATATTTTATTTAAATTATTACTGATGAGTGATGACGATGTGATATTTAATACGAAATTAGAAAACATATCAATCAAAACGATTAAATGCATAAACATTTTAAGCTTCGAGCGAAGGTATGTATACACTTATATTAAGTTGATTGGCTAGTTTTTATTTCTTTGTTTTTGCGATTTTTTTAAACATATATTATTGTACATACAAATAAAATAATATAGCATGAAAGACGAGTCGCATGAATTATTTTTAACACTAATAAATGTTTTAAAATATATTTAAATACGCTCTATACACACACAAAAAAAAATATATATATATATATATATTATTTACTATTAACAATAGTTTCAGCTTTATTATTTAATTTTTGAGGTATTTGATTTTAGAATACAGACGATGGTATGATTATATAAGTATAAAATATACACTAGAAAATAATATTCAATACAAAATCAGTCAGAACTAGTGTTTAGTTTTACGAATAAACGAACTCTTATCCTGTTTTGACCAACTATATATTTGAATGCGATTTATTTCATATTCTTTGTCGACTGGTGATTAACGGTTAGAATCCATTAATTCGTCTGTAAAACACATTTTTAACAAGCATTTTCGATTTATTTCCAGAACAAAATTATGCCCCAGTAGTGTGTAGGTATTATATAATATATATTCAAATTAAAAACCAAGATAAATCATCGTGAAAATTATTCTGTTTACACAACTTATAATTGGTGTTAGTAAGAATTTTCGAACGTTCATAACAAAATTGTAGGGCACAATTTTATAGGTGTTTATAAAAACGAATTACAACAATAATCTTAAAAATTCTGTTTTCAGATGAAAAATAAATATAAATCAATAATCATTTTTTAATATATATATATAGCTATAAAACTATTTTGATATATTATCAAAAAATTAATAACTACTTTGCGAGTTTCTGGTAATACACATTATGTATATTGTATATATACTACTATAGGGTGAACCAGATGTCAGGGTAATGGAGCGTTTTAATAGACTTAGTAAAAAAAAAAAAAAAAAAATCGAAATTCCGTGGAATATCTTATAATAGTGAAATATATTTTTGAGACTAAAAAGTAATTTGCATGTAAATAAATAAAGACTTAGTGATAAAATATTTCAAAGTTAATATTATTATAAAATTTGCATAAATATTGAATAAAATTAACTACACTGAGTATAAAATATGTATTTTTTTTTATTTTCGATGTAATATCTATGAGTTATAGATAAATTATATACTCGTGTATTGAGTATTTCATTTCAAGTTATTTAAATTTCTTGTAGGTAATAAAATATGTAATAATTATTATATACTGTTTATTTTTAAGGTTTATTCAGATTTAGAATTTGTGTAGTATATTGTTTTTTTAAATGTTATATTATACGAATTAAAATATAATATAAATAATAAAGATATTATTTTGTAGTTCGTAACTATAAAAATATTATCAGCATAAACAAAAACGAAAATAATGTTAGTAGAAAACTAGTAATTAAAAGAACGCTTAGGAATCGAATTCAATCCATATAAATTAATTTATAGTTTATATGCGTAGTACATAAATTATTATAGAAATCACATTTTATAGTTATTGGTATAATAGTTAATACGAATATATACATATTAAACAAATAACATCAGTGTTCAGGAATATTTATCAGGTATGTAATATTTTTGTATAAACTATTCAGTATGATATTGTTATTCAAAGTATTCAAATTACTATTGACGAAATATTCAAAAATTAAAATTCTTCATACATGTATTCAAATAGTTTGAATAATCAAAACACAAATTAGTATTGATATTACACGGGAAAATAAAACCTATTTATTTTTAAATATATTTATCAGAAGGTATAATAATAAACGGTATTTGATGTCAAATAATGCATTCAACGAGAAATACTACGCATAATATACATTAAAAATATTTATATAGTTACTACTTTTTAATACTTATAGGCGTTCTAATAATAAAAACGTTCAATTAAACCGTAAAAAAAAATTGTTTTTAAATTTAAAACTTATCAAACGTGAGTATGATGTGGTCTTGGTAGCTATAAATTGTATATGCACTGACAAGCAAATACAAATAATCCTAAAACTTTTCTGTCCTAGATCTGTTTATGTATTTGTTTTTGTTTTAAGTTTTGCATAACTTCATCATTTAAATTAAACCATGTCTATTCGTGGTAACTTTTAGATTTATATGTTAGGTGCGATGTAAATTAAGTAAGCCAACTTGGTCACGATTGATCTTCTAATCCAACACCCGCGTTAAACTTAAATCTCGCCAAACCTTGCTAGAACTTTAATGGTCGAACCACCTGGGGCCTAAGTTATTATGTTATGTTGTATTCTTTCTCTTGACCAAGCTATGCTTATGAAACATAAATACAGTTCAAAAAGGTTTTAACTTATTTTCGGGAAAAAATAAAAAGTACTTTTTAGTATTAAAATACGTATACAGAAGATAAAAAGACTGCATGTGGTGTAACATCATGCTGTTACTTAAGCTTATGTTTTACTGTTGTTGAATTATATATATTATACTTGTTTTAAAACAATGTTTATTATTCTTATGATAAATATTAAAATTTAAAATGCTTATTATAGTTTGTAACTAATTGTTTAATTATTTATAAGTCTATAATACATTTAAATCAATTATAATAAGTACTGAAGAACAACTAAACATTTCATTTCAATTTTTTTTTTTTTTACAGTTTTGTTTGATAAATTGTAACTAGCATAAAAATGGTATCAAAATTCAAATATTGTGATAATCAAAGGAGAACTTTTTCTGTAAAAGGGAGAAAATATTAACATAATGAAAACGTGGTCGTTTAACTCGTGGTAAATCATACGGTCATTGAATAACAATAATAAAAAATAAAAATAAAACAATAATCAAAGAATATAATATTATATCTACCTACTATAGAAACACTGAAAACATGGAAAGTATTGGAGATGAAAGACGAACAGATAGAAATACAAACGATAGCGTATTAAATACACATAGTGATAGAGAAAATAACTTTGCTAGAAATCATATTTTAAAAAGAATATTATAACTCACCGGCGTGAGAGTGGTGTAAACTTCACAACTTAATAACAAAAGGCATGATTGAGAGGAAATGTGTGAGAGGAATATCAAGAACAACCTATACACGTGCATGTTATATTCCGGTAAAATAATGAAAGATGCTGAAGACAATACGTACAAGCAGCTTGTGAACATTATAAACTCACGAGAGTTATGGGGATTTTGTTTTTTGCGAACTAAACCAATCCGAGGGTTGTGACATACAAAATAGTCACATTATTCATGTAATATTGACTGATTTTTTACATTTAGCTATCTACTATATTGTGTTAATTCAAGTGAGATATAATAAATTATAACAATAATTTTGGTATCTATTTATTTATAAACAGTACTTTAAACTAACAGGAGTAAACTAAATTATTCGGAGGATTATTAATATTATTACTGTATATTAATAGTTACAATTAATATGTATTATGACTTCGACAAAGTGAATAATATTAAAGTTTTAATGAACATAAAATATGTATAATTATTACAATATTTAAACAGTAGCCATGCACGAGTAATTTGATATATAAATTAATTTTTGATCGTAATTATTTGTTGAATTTTATTTTCAATGAGAATAAAATATCTAGGCCAAACGGTTTTCTTGAACAATTTTATTATTTATATAAGCTTATAAAATTAAAATACGTTCCTCGTTCAGCACATAGTCTAAAACCTATTGTTACATTTTCATAATACAGCTGGCGGTAGTATATAGAAATTGGATATAATATTTTATATATGATTTGAGAAGAGTAAAAACGGATTATATTATAAATTTAGTACCTATTTATTTGTGTAATTAATTTATTATTTCTGATAAAATGGTTTTCTTGTATTTATTGATTAATCTTATGTATCAAGTATCTTATATTATGAAATTTTGAGAAATTGTTTATAATACCGAATGTATATGTATTCAAAGATTAAAAATATGACTAATGATAAGGATACAGCGTAGTTCGACGGTATGAACATAATATATTTTCCAGACATGTACATTAACAATATATAATAATGCGAGTATGAAATATATTTCAAAAAATAACGATATGTATTATTTTTCACTGACAAATGTAACCCAATTTTTTGCCTTATAAATAGTTTAACTAATCGAAAAACGGGATATTTATTAGATAATATATTATAATATATAGAGAGGTATATCACACTATGTAATAATACAGATATAAAAGTAATACTTGTCCATGGTAGCTTGGATTATTTATACATTATTATTACTAAAGATTATTAGTTTATTTATTGATTAACTAAAAACTAAAAAATAATTAAATATCAATTTAAATATACTATGAGTAAAATATAACATCCAAATAATCAATATCAGATATTAGATAATTACAACTATCGTATTTTTTTTTCATATTATATATTATTGTGTATGATGTATGTTTTTTATTTTTGAGAATTTGACAGTAAACTAAAATATGTGTGGGAAATATAAGTACCTTTCGGGTATACTGGCTTAAGTATCTTTGGCCGCCTTAAAAATTAAACCGATTTTACTGAATATTATAATGCAGTTAATCATTATAATACTAGGTAGTTACTAGAGGACAATACAATAATACTAATTTAATCCTAAAGGACAAAATTTAAATTGCCCCCGAATTAATAAGAGTAATATTACCTTTTGACATTTGATTTAATAATTATTACGTAAATTAAATGTTTTATGTAGCTTTATTTTGGAACTATAGATATTAGATACAATAAATTAATTTAAATTGGGGAAATATATTTTTTTTTACGTTTCAATGACTTAAATAATATCGTTAAATGCATTAATTATTTCATAACGAATCAAAATAAATTAGTGTGTATATTATATTTTGTTTTTAAATTTATATTTTTTTATGAAAGTTTTAGTTATTCTATTAGATACAATTTGGTATCTTTAAATTGAGAATTCTATTGACTCCTTAATCTGTGCATGGCTTTAAAAATAAAAAATAAATCTGATGAAACATTTTATTTGATAATTTGTTCTACACAAATAAAGATTACAAAATATATAAAAAAAAAAAGAAACTAAGTAATATTGTTATTGACATTGGTGATGAAGTAAATATAAGTTTTGAACAAAATTACATATCAAACATCGAGAACTTGAAAAAAAATTCAAGTTTTCTAAATCAAATACGGGAAGACATAAACGCCCACCCAAAGACTATTAAGATCGCACAAGTAATTTTATTTTTTTTCCTGTTATTGCGTATCTAACTGGTGGAAACGTGACGTTCTAGCATCGTTATTTATGTACGTTGTACAATATAATTTCAAGGAGCAAAAAAAAAAAAACAACATTTATGTTATGGAAAAAAATTAGTTTAAAAATGGGTGGGATACTTTAAAGAGGGAAAAAATAGAGGGAAATCCATCGGCTTAATCTCTTTGCGTTATTAGTGACTAAAATGTTTAACAGAGCGCTTATAGCTTACTCCGATTTGCACGGATCATTAGCAGAAGCTAAACCGGTAATATTTTCGTACCTTTCCTTTATTCAAATACATATGTTTAGCTTATATAATTATTACTTTAATTTATTCAAACCGTTAAAATGTACGTTGTTAACTATATTTAACTGGCACATAAATATTATGTATAAAATATATAAATACATGAGAGCTGTTAGAATCCTCTGCATCTATAAATCGTTTTACTATAAATATTATTAATATATCGTGTGTGTCGTATAATATGAGTACAGTTTACACTCATATGTAGGTACTACGTAGTAACGTCTGACAATTCGAATCACGGTTTTAAACTTATACAAACAGTAAAACAATTAATTGTTGTAAACATGACCATTTACATATCTGTTTAACACGGCATTGTCCACAGAATATCATATTAAAAAGTCATTATACCGTCATAAGTATGTGTTTAAGTTCACGCTTAAAAATTAATAACAACTGTAGATTTAACGCATTTATTTTTATTTTTACTTAGTTTTTAACCACCGATGATTGGTAGGCTGTTAAAATTTTGTTTTAACATTGTTATTGTCAATTGTTTATACTGTACAATATGGTACGCATATTAAACTGATGCAATCGCGTGTTCAATGTGTGGAGTGTTAAACCAACTGTCACTCAAATACCGCGGATACCATAAAAACAACGGAAAACAAATTTAATTTCATATTAAACTAGTAGAATTCTTCACTACGGTCATCTCAATTATTTTCACCTTTTAAACTAAATTAGTGTATAAAAAAAATATATCTTGTATTTATATTTTATAAGTTGATATCACAATAATTAATGTACCTATACACATTAAAGAATTTTTAACTATTTGTTCTTTCAAGTTTAAATTATTATTTGTATTTCAGAGTCAAACTAGATAAGATACTGACACGGTGGATACATTTATCAATAAAATCACAGCTAATATGGCGTTATATCCAATAATAAACAAAAAATCATTAATTTATAAAAAATGTTCAATCCTAATATATAAACAGCTACAACTACCGTTTATTAATTATGCATGTTCAATCTAGGGTTATGTTCGGCTACACATTTAAAAAAAAGTTCAAATATTTCAAAATAAAGTTTTAAGAATTATTAGGTACATAAAATATACTACGCGGTTTGAAAAATATACATATATGAAAATATAAAATACACATACCTAAAGACATAAAAACCGCCATATCAATAGAATTGAATACCATATAAACGCCCTACAACAATTTTTTCATAATCCAGTACTCAGTTCAACAGGCTCACTACAATACTACTACACTACAACTTTCATATTAATTTACTACTCCAACAAAATTTTAAACACGGTCGCCCACACGATCTCGTTAGTTAAGTTTACTAATCCTTAATACGTATATTAGTTTTTCGTGTTTTTCTTTTTTTATTATTTGTACATAGTATTAGTTAAATATTTAGTTAAAATTTTTGTATACACACCTGTTAGTATCATTATATATCTATAATCATCTTATTAAAATTATTATTTTAAACTTATTATTCTGTATTATACATATAGATATAGATTAATACTATTATACTAACTGAAATTAATCATAAACATTTTCAATTTAAATCAATAAAATTGTCCAATGTCACAATTTAACTGTGAAGTTGATGGTGTTGCTCGTGAGTCTTAACCTAACAATTCAAAGGACTATAATAGTCGTCGAATAATATTCAACCCATGTAATATTTACTTTTTAACCGGCTTATTATGATACAGTAAGCCGATATTATATTACACGGAGTTATCACAGGCAATTTAACAAACATAATGTACAATGGTGCATATTATATTTTAATAGTGGTTTCACTAAACATGTGTTTAATACACGAATGATTTATTGTTATTTTTTTATTTGTCGTGTTTTTGAAATGGAACTACCTATACAACTCTATTAATATTCTATTAGAATATTTCGATTAAAATATACATATTTTTAAAACGAGAAATTTATATTTATTTATCTATATTATTATATAACTGACGAATATTTAAATTTATAAGACACTATGAGTTTTATACACGTTTTACAAGTTTATAATCGGGAAGAAAAAAACCATTTACATAATAGGTACAATATTGTATAATATTTAAAAACACGTAAATTTCTGGGGAACAATTATAGCAAACACACGTCAAAACAATACATCTGAAGTAGATGTTAAAAGTTGGCATCGAATATCTTATGAACACGCAGCTAAAATGTGTTGTAGAATACTCATTTTAACGTTTTTAACGTAGGATCATTTTCCTTCGAGTTTTTTTTTCCGTTTTGGTACCAACTATATACCATATACACTCGCACACTCGCACACACACACACACACACACACACATCCACACACATATAATATAATAACAGTATCTATCGTAGTAATTGAGCCAGTTCGAAGTTTATACGACGGAAGTTTCTTTTCCTTTCTTTTTTTTTTATCGGAATATAAGGCTTTTACGGTGGGGCGCAGTGGGCCGGTTAGCTAGTTTTTATCATTCCATCAAAACGCCCGTCCATCTGATCCGTCTACGCATCGTAATAGTATTACCGTCTTTAGTCGACGCGCCACGGGCGGCTACATATACGACGGGGGAATTATACTGTGCCTAATATCGTTTTACTGCTGGTGTTTGACATCCGCTGATCTATTATTGTCGTCCACGGTTTATTACTTTTTTTTTTATACGTTTATAAACATTCGATTTGTTCGATAAAGCCGCGTTATTTTTTCAATCAAACAAATGAATCCGAATCGTAATTCGACTGAATGTCGAGCGGCACACGCGTATATGTATGTATAACAATATGTATACGGTTAAATACGCACGAAACGACTCTTGACTGCTGTGCACATCGGATGATTTTATTGGGGTCGTAACGTTTTCGGAACGCTCACCCGTTGGGCCGCAGCAATAAACGTCGTCGGATGAGTATAATTAACTAACGAGAAAACACACACCTTTCAAAGATTTTCGATTTTATTGCGTTCGCATAATACTAAGCGCGACGCGTCTGCTGTCAAAATTAACTTAAAAATAAAACAACATCACAGTTTAATACGTATTATATTAAAGTAATATCGACTTCATTTGTTGAACATCTAAGCTCCGCCGTATGTTCTCAACTTTGGCCGGGTCATTTAAATCCAGCTATCCGGTAAATGTAACTACGATTAAAACTCTTCGTGTAATACTATACATTTGACTCTGAAAACGCTAAATACAACCTGACAGTCCGACACGGGGACACGAGTTTCCGGGAAATCGGTTTTAGATGTATTTGGTCTCAGTAGCTAAACTTTAGTTTAGGTAACGCAGTGATTAAAGGCCTAACAAGCTATAGCAAAGCCCCAAAATCGGCTTGATTATTACATTTTAATTAATTTTACATTAAATTAACAAAAACTTTGAATAGGAATATTATACGAAAGTAAAAATATAAGAATAATGGATCTACTATCTATTTTAACATTGTTCGTTTATATTTTATGATTCATTTTGAAACTCAATCATAATATTTTATAGGTAACATATTAAATGAGCGTCGGTTAAAAAAAAATAGCTCACAATTAATCCTTTTTATATTTAATATTTCTTAAAAGTATAATATTAAATTAAATAATTGTATATCATAATTAATATAGGTATACCTGTATAGTGTATATTGTATAGTGTATATGTATATATAATATAAACTGTATTAAAAACCATTATTCTATTTATTAGGATCATTTAAATATATAAATATATCAATACCAATAATGTCCATTTTATACATTCGAAAAAATGTATAGGTCTGGCTACAATTAATCATAACATTATTGTTATTTTCGGAGTCAAAGAATAAACACACAACATATGTTTTATAATAATATGTTATATGTTGTAAAATGTTAATGTAGTATTTTGGGTGTTTGCAGTAAATATTATTACTTATACACATATTATTGAATTTAATCGAATAAACAATTTTCTATTTATATTAGTAAAGTTAAATTATCTTTTAAAAAAAGTTTCAATTAAAGTTTATGATAAACTATCTACGTTAATATAAAATGAACTAAGTTTCCAACGCATATACTTTACATTATTTCAAATTCTGATCATTTCTAATAGAAAACTCTCTAAATTCCAATAAATTATGTTTAAACGCTAACTATCTTTTGGGGAAGTAAAATGTACCACAAGCTTATGCAATATGCAACTTATAAAATGATTGGAAAATAAACAGAAATGTTACTTATAGATAAGTGAATTTGATTTTTATTTCTGTGGTATTTTTAAAAAAATGTACTGGAAATATAGTAAAAAAGGTGAAATTACGGAATATCTAATTTAAAAAAAAATCTTGACCATTTTCCTATAAATTAAGCTTGGTTCGGAATGGTTTTTCAATTTTAAAATTGGATCTCAATTATACCAGTTTATCATGGCACGTCGAAGAAAGATAATCTAAAATATTTACTCTTGATCACTGTTTATAATTTAATATATTTATGGTATTTCTAAAATAGTAAAATCTAAATGAATCACACATTAAATCCATTCGATCTTTTTTTTAAATAGTTTATACATTATACTTTTATAATCAATATAATAAATTATATATACATACATACATATATAGATTATGCCTGCATATAATATATTATATTGTATATAATATACATTAATCGATTGGTTTAGTTTATTACGGACGAAAAAATGTTCACAAAAGTAGGCTTATAGATTTTATTATATACCTAAATGATAAATTGAATGAAAAGTAACAATGTAGAACGAAAGTTGAAGTATTGTAAGAATAAAAGTAAAGATAAGAAGTATTAAAAATAGTTATATATAATAGAGGACTAATAGATGACGAATGAAAAAAAAGCATATTGAATAGACATATAGGTGGATTTGCCAAGCCTTGAAGAAGATTATAGAAGACTGAAACGTTTCAAAACAATTATGTAACGAGTGTGTACATCATAAATATAAAAAATATTATAATTAGACAAAAGTTTGTATTGGTAGTCAATAATATTCAAAGATTTTCTCAATAATAATTATTTGGAAGTATTTTAACACTGAAATTCAATTTGAATTCACAAAACATTAATTGAACGTGAATAAAATAGTATAATATTATTATGTATTATAGGTAGTATTATTTATTACTATTAATTATGCAATACGTACAATTTCTTAGTTTCATTAAAATTATAATAATTATTAATAATCTCAATTAATTTTGATTATTTTAAAATATAACCGTGTATCTAATGAGATTTTAAATATATAAATATTAAAAGTATACAATAAGTCACGGCGTATCTATTATTATAGACGTGTTTACATAATTTCAGCTCTGTTTTTTTTTTCTAAAAAAAAGAAAATGAAATATTAAATCTTTTTACACAAAATAAACAATGACCAAAAAGTAAATTATTTTATAATTTATACGATAACTTGGACGCATGTTCGTTAAAAATTATAGTATCAATATTTTAATATTAAAAATACCTGTTTTTCCCATAACTTCGTGTTCTTTTTTTATAACTATGTGTATATTTAATAAAATATAATATCTTAGATGATGGTTTAGTTTCATTCACATAATTTTTTATAGTGTACACATTTTAAGGCTTCGTATTTGTATATATTTATTGTATGAGGAAATACATTTTACAAAATATTAATCAGTACCTACAATAATCATCACATTGCAAGAGGCTAACATACACGGTCACATTTTCCGTTTTAGATTCAACATTTCATTCCAATAAATTGTTTTGTATTAAAAAATGCTTACCTTTTAATGGAGGCGAAATATTGTTTCATAAAATCTTCAGCAAGCTCTAGTACTTCAGCTTTTGGTCTTACTGTTGAGTTATGGAATGCCGGTGGAAGCATAATACTACCCAAGCATGCTCTTTCATTGCACAAAGGGGGCTGAAATCATTACAGTTTTAGTTAGATTTAATATATTATGGACACTGCAGTTCCAACAATTATATTAATAGCCTAAAATCTAAATTAAGTGTAATGACGTCTAAACCTATAAAATATACAATACTTTTTATATGTACACTAAAGTATATGATATTAAATTTACAAATCAAATAAAATTAGTTGATATGTGGTTATTATTAATGTATTAAAAAACTTCATTTTTTTTCTTATAAATATTATATTATATTTTAAAATTTTAAGATTGTGTTTATTAAATTATAATTCTTTTAGTAAACATTGTAAATATTTATTTTCTATAGAAGCTGAAACACTTGTTATCGTAAACGAAAAACCAAACTCGGATTTTCAAGATAAACATTGGTTTCACGTGTTAATATAAAGTACACAGGTGAAATTGTGCAAAACAAATACCGTGGCTTTGGGTGTTAAAAAGAATACCATAAACCCACTCGTACTCCAATATTCTCAAATGGGATTTTCTTTAGTTTATACATTGTAAATTAACTGTTATATTAGCATTGTATAGGTACAAAATACTATACACTAAATTAGTTGTGTATATTTCAGATTAATACATTTAAAATTTATTGTCATTTACTATTGTTTGCTCTGGCAGTGGCATCTCTATGGGCGTCTTAAAAGTTTTCATTATCGTCTATACTTTATTACTACCTAACCTATATTTCACGCAGAAATCTGAGATGTAAAAATACATAGGTCACATTTTTTTTTAATAAAGTAGTAAATCTATAGTTATAATATACTGTATTTGTACCTTCTGGTTCTGGCTCTATTTTCATTCCTTTTCGCAGTAACTACACCATGTATATAACAGACTATAATCCGCTCAAAAAAAAAGAAAAAATATATATACAATTTATCGTATACAATTCTGAGAAAATCCTACAAGTGTCTGACCATCCATTTTTTTCACTCACTCAAAAATATTTACCGTGTACAAAACTAATTTATTTTAACTTTTTGTTCACCTAGGTCCTAGACTGATATTTTTTATCCGCCAAATGGTTCTCTAATATAATTTCTATTCTTTTTGATTTGTATATAAAAAAATTTAAGAAAATCAAAATTTTTTTACATGTTATTTTTGTAAAAGGCATATATTTATGGTCGTAGGTATCTTCCACAATTTCTGAGTAATACTGCTAAGCATGATTAGCTCAAGATTCTCAGAATCGTTTATTGGTTTATGGAATCGTAATGTAATATTTTTTTCATAACGCATGTGGTTAGTTGTGATTTATTAATATTATGATTATTTTGTTTTGTTTTGTATGTTTTTTGATAAACTCTTTAAAGTAGTTAATATTTTTCATGACTTAAGGTATACTAGTATATTAATACGATGAGTCACTTCCCTCCGAGACACATTGTACTAAAAATGATTTAATTTAATTTTTATTTTCATATTTTAACGTATATAAAATATGCATAATACACAACAATAAGTTACATGTATTATTTATGGATATGTTAGTTAATTTTAACTTAATACGTTAGCTCCGACTAAAGTACGGTACAAATTAATAATGTCTACAATATTATATTTATAAGTTTTTTCATTTTTTTTTTTTATTAAGCAAGTATATTATTATTTTTGTTTACATATTGTATTTTAATTTTTCGATAATTCCAGAAGATTAGTATTTAATATCTATTATTTAATTAAATTATTATTAATAACATTTTTTTTTTTTTTTAATGAATAATTTTAGAATTACATTAAATATTTTTAACCCATTTAAGACATCAGTTATTCTGTCAATTACAAATTTAAATTTATTTTAATCAAAGACCAGAGTCGAACAATTTATAAAATTGGACGTAAATGCTTTTGAAAAGATTAAATTCCATTTTTATTTTTTTATGATTAAAATAATAGTATTTTAACTAATTATTTAACAAAAATGGATGAATAATTTATTTAAATTATTAATTTACTAATTTTATAAGTATAAAACTATAATTATAACCTATATTCATTTATAGAAAAACTTAATAAATATTTACTGTTTGGTGCTATTATTAAAAATTAAAACACATCATACTTTTGTAATAAGATATGTTTTTGAAAGTTTTAACGTAATTACTATGTTTGCTACACATAATATATTTATTAATTTATAATTGAATTTCACAAAAATAAATCTTTAAGTGAATGACTTGCATGGAAAGATGGAACTTATTGTTTTAAACAAATGCACATTAGTAATGAGCAACAAAATAAAAAAGTTTATATATATATACTATTTTATTTTTATTTTTTGATCAATACAACAATTGTATGTTTTTATCTTAAAGTAATAATATTATATTATACTTATTTTAGCTTTTAATGAATTACAATAAATTATATTTAATATGGTTGATCTTTCTTATTTTCTTTTAGTAAATTATAGATTATTTGATATTTATTATTTTTATAAGATAATTTTTTTAATTCTTTGGAATAGATAAATTTTAAAGACATATATAAATAATAAAAAAAATAATTAGATACCTATACGTACATGTATAAAAATTTATATCAATGGCGTAAGCTTTAAATTTATTTTGTAACTTTTACAGTGAAATAAAATATTGGTTTTTTATTCACCAAAAAATAAAGATCTAGCAGTCAAGAATATATGCAATTATTTTATATTTTATTGGTAATGAATAAATTATACATTTTAAAATTCAAGGACTATTTTTATTAAATAATTATTTTTTAACTATTTTTAATTTCAAATTTATATATTTTTAAAAATTAATTGTATTTAGAATGAGTATATTATTTTCTTAAATTAATTTATTTTTGTTAAAATTCATAATAATTGTTTTAGTCTATAGTATAGTAGTATAGTAGTCTATATTTTATAAATGTAGCACGGAACGCGTGTATACACTGAACGCTATACCATAGTTATTTGTATTAATTTATTATATTATATAAAAGACAAAACCTTTATTTTATAGGTAAGTAAAATTATGTTTTATTTCGTAACAAAAGTACATTGACTGGTAAAAGTTTAAAAACGCGAAAAAAAAGTCTCAAAACAAGAAACACATAAGGACAATATTTATGACAAAATATTTTGTAACCTTTAGGGTAAGTGTTCTCTCGAGAGGACAATACTAGAGTGCTTCTACTGACTGAGCATCGGAGCTTCTCGGTTACGAAAAAACAAATGTCAGTTATTTACAATCACATTGTCTCAATGACTATAATAATACTTCAAACTAAAGGATTTGAATGTCAACAAAAATCACAAAAATGTATACATAATTTTTGGGTCATTGGACCCATAAAAATGTGTCATTGTTTGCTTATTGAGTGCCTAACAGGGGATTAAACATAATTGCTTTTTAGATATCAAATTTTTATTATTCGTTTATTCAGATTATTTAACAAATTACCAAACTAAAATTAAATAATGAAAGAATAAGTATAGTATTATTAGGAAGTATGCTATAATATTAAACATTATACAATAGTTTAATATTGCGTCAAATATTCTGATTCGTAAATAAAAGATTTCAATTAAGTACAAAATCAATATTGATAATTTTCTTTCCAATGATTACATATTATTAAAAACGTATTCCAATTTAAAATGTGTCAATAAGTCGGGAATTAACTGATACTTTTTACTTTTAGAATTAAAATGTTTTAGTGCTATAATACGTATTAACAAAAATTAATTTTAATAATTGTATGAACAATATAATAAGTTAAACGTGATGAGATTCTGAGACTTTTAATATATTATTATTATATAATAAGATCGTCTGGTGCTTGACTACTCAATAAATACTGGCTGTATTTAAACATTCAATTTATTCAATTCACTTATAAACTCAAAAGCTATTAATAATTTCTCATTTCAAACGAATCGAGTCAATATGTAAATACATTTAATATATTTTTATTTTGACACAAATATTTTATGCATTAGAATCGTGTTTTTAATTTGATATATTATATTCTATATTCGATAACGTTGAACCGTATAAAGCATGGTAGTATCCTAGAATTCAATTTTTTTTAAAGATATTTCTTAAGCAATCAATATTTTATCTAATTTAAAAAAAAAATAATAATCATTAATTTAGTTATTATTGGTGACGAAGAAACTAAAATAATAATAATAAACAACTTGGCAACACAATATTTTGCACCGTCATTAAACGTTTTTTACCACAAATTCGGGAAGAAAAATGTGGTGTAACGTATATTTGATTGAAAGCAAGTTTTGAACATTATGTATTTATTCATAAGAAATAGCATTACGATTTAAATTATAAAAATATCAATGATTTATTATAAGTTTATTAGTTTTGTATTTTGTTTTATTTTGTAGTGAAGAACTATAAGTAACTTAATCATCATTTTTCAACTTTTTTTCATAGGACTTGTATACTCATATACAAATCATATGTAAATAATTTTAATATCGCATGATAATAACATGATACATTTTATTAGATTATTAGAATATTTACAGATAAGAATTTAAAAATATATTATTTGCTCCACACAGAATCTAAAAAAAGTGAACAAATAAAGTTCTATAATAAATAAAAAATATTACCTAATCGATATTATTAAGAATACGAAATATTATTTATAAAAGCACTTATAGAATTATATTATAATATTATTGAACGAATTTTGTTCTTTACAACTGATTGAAAACATCGAAACAAAACACGACATACTTGTAAAATGGAAATTTTTTTTTAAGAATATTAAAGAAAGTATACTTAATACCTCTAAATCTTTTATTTAATTTAAATCATATACGATTATTATTACGTTGACATTTAGAGGTACATTTATATATTATGATTTGGTACTCTTTATAAAACTAGACGAAGGTCACAATTAGTCTATATACCTAACCTCCTATAGTTGCGCCATTTTTTTTCACGGCAAAGTTTCCCCATTCTCGGTTATCGTTATACGCGTGTTATTAATAGAGTGTTTGGTAAAAGCATCGACGTGTTTATTAGCCGTGCGCTTGTACTGCCGGCTTTCCATTGAATTCGGATTATTATATTATACAAAACACACACACACACACATATACACACACAAGAAGTTTGTCTGGTGTGTATCCTCGCATCGAAACTTGGATATCGGAAAGCTCTATAAACACGAGGATTATTTCTCGTCTTGAGATCATTTTAATTGAAACTAAGATTTGTGTATAAAAAGTAAATTTATTAGTTTGCCACGTCTTGTGAGGCATATTGTATAGTGGCAGCTAGGTTACAAGTGACACATTAGCTGGCAAAAGGTTTCTCCTTACCGTCATTAATCCGACGTTATTTAGCGAGTTTGGTTAAAAACACAAGGTCAAAGAGATTAAGAAGTAGCGCGATTCCTTGCAAGATGTTATATTATAGCAACTTGCAACCTGTTAATTGCATTATGTAGTCATTGAATCAACTACCTTTATTATCTTAAACATATTTAATGCATTCTCGCTGGAATATAATAATTTATACTTTTTAAAACATACCTATACATAAATATATATGTATATTTACTATATAGACTAAACAAATAAATACGAAAAATTAACTGTTCTTTTAAAAAAGTGTATCAAGCGATGAGGAAGGAACTAAATTAAGTTCAGAAAGGCATGAGAACAAAATTTGTCAGGATAAAGTCATGCTTGTTTATCGTTATGTAACGTCATTTATAATTTTTCTCGGTATGTATTTTAGTTACGTGTATGACGCCACCATCTGTTTTCTTCATACTAATACATTATCAAAAATTCCGCCGAATTTTAAAAAATATAATAAAATTTGTATTTGTCTGTGTACCGTTTCTTACTTTCGTTATTGAATACAATAGTACCTATAATGAGCTAATCTAACCTCAATTCTTGTGCATAAAGTTCATAATTAATCGTAAATCAACCTAAATAATAAATTATCGAATTATCATTGTCTATTAAGATTTAGTAAAGTCGTTTCATAATATGAATAATTTGTATTTATAAATTCATAATGCATACTTTTACTTAATATATTTGCTCTCATCTAATATTGACGATGATTTTATTTATGAATGTAGAAATGCAATAATGTACATACTCTGTTAATATGATTAAGACGATTACACTATTTAAAATATATAATTAAATCGAATTTGTAAAATACAATATTACGTATTATACATATGTAATTTTTAATGATATGCAATTAGATTAGTTGTTACCAAGAGTATCAAATTATAACACTGTAGCTGTATTAATTAATTATTCTTAGAAATTTTGTTTTTTGAGAATAATAAATTGTATCTATAAATAGTAAACACTTATAACATATCTATTTAAGTATTTTTTTTTTTATATTACCTAAATTGATGATAACACGTCATTAAGCTAGAATCAATACATTTATAAAAAACGTTTTTAATTTTCATATTTGTTTTATTCATATAACGTGTTAGTACTTTGAGTAGTTTTTATAATGATTGCGTATAGGTACTTGTTTGTTTGGACTTAGATTATTCAAACTTTCAGTAAAAAATCATTTATTTACATTAAAACTGAATAAATTAATAATTTAATAAACAATAAAATATCAAACCATATACAGGGTGATTATTTTATCAAACAACATTTATTATTATTTAAAAATCTATTAACATTTTAAAAAATATTTTTTTTTACATAAATATTTAAAATAACATTTTAAAAGAAAACAAATATAACTTGTTTGAAAATATATGAAAAAAAAGATTTTCAAAAGATTTAATAGATTTTGAAATAATGAGTGTTGTTTGATAAAATAATTACCCTATATAATGCTGTATTGAAAAAAGAAGAATATATAAAATCATTTATATAATTGAGTCAAATTAATAAATACAAATACCTAACTAAAACAGTTGTTAAAATTATTTTGAAATTTTATGGTTTATAAAAAAGTGACCTGAGTTCTTATTTCTGTTCTATTAACTTTTAATTTTTAACTGAGTGATTATTTTACACCTTATCTCTGTTCAACAATTATTTGATTAACATAGATAGCATAGGTGTATTGTTCTAGATGATTGTTGTGAGTTAAACGGAGGTAATTGGTTCTATGTAGACTGTATTCAACTAATTTATGTAAATATGATATTATTATATATAAATTGATAAAAAAAATAAAAAAAATATATATAGAAGTTAATGGCTTTATAATAATAAAATATTTCCTAATACTTTTAAATTATTTATATATATATATATATATATTATATAAATATATTTTATTACAGTAGACGTTTATTATATTCAATGAAGATATATAATATGCGAAAAAGTACTTTTTGGCACTTTCTGTCAAAATGAAATGAAAACTTAATTCAATTTTAAAATGTGATGTAATATAAAGTAGTCAACATGATCACACACTTAATTGTATTGACTTACACAATGCATAGACTCTTAACAACAATTATGATATTTTAGTATTATAAGTATTCAACACTTTTTATTTTAAGTTGAGTATTTTTAGTATAAGCTAATCAAATCAAAGCTATGCCATACGCCCATACATAATATTTGATTCTTTGAAAATTACATTAATTTAACTGAGTAGGTACAAAGATAAATCATATAATTATAGTGTTGACAAATAACCAATGTGATTTTGAAAGTAGACTAGTTGTCACGAGGCAGTCTTACGCGAAAAATCGAAATCAGCATTTTTTTCCCCAAAAAGTTCGAAGTGTATTAATCGTAACGCATTTGGCAACATTGAATTATTGTCTTATAGACTATCGAATTTCAACGTAAAACCCTTATTCCGGTCAATTTCCTTCATATATCCTCTATCCACGAAATTACATCATATGTTCTCATAGCCTGATGCTTTTCCGTGCATTTTCGTGTTAAATGCCGTTCACCTTTAAGTTGAATTCAGAAATCTGATAAGTAATTTATATTCAACACCAGTGGCGTGCTCAGAAATTTTAAATAAGGGGGAATATGTTATAACTAACTTATAAATAATAATACTATTAAATTAATTATGCTGATCCAAAGACACAAATAAGGAGTTTTATGACTTATGGATTAATAATTAATAAGCAATATTTTCATAGCTAATAATCAAAAGTAATAACATGATAAAAGTTCTAATATCTGATAAGTTGTTTTTTTGAAAAAAAAAAAAAGAAACAATATAGGGAGATATATCCTCTAACTTCCCTTCCCTGTGCACATCACTGCAAAACACCTCGGATAACATACCGATTCATAACAACTAAAAGTAAGTAAGTAATAAAGGAAACTTAATTTATAACCTACACATAATCAAAACAAAAATAACAATATTGTTGTATTATTGTTAAGTCCTTGATAATTCTTTATAATCCATAAAATTTCTTAAACTACATTATTAAACATTGGTGAGAGTTTTAAATTACTGATAATTTGTTTCATATAATTTGTTAAAAAAAAACATAAACCAAAATTTAAATTTCAGCACATAAATAATTAAACTATCGTAGTAGCACTCAAATACATATTATAATATTTTATTTAGTGTTTATCTTTCGTTCAATAATCGATATTTATGATAATTATCAACAATTTTTATATTTTAAACCAATACAAACCAGATTTTTTTCATATTAATGGTAACAGTTTGTCATAATCATTCCTCGCTATTATATATATTATAAATGCATATAGAAGGTTTGGTTTAGAGTGATGAATATTTATATTTTTAAAAACTCATTACAATAAGTCAATGAGGTAGTTTTTTTCCCAAAAAATGTCGTAATAGAATTAATAAAATAATGCCATAATAAATATTAATTTTTAATTTATCTGTTAAAAACTCTTCTCATTGTTATTTTTTTATTTTTAATACTAAATTAGCAACGAACATTGGATATTAAAAAATGCTTAAAACGAAAGTTGAGCCTTAAGTCAATTCGTCTTGTATATTGCGTGTTACGTAACAACGATCATCAATTTTTTTTGTAAAATGAAATCTGATATCATAATACAATAGTTTCACATAAAACGGACAAGAAATAATACACAATATTCTGCAATTATTTAAATCTTCATTTTTTGTTTTAATTTACCGTCGTTTGGATTAAACTAAATTGATTACAGCACATAATAATAGCTATTTATATTAGTTACGAATAATTAAAGAATTTTAACATAACAGATAAGGATTTTAGATTTTTTTATTATATTCAATTTTTCGATTTTCGATTATTGATTTTTAAATAGTATAATAATATTAATAATAATTGAGATGAAAAGTTTATTTTTAGATTCTAAGTTGGGTGATAAATGTATTAACTTTACAATAATGTTTGTTTCTTAAGACACTTTTTATTGTAGAAAAATACTTCGAAATTTAACTTCAATACGTTTCCTGGTAAGGAAATGAATCTAGTTAGAATCGTGAGGAGTCGAAAATAAAAATTAACTACTTTCCTCCATTTTTATTTTATTATTTTAGACTGTGTTGTTGTCTTAAACTACCTTTATCCTATTGTATAAAAAAAGCTATGTTGAATTAAATATTTTTTGAATCTACAATATTCGATTTGTACATACATGTAATATTATTTTATGTTATAATATTATATTTTGTTTGTAATTTATTTAAAAAATCTATTGATTCAAAAAAAATATTATATTCTATTAATAAATATATTATAAGTATAATATTTAGAAAAATAAGATTTTTAGATTATGTTCTATAATTAATTTATTAAAATAATAATTATTAAATAATATTGTATACTTGGGTAGATCCCGTTAAAATTATTAAATTGTTATATTATTATTACTTTAAAAATTTTAACTAATGATTATTTTAATACCTATAGATTTGTATTTTAATGATCTATATAATAAAGGTTGTCTATAAAGTCATGGGTAATACATTAAATAGTTTTTGGAAAAATCGGTAAATTAAATTTTGTTTTTAATCGCTAAAATAATTGTGTTTATTTTTATTTTGACTGCAGATCGTTAATACTTATATATATAAAACATAGCTCAATTGATGAAAATTATGTTTATATGTATACACGTTATTAACTTTGCAAAAATTTGAATGATTTATCAATTCTATTGTTCACGTTCAGCGTATACTCTGATATAAAAATACATTTTACGAATAATTTCCTTTGTAATTTAGTTACAACTGTTTACACATCACAAATATAAGCTAAATATTAATAACAAATTTTCAAAATATCAAATTCATTTAAAGTTAACCTTTTTATTTTTTAGAAACCTCAGTCAATAGTACCCTGTTCATTTGTTCAACAGTTAAATAAAATAATGTGCCTGTTACTTGTCAAGTAAACACTTTTTAGGTGTCTTGAATAATGAATAAAATAACATTTTTGAGTGA
Organism: Schizaphis graminum; assembly: GCA_020882235.1. NCBI lineage: Eukaryota > Metazoa > Arthropoda > Insecta > Hemiptera > Aphididae > Schizaphis > Schizaphis graminum. The sequence continues at coordinate 82,749,755 of CM037032.1, read as the reverse complement.
TAGTAAAAGGGTTTTAAGAGTAATAAAGGTTAGATAAGCTCGGAGCCTAATTTTTAGTTTAAAATAAATAAGAGTGTAAAGTAACACCGAGTAATAGCTGAGTATTATTATGCTGTTAAGTGATAACTATAACGTCTATAACTATATAAGGTAGGAATCTAAAATATATAGTACAATAATCTATTTGGATGACGGCTTATATAGGTATTCCTTCAAACTTGAAATATGAAACAAAAAGTTTTCCATAATATTAATACATATTTCATTTATTCCTGTGAATAATATTCTAAAAACAGTAAATTATTATCATTTTTATTACTTCATAATACATTAATACCTACTTTTTATTTTAGTTTTATTATGAGTGTTCTATATGTTTTAAACAATTTATTAACGACATCAAATATTATGGATGATCGGAACAATTGTATATTTTATCCATACGTCGTATTTTGGCAGTCTATCAAAATGCTTTTGCTTTCTTCTCAATGTATTCGTTCGCTTCAATGAATAGTTACAATGCATTTACTAGCAAGTATGAAAAGATAATACATGAGTTGGCTGAATTTTTGTGCGTTAATACGTAAAGGTGTATATGAACGTAATTTATTATATACAAATATGATGTCAGAGTATGCCATAATTTAAAATAAAACTATTTAAGTTTTTGTATTATGTTTACACGATGGTAAAACCGAACTAAATTTAATGGTTTTAATGATAAATGAAGATATATTTTTTTTTTGAACGTTAAGAAACTGATATAATTTTTTATTTTACAATTATACAAAATTTATTTGTTTATTGAGTATTGAACACAATTATTAAAATTAAAATTATTAAACCTACATATATAAAAATTAAAAAAAAAAGTTGATTATTAATATTAACATTAAAATTTAATTATTGAGTATTTTTATTTATTATTTTATTACAATATGTAAGTTGAATATGCTATCGATTTATTATTAATTAAACGAATATAATTTATTACAGGGTTACAAATGTAATGTATTTACATGATTTTTTGATTTTTTTTTTAACAGGAATATGGTTAAATTAAAATGTGTTTTACATTATAACCTAGAAGTTTATAAGTCTTAAACGGTTAAATTTCTGACTAGCCATATAATATTAATGTAATAATATATTATTATAGGTAAAGTGTTAACAACATATTTTTATTTTCAACTTTACGATTATATTTTAGATAAATGTATATCGCTGAGATTTTATGTGAACATTAGAATTATAAACGCTTTATATACCTCATTATGTCCATCTATATGATGTCGTTTCATCGTAATTTTATGTTTGAAACGTTTATTGTACATATATTTATAAACGAATTGGACAGCAAATTTTACATAGTATTCAATTCGATTTATAATCTTATACATATATATTATTATTGATAGGTATAAAAATTGTATTAAATTCAATATATATAATTTTTTTTATTATTATTATGAATATCGGATAATCGAATTCTCTAGTTACGATTTATGATACTATACAAAATAGAAAAATGTTAGATGCATAATTTATAATTATATTGTGTTCGTAATATAGAGATTTAATTTGAAACAAAAGTTTTTATTTCTTGTACATAATACTTATTTTCTTTATTAAATTTAAATATATTTAAACAATTATAAATCGAAATGTTAAAACTGATTGTACCTAACTTAACTTATTGGTAAATACATTATTAAGTTTTATCATAAGAACTAGTACTCTAAAATTAATTACACTTATTTTATAGTTATTATTTTTAATCTATTACATTTTTTAGTATGAAAACACCATTGATTAAATTATGCTTTTATCAATAATCAATAACTAATATTATTATGTTTAAATTTATAAAATATTATTTACACATTATTTGACTATTGTAAAAAAAAGGTATCTGTATTAGAAAATATAATAAAATAATATTATAATGCGCATGTTCGTTTGACTTTAACGCAAGGCACCTGATAACAATAGACAATAGTCATTGGTTTTGTGTTACTCTTTTTTAATTACATACGTATTTTCACAGGATATTTTAATTTATTTAACCTTCATGACTTTGCCTATCTATTTAAATAAAATGCATAAACATTTTAATTACTTGGATAAAATCTTAACACTTTTGATTTAGACATTATTTACCGCCTTGTCTTATCTCTTATAGTTTTTTGTTTCAATTTCAATAATGATAAATAAATGTTATCGAATAATATTGTATTACTGGTGTATCAAAATAAATAATAACATAATTTACTTATCGTTAAAGGTATCTTATATTTTACAATTGATGATTACTAAAAAGTTAAAATTGACAACTTAATTTTCTATACTAATGAGAAGAATTTTTTTAATTTACTTAAAGATGTCTGGAAAATCTAGTGGTATTCTTTAAGGTAAATAATATAATAATTAAAATCAGCTGTCAAAAACTGGCAGCCGATCTGTTTATGATCTTAGTTGTGACTTGTCGAGACAATTAATTTCATAAATATAGCTTTATTGAATTTTAATTGTGGATATGATATTTTTCTTGAATTTTGACTTCTATATTTAATATAAAAGAATAGTATTTCGATATAATTGTTCATTTAAGTTAATCTATTAATACCTTTGGTAAATTATACCTCGAGGATAGCAAAATAAATATTGATAACACAGTACCCAATGAAGTAATTCTGATTTGCTACGTATCGCTATTTCTTTTCTTCTTATTCTTTTACTTTCACTCTTTCTCCTTCTCTTTTCCTAAGTGAGGATTTAAAACAATTTTTAATTATTATTCTCATTTCCCATTGTTATACATACAACTTATTTAAATTTGTGTATAACTATTTGAGAGTTTAAAATTATAAAGTCATAAGTCACTTCTTATATTTATTCATAATCTCCATTTGGAATTATACATAGTTTTTGTAAGAATGAAATAAGATAAATTCATATTAATTATTGTGGCTTATAAAAACAAAATTCACCGCCTTGGCACTTATATGAAACGGAAATTAAGATAATAAACTCGCATATCTAATTATTGAATTTTTTAAATCTGATACACACTATACACGCATATGGTATATATATTTTATATAATATAGTGTTACTCTGTTTGATAAATTCTTAAAAAATCTTGAGTTTAAAACAATTATATCATATTATTATAATTTAATAATATATTAATATTATATTATATTATTTATTATTATTATTATTTTATATTATATTATATTATTTATTGTTATTAGGTATATTTAAAAAAAAATTATTAGAGTAACACTTTTTTATTATTTTATTAATATGAGATGATGAAGTTAAACTTTCTCATATAATATGGGCTATGATACTATTAATTGTACCTACACATATTATATTTAAATAATTTGAAAACCTTGAACAATTTACTGTATTTATTATTTGAACGAACGTATATATTTATTATTTTTAATCGATTTGTTGTCTGGAATTAAACAAGTAACTTTATATGTATATTAAAATTGAAAGTTGTGAGATAAGTACCATTTTACATTCAAATATCACTGTATGAAAGTTTTTTTATTTGTAAATAAGTAATTGTGATTGATATTTTATACCTGAATTTATCACCATAAAATAACTGTTACATTTTTAATAATTTTAGGCTATCAATTTGACATTATATTATATAGATAACTATAAAACTATAATATGGGTCTGATATAAAAATCAAACATGGTATAAATATCATAAGATTTAAATCAAAAGAACCACTGTTGTTTTTACCTTAGCAAGTCTAATATATTATATTATTTTTTTATTCTGAGAAGAGCGATAAATATATTTTATTTTACAATGACAAGGGGTTATTTTTGTCTGTCATCGTCCCTTTTGGTCAACAAAAATACTTAGATTTTTAATTTTAATGGTGATTTTGGGTAGAAAATTGGATTTAGTTAATAAGCATTTGAAGTTTAAATTTTAAAAAAAATTCATCATAATTGTAAAAATTAGTAAATTATTTTGTAGTCAAAATTTTATGAAACTTTTAATTTTTATACCTAAGATTTGAAAATATAACAAGAGATTTTCTCATATACTTTTTAACCTATATTAAAAATAATAATAATAATAAAACGTTTCTATGTAATGTTAAATTAATTTTTTTAAATATGTATTCTTAGTGTAATGTATAAAATAAATAATACAATTAATTAACTTTTATATTTTAATACTTAGTTTATTTATTTGCATTTATATAATTACGAGAGCTCTTCACAGCACGAATTGCGATAAACAACTGACCGATTATAATAATATTAATAATATATTATATAAAGTATAGTAATATAATATTATTTTATATTATTAATATTGGAAGATAAACGTTTTTCACTATGAGTTATTTTTCATATTCAACGATAAATAATTAAATTTAAAATTAACAAATTAATTAGAGTGACTCACTCGACTCTTAATGCATCAGCAAAGTGGTATTCAATTTTTGTTTATGAACGTTATTATTAAGATTTAAAATTATTTATTTAAAAATACTTCTAGGTAGGTATATTTATTTTTTATCATAAACAATTTATTATGTACACATATATTGTTATTTAAACATTAGTACATTAATAGAATCGATTTATTTCTTTAATAATATGATATGTAACAAAATCGTTACAAACATAAGGAATAATTGGAAATTTGTGTGAACTTTTTTAAATTTATATTTCAAGAATAAAGTAAACATGTATTTTATGTAACAAACTACAAGTAAACAAGGAATACATTACCTTTTAGGTCAAGTGTTCCTACGCCCGAGAAAAATTATTTTTTTCTAAAGAATTATTTTTTTTTTTTATATATACTCCTTGTCAAGTAGTTTATTTGGCTATGCTTTCTCTCGATAATCCACCTCATTGTTCCATTGACACTGGTGTAAAGATAACTTAAATTATTAAAATCAATTAATTCAGCCATATAGTATATTCTATTTTTACTCTCGTATTCACGTATATTTATATTGCAATCATATTTACGTATTAAGTCCAAGCGATAAGTTAAATTTGAAATGTTTTAATTAATAATACATTTATATGTTTAATAATAATAATAATAATAGTTTAGTTTATTGTTTTTTCAAAAAAATGACAACTTAAAAATTATACAATAGAATGTGAAAAAATTTGTCTCCAGATGTTTTGAATAATATGTGTTGTTATTGTCACGTATAATAATGTTTAAAAACTTCTAACCAAAAATAATACACACAATGGTAATATATTCAATTTATTATTCATCATAAGATGATATTATTTCCATAAAGCATTTATCCTCAATAAAATAAATATTGTAATTATTTTCTAAATTTGAAATAATTGTAGTACACATCAGATTATTAAGAACAAAAAAATGTTTATATATATTATCATTTAATATAAGAGCAATAAAAAATATAATTTTTTAGGAATTATCATTTTAAGTGATTGATAATTATGTTGATATTTTTAGATAAATACAATGTTCTTAGTATAATCTATTTTAACTTTTAATTAATTTATAAGTTTATAAATTACAGTTGTTGCGTTTAGAATCATATTATTTTTGAACCTAAAATGTATCAAGTTTAATTTAGGTGAGTATAAGTAAGTTTAGGGAATAAAAAGTACAAAAATAACACTAAAAATCAGTAATTATTTAAACTAAAATAATATTAAAACCATCGATTCTTGTGAAAGTTAAACGAATATAAATACTATCATTATTAATTTATACGGTTTGTAGCGAAAATTAGTAAAAGTAGACTAATAAAAGAGTTGACTATATTTGTGTTGAACATAGTGAAGGTTTCCTTATTTTATTTTTTTATTATAATAATAATGCTCAAAAATAATGTGTATAATTTGTTTTATGAAAATGTGTTTTGTGCGAGTTTTTATACTTTAATGTATCATAGTATACTATTGTCAAGTTATTCACAACAAAAATAATGTGCGTTTTTACAAACGTTGTAATGGTTAAATCTCCGTTTCAATTTTCTTACCTAACCAAGTTTTTTTTCATAAGGAAATATGGAAAGTTTTATGTTATTATCTGATTATATTCTTAAATGTTTGTATAATATACTTTATACTGCAGAGAGACATTACTTTAGATGAATATAAACATGTTAATTTTTAGACGTGGTAATAAAAATAATAATAACAAATATGATTCAGTAACAGTAGCTAGCATAATACCTATTTTTATTTATCTCTTCAGTTAACTATATAATTAAAACAAAATACCATTTGTAAAATGGCTATCATTTTTATATTGAGTATTTTAAAGGTATTTCAATTCAAATTTTGAGATTTATTAAGCGTCAGCTAGCATTAAATAATATAATTTTTTTCTAATGGTATATATATTTTTCTGTTCATAATTAATCAAACGATTTTAAATTAATTAATTTTATTTTAAATATCTATTTTTATAGTATTACTGATGATTTCGGAAATGTTAAACATTCAATAAAGATTAGAACTTTTGAAATTAATTTGGACGCAGTGTACATTAATGACTGTAAAATAATTATACATACGGAAATGATGATGATTATCACTATATAGATTCCATAAATAATTAAAAACATTAACATTAAGTTAAAATAAATGAAGTATTAAATATTCTTGTATTTTATGTAGAGTATATATTTTATTAAAATTGAAAAATATACATTATTTATAAATCGACCATTTTATTTATTAAAAGTTTATACATTAACTAAATCCATGTTTAGTGACTGCATGGAGTATAGATCATATAAATCAATTTTTAATAGGTTTTTGTAAATCTATTTTCTTTAGTTTATAATCAAGTATTATATGTTATTAAAAAATAAATTTAATTAAAATGTATAGTTAAAAACAAATTCTGCATCTGGAATTGTAATCTATGAAACTAATATAAACATACTAATGTATTTGTTTCTACTTTACAGATATATATTTTTTTTTTGTAATTTTTTATTTGTTGAGTAAAAGTTTTTATATAATTTATATTATAATACACGAATACTATATCATGTTTATTATTGTATGTATTTTATAATTAAAAATACACTAGTTCGAAACAATCTAGATTTATTTTAATTATTGAGTTTGATAATTAAAAATCAGATTCCAGCACAAACAAGAACTTTTATTAACTTGGAATGACTTTTTTTTCAGTTTAAAGTTTCTTTTTTTATTTAATTTAATCGATTTATAATTTATAAGATTATAATTTTTAAATTCTATCTTGTTGTGAATAATGTGAGTATCGAAATGGTATCTCGTAATCGAATAAACACATACACATATATAAATATATATTGTTTATGCATATAGAAAAAATTAGATGTCATATTAAAAATGTAAAATAGTAATTAGTAGGTATTTTGGTATTATGAAATGAAATTATCATAGAAAATGTTGGGTTTGAAAACTTTATAAACTGCTACGAGAAAAAAATCAGATTTAATCGTAAAATATTATATTATCACATCACAGCACTTCACAGAATAATACGTCAAACATATTTCTCTTTTTATACCTATATAATATTATAAACTTGGCTTGAGTTCTGAATTCTTAATGGTAAAATATTTTTACGAAAACAACGCATTGCTACTTCATATTTTCATTTCCTTGTGTTTATTTTTAAGAATATTGCAGGTGGTACTTAAAGAAATTATTTTCTCGCTTACATAAATACCTGTTTAATGTACACAATACAAATATGATATATATTTATGACAATGTATAACACATATTTCTTATTTTTGTATACATAGAATTTTTTTTTTTGATGATTTGACATACTTTAGAGTTCAAATTTTATTAATTTTATTTCAATATCATTTTTCGTTTTAAATTTGTTTAAACTTTTGATTCCTATTAAAGATGTTTTTGAAATAAATAAATTATATGAATTAATATGATATGTGGTTTAAAGTTTAATTTTTTTATCAGAATCTACACCGATGTTATAATATTTTTTATATTAATCAAATATTTTAATGAAAATGAAAAATTCAGATGTAACTAATTTTTAAACAAAAAATGTACGCAAATTTAATATTATAAAGATCAAAACTACCTATGATATAATTAGTGAGTTAGTTGATTTTTAAATTGCGTTTTTCATAAAGTCTCAAGCGATCTTAATAAACGAATTAATATTTATTTTATTGAATTATTTCGATTCGTACTTGTATTTTGGTCATTGTCTCCGATTTACATAGTCACCATTTATATAGTAAAATTGATTTACAAATGCAGTATCACCCAAGTATATGAAGTGCATAATATAATAATATTATAATGTTATTGTAATGTAATTTTTATGTAATATTAAATAAAGTATTTGTATTAAATCAGATGTATATAAATATCGGAATTAAGCAGTATCAATAAACATATTGTTATCAAATTATATAATATCTAATAGATTAGACTTCAAATTATAATAACCAATATTTTAATGTCAGTTATTTTTTTTTAAATATTTTGATATAGATATTAATCATATATAAATTTATTATTCGAACAAAAATGTTGGAATATTTTTTTTATTTTAAACTTTATTATGTAGCCTTTTGTTGAGCTTGAAAATTGTTTAAAAATTGTTATAAAATACTTTAACAACAATACATTTCAGTTAAAACGACAAAAAGCATATAGTTATAATTACAATATTGGTTAAACAGTATAATATAATATACTGTATTGAACTATCTAGCAAGACTTCCTAGAAAGTTATGGAGAGAAAATATCGTTTGAGTTAAAAGCTATCCTTTGATCCTTGCTTTGTCTTTATACTTGATACAAATTATGACAGATTAACTCAATTAAGTCATTTTTAGATTTAGAAACAATCATATCGTGTTATTAAAGATACAACTTTAATAGGTTACATTGTTACAATCAAATTCTACTAGATTTCTATTAAAAGTATTAACATATTTATTTTATTTAAATTTATTTATAACTAATAAAATACTGATAAAACAATAATTTTAAATTTATTGTTTCAGAAATAAATTTTATAAAAATGTAACTACCATAATCGTAAATACAATCAGATACCGGTTACTTATTATCCAATGAGAATGAATAAGAATTATCAGTGAATATAAAATTTATAAAACACAGTATTATAATAAAAGCCTGAAAATTATTTTTTATTTCGTGATACTAAGATGTTACTAATAGATAAACATTTTTTAATAAACTTTTTTTAATAAAATGTGAAAAACCTTATTGGTATAAGGTATACAATATAAAAAAAAATAATAAATTTATAATTTCTTTTATCTTATAATGTATAAAATGCAAATTGATAATACATTTTTTATAACAAAACTTATTTTTTTCACCCTTTTTTTTTACCACAAGTCATCTCAAAATTGAATTTGACATTAATTTAGTTTCTATATCAACGTGATTACGTTATAATCTGGTTCAGTAAAAATGCGAAAGAAATATTAAGAACTAATCATTAATTATGTGTATTGATTTTTTAACGTTCGTATTATATTAATCTTTATGGCTTTAATCTTGAGGATTTTTGTAATATTGATGATATTTTTAATATAACGTTATACTTATAATCTATGTATCGAAGGTGGTAAAATAATAATATTATTTTAAAGAAACAATACTTTTAAATTATAATTTTTAAAAAAAATATACAATCTATATCTATGACACAATGACTGCTTAATTTATGTATAAAATCCATTAAAAAGAAAATAATAACACTCACAGATAAATTCTTAAAAATAATTCAAATGTTGTATAAATTAATTAGTTATTGGTAGGAAAGTCACAAATTAATATTTTGCATCAAGCATAAATGACACCGTTTATGTTTAAATTCATCAGAGACATCTTTGAGGATTACCAAGAATAGTATAAACTGTGAAATTTAAGCAACAATACTTCAGCTTTATATAAGATGTATAAAAGTTTTTTTTAGTAATTTATTCAAAAGAATTGTAGTAAAAATATTAGATTATCATAGATTGATTATAAGCTATGATAAATTTTAGCAATCATTAGGTAAAGACATTTTTTTGATATGTGTTACTCTAAAATAAATATTAAAATATTTTAATTCAAGACAACTTAGTATCAAAAACTTGTTCGTTGTTTTTAGTTTTTAGTTAAAGCATTTAGAAATCAGATAATACTGAGAAAAACAGCGATGTTATAGATTTGCAATATGATAAATCGAATAAGAATTTTCTTATTATTAGAATACAATACAGATTAAAGTTTTGATTTAAATTTAAAGTTTTTATTATGATTTAATGATAGAGATAGTATTGTTTAATCTAAAACGACAGCATAACTGATTTAGAATTGACTTTCTTTTATTTGCGTCAAATCGAAATAAACTCGTTAATCAGCTTCAGAGTGACAGCAAAAATCGAACAGTAGTTATTTCTTAATATGCTGAATTTTTCTTTCTTTAAACTATACGGTTATGGGTCATTTAACTTACTTTGATTTATATTTTTGTATTGATTTGGACAAACGTGATAAAATATCCTATTTAAAAGTACTTAATAGACAAATAGACAATACATTAAAAATGTGTAAAACCTAAACAACTTGGATAAGATATTTGCACAAAAAAATAATGATACACGTTTCATGTATATAATTATGAAGTGAAAAAAAAAAGAAGTAAGTTTGATTAAATAATAAATATTGAAATTGATTCCATTTTCAACTAAGCAATGTTTTTATAATATGATGTTTGTTGTACATTTAGTGGCTAAAGGTGTGTATAACGACAAATATTTAATATATATATACATATATGTTTAATTTTATTATTTATTATTTTACATGAATGTAGTTTTTATTTGTTTTTGAAATACTTATACAATATTTTATTTTAATTCAAAATATAAAATTAAATTTGTATCTAAATGTTGGTAAAAAACGATGCTGTGTCGGGATAAACCATAACAGGTTGAGAACTACTTACCTACTAGATTAATAAATAGTGTTTTATTAAATAATCTAGATATTGAACAAATCTTGTAGATACGGTTAATACAATTTGAAAAAATATTAAGTATCTATAAAACAAGTAAGATGTAAAAATGTAGATATTATAGGAATTTAGGATTATTAAATATTTAATATTATTAGTATATTAAATATTTATTAAATTTACAAATAGTATATTGTTTGAAATTATGAATGTTGGTAAAATGTTGTTTGACTTTAACGTGTAGTTATGCTTATGAAATAAGAAATGCGCGTAATTTTTAAATATTTTAATGTGGTTTACTCTTTTACATTCATATAACCACTAAAACTTGTTTAAAAATTCTCTTCAGTATACAATTTAAAAAAAAAATATGTTAAAAATAATATAATATATTATAGGCACATTCAAGGAGTATATTTCCAAAACAGGATTTATGCCGATAATGTGTTTGACAACGGATAACTAAAAATTATTCAAAAATATACAGTAGGTATATATTATTATTGTCCATATAACACTACTCCTATGTATACTCCTACTTGCAAAATATGTAATATGTCCATTAGTGGTTTGTTTTATAACCATAGTAAATATTAGTTTAGGAAATATATTATATATTATATATTTACTCAATTTAGGTTTTAATAGCAATATCGAAGGTTTATGTTATTTTAAAGTTATATAGTGTTTATTAATTTTTTTTAATTTTTTTTATGTTGAGCTGTAATTCTCATTCCAAGATTATGACAGTGAATACCCTAACAATCCTAATTCTATCAATTAGATATAGATGATTACACGATTAGTTTTAAAATATTGAAATTTGCTATTATAAAGATCATAGAATAGTATAGTAAGTTCGTTTTAATAGTTGTTGGTGATCCATATATTAGTATGGGGTCAATAATTAAATAAGTAAGTATTTAAAACTATATAAATAACTAGGTATAATTATAATATTTTAATGTATCCATAAATATTTTTTAGGTTCATTTCGATCAAATATCTTACCAAAATTGATTTAATAATTAATTAAAAAATGTCTTACGTTAAAATTCAATCAGATTTATTAGATAATTTTTTTTTAAAGAAATAAAATTATAAATCGGATACAGTGTAACTATAACAAATATTGATTTTTGACCGTTAAAAAATACGTGAGTTTAACAATAGGGTTCGTTCTACTCTTGAGATGAGTTGGCTTTTGAACGTTAAATTCTGTCGGCAGATAAGTCAGATAAGCATCTGTCGTTTTTTTTACATATATTAGCAGCCCCAAAGCCATTTACACGAACGTTGTTCAAGTTCAAAGTTCAAATCTAGATGGTTTTTTTTGTTTCAATTAAAATGTAACTGTTTGAGTACATTGCACTTTTTTTGATTTAAATATATATATTTATACAGAATCGATGACACACTAACCTTGGTAGAGTTGTGATGCAATGAATCGAATGCTTCTCCTTTGGATATGAGGTTCTTCAGTTTCAATGGTTTCTGAACAGGGACATTTGAATGGCCGTTCGACAATCCATCAGTGGCTAAATCAACGAAACGACTACTGACCAGTGATCCTCTTTTTGTATTACCCGGTATGATTAATTCTAGTGGAACTGATTCGTCCGGCGTGTCACGTGCCATTCTTGCAAATTATTCCTATAGTAATACACAATATTCCAAAATTTAAAAACTGTTTAAAACTATATTATATTATATTGATTTGTTTAGATTAAATTACTTATAGTACTATGTTATTTGCATTAAATCAATTTATTTTATGTCAATAACATAAATTTTAAAAAATTAAATGTTTAAATGTGTTATAATTCCGGAAAATATCTAACAAATAAAAAATGACATCTAAAATTAATTTTGAAATATATAAACCTTGAGAGTTATTACTATAAAGAGATATAATATAAAAAAAAATATTTGAATCTTATATTAATAATTATACATTTAAAAAAAATTATTATTCTCATTTATACTTTTTATTTTAATAGTTCATATTATATTCTAACCATAGTTGAAAATAATATTGACAATCATCATATTTTAACAATTTTCCTAAAAGCTTTAAAATAATTAAATAAGATTAATGCATACTCGTAATGAGTTTTTTTTGGGTTCAATTACTTTTCTTCGGTTTAGCATTATAACTATTAAGCATGACTTATTGGTTGTTTATTTCGATTTACCCTTTTAAAATGTATAAGTGTAATGAATGATTGATATATTTTATTGTATTTTAACATTATTTCTAAAAGGAGGGTAGACATTTTGTAGAAGAAATTTTTTTTTACATTTAAAAAAAGGTCTGCTATAGGTTTCAAGTGTACCTCACCGTTGAATAAGCCACTGTTAAGGATGTATTCAATTATTGAATTCAATGATAAATTATTACATAAAAAAACGATTTTGATCAGAGAGCAGCATATCTATTTCTAAAGATCTTTAATATAATTTATTCACAAACTATACCAACTTCTATATAATAAATAATATATCTAAAATAAGTAATAAATAATAATGTAATCTAATATAATTTCGAGTACCTAGGTTAAATCATTATTGAATTCAAACAAAATTGACTTTTTTGAATATTGGTGTTGCGCAAATATTCCCGTTTCCCGCATTTTTTTAAATTTATTTGCTGTTTTCATAGAAATTAATTATGCTTCTTCAACAAAATACATTCATTTTTAAAATGAATTCATAATTAAAATTATAATTTTTAATTTAATATCAAAATATTGAATGTCTGTCGTTGTAATTAAATATATACAGAGTAATAAAGTATGGTATCCACAGCACAGTTAGATAATTTTATCGTTAGTTAATTCCATCCCCTAAGTATTGTTGATTCAAATATATAATAGTTATATGCGTATATATATTTATCTATACCAGGGGTGGCCAAATTGCGTCTCTCTTCATCGTCGTATGTGGCTCGCGGTCTTATTTACAAAAACGAAAATTTTAATTTTTTTTGCATATATTTATAAAGATATGTTTTTATTATTATTCTATAATTTCATATTTCGTAATTTGATATGTTTATCGGATGTTAGCTATCTTAATTACTTTTGTGGTATAAAAGTACAAATTAAACAATTTGGCTCTTGATATAATTTCATTAATATGTGTGTCTCGCGTACATAGTCATGTTGGCCACCACTAGTCTATACGATTGATAACAAATAAAAATATAAGTTGTTCAATAAGCACCTTCAGATGGTTAATCGTTATATTATATGAGCGAAGAAAAGGGTCAAAGACTTGTGCTTGTAGTTAGGTAATATTTGTGAGTTATCGAGAAAAACGTTTTTCTTACACTATCCCGTGGGGATATGTACCGGATGTATGTACTCGTATTATGTTCGTGCAATGAACCGGAAGGGTCGACTATATGCCACTTGTGTTAGAATAGCGATCATACTGACCACAATTGCCTGCTTTTTTACATACAGAACTCAAAAGTTATTGTTTATGTTTCACTCCACTCTCTTTTCTGTAAAAGTTAATATGCATTGGTAATAAATTATTAATAATTTTGAAAATAGAAAAATACAATATTGGTATGCACTACTTTGTTTTATTTTCTTAAATTATGCTTCTGGACAGAAAAAAAAAATAATAAAAAAGGTAAGTGTTTACCGCTTTGCTGAACATTGGATATAGCATAGGTCACTATTATATATGACGTGTTAAATTTAAATTCAATAATATATCATTGTATACAAAAAACGATTCTGAGGGTAAACGGTCTATCAACTTATATCACCAAGTAAATAGTTACTATTAAAGTAATTTATTTTATTTTTAGCATTATAGTAGGTTGATATAATTTTTTTTCGAAAATATTGCATTTTTTATATTATTATTTAATTTTTTTAAAAATATATATTTATACTATTTTATATCAACTTATTTAACTCAAAATTTAACAACATATTTTTGTAAATATAGTAAAATAGTAAAATCAAATTTATAGTATCTCAAGTCTCTGTAAATAAATAATATTTTAAAATAAATAAAAAATATTATTTTGCGTATAGTAAAATTCATAATAATTTACATACTGTTATTTATAATTTAAATGTCCAAAGTTGAAATTTAAAATATTTATAAAAAATAATTGTCTTGATATATTTTTTAGATTTTGGTTTGAATGTGAATTACTCTTGAAGAATCTTGTATTAAATTTTCTAAACTTTAATATAAAATAAAAGTTTTCAAGTATTTCTAACTACTAAATTGATAACGATTTTTTTGGGATTAAGACGAATATCATAAAAATCATAACTTAAAATTATATCAATATAAGAAAAACTTATGTGGAATCTTGTATTACATTTTTAAGAAATTTTACCCAGTGTATAACTTTTTATCAACATTTATAAAAAAAAACTTAAAAAGAAAATTGAAATTTCTTATACAAATAAATAATTAAAACAAAAGTAGAGAATTTTAAAAATTGTATCCTGTGATGAATATAATTTAATGAAATTTTTAAGTATTCATGATTAGTTTAAACCAAAAATTAAAATCAATTTTGTAGAAAATTGAATTTGCATAAAAATTCCTGATTAGAAAAATAAGTAATGGGAAATTTAAGTTCGGTCTCTCTAAAGTACAAAGTAAATTCAATTTTATATCCAAAACCACCTCCGTCTTTCAAAATCGAAGCATTTTATCGACAACTGAATATTCATATCCAGAAAAAATACGGATCATTGTAAAATCAAATCGCTCCGCTCAGAATCAAAAAAAAAAAAAAAATAACGGCAATATAATAATAATAATACTTTATTGACAGTTTGTATTATCAAGTAACAAACAGACTTCTGGTTCCTGATTTTAAATTAAGAGTTTTTTTTTTGCTGTCAAAAATGGATTATATAGTTTTGACATAGGTTTTTTATTTTTTAATATATTCGAATTGTTTTGTATTTGTTTAACGTAAAAATCTCCAATTGGCAAGCCTTTTTTATGTCGATATTTACTATGTGAAATTATCTAAAAAACAAATCAATTGAAAGCGAACTTTATAATAAACAACTGTTAACGGTTTAAATATTCAATGTTTTTCATGTTTTCCTTCGTTAATTAACTTTGGACATATTTTTTCTTGGATAATTGACCTTCACAAAATTCGAATAAAGTTGAGTTCATCGTAATTATTTATTTATTATTAATATTATCATTTTCATATATATAAATATAAAATATATAAGCGTATAGCTTTGATAATAAAAAAATAATTATTCATGATAAAAGAAAATAAATTGCTCACGATTTTACTGTAATATTTTAAAAATATAACGACTGATATATTAATATATATTACTCCAAAAAGAACAATGATAATATTTTATCTTTAATAAATATTTAGGTAAAATAATAAATTTGGATTCCTTAGTTCCAAAAACTGGAATACGCAGTTGAATAGTATGCGCATTTATCTATTATAAAATATATACTAAACATAAATTTAATTCTCTAGTACTACTCATTCTTGTGTATTATTTTTATATTTTTTTAGAATGCTGTTATCAGAATTACAAAATAAAAGACGTGTTAAAACACGTCTTGTAATTCAGATCGTTATTTGATAAAAATAATTAAAAAATAAATTCAAGAATAATTTAAATAATGTTCTTATTTATACATTTTAGAATAGTTTCATGTAGTTTAATGTTGACTTGAAATAAGAAATTGTTTGGTAGTACAAAACCAATTTTATAGTATACTAGGTATATTACATAGTGTGATAGACAGACATCACAACAATTTCTTCTAATATGATATTTAAAATAATTTCTTATAATAATATATTATTTAAAGTTTTAAAGTATTTGTAAATGTTATTGCCTGTAAAAATTTAAAATAAAATAAGTATTTTCTTTTAAACCTTCATAGAATATCATTTCTTCATACATATAACCGCATAAATAAGTAAATAAAATTGTCATAATAAATTCTGTATGGCACAATTCTGTATGGTATATAATCTATTAGTTTTACAATGAACTCAGAAGAGTTGTTCTTTGAATACAATATTCTATCATAACCCTCAAATGTAATATCACAATACTAAACACACTATATGCTACACTAATATGGCGAGTGAAGAATTATGAGTGTCTTATGTAAGTATATGTTATCCAGTTATATCCACTCTGTCAACTTTCATTTAATTATTTTTTTTATCTATTTTTTTCTAATTATTTTGATAATTTTCAATTAAACTTGATGTATATTTGATTTTTATCGAGAAGTATTAAAATTAAATAATGTTCAACATCACGTATATTTACAATTGATATTTTTTAGAGCAGCTAACATATAAAACACAGTTGGAAATTATAAAACAGGGTGTAATGTATTAGAATTAGTTAAACGAAATAATATTAAATAATAAGATTACAATTTCAAAGTATAAATCAAATATAACAAGGAAGATTAGAGAAAATATGTATAACAACGTAAGTCTATCAAGAGGATTAGTAGATGACGATGAGTGAGTGGATGAAGAATCATAAGACAGTTTCATAAATGGTTTAAGTGATAAGACAAAGAAATATCAAAGTAGTATATTAGATTTGTAATGTACGTACATATTATTAGGTAATTGTATAATATTATATAAATAAAAATAATTGTATACCTATTCATATTGTTGATATTATTAATCATAAAACTTATTAAAACAAATATATATTTATAATATATGTATGTATATATTTAATAAATAAGCTTTTTTGTTCTGCTCAGAATATTAACTACTTGAAGTAAAATTTAACTAAGAGTTAAAAATAAACATAAGTTTATTCTATACATAAAAACATATGCTTTACATTGTTACAAATACATCTAGGTTGTACAATAATTATGAATCAAATCGATCAATTATATTAAATTATATGCACACAAAAAAAAATACTATATATTTAATTTATGTAGGTAATCAAAATACTTATTTATATTTAATTAATAAAAATATAATTCAGATTTTACCATTCAAATATACAGAAGTTATAATGAAGAATATTATTATTGTCTATACCACAGTGAAGGGTGAACAATTTTATACTAATATACTAATATAAGTATTATATATTTAGATACTTAAAATGTATGTCAGTTAAAAATAATATATACCTATTATCTATCATATTATAATTTATTACAATTGTAACAAACAGTTTGAAGTAGCAAAATAAAAAATAAAAAAATCATCTGATACTTATTATTAACGAACATGGTAAACAAATTTAAAAGTGCGATTTCTATTACAAGGAATATTTTTACTGATCAAATATGTCTGTTTTTTGCAAAATATTATTTTAAGTAAACTATATGTTACGTAAGTACATTTGCATTTATGGCATTTATGTATAGAGTATTAGTGCTTAATATCTATCATAATATATTTTATCCAATTAATTTAAATAACAATATATATATATATATAAATATTGGCTTTATTATAATATAAAATCAATGGTATAAGTATATATTATTATAATATGTAATGGTAATTATTTCTACGTTCAATATTATATTAATGTGTTCAATGTTTATACTTCCTATTATTAATTTACACGTCTTTTTTTTGCCAACTTAATAACTGTTATTGAAAATGTTTAATGCAAATTAAACATCAGATATACATCTGCCAATTATAATATAATTTATCGTACATAATATTGACATAAATTTAAACAAAAACCAACGCAATAGAAATAAATCGAATTAAAAATAAACTTTATGGTAAGTTAATAGAGAGTATTTAAATATTTTTTAAATTATATTACCAAACATTTATCTGAAAATAATTATAAGAAATATACAATAAAAATTATGTAATTACCGAATATTATATCGATTTATGTATTAAGACAATACAAATAAAAACATCGTACAAATGTTTTTTATACAATACAATTTTATTGTTAAATTAATAGTATTAAATATTTTCGATTCACTAGGAATTGATGTATTGGGTTCACCGAGTACAATTTAATTGTTTTGTAAAAATATTAAAAATATTAAAGAATTTTTATAAATTATACTTATGCATTTTACTTTAATATTATTACATATTTTTATTTATTGTTGAGTTAATTTAAAACTCCAAAGAAATAGTTTTTTTTTTTTAATATTCATTATATATTTATAGATGTATATAATAAATTAAAAATTCTGATTTTAGTATAAGAGTGATAGTTATATTGAAAAAGTATTTCCATTCAGAAACAATTTTAAAATGAATTTTCAATGCCTACATTTATCTCAAAAAAAAAAAAAAAAATTCCCATCGTAATTTATTCACTTTTTAATGGTAAAAAAATATGTTATACACACTCAGTGGTTTAACTGTCTGACACACGAAAAGTATTATTTTATATATATATATATATAGTAGTAATATTCGTTTTACATGAAGTATAACAATTTGACCAGTAAATTTAGACACTAAACAATTCTTTCTCACATCACTTTTGGCATACAAGTATTAAAGATGATAACTTAAACTTTAGATTTGATAGGCTTATAATTTGAATAACTCATTTAAAAAAGTATGATATTCTTATATAATATTAGACATCTGAGTATCTGCTTGCACATATTTTTATATCTTCGTTTAAAATTAATATTTTACGTAGAAAATGTAATTTACATAGAACTAATTAGTAATTAATAATAGGTATATTATATAAAAACACTACTATAAATTAGCTATCTTAATACAATAAATCTATAAAAACATTTTTATACTTCTCGAAAAACTAATTATGTATAAATAATTTAAAATATTTATAACTTTTAAATAAGTATTTAAAAATGTTTTCTACGTATTTATTTTACTATTTTTTACAGAAGTGATTTATGCAGATTTTAACTGTTCTAAATGACAACTCAAATGTTTTCAATATAATTATATCGTAATCATTGCAAACAACAAGATATATTTTCAAATATAAAAAATTGTGCAAAATTGATTTTTAAATTTGAAAAATCATTTTTAATATTTACATTTAAGCTTATAAATAACAAATTAATTGTATACAGTAGATTAAACATATGAGGTATAAACTTAAAGTATATAAGCTATTTAAAAATATGAATAGATAAATATAAATTATTCTTCAATCTTCATGGCTGGTAAAGTATTAACTACATAGCTTAAAATTACAATTAATTGATAAAATATCGAATATATATTTTCCTGAAACATGCGTGATGGTTTTTTTACATTGAATTCACTATAGTACTACCAAAATATTATGAAATTTAATCAAAAATAATATTATATTGCATCTATTTATATTTTATTTAGAAGAAATAATAACAGGAATACAAATCAAAGGATATCTAATTCTTAACTTATGTAGTACCTACGTATTCTTTTTTTTTTTTTTAATTTTATTGTTATGATTAAATTATTTGTTGCCTATATAATCGATAAAACAATATATTATTTTATAATTTTCATTAAGTTTAACAAATACTCATACTTCATAAAATTAATAAGATTACTTATGTAAAAAAGCTGTGACAATAAAATATATTTAAGTTAAGAAAAAAAATAATCTAAAATATATAATAAAAGTTAAAATTTTCAAGTTTTTAATAACCAAGGTATACTATGACTCCTTGTACTATACTAACACTAAATATAAATATCATGGTCGTTTAGTTATACATATATCGTTTTTAGTTCATTATTTGATATTTAATAAGGCTTGGAGTAAAAAAAATTTCTATACCTACCAATATTTGTTTTTATCAGGTTATTATAATACTGTTAGTTAAATTAAATTGTTATTATCATTCATAGTTGACAGTTCCATTTTGAGAAGTAATTACTTTTTAAATTTAAATATATTGTTTAACTAACTATAGGTTGCCGTTATCGAATAAAGTCATATTTGTATAACTAATTAAAAATAGCCGATGTACCAATAATGTTTTTGAAACTTTAAAAAATATTTCAAAGCTTGCGCTAACGGGTAGTTCTAACCAATGTGGGCAGTTGTAAATATAATTTTGGTCAATACCTAAAATACGTGAGTTTGAGGTGTTATTTACATATTATAATTCTATACAACTATTTGTTTAAACTAAAAACAATTTTATGCTTTTAATTTTTGTTTTATCAACGTAAATTATTCCACTCCATTGTTATCGGATTGAGTATTGATTATTATGATGTATTGATGTACTCATGTGATTATAATTTGGTCCAGTTAAAAGCAAACCATATTCAATCCAAGAAGAGATTTAAAAAATAAAGAATTTTAATCTGTGATAAATTGTAATTTTTATTATAATTAAATATATACTATACATAGATAATATTCATATTATTGTAGGGAATAAATACATTTTTTTTAAATTGTATATACAAACATATATTTGACAGTTCTCACAATTCACAAGCTCTAAAATATTCAGCCTTACAATGTTAAGCCGATTAAAACATATTTTAAATAGTTTTGAACAAGTAGGGATAACGTTTATCATTGGTACTTACAATTTTTTTCATTGTATATTTGTATAGCTAACCAGTTATATTATGTCCTTTCTTTTTTAATTTTATTCGAAAATTCTATTCACTTTGTACAGTTAAGCAACAATTTTAATTTTAAAATTTTAGAAAAATATTAAATAATAAGAATTTTTTAGTTTTCTCGTGGAAAACTTTCATACGCAGTAAATTTGCATTAATATTTATTTAAATCGTTGTTAATTAAATTATAAAATGATTAAAAAAATGAAGTTATTTAGTTCGTTTGAACTTTTAATAACAATTAAATGACGATTGTATTGAGGATTATATAAATAAAATTTTATAATACTTCACAATTTTTTTTTTAACTCTCAGCTTTCCTTAGACAAGGAAGTACCAGAAGGTATTAAAGTATATATATATTTATGAATGAGCTAATAAATAGTAAAAACAAACGCGTAATTTTAAAAACAATTTTTTTTTAAATAAATATTTATAGCTAATTTATAATAGTAGGTCAGATTATAATAAACCACTGCAGGTTTATTATATACATAATATTTTCGTTGAAGCTTACTGCATTACATAGGTACATAATGTTGTTTGTATAAAAACTATTGAAAAACATTTATATTTTTATAACACTTACCTAATTAGATTTGATTTTAAAAACCCAAATATTATACAATACTACGTATTAACATATGTTAAAAATTATTTGAGTGTTATGTTATTTAATTAATTTTTTTATTGATCTTGAAATAATATCGGCAGCAGTGGCTATTAGTTTTTATAATATTTACAACAGACGTTATTTAAACGTGTTTAATATTAAGCAACCAAAGTGAACAAGATTGTTTTGATATTTTTAATCTACAGATTTTGGTTTAGAGTGTATAAATTGTATTCCACACAATATTTATAAAATAATTGAAGTTAAAGCAAATCAAAAATGTACGACTGAGTTGTATTGAAAAAAAATAAGTTTAAGGTTATCAAGCATTGTCACACTGCTAATATTGACATACCTAATATAGTATTATTATTATCTTTCGTAATGTTGAATAACAATAGTTTATTACTATAAGTAATAAGTATAGACAATTGAGTTCGTTAACAGCACTATAAATAAAATAACATCAATTTAATTATTTAAATTGTTTAAGTTTGTCGTCATTAGAAATATAATTAATGCATATTATTCATTTTTTTTATAAAATAACCACTGACATTTAAATTATTAAATATTCGTACCTAAATTGATAAATATTTTCCAATTTATTGAAATTATTTATTTATAACATATTGTTATAGTAATTTTTTTTTTTATTCCTCTAATAAATATAGTTATATTTAATTAATTTAAAAAATACGATACATAATTATTATTATAAACAATTACACACTTCATGTATTTATATTATTTAATTACATATAATACAATTGATCGGAGAAAGAGAAAATCTAATGAAAATAATATGACATTATAAATAAATAATTCTAATAAATTTAAAAATATATTTTTATTCATTGAAAAATATTTAATAGAAATTATTGTTATTCTTGTTTTTTTAAATTTCATTTAAGGATTTATTGTGTTTTTGTGTTTTTCGTTTTACCCAGAATCTTATCTCTATATTGCAAAAATAAGAAAAAATATTTATAAAAAAATATTATATATTATATAGGTACTATTACCGGTTTAATGGTGATAATATTGAAATATGCAATTTTAAATGAATTGAAACCACCACAAAAACAATTCATACAATATTCAATACAATCAGTTATTAATTAAATAATAATTTTCAAAGCAATATTTTATGAACTTATTCATATCAGAATTTAAATCACTGTGATGTTTACTGAGTATTTAGGTAATTATATATTTATATGTTTTCTATAGAGATGACCGTGTTAAAATAAAATATTCCGAGATTGGTTTGACAGAATCTTTAAGCTTCCACTACCACACTGCTAGTAGTTGTTAAGACTTGGTAATAATATTGTGATATCCTGCAATTTAAGTTTAGTAAACTTTGCTGTAGGCTGTATAATTAATAAGTATTCTACCAAAGCACTGCTAAAATAGATAAAAATAAAATTATATCTAAATTATAATATTATGTGATACTATACTTTTAATTTACATTACGAATAAAATCTTCTAAATTTTGTATAAATATTACAAAATGTTTTATAACTTTATTGTGCGACTGTTTTTTTTCTTTTTTTTACATGATTTGTAAATTTCAATAGCAGATTTTTTTTTAATTTCTTAGTATGTAATTTCAAGTATAATAAACACACACACACGCATACATATAAATCATAATTAAGCCACATCGTAACATATAGAATTCTCAATTTACTTTTGAACTCAATTTTATTTCATCGTTAGAATTTCTTATATTATTGGAAATTAAAAAAAAAAAGTTATGAGATTTTTTATTTCGTACACAATTGCTTTAAATTATTGATAGGTTTAAATATTATGTCAATCTGGGGAATTATGTTCATTAAAATATGCTTCACCCATTTTAATAATATAATTCGTATGTAAGTAATGGCATTTTATTTTATTTACATACACAAGTAATGTTACTCACTTACTTCTGCTAATACACCAGATTAAATGTCATTTGTTTATTGCGTTCGATCAGATAGTTTAAAATTTAAATCGAAAATATCTGTCAACTTGTTATGAAAAAACTCGCTGTTTAAAATGAAAAAAAACCAAACATTTACCGTAACGGAATATAATACCCAGTAAAACGAAAAATACCGTGGTGAAAAGCACGATGTGTGGATGAGATGCCCGAATTCCTTCCTTGAAATCCCAACCAAGAGTAATTGAATTATGTTTTACTATTTTCTCCTATATAAACGTGATCGTTTTTTTAACGTTTTATTTGTTTTTATAACACCATGCGATGTTTTATGAAACTAATTAAAAGGGTATTTAATTTATTTAATTTCTGATACATTTCATATCACTAGTGGACGAATACAATAGTATAGATATATTAATGTTTTATTTATCAAGCAAATGGTGTTGTTTTTTTACAGTGAGTAGTCAAAAATTATAGCAAATTATAGTAAAAATTCGAGCATATTATTTTGATTTATTCCAAACGTTTTATTAATTATTGTGTCACCAGCCAATATTAATAATAACAATTAGGAATCAAAAATTAAGCGTTTCAATTATTTTTATTACATTTAAATAAAAGTTCTAATTTCAGGACAAGGATAAATTGATTTACAAAATGTTATTTCTTATTTCTTGGCACATTATAAGGTATCCACTTGAAATAATTATAATATAATATAAATATTTAATATCGTTTCATTATTTATTTAATTTTTGAAATTATTTGTTTTTAATTCAAAAATTTATTTGAGTGGACACAAAAACAATTAATGTTGTTAAAATTGTTCATATAATGATATGATGTACTCAATGACAATTTAATAATACTTTCTATGTTTACTATCCATATTTGGCATTAACTCACGGTGATTATTTTTAAATTAAATTATCCATCACCCAAAACAATTTTTTAGTTTCGTTAAAAAAAATATATGAAACATAGATAATTTAAAATAATAAAATAGGTAATAGTTTTTCTTTTTTTTTATGTACATTTAGTGTTATGTTACTGATGTAATGTGTAGATCGTATAATAATATTATGTAATGCTAAAAAAGCATTTAAAGTTAAGACGAAAATTATGAAGTGGTTGGACAGATATGGGCCTATTAACCACCCTACGCCAAACTACAGTGTTAAATTATAAATATCTCGCTGATGTATAGTTTTAAAATATAATTTAAAAATAAATAATTTACGATGAAGGTGTACGACTATAGTAATAGCGCGGTGGAGGTTCGACAGCGACTTATCACGTATAATATTAACGAGATTACAATAATACCGAAATCATTATATCATCAATATTTTATATGTATCCGTTCGATGTACTTACGTAAAATGACGATGGATTCGCGGGACGGCGACGACGGCCTATGCTGCGTGCGCGTCTTCTGGCCGCAGCCGATGGCGACGCTTACCTACGGCTGCTATGTCACGAGTAATAAACCGCGATTTCGCACAACTTCCGTGGCAGTCGAGAGTAATATCGTTATAATTACTGTCATATATCGCGGCGTTAACGATTTCGTCGTCGGCGGCGTGTAATAGTCGTCGCGACGACGATGGCTTTGGACGGTGTTCAATACGCGTTTACGGCGTCGAACGGTCGGTGTTACGGTCGACAGTCGTGTGAAACCAAAAACGAAAAAAATCTTCGTCGATAAAAATCAAACGACTACGATGGAATTATTCGAAGGAGCACGTCGCAATAACAATTTTGTCGTCGTCGCTGCCTCCGCGTACAAGTCTACTGCCGACGCGTTCCGTGTCGGATGACTCGCGAGAGACGTGCACGCCGCGTTCGCCCGCCACTTTTTAACGGCCACGCGCGCCGCCCGGCGGTCGGCCAATGGCGCGCGCGCCACCGTCTCGCCGTAACGCCATCGACATTATCTCACGATTTCTATAACACAATAATAATAATAATAATAATAATAATAGTGACGGTGACGATAATGATATAATCTTTAGGTGGGTTACGAGGGCAATAGCGCAATCCGCGACGTGTACACAACACGTACGTTTGATATATTTTGTTGCAGTCAATAATAATAATATTATTATGTTTAATGTACCGGATAACGGTCCGTCGCGATTTTTTACCGTTTTTTCGCTTAGCCAGTACGCGAAAATCGGAAAAACGCGATGGGCCGTACGCCGTATAATATATTATAATATTGGTGTTTGTTGTGCGTGCGAATAATTTGCAACGATTTTTGTTTTTTTGTTTTTTTCGAACACTGCACACGCGATATGTTGCGCCGTGAACGTCGCGTGTGAACTTACGCCGTATAAGGAGAGGGAAATAAACGTGTGCATCCGTTGGGCTCGCACCGTTTAAGTTTGTGTCAACCGTGCAGTGATGGTAATACAATGCATTTTGAAACGAGAAAATCTTGTTTCTTATCATCGACTGTAAATTTCCGAGTTCTATTCTGTGCGAATTGAATTCCCATAAACAGTTCATGAACACGTAGTCATCCTATTAATTAGTATACTTGTACAGGCTTAATTAGTGATGGTTCACATTTTACAAATTTTATGCGCAAATTACGCATTGCGTTATACCGCTGAATTAACGTGTTTTGAGACACGTATACAGTGATTAATTAGGAGACGAGAAAAAAAATATTAATCGTTTCCCTAACTTACAAACGGCGTTCTGGTCGGGCCCGGACAAGTGGTTCGGTTAGCACTACCTGTGAATTCGTCCCATCCATCGGCCGCTGCCGTCTCGCGAAGTTTTCTCTCTCGACGACCACCGATGACGTCGCGATTATCTTCACTGAAATCCATCGCCCGGTTATGCAAAAACTGCGAATGTATCGTAAACGCATCGTTCATCGTTTATTACGAAGACCTGCACCTAGTTTAGTTTGCAGCCACCGCTCACCGACTTTGCGGTCATCACTACCGCCAATCGTGAACGAAAATTATCCTCCTTTTAAATGTAAGAGATACACACCTTCCCCTAATTGCATTTTCACAGATAGTTTGCACTTACCGCGGACGCGGTCATTGTTTAGTTTCGTGAGACCTTTAATACCGTGGTTACCATAAAAGCTGTAAAACTGCAGCGACTATAATATCATGGTCTGCTATAATACAGTCACTAGTATTGCTAGTATTTCGTTCCAAATTAATTCTTTATAAAATATACGTATTGTATTATAGTACGACGAGAGAACATTTATACAGAGAACAGTACGTACATGATTATACGCCATTATAGTATAACCAATGAAACATCAATTTTTTTTGATAATTTGACCATTTTTGTTAAAATTGTATGATTTGTTTTTATTTGAAAGTAATGCTTAATCATAGTTGGATTATATACGTAATTTTTATTTAGTTTACAATATTAGGTATTCTTTTACTAGTTACTGTTGATACTATAATATATATATTATATTATAAAATAGCTATGTACAATTTTAAAAAATAATTCGAATTTATTATAAAAATTACAATGTAGATAATTTATTAAACAGTTCGATAATATTAAATGAATGAACGAAATGTATTTTGCCATCGACTACTTTGATACATTTGTTATACACATATATAATTATAGTATGCAAAAATACGTCAAAATGGAATTTTTGTTAAAATTTAAATTTTAGTGAGGGCTAAAATTATATTCATACTAATTATGCTAGAGGAATTCACTTATTACATATGTCAGTAAAATTGCATGAATACATTTAATAGAATTGCATGATATATTATTATTTATATTTTTGTTTGAAAATCGTAGTCGAAATGCGTTATTTTTATATCACGTATAATAATAATATTGGGCAAGCGTACAGGTACCTACCCGATAAACATACCAAACACTCGACATTTGTGATCAATCCTTTGTACACGTATTTTATGATATAATAGATACAGTGTTACAGGACTGTCCAATACATTGTGTAATATTATTATTGCTTGATGATCACCAATTCACATTGTCAGTTTTTGGCAGATCCTCTGATAAAAAAAAAAAAAAATGTCTTACAATTGTATGATTTCTAATAATGTGTTATTCGTTCTTAGAATCTACGAAAACACGGATATATTTTATCGGTTGTGAATTCAATTCAGGTATGGCGTTTGGCGTGTGATCGTCTGTAGTTATTTTCATCATAAAATAAAATAGATTATTGAGCAAGACTCTTTTATATTATGTTACTGCTATTGCCAATGTTATAACAAGCAAAGTGTTAGAAAATTAGTACCTATAGTTTAATTATTTATTTCATTGATATTACCTACTTCAAGAGATTCAATGCCACCATGATAGTACCATTGAATTGACTCCCATTTTCGGGATAATATGAAACTGACACTTGCATTAACTCCCGAACAATGTATATATGAATTGGCCCCTTAAACTATATAATATTATTATATAACAAGGGGTTCTCACGTTATACGCGTTTACTTTTATGATGTCATTGACACTTTGCACTAAAGCATAGTCTTAATTCACAATCTTATTCATCACGTCCAAATATATTCAAGTTTTTAAATATATAGTATTCAAGCTAATGCAACAACTATCATAAGAAGTTCCAATATAATGCAACCACACCGAAGAGAATTTAGAGAAAAAATAAAGAAGATTAAATTAAAAAACATGACATTGATGTAAACTTAAAGTTTTAATACATAAAAATATTAGCCAATAAGTATAAGCCTTGACAAATAGTTAAATATACTATTTCACTTATTAGTTTTTATTTATATACACATATATTTTATAACGATGCATTCAGTTATAATTGATAATGTTTTAATTTTTTAATTATTGTTTAGCTTTTATTTTTTTTCACTCCTGAGTGATTGATTTGTATTATATTTACTAAATAATTTTATGTAAAAAGAGGTATAAAAGGATAGTTTCAGTTATATAACTTTAAATGTATAACGAAGTTAAATATACGTCTAACTTTAAATTATTAATAACATTTTGGTAACTAATATATTTTTAAAAAAGGTTGTAGTGAACTGAGGAGACCAATTCCATTGCTCTGTGAAATTCAAAATTATGTTTTTATGTACAACAATATTATTATTGTATGTAGGTACATAATATTAATTCCAATTCATATATTGTATTTTTCACGTATAATAATATTATCGATAATATTCCAACCGCTTTTTTAATCTAGATCTGTCATTTAAATTTAAGACATATAATTTTTATTTACAATCTATATTTAAAAATTTAATAAGTAAATTTTACGATAAGAATTTTTGACATGAGTTCACACAATAAGAGAAAAATATCCACTAATATTACTTTATTATTATTACATACAATTTAAAAATATATGTTTGATGTAACCTATATTATAATTTCTTTATTTTGACGGTGATTGGTGATTTAAACCAACTTTAAAACTAATACATACCAAATATTAGGATCTATACGTATATGTATTTCCATTGACCACAATGACAAGAAAAATACACTAGTGACATTTAATAATAATTAATAGCTAATCGAGTTTTAGTTATTTTCAATATACAGCAAGTTATATAAACTATTGCTTTTATTTCTATTTTTGTTATTATTTATTATAATATTACCTATAAAATAAGTTAAACATTAGTGAGATTTATGAGCTATTTAATTTCTTTCCAAACTAAGCCAATATTGGTATGGTTTGTTTAGTTAAAAATTAAACCATCAAAAACAAAATTCATACTGAATTTAATGAATAACTATTAAAATCAGTAAGAAATTATTTTTAAAATTAATATTATATTTTTTTTTCGTTTATTTTTCATTCAATATACAATTTGAATAGTTTGGTTTGGATTTTATTTTTATTATAATGTATTAATACATAATTACAATTTACAAAATCGATTCGGTTAGAGTTCGTTAAATAAAAAAAAAATCAGCTCGGGTTTGTTCATCACAAAAATTCAAGAATCGTGACATTGCTATTAACAATATTTTGTACAACAAATTATAATATTGGCTTTAGTAGCTGATAGGGAGATATGGATGCGGGAAACACGGTGGTTGGTGTAGGTCGACATTGGTGTTTATTATACACTAATGTCAGTGATTGGTTAACAGTAGACGTGTCATATAATATTATTTCTACCATCTCCTCAGTTGCTTATATGCGTCGGGCAAAACATAATAATATTATGACAACACTTTGTATAAAACTGATTATGCGTATATATATCTTAAGATACCATTGAATAATATTTTTGCACTATCGTATAATTGGTAATTTGTATTTACTATTATACATTTTTGTTTTAAAAAACATTAAAATTTTTTATTACATTTTGTAAATTTATGATAGTAAAATTATTATCTCATCAAAATATATTATTTTCGATGTCATTAAAGTTGAAACAAAAAGAACAACATGTTTTTATATTGTGAAATATTAGATTTTTTGATCTGTAAAATCAGGTATTTTAATATAATATCTATCTATAAACACTCATATTATTTTTTATAATTTAAATTTTAAGTATGCGTTAAATACAAACAAATAGATCTGGAGCTAAATTATTCGAGCCATTTCTTTTTTAAATGAAACCACAGAATTCTTTCTAAAATGTTCACATAAGTTTTTTTTTTTGCTTTATTATATTTTGTAAACAATTTTAAGTTATAAGGAAAAGTTCACCCTAAAAATAAAGAAAATATAAACTAAATAAATATAAACATGAATATTTCTATTCAATATTTAATTATTACAATTTTACGCTAAACTAAACGATTTAAAATCCTCCATTCAATCTATCATCAACGTTTTACTGTAGATCATACAAAAATCGCCTTTTATTGAGTTTGTTCTTCATATGTTTCACCCACCAACCTTAAACCATAAAATAAAATACTCTACTCACATTTTGCTTAAACTAATAACCAATACACAACTATATTATATTAATACATAATAGAAATAAATAAAAATTATTTATGCCAACATAAATTTTAAAATATTTACATAAATTGGCCATCTAAAGTTTTGAAGAAACCCAAAATGAAAGCTTTTTCGTTTTAATATTTTCAATATTTTAGTAATTTAGTTAAATTTTCAAAATTGTATTTAATAAATATTTATTATAGAATAATTATTCATGGAAACAAGCTAACACTTTAACTCAAACAAATCCAATCAAAATTATATATCATCAATAACGCCAAAATTACCTAGATTTTAATGCTGTCTATCATTCAACTTCAGGTAAACAATTAATATTTGTATTTATTTCGATATACAATTTAAAAAAGGTGGTCAAATGGGAACCACCTACTATACAGCAGGTTATAAGTTAGGAAACTGTACTGGAAGGTATTAAATTTGAATTCAATGATTCAATATCATTATATACAAAAAACGAGTCTGAGCAGAATTGGTTTGTCAGCTTAGTGTGTAATCAGGTTCGTGGTAGATATATACCTAAATAAAAATTTCAATAAGTCATTAAGTTGTATAATAATAATATATTTAGGTACCATAATGGTTTCAACGAACAATTTTTAAGTATCTAAGTTTAAATTTTAAATTTAAATGCTTGTGAAAAAAATTATATTGTAAAGAAATATTTTTTAACGGCTGTTGTAACAACATGTGTGGAACCTTGTATTAAATTATCAACCTTTTCGACCTAACAAATATTTTTTTATTGATATTCATAAAAATATTGAAATTTAAAATATCTATAAATAGCTTGAACGATTCATGATATTTTAATATTTTAATAAGATAAATTAATGATTTCAAACAGTTATTCACATTTACATCCGTTAAACATAATGAGTTATACAATAAAGTTAATTGAATATAGAATCATGTTTCATAACATGTAAATCTTAACAATAGGTTCCTATTTCAACTTCCATACATAAATATGATAATAATAATTATATGCATGCATTATTAAAATATATATATTTGTAAACACTAACTATATTACACAACTTCTCTAGCTTAAAATTAACATATCTGCACATCGTTTTCTATTTTATATCAATTAAGATATTATAAAAATGCCACTGCAATTACAATAAATAATTTTATTATTTTTCCATTTTGAATGTTGAAAATATTTTTAATGAAAGTACAAAACACTGTTGACAAATATCTACATATTTTGAACTTTAATATTGTATAGTAAAAAATATTAAACGCAGTGGTATCTTAGAATAATATTTTTCAAATAAACTTCAACAAAATAATTAACTCGTTATTTTTTGTTACAATATTTTCAGTTTATCAACATTTTAATTTTTTATACATACACCAACCTATAATATACTAAAGGCATAAAACAAGTTTTGCAAATGTATTTTTAATATTTTTAAATCATGTAAGATAAACTTATGAAGAACTTGGTATTAATTATTAAGGTTTATCCTCAAAAATAAATTATGTTTCATAAATACTAAAAAAAAAATTGGTTAAGTGGTTACCGCTCTGCTGTGCAGTAGGTTATAAGTGGATTATTGTAATGGAAGGTATTAATTTTGAATTCAATGATCTAATATCATCATATACGAAAAACGATTCAGAGCAGAGACGGTTTACCAGCTTAGGATATTTATATTAATATTAGTAATAAGGTAGCAAGTATGTTAAATCAATATTTTTTAACTAATATTATAAAAACTAATGAGAAATCTCGTATTAAACTTTCATATTTTAGATATAAAAATTAATTTTTTCATTAATATCTAACTACAAAATAATTACAAATTGTCGAGGTTATGATAAATGTTAACAACATTTTAACTTTAAATACTTATGAAAAGCATCTTTAATATTTCTTAACTAATGTTATAAAAACTTATGAGGAATCTTGTATTCAAATTTCAATCTTCATAAAACATTTTTTTATTAACATTCATAAAAAAAAAATCGTAATTAAAATATCTATAAATAGATTAAAACGTGATTTAGCATCCATAGAAAATGATGAAATAAACTTTCGATGAAAATTCCAAGTCTCTACAGTTAATCATTTTTGAATTACAACAAAATAAGAAAATAGTTGTATGAGCATTGGCTTATGTACGGGTGAATACCAAATGACCAACTGCAAATATTCATAAAATGTTATTTTGGATTTACACTCAACTTTTTATTTATTTCCAAAAACAATAACTTATGAGAAATTTTGTATTAAATTTTCAATTTTTTTTTAACTGAGTAGAAAGTTTGTAATATTAAAAAAACTAAAAAAGTCGAAATTTGTTATGCCTATAAATAATTTACATTTTAACATTCTATGGTATAATAAATAAAGATAATGACAATATAAACATTCGGTTAAAATTTTATTAATCTACAATTATTATTTTTAGGATTACGTCAAAATTTGGGTTTGAGTAAAAATTCTGGTTTTTCCTTAATTTTTTGTTTGTGTATCCCGGTTATTTAAAAATATACTTGGAAATTTTCGACCATTCAAAGTATTAACTAGATTCACTTGCCTAACTGAAAAGTGTTCTCAGACACATAAAAAAAAATCATTGTATAATCAATAATTTCCTCGCCCCTCAGAATCTAAAACAAATTTTAAATAATTTACAGTAAAATACAGTTATAAAAAATAATGAGTAGGCTATAATCCAACAATTGTCAATATAGAATTAAATAATTTCTTATAAAAAATTCAATTATTGCTAATATAAAATGTCGTTTTACATAATATAATAAAATTCAAAGTTCAATAATTTTATATAATTGCTTTAATTTAAAAAATAATACTATTGGTTTTTCGTTTTAATACTTAAAGTTAATAATCGTCTAAAATGCAACTTAAAATTAATTATTTTGTGAAGTTAGCCTTCCCTCTCAAAAGACAACTTCCAAAATATTTGTAGCCAATTCTGGTTTAAATAACAATCTCTGACTCTGCATTAATTAAATATCGATTACCATTGTAGATGGACCACCTGTTGATAGACAGTTAATTATTATTAATTTGTTTATTTTTATAATAATATTTTAGAATTAAAAGTATTGTTTAATGTTTATATTCAAGTTAACTGTAATTAAATAATTGATTTAAACTTTTTTCAGCCTAAATTATCAATAAAAATATAATATTATGTAGGTACACGTTATACATTATTTTAAATGGATACCTAATATGTATTATATATTATATATATTCACAGTATATTTTGAATTAATATTAGTTGCCCGTATTTTATATAAATATTTTTACGAGAAAAAGAACAATGAATGAATATTTTATATTAAACGAAGACATTCGGTAAGTTAAGATAGCCAAGTGAATCTGGCTAATTACCACCACTATATTTATTACTTTATGTACTGAAAACTATGTATTAAACGAGTTAGATACAGTTAATAAGTCTTTGGAGATACTCATATATTTTAGTAGTCCATTATTAAATGGAGAACTAAAATTTATTCTTAATATATATATCATATACATTATACATTTAAATTTTTACATAACTTATACTTGTTACTTATTAACAAATGAAGAACCACAAACGTAAAACATAATCATAATGTATTTTAAACACAACTTAATAAAGTTCTGGTTCTCCATTTTTGTTTAAATTTCGTTGAATATGCTATTATATGGCTAATAGGTATGTTCTAGCATCTTCAAAAAGTTATATTACTTATATTTATCAATTGAATAATAATGCCTAATTAGTAAGTGAATAAAATCCATATTATGATTTTCTCATAACTAAATAGTGCCTAACTAGTTGTATACATATATAGTTAAATATTTAATTGGGATTTTTTTTTTTTTTTTTTAAATAAACGATTTTAATAATATGTACATCCCGCGCACAGCACAATATCATATAAATATAAGTTAATAATTAAATTATTTTGAAGGTTATTTATTTTAAAGAAATATATTTATTATATTATCTCCAAATTCTAATTTCCATAATTTTTAAATGTAAGTACATTTAATGGTACCAAAAACTAACATTGATTGAGTTCAATCAATTACACTGAGCTTACATTTTAACTATGTTATGCACAATTTTTAACTTTTAAAATGTACGTCTTGTTATATAATATGACAGAATGTATTATTATTGAATTTATAAAAAAAAAAAATTATTAAAACTTTTTGCTGATTTTCACTTCCTATAAAAGTATCTAATATTTATTCATTTATATAAACGATATAATTGTCCTAAGTACAGAATATTAGATACTTATGATAATTAAAACAGTAATAATGTACAGCAATAATAATATATTATACTGTTTTCAGTTTTAGTTATTATATTATAATTATTTGTTTTTCAGAGTTCTATATAATTAATACAATAAATACAAATGTATAATATTATTTTATTAGAAGTGAAGTTTCAAAAAAGTTTTCATAACATATTTTGTATATCTATCTAGTTAAAAAACACTGAGAATATAATTAAATAAATTGTTGGTTACTTATAACTTTTGAAATTTTGTTTTAATAATTAATCAAATATAAAATATACCTTTTAGTGAATTAATTAGTGCATTTTAGTTTAAATTTAAATATATTAAAGGGAAAAAGCAGATATACCCTATTGTATAGTAGGTGTTTAGTATACTTCGTCAATAAGTAGGCATTGTTATGGATGTATTAAATTTAAATTCAATCAGAAGGTTTAACTTGTTTTTAACAATAGTTAATAAAAAATTGTTTTAATCAATGTTAATAATAATATTTTACAAATGTTCATATTTTTCCCTTAATTATCTTTAAAAGTACCGATAATTTAAGAATTTGTCTTCTTAAAAGTACAAACTAGATTCTATTTTCTACCAGAAACCTCCATCATTAAATTTTATAATTTTACTGTTCATTGTAGTTGAAATATACCACAAATCACAATAGATTTTTCAAATATATTAAGTACGAATTACATTTAAATATTAAGTTAAGTGATTTCATATGAAAATTAATTAAAATTCAAGTAAAATAAAATAGAAAAAAAACATCGACTAAAGATTAATGATGAATGTTATTATTGAAAATGTTTCTTTTTTTATCCGATTAATGGTTTTCAGACGACGGTGTTTCAAAGTAACTTCACGATTATTCTATTTATATTTTGAATAAATAGAAAACATGATTTATATCACATAATATAATAAGCTAAATTGACCATAAAATTGTATTATCTATCCGATGAATAGGTCATAGTTACTATAGTGTATAGTATAGACAGCTGTTAATATTTTCGAATCAATGATCACTTATTTATATTTTATAAGCTAACAAAAATGTATAAACTTTAATACAATATACTGTGCCAATACAATAATTTGTTTTTTTTTTATTATTCAAAGAAAGTCATCTTGTAAATTTAATGTTAATGAAATTATACATTATACATAATATTATGTTATACATAACGAGGACTAACTACCTATACTACTCTCGTAACGCATAACGATAAGCTCTGTATAATTAATGATTCTATATGAGTTGAAATCATTAAACAAGTGGTAAGAAGTATATTTAGCCGAGAAAGAGAGACAGTTATTTTTTAACCTACCTATTAAGTGTTTTGCTGATACACTGTTTTTCGTCATTATTAATTACTCTTATAGCACGTCACAAACAAAATATTAAAGTTTTGTTTGGAGAACCGCCAACTAGTAAACGTAAAAGAAATAGAAAATAACTCTCAGCAACGATTAGCTAAGAAATAACGCGTGAGAAATATTTGAAGCTATAAATTAGCTGTTTATTTAAGTTGCCTATACCTTGTATATTACCTTAAACTTTAATGTATATTATACATATTTTTTTTTTGAATTTTTAACAATAAGTAGGTAGTCTTTCAAGCCTACAGTATAATTATTGTGTGTATGCACTAAAAAAATATATAATACAATATAATCTATATCTAGGTACAGCATACATTTTATCAATAAGGTAGACGTATAATGATTTTTAAATATGCTTTTATTAGAATTACATTTTATAAATTAAACAAATATAATTTCTCTAAACGATGATATACGTACATACTTAAATAAAAATTTGTATCCATATTAAATATAAACAAATTTTGTTTGATAAAATACTTATAGTCAATAAAGTTTATAAACTTAATCTTAAGAAATATTTTAAACACTAATAATTATTGAATTTAAGTTTTTAGTTATTTTACTATTAAGCTTAGCAGTAGTTATACTAAAATTTTAAAATGACAATTATTGTTTTATAAATTATACACGAACGTCTCTACTAATATGTATTTAAATACATATGTAAAAAAAATTCATAAAATTGATTTTTTTTTTTAAATTTCACTGTCTTTTTAGTTATTTAATAACTTATCAATAAGCCCACTGGGAAATTTAAAAAATAACCTATATAAAGTGCCATCTGTGCAGTCCAATTTTCAATCGATATAGGGGCTTTATGAAACTTTTGATGTACTCTTTTCTATCAAAAAACGTGTTCACTTAAAAAAAATATACTGTTGTAAATCAATCTTTTTTGCTCTGTACTAAATTTAAAATGTAACAAGTTCCTAAAATTTATTAAAAGGCAAAAACTCAATACTGTAATATTTTTTTAGAAATGTATAATTTATCAACATTTCGTGTACGGTAAACCTATAATACTTTAGCATTTACATAAAAGCAGTTTTAATTTGTAAAACTATGTAAGTAATTTCTTTCCATTTGTAAGTGTCAATAGAATTATTATTTTTATCTATACTATAGCCAAAATGTATTGTTCTTGATGCTTATTTTATCCCTTAAATAAGGGTATATAATATAGGTAATAATAGGTATGACATTATATAACTATGAAAATTCATTTAACGTATATAACTTTATGATATATTATATGTTATATATTAAATTAGTACACAATCTGTGTTTCACATAACTATATTTTAATACATAATATACTAGTTAAATATACACGGTATAATATAATTATTATATTTTGAAGTATACTTTGTATTATACTACTAAACAGTAGACGTTTTCTTACGTATTTATTAAATTACATTTTACATTGATATTCAAAAATTAACTCATCGATAGTATGATAAATAATTAAATATTTAAATCATATTTTATTGTCTACATTAATTAACTACTCATTTAACTAATGACTTTCAATTAGCACTTATAATCTACGTACAATAATAATACAACTTGATGATAATGTAGTGATTGTTAATATTTATATATATATATATATATACACACAATAACATAATCATCCCCTCGTTTACAAAACTCAATTATATTCTAACACAATAATTAATATCCATGAATTTAATTGTATTCTAAATTAAAAACAAAAGTTTAATAATATAGTTTGTTTTAGAAAAAATTAACTAATTACTTAAATGCTTTAAATTTTTGTTTCTATTATGCACAGTAATACAATATACTCCAGAATATAAATAAAACCATTAGTTGTTGAGTATTTAATTAACACTATAGTAAATTGAGGATGTAGATTTATAATTACTATAAATACCTAATAAATTGAACAATTAAGATAAAATCATGTAAGAAATTATCCAAATTATCATACATTTTGACAATGAGTATTCTGATGAAAGTTTTGAATGCACAATACAAAGTAAATTTAAAATTGAATTCAAATAACGACATTTTTGTAAAATACATCCAAACAAGTCTTGCGAATGTAAAAATAGCTAAATTTACTTTCTTTATTGTTGACATTTTAGATTTGCACTACATGGTAAACCACAAAAGTGTTAGTGCTTTTATAAGATTTAGCGACTTCATTGTATTCTGTGAAATTCGTTTTGCATGAAATAAATATTTCATTCAATAAACATAAAATAAATAGATATGAAACATGGCATTTTTATTTATTTATTTATTTTTTTTTTGATGTTCACCTGTTGAATAGGAAAAACCCGTTAATGAACTTATTAAACTTTGGTGATATTAAATTAATTAAAAACAACCTATACCATTAACAGATGCTATTATTATTGACTTATAACAAATTTTTATTATTTATTGTTTAATATTGTAATAAATAAGCTATTTTTTAAATGTGATGTACTACCTAATGTATTGAAAATAAAAGTATGTTTGTTATTTTTTTTCCTTAAAAATTGAATATTTAGACATTTAAATAATATACCTAAGTATCTAACACAATTCCAATTTGCTCAATGATATTATCTTTAGAACACATTTTTAATTTTTCTCAATTTTGAATTAATTTAAACCTAAACGGTACAATACTATAACCATTAAAAAGTAAAAACAATTTAGAGAAAGTTAATTTATTTACTTTTTATTTCGGTAACCTATGACCAATTTGTTCAGTTCATACATGTTAAATTAAACTGGACTTCGAGTGAAATCTGACCTTAAAAAATATTGATAAAAATGTAATTACGTTATGAACATCAAATAACTTTGTATTTATTTATAGAAAATAATATTTTGTTTATTAAAAAAAAAATGCATTTATAAATTTATTGTACACACCTAACTAACTAATTTATAAAACTTAAACGACCCACTTGTACAACTTAACCGATATAATAATATCAATGGCAATCCTTTTTGCAAATATTATAGCCTGTATACAGTTATCTACTGCAGTTAACCTATCCAATCCCAATAATAATATATTTATTTACGTCTTATCCGTGTCTAAATCATTTGAAAAGTTTTGATATACCGTAAGAGCATATTATAATGGATGGTTATTTTGGTTTGAACGAACGTATATGTATTATATAATAACGTATATAGTCGTAAATTTGTTTCAACAAAACGTTAAACGCCGAACTTTATTATCTACAATACGTCGTTTTATAATATTCATAGGTTTAATTATTTTTTTCTTAGGGATCTTATCCACGTAGTCTAATAGTCACATAACTTCGGCTTATAGTAGGTAATCAATAAAATTATAACATGCTGTGAAACAAATAAAAAACTTATTAACTACTCATTTTTAAATCATATTTTTATGAGTTTAAATCTCAGAAAAGTATTTCGCTTATGAATTTTTAATCAAAAATATATGCTGTCATTCAAAAAATAAAGTACTTAAACAATAATAACTATGAAAAATAGTAAACATATAACTTTTCATCAAAAACGCAGTTTTGTTGTTACCTACTTCAAATTATGTAAAAAAAATGTTTTGCATTAAAAATATAAATATAATATACAATGAGTGTTTACCATTAAAAGAACTAACCCGAGATTTATTTCAGAATTTTCAATCACATCGTGTTGAACTAGAGCCATATAATATATGGTTATATTATAACATTTATAACCTACCTAGTTTATGTACACTTCAACACCATAATATAATCTCATAATACAGTGAAATATAGTTGTTTATATTTTTTTCTCGGCTATAATACTTGGATAGAAGTCATTGAATAGTATCATAGATATCTTCCGTTACTTTTGCGTAGATCTTGTCAAAAATTATAACAACATTTTCTGAAAAATAAATGGGACATGATATTTATTGTTATATGAAACAAACGCAACAAAATATAATTTGTTGATTTTGGTTTAATTAAACCAGTTATTATAGCAAGGTATACCTGACATTGTATTCATAGGGTTTTTAACAATGACCGTTCTTTAAAGTATAGATAGGAAAAGCAAATATTAATACATTTTTAATGCACATGTACGTCATTCCGATATTGTTGGCGAACAAACTAAAAAAGAATGATTGAAATATAGTATGGAAACATTGAGTAATTCGAGCTTCCATAGTATAGTATTTAAATTAATGTTATTGTATCAAGACTAATTAAAACATACAAAGTGTGTACCTATAAGAAACAAAACATGATAACTATTCAACATTAAAATTAGTCATAGCAAATAAAAATTATTACGAACATCTATTGAAGGTAGTTATAAAATTATAGGTAAGTACAGTATAAGCTGATTAGACAGATTAGTATAATCATAAAAGCAGTTAGTGTGTTTCAATATTATATAAATTAGGACATTAAAAAATGATGCAAAGTTTTATTTTATATTTTCTTTATAGATCCATATGTGAGCATACTAAAATAATATGTTCATAAGCATAAAGATTGTATAACCAGAAGAACACGATTTACATTTGAATGTTATATATATATACATATATGTACTACCTATAGGTAGTTGTGTTAAAGTTTAATGATTTAAAAATATAAAATTACTCAACTTAAAAACAATTTGTTTACACCAGAAACCGACACAAAACGATAACGCACGTATAAAAATATTTTACTTGGAAAATCTTATACATTTCAAGAGATGTGGCCGATAAGTAATTTGGAATTTTGGCGGTCATCTTTTGAATGTTAAAAATATTACATCAGAGCCGCAAACGAAAAATGTATCTATTTCTATTTACTGTATTATGTTTATTTTATCTCGAATACATCATAGAGCATGGAACACGATAATACACGTTCCTTTGTGAACATATCTACTTTAAAATGTTTAATCCGATTAATTGTATATCGCTACCTATAGGTATAATTTTTAATCTCATATTCTGAACAACATGGGATACACCCAATAAGTTAATCCCGTATGTTATATAAGTATAATCGTTTTATACTTGTTTGTTAACTTTATTAACTACGGTAAACAGCATAAATCATTAAGATTTGTTTATAATTACTAATTATTTTAAAAACTTCGAGAATATTATCAGGTTACTTGTATGAAAAACATTTCTAATCATGCGAACTAATAATTTAATACAACATTATGTATTTAAAATTGTAAACCATTCGATCAATTAAAAATAGCATTTGTCACTAAACAAAAATTTAAACTTGTTTTATTTAGAATTAAATAAATTAAATGTCTTCTTTAAGTTAATTATAATAATAAGCTATTGTTCGTACATTGCATTGTAATAAAGTTTTTATGTTAAAAATCTAAAGAAAAAAAATTTTCAATTTCAAAAATTGATTTTGAAATTAATATAAATTATTGCTAATTTCTGTCGTATGAGCACTTATTTTATGGTTTATCGTTTATTTAAATATATAACTATGTAGTTAATTTTTTTTTTTGCTTGTTGTGTATGGTTGAAATATATCACTTCATTTTTAAATGACACTTCTTGATTTTAAAATATCGTATCTAAGTATAAAATCACTCACTGCACTTTCTCACATTATATAGTCAGATAAAGGGAAATTCTATACACGAAGTTTGAGTAAGAAATATGAAGTGGTAGATCTTTTTATTCGAAATATGATTGCATAGGTATATATTTATAACGCAACTTTAGACTGTAATGGAGATTACGAGTGTGCATATTATATTTATATAGGTATATAATAAATACGAGTATAAATATAGAAAAAATCAAATTCACGTGGTTAGTACTAAATCTGAATTAACCACAGTCTATAGTAGTTATTTTGTTTAATATATATTCGATTCTTTAACATATATTTTAAATTAAAACTATAAATAAATTGAAAAATATATTTTATATTTATTGTTATTAATGTAATATTAAAATGAGTTGTATCCATATAAATTTAACATATATAATTTCATTAAAACCATAAAAAAAAAATAAACTAAAATTTACATAGTATTTTTAATCGATTTATTGACAAAGAAAATATATTTTTATTTAATTATTGAGTTTTAATGAAAAATGTGTTGTTTAAAAAATATTTTTTATAAAAAAAAAAAAATATATATATATAATAGTAGCTTTTTTTTAATATTTAAAGATATTATTGTTAAAAGAAAAAAAATTATTGATTGGCATTTAGCAATAGTTACTAATTTATATATTATAACTGACGTTTAAACAATTTGATATTAATACTAAAATAGGGATGTATAATACAATGAACTGAGCAGTGTAAAAATTAATATTTTTATTTTATTATTTTTCAATTATCTTCATAAAAACCTAGCCTGATAGCTTTCAATTTTCAAAATAATCGGTTAAGCCTCAGTAAATATAGAACATGAAACCTTTTTTTTTTTAACAATGAAATTGGACCCATCCGTATACAAAGAGCAATTCAAGTCAAGCATAAAAAATAAACAATAACAAAAATATCACGAGTAAAATAGTTTTTTAATCTTCTATAATAAAATTCTTCAACATCTTCTATAAGCAATAATAGTCGCATTGGACTAATGAGATAAGTGATATATTTAAACTAATTATTATAAAATAGGTATACATAAATTAAATGAGATTTTATCCCTTAAATAGAGAAAATCTATAATGAACAAAATCGAGTTAAGATTTCTATGACCATCTTTTGGTTTTATTATTTATTATTAGATTTATAAACCACAATCAAAAATTTGAATTTTATTACATTTGATCTGCTAAATAATAATAATAATATATTATGAGCTAACATATTTTAAAATTTCAATTTCAATTTATGTTTCAAAATAATATTATTTTATATATTTTATATGTCATATGCAATGTACGTGATAAACATTTTTACTCGATACTTGTTTATTATTTATTTATTTTTTTCATAAATGCATTTATAAGTTCGAATACAAAATACGCATTTGAATATAAAATATTGCATAATGGTAGACGTTTCAATGTATTTCATATTAGTTTAAAAACTGTATTAGCAAATTTTTCAATTGAAAAGTTTATATTTAGAAAATCCCATTTTATTCTTTTTAATTTGATGTACCTATGTAAGTAATTAATAAACCGGGGAAGTTGATCTGTTGAATGGGAGCCCCAAGTTTTTGAATGTAGCAAATTATTATGATATTTTAAATTTGAATTTAATGATAAACGAGTACGAAAAACGTTTTTGAACTCTTCACGGTATGTCAGCCTCTATTTCCAAGAATAATGGATAATTAAGTAATAAAACTTTACTATTTGCGATTTATTTTTCTATTAATAACACAATAGAATAAACTAGTTTATGACCAAAATATCAAATATGTAAATAAATAATGCATTTTTAATATTGTTGTTATTAACTTATTACGGAGTACCAACATACGGTGTAAATTGGTTCGTAATAAATTGATAATGTGATATGATAATGTAAGTATGTATTTAATCGATAGGTAATAATAATAATAATAAACGTTATACTGTGAATAAGTTTCAGGTTCCTATGATTAATTTATCTTCAATTGTAAAATAACTAAAATCACAATTATTGTTTGTTAAAATAAATATTTTGTCAAGATTTGAACTTGTAATGTCAATAATAATAATAAGAAAAAAAAAGCGGGTAAGTGAGTATCGCTCTGCTGTACATTAGGGGGTGGGGTG
Organism: Schizaphis graminum; assembly: GCA_020882235.1. Lineage (NCBI taxonomy): Eukaryota > Metazoa > Arthropoda > Insecta > Hemiptera > Aphididae > Schizaphis > Schizaphis graminum. The sequence goes on along the minus strand of CM037032.1, from coordinate 82,705,278 downwards.
GACCTCGGACTATGGTAGGTTAAATTTGAATGCAATGATAGGTATCATTGTATACGAAAAACGATTCTGAACGGAGATGATTTGTCAGTCCAGGATATATTATATTTAAATATTATCATATATTCTATTTTGAAACTAATTCAAATATTTAAGTAAAAGTTTCAAGATCTTACGTTTAGTAATTTTTTAAAAATAACAAAAATCGAAAATTATTTATTAGTAAAACGTGATTTTACACGTCGTGTATTTTTGATTTCAAATTAAAATTAAAACTTTAAACACTCGTTAATTTTTTTAAATTGAACAATCCTCAAACTTTTTTATAATTATTCTAAGCTTAACTTATGGACAGCATAGTATTAAATTTTCAATTCTTAGCTTTTGATAGAAAAATATTTATAAATTTTTAACTACCAAATAGTGAAAAATATTCATGATTTTGACGAATTTTTGTCAATATTTGAACTTCAAATGCTAATAAAAAAAAATTGTGCCTATGTATTTTTATAATTTTTGAATGAGAGTTAGAACAAGTTATGTGGACCCTTCAATTAAATTTTCAAGTAATTTGTCCCAGCTAAATTTTTTTTATCAACATTTATAAAAAAAAAATTAAAAAAAATTGAAAATTTCAATTGTCTATTAATAGCTCAAAAAAAGTCAAAATGTTTTGAAAATCAAATCACGTAAAGAAAATGGCAATCTAAATAACTGGTAAAATTTTCAAGTATTTACGACTTATACTGTTTGAATAACAACAAATATCAAAAATCGTTTGAGGCTAAACCGTTATTTAACGCGGTTTTGTAAAAATTTAAATTTCAATCACTCATAAAAATTTTTTGTTTTAGTCCGGTAGAGTTTTTTTTGCAGATAGTAGAAGAAAATTTTATGCAGAACCTTGTACCAAATTTTCAAATCTTAGTTATAAAAGGAAAAATTTTTACGATTTTTTAACCACAAAATTACTTGCCAATTTTCGCAATTTTGACATATTTCGTATAAATTCGAACTTTAAGCACTTATAAAAAAAAATTGTGACTAACGATTTCGGATTTTTTTTTATAACTTTAAGAACAACTTATAAGAAACCTTGTATTAAATTTTCAAGATTTTCTGGCCGGCCAAAAAATTTTTATCGTTATTTTTAAAAAAAATACTTAAAAAAATTGAAAATTTCAACTGTCTATAAATAACTCAAAAAAAGTCAAAATTCTTTGAAAATTTAACTGTGTATGGAGAACGCTAATATAAATATTTTGTGAAAATTTCAAGTGTTTACATCGATTAGTTTTTGAGTTATAGCAAAATAAATAATTCGATTTTGTCGAAAACTGGTTTTGCGTAAAAATTCCCGTTTTTCTGTCATTTTTTTTTTGTTTTTCTCGATTTTTTTGAAAACTGTTGGAAAATGTTTACTTTTCACCTCTATAATGCACCAAGGATATTCACTTTGCCATCGGAAACCACCCCCAAAGTTTGAAATTGAAGCATTATTTCGACTAGTTATGCTGTACACAGACACAAAAACAAAAAAACAAAAAAAAAAAAAAAAAAAAAAAACACACATCATTGTAAAATCAATACATTCATCACTCCGTTCAGAATCTAAAATAATGGCAACTGCATTTTTGATAAGTATTGCTCTTATAACAAATTATGAGAATTATTATATAATATAATGTATGTATTGAGTTGAGTTTAAAGATTTTGACTAGTTTTACCAACAGGATCATGTTGTACCTACAAAAAAAAAATATATATCTACTAATCGCTCATTTTTTAATTACAATAAAAAAAAAATTAACTTGAATAAAGCATACTTTTTTCGTATTTACGTTTTTCGTTTTTGATTTTCTGATTATTTTGGTTTTACTTTTGCTTTTCCCGAAGTACCAATTTGATTTAATTTTCTACCAGAAACCACTCTCAAAGACTATGGCTGTATTATTTTAACATAAAAATATGTTTTTAATCTGTGTGAAATTTTTTTTTCTGACAGATTTTACGTTATAAAATTAGGTTTCCACTAGAAATCAATATATAATGTAATTATATGACCATAATATCAACCCGGTTGGTATTATTTATTTTTAATTATATGATTACATTTTACATAATTGAATTTTGTTTGCGCTATAACAGTTACATAAGAATTTATTTTATACATAAAATTTTAATTATTACTTAGAATTTTAAACTTCAAAAAGAATATTGATAATATAAACGCACCATAGACAAGCATAGAGATTTCAATCATTTTATGATTGCTAAATTATAATTCAGATCGTTGAATAAAAAACATTAAATCGTAAATATGTACTACAAAAACCCACAAAAATATATTTATGATTTATTGTTTTTTTATGTAGCATAAGAATATCAAGTAGTTGTTCCACTATAAAAAATTACTTCAGACATACAAAAAAAATAAATACTCATCAGCTGTGTATAACATATTATACAATATACATTCATCGTTCCACTCAGAATCTTAAATGTAAAATTTATTGCAATACAGAATATAGGTATCAAATATGATTTTAAGTTGTAAATATTTAACAAATTAATATTAAAAGTACGTCATATCAAATTATTGAGTGAAATTCGTATTATGAATTCTTATCGGAACGATAAATGCATTGTTTTTTTGTCGTCTGTTATAACTTATTGAAACAGTTTAAGTGCTTTAATCTTCAACTTCAATATATTTCCTCGTATAAATGTGAATTTAATTGGTACATTAAGGTGGGGAGAGGGAGGTCAAAAGTAAAAAATGACCAGTTATATTTTTGTGAATTAGGAAAATCAAAAACAAAATTTGGAAATAAAAACTAGAATTTTTACTTAAAATTAGAATTTGATCAATTTATATTGTTGCAATATTCCAAAAAAAAAAAAAAAAAAAAGGAGATAATAATTATAATTAATAATAAATTATTTTAAGGTAAAATAAGTTTTTACCAAATTATGTTGAAATTGATATTTTTTATACAGGATTTAATTATGGGGCTATGAATTGATATTTGAAATTTTTTATATTTTTATTATTCAAATTAAATTAAAAATTTGACCATGAATCAGCAATAATATTTATTAGTGTTTGATTTTAGAATTTTAATAATTAAATTAAAAATTTTATTGGCAATGCAATCCAAAAAATATTAATCGTAGAAACTTAAAACATTCATTTGTTAGTTAAATATAATTATCATTTTCTATACTCAATGCCATTTTTAAGATATTTTAAATAATCTTAAGCTATTTTAAATTTTTATTGAATTGAAATTGAAAAAAGCATTGTTGTAATTACTTACTCAACATCCTCGACTTTTTTATACTTGCCCAGTTTTTTTTTATTTAATTTTTTTTAATGCTTATTGTGTTTATCTAATTTTGTCAACGTGAATAATAAATTTAATATTAGTTTATATAGTTAAATATAAAAAATTTAGTAATTAAAATTACGTTTTTAAAATGCATAAAACCAATAAATCGTTTAACATGCTATTTTTTTATATTAAGATACTTAACAAAAAGTAAATTAATTAATTAATTTAATACCATGTAACTAACTTTTAAAAATCTTTGTAAAGTTTTAATTCATGGTTAAAAAAAATTTAATGCATCCTCGAAAAAATAAATATTTTTGTCTGTTTTATATTGTTTAGTTTTGACTACTTACTTGTTATAAAATTATACTAATCATACTGTGTTAGTAAACTTCAATGATATAAGTTAGAGTAAAATTATAAGTTGATATTATTTTTTTTAATCAGAAAGTTAGTGCTTTAATGCTTTTTATATAATATTAGGAGATTATTATTATATTATTCTTAAATTTACTACAATAGTATGCATTAAATGTAAATCAGTAAGATAAACGCCATTATATTATTATGTACATAAATATTTGTTTCAAGTTTTTTTAAATTATATAAATAATTCCAAATTGAATAATATACTTCGTAAAAATAATATAAATTAAAACTACGAGTTATAATCTCATCTCGCTTCACAGTGAAATCTTTAGAAATCTGAAGTGTTCATTATGTCTTGTTGTTTTATTGGGTATAACTTAAACAGTTTTGGTCGTAAAGACTTGAGCTAAAAGTTTATCTTATTACTTTTATGTCATATATTCCAACTTTTTAGAGTCGTTAAAATGTAGACAAACATTGTGTATTTATCTGTCTTATTATAAATATACACTCAAGCTTTATAAAATTTCAAAAATAATGTTAGTTTAAAAAAAACAAATTATCAAGTCTGATTAATTAAATATAATTTAAGTTTATATTGTTCAATATAATTTATCATTTTTTAAAGTTCTTAAAAGTTTAGTATATTATGATGGTATAGTATAGATGTAAAAATCAAAGTAATATGTGAACAATTAGATTGAATTATGCATTAGACTAATCTATTGCAGAAAGTTTAGGATTGTGCAATATAATTAAAATAAATTTAATTTTCTATAGATACATATTTTATAGTTATTAATAAATACTCCGTAGTCGATGATATTGTATTATAATACATATTATCATTCGTAAATTGAAAGTGGTAAAAATTATCATCTTAGAATTAATATGCTACAGTGTATTGGTTAATTTTGATTTTAACATTTTTTATACAATTTTAAAAAAAAATTTATATAAATATATTTTTAAAGTATCTGCATGAATTCTGAAATTTCCAAAATACCTAAGTTCAAAACCAAAAAAAAAAAAAAAAATAATGTAAATTAAAATTCATCTTTGCATTGATTGCATTAAATCAATAATCAACAAATTATTTTGCTTACCTTATACTATATTTTTAAATATAATATTTATTTTTCTCGACTATGTGTATTTTACATTTATATTTTAGAAAAGTTTTTAGATTCTGAACGGAGTAATGAATGTATTGATTTTACAATGATGTGTGTTTTTTTTTTGTGTCTGTCATCACGTTTTGGAGTAGTAATAATGCTCTGATTTTTGACTTGAGCCCCTTTTTGAAGAGGAAAATTCATCTAGTTGGTACTTTGGGTGATCAAAAGTAAGCATTTTCTAACAGTTTTCAAAAAAATTGAGAAAAACAAAAAAAAAGTGACAGAAAAACGGCAATTTTACGAAAAACCACTTTTCGACAAAATCGATTTTTAATTTTGCTGTAACTCAAAAAAGATTCATTTTAAATACTTGAAATTTTCACCAAATGTTTATATTATGGTTTTCTATATACGGTTAAATTTTCAAAATATTTTAACTATTTTTAAGCTACTTATAGACAATTGAAATTTTCGATTTTTCTAAGTTTTTTTTTCTTCAAATGCAGTAAAAAAAAATCTGGCTATCCAAAAAAATCTTTAAAATTTAATAGAAGGTTTATTATAAGTTGTACTTATCATAGTAACAAAAAAAAAAAAAATCAAAAATCGTTAGTCACATTTTTTATTTCTAAGCATTTAAAGTTCAAATGTTTACGAAATATCTCAAAATTTAAATTAAATTTCATAATATGCTCATAATGCGTATGTTGGACAAATACTTTTTTTTAGTACCTATATAAACAAATACTATAAAGTAACTATACTATACTAAATCAAAAATACACGTGTAAAATAACATTTTACTAATAAATAATTTTCGATTTTTGTTTTTTTTAAAAAATTACTAAACGTAAGATCTTGAAACTTTTACTTAAATGTTTGAATTTGTTTCAAAATAGAATATATGACAATATTTAAATATGATATATCCTAGACTGACAAATCATCTTCGTTCAGAATCGTTTTTCGTATACAATGATACCTATCATTGCATTCAAATTTAACCTACCATAAACCAAGGTCCACCCCACCCCCTAATGTACAGCAGAGCGATACCCACTTACCCGCTTTTTTTTTTTTATTAATTTTTAATTTTTTTAAATTAATATTAATGAAATCAATTGTGTGTAAAATTATCATCAATAAATTCACGTGACGGTGAATAATTCATAATTTATTATGATAGATAAATTTACAAAAAAAAAAAAATAATAAGATAATGTATTTGATATCATGATTTAAAACCCGTTTATTCAAATAGTTTAAAAACGCGTAAGACTTATCATAAAGACATATAAATATAGAATATACTTAGTATATATGCAGTACGGTTAGATATAATAAACAATGAAACCTATAATTATTTTAATCGGTTGCATCATTGAACTACCCACTGATTGTAATAATTCTACCGACAGGGTGCGTTTTAATTAATCGTATCAAATTTATCGTACTACAATAATTATAGCTCGTATCTACCTACTTCCTTTGTAAGAACAAAATGTAGGTAGTACTTGTTGCAGCCAAATATACCACTAAAGATTTGAAATATACCATCACAGTATAACACTTGAATTTTAAAATACATAATTATAAATAATAATTATAGAATATAATATTAATGTGGGGTGAGTTTAGTTGGTGAATATATGTATAGGCTATAGGTATTCGTGACCATTTTATAAATAAAAAATAGTATTGGTAATTACTAATTAATAACAATTAGTAAATAATACTTAGGTATTTGACAACAATTTGACAATATTTTTTATTGATTTAAATTAGTAATTAGTGAAAGTATAAATATAACGTAACATATGACGTGTAGATCTCAGATATGTACATCTAAGTATATGCGTAAAATGTATTCAAATATTTAATATTTGTGCGCAATATTATATCATACAAATTGTATAAAATTCCAAATTGGATACTATAGTGTATGAATGTATGTGGATGATTGTAATCATAAATAATTTTATACATTGTTTTTTAACTTTGTACGAGACATGTAATTTCCAACTAGTAATTTATATTATAAGCATATATTATTAATAAATTATAAATTATTTGGATACAAATGCATTACGTAAATATTATTCATCGATTAAAAACAAATTACATAATATTTCATCGAAATGTATACCTTGGTATAGTGTTTCCACTTTGTGGCAAACATTACAATTGAGTTAAAATACAATTGATTTATAAACTACATAATATGCTATTATATTGTTATAAATTTTTTTTGTCGTTTTGTTCACATATTTTTCTAAGCAAAATTCATAAAACCTGTTGTCTTAACATAATTTGCGCTTATTATGTATATACTATATAGTATAAAATCTAAGTTAAAAAAAATAAATAAATAATAAGACCGGTTATTGAACGATAGCATCGTTACGATACCCATAAAGCCCACACAACTCACACTCTTCACGAAAAAATGTATTACGAGCCTCTTAACGTCTTGTATTATATATTTATGGATTTCCATAGCTTCGGGTTTGTTTTGATCACATAATGATTCAATGCATAGTTACATTATTACGAAAGAAAAAAGAGATAGATATTAGGTACTTAATATTATAATGTATACGTACGCATATTTGATGAATTTTTCATAACGATTATGACACATTTCCTTATAATTTGAAGGACTTTAAAACTCTTAGAAATGGATATAATATTATGTTCTTAAAACATGGTAATATGTAAATATAATAATTTATTGAACTTTTAAACGACGTTGTTATATAACTTACAAAGTCTACGTGTTTATGGATTTTTGTTTTCATTACTTTTCTCTACTTGTGAAATGTGAATAAAAATAAAAAAAATACGCACACCGTAATTGTAAAATTCTAAAACTATTTATTATAATAACAGTTTTCTCTCCTTGTTTATTTGGAGTATAAAACTATATAGGCACTTATGTTTGTTGATGGTAAATTTAATATAAATTTACGTTTGTACAATATAAAAACAGTTGTGGGTAGACAACAAATGGTACTTCTATATATTGTCCCATAAAAATAATTAACAAAAGCATTTCTCAAAAATCTAATTTTCGTATGTGTGCACTGTGGAAGTAGGTGTACATAATGAAATACAAACGCGTTAGGTTGGGTACCGATCGTGTTTCAACGCGGTTCGAGGCGATATAAACTGTATAGTTTTATAAGCCGAATGCGGATGAAAAAAAAAAATAGAGAGCTTAGTAAGCAAAAGAAAGAAGATAATTTAAAATGCGATGCTTAAAAAATGTTTTGTTTTATTCATTAAATGTGAATTAATAGTGGTCGTACACTTTGAAATAAATCCGATTGATCGATGTCTAATATAATATAAGTCCGAACGTCACGTTTTACGCATTATAATTATTGATGTTTGAGTAGATACACGGACAATACGATATTATGAGCAAAAATAAAAATAAACATATATGTGTATATACATAATTTATTAGTTTCTAATTTTTCTATTAGTAGTTATCATGGTTTACCGGTTAAAACCTTTATGCCAGAGCCACATTATGTGTACACGCGTTCAATGACTATAAAAACGACATATATAGGTGCCTATTCATACGTTTTTTAGATAAGAATTTTTATACTTTATTACTATCTGACTGTAATTTGTAAAGCGTCGTGTGATTGTGCGTAGGTATTATTCAAATCAAATAAATTGTTTGTTATCTGTTTATAAAAATCGTCCTGAATATAATCCTCGTCGTAACAATTTTAATATTATATTATTACGTTGTTATCTTATAATATTAGGTAGGTACTATTATGTAGTGAAGTATTTGTTGCTCTCTTTCCTCAATTTTTTTTTCTACGAAACACAGTTGACGTTGTATATTCATATGTCTCTCGCCCGGAGCATCACTCGAACTTTCTTCTTTACACAGAAATACAATTTTTTTACCAAACTTTAAAATACTTAATTTTTATCGATGTTATTTTCATAACGTGAAATTACGTACATTAAGAAATGGTAAATCATAAAGAAAGTTACAATTAAATGTTTCTTATAATTAATGAGGAGCCACGTATTAATACACACATTATTATAATTATTAGATCGCGATATTAAGTATGGTTTCCACTAACAAAGAGTCTCGTTAATACACTATAGTAATTTCTTATGAGATTTTATAAAAGTTAATAATTAGTCTATACAGAATTCTATATGATGATATGATTTATTACGAGAACTATTGCCAATGAATTCGATTGTAGTTCACAGCTAATAAGTTACTCACTTAAGTGATTTTTTTTGCGTATAATAAAATAATTAGACAATTTTTCGAGATTCACTAATATACAAAATAAATAAAAAAAATAAATATATATAAAAATTCTTTCCCTGAAAATTGTTATTTTAATCACAAAAATTGTATAATTAAAATATAATAAATAATTTAAAATATTAATTTTTACAAAAGTCCTAGGTTTTTACTTTTTATTTTTAATATTATTCCGGTTGAATACGTAATTTTATTCTACTTATTAACGAGAACTGCAATGATTTTAGTTTTTTTTATTAGTTGTCCCGTCAAAATCAGTGTTGTACTTGGCGGCATCCAATGTAAAATTGAATATATTATAACAAAATATACTAAATATAATTAGTAGCAAATATTTATATGCATTATTACACTCGGTCACTTACTCAAAGAATTTTTGTCTATGTTCGTCGTCATGTGTCTGATTATCTGTAAAACGTCAACAAGATAAGTCGCGACTTTCGTTGCCGATTCGTATTCATTAGGTGACTCAGTCTTCTGTCCCACTTCTCTCAAAATTACGAAGTTGAGAGAATCCGGCAAGTCACACCGTTTATGTCCCACAGTAGTGGTTGACAGAAACGAACGTTGATGGTACGCTGTAGTGTTATTGTATTATATATTTGTGACTGCTGCGAACTACATCACTAATATTTAATATTTCAACCTTAATATTATTGTAAATTATCAAAACGACATTATTATATATTCACAAACTCTCTCTGTACTATCATCAGTATTAAAAAATATTATCCTTAAAAACTACATAGTAATTAAAATAATTAAAGTTCAAGATTTAAATGCGTAAAAAAAAATGTCTTGTTTATTTGTACATCAGGTATCTGGGACACTGTAAAATGCACCAAAATCATTAAGCTGACCAGAACGTCAATAACACAGTAGTATCTGAGATTTATCAATTAAAACAAAATACAATAATATAAATATAAATATATTTACAATTATATAGAAACAATACATAGAAAAATTATTGGTAAAATCAAAAACAAAATTACGAGAAATTATACATAAATAGAAATATAATGCAAAATATAAAATCAAATAATTTATTTTAAATATTAAAAACATTGAATAATGTTAATAATTATAAACAGACTGAAAATTGGCTTACTCCTGGAAATCTGTCAAATTCTATCAAGAACAAAATGCCAACATAACATAATATATAATCCTGTACAGATTTCTAAGAAAATCAACTCTTTCTGTCGAAACTTAAAATTTTTTTTTACTGTCCCAGAGCTTTGTTATTTATACGACCCAAAGGTCTTTGTAAATATAGTTTTATTCTTAAGAAAAAATAAGTTTGATGATATTCTTAGTTATAGTTTCTATAATTTATATTCTTCAAAATCATTTTTTTACTTAATTAATTTAATATACATAATTTATAATATATATATATATAGATTACTTCGGTAATTCGGTATCAATAAAGTTTGTCCCTTTACTACGTATAGACGTATAGTAGGATCAAAATTCTCCTAAATAATCATTATTTTATTATATAAATAATATTTAAAACATATATAAATAGATTGTGGCGTTTACTAAACATCTATTTTATACTTTAATTTAAAATGCTAGTTTTATTCCATTTAATTTCTTAAAGTTTCACGATTGACTAAAATTATTTCGGTTAAAAAATCGAAATGAATCATTATATTTTATTTTAATTAATTGTTTATAGTTTTCAAGTTTTATGTATCAAATAAATATATTTTATTAAATACTAATAGTAATCATTGCACTTTAACAACTAACCTACTTAAAATACTTATAATATTATACTGCAAAAGCGGGTAAGTGGGTATCGCTCTGCTATATATTAGGGGGTGGGGTGGACCTCAGACTATGGTAGGTTAAATTTGAATGCAATGATAGGTATCATTGTATACGAAAAACGATTCAGAACGAAGATGATTTGTCAGTTTAGGATATATTATATTTAAATATTGTCATATATTCTATTTTGAAACAAATAGTATAGTTTTTATATGTTACTATGGTTACTTTATAGTATCTGTTTATTAATAATCAAAAAATCGATTTTGTCGAAAAGTGGTTTTTCGTAAAATTGCCATTTTTCTGTCATTTTTTTTTGTTTTCCTCAATTTTTTTGAAAACTATTTGAAAATTTTACTTTTGACCTCCCCAAAGTACCAACTAGATGAATTTTCCTATTCAAAGAGGGGCTGAAGTAAAAAATCGGAGCATTATTACTGCTCCAAATGTTGTCGTCAGACACAAAAAAAAAAAAACACATCATAGTAAAATCAATACATTCATCACTTCGTTCAGAATCTAATATGTACGTTCAGCATTATCACTTATTTCTAATATATTTATATTAGTCAACAAAATATATTATATAAGAAAAAAACAAAACTATTATATGTATTAAAAAGTATGATTAGAGATATTTATAGAAGGTTAATTATTGATTTTATGAAGAACAGTAATTTGGAGAATTTACATTTTGTTAATATTAAATATTTGAACAATATACTCCGTTGTTGAAATATTTTAAGATCGACAAAATAAATCAAATAGCTGTTTTTGTATTGATTTAATAACGAATTATCATTTTCTTGTGATGTTTAATGTTATATATTATACTTAAACTTACCAAAGTAATGTAGGTTATAATAATTATTTGTATTTACAAATTGTACTAAATTTATACTTAATAATTTCCAGCATGTATTTATTTATTTCTGGCAATATATTAGTAATATATTATTAATATTAATGAAATAAATAAATAAAAATTATAATGTAAAATATTATGATTGGAAAATAATTTGAAAGGATGCTATATTATATTTAAGTGACTTGTTGTTAGGATGGAATTTCATAGTTGTATTTATATATTTTAGAAAAAAAAAACAATAAGTATTTAAAAGTTAAAAATCCTTCCAATTACGTTTTACACATGGATCATGAATAATACTCACAGGTATCCATAGTGTGTCATTATTAATTTGGCAGGAAATGAAACCGGAAGTCATTCTTTTTCATCTTATATTTTTTTCTTTATATAATATATTTTTTTATTATTATTTTAACAATTTGTTAACGTTGGATAATGAATACGCTATAATTAAAATGATGTGTGTTTTGTAAGAACTTAATATATAATAATAAATTTAACACATCAATATTACATTCTGAGTGGAGCGATAAACGCATTGATTTTATCATGATGTGTTTTTTTTTGTGTTTGTGTGACAATTATGATAAGTTATCGATAAAGTGCTTCGATTTTCTAAAACGGTAGTAGTTTTGAATATTAAATTAGTTCTAGTTTATATTTTATAGAGAGATAAAACTTAAACATATCAGTAATTATTTTTATAATATGGAAAGCAAACAAAACAGTTAAGGAAAAACATGAATTTTTACGCAAATCCGATTTCCAACAAAATCAATTTTTTTTTTATAAAACTCAAAAACGAATACCCGTAAATACTTAATATCACTAAATTTTCACCAAAAATATAAATTATAACTTGTATTTACGATTATAATATTGTCAAAATAGTTTGTCTATTTTTGAGCTATTTAACGCCATAATAAATTTTCAATTTTTTTTGGTTTTTTTTTTTTTTTTATAAATGTTGATTAACAATTATTTGCTGAGTAGAAATCCTTGAAAATTTAATTTAAAGATCATAATGTAGTTTATATATCAATTAAAAAATATATTATAAAATAATAATATTTTATTAAATTTTTAGTTATATAAGTTGTAAGTGATATACATTTATAATATTCTAACAATATAAACAACATAATATTTTTGAAACATATTATACCTGCCTACTGTAATATACTAAGATTTGTTTAATATACCTATGAATTTCAAAAAAAAAAAAAAATATATCATGAAATATAATATTATAATGTGTAGTAGATAATTTATAATCTAAATATTATTATAAAGTATTTAGGCTGACAGAACATCTTCATTCTAATCGTTTTCAAAGACAATGATATTAGGTATATAGTTTAATTCAAATTTAACATTCAAGACAATGGCCCACTCCTTACCCAATGTATAGCAGAGCAGTATCCACTTAACTATAATTTTTTAGTTTTTATATAATATATAATATGCGTCTTGTTATGATAAAATAAAAGTTTGTTACTTCGTCACTATTAATTTAGAATACCTATCGTGAAGTGTTGAAAGTTCTAAGGGGTTATTGTAAGGTGTCAAAAATCGAGTATTTGTATGTTTAGGAAACAACGGAATAAACACTAAATATTGATGTAAACATCGCTTATAGACACACATATATTATAATTTTTGAAGTTTTATTAACGATACTTAATGTTGTGGTTTCCACTTTCCCAGATAGTTTTTTCTCGACAACAAAAACGTCATACGATATAATAATGTTAAAAGTGAAATGATAAAGAACTTTATAGACTTATGCTGAAAATATCACAAATAAAATATGAATTTCTGTCAAATAATATTCTCAAAATTACTTAAAGTTCCAACATATGTATTAAGTATTGTATATTATGTAATTCTGTATGTATTTTGGGGTACATATTTAATTATTTAAATAATGTTGAGTGATTAAGAAAATGACAAAATGTGATATATTAGGTAGGTATGATATAAAATCTCATATTGTTTTTGGTGAAAATAAGTTTAACATACTTGATTAAGAAAATTCAAAATATTAATAATATAATAAATATTATGTAAAAAAAACTGTCCTTAGAAATAAATGATGATCATCACATCACTCTCTCGTGGATTTGTTTTTCATATGCAATTTTTCATAATTGAATTCAAATCAAACATATCCACTATCCAGTGATTTACTTAATCAATACATGCAACATACCTAACATTTACTATACAGCAGAGTGACTTTCACATTTTTTTTTTTTTTGAACTCTATAACTTATAACAACAAATTATGAGATTATTATTGAATCTTGCATTTCGATTGTTTTAAAAATTAGAACTTTTCATTCCAAGTAGATGAATATACATTTTTATTAGATACTTAGTTAATATATAGATAAAATAATTTCTAATAGACATAATATACTAAGCGTCGAACTAGAAGACCCTGTTTTTATTGTTCTATATTAACAAATAAGTTTTGATATCACCGTACAAATTTGTATACAACAATCTAATGTGAATCAAAATTGTAGTATGTACAATGTTCGTTCCTTGTCAATAATACTCAACAATGCACACCCAAATATCCTGAAACGTTTCCGTACTTATAAAAAACAAGAAAGCTTAATTTCAAACCTACTCATACTTCGAATTAAATAGCTGTTAGCAGATAAAACACAGGTAGTTTGAGACTGGAATTAAAAAGAAGGAAGCAGTCAAAGCAGAATACATTATAAATTATATATATATATACTTTAATCATTCGTAACGATTATAAAAAACGGCTAACTTTACATTGTTTATGATAATGAATTGCTCACAATAATTGTCAGTAATACATCCACCAACATTTATTAATATTACCTATATATTATTACTATTATTTAATTATAAATCTTTTAGCTATATATTAATAGTAGTATTTTTGATTTTTAATGGAGCGAAAATATTATATGTATTGACGTATTGGTCTTATAATAAATTTATGTTTCTTAATTTTGTATGTCTGGCATTACCATGGTTAGAAAATGTATGACTTTAAAATCACTAAAAATACGTGTAAACATCCTACAATTAATACTATAATCGTATGTTCTTAAAAGTTAAAAAAAATGCAAATAAAACATTATAAAATTAATGAAAATATATATTATTATACATTTTTAATAAAAGTTTACAGTTAATAGTTTAAAATATCTAATTGTTTTTAATAAATATAATTGATTCCGCTTAATAGAGACAGCGGATAAATAAGGACAACTTCTTAGTAGGAACAATTCTTAAGGTTAGGGTATAAATTTATACTTGTAAGGTAAACATTCATCGCTCATCTGAGCCACGAATCCGGATAGTTGGGACATTTTTATCAAGTATTTTAATAGATCAATTGTTTGACAATCGCGACCGTTTTACATAATCAATTATTAGATTAAATTTTATCTTATCGTATGTTCAAATGTGATATACATGATAATATTATGTTTTTCTTTTTGTACTAAATACTAATACTTAATACTATAAATTAATTTCTATAATAATTTGTAATTTGTAATATTAAAAAAAAAAATCAAAAAAAATCTGTTTTTTAACAAATATATTATATGTATTAATATATGTAAATTATATGCGATTTTTTTTTGAACAAACGTATTTCGACTTACTTAATTTTGAAATTACATGTATATTGTATGTATATAATATCTATCTTTAGAGATATTTTTTGATTATTTTCTGATTTGGTAGCCGTTTCGATTTTTTATTATAATTTTAAAATGCAAAAATTCATCATTAATTTCAAATTTAACATATCTATTACAGTGGTCTATCCAATGACAACTTATACTATACAATAAAGCGTTTTCTCGGATTTTTATTTTTATTATTTATCGATTTAAAATTATTATTATATTTTTCATTAATATTATTGAATTTATTTTCATTTTTATTATTGAATTTTATTTTGAATGAAAATATATAAACCTAAATAAATTTCACAATAACTTCGCAATCAATTGACAATAGGTACTTTGATAAAACTGAAAATAAAGAAAATTTTTTATACAAATATACATTTATAATTTCATATTTAACTTGAAAATCGGTGTTATTACGATTATATATTATTGATTGGCATGAATAATTCTTTAAATAATATTATATTATTAAAGCTGATATAAAGCTGTACTATAATTTGAATTAATTCTAAATTTATAAATTATATTTCATATGAAATTTTTTATTTGACTTTAAAGAAGAACTAATAGCTTATTTTAATGGATATTTTATATTACTAATCAAATGTATGATGAGTATACCCCTATGTGTCAGAGTAATATATACAATAATATACATAATACTATTTTAAGTGTAATTACATACATACACGGACACACAATGTATATTTTTTAAATTTATAATTATAAATTGTTTTTAATGTTAATGTAGGCTCAGAAGTCATAATCAAAGTTCTTTAGTCTTTATATGAAATTATGAAATAATAAAGATAACTTTATGCTCTATACAAAACAGCAATAATAAATAAATTATTCCATATGTTTTTTAATTTATAAAATTGGTGAGATATTTTTAAAATCATTTAAATTTTATAGGATTGTAATTTACGAAAATTTGTAATTTATACGTCAATAATGTAGGACTTAAGTATACTTAATGTTTTAAGTTTGAATTATGGTGAACTGTATTTATTTCACTATAATAATGATTGTGTTTATTTTGATAAATACTTTAAATTCCACCTACGAAAACTTGAAGTTCAAACCCAAGGTTATTAAAATCTAACAGTAAATATTTTAATATACTTACAATATCTAAAATTGTCTTTAGTTCATGAATGTTAAATACTAAATGTAACAATTGATAAATTAGGAGTATGAGATAATATAAAACCTAAGGATAGTGAAATGTTACGCTATTACTTACTACTAGTTATTTTTATCTTATTTTCTGGTTTTTCTAATAAAATCTCGGTATGTAGTAAATAGTTGTATGCAGGATTTAATGTTTTTATATCAATAATAATAAATAAATGCGATTTTTTTTAGTTTTATAATTATCTCGAGTAACATATTAACTAAGGTCGATGGGAAATAAAAATATCAAATCGGAAATTTGAATTATTATTATTGACCATACAATGGGTGATAGAAAACACAACATTATTGTGGTCGAGATAATCTGTCTGAGTTGTTTTGAAGTACTTATAAGTTAGAACGCACTATGTAATGTGTAACCCTGTGTCAAAACTACTGTTCCGCGATAAATTCCCAAATTCAGCATTGATCCTTTAGAATTGTGAAACTTTTTTTTTTAGAATTATATAATATAAATGTATATATTATTTTTGTATGTTAAATATTATTCAAATTATAAACAAACATATAGAATACCTCAGGGTTGCCATATGCCTAAACTTTGAATCTCATTTTAGGGCTATTACTAATTTGGTATACAAAATCATAAATTAGAGAAAGAAATCGACAATGACCCTAATAAAAATAGTTTGGTCATTTTAAAAACAAACACATATTGTAAAGAAATCGAAGTTTACCACTCATCTGGCATGCTTAATTTGCTTAATATATCCGTTAATCTATACTTTTTTAGTGATCTATCTCATACCTGTATTATAAAGCAGACATACTTCAGACTAATTTGGAACTACTAATAAATTAAGATACTCGAGTAACAATTTGATCTGTTTAGCATGATAGTCACATAGCCACCACTTCCACTACTCTTATTTTGATAAGACGATGGGTCTGCTGAAGGAACGCATTAGTTGGTTTGCGCTGTATGAATCGATAGATGGTTTTCAGTAAGCCATAACAAATGTTTTAGATGTTTAAGTCTTAGAAGTAGCAAACAAAAAACAAATGCAGATCACTATACTCGTCAATCTCTAGAAACAGTATACAATCTCATATTTTATCACTATTGTCAGAATATATAGTTTTGTATGAAAATCTCGTAAAACATAATATGACAATGACTTATAAAAAAAATTGGAGTTATAGAAGGGACAATAAGCATCTTTGGGCAAACCACTTTTCATTAGAATAATAATTTAAAAAACGTTTTCTTAAAAGTATCTTAGAAGTAATTCATAAAGTTTCTACCTGGAAACACACCCAAAAGTACATAATATGCAGCTACGTATATCCTTCACATAAATGTATTATATTTTTTGAAATGTATGTATATATACGTATTAGCGTATTTGTAGTTTTTGTTTTAGTTCCAGGTGTTGTTACATGCTTATCAAAATCCTCGTGGCATCTAACTTACTACTGCACTAAGAAGAAAAAGATTCGCGTCTGTTTTTTGATAAAGGCGACATCCTTTTCGACAGCGACACCGATCGGATTATTGGACTGACGAACAAAAGGCACGTCAAATCCGACCAGCTCAGCGATCGGGACTGAATATAAAAGAACGTCGGGGATTATCGTGCGCACACCATTACGGTACGTGCGATAACGGCCATTTTAACAGAGACGAAACCCGGCTTGGGAACCGCGAGCTTTTTTTTTACGAGTACGAGTAGATGTATAGATTTTAAAATAATAATACTATTATACATATTATATTATTCTGTATAAAATAAATACCTTTATCGTAGTGCAATATTGCACTATAGATTTGTACACGAAATACACAGTTAATTTATTTACGTTGATAACGTCCCATTGGATTCAGCTTTTATAACCGTTCTAAAAAGGTTTACCGCTGTCAATCATTTATGCACATTTTGGATACTTTACTTTTAATAGCTTAATTTGATAAGTAAATTGTATTGTAAACAGTTTGCTTTAAATTTCATCCATAAAATCATAATGATTTTAAATTATATTTTTTTAAACGATGGTAATATTATATTATTATTAATTATAATTATACCTATAGTTACTATGCAGCATTGTAATAATGCATTACTATAATTTTTGATAACATTTTTAGTACATAATATATACATTTAGTAGGCATGAAATCAAAAAATGTAAAATGGGTACAATGGGCCATCGAATTTTAGTAAAACGTTCAATATTTATACAAATGGTTGTAAAACAGTTTTCTCACAGTGGAAGTAGCAGATAAGGAAGAATTGGTTTCTAAATTACTAAATCATGTGAAAAAAAAAAATAAAAAAAAATTGCCATTTTGATTTTTTTTAAATTTTAAATCAGAAATAAATATATGATTTGTGTTAATTTTAATAAAAAAGCGATTAAAAAATATAACATTTCATTAAATTGCATGCCATGTCGCGCGCGTGGCATTAATGATGGTATGTGGTCTACAGCGGAACGTGCGGAATACCTACAAGTCGTGTATAAAATAACACATCATATTGTTACCGTTCTAATTAACCATTCGAGATAATTTTCAGCTTTTGTTTGACATATTTAAGTATTAGGTATAGGTAAACAATGTGTTAAGTATCTATACATTTTTAATAAATACAATTATACAAAATGTATTAAACATTTCTTTCTAATAAAATTGTATAATTGTATAATTGTAATATGTTATTCAATTGAAAGAAAAATGTCTTATACCGTTAAATGTTACTATTGTAACTTTGAACCGATTCTGAAATCATCATATTATAATAATATGCATATATTGACATTACGCAGTTTCACCTGTGATATACTTACTCGTGTTTCACTACGTATTATACGTTATTAAGAGGACATCGCACTCGCGTGCGTTGTCTCCGTCATACATGCCTACGGGCTACGACATAGACAAAACGTGTTTACGCAGTATGAGTAAAACTCGTTCAATTTTGGTTTTAGAGTAAGTATAGCTGTAATAAAATTAAAATGTGACAATATTTTTGAGGTCAAGACGATGAGTTTTTAAAAAAAAAAAATTAAATTTTGCAATTTAAAAAGTTATTTAAACATTTTGAAATTTTCGCTATTTCTAAACCATAAAATGGACGTTTTTTAGGAATAATGAAAAAACTTATCGTTCTGCCCTCCAAAAAATTGTCATCTTTTAATTTTAAAAGAGGTATATTTACTCTAGAACCAAAATTTAGTATCTTTTACACAGACGCGTTCTATCTATGTCGTACGTGTGTAAGACCGAGACAGCACATGCGGGTGCGACGTCCTCTTAAATATTTATGCTTGAATTAGTTAAGTAATAGTTAAGATATTACTTAAGACATATTATTTAGTTTGCTATTAAATTGTATTAATGTTGAAATCTTAAACAGCACATTGAATAACATTAAATATTAGTTCGGTTTAAATATACAATATTACGATATCATTGATATCCTATTATAATATGTTAGGTATCAAAAGGTTTAGCAAATTTATAATAGGTACATTTTATTTTATCATAACAATTATGCCTATTTAGTATTTTATATGACAATATTATTTATAGTGGGATTAAATATCCAGAAAATGCATGTGTGTTAATAATAATAAATAAACGTGTTAAATCATTGTCTAGTTATGTTATCACAATTATAATAATATTTCGATAATACTCCATAACAGCTTATTAATAAACGTTTTTTTTTAATGGTTATTTTTTTAAAACCTTATTTTTAAGAATAATCGAATATATAGTACCTACTACAAATTAATTTAATAAAATCTGTAAAACCAATATCTAGCTAATTTATATTTATTTTTCTCGAAATTAAATTCTAATTTCAACAGTATCAACAATTAAAGAATACGTACAATTTATGTAAAATTGCTTATTAGATAATGGTAATTGTATATATTATGTTCATTTAACATTTTTAATATCACAAGTACAGACATAAATTTCATGATACATGTAAAAAAATTTGTCTTAATATTTCTTTTTATACTGTCTCTGTAGATAGTCTTTTAATACGTATTAAATGTATAATAATAAATTGTTATTTATAGGTATTTTAATGTATAATAAATCATTTTTACCATAACAGCAGAGACTTATTTGCTTTCTTCTCTTACAAATGACACCCGCAGGTACTTTATTAGTGAGTTTATAAATTATATACAAATTACTAATTAGTACCATATTAATCGTTTTAATTAATGTGTCAATTAAATCGACATATTTAAGTGGCCGTTACATATTGACGTCTACGACGTGTACACACCATAATATACATAAGTGGTTTGTAAGTGATCAACGATCATGTTACATTTACATGACGTACCTATTATTTTAGTTATTATTGTATAAATTAATTATGTAATAATATAATAATATAATGTTATACATTTGATATTAAACTCCGCGTGTTTATGAAACCTATGTATAGATTTAACTTTTATTGTAGGATTGAATTATAGATGTATGAAACCAGAATATTAAATTAGATAAACTTTGTAGAAATTAATATAATATTATGATTAAATGGATTTATACAGCGATTTCAATTAATTCGTTTAAGTAAATATACTCGTTCAATATTGAAATTCAACTTATAATCATAAATTAATTGGTTCTTATAATTGTTATTAAGAGCATTATGATAAGTGGTAAAATATATAATTTGGGTAATAAACAATAATAATATAGTTAAATGGCGTTAGGTGATTTTTTTTTTGAATTTTTAAATGTTTTATGCGATCGACCTTTGTTAGCTATAAGACGCGCATTTATAAAACATGATGAACAATTATTAACGAACAACATCGGATTTGTAAAAATACAGTTCGAGTAGTGTATATATATATATATAATATATATATTATAATATTATTATTTATTGTTATTATGTACTATATAGATGTGTCCAAATTGTGTTTGTTGTATATCAAGTAAAATATGTAAGAACATCGTTTTACAACCAAAATAATATAATAATCAAATACTTGTGTCCTTTTATAAATGGCGTGTGATTATAATGACGTGGGTTGTAAGTACCTGTGTATAATGTGTTATTATGTATTGTTTTCATGTATTTTTGATGGCTGCCTTTATGCCGTGAATAATGAGTGACATAATATAATATTATAGAAAGTATAATATTGCCCCGCCTACATACATAAGCTAAAATTATTTTTCAACAAACTAGCATTGTGACGTACAACAGAGATGTCCACTTTTATTGAATATACTGACATTGAATATGTAATATATATATATTTATTAAAAAACAATGTTAAAAATTGCGTACGTCGTTATACCGCAGACAATCGAATTACCATTCAAAATATTAGCGAGTAAATTAGTCCATTATATTCTGGTGATTAGAGCTAGAAATTACGGTTTAGAAAATTAAACAATTAGTAGTATATTATAATAAATAATAAAATATATTTTTTATTGAGTGTTGTATTTTGTCACAAACCGTGCTTAAATTTATCGGACAACATGTCAATAACGTCTTGCACTCATATTAAGCAATTTAAACCATTTATTTTTTAGTACGTGGGATTAAACTTATTCAACACGTCAATTTAGATTAAAAATAAAACCATATTGCATAACTATATACATGACAGTTGTATGCTTAATTTTGCACAGTATTCTAATATTTAATAATGATATATTGAGATGTCCAATAATGCAATATTATTACTATACTAAATAATGAATGTACGATTTATTATTGTTTATATTTTTTATACGCGAAGACGACAATATCGATAGGTAATTTATATTGTTTGAGTATTTGATGCTTATAACAATAAACATAATTATATTTCCATATTTATTTTTAATTAAAATTAATTTAATATTAGTCTACGTGAAGCTCGCAGATAATCTATTTGAAAATAATGACAAAATTACATTTAAAATAAACTAATACTTTCAAGTGTTTAGCGCCTGAATACTATTTATGTTGTATCAGTCATCTAAAATTGGTGTTCAATGAAGAACGCTTGGGTAGTCGGGTGTATATCATAATATTATATTATTATGGATAAGTATAATATATATTTTTTATATTCATTACGTTGGTTTATTGAAAAATAACACAATTTACAATTTTTAAAAGCTCAAAGCTCAATTTACATCTTATTTTTGGCGAATTGGCTACAACTATTTATTGGTTGTTTGAAATAAATGAATAATTCACAATCATAAAAACTACTTTAAACAAAAATACAGACCTAATTCTAAAGTCGACGTCTTCATTGATTTATACCTTTATAATTCATATAAAAATGTAGTTGTCAGAGGTTGGGAAGGAGCCCAATAAATGATTTTAATAAAATCTAATAAATGAAGCTATTCGACTTAACTAAGTTAATCATCAAATACATCAATCAATATTATAATAATGTATATCTGTAAATAATAGCTTATTGTGTCGTTGAGCTATTAAATTATGAAAAATATTTACTATATAGGTCATTGCTCATTCGCTTTAAGTTATAAGCTTATTGAGATAAACGAAGAATGTTTAATGAATCATGAATAGCTGACAAAATAATTAGTATCACAGACTAACAATAATTTGTTGTCCTAGGCATTTTCTGCTATAGGCGGAATCATGGAGAGAGGAATACAAAAAATGAGACGTGAAAAGTGTTTGTTAAAAAAATAAAATGACTCACCAGTCAAGAAAATTAAATTTTGTTTTATAAAGAAAATCTAATATATTTAATAATACAATGTGTACATAAGGTTAAAATATTATGTATGCCACGATTCTATGATAAAATCATTAAAAATCCACCACTGATTCAAACTTAATAATTTATCAAAAAAGTAGGACTTTTAAATGCAATTAAAATGTTGTTTTCGTTGTATCGCGTACAATAAAGTACCTAATAACTCTCTATAGATAAGAAATAGTTAACTATAAAAATAATTATTTTACGCATTTACTTTTATACTTTCCGTCTATTTATATTATTCTATATGACGAATATATTATATATTTCCTTATTCTAAATAATAAAAGGCAATTGTAATTGTATGTACAACAATATGTTTTATATATATATATATATTTATACATTATGAAGGTTTTCTTGATTGAAATGCAAAACTTTGAAATAAACTTCTATATAGTAGTAACCTATCTTTTTTCTGTGATTTTAATTCAATATAATATGTTTCAATATTGTTGTGTGAATTTTATTTTCATTTTGATAGGACCCCATTTTTGCCTCATTAAATATTATGTTTATAAAAAAAAAAAAAATAAATAACTAAAAACCATCGTAATACAAATTGGCTCCAGGGAATTCTATTATGAATATTGGGTGTAAATATTTGTAAATTACTTTTTAAATTATAGAGACTAATAATTGTTTTGACTAAGTTTTCAAAAAAGAAAAAATGTTATTCGATAAATTGAATAAGGTTTATAATCATATATTATTATGTTATGTTTAGGTATACATATATGAATTATAACTTAAGTATAGATAAGTCATCAATAATGAGTAATGACTATGAATATGCTGTTTGCATTAATATAATATGGTAGGTAGATATCAATCAACTATACAATATTACATATTATTATGGTTATAGAAAAAGATAATTAGTGTAAATATAATTTGAAAAAATCGTTAAAATTTGATTATAATAAATATACTAGTTTTGTGACATAAACTCATTAAACTCGTATAATGGCTTACTGTTCTTAGTTACTCTATTGATATTTTATATTTATTACCATTTATTTGTTATTGTTACAAATTATAAAAAAAAATATGCTGAAACTATTTTTAAAAGAATGATGACTTATATAAATTATTACTGATTATTTCACGTTAAAAATATACATGTAAAAATTATAATTTAATAAAATAGAAAATTATAACGTTCACATTAAGTAAGTTAAATATTTAAAACTATAACTATAAAAAAATATTATTAATTATACATTATAAATCATATGTTATTATAATATTATGTACATTACAAATTTAGATTATTTTATTTACATTAAGATAAATAATCTTTGAAATTGATATTTTATATCCATAATGTGAAACTTCTTCAATACTGAATGAACAGTAGCTTTCAATTTATAGCAATGAATATAAAATTAATTGCAATCGTTGTAAACACTTTAATAATATTATGTTATGTTTACTTTAATAATAATTTCTTATTATAATATATTATTATGAATTACTGAGAATACCACTTGTATTATGTAGTTTAAGTATTAATGTTTTTACATTTTGTTATGAAAGCATACCTACTAAAATATTAAATTTCAACTTGTAATGTAAAGTAATCAAATAAATAGATTAACTTTCTTTTAAACATGTGCATAATAATAGAAAAATAAAATTAATTTTTGAATAATAATAATTTAAATTATTTTTATTGAATTGTATTTTATACGGTTTTCTAAACGTGAAACTCAATAAACATTTTATTTTTAAATATTTTAATTATGTGGTTATGAATAATTTAGATTAAATAAAAATTAAACTACACCCATATTATAGTTGGTTGTCAACATTAATTAAGCAATCATAAGTACTTTGATTGGTTTATGTATAGGTGAATTCAATATTTTGTATTTGCTTTAGAATGAATTGAATACGCATGTTATAGGTAGAATTCTTCGAAATAATGTAATCAATTGTCATAAAAGACTTAACTGGTTTGAAATACTTGAGCATTTTTTTTTATTATTATTATTTATTTTTATTTCCTAAAAACGTGCCGTGAGTGTACATGACATATTTTTAAATTACATTTGTTAAACTATAATCCGATCAGATATCTACTGCGGGGTTTGAACTCAAATACTCCTCACCAGGTTACCTCTTCGATTGACGTATTGAACGATAAAATACGTCCAAAATTACTAATTACCTTTTTGAACCTTTTTTATTAGCTATATAACGAGAATTTTTTTTGTGTAACTGCTGTGCTGCAAAATCGGGATGACATACCCTCAGTATAAGGAATAAAAGTGAAATAATTTAGAACATAATATTTTATTTATTAAATCTGTGCATATCATAACATATAGTGACTGTCAAAATAATATACTTAAAAACATTCAATATTTCATTAAATTTATTAAAGATGATAAATCATACATCTACTTAAATTATTTTTATCATTATTAAAGACAAATTATATCTATTTATATCAAACAAATCTTATAATAAACCACTTAAAAATTGTATTAGCTGCTTATTTTTAATGTTTTGAATAACATTACGACATTATCGTTTTTGGATACATTTCCCAAAGTACGTTCTTGGTTGTTAATATATAATAAGTGTAATACAATATTTTAATACAAATAGTCTGTGGATGTTTTATAATATTATGTTAGGATTCATTTAAATATATTTATATACCTATATTATTAATAATAATGTAAAAATATGTACATTACATATTTTATGATTTGAATTCCCTTTGATTGGTATTATAAGGACATAATATTTTTACATCGAATATAATACGAAAAATATTGGAATACGAACATTTTTTATCTTTGTTAAATAAACAATAAAACAGATTTAGTTTTTTTTTATAAAAATATTTTCGTGGGAGATAAATAAATCCAATATCTGGTTCCAGATTTATTTTGTTTTGAAGGTATCTAAAAATGAAAAAAGAAAATTGTATTTTCTTTCTGGGTCCGTAAGATTATTTTTAAATTAAATTTTCAAATCATTAACCTATACAAATTAAAATCCTTGATTGAAATTCGTACACACATGTATATTTTAACGAGGGGGGATGAAAAGATTTTGTTATAGTCAGTATTTAGTAATCTTAATTAAATTAATACACCAGTACAATGATAATATGCTTAACATTTTTAAATAATAATAATACAATAATTTATTCGGTTAATAAATAGAAAGAAAAGAAAATGTATTTTATTTTTTGAAAAATTTAAAATTGAATTATTTTTATATTAACTCTTTTTTGGTATCTGTTATTTAGTTACATCTATGATTTATTTATTTTTTTAAAAGGTAATATTTTGAGAATTGTTATCATGTATGAAAACTCTTCTATACAACTTTGGTGAAAATTTCAAAAACTCAAAGTTTCACAAAAAGAATTGATTTTGCTTAAATATTTATTATTAAGAATTTCAAAAAATATTTGGAATTGTTTTAGTAGTATAATCTAGATTTAATTTTCTATAAGAAATCACTCTCAATTTTTAAGATTAAAACAATTTTTTGAGCTACTTATCAATATACATAACACTGTAAAATTGATATATTTATTGCTCTGATCAAAATCTAACGTACATTTTGTCAAGAATTGGTATTATGTAAACATTCACATCTATTTTTTTTTTACATTTCATCTAATTTTTAAGAAAAGCGCCTACCTTAAAATCTCAAATGTATCCTATGATATTGATTCAGAAACTACTATCATATAAGTAAATGCTTAAAACATTATAAAAATGTGATAATATGATGATGGCACACACAATTGTAAAACCAATACAATCGTCTCTCAGCATTTAAAATAATAAACAAATATCATACTGTTATCTTGTATCAATTAATCTTGTAATTTAATTCTTAATAACGTACTTAATGCCAACTTTTTAATAATGTTTTAAGTTATAACCTTAATTTTATCATCTTGTAATTTCTTTATCTTTCTTTGAACTTTAAATTAATCAATTTATCTATTTTTTTTTTACTAATATTATTTTAAAATAATGTTGATATTTATTGAAAAGACAAATTTTTTTTTTCAGTTTTTTTTTTTATAAATCATTAAATAATTATAAAAATTAAATCTTTTAATAAATATTACATAGAAATTGTTTTTTCCCTGATTAAAGAAACATATTGAATTCAAAGATGTTGTCAAAGATTGGTTTTGTGTAAAAATTTCAGTTAATTTTGGTCCTCCAAATAACTAACTACAGACACTATTTCTTACTAGAAACCACCCTTTATTGTTGTCATAATTGCTAATTTGCAAATAATTGGCTTAAGCCAATAAATTCTTAAAATATGTTAATTTTTTTTAAGAAGTATATTTATGAAACTTGCAGTTGTTATCCAAGGCTGTCAATATCAGAGATTGCTGTATTTAAATATTCAGACGAATAAAGAATTCAGATCCAGACAAGTTTTAATTTATTGATGAATCTCTCACAATATCTACATACATTATATTGAATGACTAAACATTCAAATTTCAAAACTATGATTATTCCAATCAATATTGATTTAAAAACTCTTATTTTATAAAACTATTTAAATTGTTAAACATGGTAATTTTTTATTTATGTAAGACAACAATTGCATCCTTTAAACTGTATTTAAAAATAAATAATTAAAATTAAAAATTTGCTACTATATAGTATATTCCGATATTAGATTATTTAAATTATCTTTCAATATGATACGTACGTAATTATAATAAACGAAAGATGTTTTTATTGGTATTCTTCTATTTGTTTGAAAGATTAAGAAAAAAATCAAATTTAAATTTTACTCAACATTTTCTTTTTTATTTAAAAGTATTTTGAATCTTGATTGGTTTTACATCGAAAATCACACAAGTAAATAAAGATTTTGAATAAAGAATATAATATAAATATATATATATATATAATATATTATTTAATATTTTGTATTTGTCGCCATTTCAAATAAAGTCAATGTAATATAATAATATAATAATATACACAATACTGTTATACATTGGATTAATTTTTAATTGGATCAATCGTAAATAATACAATTATTTTATATTATTAAATATTATGTTTTATTTTGTCTATTAAAATTCTTACAAACTATTATAGTTATAATCGTGTAACCAAAAAAAAAAGTGATAACAGTCATTATGTGTTATTCGGTATACGTTCATATTATTAACCATTTTACTATTTTTCAAACATCATATTTATAATGCTATCATACCTATACCATATTTTTATAATAGTCTAGTACGTAATAAAAAAAAAAAATTATTATAAAAAAACATTTAAATTAACCATAAATACACATTTTTTGACAATATTATACAATAGTTAATATAGTTAATAATATAATAGATTGCATGTAAATAGGAAGATCGAATTTGTTGATGGAAACCGGACGATAAAGCAAACGTGATTAAAATTGTTCATTGCACACAACACTAAAATAATGAACAAAAATAACTAATGCTAATATTTTTTCTTTTGTGTTTATATCTTTGGTGTCAGAAAGCGTAAAACCAGTTTTATAAGACATACAAAAATAGTATTGGAGTGTTGTTTATGTATAAACTATATACAAGGTTCATTCATAATTATTCACATAAAGATTTAAATTCAGCATGTCGATTTGGAAACGTCTTATTTACATAGTTAAGTTTAGATGATCATAAATGACCCGTAAAAATATCATTTAACAAGTCTGTAGTGCAGTTTATACAGAGAGATTTATCACCCATGTTTCTGCCAATTTATTTCATTAGTTAATGATTTTTTAAATTCTGATTTTTAGAATTTTCTATTAATAAGTACCTATGTCCTATAATATAGTGATACTAATATAGTTTACTATATTATAGTGATGTATTTAAGACCATAATAATATGTTAAATGTTTAATATAATTGGTTTTTTAACGCGACAATACTAAAATGCTACAGAAACTTTATGTATTTTAAGTATTTATATTTATAATATCTATAGTTCAAAAAATTGAAATCAAAATTAATGCATAATTAAAATGGAAGATAAGTGGGTTTAGTACTGCTCTACTATACATTGATGTCAAGTAGGTCACTAGCTATTACTGGAGTGTTAAATTTTAATTCAACGACTTTGTACAAAAAATGATTCTAAGCATAGAAGGCCTACTACATCACTATAAGTTGGTATATATATATTTTTTTTTTATATAGCTATTTAAGTTATTTATTTGACTTTTAGTTATACAATTCATTGATAAAAAATTTAAAAAAATATTGCATATATTTTATTATTAGTATTTAATTATTATAATAATATACATTTATATCATATACCATTTTATCTTATCAACTTAAAAATTTGAAATTTAATTTTATCTTTCTTATAAATTTAATAGATTTTATAGTTTCAGTATTGAATAATTTTGATGAATCTTGCACTAAATTTTCAAAACTTAGAATTAAAAAAAAAGTTTGTATTTCTAACTACAAAATAGTTTGCAACTGTTTGGAATTTTCGTCAAAATTCTAATTTTAATGCATATAGAAAAAATGTAGGTACTATGTGTTTTCGTTATTTTAATACAGAAATAAGAACAATATTACTTATATTAAATATTTGGTGGTGAAAATTTAAACTAATTACACGGTTATAAGTTTTTGAATTACGCCAAGAAAACTAAATTGGTTTTATTGAAAATTGGATTTGAATTAAAATCCCCGTTTTTCCTTAATTTGTTTTACTTTTGACCCTTCAAAGTATCAACTACATGGAATTTTCTGCCAGAAATTACCCTTACATTTAAAAATCTATGAATTCCAAATGTGAAAATACACATTTTTTGCATTGTGCCACGAATCCGACTGACGACTATAACATGTGTGTTTTAGTTATCTGCGTAATAATTACGCCACGCCAATCCCCAAAAGCTATTAACGGATCATTAAAATCAAACAAACCGATTGCAGCTCACTATAGTATATTATTCTTGAACGTTTATACAACTACTGTTAAATATATTCAAAGGATCGTTTACAATAATAATTTATTAATAATTATTAATATCTAATGGACGTTGTCATACAACTGCAGTATATTATCTGTATGTAGATAATTCATTTTTTAATGCTTATTACACTTTTAATAGCTCTCAACGACCGTACATAATAATAATAATAATAATAATAATAATAATAATATGATAAACGGACGTGTATTGTTGTTTCCACGTGTTATCAGTCGTGAATGAATTGTTCACAAGTATTCCACTACTAGAGACAGCAGCAACAGCGTGACGCGTGTAATATGACCAGATTAACTCAGAAATTCATCTTCTACGTAATATTACAATACCATAATATTATACTGATATTGCGGTTTTCATATACTAATATTATACGACGTTCGACTCACGAGACGCATACAGTGACACTATAGTTATCCCTCAAAAACATAATGTGTACGTTATATAACAATAAATAATAATAATGACAATAGTAGGCAACAAGTCGTGTACAATGTACATAATATATTATATTGTGAATGTGTGCGTATTAATGAGTATACAAGTATAGTAGTTTTATTGTGCTATGTACATATAACTACAGAACATTTTACAGATATTTGTGATTTTGACGAATTTCCAGAACATTTGAACTTCAAACACTTATAAAAATATCATGACTATTTATTTTTGATAATTTTTTTTTAAACAATGTCTAATAAGCATATTTTATGAGAAGCACATTTTCATAATTGTTTTTATTCATTAAAAAAAATAAAAATGAAAACTAAAAAAATATCGAATACCTATTTAAAATTTTTACAAATATCCTTAAAAAATATCAAGTCTTTCACAATTTTAATATGTCTAGATAATGTTAGTATAAATATTTGGTGTCAATTTTAAGTCTGTAGATATTGTTTTAAATATATATATATATATATAACAAAAAACAAAATATATTTGGCCGAAAACTGGTTTTAAGTAAATATTTTCGTTTGTTTAGAAAATTATAGATAGGTACTAGTAAATATTTACTTTTGATCTCAAAAAGTAACAACTAAATTTAATTTTTTACCAGGAACTTTCATCGCACAAGACGCACAGAAAAAAACTCATTTTGTTGTAAAACTAATGAGTTTTTTTTTTTCGGTGTGGATATAAAGTATAGTCACTAGTAAATTAGTAGCCATCATTTAATATTACTCGTACAGTCGGAACGTACTATGATGAATTTAAATATGTTTGACACAAACATTTTAAGAAAAAAAAATCGTGACATTTTTACATTCTAGCTATAGTGTTGTTCAATTTCGATAGTTTGAAATGCTGTTATGTCGACATGATTTCGTGAGGTTTTTTTTTGTTTTTTAGAGTAATATATTGCATTACTTTTTGGCTCGGTGTGATACTGCAACAATATAGTATTTTATCTTATACCGCGGGCGTTTGTTGTGTACGCACTTTACTTTTGACCAACTTATATATTTATATATATAATAACAAAACATCAGTCTATGTCAATTCGATACCGTCGCCGCCACTGCTTGTTTTCTCCCGCGCTCTAAAGCTTTCCAACTATATAGCTACGATGCTAACGATGAATTTTTCATGGCCGAAGAAATGGCATAAAACTTACTACTTGTACTAACTTCCTTTAATCCGAATACATTTCAACACCAACAGATGGTTTATGACTACCGGCCGGTAGTTAGTTAAATTTGAGCTGATAACCATTTGCATAGTTTAGATGACGTTATGCATTATTGTTTAATTTACAAAATTGATTTTCATGGAAGTAAATTATTATGTTATTGATTATAGTAAAATGTGGCGTTTTGTAAACGTATAAATAAATATTATGTATATATTATGTATAGACTATACAGTATACACACTAATTACTATTGTATCAATATACTTTATAGCATCTTGTTTAATCGTATGATTACGGTTTGGATATCAAAAATAGATAATATACGGTTTAGCACTTATACCTACATTGATTTCTATTTTTAGATTTTATTTCGCAATGTAGTTTTGAATATTTTTAGTACGTGGTTCTGTATAAACACTATAGAAGTTAATTGAAATTCAGATTTTCATACGATATAATATCACATTCAAATGTATCATATCGCGAATAGTAAATAATAGTTTACATCACTACAAACTACAAAATTGTATTTTTGTTTTGAAATATAATGTTTAAAAAAAAAATACTTGAAACAGAGTACTTTTTATTTTATAAAAAAATATTATAAATATAGACTTGTCTTATATATAATAAATATAAACCTCTAAAAATGTTCTGTTCGTTTTACAGTATCAATAATAAATCAAACATCATATTTCATACGAGGAGAAAATAAATCTTCAATTTAAGAACAATTTTTTTTTTCATAAAAACATATGATACCTTATACAAACGCAGTTATTATTATTATTATTTTTTTTTTTTTAAATAAACAACAATTGATCTATCTATGTAGTTATAGTTACGTACTTTTTTCTTTTTATAACCTTTCTTTTAATGTAAAATGTAAAGTATTATAGGACTTATATTTATATAACTAATACCATACTATACATAATATATCTGTGCGGCTGTTACAATAATGGATAATATGTAACTGGTGAATTAAATAAATTGAATCAATACCAATCTGTGTTTTGTTTTGCTTAGGTGGAAACAAAATATATCAACTTCACAATTATTATAATATTATATTAAAAAATAATAATATACATATTTCTAAAATGTAATACTTCAAATAACACACGGTTATCTTGACATATTATACGTCGAAGAAAAACATAATGATTGAATTGATAAAATAAAATAATGTAACGTTCAGAAATTAATATTATTAACTAAAATTTAAATAGTTATAGAGAAACAAATATATTTTAAAATATAAATTAATATTATAATTAGGTAACTAAAAGTATCTGCATAAATAATATCGTACAATGTTATTAATTTAAAAAAATTAAATATTAATTGAAAATAATAAAATCCTATTATTCAGATGTTTTTTTAGTATATACCTAGTTGATTAATTTCTGAATACTAGGCAAATATACAAATAAACTAATCCTGATATATTTATTAGTAGGTTTGTTAATGTATAGTATTTAGTAGAAAAATGTAAACAATAATATTATGTTATGTAAAAAAATAATTTATCGTTAGAAATCTATGAAGCTTTTTATTTTAAAAATTGAAAATTTTAATAAAATATAAACTATACCTACAATACAAAAATTCAGAGATTAAATAATTGTATACACTATACAGTATACATGTATATTTCATTAGAAATATATTATAACAAAAATAAATATTGTATGAAACTTATGCTTGCATTATGATGAAAACAAATAAGCGCAATAAGGAAATGTCATAAAAAAATAAAATATTCCTAATTATAAAAAAGTAAATACCATAGAAATATTATTAAGAAAGAACAGTACCTTCGCTATATGTAACAATAGCTTAGAAACTAATTTTAAATTATAAAAAGAAACGATGTATTTTTAATGAATTACGAAACTCGAGACTTAACCGTTTTAATCTTAATATAATAACACAGGATGATTTTTTTTACTAAAATATACTAATTTGAGTTTTTTTTTCAACTGTACATTCATATAATTTGAAATGCTAATAAGCTATAAGAAAGAATACGATTTGAGTACCTACATTATAAAACACTGATAAAGTGATAAGTAATAATTAGTTTATCGATTATATTCGTTAAATTATTATTGTTAAACCATTAATTAAATCACATAATCTACTTTGTACATTAAATACTTCCAATCCTATGATTATTTAACGAATACATTTTCAAAATAAAATAATCTACTCAAATAATGTAGAATTTACGAGCTGAAACTTCGTTCAACATCACACCTGATATTATTATTATTAAATATTAATCACTGCGCCCTACTGGAACATATTAAAATAAAATAATTTTGTAGGTATATGGTGTTAACGTTAAAGTTAATATATTATTCTTATTTTTCTTTATAATATTTATAACCCTCCAAATCGGTTAAGATTTGTTATCTTTTTGATGTACAATATAAGGTAATTTTATCGCTTGCCAAATCTGGCATTTTTCCTAAACTAAAAATGCTTAAATGTCTGTACAACAAACCTTAAAATCGCTTTTTTCTAAGTCATATATCTAGTCGATATTATACTTTAAACGATTTATTTAAAATCGTTATTCAAGTTCATCATTGTTCAGTATACGATAAAATCTACATCACATAACACCAACCTAAGGGGAACAATTTATTATTATATGTTAATAAATAATGAAATGAATTTCAATATAGAAATGCGTTTATACATTGAACATACATAAAATCAATAAGCAAATAATAGTTATATGTGTTAAAATATTGAATATAGGTAGCTACTTTTTATTCACGCTGATACATTAAAATTATTAAATAAAAGTACCGTTACGTGTGCTGTATATACTATATAGTATAAACAAGGTGGATCTTATAACTTTAACAATATTGTGTAAGGTATAACAGAACATATCAAAATATCAAATTGCGTTTGCATTGTTTTTCACATCAAATGTACAACTTCTTAACACTAATATTTAAGTGCAATAGTAAGACTTTTGTTATTACTTTCCTTAAATTAGTTTGTTGTTTAACTGTTCGTTGTAGATATTATTTATGATACATCATATCAGTAAAATTTTAATATACATAGGTAGTATATTATATTAAAAATATAGTACCTATATTATACATACTATTAAAGCATTATTAAAATAATATATATTGTTGTACTCGCCACTTTAATTTTATTTTTCAAGATTGAAGTCTTAGCCAATACGAAACTGTGAATTGATTTTAGAATGTAAGCTTATGTGCTTATTTTGTTTAAATACTGTCGAAGAACTCAAAAATTTAAATAGTTTGATTGTAAATTTATATTTATTTTATTATTTTAATTTTATAAAAAAATCATTTAAATAAAAAATAGCATTCAATAATAATTTTTTCATAAATACCTTTAGTGTCTAGTTTAAAATAGAACCTAAATATAAACCTTGTATAAAAAATGAAGATAAAAGCTTTTCTATTTGAGCAGTTAAGTTAAATTATGTAATTTAATAAAAAAATAAGTTAAATTTTAAATTAAAACATTCTAATACCAGCTATAATGCGTAGAATTAAAATATTAAAAAAGTAAATCATATTTTACTGAATTGAAAAAAAAAAATGATTTTTTTGAAATTCTTGTATTTATTTGAATGTATATAATAAATAATATTTATTATATTATAACAGGGGTGGCCAACTTGACTATGTACGCGAGCCACACATATTAATGCAATTATATCAAGAGCCAAATTATCTAATCTGTACTTTTATACCACAAAATAATAAAGATAGCTAACATCCGATAAACATATCAAACTACGAAATATGAAATTATAAAATAATAATAATGAAAACTTTTTTTTTTTTTTTTATAAATGCATGCAAAAAAAATTAAAATGTTGGTTTTTGTAAATAAGACAACGAGCCGAAAACTTCGATGAAGAGAGCCGCAATTTGGCCACCTCTGTATTATAATATTATAAATCATTATTGTGATGTTATATTATGTAATTAGTATTGACTTTATTTCTATAAAAGAAGGAGAAAATTATATATTTATTCTCTTATTAGTAAATATAATATTAGTATGTGCAATGTGTACGATATACACTACCTGCGTGTAGGTATTATCCTAATGAAAAAAAAAAAATGCCTAATCTATAAAACGTATAGTGATAGATTAAAATCGTGAGCTATCTATTATAGATATTCTATTATTATTTTATTTTACTTTTAACCAAGTTGTAGTTGTAGTTGATATTCACGTAAAAAAATATTTTAGAATAATAGAAAAAAAACAATTTTAAACATTATTTATCTAACTAAAAAAATTGTTGAGTACTGTTTTCATTAATTTAATCGACGATAGCAAAAACAGAATTAAAATTTAAAAAAAAGCTAACTATATAAATAAAAATAATAATAACGGGGAGTTGTATTGGCTGTATTGTAGGCGTCGAGTAACGAATGTATTAAATTTGAACGCAATAATAAATAATTGCATAAGTATTATACACATACACACATACATATATATATATATATATATATTATATATGTTTATATGTTACGGGCAATGTGGAATACCGGGCAATGTATGCATTACTCGGTCAATGTGGTCCTGCCCGGGCAATGTAAATCAATTTTTTTTTAATCAATTAATATTATTATAAATTATAATTATTACCTATTTTATTTATAGTAATGATTTTTTTTAAAAACAATGATTATAAATTTTATTCATGTATCAAAAATAAGTTTATACAGTGTTCAAAAAATGTATAGTTTATTTTAAAATTACAATTATTTACAAATTTAATTAAATTTATTATAAAAATAAAATGATGATGCATACTTGTTAATTTGTTTTGTTATTCCATATGATATATATATGTGTGTGTGTGTGTGAATGAGTGTTTATATTCCTAGCGGCCTAACCATGACTTTCAACGTGCAATATTTACGAGCAAAATAACGTGTGTGAATGCTTGCTCGAGCCAAGTATAAAGATTTTACGGATACAACTAAGTGCTAGTTATTTACGTACCATGTAGTATACGATTGATGAAAAACCTTTGTAGCAACTGAGGTATATAAACGCGGTGTGTTTTGTTTAGTGATGAGGATGATTGGGTTCAAACTTAAACACCAAAGATGGTATACAAAGGAAAATGCGTTTATAAACATATTGAAATATTAAATATTATGGAAGAATAAATTTTACCTCAGTGAAAAAAGTTGTTTACACCTTCAGTTACTAAAAAATTTGTTTAAATATTACAAAAATAAAAATTTAAATAGGGTGGATTTCCGTTCACGTAGACCGACTACTGTTAGATAATCGATAAAAAAAAAATATCACGTCGAAGCATCTTAAAATGGAACAAAAAATATGTATTTGTGACGTATCTTATTCACGCCACAAGACCAGGCTCCTCGCATCAAAATTTAGGCTCTTGTATTTAATATTTTTGCGGGCCCTATACACAATTTTTCTAATAACAACATTTATCATAATAATTAATCAAAAATCAAAAAATAATAATGTATTTTTTATTTCAATAAAATTTAAACGATTCTACAGACGTTTCAGCGTATGTTATACATAATTTATAACGTAGTGTGTTGCACAATATTGTAATCAATTCTTACCTAGAAAGATACATCTAACCATTATGATTGAAAAAAATTACGAACTAACAACATATTATTACAATTGATACGGTTGTTCCATACATGGTTATTTCTAGATAATTTATAGTTTACCTGCAGATTAAAATATTAAAACTATAAAATATACATATTTTAAAATGTAATTTAACATATTATAATATATAAAAAATATTTCAACAGTTTTTTTTTTCAGCGGGTCCCTGCCACTGCCCCAACTAGCTTTTCTTGCACACGAATACACTGTACAGCAAAAGCTACTTTGTCTGGATAATTATCATTAATATAATATTATTATTTCATATTATAATATTCTATATAGCTGTTATTTTTATTTTTTATTTTGTCACGATAAATATGTAAATTGGTCATGTATAAGTTTTATCTTAAAACAATATGAATATGTCCACGATGGTATAATTGTTTAACCAAAAATAATTAATCAGTTGTTATACTCGTACGGGGTAAATAATGACCCAGCTTATTTATATTTATAATTTTATGAGTGTTATCGCCGCGAAAATAAAAATTCGTACATTTCTATAGGATAATGTGTTAATTGATAAAATTTAACCAGCTATGTGTTATCTTGATTGTTCGTTCACTAGTTTGTTAGAAGTACATAAAGTGATCGACATAAGTTTTTAGAAATAATTTACCCCGTGTGAGTAATTGCAAAACAACAAAATGTTATGAAAATATAATATGCCGTGATTATTTAATCAAATTGTGTCCGGATTGCTATTATACTCAACAAGCTAAAATTTAGCCACTAAATGATGATAAAACGATAAAATATATTTGTATTTAATTTTATAAAAATGATCTAATTAAGACTTGGAAATCAATTATTTACATCAATTACGTTGGTTTCAATTTATTTATTCTTATAACAAATATACGAAACACAACTAGAAAAAGAATATGCCGTGCGAGTAAAGGTGACAACGAAAATAGAGCGGGTGATGACGGGTTTAACCTTAATGTCTAAAAAAATAAAAATAAAAATAATTGTTTATAACAAGTAATAGTTAGGTAATAGCAAAATGTCTCAAGTCTAGTTTTGAAAATTACCATTTTTGTTATAATAGGTAACTGAGTAACTAATTATTTTAAAAGTACTTATGGGGAAATGTTGTACATTGATTTCAT
This sequence comes from Schizaphis graminum, assembly GCA_020882235.1. Classification (NCBI taxonomy): domain Eukaryota; kingdom Metazoa; phylum Arthropoda; class Insecta; order Hemiptera; family Aphididae; genus Schizaphis; species Schizaphis graminum. The sequence goes on along the minus strand of CM037032.1, from coordinate 82,666,430 downwards.
CAAATATATTGTATTATTAATTATCCTAAATCGTGATTTTCTATCAAAGAATTTTCCCAAAACGTGGCAACCAGATACAGAAATTAAAATAAAATAAATAAATAAAAAACATAATTATAATATCGACACATTAATTATTCCGTTTTGAACTTGAAAGGTATTATATCTTTATTGCTACTCTATTAAATATATTATCATAAATATGAAAATGAAAAGTTTTAATGTTGAATGACATTTTTAGATTTTTCAAATCAATGTTCGACATCTTAAAATGTATATTATATTATGTCTTCCAAAAATCTATCGCATTAATATTATAATAAAATTAATTTACCTGGTTAAAAGAAAAATACATATTTGTACATAACATACGATCGGAAAGTTAATAATTACAATAATATTATTATATTATATTATTATTTTCAATACAAATTCAATTGATGCTCTCTAGCGTACAATTTGAATAAGCACATAGCTAAAGCAATGTCCACGCTGTTGCGCTAGAGTGCGAAACTTAAGTTTAATGGAATGCTGCAATTCCAACAATAATATTGTACAATTTTAGTGATACTAATATTATGTAATTAATACATTTTATTCTACTCAAAATATAGTTTTACATTTATTATTATAGTATTTTATCATAAATTCCGATTGCTCAACGATGAATAGATGTCTAATTATATTATAATTTATATAAATATTCAACAAAATTGTTTTATTCAGAAGTGGCACACTCTAGTGACAGACATTATTTATCAACTTTCAGTTTATAATTCACTTTAAGAGATTGCGTATACTAAACAACGAATGCAATAATAAAATAGCCAACAGGTACCAACGCCGGATTAAGAGTTAAAGACGCCGGGGGCAAAATAAATTTTCCAAATAATAGGATATTGGTACTAAAAATATTTGACGCCGTTCTTAACATATAAAAATTATGACGCCGGGGGCAATTGCCCCCTTTGCCCCCCTTTAGACACGGCACTGACAGGTACCTACATGATACTTAAAACAATCGAAGATGGTTAATATTCGGGTACACGCTGAGACACACTGAAGATGAATTACACATCTTTATAACAGAAGGACTATAATTGGCGGAGAAAACAATATCACGAAGTGAACGAGATAATAACCAATCAAATAATGAATAACGCAGGAGTTATTTTTTGTTGAAAACCCAAGGGTACATCACAAACAGCAAGAAAATATAGAAATAATTTGTTGTAATTAAATGGACCCGGTGCAATATAACGAGATATGTCCATTTTTCAAAATTTTCAGGAAACATAAAAAAAACTTTATACAATTGGTAAATTCGCCAAAAAATGTGGTGTTATTCTTTTTATCAGAATAAGATTCATCACTTAAACAAATTCTCTTTGTTTGAATTTCATATTCATGATAATATTTTTTATAAAAAACTAACAAATTATGATAATTACATTTCCAATGGTCGCAATTACCGGATACGTCCGATTTTGTTTTTAGACTTACCTAGTTATTACAACCAACTAACCAACGAATATTTTACTATAGTCAATACGTTCACTTATATTCGGTTATTGCAACCAATAGAAAACCAAATTTTGTATAGAAGCCTTGGCATGAAAAGTCCAGACGTATCTAGTTATTGCACCAAACAGTAATTTAAAAATCAATTTTTACCATTTTATTTCAAAATTATTTATTGTACATATTGGTTTTTGCACCCATTGATAGAGATTTTTTTTCTAAATATTTTTATATCAAAATATGATTTTTGAAAAATGTGGACGCATCCAGTTATTACACTAGTGCCATAAATCTGCGAATTAAAAAAAATAAATTCTATATTACACTATGCAATGCTAAATAATTTATTTGTTTTTAAATTTATATAAATAAAACTATCATACATAATTAATTATATTAAACAATATTATAAGATTTACCATAAATTATTCTTGCAGTAAGTAGTCAAAATTATACAAAAATCAGTTAATTTTTTGTACATATATTTAAAATAGTTTTTATTGGGTAGTAAATTGGGGGTTAGGAAAAAAAAGCAAGTGAATAAAAAGCAAAGGAAAAAAAAGCAAGTAAAAAAAAGCTAGTGAAAAAAAAGCATATGGAAAAAAAAGCAAATTGAAAAAAAAGCGAATGAAAAAAAAGCAAATTGAAAAAAAGCGAATGAAAAAAAGCATATGGATAAAAGCGTATGGAAAAGAAAGCAAAAATAAATTATTATTATTATTGGTATAAATTATTACAAATATTTTGTTAAAAAGTGTATTACAATTTACTATTATGGAAAAGCTAAACTAAAATAGCACAATTTGATATAGGTAATTTACAACCAAAAAACAAAAAAAAAATATATGAAAATATGCAAGAAAATTTATTTTTACTGTGTACAAAATATAATAATAATGATAATTATATCGAATATTTCTTAAACTCCATAGCCTATCATATACGTTTTAAATAAATAAATTTGTTAGATTTTTTTTTTTAACTATTTGTAATAATTCTTTGTCAATTTTTATAGTAAAATGTTATACACTTATGACTTATTAAAATATTATATACATAATATATTAATATAATTAATTAATTAATTAATTAGTTTGTTTTTTTTTTTTTTTTACAAACTATTTGTAATAATTTATACCTATAATAATAATAATTTATTTTTGCTTTCTTTTCCATACGCTTTTTTTTCATTCGCTTTTTTTTCAATTTGCTTTTTTTTCCATATGCTTTTTTTTCACTTGCTTTTTCTTACTTGCTTTTTTTTCCTTTGCTTTTTATTCACTTGCTTTTTTTCCGCAATAATTTGTGTTCATTTTGAAAGCGGTAAGTTGAGTCCCGGGTATAAAAAAGGTAGTAAGTTGGTTTCCGGCTATAAACCATAGGTGTGACTAGGTCTAAAATATTAAAAACTTAAAATTTTAATATATTGTATATATACGATTTACTTTTGAATAGTTTTGTTTTGTGGATGAAATATTACAAGTAAATTTTGAGACACATATTAAATTACGAAGTATAATACAAAAAAAGAAAAATACGTTTGATAAAGAAAAACACTTAAGGGAACAAATGACAAAATATTATACTAACAATATAATAACTCGATTATAATTTGTTAAATTTTTATCATTTCAATTTTTACCTAAAACATGAAATTTATACGTACTAACATTTTTTTCCAGGACTCAATTTTTTAATTACAGTCGATTCCGCTTAATAGGGACAATTCTTCAATGACGAAAATAAATGTATACTTGTAAGATAAACGTTCACTGCTTATCTGGGCCACGAATTCGTATAATTGAGACATTTTTATCGAGTACCTATATTAATAGATTAATAGTTTGACAATCGCGACCGTCTTGCATAATCGATTATTAGATTAAATTTTATCTTATCGTATGTTCAAATATTATATACATGATCTCAAACAGGAACATATAATAGTAATATTATAATACATATAATAATGTAATATTATGTTTTTATTTTTGTACTATCAATTAATTTCAATAGTAATTTGTAATATTAAAAAAATAAATCAGTTTTTCAACAAATTTATATGTTTGTTTTTATATTTTGGATTATTGGGACAAAATAACACGCAACTGATGTCATGTATATTGTATCCCAAGAAATCGCAATCGACTGTATTATATCACATATTATTTATTTAAAACATGATATTATAAAAATCACATATATTTTAATTCATATTTTTTTTTCGGGATTCAATTTACCTACTAGTTACTACCTTTTTTATGTGATTCAACTAACCTACTACATCTTTTTTCCGGGACCCAATTTACCGAGATAAGGTAATTTGGGGGTAAATTTACCAATAAATTAATTTTATTAAAATAGGAATTAGACTATCCACTACTTTTTGACTTACTTTGAGTTCCCATCTTTGTTTTCCGCTGAACAGTTTGTATTCGTTAAAGGGGTGTTTGATTGTTAGAATGGTGTTGAAAGTATTTAACATATTATTTAGGTGTATAATATTACCGCTATACATAAGATTATTATTTAAACATTTATTTATTTATTTATTTAACGGACGTTAGTCCAATTCACATAGAAGATAGGGTTTACATTTGAGAAAAAAAAATGAATAATATTAGGGATACATAAATATAAAATTATAACATATTTAAGTATTTATACAATAAAAGAATTAAAGATAAAATATAAAGTTTAAAATAATAATAAGTATTGAGTAAAAAAAGAGAAAAAAAAATCTAAATTATTTACTGAATTTCCACAAGACAATAAAATATTGGTTGGGGTACAAGACAATAGACATATAATTTTGAGTGTAGGGTTTTATATAAAATAATTCTTTATTCAGAGTGTTTGTATTGGTTGTTCTTAAAATGATGTTGCATAGGAGAGAAGAATCGTCTATTTTATTATTAAGGAGTTTGAATAGGAAGTTTATATAAAATTGTTTTTTTCTATCCTTTAATGTTTTCAAATTTAAATTGAACACAATTGTTTTTAAATATTATTTTTTATTTAAAATTTTTTTTGCATCCAATTTTAACATTGTTTAAAATATTACCTTTTTTTTGTTTTGTTGTTAATTTTGTAATATAGAAAAGAAAATAGAAAATTGTATTATTTTATATTACATGATAATAACACAAATTATATTATTGTTTAAAACATCTTTATTATATTTGATAAATATTTTTTTTCTAACAGCTAACATTTACGCTAATATACATATTTTTAAATAAATATATTATTATATTATCATGGTTCCGATATATTTTTTTAGGTCCTACATGTGATTCAATAGTTTCGAATAAAGATTGTCATGAATATAATTGTACAATAATATAAACAAATCTATATAATAAAATATCAAAACAATAAACATTAAAAAGTCAAATAATAATAATAAAAGTATCACTATTGAATAACGAACATATTCAAAACAGTGACTTAATTATAATCAAATGGTAACTTTCGAAACACAACAAAAATTACAAATTATCAGTTTGATAAAATTAAACTAAGACCAGTGTTAATAGGTAGGAATCACGATTTTTTTTTTTTTTTTTGCTTAAAATATTTATACAATAAAAATAAAATCGTACACGAGCTATTATACTTGTATGGGTATCTATATGGATTATTATTAATTATATAATTTGAGTAATAATTATTATTATCTGATCATTCTACTAAAATAGTGGTAGTCAAACACAGCAGATTAACTAAAACAAAATTAATAACATATTTTTCCACTGTGTCAAAGCACCATATTAATTATTATTGAGTTCTTATATCGAAAAACGTATTAGTTGTAAATACGTATAATAATATAAAACATTTAACTACGTATGGGCAATACAAATCTACGTCAGAAATGTATACAATATTAATGTTATGGTTTTCAATTTACATTACAATAATTTGTAAAATAACCATATTATGTTTAAATTATATTAATCTAAATATTGTATCCATAATAGTTACGTATGTATATGAGATTGTCTCAATAAAATCGTTTTACTAGACAGTCAATAAATATACGACTTATATTATTACATCGTGTCCCTATAATATTATTATATACCTAATTTAACTTAGTTTAATTTATATTTGTTGGCAAAATATGTTTATAAGCCCGCGTGGATCGAATACAAACATTTTGAACATTGCAAATGTTAATTTAATTTAACAACTCAAATAGACAATTATAATTATTTTCAAGACAACATTACGTTCAGTTAAACAATTAGTAAAAAGTTCATTAACATAATGTAAAAATTAATTATTGAAAGTACGTAAATAATTATTTATATAACAACATAACAATTTCAATAGATAAAAAAAATTAATCGAAGTAATGATATAATCTAATAAATTAAGTACATAAGTAAAAATATGTATAAATATATAAACTTTAAGATTTCTGAAATTTACACTTGCTATGTTTACATTTATTATTCAACTTAATTACATTATTGTTAACCGTTAACTTACATACGATTCTTTTTACTAGTATGTTCATATCACAACTAATACGAACAATAAATATAATAGTATACTAGTTATTTTGCTCAATAATCATAGTTTATAACCATATTATACTCATATAACTATGTAAATGTGTTTTAACCTAACCATTTTGTTTCTAACAAATGGTCCCATATTTATATTATGGTTTAAATAGCTCATAAATGATTGAGTTATTATTATATTATATCCAAATATAATGTGTATCATTCATTTCTTTATATATATTTGGATATTATGAAATAAATTATAATTTTAAATAAATAAATAAAATTCAAAATACTATAAATGATTAAAAATAAATTTTTGATTAAGTGAACCGTATTTTAATCTGATTATATACTTTAAATACCTAATTAAAAATATTGAATTGTTAGTATAAATAATTATATGTTTTACATAATATACATTACGTTATATAAATGTTAATAGTTCAATATTTTAATGGGTATAATACGCTACACTTTCAAATAATAATATAAAAAGTTATTTTTTGTAATTTAAATATTTATATAACTGGTAGGCAGCTACAGTTAAAAATACAGGCATAATAATTAGCAATATCATGCATGTTATCGTGATTATGGGTTTTAAATTATCTCACTTAACGACTTAACATCTAAACTTATTTTTTCTATAGGGTATAATTTATAATGAAATATTATAAGGTAATTTCGTTTTTTATTTTTTTATTATAATACAATTATTATTATTATTACTACACTTATTAATTGATTAAATTCCCATATAATTTATATTTTTAAAACCAATATTTATTTAAAATAAAAATATCACGTATAGTTCAAATAATGCTTTAATGTAACGTCGATTGTTCTTCAGTTAGTCATACTAATATATATTTTTTATTTGTTAGAAGCTATACGGTGATTAAAAAAAAAATTGAAAATAATTAAAAAAAATACATTTTTATCTGAATGTAAATTAAATTAGATTTTATCATGCGGTTTTGTTTCTTATACAATAACAATACATTTCGTATATTTTATAGCTATGAGTTCAGTAATATTTATAATAAGTGTGAGTTTTAGAAATTTAATAGGTATATTGCAGGATCATTGCAATAGCATAATGATAAAATAAAAAATAAAAACTCCAGAGAAAACAATTAATACGTAATTACATTTCCCAAGATGACAATACTTGGAGATAAGTTGATATATATATTTTATATATATTATATATTACAAACGACACTTCGTGGCATAACGTCACGGAGAGTCGTTGGAGTCAGAGCCTAAACTCTGTATAGGGAAAAGTGGATACCATCCTTCGGTGACCTGTGTCAGCTTCAGAGCGTCGAGGGTGACTTCGGCCCCGCCCAAACCTTGGTTGTGCTCAAAACCTTTTTGCCGTTCCCAAAGCATTACTAGTAGTGACCTGCCCAACACATCGCACGCGGAGTACCTAAGTGTTTGGTTGTATTCCGGATTGCAGTTATGACGGACCACGCGGGTCTTACGTTTCTGTAACCAACGGTCATTTTCTCGGAGATACGTTTTCACGTAAGTATCTAAACACAAAAAAACAAAAATAGATTATTCAAGACGTTAAACTCAGACGGGACATCATAACATTGAAATCTACAGAGGTAAAAATAAAACTCTAAATTCGATGTTACCAGGTTTGAATCAAATCTGATATTATAAATGTTAACGTTGTAAAACTTGGAGTACGAAATGGTATTATGCCATGAAATATATAAGTGCCTACTTACTTTATACACTAAAATTAAGTTAATAAATGGATGTATAATATATACTGTTTGTCTGCGGAAACAGGTTCACTTTATCACTCGTCACCCTGTAAATACTTTTAAATTCTGTTTGCGGGACGTTAAACTAGACTAATGGATCATAAATTTCTATTACTTATAAGTTATAATTTGTTTAACTTATGTATTTTGGGCAACAACAAATAATTTTTCTGATGACAAGCCCTATTTGGAATACTATTTTCGAACTAATCAATTTTTTTCAAGTAATTTTGATTCATTAATTTGTTTTCTAAACCCGAAAGTAACAAAATAATCAACATCGCTATTCGTCGTTTAAATATATAATTTCGTTTAAACTTCAAATAAAAAATATGCCTATGTGTTTTTAATATTTTAAGTAGATATACAAATTTATAAGGACTCTTATATTAAATTTTCAAGTTTTACATTACATTATCGGTAATCATTTAAAAAAAAAAAATTAAACATTTCTCATGCCTATAAATAGCTTGGAAAGAGTTAAAATATTTAGGAAATTTTATCTTTCATAATAAACGTTTGATGAAAATTGCAAGTATCTACAGTTATTTGTTTTTGAATCACAATAAAATATCAACAACTGTTTGAAGAGAAATATTCAGTTTCAACACTAAAATTTTTTTATATAAAATATGACCAGTAAATTAATTTCGCATTATCTTTGGAATTTACTACTTTTGTATTTAAAACGGCTGTCTATACAATTAAAACAAGTACATCTAATAATGGTATACTAAGTTCATAGTTAAACGAGTCTGCACAGTACGCACTTACGTGCATATTATTATGATGGTGGTGTTCTTAAAATACGTTGAATAATTAATTGAAAATTTAAATTTTAAAACTTCTAAGTGTGATTTTAATGTAGTGCCATGTATATAAATGCAACCGCGTATGCTTTTAGCGTATCTATTTTGTTGTCGTTCTTTATGTAGTCACGCCCACAAAGGAAATGCTTTTACAATTTATTATTATTATTAGTTATTACCACGTGCGTTTAATTAAATACCTACCTATAATAAACGCAATGCATAAACTTTAATGAAGTTAGATGTGATCCAAGTCTCACGCGCTGATATAATATTGTATTAGTATGTTAGGTATTTAAATATGTTTCATATCCCGTGGACACATCTCAATTTAATATTATTAGTTGCTTTGAAATGATTATGATTTATACTTTTTTTTTTGTTTGCTTGTTTGTTTAAGAGTAATATTTATGATTTTCGAGGCGCCTTAGATTTTTTTATAGAAATCTAAGGGTTCTTGAATAAAAAAAGTCTGAGAATCGCTGAGTTAGATAATACCATACGGGGTAGGATTCTTTTCGCACAAAAATGACCTTTCCTTTTCCTTCCATGTTCTTTTCAACAAAATATCTTAAAATTATTTTACTTTTTTATACAAAAATATTATAATTTTTCCTCCCACCACTCCATTGTCAAGACTATGGAAGACACTTTCTTTAAATTATCAGTATTATGAAGTCGTTTACCATTAACTATAGAATTGTTTGAACACTACACTAAATTCCACAACTTATTCTGTATATTTTATACTTAGTATTGACTAGATTAGTATAAAATAGACTATGTCCAATATGTCTTATATACAGCGTACTACCGGTAGTGAAGAGATTTAATTATTATTTATAAATTATTTTTTTGATTTTTTAGAAAATTAAAGGCCAAAAATTAAGGATTTATCAAAGCTTTCAATAATTTACCACAGGAGAAATTCATTTCTATGATATTGTTCTATATAATATGATAATCAATCAATATAAATTAATAATAATTTGACAATAATTTATTATTTTTAAACCAAGATTATAATATATTTTTTAATGAACAAAAATATAAACTTTTTAGAAACAACCTTTTTGCGGTACTCTTTGAGTAAATTTAACTAGTTTTTATAAATAATTTAAACAAAACAAAAAATATAAAGTAAGTGTTCCACAAAGCCTTGATTAGAAATGTGTATAAAAAAGGATTATAATATGTTTGGGTAAAAAGGGAAAACCATTTTAAAATATTAAGTACATTTATGAGGAAAAGAGGTCTTGTACACTTGAAAAAATCTAATTTAATTATTTTAATATTTACCTGGTGGCGAATCTTCGGCTCTTATTCCACGTGCGCACACCACGTCGACTTCAAGCTGACCTTTGGTCATTAGTAATCCTAGTTTGAGTTCAATATGACAACCTATATTTTCATACGTCGAAAATCGTTAATCGTTATTCATATTTAATTAATTAATATAATACATCCATCATTTTTCTGCATGACGTTACCTGAACTTATGCCGTATCCGCGTGGCATAATTTGGCCCGGACCCAGTCGAATGGAATCACTGAAATGCAAGTAAAAATATATTTTATAGTCAAAATTATCACACAGTACAACAATTTGTGTAAATTATACACACCCAACTGTTTCGTCTTCGTATTTTGACGTTGGTTCAGATTTCTCCATAACAGACTCTTTGTGTGGTCGCATACACAGGCTACCCCCTTTATCAAATAATATAACGTGAAATTTTCTCATACTAAGCCAATATTGTATAATGTGTTATTTTAATGTAATATAAATCAATTACTTCGCATTCCTCTTTTATCACCACAAATGCTCATACTACGACCGAGCAATTCTCCTTTTACGGCTTTTAAGTTTTTAAGGATTTCGTCCGGATCTTGCCGGGGGGTGCACGAACTCCTGCGCCGACTTCTGTTCGTGTAAGGAGTGGTCGTTAGCTCAGGATCTGTATGATTTCAAAGCCGTGTAAACTGGGAAGAAAATGAACGAAAACTGAAATTTACCTTTGTCAGTGTTTTGTATTGACTGGAATGAACTACGACGAGACCCTGGCAACGACCGTGAGAAATCCTTGTTCAGCTGATAAGGTTCAACGTCCAACTGTTCCGACTGGCTCGACCCTCGGCGAGAATTCGCCATATAAGCGTGATCTGGATGTAAGAATCCATCGAGTTCGCGTTCTTCTGCAATTTATGTGATTATATTATAATGTTAGGTTAGGTCGATAAAATTTATCGTCTTAATATAATATGTACCAGATACTGAACGGATTTGACTCCGTAATCCTCCTTTTCCAGTCTCAGATATTGAGCTTCTAGGTGATTTAGAGGCTTTACTATGATTTGGTGACTCCAACTCATACCATATCATCGCATTGTCTAAAAGTGCGTTTTGTAAATTTACTACAAACTCGCCTATAAAATAAAGAAAGTCAAATAAACGGAAACTGTGTTATTATTATTACTATTATTTATTCATATTACCTAATATGACGTCGTCTTTATCTGGTCTGTAATCGTAAAGTATGACTTCCATTTGCTTTTCGATTAGTGTCTCAGAACGAACATTTGGCATTTCAAGTGTGGTATTCCATATAGGGTTCAATGATGGTTCTGCGACTTCGGTCCTTACAATATTTGTCTCCACACTAGAACGCAAATTAAATATAAATTCTCAAAATTATTTTACATTAATATGAATCACACTATATATACAACTTTTGCAAGCTATCAAAACATTCAAAACTAATATTATGTATACAAATATCAGGAATAAATTATATAAAAAATCATATTTATATATTTTCTACAAATTACAACCTATTATTATGATAAGCGATTTTAATTATACATATTTTATAATCATTTATTATAGAAAGTATAATGAGCATTAATATAAAAAAAACGATATAAAATATTATATTTCCTGAATGGAATAGATTTTTTAATATTTTTTAGTCTTTAATAAGACTTTATAACCAAAACTTATTTACTGTCGATTACTTATAGTTAAATCTGTATGAATCAAACTATGATATATAAATACTATTCTATATGAAATATAAATTATATAATATAGAATTAATATCAATTTAATTGCGGCAACAAATTTAATTTATATTATGATGATTTGAAAAAAAACAATAGATTTCGTAATGCAAATGGAAATAAAAAAAGTTTAATTTACATAATAGAAATGGGAAAAACTTGGATTTAGAGTTTCTTTGGGTAAAAACTAAAAATTCATATCTGTGTTTATGTGATTATGATGGTAAACAAAAAGATAAGTAGGAATATTAATTTAATAAATTAACTGGGAAATGAAAGTACACTTCCGATTTTTTAATGTACATTGTAGGGTTATTGTATTATTTTTCTCTTTTAAAATAATTATTAATTCTTAAGGAATATCATATTTTTAATGTCTAAAAATTATTTTATACTTCAGATGAAATTATACTGAATTCTGAAAAAATTAATTAAGTATATTAAAATATGCAAAAGGGGGGGAATAGAAATATACAAGCACATAAAATAATTGTTTTTTTTTTTCCTGAAAATCCAAACGTAGATTTTAATTATTTTTATAGTTCAATTAGTTTTAAAAATTATGAAATTATTAATTAAAAATGCTTATTAAGTATGAATATAATTTGTGTTAATCTAAAATTTAAAATTGTTAGTAGGTTTACGTTATAAATTTACGAAAATATTTAGTAATTGTAAAAATAATTAAGTTAAATAAAGTATTATACATAAAAATATTAGCTATAAACAATGTTATTCTATTTATTTAGAATTTGACAACTGCATTAGTAATAATTAATTATTAAATATCCAAAAATTCTTCTTTAATTTAAATACTATTTTTAAGTGATATTAATTATACAAATTGAAATTTATACTAAACATATTCAGACTATCAAAAAGAAGGTTTAATAGCGTACAAACTTTACTTCATAAAATATGTAATTAACTTATTTATTAGAAAGCCATATAAAAACTATTTTTGAAAACAATTGTATTATTCAGTAGGTACTATATGAAACGAAGAGAAATAGCAAATGTGCAAAAATTATTATAATTAAATGTAAAAAGTAATTCGGTATTCATACGACTAACACACACCTAAAAATATATAATATATTTATACAATAATATTATGTATATTGTTCATTTATAAAAAAAATACTAAGTAAAAATATTATTTTTTATCAAAATCATTTGCGTGTTTTCAAACTTTTAACACAAAATATTATAACGCCGTAAGTATATTATTTATATTTTAATGGTTTAAAATATTTAAAAAGTGCTTTTACATAAATTTCATTTTTAAATTAGTTTTTTTTTTATTGAATTTTGATGGATGGTTTTATTTAACTCCCTAGGAACCATTTTAATTAAAATCACTTTATTTTATATTATTAGTAAATTATAGTATTTATATTTATATTTATATTATTTTCTTTTTCCCTTCACGTTAAATATTTGAAATAGTTTTCTATTTCCTTTGCCTATTTTACCGATCAGTCACGTAAACACGTGAAGAGAATTTTTGTTTTTTTTTTTTTTTTGTTTTTTATCAGAATTATCTATAATATAATGGAAAATGAAAGCATCGATTATATTTTATTGTTTTAATACACAGTGTAGTTTTTTGTTCATTCGATTTATAATAACGATTTCGAGATTATCTGTTGTAGAAATTATGATACTATATAGGTATACTATTATTATTTACGTGAACGGAAGAAGTTTTATCTGCACATATGCTTCGGGCAGTGAACCATAATCAGCATCGTTTCTCATCTGCAAGCCATTAGCTGCCAAGACAGATATGGACAATTCATTTTTTCCGTCTCTGTACCAGACTTGCATTTGAATACCACCAATGATATTTCTTTCTCGAATAGAATCTTCGGGAATGGGTTGGGCCATACCAGACGTCTGGAAAATCGGGTAATTTTAAAATACGAAAACGAGATAAATACAATTTTAAGAATTGTATGTACGATTATTATAAAGGTATGATTCGATTACGTGCACTGAAATAGAATGTAAATGGTTACAATATAAAAATATCATATAAAGGTAGCAGTTTGATTAAAAAGAAAACCTACGAGACAATACAATTCTGATGAAAAAAAATATTTGATTCAAAACGTATAGTTTTTATTTTAATCAAACGTTGGCAAAGTAATGTATCATGCAAAAATTAAATAAATCAATGTTTAGCGATACTTTAAAACACAATATACTACATTTTCTATGTAATAATATATAAGTACGATTTATGTCTACGACTCGTAAATTAATTGTTGTTATTATAAATTAATAAAAATTGTATATACAGGATATTGTATTTTATAAAATAAATGAAGAAGCACGCATGCTGAAAGCTAGAATTAAAATAAAAAATAAAATAGCTTGATGACAATCGACAATTATGATTATACGTATACGTCGCATAATATGCATTGGTCGTACGGCACAATACTTATGTACAAAACTTGTAATCCATAAACTAAGTAAGTATAACTTTATTTACAAGTATTTAATCAATTGTATGTGTAGGTATATACCTATGTATAAAACATACGTTATATATATATAAAAAAAAGTAGGTATTCAAAGGCTGTCAGGGTTTAGAATCATACGGTGGAGGTGGACGCTATTATAATATTATGTTGGGCGTAACATGGGTTATGTGTAATGTATCAAATCAAAAATAAACAAAATATAAAACAATCTTCCGATGATTTCGAAAGATACGTAATTATTATTATTAATATTAATTATAATAATGATAATAATAATAATAATTATAATAGTAATAATAATAATAGTAATTGCATGGATACAACCAATAACACAACATGGGATTATATTGTTACAAACATTTTGTTCTTAAACCAATACACTAGATTATAATATAAATGTAATGATAGGGCCTAATTTTATAATTAGGTAAGAGTATACTAATGTTAACCCAAACTAAATCGTGTATATGTGTAAAACAATCACAAAGGCGAATGTATGTGTTTTAATAATAATATACGTAGTAGTAATAATAATAATAGGTAGGTAGTTGAATAACAAGCTGCAAGATGATAAAAAAAAAGTTTTATGTATTAGTTGTATGTATATGAGAAAAAAATACATTACATGTCAAGCACACGACGAAAAGCTGAAAAATAGTACAAAGAATGGTTGCATAACGGAGTTTAGCAAACCATGACTATAGTCAATTATTTAAAAAGCGAATTGCTGTGTTTCTGTAAAAAAAAAAATTGGATTATGAAATTGAATCATTTTTTTTCTACGCTCCAAACGATATTTTTTCGAAATATCGCATTACAATAATATAAATATTGTGTTCGGTCTGACAACCAATAGCGAAAAACAACGTATTGTAATAATTGTTACTTAAATTTTAAAATATTTAAAGTTAAAATGAAACATTAAAATATCTTCGATGAACGTCCGTGAGAAACACTGCGATAATGAATGTCTGGAAATGTCTACTAGAGCGCCTGTCGTTTAATAATATTGGCATAATATCGTTATCACTTATCATAATGTTTCTGAAAATATATGATATAATTTAATATTATATCAGTTTACGAGTAATAAAAATGAATTAAAAACCATCGCTGTCAAGTATAAAAATATGTAACTGTATCGATTTTAATAAACGTAAAATAATAATAAAGTATTCTTGGTCCATTCGCCATAAAGATTTCATCTCGAAACATGAAATATTTTAGAATTCGTGTTGCCGTCAATTAATAAACAATAGGTATCAGAATTTTCGGGAACAAACAAATATTATATTGTGTTGTACAGAAAACAACAAAACGCCGTTTAATATAATACAGAAATCTACGGTTATTATACGAGAATTTTAGTCATAATTTGCTTCGATGCGTGACAAGCAAGGTGTGAATAATAATATATTCGTATTGAGTGAAGTATGTAAAAAAAATATACATATATAAGTATATAATATGTATCATGTAATAATATGTAATATGTGTTGTTAATGACAATATAAGTATAAAATAAGGAAAAAACTTACATGTTCAAGGGTGAGCTTGGTGTGTCCAATAACGATGGTAGGTACTCACATAGTATATATACATAAAAAGTATATAAAACGCACAAACACACGCACATACACACACACATATATATATATATTGGTAATTTTTTTTTTTATGCATTTTATATTTATAAATATCATATATTATTGTGTACTATAGTGTGATTCATATTGTATAACAGTTAATACTAATTACCTCATGAAGAATTTATCTAATTTGATAACTGTTTCTAATGAGCATTTTTAATTAAACGAAAATCTATACTTTATTTTTATTTTTTATAGATAATTATCAATATTATAATTATATTTATATTTAATATGTTTTATCTTTTTTGAACGACAACATACGTTTTAAATTTTATATCCAAAAGCAATTTTTTTTTGTGTATAATAATGTTATTATTTATATCTATATTCAAAATTCAAAAATGAATATTGAATCAATAGTTGAGTAATCATAATTCATTTTACTAATAATTATAAAAAGTATATAAGTATATAAAATAAAACAATAAATATTATATTATTAATATTATTTGAAAAAGGAATTTAAAACAAACACGTTAAACATATTTTGAAATAATAAGTGTTAACTGTTAAAAGTAAATCAACCTATATATAAAACAAATATATGTATGCCATATACATATTATATACATATTGAAGAGGTTAGCTGACCATTTATTCTCTTGAGATTTGCTGGCCATGCATTGTCCATTCCCTTGGCAAGCTTGTGTTTCTTGCAACTATATTTTACTTCAGCACTTCAACCATTCATATATTATTATTATAGTCATGATAAAATATTATATATTTGAATGATCTAATTCACCTCTTTTGATAATAATTTCTCCTCATATTTTTGTTTTTTGATTTTTTGTTTTTGGAATAATAATAAAAATACTGCCATTTGTTATAGTTAATAATAATATGTATTTATTATATTTGCCTATATTATTAAAATTTTTGACAAAACCAATAATTTTTAATAATCTAAACTAGGTAATGTTTTAACTATTATCATATCATTTACATAATATTAAATATTTTAAGGACCACATTTGTCTGAATAATATGAATATGTAAGTGTAGGTACATTTTAAAATATTGATGAATATGTATATAAATGTAATCGTATATTTTAGTTAGAGACAAAATATCATGAAATTAATCAATTCTCTATAAACAAAGTAAGTAAGAGGAATCCGTCAGGAAGTCAACGATGCAGTAAAAAGAGAATTTTCTTGATAAGCAAATCACAAACTGATTTATTCGCAATAAATTTTATTGAAATGTTTCATTAGAATATTTTGAATATTAAGTAAATCCGATAAAGTGCACTCCAAAGCGATTCTGATTACCACTATGAATAAAATAAAAAGTAAAGTATTTAAATTTACTTTTGCTTCTTTCGTTTAATTTATTGAATAATAATGCTACCAAGTCTAACGTAAATGTAATATAAGACTAATCATTATTCACACAGTAATATAATTATATAAATTTGTATATTAAATAAAAATCATTGATTTGAATATGGCACAGTTTTAATTTGCTCATAATTTAATTTAAAATTCGAAAAGTTAATGGTTTTATGACTATAATAATTATGATATATAAGTTTATAATTAATCATTAATTATGAATATGTGTATATTTTAAATATCCTATTAATTGTACGTCATCGTGGTTTATGTTGTGTAATATGATGTATATCCACAATACACACTCCTCTCTCTTTCTTTCCCACTTACATATTCCATATTTAAACACGTGTATTTTTTATGTTTATAATTTTTAGTAATATGTTATTTATCTACTCATTTAACTTTTTATGATAAATGATAATCGACTTGATATTTCATCATGTACTCGGGATTATAATATAAATTAATATTCTCCGTATTTCAGAATCTCTCTGGATTGAAATTTACCGTCGACGGATTCCCTCTCCTTAACCTAACCTTATATTACTAATGGACTTATATTTACATAGTATATTGCTAATGTATATATGTATATACTTAAGCAGAATTATTATTATAAGTTAAAGTATAATATACCAAATACACTCAATGAATATAATACAAATTACCCTTGTTTAACAGACATAATATATTATCTTTTTAATAGTAGGTACCTACATTTAATAATAATTTATTACCACTTTTATTTAGATGTTTGATATCAGCAGAAGATTTTATCATTAAGCCATTTGCATAGTGAAAATATATTTTTTTACGATATTCGATTAAAACACTTAATTTTCATATCATTGAAGTAATAATGTAATAAGATTATTAATGTATAATAATTAATAGATCATTAATACATTGACCACCGTTTTTATCATAATAGACATATTAACTAAACAAGATCGGTTAATATGCCTATGACTTTTATAGCTAATGAAAACCCAAAAATCAGTCTTACGTACAAGTAAAAGATTAATTATTATAATAATAATGTTATATAAAATATTATCCCTAGTAACAGAAACTTCGGGAGAATTCAGGGATTTCGGTAGTATTGTTCTGATGTAGCACAGCCTTTGAGAAGTAGCCATTTTTTATTTATTATATCTTTGTATAATGTTATAGTATATATAATATATATGTATTCATATATATTATATATTATTTATATATATCAGTTATCAGTTATCAGTACTGTTTTATACATCAAATAGATATAAACTGGCCTATTTACATAAATAATAATACCGGCAAAATAACAAAATAAAATCATAATAATATCAAATCAAAAACGCACGCACTATCTACTTAAATCAACATACAGAAAAAACATCGTCCTTCAGAAATATAAATATTGTATTGTATAATATGATACAATGGTTATATTACGCAATACTATTATGGTTATTTGAAAAGTAGCTATTAGTTAAATTTACTCGTTTGTATAATTACATTTGATTAATATAATACGTCATATCATCCGTTGTATGTCCTATGCATATATATATTTATATATATATATATATATATATAATATAATCTATTTAATTAATATTATATTAAATGTACAACAAATATTGATTTTAAAATAAATAATAGTAAAAAAAAAAAAAAAAACACCGTATATATAGATATGTTACAATTTCGAAGGTTGATAGAGATTATTGTTATTATTATTAGTATTGTTTTCATGTTCAAAAACAAGAGCCGTTCACGAGATAACATTTCTGAAGGATCGAAACTACTATACTGTACATACACCGTTAATGTTTAAATTCTATACCGGAGTCTTAGGTAGTTTTCTTCTCGTTGGGGACGCCGGAGAGTCTGAACCATCTGAAATTTCGATTTAATGAGTTTTTCTTATTCTTTAATAAATTAATTTAAAAATAATCGTCATAATAAACATGCAAAGTAATAATTTGACAGACAGTTATATCATGATTTGTTTTCAATGTATGAATGTGTAAAATGTATGCCTATTTGTCGACAACAATTTGTTATAACTTATAATTTATTCTGTGGCCATTTTGTTGTGTTGTTGTTGTTGTTGTTGTTGACATTGCTTTAAAACAGAATATTGAATTGGAAACTTCAAAGTTAAATCTTATGAATAAAAAGAAAAAAATGAATTGTGACGAGTATCGTCGCTGGTATAACACGAGGGCGTAATTTTTCTGTGGGTGTAAAAGCGTCCGTAAATTCTGCAATCAGGAATGTTTTTGCGCTTTTGCATCGTTGATTCAACAACTTGAGTAATAATAATACAATTTCATTAAGCGTTTCCACTACCTACTCTATAATATCAATGTTTATATTATCGTTATATTGCGTTGGTAAATATTTCACAGAAGGAAATAAATAATGAATACTGAACCACAATAATAATAATTATAATATATACCTACTAAGTATATACCGTTCGTAAACTCGATCGAATTAAACTAATAAAAAATAAACTAACGAATATTTATAATAATGTGTAAATTATAATAAAATCTGACCTAGTTGCAAACCCATCGCTTCACCAGAGTTCTTTCTCGACGTCATTGGCCCAGGCTCATCGAGTAGATCGCAAATCCTTCTGGAAACACAAGATCCAGAAACATATATTTTTCGCTAAACCACTTATTATGTACAATAATCATATTAAGATTTTTGATATCTATTTTAGAATATTAATTATTTAAGTCATAGGTATTAAATAACTAATTTTAGATTCTGAGCGAAGTGATTAATATATTCATGTGTGTTTGTGCTTTTTATTATTATACTCTGACGATTTTTAATAGAACATTTTTTTTTTGATTTTCAACAACAATATTCTTTCTTGGAGGATTTAGATTAAACGTAAGACCAGTTCTCGACAACATTGATTTTCTTAATTATTGTTTTAATTTAATCATAAATATTTGAAATTTTCAGCAAAAAATGTCTATTATATCATTGTATAATATATTATGTAACATAATTTAAAAATATTTTAACTCTTAATTATTACGTGAGAGCTAGAAAATAGTGAAAAATATTTTTGAATTTTCTACTATAAAAATATTCTAAATAAATAATTAGTGGTAAAAAACTCATTAAAAGATACCGTCTATATTATTTTTATGAATTATAAAATTCATAAAATAAAAATTATTGTAAAAAAAAAATTTAATGAATACACGTCGATACTTCAATTAAAAATTAAATTTTTTTTTTAATAAACTTTAATAATTATTTTTTTTTTATAATGCATCACTCAAAATTTCCATATACCAGTATTAGGTAAGCCTATATTATATTTGATTTTAGGATATGATGTTATGAGACCCGGAGAGAATTGTAAAATACAAAACTTACAATTCATATCCTTGTTCCACCAATAGTTCCACAACATCACCTGAACGGTCGATGATACCGCACACCTCTTCGAAACTGCGATTGGCCAACGACACACCAGCCCACTCAAGGACCTGTGGATGATAAAAAAAAACTCGTTTAGTGATTGGCAGCAGCGGTGCGCGTGAAGACGACGCGAATGTGTACCTTATCGCCTTGCTGTAGACCAGATTTTTCTGCCGGGCCACCCGGAACAGTCCACACAATCGACGCGAACATTTGTCCGTCTGGGCCAATCTTACCTCCCACGACTCTCATTCCAAATCCTCGAGCTAAAGAGATGAAAAGAAAAAAAGAATCGCACGACATTGTCATTACGAGTTATCTTTGACAGCTTAAAAAAATTTAAAGAAAAAAACTTTAAAGTGTGAATGGGGCACAGTTTTAACGACCAGCAATCTCATCGCACTGTCTAATCTAACAAATTGAGGGAGGTATTGAGTGAAACATTTTTGTATTTTTTTTTTGTTACTAGAATGCTTATCGTTGTTTTATATTTACGATATGTACACAATGATGTCGAAATCTGCGTAATTAGTGAATACTTCACTTAAAGGTTAAACTGCCCAAGCGAATAATTCCCAAAGGTTTTTTTTCGTGTTATTTTGATTTGGTATTAATTGTAAAGAAAAAAAAATAAGAATAGACTTTTTATAATTTTTTTTTTAAAACTATATCTTGTGAATTTTGGAAGTTATTAAATAAGCTAAAGGAATAAATCATGTTTACCACAATCGTTGTTATAATGTTATAAATATAATGAGAATACCCACTAAAGTGTTTTGTACATCAATGCGCATTATTATTAAATGAAAAATTAAAAATCTTAAAACCATAGTGTTATTATAAGTATTTTTTTTTTTTTTATAATTGTTTATATTGTAATTAAAAGTCAATTACTGTTTGTTATTATATGTTATTTTTTGTGTTTTTCAGTTAATATAACATTTTAAAATTAATAATGTAAATAAACAAACCTCATGAAATTATAGTTTACTTATGATAAAATTCTTTAGAAGGTATACTAAAAATTTAAATATTTAATAAAAAAAAAAAAATCAAATCAACAGACAAATAAAAATTTTAAATTATAAAATTTTATATTCACAAAAAACCTTATTTAAAAATATAATTTCTGATTTCAAAATTGTGGTATAAAAGTAAATAATATTATAAAAAGTTTGAATTCAAATTTATCATTGTATTATAATTTATAATTTTAACAATTTATTTTCATCTTAAGTTGTTTGTTAAACACTTCAAGTTTAAATATGCTTTAAGTTTGAAAAACAAAGTCACTAATAAATCAAATGCTAAGTCAAGAAGAAAAATATTGATAGAATTAATTAGACAATCGATTTAATGATATTTATTTTCATATTAATCACTATTTGTATCATTATGTGATTTAAAATTATATTAATAAATAATATAGAATAAATAAACTGTTTTTCAATATAGACAATTATTTTTATAAGAGAGCTATATTTAGAAGTAGGTACTTATAAATCAAACAATTTACTTCTGTAAAATAAATTTACTAAAATCAAGAAATAATTTTCTATAGAGCATTTAAAACTATTTTTATTTATTGCAGTTCGATTAATATTTTGTTATAAGTTTGTAACATAATATATAATAGTATTATATTATTATATACTTTCTTTAAAATTTAAAATAATAAATAAATAATAATATGGTTATGGTATAGTATTGATTCTTTGTATGGAAAATAAAAACTTAATATTATCAATATACATAATATACATATAAACTAAAAATTCAGTATACAGTATAACTAGCTATCATTTTATTTCGCTGTTTGGAAAATAGTTGCTTATAGTTTATTACATTACATTACATTAAAAGATTTTTTTTTCATATCCAAAATGAGTTTGTCGTAAATTCTTAAAAAATCAAAAAAATCGATCATTTCATAAGGTGTTTCTATTAGTAAAGTCTCATCTACTTTATATAGGTATATGTCATATATTAAGGAAATAGAAGACGTTGAAGATTTTATATTTTAGTTAATTATCTAATTTTTTATGCTTTGAAATTGTTTAAAGCATGATACATCATTTTAATACCAATCTTAGATTATTTTTATTTGATATAATTTAAATTATTTTTTTAATTAATAAGTATTATTAAGTATTTAATATTTATTTAATTCTATTATTTATAAATACTTAATACAATTTGAAATAAGGTTTTAAATAACAGTCAATAGATAATTAAATTATTTTAAATGGTACACCTATTAAGAGTTATAATAAGTATTTTTTGTTAACATCATTGTTTTTAAAATAATTATTAAAAGAATTAAAACTAATAATTGAATGTGAAAAGAAACAAATATTTTCATAAAACTTAACTGTTAATGTTTAAAATAGTTTTAGAGAAAATATAGGTTTATTCTAACAAAATATACCTACCATCTATTTTTTAATATTTGAACCAAAAGAATAATTATGTTGTTATGTCTAAATCATAAATTATTTATAATTTTTTTGTAACAAATTAGTTACTAAAAGAACATTTAAATGATTTATTATACTTACTTCGATGAGCTTTGTCTGTGAGGTCACGCTTCAAAATTACTTTACGTTTGGAACCTGAACGAATACCTAAAGAAAATTCATAATATAATAAAATATATTTAACATCCATTCAATGTAAATAAAAAACGTCTTTTATAATAATTGGATAGCACTGATTTTATTGTAATAGTGGGTACCTACAACAACGTTTTATTCCAATTGTATGGGCCGATGAGTATTTTTTGCATAGTAGTACAACTAACAGAATAAATACCAGAGCGCAATATTTTTTTAATTTTTATTAATTTAACTAAGTTCATTTAGCTTCAGCTATAATATTTTATTATTTATGAGTAATTTTGAACGACCCAAAGTTTTTTTTATTAAAATAAAAAAATCAATGATAACAAAAAGTTAAACTGAAGTGGCAGAACGATTAAATTTGTTGCCCCAATACCTACTAAAAGATCAAAACATTTATTATAATATTTTGATTAATTGTCTAAGATTAATAGGTTATAGTGGTTATGCATTATGTGAACCATTCTTAAGATATGTGTTCATACACCTGCGTTATTGATTAAATGAGATCAATAATTGCCCGTCCTTTAATGTTATATATTCTTGAAAACTATATCATATCAAATTTATAATACACAGTATTGACTAAAAACCAAACCATATATTAAATATTTTATGTTCATATATATTTGAGTCGTTCACCAAAATGCACTTCAATAAATTCTCAGAAAAGCAACGATAGAGACTCGGTTTGAAAATATCAAACTATAATCAGTAAAAAAAAGCGGGTAAGTGAGTATCGCTCTGCTGTACATTAGGGGGTGGGATGGACCTCGGACTAGGGAAGGTTAAATTTGAATGCAATGATAGGTATCATTGTATACGAAAAACGATTCTGAACGGAGATGATTTGTCAGTCTAAGATATGTTAATATATTATATTAAAATATTGTCATATATTCTATTTTGAAACTAATTCAAACATTTAAGTAAAAGTTTCAAGATCTTACGTTTAGTAATTTTTTAAAAATAACAAAAATCGAAAATTATTTATTAGTAAAACGTTATTTTACACGTGTATTTTTGATTTCAAATTAAAATTAAAACTTTAAACACTCGTAAAATTTCTTAAATTGAATAATCCTTAAACTTTTTTATAATTATTCTAAGCTTAACTTATGTACAGCATAGTACTAAATTTTCAATTCTTAGCTTTTGATAGTAAAATATTTATAAATTTTTAACTACCAAATAGTGAAAAATATTCATGATTTTGACGAATTTTTGTCAATATTTGAACTTCAAATGCTAATAAAAAAAAATTGTGCCTATGTATTTTTATAATTTTTGAACGAGAGTTAGAACAAGTTATGTGGACCCTTCAATTAAATTTTCAAGTAATTTGTCCCAGCTAAATTTTTTTTATCAACATTTATAAATAAAAAATAAAAAAAAATTGAAAATTTCAATTGTCTATAAATAGCTCAAAAAAAGTCAAAATATTTTGAAAATCAAATCACGTAAAGAAAATGCCAATATAAATATCTGGTAAAATTTTCAAGTATTTAAGACTTATACAGTTTGAATTACAACAAATATCAAAAATCGTTTGAGGCTAAACCGTTATTTAACGCGGTTTTGTATAAATTTAAATTTCAATCACTCATAAAAAATTTTTGTCTGAATCCGGTCGAGTTTTTTTTACAGATAATTGAAGAAAAATTTATGGAGAACCTTGCAACAAATTTTCAAAACTTAGTTATAAAAGAAAAAAATTTTACGATTTTTCAACCATAAAATTACTCGCAAATTTTCGCAATTTTGACATATTTCGTATAAATTCGAACTTTAAGCACTTGTAAAAAAAAATTGTGACTAACGATTTCGGATTTTTTTTTATCACTTTAAGAACAACTTATAAGAAACCTTGCATTAAATTTTCAAGATTTTCTGGCCGGCCAAAAAATTTTTATCGTTATTTTAAAAAAAAATACTAAAAAAAATTAAAAATTTCAATTGTCTATAAATAACTCAAAAAAAGTCTAAATTCTTTGAAATTTTAACTGTGTATGGAAAACGCTAATATAAACATTTGGTGAAAATTTCAAGTATTTACATCTATTAGTTTTTGAGTTATAGCAAAAGAAAAAATTCGATTTTGTCGAAAACTGGTTTTGCGTAAAAATTCCCGTTTTTCTGTCATTTTTTTAGGGTTTTTCCCGACTCATTTAAAAAATATTGAAAATTTTTAACTTTTGACCCCCCAAAGTACCAACTAGATCCGATTTCCTTTTCAAAGAGGGGCTGAAGTCCAAAATCGAAGCATTTTTACTGCTCCAAATGTTGTCGTCAGACACAAAAAAAAAAAATAAAAAAAAAAAAAAAAAAAAAGCGTGTAAGTGGGTATCGCTCTGCTGTATATTAGGGGGTGGGGTGGACCTCAGACTATGGAAGGTTAAATTTGAATGCAATGATAGGTATCATTGTATACGAAAAACGATTCTGAACGAAGATGATTTGTCAGTTTAGGATATATTATATTTAAATATTGTCAAATATTCTATTTTGAAACAAATAGTATAGTTTTTATATGTTACTATGGTTACTATGGCCAACATTCGCATTATATGAGCGTATGGAATTTAATTTAAATTTTGACATATTTCGTATAAATTCGAACTTTAAGCACTTATAAATAAAAATTGTGACTAACGATTTCGGATTTTTTTTTATCACTTTAAGAACAACTTATAAGAAACCTTGTATTAAATTTTCAAGATTTTCTGGCCACCCAAAAAATTTTTATCGGCATTTGAAGAAAAAAAAACTTAGAAAAGTCGAAAATTTCAATTGTCTATTAGTAGCTTAAAAATGGTCAAAATATTTTGAAAATTATACTGTAAAGAGATAACCATAATATAAACATTTGGTGAAAATTTCAAGTATTTACAATAATTTGTTTTTGAGTTACAGCAAAATCAAAAAATCGATTTTGTCGAAAAGTGGTTTTTCCGTAAAATTTCCATTTTTCTGTCATTTTTTTTTTGTTTTTCTCGATTTTTTTGAAACCTATTAGAAAATTTTAATTTTGACCCCCCTAAAGTACCAACTAGATTCAATTCCCTATTCAAAGAGGGGCTGAAGTCAAAAATCGGAGCATTATTACTGCTCCAAATGTTGGAGTCAGACACAAAAAAAAAAAAAAAAAAAAAAAAACACACATCATAGTAAAAGCAATACATTCATCACTTCGTTCAGAATCTAAAAAACACACATCATTGTAAAATCAATACATTCTTCACTCCGTTCAGAATCTAAAAATATTTACGTTTATAATACGGAAAATTAATTAAACATCCAACATACGTTTTTCCCCCAATAATAATATAATATCACGGGTAGTAAAAACCAATATATCGATATTTTGGCTTAGACATGAACTATAATAATAATATAAATTATAACATATTTTAGTTCTACCATTCTGTATAGATAGGCAGGTACTCAATAATTCTACTACCCTTGACATTATTTTACTTTATACATAGATACAGGAAATACGTTTTAAAAAAATTATAGTTTGAGTTGTGTAAGAAAAATTAAATTAACAAATAATTGTTAGATTTACAATTGAGGTAAGAATAATTGCCAATAACTTTGATTTTAAAACGTTTAGATACCTATTTGTTTATATTAAAATAATATTATGTTACCCTTGACGACCTTTAATCAGTGACTTGGCTTAATAATTAAGAGCTGAATAGAAAAAAAAATAATAGAAAAAACCTAGCCATGTGTAAAATAATCACGTTCACTACGCATTATAAATAATTCTGAACACAAATCATGCTTTGAAATAAAAACAAAAACGATAAATTGATAAAGTGATGTAGTGTACGACCGTATGGCACCTTCGCCAGACAATATAATATAGTAGTTGGTCAGCGGGAGGGAAGTGGGAGAATTCAATTTAGGACTTAAAATCAAAATGGGGTCATTTATTTTTTTCTTACGTTCGGGAGAGCAAGATGCCTTAAAAAATATTATATTTTATGCTCACTAAAAATAAACGGGGTTTCTACCTAATTAGAGTAAAATGCGAAATCTTTAATTTAGGGATAAATTACAAACGTCGTGTACCGCGTGGGACGTAGGAGTGTAGTTAGATTTTAATTAAACTGTTTGGTATACCTTATATTGTTATAATAAAAACTGAAATAAATAATTTTTGCGTCGTGGGTGTAGAACTCCATTTTGGGTTTTGTAGAACATAAGTAACAAATCAAAGCGCTTTTATGACTTTAAAGTTATTGTTTATTTATACAGGTTTATTGGTTAAGACTCACGGTAAACGATTTGAAATTCCTTCAAAGCCATACGTGCCATTGTTTATTATATATTAAGGGGTAGAGCATGATTCATTAACAATTTGATGCGAAATGATAGAGAAAAGACTCAAAAATGGGTGAAAAATAATTTTAGGCCTGTGAAAATTTAAAAGTCACTGACACAGAGCCATACTTAAGAATGTTGGGCCCAGGGCTAATTTTGGACAGGGATCACTTAAATTATAAACTCAGTTTTTTTCCTATATTTTTTTTATTAAATTTATTTTTATGATTATAAATATATTATACCATAAGACTACGAATAATTATTTTACATGGATTGATATAAATAGGTTGTAATGTTGTATTAGAATTTAGAACTCATAAAAATAAATATCAACCATAAGAATTAAAAATAGAAAATATTGGCCAATAAATAAACAATTTTTAATTTAAACAAATGTTTTTTTTTCATGCCGTACTTAAATTACTAAAATTTCTAATTAAATCTTAAAAATCCAGTTTGTTTGTTATGTTCACAAACAGCCAAACAAGTGAATTTAATTTTTCTTGGTAAAGAGAAGTTCTTCTCACGTTTTCAATTAATACTAATTTTGAATTTGTCCTTTTTATTTTATATTTTGAAATTGGTAAGGTTACGTTAAGACGCAATAAAATGTACATATTTAATAACAACTTTGAACACAATTTCTTAATGAAATAAGAACACTACAAACATTATCGTATGTATCCATTTGATTATCCAGTTCAGTAACTACTAACTATACAATCAATTAAAATATAAAAAGTTTTTTTTAGAAGTATTTCAAATATTTTAAACTGAACTATCCAGGAATTTTTTATATCTTACTCGTTTTTCTTATCATCATTGTACGCCTGGATTAATATAATAAATCGAATAAAAAGTTTGAAAATTAAGCAATATAGGTACCTTTTCAGTATGTTCATAAAATATAGTGATCTCCGTGGTTTTACTTTACTATTAGATAATTTTATTTCTAATAATGACATATTTGATGAACAATTTTATGATTTTTAATTAATTTTTTTTTTTTAGAATGGTGAAATTTTTTGTAGCCAACATTTTGAAAAAAATGTAATCCCTTTAAGCAACATATTACTTTAAAACTTTCATTCAAATGAACACGTTACATTCCTGGATCTTTATATAGTTCAATATAAAATTCAAAATTATTAATAATATTTGAAGTACAATTAGTAGTGGTAATATTGCAATTTTTGAGTTTTAAAGTAGATTCAATATAACTATTAAAATAATCGACGTTTAAAATTTCTAATGTATTAGATATATTGCTAATAGTAACATTAACGCTTTCTACATCAAAATTACTAATATTGAAAGTACTAGAATTAATTACTACTTCGTTAACTTTAACTGTAGTAAGTTTAAAGAAATCACTACATTTTGGCAACTTGCTTTCACCCTCTTTTTTTAATTTGTGTTTTTCTGCCTAACTTTACTTGGGTATTTTTTTTTTTTGTCAGACATTATTGACAGAAACTTACAACACTACACGTAATATACACTAATCTATATATAAGAGTACTCGCTTTGTGTAGTATAAATATACCGAATTAACTAACTATCTTATACTCATATTTCACACGATACACAAACACAGTATACGTACTCATATAAAGATTATTATTGGTTTTCAGTGACAATTATGTAGGTACCATTTTCTAACTTTATCTTAATATTATCGATTAATAATTAGATAACAATTTAGAAGTCTGTCGCAAGTAGTATAAATATTTTGTAAATAAACAAATTTAAACAAAAATAATTCAATAAAGCCAAATTAATAAATGAGAAATCTTAATTATGTTGGGGTTCAGGGTAACAGCCCTCTAGCTCCTCATAAGTAGGGTTCTGCACCGATAGTAACATTTTTAGTAAAATCAGAGGCATTACATATGCGAAAGCTATCGAAAATTAGGTCGCAATATGGTTTAGTCATCGAAGCGAGTGTAATAATCAAAATGTGAAATTATGTTTGAGCAAACAATTTTTGTACAATTAATATAAATAACGGCAGTCTTCATAATAAATGAACAAAAGGTACTCACATGAAATCATAGACCCTCATTGTCTTGCATTTATATTTTAGCAAAAAAGGTATATTACAACAGTAAAATGATAACCTGAGATTTACAATTTTTCTTCTTTTTATTTTTGTAATTACAGAAAAAAATTATGTTTCTATTATACATTATGCACGAGATATATGCAAAAGACTCCCTATCGTGGCTTTTTATCTGAGATAAAATTAAAACCATATTTTACATCTACGAACTACCTTATTATTATTACTTGAACAACGCGATTTTTTTTAACTTACAGACAGTGTAGGAATACATAAAGCCTCTATTTTTAGACCGAAAAGACTATTATGCGAATCAAAGGTATTATGAACCTATTACTCATAACATAATAGCAGCTTGTTCATATACCACTCACATTGAACTTAATAATTTGAATAGTATTAATTATTATTTTACGTATAATAGTTGTCTAAAACACAGTTTGCTAAGAAGGATTTTAGAATAATATATTATTATTTATTATTATGTATGAAAGCATTAAAATAAATTGTATTCGGCTGATTGCTGCATAAAAATCGTAGGTTTTAATATTACATATTATATACTATACTCGTGACATGTATCTATAACCAGTTACCACTCACTTTAAAAAACTTTAAATGTATGAGACAGAGGTAATATAATCTTGCTGTTCTTTAAAAATTAAAATTATAGCTGTTAACGTTTGAATACTTCTGAAAAGTGGTTTTTTATTTAAATCTGATATCTTGATAAAAATTAATATTATAATATAAAAATGGCTAATATGTTTTTATCAAGTTATTTGATTTATTTTTTTAATACAAAAATATGTTCTAAAATGCAACTGCACAATTAAAACAAATATTCGTGAATAATACTAATATCCTACTCATTGAAGCAAGTGTTTTTAGATAATATGATATCTTACATTATAATATCCTCGTGACTCTTACTCATACCAGAGTAGCAATAATATCGTAACGAAAAACTTCCGACTCGATATTAAGCGTTAAAGCTATACAGCGATGAACGATAAACACCCAGTGATTTATCAAGATACTATTGCGAGTGTCCCTGACTCCCTGTTGAGATAGGTTCGCGCAAACATCGAAAATAGCAACCAGCCACCAGTTATAATGTCTATCGTTCGAGAAAAATGGAAAGGAAGTACTTAACTCTGGGGTTGCCGAGCCGTCTATATCAGAAATAGATACATCCGGAGAATTAACCTTAACTTTTACTCCGAATGGTTTGACACGTTTGATTGATACTGCATGTAATATTTACGGCGACACGATGTCTGAGAATAAAATAGATATAGGTTTAGTTTTCATGGTTGTAACAAATCACAACGAACGCTTGGAAAACTTTATGTTAGTTTTGACAGAACTTTCAATCCGAATCCAAAATTATTCGTTCAAAACAATGTCGTATGCTGAATGCTGATATACGGCATGGGTCAACGATACATAATAATAATTATACCGTTGTTCCTCGTTGCACTTTTGTATGTAAACGACGGATCAACCGAGAAAAAAAAGAAAAAAAGGCTTGTGTTTACTGTAGTCTAAAAGTAATAATTTTCATTGGTAAACAAAATGTATCTGAAAGAAAACTTATTCCAACGTTTCCTTTGTTAAAAATAATATTAACCATGTACGCTATTAGTATTGCTTTAACAGCCATTCACTTTATTATATTCAGGCTGCATCTTTTGTTATTTTCAGCAAATATAATTTTATTATTTGTATTATTCCATAAAATTTGCACGTACATGACTTTGTTCTCGATAACCCACACGATTATAATATTATTCAGCCAATATGAACTAGTATAATATTGTTGCGTTTAGCATGAACGTAATCACTTACAATATAAAAATTTAACACATTTCAATAGTAAAAAATGTTTTTTTAATCGTAAACTAACTATCGTTATTTATTTTTATAACTATTTTATTATTATGTTATTTTAAATGAAAATAAAAATAATTTTTAACCATATCTGAATGTATATAGTCTGAAAAAGATATAACTCATAGTTTTCATTTTTTAAGAAGTTATTTATAGACAAAAAAAAAAATATTAATGTATTGTTGTCAATAAGTACAAAAAGTTAATAGACAATAAGGATTTTCAAATGAAGGCAAATTTTCTTTTATTCACGTCAAGGAGAAGGAATTCACAGAAGACTAACTCAGATATTTAAAATAAATTTGAAAACGAAACACAATCTAACTTTTTAATTCAATTTTTAAATTATTATTGTTTTTAAAATTACTGTATTATCATTTATCAATAGTATTAACTCTATAATACATTTTTCAAATGGTTTAATGTTGTATAATTGTATTTATTTACTAAACTTTTGACCCATGGGAAAACTAAAACCCGGGGAATTATAGAAATATTAACAAACAAGATTATTCAATAAATTTTAATACGTAAACATAAATATTATACACGTGTAGGATGTACACTAGGTACCAATATTATAACGCGGTTATTAAAACTTCTTTCTGTTTTGTTAGTTATTAATAATAATCATTTTTACGTAATTTGATTTTAGCCTATGGATCTAAAAATTTATCTAATTATTATCATTTATAATAATGGACTTTAAAAAAAAAATAATAAAATATAAAAACGTTAAGCAAAATCAATTATTTAATTAAACTATAGATACATATGTCATAAATAACTTAAAAAACTAGATTATAAACCATTAATGGAATAAATAACTTTTGTATAATTTACACAAGTAGATAAATATTGGTAAAAATATATCCATTGAAATGACGATAATATTTATCTCTTCTACATCGCTACATAATTTATATTTTGTAAAATACAAATTAATGGAATTTATAATTACAGCCAACAATGTAAAGATAGTTGACTGTATTTTACGTATTAATTTGACGGTTATTGTTACACATAATTCAATATAATTATGTATTATATATATAGTATTATGATACACAATCGACTAAATCATATAAATAAATTCAAGAGTTGTAACGAACCTTGCGATGTTAATTTCTTGTGTGCTTGCAGAAATGCAAAAAAAATAAATTAATTGTAATAGGTAAGCTGCTTAATAATACTGATAAATATTGTTAATATTGGACCAAATTATGTAATGTTCAATAATATTTTCGCATGAACAAATCTATATAATGAACTGGTATTACTGATAATGTATTCAGGAACATTAAGAAACCAGATTTAGTAGTTAAACTCCGACGAAAACAACAAACTTTTTTTCTAAGTTTGGATTATTATTATTTAAATTTACTTTTTTAATTATTCCCTAAAAAAATTTTCATAATATTTGAATCACCCAATCAAACGCAGGATTTAAAATACGAGACAAATAGTGTATACGAAAACCATGCATTTCTACCTGTTTATATAAAAAAAAAATTAAATGGTGATGGGGAGGAAAAATGAGAGAAAATCATAACCACAACCACTCATCCCCTCGTCCGTGTAATATACAATGCCACAAATATAATACTATTTACCCGAACGACTTACCCATAGTGTTCGGATCAAAATCCACGTCATGTATGACTATCTTGATCTCTTCGCCAGCTACAGACGGTTGTCTGCGGACAGTTTCATTCTGTTCGGCTTCTTGGATGACGGGTGGCGGCTGCTGTTGTGGCTGTTGCGGTTGTTGTTGTTGCATTTGTTGACCGTCTCCGCCACTCCGGTTGGAAAACGAATTTCGACTTCCTCTAGAATCGGTGGATGATCGTAAGTTGCTGATGTCCGGCCTGTCACGAGACCAAACGTAATTAAGTCATAATTTAAACAGCGATGAAACCACAAAATATATGATAAGAAAAAATAAATACACATTACGAGAGTATCCCACTTACAATTGCGAACCACGCCTACGTGGCCTCCACTCCTCGTCGTTGTTCATTCCCAAACTTTGTGACTGATCTAGAAATAAGAATAAAATACGATTTATATTTCATAGTTGGTATGTACGTTGTGACTAAAATATTTAACATCTATGAATACAAAAGTGATTTTATGTTTACTTTACATGCCGTACAGAATTACTATAGAATACTGCATAATATCCAATTTTTTTTTTAATAATGATAAAAGCTTTAACAATTATAATTCATTAACCAAAAATTATATTTAAATTGACATTACAATAAATTATACGCGTATAACTATGATATTACAATGTAGGATTTACATAAACATATATTTTCTGTTTTTTTTTTTTTTTTTTATTGATGTTGTTCAGTGATTTTTATTAATTTATTTTCAAATTTTGGTTTCGATATTAATGATTTTGAAAATCTTTAAATTAAGTATCTGTTTGAAATACTTTTCATGTTATTGAAGGATGGTTGAAAATGTGTTTTGCGACAGCGAATAGAGGGCAATGTAGGACTACGTGTTTTATTGTGAGGGATTCATCACATTTACTGCAATAGGATTGTTCTTTGTGTTTTATTACGTGTATACTTGCATTTGTAGCTATAATGTCTAAATCACGAGAAGTATTAAGCTAGGCATGCCATTTATTTATTTTCTTGTATCAAATTCTAGAACGTTTATTTCCTACGCCAGAAATAAAAATATATTTTTTTTTCGTTTTGCACATTTTTTATAACTGAGGATTCTTACTCCATTCCTATAACCATCAGACCATACACAACTGTGTACTATTTAACTGCTAACTATATTTCATTAAAAGTAACCGTAACATCGGATGCAGATGTTTCACGTTGTTAATCAAAAATAATATTAGTTAACGGTTGAAATTTAAAAAATGAATTAACTTAATTTTCTAAGTATAATAAGCACAAATTTAAGATTTATTTGTAATGTTATTAAATTAAGATGTTTAAATGCACTATATTATTTAAAAACTAACAAAAATAACCATAACCCTGCAGTCACTGTACAATTTTTTATTTCATACTGCATACTCAGCATTTCGTATTATAAAAACTATATGGTTTTGCAGAAATCTTTAATCCTGACATTATACAGTTATTTTTGTGTAATGTTATAAGGAAAAACAATCGTATCGTGTTTAAAATTGTTTTCATATTATAAAGTATGGATCGCAGAGGTATAAAAATATAATAAGATGCGAGTAATACTGCTGAGTAGGAAGTAGGAACGAAACGAATATTTTTTCACATTTTAAATTATACTGCGACAAGATCAATCATAAATAATATTAATCTATGTGATAATAACGATGATAATATTATGGTATATTATTACATTTTAATATTATTATACCTATTGTAACGGCTAATGTTTTAAAAGCTTTTACGTTATTCATCTCACGAAAACTGTACGCACGTATTATAAACGCAATCGATTTCATTGCAGTCTCGTTACCGCTCCATTAACGAGTATCTATTGACTGTTACAGACCTTATAACCGAGGTATCGATAATATAAATATATACTTTTCGAAGACAGTAGAGAGGTACATTATATCATTATAGTATATGCATTAAGTATATGTTATATTATGTTTTATTTATATGTTTTACAAAACGGTGGTGTGGAGCTGATAATTTCAAAACTCCCGTTGTGAAATGAAAA
This sequence comes from Schizaphis graminum, assembly GCA_020882235.1. Lineage (NCBI taxonomy): Eukaryota > Metazoa > Arthropoda > Insecta > Hemiptera > Aphididae > Schizaphis > Schizaphis graminum. Next base: position 82,631,220 of record CM037032.1, on the reverse strand, counting down.
TTTCGAAAAGACATAATATATTATATTATTGTACCTAATAAGGCCTATAGTCTACAGACCGATTTTAAATTTGTTAATGAACAACTGGTTAGGTTTAATCATTCTTCATCCACCACATGATTATGGGCCAGTGAGTCAGGTTCTGAGACTTGTTCCCCTCTCTGTTAGGCGTGATAATTTTGATATCACTTTTATTCAGTGTCTGATCGAAGGTCAAGTTGATGCCCCAAGACTTCTTGGAGAACTTAGTTTTCGTATTCCTAGTAACATTAGGCTTCAGTGTAATTTTTATATGCCCACCAATAAATCTAACTTCTCCAGGAATGCCCCACTTTTAAGGATGATGCATAATGCAAATAATCCTATTAAGCCATATGAAGTACGAAGGCTCACATCTTGTTTCACATAATTTACACCATGTTGTTTTTTTATTTACTTACTATTTCTTTTTCTTCTCTCTAATATTAAAGTTAGTATAAGTTATGCATCTTATATATTGTATATGTTTTTTTACTGTTATCTATGTACTTCTTGTCTGTTAATTTTATAAAAGCTGTCTGACGTTGATTATAATAAATAATAATAATAATAATAATAATAATAAAAGAAAGAACAATATTTGTATAAGTTATAATTTATAAAATTTTCAATTTTTATTAGTATTCAGAATAACTAATAAAGTGCATTTAAATCAGTTAATATATTTGAATATATTTTTATATTGTAAAACAAAATTTGAAATTATATGACATTTTTAAGTAAAATAAGAATGATTTATACAAATTTCATTATTTATTATTTCGAAATTTTAAATATTATAATACATACATCCTGCAATAATGAGTAATAAGTATTAAAAACATTTTAATTGACATTTTTTTCAACTTTATCTTTAAGTATGTTCAGAGAAAAAACATTTTTGGTATAAAGCTTAAATTAAATTTATTTTCTACTGAGAAATAAATCAGCAGCTATGGCCATTACTACTCAGTTATTGACTATGGAACTTTACATAATTTATTTATTTCAATTTTTTTTTTTCATTACTGAACTAAATTTATATTTCACGTCAAATTGAATATTTGATTAAATACGTATTATGAGGCATTATGGTCTGTATAATATGAATATGCATGTATTATTATAATATATATACTTATATAGTATATATAAATAATCACTATAGATTTATAGGCATTTCTTTATTTTTAAATAATACTCGTATGTTTAAAAAATGTGTACAAAATTATAATAATTCATATCAAAAATGAACATTTTTTTTTTTTTTGTGAATGGATTTATACAGTAGACCACTTGGTTGGCACTTGGTAGTGTTATCAAATTCAATTTTTATTTATGACTTTAAAAACGACCAGAAAATAATAGGTAATTTTTAAAGGTATTAATATATTATATTATTTTATGTGTAGTTATTTATTTTAAGTAGAAATACGATAAATCAAGATCTAATATAAACTTCACAGTGAATTTAGTTGTTTTGTATGATTTCTTCGCGTCAGTAGATTTATATAAAAAAATTTAATATACATTTAACCTTCGAGTTTACATTGAATAATATCTCATATAAAATACATTAAAAGATACCTTATAAAAGCATGTTAAATGTTTTATTATGCGTCGATATTAAACGAAGTTGCTTTTATATGATATATCTACTAGGTATAGTGCAATATTTTTTTTACCTATGTATAAAATATATTATTATATACTCATATTATATTATGAGATTCAAAAAATAAAATGTGTTTAGAAAAATAAAATAATATTAAATAAATCTTTTATTTTTTTAATGTTTGCTAAAATAGGGAAATAAGATAGTTACGAGTTTGAAATAATATGAACCAAAAACATAAGGAATATTTAAATTCAACGTGAGTTGTACGTATAATACAGAAGATATAAAATACACTATGCACTAAAATTTTAAATACTGCATATTGGTAATTTTATTATTTTTTAATAAAAACAAAAAAAAAAAACAATGTAAATTCAAAATTCAAAACATTTTAGTTCGAATAGAATATAATATTATATTATATAATATTATTATATACATTTATTGTAATTATATTTTAACAAAAATAAATTACTTGAACCATTGTATTTATCGTATGCTTATGTACATGGTTTGAATTTTTCTAATGTAAGAAAATATAATATGAATCATATTATGATGGCGGTTTTTGAAAACACAATAATTGTATGTAAACATATCAATCGGTAGATTTTAATGACAATAAACGATGCAATAATAGTACGTATACTTGATGATATGTACTTTTTATATTAGAACTCTAACAATTTCCGTGTACTATTTATGTAAGTTATTACTTTATTTTTTTACGAATTGAAATAGTATAAGTCTAGATCAAATCAAAAACACAATATTGCATAAGACTATACTATATTATCTAGAAAAAATCATTTTTAAAAAACGTTTTCAAATGGAACAATCTTAAATAATAAATAATATATGCATAAATACATTTTCAATGATAAAACAGTATAAAGAACAATATTTTGTAAGCCAAAAGAAAAACTTCATACAATATATGGAGTCACGGTTTGCAACAAATGTCGACAAAATTTACACGATTGTTGTAAAAATATTTGAACATATATTATATTACTTGAAAACATAGTAATGCACAATACACATATGTGCACACGTACTTGTATGTACACACCATCCTACAGTTACACCGAAATATTATCATAATTTGTGGAACTATATTTTCGTGAACAACAATGTTTCACAACTGCGTTCATAAGCACTTGGTTTTTAATATTTTTAATTTTAAATGTCCTTCAACTGTTTCATTTTTAATTTATTTCTTAAATTAAATTATGCTCCGTGAAAAGCTTCATTGCCAGTTAACAATAACCAAGTAATTTATAAAGTAAAAAATAAATAAATTTTAAAGTTTCAATTTCTAAAACTATTTGGAGGCTGTACACTTTTTCCCTAGCCAACATTTCATTTTATATAATATGTGTATGATACGAGTAAATTTTCCATAATATATATTTAAAAAAGTTTTAATGAAAATTTAATACAGAAACACGAATTTGTAGAAAAATTTAAATTTTGTTTAAATAATGAATAGTTTGATAGTCTTTTAATATAATGTGAGAAAAATAATTGCTTATAAAAAAGTTATTTTAGTTGATAACAAAGATTTTGTTATTATAGTTTTAAATTAAAACAAAATAACTAATTGAAAAAAAAATCAATCTTAGAATAGTTGAATTCAATAATTATTAACCTACAAATTGAATCTGTGTTAACATAAATTGTTATAATTTTCAATTATTTATACATTTCTATAATTCGAATGGATTTAATTTACTTGTAATTATAAATATTTTGTTATATATTGCGTGATAATAATTGTTAGGATTATCTATATATTATTTTAACTACTATATAATAATAATAACGATTATGATAAAACGAATTTTAGAAAGAAGATTGTTTTTACATAATATATTAATAATTCAAAAAAAAATTAATTATTATACATTTAAAATTAAATTTTATTAACTTTTATATAATATGCAATTAAAATGCGATTGCACTCAACGTGTATTTAATTTGGATAAATATTAATATTTAATATACGCAAATACTAATGTTATTAGCAAGGCTCGGAACTTGAAGCGTTAAAAAATAATGAAATATGTGCATACATATTATGCACTAAAAAGGTCTTAAATATGCAATATTATCCAGTATAATATGCAGTTTTATTTAAAATAAATACGTATTAATATATTGTTTAAAAAAAATGAATAATATTATTAAAAAAAATATTATTTTTTAACTATATATGTATACATTTTCATTTTAATTTTTTTTAGTTTGCAGATTTTGTAAGAAGTAGAAAAATTCTTCGATTATTCATATTTTTACAGATAGGTAATATCAAATAATGTTATTATGTTCTTACCTGAATTACATTGAATGAATTAATAGATGTAATACAATTCCGAGCCCTGGTTATTACTTATTAGTTAAACGTTTTACATTGTTGTTTGTTTCCTTGAATTAAATATGATTTTATAAATAGTATAACTTAATTTAAAAGTTGAACACCACAAAAAAATTTAAATTATCGTTTGATACCAATATAGCACTGCTTATATGAATGCATTAGTATAATATATCATGTAATTAACTAATTGTATCCGGCTTTCGAAGAAAATTCATATATTATGTTTTAATAACTTTGTGATTTCGACATTATTTTCCAGTACGTACCACAACACTAGTTGTGTTCAATCACAGCAAACACTGTCTTATTATGCAAATATCAACTGGATTATTTTATAACAATGATTTACTATAGCCGATACCACATTACCATAGGTTATATGTATACAGGGTGATTCTTTTAAGTGGGTACACTAATTATCTCGAAAAGTATTCATGTTTTTGAAAATATTTTTTTACATAGTTTCAAATTCTTAAAAAAACAACGTTTTTATTAAAAAATTATATTTTTTATAATTTTTTAAGTTTTTTACTTCTTTGAATGACAACATAGATTTTTAATTTCATATTACAAATTAGAATAATTTTCTGAGTATTTTGAAACAAATTGACTGCCTATATTATGTATTTATTCGTCACCCGTGCCTATAATTAGTGAATATTAATTTAAAAATAGGTTTTAATAGGTACACGTGGTGACAAAATTATAGGGGTATTAGTTTTTAATGTAAAACGAGTAGGTACACTCAATTTTCCTTTTGAATCTTATTACCTAGCTATATAAACATTGTTTTTATATTATATAAGTATATACTAGAATTGTTTTCAATATTTCAGTGCAACATATATTAACCATGAAATGTATTATAACAATATACCTCGTGCTTCTGTCATTTTTTGCTATTATTTATTTTGCTTGACCCTACCGACCTAAAATTGTTCATCAAACTGTTCTGCGTAAAGTAATTTTTGTTAAAATTAATTAATTTTCAGGAACAGTTTTCCAACTCAGTTGACCCGTCTGTTAACGAATCATTTATAATTTTAATATTATGTAGGTATAGAACTCAATGATTAATCCTAAAAATATATGTTATTTATCAATTGGATTTTTAGTTTTCTACTGTTATTTTCTATGGTATAATAATATATTTATTTATTATCAGTTCAAATATTTTTATAGTGTAACTATAAAAAATATATTATACTGAAATATTAAAGATAAGCAAATATATGTACTGAAAAATGTTTAATATAATATTTGAAATTTGGTTTTAGGATTTGACTTAATATATTATTTATTATTTACTGAAAATAAATAAATTATACTTTTTGGTTAATCAAAAAACAAAAAAAAAATGCTTATTACGATATTAATGACATTTTGAGGAGCTTAGAAGAGCTTGAAATTGTATCAAAAAATAAATCAATATTTTATGACAAATAACAATAGAAGTATCTCGGTTTTAAAAGTAATTTTTATACGGGCATTAGTTAAATTGCTTTTGTATATTAAAATAATATGATTTTTTATATATTATAACATTAAATTGTATGTAAATATTTTATACATATTTATGTTTATTAATTACTTTTTTATCACATATTTTTTTATGTTTTCATATTCCATAAATAAACAATCATCAACCTGCCTATATATTACAATATATTAACATTGGTGTTTCTAAAAAATATTTTTGATCATGTTTCACTAGTATTTTAGTTATAATGTTATTAAGTTAATATTTAATTAAAACTAAATTTAATATTTTTCTAAACAAACACTAGTATTGACTTTATTAATCATAATAATAGTGACATACCACTGACTTAAATTTAATTTGATAAGATGTGTTGGTGAATTAGTTATTGGTAAAAAAGTTAAAAAATTGACAATTTATAATATTTTATTTTATTTATTTATTTTAAAAGTTATGAATATTGTTTGATACATTTAAAGTTAATATAAATAATAACTAAAAAAATACTTTGCTTTATTTATTAATGAATTTAAAAATAAAATATCTACGATGTAACCGAGTAAATACTATTGTATTTTACGCAATTTTACGCGACATTAAAATGGTCTGAATAATATTATATTATGATCTAAGAATTTAATGAAATAACAATTGTACTCGTTATAAAATCAATATAGTTACCATAATGTAGTTAGAGTATAAAATACAACATTATTACTTTTGTTTACAATTTATTACATAGATTATGAATAATACGATGTACTCACAACTTATCATTAATTATACAGAAAATATTTTATTAAAATTACATAGTTAAAAATGGTTAATATTTTTTGTTTTATAAGATGATACATTGAGGTACCTAATATACTAGTGAGCGACAGATTTTTAAAACATGATATATCTATCGACTTAAAGCACAGTAAACAACTGCTATAAATGTATTAAAAAACATTTTTACTTTAAAATCAAAAAGCCTATTCATAATAATACAGGAACATAAATTATAACTATTATGGGAATATAATTATACAATAAGGTTTTTTTTTTTTAACACAAAAAGTGCACTAAAAAATATAAAATAAAAAAAAATGGCTTCTAAAGAGTGTATAATAATATACACTTTGACATGGGTCATCCTTTTACTTTTGTGATGGAAAAAAAACTAATTTTATGCCCATGGCCGAAATCCATTGGTTAAATCACAATACTCGGCTGTCCGAAAAAAATTCTCTGTTGTTATTTTGTTTGTATTCTCTGATACATCTTCGAGATAAAAAAATGTCATTAATCAATACAGTAGAAAACCGCTTAATTTCAATTTTTCGAACAATAGTAAACTATGTAGCCCATATGACAGTTTGAATATTATTTCTGATTTATTATGATAACGCAATACATGAGTGATAATTATGGCTATATGAAATAAGCGCTATCAAGAGGCTCTTGGATTGATAAGCATCCTTTATATTTTAATTTTAGTCAAAATCGCTAGTTTCAAAATGTAAAAAAAAATAATATATATTTTATATATTTTTACATATGTTTCTTATCAATATTACTATACTATTAACATATTGTACAATACTAATATTAATAAATTATTTAGAATTACTGTATTTATAATAATATTTATAACGTGATTTATAAAAACTTTAAATATCTCTCAAAATGGACTCAAGCATAAAGTTTTTCATTAATTATAGTTGTTCTATCACTAAAATATATTAAAACATTTATTCATATTATATTTGTAAAAAAGTTGTAGGTTCCATAGGGAATTTTTAAAGTTGACGTTACCTTAATTTAATATATATATATATATATATAATGTAATAACGATTTTAGATTTTTTAAATAAAACAACTTTCGTACTACAAGTTTTTCTCTATTTTTAATATTTACATAATACAATTTCTGAAACATAAATTTTGGATCTCTCAGTATATTTACTATACAATAAAAAAATCTGTAAATATTACTATGTTGATTATTTCAAGCAACCAAATGACAATCGTGTTTTATATAGATACTTAAAAAAATAGCAATAGTCTATCTCTGAATCAGCAAGATTAAATAATACAAAAAGTTGGACAATATTAACAAATAAAATAATGGTCGCATCTGATAATTTTTTCTATACAATTACTTATAATAATCACAACTATTTTTAATTTGAAGAAGTTGCAGTAAAATATGATTAGAAAATGTGAAATATAAATTTATGCGTACATTTATATTTCGTATATTTTATTCTATTTATTATTTGTGAATAATAATAAGCATGGATTACTATTTAATATTAATAGTTATATATTTAAATCATTTCTATTGTTAGATAAAAAACAATAATTGTATATACGTATTCACTTAACATAAAACGTCAAGCGCTGTAAGTTAACAGGATAGCTCACATCGAATGTTAATTAATTTTAGTGTTTATTAGATAACTCTTACTTGTTGTTACTGCAGATTAATATTTCTCAATATTACTTCTTTTTTATTTTAAAATAAGTGTTATTAAGTTGACTGAAAAATTAAACAAATTTTATAAAAACCAACATAAATTTCTTAGAAAAGTGTAAGATAATGATTATGGAACCTTTAAGTATTCTATTTGATGAAATGCAAGGTGAAAAATCTACGTATATCATTTTTTCCATAAAACTAAACTATTATACATATAGAAATAAGAAAATTTTTTAAAAAATAATTTTTTTATTATAATAGTTGTAACTCTTTATGATGCATTTCAATTTATTACTTAAAGGAATACTATCTACTGATATAGAATATTCGAATTCAAATATGATATTATGAGTATTATTTTTGTTCTTCGTTATTTAATAAAATTACAACAACAAAACATATTTAGATAATAATATCATGGTATCTACTATTGAACGATTTTTGAAATTAACATACATCCTATAATTTTAAAAATTAGATTCTAGTTAACGTATTAAAAAATATTTATCGAGCAAATAAAAAAAAAGGCTTTTTAACTCTAATAATTTTACCACGCCTTACTAACCCTAAATTACTAACCATTGGCGCATGGTTTATGAGTGGTGACTTAACCGAACAATTGTAGGTTTATATTAGGTAGGTATATTATAATATTATATGTACACATCGTATACAAATGGGACATAGGTATTATTAAATTGGTAATGTTATCTTGACACATAATCGTGTATGGTCGTTTGCCATAATATTATAAAGGACTTAAAATCATTACCTTTGCAAATATTATCTTGTCGACATAATTATGTCATTGTTTTGCACAATATCTAAAACGCATAATATTATATACATATCATTGGAAATCCCCTCTAGGTGGAGTATAAAATTAGCAATGGTGAAAAGGGTCTGGCGTGTTTTAGACGGATAAAAGTTATGTAGGTTTATTATCAGCCAAATTTGCATAACTCCAATAATCACGTGGTATACAACCCAACACTCCAGTGTACATAATACTCATCATCAGTGGCCATTCGAAATACATAATTATAATGATATAAAAACACCAAGAAATAAACGCGCGTGGTTCCGGTCGTATGGCGTATAACAATGACATATTTTTACCTTTTTGCTGCACTCCTCCGCCACCACTAACGTCGTCGTCTTGCTGTATCCGGAAACTGGACCTCCGATTCACCGGCGACGAGCCTTGTTGCTGGTCCACACGGTTTTGATATACGTCGTACGCTGACGCTCGTCTCGGCAGTTGAGCTGCAAACAAAACGATCGATCGAATCACAGTAATCAATGTAATACTAATATTTGTACAGCAACATATTATATTATTATTATTTAAATCTGGATAATTATTTATCACGATCCGAGGTAAAAATAAACTGATATCAAACTTTTAAGAATTAACTGTATCACACTTATAATACGTATTATGCCCGTTATAGATCATTTTATGTGTGTATAATAAAAGTCTATACAAACGCATATATTGTTTTATTATTTCATTGCAGGGTAAAAGTAGATCCTTCATGACGTATTTAATCATGTACTTATAGAGTTTTAGAATAAAATACACACTTATGTCGAATCAAATAAGGTATTTATAGTAGCTTAAAATATATATAAATATATATTTACATTATATTTTTAAATTATTTTCAAAAATAAAACCACGGTTTATCTTAAAACATCGAAAAAATTGAATAAACAATGTGCACTGTGATAATAATGGATATATCGTTTTTTTTTTTTATCTCGGTCTACATCATGTGCACAAAATATAATGATTTATTTTAAGCGTCCTAATTTATTAAATGAAACACTATATTTTATTATCAAAAATTGCGATGATAAATTAACGTGCTTGACGACTCAAAGTTTAATTATTATAATATAGTGCATTGTTAATTACAACTTGTGACTCGCTATAGCCCATTGAAATGTAAAACTTAAAATCCTTTTCACTCTCAAAATGTTTACGATCGACTTTTATTTATTAATCAGTTGGTGAAAGTACGCCGCATCAATGCACGTTCATCCTAATGTCGAAGTGTAAAAGTTGTTCTTTTATTTTAATTTCTCATCGAAGTAATAACTAATAATTTTAATGGGACTTGTTTGAAATAATTTATGACTAAATTTACTACCGTACAATTGTAAAATGTTTACAAAGGTATATTCGATATTATTATAATGGACGATGTACCGAATTTACAATTTTTTTTTATTCATCACAAATCTTTTAAATGTTTAATTACAATAATTATTTACATTGGTATAGAATTAAATAAAATAACTATACAAAAATAAATATCACAGATCAATGGACAGAATACTTAAATCTTCCAATACTTAAATGATTATAATACAATAATATTATAATCCATTATTACATAGAAATACTATATTATGTAAAATTATAAAATTGCAATTTAGTTTAGTATATCAAAAATTTATTAGGAACTGAAAACGTATTATTTTATATTTTATTAACTAACAAAATGCACATAAAGTGTGGCTTTAGCATTTACAGCTTTTAATATTACATTATATTTCAGATTTCAAACAAAGGATGGAATGCCTTTATATCGATTGTAAATAGAGTTTAGTAGTTAGTTTGAGGAGAAAATATTCAATAAAGTTTTCACAAACGTGAGAAAACACTATAAAGAATTTTTTGATAATACAAAGAAACCCAAACAGATATGTTTTTAACTGAGGGTAGCTCGAAATCTCTTTTCGTGTGTGAATATTTATCATTGTTTTTAAATTTATTATTACCTACAATACAAAAATAACATCCATACTGTATAGTGGACTACCCAATCCCCTTATAGGTCATTTCATTGTATTTCTCGCGTACTTTTATGGTTTATGATTATTTTGTTTGAATATAACTGAGATATATTTCATACGGTACCTACATTTATCAAGAATTATTCAGTTTAAACTTAATTATAAACATTATTTTTACGAAATTGTGTTTTAATGAATTTGTTTTTATAGAAATTTTTACTCATACATTATTTTTAAAACTTTTGTTATAAAATTTGTACTATTAAAATGTTTTTGCATATTATACATTAAATATTTATATCCCATTATTATAAGATGTAAAAAATCTTTGTTTTATTTATAAATGTTTATACAATAATATACAAAAGACAGGGATGGTTTTTTAAGTACATATTTGCAAGAAAAAATCACACGCTGACATAAATTTAACCTCAAATAAAAAAAAAAAGGTTAAAAGTCAATTCATCATTACGGCAACTAACATAACATTTCATAACAACCAGCTCCAGCGAAAAATGATGTAATATTGTTATTCTATAATAATTATTAATCTCGCCCTTACTTGGATGTAATTTTATTGTTTATTGGAATATGGAATATTTTACCAAGATACAAAAAAATAAAAATAAAATAGTATGTTCATTCTATAAGACTGATTTATTTGAAGACTTATCGAAATAGTGTGAAGAGCAATCATACAGCCAACCATGGAAATTATTACCTTGTCCCTCAGCAATCAAAGTCGAAGTGACACCCTGTCCTCCTTGTTGCCCGACGCCGGGCTTTATGTCATCATCATAGCTATGCTGTTTTTGCACCCTGGACTTTCTTCTTACCCTTTGAACAGCACCCCGTGCTCCTCTCCTCCAACGATTTTCTGCGTCGTCAGGATCATCCGTAGAATCATCTATTATATACATGCAGTTTGCAAGTATTAATATTCAACCATCTCAATCAATCATTTATAAAATTATAATGATATAACGTAACCGCAGTGTTCGCCGAATTAATTATTAATTTATTCATTTGTCATATAATATATTATAACATATTGTATAACATAATATCAATTCAAGTAACATTATAAATATTAGATAATATAATATTATATTACATTTATTCAAATTAATGATATAAATTTAAGAATTGATTTTAGTTTATGTATTTATTAAAATTAAGATAATTATCATATATTATCTCAAAAACATAGTTAAAATATTGAGCTTTTTATTCGATGATAAAAATAAATGTGAATTAATTTTTAAACATAAATAACAATTTCAACACGTATACGAACAACGAATGAAAGTTTTTTTTATATAATTTCATTAAATACAATAATTCAAATGATTTCAAACCCAAAGTTCTAAGTCTGAGTAATAAATAATAATTTTAATTTTTGAACCAAAAGTTTATATTATTGTGGCATATATTTATGTTTCGGTAAAAGTCTAAATATCAGTAAGACCTAAGTTGCTAAGTTCAATCTCATTCTTCAACGATATTATTTTATGACTACATATAATTTGTCCTGAAATTTAAGCATATCAATTTTTTTTAATACCATTAATAGGATTTATAAATAGTTAAATCTATACATATATATATAGTTGTTTAATAAATTATTATTATAAATACGAAGAACAAATTCAAAATACTTATTCTAATTTAATAATACTCAATTTGAAATATATACGAGTATGTATATATATATATATTTTTTGTATATTTTTCTTATATTTCGTACTTTTACTATAGTAATGTTTCCATTTATCATTAGTTCAAGTCCGATTAGCACTAACACCATAATATAAGTTGTAGTTTTAGATAAATTAAAGATTTTACTGCATATGTACATTTACCTATGGATAATTATTAATATGATATTTTTGAGTAAAAATAAAACAATTAAAATGTTAAGCTATGACAGCTGTTGACTTGAAACACCCTTTTGAATTAAAACCTTAACAGACATATTATTCGACCAGATCTAATAAGAAATTAAGAAAGCATGCAATGCGTTTAAAAGCTATGACTTATTATAATTTTCAACTTCTTGAAAAACTTATTCACCTAATATGCAATAGAATACCCGTCTAATTGAAGGTCCGTGACTTTGTATCAAAATGTCATGTCTAGTTTTGTTTATTTGCGATTTAATAGACGATTATAGAAGTTTGTCGGATGAGCTCAGAAACTTTGAAATTAGGGTTAAAAACGTTTCCCAAAACATAGGCGAACAAAAATAATGAGCCTGTAAGCGTGACAACTTAGGTTAAGTAACATACTTTTTTAAAGGCATGCAATAAATCTACTACCACAATATAAAAATGATATTCTTTAGAAGGCTACTTGTTGAATAAATAATTTTTTTATGTTAATTTTTCAATAAAATAATCTCCTAAAATTTGCATCTAATTAATGGTGATTATTATACTAACAATCGTATAGTTCATGATCTTTCAAGTTCTCGCGTTCACACAATTAACATAATATTCAAATTACACTACAAAAATGTATACTGTAGATGTATACTGGGATTTGTCCACATCCAAATCACTGAAGTTATGATTATATTATATTATATTGATGTAAAGTGTACTTGCGTATCATAGGCATGACAAAAAAACATACATTTGTTAAAACGATCATATTAATACAATAATCATATGATAGGTTAACCAAAAATAAATTGTTCAAGCGTAGCAGAGGGTATTTTAATAATGATACTGCTACGTTATTTTGACACGACTTGTATTCATTGACAAGTTGCTGGCCCACTACAATACCATAGGTAAAATAAAAATTGATTTATTTAGTCGGTAATCACGTATCTCATTATTACGCGGTAAAAAGATTAATTAACACACCGTAGCCCGCTCGTTTGTGTTATAATTATTGCTGTTGTATTATACTTTCATCTAACATAATTTCATTATTATGCAGGAATATAGTATGTGAGCCGCGCCCAAATATGAGTTGCGCAGCTATATATTTATGGTATAGTATAGGGATACAAAAAAATAAAACGCAATAATACAGTAAAAACTTTGACCCAGCACTTATCTTCATTGAAAAAGGTACGTTTATACCTTATTAGGGTTGTAAACAGCTCTCCATTCCTATATATCCACACGCACGCCAATTATTCGAGTATTTGGTACTCGTTGCTTAACCCATGAACCTAAAACAACTCTAGACTTTTTGTGAAAAACCACGCTAGATGTATAGATATACTATTAGCGATAACTTAGGCAGATGTCAAACACAATAGTGTTTAAGATTATGACCACAGTTCATCTCTACAGAAACGTTCAAAACTGAATATCTATAATATTATTATTATTCTGTAATACTATAGATAGACAAATTATATTATAAAATGTAATACGCACTATAATAATCACTATGCAGTTTGATGCAATACGCATAGCATAGCATAATTAACACAGTAAAATAATTCTCCCCTAAAAAAAATAATTTAAAAAATACTAAAATAAATTCTACCCTCTCCCCCCCCATAAATATTCAGATAAAATGTATCTAGGTATGGATTCTAAGAGCTCATTAAATTTACAAGACATTTATTTCATATCCGATAAATATTCCAAATTTAAAAAATTAAAATATTAGAGTATTAGAGTGAATTTATCAAAATTATCGACACTCAAAGTTTACTGTACTGCAGTAACTTATCAATTTTCAATAAAACGTTATCCATAAACTTGACATCATACATTTTAATGTAGAATAATTAAGAATTTGGATTCAATAAAAAAAAAAAAACAAGTACGAAACTTTGAAGTCTTAAAAACAAAAAAGGGGTTTCAACAAATCCCATAAAGTGTCTAAGTCCATGTAAACATTTTTGTTTGGTTCTATACAAACAGTCAACTTCACATACCTCCCTAAAAAAAATACTTGAAAGTATCTAGAGTGGAATTAACCTGTATTTAAACTATATTAACATGTCGTGTTCTAATATGTTAATGGAATCTTAAAGAGCTTTCGAGTACTATAATGTCTTATTAAAAATTATTATCGGTGACGATGAAACGATTTTTTTTTTCCGATAAAATTAGGAGTAGATTACAATGAAAAGGAAAATTAATCAGATTTATTATTTGTATCATATAATATTATTACTAATTTAAATCGACGATTAGAGTCTGTGTCCTTGAATAATTATTTTTAATTACAGTATATAATAATATTAAAACTGGCATTTTTAACAAGAAAATAATGTATGATAATAATATATAATATAAGTTAGGTCTTCTAAACTCAGTAAACACTGGAGAATAAAGAGCTTACAATTTTTCTTCAAATACGAATTAGTGTATTGTTTTGTTAAACACCTATAGTTTACATTTACTAAATTAGATTTCAATATTATACATAATGTTTTTCATAATAAGTTATAATTCTATTCAATGAAAAAACTTTTTTTTTGTGCATTTCCGGGACATTTTATTTGACCTAGTTGAACAGAATTCTAAATAACTGTAATCAATATTCTAGTTTAACCGAGCAAACTAATGTCATGTATTAAACACGAATATAAGAAAGACTGGTAAACTCATAACAGTTACGTTTAATAAAAAAAAAACTTTTTTCAGTTCTAGAGTTATTGGCCTGCAGATACAAATGTAAATATATATATACAAATATGGTAATTTAAATAAAAGTTATATAGAAAAAAGTTAGTTAATATACTATAGTTTTCAAAAACAAACACATAAATTAAAATATTAGTAGAGAAAAAGTTAATAAGAATTATAACGCTAGGACTGTTGTTTAAATAATATCATATTCAAATATAAAATTTATATAAAATTACATTAAAAAAGGGAGCATACATTTGAAAAACAAAAGCTTGTGTTGAAGCAATACATTTCTTAAGTAGTATAATTTCATAAATATTAAAATAATATGGTCTTCAATTGTATTAAAAAAAAATAAAATAAAAACCGAAATTTGAATAAATGTATTATTACATTAAAAAGGAAGATAGCATGATTGATGAAGTATTTAATATATTATTATAATAATCACTTTTTGAAATTCCCAAATAACATCACACCTATTAAAACTGTTAGTATATCATATCTTAAAATGTTATTCATACATTCAGTATTTATTATATTCATTAAAATTAAGCATAGTTTATAAGGAGTCTAATTTATTTATTTCATTAAAAATATTATATTATTAATTATAATTCATATATGAACAAACTAATGTAAATTATTAAAGACGTTTAATTTTAGTACTTACAAATTATATATATATAATATATATATATATATATTTGTTTTTTATACAACCAAAATATTTATGAAACATATAGGTACCTATAAAAACAAATTTATTTTAGATTTTAAAAGAATATTGATGTTCTAAGATGTCTAAAAAAAGTTTATTGCCTATATCTCAACTCCTTATGATGTATCAATATTTTTTTCATCAAAATCAAATGTATATATAATATGTAACTATATTATATATTATACCTATAATATTATAGTTTATATTAAGTCCCCCAAACCTAAGGTATAACGATACACTTTTTTTATAGTTAATTTATTTTATTTTTATAAAATATAAATTACAGTGAATTCTGTAAACAAATTTCAGAACTCTATCATAAATTACTGTTATTATTAAACACTATATTTTAAATTCTCCAAATAATAAAAATAAACAGTAACAAAATATAAGTTTTCATCCACTATGTAGGTGACAGGCGTGAATATTATACACTATATATTATGAAAGACGGACAATCGATGCGACACTTTCACTTTCTGCCGTAACTCTATCGGCGCTAACGACAAATGGTCTCCCCTATTCTATTATCTAAATATTTACAATGGTTAGGTGGCAGCACTAAATTCTTAGACATCAGTCATCGATCACCGTGGTGAGACTTAAAACCATCAAGCATTCACCATTCAATCTTTGTTGGAGATCAGAACAAGTTCCGCTGATTGTAAAGTAAAACCGTAACACATTATTTCTTTTATCTAATCTGATATTATAGTGACCTTGAACGATGAAATTTAAAAATTTAAATACATTTTTAATAGAAAAAACATTTTGATACATGAAAATGTATTAATGTTTGACTTAAAAAATTTAATTAAAGACACTTAATGAATAGAAATAAAATATTATTTTATTGATTGTAAATACTAATCATAGCTCATATAGTTTCAGATAACATAGCTAAAATTGAAATTCAATATCTTCTAAAAATATACTGTCAATTTATATATTTTGTTTTGTTTTGTTTTTTTTTTTCAGAAATTTGCAAAACGATAGTGATACAACTATTGTATACATGTAATATTATATTTTAGAGTATATACAAACAAATTAGATAATGCATTTTTTTTCTAGAATTTTTGATATTGGTGAAACGTAAACAACTACCTATGGTTGTGTTATTCAATATTAAAATAGTTAATAATATAAAAAACATGGTCATTTTCAGATAATTATGATGCATTTTTATACTTAAAGCGAAACGATGAATGTATTGATTTTCAACAATACGTATGTATGTTTTTTTCTGTCATGACATTTGATAGAATAAAAAAACTTCAATTTTTAACTTTTATAAATTTAGTATGTTATTAGCATTTATAATATTATTATTTGAGCATCTTTATACTACTATAATACTATAATATAAATATTTTTTTATTTAATGGCCAATGTTGCTGTAAATTTATTTAAATTAAAAAATGCATAATAATTTTTTATTTTCAATATAATTATTTGAATATTTAATTAATTATGAATTAAATCAAACCGTGTGACATCATTTGTTGTTTAAAATGAAATTAACTTTTTTTAAACTACCACACTAACTAATGTGTTAATATAATTGTAAATATAACCATTTATTAGTTAAATTAATAAATTCATTATAAATAAATTAATAAATTCATTATTAATAAATTCATTATTAATTGATTTAAATTAGTCTTATAATTTTGTTTTTATTTTAATAACTTTTAACAGAAAACCTATTATTAAAAAATAATCAAATAATCAAAATGGAATAGATCACCTATAGATAATTTTATGAAAATAATATAAAATATTAAATATAAATTTTGTTTTCAATAGGAACTATATTGCTTAGCAACCTTATTCAGTCTACCGTATCCGACATTTGTTCATTCTTGAGAATGGTTCAGTGATCTGAAACTTTCATAACCTCAACAAGAATTCAGCACAAAATTTATTCAGTGCCGTTTTACTAGTCTATTAATCCTAATATAGTTCATAGAACTTCTAATATATGTGCCTATAACTTTTATAATGCAAATTCATTAGATTATTTAAGTTCCTATTTATTAATTATTAATATGTATCATTTATAATTTTTTTAATTGGATGTAAATTATTGAAAATATAATATACGTTTAATTTATTTAAATACCTATGATTTAACATATAATTAATATTAATAATTTATTTATTATATATATTTATATTTATTAATATATAATTAATAATTGTATACAAACTCTTGATCATATTTCATACTTCATATCTTATTATATAATTAACTAGTTCATATTTATGAATTGTATAGATGACCTATTACCTATTAATTGACTATTTACATTTTCTTCAAAAAATGAAGAAAAAAAAAATTCATCTTCATTTTCATTTTTCATTTCAAAAAATGAAATAATTCAAATGTTTTTTTATATTTAAATTAGTTTCTAAAAGTTTAATTCAAATGTCTATAGGTACATAATATACTGAAAATTTTTGTTAGCCATATAATACATTATTTTTATTCAGAAACCATAAGTTTGAACTCCATTTTTAATGTTGTAAATATATCATTGGTAGTATGTTAACCAGTTAACCTAACACAACTAAATACGTTAAATCAACTATTTTATAGAACAATTTTTGTGGACTATTATCCGTATTAATTAAAGTTGAATTATTTAGAATCTAATCGGTCGATCATCAATTTAAATATTATATTAAATTTTCAAAAAATATATTTGGTTCACATTTAAAACGAAAAAAATGTGTATTGTCAACTCACTCCTTGTGGTATAATACAGGTATACAGTATATATGAGTATACGAGATTGAAAATAAGATCTACTTAAAATATACTTAAAAATCCTGAAAAATCATAGTTTAAATAAATTTATATTAAGAGGATAAAATGGGGGGGGGGAGATGAGTTTACTTGATAATTCACTCTGTATACTGAATAAGTGTCTTTAATTTTTGTTTAATGAAAAACGTTAAAATAAAACTGTAATATTTTTATTATTTTAATAAAATTATGGCGCTTAAGTTTTTAATAAATCTGATGACGCTCTATGTATCTAAATTTATATTTTACCGGCAGGTATGGATATTTTTGATTCTCGGCGAGTGTCGAACCGAAATACTGTGGGCTGTGTTTGATTCGTACTTTGGCCAACTACTGCGCCGGCGGATCCTCGTTTTTGTCTGAGTCCTGTATCTCTGTTCCACAATTTGTCATCCGTGATGCGACTCCTATCGCCTACTTTCAGTGCAGCTGCAGCCTGAAAGTATTGATATAAATACACTAGATAAAAACAGTTTTATCATTTTCGTATACATAGTACATTATACTGTCGTCAGTTATTTTAGATTTAAGTAAAATTATTGTTGTTTATTTTGTAGATTCCACAAAAAAGAATATCTTTCAATATATAAATCCTAAAAAATGTCTAAAAATAAAATTATATTAAAAGAAAGCGCAATATAGATTAATAAATATTATCAAAGATTATTATATATTATTTTTAAACTCTAAATGATATAAAAATAATATTCGATTTATAATGTAATGTTAATAAGTAATTGTATACACTTTATAAAGAAGTCGGAAAAATAAATAAAGAATTAACATTAATAATAAATGCTAAACTATTTTTTAAATTCTAAAATAGTACAAACAAAAATTATGCTAAAAAATACTGTCATTTTTTTTGAGATTTTACTGTTAAAATAAAAGTACATACGTGGCAATATATGTATAAGTACATAATACAATATAAAGATCGTATACGATTGGATAAAATATGTTTACGCGTTATAATATTATATAAGTACATATCATATAATTTTGTATTATTGGTGTTATTAGATATTATTTTTTTTAAACATTTAAACTGATTTTTGTTAAAAGTAAAAAAAATATTTTAAATAATAATTTCTCAGATGAAAATTTTTTTAAGCTATATTGTGTCCATAACACAATGACTGGACAATTAATGTGTCCACTGACGGTTTTTTATACATGTTCAATGTACATTATGGGCATACTTTTATTGACCACAGAAATAAAAGGTAAATAATTAATGTGAAACCTGCTTAATGTCCAGTGTCTACCCTATTTAGGTAGATACTTTTATGAATATTAAAGAACTTTTATAATACCATGATATGCAATTATAATAGGTATATAAAAGAACTTATTTGAAAATAATTTTAATATTAATAATGAGTTACAGAACCATAAAACTGTCTGTTGTCTTGGAATAATCTTACGAACTTCAAATTGAATGAAACAAGTATTTAATTGTTAAAGAGATTAATGTAAATATATTTTACATGAAAATTGACAAAGAAAACTTAATAAATTATGCTTATACCTATTTTATTTAAAGTTTTTATCTCATACCTACATGTCATAATAAATTCCTAATTTTATTATTATTATTATAATTTTATACAGAATTTAATTTTTAGTGTTTGTTTTATATTTTGTACTTACATGTAATCCATATAATGTATAATTAAGCATTTTATTGAACAGTAAGAACTTTTAGTATAACAGAAATAACAGATGGTATTTTGGAATCAATTTAAGTGATTACTAATATTATATTCTTGTAATAAATAATAATATTTGCGTGAATAACAGTTGAAGGACAGTAATTGTAGACATAACTTAATTGTTTAGTTATAAAATACATCCAAATTATTATTAGAATAAATATATGTATATACTATATTATTATTTCTCAAATGGTAAGAACAGGAAACTAAAGTAGTACAATTTTTTTTATTCTATTTAAATTTAATTTACATATTTTAACACATAACACATACACATGAATCTATTGTAAAATTATTAACATATTTAATTCAAAATTAATTTTAAAATTTTATCTTGTAACATTCATTTGAAATATAATATATAATATTTTACAAAATATTAATATTGTATATTAGAGACATAATTTTAGAATGAGTTTTGTATGCATCAACGTATTCCACTAATATTTAAGATACGTTTTTTATTTATTTCAAAACTAAAATAGTTTTTATTTTATGTGTAATTTCTGACTTTTTTTCTTTCAAACCTTTTGACAGTTATTGTGAAAGGTTATTAGTGAAATTTCAAAAATAATCAATCTTTTATAATACCTAATTATTGATTTTTTTTTAATATGAAAGTAGATTAAATACAATTCGAACTTTTTCTCTTCAATTTCATAATATCTATTATTTGTTTAAATCAATAATA
Source organism: Schizaphis graminum (assembly GCA_020882235.1). Lineage (NCBI taxonomy): Eukaryota > Metazoa > Arthropoda > Insecta > Hemiptera > Aphididae > Schizaphis > Schizaphis graminum. Next base: position 82,609,901 of record CM037032.1, on the reverse strand, counting down.
TTGCTTATATTATAAAGATATAAAATTATACTTTCACAATTCACAGATTTTGTAATTGGAACATTTTTTTTTTCATTCATTATTAAGGATTCGATAACTATTGTATATGGCTGATATTTTTCGGTATTATGATATCCATAGCAATCGTAGATGTAAGCCAATAATAAGTGTAGTAGGTCGAAATAATATTTTTTCAATGTAGGTTTTAATGAATAGTAAAACACGAAATAAAAATATGAATTTATAATGAGATAAAAATATATTTAAAATAGTTAATTCTAAGTATTACCATGTAAAAATCAATCATTCATATAAGCAAAAGTAATTTTAGATAAAAATAATACTGTAAGGTCAGTCGTTAGAATATAAATAATATTATGTAAGCTGTAACTACATAAACAGTTGTTCTTATTTAATTTATATTTATATTATACTGAGAAAGTTTGTATTATTATTGATGTTTAAAGCTAAAACACGTCATCATATTCATCATAAAAAGAGAAAGGGTTGAAAAAAAATCGATTCAAATATAAAATTCTCAAACGTACTTAAATTTATATTCGAGTAAAGCTTAACGAAATTACGACCAAATTATTTCTAAATTTTAGGTATAGCAACCTGTATCCTCACAATTATTTTAATAAACGTCTGATTAGGTTAGGTAAATATGTATATAGGACTCTTTAAATTTAATCTAGTGAAATGTATAGGAATTTATTCTAAATTTAATTTGTTCTACAAATTACATTTATACACGATATTAAAAATTTATTTTCGATAAAAAAATATTTATGAAATTTTTAGCGGTTAAACATCGTTGATTTCATAAACCAAGAAAATATTTTGTAATTGTTATAATATTATATTAAACATTATGATAGTTTAACCTTTAACCTAACATTTTGTTTCTACTATAAATTATTATACTTAACATTGAAGTTCGATGAAACGAAATATAATATTAACAATATTATTATGTTCAATATATAATGGTTTAAAATGTTGAGTATTGAACTAATGCATGTAAAATAAAAATAAAAATTATTAAATTGACAAAATGCACACATTTGAAATATTTAATATAATATAAATGAGAACATGATTTATTTTTAAAAGTTTTTTTTTTTTTATATAAAAAAGGTCCTTTTTTGGTTTTACATTGCAGCTGCTGTAAATGTATTTACATAAATGGTAAAAGGAAAAACTCGGACTGCTTGAGTTTTAACATCCCATACGGAACATTTTTTTTTTAAACATCCCTTTTATATTTTTATTAAAAATTAATTTAATAAAATAATTTAGCAAATATAGTGGACTCGCATACAAAATGATAAAACAAAAACAAATTAAATTAAATAATGCAATTACCTTATCTCCGAATTGCACATTATTAAATTTTAATTGTGAGGTGGCTGAATGCGTTTTCTTTTTAAGATTTGTTATCGAAGTTTTTGAATATAATTTTAAAAAAAAATGTACACTCTGATTAAAAAATAAAAAATATGGTTTAGTTCTAAAAGATCTTTTTGATTATCGTTACTGCAACAGTAGGTACAGTGTTATATAAATAAAAAAATGTTCGCATAATATCGTATGTGAAAATATATTAAAATATATAACAAAAATAATACAATATATCGCATACAGAACGCATACGAGTACATACTGTAAGTCATTTTATTAAATATATTATAATATTAGGTTTAAAAATATGGTGCTATGTCGTAATATCAATGTATTTTAGTGAAGATAGCTACCTCAATTCACTGCCAAATCAGCATTGGTATATCTCACTTTGTAAACTAATAAGATATAAGAGCATTTTGTACCTATATTTTCAAATTTGGTTCAAACTACTTTTTAAATTTTTCCAATATCACTAAGAAAAATCGCTGAAACCTTTGTTAAAATCCATAGAGTAGTTGTTGAGTCTCTAAGCTACAAACATAAGTACATTACCTTGTGTTGTATATTTGAATAACAAGGAATAAATTAAATGTTATTTTATTCTATTTAAAAAATTACCTCTAGTAATGTATAGAATCAGCTCGTCTATAAGTAATTTTTTTAATTTTCTATTATCATTGGTAACCCCATATTATAAATAAGCACTAACTTATTTAATTTTTGTGGGCCAAAACTAAATTTATGTTTGATAAATTCTATAGTTACTTAAAAGAGTTGACAAGATAAATTGAAAACCCATTTAGAGTCTCGAAGAGTCTATTGATATAAAATTTATCGATATTGGTTTATATTGTTTATAATAGTATTTTTTAAGATTAGTCGTTAGTAAATACTCACTCAACATTTGATATTTATTTATATTTTGTATCAAAAATGTACAATGTGAAGATTTAATTTTTAAATTATTATTTTTAAATGATTAAATTCCGAAAAGTCCTATCTAGAAATATCTCAAAAATAAAATATTTTATATTGAATATCACTGTCTTAAGGCTAAAAGGAGGATTTACCTTTTCCATGTCCTTTAGTGTTGCTGGCGACACATCTGAGTGTCGTCGGAGCTCGGGGGACCGCGGCGGTGCCAGTCCTGAGCCCAGTGATCCGTTCCCAGACCCAGCGTTCCCGGAATTGCGTCCAATTTTCACGTCTGAATGCCGCCGTTGTAGCGTATCTGCTATGGGCACATCCAACAGGCTGTCAGTCGAATTTTGTGTCAACACCGGTTGCAATATCGACGTACTTTGTTGTTTGCGCCGGCAAATACTGCAGCACCAAGTGTTCTGCACAAAATACATAAAACAAAAAAAAATAAATAAACCAATGGTCAAATTATTAATAACAGAGGAATTATAATAATGCATGTCAATCACAAAATGTACATAATATTTTAAAGAAAGTTTCTACAACGAATGTCACCACAAAGATAAGCACAATCGGTTAAATTATTCAAAATAGAAAAATTCAGAATCACGTACACTTTCAATACAGTCCCATTTATGGGTATTTTATCGATTCATGTTGGTGGTTGCTGATATACATGAAAATATCTAATGATACTTGCTAATATCTGATCTTTAACTACTGCTAGACATCAGTATCTGTTTTTGCGTACCAATAACAGAATATATCTGTCAAGACTCACAGTTGTCAATTATAATACGTTGAAATGATGGGTCACGTAATTTTATTATTGTTTCAAGTTTGGCACCGATTGGTTTCACGTTATAATGCAATCGATAAAATTAATCGTGTGATTAATATATAAATAAATATATAATTTCCCGTACAGCATATTTTACTTGAAATGTCATAGAATGTGTTTTATTTTCAATTATAATATATAAGTAGTAGTTTAAAAAATGCTAACATAAAAATTCATTAGATAGAAAAAAAACACAGCTGGGTAGAATTTTCATATTTCTTTATATTTGTCATCGTAAAATTGTAGTACCTACTGACAAGTCTTTGAAGCAGTGGTATTGTTTTGCAACTACTATGAATGGAAAACCAATGTGACGAAAAATAATGCAAAAATAACATTATGTTATCAGCTGAATTACACTGTACGAACAGAAAAACCTCGGAGGTACCGAAGTATTATTGCATGTTATGTTAAAATAATACTATCCGCGCATAATGTGTTTCGGATCCCGAGTGACAAAACTTTTTTTGCTGTCAGATTCCATGACGAATATTTGCCATGAACCCAGATAGAAATTATATCCCCTCCCCTCAAATATATGCCACCGCAGCCGATATTGATAATATTACGTATACGTAGTTACAATAATAATTGTTGATGCTGTCACAAAATGTAATATATTATAACCACACAGATAACATCGTTATTTGTTATTTTATAATATTATTATGTGAATTCCTATTTGATTCTAACATTATATTATGCTCGTAATTCACGGTATTAATTTGAGTACTGGTCGGTATTTGGTATACTATCTAGGACCCTTGGAAACCGGACCACAAACCTGTAAAATAGGAATTATTACCACCATTATATTATATAATATAGCCCATTAATGGTTGATAACTTCACTTTGATAATCTCGTTCTAAAACCAATTATGCGCATTCGCGGGTGTTGATGCAGGGCACGTCACCGTCGCGTCCACGATGGAGATCGATGAGTTATTAGCAGGAAAATCTGATACCAGTGGGACCATTTATTGTGTAGAAGTGGTGGTGAAACCACTAAATAGTTATACGTTTATATATAATACTATATAATACCTATTATGCGCGTAAATGTGTGTAAAATAAAAACAAAAAACTGTGAACCTTCGCCATTAAGGGCTGCCCGCCTGTCCACTGTCTATGTGAATAGTGGGAACTTCCTCGTTTCAAACCTAAAAGCTGCCAATTATCGTGCATTGGTATTTAGGAACTGATTTTTTATTTTACTGTCACAAAAGTATGAAGTGTACTCATCAGCATAGACTTTAAAATAAATGTGGTATGAATATATGATACATTTTAGTATATTGTTACAATAGACGTTATGTAACATGTTCAACGTAGGTATTATTATATTTCCATACTTTAAAAAAAAATCAATTGTCATGAAAATATGCGTAATTAAAAAGGTGACATAATTACACCGTGTCTAATTTGATCTTAACGTCTTTAATGCAGCAACACAATGGTAAAAATAAAAGTTCGATCATATAAAATAGTTATGAAAAGATTAAAATACAAAATACAATTTTAATGGGGATTTCTTAACCATTGCTCTAAAAATAAAATTCAATATTCTATATGTTATAAACAGATTAAAGGTAATTTATGTTATGGGTAATATAAAGTAATGTTTAACGTCAATTAAATGTCAACATTTACCAGGTATAGTGGATATTACATTAATACCCATGTACAACATTACTTTAAGAAAGTTCATGTTAAGTTTGATTGTAATGTTTTTTTCACCTAAAGATAATGTCAATAGTTAAATGGGTACCTACATAAAAAAAATTAATAAATATAATTTTAATTTAAACTTAATACTACTATAATATTATGATAATCAGTAGACAGAAATAATTGATAGGTATATTAAAGATATTAGATACATTTAAAAAAAGATTCTAATCATTTAACAAAATTAAAGTAAATAATAATATATTGATTATTTTTTACAGAACAATACTTTACATGCATTATTGCATACTTATCATTACATTTTAAACTATCGCGACACCTAAAATTGCATATCACGTAATATGCTAGCCGATAGCGGATTTACACTTAAATATCGTATAATAATTAATATAGTTTTAAATATGTTAATGCATCACTAACATCTTTGATTTTGAAGATATAGGTTTAGGACATACAATAAACTTTTATATATACTTTTATTTATATAACAATTAATTATCTGTTATTACTTATTTTAATTTTAAGTCTATTTCTGTATATTAAGTGATTTCCATTGACCGTTGCTGACGTGTGGGTTATTTAATTAAAAATAAACGTTTTATTAGTATTAATATATTGTACTGTTTATACTCTTTAAAATATTCGTAATTTTTTAATAGAAATAATATAACAACATTAATAAGACAATTTTTGAGTTAGTTTTACCTCTGCGTCTACTACAGGTAACGAAATTTATAGCTACTGTCATTTACGTTATTATATATTTTCACGAGGACATTTTAATATTTAATTTAATTTCTGTCACCTGTCAAATTAAATTTGCTTTTGGTTGACCTTTTCATCAGTGTTATCACAATATTTAACAACGAAATTTTTTTAAATTAGTTATTATTAACTTCGTTATTGTAAGGTATTTAATTAAAAGTTCAAATACGTTTTTAAGTATTGAATACTTTTATTTCAAAAGTAATTCAACTGTATTTTAAACATTGTTCTTAATTTCTACATGAATACTATTTTTTTAAATTATTATTTTGATAACTTAGTTTTCTATATTATAAATAAAAAAACCCTGCCGTTATGTATTTAATCATAAACGTTATAACAATTTTATATTTATTTTATATTTATGGGCTATTAAGATTATGATAACTTAATGTACATTTTTTTTCAAACCTATTTACAGATTTATTGAGAAAATTTTGTATGTTTATCTTACAATGATAGCGTGTACCACATATATTATTTTAAATTATATTCGTTTTTGTTGAACACGTCATTATTTTATTAAAAGTACTGCCAGCGAGGCTTATGTTTTTAACAATCGTAATTATTCGTATTTCATAATCGTTTCATGTTTAGTATTGACATATTAGATTGTTGACGCACTTATTGGATTACATCAAAGTAAAACCATTTATACCTATTATATTGTATTTATTATTTTAGATTCTGAACGGAGTGATGAATGTATTGATTTTACAATGATGTGTGTTTTTTTTTTTTTGTTTTTGTGTCTGTGTACAGCATAACTAGTCGAAATAATGCTTCAATTTCAAACTTTGGGGGTGGTTTCCGATGGCAAAGTGGATATCCTTGGTGCAATATAGAGGTGAAAAGTAAACATTTTCCAACAGTTTTCAAAAAAATCAAGAAAAACATAAAAAAAATGACAGAAAAACGGGAATTTTTACGCAAAACCGTTTTCGACAAAATCGAATTTTTTATTTTGCTATAACTCAAAAATAATCACTGTAAATACATGAAATTTTTACCAAATGTTTATGTTAGTGTTCTATAAACACTGTTAAATTTTCAAAGTATTTTGAATTTTTTGAGCTATTTATAGACAATTTAAATTTTTAATTTTTTTTAGTATTTTTTTTTTAAATAACGATAAAAAATTTTTGGCCAGCCAGAAAATCTTGAAAATTTAATGCAAGGTTTCTTATAAGTTTTTCTTAAAGTGATAAAAAAAAATCCGAAATCGTTAGTCACAATTTTTTTTTATAAGTGCTTAAAGTTCAAATTTATACGAAATATGTCAAAATTGCGAAAATTTGCGAGTAATTTTGTGGTTGAAAAATCGTAAAATTTTTTTCTTTTATAACTAAGTTTTGAAAAATTGATACAAAGTTCTCCATACATTTTTCTTCAAATACCTGTAAAAAAAACTCCACCGGATTCAGACAAAAATTTTTTATGAGTTTTTGAAATTAAAATTTTTACAAAATTGCGTTAAATAACGGTTTAGCCTCAAACGATTTTTGATATTTGTTGTTATTCAAACAGTATACGTCGTAAATACTTGAAAATTTTACCAGTTATTTATATTGACATTTTCTTTACGTGAATTGAATTCCAAATATTTTGACTTTTTTGAGCTATTTATAGACAACTGAAATTTTCAATTTTCCTAAGAATTTTTTTTTTGAAGTGTCGATTAAATATTTTTGGCGGATTCAAAATACATGAAAAATTAATACAAAGTTCCTCATAATTTATACTTATGGCGATAAAAAAATTATAAGAATACATATGCACAATTTTTTTTTTATTAGCATTTGAAGTTCAAATATTGACAAAAATTCGTCGAAATCATGAATATTTTTCACTATTTGGTAGTTAAAAATGTATTAATATTTTACTATCAAAAGCTAAGAATTGGAAATTTAATACTATGCTGTCCATAAGTTAAGCTTAGAATAATTATAAAAAAGTTTGATAACTATTCAATTTAAAAAAATTTACGAGTGTTTAAAGTTTTAATTTTAATTTGAAATCAAAAATACACGTGTAAAATAACGTTTTACTAATAAATAATTTTCGATTTTTGTTATTTTTAAAAAATTACTTAACGTAAGATCTTGAAACTTTTACTAAAATGTTCAAATTTGTTTCAAAATATAATAGGTATATGACAATATTTAAGTATAATATATCCTAGACTGACAAATCATCTCCGTTCAGAATAGTTTTTCGTATACAATGATACCTATCATTGCATTCAAATTTAACCTACCATAGTCTGAGGTCCACCCCACCCTCTAATGTACAGCAGAGCGATACTCACTTACCCGCTTTTTTTATGTTAATTATTAATAATTATTAATTAATAATCAGAAGATTTGTTTTTCTTAATAATATCATTATGATGTATAAGTATAATATATAATATATTAATTACATCAATTAATTGTATGCATTAAAAATATGTAATAAGTAAACAAAGATATTAATACATCGTGTTTTTAAAATTATAAAAATAAAACCTAACCTCAATTTTATATTAATTTATGGTTTCGTGATTGGCGAACCTAACTTCGGTGGATAACCAGGGATTACCGTAAACTGAAAAATAAAAATGATTTATATAACTTAAAATACATAGTTAATACCTAGAATATTCCTTAATACTATAAAATATCTACGAATTTTAAAGCATAGGTTTTAACTTTAAAATAGCTAAGTATAAGAACAGTCATCTCTCGTTATTCGTAGAGGTTAGATTTCATCACAGTTGCGTTAATCACAAAACCGTAAATAACGAAACTAAAAATGAATATAAAAAGGAGGTTAAATTTTAAAAATACAATATGTTAATATCTTTGTTTATTGATTTTTTATTAAATATTTCTAATTTATACAATTAATTAATTATTTATTTTTATTATAGGAAGGACAAAAAGGATTTAACTAGAAAGGAAATTTCCCGGCTGCTAAATGATCTTTAGAAGCAGGCTTGACAACAAGCTTAACGTAGTGAATGTTACACCAATTTTTGAATTTCTCAAACCACCCCTTAATTGCAAAGAATGGTGGGTCTGGTATTCAATTAAAATATTTATATATTTATACTTAACGATATAACAAAAATTATTTAAAATTACCTAAAACAAATTACATTATTCGTAAAATAACGATAAAATGTATGGATTATTAATTTATGGGTATTTCCGACTCATCTGGGGATAATTGAACTCGTAGATAACGAGGGATTACTATATAAAAAAATTAAAAATTAATGAATACCTCATTAATGGATAAAAACGGGTGAGTGTGCTGTATATAACCTGTATATAATATGCTGATGAATTATATTCATTATTTTCCCGTGATTTCGCTTCACCGATAACAGTGTAATATACGATTATGTAAAAATTGTTGTGTACACTCTTGGACGAGTTGGACGTACTGTTGCAAAGTAGATTTAATCTATTCTGTGCAACTATTTTGAGCTATCTGATTGAAAATATATACTTTATAAACTAGTTTTATATTCTGAGCGAAGCGATGTATTGATTTTGTATGCTTTTTTTTATCTATATTGTCACTTTTTGAAACAATAAAAATACTTCGATTTTCAACTATATATCAATTTTATAAATGCAATTTTTTCGGAAAAAAATTAATTAATCTACCGTATTACTAAAAGTAAAATAAGAAAAATCATCAACAATATATAAAAATAAACATATTGTGAAATATACTTAGTATATATTTATATAAGTTGGCAGGCCATCTCTGCTCGAAATCGTTTTTTGTTTACAAATATATATCATTGAATTAAAATTGGATCACAGTGAACCACTAGACACCTACTACTGTACAGCAATGTGATACCAACTTGACCGAACGACTTTTTTATTTTAATAATATGCATAAGACTCTTATTTGATCTTATTAAATTTTTTATCAACCACGATTTATATTATGATATATCACATAGTATTATTGAACGTACAAAACTTTGTAGAAAAAAAGTATTGCATGGTTTTGAAAATATTTTTATACTTGAACCTATATTATATTATAAAAGTTATACTGAACGGAGTAGACAATTTTAGCAATAACACCGGCTGTTAAGGTTTGTTAACGCCTACGACGACTACGGTTCTAACGTAGGTACCTAGTTCTGTTGACTTTTAGTATAATGACGATTTCCTATTGAAATAATTTTATTATTTATCGTTTGAGTTTATGCGAATTCCCTTATTGTTCAACAACTTCAAACATAGAGCAAAAATGAACTTCAATATAAAAGTATTACTACATAATACACCTACACAATGGACACTGAATAAGCACTGTAGAATTATAACAATCGCATACACCTACATTAAAACCATAAAAATAAAGAGTCTTTGTAAAATATAAAATAATAATAATAATTCATTTTAATAAATTACTGGTAATATTAAATTTATTGTGGAATTCGATATTTTTTCAATACATAATAAACGTATAATTTGTTATTTGTTTATAATTAAATATTACTCTTATTCATCTTTACTCATCAGAATGGTATTAACGACATTTAATTTATTATTATAATATGTTTGGAATTTGATATAATATTATATACATTTATAAAGTTTAATAATAAATATAACACAAAAATATAATAATATATTACATATTTTGTAAACTACTTTTAAATACCAAACAATTCAATTTAATTTCCACACTTACGATTATATAGGTACTATAGATACGATATAATTCCATGTACATAATTTTTTTTTCTAAAATGGGATAAAATTATAATATTTTCTATAATACTATATAATAATTTATATTAAAAGAAAGTCCGATAATAATAATTAAATTTAAAAACTATTAAAAATATAATTTTTAAATGTTTAATATTTATATCATAGTTAGGATGCATAAATATAATTATGTAAATAATACTGAACAAAAATATAAGATAATATCTTGAAATAAAATAAAGTTTAAGATAAACTTGCAGTTATTTATTATTATTATTTTTTTTTTTACAAAAACAATTATATTTTTGCATCAACGGTCTGTTTTTAATCATTTATTGATATACCAATTATAAATACGAAGGCTATAATATATTTTATAATATTTTCATTTAAATTATATCAAGTTTTGTAATTATCAATATAATCTATCCTCTTTTCTATAAAAATAAAAAACCATATCATGTTGATTACACGTTTATACAGAGTGTTTTGTATGGTAAACAATACAATGTAGTATTTAAGTATCCATAATGTTATTTTGTGTTCAGTAGATAGCATATAGTTAAATATATTGTTTTTCTCTTTTTTCTCTTAAAATGCAATACTAGCAGACATTTATATTAATTGACCATAAAGTATAAATTCAATGCAATTTTGAACTATCGGTTAATAACTTCTGTTTAGTTTTGAGCATCATTTCGATTATATTGTTGTGCTTAATTTTAAGCAATCAATATAATACTCACACTATCAGCTCTCTTAAATTATTGAACAAATTAACTTGTGTAATATGATATAATAGCAACATTTATCGTAAAACATTTAACGTACGTATTATTACAAATGAATATATTTCATACACGAAATATCATAATTAATATATCGTTTATTGAACTGTTAACCTATATACGGGCAATAAATTATCGAAACACGAAGATAATAATCAAAAATATTGTATTGCGTGTTTCGCAGACGTGTTGATTTCATAACAATGGATTATTATAACGTATATGTACTATATACTATGCACCGTGTACAGGTCTATTATATAACTGTTATTTCCAGGGATTCAACTTAGATAGACTTCAATCAAAAAGTCATTATACGAATTCATTATTATTATTATTATTATTATTACGGTTATTATTTGTTGTTTATTTTAATTTTAAATATAGGTATAGCTGAAAGCGTATAGAATACGATAAAATTCGTGTAATATTAATTCAGAATTAAAAACTAAAAGAGAATATTATAAGAAGTTTATATATACTTGAAATTTTTTAACACCACGAACCAATTATAACAATAATTAACAGCTATTATATATTGTCAAAAGGATATTGTTATATTTTAACGGATTCCTCGTTCAAATTATTTGAGTCACGTAATTCACTCGAAACACGTTGAATAGTTACTATATTATTAAACTTATATAAATTGTATTGTACAAACTGTACGTTTTAACAAAAATTGTTATTGTAATAAAATGTATAAACGTAGAAACAATAAAATTAATAAATAAAATAAAAACAAAGCTACATTTTACAAAACTTTAATGAATAAGTTCTACATTTTACATAGAACAATAAAGATAATTGTAATTTATAAATTTAAAATGGAGTATTTTTTATTCTTTCATACAACTATTTTATAGGAGTAAAGGTAAATAGGAAGGAAGTTGTTAAAATATGTGTAAATAAGAAATTCAAATTTATAATTTTGTTTAAAATATAGTAAAATATATTGATTTAAAAATCGTGCATCAAAAGTATTTTCATAACAGTGTTTTAAAAAGCGATAATATTACAAATTTAATATATTCATTCAACTTCAAACATAATATTAGCTAAAATGAAAATTCCCTATACACATACAGCGTGCGGAAACTTTTCATTTTTTTCGCGAAAAAAAATATATATTATACGCACAAACTCGAAAAACTAGGTCAATTAGGCACTAGTTATTCCGAACGGCTATTGATCGGTCAATTTATGTGTTTAATCAGATTTTAATATCTAAGTAATTGGAGTTTTATTGAAGCGTTACAATATGAAAACATTGTATTTGAAGAGTACATCGTTCGTAAAAAAAGAAAATGGGAAGCTAATGGGAAAAGTTTGACGGTCTGCAAACTTTTAATGTATAAGAGAAAAAAATCTTCTTGCTCATTTTTTATATACAAATATTTGTTACTATAAATACAAGAGGTGAATTATAAAGTAATAAATATACTCAGGTTATAGTTTATTATATTTTTTTATACGCACATTATCATTTTTTTTTTAAACTTAATTATGTTAGTTAGTTAAACAGCTGCTTAAATTGTTTATTTTATCTTTTAACCATTAGAGATATTTTTTTAAAAAACACAAATATCCACATTGTAAGTATACCACTAAATAATATTATTTAAACACGGAATATGATGTAATGTCAGCCATATAAATTTAATTTCAAGGACAAACATTACAATTAGCATAAGTGAAATAAATTATATAACATAATATAAAAGGTGTTGTACGAGTAATAATTTTAATTTTACATGTTTTTTTATAATATCTTCTCTGTATACACATATACGAAGTAGATGTCTGGATACGCATATGAACTCGAAATGTTTTAAAGGTAAATTAATGTTAAATTTGTCTCCTATTTTAAATCAATATTAGAGCGTTGTTATAATATCAATATTCGTATCGGGGCTTTAACAAATAACAATATACATATATACTGAAAAACTGTCAATTTAATGAAACAAAAATGCATTATGTACACAATCTTTATATTTAATTATATAATTGATAGACTTTTAATAATTGCATTGTCTTTATTATATTGGATTTTTGTTGCTTATAGTTGTATAAATTAACTACTGTTTAGCTGAATTCTAAATGAATATTGAATAATTTAGTCTAAATAAAACAATTACATTAAATTACCTATTATTTCCTGAAAAATCTATGTAAATCCAAATCTAATAATTCGGTTTAGTTGTTCTTTTAGAAAAAAAAAACGTTTCTAATAACGATGAGGCATATTGTAAAAAGCCGAAAAATTAAATATTTTAAATATATTATAATGCGCACATTTCAAACAAGTTGTTTTATTGAAACTAAAAATAAACATGTGTATATTACATTTGGATAATATATTGTTGTCACTTGTTTAAACACAGTAAGTACACGCAAATGTACATTAAAAGCACACGCAAAAATTATGTGTTCACACGATTTTCTTCTGCGTCTATAGGTACTAAGATACGCATATTATATATATACATTATACATGTTTAATATCTTGTTCTCTTTAATTACGCTTATCTTGGCATTCCGCCACATTGTTTCTCACATTTGCCATACCGCTCGTATACATATCTCGCCATGTACATATAACGTTTCGCTCCAGCTGAAGCTTCTTACCACTTATTCTTTGCCACGGTCAGTTTATGTACAAAAAGATGTCATACCATGAAACATTCGAGTTCCAAGTCATGATCCGGGGACACGATTTTTGATACTTGATTACCTGTTAGTCGATTTTTTTTTAATTGCATTATAATCGTAATGTTTATTCTTATATATAGACAAACACGGCATGATTTGCAAAAACTAAGTAGAGTATTATTATAAAATAAAACTAGCCAGGTATATAATAATATAGTTCAAAGTATATAAAGCACCGACGTACACTACAAAAACAACAATAAAATTGTACTCTAAAAACAAAATCTCTTATTTCTGTTGCCAGTCGGTTCTCGTATATTTGGTAGTTATATATGTATAACATATGTATATATATGTATATATATTACACAAAAATAAGTACACATTTTTTTCATTTTTTTCATTCGTTCAATTTTATTATTGCCTCGTATAAACGAATAATAATAATAATAAAAAAAGTCGAAACCATGCCGTTTACATCATAATAATATGAGGTTTAATGCATATAATTCTTATATATACAATATTATACATACTGCTGTGTTATTATAGAGGACATATCGAGTACATAATAATTTACATGTATGTATAGACCACACCCTTATGCGTATGCGATATTTTCGTAAAATTAAATAATATATTTTATCGTGTACGAATGGGCGAATAGAGAATAATGGCATCTGCACGACGACGACGACGACGTCACAACGAGTATATAATATGAGATTATTTCCAACATAAATACGGTTCGAATTTCCGGGTAACGCGTAGGAAGTGTACACACACACACACACATAGTTCTCGTATAACGTTGACGGGGGTTTGTGCAGCGGGACGACAGAGGGGTTGTTGTGGGGGGTGGAAGCTGAGCGTTCAGTTTACATACAGTATAATGCATAGGTGTAACCAATCAGAAAATCGTACATGAAGGAACGTGGGCCGCAAATGCAAATGCATACTCATATAGTATGATATATTGTATATACGTACTTATATATTTGTTTTACGTGCACCACTCACGCATCTTCGTTCGACGTGTACAAAACCCGGGCATGTACCCGAAACGCGTGTTATTATAATAATATTGGTATGTGAAATTCGATATAACTCCGAGGTCGGTCCGTACATTCGTTTCATCCACCTCAACCACATTTTTAAAAACCGGTAAGACTTACGTTTCCACGTCAAAATCAATATTTTACCCGGTCTTGAATATAATATACAGTGACACATATTATCACTGGATTCGAAATATATAATCGCAGTGTATGTAACTATAATTGTGTAATACGTATATAGTAATATTAAATGCATTTCCGAGGGTGATAATAATTTTTAATTCTTGTTATAATATTTTACATAAATCTGGACATTAATATGATCAGTAAATAAGCCGTGGTAAAAATATGATAATTTCAGAAGTATTTTATGTGTAACCTAACTTATAAACATGTAGTCAAAACTAATGAACTTACATAATAGTGTTGCCACGTGGAAAATTATCTTATTTCACTTTATAAAAATTAAAATGACGAAATATAAAAAAATAATTTAAGAAGTGGACAAGTAGGGAACATTGTGCTTTACAATAATTAGTGTCAAGTGTTTCTCGTCATTGTAATGAATGAGTTAAATTTAAATTAAATGATAAATATAATTCCA
Source organism: Schizaphis graminum (assembly GCA_020882235.1). Lineage (NCBI taxonomy): Eukaryota > Metazoa > Arthropoda > Insecta > Hemiptera > Aphididae > Schizaphis > Schizaphis graminum. Next base: position 82,594,445 of record CM037032.1, on the reverse strand, counting down.
TATGAAAAACGATTTTGATCATATACAATAATAACTAATAAGTTACTGAATTGTATTATATATTATTTATATCAATAAATTTTAATATTATAGTAGTATAATATGCTAAAAACATAAATTATATTTTCAAAATTATAATTGAATTACGACAAAATAACAATAGTCATTATTATTTGTTTAAATATCAACGTTTGTCAATTGTCAATATTTGATTATCATAATTATCTATAAAAAAAAGACAAATTATACTTTTATATTTCCTAGATTTTTAGATATTAATAAAAAAATATTTAAGGAATCTTGAATTACATACCATATAAGCCTTTGCTTTAAACATTGAACATTGAACATTTTATAACTACAATATAATTTGCAAACTTTATTGATTTAAAAAAAATTATCAACAATTGAATTTGAAATGCTTATAAAACAAAGAAAATTGTACATATTATGACGTATTTTTAATGATTTTAAATAGCAATAAAAAAAAGTTTTGTGAAACCTTATGTTATTCAATTTACAAGCTTTTTTTACAAACATGTTTTTGTTTTTAGGATCACATATTTTCTTTACATGAATATCGATTATTTTGGATTACTTTGTAATCGTGGTCACATAATTTATTGTTATCAAAAATTACATTCTTTTCACATTTTTATTGTATTTCTAAATTGATTTTTATTGTTATTTAATAAGACTTTAAATTTCTGTTCACGTCCTATCATTACTTCGTACGTTAGTATTTTTTTTTTAATTTATCGAAGTGTTTACACCTTTGATATTTATTGCCCGATGTTTATATACTTTTGGAGTATCAATGCTAATATTGTGTTTTCATTATTATTATGCGTAGCTTTTGTAGCTACGTTAACATCATTTTATACTAAGAAATTAACAATGGTAGTTTTTAATTGTGGATTTTTTAGGTTCCAGTGACAATTCATAACTTTCAAGTTGTAATAATTTTTGACTTTCTTTTAATTCTGAAACTTTGTGATTGAGTGCCCATTAATTTGCATTAGCTAGGTTATAGCCTGTTGCAACTCTGTATACCTTGCATTTTTGTTTGGTGCATCTACGTAGTAATGTTCGACACGCGATAATGGTAACCATCGGTATGTTGTTGCACTGCACGTATGGTCTACTTAATTATATTACATGAACACTAAACAATGTCCTGTCTGTGTAGTAAGCATTTTGATGATATTAAATTACTGGAAAAAACACGATGCGTGTGTAGAGCACCGGAAGCGAGAAACGCACGTGTTGCTCGTTCACTAATCAAATTGTAGTTGCATTCAAAATAGTAAATTTTTTTAACGACATTTGTAGAAAAAAAAAATATACTAAAATTTAAAACGTTTGATTATAATTCCAACAGAGTCAAAATATATTGAATGTTATGCTATGTATATAAAATGATAATTTACGGCATATTATACTGAAAATATCAAGCATCAACAATTATTCACTATTGAAGTACAAATTTGTCAAAAACTGGTTTTTTGTAAAAATTTGAGTTTTTGCTAATTTTCTGTTTTTTCTATAATCAATAAAATTATATGTTTTTAATTATAACCCATTAGTGTATCAACTTGATTCACGTGAAAATATAATGAAATTTATGCATTTGTAATACTCTAAAAGTTGTTAATAGATACAAAAAAGTACTTAAATAAAAAGAATGCATCATTAGAAAAGTGATTATTTATCACTGCTCAAAAACTAAAATCATGAAAAATAATTTAACAAATCAATAAAAAATGATCATGTTATCTTCGTTGTCATTTAAACTTACATAGTTACATTATATTATGAACAACTAATCAACTTTATGAAATAATCGCATAAAAAGCATATCATTTGATGATATTTTGTCTCACCAAAATTTGTTCAGATTTTTTTTTGATATTTTTTGGGGTCGATATCACAATCCAAGATGATTTATTCTGTTTGCGCACATGTGAGTTTTGTTCTGAAGTAGAACCCAAGTCACGCAGTCGAGAATATAATATTTTAAAATTCAGTGGTTGGTTTATCGAATGAGCGGTAGTTAGGATAAGACAATCAAAGATCGTATTTATTTTTTTTTGACGACCGTGACTTTTCCATTATTCCACGCCACGATTTCGCAAAACAATAACACAAACGTTTATGTGGTGTGTACCTATTATTGTGTTATCATTATTGTCGCCACTTGCGGCTTCCGTCGTCGTCGTCGTGAAATAAAACCCGCCGCGCGTGAAACCAAAAATAAAAACAACTAGCGGGGGTTGAATCGTCAATCGCGAGCCGCGGTGTCTGCATCTGCAGCCACATTATAGGTAATCGGCTCGGCGTCGGGGTGAACGAGGGATGTGCTAAGCGGACGTGGACGAATTGAGGCAGTGGCACACCGTTAGCCGAAACGAGTTACGGTCGGGTCGCGAGGTTAGGCGGTTATACACATTACGCACACCACTTGTGTGTATATATATATATATATATATATATAAATATATGTATACAAACGCACAGGGGCTTCTACAACCATTGCGTAGATATATAGGCGCGACGGATGAGCGGCGGTTAGATAAATTACGGGTTGGCAGCGGACGGCAAACCGACTGCGAGAGGATGGGAGAAGAGTTGTCGGGGCGACGGCGGCGGGGACGACGGCTGTGGCCGAGTTCCTGCCGTGGAGAAATCGTTAAGGACCTCTTTGTGCTCTTAAACGAGTGCGCGTCAGTGTGTGTGTGTGTGTGTGAGCGCACGCGATATAATGGAACTCGACGCTACAAGATTCACGTCATCGCCATGCGAAAACTCGTCCCGGCGGACATAGTCGTCGTCGCCACTGTGTTTTATTTTTTATTTTTAATAAAAACCAATTTATCTCGCACGTACACCTTCAAATTTGTTATATACGCGAAACTACGGCTTTTTAGTGTGAAAATGAGTTTGATTTTTTTTTTATTTAGTCGGCGACGAGTGCTGCACCACTTAAAGATTCCACGAAAGATTCACCGGGTGAAATTTAATTTAATTTTAGCAGAGGGATTACATTTTTTTGAAATTAAGCGTACGTGTGAATAGCAAATCGTTTCGGATAGTCGCATCCTCTACCGATGTCTGAAATATTTTTGTCTTCATCGTCATGATTATTAGGTACATATTATAAAATAAAAAATAATAATATCCAATCACATAATATGATAAACGATTAAAATCAAATGTAAACATTTTAAACTAGCAAAAGTCAAAAATGTGTCAGTTTTTTAATTTTTTGTACTGATCGTCTTTTAAAAATTAAAAGATTCTATTTCCTGTTTAAGTCTAGTTGATTAGCTAAAGGTAATAGTAATAACTCCAAAAATAGTCTAAGATATAAAAAAATAACAATAATACATAACTTCTGTTATTACGTGCTTTACAACTGTAGTATATTATTATCCAACATAAAATACTTGTCACATGTAAATCATTATTTTAGATTTATATAAGGATTATTTGTAAAGAGTAAATCTCCATCATGCTAATATCTACCTAATCTCTGTCTATATGATTATAACTTAAAATGCTGTCCACGTGCTTATAGCATGCTATACGGTTAGATCTGTCAAGACCGAACAAATGTATATAATGCATAGCAGTATTACTATCAAAAATGCGTTCGCAGAGCACTCAAGTTGTATAAACTTGCTCAACGCAATATTAGCTACATGATAGAAAAATCAAATTAACGATGAATTGATTCAACGGAAGAGAATATTATTATAAACTCTACCGGGAACACGTCGCTGTTTAATATGTGTACGGCGGGCACTACATTTTAGTGCTTTAGTTTTAGTTTGGAACTACAAATTTTGCGCACACAAAGACATTGCCATAATATGTGGTTAAACAAACTTTGTACCGAGAACCAAATTTCTGACGTTTATAATTCACAATTAAATATTCACCTGCGCCCATTCAACGCATATAACGCTTGATAACTCATGATAGTCGTAGCAATAATTATACGCACAGCTATTTTGACCTACATAAAGTGATTAAAAATTATAAGTATCAATGGCGTACTAAGATTTGTCAATTTAGGCTAAGCACCGTACACATAATATATAATATTATTGTGACATAACGTAACAGCTAACGTTAATAAAAATATGATATTTGTTTCATTTATCGAAAAGTATAGGTACACTATTCATACCAAACTGCATTTAAATTACAGAAAATTGTTTTCTTTTAAGTTATATGCGAAATACTGATGTGCCATAATTATAGTATACAATGCGTGAACTGGTGATTCCTCAAGCATGCAATCTGCAGTCCTATTTTAACTGTTTATTGGTAACTTTGAACTATGATAATTAAACATTGTCAAAGATTACTAAGCTACAGAGAAATTGTCTGTTTTGTGTAGGAATTCATATTAATTCATACCCTGTCATTTTTTTTTACAACGCTTAATCAATAAAGGAAATTATACAACAATCGCTATAAATACGAATATGGTCGATGCGCAACAGTTCCTTGGGAAATACTAAATTTGTTATGCATTGTTCAAGTATGATTTATATTATATTTAAGTTATAATTATTATTCCTCGAAAGGATAACGCCTGAGAAAATGCTAAATTCTTGAACTGTCTTGGAAAAAAATGCATCGTGTATATTGTATACCTTTCGAGAAATTTCGTTTAAATGTGTTAATCTAAGAGATTTCATGAGAGCAACAGTAATGTGCACTGAACAACGATTGTGTGTGAACTGTTTATTATATTTTAAATTTTAATCGATAAATAAAAATACAAAAATACAATTTAAATAGGTAAATAATTGGGGGTTTCCAACTATTTTATATTGTTTAGTTTTATTTAATATATTTATTATTTACAATAAATACATTTTTTGACATTTTTTATTTTTTTAATTTACTAGTAATAAGTAATAACTGGTGTATTTACTTCTGGGTCGATGATGGAAGTAGTCTTTTAGATTTAAAAATTATATTTATTTTTCTTTCGATACTAAATCTACAAAATATAATATGATAATATATATATATATATATACTGAAAATAATAATTTAACTCACAATATCTACATCAAAAAATTATAAATATCTTTTAGTTGCCTTTTACAACTTTTACTGAGTCTAATTGATTAATTATAAAATTCAATTCAAAACAAAACATGTATTTTTATATTAATAATAGAATGTATATTATTTTTTTATCAGGTCATGCATACATACATTTTAGTGAACTATAATTTATAATGTTACAACATTATATTTATTATATAAGTTATGTATCTAATATATATATACGTATATGTATTTTTTTTCCTTGCCGGTGATTAAACTATATGCTGTAAAATGTATTATACCCGCTGTCGTAGGAAATGCGAAATAAAAACACACTGAATTGTGGCTCGGGTACGCCACCACTTTGTATATATAATATATATATATATTGTGTTGGCATATGATGGCCAAAAAGTGAACCTCTACTGCGTCTGCAATGATGAATGATGGTGAAGAGTTATTTAAATAATTCTCGGTCCGCACTTAATCACTGCCGACGCGGCATTTGCAAAAACGACATGCGTGGCGATGAGGGGCGAAATCGGTAGAAAAGTATATAGGGAAAGCGGCGAGAGATAAAGTTAGAGAGAGAAAGAGAGAGAGAGAAAAAGGTAAATAACCTGATGAAAAAGGGACCGGACACGGGAGCCTTGAATTAATTTCCGGACTATACTCTCATGCTGCGCGTATATACTGCAAAGAATGTGAAAAAATAAAACATACAATTCTTTGTTATTAACAAAAACACACACGCATACACACTAACACGCACATTTATATATTATTTATGTATGTGTTTATACATCGTGTTTTTCTTTCTTTTTTTCTCTCTCCGACGTGTGTTCCTACCCGTTACCACCATTGTGGCTGCTAACCGCAAGATTTATCTGGTTGTGTCAAAAGGTACATGTTATATAGATGTATATAATATATACAAGAGGGAAAGAGAAAGAGACCAAAAAGAACGCGATTTTATAGAACATTAAAAATATATTCAAGAAACTCTAAGGTACCTTAATTGGCCTTGAAAACCACTAGAAAAAATCCGTAGAGTAAGAAAAAACACACACATACACGCGTTTTAACAGAATTAAATTGTATTTTTATTTAATATTACAGTGTTAAAAAAAACGTTTAACGTAGAATTTTAAATTAGTTTTGTTTTGTTGTTTTATATATGAATGACTGCCAAGTGTTTAAACGCTTTATAATTTTCCACACACGTTACTGAAGATCGAAACGTTTTATAATTATATTACACATTATGTATTATACATTTCATATTGAAAGATAAATAATATTTATAATTATAAACAAATTATTCCATTGTGATCGAAAGTAATAAAACCAACAATATTTTATGTATTTTATGAATAATGATTTATACTAAGACATTAATAATTTAGTCATAAGGAAGAATTATATACAAAATAATTTGGCGATATAAATTTAAGTAAGTTGTATTATATGCATATAATTGATTTGCCTTATATTCAGGAACTCCTACATCTCCCTAGATCTCAGGATAGCACGTCTCTTGTTGATAAAAGTCATTTTTCGTGGACTAGCATTTAAGATGGAGATCAATCAAGATCGGTAAACTTACAACATTTGGTAACTAAACAAGGTACCTCATACTTTGCACAATATGAATGGTTTTAGGATTTAATTATGCCTGAACCTGGTGTCGGCTAATTAATTTATTAATCTCTATTCACTAAAGACGGAGAGGATTGGTCAAGGAACTTTACGTTTACCAGCTAAAGTTCGGTACGTTAATTCAATTACACAATTCAAAATATACTATAATTGTTTTATAACTACTCTTGAAGATTTTACTAGCATTTTATATGTAAATATAATTGAAAATACAGAAATTTACTGTGTAGTATTAATACATTTAAATAAAACCGTATGCAGTTTATAATGATTGATTACAAATCGTATGTGATTAATTAAACACTCAAATAAATTCGTTGTCGATATATTACTATTTTATGCTGGCGGCTAATTAATAGTCTTCATTGGGATTGCAATTTATTTATTTTTTTGTTTTTTCCTTTCAATACAAAAAATCTATTTTATTATGTATTATGTATTTTAATGTATTTTCAGAAAAAAATATTTACATTTTCGTACTACTGTTGAAGTAAATTTATACAATTTGATTCAATGTTAAGATTTCCAAAAATAAAAATCATGTGTCTTTTATCATAAGCTTGCTATGTTAAGAAGCGCTTTCATACAATTCAAAATAGATTACACTATATCCATTTGGGCAAATAATTCTTTCTATCCATAACCACCACAAAAAGAAATAAAAAATCTCAAGGGTTTTCCCAAAACTCCCGGTGTTTCTGAAAGTCACACGAGAGTAGTATAACACAATTTCAGCTAAAATCCAGACGAATGACTATGTCCGAATTTCAAATGAAATACATTGGTTGCACGATTCAAGAGAATACATTTTCCCATGAAAAAGTAAGCTTTTATTGTTTTACATTTATTGCACGAATGTTTATTATTTACAAAATATATGACAAAATAATTATCATCACACATTTTATAACTTTGTTTTTTTTTATTTATACTAGGAAAATTTACAGTCTATGATTAGTTATATAAAATAAGTAAAAGCGATGGATGTACATACACGTCATAAACATATACATAGCATATAATATTATTTTATACATTTTACAAAAATTAATACTTATTTTGTATGTAAAAATATCATTATTTTCATCCCACCGTCATAGTTTCCACGGTGTTGGCTTAATTTTTCCTGAACCTCATAAGTAAAAAGACTTTTTATACACTAATTTGAATTTCAATAATACAATAAATATGATTGCACGGCATCCTGGATAGGCAATTTAGCTACACTCCTGTCGTAGACCATGTGCCATTTTATAACTAATAAACACGTCACTGATATAGTAACTTTTTCGTTAGTTTTTCCAAGTATTTTGACTTATATAAACATTGTTCAACTGTAATTCTATTATAAATCACACCCGATGTCGAACATTGGAGCTAATCTTCTCCAAAGCACAATGACAAACAACATAAAAAACGTACATACATGGTTTTTAAACCAATCCAATCGTCGTCTCAATCAGAAACTAACAGTTTTCATTGTCCAACATAGATATCATCGAAATATTTTTAAATAAAAATCGCGCGTAAGATGTTTCGAGATCGTAAGTCTAACATGATAATATTTTACTCTTATAGGAGTATGCGTCGTGTATACGCCATTGGATTTTTCTCAAATAATATTATTACGGTGTAGTACAACTGTAGTGTAATACTATAATACCCACAGTAATATTGGTACACACTGCATACATACTGCAATATACATACATACATACTGCAATATATCTACGTGTACGTTTACCGCAGATACGTATTTATTATACATAGTAGTGGGGCCTGTACACGATATTACGATGCCGATAACAACATAAAATATTTAATTCGCCGTCGATCGGAACGTAAGATAAAATAGTTGCTGTTGCTGATGCTGCCGCTGAATAAAACGAACAAAACCTCCCACTCGTCATCATAATACTATCAATGTATTAATACCGGCGCAGATCAGGTGGTACGCTGAACGGAAACATATGTGTGTTTGATATCTGCAATATTATTATGTAGAATGATATACGATTGTCTCTGGTTATTGCGATTTATTTGTCTTATCGCGATGCGGTGATCGGTATTAATTATACTGTACACGTGTATTATTGATTTACGACAATGCACACAACAGATGGATTCGTGTATTTTCAATTAGTTTAACAGTTTTAGTCGTCGTTCATTGATAAACTTTAGACTATAATACATTATAATAATTTCGGGTGCTATAATATCAAAAATAATAAATAACCAAATGTAGGTAAATATTATTTATAAAATGTAAAAAATATTTTTAATTAATTCGTTTTTTAAATTCTGATTTGATTTCTGACCTTGTGTTGGAAGGTTATATTATTTATTGTGTTGATAATCTAGTATTTTTTAGTGCTTACAATTTTATATTTTTCATTACTATTTTACAGTGTGAACGACTTGACGAATAAGATTCCCCGAATTATCTGGTTTATTCATAGTCTACTGCATTTAAAAAAGGTTATTAAATTTATCGTGGCTCACGATTTATTTTTTATACTCATTTAAAGTTTGAAAAATCTTTGAAACTATTATCATAAATTGAACCGTGTCCAGAATAGTTTTTACTTTACAAGATCATATCTATAATTCTTGGTAACGTCTCATAAATTATTTCCATATTATTCACGGATATCTTTACATACGATATTATTATTATATTTTATTCATTTAAATGGAAGTATTTCACACCACATACAATTCGATACATTTTTCCTAATACTTAGTTACATGAAAACTGAAAAGCATAGAAAATCTAATGTATACAATATGACAGAAAGTTATCAGTCATTTAGTTTTTATACGTATATGCGTATGTGCCATGTATAATATAGCTTTTGAATGACTTCGAAAAAGAAATAAAGGGATGAAAGTTACAATGTTCGTGATGTTTGTCGAATGTTTCTCCATGGGCCCATCTCATTTTCTCAGCCATCGAGTTCAATCGATTGCAATAATATTTTATTTTTTCACGTGAACAGAATCATTTTTCAAAACTAACCAATACAAATCTGAGGTCACCGACAGCACCCGATGTGCATATAATATTATAATAAATTTATTACCGTGTCACGAGTGAGGATCAAAGGATAGAATGGGCGACTGCTATTTACGCGCGGCTATTCATTGTATCTGTTGCTTTTTAAATGGATCAACCCCCTTGATGATAAGATCCGATGTCATAATGCCCATCTCGCCAAATTGTGAATATCGACGATACATTTTAAAGCTAACCGACTGTATTGTCCTTGTGGTGATTTTTCTTTTTTTTCGCCAACTTAATTTCTGAACTAGTCGACATAATATAAAGTAACTATATTATATAGTACGTTTCTTTTATTTATCTCACCACGCTATCCTCCTATACCTAAATATATATATAATACATACATTATATACGTACAAATATATACACACGTTCACATGTGCACACATATCGGAACCCGTCAGGCACAATAGATGAGCATTTTGAATTGAAAAAGAGACGAGTGCAGATAGAGCATCTTTCGTATTGGTCTTATACCGGCGTATTTTGTCTGGCCTTTTGTTCGCTTCATAAGCCACCCCGTATATAACATAATGTATATATATAATATATGAGGTTATTGAGAAGACACTATATTATATATCATATATATATATATATATATATATATATATATATATGTATTCGAAGAATTGGTCTAAGAAAATCGTATATATATATATTCATATAGAAAAAGACGACAGATGACGGTTAGATAATATATTATTATTATTATTGTAGATGGTTTTTTTTATGAATATCTTTATAAATAGAGTTTTATATTTTTGTATCACCTTGGAAAAATATATAGGGTCATACATAATTTATTAAGAAATCAAAAATGAACGCGGCTATATATGCGAATATAATGATCAGTTTACGACCATCAGTCTCGTTCGGTGTTAATTTAGGTAACATTCTATAGCAAGCTGTCACGTTCGGTAAAAACCGAAAACAATTATCGTGCATGACTCGGTTCCAGTTTAAATTTAAATTGTCATGTTTCATCTGAAATGCAATTATTATGCTTCCACCAGGGATATTATTATTATTATTATTATTTTAGTAGCAATCTTCCAACTGAAAACTCGAGTTAATTGTTTCAATTTAAAATTGTAGGTAATAAAAATAACTTTGACAGAAAAAATATGTATTTGTTAAATAAATGGTGGATATTAATTGAAAGTAACTCGAAAGATTATTTTATTATAGTGAATTATGTACCTAATTAATTATTTTTACTCAATAAACTACGTGATTAAATCCAACAAGATATTATAGCTTAATCGAACCTGTAAGCTATATTAAATATATCGATTTGAAATACCATACCACAGGATAATTGTGAAACATTGATTCTATAATATAGAGAGTATAACAAATAAATACCTAGCTAAAACACATTTAAAACTGTATACTTATTTATGTATTATGAACAAATAACCTGTACAACTCTACTGAAACGAAAAATAAATAATATTTATCGAATCAACTCTTACACGGAAAATAAAATTAAAAAATGTATTGACTTCATATATACTTTGAGATAAATTTTGTTTGTTTTGTAATTGAGTGGTTAACTGAGATCTTAACTGAAGTCAGTCCAAGCAATATACGCAATTTAATACCGTTATGGTTCTATAATTTTAAATGTAAGATTATAATATATTGTTCACAATATCAGTATTTCATAATAACGTAATATAAGTAGTTAGATAATATGTTGATTTATAGTACAGATAATTCATTGCGACTTATTTTTATTAAATTTACCTATGTAAATATATAATTAAAGTACGATTGTAGATGTGTTTAAATATAACTAATGTTAATCAATAAAACGTAAATATTTTATATTATTCGGAAGTTAAAACACATTATAATAATATATTTGTTGGGATTAAATTGTTTTAATTAATTGTTTTTGTATTTTTTTTTGTGCGAGTATAAAAAACCATTTTTTACGATGAGCCCAAAAACAATATTTTAAGTTCAATAATTATTTTTATCGATTTTAGGATATTAAAAAAGAATAGAAAGATTGTTTTAAATTGGTCATAAAAATATATATATATATAATATTATAGTATAAGTGTTGTTATGATACTGTGTAATTTTTAAATTTAAAAACTTATATCCCCGTTAAGTATTTTACTCGTGATATATAATATACATTATATTATAATTATGTATTTAGGCGTGTCTAAAATAGCCATGCTTCCGCTTGAGATGGCTTGTCACCATTGGAAAGGACTATAAATATATATAACGCATCTAAATACGTATTTCTTGTATAAGAAAGCTTGGTTGTTAGACGAACACGTATACCAGTAAATGTATATATATTATATAGTATATATGTATTCTATGCACGACATGACACACCCGCTGGAAATAATATGCCACCTGACCCCCATTTGGTTAATGAAAACACATTTCCGGAAACTATCGATTTGTTCTTCAACAGGCCGTCAAAATATTTATTCGCCACTCTATGAAACGTGGATGTATCTATACGCGGATATTATATTATGACACAAGGACATAATCATTAAAATATTACAATGTTATGAAACGGTCAAAGTAATAATTAATTGAAAAATATTAAACGTATAATAATTACTGTTATTCGACCATTGTGTACAGCAATGCGGACGCCTTAAAATACACGAATCCCGTAAATATTTAATTACATTTTTTATTTAGCTATTACTTTTTTGACTTAGCTTTGTTAAACAATTATTATATTAGTAAAGTAAGATTTGGAATATTTTTGATGATATGAAATTGTAAGTGAAAAATTATCGAAATCATGATATTTCAATCAATGATAAAATAATATTGCTTTGCTTATATGTTTAAAAAGCAAATTGAATTGTTTCCGAATAAGTATATATTAAGTATATATTGTTATTTTATACAAAGTAATATAAACAGTATAATATTTTGTATTTATTGAAATTAGATACTAAAAGTCATTTTATTTTTATCAAAAATAATGTTCAATTTCTTATATTTATTTATTAAAAACGTCATTAATTACATTGTATTTACAATGTAGGTATGTATATAATATTATAATCAATGAAAACATTTATTTTAATTTTATAATTTTGTATACAAAAAATAAATGGTTCAAAAGGATACATTTATCTTAATTTTATTAATATAGAGTTTGCTTATATTTTTCTTAGTGGTTTTCACTCGTAAAACAAAATAATTAGATACAAAATAATATATTGGTTTAATATCAGAATTAATTTCAATTATTTAATCTGATGTACACTTATTTCATTACTTGTAAGATATTATATATATATTTAATCATACCCCATAATATTTAAATATATATTATAAACATGATATTTTATAACGTGAAAAAATTTTTAATAATTGAAAACTTTAGAGGTTTATAAAACAATTTTTAATATTACATTTCCATACGCATAGAAAATTAGAGACAAAAAACAAACAAATATTTTAGAACGATAAAGCTCATTCTCAGATATATTTACTTAATAATAGCAGCAGCATGTGACGAGCCGACAAAGATTTTGTTTTCGTTTACAATGTTTACATCAAGCTAAAATGTTATATGGTTTTATACCTTTACCTATACTCTCTCAAAACCTCACTTAATTAATTTAAGCTTTGGATTTAGAGAGATATTGAATACGTCGCAGGATTATAATATTATAATTGTACAGAGATCCCATTCATATTATTTTGAATACAAAGTTATACTATATTACTCGTATTTTGTTTCAAAAATCTAACATAAAAAAATATAGCATACATATAAAAATTCATGTGGACAACAAAACTAGAATGTTCAGGCAACTTCTAGCAATATCGTGTTTAATATAGAATACGTGGAAGGAAAGCCCTTGTTGTGATGTAATGACAGTTAGGGTCCATATTCTTGGCAACGGCCGTATTATATATTATGTTAGGGTCTAAGGTAGGTACTATAGAAAATGGTGATCGTAAATAGTATTTTTCTGCACGTAAGCGCACGTTTTATGGAGTTCTATAATAATATCATATATAATATAAAAATTGACTGAGACTATAATACAGCAAGAAAAATACTGATTGATATGAAATAAATTCAACAGACCATTTTTATTTTTCATTTGTATAATATACTAGTATAAAAATGTAATAAAATAGGTCTTACTATATTATCGTGATCACTTACAAATCAATAGAATAACATAAAATCAACGATTATCAAATTATGATACATAAAATACAAGAGAAATTCCGAACAATATGTCAAAATAATTATATGTATATCGTTATTTTACACGAAAAGTAAATATTTTGTATAAACAATACGATATTTATAAAATAAAATTATCTTATACTATTGTACAAAATGTTAAAAAATCCAATTATATTTGATCTTAGTTAGTACGCTGTATATAATAGATAATATGTTACATACCTATAGTATAAAATATGATCATTAGGGTGTTCCTTAATTTTCAAATTTAAATATTTTTTTGGCTCACCCCCTAAAAACGTGTATATACATATAAAAATGAATTACGAAAAATTTTGAGGCAATCAAACAAGGTTAACCCGTGCCGAATTGTACCTAAAGTTTGAATTAATTCAGTTTTTGAATATTTATGAGAATTTTTTATATTTTTTTAAATATTTCGCAAACCGTTGAGTAAATCGGAATCATTTATATAATATGTTTTAAATAAAACAAAATTGTCTATAAATTATGTCTTAACAAGTTTTTAATACCGTCTACTGTTCATGAGATATATTTACTCAAATGTATAAAAATACCGTATTCTCAAAATATTTACTATTAAAACTATATAAACATTAAATATATTATTATTAATGATAAATATTCATCAGAGTTAATGTATTATGAAATATTTTTATTTATCGAAATATATAATTAATGATTTAAATTAATATAATTTTTTTAATGTTTCCTTTTTACAATTTGGATACATTTGTCTGTGTTCTTGAACACATTGTAGTACATATTGTTTTTGCTCTTCGTTGACTGTTAACGCTTCATTAAAGTCTGCCATTAATTTCACGCCCCTCTCAGCTGTATCATTGACTATTTTTAGAGATTTTATTAATTCTTTGCCATTAACAAAACTGATATGGCTATCCCACGATTTAGGATCGTATTGTAAAAAACTTGTATCGATATCAAATCTGGTGAATAGTTTTAAGCTATTTTCTGAAATAAATTTATCAATATTCATTTCTGTAAAATATAAAAATAATTTCAAAAATAAATTGTTTGTATTATTATTTACTTTCTATTAATGTCGTTATTTTAAATAATGTACTCACCATTAAATTTTTCATCTATCTGATATGGTTGAAGTGTAAGTCGTTTAGTCGAATTAATGGATGATTTTTTCTTAAGAGCTTCTACCATTAAATGTTTTGTTTCAAAAGGTATCGATTCGTCGAAAAATGATAGGGCAGCAGCTTCTTCAGATAAATACCACAAGTGATTACATATTTTTTTGATAGCGGCTGTAGAGATTTGACTATCAACTATTTCGTAGGATTTTAAAGATTTAATAAATTGTAAATCTAGGTTTGGAGCTTTTATCGGCAATGTACAAGTAAACCACGCTTTAACATAAAATTTAACGATGAAAATACAAACTTCCCCAATTGCTTTTTTCTCAGTGGCAGAAATATGATACTGATGCCTAAATATAAATATTTTCAAGCAATAGATTGCTCGAGCCATCCATCGAGCTTGATGCATTGCACCCGGTGGATGAATCTTAATTTTTTTTTCAAAATTTCCACCAATAAATATTAGTACCAATTCTAAAAACTCATTGTAATCATCGCGAGAATTTTTTATTTCTAATTGACTTCGTACAAAATTAAGAATATCTTCTCTAATATTTTCTATGGCACTACTACAATATTGATCTTCTAATCCACTTATAAAATTATTAGAATCAATATCAATCCATTTTTTTTGAAAATTTTTGAATAATGGAATAGATGGGCTCGTAGTTACTTGTGGTATTTTAGTTTCAAAAACACTTCTTAACACCAACTCGTATATGTGGTGTCTGCATGGAAGGTAGAGTAAATCTTTGTCTAATTTTTGTTCAATACGAATACATGCTCCATTCAAACGGCCTGTATTTGATGAAGTAGTATCACAACATAAACCTTGTACAACATCTAATAAACCCCATTCATCTAAAGCATTATATACAGCGGTCGCTTGTTCTTCACCGGTTGACCTCTGAAGTATTGGAACTCCGATGATTTGTTCAATATTTTTACTAGTTACAATAATTGGAAGTCGCTCAACTGTTGTATTTTTGACGTGAACATTAGGTAATAATTTGCCATCCCAGTGAACTATGACATAACTTGGGCGAGATTCTTGAAACCGTGATTTTATCATTTTAGCACGTTCACAACGATGCATTTCTCGTGCTCTATGAATAGAAGTTGAATTAATTATATAATCGTCGTTGTCAAATCCTAATGCCTCTAATGTTGCTTGTAAAACGTAAACTGAGTCACGAATACTTAATTTGCACCTATCCAAAGCCCCAGCTAATTTTTGTGTAATAAAATTTATTTTTCCTCGCTTTTTTTTTTTTAGTGGTGATAATTGTGTTTCTTCTTGTGCATCACTTGTTTTCGTGTCAGATATTTCATCATTTTCTAAACTATCAGTCTCATTCTCCACGTTTTCATTCAACTGCATAGAATTAAATACCGAATTTGATGCAATTTGCACTTGCAGCTCACTACAACGAGTTTGTTTGTTTAATTCCATAGATTTTCGGATTTCTCTACGATTTTCTTTAATTGTTTCTTTTTTATCAACACCACTCAGACATCCAGGTCGCCCGGGAAGACGTTGGTTTACTAAAAATTCTTTATCCACATCAATTTTTATTATATTTAATGCATCCGAATGCGCAATATCAAAAAGACTATCCAAAATCACAATAAACTCATTTTCTTTTTTACGATAAATTTCACCAGTTATTTTAGCATTTTTTTGTAAGTTTCGCCAATTTTCATACATTTTTATTAATTTATTAACACAATGTTGTACAGCCCTTGTTGGAATTCTAGCTTTCTCCCAGAATATAATACATTCTCGTATAACTAAATTTGCACTTTCGCGAATATTTAATTTTACGGTTCTTAAGTTAAAAAAAAATACCTGGAAAACTTGTTTTAATGATGGCAATTTTGAACCTAGAATTTGAGTTTCTTTAGATCCAATTAAAAATATATGTTCGTCTTTTCGAAGTTTTAAAGACATGTTGGAAGTTAAAATTTAAAATATAATGAAAATAATAATTATTTTAAAGATACTTATATAAATAAGTTTATAGTATATAATTAAGTTTAAACACACGAAACGGCGATACGCATAACACGACTATTCGATTCGTACTAAATAAGTCACTAGACTTTTGTTGGTGATTAAGATTAAGCTTTATCTATTAAACGATAAACATACGATACGATAAAGTTATTTATAAAATTGTCAGCCACTATAATATATAAACTCTTAGATACCTAATGAATAATTATCATTATTTATAATATTTTTAGTTTAAATAGTAAATATTTTGAGAATACAGTATTTTTATACATTTGAGTCAATATATCTCATGAACAGTAGACGGTATTAAAAACTTGTTAAGACATAATTTATAGACAATTTTGTTTTATTTAAAACATATTATATAAATGATTCCGATTTACTCAACGGTTTGTGAAATATTTAAAAAAATATAAAAAATTCTCATAAATATTCAAAAACTGAATTAATTCAAACTTTAGGTACAATTCGGCACGGGTTAACCTTGTTTGATTGCCTCAAAATTTTTCGTAATTCATTATTATATGCATACACACGTTTTTAGGGGGTGAGCCCAAAAAAATTTTGCTATTTTTTTTTCATCATCTATAGCTACATTGTTAACATGATTGTAAAGAATATACTTTAAATCATTTTGTTCTAAAATAAAATTTATGCTTATACATTATTTCTTTATAAGTACAAAACTATTGTTATATAGAACTGAATAATATAAAAGTTTTTAGCAATACGAGCCACACTTTACATAATGTAGAATAATCTATTATCCAGAAAGTACGTTTTAGAAATAATAAACGACATCAGCTTTATATTTTACAAACATAAATTTATGTTTTAAAAAACATATTATTAAATATTTGAGAATCACTGCTTAAATGATTAAATATGACATATTTTATTGGCTTTTTCTTCAATATATATATATATATATATATATAATAGGTACATATTATAGCTGTATAATTATGTTTAGGCCATTTATTATTTTATCGATATCCATGATTCATTACCACCGTGTCTTATTTATTAAGTGTTTCAAAATGGTTTATACTAGGTATTTTGTTGGTTTTTTTTTACCATTGAGCATTAATACAATAAATTAATCAAAATCATAGTGAATCGCATTTATCTTTAAGTTATTCTCATATACTACATATATACCTATAAAACGTGTTTGATAAGGATAATCATTTAAAACATGTTTTTTTTATTTAATAGTTATACGTAAATAATAATAACGAAATTTAATTTTATATTCGATTTATAATGTTGACGGAAACCTAACGGATTCTAACCTATAATTATAGAACTGTTAATAAAGCAATATTGTACACTTCAACAAGATCAAATAAAAAAACAATATTTGGCAGTATTAAAACTGGCTGTTTATAGCGAAGAATAATATACGTATTTACATAAACGAGTACTATTTAAATAGGTATTTATTTTTATAATTTTGTACTAATCCACTATACATATTTGAGAAAAATATACTTCAAATACGACGTAGTGGATTATTTTTATTTAGGGGTTATAAACTATAAACTATTAGTAATTGAGTCAATTAATATTGTTTTAAATGAAAAATATAAGAAAAGAGAGTTAAGAGGGTTTAGAGAAGAGTTATTCTATTGAGAGTAAAATTTAAAATAATCAATATTTTTTACAGCGCAGTAGAAAGAAAAATATATATTTTATGTCCCAAGCCTTTGAAAATATAAGCATATGAATGATGACGGAGTGCAAAACGAATGTAGCATATCAACCGCATTTGTTATATCTATCTACTTATAAAATATAATTTTATTTTATTTATTCTTTAGAACACATATTATGTTATCCGTAGTTTATATTAATATGATAATATGTTCAATAATATACAATGTTATTAGCCTTTGATATTAAACGAATTGTTTAAAATTATTTTATACCACAAACAAATATTAGTATTACAATTATTGTATAATATTATGTAATTTAACACAGTACATAATAAAAAATTCTATAACATTATTTTATAAATTAAAAGATTCGGATGGAAGGTGGATAACAAGGGTTTGTACACCAATTTTAACTCTCCTGAATTCCTAAAAGGAAGTGGAAAAGGATATGTTCAGGAAATCAGTTCATTTATAAACAGGGGAAAAGAGTTTTTTTGACACCACTGAAATGGATCGGAGATAAACGAAATGGCCTTTTATATATGTCCTTTACTTTCCCGTTCCTTCCTTTTCTCTCTCTCTCTCTCGCCCATTTATACTCCTCGCATTCCTATATTCCTCTCTCCGCACCCTCGAGGTCACTGGAATCTTGACGGATTTGTTGTTGTAGGTCTGGAAGAAAAACAGCGTACAGCAGCGTCGGTGGTTCTAGATTGACCGCGTAATGGATGGGAACCGACTATTTTGCAATTGATGGGTTCCCTCTGACCAATGTCCCCTTTCCAACCGAGGTTTTCGGGATAAAAATCTACGTCCATTTTTTCGCCCCAACCCGTACGCACAATCGTGGTGTAAGTATACGTGATTATGTACACCGTTATATAAATACAGCTAGCGCGCATTTACCTCATCTTCGCCGATCTTCGTGTATGAAGTTGCACAATCCTCGCACACCTTGAACTTGCATCCGAAGCACACTCGAGAGTAGTCGCCTTCTTTAAAGCTTTTCAAACAGACTCGGCAACCACCAGACCGGCATGCTGGTTGTTTGGCCATTTCTGGTTTAGATCTAAAATATTCAACACAGAAACATCAATATATAATAATGTTATAATAAAATATATTTAAAAGTATAATGATACCCGTTTTACTTCTAGATTTTATTAACATAAAAATAAAAAATACTCAATAGCATACGAGGATTACAAATGGTTAAATTTATTGATGTGTTTTATTCCATTGAGTACTATAGTTGTGTATATTATAGATATATTTTCAATAAATCGAGTTATATATTTTAATCAAAATTCATACCAGTGAATGGGTCATTATAACTATTATTATCAATCGTTAGTATACAGTATTCTGTGTATAAGTTATAAACATAAAACAAATAAATTATTTAAATATATAGAAAGAGATTTAAATTCTAATAGTGACAAAACTACGATCATATTATGTAGAATAAAATAAAATATCCGGAACTCTACATAGGTAGTATTTTATCCATATAAATATAGATACTTCATGCATCTTATATAATATAATTTACATTATTTCATTGTTATATTAAAAACTAATAACAATTATTAGTGAAAAAATTATTTTTATTTTTATTTATTAAGCAATTTTAATCAATTTTAAAGTATAATATTAAAAATACTGTTGAATTTACCTAAATCTAACTATAATATATGTATATAAACTTTTACAATGATAATTATTTTATATCAACCCTAAAAACATAAACTTCTAGTAAAAAGGAAACCCTAACAGAGTATAAACATATATTTACATAGGTACCGACTTAATCACCCTTTCCATTGAATAATGTGTTTAGGTAATGGGTACATCTCCTCTCTCCCTCTATTTTTTTATTTATTTATTTTTTTTTTTTTTACATAATTTAACTGCGTGTCACTCCTGTACACATAATTGCCACCTTTTCGTGATATAAATTAGCAACATTTGTTTTTAAGAAAGGGAGAACTCTCTGTTAAGGTTTGGAACAGTAACACAATTCCTTCGAAATCATAAAAACTATTAAATATTAAATCACAAAAATAATGAATTATATTACAAAATCATAATTGGTGAGGGATATTTTTATATTTAACAGTATATTATGTTTTAAAAAACAATATAAAATATCTACAGCGTAAAATTAATACATATTATGTAAATGTTTAAACTAGTTGGGTGTAAAATATAAAACACTATAATCAAATGTATTAACGTAAATTTGCTATGTATCAAATTTAAATTAACCTTATATTTTTTTTCGAGAGTTGTTAAAAAAATTTATTTTTAATGTTTTAAAAATGTATTAGATGTGTCACTGGATTGTAAAAGCATATTAATTTCACACGATTAATATATTCTATACAAATATATATATTTATACACACACACATTTATTTTATAGGGCTTAATTTCATTTTAGTTTGTAACTCTGTTAAAATTCTGTCAAGTTGTCATTCTACAATTCCTGAAATCCTACTGATAAAGTCAACGCTGTTTTAATCATGGTATTAAAATTAAAATTTTTTTTTTAACACAACTGTTTTTACAAATATTAAATGGTAATTACATTTTATCTTTTATAGTGTTATGATTACATAAAATATTATAACACAAAACTAAGAAAACATTTCACGCATAATTAAACATAGATAAATTATTTAAAGCATTATTGGAGTTAGAATTGCGTTCCAAATTCCATTTAAAATGTACATTATAAACCTGTTATTTATATATATTGTGGTTTCAATGCGGGTAAGTAATTTTATATTTTCTTTTCTTATTTTTTGCGTTTAAGGGCTCAATACTTAAGTCTTTAACAAAGTTATGAATGCTGTCTGAAATTGTTTCCGTTTAAGGTTTGTAGATATTTGTTGGTAACTGCGAGGGACAATTTATAGCTTAGCTCTAACTCTAGCTTAAGACGTATTTATCCGAGCAACTACTATAATTAGATACACCTCTTTATATTGATATTGAATTATACAAATATTATATTATATCATATTTATTAATCACTAAAATAAACAAAGAGCGAAAACATAGAAATTATCCATGATGTACGTGAATGTATAATAATAATAATTATTTGGAAAATAATATAAGATTTTTCTAATATCAATATAATAGACAATAATATTACGTTTTTTTAATCAGTGAAATATTCATAGAATAGAAGAACTACTGATAAAGTAATTATTTTAAGTTTTTTTTTTTTTTTTGTAATTGAACAAAAATACATTGACAGCAAAGTTTATTAGTTTTTGGTTTTATATCGTAGTAAATAATATGGAGTTATTAAATATATTATATAATTAACAATACTGAACAAAACTAAGCGTGAATTTATAATTAACTTTTAAAATATTATATATAATATTATTACCTACATATATTATACAACTTCTATATTTATAACATTTTATCGTTTAAGTAGGTTTTTCCTATAAAAGTTTAAAAAAAAATAAGGTATTTTCAAGATCTGATTCTAATACTTTGATTATTGATGTATTTATTATAGCACTCTATTAGTATATGATTGACATAATATAGGTACTTAAATATTAGGATTTTAGTAGAAGTAGAAGTAGATACTTTAGGTGGTACTTGGTTGGTTTTTTTATTGTCAGGTATACAGTATACCTATAGTTTACTTATAGTTTAATAAACTACTGTACCCAATTAATTATACATACAGGAAATATCATTCCCTATTATAAGCTTTATAAGTTTTTTTTCTTGGATTTGTTAGAGGTTACTAAGTAAATCGATGAGTTATGTAATACCTGTTCACTATTTTTATTGTTTCTTTATTTTTAATAATGAGATTTGTCACTTTGTATATTTTAAGTATTTAAAAATATAAATATATTTAATTTAACTGTAAATAGCGTACATAGCTATGTACAATGTACATATTATTATATGATATGTCTACACGTCAAATTCACTTATGTAATGTAATATATATATATATATATATATGCATGTACGTATATGTATGTATATGTGTGTATGTATGTATGTATAGTTTATGGACTTTAATATTATATACGTAACTATACCATACATTATAATGTCCATACTGTACCTACTCGTGCCGTACAAAATATTTATTTCAGCGTATACAACATTTTACGATAATATTGTTTTTTGTTATTATACAGATCATATGCGAATTGGACATACTTAATGAATAACCAAGTGTGTATAAATTGCATAATATAATATTAATAATGAACTGTCAGATTTAATTAACACTCTCTGAGCTGAATAAAAACATTATACTTATTACACTTACACATTTGTTTATTATAAATATAATCATGCCACTTTAAAGGAATGGAGCACACATATGGTGTACTTTTAGGCGAGTACATTACATTTAATTAATTTAACACATGTTTTCTATTTATTATTCAATATTTATAATCCGACCATTCACGAATAATAATAATAACAATGGTTTATAAACTTTCGGAGATTTTCAATTAACTTTATTCTAACGCTAAATAATTTAAAATACGTTCCCTGCCAATATATTATATCCAACCTATAACGATGATGTTAAAGTAGCAGCAGTTGGTCATTATTCTTATTCGTTATATTTTTTTGAATATATATGTGAAGAATCTAAAGAAAAAAAAAATCACATACCATTGACTATTGTTATAAATGAATGGTTTAAAAATATATATGCATAACTAGACGTACCCCAATTAACAAAACAAAACATTTTATCGTAAACGAATAACAAAAAAAATATTGATACATTTTTATTGAAATCCCATCTTAGTGTTTATATTAAATGAAAAAATACAGATTAGTAAAATTTATGATACTAGATGTCAAAATAAGATTTATATGTTACTAGTATAATATAGATACGTATGATAAGTATTCCCATTAATGTAATAATAATAATGTGACTAAGAATATTTTATGAATTTCAGAATTGAATTGTTGGGAATAACTCATGGGTGTGTCACGAAAAACATATTGCTTAATTAATATATTTACTATTTTGTGAAACATCGATAAACGTTATAATTTCCTCACAAAGAAAAGAATAGTACCTACTTATTTAAAAAAAAATCATACTAAACCATATTATTTCGATATACCTAGTCATAATCTAGGTGTACCACTTAATTTATTTGTAAGTGAATACTTGCAAATGCTAACAGATGTGTATAATATGAAACAAAAAACATTCAATAGGTGATAATTATTGTATGCGGTCTGTATAATAAATATAATATATTTATTAATATATACTTATTAAACATTATATATTATATAAGGTATCCCATGAGGATTTACCCATTGCGATATCATGGAGATATCATAATTACTACAATTTATTGGGCGTGTATCAATTAGATTCCCCTCAAACTACCTAGAGCAAGTTAATCAGTTGTCTTCAACTAAATAAACCAGTTTCCCTCAAATATTATTATTTACCTAAATGATTATAATAGGTATATAATACCGATCTATAAAATAGGGGAGGTATAAATATTTAAATAATAATAATATTTATAATAAAAGGATAAATACAATAATTATAAGCAGCACACAATGTCATTTGTCAAAAGTGAAATAATACAAATAATAAAAAAAAAAAATATTTGTAACTATATAAGTAAAGATATGTACCTAAGTATTGTACTTTTTTAAATAAAATAAAATTTTTACGCGGTAAGTGTTTAATGTCTATCTATCTATAGCCTCATCTATCGTCTATCGGTTATCCATTTAGATAAGTCTAAAATTACGAATTCTGGTAAAATTCTATCTTTTTACCAGGTGAACTATTATTATTAGATATTTATATAGATATAGATTATTATTACAATTTTTATATACTAAGATTATTATTTACATATTTACTAGATTAATGAAATTATAATTTTAAAACGTTAATATTTTTAGAAACATGGACTCTAAAAAACGGCTATCTTCGATTTTTTTGAAAATAATTAAATAAAAAAATTAATTTTTTAACTTTTTTTACCAAAACATTAAAATACAAAATATTCTTTTCCCTGTGAATCTTATTAAAATACCAGAATTTTTATATTTCCATTGTTCCTCTATGAGATATTGTAATGGGTAAATCCTCACGGAACATTCTGTGACATAAAATATCAATGTATAAAAAGTAAAATATTGTGTTTAAACTAAAAGTATAAAAACGTGTACTCGACGCTCATTTGCTATGTGGATAATCAATAATTCCGTTAAACTGTTTTTGTGCTTACCTAATAGCATAGTAATTATATATTATACAATATAATATGAACAATAATAAATATGCACATTTATGAAAGCTCGACCATCGTCGTAATAAAATTATAATTCTATAGGTAACTTTTATAACATAATAAACCATTAATATAAAAATCAGAATTTTAAAAGTAATGAATAAAAAAAAAACACAATTTCACAATATACAATAGTGTATTAAATAAGAATTAACAAATCACTTTTTACATGAAACGCGTTCGCCGACATAGATTGATGAAAGATTCTTAAGCCAAACACGAATGTAATTATATTATTTTATATTGAAATGTTTGAATAATAATAAAAAAATCATTATAATATTATCTCTTTTGCCGTTATGGTGATTTACAGCAAAAGGGGATAAAACGGAAATAAATTATTCATACAACCCCGGGGATATATATATTATACGTACACTATTCCGAGTAATGTCTAAACACTTTTCGACGTTTCTTTGAAAATCAAAGCAGTTTTCAATAAAATAAATTTTCTTTTAAACTAAATTGTATTATTACGTAGGCAATAATATGGGCGAAAGTTACTGTAAAATTCACTATAAATAGGTGTGAGATACACATTCGATACTCGTAAACCCAATGACTTAACGCAGGGTGGTCCAACCTTTTGTAGTTGTTGTGCCAATTTACACTTTCATAAAAACACCGAGGGCCGCTAGATGAAAAAAAAATTATATTATTAGTTATTACCTATTTATATTTTATTTTATATAATATACAAATTATTAACTATTATTAAAAAATTACAATAATACATTACATATATTATTGTGATTTAAAATTTAAATTTTAAAAAGCTTCATGGGCCGCAGGTTGGACCACCCTGACTTAAAGAATGATGTACTTCCATACAGTGTATGCCATCCGATGTATACACGGTTAAACGAATGCAGAACATAATGTTATAATATATTGTCTGATATTTTTTACTTGTGACATTATTTTAATAACCGACATATTTTATCGTTCGTCCCTTGCAGAAAAATAATATACAGGCACAAAACACATTATTTATTATATTGATAGCTAATAATATCGAGAGAATACTACTGGTGTCGGGTATACTTTTTTTTTTGAATAATTTCCGTCCCGAGTAAGTTCAGACCCGAAAAAGGATAGTTATACACAGCATAATTTTAAATTGATGTGTTTAGTATTCAATGCGTCCATCGTTATAAAATAATAATTTAATAATTTAATATTCGTCCAAAATCGTAGTATCAAAAATAATAGTAGTTAAACGTTACAAATACACATTTAAAGTTTTTAATTAAGTTATTTGTCTTTATTATAATGAATATAACACATTTGTTTATCTGATTATATTATTAAATAATAATGCGTCAAATAATTAATTCGGTAAGTAACTTTCGAAATCAGAAATCCAAGTATCGTTTTACCAAAGTTAAACTGAAAAATCTATCATTTTCAATAATGACACTGTGCCAAATGTTTAATAAGCACTGTTATAATAAAGTAGAATAAGATCTTAGGTTTTTTTAAACACACATTTTACCCGATGAAAATGCAAAACTTTGCTTAGGAAACAAATTTGATCTGTAGAGTTACTTAAATTGATTATATACCACGTGCACAGTGCACACAATTATGATACCAAATATGATATAAGTAATAATTTAAATAAAACATAGAATCAGCTTTCATTAAGTAAAATAAATTCTGAACTATGGAATTTCTTTCTTAACCTTTATCTGAATCGATAATATGTCGATATTATCATGACATTTACAATATTGGAAAAATTTGAATGACAAACATATTTTAAATTATGTCGTTAACAGTCATGAATATTTACTTCAGAAATCATGATGATGAAATCTTCTTTTTGCGATAGCATACAAATTTATATTGAGTATAGATAATATTTTATAATTATAATACGATATAATAGATTAAATATCATGACTGGGGATTTTTTTTTTTTAATTATAAAATAGTGATGAAAAAACACGAATGATTCTTATATAATATATTTGTACATAAATTATAATCGCCGTTATCCTTATAACCGTCGTTATAAATAGATCCTTAAACCCAACTGTAACTTTATTTTGAATAAGCTTTATAATACCTTAATAAATATGAAAATATACTGTAGGTAATACGTAAATTATCATAACACTATCGTTTTTTAAATAATACATATTTTATTAAATCAATAATATTATAGCCCATACCATGGATATCTACAGCGTTCAAAGAGTGACTACACTACGCATATACAATAAATATATTTATAAAGTCTAATTTCATACCTACCATATAATTGGTTATAGTTTTCAAATATAATTAAGTATTATCAAACTAATTGCAATATAACCAAACGTATATCAAACAAAAGCTTTTTTGAAACTATTTAATATTCACTTTAGAATATTTGCACATGCTACATTAGATGTGTTTAAATACATTAACTTTAGTAGATAATTTACTGATAAACCATAAAGTAATTGATTTTAAGGTAACTGATTTTGCATGATGATTATTATTTAACTATCTCTAAATAAAGTTTTGAATATTTTCATATTCATTTCAGTAATTGATTACATTCTATCATATAATTTAGTTCATAATATAAAAACAGTATTACTAATAGACCTGTGTTTTCATGTGTATAATATATATATATATATATATATATATAGATGATATATGCATGTATATGTATAAATTATACACACTCACACAGTAATACATATACATCAATATGGAACGTGTAACAGCTGAACGAATAAACAAAAAAAGGTACCTAGGCATTTATACCCTTTAGAATATACATTACATATAACAATTCACTGAGATTCTGTAGTTTCGGGTTTCGAGTTTTTTGTTTCCTTTTTTTTGTACAGTGTTTTCGTTGACTGCGTGGGATATCTATTACAAAATGTATGATAGTTATATTACTTTACTGTACTGAATTTTCATTACCTGCATGACATCTAATGCACCAAATTTAATATATATTATTGAGTTTAAATACTCTATGATACGTCGTGGCCAATTTGAAGTATTTATAAAGCTATCGTTAATATAGGTAGGCATTAATATGCATCTAAATAAAAATGTGATGTGATGAACCATATAATATTAAAATAGTTAGGTTAGATAACGTAATAAAAAAAATAAAACCACATAATTTAAAATATTATATTTTAACAAAATAATATAAGAATAAAATGATACCATATTAATTTATAACACAAATTTCGTAGTTTTCGAAACTTAGAGTATTAACTCTCTTTTTATATCCTTAAGAACAAAACTTGGCTTACGATTTGAATTATTTTTTACATTAATTTGAAAATTATAAAAAACGTAAATTGATGTTTATCAATTTACACCATTTTTTCACCAAACCACTTGGGTTTTTACTAAGTTTACCAAATTTCTCATTTATTTATTAAATATGTTATCAATATTGATGAAAACAAGTCTAATTCGTTTATTCTTAGATAATAATATGTACTATTGGAAAACATTGATTTTTTTATAATTCAATTAAAAAAAAAACATATGTGTGAAATATGTGCGTTCAGTATGGTACCGTTTACGTTATTTTATTACTATAATACAAGTTCTTATTATCGAGTCACGAACTGCCTATTTATTAAGTTACACATTATACTCGGAAGCACGTTTTTGTAACTCATACTTTTGTGAATATTATTATTATATTACGTATGTATAAACTTATAATTCGTTAAACTTAATAATTTCGATTATAATAGATATAACTATAGATAAACGTTCTCTGACTATAATTAATCGGTAAAATATTTAATATATTATAACATTAATTAAATTTATAAACTTTAAATCGTAAAGCGCATACTAAATTAATTATTTATCCTTGTCTAAAATAATAATATTGTCTAAATATATTATTCGTATTACTAAGGTTTAGAATTGATAGCCAAGCATATAGTATAAACATTGTTGAAAAAACATTACAATAAATGCCATAATAATATTTAATTCGTGAAAAAGTAAAACACTATCTAATTAAATGTATTTCAAATATATATTATAATATGGTATGTGTAATAAAATTATATATATATATAATGTTTTATTATTATCAACTCCAAGGAAGCACTACATCGTCAGGTTACATTAAATTTATACATAAAACCCTAAAGTTTATAATATTATATAATCCTTAAGAATATTTAAGTGGAATTTTTAAATACTAAACGTGATGTTACATTAAAAATAAAAAAGGTTATCAATAATCATAATCCTACTTTAACTTAATTAAAATATGTTACTATTTAGATTTTACATATTATTATAAAAAGCAATTTAAATAAACAATTTACATTTGTTACAATAAAATCAATATATTTGATTTATTTGTATTGAATAGTTATCATATACATCTATTAAAACCAGCGAGAAAAAATAATATTTATTTATTTACTAATGCATTAATTGCATGTAACAATTATTGCTTAACTTTTAACATAATTTCGTTTTCCGTCATATCAAGTTTCAGAATTCAGAAATTAGGTAAGTATTAATTGACGTTATTTTACTTAAATTAATTTAACAATACAAAGTATACTATATTATTTAAATCAATCAGTTTTATAATATTTATTTAACAATAATTAATTTAAGCAGAAAAAATTGATTAATATACATCTAAAGTGTCTCGCGATAAGATTTTATTGCACTTTAAATTACATAATTATATTTATAATGAATTGAGCTAACCAATTATTTCATTTAATTCTTTTAAGTGACATTTTAAACCCAAAGTTGTGGTTTGAATAAAAAAAAATACCCAGCATTTAAATGCCATTAAGATATAATATCTCTAGTGAGCGTTATAACAGTTTTTTCTAAACACATTTAAAATATTCAAACGAATTGAAATTGAAATATAATTTATATATTTATTTTTTAAATCATAATAATGGTAAAAAGTTAAAAGTAATAAGAAAAGTTTTGGATGATAATACTAAAAGTAGTAAGGAAAGTAATCAACTAGTCCCTATTTACATATAATTTGGAAAAAAAAAATATAAAATTTAATTTTAAGTTTTCAATTTTGCAAATACATTTTTCTATTTTTTTTTCACATTGTTTTTAACTTAATACTTAAATATGTATTGATACCAATGACAACTTATGCAATCATCCAAAAACAAATATATATCAATACAAAATTTTATTCTAGTTAATCTAATATTTTATGTTTTTGAAGATTTAAAGATAAAGAAAAATGTGTACAAAATATTTTTAGTTAACAATTGTTTTGTAATATTTCATTTCGGTTTTTATCAAAATAGCATAATAATAATTGTATTTCAAATTTTAAATTTTTTGTTTAAATTTTTTTAATTAAATCTATAGATTTACAATTTCTGTTAGAGGGAATAATTAGTCCCATTATGAATTATGGATATAGTTACATTGTAAAAACAGTAATTCGAATAAAAAAATTATTACGGATATTATGAGTTAGTTATATTTTTAAATAGTATTTTGTTTGATCTTAAGAACGAGGTACGACGATGTATATTGAGTTTTAACGAATGGTAAGTATGCGAGTGTATAATATATTATATTATTTTTATTATAAGCCGAGACAAATCAACAGTAAAGCACTGCAGTAAATCACTTAGAAATTATTCACTTTTAATAAAATGCGTAATTTATTATACAGCTTTGGAAATAGCTAGATTGATATTGACAACATCTAATAATAAAGTGTAATGTATACGAATTCATTTACTGGAAAAATAGTTAACGAAAAAACCAAAACGAAAATGGCAGTTTATTAGATTATATTTAAATACATCATTCTACCTATGTGGTACCGATATTATATTTCATAAGACGGATGATACTCCGGAAAAGTTTTAAAAGCCTAGAGCCTAGAAAACTCAAAAATTAATCAAATACTTAAAATCAATTAAAATGTATTATAAATTTGTAATTGATATTATTTTGTATATAATAAATATTTTAATATATGATTTTAAACATAATTTTATCTATAATATTAAGCTTAACGTTGTTTTTGAGACAAAAAAAATATATCGACAATTAATATACATTTTTTAAAACTGTCAAAAATAAAACATTTTAATTGTTATCTATATTATTTTGTTCAATGATAATCAGTTTATTATTTTCATAATACTATAAATAGTCAACACTATTATCGAATGTGATATTAACAACGAACATTTTTTTCACAAATATTAAATTTGTAGTTGTTTTTAATACACACACACACACACACGCACATATACAATATATATATATTTATATTGTATTTATACATTAATGATAAATACATATGATATCATTATAGTATCAGAATTACCATTAAACAATATTCTAACAATTCATTAACTAGTGTTTTTACGAAATTTCCAACACCCAAGGGAACTTCATTTACCTGAATTTAATGAAGAAATGAAAATATAATGAATACGTCTTGTTGTACTATCTATATTTTATATAGCTAACTATATTATATGGTATACAAAAAAATTGCAGGTTAATCATAAATTATACCCTCACTTTTAATAGTTTAAAGTAAAAACACCAATAAAATATTTCGATAAGACCTACAATCGATAGACTTAATACATGAGCATGATAATTTGCTGCAAAATTATGTGAATAATCGAAAACTAACTTTTCAAATGAAAGTTTTTGAAAAAATTATGCGGTAAGTATAAATATGTATAATTTTTTTTTGTAAAGTAATTTTTATACTCTATATATGAATGTGATTACGCCAAAGCTGTTATTCCAAAATGTCTGTGGTCCTTTATAAAATTATGAAGATGTATTCTTTAATATGCGTCATGTTAAGGTTTATTACACAATAATCGTCTCGTCTGAACAAAGAATGCCATTGAAGCAAGTTTCGTTTCTTTTTAAATTCGATCACGTGGGATGTAACGTTTCAACTCTTTTCTCAATCCCTCAATCATACGCATGTCTATCATCTTACATTTTTCATTCATCCATGTATAAATATATATATATATATATATATATATATATTACGATGACAATCGATATATATTCATGCACACACATACATAATATATAGTATAATATACATTATACAATACATATATATAATATATTAAATCTATATTACACTGAAATTAATCGATTGACATTCGTAGTGGTGGTATAATAGTTGAAGATATTATATATTATGATGGGAGGGAAGGCCGTCGTATCCGTCGAAATATCGAATAATACGTATTCGAGGAGGACCAAGAGGGGACTGAGATATTGTCGGTCGAAGACGGTGGCATTTTAATGCGAACGAGGCATATTTGCCAATCCCACCGGCATTATTAAAATTTGGAATAGACCAACCCTTCTCTGACGTCTACCACGATGATACTCGACCAACCCTAAGCACATAATCGAGTTTAGCTTCATCTCTTCTCATTTTTTTTTTTTTTTTTTTTAATAAAGTTCGACATTCCATACCTTTCTCCGCGTGGATCGTTTATTAAAAGACATTTATCCCCACACGTCGTTATATTATAGAGTATGACGAGCCAAACACACACAAGAATCTAACGAAGCCATGCGAATATAATAATGCGTCATCCAAATAGAATTACACTGGCCTGAGTTTTTTATTATTTTTATAATAAATATATATATATATATTACTATGTTGCTAAGAATTAAAAATTATAATACGCCAGCTAACTAGGATTATTCCTTAGTAACAATATTACAATATGTTAGATAGGTACTCAAAAAATATGATAAAATTGGCAATTGATGTTTGGTTAGAAATAATTGTAAGGTCATAATATTATAATGCATCAATTCAAAATTCTATGGTAGTCATGTTGTTTTATTTTTAATCAAAACATAATTATTAATGTTGATTTTGTATATAACACCGATTTGGCAATGTTTCTCCGTATACCCATAAGTTATTTGACATATTTTATGAAACTCAATGTTTTTATTGGCACTAATAATGTACACACGTTTATCATTTTAAGACCAATATTCATAACTTATTGAAATTAAATCATAGATTAATGCGATTTTTACTCACAAAATATCACTGATAATATATTTATTTTTTTTTTCAAAATAAATAAATTTACAATCTGTATTAAAAATATATACAATAAGTTAAATAATGATTATAAGAACTTAACTTTGAGACATTGATCAAGTTTTCCAGTGATAGGACCCCTTTTGGTGAGTTTCACTAGGCGAATGGGTGGTGATATTCTTAAAAATTGAAAATTTGTTTAAAAAAAAAGTTTTACTGTATTACTTATTAAATCAAACTAATTTAATTTAATTTAATCCAAAATTTCATATTATATTACAGTTACACAAAATTGTTTGTTTTATCCAACTAGTATTCAAACTATAGTTATACCATCACATTTATACCCTACCATTTTTGTATCAACAGAAACTAATTTGTCTTTTCTCAGTAAAAGTTTTAGTATGCTTTTACATTTTTCCGCGATCCTGGTTTATTCTAATTTTTCATCATTCGAATTATTTATTTATTTAATTTAATTATAAAACGAGTACCCAAAAACACACAAAAGCGTACAAATACTTACGGACTATATGATTGCAATTCATTACTCATAATTCATATACATTAATAAAAGCAGCTATATTTTTTTCTAAAATCAAATAATTATATATTTTATGACTATTTATGGGTAGACAAACATCGGTTTAAATATTAAAAGATATTAATAAAGCCAATATTGTAATACCATTGTATCTATGGTATATGTATTCATTTTGATGAAAATGGTAGATCACGTTTCATACTAGTAAAGTTGGTTTTAAATTGTATAAACTGGGAGAACTTATATTTTACATAAGATAATAAATAATAATTATGTGCACGAAAGTCTCCTTGCAGGCAGACTTAATTATGAGGTAAATTTCAGTTAAACTGACTACGAATTATATTTTACTAAATTATTCATAGTGTGAGAATCTAATAAGTTGATTTCCAATAAAAGACTATACAAAATTACCTTAGGGATTTAGCTAATGGATTTTTCACGTGGAAAACGTATAACTGTTAAGCACTGTATGATTATTAAATTAGTTCTAAGCTCTAATCTGTTTCTAACTATCTCTGTTTATTTATTTTAAATGTAAAATTTATAATATATTTACATTGATGTTTAGGTTATTTATACAATTTGGATATAAAATATCACAAAATTATAGTAGTAAAAAATATACACATTATATAATATCATAGATATAAATTAAAAACTGATGTAACTGAAATATATTATATAATCTTCATTACGATAATCATTATATACTATTTAATCAATTAATAATTTCTAAATAAATTATTATATACAAAATATATTTATTGAATATTTTAAATAAATAAACCTAAACCAAAAAAAAATTACATAACAAAGTACATTATCAACAAAACTATTTTGTTTGAGTTCCGAGTAAAAACTATTTAAAAATAAAAAACGTAGAAGATACAACACATTTTTTTCCTCAAAAACGCTATCGGAAAATAAACGAAAACTTTTTTTTTGTATTTTCCTCTTAGCAGATTCACACCAGTATCGTGAATCCGGGATACTAAATAGTTAGGCAGGTAGGTAGGTAAGTAGTTAACAATAAGGAAAATTAAAAGTTTAGTCACCGGGGAATAACATAAAAGTTTTTATGTGCATTGTTTGTAATAATAAACAATGTGGTACAGTTATTGTTTATTGGTATACAGGGTGATTTTTCTGATTTTTAATATTCATCAATCATCTCAGATCATAATAAGAATTAATGTTTTTATTTAAAATCTTGAAGTAAATTACAAGAGATCAATTTGAAAAAAAAATTATTTTATCTTCATGAGTTAGTAAAATATTTATTTGTATAAGAAGTTAAAAAAAACCTAATTATACTTTTTGAAATTTGATTTTAATTTATCGACATTTTTCAAATACGATTTTGTTTCAGAATATTAAATTAAAAAAAAAATTATGTCAAAAATAACTAAAATAAATATCTGTCTATTATGAAAAAGGTTAAAATATAATTTATTTTTAAGCAATTTAATTTTCTAATGACTTTAGAATTTAGATAATAGTAGATAATATAGAAAAAATATTTAAAAAACTTAAATATTATTCAAGATGGTAAGTTTTACTGTTGAAAAAAATGCCCTATACATAACAACGTTCTATAATAATAATAGCCGCAGTTTAAACCTCAAGGGTACAACAATGACGTATTTCATCAAACAAAATAAAGATTATGCGAAAAAGGTGGTTATAGTACGTGAGCTTGCATTATACCTCTCAAATTATAATACTAACATTTCCGTACCAAAAGTGGAGCAGTAACGATTTTTGACGAAGAGGTTAGGTCTCCAAAAATCAAAAATAATATATTTATTTTAATTATAATAAATGACAATAATTTTATAATACTGATCGAATAAAACTATTGATATCATGAGCTATGATAAACCTGTAGTTAGTCTATGATTGCTACTTATAATATTATCAATAAATTTACATCGTGTCTTTTAATCATCTACCGAACTAGACATCTAATACTTCAGGTAAAAAAAGAGTAATTTTACCTATATAAAGTAGGTTTTAATATTTAATAATTATTATCAATAATATTATACATAAAATAAAATTATAATTAATTGTAATCATAAACAAAAACGTTAAAAATTAACAACCCTTTTCCCAGAAAAAAAGCGTGTCTGCACCTTATTGTAACGTTTCCACTTTAAAGCACGCTTCGTAATTTTCTTTTTATCAAGAAAAACATTAATTCCCGTGTTGGCCAAAAATACTGGCGTAGCGACAACATTATATATAGCCAAATAATAAAATTAAGTGAACAACCGGCATCGTTAATTAATTATGTACGCTATATACATTAGTATTGTTCTTGGTTAATTTTGTCATTGCGAATAATTTGAATTACACAAAGAATTGTATTTGATATTGTTATAATACTAAACTATCTACAGTTTTTTTTTTATGCTGTTGGGTAAATTTAAATGTATTTAGTGAATACGCCTAGCGCGTATATAGAACGATCACCAGAATTGATCAAATAACTAATAAGTAATGTGAACTTGAGTAATTTTAATTTTTTTTTTTTGTGTTAACAAGAAGTTATACGTGTATATCAACAATTAAAATTAACAAAATATAAATGATTAAGTAAAATAAAGAGAAAAATAATCTTGATTATACAGTAGTTATGTGTGATATTCGATTAAAAATAAAATCAAAAACCATTAATGAACTGGTATATTAATATAATAATAATAATATTATAAACTAAAATAAACATAATAATAAAATACTATAATATATCTTTATGTAATGTAGTGGTGAGGAATTAATGACCAGAAAGAAATATTTGATAATGACGTTTTAACAATTGATTTGATTAGAAAGAGAAGTATTTATAAGTGAAACCGTGACCACGTGTTCTTTTGATTTTAAATGTTATTTATCGAATAATAAATTTTAAGCTACTTGAGAATACTGTATCCTAAATGCATTAAGGATATAATCTATGGCTGTAAGTGTAGTTACCCCTTGCATAGATCTTAACTTAATCTAATCTAACTTTGGGTTGTTTTTTTTTTTTTTTGAGACACAGAAGATGCGAGAAGCATGGTCGCGAGTAATTTGATGTGTGTTATAGTTTTGACAATTATGACACTGATTGACTACTCAAGATCTTATAAGATAAGATTATTCTAGTATTATAATCGTGTTAAATATAACCAGTATGTTTAGAATAAAATTGTGTTATTATTAGCTCATCTGAGATCATCAAAAAAGATAAGTACCTATATAATGGATGATTAATATTATTTTTTTTTTGGGGGGGGGGGGGTTATAACGTGATAACGCGTTAAACAGGTTTTAACTCGATTCTCATGACGAAGTGGTGAAATGGTTATTTCTCAGGAGTGAGGATAAAGTGGAACAAATTTTTTAATAACCCTATAGATCATAGCGCTGATGAAAGTAATACATTGCAGGTGACATCAAGCATTGAAGTTGACTACGTGAGCTATGATAGTAGATTGCATCATAGTTTAAGATTCCTTGAAGGCAAATAATCATATATTATGAAGACATCGACTTACGTGTGAAACCCGTGAGTTTTCTAACGAGTTATTAAAATCGGTGTAATTAGTTATTTTTTTTAGTTATTTTTAATTTTACAATTTACTTTATAGGAATATGTTGATCCATATCAACTGATAACTTAAACAAGTTGTTGAAAATGTTTGCACTGTTCGTCATAGTTATTAACAAGGTGAACTAAAATGTTTGTTGTGTTTTGTATCATTGTAAAATATTAGCGAGTTAGGTCTTAGGTTATGACGACAGCGTCCATTTCGATTTAATGGTTTCATGAGACCAAAATAACTTAAATGTGGTAAATTGCTTTTGTTTTGATAGTTGTTGATTTCTGTCGTTCTTATTTTTATTTCATTTTCGGTACCAATAAGCTAAACTTATTGTAAGACATGATGCAATATAAGAATCGATAGACCTTACAAATTAGCAGGTACGAAGCGTGTAAAACAGACATTTAGAATACTTATTAGCCGATTTACACGAATTAAACTACGTATTATGTTATTGTACAATAATAATCAGATAAATATTAATATTTAAAATAATAAATTTCTTTATTTAGAAGTTAGATGTTTGCAATGTAAAAATTCAGTCATTGATGTTTTAAAGTTTTTAAATTTCAAATACGTGACACAATACTATTATACAATTAAATAGGCTTACTATATTTACATACAACTTAATTCGTAACACATATTTATAATTGAATAAAATATTATTTTTCTTAATAATATTCTAATTTAAAATTTGACTCCATGGAGTTTTAAAATTCTAAAATGTAATGATATCTTACACTAAAATATTGGTACATTGTTTTAAATATATTTCATTTCAATTTTTTTAAAGTAAAATTTTTTTTTATTATTATTATTTTCCGGATTTTATCTCGACATAAATCATATTATTATATTACCCCGAAAGGTTTTTGTTTGCTGAGTTTAAATGTGCTTACGTATTTATAATATGCGTATAATGCTACACAGTTGGCATTATTTCAACAATATAAGTGTAGATTTAGGGAAAATATTATTTAATAAGAATAAAAAAAGAACCTTAATAATTAATTAATTAATATTAGATGGTTTTTAATATATCAGAAAATCATTGCTAAAACAACATTTAATTACAAAAACAAAATGAATAAATGATACACTCATAATTTAATATAGAAAAATAGATATGCTACTATATTACATAATCGTTGCGCCGTGTTACAGACTGCAAAACTATTTTAGTATAGAGAAATCTCCTATTTAATCCATTATAATATATTATACTGTGTTGCAATATTATGAAGTACCTATCATGAAACATTTTTTATTTGTTTTCACTTTACCAATTAATAATGTACCTATATAGTGCAAGTCAGACTACAATAATAGATACGGTATGTTTTTTTTTTAAAAAGAATAGAATAATCTGGTATCAGATGTTGTTTTTCGATTCCAATAGATGTTTCTTTTATTCTGTGATGTAGGAATTTTAAGGTTGATTGATCACCCCCATGTTAAAATAATTAATGTGTTCTACTATTATGCCTTTAATGGTAAATGTCTGTAGTTCCGTCCATTACACATAGGCGCAGGTTATTTTATTTATTCATTAAGCGAATGTACGTTAGTATGGAATGTCCTACACGCTTATGCCATTTCCCACGATGGAAATTTCTTCTCGGCCAATGATCGTTGCGTTTGTGATCCATTTTAGATATCAAGCGAAGTGATAAGCACTGTATTTGTTTTACAGAAACCAAATATAAGTATATTGATTCTTATTATTTTTTCTACAAACACTTCGGGTAAATTGAATACTGAAAAGGTCTTACTAATGCAGTATTGCTCTAGACTTAAAATCAAAAAAATGTTGATGCCACTTTAAAAAGGTCAATTTTTCGATTTTCCTAAGATATTTTATTTTTTCTAGTTAAATTTAAAAAAATGTCCACTATAACCATTGAACAATTTCATAAAAATATAATATCAAGCGTGGTTTTAACAGAACTCTTTTTAGAATTATTTTTAATATTGCATTTATATTATTATTTTTTATTTGTTATCCAAACACGTCACTACTCACTGTATAGAAAAACATTTGTAGATAACAATCACATACTCAGTTTCTGCATTCAGTTTTTTTTTTTTTATGTAGAATTTATATTTAGAAATCGTGAGTAATACTAAATAATACGTGATTTAATGCATGCGTTTTTATTTGTTACTAAATGATACAATTATTTACCAACTCATAATATAGTAGATTGCACAATACATTTTATATTAATGTTTTTAATAATTATAAAAGATAAAAATATAATTATTAACTTTAAAATTTCATATACGAATAAAATAATTATATTTATTTATCTACTAGCCACCAAGTATTATTTATTAATTTATTATTTAAAATAGTGCATATTACTGTAAACCATATCATGACTATGAATATTATATTTTATTTTAATTTGTTTTTTTGGAAACGGTTTTATAGTCCCATCTTTAAACAGGTAACGCGTACAATTTATAGCTATGAAAAATAGTAAACGAGTGTTTTCTCTTTTATATCGTTTAATATCGGAAAAACAAAAGTGACCTTCAAGTATATATTAAAAGTTATCAATTATAATCAAACGAACCATTAATACGGACAAAATTCAATTCACGGAACAATAATATTTTATTAAATTTGGTACTCTAAAACCGTTTCTAATATTTACTTTCTAAGATGACAAAACACTTCAATATGTTAAAAGTCATCTAAGTGTTTTGTTCCTAATGGATTTTTTAGTATGATGTCAATACTGCCAATAGTGAATTTTTATCCATTTCCAGAGGATTGATCAGTCTACAATTATAGTTGCAGTATTTTTGAGAATAAAGATAAAAATAATAATAAACTGGCTCTTATAGTTCCTTCGAGAAATCTTGACTTTAAAAAGCACCCGTCTCATAAAACACTATATCATTACAAAACTAACACACATTGGGTATACTATACGACTGACTTAAATAAATTGCCTTTATAATCTGTTGGTTTATTATATGGGTGGTGTTATAACTTTGAAATTGAATGCTATCATCATAAAATTGAATAAAACAGCTACAATGAAATATATTTTGAATTTTTATTAAGATTATTATTATTATTATTACCTAGCTTAGAGTAAAATAATGAGCGTTTTCTAAATTTTATAATATGCATTTTAAAATATAATTTTCCATTATACGCATCCATGGTCTCACTTTTAAACTGAATGGCATCGCATAATATTTTAAAGCTTTTTTCTATTATTCATTAGTAGAATAATAAATAATTATATTCATGCTAAATATTATGCAGGAAGCCAGGGACTTATTATAAATATATGATATTATTATTTTTTAAATGTTAATAAAACTTTATTATTGAATTTTCTAGAATGAAAATATTGTACAGTTAAATTAAATAAAGTTTATAAATCGACTATAGTTTTTATTTGGGTCTTTTAGAATCGAATCAATATTTACGCTCGTAATTAAGAATGTACGCGTAACATTAGCAGATCAATACAAATATTTGTTCAAAGCTAATGAAACCAAATATAAATAAACAATTTCTGTGTAAATACTATTCCTAACTAAAATAAAAATTATATTTTTATCTTCTTGTACAAAGAAAAGTATACATGTAATTTAATATAGATTTATATGTTCGCCTAATAATAATCTTATATATATCTAAAGTAATATAAAAAAAAATATATATTTTTTTATAACAGCCGTCATTTTATATAATCCTTAGATTCTTAGATTGTTTTTAAAATAGTATGTTCATTAATAATGAACCATTAGTATAATATTCCACCCTCCTGTAAATCATGTTTGTCCAAATGTTAAAAAGTATAGTTATTTACTCTATATTTTCTTGAGCATAGATTGTGATAATTTATTAGTTCAGATAATCGTATAAAGTACAACGTAATTTATTATACATTTATTTATATTCGTTTTGAAGTAAAAACAAAGTCACTGTATAAAATATAACACAAATATAATAATGTATAATGTGAATAGTAATAAGAATATTACGGAACCTATGTGGTCACACATTTATGTTATTTTTTTCCCAAGCCCTACCCAGCCCAATCCATCTTTTTTTTATCTGAAATTTGTAAGATCTATAGTGCCAAAAGAATAAAGATTCATAGTGCACTCTCTGGTTGTATTTATACCATCATTCCCATCATTTGTAGAAGGTACAGAGATCATATTATTTTTTTTATTTTTTTTAAGAAAACGTACGTATTACGTCATATTATTACATTTTGGTTTCTAATTAGTATTAAAATAGATATTTTGGATACACCATTGTATAATTTAATAGACAAAGCATTTTTTTTCAATTTTTTTAATGTAACATTATAATTATTAACAATTTTTTAGCTCCAATCTGATCTTAAAATCATTCAGATCAGTCTTGTGAGAGTCTATAAATAGTAATTATGTATATATATATATATATATCATATACATTATAATGTTACTTATATTATGAAGTATAAAGTAAAGGATTAATTTAGTAATGCAATTGAAAAGACGTAGATCAAGTTTTTTTTCTGATTTATTTTAATTAAAATTATTCTATTAATAAATACATATATATAAATATTATTGTTTTTTTAAATTACACAATTTAATACAATTAAACTGTGTTGTTTAAGCTAACAATCAATTATTGAAAAATACATAACAAAAATGTTACCTATATAACTTGAAACTGACTTGAAAATAAATTTAATAAAACACTATAATTGTATTATATTAATAATAATAATACATTGTTAATTACAACTAATATAATTAAAAGGAAGCATTTTAATAGCGTAAATTTTTATAATTAATTTTAAGAATAACAAACGCATTATGATGATTTTATGAATATAGTTTCAATAACAGGATATACTAAAAACTTATGTGCTATTTAAATTTAAGTATAAATTATTTACAAATATAAAACTAGAGCAAAATATTTAATGCAATAAAACATAATCATTTATCCAATATACCTATGAGGTAATAATACATTTACCAATAAATACGTTAGAATGGTTATCATAAAATATACGTAAATGATTTATACTTTTTAGTGCAACATTAAAAAATAATTTTTAATAATGTGCTAAAAATTGTATAAAATTAAAATATAATTGACAAACCAATTCTCAAACGTTAAGTCCATTTTGTAAGTAAAAAACATTAAATTTGTGCTATAATGTACAAATAATTAATGTACTCATCAATGACATACCGAAATTCCTGAAATGTTTTATAACCATTTTTTATTTTTCATCACTGACGTACACAATTTATGCCTTTTCTGAGTCGTGAATATAAATTTCGTATGATAAGCCGAATAATATTTGGCTTTATAAATGTGCTATTTAAATATTTTCTGGTAATTAATAATACATTAATAATTCTTCTTAATTTTTCTAAAGCTGAAATATATTTAATTACAACATTGATAAGTGAAGCATTAATATTTTGCTTTAAAATTAGTGATGTATTATACTTTTTTAATTAGCTTTATAAAATAATTATGAATTAATAAGTACAAGTATATTTAATATTCACATACCTAATATAGATATCATGGATTTATAAATATGATATATCAATTTCATATAATCTATAAAAAAAGTACATATATTTCAAGACGGATTTCAAAATAAGCTGAAAAAATATACATTATTCATATACTATGGAAATGATAATGAGAACATTATTTTTGGTGCTAAAATTGCTTATACAACATATCATGAATATATCATTTTGTATATATTATATTTTATGTAAATTTTATTGAATTTTTAATGTTAAATAATTTTTTTTAATCAAGTTTAATTTGTATGCCAAAATGAGCTTTACATCAAAATGGCCACGCCAAAATATTCTATTTATACACGCAAATACGTAAATATTTCATGTTCATAGAGAAGACGATAGAACTTTGCGTGACTTCAACAAAAAATGCCCTAGCATAGATAGTAATATTATAAACATCAACCATGTACTGTTGTAATGAATAACGCCAGTTTGTGGATCCCTTCTCTGAAATGTTTACTATTGTTCTCATTCTATACTACTGTTAATAACAACAAGACATAATTTTAGCCGACTTAATTC
Organism: Schizaphis graminum; assembly: GCA_020882235.1. Taxonomy (NCBI): domain Eukaryota; kingdom Metazoa; phylum Arthropoda; class Insecta; order Hemiptera; family Aphididae; genus Schizaphis; species Schizaphis graminum. Next base: position 82,550,977 of record CM037032.1, on the reverse strand, counting down.
AGCGTAATACCTTTTGATTGGCGGTGAGTGCTAATTATATTTTGACCAGCCAACGTTAAACACATCAAATACATAAAATATAGGTACAATCCTAAGACATTTTACAATACTCTTCGCCTAGATAACACAAAAGAATAATAATATAAACTATAAAAATCAGTCTTGAAAAATACTTGGCAAAATGATATCTAACAAACATAAATGTGCAATGGTGAAATTGTTTTTGTTTAGCCATAAGAAGTGCAAATTATTTTACAGGTTCATAAAAAAAATGAAACTGAACAATATTTTTTATTAAACACCCAATAAAAAAAATAATCCTATTATATCGGATAATTAAAATGTATAGTAATAACAAATAAAAAAAATATATTGTCCACAATTCAAAAAATAAAAATAAATAATAATTATAATTATAATTATAAAATATATTTAATTGTAAAAAATGGATTAAATTAAATTCTCATAACTTAATCAATACTGTTATAAAAGCCGATTGGCGTAATTAATATAAAAATAAAAAAACAATTTAATAGTTATGTATAATTACAAAAAGAAAAGAAAATAGTATATATTAATAAATAGCATATAATCATAATTTAATTTAAAAAATGTAAACAATCTTTATACACATTGTAATTTTCTCATTTATCTAAACTGTAAACATTTTATATTATAAAAAAGAACAATCGTTTTTCTATAATAAATAACAAAAACATGAAAAACTACGTGTTCGAGGTAACCTTAATTTTTAAATTAAATTATTGTCGATTAGTCTACATATTCAACATAATATTTAACATGTCTGTATTGACTGTATCTTTATAAGAATCTATAACCTTATTTTGACGTTTAGGCACTTAATTTCATCGACATGTTATGGACGAATAAATAACTTACAACATTTATAATTTATAATTCATTACATTTTTTTACACAAACATAGAAACATAAATAAATACCTAAGTAATACAAACATTCAATAATTTTAGGTGGTCCTTATTTTAAGTTAAAAGTACTTACTCATTTTCGGTCATGATAACAAGTTATTCAATAATTATTGTTCCTCTGAAAATAGATTTTATTTTTACAACGACTATACTTTACATAGCTACCTTGACTTTTCAGTTTTTTTTTCGTCTCTTTTTCTCAAAATCTTTGTTTAAAATTAATAACAAAATAATAAAATATTATTGGATAAATATTGAAAACTTAATGAAAAATTAAAAAATATATATAAGGTTGGTACAAAGCTGATTTATTGGTTATTAATTCAAGTCGGTTTTTAGAAATCTTGTCCAATAAATATATCAACAGGTGTGATGATCAAAATATACACATTTTATTGAGTAAAAACGTTCTATCGGGGGACTATGTGGATTGTGGAAGTAACAATAATATTATATACACGTGCGTGCAAATATGACACGTTATGAATTATTATTGTAGGCGAAAACACGAACACCAATGATTATTTATTATGCACACAACCACATTTCTTGTACGCAAGTACTTTTCACATTTCTTATATTAAGCTCCTTTGACATATCGTATGAAATATCCTTAAGATATTTTTTAACTACAAGGAAACTATTATTTAAACATTAAACTCCAGGAAAAAAACTATCATAATATCGAATGCATTTTTAGGATAATACTCATCTATTACAGTATTATACATATATAATTTGTACCGTTAACTTATAAATAATAACGATGATGTGTAGGAGTGGAAATAGGCAGCAGACACCGAAATTTATAATTAATTACTATATTTTTCGACAAAAAACGAAACTTCTTATCAAAGCAATTAAAACCACACCAGATTTTCAGAGAATTGGTAATGAAAAAACCCACAACAAAACAATTAAAACAACTGTGTATTTAATAATGAAAACATTAGCGCAAAAGTATTGTATTAGAGAAAACTACCTCTTACACTATACACCAAATTAAATTTCACTGTAGTGGTACCACATTATATTTTACATATAATTTATTACAAAAATAAAAACGATCTCTTAACTCGAAAAATCTGTCAAGAAGTAAGTTTTGTCTCTCCAGCGTCCCGGTCGGACAGAGGTTCTCAAAAACAAAAGAATATAATATCGTGCATTGTTCACATAGAAATAAGATAACATACGTCGCTATATTGTTCATAGTACTATCGCCATCGCCATCGAACGGATGGCTTGTGAATCGTCGCGCAGATAAAAGATGATCTTTCGTGCTTCCAACTCTAGAGCTTCAAACTCTCGTTTTAATTAAACCGTTTTAACGCCCTCGTTTAATCCACATAATGCTATGGGTAAAACAACTGCAGTATACCTATATTATAGTATTATATTCTATTATATAACCAAACTGCGTAAACCTAAGTGGTTTGTAATAATATTCAAACGAATTATCCAAATTGCGTATTAACACGGTGGATATACCACTTACATTCGTGTGTATACCGGGCCAGGTTATACGCGCAATGCCAGTCGATAGCTACACGCAGTGGTTGTACGGGGAGGAGGTCAGTAGTGTATATTATAATATAATAGGTATGGCTCTACGCCAGTGATATTCCCATAGGGGTATACTATCATAATAATGTTATATATTATACCTGCCGTCGAGGTTTCGTTGAAAAGCTATTGATGTACCACGGCGCGTATTGCCTTATGCGTTTTCGAACGATTCGAAAGTAAAAAAAAAGAACTCGTTAACCCGAGAAGATGTCCCGTCGATGTTTTTTTTACACCAAATACTGACGGTCAAGTTGGAATATCGCCCGAGTGGATTGACTGAACCGGAATAGTGACCACCGGAAATAATATAGAACGCGAATCAGTTATCCTCGTTGAGCAATACTTCGTCGAACCGTTTAATGAATTGATTTTTATTGAATTCTTGTCCCATATTAAGACGAAAAAACTGTTATTTTAATCATTACACAGACTCATTAACCTTCGGTAAATGTATTTGTACACCTGTTGTAGTACAATTAGAATATAGTAGTACCTATACGTACAACTCCATCGTATAACACGATTAAATGGCAAATAACGAGCAGACGTATAAATATAATGTTTTATCCGTTTAATTGACTTTTTCTACGCTCGACCAATGAAATTAATTTTAATTGTCCATCAATATTTTATGATAATAATATACATATTATATATTACATACTAGGTACGTCATATAGCCATCACGTTCACGAGAATCCACCCATTGTTAAGCTTAGATTATTTCCCGATACGTATTCAACCGTTCATCGATCAAAGAAAAAAAAAATACAGTTCTGTTTTTATCAAATATTTGAAAATGATAATTCTATGGACGTAAATGTCATAATTTAATGAATTATACCGATGACTACTATACTATAACGATATAACTGATATTTATACAATATAATAATAAAACTTTACATAAAATCAAAATATAAATTATATAATATATAGCAATGCAACGTATTATGGAATATAAATAAAAGTACAACAAATAAAATATGAAATAAAATATAATTTAATAGTCAAATATTTAGCTATTTTTAAATAATATAAATTCTGTTTTACTTGGTATTTAAATTAATATGTATAATGATTATTATTAACCATTATTATATACCTACTACTAAAAACGTATAACCAACCATCACATTGATAACCACAGTGTCTCATTGTGATGTGTTTCAATGATACACACCGTCATTGCCACCAGCCAGTTAGGTATTTTATGTATTGTATGTATAGTGTACATTCCTCTATCAATAACATCTCGGCCGAAGCCTAAACTATAAAATGTGCTATGTGTGTGGATATTGGATAGATGCTTAATAGAAATTAGTGATTTAAATTTTAAAATATTAATATAAATTAGTAAAATACATGTTTAATATTTTTTAATATTGTCACAAAACGTCAAAACAACAATAATTTAAATTTCAATCTTGGATGTATTGGCAAGATATACGAAAAAAAAAATTAACAATATTGAATAATCGTCGCGGACCACCAATAAAGTAATAACTTTCCAAAATATTGAACGACCAGCACGGATAATCAACATGTAGCTCGGTATAGCTATAGGTATTTAGTGCGACAGCATTCCCGGGCATATGCTCTCCCCTCGCCGATCCACCCGCTCGATCCGGACTTTTCATCATCACCGCTTATCACTAGGAACCCGTCCCACCCGTCGTGTTACGGCAGAAATCCTCGCCGTTTGATCCACGTTTATTCCTCCGCACGACAGACGTTTCCGCTCGACGTTTTCAGACAACGATGACAACGAAGACGCCAGGAAACACGCGCGTGAGAAGCGGATAGATTAATGAGACGCGGCCGTCGCCGCTGCCACCGCCGTCAATTATTACCCGCCCATCCGCACCGCGAAATACCATAAATTGTGTAGTGTAGGTACATGCACGTACTGTGCATAATACAATAATAATTTGTACAAGTACATCGTGTGTTCGCTTAAGAACGCGTCTTTCTTACGAAAGTTAATTATCGCGCGGAATCGTATTGCATTTAACCGTCGTCGTTTATACCTACTGAAGTACTGAACCGCATTATTATTATAATATTATTAAGCGCGTGTACCTGCGATTTTTTTTTCCTTTAACGCGTTCCGTAGAATGCTAAACGTTTATTACTCGAAATCGTTAGCAACATTTAATAATAATATTACGTTTTGTGTATTAGTATTCCAAAAGTGTGCACCGTAGTTTTGTTAATAATTTGTATATTTATTAAAGATACAAATTATAAATACATTTGTCAAATTAATTTAAAATAAAATAATAATAAATACATTCCATTTAAAGAAAAATAATTTAAGTTTGTTGTGCGTGATTGAGGATTTTTGTATCAATAAAAATTTAATTAAAAAAAATAATCCGAATTTCTGATGGACCATTGGTGTTCATTATGTTTATACTAATTTATTATTTGGTGTTTTGGTGTTAGCATATATTATAGTTAATCTAAATACCAGTATCATAATTGTATAATGTGTAAATGCAACAACATAACTTACAAATAAAATAATACGGTAAATAGGATGAATGTTTTAGTAGGTTTATTTTACAACCTATAAGTATTTTATTGAATAAGCAAGTTTGAGTACTTACCTATATTATAGTAATGACTAGATTTGTAATAGAGTTCACATCTAAGTCACCATTACATGTTTAAGTTACTTACATTTGAGTCTTATAATATGCTAATTGTGTATCTGCACTGATTGCATTTGAGACGTATAATATTTCAAAGTTCAAATTATACTAATGTTTGTCACTTAGAGATTGTTGTAAACCTGAATTACCAAATAGTCATTCGAGGTACCTATCTCGTATTGTTATTTAAATTATAAATTATAATATAATACTAAGAAATCGATAAAATTATGTGTGTTTGTAGTAAAATACATAACAAAAACAATTAAAGTCATCTAAAACAAATTAACAGAATTCCAGTTTCGTAGAAATCGTGGACATATATTTATAGATGTTATTAGAGTTCATAAATGCATAGTTATTGATTCTATTAATAGGTCTCAAATTAATATTTTAAATTGGAATGTTTTTCGCTCACTAACATTTTCTATTTAATATATTATTGTATAAATTAATTTATAAAAAAATTAAAGTTTAATAAAATAACTTTAATTAAACAATAAGTTCAACATTTAAACAAAAAAAAACCTTATTCAGCACTAAGTTAAGCGAGATTTAAGCACTCTCGAAATCCTTCCACCCTCTCTTATTATATAATATGAATATATTATAAATATTTAATATATTTTGTTTTTATATTGAATGTAATAGTAATACACATCTTCAATACCTAACACGTCATCTGCTTATAGAGTGACGAATTTAACTCAAATTGCTTACCACGTATGTTTACTGACATCATTTATTTTATTTCAATATAAAACATTTACGACTAAATCGGCGCTTCTGCCTACAGATTTGCTGCAAACATTATGAACGACTATTTGCTGATATATATTTTTGATCGAACTCTGATTTTATGTAAATTTGATAAAATATGTACGTGCCTAAGTATTTCAATAAATTACGTTGAAAAAGAAAACTTTCCGTTTACGTTTCAGCTTGACGTCGCGGAAAACTGTGAAAAATTCAAACACTCTTTCTTGAGATGCCAGTAATAACGTCGTTTACGAACCTTTTATATTGGAAATTCAATGGGCATCAACTTACAATTCATATACACCTGACACGCACGGAAGTATGCATGCACGCATACTGTAAGAAAAACTATTTGAATTTTTTTCCATCTTAACAAACGCATTTGCGTTATTATATTATATATATTTTTTAAGTGATTTGGAACAAGTGTCTCAGCGCTTATATATAAAATATAAATGTGTATGTGTGTGATATATATACACGAAATAATAATGTTTCCGTGTATGAACATTTCCAACATATTTCACCGGTCTTCCCTCTCACTGAGATTATGATGAATGGGTCTATTCGCTATTGCTCGTCACCGCCGCCACTAGTTCTCCCATCACACCCGGCCATAACCTTTTCTACTATTTTGTTGTTTTTTCACCTGCCGATTTATTTTAGTAATTTCTCTACACGTCTTGTTGTTTCGATTTTTTTTTTGTTATTCTACGCACGCACATGTGTTTATATATATATTATGTGCGTATACAGTAAACGAGAAAAATGAATTTTGTGAAAATATTTCCCCGTCGTGGGTATAAACATACATACAAACTCGCAGACATGTATACGCGTAATCATTGAGTAAAAATACACCAAAAAAAAAAGTGTAAAAAATATGACGTTCAACTGACAAGCTGCTCTGAAGTGTTTATGCAGCGTTTACATCCGTTGCTTCCACCACGAATACCACACGCACCGGAACCGATCGATACGCACAGACCCGGAACGGTCAACAGGTTAACACCACCGCCACTATAGCCATCGCCGTTACCGACGCCACCGCCACCGGTGTCCCGCAAATTGCGTTCGTCGTGTATAATAATAAGTAATAACCATCGTCATCACCACCATCGCACACCACTTTGAGACCGAGACCGCCACTTGCGTTTATTGATATGTATTAAAATATTCATGTATAATAATAATAATAATAATAATAATATATTATTATAAAACATGCTGCTGCAATCTTATTTTACTGCAAAGAGATCTTGAGTTGGAAACGTAGAGCATATTAGTCAACAATATATATTTATCACATTACGGGTAGGTAAATTATAGTGATATTCCTATTAAACTCACATATTATCCCCGGTAAACAGTGTATTGTTTTCGGAAGTTGTGCTGATTTGTTTTTTAAACCATAATAGTAAATAAAAATATTTTCAAGTGCAGACAGTCACTCAATAATAATGCCTTATATTAGACCGACAATTGTTAATACTACTGATTTTCTTAGTTATTATTGTCACTATGTAACACGATTATGATTAAGTAGAACATAAATTACCTTTGTGGCGTGGCAATAATGAAATTGTATATTAATATGCATAAAATATGATTGTATTATATTTATTATATTGCTTTAATTATTATAAAATCAGTAAGAATGCTTTAATAGGTATTGCTTAATGCTTGCTCATGATATTTAATACCACTTAAACTAGATCTCAATTGGGCAAACAAATATATATTAATACACACAAAAAATAAATCAGTTAAAATAAATTTCACTCTCAACATAAATTATTGTCTTCGGACCTCGACTATCTCTCAATAACATACCCATAGTCCATACCATAATTACATTTTTAACCAAATACTTAAAAATTAAAGGGCTCCGTGCAACAATTAGACAAGTCAATTTTTTTTTTCAAGTCACTTTTTGATGTTGTCATTTACAGATTTTTTTCTTTACAATTGTGTGCATCAACGAGACATGTCCAATGATTATTTACAAGTTGTTGATTAAATGAACTTGTCTGATTTTTGTGCACAACTGTTGGCTATACTGAAAATAGTAAATAGTTAGTATTGATAGTAGTCATATTTATTGTTTTCCGCATTAAATTTATAATTATTATCATTTTATAATATATATTTGTGAAAACTTTTTTACAATTGATGAGCAAAGAAACCAAGTTAGTCCATATGTTTCATATTTCCAAGCTATTTTGGAAAATCAAACAATTATTTAAAATAAAATTTAACATTACACATCTATTTACATGTCATTAAAGATACTTATGTCATATTTACAAATAAAAATATAAATTTTTAAAGTTTTGGTGAAATAAAACATGTTTCCTGAAGAATTCCAAAAAGCGGACTTGTCTCGTTGTTGCATGAAGCCCTTCATCTTTTAGACAAAAGATCAGCGTAGGCCCAATACAAAAAATAAAAGAAAAAAATCTAATACTAGCCAACGCACTTTCTCTGTCCATTATTGTTTTCTTTAATGAATCTGAAAATCAAAATTTTAATATAAAGACAATTATAACTCCGTACTCATCATATGGTATTCAAATCTGGAGCCAAGCTAAACTCTCGAACATAAGACCAATTTAAGCCTTCCAATTCATTGCCTTAAACAAATTACTGGAGCCCCATGACACACATAACCAACAATATTCTACATAACGATCTACAAATTCTAAAATTAACGAAGTAACAATCCAACATTCTAAAAATTTAATTTCAAACTCAGACCAAAACCCACTAATCTCTTACATATTATCATCAATCACCATTCTCAACAACCTAGCGAAAAGACTTAAAATAAAATGGCCAAGAAACACCTTTACATAAATTTAAAAAGCAAAAAAAATTATTCCTTTCTCAACTCGTCTTAATTAGAAGAAAACGTTTCCGAACAATTCCCTTCTTCAAGTCATTCAGGTTAACTTCATATTATACTTTCATACCATTTACTTATTATGCCATATTTTGTATAGATTACAAATAAAGCTTTTTCAATAATTTTTTTTTTTTTAAGTTATCGCTATTCAGGAGCATCTTTATGTAATTTAAATAGGAAGAGGGGAGAATGAAATAAATAATCTTGTATTTGCTAAAAGACTTAATTTACTTTTAATGACAGAAATATGGAACACAACACGGTGCACGACAGGTATTACTGTATAATAATTAACCCGTACAAATACGTGTGGAACGTATACCACAATAACACCACATGCACTACATAGGCGTCAATTAAATTAATAAACATCTCAAATGCTACTTTATTAATTTTTCAAGACTTAAAAAAATTGTTCCAATTAATAAAAATAGAAAAGATAAAACCACCATAATAATTCAAATTTATTTGTTACTGAAAACGCTATAAAAAGTATTTTGATTAAGATATAATTTTTATTTCCTTAATATTTCAATTTTAATAATGTAGATTTTGGATCACATAACCATTCATATTATCTCTTTAAATTAATATGTTTACAATTTATAAATATTATAGCTTTTCATTTTAAAAGAACAGTACAAACGGTAAGAAAACTTTAAAACCCGTTCTTCTGTTAGATAACCTTTAACAAAAATTATTTTATTTAATACGATTTTATTTAAATATTACAAGTTTTTAAATACAATATTTGTCTGTCAATAACAATCAAGGTATTCCTATAACTAAATTACACACACATATATATATATATATATATATTTATTTATTATTAATACCTTTAAATAAATAAAAAAGTTGTACATTTAAAAAATTACAATAAATGCTTACGAAAAGTAAGTTCCGTTTAATTCTCAGAATTACGTGGATTTTGTTTTTTAAGTAAACAAAATAATATTATAATTTTATATGCGTCACGATTCAAGTATGTATTTTTTGCCGTTTAGTGATGGAGAAAGCATTAAACGATGGCTGTCATGACCAGGCGTTGTATTTACATTATAAGATATTGTAGGTAAACACACACTCCAATACCTATTCATATCTGATCATATCATACGAATAAACATTTTTGACAATATTGGATAATTTACATACTATCACTATAATTTACTCATAATATCGTGTGCGTCTTGAGTTGTTGGCCATTACATTAAATGTTTATATGTACAATGTACACAGTGGACATATGTACATATATATATTATATATACAATTTAGTCATCTTAGTCGAAATCGAATCAGGAAACCGCCAACGAGCATTTTTATTATTAGTAGTAGTATTATAGTAGCAGTATAATTTGTATTAATTATAATAATATAGTGTGTTATTATTTGTATTATTCAGAGTGGTTAAATGTTTATGACTGCTTTATAATAAATTAAATTTAGCACGGCGCAAAACCGCCAATGACCCGGACCGTCGCGGCAACGGATAATTTAACATCAACGTTCATATTATTGTAGCTAGTTGTAATATAGTGTCGCTTCCTACGTCGTAATTATTACACTTATTCGGTTTCAAGCAAGCAACACTCTCGTAACGCGAAATATTAATCTATGTATTTATATGTATGTATTTATATTTAAGTCAACTCGAGTTTCACGACTATGTTATATAATGACTGATAAAATGCACCACACTGTTTATTTTACTATGTAGTTTTAAGAAGCCGCACACATTTCAATAATTGAAGAAACTCTAAAATTTCATTTTTACATCACGCGTATACGTTTAAATATGGTTTAAATTCACCAATTAATTTTTAAATGATCAGCAGAATTTTGCTCTAAATAATGTTTAGTCCAATAACGCTATTCCTTTGCTGTTTTAGTCCAATCTATTTTGATATATTATACAGTTATAGTCTGAACACGCTATAGTCCAATATACTTGAGTATTTGTACTGTAATGAACCAACTATAAGAAACAATTTATTAGAGCTGATATATTTACTATCCATACCGTTAGAGGACTTGCAAGAAATTTCCGATAATTTAATGGATAACTTTGATGAAAGCTTTGTTGACTTTACAACTTATAGTGAATCAATATATATATATTAGTGAACGACTAGCACGTTGTAGAAGACAAGCTGTCGTTCTAAGTTCCCTACTAAAAAGTGATATACAAATAAACTCGTATTAAGCTAAAAAAGAGTAACAATAATGTGGTAAAAGCAGTTTCCATTCATAATTGAAAAAATTCATATAAACTAATTATTCTAATTATTCTAATTACCTATTTGAAAGTTTTTAGAAAATAAAAAATAAATGTAAAATATTATAGTCTAAATAAAGGTGTAACGCTTTGTTAAACGTCCAACCCCCAAAACAATTTACTTCATCAAATCAAAAATGTTTTGAAAATATAGTAAATAATTGTGTGCAATACAAAGCTTTGTAAATAATGAAATCAATATACATTTTAGAGCAATGGCTTATCACTAATAAATTATCCTAATAGTAATGAATACTAAGTTTACATAAAATATATCATTAGTATTCACTTTTTTTTGTTTTATACAAACACTTATTAAATAATTGATAAAAATAAATTGGATTAAAAAATAATGGACAAAATCGCATTGGACACAAGTGTAGGTATATTGAGCATAATATATGTATATATACGTATATAGTCCTTGATTATTCGACCAAAAAAAATTGGATCTTATGTATAAGATAAATATATTTGTAACACAGACATTATCCACTTCAAATATATCATTTAAACAGTGACAATAATACTATATATAATTACAAATTTAAATTGTTTTTCATTTAACATAATACATAGGTATTATTTCAAACAAAAAGTTTATTGTTTAATATTATTGTTTGTTTCAAATTTCTAATTTATATTAATGCTATTTCTGTAATTTTTCAGAAGCTACTGAGAGAGAATGCTCCAAAAGTAATTGTACTGTAAAATATGTGAGGGGTGACAGCTGTTAGTTACGTGACTTGAATACCGCAATAGTGACATTTTCCAACTCATGCTATGGCATGAAAAACATGTTAATGTTTCACATGAATACTACGATAGAGTATAATCAAGTTTGATTAAGTAAAAACTTAAACTCAGACTCGTAGCGAGTTTAATTTGTAGTTCGTTTAAGCTTAGTGTTTATTATCGTGTTTATTATATTATACATAACGCATCAATGTTTGTTTTTTTTTTATTGTGCTTAAATTTAAAATATTTTTTTCACTAAATATTCGTATAAATATAAACTATCACTAAAATAATAGTAAATAATTAGCTGTTATATAATGTCAACAAAAAAAATATTTTAAAGAAAACTCGGAGTAAACAATAATAAGTATAACATTTTAAAATCAATTCAGTTTTTTTTATTAATATTATTATTAATAAAAATGTATAATTTTAATAATTACGATTTCAAATAAATATTTATTCGAATTAGATTAACAAAAATAAATAAAGTATCAATCAAATAGCATTCGTTAAATGAAAAAATATTTATAATTATTAATGTTTAATTAACCGAGCATTAAAATGTATTAATGCATGTTTACAGTTAGAATAAATAGACGTATCTGATTATAAAATTGTTGCGCTTATTATAAAAAAAAGAAATTAGTAAACGAAAAGAATCAAAATAATTAGTCAACTAGGAATTTAATGCAATTAAGATAAACAATACAAATAAATATTAAATTTAATTCAAATTTATATAATTTTTTTCACGTATATAACCAATTTTAATTATTTTAATTATATTGGTGTATATAAGCTTATTCAACCGAACTAACAATCTTAAAATTAAACACATTTATGTACCTATTTAAATGATTAAATCCAGATAATAATACAATTTTTATTAAACTTAATTGTCTATTTATTTTTATAATTGCATTAATTTTGTGACTACGAAATCTATTAAATCTATAAATTATAGACTACATGTAAAATATTTGTTAAGTACTAAATAACACAATAAATATTTATTAAATACCTAATCTAATGTTCAAGATTGAAAAATATATTGTTTTAGAATTCAATCTATAAAAATATTATTTTATACATGTATAATCATAATAGTATTATACATATGTAATATACTTATATGTATAGAGCAAGTGTAAATATAATAAATAAATAATAACATTTTTTCTAACGTACCTCGATAATAAATTATAAAAAAAAATTTTTATTGTTAGTATTATTCGAGTAAGTATGATACAAAATAATATGGAATTAAACATATTGTGTTAGTTTTAAACATTCTATAATCATATATTTTTAATAAGACCTATCCGTAGTTTAAAGTCCATTTTACTTAATATGAACCAATTTATAAGACTACGTCATAATTAAATAAAAGTTCATCCAATTTGAGTTTAACAATGCTTAATTCTATAGCTTTAGTGGATGTCAATCGAAATTAATCATTCAAATGAATAATGAATATTTAGAACATTTTATTATTTAGTTTAACACACGTATTTTCTTTCAGATTTCTGAGTTGTGTAACATTCCAAAACCATTGAGAAACAGTATCAAACCATTAATGTTTTCAGATATAAATAGTTAGGATAAATGAACCGTTTCATTCTACAAAAAATACACTTTTTTTTTATCTAAAATTAGATGGTGCAATATTAAATGATAAAAATTAAAACTAATAATATTCAAAAAAAAAAAGTAGAATATTGTCACTATATCTTTTATAATATTTTATAATGAGTATTATAGCGGTCTAGATCGATGGTAGCTTTTTTTCTCTTCCAGTATCTCATTTTTTCCTCATTTCTTTACGTATGCGCGCATATAATAGTTATATAGTGCATTCAATCTAATAACGACCCGTATACGCAAGACAAGGAATTTAATAAAGCATAAACAAATCGAATTAAGGTCTTTCCTTGCCAAGTATAGCGATGTATAGCGTATTATGCGAAATTCCCTTGAGTTCTAAACAGAGCGCACAAAAAAAAAAAATGAACGCAATTTTACTATAATATAATAACTTCAAGTCTTAAATAAATACAAATCGTACAGACATACATGATTTTAAAAATGATGTGCAAAGTCAAACACAATTTCCAAAAGATCCTTTCATTTTATTATCTATAAACACGTGCTTGTATGTGTAAGGTTATGAGGACAACTAAACCAAATTGAGCTCAAAGATGACAACTGCAGATAACGAGACACTATCAAAATTGGCATTTAACTTTAAGATATTTTTGTGCACACGAAAATTGGACCGAATGGATTGTATGCCTAGATCCAATTTTCCTATGATTCTAATATTACCAAACTGTATTTTATCTGTCGATTGTACCATCCAATATGTTTTGAGTACTTTTTTTCATTACATACTGCAGTTGGCTGGTATATAGTCGGTAATTGCTTTTAACTAAATTAATATTTTGACGTCTACATATTATTCCATAACATATATTCAAAAACATAATATATTGAAATAAATATTGAGTAGGTATATTTTCAGTATATTTGCTGTTTTGTATGTGGTAGGTACAGAATTGTCCATTTGTGTTACGAGAAAAAAATTAATGTTTTTTAATCCAGCCCTAATTAGTATAGTTAATGCCCCATAATTTCACGTACGAGTATGCTTACGGTTTTATTTATTATATATACAGATTTTTTTTATATACATTTTTTATGTATGTATTGTAGATAATACAAATTATATGTTAATATTACACTAAAATTAACTTATTACTTTAAATAAATCATAAAATATTAAACGAAATTTTATATACAAGAAAAAAGTAGTAGGTAGTCGAACATATTAATACCTACACAATACACATAACATATAATGTAAGACAATATACATTTTTACTTAATAAATCCCATTTAATTAAATTAGTGAAGTGTCATTATCAAAGATAGTATGTAAGTGTGATGAAAAGTAGTATTATAATATTAAACCATTGATATTTTATGAAGTAGAACATGAATAAAATGAATACTTAAAAACGTAAAGTGTATAAGTATATAATATTAATACTACAGGCGAGAGACATGACTGCTTTTATAAAAATAATTACCACGAGTAGTTTCCATTTGACAGCGCACCAATTATATTTAATTTGGTCTGCGTCAGGTATCCATCATTTGTTTTTTAGTTAGGTAAAATCTATTACCAAATAATACGAGCTGTTTTGACGTCTTAAATTAATGTGAGTAAAATTCAAAAAAATTGTTTAGATTAGAGGACTATTAATTCTACGATCACATTTAACAGATACATTTTCAATGGATCCAATTGTATTCAAAAATTTAATTTATAGACCCTATTATTGTTTCAAACTCGTAAAAAATGCAGTATGATTAAAATTGTCTTGTAAAATATAGACAAACTTAATATTTAAATCAAGATCCGATCAGTTGCTCGCTTTGAATAATCAATTCAGAGAAAAAGGCGTGCAGTATTACTCATTTGAAACGTGAAATGTCGGAAAAGACACTTATTATAGCTATAAGTATATATATAAATAATAATTAATAATGCGTATGCGATTATTTATAAGTTGTGGTAAATAAGAGGGAACATCACCAAATTGTATTAAATATTTGAATATAAAACATTTTTTTAGGAAATCTGGCATTCTTGCATATCATAGTACAATTGTTTTTTCACCATAACCACTTACATTACAGAAAAAATAATACATCCCAAACTGTTTTTCTTTATTTATTTATGATTTATTTACAATTATATGCCTTTGATGTTTTTGTGTACTAAAAATTGTTTAAGGTACACGTATCGTCGAACTGGTCATAGGATTCAGTGGAAGTTTGTTTTAGTTTTAGTCCCCTGAGCAAGGAACTGTTAACTTTCCACATCTGACCACCAACCCTAATCCTGATAACGCACTTTGAACTAGGAATGGACAATATTGTTATTCACTTTATTTCCTAAAATTACAAGAGAAAATTTCATTCTCTGGGTTAACCGATTACTGCAACAAGTCATCAACACGATATACTTAGAATGTTGCTCGGTTACGGTTAATAGTCGGGTACTCATGCAGACACAATCAATACACACAAAATATGCCCATTAGACCAAAGACTTTCTTAAAAATTATACTTCTTACTAAAATTTAGATATAACAGCACTGGACTATAATATACAAGCAATTGATTTATTTATTAACTATATCACTTAAATTTATTGATTTACAGTTTTTATTTTTTATTTCTTTATTTTTTTTGCTTGAATTAGTTACCAGTAAAATATTGTTTAACATCAATAATATTATACTGGATTAATGGAAGTAGTGTACTAGCATACTAATAAGTATAATATACTGTGTATATACATGTATTGTATATTTGTCCTTTAGCCGTCTCTTTTTTTATTATATAATATAACAAAATCGTTTAAGAGTTTATTATATAAAAATAATTTGACTAAAATTTTTGAATATTTTACTAATTGTTATTTGTAAGTAATGATAATTTTATGTACAAAGTCAACGATTGTCAAGATTGCCACGGCTAGGAAATTTTAATGTCTATAATAAAATAACAACATGTTTACACGAAGCATTTATCGATCTGTTATAATAATTTAATATATTCCTTTATTATATTATAAGAATAATTTTATGTGAGCATATTATATCCAACATAATTTTGATCTGTGTGTAGGTGTTTAAACTAGAGGTATTATTTGCATACAAAAGTGTATTCCAAGCATCGTGGGTGTTTTCCTTTTAAGTTAACATTTATTTATTTTTAAAACTCAAATTGATTTTACTTAAAATTATATTTTTAGAATAACTATTAATTTTTTTTTATGACGTATTTGATTTCTACGAACGCAGTAACTATGAATTTGAATTATGGAATTTTATAATTTTATTTAACAGCCGCCACAATTCAATCGTGATGGATCACACTTAACATGCATACTATATTTATGTTTTAATTTATAAATACTTTTAAATGAGAAATTTAAAATATATATATAACATCTACAACGCCCAGAAACAACTTGTAAGTACACATCGATAATCCCAAATGTATTAATAGATATATGTGTATTAAAATGTATTCTTGAAAAGTTAAACGGTTTTTATTGTTCAGATGATTTCTTGTTCAGATCCTTGACCTAAATTTTTGAACATTGAGTGTTGGCTCCACAATGTTGAAGATTTATTTCACAAAAAGATTAATAAGTGAAAAATGAAATACTATCAATAACGGTATTGGTTAGCATAAAACCATTAGGGAATAAAATATGAATAGTAAAGATTTAAAACTTGTTCCGATTAGTAAGATTATATCTCAGTTTAAAAAATATGCTTCCAGGATTATTAAGCTTTAGGCATTTAGGTATAAAACAAAACATTTCTATCTATGCATAATATATACACACAAATAGGTAGCTTACTAATCAATTGTTAAAATAAAAATCAGGCTAATTTTTAAACCTTGGTGCGTTAATCAATATTGAAATATCATGTTAAATTATATTTTACAAATTTTAATCGAGTACATACTCAGACCATAAATTAATAAATCGCATTAACAATAACACGAGTATAAACAGTATATACAAACGTTAATGTACCTACTATATATTCCATTATATATTCCTAAAATATATTGTATTAAAACTTAAATATTTGACAATGTATAAGTAATGTAAAAATTATATAACTTAAAAATACAATATCAAATCCGATACATTCTTAATAAAAAATAAAGTAAAATTTAAACAAAATTGTTAAAATCAGGTTCAATAAAATATCATGGTGTCATAACATAATGTAACAACTTTAATATCAAATTCCTATTATCATTAAGTCTATTTAAAATTAGTTATTGTGTATGAGATTATCAAATTTTCAAAGCTGTTAGCAAAAGCTATTTTTCGTCTTCATAATAATTAATTAATAAACAATGTGTTCGTAAGACACGTGTCATTGTTTTCACTTAAATCAGAATTGAATGTTGAAAAGAACGTAGTTCTAAAGAATTTACTTCAATTAATTGGTTTAATCACGATATAAGAACCAACTACGTTTTATAAATAGCTAATTAGAATTTATAAAACAATTTTTAATACTTGAAAAATGATTAATTGTATTTAATGTCATTATAATATATTATTTTATAGTATGATTAAAGCGTTAAAACTATTATCGTTAATCGTCAAAATAATAATTTATTGCTTGAATTTTGTTTTTTAGCATATGATTTTGTTTAATATCCATATAATTAAAACCAAAAAAACCATATAATTTTTACAATTACAAATTTTACTTTAATTATTTAAAGAAAGAAAGAATTAATTATTGATTTTGGTCGAAAAAAAATGTTAAAAAAAATTCACTAATTGTTCAGTATTTTCATGGATCAATAATCTTATTATACGTATATCGTATAATAATATTACTTCGATTAGATCATTTTTATATTTTAAATATAACTTTACTCTAGTCTTAATTTACAAAAAAATTTCATAAACAAAATACACCAGTAAGCTTTATTTTAGAAAGTCGTCAGAAAACATTATTTTAAAACTGCTTCAATTTTGATCGTTTTTGAATGCAATAATGGTTTAATATAAAATGGGTATATTTTTTTTAATAAAATAGCATAATAATACGTCAAAAAACGCAATTGCACTTTTTTGTGAATCTATTATTTTTTAAAACTAAATATTAATACTAACAATTATAATAATAGGATTTTATTATTTTTAAAAGTGACTTACGCTGTTGTAGGTTGTTTATTCGAATTGTCTTCTGGTGGAGACGCAGGACTAGAAGTAGGGCTACTCTCTGCAGGATTTTGACGATTACTAGCACTATTCAGCTTGGTGGTCACTGAAAAAATGTTGAGCCATTATTTATTCTCTCCGTTTGTAATATAAAAATAACGACGATTATAATAATATTATTTTTTATTAACTTTTAAAAATAATAATTTTAAAACACTTTTTAATGATTATTATAAGCATGTATGTTAATATATAATACCCTGTATAAATATAATTTTTAAGCTTATTAAAATTTTTACATTAACACAAGTAATTTTTTTTTTAATTTTGATTGTGTTATGATAAACAATAAATCCAAAATACTTATAATAACTACAATGCATGTGAAATTGTACCGGTAAGAGGACAGAACGGTTTTCAAGTTGCCCACGATCTATTCATGACTATAGAACTTGCATTCCTATCTAAAACTAAAAAATGTTTAATGTTTCTTTATTTTTTCATAATTAAGTATAATTTTTAATTAACATATATTTTATGTTTATATAATATTATAATGTGGAATATAGGCACAATATTTAATAAAAATTATAATAACTCCTAACAATATAAAATATTTAAATTCTTGTAAATAAACAATATACAATTTACCTTCAAAAAAAGGAAATCAACGCCAATAAGTAAATAATATAAATAGTATTAAATCAGGTTTTAGATAATTTAAAAAAAAATGTACGACTAACAATAAAAATACATATTCTGTAATTAAAAATCAGAAAAAACCATACAATTATTAATGGCAGTTAAATAAAATAAAGATACCGTATGTTGATACTTGACTAATTATGCACACTTTAAAACAGGTTATTAATATATATAAATGCTATAGGTAAAATTACTAATTCAAATACATTTGTTATCAACTAGCTATTATAAACATTTCGTATCCAAACGTTTTACTTTACTATAAGATATTATATTAATAATATACGATTTAAATATTTAAAGTTAGTTATTACTTATTATAATAATTACCTTTATACCTAGTAACTACATATTGAAATTTTAAACTACAAATTAAATTTAAATAAATTTATAAAAATAATCCCTCTTTTTAAATTTTTTCCAAAAATAATCATATTATATTCAAAGATTAAATTATTTGTATACCAAAAAAAAATTAAGACAAATATTTGGAGATTTTCGTAAAATATTAGTTGTACAATTAATACAAAATCGTTTTTTTACTCGAAATATACCATACATTCTATCGTTAAAAATATATATCGAGTTGTTTTTACAAACTTTCAATGTTTTGTGTTCTATTTCACACGTAGTGGGAGGGAGCTATTGGTTTTACAGTTTTTAGTTTATTATTATTTTTCAGAAAACACTTTTAGGGTAGTAAAACCGCTCCAAAAGTTTTCATATAGTATATAAAATGTCAATCGATTCCAAATTGGGACGTAGATTATAGTTTGGGTATTTTAAAAGTTCACAATTCCCAATAGTACACACACAAAAAAAAAATCACCAAAGAAAACCACTAAAAAAAAAACAGTGTTTTTTCATAGTTTGTGATAATAATGTTGCATCCAAGTTAAATTTGACAACGTGAAAATTCTGATGCTTCCACCTGTTTGCGGAACCTACCTAAATTGCGAGAATTTCTATACTTTATATTTTGTAAGTAGTTTAATTGGAAAATGAAGCGCACGTCTCTTCTGCAAATCACGATGAAAAAAAAAATAAAAATAATCGTTTATTGTTTTTGTTTGGATCATAAAGATTTACTAGTTTAAATGTTGGTAAATTAAAATAAAATTCAATTGGATATAATATTATAAGTTATTATTTTTTTTTTATCTTTAGGTTTTTTTTTTACACAACACCAACTAGTAACATTACCTATTGGGTGCCATTAAAACGTTTCCGTCCCGTTAAACGATAATACCGTTTGGATGTTTACTTTCATTAACTAATGAAAACTGCCCTTGTTGTCATCTTTATATTTATTTTACTATCTGTTAATAAATATTCGATACCTATGTGAATTATAAAAGTATTTATATCCTGGCTGTTATCTTGAATATATATTTGAAACAGATAATATGAATGTGTATAATATATATATTTATTTACTTCGTTCTAATAACATATTAAAAAGTACCTACAATTTTATTCTACTTTATGATTCTGAAAATTTTTTTTTTTAAATGGTTGATTTAGGGTATATTTATTTTACATATATCAATAATATACTTTATAAGTCAAGTTACTGTTTTAAAAATCATAAGTGCCAAGGGACACATTCTTATACAAATAATTTAATATATGAAATTTAAAATATTTAAAAAATAAAATACATTGTATCAATAATATATATTTGGGACTTGAATTATCTTTATCAAGATTTTGAATTTTTCACTATATCTACGTTAGTAGTGTTAGCTAAAAATTTATAAAATAAATTCAATTTAAATCTAAATCTAATCAAAATAATTTATTTTCTTTTATAAATTTAATATTATCATAATACAAAACCTTAACATTATCCTACATTCAAATAAGAAAAGTGAGATGAATCAATCTCTATATTTCCTGTTTGGATTATTTACTTTACAGCCATGAAATAATAAATCCTAAATTAATAGTTTTATTTTCGCTTTAGAAATAAATAAGTAACGTTTTAGTGGTTTTAAAACAAGCTGAGCTTAATATTTCGTCTTAACGTCTTTATATATGGACGAGTGGGTATTTCAGTTGCCGTTGAAATTCAATGCTGAAGCATCCAATAGCCTCCTTCATTATAACGTTCTCTACTATAGCTCGCTTTAATCTATCCCAAATTTCCTCAACGATCTTGTTTTTTAAAATTATCTACAATGATAAAATAATATATAATATTACAATATTGTGAAGAAATTTAGATTTATAAATAAATGTATGAAGTAAGACTTTAAATATTTTTAATATTAACAATAATTTAAGTATGAAAATTAAAAATTAAAACCATTCAACACTTATAGCACTTATATAACTAATATGTTTCGAAACGGAAAAGAATAATAACGGTAAAAATAATATCCAATTTCTTGGGATCAACAGAGAATAAGATAAAAAAAAATATTTCTCTGGTACTCTTTTCCACATGGGAAATCTCTACTTACACGGATGGCTATCCACATGATAGTTTTGGATTAACCTTAATCTATAATGCCACACCCATCCATTTACCAACGAATGAAAATGGTTTACAATCATTGGACCAACATTTTGTCTGCCAACATGAAAGTTAAAATAAGTTGTTTTTAATGGATCGATGAAAAAAAACAGACAAACTTACAATCTAAATTAGATTTTAAATTTTATCAAGTAAAAGAGGTATAATAAAGTTATTTGTTTGTTATTATTATTTTTTTATATCACACGACTGATAAACATTAATAATATATGAATATGAAAATATAATTGAAACGTTATTTTTTCAAGATTGTTATTGTAAAATGATAAATTATTGGTAGGTACCTACTTGGCTAATAATAACAGTTCATCGTTATATTATAATCAAAATGATATTATCAAATTAAAAATACATTATTTACCCGATAATATAAGTGTTTCGTAGAACATGTGGTTTCTTAGATTATATTATATACTAACCATATTCGCTCTTTATGTACCTTCATACTTGTATCAATTGAAGCTTTTCTAATGGCACCATTTTTTTTTTTTTTTACAATAACTGGAAGGTTGAGTTTTCTTTTAATATTTAAAAATTTTATTCATTAACTAAGTACATATAATACGACCAATACTTGTATTTCAATATTTCTCATAAATTACCTTAATACATATTATTGTATTAAATTAACATAACGATTTTAAATTTAATTTTAACTAGAATTAACAAACTGTATTATTATAATCGATTCTTATTCAGTATTAAAATTTTAATTTTTAAATAATCATGACATAATGAATTAAAAATTTAAATATATATATTATCACATATTCAATGTATAATAATTAGTTCATACCAAATTATTATTATGTGGTTATTGGAGAATTTACAATGTAAATTTTATACTAAATATAAATGTATTAACATAATTATCAGTACCACCATAGGTTAGTTCAATGAAGGAAATAATCCGGGTATAATATTAAATTATTGAGGGTCTCTAAATAGCTTGGCTAATTTATAGATGACCAATAATTCAATAAAAAATAAACGAATTGGGTCTTAAAATTATATTAATAAATGCTTCGATAAATTCTTATATTTTTGTCTATGTACAAAAAGGTTTATTTTTACTTTTTGTATCTATAAGTATCCATCACTAGTTATACGAATAATGTATTATTCATACTATAGCTAATCACTTACAAAATATAGTAAGTGTATTTTAATTTTAAATGATCATAATATTATTTTTAGACTTAAATTGATTATCTTAAATCCAATCAATTATTAAAAAAAAAAAACTCATATTATTATATTAAATCGTATTATATTCTGAATCGACAAATTATTTTAATTTCATTAAAATAGAATTAATTTAATGATTTTAAATGCTAACAATATATTAGCAACATATATATTCATTAAATATATACTGGCGGCTAAAATATTATATACAGTGGTCTAAAGAAACCTACAAATAGATCAAAATATACATGAAATAAATAAGTTTGATTAGATTGATGAGATATACATGATATTATAGTCATATGGATGTTAAAATTAATATTTTTAAAAATAGTCATTAAATAGAAATTGCAATAAAAAATTAATTAAGTTAAAATTGTAATAAAAAGTTTAACAGTGTAACTAATACTTATTAAATGAATTAATTTACGTAAATCAATGAAAAATTGAATATTTTTAAAATATAAAAAAATGATTAAGCTAAATAAATCAGTAATTATATCTAAATATACTCTAAATGACGTAAATAAGAATTAATCAGTGAGAAGTTCATAAATAATATTATGTAATGATAAATTCAAATTTCTAAAAATGTTTTTAGCTTGAATAAAGTGGATTAAGTATGTATAAAAATATGTGGTAGTATAAGTTATAACTTATAAGTAACAATGATAAATTGAAAATAATTTATTTCAAACTATTTATTTATTCATTTTTTTTATTTAAGTAAAACCTTGACAGTAATATAATTTCTGTATGCATTATACATAAGTATAAACATTCAAATTCAAACTTAGTACTTATGATTCATATATTTCAACATGGTTATTTCTATAGTAATATTAAAATCGAATGAAATAGTTACACTTACACCAATACATATTACCTATAATTTCAAAAAATAAAATACTGATATAAAATGTATTTTATGATATTTGTTAAAACTCATATCTTCTTAATATAAACATTAAATACTTAATTATATATGCAATAAAACACTTAAAAATAATATAATACGAATATAAATATCTTACTTTTATCTTGTGCTGTCATTAAACTTGATGACAGAGTTTGCCGGATTTTACTGAATCTAGTACCTTGTTCTGGCACTGATGATTCAGACCCAGAGTTTGTTTCCGGGACAGGGGGCACGATCTAAAAAAAATTAAGTATAAGTCAATTATATCAATTTACTTAATCATGTAAAAATGACTGAAAAATTGTTAAAAAAAAAAAAAAAACAGGTATCTACAAATTAAAAATACATTTCAATTTTTGAACCCGTTTAATGATAATTAATATGGTAAAATAAACATTAAAATAATTATCATAAAAATTTGTTGAAGTGATGACAAAATCTAATAATTAAAAATATATATTTAATTCGGTTATACAATTCTGAAGCAGAATTTATGAGCTGGATTGACCATTATTACTGGAAGTATAATATTTTTGTAGTAACATTATTTTAATTTAAATTTTAAAATCAAGATAAATATAAATATTATATTGATATAACATGTCATTAAATAAAAGCGATTCTGGTCAAAAATCTATTAAAATTTAAGTAGGTCAAAAAATGTATTTTGATAATATTAACAGACTTAAATTTCAATCAACAATAATATTGAATTATTAAAAGGAGTAATTAAAACGTGTAAAACATACTTATGACTCAAAATTTTGTAAGAAAAAATTGTAGAATCGATTTCCACAAAATTTAAAAATTATTTCATTTCTAAACATAAAAAAAATCACAAATTAACTTTTTCGTATTTTTAATCTGCTGTAAAATACATATAATAATAATATATATATATATATATTGTTATAAAAAGTGAAAATAAATTTCTTTCTAACTTTAAACTTTTTAAAGAGAATAAATGATGTAAAGGTTTACTTTACAACTTTATTCTCAGTTTTCAATTGGTGGATATTTAGTATAATCATAATCATAACGGAACGTGACTGAAATTAATCGAAAATAATTTTGGACATCTGTATTCCATGACAAAAAAAACGCAAACACAAAATGATGTAAATTTAAATATATCTTGGAGAGATACTTTTTATTTCTTTTAATTTATAGAAATATTCTCCTTTTATTCGTATTTTCATTTTTATCTTCTCACCGACACCTCGATTGCTTATAATAAATCACGAACAAACGTAAAACCAGGCATTTAGCTCACTGATTTATGAAAATCTGATTTCTTTTTTTTCCTCTTTGCCTATTTTATTTTTATTGATGGAAAATTACTTTTAAACACTTTTTTCTTATATTGTGTTACGTTATCACTTTTCAGAAAAATGATTTTCTTATAATTTATTCATAACTGTAATTATTATCTTTATAATATTCCTAATAGAAACTAGAGAAAATATCTGATGAATATGTTAATAATTTAATAATAATTTCCAAGAGATTTTTTTATATATTTTTTTTAATATAAAGTAAAAATTGTTGTCATTAAGTAAATATTTGACCAGAAAAATAAATGTTTGCAGTATCACAGTATAATAATATCATATATGTATTACCAGTTGCGTATGTCTAGAATTGTTTAAACATCAGATTTTCATAACATAATAGACATTTTATATTATTTTAATAATTTTATTAAGATTATGTATATAATATTATATATATAGTTCTTTATTATAATTAAAACTATCATAAAAACTCATGGCGTAGATATACAAATTATAACCACTATTAAAAATAGACAATAGTACTATAATTTGAGAATGGAATGAAAATACCTTATGACTTTAACTTGAATAAAATAGATAAAACACCATTTATAACTGTATATTATATTTAAATTTAAGACTATAATTTATTATTACCAAAATATTAGTATATATCTGTTTTTTAAAATGTACAAAATATAAAATATAAAATTACTACAAATGTATTCTTTATTAATTTTATGACATTGCTTTTTCTTTTTTTTAATAATAAGTGATTATAACGTTATTTATTTCCTATTTTATTTTCTATTTTTAAATTACAATTTTACTATACCACTAAAATATTTAAACCTTCTTAATAAACGTAACATAAATCAGATAATAAGACATAAAAAATAGAACCATAGTATTTATTTTATTTTGAGAAGCCATATACTAGATGGCTATAATTAGATTAAATTGTATTTTTAATTTAAAATAAAAATATCATGTAACAAAAAGTATTTTAATTATTTAAAAACGTATTGTTACGTTTTGTAATAATAAACAACAATTAAATTTATTAGTTAATATATTTTACAGAGCAATTGTTTATTTTATATTGAACAAGTATTTGTCCATATATTTGATTCAGTCTTTTAATCAAATCTATCAATCTATCAAATAAATAATCAATAATATTTTAAAATTTTAAAATTTTAGAATTTAATCAGAATGTATTTTAAAACATTTATTCATTAAAAAAATATATATTATTCACTAATTAAGTTTATATGCTGTGAGCTATGTGATATTATAATAATAAATAAAAAAAACTTCTATTCAAAAAATATTAATATTTTCAATATTTAAAAAATGTAACTAAGTTTATAACACATTTAATAACTTAATTTTTTTTTAAATAAGCTATAATATTTAAAATTGTGAAATATTTATAGAAAAAAAGTATATGAGTATAGGACATAGATTATATGCAACAAATTGTATCGAGTCAAATCTTTCATTCGTCTAATTAATAAAACTCATTGTAAAAATATATACTTACATTTTAAATGCTCCTATTAACAAAATTTTTGTTTTGAGGTACTATATTGCCTTATTTGTAACTTATTATCTCCAAAAAATTGATTTTCAACTCTAAATAATAATATATTTTATAGTTTTATTTAAATTTAATAACAAAATAATACTTAAAACAAATTGTTTTCGTGAAATTTTTTAAAAGTAGCCAAACCTGTATTTTCAAACTTGTATGTAAAATGGCACTTTAAATATTCAAATGCTCTTGCATCTACGTAAAAATTAGATATAAAACTTATATAATTAAAATCACATCTGAATTTACCTAACTTCTGTTCAATAAATTTTGTCAGTTATCAGTTTATGTAATCTCCATTACACATGAAATGATCTACCAATATCTGATATATTTTTTAAAAAATTCTTGCGGATAAGTATTACCCAGATTATATTTTAATATTATTCAACTCAATAATTATAAATCTTCCTTCGAATAAACTATGAATCTTTTCAAAAATAAATATAATGTAGTTCTCTCATTTTTCAACAACTTCATCAGTTATGATCACAAATCACAATTATTAAAATTAACAAACTTCCTGAAAACTTCTGCTTATGCACATCAATTATTAACTTTACAGTTCTTCTAGATATTGTCAAAGTTCAATACGATTTGACGTGAGGGACTTTTTTCTAACTAAAAATTATGTTTTCGTCTCCTAGTTATCTAACATTAAAATCGTACATAGTCAACTACCTACCATCACAACCTACAACATTTAAAACAGTATTCTATTTCTGCTGACGTCCCTCAAGGCAATGACATAGCTCCTTTCTTGTATAATATCCATACTTCAAACCAGCCCACGTTATAATATACAATCCTTTGAACTTACACAGATAATACTGGTAAACCTACTACCCTTTTATCAACATATATTTTAGATTATTTAACCCCAAATCTTCAACTGCAACTTCGCCTTAGTACTCTTTCTCAACAGTTTACAAACTGTAAAACTAAAAATTCAATTCACATTTAAACTGCAATTTTACACTAGTAACAATCTGTAACCATAATTCTTCACTCAACTAAAGTTAAATTTCATTGGACACATACTTTTCCTGTTCGTCTCATCATCACTTTCATGCAAAACTATATTTTTAATTCCGACCAGCTAATCGGTTATTATCTTCCTATATATCTCATCAAACATACTTCCCAACTTGGCATTAAAATAACTTTATTCTCAGGTTTTTCAGACTCAAATAATATGAAATAGTTTTCCGTGTCTTTTTCTGTTTTATACAGTATTGTATACGTTTTGTTTTTTCAGAAATAATTCTCAATAAAAATTGATAGTTCAAATGTCTATAAGTTTTCCTCATTTTTTCGTATTTAATAATTATTTTCTATTTTTAGCGTTGCCTAAATTAAACTGAATAAATTTAAAAACTATTTGTTATATTATAACAGTGTACAAACTAAAATAATAGTGTAAACGAACTGTAAGGTAATTTAAAAATAAATATTTACAAATATTGATTTTCTAACTTGATAATTTTTATCTTATTTTTATCTGAAAACTTTATTTAAAAACAAAAATCAACTTGTGATCAATATTTTGAGACGGTATGATTGAGTTTGCATAGTGTTTGAAAAATATATGCATAGGTAAAAAATTATTTAAACGTACATTCTTGAATATACTTATGATTTGAATATCGGTTATATTTTATATGTAGTATGTACATACCTATATATACTGTAAACAAAACATATCTATAGAAATACATTTATATTTGTATTGAATACGGATAAAACATTAAACTAAAACATAAAAAAAGTGAATCGACAAATTTAAAATAGATCGTCTACAAAGAAATAGTCACATCAAAAATAAAATACGATAAAAGCACGGCGTGAAGTACTTTTCATAAACTCAATTTTCCGGGAAGGAATGAACAAGATTTAGTTAGTAGAAAAGAAAAAACTCATATTTTATACTTGGGCACCCATTAAACGTTGTAATTTTTTTATATCATAAAAAAATTACGAGTATAAGGAGAACCGCAGTTCAAAACAGCATTAATTCAGCAGGGCCTTCTATATAGTATACGAGTATAGCGTGTACGTTGTTATTATTTCCGAGTGATGGGGTCTAATTATGTTTGAATTTTTTACACAAACTTTTTTAACATCTACCCCACTTCACTCCTATCCAGCCGTATTATCTATCATATTTTGTTGCCAATAACATGGCTTGTAAAAAACTGACATCAATTTACGTTCACTCGCCGTTTGGTTAAATTTGATATTAATGAACATCATTTATAGAATAAATGTATATAATATATGAGTTCATCTAAAAATAAAAATATACTGTATTAAGATCACTTATAATGAAAAAAATATGCATCTGTCGTGGATATGTATGATAAATAGTTGTATTCACATAATTTAACATATCGAATCAGAACTAATCGACATTTTTTGCGAATTGGGTTTTTAACATTTAAAAATCAACATTGCAAAAATAAATGTTTTCTAGTCTTGGAGTTATTAAAATTACTTACCAAATTTAATTGTTTTTATACAAAAAGCATATTATGAATAAAAAATAGTTCTGAGATGGATCATCCATTATTCCGTAGCTTATGAAAAACTTAATTTTTAATTGTATATTGAAATAATTTAGATTTAGGTACATATGTGTAAAAAAATGAATTTTCAATTTTATCATTATTAAATATAATTACTAAGAAATAATTAAATGTTTATAATTTATTTATTTTAGAACTATCAGGTAATAAAATTATTGACAAAAATAGCTATAATATTATATTTAATCTAATTATTGGCATATGTTTACTAATATTTTTAAATTGCATGACTATTTTGCGCAGTGTTAAATATATTATACAATTTATTATAATTTTAGAATAATATATTTCTATTGAATACAAATTATTAAAAAAATGATAATATTATTAAAACGATTATATCATTTAAGAAACATAGCCTAAAAACAAATTATTTATTTGTATTACACTAGTGTATATTTGCTTTCTAATAAAAACATTTCAGTTAGTAAAAATATTTCAAACGATCTACATCACACGTTATAATGTATCGAAATCTTTATCTTTATTATTAATTGTATATTAAATGTTGTCCTAAACTATTCTAGTGGAGTAAAAGGGAGCTATAGATTTTACAATAATGTTTTTTTTTTTTTTTTGTAAGACAGTAAAAAAAAGTATAATTCAGCGTGCCATTTATAAACCACAAATTAAAACTTGTGTTACCTAATTCAAATCAATCTTATTTTAAATTCTAATCCATTGTTTTGGAAAAAATTTTGAAAATGTAAAAATATACCTAGTTAAAAATTTGTGCTGATAATTATTTTATATTTATACATTTATTTAAATACAATTACATCTCAATACAGTTCTACATATATATTATAATAACAATCAGTCAATATCCTCTTTTTAATAAAATTGTTAATATTATACTAATATAAGTCGTATAACACAAGAATTTTATCGAAAACATTTATCAATCAAAATAAACATTAGTAGTTAAATATTAAGCTATTATAATATTTCATTTTTCAAGAATGCCGGAAAAAATGTATTTTTTGCTACCAGAAATATACCAAAATACAAAAACAACTAAAAAGTGTCTTGATTAAAATAAAATAGATAAAGAAAAACCTTTTTCTTCCGCTTCATAATTGACACAAAAAAATTATGCATTTGTACTATCGATACTTTTAAATTGCTATAGCAGATATAAAACTTATAACTATAAACTTATATTCAATTTTCAGGCTTTTTGTCTAGGAAAAAAATAGTATAACCATAAATGGAAAAAAATAAAAATATATTACCTACCCATTATTTTTAAAAGTACATACTATACAATTTTCACTTTTGACAACACAAAATACATACTAGTTCCAATTTCCTATCAGAAATCAAAAACAATATTCTGCAATAAAGACTTAGACACACAAAAAAACTCAAACATCATTGTAAAATTAATAGCTTTACTTAGAATCTAAAACTTCAAATAAAAATAAATACTTATATAAAATCTATAATATATTCATACAAAATAAACAATCACAAACATTTTCCTTCACTAGTAATTATAAAACAATAACACAAAATAAAAAAATAACAGTTATATTTTTTATTTTTACATTTATTCAACTCTTCTGTCATTTGAATAATGTTTATAAAATTTTTTTATGGTTGTATCCAATACGTAATGCAGAGAAAAAACTTAGAATATTTTATAAAATCATTAAAGTTTTAGTAGTTTTAAATTTTAACACATATATTATACTTTTATAGATATTTAGCTTTAAAAAAAAAACTAATAAATCGGTTCGTTTGAAACTTTTAAATATTAAATAAATACCTCCTGAAAGCCAAAACTTACCTTGAATGGATTAAAATTAGAAAATGTTTAAAATAACCATAATTTATTCTCTTTATATTCACTACTTTAAAAAGGTCAAATAACACTTTTTATAAAAGAATACATCTCAATGTACTTAAAAAGTCATTCAATGACGAACACAATGACCATCTTGTTCGTTTGAGTATGGGGCGTGTTTTCTTTTATTGCATCGAGACATTCGTTTATTTTTTGCGGGTCAACACAAATAAGAATAATAATAAAAAAAAGAGCAATGAGCTGAACCTTTTAATATTAGACCAATCGTTTTGGATCTTTTGAAAAATACTAAACATAAAAATCAAACACTGAGTTACGGGATCAAAATTCCTAATGTCGCCAAAAAAATATTTAACAAACAATGTAAAATTGAATATACTCGTACTTATAAAAGAATGATAATTTTACGTATTTTATATTACTATAAAAAGATCTGTATGTTTTTATTAGTATTTAGCCTAAACTAAATGTAATGACTATACAGTATACACTGTATACAAATCATGTTATAATATAATTATTATTAGAAAAATGTTCGATATAAGTATATATATATATATATTTTTATAAATAGATCGAAATGCTTAAAATATAACAATTACCTTTAATATTAATATAAAATATTCTCCACCTTACCAAAATTAATAATATCTTACGATAAAATATAATAATAAATATTGATCAAACCTATTGTAAACCACATTTTGGGTGAACTTATTTGATTGTAAGCGTGTTTAGCTGAGAAATAAGTTGATAACTTCTAATAGTCATGAAATCTCAAATAGATATGCACGCATTTTAGTATAGTATTATCTACTTTATTTAATAATACCATTATATCCTTAACCATGACCTAATAATCCGGAATTATTTTTTGTGATAGGTATACAATATTATACAAACGAAAAGAAGTTCTAACAATTTATTTTCATTTCTTTTATAAGTATAATGTATTAAAACTAAAACATTAAAGAAACTATGAATTGGTGAAACGTTTAATTAAAACGATAACTGTTAAACACATTTTAGCGTTCGTTATGAACACTCGTAATTTATTTCATAATAGTGATATTATTTTCAATTATACTAATTGATGATTAGAATTTCAAATAATAATAATAATAATAGAAGAAGGTAATGTAATAGTCTAAAAGTTGTAAATTCGCAATAAATTATACAATAATTTTGATCAAAAAAATTTTAAAGGCAAACTACCAATTAGGTATACATCGTATATTAAATACTGTTAATGAAAAAGTTATTACCAAGGGATGATAAATCACTTCATGGTAAGTATGTTTGATTAAATGTTAATAATTTTATCATTTCTTTGTATTGTTAATTACAAATCTAGTTAACTGACTACTATATTTTGTGTTATTTGTCACGAATTATTGTAATATAAATATATATATATATATATATATATATATATATTATCTAATACTACTTAATAATTTTCACATGTGGTTAAATAGCTGAAAATCAATTGAATTTTAAATAGTATAATTTATATTTGATTTAAAGCAATGCTTCTCAAACTGGGATCTGTAGTTATATTATAATTGGTTGGCCGTGAAATCAACAATATATACCTAACCTACTCCTAGTAGGCCATAAAATAAGTAATGATTTTGATTGGGCCCCCTTGATAGTTTCAGATTAAATTTAGGGGGGCCCGTGACAAAACATTTTGAGAAACATTGATTGAAAGAACCCAAAGTACATAAATATTATAAATATTCTACAAATCATCAATATAAACTTATCAAAACAGAATTAATTTCTCTCATTTTCCAGCATTATCTTATAAAAAAAATAGGAAAATACAACGGTAACACATACAAATTAATTTTATTTAAACGCAATGTTTATTATAATACTTTATTAATTATCTTTATGGTTTAATCAGCAATAACAAATATTAAAATACTGTAAGCGCTTAATATAATTTCATATGTAGAAAACCATTGATTTTGATTTTTGAATAATAAGCACAGTGTCTCCAATAGAAAATTAAATTGTACTTACGTATCAAAATAAAAAATAAACTGAATAAAAATTATTCATTTTGTTTTCATACTATAAAACAATCTATTAAAGCAGATAGATAATATTTATTGACATCAGAAATGTTTCCCAATTTAATACATACGTAAAATTTAATACTAGTAATATGTAGGTACCTACAGTAAAATATATGTAAAATAAGAAAATTTAAAACTTTAAATTGAAGTAACAGTAAAACTGTTACCGTGGAAAATTTGAGACTCAAATTAGTAGCTATATTCAATTAATAGGTTATACCTTATTAATTAATTTCTATAACCACGAATAAATATATCTACTTGGATACATATTATGTTATGTAAAATATTCAAGGAAATAAAATAGTGTGATGTTATAAATTTAGTTTTCAAATTATTAAGATCAAATAGTCTTGAGTAAGAAATTAAAAAATTAATCGAAAAAATAAAAATCATTAGGGTGAAGAAAAAATTGAATAATTTTTATCAATACGTGCTAACGTTGTGCTGGTAATCAATTTGTGCGAATCTGCACATGCTATTCAACATTTACGCGAGTTGAATACCTAATTAATGATTATGGTAATAATATTCAGAAAAACAAGTTTTTGGTTCTATTTACACTCATATAGTATAGCATTACATTTTAAATTATATAATATAATAATTATAATATACAACAAAAGGATATTCTACAGAATATATAACTTAATATTTATAATAAATTAACATTAACATCAAAATAAATGTATCCACATAATCTATTCTATGATAACTACCTAATCGTTATATTTCTAACTTTCAACCTTTTATAGACATTTTATCTGAAATTATATTATAGCCTGGATGTGAACATATTTAAAAAAAATCTATTGAGAAAATAAGTAATTTGTAATCATATACACAAGAAAATATAGAACAAGTAATTTTTGTTATAAAATAGTATTGTTATAAATAAAGTGTTTAAATTAAGTACAACACAGATACCAAATCTTTTTATTGAAATTAATAAAAAAAAAATATTAGATATCATTGATATCGTGTAAATCTTATGATATAAATGTATATTAATTATATAATATTATATACATGTATTTTTATTTGCAGAAAAAAAATTTCCTATATTTGGGACACTTTTGTCTTTCAAGTTTCACCTCATCAAATTTTTTTCTTATGTCCAATTAAACCATTATGGTCCACAATAAGTTAATACCATTACGTATCTAGTATAATAATATATGTGATATATTAGACTCAATAGGTAATATAAATATTATACAAACCAACCATAATGTACAATAATTTGATACTATAGTCAATATGTATATTATATCTTACTAAAGTCTTGCTAAGATTTTCTGAAAACACAATATATTATTAAACGTAAATACGAATGCATAAAAAATAAGCATTGTATATTTGTATACACTATACAGTATACAAGCATTACTGTTCCTATTCTAAGAACCTGTAAATGCAAATTAAGGTTTCTAATACCCTAATGTGTCCTACCAATTACCTTTATTAGTTGCCCGCCGCGTAATTCTGTGGATTTTGTCTAGCCAATAGTGATATAGAGGTTTGTTCAAGACTCATTTCGCCAGAATTGTGTCACAATGCATAGCATTTCAATTATAGTAATCTTACATAACTGACAAATCTAAATAGTACACACCTCCACAAATAGCATATAAATAAACATTTTTTTGAGATAATATTACAAACTTTCTACAAACTGATAGTTCACACAATTTCAGCGACCAGGAGTTTCCGCTATTTAGAGGTTTTACTATATATGCATTTGCGGATTACTTCTAAAAATCGATTAGTTTTATTAGGTTAATTTATAAATCAAAATTTGTGGACGAAATTTCATTAAGTTAAATACTCAATGATTGTATAAAAAAACCGTCGTGAATTGGACAGCGACGAGTGGGACACGGAAAAACTTTACTATAGAACAAAGATGGTCAATAATCAACCGTTTTCGCGACACCAAATGTGTGTGCATTAAATATGGTGCTATGCAGTGGTAAAACGAATCTTAATCACATTTGGACTGATGACTCCGATTTTCCGAATATTAAAAGTAGGACAAACGCAGTCATAGATTTTTTTCTTTAGAGTAGGTTAGGAAAATTCATGGAAGCTTTGATAAAAATATAATCATGTATCGTGCTGTATGACAATTTATAATAACTATTTCATAATATGAATATCAAGTAATATCATGGAATACACAAGTTAAGTGCCCGATTTAAGTTAAAAAAATATGAGCATCTTATACGACGTAATAAACAAAATAAAATATTAATTAAATTACTCATTTAATCTGACACATTTATATCAACGCCGCACAGTG
This sequence comes from Schizaphis graminum, assembly GCA_020882235.1. Taxonomy (NCBI): domain Eukaryota; kingdom Metazoa; phylum Arthropoda; class Insecta; order Hemiptera; family Aphididae; genus Schizaphis; species Schizaphis graminum. The sequence goes on along the minus strand of CM037032.1, from coordinate 82,515,334 downwards.
ATCTTGCTGCTAAATACTACTAATTTTCAACCACGTCGTAAATGAATTTTGTTTTTTTATACAATGTGAATTATGAATGTACTATGTTAAATTAATTTGAAAAAGTTTTGTAATTAATTAGTTTTTGAACTACTTATATATTTGACAAATAATTCACAAGATAATAATAATATATGGATTCATTTAATTTAATTTAGTTTTATATTCCAGCGTTTTATTTTAAATTCTTTAAACATAATTTATAATTAATAATATATATATATATGTATATTTATTATTTTCAACAATTATTTTCTTATAAGATACATATTACATATTTAATATTTAAAATAAAAAAATAGCTTCAAATGCATGAACTTAATCGTTCAATAACGCTAAAACAATATTGTGTTATATTTCAGAATATGGTTAATTTATTGAGTCACTAGCAATACCATCTGCATAATATTAAATCGATATAATGCAAAAAACAATACATATTACGATAATTATTTTACATAATAGCTTATTAATTATTTTTATGATGGACAAATTATTTTAAATACGACACGTCTTTGTATAACCTATATTACGTACATTAAATCTTTGATCCCAATACGTATAGTTTTAGACAAAACTACACTGTATTACTACTCGTATAATAATAAATTAAGCCCATCAATTAAATTTCTCAAAGAATAATATTATGTTGTCATTAGTATTTTATATTTGTAATCTAATAGGTCTATATTGATATAGGAAATGTATTACATGTATAACCATTGGAAATATTGTCCATGTCCATAGTAAAAATGATTCAATAGTCTAATAACTGTTGTTTGACTTTATGACACGTTCATAGAAAAAAATAATATAAGTTTACCCAATTTTTTAAACGAGATTTTTAAACCGATTTGAATGGGAAAAACTATAAAGGCAACCGCTATAGACTTATAACTACAACAAGTGATATGTATATTTTAATAAAGTGTCGTCGCAGTTGTTCAGTCATGACGTTATCGCGTTCCAAGATTGATTATAGGGTTAAGTGTTTTCTACTGAAAACAGATACCATCTTTATAGCGGTGTTCGTGTTGTAACAGCTGACATGTTTATGATTCGATACCATAAAAGTACAAATATGGTATGTGCCATAAATTAACACCATGACATTATATTATTACAATAAGCTTATGAAAAGTTTTGTGCATTTGAACTAGATGAAAATTAGCTACCAATAGCCCATTTGAACGCAAAATGTATGCACAAGTGTACGACCTATCTGATCGTTTTTCAAAAGTCTTTGGTTAGTTTGAGTTAGGTTAGATGCGTGTCACGAAAATATAAAACAAACAATGGCGTCGACCGTGTATTATAATATTATTACGCACACATTGTATATTATATTTAGGTTGGTCAAGTCATTGTGATATTGTGCCATTAATTATTATGGTATCCGCGACAACGATTTACACTTAAACATCAGATCACATTTTACTTTTACAATGCAAACTTCAAAATCACGCCGAAACTCTCGGCCAAACTTACAATAATTAATCCGGTACAGTTGCGTAATCAAAAGGTCAGTGGAAACGAATCCATTGCACAATAGATACTATCGGAGCTAATACAAACTTTGTATAGCTTCTATGAGGAAAACGCGATTTTCGTTGGACTTTCGGTTAAACACCTATATCGAACCCCAACAAATACTGACGTTTTTATGACTAGTTTTGTATGCGCTGATACGCACTTGTAAACGCAACAACAACGGCGGCGGCGGCGGCGGCGGCGGCGGCGGCGGCGGCGGCGGCGATAACAACAGTGTGTCGTGTGCGTCGTTATTCGTTTGATTACGTGCCAGTAGATACGAATGGTATACTATGACAATAATATTAATAATATATTGTTATTATTAGAGTTAGTGAAGTGGACGGTAAAGCGGAATAGGCAAAACAGGACGACGACAATGACAATGATGACAACATGACGACGAGTTAGGTTTTTTGGTCGTCAGATAATATAATATTGCGGAGAGCGCAACTGGTAGGCGAACTCTGCCGCCCGTTCGTGTACTATAGCGCGTTACGCTAGCGATCGGGCGGAGAGGGCGGGCGACCGGGAAAAACGGGTACCGAAGGCTGCCGGGGTAACGGCGTCGGCAGCAGCGCCAGCACCACCAGCACCACCAGCACCAGCACCAGCAGCAGCAGCAACGTGAGCGCCGGGGCAGTGGTGACGGTGCGGAGGAAACGCAGCGGACGAGGTGGACGCGCGAGGTGGACACGTGAGGTGGACGAGGTGGTTGCCCAGAGGTATAGAGAGCGCGTTATCCAGGGTTGTTGTGAACGTATTGATTATGGCGTGGCGCGCGCGATGCACACGCCGCCGTCAGCGGCGCGGCGGCGGCAACGACGACGACGATGACGACGACGACTACGACTACTACTACACCGCGGCCGCGGTACGGGTCGTTCCCGGGACCATCTGCCTCGCCGCCGTCCCACGCGTCCCGTTGCCGCTCACACGCAGACCACCGCCCGGGCAACCACCTCTGTCTGTGTGCGTATTATTATTATTATTATTACTATTATTATTATTATTATTACACGCACACCGCGCGCGCGGTCGCCGTCGTCGGTTTTCGTGATCGTTCCCCGCGCGTAACAGGTAAAAGCTGTGCGCTCCGACGTTGCCGCGGAACACGCGCGTCCCGTGCGCAATACATAATACAATAATTATTATGATAACGCACAGTGTACAAATAATAATAATAATAATAATAATATCATATAAATGTGCATAGTATAATATTGTAGTACGGTCGAGCACTAAAACATTATAGTGTACGACGTGGTCGCCCCTAAAGTGCACCGGCAACAGACAACCGCCGCCGCTCGACCACCGCGATAGGCACCTACACCTCCTACTGCGTCTTCCGGCCAATATTGTTACACGTTTATTTCGTGTATCGTTCAGCATATTGTGTTACGACTATAATATGATAATATTGTCGTTACGCGGTTCGCCTGCTACACAAGTACAACACTTATTATAATACAATATATAATTATGTGCGTGTTCCACACGAGTTTAAATTTTGGTAGGTATCTATTCCCTAAGAACGCGGTCACTACTTTTTTTGCTCGAAAAATTAAAATCCGACAATACGATGTGCCGTTGTCGAAAACACTCGGCCCGAGGACACAAGAAACACAACAAGTTGTACCGAAATTGGTCAATATTAGTAGGTATAGGTAATTTGGTACCACACACGTTCCCCCCCACCCCCAAAAACAAGCTTTATGCTTAAAGAACTGCAGTTCTAAACGTGTATTTTGTATATTTTTTATTTATTATAGTGTAGAATCATAATATTATATCGTTTTTTTATATAAGATTATTATAATTATATTGACTGTAATAAATAATAGTTATTGTTTAAAAGAAAATTATTTACTAGTTTAAAAAGTAGATAATATACTACGTATGCAACAAGTATATAATACTAAAGAATAGTACGACTAACTTTGATGTAATTTGTGTCCATAGATTTTGCAATGAACTGGGTTCGGATTAAGTAAACAACTTTTAAAAAAATCAAAAACTTCAAAATGAAATATATTGGAATAAAATACAACCTGTATATTATGATTATATGATATTTTATTTTAATTAATCAACGCCAGACGGCAATTACAAAAGTTAATGTTGCTAGAACGATGTGACAAGTAAATATTGAAGTTAAGTGGTTTGTCTGTCCACCACACATGTACACATGGGCGTTCTCACGGGGGGGGGATATGGGGGATAGATCCCCCCCAAGGATCTGTTTTCTTACATTTTAGTAATATACGTTTTGTCTACTTTTGATATTATATACTATTAAATTCAAGTAAATTTTCAGAACCCCCCCCATAGAAAAATCCTGAGAACGCCTCTGCATGTACAATACGTACATAATTATTATAAGTGTAATCAAATATATTATTATTATTTTCATAGATATTATGATTATATGCACATTACGTGTATGTTTTAATCCCCGTACATTTCGGTTCCATAAGAATGCGTTCGCCACATTTTTGCTCGAAAATTATAAAGCTTGTTAATACGATGTACCGTTGGCCAACACTTTGAAGATCACTGCCCAAGAGCACAAGAAAAGCAATAATTTGTACTAAAATTATTTCATATAATTATGTAATTCAGTAGCATATATAAATGTATTATAATAAATAATTGTTGTTGTTTTAAAGAAAATTATTTTCTAGACAATTAATAGGTAATATGCTACATATGCAACAATAAGTATATTACAATTTATACTAAGCAATAGTGCAACTATTTTTGATTTAATATTTTTCCATAAATTTTGTAACAAAAATAGGTCCAAACTTTGTAAACAATAATTTTAAAAAAAAAATCAATACTCCAAAAAGAAATATTTTGGAGTAAAATGATAGTATCAAAAGTATTTTTTTTTTATTGTGTAACCTCAAAATTTTAAAATTAAAAATGATTGTTATATTTTAAAATCAATATTGCCTATATATTACTTTTATTTTTATGTACAAAATTATCAAACAATTAACGTTAGAATTAATATTTTAGTATACTAAAAAAACTAATTGAAATGTTTGAAAAATATTGTTTAAAACTAAATTGAATAAGTTTAAATGTTTTAATAAATAATTGAATTTTGTCACATTTTATTTAAATTATAGAGGTTAATATTTAATAAATTGGATTAGCCAAGTATAAAAATATCTTTTAACGTCTTGAATTTTTTTTCACTTAATAATTTATACTTAATCAAATGTATGATATTTTTACATCTTTAAGTCAATCATTATTAAATACATAAACATATAGATACTTACTAAACAACTAAAAATATAGATAAAATATAAAACGATAAACTTAGTTATGCACATCACAATTGCAATTACTATTAATTCTGTTTTATCAAATACCTAGATTGATTTTAAAATACTACCATTCTAATGTATATCAGTATATCACAAAAGTAAAAAAAATAGTAATTTGTTAATTGAGATCAGCTACTCTGGTGTTGTCTCGAACAGAAAAATTGTTTTCGTACTAAAATAATTATTAAACTATTTACAACTTAATCATTTTAAATTATAAATATCAAATTAAATGTCATATACCTAGTTATGATATGGTGAAACATAAAAAATATCATTAAGTACCAGGATTGTATTTACTGATGAATGATCATTTATTGATTAATTTAATCTGTATTACAAAATAACAAGTACGACGTACGAATGAAAATAGAAGTGCATTAGTATAAGACTAAGTATTGGTCTTTTCGAGAAAAATACTTTCACAATTACACCATATTACTGCAGTAAGCAGCTTGATTATAGTGTATACACTATATTATGCGAAATAATATTACCACAAATGCGGAAACAATAATATCACTACAGCCGCTGCGGAATTTCCAACGCCGAAAACATATATGTATTATGCATATTTTTTTAGATTCTGAACGGAGTGATGAATGTATTGATTTTACAATGATGTGTGTTTTTTTTTTTTTTTTTTTTTTTTTTTTTTTTTTTTGTTTTTTTGTTTTTGTGTCTGTGTACAGCATAACTAGTCGAAATAATGCTTCAATTTCAAACTTTGGGGGTGGTTTCCGATGGCAAAGTGAATATCCTTGGTGCATTATAGAGGTGAAAAGTAAACATTTTCCAACAGTTTTCAAAAAAATCGAGAAAAACAAAAAAAAAAATGACAGAAAAACGGGAATTTTTACGCAAAACCAGTTTTCGACAAAATCGAATTATTTATTTTGCTATAACTCAAAAACTAATCGATGTAAACACTTGAAATTTTCACAAAATATTTATATTAGCGTTCTCCATACACAGTTAAATTTTCAAAGAATTTTGACTTTTTTTGAGTTATTTATAGACAGTTGAAATTTTCAATTTTTTTAAGTATTTTTTTTAAAAATAACGATAAAAATTTTTTGGCCGGCCAGAAAATCTTGAAAATTTAATACAAGGTTTCTTATAAGTTGTTCTTAAAGTTATAAAAAAAAATCCGAAATCGTTAGTCACAATTTTTTTTTATAAGTGCTTAAAGTTCGAATTTATACGAAATATGTCAAAATTGCGAAAATTGGCAAGTAATTTTGTGGTTAAAAAATCGTAAAAATTTTTCCTTTTATAACTAAGATTTGAAAATTTGGTACAAGGTTCTGCATAAAATTTTCTTCTACTATCTGCAAAAAAAACTCTACCGGACTAAAACAAAAAATTTTTATGAGTGATTGAAATTTAAATTTTTACAAAACCGCGTTAAATAACGGTTTAGCCTCAAACGATTTTTGATATTTGTTGTTATTCAAACAGTATAAGTCGTAAATACTTGAAAATTTTACCAGTTATTTAGATTGCCATTTTCTTTACGTGATTTGATTTTCAAAACATTTTGACTTTTTTTGAGCTATTAATAGACAATTGAAATTTTTAATTTTTTTTAATTTTTTTTTTATAAATGTTGATAAAAAAAATTTAGCTGGGACAAATTACTTGAAAATTTAATTGAAGGGTCCACATAACTTGTTCTAACTCTCATTCAAAAATTATAAAAATACATAGGCACAATTTTTTTTTATTAGCATTTGAAGTTCAAATATTGACAAAAATTCGTCAAAATCATGAATATTTTTCACTATTTGGTAGTTAAAAATTTATAAATATTTTTCTATCAAAAGCTAAGAATTGAAAATTTAATACTATGCTGTCCATAAGTTAAGCTTAGAATAATTATAAAAAAGTTTGAGGATTGTTCAATTTAAAAAAATTAACGAGTGTTTAAAGTTTTAATTTTAATTTGAAATCAAAAATACACGACGTGTAAAATCACGTTTTACTAATAAATAATTTTCGATTTTTGTTATTTTTAAAAAATTACTAAACGTAAGATCTTGAAACTTTTACTTAAATATTTGAATTAGTTTCAAAATAGAATATATGATAATATTTAAATATAATATATCCTGGACTGACAAATCATCTCCGTACAGAATCGTTTTTCGTATACAATGATACCTATCATTGCATTCAAATTTAACCTACCATAGTCCGAGGTCCACCCCACCCCCTAATGTACAGCAGAGCGATACTCACTTACCCGCTTTTTTTAATAATTAACAAGTCATCCTAAAAAATATTGTAAATAAAAAAAACTGCAAAACTTTAGTTTTGTTTCACCTTTAAAAAATATTCGCTCTTGAAAATTAATTTAATTGTTAATACGGAGAAATTGCCCTCTTTGCACACGCCCTATATAACACAACAATGTGTTCGTCTTCTGGGCGTCTAAATAACCCACCCTAGCAGTTAATCACACATAATATAATATTGTTGTACATCGAATATTTATTATTATTATTTCTATTATTGATAGGCTATTGTCATTGGTAACTATAGGCAGAAGCATATGTGTATTTTTTATTATAATAACGATTTTAAAAATTTTAATTTATTTTGGGAAAAGCCTTTTTTAAACAATATTATTTTTTTGAACATCAGATGCTTATATGGATTAAGACAATTTAAGAAGCATTTAAATTAACCCCATTAATTTCACAATACATGAATGATTTTTTTTTTACTTTTAAAATAAAAAAAAAATAAGTTCATCTCCAATTCTCTAACATAAATATATTAGCGAACCCCGACACGATGTTCCCATAGGACTGATTCTCAACAAAGGAAAATCAACTATTACCCCCTAATATCGGTATCTTATTGACTATTGTACTTTTTTTTATAATTTTCACAAATTTACCTATTTTAGCAATAACAATAATAGCCATTTTAATTATTATTTTAATAATATTTCATATCTCAACACTAGCTTTAGCTCTATAGATGATAAAGGTTTTTGATGTATGATAGTCATAATATTATATTGTCTATTGTTTAAAGGTTTGATAATAAAAAAAAACAAACAATATATTATGGATTACTACCTTTGTTCGTTTTAATGAAAAAACATTTGCAGACGAATTGTGTTAGTTTTTGCATTTATTTTTAAATTAAAGTACGTCTAAAAAGAAGTTGGTGTTTTAATTTTAGTCCGTATACATCTATCATAATAACAGCATTCATTATTCGTAGGTATATCATGATGTATAATACACTTCCATCAATAATAATTACATGTAGTTATAATTTTTTGACCATCCTCTGCATATACGTAATGAGCTAAAGAATCATTTTTATATTTAAGTATAATAGAACTATTAGATTTGAAAAAAAAATATAAAAACGTAAGCTCAAACAATAGTCTTAATTAATCGTTTTAATAATTAAGTATTAAATGGTAGGTACTTCTGAATACAAGATTTATATAATATTATATTTCCCACTGTTTTATAAGCCCCGCAAAATATACACGTTAATTAATGAATCTACAAATAATTTAAGTGATTGTTTTAAAATATATGAACCAATGTTTTATAAAGCATACCAATAAAAAGTGGTATTGTAACTGAAGACGTCGAAAAAGCTTGTGGATTATTTCCACCTTCGTATAAAGCTTCATTGGTAACTAATAACGATGCTATATTATATCAAATAAATTTAATTCGTCAAAAATGAAACATGAAAATACATTGAAGAAGGTTTTGAATATTTCTGAATCGTTAAAAACTCTTGTTCCTTTAGCAAATTCACTTTATCGATTAGCTTTTACAGCTCCTATATAATTTTCAAACATTTTTACCTAGTGATAACTTTTTTATCCGTATTTATCGAAAAAAAATTAAACAAAATTAAAAATTTTAAATGTATACAAATACTTCAAAAAGATCCAAAATTCAATGTACATTTTTTTCATAAAAAAAATAATCTGGACATTTGATGTATAGTTTAAATATCTACGGTTACATTTTGTTTTTTAATTACAACAAACAACAAAATCGATTTTATCTTATATTTATATCCATAAAATATAATTAGGATTCCATTTTTCTTTAATTTTTTTTTTTTGGTTTTGTTTTTCGTGGTTATTTTTAAAAGTATAACTAAATCTAGTTTGCAATCAGAAACTACTCCCAAATTTAAAAACCACATATCTTTGTAAAATCGATACATTCATCGAAGCGATCAGAATCAAAAATTATATTTTTAACTCAAACACAATATTATATTCAATTCAATTTACAATACTCACATCTAATTTTTGATTTATTGAAATAATATGATGTTTTCATTGGATTAAATATCATTTTTATTCGGTATAAATTATTTTCTACGTTCAAACAAAAATTTTTAAACTGACTTTAGCATCAATGCATAGCGGGTATTGTCACATTTATTTTAAAATACGCCAAATTGGAGAATACTTAACCTAGTTTTAAATAGTAAACTATTGTGAACTATGTAAGAAGAACTTCGTACCTAAGTACTAATCATTAAAATCACTTATATCAAGAATAATTATACTTTTCAGCTAAACGAATCACCGTTTATATAAATTTATTTTAGTAATCTTTTTAGAACTATTAAGAAACATGGAGTTTCTAACATTATATCACCATGACTATTCCAAAATAAAAAAAATCTCATAACAATTTTAACTAATGATAAGAATTTTAACCAGGATAACTGTACCAATGAAATTACTAGTGCAGGTTCATTATTCAAAAACTGGCAATAGATTAGACCATAATAATACATAGACAATGATTCATCGAATATGCTCAACGCCATGTTTTCTTTTAATAATGAATTTATTTAAATTTGATTTTTAGAATATTTAAATAGATTACTTACAAACCTTATGAAAAAAAAAATTAATTTAATAATAAAATAATAATATTATTTTTTTAATTAGGTGTAAAAAGTATTCACAATCTATATATTCAATATTGAATATATTAATATATAATTCAATAAGTAAATACATTAACAACTATAGTACTAGACTTGGAAAACGTGAAAATTTGGCGTAACCATCAATACGATTTTCAAGTTAAGTGAATCATATTTTTGAAAATATTAACATATCCAATCAACAATTTTTTTTATTATTCAAAAAAATATATATTTCAGTTATTAAAATATTACATGAGTATAAAATAGATGTAATTTTGGACTTAGTATTTTTAATACTAAGACTATTTTTACAAACTGTTAATATTGATAGATTAATATTAGTTACTAAAATGTTAAAAATACCATAAACCCTACATCTTTAAATCCATTATCATTGATCTATTATCCTTAAAATAATGGAATAAGTGTATATAGTGAATCACCAAATATATAGACTTGTAAGTGGTAAGTCTACTACAGTCGTTTTAGAAAATTTTGTTGGTAAAATATAATTAATGTTTCTTTAAAATAAATTATTATATCTATTTTTGTTTATCATGACTCATGAGTATAGTTCTTTGTTTTTAAATTCATAACTATATGAATAATATTTAATAAAAATATTATTCATGGTATATCAGGTCTATACAATTCACATTTAACTTTAAATATTTAAATAACACAGACAAACTTTAAGGAAAAAGATAGTAAGAATAATTAATTGGAAACAAATTTTGTGAACAATATAAAATAACACAGTCACTGTTAGTGTTCGTAATGTCTAGGTAAGATTATGTATGTATGAGGTACTAAGATAGAATAACGGTAACTATGTAAAATCCTCAAATATTAACAACTCAAAATAAATTGATTAACTTATACAATTATTTCTAATCAGTTATTCATTAAAATATTTTTTATATTAATTAATTAAAAACAATAAATAATTCAAATAATGTAAATCTTATTTTTTGTCTTATTAGATTTAAAATTAAACTTTAAGAATTATTATAATTTGTTTCATAAAATATTGTACTTATTATTTATATAAAAAATATCCCTCGAAGATTGACTATATCCTAATATTTTACAATGAAAAGAGTCATACCAACTTCATTACCTGACTACATTAAAATATTAAATTAACGTTAATTTCATAAAAAGCTTATATTTATATGTACTGTATACAATTGATCAATGTCTTCATAATTTATTACAATTTCACTATTCGCTAAATAGCAACATTTGTGAAAATAATTATAATGAAGATTATATTCAATGAGTCTGAAAAATATACATTTATCTACTTACCTACTATATAATATCTGTATACATTAAACATGATTTTTATTTTTGTACACATTTCAGTAAAACTTAGATGAAAATTAATTTAAAGATAAAATATTCTGAGTAATCAAATCTGTTTATAATTAAAGGTTACTAAAGCCTGAATCCAAAAATATAGTTTAATCAGCAAATGACCTTTTTGCTTTTATTTGAACAAAATTAACTCGGCAATTCAGCATAATTAATTTACAATGACTACGAATAGAGTATTATATTATTATAGTTCCGGTAACATTTATCAACATCTAAATTATTTTAAACAATTCAATTATGCGCACAAAACAAGTAGAAAGAAATGTTAAAATCAATTTATTTTACTAATAATTTATAATGGAAAATTAATATGTTATAAAACCATTGTATAATTACATGAAAAAAATAATATCATACAGCTAATATGGAAAATGTATTTTAATTAATTTGTAAAACATTAACATCCGAAACTCTCTCTGAAAACTAAAATACTACTAAATGTTTAGTACATAATAAATAGTAATTATAATTTATAACAAACAAAAATACATAAATCAACTTGTTACAGTATAGTAGCTAAAATTCTGTAACGCATTAACGCGGATTCATAAGATCCATTATTAATTATTTTAGAAGAATAATATGTGTATGGGTGTCAGTAATCATGCTTCTATTATCCTTTCTTATTATACTTTACTGAAGGATTATGACGAAAATCATCAGAGTTAATTCGTTACCTTCTAGAAAATCCAATATTAATTTCCTGGTTACAACTTATAAGTTATAAACTAATTTAAAATAATGTATGTGCATATAAAAAGTTTTTTTTTAGTTTCCTCTGATGTCAAAAAACTATTTATTTAAATGTATTTCTCTCAATTTCAGTATGTTTTTCAATTGTTACTAAATTATATATATAAAATATCGAACATATTTGTAATAATATACCTATCCAATTTAGATTTTAAGAGAAGCGAATTTATGCCTCGTTTTTACTGGTTTCGAGTTTTTGTTTAAAAACAATACTCTAAAAGTATCATATTCCTAATGGACTTGCTATTGATTGAACATTGAATACTTTGAAGATAGAATTGTAGATAAGTAATTATAGAAGTTTCGACCTATTTTTGAGAAAATTGTACAGCTAGAAAAAAAAATTGAATTAAATTATATTTTTTGTCATTGAATCATTTATGCCTTAATTTAAAATTCTATATCATAGTTTATAATTTTAAATTTCAATTTCTTAAAAATTTCTTAAACTATAAATTATAATTCTACAAAGATTTTTGGCTAATATTTGAGTAATTTTTTAATACGATAAATTTGCTTACAAAAAATATTTATAAATTTAATTTCTCAGAATACACTGGATACATTTTGTTTTGCAATTTATTTTTGATAAATTTATCATTTATCATGGATACTAAAAATTAGAGAGAGATGTCAGTTACTCAGTTCTATATTTTGCTAACTCCGAACTCCTACATAATCTTAAAACAAAAATAACACCGTATGAATATAATAATTAGGCACCGGCGATAGTCATCATATTTTTTGGATGTACTTTTTTTTTACTTATTTTATTTTATTTTTATCATTTTAATTTCAAAATAAAATAGCGATATTCCTCCAATATTTTTTCTTTGGCCCCTGGAGAAGAAGACTTGAACTTGACGTGTTTAATCGCGTTAATAATAATGTATGCTCACAATTGGACGGTTAACGTTTCATATGAAAATCTTAAAGACAATTTATTATTTGGACGTCGAATTTAAAGTAATTAGGTAGATAGAAGTATATATACTACCATGACATGAATGCCTCATGACTTACCTACTCGAATATCGTAAAGACAAATACGCGTAGTGCCACTTTAGACACGTAATTCGTTTTTATAATAAATGGCAAAAGCGGAGAGGGTGAGCGTACTATACAATATAATACTAACGACGCACCGTCATCGGCGGCGATTCAGCAACAGTTTCCGGGAGCAAGATAGAGCGTTGGGAAGGAGTTGATATTTTATACGGAAAGAGGGGGGGAACGCGTGTACCTACTCTTATACGACTCCGGATACTCGACCGCTGCCACCGCCGTCTCTGTTGCAGATAATAATCAATACCCCAGGCACGCGTATCACACAAGGATGCGTGCGTGTGTGTGTGCGTGTGTGTGTGTGTGTGTGTGTGTGTGTGTGTGTGTGTGTGTGTGTGTGTGTGTGTGTGTGTGTGTGTGTGTGTGTGTGTGTGTGTGTGTGTGTGTGTGTGTGTGTGTGTGTGTGTGTGTGTGTGTGTGTGTATTTGTAAGTGTGTTAGAGTTTCATACACGGTGATTCCATGGTAAACGGCATACGACTGTCGAACTCACAAAAAAAAAGAGTTTAGGATTTATTCGATTTTACCAAGTGCTTAAGACGTGTGTACGTTCGATATTATATTATATATATGAACGAGAATATAACGAATGTATCGAAGAGAAATAGCTTAACACCTGTAGTACGAACCACCCGTATATCCCTTGACAGGTCGAAGAATATAGGATAGAAACCCACGAGCTGTTCTTGAACACCACGTGATGCTGGTTCCGCTATGTTGTTAGCTATACGTTGATGAAAAGAAATCGTCAACTCGACACGATATATTTATACATCATAACTCATGAATCATGATAATATATTTTACTGTATAAACATATAGCTGATTTTTGTTTTGATGGTGTCAGACACAAAAATAAAAAATACGTATAATATAGTTATTAAAAATCAATACGTCATTCTTCGTACCATTAAAAATCTAAAAATTAAATTCAACTCTGTATTGTAATATTACAAATCAAACACACATTCAAAGAACTTACCAGCTTAATTAAAGTTATTTAAAGAGTTTAATAGCTATTCAATTTTTAAAACAGTGAAAGTTGCGTTATTAATTATTATTCGTATATATTTAGTAATCTGATAAATACAAATTTTAAAGAAATAGGAAATCGTAAATCTTCAATAATAAATATTTTGTTATTTATAAAACCACTTTATTTTTATTAATATAATCTATATATTTATAAAATTAGCAAGTAGATAATTATAAATTATAACTAATTAGGTACTATAGTATTACATCAACTGGATTTATGTGAAAGTAAATCTAACGAGTTATAGTTTCGCTAGGCTTAATATAATGTAATATATGTGTCTACTCTCATTTAGAAACCTATTATTTTTTAAATTATGGATAATATTATGATTTTCAAATAAATTACTTATAGATTTAATTGTATAAAGGATTTGTATTGATATTCGTATATAAAGGATATAATATTATAATAGAGAGAAATAAATTCGAATTTGGGTCTCAATATGCAAGTCCTAATGGAAATTTGTGGTTTATAATACACACAATAGTCCCTAAAATCTCTTTGATAGTTTCCATTATAGAATAAAACTTAACTGTTAAATATAATATTTAAAATAATTCGTTATTTTCATAAAGATAATATAAATATAATATTATATTATCAATGCATATTGTACAAAGAATAGCAGTTGATACTATTTTACTAAAAAAATTTGCTATCGAAAATAATCACACTAATTTTATAATTTGTTGCATCTGTTAGTGTTTTTTTATTATTATTTAATTTAAGATAATTTAAATATAACACAATCAATAAGATTCTGCTTCTGAATTTAATTACTTATCTCAATGAAAATAATTGTACAATAAAACTAAATTTAAAAAATAAATGCAATATCCAAACGTCAATTGAGCTAAATTCGGTTATCGAATTATGTTCATAATAGCTACTGTGCTACTTTTATAACTTAAAATATTTTTTAGCTCCACCAATTCTCCATCAATCGCGGTTATCTATTATAATATTATTATGATCGCCAGTTTCCCAATGGGGAGGGTTTTTCAACATAAACGATTAACCAATGGATATCGGCAAACCCAAATACGCTAACCAAGCCACGTTCTAGAATATATAATATATCCCCGAATTGGAATAAATGTTTTTTTTTTTTTTAATAAATTAAGTGAAATTATATAAATATTAAATAGTAATTATAAAATCGTAAATAAATATTCTGAGATAAACCTTTAAAGACGTGCGTAATATGATGGTGCACAAAGTACATCGTTACGATAAAAAAAAAAACTATTTAACGTGTTGAGTGAGTCTAATATTCTATGACCTTGAAACTAAGTTGACTTCTATAGAAAGTTATATATTCTTAATAATACATTAGCATACATTACTTTTACATCAAAAATACGTATAAAATAAACATCAAGCGTTATTCATTAGTTTAGATAACACGGAAAAGTCGATTCGCAAGCATAGTATACTTTAGGGGTGGATTGAAATCATACATAATGCATTAAAGAAATCAATATTATTTTTACCTAAAACATACCTATTTGTGTGTATGAATGTGCAGGAGATATAAAATAATAACAATTCACACCCCATTATTTTGGACCATTTGAACCGGGCATTAGAGATGACAAGATGCCAAAACTTCGGGTCTACTAAAATGTTCTCCCTTGATAACCACTACTACAGTCATACTGCAGTATTTGTAGCTCCCTCGACAGTGATTTACATATGATAAGCCACCAGTGCCGAAAACGCTGACTCCATATTTTGTATTATCCGCGACACCGTTTGCTGCGCTGCTAAATACACAGCACCCCCAGGTATCATAGCATTGTTGCCGCCGTGTCTGATGACCCAGGATAATCAAAATTTGTGAAGGATTCGAGAAATTCAAACTCTTCACCGATCACAGCAACTATTGAGAAAGTATATTACCGGATCACGATAACAACAGAGATTCTAATATCCGTTTATCTCAACTTAAGCCTCCTAATTAAAGGAAGCTCAGATATAGATATTCAATGACAATATATAATATAATACAGCGAAGTGGTAATATCATGTAATACAAATAAAACAATTTGAAAAAATTATATTTTGATGATCGTATTAACTATATTATGTATTATGTAACATGACTCAATTGCGTTTGCCACAAAAAATTGATTACATATAAAAAAATAAACTAAAATAAATAATTACTCCACGCGTGGCACAAACCAAAAAAGTGTCTTACCAAATGTAATATTCTTTATTTTTTTTTCCTGTGAAACTAGGAAATTATACAGAATTTGTCTTTATAAGAACTTTTTTTCAATAGAATACTTATTAAAATCTGGTGTGTAGGCAATTTTGTATTATATATGTTATGTGTACCACTGATGATATATGCAATACTTACTTACCATTGATAACTTTCTAAAAAACGTATTCATCCAATGAATATGATGGAGAATTCCATTTGAGATCAAACAAAATATTTAGCTATAATATAAAGTCCTCGATGACTACTAGTACCCACTAATATTTTTTGTGAATCATTACTATGAATACTTTTTTTAATACTTAAAATTACTTTTATTACTATAACTGATACAAGTATCTGCTAAAAGCAATGATCACTATATTTAAATTATTTAAATATAATATTATTATTAACATAATATTATGTTATGATATAATAATGATTTTTAATACTTAATATACAAAATAGTTAAACTAATATTCTAATGTAGTTATTATTGGAAACAATTTCTTTTAAAACAAAATAACCAATTTTTTTTTCCATTTCAATTATAAAATTCATGTACTTAATCTATCTTCCATAAAAAAAAATGATTTCGTTCCCTTCCATCCTTTCATTTAAATGTGTTTACATAAAAAAACACATTTTACACAAGGACAAATTACTGTATTATATAAGGTACTAAAATATCGCACCCTTGTGACAAGTATATGAAAATTCATCAACAAAAAAAAGAAAGGCATGCATGACAGACTTCCGAATCTCTTGATTAATAGTTATACTTCTGACATATTCGAACATTCAAACTTAAATTTATAATTCTTGATTTTATTAGCGACCATACTTTTATCAACTCTCGCTTTTATCTTTTTGCTTCTTCAAAAAATTATAACCAACACTAAAAGCCTAAAGCTAGGTTATTATTCATTAGTCTATGTTGCTTACATAACTTACATGACACTTATTAATTTATTATAACATATTATTATGTCGTATTTTTTTTAAATATAAATTTCCATTTGTAATTTATAAATATTACTTTTAACAATAGTACAAATTTTCTTGACTTTTGAAAAAAATAAATAATTATAATATTGAGAACGTACTTATAGTTTTCAATAATGCAACAAGCAAAATATGAACAAAATGAATAAAAAATATTTATATTTATATTTTTACTTAAAACTGTGAAGCTTTGGTAATGTTGAATATATGTTTAAGCGTACTCATCATTTAATTTTAAATCTAGAAAAATAATCATTCATCCATTGCTTTTATAAACTATAACATGATCGATTACAATATAGTATTATAGTATTAGAAGAACTTCTATTGTTATTCTATATTATACAATAAATATTATATTAATCTGACTCTATATTACAAGAGAAAAATTCTAACAAACAAACTATTTTCACTCACTAAATTATGACTATGAATTATTACACGACAAAAATTGTAATGAGCACAAAGGTGAAGGCTAAGCTAACTTTTTCGATCATTAAAAAAAAAAGTCTTGGCATGTGACAAATTTTGATTCATTACATTGAACGGTCATACATAATTTAATACAGCCAGTGTGAAAATGTACAGTACACGTCCACTAATATTATATAGACAGCTGGTATAGATAGCTGAAGTTTTGAAATCGTTTTATCATTGTCATTTTGAAATTTGAAAAAACTTCTAGTTTTAATGAAGCATGTTTTTATAAGTTTAAAATTGATTTGGGTTTATCTTTAAGAAGGTTAGATTGAAATTTATTTAGATATTTTTAGTTTTTTTTTTTTAATAACCAACAGTTTGCAGTTTACAGGTTGGCTGTTAATGCAATATTCTGTTTAAAATTTAAACCTATTATTGGCCAAATATATTTTACTATATATGTTTATTGTTAAAAAATTTTATCCATACGTATTTTTTAGTGAACATACATCCACCACGTTGTTGGTTTACAATAGTACCATACTTTTCCATAGAAAAATAGATTAAAAATTATATTTATTAATATTTTTATTGACTAATACAATTTGTTTGGTATACAAAAAAAAAATTAGAATAAATAAAATTATAAAATATTTTATAATCTTATTTATGTATATTTGAAGCATGCAAATCATACATTCAATTTTCACTTAATTCAGTTCTAATAAAAGGTATTAATAACCAATAAAACAACAATTTTAAATGTATTTTCTTTTTATACATAGTCTAATAATATTAACAATTTAGTTTCAAGAATAGTTTTATCTTAAGATAATGATGATTTATTAAGTATACATTTTAATAAATCTTTAATATTCAATCTTATTTATGACATGAATGATTCTTCGATTATGCGATAAGTAGGTAAAAATTATGAAAGTATTTTTCATCTTTGATTTAAATAATAGACAGTGTTTATTAAATAAATATAATAAAATATTAAAATTGATTTATTAACCTAATAAAATTATCTTTCTTATATTTTAAATCCAAATAACGTACTTATTGATAGATAATTTATCTTAGAGGCCAAAAACCCCAAATAACATTAAATATTGAAATCTGATTAATATTACAGTAGCTAGAAATTGAATATGAAGGACACTACATTCAAAATACTCACTGAAAAAAAATTATGTTCTTGAAAGTACTTGTACGGTTCACCTACTTGTTTATATTTCTTAAAAAGTTCTCGATAAGTTTCTCCTTTTATTTCATTTTTTTCACCCCATTTGTAAGCTGCATTTCTTTTCTACTCTATAAACACAGAACATTATTTTCTCGTCGTAGCCATGTCAAAGGCAGCTGATTACTCCATTTACGACATTTCACCCCTTCCATGTATCACCATTATGTTTTACACACGCACACATATTTTCACCTTTATTTTTCTATTTTTCATTTTTTTTCTATCCTTGGTAAATTTATCGAGTGATTATTTTTTTATTCTCTCGTCCAATCGATTGTTAACATCGTTATTAAGCCTGTTTATGAACAGTAATAAGCCGTTAAAGCTTTTACACAATAATGCACGCCCATGTGGCATACGCATACTAATACTAATACTATTGAAAACTGTTTTCGAATTCCGGAAAATATATCAGAGAATCTTCGAAAGACTAATTGAATTTTCAAGAAAGATATGTTACATCACTATAGCTATTATTTTCCGAAGAAAATTAACACCGCAGTGAAAACAGAACGATGTTAGTATGCGAGTTCATTAAAATCCATTCAACTCTGAATTAAACACTAACCTTGTTGATGAATGACATGACGTTTGTCGGTATCATTTTGTTAGATTTGTTTTGCTCTTCCCACGGTGTTTTGGAATATTAATTAATATCAGACACACTATTGAAAGTGCATTGAGTTCCACGCTAGGATCTCGGGTTACGTGGCATATGGAAATGTATTTTGCCAGACGATCGAATTAAATCCGTGAACGGCATCTCAATCAATCCTCATTTTTTCTTATTCTGCATATCTGTCAACAAACCAATAAGATAATGTAATACAATATTATGTGACAGTGTAAAATTTAACTTAAAATCATTTTTTTCATTTTTTTTTTTACTAATGTAAGATGACTGATGAGTGTTGAAAATTACATTGAGTCCTTCCCAAATGGATACCATTAAATATCGGATGTTATTTTTGAGAACACACTACAAACTTTCTATAAATTTAACCTACTTAATTTAACTCTCTGAAAGTGTCCAGTATATACTCTAAAAACCATGCACATTATCTTTCATTTTTTTTTTAATGCTCGTAAACACTTCAATGATAATATCATTCATTTATATTATCTATCTTAAATAAACTCACTTCGAATTAATTTCAAATATTTAAATACATTTTAGTTTACATAGTTTGATTGTTGTATTATTATATATATTATTATATACTCATATTTATAACTAATGACTAAACCTTAAAATATATATAATATCATTAAATGATTTAAAATTATTATTTAGTACACAACTAATAACTATTATTATTTATTAAAAATCATATTAGCATAGAAATTTTTTACAAAAAAATATTTTCCTAATATATATCAATCTGTAATCGTCAATACACTTTTAAATATGACAATAGCAAGCTAATAAACTTATGCTGTTTATGATCTATGCATATGACGTAGTCAAGTTTAAAATCATTAATCATCTATGTGAAACAGTTCAAATTTACACGTCATTACCACGATAAATATTATTAACTATAGAAACTACATTATGAAATCTTTAAAAAAAATTGTTAATTAATAAATAACAATTGTTAGGTATCCCAACAAATTTTCCTATATTAAGTTAAATAATCTTTATCTAATTATTTTTATTTAAATAAATATACAATAAATTTGTTAACTAATAATATGTTTAATGATAATATAATAATAAGACATGAATTACTTTAAAAATGTATTTTTTTTTTCTAAAATAATGTTTAGACTAGCATATAATATAATATTGTAAAGAGAGTAATTATTTAAACATATCAAGTACCTGTATACATAACTAAAAGTTAAAGTTACCTATATTTAAATATAATTAATAGATACGCATAAATTGTGAGTCATAAGTGATATAGAAGTATTATTCGTTCACAGATATTAAGAATAATATACTTACATAACAGCCAATAGATTATTAATATTATTAAAATAAAAATGTACTTTCATTTCCATTCACTAAATTAGTTTTGGGTGAAATACATTTCGATATAATATACACCATTTTCAATAAAATAATTTTTATTTCATAAAATATACTAAATCGCAGGGGCGGACTGGGCCGGCGGGATACCAGGAAGTTTCCCGGTGGGCCGCTGCTCAAAAATAATTTGTTATTATTATATAATTATTAGTTATTAGTAGAGTCCGGATTTATATTCTGTTAAAACGTTTGAAATATGATGTTTATAATGTTTATATGCAGCTAAAATTTATGAAATATTCCCAAAAATATTCAAAATATTCTGAAAATATTGATAATACCAACTAATAAGAAATGAGTAAAAAAAAAAAATCCAATATGATTATTGATTATGATTATGAATTTATAATTTATTAAAATTTATAGAATTATATCTTATGTTACATTATGCAATATATTAACATAAAAAAAAATATTATACAATGTTTTTAAAGGAATGTACAATAATATATTTTTCCAAATTTTCTGGAGTAAAGTCAGTAACGGCGGTCCGTGATAATTATCTAATATATGCTGAATATCCTTTAATATAATCCAATACCTATATCAAATATAACGGAAATATGCTAAAATATTCTATAATATGTATTATGTACCATAAACTAAAATATTCTGAAATATTCTCTGAAGTCAAAATATGCACTAATATGCAAAAAAAACTTTTTTATCTAACCTATTAAAATGTTTAATTAAATGTTAAAATATAGATGTAAAAAAGTAAAGAATATTTAATTATTGAAATATCTTTCACATTAGTATTACAATATGTGGTATTATACCTAATGTTAATACTAATTTAGTGATATAGGTAATTATAAATAAGTAATATTATATTATACTTTTTAGCCTATGCTATTTAAGTCTTCAGATAATAATAATAATAATATATTATATAATGTACTAAAAATATTGAGAATTTTAAGTTGTTTTTTGAGAAAATTGAAAATGTGATGCATTTTTCATTAAATAAAACGTTGATATATTTGAATTATTATATTTTGTGATGACAAGAAATTGCAAGGGCCGGTCAAATATAAATTTACCGGGCCGAAATGTTGCCCCAGTCCACCCCTGCTAAATCGGTTAGGTATAACCTCATACATTACTTTGTAACTTGGTAAAAAATTTAAATAATATTAACTAGGTATCGTATACATAGATATTTCCATTACCTAATACTGATATAGAATTTTTAAATTTAAAAGTTATACAATTTTAATTTTTCTAATAAGTAAGTTATATCTATTGAACATAATAGTTAAGCAATATTTTTTCATCATTCAAACTTACCTATAAATATAATAACATTAAAATTTAGCAGTAAAATCATAAATTGTATTAAAAAAAAGTACATATAGTAATAAAACCCAGTTCTCATTCATTAATTCATTCTTGAACTATAAAATGTTCTGTAATTTACGTAAAGCTGTTCAAATTATACAAATATAAATTCCTAATAATAATTAGGTGGATTCTATGTAAAATATACAACACTATATATTAATTATCATGATAAAAACTCAAACGTTTAATGTATAATATGAGAAAATAGTAATCTAGATACCAAATGATTTAGTATCGACTATTATAATTATATTTTAAACAAATTTGATACCTACATATTTACAAAATATGTTGTTTAGCAAGCTAAAAATGTATAGCTTAATAAATAATTTGAGATTTCAATTTAGAACTTAAACAAAAATTACGAAATATTAAGATGACTAGCTGACAACAAATAAACATAGCGACCTATATTAATTATCTTAAATTGTTTTTATTTCTTACTGTTTCAATTAATAATAATGATGAGTATTCTTACAATATTTAATACCATATACGTATATAATTTAAAAATATAAAATAAAAAATAATTGACAATAATCCTTTTTAGAATGTAGATAATATACATAGATATTATACTATATAATATTATATATAATCCAGGATATAATTACATAAAACTTTTTCAAAACTATTGGTTTTACACTTTTTAATTAACGACCCCATAATTTATGACAGTAATGCTCAACCTTTTACGATCCACAATCCACTTTGGGTACTAAAACAACCCTTTTAAAATTGAATCCAGATAGTTTTGGTGGGAGTAATGGTCTTATTTTGATCATCTCAACACTGTTTAGTTATATGTTATAATAATACATTTCAAATCAATAAAAAAAATCTTTGCATTCAAAGTCCAATACTTCAGAACTTAGTAATAAATCTCGCTCGTAAACAATTTTTTAAGATGTTATGATGGTTGTTGAAAATGTTGATGCTGATATAATTTTTTTTCATCATTACAAAATATATTGAGTAAATCTAAAAATTACTTATTCAAAATTGTTACCTATGATATTATCGTGACTTTAAATCTATAAATGTTGATACTTTTTAAAATTCCTATTTATCCCCTTGCAAAACTGTTCATTAATGTTCTAAAAAAAAATAATATGAACATGATTGTGTATCAAATATAGTCATCGATTCGTTCATAATTTATGATAGTTAAATAACCAAATATCACATGACTTAAATATATGGGTTGTTACGTGTATAATAATACAACATATTAAATTTAATGAAAAATAAAAAATAAGATGTATGATCTTAAGGTAAATAAAAAAATATTAAGAAAATGTTGTAATATGTAAATTGTTCTCTTCTAAAATTTGCTAACCCCTTCGACATTTTATCTAACAAAATGTACTTCAACCATGATTTTTTTTTTTTTGGTATGGCAACTATGAAAACTGAATAATATTTTAAAAACTTAAAACAAAGAAATTATCTGTTTATATACACATATTTATATTTAATGCATTCATTTTTTCGTGAAAAAATTAAGATTCCATTTTATTATTACATTATTGTATAGATGATCGCTTGAACTTCTGGAATAAGCAACAAGTATATAACTGCGATTTTTTACAATTATGATTAAGTTGAAAAATATTGACACGAAAAAAAGTAATAATAAACTAACAGTGAAATGAAAAGAGGATTGTACCAAAAAGCCCATTTATACAGCAAAACAAACTCTATCAAAACTATAAGAAAATTTGTTATTGTCAATATATATTTTTTCTCATCACACCACTATAGTTTCAAGAAGTTTAGGAAAATAATCATAGGCAGTTAAACTATCTAAAGGTCATTAACAGTCAAGTAAAATTACAAATCATCAACACAGCAAGCAAAAGTGATCACGACTTCAATAGATTAATGGTGGTACCTTAACTTGACTTTTTTGTGAATAAGTAGATCACCATTGAATAAGATCTTTACTACATGACTAAATACCTATTTTATTCTCATACTTAATACTCGTTTTGTATGTAAAACATACAATTTTTAATAGGAATATTATCATTTTTTGAATTTTCAATTTAGACTACTTAAATGTAATAAAATATCTCATTAAATATGTAATAATATCAAATGCATTTCACATTCGTAAGAGAAAATTCCAAAATAATCTTACTACGCGCCAAGATTTAATAAATAAATCTGAAAAAATGTACAATAACATATTTAAGCACCATATTTCTATGTTTTTTGAGCTGGCTATAAAAAAAAAAAAAAAACGAAAAAAAACAATAGGTAGCCTGGCACAAATATCACTTTAATAATACTTTTAATTTGTAAATCTTCTGAAATATAAACATGTAGAGTATTTTAGTTAATTTAGAACATATTATAATCAATAGCAAAAAAATATTTTATTTGAAATTATTAAACACTGGCAAACTAAATATTTAGATTATGTCTATGTACAATAATAATTGTGATAACATAATAAATAAATATTGCTACTAATAATATATTAATCTAAATAATGGTATCGATAAATTCTAATATTTTATTATTATTATTATTATTATTAATAAAAGTAAAAAAAAACTAATAATATTGTAAATAAAATACTTATTGTTTAAATGGAATTTAAGTTTAATATTTCTAATAAATTTTAAGTAAAAAATAAACATAATTATTGTGGTGTTATTGTTTTATAATCAACATTAATAATTTAAACAGAATAAGTCAATCAAATTGTAACACGTATTATAATGATTTATTATCAGAGGTTACTATTTTGACTTGCTCTAAAAAGA
The DNA here is from genome assembly GCA_020882235.1 of Schizaphis graminum. Taxonomy (NCBI): domain Eukaryota; kingdom Metazoa; phylum Arthropoda; class Insecta; order Hemiptera; family Aphididae; genus Schizaphis; species Schizaphis graminum. Next base: position 82,490,211 of record CM037032.1, on the reverse strand, counting down.
CCCTATCGATTAATGCTATGCGAACCTGAAACCACCGATATTTGCTCATTCTGTATCGTTGGTAGTGTGGAATGTGTGGATAATATTATATAATAATAACAATATTATTGACTATTGCTACTTATCTATAGAATTTCAATATATGAGCCTACCAATCAATTCTACTATATTTGTGTTTTCTCGCCATTATAAACCACATAATATATTTAAATTTTTATTATAATTTATAAACTCTAATCTAATACATGAAATCATGTTTGAGGCATAACTATAAATCTGATTGTATTCAAAATCACAAAAGCATCATTTTATTGAACTATCATGTCACTACATCACTCCACAATTAGTCAGTAAAAAAATTTTGATTTTGGTTTGAAATTTAAATCATTTAATAGATACTGAAATATGTTAATATTCATCATCGTTATTTGACAAGTAACAAAATTATTCAGTCAATAACATTGTTTATATAAATAATTTCATCCACAATTATTACGCTGAATACAATTACAATACTTATATATTGTATATATTTGTATATAATACCGAATAACCTATAATGGTATCGAATATGTTTTACATTTATAATGTATAGTATGTATTTACAATACTTATGTTAAAATAATCAAATGAATACGATAATAATAATCATCGAGCTATTATTATTTTTTCATAGGCATCTCAATACAAGAAGTAATAATAATTATTTTTTTCAATCACATAATATTATATTCAATGAATATTATTTTTAAATGCACTCTATACAGGGTGATTTTTTTATCAAACAACACTTATTATTTCCAAAAGTATTCATGTTTTTGAAAATATTTTTTTACATAGTTTCAAATTGTTAAAAAAACAACGTTTTTATAAAAAAATTATATTTTTAAATATTTTTTATCCTTATAATTTTTTAAGTTTTTTACTTTTTTGAACGACAACATTGATTTTTAATTTCATATTCCAAAGCAGAATAATTTTTTGAGTATTTTGATACATAAAATCAAATTTAGGGTGAGTAGTTTATAAGTTATACTTATTTAAAGTTTAGACAAGCGGAGTAGTGGACAAACATTTTGCGGGGTAACCCCGTACCATTCCACTCTGCGCAACTAAACTTTAAATACGTATAACTCATAAACTACTCGCCCTAAATTCGATTTTTATTTATCGAAATACTCAGAAAATTATTTTGCTTTGGAATATGAAATTAAAAATCTATGTTGTCATTCAAAAAAGTAAAAACTTAAAAAAATTATAAGGATAAAAAATATTTAAAAAATATAATTTTTTATAAAAACGTTGTTTTTTTAACAATTTGAAACTATGTAAAAAAATATTTTCAAAAACATGAATACTTTTGGAAATAATGAGTGTTGTTTGATAAAAAAAATCACTCTGTATATGTAATTATTAAATCATTTATTATTTTAAAAATATATTCCTTTCGATTGAAAAATTTAATAAAAAATGGAAATAAATGTAAACTAATACATTTGTCATTTAATTTTATAGAAATACTAGCTATGGTGCCCTATCTCCTGTTCACTTTTCTCATCGACTTTCTGAAGTTACAGGTTTCTGCAGCCCAACTTTGTATCTTAAAATTTATTATATTTTAAAAATAAAATAAATTTATTATTTCTCTATTTTAATTATTAACTTAATCGAGATTATTAATTTTTTTTTTCTTTTCCAATATACACACCATACATTTTTTTATAGTACTTTTTGTCATACCTTTTATCTCCGTCAAAAAACTTAGGCCCAATCTTTTTACTCAAATTATATTAAAACTCAATATGATTTATGTATATATAAATTTGTGATAGAAAAAAATTATGAACAATTATTACTATTACTATAATGTTTTTATAATTTTTGGAGATTATAAATATACAAAAGTTTTTTAAATAATAATGAAATAAACATTAAACATTTTGTAAATAGTCAATACAGTTTAAGCAAATATTAGTTACCCATATTATAAATTATAAATTATATTACTAATAACTGCTTAATATGTGAAATATTCTTATTTCTATCTTATTGAATATATGTAATTTATAACAGTTTTAAAATATTTAAAATTATGAAACATTTAAATTTTTTAACCAAAATTCTCTTTTATAATATTACATTCATAACGCATAAGTCAATGACTTATAATGTTATATCAGAAGTAGGTAATATTAAAATAATACTTTATACTACTTTATACTTAAGGAATCCTGATTATAAACCATGAGTGGTCAACATGAATAGGTTCGCAAGTCATATGTATAAATATAATTATACCAAGAGGCAAAATGATAATACTGTGTATCCCAGAAAACGGGGTACACTTTATCACTCATTACCCTTTAAATATTTTTCAATTCTGTTTGCGGGACGTTAAACTAGACATTGATTATAAATTCAATTCCTATGACATACAATTTTTTAACTCGTGTATTTTGCGCATGCCCAACACAACTTCATTTTTTTTTAATGGCAACCCCTATTTTTAATATCATTTTCGAATTATTCAATTTTTTCAAGTAATTTTGATCAATCATTATTATTATTATCATTATTATTAATCATTATTCTAAGTTAAAGCTAGATATAACTTTAAAAAAAATGTATTAAACTAATTTTTTTTTTATTTAACGTATTTTTCGTTCTAAACACCATTTGATACTTTCTACATTTATTATTAGTAGTAATAAATTATTTACTATCTATGAATTATTTAACGAAAAAATACGTAAACTAAAAAAAATACATTGTTTTAAAAGTTATACCTAGCTCTAACTTCGCCAATTTTTGGTTTAGAATACATTTTGATAGATAATGAAAATTAATTAATTCAAAATTTATATTAAAAATTGGGGTTGCTATTAAAAAAAAAAAAATTAAGTTGTGTTGTGCATGCACAAAATATACGAGTTATGATCCATTTGTCTAGTTTAACGCCCCACAAACAAAATTAAAAAATATTCAAAGGGCAATGAGTGATAAAGTGTACCCTGTTTTCTGGGATACATTTTATATAATTTGATATTTGTTTTATAAATGTATAACTAATATAATAAGTAAATTTTTATTTTATAAATAAGATGCAGGTCGCATCTGACAATTACGAGAGCCAGTACATGTGGCTTGCGAGTCACAAGTTGGTTACCACTTACCCCTATTATAAACTAACAAATGATAAAGTGTTATTAATCGAGTAACAATTTCATGAAAAAATTTATATTTAAAAAGCATATCGTTTTTAAATAAGAATTTATATAACTATGAATACTTAGCTCAAAATTTGATCATCATATACAGCTTTATTACTTACAATATTCTATATACCCCAACTCTGATAATGTTATGCGTATTCTGCAATATTTCATATAGCCATGTAGGTATTATTATTTATTATTAAATTTCAAATATAAAACGATTTATCAGTTTTCATTGGAAAACGAGCGGGGATGGTTAAAACTACATGTTCTGCTTGCAGAATACGAATGCACCAAATGATGATGATTATTTTGTCACACCCAGCTGAAATGCGTTTGTTTGGATTAAGAAAAAAAAGTACTAGAATTACATATCTACAATTAAACCACGTACATTCTGCTAAAATCTTGTAGAAAAACACTCAGATCTCTATAACCAAATGAAAAATAATTAAAGTTAATATTTATTTCAAATCATATTTTATCTTTTAAAGTATGCCGGTAGCCACTAATTCTAAAAAATATATAAACTTAAGAATTAGTGGGAATTTGATAACTACTTCACACATACGATAGGTGAATTCTATATTAATACCTATCTGTAATAGTAGTATATTTAAAATTTTAACTATATCTATAAACATACCTATTCTTAAAAAAAAAAAAAAAAAAAAATGATTTTAAATAAAAATGGTTTTCTTTAGATTTTTATTTATTAAGATCAGTAGATATCATCGCAAGTCAAAAAATAACTAGTTTAAATACAATTTTTATTGTTTTTAAATCAAATTTTATTGTTCACTATTAAGAGAAAAAATTTTGATTTATTAATATTATGGCAATATTCATTTTATTAATTATTGTATTAGTTGTATTACTTACCTAGGTATGTTTTATTTTTGAACAACCTAATTGTTAATAGCATGAATCACATATATAGTAATTTTAAAGTCATATAAATCAATAAAAAAAATCTTATTCAAAACAAAATGATTAAAACCGAGTAATCTCATAATAACTATCTACTGCATATCTAATCAAGTTTTAACGATATAGAATCTACTTTTCTTTAATGTACGATTACCGTTTGGGAGCCAATTATGATTAATTACAATTGTTCGTGGTCCATGAAGCATATTATATTTTCAGTATTTACTATCTAATTTATTTACTTTCAGTAACCTAATATGGTAATATTATGAAAATATTCAATCATAATTTAACCCACCTACTTAAAATGTACGTATGCGACTATAATAATATACAAAATCCAATCTAACATTTCAACGAGTATATTTTACTTTATATACAATATACGTAAACCATTGACATAACATCATAATGCCATTGTTAAGTTACCATGATGATATACATATACACTATACATGTATATCGAGTATTGACAAAATTGACATGTGTATAAAATACTTAAATACCCACAATATTTTTTTGATTTTTTTACACAGAAACATTAAAAAATGTAGAACACAAGTACTTTAATGATATAAATTAATAATATATATTATACAATAGGTATAGTTAAAAACATTTTATTTTTGTACCTATATTAATATTGCGTATAATTAAACATATTTGATATAAATTATACAAATTTAACCTGATAACTTAAATTTTATGTAAAATTATATTACAAATACCTGCGAGTCTATTAAAAAATATAACTCATAAGGTAAATAACTAATAAAGTTTGTGAAATTCAAAATATTTTCCATTCGTCGTTAGCTTCTGTATCTGTATCAATACAGCTATACATATGATAATCACCATGAAAAAGTAGCCGTAAGTAAAATATTAATTTATGTATTAAATTTATAGCAATAACTCATCAAAGATATGAATATTTTTATAAAATTTAAATAATTTCTTTTCAGTGATTACCAATAAAATCCATCAATCAAATTCGAAGACGGATGATCAAAACATGTTATTTATGGGTTACGTTTTTAAAACATACATTATAAAACTAAATCAATATCGAAAGGTTTTTGATGAATACGGCAAATAAAAATATTTTGAGTATCTAAGCAAAAATTATATACAGTATTTTTTTAGATCAAAGTATAAAAAAAATTATCAAGATTTTGTTTAAAACGTGCACCTTTATACTACTTATATTTCTTCTGTCAAAAAATATCTAACTAACTGGAAATTTGAAAGATGATCTCTTTGAAGAATCATAATATAATATATTTAATTTTTAATCTATAAAGATTATAGTGGGATTTTTTTTAGTTTTATAATTGCCCCGAATGTTATCTTTAGTTCTGAAATAATATTTATAGGTATATGTTTTTAAATAGCTTTAATACAACATTTTACAAGAAATAAAACTTTTTTGTAATTATAATATAATTTAGTACTTAAATAAATTATTATAATACTCTGTTTTCATTAAAAATACAATATTTTATTACACCTATATATGTTTGATAAATTTTGCATTATCTTTTTTGTACTGAATTATACATAATGTTCTACAAAATTATTGCTTTTAAAAAATCATTCAACTCGAAAAATTTGTGGCACAATTTCTTATTGATAAGTACAAATAAATAAAGTAAATACATTTTGCTATCTCCACGAAAGAAATCGACAAACCTAAATAATAACTTATTAAATAAAATATATTAATGATACTCGTAATAATTTAGTAAGCTATTAACGAAAGAATAGAAAACTAGGTGTAAACGGTTTATATACATTTTCTGGATAAGCGTTTCATCAGCTTATGTATAAATCTCAATTACCAACTATCTAAACAACGCATTAACAGAATATAGAATGAAGTTACACATTTTAAATTAGAATATTTTCATGTTAATAAAGCATATTATAAATAAAATATATATTTAAAAAAATTAATTCATAGGTATATAATTTACATTTTACTATAACCCATAACTTAGATGCTAAAAAAATCAATCATGATAATTAAAGATATAGGTAAATTATTGGACATTCAGTTATTTTACGAAAAACGTGTATTGTATGTAAATTTGAAAGAAATCACATATTTAAACGATAAATAACGATTTAATTATTTTATAATAATTTAAAATCATAATTTGTGGAAACTTAAAACTTTTATCTACATTATATTATTATGAATTTTTGTAATGGTATTTTTAATTTATTTTAAGATAATAACTTTTTATATTACGAATTTATTTTTTGCTGTTTTACGGTATTTACAGAAAGGTAAAATAAAATTTCAAGTTTTATTGTTATATAAATTTCTATAATATGGTATAAATGTATATTATAATTACAATAATTAAATACTACATTATCCAAAAAAAAAATTATACTAACCTACCATAATATATTAAAAGTAAAATAAACGGCTTTAATAGCCATATAAAAAAAAACATTCCACGAAATATACTTAGTGATATTACATAGGCTGACAGACCGTTTCCGTTTGAAATCATTTTTCGTATACAATAATATATCATTGAATACATCAAATTGAACACATCCATAATAGTAACCCACTCGACACCTAATATAAAATAGCTTGCCTAACTTTTTTTTAATGTCAACAATTTACAAAAAAAAAAAATACATTACAGTATATTAGGTATCAGTACTACACAAAATAGTAATTAATAAATAACGTTTGTTTATAACCCAATTTAAATGTATTTTACTAATATGTATTCCTAATCCAACTTATTATAATGAAATTATCGTAAAAATAACTAAAGCCTATAGGGAATCAATACAAAAACGTATGATTAAATATTAAGAAATTATTTCCCTTTAACATAGTGTACAATACTACAATAGTACAATATCAATTTTTTATATTTGATAAGAAAATATAAAATGTACTTGGAAAATTTGTATACAAATAACAATATAAAGTTATTATTTCCCTCCATGAGATAATTTCCATTCGAGTGAACATCACACATGGTTCAATTTCACATGAATGCATTTCAAAGAATTTATTTCCAAGTCCCTCAAACATAGTAGAAAAATTTTTAGAATCATAAATATTTCATCAAAACTCATTATAACCTTACATATTTAATTGAATACAGTATGATCTCAATAACTTGAAACTATAGATCTCCTTCAATGACGTAAAATATTTACATTTCCCAATTTTAATATTATAATTATGACTGACAATAGATATATATATTGTGTATCTTTTATCGTATAGGCATAACCTGTTCATATTATTTTCCATTTCAGTAAAAATATTATTGAGTGAAATAAGGTACTTATATCAAAATATATAATGTGCCTACATAAATAATCTATATATAGCAAATACTTCTATTTATAAATTTAAGATTAAATAAAAGTAATACGTTAAATGTAATTTTATTATTTAATACTGAATGCGGTTTATCTAATGCAATTTGAACATTATTGGTATGTGCATATTTTACTATAATATAATAAACAGGTTTCCAATGATTTAAATAACAAATAAGAATATAATACTTAAATTTGTTAAATTAGTAAAAATAATTCTATATTTAGTTTACTTAATTAAAAAATTACAAGTTAGAACCTATGATTTTTTTTTTCTTATTATAATTTTATTTATGTTTTTATAGGCTTTTCATAAATGGAACAATGCTAAGTTAATAAATTACCTATCATAAAATAAAATAGATACGGTTTAAAAAATAAATTTACCTTCTACTGGAAAAAGTCCGACAAAACATATGAATAAACCATCAATATTTTTAAAAACAAAATTAAAAAATTAAGAATTAACAAATGTTTTACATTTTAACGTTTATCAATTATTGGCATTGCATTGGTTTATATTCTCATTTAGATTAACATCCCAGCAAAACATCATTTTCAATTAAATTATAATAATTATAAATAAGTTAAGATAAATAAATTTCAATGTGCAGTATTGTGGAAGAATTTACGTATCAAAGACTTGTCATTAGCCCTATAATGGTAAATTAAAATAAGCTTCGCCTTATTTTGGAATTAATAACGAACTCCCAGCTTTATTATGATTATAAGTCTTTAGAACTTTTGTTTTATAACCTTAAAAAAACAAATAAAGTTATTTATGATAATTTAATAATATTTTTGAACAAAATGATAATTAAAATATATTAATATATTCAAACTGTTTTTAAAATACAGAATTTTAATGATTAAGATTAAAAGTTAATAAATATTATAGATAAACGAATTAACTAAACAAATGTCAAAAAGCATTAATTGAATATCTATTTTTTTTTTTAATGTATAAACATTTTTTTTAATAATATTTTCAGCAGATATTATAATTTCCAAAAATATATAAAATCAAATGCATTATTAATAAAAAAAAAAAAAACAATTCAACTTTACCGTAACAAAGTTAATGTATAAAATGTATTCACTTTATTGTTTTATCACTATAATATAATATCAAATAGATAGGTAGGTTATTATTGATTTTACTAAAGTGATTCAAAAACGGTGCTTAGAAGGATATTATCGGTTATGTAAAAAAACGGAATAATATACTGATGATTATTTTTATATTGATATATTTTGAATGTATATTACAATGTTCATTTTTTTTTTAATTTATTCAGTTACATATTATGTAGTTGTTAAATATGTAATGTTGTCTGTAAATCTGTATATCTAACTCATACAACAATACAACTTTATCTATATTTTATACACCTTAAATTAAACTTAATTTTAAATGTATGCAGATTCCGTAACTTCATAATTTTAAATTAGTAAAGTTTTGTGAGATTATATGTATATAAAATAGGTACATAATTATTATCTCCTGTTAAATAAATTATATATTATATAGGCCCATAAAATATTATTTAATACATACTGTTTAATGTGTAGTGTGCACAATCTAATAGATTATCTTCATGGTATAAATTAAAATAGGTATATCTTATAGGAGTATATAATATCTTGATATTTTTTTTCATTATTTCCATATATAGGTACACCATTGAATTTTAATAAAGACATTTTTTTTTTTTTTATAAATATTAACAATAATTATTACATCTCAACCATAAAAAATGAATAGATTACTTTACATGTAAAGTTTAAACGTTTTCAAATTTTAAAACGTTAATAGAAGATAAAATTAAGAACGGCTTAAATTAGGGTAACATAAATACATAATCAGTACAAGAGAAGTAGAATGTAGAAATCGAAAGAGGAAAATAGTCTTTTCATATTTTTTGTAATACAAAAAAAGAACAAGACAGTTCATTAGCATACATTATAATATAATAAAAGTTAATTAAAGCATCACCACTGTTTGGAATAAAACAGTAAAAACGATTTAGCCTCAAATAAAATTAGTGATTAGATATAGCCTACCACAGTGATCGAGTAGGAATCCAGGTATTTAACACGATTACAGCGTGACCAACCTTTAAGATTTAAAATCATAGATGAATGTACATTTTTATTCTCATAAAATGAGACCTTTTTAAAATACATAGGTGTAGAATTTTGGAAGAATTTACCATTTGAACTACCAGCGTATCACCATTTGAAGTTCTAAAGTATATCAGTGAATTGACAAAACAGCGGGATTAAATCGTAATAATTCCTAGTTAATAGCCTTAATAAATAAATAGGACCATTTAGAAACGAAAGACAAAATATAAGAACACTTTTCATCGTAGAATATTATCCAAAATTAGACCCAAATAGGGGGTGCAGAAACAATGGGAATAAATCATCGCCCTTGTGAAACATAGTTGAATTAATTGTTGTTTTCTTATGAAAACCACTATCTTACATAGTAAAAGCATAACTACATTAACTTGATAATAAATTATTTTTTTGTATTTTATAATATATTACAATTTATATCACATATTATATGCACTACCTCAGTAAGATAATAACGTTTAATTTAGAATATTTTCAAATTAAAATTGCGTACAATAACTGCCTCAAATTATATGTTTCAAATTCATTCTAAATTTTTATTTAAGTCATAATGTTTAACTGAATATAAAAAAAAATATATGTGGTTGATAAAATATTACTGATAGGAATGCAAGGTGTTCCATGAGAATTTACTCATTGCGATATCTCCTGAAATAATGGAGATATCATAATCTATTTTTTAATAGTATTCACAGGGAGAAGAACTACAAATATCTGATGTTTTAATTTATTTTAATAGTTTGGTAAAAAAGTTAAAAAAATATTTTTTTATTTAATTATTTTCAAAAAAAATTTAATTAGTCATTTTATAGAGTTCATTTTTCTGAATATATAATATATATTTATGATAGATAGCACATTCAATGCAATTGACTTATTTTTTTAAAACCATATAAAAATGAATAAAGGATTTTCTCCTATATCAACTAACTACTATAAAATATTAACAAATATTTACAATTTATAAAATATTATCCATCAATATTATAAATATTTTAGACTTATAAGTGAGTCATTAAAATATCATTAAATAATTAATATCTTACAGTTAATAATTAAATAAAATACAAATATGTACTTATAAATTAGCTGTTATGTATATATTATACACAGAATCATATGTTTATCGTACACTTGTTATAACATATATAGACAAAAAAATGTAAATTATGAATCTAATCCTAGGTTAGGTTATGTCTAGGATTCGACTTTTTTTAAATGTAGAAGTAATAGAAATGTACTTCAACGCTTACAACTCTAAAAAATTATTAAATAATTACTCTATTCGAAAGCATATACTGCATAAGTAATAACCAGATATTATACGATTAAACTAATTATCCTAATTAATTAATTAAGAGGATGTCATACCCAAGTGTATTGTCTCCATCTTACTAACGCATAACATACGAATATTTAGGTTCAGCAATTTTAGTTTGATGATAAATTAAATAAATATTAAAGTGTATTGACAATTGGCCTATCTTCAATATTTATATAACATTATTATATAAATAAAATAAAAGAATATTATCTTGGATTTGTACAATATTTTTTTAAGTGAGTTATAATTAGGATTATTAAATTTTAATATTCCCATACTCACAACTCACTTAAAAATTAAAATATTGTAAAACACTAACGAGAGAACACGGATAAAGTTCTTACCTTTAAGTGTTATTATAGGTCAATTCAAATCTAATATTTAAGCTAACAACAAGAATAAGAAACTGAAATAACTAGTACTAAATATTGGTATGTTGTGCGTTAATAAAACGCAGTCAACACATGCGGACAGGATGTCCTCTGTTACTATCTACAGTATTATACGCAAATTAAATAATTACAAAACACCGCTGTTCTTAATAACAATAATAATTGTAATATTGAGGTTTAGCCAGTAACTATATTCCATACCATTAAGGTTAGCCAACCTTTTTCAATATCCCACCAAATAAAAAATACAAAACTAAAAATACTATGCCATAAAAAATTAATACTTTTTATTTACATTTCAATAATATAATTATTATAATATATGAAATAATATATAATATATGTTATTTTATCTGGTGCCAGCGTGCCACTCAATAACGTCAAATGTGTCACAAAAGGCACACGTGCCACAGGTTGGACATCTCTGTTCTATATGCATGTATGTTATATTTATATATTCATCGACTATCCAAAACGTGTATTTCATTTATCAGAATTCTCCGATAAAAGAAAAATTTTCTAAATTAAATTTTTATCAAATAAAACATGATATAACTAAGAACCGTTTTAAAATTACATTTAACTTATTAAATCATTATTTTCACAGATCTGCCATTTCATTTCATGCTGCACTATCAGTAATAAAATAACCATTTATCATTATTTATTTATTGTTGATTCGAACGGGTTAATGTTAATGCCCAATGCAATTATAGAACATAAATGTAGTAATAATAATTTTTATTTTATGTTGTAACTCATAAATGTGAATATAGTTTAAAATTTGTCACAAAATATATATATATTATACATAATATAGGCATGCACAATTAAAGTTTCATAATATTTTGGCTTCTTTCATGCTATTTATTTTATTCATGATTAAAAAAAAATCGAAAATTGGGAACAACAAGTGCAGATTTTCCTTACAACTAAATATTTCAAAAATATATATTATGAGTAAAATTGTATCATATTAGAGTTAGAGTTTTTGTCAAAACCACGAAAATATATCAATTTATTATGTTTTAGTTAAAAATGTACAACAACCTACAAAAATAAACGCATACATATATATGTAAATTCTTTCAAAGACATTTAAGTTAACATGTTGTCGATATTTTTTTAAAACAAAACGATTTTAGTTATTATATTATAATAATTCAAAAAATATTATTTGTAAGAATTTGAAACTTTTTACTGCTTTTGAGTACTTCTATACTACATACAATAAAATTCTAAGAATTTTTCGCATTACTATAAGCTATTTATACGATATAAATATTTACACCTTTCTATGGTACAACGGTACTAACTCATAAATGAATAATAACTTGGTTTTAATATTATAATAATTATTATATAATATATTATATTATTATGTAGTTGTTTTTATTTGTCAAAAATTAGTTCAAGCTATTGTAGGTATTACTAATATCAATATGAATATTATATAATAAAATATCTTTAAAAATAATAAATATAGGCTGACATATTATATTTTACTACTATAAGTGCAATGATATTTTCAAAATATTTTGATTAATTGTGTGCCAATTTATTTCGAATTATTAATATTAAGTATTATAGTAGCAATATAAATAAAGCATAAATTATACTTAGAACATAGATTGGCAGAGTTCAGAATTGATTTTCGTATGCAACGATTTATTATTGAATTCAAATGTAAAACATCTACTATAAGTACAATGAAGAGTAAATTCGACACTTAATATACAGTAGATCGACTTCCCATTTTTTTTTAAAATTAACTCAAATTAAATAGGTATAATATATTTTCAAATACATAATCCAATTAGAACTTCAAATTATGGCAACTGGTCGTGTATTATTTTGATAATAAACATGGATTTAATCTTAGATTTTATTTTCATTTTTCCTGCAAGTATAAAATTAATACATTTTCAATTAAGTTTTAATTAGCTATGTTCATCGATTAAAATCAAAATATTTATTACTTATGTAGTAGAATAATTTACGGTTTTTTCGATGGCTTCCTTAAATTTAAAGAAAAATATTGAATATTATTTATGAATGAAGAAACTTAAGCAAACAGTATTTTTACCAAGAATCGTTCAGAATCGTTATTTAAATAATCAAATAAGATAGTATTTTATAATTATTTTTTTATATAATACCAAAAAATAAATGTACCACACTTAGTCCTAGTAATCTCACAAATTCATACTATATCATTACCTACACACATTAAAATAAGAATATTATTCTAACATACATTTTTAAAAACTATCAGAATTTACGAAAAATTCTATGAATATAATAAGGAATTCGAAAACTATTTATTTTAAAAATATAATAGATTTTAACTTTTAGAATTCGTCTGATATTATTTAATTTCAGAATAAAATATCCGTCAATCAAAAATATTAAATCCTTAAGAAAATAATTGGATTGGAAATTTCGAAACGGTCCATATCTCGAGTTTTTATCGAAATAGATTTTTATAAATATTCTAATAATAGATAGTGATTGAAAAATAATATCTAGAAACAAACGTTAATGATAATAATTGTATTATGCCTTTTTTTAAATTGTTTTTTTTTTTATTTATGAAATTATTATGAAAACATTATACGAAAATATCATTGGCAGAATAAAATAAGTTCCAGAATTTTTACGTAGGTATTTGTATGTATTTAAGACATAGGTACCTAGTAGATAGTAGATTTTTTTCCCCAAAGCAATAAGATTTTTCCCAGGTATTTTAATTACTGATATTATTAGATAAAAATTCATTAACAATTTAACCGATTTTCGCATAATTTACAATAATTCTTTTTATACATTTAAAAACTAAAAAAGAATCCCATACTCACGGATCACGAACCATTTATAAAATAAAAATTTACTTTTTATTAATATAAGTTAAAAATCATTTTTTTTTTCATACTCTTTTTGGTATATATTTATAAAAAATTATCAAATTAAGTATATATGAAATTTAATAATAAACATTTTAATTTTTGGAATCATTTAATTTGACCATATGGCTTGCGAACATATTCATATTAGCCATTCATTTTTTTCAAATTATAAACTATATTTTTTAACAATTATAATAATAAATAAAAACATAGATAAGCTTTAATTAAAAATTGAATGTGAAAACATAAAAAAAAAATGTTAATAGGGTAGTGTTACAGTGTCTGGGAGCATGCTCTACCAGAAATATATAACCTCCATATTATAATAGCGTTGACATGTGCGCTATATTGGAGTACATAAACACTGCCATAATATTATAGCAAGCCGATTCAAGTTACTATTATGATTCGTAGTCAGATGAACAACAATGCGTAATAGAATTCAGGTGCGAACCCAATGCAAAATTAAAGACAATAATCAATATATGAAACGATTGACGAGACAACAGTAAACATAATTTTCGTCGCTCCTTTCTATTTTATTTTCAAAATACTCCTACCGACGTGTATGTAAAATATATACATTTATGTAAAAAAAACAGCTATTACTTTTGGAGTCTCTCAGATCGGTATAAATTATTCATGCACTACGGGATAAGTCCCCTGGATAAAAGGAAAACGGGTGAGGTAGAACACGACGAACGGACCGCGCGTTCTGATCATTACAAAACTGTTTTTCCGCACTTTCTGTTTGGCGCAACAGACTTTGTTTGCTTTGCTTCGTTCCTTTATCCCGGACTGCTGATAAGTGCAAACAAGATTTCAGTAATGCCAACTATTCGTTTAAGGAATTTGATTTAAACCACAGTCGTTTTGAAATAAATAGTTAACAAAATAGTACCTGACATAATCATATTTTGTCCTCCATTTAAGATATTTAATTTTCAAATCGTAATTATATACTTTAAATGTATAATACCATTTTTGTTTAGAAACAAAAACAGAAGCACACATTATATAAATATTTTCACAATTTAACAGATGCATTTATTATGATATTATAGTAGTGTTAAGTATAATTTATTATTTTTATAATAAAACAGTCTAAAAGTTTCAACCAATATATAATAAGAATATAATTATTTTATATAGTTAAATTCTTGCCGAAAATAGTCAAAAATCATAAATATTAACATATGTATATTGTATAATGTATATATTATATTCAGTAATTAAAAATCAACATTAAATGTTATATAACATTTTATAAAAACAAAAGAAATGAACCATACGATTAAATGAAAACACATTTTATAAACAAATTTATCTTTATTATGTTTGAAACAAAAAAAACTGCTACAGCATAAAAATACCCATTGTTCAAAACATCATAAATGTATACCTAAATATTATATTTTATTTTATATTTAGATATAGTAAACATGCAATAACAATAAAACTAGTAAACAATAACAATAATAAGTTACAGAACAGCTATGATTTCAGAAAAATAAAACTATATACAAAGAGAAATAAACAATCATGATTATAAATCCAAAATAGGTAAGATCATTATTGGCATTAGACATCTAAGTGGTTTGTTTTTTTGGTAAGTTGTGGTGGCTCTAGGGATATGGAAAATTGTATTATAATATGTAAAACGAAAAGGAATTTTAAAATTTACTAAGAATATAGTAAGGTAAGAGAATCGATTTTGTTGTAAAATATAAATATAAATACAATAATTTGAATATAATGAATCAATCATAATAATATATTTATTAATTTTCCTTCATATTCAATTTTCTTATATCGGTGTAATTTATTCTTTTCTTGCATTTTTTGCAATGCTAACTTATCCTAACTTATCACCTATTTACCTATTACTTTATGACTCACTTTGTTTATAGTGTAATTACTACACTTCTACATTTTTTATGACTACAATTATATTGTATACTTAACATAACAATTTATTAGTATTAATATTATTGTAGACCATAACCATAGGCGCAACTAGACCTCTATAACGTGGGGTGCTAAAACTGTTGACAGTTTACCAATTTATGGTATTTCACTTAAACAATAATTGTTAGGTATAAAAAACAAGAGGTGCTAAATTTTAACTTAGTGGTTGCTAAAGACCTTTTTGCACCCCCCTAATTACGCCACTAAACATAACCAATATAATAAACATATTAATATCATTCTATCAAAATATGTTTTATTTAATTTTTTGTTCGAATATCATTATTATTTACTATAGTAAGAATACAAAATCATAACTTTTAATTTGTATCAAACATATTATATAAAACAAGCTATATCTTACATTATACAATAAAATAGTTAAAAATAAAGAAGATTTTAATAAAGCAGCTAAACAAATTTAAATTATATACGTATACATAATAATCAAACTGTAATCGTGTTAACAGCAAAAATGGGGTACATTTATATTTATTTTCTAAAATCCATGTTTATCATTACAATTGGACATTTATAAATACAAATTACAAATAATTTATCATTATCATAGATTTACCTTGAATTCTATAAATATCTTAATTCTTAATTAATGATACAGGTGACTTATAAGAAATTTTTGTACAATATACTATGACTAACCAAAAAAAAAAGATTGGAGGGCACGTGGCCAAACCCCCCCCCCCACCTCGGCTATGGAACTGACCAATATAATATTGATATTTTAACAAATTTAATAATTAAATATCACTTAATAATTTTGTTATATTAAATATAATAGTTGGCGAAGAAGTTGTTAGTTTAAACTTTAAATTAAGGTAGGCTAAAGTTTAATTACGTGCTCTCGACAAGTGTATCACAGTTCGTTGATAGAAGGTTATCCACAACCAATAACTTATTTAATTATTTTCACTTTTACTAACTTAAAACACAATAAAAGTGTATCATCTCTTACAGTAAATATAAATAGGAATTTTTTAATAATTGTGATTCATTAACATATTCACCTATATAATATACATATGACTTTAAAACTCACTTGTACGGTGAAAAATAAAAGGTTTGACATTTTATTCATGATGCGAAAAACTTGACAATAGAATATATAGGTTATATGAAGGAAATTCCTATCCATGAAATTCCAGTATCTTAATTAAAATTCGCTCTCGCGTTCTTTTCGTGCAATAATTTTATTGTTATGCGTCGATGGTTTTTACGATACTATTATAAAGTAAAAGGCTTTTAAACGAGTGAAATCTTTTTTTCAATAACCATCCTTTACAAAAATGTGTGATAAGGGAATTTTTAAATCGCTTTTGCCCCCAGCAACAAGTTGACGGGATTCTCGCCCCTGCAACAATATAAAAACCACCTCCTTAATCACATCAGTAGGTATATGTATATTGACTATAACTATATATATTTCGATCGATATGTGTATTGTATCGAGTGGTTGAGCTTTAGGTGAATATCAATTCAAATGATAGTCTTGGGAATACCAATATAAGAATATATCCTTGAGTGATGTAATATATAGTTCTATCAAATATAAAAAAATGATTTTTTTAATAAATTATTGATACTATAATATAAACAATATATTGTTATACTAATTAATAAAATATACATGCAATATTTAATCCTAGCTGTAAAATAAAGATTAATATTTTTTTTTTAAATAAGTGTATTTTTCAATCATACCACTAATTTTTAAAAAGTTTTGATGACACACATATATTATAATCAGTGGTGTATTGGAGGGTATACGCGGGTATACGTCGTATACCCGGATCCCTATTTTTGGATTTATGCGTATACCTTTAAGAAAATTAGTCTTTTATGGGTATACGCACGCTTCTAATTTATCATCAGACAATTTAGTCATATTATCACCAAACAAAAGTAAAAAATTAAAAATAATAATAATAATAACCTAAATTATTAATACAATTATATTTTATTATAACATAAAGTGCACTGTCCAAAATATATGAATTAATTTTATGGTTGGGGGTGAATATAGGGTGAACTGGGGGGGCGTATATAGGGGGGTATATACGCCACTGCATATACATATACACATGAAGAGTAAGTGTTTGTAATAAAGTAATACAAGATTATTAAATACTAAGTGTAATGATTTTTCGAGCGGAGCGAGAAAATTTTTAAGGTAGGTATATCGTATAATATATAGGTATATTCAACTACTTTTAGGTTATACCCATAAATTTATTTACCAATACACCACTGATTATAATTTATAGGTACGTTTTACATAAATAATTTATAAGATATCTCAATTATTGAGTCTATTATGACTTATCCAAATTATGTTTCTATTTTCATAAGCGTCTTCAATAGTGCGTCCTATCTATTACTTCTATCATAGTTTAAGTACCTAATATTCAAAAGTATTAAAAGTACAGAAAATATAATAGCAAATATAATTAGTATTACCTAAGTATAAATAGTTCCAATAATTCATTATTAAATACATTTTGGTGAATCAAATTCTATTTAAAATAATTACTCAAATACAATGATTTGTTACCACATTAAAATTTATGTATAATAATATACTTAGATGTATGTATTATATTTCAGATGTGATATTTTTAATCTAAGGAGTGGACTACTAAATTGTATTATTTTTTTCAAAGAAAAACTGAAAAACTTCGCTCTACTGTATAGTCAGTCTTTTATTTGTAAGGTAAATTTAAATTTATTGATAATTCATTAAATACAAAAAACGATTCTAAGTGGAATCCTTTGTTTCTAAAGATATTTTATTACAGTAATATATTTATATTACTATAAGTCGTTAATTTTTCAGCTTGACTTTATTTTTCAAAATATAAAAGTAAAATAACCTAACCTTATCTATTATTAATAATATTTTTTCGTTTAAATAAAACGAATTATTAAATAAAATCAAAAATAATAAATAATGATTAAATATATTTTATACAATTATACGCTAATACGTTTATAACTATAGGGTTTGAATTCGAAAACAAATCCTTTTTTTAGTAATGATAGAAAAATAATTCTCATACAAAAATGTATTTCGTTTAATTTATAATTTCCTTAATTTTGCTTTTTTTTATTTTATTATATTTAATAATCAATTTATCGTAATTATTTTGTCCATATTTATGATACTAACCGATAAATGTTTGCAAAAACGACGCGTTATCAATGTTATGTATTAGTGATTTAGATGGTGAAGATACATAGATATAATAGTAATTCTAATAGTTTAATTAATTAATAATATAAATTAAGAACTTGAATCAGAGAATATTATTTAGATTTTATTAAGTGGCAAAAGCATTTTTATACAGCTACTAAGAAATTTTTACATAATAATTCTATAGTAATATTACTTTTACAAAAAAAACTATAGGTTTCTTAATTAAAATAAATTGTGTGGTACCTACTTTTTAGTATTTTAGCATTTATATAGGTAATTTTGGATATTTTTAGTTCAGTATCTACTGTAGTAAATCACTGTAATTAATTATGATTTTAGTTAGTTACCTACCATTAAATCCTAGTACTAATAATAAGTAATTTATTATTGTATTAAGGCCTATGGATAATACTAAACAAATAATTCATATATAGCATAATGCTATAAATAAAACTATTTTTATAGAATTTCAGTTTTTTCATAAAATATCTAAATCATAAATTAAGCATACACTTATTACTTAAAAATTTATATTTCCTTCATAAACACTTTGTTACAATTCTATAGTATTTAGATAAAAAAAAAAAAAACTTTTTCCGTATAATATATACAGAATTATATCATTATAAATTATGCATTAAAAATTATACAAAGACTGAATGTTAGAAACTCAATATCTCAACTTAAGACAGTTTGTATTATTGTTTTAAATCTATAAGCAATACATAATACATTTTATTGTATTCGAAAACAATTCTAAATATAATTAAATTTTTTATGGTCTTTATTAGTTGTTTTTAAGGTTTTAAGTGAGATTAAAAAAACTACGAATTTCTTATCTATTTGTATCGAATTAATACATATAATACTCAAAAAAATTATATACCATTTAATAAATATAAATAAATTGTACTAAAATTTAATCCAAACTAATATTAAAGTGAAATAATGAAATGAATAAACTTCAAAAGCTATGTATTCGTGAAATTGTGTTATCTGCCTAAGTCTTACTCAGTATAAAATGTCTATCAAAGTATATAGTTAAATAAATAATTCAAATAATATGCTTATTATTATTTATAAAATTAATTAATTTTATAGTAAAATTCAAATATACGCTCTTGAAATAAATTTTCTAAGCTAATTATTTAAACTTGAAAACAATAAATTAGATATACATATATGTTATGATGAATTTATTTATTTGAACTACATAAACTTTAAAGTCACGTGATATGTTTGTGCTTTTGTTATTTAACTATATGACAACACATTGTTATGTATTTTTTAAAACAATATGCAAGGTATATAATGAAGATCTAATAATTTTAAGTTTAAAATATATTTTAATCCGTCAAATCTTTGTAAGACAACCTGTATATTTTCTGCGGTAAATACATTTTTTTTTTTTTTTAAGATTCATGATGATGTTTATGAACCATTTTTTTTATTGAAAATATATTTTAGTTTAATAAAAAATTAAACTTGTGCATCAATCAAAATGTAATTAATTCACAAATATGTATACAAAAAATATACTTAAAAATAGATATTTTATTTTAATATTACGAATTCTATAAATATAAATGTGATATTCATTATGTTTTCGAATTAATTTTCTAGTCAACTGCAAATTACTTAAAAAATAAAACAATCATTCATGTTTGATTAATTTAGACTAATTGTCTACTGTTTTTATTTGTATTAAACTTTGTGGTTTTTATGTTCCTTCGTTCATTCCCGAATCCCTCTTTTTTTGTTGACTGAAAAGAATAGCGTATAATTATTTTAACAGTGGCATTAATCCTCGGACAACTTAGTCTTTGGATTTTCTTGAAATAATAAAAAATAATATGATCGATTCTTCTTTAGTTAACTTTCTTATTAATTCCAAGGGTGAATGTAAAAAATAAAAAAATAAACAGGATAAGTACATAAAATGACATGAAAATTATTAAGAGCAGAACAACAATTTGCTTTTTAGCTAAATAGTAATTTTTCATTTTCATACGTTCTTATTTTATAATCTTTTAAATTAACATTTAATAATGTGTACAATCAATTCTTCACTTTAATTGACTAAGGCCATAGTTATTTTTCAATAAAAAAACAAATAACTTAATCTATATAAATTATGGTTATAAAAGTTACTTATGTCTAATAGACATTGTCTATGAATAGATAGGTCTTTTAATTATAACTTTATAACATTTGTTTTATAGGTATCTAAATAATTAAAATAAACTAATTGAGATTTATTGACTTAGATGTTACTCGTGTTACTGTAAAATAATAAAATGCTAATTTTAATAGTTTATTGTTATTAATTTATTTAATTCAATGATGAATTAAAGTATTGAAAAACGATTCTGTTCGTTTATTTTGTTGTTTACTATATAAGGTATTTATTTCTCAGTTTACGGATGTTTATATAATTTAAATTCCTCTTCAAATTAATCTGTGCATAAGTATTTTAACTACTATGTTAAAAATAGTTATGGATATAATAATAGTAACTTTATATTTTTAAATATAAATACTAAATTATGCTGAATCAAAATCTACAATACACTACATATTTATAAAAATATTTAAAAATAGCATCGTATTTAAATTAAATAATAATATTATTTAAAATTTAGTCTTTATAACAAATATTTGCTATAGAACATTTTAAATCCATCTTTAAATTACATCCAATGTGCATAATAGAAAATTATTAACAATATTAAACGATAATTGTAATTCAAACTTAAACTTCTATTTATTTTAAACGACATTTGTTTAAATAATTTAACAATTAATTTTGGTTCAAATAACAATTTTAAACAATTAAATTTTACCTATATCTTTACATTCTGGGTCGGGTCAGATAATTATAACCATATATTGGTAATACAGTGATGTGCTTTTTGTATGTAAGTTAATAATGTTTGATATTTTGTTGTAATTCAAAAACGAATAACCGAAAATAACTGAAATTTTTCCTATAAATAGCGATAAAAAATGATTCGCTTTATTTAAAAATGTATATAAAACAAAATGGTCCACACTTTCCCACCTTTTTTATACATAATTATGGTTAGATGAATGATGAGTTAGTTTCTATAAAATGGCCAGTAGGTAGCTTAATTTTAGAAACTTAATTATCTATATACATATATATATGTGTGTGTGTGTGTGTGTGTGTGTGTGTGTGTGTGTGTGTGTGTGTGTGTGTGTGTGTGTAAGTATGTATGTATAATGTATATATAAATGTACTGTATTGCAATAAAGTGTTGATTTTTTAACCATATTCTAAACATTTATTTAATTCAAATTCAGTTGTAGACTTATTATATTAATATAATTTATATGTTTAAACATTACGAATAAAGTAAAATGTACCTATATAGTAAATAATAAATGTGTATTTTAATTTTACAATAAGACTTCAACCACAATTGTTATTTGACCTACAGTACTTAACAAAAAAATTTATTCATTAATTATTAATTTTAAAACTTAATAAAATAACGATGAAAAAAGTCTTACAATATTTCAATAAAATTAAAAAATATTTTCCTGTAAAATCATTAGGCCAAGTAGGTTAGGTACTTTTATCAATTACCAACAAAATTTTGAATAAACTTGTAATACAAATAGTAACATATGAGGACCTTTCCATATCATTTATACAAATTAATTAGGCTTACTATTTGTATTGTTATTTTTATAACTTAAATTGACAAAAGAAATATTTTTTTTCTATAACTAAGCACCAACAATAATTAACTGATTATGGAAAATATTATAAATATGTTATTGCCACATTATTTCAAACTTTCAAATTCGTTTGTATTACATCTTTAAACGTAGCATTATGAGAATAGATACCTAAAATCTTATATCTCATTATGCCACCCATCACTGTAGAAAAAAAGTCATTTAAATTATTAATCAATAATCAGTGAGCATCCCCATGAATCTGTTTTATTTCATTGCTCAGGATGATTCACCGAGCATGCCGTCCTTTTTTAATTTAATAATGCAATTATTTAAAATCTTATTTTTAGAATTTTTGTATATTATACTTAAATATACTTACCATATTTTCGAATATTTTAAAATTTTATACCATTTAAGATGTATCTTATGGCAAAACAAACTTCTGTTTTTTTTCTAAACAGAACAACACTTTTTTACTTAAATTATTTAGTACATTATTTTTTTTATCCAATGTCAAATGTATCTTAATCAAAATTCGAACAAGTTGTTTGTGACTTATTAAACTTAATGAATTAAAAATAATTATAAATAATTAAGGTTTATATCCTATGATACTAGCTCAGGCACCCAGCTATGATTTTACATAGAATTAAAAAGATGTATTTAATATTTGTTTAATCGTGTTCTCATTAGTTATTATTCAGATAATTATTACAATTGTAAAATACTATAATTAACTACTATATAATTTGTTAATTAAAAACAAACTTTTCCTATCCTTCCTGTTTTATTGAATCTCTTATCTAAGTTTTTCCATAATTTTAAAAATAAATATTTCATAATTTATTTTATACATTATAAAAATATATGCAATGTATTATATGCTTTAAGCATATTTATTATCTTAAATGCATAATATTTAATAACTCAGGAACTACTCGTTTAAATTGTTATTTAGATGTATAAACAATTTAAACATAGATTATCTGCTAAATAACTAAGTAAAAAAAATAGTGTTTATTATTTGAAAAACAAAATTTTGTTTTATTACAAAATACAGATAGGTACAGGTCTTTAAAAATATTTAAAAATTAGATTATGAATAACTGTATTATTAATTATTAAAGAAAAACGAGGTTAAGCATGATTTCTGAATCACTATTATGCATATTTTAACTGCTATAATAGTGAGTGCATTTATAAATATTATAATACATTTGTACCAAAACAAAATAAGGATTATTTTCCAAAAAATTAGTGTAAACAAGTATTGATAATTGAGAAACTAATAAATGTGAATTATAAATATTTATTAAATCTATATGTTTTATAGACAAAATATAGTATCTAATTAATAAACTTTAAATATTTTACGTAATATATTAGACTAGCGAGGGAACTTGGGGGGATTTATCTCCCTGGACTGATAAAAATTATAGAATTATTGGCCAATCTAGGGATGTACGAAAGCTTAATATAAATCATACTATACTATACAAATGTATAATTTGTACATTTTAAATTAAATTAAATCTATTAATAAGTGACAACTCAGACAACTATATGTATTTACATTTTACACAATAATATTTTTATAAATGATTATTAATAAATTATGGTAGTTATTATTTTTTATCAACGACCACAAACCAATAAGAAATTTTCTTATCATACCATCACAAAATATATTTTAAAAAGATTTTGTTTTCTGTTATATCGAAAATGAAAATCTATATTTTGTTCTCGTTTTTTTTTTTTTACTTATGACTCAAATTTTAACTATTTTAACGTTTAAGCTATGTGTTTGAAAAAAATAATGGAACCAAATATAATCCAAAAAATAAAGAAAAACACTCTCAACATGATGTGAAAATGTGTCTTGATATTCAAAACATGTTTTCCAAATCGTTATTAAACTAATTGAATAATTAAAAAGAAATATTATAAAAATTATTTTTATTAATAAAAATGTATCTAGTTACCTAATTCTTATTATGTATAGTTATTGTTAAAATATAGTATCATAGTTTTTTTGAAGAACTTTGTAAACTTTTAAAAAACCTTAGATCCCAAATTCTCCCCTAATTTTCACCAATTCTCAATAATATATCAAATATAGAAACTAGTTAAATATGTTGATTCAACTTTTTTTAAATTATATAAAAGCAATGTAGATTTACAAATTATTTTATTACAAGTTCTTCTATTAAAAAATACTAAATTTTTGTATCTCCCTGGGCTGATCTGAAAACAGTTTATTTTTGAACTTTAATCATAATAATAAACAATTAGGTAAATATTTAAATTTCATATATTATTAATACTTGATGAGAAATTATAAAAATGCAATACATTTCAAATACTTTAACTCATTATAACGTGCATGAAATTAACTATTTGATCATTTTTCAGTTGTGGTAAATTTATCATTGCTTTCAAATATATAATACCAATATAATAAACTGGTTTCGTTTATTGAAGAGAACAGTGGCGTAAACTAGGGGTCACACGGGGTCGCACTTACAACCCCTGAAAATATCTTAGGGTCGCAAGAGTATCTTTTTGCGACTCCAAAAAATCACGATTTCAGTTATCAAAAAATTGAAATATTCAAATATCATAATAATAAATTAACTAATTTATATTTTGAGAACCTGCAATGTTTAACTTTGTTTTGAAGCACTAGAATTATTATTATATTATATCCTTTTCACATTTATTTATAGTTTTGTTATTAATCATTTTCTATTATTATATCAATATGTATAATATTTATTGTGATCGGCAGGTTAGGTCTAATATTTTATTAAAACTACAATTTTGACGAATAAAACAGTTCATTTTTGATCTATAATTTAACTTTTATTATTAATTATTAAGGTGATATTATATTATTGAGCAAATTAAATTTATTTTTGTAAATATTTTTTTATTATTTCGGTATTAAAATTGTTATACCTGATTATTAGAAAAATATTAATACAAATGTTGATAAAAATGTTAGCCTTTTTAAAGAAAACCTCCATTCTACAAGAAAAAGATCAAAATAGTTAATAATTAATTTCATATCATATGTTTAGTATTCATTTACAATTTATTGAAATTAAATTTATATTAATTCAATATCATTAAATACCTATTTAAGAGGATGTCAGCGCACCGTTTGATTTCTCTTTCTAGCTCACGCGCAACATAGACAAAACGCATTTACGCAGTTTGAGTAGAACTCGCTCAATTTTGGTTTTTAGAGTAAATATACCTATTATAAAATTAAATTTTGACAATATTTCTGAGTACAAGACGATGAGTTTTTTTTTAAAAAATTAAAATTTTGAAAAGGTTAAGGTTATTTAAAAATGTTGTAATTTATATCTATTTCTAAACTATATAATTAACGTTGTATTGTGAATAATGGAAAAAACTCATCGTCTTGTACTCAAAAATATTATAAAAATGTAATTTTATAATAGGTATATTTTACTCTAGAATCAAAATTGAGCGAGTTCTACTCAGACTGCGTAAATGCATTTTGTCTATGTTGCGTATGAGCTAGAGAGATAAAACAAACAGTGCGCTAACATCTTCTTAAGGATATTTTGTTAAACACTACCTTAACTTATAGTTAACATTTTATTTTATTGACAGTATAAGTAATTATATACCCTATTGGCTATTTATGGCGTATATTTATAATGTATATCAATTACCAATAGATAAAATGTGTTTAAGGTTAAAATAGTTTTGTTGAATTTATGAACTTGTAATGTTAAATCTAGAAAAATAAAATATTTTAGGGGGGTGTGGGGACGAAGCCCCCCACAATTCTGTCCAACCTAGAAACTGATTGCAACCCTAACAATTTAGCCCAATTTATTCACTCCACTGGAAGAGAACAAAACGAAAAAAGTGTCAAATACTTGTCATCTAATATTTGTATCTAGTCAGTGCTTTTAAAATTTCGTAATTTTGGCCAGTAATCCTACTTCAAATAATTAATACATAATCATTTTAACATTTTAAACTTCATATTAAATTTCTTTAATTCATTTGAGACTAACTTTTGTTTACCTAAACCATAAGATTAATATTTTAATTACACAGCAAACAAAAAATTGAATGAAGATTTTATAATTTTTAGTTTATATAATTACTCAAAACTTCAAATTATTCTTCGTTCATTTAGTAATATAGTTCATAAAATCATTAATTGAATACTTTATAACTTAAATTTGAGTTAATTAATCATAGTCAAACAAAAATCTTCTATATTTAATGCATTATACATATTGTACATTTGCACATAATAGATACTTACACACAATATTATAAAAATAAAATATTTATTTAATTTACATTGCACACATAATTTAATGAACTATAACGTCAAGCACATAATTTTTAATTTAAATTTTATTCAAAAATACAAAACTATCGTATACTTTGTTTCATTTTTACCGATTCCATATCAATTTAACATTTCTTTAAATTAATAAATAATTTATAAAAAAATTCATGTATTTTCAATTGACAATTAAAAAACATTTATACATTTAAACATATAGGTACACACTTTTAGCGTAAAGTCGTAAAGCATCGTTTGTTTTAATATTTATTGCACAATTATCCAGCTAAAATTTAGTTAAGTATTTATTCTATATTATACTCAGAAGAATATTTAAAATTTATTTTATTAATTTTTAATATTTCAGTGAATTTAAAATTTCAATTACATTTTTAAATATACCTATTTGCATTTAAAAAAATACAATTTTTGTTTTTTTTTTTTATGAACATCTCATTTGTACAACAATCATTAGTACCTGTTTCGAGTCATTGAAATATATACTAAAACGTAATAAATATAATTATTAAGTAATTTATACTTTATACCTGGATAAGCATGATATAACTCTTTTGAAAAATCTGATTTATTAAATATAAATTAATAATGCTGTTATATAGTGTATTTATTTATAGGTTTTACATTAAAAAATTAACTATTATAATATCTTACCATAAATTGAATATAAAAACTGTTATAAATATATTTAATACATTTTTTCATGTTTTATGTACATAATGAGTTCCTATACAAACTGTGCAATAAACCAAATAAAACTAAAATATTATAACCCTATGAAAACTAAAAAACGATAAGTTTATTAATATTATATTATATTATACGTTATTTTTATTTTTATTTATAAATGCACTGACATTTATCATATGTATCGATTTTAAACAATAAAACAATACAATTTAATATATTATACATTATATATATATATGTGTGTGTGTCTGTGTGTGTACCAGATATCTACCAGACGAACTAAAACTATTATAAAATAATCAATTTCAGCTCACAGTTTTTAGTCGGGAAAAAATAACAACTTACAATAATATTATTGTGTTTGGTAATTTATCAGATATAATAATATTATGTACTATTAATATTTGTTTAATTGCAATTATTATTCAACCTCCACTCCTTGTAACCTACAGTCTACTCGATATTATCCGTTAATATTAAATTCCGATTCTATCTATCGCAGTTTGTTTTCCGAATAATATTACATAACATGAGTATTATAATATTACAATGACTCTATGTATATTTTATTGTATTTCGACAAAATCCGGAAATCTGAAAACTGAACACTGTTCGGGACTTACGGTGAAACAACTCGGCCTGCGTGACGACTGCAGGATCGCCAATGCATGTAGATACGCGTTTTATGATGGTGAACACTTGTTGCGGGATAGAGGACGGAGATGTTGGGGTGGAACGGGACCGCGGGGATCGTCGTCGGTTACTCGGCCGGTGCGCGACTACTACTATCGCACGGATTCCAAAAGCCGACGCCACAGCCATTCGTCGACGGCGGCGGCAACAGCGACAAGCGGATAACGCCGGCAGAGAGAGCTCCGCCGTCGACCCCGTGTGCTCCGTCCTTTGTTCTCGTCGTTAAATCCTCATTCGTTATTATTATTATTACTATTATTATATGTACATAATTACTTTATTACGGGGACATCGCCCACTCACAAACATTGGACAGCACAGCTTTCAATGGATGTCCGGTGACATTGGATTTTTTTTTTTTATTTCTAAAATATTTTTAGTATTATTATACGCATATTGACGCTGTGGTTATTATCGTAGTTGACGGTATTGTCAAAAAGTCTAGTTATAATACAAAGTTTTAAAATTAATGCTGTTATAATTGGCCGACGAAACCAGATAAACGTATTTTGGTTACAATAATTAAATCGATCTTAAAATAATGATTGTATCAAAAAGTCTTATGAAAATAACAGTAAAAATGTATTTATTTCTAAGTTATTTATACATATAGGTACAGAATTTTGCGCGATAGTTTGTCATAATCACATGTCCACATGTTAAAGTTGTTTAATAAATGTAAACACGAATAAACAAATTAAAGGCCACTTTAACCTAATAAATCCCAGCGGGACACCCAATACATCATACATAGCATCCTCAATTATTTTTTAATATTATAATATTTCTTGAGGATTCCATCCAGAAATCAAACATAATCTTGAATAATCCTTTAGTAATTGTATGCATTTTAATAGGAAGGGTTAAGATTTTAACATATTTCGTTGTAAACTCAATTTATAATTGAATTTACAATTGTGTTCGTAAACAAATGAACATATCCATTGGAGCCTAAATTATCTTCTTAGAAAATAAACAAAAATAAAATAAAAAATTCCTTACAAAATAGTCAAAATATAAATACAATTTATTTTAAGTTATAATAAATAACAAAATTAGTCTAAAAAGTAGTGGCGTAGTGTGAGCTATTTGGTCGAAGGTTTAGTGATCGATAAAATATTATCGAAATATCATATGAACGAATTAATTTTAGTCGAAAAACGTATAATTGAATATTTTAATTAATATGGCTAAAATTTATTGAGGTCGAATATGTTTTTGGTCGAAGTAAAATTAACAATACGTACCTTATTACAAATGATGATAATTGAGATAGAGTATATACATAATATAATATATTTCGATTGTATATACAATTTTGATCACTTGAATTTTCTATATTGTTTCTTGATCAAAAACGTGTTCAACCAGATAATATTTCGATCACTAGAATTTTGACCATTGCAGTTTCAATCAGATCACCCACCCCTAAAAAAGTGAATCTTAAATCATAAACATTATCAAACCTAGGAAATTATAAAACAAGCGCTTTTTAAATATTCTCATTAAAAGTACAATTATGTATTAAACTTATTATTTAAATTCAAAATATATCTTAAAACCTTTAAAAGTTTATAAATCAAGTCATAATCTAACGGATAGATAAAAAACTTATCGTGTAGGTTATATCAATAATACTTAAATACTAGTTAATTCAGTTTATAAAATAAACTATAAATGCATTATATTATAATATTAATAAATAATATATATTCAGTATTATTGTATATTTCTAATTTAATGTATGATAAGTAGAAATATTAAAATATATCCGTAAGTCATAATAAAAAATGTATAAACCTAAGGTTCATTTTCACAGTAAATAAAAATTAATTTAGCAACATAAAAAAGTTGGACATTATTTACACATTGGTTGAGTCACTATTTTTCAATATCGCGGGTATGTGGGTGGATGTTCCATTACATTTTAAAGTGATAATAAATCATCAAACTAAAGAAACAGTTCAAAGTAAATCTCATTTTACCATAGTTTTTAAATTGTATATTTTAAATTAAAATTTTTACAAGGATGACGACTTTATGTTATGGTCCTTATCTAGTTAACAAATAAAAATATGTATATACGGCTTAGTATTTGTACTATTTTTGTTACATAACACTGTATAATAGTTTTATAGTATAATATTTTAAAACTTTAATTCATTTAAAATAAATTTTAACACACAAATTTCTTACCTTTTTAAATTAATAAGCAGCTTAATTGTTCTGAAGTAGCGTTAAAAAATAAAATATTCCTATAAAAGTCATACTCATTTCTACCATTTTATTAGAGTATATTTGTTACGGTTTTAATTTTTACAAATTTTATTCTTAATTAATATGTTATTCTGACAAAAATATTCTCTAGTGACTATGTGAAAAATATTTCTATTAATGTATATTAAAATATATTATATTAAAACTCACGATGGTCAAAATATTCAAATTTAAATAATCAAGTATTTAAATTTATAGTCTTACGTATTGATAAATTATCTAAATCATGTAGATTATACAATATACATATATGTAATATAAATTTAATTCAATCAGTTTCACTATGTGTTATAAATCAGTCATTAATTTATTGTCCTAAATACATACCTTTTTTTCAAATCCCACTTATCAATCGGCGTAGATGTGTTAAATAATCATTCGAAATATATACTGTAAACATTTATAGGTAGTTGATAAATATTTTTGATTTTCATAATGTTAATAACGTAAAAAATTCTATTGTAAACTCATAAATATATACTATATTATAATATACATACTACAGAGTATGATATTATTTAAATAATATCATTGTATTTATACAACTTAAAAATAGTTACTAGTATTAAATTGCGTATAGATTATATGAATTATGATATTGTACAATAATAATAAAGCAACATATTATTATTTTATTATTCTGACAAAATGCTTTGTCAAAAAACTCACTCAGATAATTTAACAAAAATTGTTTTTAAGTGTGCAATTATATAACCAATTTTCTGTACAGTAGGTGTTTTACGTATAGCTACATAAAAACACAAAAGTAAAAATAAACTAATAATCATTAAAAAACCAATACATTTATCGCATCATGCATAATCTAAAAATAACAATAATTTATATGAGATAATTTAATGTAACATTTACAGTTTTATTTCATAAAATTGTACATATTTTTTTTTATTATTTGCTTAATACTGGATTAGAGTACTGTTTAATGTTGATTTAGATATTATAACTACATAACTTTCAGAAAATTATGTTTTCACTGCAAAATAATTTTATTGCTCAAAGTGTGTGCTGAATATTATTCAATTGTTTATAGTATAAACGTTCAAAATGCGTAAATTCGTTCATTTTATTTATGCCATCCGGTTATTATTTTCCTGTAGTCCTCTAACGATTCAAATACCAAATACGATGCTTAGTACCTAAGTAAAATACCTTAAACATTTATTTAGTTATTACTTATTCGGAGAAAATAATTATTTTAAAAAGAAAACTACATAATTAACACTCACTCGTGTACGTGTACTCGAACTCTAATTTATCAATTAAAACAATATTATTGTTATTTATTATTTTCGATATTATTTTAAATATTTTGAAAAGGTTTAGCTGTCCAAGACTTTTCGGCGCCACAGTTACTGAAATAAAGACAAAATACAAGCTAAAGTGAAAATTAAGTATCTAAGGTTAAGTTAGTATAACTAACATATAAACAAATAATATATTAAAACTAATAACATATTAAACAAAATAATTGCATGAATTTATTTGGATAAAAAAAATTTCTAAAAAATAATAATAATAAAATAAGCTAATATATGTTTAAAAAAAACATCAGTTTATGTATGTAATATTAATATAGTCAAGTATGTTACACTGAAAAATTTTACAATTTTAGTCAATATTTTATTTTAAAGCTATATTATTAAATATTCCCCTGATAAATATAGGAATATCATTTTTAACATATCTATCGACTAATTTATAAATACGTTTATCCGTGTATCCAAATTGTTTTACTTTTTCCGTGGACTATTACCCGTTACTAAATTTTCGTACTATGTTCCTGTGTTGTAATTTATTAATTTTACATATTAAACTGGTGTTTTTTTTTTAAATTTAATTATTATTATTACTTAGACATTTTTTTTATCTAAATAACTTCATGCATTTATTTTGTTTAAAATGCTATTGAACTTACTTAACCTTAGATATTTAATTTTCACTTCAGCTTGTATTTTGTCTTTATCGCCGAAACGGCAACGCCGAAAAGTCCCATTTCTATTTTGAAGGCACAATGTATAGGCAATTTCAGTACATTATCGTGTAGGTGGTGTTAAAAATGTATCCAGCTGACCGGCTCTATTATAATTTATAAAATTACAGTGGCGTATTTGAGGGGATGATAGGGGCGATAGCCCCCTTCCCCATATATTTCTTTCTTTGTATAAATATTTTTATATATATTTATCAAGACATTCAAAATTATTATGTGTATAGTGAATAGCTTAACGTTTAACTAAGGTTAAATAAAAAAAAATATGTTTAGTGGCTGTACCGTATGGTCCTAAATAATAAAATACATGTACTGCAGTTTCTTCTAATTACACAATAACTTTCTTGTTATTATTTTCTGTAGTTTTAGCATTTTCTTTTAACAGGGTTATATTAGATTGATAATACTATTAATACTGCATTTTATAAATGGTATGAATATATGATATTATATAAACAATTTATACAATATTTAATCTAATTCTTTTTATGCATGATTTGGCAATCTTTTTATTTTTATAGATTGAAAACTTTGCTTAGATGAATAAAATGGTGCAAGAACGTTTAAATGGTTTGGCTTTACTGCATTTAAATATACATATTGATATATCTACTTAGTAAATAATCAATAAATTTTCAATGATAAAAAAAATAAATTAGAAAAATTCAGGTTGAAATTATTATAGATACTAATTACTACTTAGTCAACTTTTTCTATTTTTATAATATAATTTTTAATTATTATAATGTATTGTAAATATCTAATGTATTAATAAATTATTTAATAGTCTATGTTATAATATAATATATATATTAGTATTTTGTTTCAACTCTGATCACATCAGTTTTTTTTTTTTGGCGAGAGGGGGTCTATATTGTCAAGAAAATAATTATTAAGAATATTAAAATTTATAAGACTCGGGGTGCTTGGTTAAGTTAAGTCAGATACGCCTCTGTAAAATTATAACTATAGATATTTAATTTTAAATAGAAATATTTCGTTATAACAATGATGTAGTTTTTTAAAACACGAATTAATTAATTAATTCGAAAAAAGGAAAGTAGGTATGTCAGCAGAGTAATTAAAAATTGTTTTCTCTTTTTTTTTATAAAACTTATTTTTATATTTAGGTACCTATAGTATATGTCTAATGTACCTAGTTATTGAGTAAGTTAATGACATGTATAATATATTAGATTCTGAACGAAGTGATGAATGTATTGCTTTTACTATGATGTGTTTTTTTTTTTTTTTGTGTCTGACGACAACATTTGGAGCAGTAATAATGCTCCGATTTTTGACTTCAGCCCCTCTTTGAATAGGGAATTGAATCTAGTTGGTACTTTAGGGGGGTCAAAATTAAAATTTTCTAATAGTTTTCAAAAAAATCGAGAAAAACAAAAAAAAAAAGCGGGTAAGTGGGTATCGCTCTGCTGTATATTAGGGGGTGGGGTGGACCTCAGACTATGGATGGTTAAATTTGAATGCAATGATAAGTATCATTGTATACGAAAAACGATTCTGAACGAAGATGATTTGTCAGTTTAGGATATATTATATTTAAATATTGTCAAATATTCTATTTTGAAACAAAAAGTATAGTTTTTATATTATGTTACTATGGTTACTATGGCCAACATTCGCATTATGAGCGTATGAAATTTAATTTAAATTTTGACATATTTCGTATAAATTCGAACTTTAAACACTTATAAAAAAAAATTGTGACTAACGATTTCGGATTTTTTTTTATCACTTTAAGAACAACTTATAAGAAACCTTGTATTAAATTTTCAAGATTTTCTGGCCACCCAAAAAATTTTTATCGGCATTTGAAGAAAAAAAAACTTAGAAAAGTCGAAAATTTCAATTGTCTATTAGTAGCTTAAAAATGATCAAAATATTCTGAAAATTTAACTGTAAAGAGATAACCATAATATAAACATTTGGTGAAAATTTCAAGTATTTACAATAATTCGTTTTTGAGTTACAGCAAAATCAAAAAATCGATTTTGTCGAAAAGTGGTTTTTCCGTAAAATTTCCATTTTTCTGTCATTTTTTTTTTGTTTTTCTCGATTTTTTGAAAACTATTAGAAAATTTTAATTTTGACCCCCCTAAAGTACCAACTAGATTCAATTCCCTATTCAAAGAGGGGCTGAAGTCAAAAATCGGAGCATTATTACTGCTCCAAATGTTGTCGTCAGACACAAAAAAAAAAAAAAAAAAACACACATCATAGTAAAAGCAATACATTCATCACTTCGTTCAGAATCTAAAACATACATCATTGTAAAATCAATACATTCATCACTCCGTTCAGAATCTAATAAGATAATCGATTCTGTCTAAGCAATATTCGTATTTCTAATATTTTTTCCAATTATTTCAAACACCAGAAATTATCAATTTTAATCAGCCTGCAAAAATACCAAAAAAGCATAATTGCAATTTGTGAGGGGTTTGGCTGTGCTTAGAAACCTAATTTTGAAATTAACTTCCCCAAATTATTTCATGTTAATTTATATTTTAATAGTAACAGGTATCCATAACCTTAAGATAACAGCATGAAAAAAGATAGAGGAACTCAGTATACCCCGTTTTTTCATTGAAATTATGCCCCTTCAAATAGATCTAATTTTCTATCGAAAACCAAACTCAAAGTTGCAGATTAAAAAATGTCTTCACTATAAATCATATTTACGTACATAAAAAGCCATATTATTGTTAAATCAATATATTCACCGGTCTGCTTAGAATCTATAACAGGGGCGCCATTTGGGGTATCGCTGGGTATACATTGGCGGCCCTATTTTTTCTTATGACATATTGGCCTGCCTTAATTTTATACTGCGCCGGTATAACTAAAATGTAATAAATAAACTATTATAATAATTTTTGAAAAATATTTTATAAATAATAAGTATATTGTTTTAATCTTTATTGTAATTAACATTTCTTGACAGTTGTAAGATTATAATCAATGGATCAAATCTGTTTTATAAGCTTCTTAAGATTAAGATATAAATATAAATTATTAAAAATTTGTAAAAATCAATCTTACGTTATTCATTTTGCTAATTATTTATAAACTCTTAATTTCAAACCTCAAATAATTTAATGATACAAATAACTGCATGCTAATAGTTTACGTTGATTTTTTTTTTATAATTTATTGCTTACAGCTTTATTTGTATACTTAATACAAAATTTGATTTGAATGATAATAGTCATAATTATTCATTATAAATTGAGGTGCTTAAGTTAAATGTATGAATTATATTAATAGATAATGACAGTATAATCAAGATTTAAAGAGTGTGTAGGCTGGTTGTGAGACTTCTACAAATAGGCTAAAATATATAAAGAATGTTGCGCGCCCTATCTTTTAAGACAGTAATATATTTCAATATTTTTATTATGTTCTGATATGGTGGGCAAAATTGGCCTGCTTAATAATTTGGCAGCCCTATTTTAAAACTGAATTGGCGCCCCTGATCTATAATGGTTTAAATTTAAACTTAGGTATTAAAAAAATTAAAAAAAAAGCGGGTAAGTGAGTATCGCTCTGCTGTACATTAGAGGGTGGGGTGGACCTCGGACTAGCGTAGGTTAAATTTGAATGCAATGATGAAAATCATTGTATACGAGAAACGATTCTGAACGGAGATGATTTGTCAATCTAGGATATATTCTATTTAAATATTGTAATATATTATATTTTCAAATAAATAGTATAGTTACTATATTATGTTACTATGGTTACTTTATAGTATCTGTTTAATAATAAAAAAAATATTTGGCCAACATACGCATTATGAGAGTATGAAATTTAATTTAAATTTTGACATATTTCGTATAAATTCGAACTTTAAACACTTATAAAAAAAAATTGTGACTAACGATTTCGGATTTTTTATTATCACTTTAAGAACAACTCATAAGAAACCTTGTATTAAATTTTCAAGATTTTCTGGCCACCCAAAAAATTTTTATCGGCATTTGAAGAAAAAAAACTTAGAAAAGTCGAAAATTTCAATTGTCTATAAGTAGCTTAAAAATGGTCAAAATATTTTGAAAATTTAACTGTAAAGAGATAACCATAATATAAACATTTGGTTAGGTTAAGTATTTACAATGATTCGTTTTTGAGTTACAGCAAAATCAAAAAATCGATTTTGTCGAAAAGTGGTTTTTCGTAAAATTGCCGTTTTTCTGTCACTTTTTTTTTGTTTTTCTCGATTTTTTTGAAAACTATGTGAAAATGTTTACTTTTGACCTCCCCAAAGTACCAACTAGATGAATTTTCCTATTCAAAGAGCGGCTGAAGTCAAAAATCGGAGCATTATTACTGCTCCAAATGTTAATATTAATTATATTAATATAATGAATATCTATAAACGTATCGTAACGTAAAATACGAACAATTAATAATATTTATAAGGAAAACATTAAAAATAGCAATAGTTTATAAAATATAATTGTTTAGTAAAAATAAATATATATATCGTATATTATGTTATCTACATTATATTACGTTATATCAAAGTATAACGTCATTTGCCTACAAATACGGGAACTGGGAACTATCATGATATTTTAGTGAATCTCATTATAATAAGTAGGTAATAACCGTGTATGAAATGGGAAATGTTAATACTTGATCGTCAGATAAGTGCGGGATATTTATAAATTATGATGATATTGTTTTTCTATGAACTATTTCTAAACGAATCAGGTTAGGTATTTTTAATATTCAGTAAACTACTAAATCCACTAATGAAATTAGATATTAAGAAAATACAATCAAAAAGCTGTGATATTAAGTATAATATAATGAAAACGGAGTAAAAAACAGAGTACTGAATTAAAATTGTATAATACTATTAATACTCTAATTTATTCGACATTGTTAGAGATCTGTTAAATTTGATTGGTGTTAATTTTCGTTCACAGAACTTTTTGAAATTTTTGTAATTCACTTTCGCAGCATATTACTTTCAAATAAATTATTAGTCTTAGAGGGAAAAACATTACTATAATACATTTTATAGTCAATAATATTATGTTTAATAAATAAACCTACAATGTAAATTATTCCTAATTTTGTTTAACAATAATTTCAATAATTTGAAAATTTGTTATTAAAAAAAAATACCAATTTTTGTTACAATTATAAATTTAGTAATGGACGTTTATCAATGTTTAGCTAATAATATAATTAAAAGAAGCCATTGACTGCTTATAATAACCATTGAAGGAAAAGCTAAATGAAAAACAATCTACAAAAAATAACATAATAATATCATCATCATGACATTAGATGCAAAAGTAATGTTATAATCTATAACTTATAAATCTAAATAGCCAATAGGTAATATTACAATAAGTAAATAAGTTAACAATTTGTTCTAAACTTGAAAACATGAAAACGTGAGGGTATGGCGTATGAAGCATCCATCGATACTACTTCCAATTTATGAACTTAGGGGAAGTAAGTTGTTACAAATTATTTAATATATCCCATGGCCATTAACATTTGAGACGACGGAGAGGGTTGTTAGGTCATAGGTAATGTGCGAGAGGAGAGTTTAGATATGAGTGGATTTCCGTGAGTAAAGTAGTTTTTATGAAGTTTATTAGTGATAGGAAATAAAATTAGCTATTACTTGTATGTCGAAGTCACGATTGCTGGCATGCTAGATATAACAATAGAGAGGACACGAAATTATTGATTAAAACGCTTTAAATTTAATTAGGTTTGAATTTTTGAGCTTACCTAAAAGATCAAACCTGTAGCAATTTTATTAATAATACTATCACAATAATATAAAAAAATAACCAATGATTTTCGTATTATTAATTAGTACTATTACTATATTATTATACTGCCAGTGTACCAATTAACTACATTACCTATGTTAAATCTTTGATGGACAAAGTAAGTACCTATATTATGTTTGTTTACACTGCCTATTATAAATGCATTTTATTAATTTTATTGAAATGTTAAGCATCTGCAGTAGTGCAATAATGTCAGCTTAGCCTTTACATGATTTTTTTTATTATTAAAACTTTGGACAGAATTTTAGTCACTTTAGAAATAAAATATTATTATAAATATATATTATTATTATTATTA
This sequence comes from Schizaphis graminum, assembly GCA_020882235.1. Classification (NCBI taxonomy): domain Eukaryota; kingdom Metazoa; phylum Arthropoda; class Insecta; order Hemiptera; family Aphididae; genus Schizaphis; species Schizaphis graminum. The sequence continues at coordinate 82,450,883 of CM037032.1, read as the reverse complement.
TTAAGGTTATGGTTGACACTTTAAAAGTACTTATAATAATAGGTAGTTACCTATATAATGTTTGTTAGTTTGTAATAATATGTTTGAGGGGACTCAAAGAAGTAGTGATGGCAACGTCTCCCGACTCCCAAGGTATTTTAATTTGGTAGGGACGAACATTTTGAGTACCTATATTATTTTATCAGAATAGGAATCAATACTATTTATTTCTCAATAGAAAAGCCAATAACCATCAGAGACTAATAATTAAATAACAAAATTTCGTTAAGTATAAAAGAAAATGCTTTTCTTTCATTGAATTCACCAGTAATCGTTCCGAGTGTGCCAAGTTAAAATTATATGCTTCTTGGCTGATAATAGTGATAATACTATTGCCAAGTTAATCATGGTACCAGTTTTTTCTTTGCTATTTCAAAAAAAATATTTAGGTACTCTTAAAATTCTATTTTTCAGTTTAACGAATAATCAACAAAATTACATATTTTTTTACCGCACTGTATAACCTTTACAAAATGCGTAAGCCTATATTATTTAGGTACCTACTTACACTTTATTATGGGTGTCACTTACATGCATTTTCTTTTTATCTAAAATAGCGACTACAGTTTAATCATAAAAGCTGGTTTCGACATAATCTCATCAACACTTCATCATTGTGGTAATAATACTTAAAAATATTAAAAAATCTTAGATTATATTTTAAAAACAATTGACATTATTATAATATGTTGATCTCCATTTCTTAATTATTAAATAAAAGATCACGGCCATATCGATATGGCCGTGTATAGCAGGGTAGCCAACCAGTCGATCGCAACACCCTTTCGCATTTTCTTAAATTTTTTGAATTTTTTTCATAAAACAATAAAAAATATTTTTTTTTTTTTCTAAATTTGTACCTATATCTTTGTATATCCCCGAATTTAAAAAGCGGGTAAGTGAGTATTGCTCTGCTGTACATTAGGGGGTGGGATGGACCTCGGACTAGGGCAGATTAAATTTGAATGCAATGATAGGTATCATTGTATACGAAAAACGATTCTGAACGGAGATGATTTGTCAGTCTAGGATATATTATAATTAAATATTGTAATATATTCTACTTTGAAACTAATTCAAACATTTAAGTAAAAGTTTCAAGATCTTACGTTTAGTAATTTTTTTAAAATAACAAAAATCGAAAATTATTTATTGATAAAAAGTTATTTTACACGTGTATTTTTGATTTCAAATTAAAATTAAATCTTTAAACACACGTAAAATTTTTTAAATTGAACAATCCTCAAACTTTTTCATAATTATTCTAAGCTTAACTTATGGACAGCATAGTATTAAATTTTCAATTCTTAGCTTTTGATAGAAAAATATTTAAAAATTTTTAACTACCAAATAGTGAAACATTTTCATGATTTTGACGAATTTTTGTCAATATTTGAACTTCAAATGCTAATAAAAAAAAATTGTGCCTATGTATTTTTATAATTTTTGAATCAGAGTTAGAACAAGTTATGTGGACCCTTCAATTAAATTTTCAAATAATTTGTCCCAGCTAAATTTTTTTTATCAACATTTATAAAAAAAAAATGAAAATTTTAAATGCCTATAAATAGCTCAAAAAAAGTCAAAATGTTTTGAAAATCAAATCACGTAAAGAAAATGGCAATCTAAATAACTGGTACAATTTTCAAGTATTTACGACTTATGCTATTTGAATAACAACAAATATCAAAAATCGTTTGAGGCTAAACCGTTATTTAACGCGGTTTTGTAAAAAATTTTGACTTAGTCCGGTAGAGTTTTTTTTACAGATATTTGAAGAAAAATGTATGGAGAACCTTGTACCAAATTTTCAAAACTTAGTTATAAAAGAAAAAATTTTTACGATTTTTCAACCACAAAATTACTTGCCAATTTTCGCAATTTTGACATATTTCGTATAAATTCGAACTTTAAGCACTTCTAAAAAAAAATTGTGACTAACGATTTCGAATTTTTTTTTATCACTTTAAGAAAAACTTATAAGAAACCTTGTATTAAATTTTCAAGATTTTCTGGCCGGCCAAAAAAATGTTATCGTTATTTTAAAAAAAAAATTCTAAAAAAAATTAAAAATTTCAATACTCTATAAATAGCTCAAAAAAAGTCAAAATTCTTTGAAAAATTAACTGTGTATGGAGAACGCTAATATAAACATTTGGTAAAAATTTCAAGTATTTACATCGATTAGTTTTTGAGTTTTAGCAAAATAAAAAATTCGATTTTTTTGAAAACTGTTGGAAAATGTTTACTTTTCACCTCTATAATGCACCAAGGATATCCACTTTGCCATCGGAAACCACCCCCAAAGTTTGAAATTGAAGCATTATTTCGACTAGTTATGCTGTACACAGACACAAAAAAAAAACACACATCATTGTAAAATCAATACATTCATCACTCCGTTCAGAATCTAAAATTATATATTTTATAAAAAAGCAATAAATAACTATTAAAAACGAGATTATACACAGCTATCGAATAAAAGAAGTGTAACACGCATTGACCACCTTTTTTATTTTTTTTTTTGGTCGATCACGACGACCTAGAAAATCTTGTAGGTTGATCACAAGTCTATTAAAGTATTAAAGTTGGACACCCCTGGTATATAGGAACATACATTTATCATTTGTTTTTCCTGATAGGTACATAAACTGTATTCAACAGTTATTACTGAAATCAGGTTAACTTAGCACAATATATAATGATTAAAATATTACGTGATACCTATACAAAAAAAAACAAAAAATATTCTATTTTAGGAGCTGAATAATTAATCCACTAAAAGGTTTAGTAGGGATTCGTAATTAAAAGTTGGACTTGAAATATACAATGTACAATAATATGAACATTATGAACGATAACAAATTATGTTCACCTAATCAGTGGCGAATTAACCACTATGGCACTAAACTTATGTGGCTCGAGCCTAGAGCGGCAAATTTGTTGTTATTTTATTTATATTCTCAAAAAAAGGGGACGGTAAACACTAATCCTCAGAGCGCCGAAAAGATTAATCCACCACTGCACCTAATAAACTATTTGTAAAGAATAAGAAAAGAAAGTAAAAATTTGTTGAACATTCGAGAAAATATGTAAACGTCTGTGCATGAATAAACATATATATTTTTATCAACTACTAACGTCCAAAAACCAATTTCAGTATATATTATCCAAAAATTATACATCATACTAATTGCAAGTCACATGTTCAACAAAACATTTAGAAATATTTACAAATATCTTAAATGTTTACATTGATATTATTAAATGTATTACAGTGGCGGCGAGACAGTCTCTATGAAACCCGGGTCTCGTGGCTGTTTGTCAGTAGATGCCGTTTTGTAGTTGGTAGATACACAATATATACCTACAGTTATATTATTAATATTATTATAAATGTAATGTACTCGTAAACTATTTATTTTCAAAGATATTAGGTGTGCATATAACTATTTTTAATACTTAAACATTTTTAACACTTTTGAAAGTCGGTAGTCCTTAAAATTGTTTTTGTCTCATGAATGAAAAATTTTCATGCCACCGCTGATGTATTAAATGTTACAATACCACAAACTCATGACTCACAAACATTTAACACATATAATTTTTATTCAGTAACAGTTATTGACTTTTTTAAAGAATACATTTTCATCTTTGCTTTTAATCAATTGAGAATAAAATTCAAGAAAATTAAACTTTTAGATTCATAAGAAAATCTCAAATTTATTTCATTAATAAATGCATTCAAAAGTAATCCAACTCTTTGAAAGCTTTAAAACTACCTATTTTATAAGTATACTAGCGTCTGACCTAGGTTTATTTGGGGTAATAAAATAATTTATATAACAGTGATACCCGAGTAAATGACACTATAAGTAAATTCCTATTTCACAAATCTATTATTCAGGGGCATGAGTTGTTCAGTCATTAAATATGGATAGCAAAATATGTTGATAAATCAAAACTAATTAATTAAAAATAAGTCTCAGTTGTTTAGATACTTTAAATAAAATTTATATTTATATACATTAATTAATTTACCATAGTGTTTTTAATAAATATACTAACTATTTTAACCAGATACCTAAATTCTTGGGGCATTTTATAGGAAAAAAAAACAACCAAATAAATTCTAAATTAATAATTTTATTTAAATTACTTTTTTACAAGAAAACTAAAAGCAGGAGCAACATTACATGAACGCATGTATGCATATTGCATAATTATTAATTAATTATATGTTTATGAGGATAATATTAATATAATAATAGTGGAGTTTTCTTTTTCGGGAAATGTTTTATATATATATAAAATCATATTTTGTACTATGAAAATGATAATAAATGCTTTAATTAATTATATATTTGACATGAAATTAATAACAAATGGTTATACACTCTAAATTCAAGTAAAAAAAAAAAAAAAAAATATGTATAATAAAAAATAAAAATAAATACATTCTTATATATTATATTATATGATATTATTTGAAATAAGAAAATTGTTTAAAATTGTTAGGGTAACTAAAAATTATACAATTTAAAATAAGGAAGACTTAAAAAATTAAGAATATTTCAAACATTAACACGTCTATATGTTATTTTAGTAATTTTTTTTAAGAACATTAACGATATTTAAATATTATCTTAAACATTAATTCAATAATTTGGTGTTTCGGGTTAAAAATTAACAATCACAACATTGTTGGTGTTAGAAAAATGTACAATCGACTCGATAGATAAAAAGATGGGGATAAACTGCTCGTTCAATAATAAATACTGTACATTAATAATATTATAATAATTTTGTACAAAGAAGATTGAAAACAAAGGGAATGTGGAGTCGATTTACTTATATTTACAATTTTTTTATAACAGATATATTATAATCTTTAAGTTTTTCATCTCAATTGTTTTTTAAACTATATAAAACACTTAAACAAATAATTTGGTAAATTTTAAATAATTTAGAGAAATAGAGAATTTGTAAAAAAATATAAGCTGCCAAAGAAAAAAAATAATGAAAAATATATATACACATACTTAAGTAATATGAATACTATCATATGAACACAAGGGTGTTAATTACTGTTGGCACAATGGTTTTTGTTAATGGAGAAGCGTGTATAAAACTATACATGTCATAACAACATTATATCTATTGGTTAATTTTTTGTAAAATTTGAGAATTAACGATTTTTAACATTAAAGGATAAGCCTAAAATAATTAATAAAATATTAATAGTAATATATTAATAATGTACTGAATTAAGTTTCTATAAAAATTATTTAGATTTTTAATAATCTATTTAAATTTATGTTTTGTATTGTTATCCCTTTAAATCGAACGGGATCTTTTAAATGTATGCTACCAAACTTTTTGATGATGAGCACTGAGGTCTTTTCTCCCTGCTAATAGTAGGTAATTATCATCACCAATTGGTGCTTGCCTAAAATAACAAAAATTAATTTAGTCAAAATATTTTTGTTTATAATTATTTTTTATATTATGTTAATACAATAAAACATACTTGCTGCCATATTTTGTTTCTCTAGCAATAGTCCTTAAAACTGTTCGATGCTCTTGTTCTAACGTATATATTATTTCTCGCAAAGTAGATAAGGTTATAAATGTAGTTTTTGGATCTTCAATTAGTATAGGGAGACATAACCTATCTCCTGGATATACAGCTTTACACTCGCATGCTTCTATAAATATTAATTAACATGTATATTTAGTGATCACATAAATAATAAATAACAAACATAATTACTATAACCTTGAAAATTAACTCTTACTTTTCTACTTATGACTTAAATGTTTAGTTATTTTAAAAAAAAATTGTAAGATCAAATAAGAGAAGTGGACAAATAGTTTATATAAATGGTTAGGAAATCAATATTCTTAAATGTATACTGTGAAGTATTACAATTTTCATACACACAATAATAATATAATAAGACAGATAATTAATACTCTTATAATTATTTTTCATACTTCATTTTGTTAATCATTTTTTATCATTAAAGATAGTCAAAATATTAACAATGTATACAAATTTCTCTAAGTAAATATTCTAAGAAAAATAAGTGTCAATTGATCTTCAACGTGAACCCCACTGATGATATATAAATAATTATAACAATATTTTATAAATTATAAAAATTATTATTCTTACTTAACACACTATCAAATCTGTCAATATGAGTCACACAAAGTGCATGTATTCTAGAGAGTTCTCTATCAACATCAACACTACTAGTTTGTATATGATCGACAGAGGTTGATACTTCTTGACATCCCTTGGTTCTTTCATTGTTTGACTTACAACTGTAAAATTAATTAATGATTCAATACAAAATCAGTAAAACATTACAATACTAAACTTAAACTTACCAAAGCCAAGTGCCATTTATGAAAGCAGCTGGATGATAAAGGGTAAGTCGCTTATTATTTGAGAAACACATTTTAGTTAATAAATCAACCCATTCTTTTTCTTCAACACAATTATTAGCTTGTATATATAAAATTCTCTCTGGTTGAATTATTTGGAACATATTATTTTTATTGAACGACTCTTGTTGAAGTCGTTCAACGGCCAATATGTCTGACAATGTAATCGTACAGAGAGACTCTTTACCTAAGATAACACAAAATAATTATATATTAAATATTAATAGAACTTTTTATCAATATAAAACTAAATATTATCTACCTTTTTGTTTAGCATATGACAAATCTCGTGTAGTTAATTTGAAATAACGTTGTTTAAAATTTTTTCTACCAAATTTTTTTCGACCTTGAGCACGTTTAGTCAACATCCTATAGCAAATAATTATAATTAAAATATTATAAAAAATATATTTATATAGAAGTACAAGATGATCAGAATTCTATTTTTCATATTTGTACAATGGAATACCGATCACCTGACATAAAATACATTCCATTGTATTATAACTTCACACATTACTCACCACGAGGTAATTTTCCTTAGATAGCTAAAATATATTTTATCATTACACAACAATAATGGGGAAATATGTGATTATAAATGAAATAATAATGAATAATTAAATTAATTATTACCCTTCTTTGAGTGTTACGGGAGTATCCTGAGTACATTCTTCTGGACCAGCTGAGGCAGAAATAATTTCTAAAAACTATAAACATATAATGTGAGTATGATAAAAAATATTATTTTTAACAAATAATTTACTTGTCTAACTGCAGTAACATGTTGTTCAGTATATACAGATTGATACATTGATGACATATATTCTTCTTTAAAATTTGATCGTGAACAAACCAGATTACCTAAACTTTGAATAGTTTTTGATACCAGAGTGAGAGTTCTGTTTGTTTGAGAATCCTTTGAAAAAAAATAGATAAAAAAACATGATAAATATAATAATAAAAAATAAAAACATTGATAAATTAAAGCATACAATTTGTTCTTTTGTGAGATCAAAAAGCCTGGGGCCTAATATTGCTGGTGCGAAAAATCTTAAAAATATAAATCCAGAGACAACTGAATACTTGATTTCTTTGTTTTCTAAAAAAAAAAATTAAAATAATCATTTTAAAATACATATCAAAGTATAAACAAAAGTTACCTGGAAAATATTTTATAGCTACTTCTTTCAGCGTATGGAATAATTGGCACATTACAGTAGGACATTTTAGGGCTGATGTTGTAATAGCTTTAAATACGTCTTCAACATAAATCTAAAAATCATTAAAATTATTTAATGTTGTCAAATAAATGTCTTCTACTTGTTACTTAATATTCAATATTATTATAATTTACTTTCAAGTTAGCCAAATTATGACTGATAACTGTTGTGTCTTTAACTCTTGCAGGATCTATTTCACAGGGTCTTCTTTCTGCTAAAAGCCTTTCTAATGGTGGTCTTAAAGTTTCATGTAAATACCTCATTCCAGAAATGTGCATTGATTCGTCCATCATTTTGGACACCAAGGAGTTACCACGAAATATAGTATTTGCATCACTACAAAATAAATATATATAATTATTAAATTTGAGGTTTAATATAAAAAATAAGTAAATTTAAATAAAAAATAAAATATATCAAAAATTTACTTACGTAACTTTTGATATTTCCCAATATGCAAGGGCTTTGATTGTCGGAATAATTTGCCCATGATGCAGCAAAATGCGTACAATAGGCTGAGCAGAATCTATTTTATTTGGAATAATTTCTCCCAGAAGGTACACAGTACTAGCAGTTGTTGGCTAAATAATTATAAATAATAATTTATTATCAAGATTGTATCAACAAATAAAAAATAAGTAATTACCACTACTGCATGACTATTTATCAGTAAATGTTTTAGACGTTCATAATTGTGTGATGGTAAAACATGATCAGCAGTGTAATGAATTTTTAAACGTAATGACCCTACACTTGGATAATTAAAACCCTGGTCTTCCCTGAGACTTGACTTTCTATTTCGTGGTTGAAGAAAATACCTATGTAAAGAAAACAATTTGATTGAGATTTAATATTTAATCTCATTAATTAAATAAACTTACCATGCACTAACGGTTCTTCCTTGTAATGGTATAGTTACTTGACCCAAAAATACAGTATTACTACTGGATATTTCATGATAAAGTGTAACTATAAGTTCAGCCCAATCAGCTGTAGGTGTTTGCCCTGCTATGTGCTGTTTATGAATTCCACTTAATCCAGGTAGCTAAAATAATAAATATTATGAAACCAATTTTCCTTGATAAACTAAGTGTTATTAAACATTACAGTAAAGGCAAAAGCTTCATCAAACACAGGAGAATTAGTCTTTTTCTTGACTTTGGTTCTTTGCGTTTCCGTTTTATCATTTGTATATCGGACTGTAACATCAGCAAATGGATCACAATTTCCATTTGTAATGGCTAATTCACATGCTTCATTCAAGCGAACACCTAGTCTACCTCGATTTTCGCCAAATTCTATTTCAATATGAATTTTTCCCTGAACAAACATATTTAGTGAACACATGTTTATGGAACAGTTTTTTTTATTATTTTAATACTTATATAATATGCTATCTACCATAAATTCTTTATCAATGTTAATTTGTAATTGTATGTTAGTTAATTATGCTATCTACAAATAAATAATAATAATTGTCTATCTTTAAAAATGCAGTATTTTTACTTTATACTTTTATTTAAAATACCCCCTTTTGAAGTAAGTACATCACAAATATAAAGTTTCAAAATATTTCTTTCTGAATCTTATTTTCTACTATTTTTTAGAACTTCTCTTACCACAAATTGTTTTATTTTAATTATAATATAGGGGGACGAAGTGGCCGAGCGTTTTAAGGCGTTGGTTGTGATGCGCACTGTCGCAGGTTCGAACCTCGGTCACGGGCGGCACCTCTCTTCGGGCAAGTCACGGTGTCTGGAGAGAGAGACCGCCATCCCCCTCCCGGGCATGGCAGAAACCTACGGGTGCCCAAATAGAAATTCTGCCAACAGGCGTCCGAACTAGGCCTTTGCCTACTCCCGGACTATATACCGCCATACGAAAAGAAGATTATAATATACATTCATTCATTAAGTAATAAATCATATGTCTAACAAAATGATAAAGTATCATAAAATTGAGAAAAAACATAATGTACAAGTACCTTTTATTGTCTGTACAATTAATAAATAACTTTATTTTACAATAATTCAAGACTATGATTAAGGTTAAATAATACTTATTTTAGAACTTAAAACTTAGTTAAAAATTTTTCCATGATATACACTAATTTCAGGATTAATACATTTGTCAAAAATTAACTTTTTTCCTAATATAAGCTCCATGAATTTAAAATATATTTAATTTGTACATTTTTTTTATTAAAAAAAAAGTTATCAGAAATATCAAATATTTTTTATAAATTATAATGTTATACCTATTTTATTTTATTTTATTTTTTTCAAATATACAGACAATATGTCTTATTTATGAGGATACAATTGTAATAAGTACTGTAGAACTCCGATTATCCGAATGATTGAGGTATGATACATCAAAAGTTATATAATTGTATGAATATATACTGTATGTATGTATGTATGTATGTATGTATGTATTTATTATTAATATATAAGTAATATAATTTAAAATTCGTAACCATAAACAAATAATTTTATTATATTATTTAACTGAAACAAAATAAGCCTTATTATAATATGTGACATATTTTAAAACCAAAAAAAAAGGTTTTTTTTGTCGTCCAGTTAATTGGATGACCATTCGTATAATCGGAGTTCTACTGCATGTAGAAAATATTTATTATATGTATACAAACATATTGTTTTAAAGAGGGACTCCTCCAATTCAATTCAAGCACTATTGAATAAATAATCATGGCATAGGTTTTATTGATAATTTATTTTATTTTTTAAATAAAAATAGAGTATTTACAATCTGTAATATTTAAATATAAGTAAATTTGATAGCTATATAAGGTAAGTAATATGACATGACATGAGTAAGAAGGCCACCCGTATGGATACCCTCTAACTTGGGGTAGAGTTTTATTTTTTTGTTTTAGTTAGTGCAAGTTGGAATTCAGGAGATCTCGACACCGTGTCTTTTTAATCGATGTGGGGCAGGGGCGTTATTTCAACTTTTTTATTGTTGGTGCCAAACTTTTTGCAGGCCATCCAAATCATTACCGTAGGCAACATAGAAATTATTTTTTTTTTTTGATAAGGGGGTGGGGTTAAGTGGTGACAAAAACAACTGAAAATTTTTTGTTTAATTTATTTAATATGTCACTTATATTAGTATGAAAACATCACAATATTATTATTTTTTTTTAAGAAGTATATGTGTAGGTACTTTTAATGAATTTATATTATATTGCTGATACCAGTGGTATTAGGTAAGTAAATTTATGGGTATAAAGCACCTTAATAATACTTATCCGAACCTAACCTATACATTTTTCTCCCTGCACACTCAAAATAAATAATATAGCTAAACCTGAAATTTGTTTTATTGGTTCCCTTGTTCAAAATGACACAATATACTTATAATTATATACTTATTAATTCATATTAATGAAATATTATTAATATCTAAATTTTTCCACTTCTAATTTTAATTTAACAACTTAAATTCAATTTAATAACAAACCATTTAGTTACACAAATAAAAACATTTATTGTCATAAAGCAATAATTATTTAATACATACTATATTACATTAGCGGATATCTTCGATTTTTCAACTTTTAAAATGAATCTACAGCATCATTTAGATTAATTTTATTTAAAAGATAAATAATTATTATTTATTTTTTATTAACTTTAATTTTATTATATTTATATAAAGAAATAAAAAGACTGTAATAATATTGTGATTTATAAACCAACTAAGTAGAAGTTCAATTGTTTTTTTTTTTTATAATTATTATGGTTTATGAATTTTAAATAAATTTCTCAGGAATGTGCATTATAGAAATGTTGTAAGCTACTTGAAGGGTTTTGTTTTTTAATGTTTTAATAATTACCATTGCCCATTTGGTAAATCCCATGGTCGTAAAGGGGCAAAGGGAAACTATTTTCCCACCACTTTTCCAACCATGCAAAACAAATGAAAAATTTTCCAATATTTTTCCCAAAATCAAAATACTCCATAGTGCATGTATACCAATTTTCAGAACAATCAGATGATTTTTTTTGTTCTGCCCTATAAAGGGTTATTATAACGAGTAGGGAGATACCGGAGTGTGATAAGAAATCTATACCAGCATATTATTATACCCACAGATATATTATATTATTATTATTTTATATTATGTCTATGATATAAGTGATTTAACCACACTAGTACACTGCTACACTGATCATTTTCGGAAATAAAACACATTAGTAGGTACCTATAATAATTTTTTTTTTTAAATAAATACTGAAAAAATATAAAATATATAATATATATAATATATGAATATTATAACACTTAGGTATATCGGCGCTTAAATTTATTGCTGGCAGTTCAAAGAAGGTGTTTTTCAAAAATGTTGGTACAAATGTACACCCTGCACCCCCCCCCCCAAATGACGCCCCTGATGTGGGGGGAGGGGGGTTATTGGGTATGAATTCACTGGATAAATTAGAAGTCAATGAATTTGTGCGGTTAATTGTTTTGGTGTGGAAATTTTTATAATAATTTTTAGCTATTTTAGAGACTATGTCTATTTTAAGATCTTTATGTAGTGAGAGGTTTGAGGCGTACCATGGTGCAGATGTTATTTGGTAAAGGGAAATAGACTGGAAGGCTTGTATAGTCTGTATTTGGGAAGGCTTGGCATATCCCCATATTTGGATGTTATAGGACCAGATAGGGTTAACATTGATTTGTATATTAATAATTTGTTGTCAAAAAAGAGTTTGGACTTGAGGATAGGCTGTAAAAGATGAAGTCTGGTGTTAAGAGCCTTTCTTTTAATTTTGAGATGTGAGCCCCAGGTTAGACGCTTATCTATAGTCCGGCCCACAAGAGTCTGACCGTAAACCGCTCATCAATATTGACGCGGGCGAATTCTGCTGGCCGAATTTTCTTCTACACTACTTGGCAACATGTATATAGCAGCGATCATTGTCGACTCGCTTCAGGTCGGTATGGTTCGGTATATGGTAGGGGGGGCCTATGCATAGCGACAAACAAGTATTTACGGTCGGACTCTTGTGGGCCAGACTATAAAATTAGGCCTGAGTATTTGGTTTGAGTTGTGGTTTAGATTGGATTGTTTTGAAAATAGATTGTATGTAGAATAGCTTTTCTTAAAGTAAAAGAAATATGAAAGGACTTATTTATCTGTATTGATTTTTATTCTTCATTTGTTGTTAATAGATGCAAAAAAACTTAGTTAATTATCATATTGATTCATTTATAATATTGACAAGAATGATTTGATATACTATTATTATTATTATATTATATTATATTATATTATTATATTATACTATTATACTATTATATATTATATCAATTAATATAGTAAAATAAAATAATAATTTAATTTAATATTTTATTCTTACTATTGATTGATTAATACTTAATGCTCGACTTAATGTTATAAGAGTAAATAATTATATTCTAATAATTTTAAAAAAATTTAAAAAGTTTAACAATTACAACTGAAAAAGTTATAGACTATTATGTAAAGAAATTTAATATCATTAATTAATCACATATGAAAGTACCCGCAACAACTAATTTTAACTTTTTTTTAAACATAGAACCTATACTATATTACTATGCAATTCCTTAAACTTTGTAAATTACTATATTTCTATTTTTTTTTTTTATACATATTATAAGTAACTGATTTTAACTAAATTAAGTTACTTTATTCCTTATGAACTTGTAACTTTAAGTGATTAAAAGAATAAAGGAACTTTAAACTTAACTTAATTTTTTTTTTAGTTGAAAAAATAGTCAACTTACCCAACCGTGAACAGATTATAGTAAAGAATTACAATAATTAACCATTTTCATTTTATTTTTATATATAAAATATTTTAGGTTTAACAAAAACTACATATTATAATGCAAACAAAAGAATTACAAAATGAAATACATAAATAAAAACTATCATAGTTTAACTAGTAGTTCAAAAATATACTTTTATGGCAGCTATGTGCCAGAAATTTCAATACAATAGACAACAATACTCTCAATTGTTAAATATAACTTAATTTATGAGATTATACTTACTATGAAATCACATAAAAATTCATATTATGTGTAACCAAAAATTGGTTCTTTTGTATTTGAGATTCTTATTAGATAAAGAAAATAAATATTTATATTAGATAAAAATTGTTCATGTTTATAAAAATTTTTAGCTATAGACAAACTAATCAAGATAAATAATAGAATATAAATTTTAAAATTAAAAATATCTACTTTCTAGAAATATGAAATAATACATTTTATAAATTCTTTAACTTTTTAAATATTATTTTTATTTATATTGATAATGTATTAATGTATTATAGATCATATCATACTCTACAAACAATAGTTATTTTATTTTAATTCTTCATCAATTTATTATAGTGTAGGGCGTGTAGGGGTTAATCATTTCAATTAAATAAACTTAATTCCATAGAGCTTATAATAAATTAAACCTACATTATAATACTCTATAATCTAGATATAGTATTTTAATGATAAAATTAAATACCTGTACTTCAGATTCAACATTTAGTGGTCGTAAAGGGAACCAGTGATCCTTGTCATTAAATGATGTTAATTGGTCCCTTCGGACAGTTACTCTTCCTAATGGTCTATCTCGTTCATAAACACATACACCAAGGTAACGGAAACGACGAGGTATCTCAAACTCAAATTCTTCACCCCAAAATGGACTAAAAAATAAATAATAATTATAATTATAAGTAAGCTATAAGTTAATTACATATACATAATTATTAATAATAAATTGTAATTAAGCAACTAGCAATGTACCTAGGAATAAAGTATTGTATACTATCACTCAGTTACGTTTTTTATTCATACCTAAGGTGACTACCTATATTATATATTGTGAATCGAAACGAGGAAAAAACTACGGAGAGAAAGTAGTTAACTATTTTGGCACTGAATACTGATATCACAGAATTTTAATATTACGTCATCTCATTATTTGTTAACCAGGACAGTGAAACGATCAACAAATACTGATTTTTCATTATTTTCTAAAACAGACATTTTAGTGACACAAATATTCCAATGTGAACAATAGAATAGAGAACCCACGTAACTACCTATAACTTACATGAATATTTAAAAAACAGTCAATAACTTTTAAATATATTATCTAAATACTTTAAATAGCTATATATTATAATGTAGTAATTACAAAATTCAATTTTCTAATGAGAAAATCCCATAAATATTAATATTTCTATGTTCAACCTTAAGTTGAAAAAAATGTATTATTATTAATTAGAAGTAATTGTTAACTTATTACTTTTTTTATAGGAAATAAAAAATATTTACCTATAATCTAATATTTATATATTATATACAAAAAGCAAAATGTGATCACATGATAGAAGGGTGAATCCAGTTAATGGTTTAAAAATAGCTATTATTTATAACTATAGATACAAAACATTAATTTATTATTATCACATGAAAATTTATTCTTTTATAATCATGCATAAATTATTTTTATTTTTAGATTTTATTATTCTGATTATTTTTCAAAAAAAATCAACATTTTTATGAGTTTATTTTTAAGCTATTTAAATTTTACAGAGATCTTTCTCTTATATATAAAAACCACATAATCAACAAAACAAATATCAATCAAGTAATTTTAACTAAAATTTATTTTTACAAATTTCAATTAAATAAATATGACATGTTTTAATTTAAAAAATATATGTCAAAACAATTAATATCTTTCAAAACAACATTTTTTTCAACTAATTGTAAAAAAACTAATTTAACAATTAAAAGAATTCATAAGTAAGTTTACCTAAAAATTGTTTATGTTATTTTGCATAAACAGTGCCAGTGAATTCCCAAGTGAATGTTCAGTTTGCCAAATTATGTACCAGAGTTAAAATTATTTAGATACTTATGTGTTATCACCCTTGCCAAACTTTTAATATTATAAAATGTACTTAGTTTATGGTTAATATTTATTACATAATTATAATATGTTTTTAAAATGTTTTAAAATTGTGATATTCTCAATATTTAACAATAAATTAATTTACACTCATAACATTTTATAAAACATATGAACCAAACCAAATCAACTAAATTAATATTTTATTTTCATTTATAAATTGAGCAATGTTTGACTTATAATTAAAATTATGTATTTTTCAGAGGTTAGGTGAAGTAGAATATAGTAATTAACCTAACTTCTGAAAGAAACATAGAGAAAATAGAGAAAAAATAATATAACAACATAATATTGATTTGTTATATTTTATAAAAATATTAAATTGCATATACATAATGTTAGATTATAAGGTCACCTTAAGTCCTCAATCATCGTATTAACATATTTTACCCAAATATTATTTACATAGTTATAAAATTAATAATATTTTTATAAAACAAATGTTTATAGTTAATAATATATTCACGTGCCATTCATGTTATAAATACGTGCCTTTAAGGAATTATCTCACCATCATCTACATCCGTAATTACACGGCATAGTGATATATAGTGTCCTACAGGTATTCGATAAATCTACACAATAGATGTATTTAGTATAAAAATATTACTACCATTTGAAAATTCAAATTTAAAAAATGGTAGATAGAATATTATCCACAATCGTCAGAAAAGCATATAAATTTAATTTAAAATGTTAATCATTTTTTATGTTGCTATTTGTTAGTATGATATTATATACTTATAATTGATCTATAATCAAATGATAATGGTAACAATGGGTCATTCTTCAATTCAACATTTGAACATTATATTAATTTTATCTTAATTATTGTTTATTCTCATACTAAATGTAAAATAGATAAAATTAGTTTGATTAAATATAATAGCATAAGACGTATAATATAACTAGGTATCATAACAGAAACATAATTGTAAACTTTATAAAAAAATATTAAAAATAACATTATAATAAATGATTCAAACAATTATGAATAATATGTACACACTACAATAAAGCAGAATAAAGATTCTATCTAACATTAAATTTTAAAATATTTATATTAAATTTAATTTTAATCAAAATTTTATTCATTAGTTTCGTGTCCACAAAATCAAATATAATATTTACTTTTTTTAATAACCAATAGTATATTTGGATATAATATTTAATTAAAATTAAATATTATTTAAAAAATATATATATTAAATATAGGTAGGTACATTGGATAAATACATATAATAGAATAATGCATTAGGGTATGTAGTGAATTACAATGCCATCGACCATTGTCCACCATTCATAATTACTTATTAAGTACACCTCTTAATCAAAAAGTATCAAGAATCATTTCTAAACAGAATAAAATCCTGCACGACCCAGTGTACCAACGGTTTCTATTACAAGGGCATGTCGACAGTACATAGGTATGAAAAAAAATTGATAAGACACAAACAATCGGTCAGGTAGATGTACTCACTCGATCGCTTTTTCAATAGTAGCTGTACGGAATATTTCTTCCTGATCAAGTGTAATTGTGCAATGTCCGTCTCTGAGTGACGAATGTCCCTTGCCCAAATTCTTCGCATCACCTACACTCAAAACAACAACAACATTTCGGTCATTCATGATTATTTTTTCGGGAGTTAACAGGTCTCCATTGACGCGTTTACATGTAAGATGTGACCAATGCGCAGGAGGGGCCATCGACACGGGCACCCGAAAAGATGGCCCTCCCAACACCCGTTTCGAGTACATGACACGGAACAACGGACGGAATGTTATGATATTTTACTACTCACCGATTTTGATCTTTAGTCTCTCCACGACCCTGAAGTTTGGCTTACCCTCGGCCATCGTCATTTCGCGCAAACCCGGTGCACGTCCACCGCCAATTCATCAACGACGTTTCATTCAAAAAAGTAATTGATTCATGGTTTCTCGGTGTGTGTGTGTGTGTGTGTGTGTGTTGGTTGTGTCCTTCCTTCCGAAAAGCGTTCCCATTCATGCGAAATGCTCGGGGGACAGGACGGACGGGTGAGCGAGCGCGCGCGCGTGAGCGAGCGACGGTGATGGGACGATAGTGCAACAAAGACAGCATGAAATGTGTGGGCGGGCTGTGGCGCGCGGGGTTTCCCGTCGGGCGGAAACGTATGTCGGTCAGGCGTTCCCAAACAGGCCACGTTTCCGGCCAATCCGCCTAAACTGCTGCTGCTTCACCCGTCGACCGGACGAACGGGCCGACCTCACCACTTCCCCGCATGACTACTCAATACTGAAACAGTGTGAAACAGATTTTGAGACTCCCCTCCGAACAACGACAACGTGACGGTCGGTGATCGGACGAACCGTGGTCACCGGCCGACACCACAACTTAAGACAACTTACTGCGGACAGTATTTTTTCTTTTCCGTCAACCGCGATGAAGTTCGGTACGTCGTCAGATTATGGTAGGCCACCGCCATGAACGTACAGACGGTCGCGGCCCATTATTGATTAAAACCACGATTTAAGATAGTCTATGGCCGTGGTCTTCGTGATTAAAACCATGGTTTAAGATATACATCAGCTTATATATACATATATCTTTAATCGTGATTAAAACAGACATTTTTATACTGTGATGTTACTGATATTAATATCATTTTTATGATTAAAAGACAAAATCATACTCTTAGATAATAGATCGTTAGATCATAGAGAATTAGAGAGAGGAGTCAACGAATGACCACAATAATCTATAACTTGACTCTTGACTCTTGAGGTCGTACTTTTAGCTAGCTGTTAGCTAGTGCTGTTATTTACTTACTATTATTATTTTATTATTTAAAAATGCCGCTAAATGATCTACTGTCCACACTCGGTGACAATCCGTACTTTGGTGCAGGCTTTGGTCTGTTCGGGCTCGGATTGGGGGCGGCCGTGTTGCGCAAGGGCGCATCCGCCGGTCTAGTGTTGTTTCGCCGAAATTTCATGATGACCTTGGAAGTACCGTGCCGTGACAAAAGCTATCAATGGGTACTGCTGTGGGTAACGCAAAAGGCAGCCAGGCGTACTCAGCACCTGAGCGTAGAGACAACTTTCGAACAAATGGATACCGGACGGGTGAACACCACATATCATTTCTTACCCAGCATTGGAGTACATTTGATTGAGTAAGTTACATGTCATGTCCTCTCAGTCAATATTCATAACCAAATTTAGTGTTGTAATGTTTTCCTAAATATACTTCAATTTATAATGTATGATCCTAAATATTTGAATCTATTAATTTTACACGAAGTACATTATTGCCCATCTTCATCTCTAAAAAATTAAGTGGTTATGAATACAAAATAAAATTGCTTAAAAATAACAATAAATGTAGGTACCTTCCTAATTAAAATATTATTGAGCTACCATTGATATCTATGTGATAAAATACAACTGTTTAGGTACAATGGTAAATATATTCAAGTAACAAGAACAAGGGAACAACAATCATTAGATTTGCATGCTGGTGTTCCATGGGAAAATGTTGTACTTACCGCATTTGGGACAAATAAGTCGCTATTCACTAATATATTAGAAGAAGGTAAAATGTAAAATAGTAATGTGTTTATTCAGTACATTACAATTGATTTTGATTATTTTGTCAGGTAGCTCGTCAGATGGCTTTAAAAACATTGGAAGGCCGTACAATAGTATATACTGCTTTAGGATCAGAATGGCGTCCTTTTGGACATCCGCAAAAGCCTAGGCCTCTAACATCAGTTGTACTAGATGATGGTATTTCTGAAAGAATATTAAAGGACGTACAAAAGTTTATTTCCAAACCATTTTGGTACATTGAACGTGGAATACCATATAGAAGAGGCTATTTATTGCACGGACCACCTGGTTGTGGAAAGACATCTTTTATTAAAGCTTTAGCTGGAGAACTGCAGTATGGTGTATGTTTATTAAATTTAAGCGAACGTGGACTCACAGATGATAGATTAAATTATTTAATGACTGCTGCTCCTCAAAATACAATTATATTATTAGAAGATGTAGATGCGGCTTTTGGCGGAAGACATGAATCTAAACAAGGTATTCTTTAATTTATAATAGTATAGGTATTCTTCATCATAAAAAAATTATAAATAGATATTAAATACATAATAATTTTTTTAGTTGCTTCTGCTTATGATGGACTGAGTCGTGTAACATTAAGTGGCTTATTAAATGCTCTTGATGGGGCTGCTTCATCTGAAGCTAGAATATTATTTATGACAACAAATTACATTGAAAGGTAAGCAAATCATTCCATACTCATTTAATAAAAAATACCATAATTTGTGGATTTGTTATATTTAGACTAGATGCTGCATTGATTAGACCTGGTAGAGTGGATTCAAAAGAGTATATTGGTCATTGTTCACAATCGCAAATTGAACGAATGTATAATCGATTTTTCCTAGAAAATAACGACAATGAAAAACACGCTAAAGAGTTTGCAGAAACTGTTTTCAAAACTGGAAAACCTGCAAGTGCAGCTCAAATACAAGGTTATTTTATGTTATTAGAAGACTCATCTCCCAGTGAATTAATCAAGAATTATAATTTAATTTGGGATGCATAAAAATTGATAAATTCAAATTTGTTGAATAACTATGTACTTTTTGTTACCTATTTGTTTCTCAATTAATGTTATTTATACATTTAAAATTTAAAAAAAAAAACTGAGAAAGAGTCTGCTAACAATGAGTGACGCATATTTCATATTGTAATGATAGTAAAATAAACAATATTTATTTATTTTTTATTTTATTTTATTGTATTGACGTCAATTGGCAATTTTGTAAATAGATACAAAATACTTATTGAACTTATGTATTAATAATAAAATTAAATGAATATAGTTAAGAAAGTATTTTAAAACTAAACATTTATCAAGACAGAAATTGATAGAATATTTAAAGAACAAAGTATTCAATGCAATGAACTATAAAGTTAAGAATGTAAAAAAATAAAGAAAAGACAAGTGACAAATAATTTTGTTTTCCAATGACTGCCCTTCATAAGACACTAGAGAGTTAAGTTATGCAGTGCCACAGTGGTATGAACTATAAAGCTCAACCAATGAGGTGTGAACCTATTGTTTCCATTAATATATCATGTATGTAATATAATATTCAATCGATACTTATTGTGCCAGTTCTTATGAGACTTAGACAAGGCTCTATTCTGTGTTTCAAATATTATAATACAATATAATTGATAATAATTATTATTACAATTTGATGTTAGTACTTGACTCCAATCATCTAAACTTTAATTAAATACTGAGTGTAAATCCACTATATTTTATAATTTTAGGTTATTAAACTATGTTGAGTATGAATGTGCAGTGGATATATTTGGATTCGTTGAATTTGAATATCTTTAATTACTTTTACCATGCCGAGAGCATGTCAAGATGGGTTTGGATTATGTTGGGTGCCTCGAGAAGGTCATAGTCATGAACTAAGATAATTATCCTAGTTCATGGTTATAGTGGATGACTAAGATGGCAAAGTCACCAGTGGTGGTGAGGTGGTCTAATGTGTATCACAGGTTAAACAAGAAGTGCTACTGCTTTAATTAATAATATGTCAGCCATATCGTACAGCGAAGTATCTATCTTCTAAATAGGACTTGTATATTAAGAGGACGCCATACCCGCATGTGTTGTCTCTGTCTTACTAACGTACATCATAACAAATTTTCGTTCAGTAGAATACATTTTGTGACGTTAGCTTTAATATTAGAGTAAATTTACCTATTATCAAATTTAAAGGTAAGAATATTATCTAGACAATGACATATGCTTTTATTGATATTATCATTTTAAAGTGAGTTATGAACATTTTAAAGTTGTTATATTTTACATAGCTGTAACTCACTTTATTAAAGCTAACGTCACAAAATTTATTTTACTGAACGAAAATTTGTTATGATGTACGTTAGTAAGATAGAGACAACACATGCGGGTATGGCGTCCTCTTAAGTAAAAGCTGGGAGGAAATACTGATTTTAATTTAAAGAGGAGGCCAAAATATAATATACCTTATCAAACATTTGTGCTACTTCTAAGAAGGTGCCTGTGCGGCTGTGCAGATTAATTTATTTTAAAGTGAGCAGGACATTTTATCAACTGCGATGAATTTGGTGTATGGTAGAATGGTTATTATTGAAACAGAAGTCAAATTGATTGTCTGGGAACTTGATGTTAATTGTTGGGAGTAAGCGCTTAAGTGTGTTTCTCAAATACTTTGGAGAAAAAATGTAGAAGACTAGTATATCTGTACAAACTGGGAGAGTCAGGTTTCCCAGGTTTGAGTACCTATCATAATTATTATGATCGAGAATTTCTAAAGCAGATGGAAGTATGAGAGCCTAAGCATGGAGTTGTATAGATGTGTATGAGTAATAAAATAGTTTTTTAAGCAGTTAGGAGGCAATTTCTGATGTAATCATGGTTGTATACAGAAGTTTTATAACAAGCAGATTTACAGATTAAAAACTTGACTTCACTGGGTCTAATGTATTTTAGTATTTTAGTGGAAGGGTAAGAGATAAAGACTAGAAAGCTATATGGAAAGTGGTTTATTTCACCTATTTTGTTTTGAGGTATGATGTGGTTGAAACGTTGAGTGTAAATGATGACAAAATACTTTGCTTTTTCTAATATATTGATAAGCTATGTTCTTTCGCCTTTCTCAGAGAAGTTGTATTTAAAGTTTAGATATTTATAACTTCATCAAAATCGCTAAAAGTTGAAGATTGTTTTATAGTTAATTCCATAATCATTTTTACAGCTGTCTGAAGTTAATATTTCGATAAAATAGGATTTTCATGTCTATAATAATAATTTCTCATATTTTTTGTTTTGCAATTCAAAAAGTATTATTTAGAGTAACTTATAATTTTTATGAAATATAGTATTATATTGTATACATAACACAATGAGTTATTCCCTTCATTAAAACTATTCATACTGTTTTACAATTAGTTGGTATGTCTACCAATTATAAAATTGCTTAAGCACTTATGTTTAAAAAAATTGACCAGTCATTATGATAATCAGAATTACTAAAATTAGTATAATCTTATAAATTGTTTTTTAATAACTATAAGCAAGATAAATATCTTACCTATTTAGGTATATGTAGCCTATAGATAAGCACTGTTCTACATTTTTACATACTTAAAATACTTTTGCACATTTAAGTAAAAAATATATATATTACAATATTATGATAAATTATTTATCAATCTGTGATCAAAATAATTATATACATTTTTAAAATAAAATTAATTTAATTACAATATTGAATGAAAAATTTTAAGACCAATAAAATAAAATTGTATTTGTAGATATTTTATATTTTTTAAATTATAGTAGAATAATAAGCGAAAAAAAATTAAACAATTAGTGGCAGGTTGTTGGTATAATTAAATATAATTCATACAATAATTTTTTTTCTTACTATCATAGTATATCATATTATTAACTTAATTTTATATATTTTTTTTTACAATTAAAAATTTACAACTTATCAACCATTTTTAATATATGGCGTTGCTCCTGTTCTTGCCATTCTTTATCACCATCCTCGCCTAGATTTCCAGCATATTCTATAAAAAATTTATTGTTTTGGTATTTAACTATAATTTAATCAAACATTTAATAACTATTGTAGAAAATAATTTATTAATACTTTTATAATACTCAATAATTAATAATAATAACAATAATAAGTTATTAAACTAAATCCAATACCTCTCATTATTTGCCGGATAGTTTTTAATGTTCCACCTCGCATGTTTAAAATGTGAGTTACTCTCTTTTTTATGTTTGGCCCACTATTGCAAACCTCCAATGTAATATAATCAATCAATTGTAAAGAAAATAAACCTCCATTTAAACGTTTCAAGTATATTTCATCCTCATCTTCTTCACCAGTGTTCTAAAAAACAATGTTTTCAACTTATGTAAATATTATGGCTACACAATTATCACTTTACCTTTTCATCAATTTCAGCATCAATCATTTCAACCTTTTCCATGTATTTGAAATGAAGTTCCATGAGTCTATCAACTTTTTCCATATCATTTTCAACAAATTTAGTCATGAGACGTTGTCTTTGTGTACCACGACAGTTACGTAACATATTGGCAATAATTGAAATGACATGTTCTGTAACAATATGTACATATAATTATATGACTTCTCTAAACCCCTTAAAAAACGAAAAAAATTTAGTACCTTCATGTTCTTCTGTGCTAAGCATTCTTTTCCTGTTCTTTTTAGGAGTTTTCATGAATAGTGGGAATATAGTTCGAAGTCCCAAAATATCTACAAATTTGTTACAATTGTCTTTGCCTTGTGGACCTGACAATGCATGGTTCAATACTTTTAATGAACCATTTCTACTTAGTTTTTTTTCTCTGAAATATTTAGTTTTTCAAAATTACTAACAAATAAATAATATGACTGTTAATTAAATAATAAATAATTACCTTAATATAAGATTCATAAGCTGAAGTCCTTCGCCTCTCAAAAATCTATCTCTGTTTTGTTTATCCATTAAACAAGAACAAAGACAATCAAAAAGATTTTCCATCATCTCTTGTTCATCAGGAGAAGAAGGATCATGTCTTTTATAATACTAAAAATCAAATTAAATATTGTCAAAAACTATTTGAAATAATATCTTATTTAACTATATAAGTATTTACTGCTAGTTGTTGTAATAAATTATCAATGCCTCCAATTTCTCCAACTAAAGCTCTATTCTCTTCATTATTTTGCAACAATATAGATAGTATTTCACTACTATAAAGTTTATTACCATCATAAGGCATTTTAGCTTTAATTCTTTTTAAAAGCCATTGAATAAGACCTTGTTTACCAACATCTACCACAACATCAGGCCTTAGTTCCATAATATTTTCAAATATTCCTAATGTTGTATGTACACCATTTGCTTCTTCTTTTACAGATTCGTCCATACGTTCAAGATTTTGCACTAATAGAGCACATATTTGTTTGCTGAGCAATGCATCAATCAATATTTCTGTACCTTCTTCATTCTCATTTAAAGAATCAAGATCAGTTAGTTCCTATAATAATGCATGTAATACAATAACTTCATACAAATAAATTATTATATTACAAACCTGTAATAAATTTACAACTGCAACTGCTATATCAGTGTTTTCATGAGAAAGTAATTCTAACAGAGATGAAACAGCTTTTAAATTAACTAAAATAGGATATAAATCTGGAACAGTCGCTATAGCATGCATTTCTGTTAAAATATCGTGCAATTCTATTTCTGATTCCATAAACCTGAATTAAAATAAGTAAAATAAAATTATGAATACAAATCATACTTTAAAAATTACTTTTCAGGATTTTCAGGAAATTTTATTCGCATTTCTTGGTTTTTCAACACTTTTTTTTCAAACAATAAAATCATACGTTTTAGAGCTGCTTCATCTAAGACCCCGTCCTATAAAATAAATATATATACATATTTATATACCTTATTTAAATCTCAAATATTTATATTATTTTATTTTATCATTTTATTATAACATTATAAAATGTTTGATATGTTTTTTGATTTAAGAATATTAGAAAAAATTATTTCCTTACGTCAGTACCAGCAAGATTTTCATCAACTAATTTTTGCACCATATCTTGTCGTTCTTGTTTCAAACGCTGTTCTTCTGCAAGTCTCTCTTGTTCTGCTTTCAATCGTTCTTGCTCTTGTTTTTCAATTTGTTGGACACGATGTTTAGCTAAACGTCTGAGTTTTTTCTGTCGTTCATAATCTGTTTCATTTTCTTGAATTTGATTAACTTCTTCTTCGGGTAGAGGCCGTTTTGGAGTGTTAGCAGGCTAAAATTAAAATCACATTTCATTAGGTACTAATATATTATTAAATATTACTAAATTATTTTGCAGACATGTGTTGTTTAATACATACTTTATAGTCCAGCAGTTCTCCGATATCCATGACAGATTAGTTTGAGTTACAGTATTTAAATAAATAGTTAAGTTAGTCTACTTAGAGATATACTAATTAGTAATTGTTTGTGCCACAGCCGTAAATATTATAACGTTAATTTTTTTTAATATGTTTATTTTCTTTAAGTAAGCCGTAATGATAATATTGATAACGATGTTTACAAATGACAAGCGTGGTATCAAAAGTGTCCAGGATCTTACCATAGACCATAGAGTATGCCATCCACAGATCTTATATAATTTTAATTAGTGTTGAGGTTTTCGATTAGATAGCGTTTTAGTTGCTACATTTCTCCCATCGCAAAATCCCCGTTTGAATTATTTAACCCACAGATATATTATAAAATAATTAATATTAATATGAAACTTAGTCACTCGCACAGTTGGTGGATAGACTTGGCTTGCTACCGCTCGGAGGTCTCGCCCTAGACGGCTAGACCAGTTTTTTGTCGCAAGACAATACGTCTGTAAATCTAATTACTCTAACTCCAACTAGCTTGGTCCCCAGTTCCATTAAAAATAATAAAGATATTTAAATTAGGAATTATAATAGTAATATTATAATATTTAAAGGTTTTAAAATCAAACTTGTCTTTAAATTATTTTCATCCAGACCAATTTGTTTAGATTTAAAAATAATAAAGCGGGTAAGTGGGTATCGCTCTGCTGTATATTAGGGGGTGGGGTGGACCTCGGACTATGGTAGGTTAAATTTGAATGCAATGATAGGTATCATTGTATACGAAAAACGATTCTGAACGGAGATGATTTGTCAATCAAGGATATATTACATTTAAATATTGTCATATATTCTATTTTAAAACGAATAGTATAGTTTTTATACGTTACTATAGTTACTTTATAGTATCTGTTTATTAATAAAAAAAGTATTTGGCCAAAATACGCATTATGAGCGTATGAAATTTAATTTAAATTTTGACATATTTCGTATAAATTCGAACTTTAAGCACTTATAAAAAAAAATTGTGATTAACGATTTCGGATTTTTTTTTATCACTTTAAGAACAATTTATAAGAAACCTTGTATTAAATTTTCAAGATTTTCTGGCCGGCCAAAAAAATTTTATCGTTATTTTAAAAAAAAATACTAAAAAAAATTAAAAATTTCAATTGTCTATAAGTAGCTTAAAAATGGTCAAACTATTTTGAAAATTTAACTGTAAAGAGATAACCATAATATAAACATTTGGTGAAAATTTCAAGTATTTAAAATGATTCGTTTTTGAGTTACAGCAAAATTAAAAAATCGATTTTGTCGAAAAATGTTTTTCTCGATTTTTTTGAAAACTATTTGAAAATGTTTACTTTTGACCCTCCAAAGTACCAACTAGATGAATTTTCCTATTCAAAGAGGGGCTGAAGTCGAAAATCGGAGCATTATTACTGCTCCAAATGTTGCCGTCAGACACAAAAAAAAACACACACATCATTGTAAAATCAATACATTCTTCACTTCTTTGTTCAGAATCTAAAACAAAGATTTATATATCACATTTTATATACCTATGGTGACCAGATACAAAAATTTTTAAAAAAGTACAATTTAAAACTTAGCTCCTTCTCTGTCGTAATTGCCCAATGCGTATACTATTCTACCCGTTTTGCCCATATTTCCATAGGTCATCTCCTTCTATAAAAATTGTTTTTTTTTTTCATCTAATTACTCTATTTATTTTATTATTATTATCAATTATAAAACCAATTATTTAAAATTATAATGTCAACTCATTTAGAGTGTGTATTTATGATGAAAATACTTTGATATTGAAGAATTTAAAGTAAACTTAAACTTAAGTATAAATTATTTTTAAAGGTAAAAATACCAAGTGTAAAACTTAAATATATACGATTTAGTAAATTTTAAATCGTGCTACCAACTATTAAGAATACTTTAAGTCGAACCATAAAATATAAATTAATAATCTAATTATAAAAAACAGTAAAAACACATAAAAATGTATTAGCCCATAATAATTTTTAAAAAAGAGTACAATATCATGTACTTAACACTATTGTTAAAGACACTATGACACACTTCAAAAAAGAGTACTGTCCTACGAAAAACAGTACGTCTGGTCACCATAATATACCACATACGACATACATTTATAGTTACCTAACTCGATATAACTTAAATCTAAGAAAATCATTTTTGTTAGTTAAGGTATTCAACAAGTACTGTATTCTATGGTCTCGGCCGGCGTAAATTCACGATAACTCACAAGGATGCAACAATGTATACCAAAAAAAATTACTTAAACACACAATACTAGTGTCACAACACACACGCTCCGAACCCCCCTAAAGGTCGGAGACCACACTCTGCTATCATAATATGTTGACGCCCATACCGATCCTACGATTGTTGGTGGTTATCAGAAACGACTTGCGTATGTGTTACGACTGGAGCGAAATGAGTTACCCAAATATATATATATATATAATATATAATAGCACGTAAATTATAATACGGGTGTATAAAACACCACAAACAGGTATATCAAACTCAATAAATAGAAAATGATAAATAATTAAAATGAACCTATTATAGGGCGCCCCGGGAATAATTAATCATATATATAATACTATAATATTAATCCGAACACCTTTACATGGGTGTCCGGTTACAACCTTTTTATTGATATAACAACAATTAATACCAATATGTTTATAATAAAATAAGCAAATACAAAAAAGTACATTGGCGAAAAGTCTTCATAAAATACTATTTCATCATGGCAGATAATCAGGAGCCGATGCTGACAGTAATGGAATTTTCAAACAACCTGGTGTGTAGCTTCCAAATTTGGAAAATGTGGTAAGGATCTGTTATTTTTTTTTTTACACACACATTACACATACGTACGATTTTTATTCTACAACGATTTATTACAATGTCGTTGTCGTCACTCTGTACAGGTAAAGACATCAACAACATCAATCGATCGTATTCTGACAGTGATAATATTGCGGTAACAATAGCAGCGACAGTGACGACAGTGACAACAACAACGATTACAGAACGCGCAATTTGAAAAAATCGAAACCGTCACCGGTATCAAAGACCGACGACACTATCACCCACCGCGTCCGCAGCCATTGTCAAAACGTCCGTCATCACCATACCGGAATTGAAGACCATCATCAACAGCAGCACTATGACAACAACACTATATAAGCAGTATTAACGACGACGTATGCATATAAATACACCTAAAAATTCTGTAAATAATAGTGCTAAACGCTATCCCTGTTTTAATTACTGAAAGTAGGATTGTAACAAAGTAATGAAAAAAATGAAAACAATGCACCTTGGAGATAAGCGGTTAAGTAGTAGTGGTAGCAGTAGTAGCAGTGACGAGGATTGTTTATCCGACACGTTACAACTCGAAATAAAAAACAAACCTTGTCGGCTGACCAGATCGACTAGTCACTTAGACACTTCATTTAAAAAATTAACAGATACCGTGGTGTTGGACAATCGTGCCAACGCTGACGGCACTATAAAATATAAATATTATTGTAATAATTACCACGCATATAATGGAGAGGCCACCAATGCCGAAAAATTGCCAAAAATATCGAAAGTCGATCCGAAAACTATACTAACATTGCGAAAAAAGTTTGAAAAATTAACTAGTATAAAAGATAATAAATTCGTAAAAAGCATTTTAACAAATTATCCGTCAAACGGTTTATTTGAAAATACAAATTATAAGCCCCTTCAACGCCGAAACGTGTAGTAATATGTTTGCTTTAAATGTCATGTTAAATGACATATCTCTAGCAAATAATATTAATATCAATATCCGACCGTCGGCACTAGGTACAGCGTACCTGCGTACAGCGTAACTGGAATTGTTATTTTTGGCCTACTGGAATTTAGAGTGTAGAGACTTGAAAAATTTTGACGAGACCGTGTCACGAACTGGTAAAAAAAAAGGTACTAGTACATTTAGTTATTCAATTGTTAAAATTAGTCAAGAAATCGGACGGTACCATGTGAGACGAAATAAGTGGTTTATTAATCACGGCTATCAATAATCTTACGACTGCTTTGAAAATAGATAACCCAGAACATATTACAGCCATGTCTTAGATATACTTAAAATGCAATCTAGGCGCGTTCTTGGCATTGGGACCGACCTGGTAGAGCTTATAGGTGGTTTTTTTTTCGAATTAAAATTACATTATTTATATTTCCCCCACACATTTAACACTATATCATGCGTAGTCGTGAATATATATATCGGTGGATATTCACAATGACTAATCCTTATAATTTTTCCTACACCGAAATCCAAAGCACTTTTTACAAAATACAAGTACATCAAGAACCCGACGACACATATACAAAACACACGGCGGTGTTCACCAAAATGGACGTTTTTTGTCTGTTGTCCCCTTTTATGACAAAGATTCCGATATACCCTTAAAACTATGTGTAAAAATTGATAATTTATTTATGATTCCCGCTTTCTGGTGTGCTCAGTACCTCGTTAATACCGGTATATTCAACAATCATTCACAATTTAACGAAAAAGATGCAATGGCTATGATAAACATCCCGCTCAATCGAAACGTTATATATTGGTATTCCCGATTCCGTAAATTTGTTTCCATTTAATTATTCAAAAAATATTGTTGATAAATTAAAAAAAAATTATAGTCAAGACCGCCAGCATAATGTCCAAAAATCCAAAAACGTAATTTGACATAGATCCACCCGCGTTAAAACTACTGTTGACATTGGTGCACAGCTATCTAACATTGGCGCTCGGTCCGGCCATAATGCGGACAGGTTCACCTCTAGCTTCGATACAGTGGTCAAACTTATTTATAGCGCAACTCGATAGATTCGTTCGAAGTCGAGTACGTGTTGAAAAATAAACGTATTGTTGTTGACATGAAAGAGTTATGCTGTACAGTCACCGGTGACCACTGTGACAAATATAACAATTTTGTGTTGGAAAAATACAACATCTATGATTATTTTGAAAAGGTTTATGACAATGAACAGATCGAAGGCTATTGGTGGAAAGGTGACAACAGCGACAGCAATACCGACAACTGTTCGGATGACAACGACGACCGTCATTGTGTGCGTGAGGTGCGGCGTGAGTTATCGGGATTGTTCCGTGATTTAGGTCGTCCCGTTATACTTACCGACGACTCGGTGTCACGTACCACAGCGGAAAATATCGCACGCGATGATAAATCACTATTAGACTTAAAATCGAACACCACTTTAGACTTTTCGTCAAAAGATAAAACTAAATTGTTATCGTCTGCCGCCGGTACTAGCGGCACCACCTATAAATCTTTAAAACGAAAAAGAATACGGTTACCGATGACAATTGACAGTGATGATAAATCTTGTAGAAAAAAAACATAAAAAACAACTGCACTAAATTCCGACAGTCTGGAACTCAAGACACACCCCAGTAGAGTAAATAAGTCTGGTTTTATACCGTTTATTCTCGATGAATATGACATTTTTTAAATTCTAAATATCATCCGTACGTTTGGCGTGGTGTCTAACACATTCATTGGTAAAATCCATCGATCTGGCGTAATTTGTTCATTGTGTTTTAAAAACAAAACAAAGTCACAAAATATAGTTGTATCCAAATCCGTGGCTACGCTAGTTGTCTCTCGTGTATGCAGCTACCTACTACATAACCGCGTTGGAGAGAACGTGAACACATTTGAAAAATTACATGGTATATTACTAAGAAAAATTAATGAAAGGTATAGACAGCCGTTATTGTTTAAATCACACAATTGTTTATTAGATCCCATGTTTCCGGAATTGAAATCAACAACTGATGTATATACATTATACATCCACTTTAAATAAAAAATAAATACTCACCACATTATGGTAAAAAATTACCCTTAAAAATTCATTTTAATAATTTGTGTAAAACTTATAACTGGTCGAGTGACAGCAGTGACAGCAACAGCGGCTGTAGTATTATAGCTTATAGTATTCCTCCTAAAAACCCAAACATGTAACTTTTTCTAATTCCACGTAGGTTTATCGTTTTTTATGCACTATTAGGTATATATTATACACGTCAAATATAAATCATTTTAATTATTGTAAATATTTTTTTTTTTGTAAAATTTGATATAGATATATTGAATTATTTTGTAATAATCATTCATCACTTGTACTTTTATTATTTTGAATTATTCTTATCGATGTGTGTGCGTAAATAATTGTATAAAATAAGAAACTCCACTGTTGCAGACCTTATTATACGAACATATACATATATATATGTTACGAGCAATGTGGTCTTGCCCGGGCAATGTAAGCCACGAATTTTTTTTAACCAACTAATATCATTTTAGATTCTGAACGGAGTGATGAATGTATTGATTTTACAATGATGTGTGTTTTTTTTTTTTTTTTTTTTTTTTTTGTTTTTTTGTTTTTTTTTTTTTGTGTCTGTCGACAACATTTGGGGCAGTAAAAATGCTTCGATTTTTGACTTCAGCCCCTCTTTGAAAAGGAAATCGGATCTAGTTGGTACTTTGGGGGGTCAAAAGTTAAAAATTTTCAATATTTTTTAAGTGAGTCGGGAAAAACCTTAAAAAAATGACGGAAAAACAGGA
Source organism: Schizaphis graminum (assembly GCA_020882235.1). Lineage (NCBI taxonomy): Eukaryota > Metazoa > Arthropoda > Insecta > Hemiptera > Aphididae > Schizaphis > Schizaphis graminum. The sequence continues at coordinate 82,418,475 of CM037032.1, read as the reverse complement.
ATTTTTACGCAAAACCAGTTTTCGCCCAAATCGAATTTTTTATTTTGCTATAACTCAAAAACTAATAGATGTAAATACTTGAAATTTTCACCAAATGTTTATATTAGAGTTCTCCATACACAGTTAAATTTTCAAAGAATTTTGACTTTTTTTAAGCTATTTATAGACAATTGAAATTTTTAATTTTTTTTAGTATTTTTTTTTAAAATAACGATAAAAATTTTTTGGCCGGCCAGAAAATCTTGAAAATTTAATACAAGGTTTCTCATAAGTTTTTCTTAAAGTGATAAAAAAAAAATCCGAAATCGTTAGTCACAATTTTTTTTTATAAGTGCTTAAAGTTCGAATTTTTACGAAATATGTCAAAATTGCGAAAATTGGCAAGTAATTTTGTGGTTGAAAAATCGTAAAAAATTTTTCTTTTATAACTAAGATTTGAAATCTTGGTACAATGTTCTCCATAAAATTTTCTTCAACTATCTGAAAAAAAAACTCTACCGGACTAAGACAAAAAAATTTTATGAGTGATTGAAATTTAAATTTTTACAAAACCGCGTTAAATAACGGTTTAGCCTCAAACGATTTTTGATATTTGTTGTTATTCAAACAGTATAAATCGTAAATACTTGAAAATTTTACCAGTTATATAGTTTGCAATTTTCTTTACGTGATTTGATTTTCAAAACATTTTGACTTTTTTTGAGCTATTTATAGACAATTGAAATTTTCAATTTTTTTTTATTTTTTTTTATAAATGTTGATAAAAAAAATTTAGCTGGGACAAATTACTTGAAAATTTAATTGAAGGGTCCACATAACTTGTTCTAACTATCATTCAAAAATGATAAAAATACATAGGCACAATTTTTTTTTATTTGCATTTGAAGTTCAAATATTGACAAAAATTCGTCAAAATCATGAATATTTTCACTATTTGGTAGTTAAAAATTTATAAATATTTTACTATCAAAAGCTAAGAATTGAAAATTTAATACTATGCTGTCCATAAGTTAAGCTTAGAATAATTATAAAAAAGTTTGAGGATTATTCAATTAAAAAAATTTTACGAGTGTTTAAAGTTTTAATTTTAATTTGAAATCAAAAATACACGTGTAAAATAACGTTTTACTAATAAATAATTTTCGATTTTTTTATAATATATCCTAGACTGACAAATCATCTCCGTTCAGAATCGTTTTTCGTATACAATGATACCTATCATTGCATTCAAATTTAACCTACCCTAGTCTCAGGTCCACCCCACCCCCTAATGTACAGCAGAGCGATACTCACTTACCCGCTTTTTTTATTATTATTATAAATTATAATTATTACTTATTTATAGTATTGATTTTTTTTTAAAACAATGATTATTAATTTTATTTATGTATTATAATATTACGAATATTCTTATAGAATAACAAAAAATATTAACAAATATCACCATTTTATTTTGATAATAAATTTAATTAAATTTTCAAATAATTACAATTTTATAATAAACCATAAATATTTTGATCACTGTGTACCTAACCTCGGGGGGGGGACTTAATTTTTGATGGCCAATTATATTTTAAATACAAATAAATAAAATTTAATGAAAAAATTACACACACTCGGATCACGACAAACACGACTATAATATATGGTTCACGAAAACTTACTCAATAACAAATCACTAGAGATAACTAGTCCCGACAGAATTTCAGATTTCTAATTATTTTCTATAATATACTAAAATAATTAAATAACATATTATAAAAGATAAGGTTTCCTTCGTAAATTGTATTGAGTCATTGGCTATAAATACGTTATTTAATCGAAACATTACATATTATTATGCATTTAAAAACCGTCTATATGCAAAAAAAATCTTTGTATTTCAGATCTATTGACTAATTTGACTATAATTTAAACATGTAGATTATCTAAATATTCTGTGGGCTGTTTGAAAAAAACATACAAATGCATTTAAATCTGGGCTCTACTAATAAATTAATAATATATAATAATATCATACATGAAATAATATTGAAAATGCTCCAAATAAAAAGAGAAATTTATGTGAACATCGACTTTTCCAGTAAAACTTAGCTGTATATATTAAACATATTATATAGATTGTAATTTGTAATTGCCAATGAGTACAATATCATCACCGAAGAAACAGCTTTATTCAGCTGTCTTCATTGAGTATTTGAGTTAATTGCAGAGTTTGTAGACTACTTAGTTTTTATTGTCCTTCTAAATCTAACTATTAATCTTGATAATAAACCAATTTATATTTTGTTTTCAATATATTAAAAAAATAAAAAATACAGTAAAATATTTAATACGATTCATACAAATTGTTGTAAATAGTAAAAACGTATAAAATGAGATGTTTACAAAATATAATTTATAAACCAATAGGTATATTATTATTGTTTTACATCCTTCGTGCAAACATTAAGTGTTGGCCGGCGTATAGTATAAGCAAAATAGGTACATTATTGTAGTGTTATAAACCGGTATTGAGCTAGGTGTTAGAAAGTCATATTTTAGAATTTCAATTTTTAGAAATATATTTTTTTTACTGTTTACTCGACTATGAAAAAAATTGGTTAATAATAATGGGTAATTATTAATTAATATAATCAATCGTTAGACTGTGGCGACCACGACTAGACCTTTTTTCTATGCGACAGCCGCGATCCTAGATATTGTGAACCTGACTATTTTAAGATTCTGAACGGAGTGATGAATGTATTGATTTTACAATGATGTGTGTTTTTTTTTTCTTCAGCCCTTCTTTGAACAGGAAATCGAATCTAGTTGGTACTTTGGGGGGTCAAAAGTTAAAAATTTTCAATATTTTTTAAATGAGTCGGGAAAAACCCTAAAAAAATGACGGAAAAACGGGAATTTTTAGGCAAAACCGGTTTTCGACAAAATCGAATTTTTTATTTTGCTATAACTCAAAAACTAATCGATGTAAATACTTCAAATTTTCACCAAATGTTTATATTAGTGTTATCCATACACAGTTAAATTTTCAAAGAATTTTGACTTTTTATGAACTATTTATAGACAATTGAAATTTTCAATTTTTCTAAGTTTTTTTTTTTAAATAACGATAAAAATTTATTGGCCGACCAGAAGATCTTGAATATTTAATACAAGGTTTCTTATAAGTTTTTCTTAAAGTGATAAAAAAAAATCCGAAATCGTTCGTCACAATTTTTTTTTATAAGTGCTTAAAGTTCGAATTTATACGAAATATGTCAAAATTGCGAAAATTTGCGAGTAATTTTGTGGTTAAAAAATCGTAAAATTTTTTCTTTTATAACTAAGTTTTAAAAATTTGGTACAAGGTTCTCCATAAAATTTTCTTCAATTATCTGTAAAAAAAACTCTATCGGATTCAGACAAAAAATTTTTATGAAGGTTTGAAATTTAAATTTTTACAAAACCGCGTTAAATAACGGTTTAGCCTCAAACGATTTTTGATATTTGTTGTAATTCAAACAGTATAAGTCGTAAATACTTTAAAATTTTACCAGTTTTTTAGATTGCCATTTTCTTTACGTGATTTGATTTTCAAATTATTTTGACTTTTTTTGAGCTATTTATAGACAATTGAAATTTTCAATTTTTTTTTATTTTTTTTTTATAAATGTTGATAAAAAAAATTTAGCTGGGACAAATTACTTGAAAATTTAATTGAAGGGTCTACATAACTTGTTCTAACTCTCATTCAAAAATTATAAAAATACATAGGCACAATTTTTTTTTATTAGCATTTGAAGTTCAAATATTGACAAAAATTCGTCAAAATCATGAATATTTTTCACTATTTGGTAGTTAAAAATTTATAAATATTTTACTATCAAAAGCTAAGAATTGAAAATTTAATACTATGCTGTCCATAAGTTAAGCTTAGAATAATTATAAAAAAGTTTGAGGATTGTTCAATTTAAAAAAATTTACGAGTGTTTAAAGTTTTAATTTTAATTTGAAATCAAAAATACACGACGTGTAAAATCACGTTTTACTAATAAATAATTTTCGATTTTTGTTATTTTTAAAAAATTACTAAACGTAAGATCTTGAAACTTTTACTTAAATGTTTGAATTAGTTTCAAAATAGAATATATGATAATATTTAAATATAATATATCCTGGACTGACAAATCATCTCCGTTCAGAATCGTTTTTCGTATACAATGATACCTATCATTGCATTCAAATTTAACCTACCATAGTCCGAGGTCCACTCCACCCCCTAATGTACAGCAGAGCGATACTCACTTACCGGCTTTTTTTTACTTTTATATTATAATTACATGTAAAATAAGATGTCAAATCTATGAGGGTTTTTTCAACAAATTTTACACTAATTCACTTTTAACATCGATTGACCACAATTGAGTTAATTGTTCATATGTTATAGCCTATAGGAAATCTACATAAAAAAAATATACATAACTAGGTGTTTATAAATAATAAACTTAACTAAATGAACGTGGATATATGTATTACAAAAAAAGCGGGTAAGTGGGTATCGCTCTGCTGTATATTAGGGGGTGGGGTGGACCTCAGACTATGGAAGGTTAAATTTGAATGCAATGATAGGTATCATTGTATACGAAAAACGATTCTGAACGAAGATGATTTGTCAGTTTAGGATATATTATATTTAAATATTGTCAAATATTCTATTTTGAAACAAATAGTATAGTTTTTATATTATGTTACTATGGTTACTATGGCCAACATTCGCATTATGAGCGTATGAAATTTAATTTAAATTTTGACATATTTCGTATAAATTCGAACTTTAAACACTTATAAAAAAAAATTGTGACTAACGATTTCGGATTTTTTTTTATCACTTTAAGAACAACTTATAAGAAACCTTGTATTAAATTTTCAAGATTTTCTGGCCACCCAAAAAATTTTTATCGGCATTTGAAGAAAAAAAAACTTAGAAAAGTCGAAAATTTCAATTGTCTATTAGTAGCTTAAAAATGGTCAAAATATTTTGAAAAATTAACTGTAAAGAGATAACCATAATATAAACATTTGGTGAAAATTTCAAGTATTTACAATAATTCGTTTTTGAGTTACAGCAAAATAAAAAATCGATTTTGTCGAAAAGTGGTTTTTTCCGTAAAATTTCCATTTTTCTGTCATTTTTTTTTTGTTTTTCTCGATTTTTTTGAAAACTATTAGAAAATTTTAATTTTGACCCCCCTAAAGTACCAACTAGATTCAATTCCCTATTCAAAGAGGGGCTGAAGTCAAAAATCGGAGCATTATTACTGCTCCAAATGTTGTCGTCAGACACAAAAAAAAAAAAAAAAAAAAAAAAAACACACATCATAGTAAAAGCAATACATTCATCACTTCGTTCAGAATCTAAAATATCTTGTATAATAGACAATTATTATACGTTATACAATTTGACAATACTACCGAAAAAAAATAATTTAAGTTTTCGTAATGTGTCCAATGTTTTGAACAGATTCTTATGTCATTCAACGACGTCACAGCCACCGAATAATCGGATCAGAATCAAATCGCACGCGTTTTAAGATCATTACAGCAACACACGAGATGAGCAGCTCAAACGAGAGCGATACACCCTTAACGCGGAACTCTTACAAGTCACTGGAACTGTGCCATATGCTAGCTAGATCCGAAGACGTATGCGCGACTCGCCATTTCAGCGGAACGTAACCCGCCGTAGCTCTGCGCATAGTTCGACAATGCACAGGGAAACGGGGTTTTACGAATATACGTTCTGTTTGAGAAACATAATTGAACACTTACGATTAATGTATTCCTACGAATGAGTCGAATGACTGCTTATCACATATTCTCTATAATAAGGGAATATAACGCCAAGAATAAACGCAACACACCAAACAATAGCAGTGCACCCGAATGGTGCCAGACTTATATAGGCCATGGAACAAAGCCAAGGTCACATTTACTTGTGCATACCAGAGCTTGAGCTAAGGAAATGTTAGAGCTCCGAATAGTTGGTATAAGTAGAGTACAAGCAATATAATGTGCAGGCAACATAATATGCTAAACATCAAAAAATCTTCGACAAAAAATATAGATACTCCTATATACTAGATGCCTTCCCTAATCGCGCAAGTCTGCCCGGGGTGGGTCTTGCTACGACGGAGGATAGACAATGAATGTCAATGCTGGTCGTTAAGGTCGTTTCACCAGGCCTTTTATACCCGGTGTTCTGTGACAGATAATAAAAAACCGTAGAAACCCGAATAGTGCAATCGCCGATAAACACACAATTTAAATAAAAGTTTTTATAAGAACAAAATAATAATTTTTTTTTTTATTTAGCCATTAGTACAAAACTATTACGACTCGACATTTAATATACATAGTATATAAACAAGTTATATAATATAAATTATATGGATAAGATAATGATAAATAAGAATATAAAGTAATAAAATAGATCATAATAATTAATTTACGTATTATTAACGTATTAGGTATACGGAATGAAAAATGAAATGATGTATGAGTAAGGCGTAACGCTGGTTAGGTAAATTAATTTTGTTTAGTGGAAAGAAGGGATATAAGTGGATTAATAATTGCAGAGAAATTCAGAAAAAATTTTGATAACAACGTTTCGATTACGGAAATATAGTTATTTTGGTTTTCGGAACCAGATAAGGCATGAGCGTAAGATTTGGGCTTAGAGTCAGGATTAGGGTTAGAATTTGTATTAGAAGGATAATATGAGGTTATAGGTTTTTGTGACATGCGATGAATACTGAATTGATATTTGTGGAGAGTTTTAAATGACGGACATCCTTTGAAATTCGCCGTATGGTCGAGGCCACACAGGGCACATTTGGCTGGGCAGGAACTGTCTTTACTACACTCGGAGGTGAGGTAATCACCACCGCACTTGACGCAGCGCGGTCGCAAAAGTGCAAAACCGTCGAGTATGGCCGTATTAACCTAACCTAACCTATCAATTGCGGCATTGAGGTGGACCCCGATTGACCTTGTACGGTTTTTCGATTTTTACCAGAGTATGGAAAAGAAATGATAGGTACATTAAAAATATCGTTGTTGTTTTCGGCGGGTTTTAGATCCACGTAAAATAGTGGTAGAGCAACGTTGCGCTTTAAAATATTTGAGACTTTTATGACAGTATGTCCAAGGGTGACCAGAGCTTCAGAAATAGGCGTCGCATGATGTAGTTCTTAATTACAATAATCCGAAAAAGGCATAGATGTGATGGAAGAAAAGAATGGTAGCCAAAACTGGTTTCTTTCAGAAAGTTAATGACTGCGTCGAAGCTATCTGCGTCTTTAGGGCTAACGCTTAGGTTAGGTTAGGACTGCCCTACACACTGAAATGGGTGGGTGGGTGCCGAGTGGGCAGTAGCTGATGCCTGATAGATGTTAACTGTAAGAAAGATTTAAGATATATAATAACCTAACCTAACCTAGGTAAGGTGGGTGGGTGGGTGGGTTGTCAATTATGATTTTCCCTACATATATTTTTATATTTCGGCGCCCATGCTTGTTGTAACCGATTTCCACTATATTTAAAAATAAATTTTTCAATATCGATCTATAAGAAATGTATGCCCTTAAATTTAAATTGTAATAGATTACTGTTGAAAAAATTGCATTTAAGTATGTTAGTTTTATAGAGATACTGAGGTTAATTAATACAAGGCTTTTAGGAAATACTGAATAGAAAAAATAAAGAACTACATAAAATGTACTGATTAAACAACAATAATCAATAATTAAAATGGAAGTCTATAAAAAATAAATACCTACATCATATTATAAGAAAAATATATGTTCACTATTTTAATATAAGTACCTATGAAATATATATATTCAAAAACTTTTAGATTATATTTTAGTTTTTTACTCTTACATTTTATTTTTGATGTTTAATTATTTTTGAACAATGCCCAGCCTAGCCAATAGCCATGCCCAAAGTTGAAAAAAATAATAGACTGGAACAATTAAGATACACAAAATAATATAATATCCAACAGTAGAAAAATCCATAAGACACCTTGCTTTAAATCTGCAAAAATCAAAATTGAATATTATGAACACTTTACTCATTATTCAAATTTAATAGTTTCAAACTTGAATTTATTAGTATGTGTAATATACCTAAAAAAAAAAATATGAAATAATATTTTTTTTTCATAGAAAATTCATCTTAATATTTATGTAAGTATATGAAATACATAAATTATTTTTAACAAAAGTAAATGCATCTATTTACTTTCCTTTTTTTTTATTATATTCAGAAATCTAATTTTTATTTCAAAAGTTGTATTCGTAAGCAAAACAAATGTCTTTAATATGACATGAGAATTAAATAAATATACTATAAATAATCCATTCAATTTTAATTATAACTTGGGTCGATACAACTTGATAAATTTGTCAATGTAAAATTGTAGAATGTTCTAAAGTATTATTGAGAATTATGATTCAGTAAGTTTAAATTGTCATACCTGAGATTATACAAGTTGCACTAGTAAAATTAAAAACAAATACTCACCTTGATGACAAATTCAGTTAATATCTACACTTGGTGCATTAGAATTTGGGATAAATTAAATTAAACAATATATTTTATGCAGCAACTAAATATTACTACTACAGTAAAGAAAAGTACCTAAATCACTTATGACTCGTTTAGTTATTACAGAGTTTCTACACTCTAACTAGGGCACTATAAAATGTATAATGCCTTACTCTAACTATTATGCGCCATTATTTATACACATATTCAAAATTTCATAAGTTTTGTTTGACTACAATTGTCTACTTTACATGACGTCCATAACAGACCACAGACGCTTTTGTACGTTATCAATTATGGTCGGGTTCGTATCACAGAATAAAATTTTATTTAAATTTATTTTATTTAAATTTTTATTTTTATTTTATTATATTCTTTTTATTTTATTTTAATTTTATTCTGTGATAACCAATTCCTTGTTCAGACTTCAGATCATAGGGAACCAATTCAGCGATCAGCTGATCGAGTTTCTAGGGAATTAACCACAGAAAGCTGATAATGTGATAATAGTACCACTACAACAGACTGTCCCGCCTACAATGCAAAAGTGCTAACAATCACTCAGAAATCAGAATCAGAAATCAGCATGCATAATGTATATTCATTATTCAGTTATTAAGTAATAAGTATAAAGTATTTGTATTTACTATTTCAGTTTCAGACTTTCAGTCCATAAAATAAAAATTTCAGTCTATATTCTATACCACGATTTAAGATAGTATCGTCTTAAATCGTGATTCATAATATTATCTTTTTTATCTTTTTCCATAAATTTATTTTCACTACATTACGCTTTCTGAAATTAATTGGTTTTGCAATATTCACTTATTTGTAGACAAGTTGAACTTATTTAAACGATTCGCGTACCACAATCAGTTAATTGTCTTTTGTATCTGTATCCACTATCTATTTTTTACTTTTGTATACATAAATTTTCAATTCTGGGCATGCCTTATTAATATATTGTGATTACATAGTACCATAATTTAGAATTAAAAAAAGAAAGTATCACATGATTCCAGGCGACAGATATTATAATTATGGGGTAGTAGTTATAAAACTAACCCGTAAGACTGATTTTGATACCAACTAGGTAGCACCGACAAAAACAGCAGGCTCTACATACTTAGTTTGTAATTTTAAAAAATGTATTTTGATTGTTACTAGTGTTTTTGAAATGAGCGTTGTGGCTCATGACTACTTCAGTTGAAAATAATTAAATTTTTTTATTATTTTAATCCTGGTGGACTGTCTTAGTAAGGCTACCCATTGTTAATAGCCATATTGTTTACTGTTATAATTTTTATGTACTGATATTCATATTATGAGTGTACTATATCTCATTTTCATTAAGTAAGGGATGTTATTAATTAGTAGATAAGTCTTATTAAATTATTAGTGTATTATATAATTTTCTGTTAATTTAGTCATACTATTTTATTAACTATTTCTTAGTTATGAGCCAAACTATTGCATATTGTATGCTAACTTTTGATTTTTATTGATTGGTGGATGATTTAAATAATTTTTTAGTTATAGAATGAAAATTAATTAATATTGACCCATTTTATTTGAAATGGAAGCAAACAGAATAGATCAAGATAAACAATCTTTAATGAATATATTAGAGTCATTAAATCTGAGTTCATCTGAAGTATTTATAACTTTCTATAATTAACTTTATATAATATATATGTTACTATAGCTTGTAACTATGTTTATTTAGATCGATGACACCGAATTCAATATTCCTAAAGTCAATGATATTCCTACTGTAGAAAGTATATTAAATGATGAAGATATTTCTTTATTAATTGAAGATGATGTTACTGTCTACCAAAGCAAAGTAAAAACATAAATAATAAAAAAATCTCTTATAAATTGTTATAATAATACATAATATTACTAATAAGTATTTAATAAAATGTATTTAGTTACATATTTAAGCATTATAATTATGTAGTATTACATTGTTCTATTTTGTTTTAGTTAAAAGTACCATGGTATGATTCAGGAACTGATTCTACTTCATTGGGTAGCTCAAGTAGTTGTCATATAAACACAGAACAGCTACCAAAATGCTTAAGTTTAAAATCAGATCCTGGACGAATTTTACGTCATACAATTCTAAAGCCTGTTTCCAATCAAATGCATTCATTTTGCGTAAGCTTATTTAGTTTACATTATTTCTTCAAGAAATATGTTCAGATATATTTGAAGTATTTAAGTATTTATTTTAGGATCGTTTTGATGCTGGACAACCTAGTGCTATTAAGTTTTCGCTTCTTATTGCCATTGGTACAAGCAAAGGTTTTATAATCTTATTTGATTCTTTACAAACATTCCAATGGTATCATGAAGCTGTAAACTGTGGTGCAGTATCCGCAATAGATTTTAATCACGATTGTTCTCGACTAATTGTTGGATACATAAATGGAACAATAATGATGTTTGATTCTTCTTCTACTACTTGTAAAATACTAAGAGTCATGAATGATGCACATACTCCAGATACTGCGGTATTGCATCTAAAAGTAAGTCTTAAATAAAAATCTTTTTGTAAACCAGCACAATTGTATTAATAAATTTAAAGTCCCCTTTTTACAATTATGTTGTATTCATTTTTTAATTTTAGTTTTCAGATTTGCCAAATTTAGCTATTGTGAATAATAGTGCTGGTTCTGTGTTTGAATTAAATTTTAAAAGAAATTTTGGTATACGTAGTGTTGAATCAAAATGTCTATTTTCTGGTGGTCGTGGAAGAGTATGTTGTATTGAACCATTATTATTCAATCAACTAGCCAATCATCCTATGAATGGCTATGTAATAATAGCAATGGCTACTTTATCCAAAGTAAATTTATTATTTATGAGCTGCTTATAAAAACAATAAATTATGTATATACTCGCAAAAGTGATTTTAAATTTCATTCATTTTAGGTAATCATTGTTACAATTCGGCCAAACACTGAACTACTGTTATCAAACAATATAATTTCATCTCGTCCATGTTTACCATTACTATCTTGGCAGTTTGTCATTATACAATTTAATAAAACATTAAATTCAAGTCATAGAATTATGGACCCAGTATTAGCTTTCACGCGAGATGATACAGTCTACTTTTATCAAGTAACTTTTCATAATGTGATTTTCAAATTTTTACTTAATAAATATTTTATTTAAATAATATTAGGTTAATATCAATGACCAAGATCGTCTATGTTGTTGTATTTTACAAAAAATTAAATTATCATACACAATAATTGCATGTAGCTGGATGAATGCACGCACTCTATTGACTATGGACTCATCAGATAAAGTTTATCTTGTTGATGTTCGTGTAGGAGATGAAATGGAACAGTCAGATCTTTTAAATATTTCTTTAGTTTACACTTCTAGCTACTATAATGGCATAGATAGTCAGCATTTAGTAAGTAACTAATATTTAGAAGATAACATGAAAAAAAAATTTATAACATACTATTATAATATAATAATATTTCTCTATTTATTTCAAAATCTAAATAATATGAGTTTCGCATTTTTCTGGGGTTTTATTCCATGATCATTTTTCCTATTACCAATTTTCCAATCTTTAGATTATACTTTAATAACTAATAAATTATGCTAAATATATTTTATGAATGTATGGTTGTTCTAGGATAAATGTTGCTATAGTTCAGTCCATGGTCATAATAGCCAATTAATATTGTTAGGAAAGAAGAATGTTCATGTTATTAGTATAAGAAGCTGGATTGAACGTCTAGATAGTTTAACAGATAAAGTAAAAATCTCAATTGTTTTCATCTCTATAAGAAATTAAAATTCTTATAATCATTTATAGAAACTATTTAGTGATGCATTGCAATTAGGTGTGGATTTTTTGGAAGAAAGAGGAAAAGCTGTTCTTGGTCTCAGAGGTACAAGAGCCCATAGACATAAAATAGTTAAAGACAAGGTATTTATTTGTATATTTAATTTTCTCCTCATTTATCATCAGCTCCATACTCAACGCTCTGGTTATCAGCTCCTTCGTAGTGTTTTTTATGTCCTCTTCCTTTTTTCCAAGTATCACTACATCATCAGCGTACGTTAGTAATGCATGCACTTTTCCATTTAAATTAATACCATTCGCTATTTCTTGAACTTTTCTAACAACTTCTTCTAGGGGAATGTTAAAAAGTGTCAGTAATAGAGCATCTCCTTGTTTCAAACCTACTGTTGCTATGAATTCTTCTGAGTAACTATTTCCAAATTTTATTTTACATCTTGATCCCTTAATGCACGCTTTCACCATTCTGACTAATTTTGATGGTACATCAAACTTTTCCATGCTTTTCCACAGTGATTTTCTCTTGATAGAATCGTATGTCTGTATAAAATCTATAAATAGTAGGTGCAACGGTTTATTGTACTCGTAATGTTTTTCTATTAGCTGTCTTAGCGTAAACACATGGTCAACTATGGATTTTCCTGGTTTAAAGCCGCATTGTTATTCACCTACTATTTCTTTCACATACGGTTTCAATCTATTTAAGATAACATTTGATAGTATTTTATATGCTGCATTGAGTATAAGAAAGCTTAAGAAAGCTTTAAATATCTGGGAGTTGATATAAATAGCAGCTATAATTACCACGAGAAAATAAAACTGAGAATAAAAGCTGAAAACAGGTGTTATTTTTCACTACAGAAAACCTTTAAGTCCAAGTTATTATCAAAGAAATCAAAAATACGATTATACAAGTAATTTTAGTAAGACCAGTAATTCTATATGCATGCGAAACGTGGCCAACGTCAAAAGAGGACAAAAGAAAACTGGCAGTCCTAGAAAGGAAATTCCTACGACGCATTTTTGGTCCTAAATAAATGATCAAACAGGTGAATATGAAATAAGATCCAATAAGGAAATAAAAGACCTGTGGGGAGAAAAAGACATAATACAAACACTTAAGGAAGGCAAATGAGCTAGCTTGGCTACGTATAGAGGTCCAATGGCATAATGAAGGATGCGCTTAACTGGAAACCAGAAAGCATAAGACCGCTGGGCAGACTGAAGAAAAGGTGGATAGACGAGCCCAACCAGAATTTCCGGATACTAGGGGTTGAAAACCCAGAGGAGTTGGCAAGTGATAGAGAAAAATGGAGAAGGCTGTGTGGAGCAGTGATGGGCTTTAACGGCCTTTAAAAGCTGAAGAAGATTTATTTGTATTCAATAATTACTTATTAGTTATTAGTAATATTTGATTACAAATAGAAAAATATATAATAATTATTATAAATTACCATACTTAGTATTATAATAATTAATTAATTAAATATATTTAAAAGTTATATATTAAAAATCTTGTTTTATTAGGTCCTAAACATTGTTGCTTTATATATTGATTCTATGGTGGATATGAATAATTCAATAAATTATAAGGAAGGTATTCCTATTGTATTTGATATAAGTGTACATCTACAAAAAACGTAAGTTAAATAAATATGTAGCTATATGTAGTTATAAAATATTTACAAATATATTTATGCAAACACTAATTAATAAAATAAATGTGTAATAAAAATTTCTCAAATTGGTTCTAAACAATAAAAAATATGTATTAAAAAATGTTTTTCTTTAGAAATCTATTGTTTAATCGCTTATGGGATGGAGTAGAGTTAATTGAGTCTTCTTGCAAAGTTTACTTGGAATGTTTAAAGAACTATTTAATTGAAGGTCAATTTGATGAAGTACCTACAATTATAGTTCAAAAGTTATTCACATATCTTTCACACTCTAATCAATTAAAAGTACTTAATTTATATTTATGAAATATAGATTTATATTTATAATATAATATTATGTATAATTTTTTTTTTATTATTATTGTAGGAAATTGAAAAATGTATGCTCAATGTAAAAGTTGAATGCTTAGACATTGAACAATCTTTAAGCCTATCAAGAGCTCATGCATTGTATGATGGTCTCATAAGTATCTGGACAAGGGCATTAGAAGATTATTTAGCCCCCCTACAAGAACTTATTCCTAAAATTGTTCCGTTGCCAAATGGAGGTATAATAGAAATTAGTGTTCAATATCTTCAGTATACTGAAAACATATTAGTATTGAAATCATAAATAACAGCAGTATTTATTTTACATATTTTATTTTTATTTTTAGATTACACAGATGATACAATAGAACTTGGAAACAAAATTTTGATTTATTTAAGTGGGTGTTTATTAGGTATTGCATATCCTAATCGACGTTATATACCTCAACATTTACAAGATACGGTTAGAAATAATATTGTACAATTTCTATGCTCTCAACACAGTATTAAAGCAAAAGACGATGAAGATATATATCCATATCTTAGGTAAATATAGTATATTTATTATTAAATACTACAGTTAGTATCATCAATAAAAATATGTTGTAACCAGAGTCAATTTTATTTAATTACAATAAAATATTATTCTTTATAAAGTAATTGCATTTTATAGTTAAATTACAAATGCATCGCATTTTTAAATTATATAATTACATAATTATAAGAATTGTAATTAAATATTATCCAAATATATTACCCAGGGCTAGATCTAGCATATATTTTATTCAAGGCAAAGTATAAAATTAATACTCTTTCATAATTTAGTCCCCTCTATTATTTCACTGTTATACTTATGTACCAGTTACTCAGTTTACTTGTGTAATGTAAATTTTACAATAAAAAATGTTGATCACAGATAAACCGTGTAGAAAATAAAGGTATTCATAACCAAAGTAAAATGAAAATTTTTTTAAAATTAATTTCAATTAATTTATATTATAATACTAATATAAAGAATAAAAACTGCCCTCCACCCCATTACCAAGATTTCCAGTGCAAGTTCCCTGGTTTCCCCTTAGATCTGGTCTTGATATTACATACTAAAAAAAAATAATCTAGATTATTAAAAATTAATAAATTTAATTCATCATTTAATATCATTATATATTTAATATTTATGGTTAATTTTAAATTTGATTTAAGTCAATATTGTTCATTAATTAAAATTAATAATATTTTATTTTGATTTAAATTACATTTATGGTAAAATGATTATTTACAGTATACACATTCTTCATGTACTTATTACAAAAATGGTAATTGGTGATTTCATCTCAAATATCTCCTTTATGTTAATAATTTTTATTATTTAAAAAAAAAAATATTATGTGTTATTGTAAAATTAATATTATTAGATAAGTACATCTAATAATTTCTATTAGTTTAATTCAATTATTTTTATTTTTATTCTTTAAAATTATTATGTTATGTTTTTGTACTATAGAATTTTGCTCAAATTTAATACAACAGAGTTCCTAAATGTCTTTTCAATGGCGTTTTCCGATTGTCGTTTTTTGAGTCAACAAAAACAACGTATTTGTTGTATTTTAACATCACTTATAATGAACAGTAAAGATTTAAAAGTAAGCGTTTACATTTTTTAAATTAAATTTCAAAATTTTAACTATTTTTACATTTAGTCCAATCAACTAGGTTTAGTTTATGCATTTATAGTACGTTGGCAACAAGATGATTGTAATTTTATGAAACTTGATAAACAAGTTTTTGAAACTGTCACATCAAAGTTGGTATCAACAGAACAAACAACACCTATTGAAGATAGAGAAAAAGCATTTATTCAATTAATGCGCTCTGGAGCATTTGACAATAATCCTGATTTATTAAAAATTGCAGAAGAAGCAAAATTGTAAGTTATACAATTGAAACCTAAGGTTGCTCTGCTATATAGTAGTTTTATGAATGTGCTTTGCCCTTGAGTTGGTCACTATGATATTTTAATTCAACGAAAATCATTGCATACAAAAAACAATCCTGAACAGAAATTCAATATTTTTCTAAAACTACATGTATTATATAATTAATAATTATATTATGATAATATCAAAAATTATTACATTAATTTTTAAATTATAAATCAATACTGGCGTATTGAATAATAGTATAAATAGATTCATGGTATAAAAACCTATTTTATATTTAAACATATTGAAAACTTTGGACATATTATATATTTTTAATATTTTTTAGAAATCTATAAAAAATAATTTATAAAAACTCTTATATTACATTCTCAAGCAAAAACTATTAAAATTGGAAATTTTTAATAATATTATGAATTTTTAACTAGGAACTAATTAAATTTGCATAGTAAATTAATGAAAGGCTTTTTATAAAAATTTTAACTTAATATACTCTTATAAAAATTGGGCCTATTTATTTTAATATCTCAAATTTCTATAAGTAAAAGTTACCAAGAGTTTATATAAAATATCCAATCTTTTTGTCTTACTAACAACAATTTAATCATACATGAATCTACACAATTTCAATATTTCAAATGTTTTTCAAAAATGTTCAAAATATAATTATAACAAAACTTAAGATACTATGATGAAAAATACATATTCTTACACGAACAATAAAAAAAAAATCATTTGTCAAAAACTGATTTTGCATAAAAATTATTGTTTTTGGCTCCCCGAAGTATCAAATAGATCCAATTGGCTACCTGGTGGACAAAAAATTAATAAATAAAATATTATAAAACCAATACATTGCCTAGCTGAGAAAATCTAAAATTACAACTCTAGGAGATTGAATTATATATTTTTTTCAGTTATACTGTCTGCAGAGAAATTTGTTCAGAACGTGGAGAATTTAGTCAAATGTTCAAATATTATATACTTGATGACTCAAACAAATATCAAATATTTTCATTTATTAGTTCTAAACCAGAATATTTTGAACAACTTTCTTATGATAATTCAAAGGTATTTTCTTTAATTTATGTTTAATGTTGTGTGTTGTATTAGGTAATCAGTAATATATTACTACATTAAAAATGTTTTGGAAAAATAGCCAAATTTGTGGCTAATAAATTGTAATGTACATGAACGCCCATTGTAGAGGGGGCGCCTTGTTCCCCAGTTAAAAAATTGAAAATTTTGTTTTTTAAATATTCGATTAGTATGAAAAATAAAATTCTTATATAATACTCTTTATATTATGGTTTTTCCAATTTATAATTATAATAAAAATTGTATTCATAGAAACTTTTTAAAAACTATTATTACGTTTATTTTTGAAAATTTAGAAAATAATAGGATTTATATCCCTTAAAATATTAATTCTAGATTTTATTTTTTTATGCTTTTTAAATACTGTACTTGTCAAGATATTTGTGTTACAAAAAATATATTGATTTAATTTAATTTTAACTAGTATAAATTATACTTTTAGATTCAAATTGACTTTTCTATTGAATAATTATTTTATATCAAACTATTTATGATTAAAATTTAATAAAAACTAATAATAATAAGGTATAGGTTTTACTGGAAATTGACACACTTCAATGTGGAGTAATATTTGGAACATTTTATCCACACCTCGTATATGATGTTTCTAATCAAACAAAAACAAACTATCAGAAATATCTGTTTTTCAAAGGTGCAATGTAAGTAAAATATTTCAGTCTTATTCTTTAATGTCAAGATAATTATGATATAAATAACTTTTTAATTTACTAACATTTATATAATGTTATATTCAATGAAAAACATTCAATAATATTTTTAGACCATATGTAAATTCTGATATCAAACTATGCACTCATTATTTGGAACTCTTATGTCAACACGAACCAAACGCTGTAATGGATTTTGTAAAAACAAATGATTCATTACATTTAACGAAAGCAATGGCTGTAAGAATTATAACACATTATATAATATTAGATTTTTTATTAAATTGAATATTTTGTTGCATTTTAGGCAACAAAAAGAGCAGGATTAGACAATGTTACAGCTATATTTCTGGAAAGATTAGGAGATTTCCAAGGAGCATTTAATTTACTGTTTAGTAAACTACAAGAAGCCATTTTAAAGGTTTGTACTTATTTTATATACATAGTCAGTGCAATTTTATAATTTTTTTTTAGGAAAATGCTGTTGAAGAATGCACTGAAGTTTTAGTGGCATTAGCTCAAAGAGGATCTGCTGTGCTTGATCCCAAAATAACATGGCTACCGATTTTACAATGTCTCCTGAATCTTCGATCACATGGTATTGTTTTTAATGTTTTCTCTCTTATTAATTTTTATTTTATTTCATCAGGGTTTTTATTATTCAGATCATTTACAAAAAGTGTTGGATAATAGTGATCTTAATTTAGCCACTGAAATGCATTTGCTTTTGAATAGTTCAACAATAGCTATGGGCACTATTGGACATTTCAGAAATCTTATAATGGGTGAGAACATACTTTGTTTTAAATGTTTTAGATTCTGAGAAGAATGTATTGATTTTACAATGATGTGTGTTTTTTTTTTTTTTTTTTGTGTCTGACGACAACATTTGGAGCAGTAATAATGCTCCGATTTTTGACTTCAGCCCCTCTTTGAATAGGAAAATTCAACATTTTCAAATAGTTTTCAAAAAAATCGAGAAAAACAAAAAAAAAGTGACAGAAAAACGGCAATTTTACGAAAAACCACTTTTCGACAAAATCGATTTTTTGATTTTGCTGTAACTCAAAAACGAATTATTGTAAATACTTGAAATTTTCACCAAATGTTTATATTATGGTTATCTCTTTACAGTTAAATTTTCAAAATATTTTGACCATTTTTAAGCTACTTATAGACAATTGAAATTTTCGACTTCTCTAAGTTTTTTTTCTTCAAATGCCGATAAAAATATTTTGGGTGGCTAGAAAATCTTGAAATATTAATACAAGGTTTCTTATAAGTTTTTCTTAAAGTGATAAAAAAAAATTCGAAATCGTTAGTCACAATTTTTTTTTATAAGTGCTTAAAGTTCGAATTTATACGAAATATTTCAAAATTTAAATTAAATTTCATACTCTCATTATGCGTATGTTGCCAAATACTTTTTTTATTAATAAACAGATACTATAAAGTAACTATAGTAACATATAAAAACTATACTATTTGTTTCAAAATAGAATATATGACAATATTTAAATATAATATATCCTAAACTGACAAATCATCTGCGTTCAGAATCGTTTTTCGTATATAATGATACCTATCATTGCATTCAAATTTAACCTACCATAGTCTGAGGTCCACCCCACCCCCTAATATACAGCAGAGCGATACCCACTTACCCGCTTTTTATTATTAATAATACTTTAATCTAATATTTTAAACAATAATGAATCTCAATTGACGTGTACTAATTATAGGTTTTGTATATTATTTAATATCATAAAATATTATAATGTAATTTAGGTTTAATTGATAAATGTCAATATGAACAAGATATATTAAAGTCCTTTGAAATGTTACTTCATGATGATTTACACAGTAAATTAGCTGATGCAATAACTGTAGCTAAAAAAGGTGTTAGTAATCCTATTATATGTTCATCGTGTAATCAAAAAATTATTATGGAACCAATGTTTGTTTTCAGGTATGTATTTTTCTTTTTTTTTAATAATAAATAATAATTATAATAATTTGATACGTATAATTACTTTTTTTATGTGTTTGATTTGTGGTATCTTATAAGTCTTTGATTGTTTGAGTATATTTATAGACAGGTTCAATCTTATATTCGATTTAATTTAATTCATCCCATATTCATGTTTCCTTTAATTTATTTAGATAACTCACACATATTAATTTCATACTGAATAGACTCAATGGTCACAACATGTAGCATGGTGAACCATTTTTTACAAGGCTGGGCAAGTTAACTAATTATTTTAACTCGTTAAGTTAAGTTAATACAGAAAAATGTTAGTTAAGTTTAAAGCTAAAAGTTACTTTTTTTTATTTATTTAACTCGTTAAAAGGTAATTTAAAAAAAAGAGTATTTACCTTAGTTAAAAATAAGTTAGTTTTATTTTTTACGTATAAAATTAATTAAATGAAAGGTCATAGGAAACAATACGAATAAAATGTTATGAACAAATAATAATTGTAGATGACACAACAAATTTATTGCTTAATAGTGCATATATTAAAATCATTCTGAGTTTTCTAGTTATGTTAGAAGTTACTTATGAAAATAAAACTTGTCAAGTAACTTAGTTAAAAATAACTAAGCTTTAACTTTTTAATTAATTAATGCCCAGCCTTGACTTTTTAAGCCAGGGCTAAACATTTATGATCCCAAATATAAATGTTTGTAATACCACTAGTTGTCAAAAAAAAGTACTTTCAGTATTTGCTGGTTAGTTTATTATATTATATATTCTTCAAATACATGAATTATTAAATAAAATGTCTGTTTAGGCTTAATATTTGATTCATAATTTAATAAACCAAAAAATGTAGAGAAAACTATAGTTATACCTCTCATAACTCCACTGTATTTAATACTATAATTAAATTTATGTATATATTTTTTTTAAATAGATGTGGTCATGGATTTCATTCTGATTGTTTAGGTTTGAACACAACTTGCACATACTGCATCTTTACTAATGTCAAATTGTAGTATTAATTATTTACCTATTTTATATGTTAACCATTGTTAAATATTCCTTATTTATTTATTTAATTATTAAAATATAGTTAATTTATACAATACATAATTTTTGTTTAATTTTGATTATGCTAGTTCCAAGCACCTCAAACTATGTGTACACTATAATTTGTATTGAGTTTACAGTATTTTTTATGCTACAATTCTACATCATGCACACTGGATATTCTTATTAAAACTACCTATTTTATTATTAATTTCATTTCATTTTATGTAAATAGCATACAGGACATAATGTGCAATACTAATTACTAATTAGTAATAACATAAATAATAATACAAATTTTGGACTTTGAACAAAGTGATGAATATTTTTATTTTACATTTTTTTTGTGTATTCTTGATAAGTGGTTAATAAAATGCTTTTCAACTTTGCGAGTGGTTTTATATAGCAAATTGGGTATAGTTTGTACTTTGAACAGGTTAAAAAATCCCAGCACTTTTGATAATTGAGAAACATAAAAAAAAAATTGAGGAAAACAGAATTTTTACACAAATTCAATTTTCCATAAAATTGATTTTTTTTTTTTTTTTGTATAACTCAGAACCGATAATCGTGGATACTTAAAATATTCACCAAATACTTATATTATCATTTTCTATTTACGAGATAAAATTTTCAAAACATCATTTTTTTTTATTTTAAAATAATTTGCTGGGTATAAAATGTTTAAACAATTAATGCAAATAAAGCTTTTCATAAATTGTTAATTTTAAAATTAAAAGATATTAAAATTTTATAATCTCAATATTTTTTTTAAATCACTTGTTAGTACTTTGATAAAATTTATAAATTCCATAAAAATTAACAAATTATTTTGTAATTAGAAATTCATAAAAATTCTTTTTTCTACCTAAGATTTAAAAATTTAATGCAAGGTTCTTTAAAAGTATTTCAACCTGTAAATAAAAAAAAAATCTAAAAAAAATTCAAATTATACTTTAAGAGCATTTTAAATTCAAATTTGTAGTTAGAAGGCTCTTTTTAAAGTGTTTAAACCCTGATTAACTTAAATTATAGTATTTGTGCTTCTAACATAAATAATTATTTAAAATTGTATTAATTCTTCAAACTTTATTTATACAATATTGATAAATGTTGAATAATTTATAATACAATACATACATATTGATAATGATAAATGTACAATAATATTATATTTTAAAGAAGTAATTTGAAGTATAATTTAATACTTAAATATACAAGGTAAAAATAAATAAAATATTAGATATTTTATTATTTTATTTATAAATTACAAATATTTTAACTATTACCTAAATTATTATTTATACAGACATATATACATAGAAAAATATTATTATTAAAATAGAAAAAAGGTATAGAAATCTTTTCAATACTAGCAATAAATGTAAACTAAGAGATCTATAAATATTTGAGAACCAAAGTCTTCACAAAAATGTTTAAAGCCATGGGTACCATGCTGGATCCATTCGGCATAAATTGTCAACTGATGATGCAGCACTTACAATTGTGCTTACCTTATTATCAGTACCGTCAAAATTTGCCAGACTATTTAATCTGTGAATTATAGAATTAACTGCTTTTGTAACCATACTAATGATAATGTCACCTGATATTTCGTCTCTATCAGTTGAAAGTTCATCTTCCAATTTCTATAAAAATATTTTAAAAAAATTATTATTGACATGAAAAAATTATAAATACATTGATTTACTTTTTTATAGGAGGTGATCATTTCATCTCTGAGTATAGCCCTAAGAATAGCTTGAACTTTGTTGTTAGGTTGATTAAAACACCGAGCTGTTGCCATAATACTTGCAGTAAGAGGACCATTTTTACCAATATCAGTCATTAATTCAACAAAATTAGGAGTTAACCTAAAGGGAACAGGTCGATTGGATACTAGTTCACCTAAAATGTATATTAAATTAATTTTATTAAATTTACAAATATTAATTATTAAAAATAATTACCTTTTTTGTCGTCAACATCAAACTTGAAGTATGAAGCATTAAGTAAACCAGAGTCTTGATGTATATACATCATATCAGGATTAAGCCTAGTAAGATGTAATACATACTCGGCCAAACATGATAAAGATAATTGAAGTGTAAGCTAGACAAATAAATTATCATAAATTTGTGAATAAAAAGTATAAAAAAATTAATATTTTGTACCATTTTTCTAAATGTCCAATAATCTGTAGGTGAAGCATATGTAAGAGTTGCCCAATTTTTCAATATATGACTTTGACAATAATTTTGTTGTACTTCTAAAAATACATCCAAAAGCATTTGAATATTTGCTTGAGTTCCTTGATTCTAAGAAAAGAAATAAATTTAAAAAAAGATAATCACAGTCAATTAAGAGAATGTTACATCTGAATTTGTTTTCTTTATCTTACAAGTGCATAATAACAAAACAAATTTATATTTATTAATACATTTGCTATGATACATCATATAACAAAGAAAAAACAATTCTCAATTCTCTTAATTATTAAAAAATTAATATATTACTTGAATATTAGCTAGGCGTTGGTAATAATGTTCAATACAATCATCATAAGGTTGAGTTGTACTCATTGACTTAAAAATATCAAGTAATGATAATGATGAAGGATTATCTTCAACGAGCCTTTGTTGTGGAGATACAGCAACAACCCTAGGTACTGTATAATATAAAAATCTGCGAGAAGTTTCCTAATAATAAAAGTTATCATACTTTAAAATTGATTTTTAATTAAATATAATTAAAATTAATTAGTTTATCCACCTTTTGTTTGGTTAAGTAATGATTTAACATCCTTAATAGTTGTAAGACTCGTTCTTCACGTCTTGTATCACCTAAGCCAGCATCATGCATTACCAAATAAGAATATAATTTGCCATTATGACCACGCATAACTAATCTTCTGGCTGATGTATTATGCTTTTCAACTATTTGAACTCTTGGCATAAAACGGGCAATTTTCACATAATAATGTGAATGCTAAAAACATATTTATATAATTAACATTTTTCTATACATTTAATGATCATACTTTTTTTTAAATTTTATTTAATATATGGTTTTTTTTTATCCCAAAACAATTTTGAATTTACAATTTAACTATAACAAGTATATAAATAAAAAATAATAATAATAATAATATGGGCATAATGTGGCAGAAAGGATAACTAATCAGAACTGGTATTAAGTTATTACTTTGATTGCTTGTTATTGATTAGAAGACTATCAAAGTTGTTATAAGCAACATTTTATAGTTATACTATAAGTATATAACTAAGGATTAAATAATAATTATTAAGATAAGCTTTGAATTTTTAGGCTATAACTAGTTTTTACTGAAAGCTAATAAAAATAAAAAATGATAATAATAACATTGATTTATATTTTTTATTTTCAAGTAATAACTAATAAGCTTCTTCAATAAGCATCAATATAGTTAAAATAGATTTCACGTGTTTTATTTTAAAAACTAGAAAACACTTTATTACAAATTTACATAATTTAAGATTCAAAATTCATACCTTTGGAAGTAAAAATTCCCCGGGAATTTCAATTTCAGCAGTTTGAAGACTGAAATTACTAAGAAATCTACATTTTTCTTCAATTAAAAAGGATCTATAAATAAAATATGATAATACAATTATATATATACAATTAACAATTTTTCAAATATTACTTTGGTAAAAGTCTTATTTTGGTCTCTAATATTTTTATCCATTTTTTCATTTTTGAAATCATATGATGTAATTTCATGGCTGCAGGCAAAGTAAAATCAAAATCAATAGAAAACTGTTGTTTCATTTTTTGGAAAACTGGATCTTGTATTGTTGTCTGGGCTCGTTTAGCTAAACTTTCAGACCCTGAACCTGGGAATGACCCTTTAGTAGATATAGCTGCACTATTAGCAGCCATATTACTAGCTAATAATTCTGAAAATAAATTATATAATTAAACATACAATTCAAACATATATTTGTTTTTAAATAAACTTTACCTATTCCAATTCCAAATGTTGATACTAATTTCTTAATGAAATTTAATGTATGAGGTGTTATTTGGGCATCTGCAACAGATCCTCGACTGTCAAAAGCAATATTATAACATTTTGCTAATCCAAGACGAAGTTGTCTTAATACTTCTTCATACCAATTTTCTCTGAACCAAACCATCTAGAATTTATGTATAAAATAACTATTTTATTTTTTTATAAAAACATTTTCTTTTTTTAAATTGTATAAATAATTTTCTGATCAATTATGTAATAATAATTTGTGTTATACATGAAGGATTATAGCATTTTTTAGTTAGTTTTTTTTTTTTTTTAGTTTAAAGTATGATTATTAACTATATATATATACTGTATAATACTATTAAACATAAATATTATTATATTAATTATATATTTAAACAATGGTATAATATCTTGATTTTAACTTCAAAAGTTTATACAAAATGTTATAACTTCATTATTAACTAAAAAAAATAAATATAGTGAAATCTACTCTAATGGACAACTTCAAATAGAGGATGGTTTTTAAGAACAAACTACAGTTTTTCTACAAACCAAACTATTCGAATACTATATAAAATGTCAAATATTGAATATAGGTAATTTCTATTTAAAGGTTTCACTGTATTGATATTTGGAAAACGATGTTAGGTACAAAAAAATAATAATATCATTAAATAGCAATTTATAAAACGTGGATATTGGTCAATATGAAAAATTATGACAGAAATTTACCTGATCTACTATGCCTTCTAAAGTTAGAACAATTGTTGGATGAACTTCTCGTTGCTGATGCATAACTTTAGAAAAACGTACCATTGCAGGAGTGGCACGTAAAGAAGAATCAGTTAATCCAGTGTTTTGTGTGGACGTAGAATCTATAAACAATTCAATAAGTTTTAAATAAAATAAATAATTATTTAATTTTATTAGTACTTTGTGTAGTATCATTAGTTTGTGACTGCTTGTTAGCTGCAGCTAATAATTCAGAATTTCTACATCGTTCTCTATATTCGATTTTATGAGTAAAATACAATGTTCTTGTTGGAAAGTACACAGCTTGTGGATACAATCTTCCAACCTAAGAAATAAATAATAATGATAATAAAGAGTTTCTTTTTAAATTTTATATTTTATTACTTGTATCAATAAGTTTTGTAATAAAGAACCTCCATCGCTTGCCAATGTAGTTAATAATTGTGGCACCCAAGGCAGCCATAATGCAGGTGGAACTCCATTGAAATGTGTATCAACTGTACTAAGCAATGAATATTCTTTATCATCATAAGTTAATAGCCACAATACTTTAGCCAAATATTTTCGATATTTAGACTCATTTTGTTGACGACAAGCTTGCAAAAAGCATATTATTGCAGCTACACCAGTTTGCATTGTTTGATTTGGATAACTTTTAGTAAAGTACTCCTCCATATACTCGCCCCAGAGTGCCCAAGCTTTAACCATAGAATCGTGTAATTGCACAGCAGCTGAAAAAGCTTTGTGTGCTTCTTCAGATTTCCCTTTATTGTTTACAAAAAAAATTATTGATTGAATAATAATATAAAATATAAAAATAAATTAAAAAATTACCAATTTGGCCAAGGAGCATTCCTTTAAGTGCATAAAATTCAGCAGTCATTTCACTTTGGAAAAATTTTAAATTTGTTCTCTCAATAGCTTCCAAACACTAAATTAAACAGGAAATAAATATTAAAAACCAATTAAAATATACTTAATATTATTACAAATACTTACATCTTGAATTTCATGTTTATTAGATGATATAGATGCCATTTGCATATAACACTTTACTTGTTGTCTAATTTTATGGAAACAATCAACTACAGGTACATTAGGTATTGTATATAATCGAGATAATGTTTGAAGACAAACTCCTGTTAAATTATGTTTACGGCTAACTTTGCCAAAATGTATTATAGCCTGAAAAAAAAAAGTATAATTATTTATTCAAATTAATAAAATTACAATATATCTATACTTGAGCAGAAGCGTGAACACCTAATACTGCATTTGTGGATTGTTCAGGTCGAGAACAATATTCAATAACAAATTGATAATGATGTTGACGCCAAACAAATACATCACTCCAATGGCTTAAGTCATCAGCTACAACTGGCAACCGATTTTTCCATGTTTTTAATATTGCTTTCATATTATGCAATGAATTGTTTGTGTCTTTTTCTTGTAACCCCTGGTGTATTTGAGCTGCTTCAGATAATTCCATTATCTAAGATAAAAATATTAAAATATATATAAGTGTATTATATTATAAACTTTACAACTATTACATCATAATATATGTCAAAACAATTTAATAATAAATAAATTAAAATTTTGAAAGTGAAACATAAATACAAATGTTTAGAGAGGTATTTCATGGGTATGGTTAGCATATAATTGTTGTATAATGTTTTTACTACAAAATAACTTGCAAATTTTCGTAATATTAATGAATTCTGTAAAAATAAGAACCTTAAGTACATGAAGTACTAAAATTGTGACTGCATATTTTTGATATTTTTATATAAATTAAAAAAAATCAAACATTTCAAATATGTATACACAACACAAAGACAGTCTAAATGTTTTGAAAGTTATGTCATGTCAAGTGAACGCTAATAACAATATTTGGTGAACATTTCAATTTTTTGCAGTAATTCATTTTTGACTGAATTTATATACATTAATGAATTACAACAAATAAACAATTTTGATTTTTCAAACAGGTTAAGTGTTAAAATCTCTGGTTATCATTATTTATTTTCTTCAATAATTTTTAAAAGTATTGGGCAATCATAACATTGACTCCTTAAAGTTCTAACTAGATTCATTTTTCTATTAGCATCACCCATGAGCGTAGACAAGTGGGGGATATGGGGATGGATCTCCATCACCTTTATGTATATATAAACTTTATACATATGTTGATTGTATTATTAATAGAGTTAGGATGTTGATGACTTTTGCATTTTTTTCCTTTGATTTTATACAATGCTATCCTAGCTAAAATGTGATTCATGCTATCTTGTTGCAAAATATTTTAATTTTATTTTGCATTTTTAGCCATAAATGTCATTTTTCAACATTTTTAAGTCATTTTTTCATCTTTTAGGTCATTTTTTGTAGTTTATGTACAATGTGGGGCAATTTTAGATTTTAGAACAAGTTTTAAACTCAAGTTTGGAAACAAATTTAATTTATTTAAAATCTAACTTTGGATTTGGACAAGTAGTACAAATTATAAATGTATACTTTTGTTTATTAATGTATTAATATTATAATCTATAATTGATATATTAAATTACTATTACAGTATTACACCCATTATCACGCTCAATTATCTCTAGTAAAAATTATTATTTATAAATACATTTTTTTCACTTACTTAATTAGTTTTTTTGATAATTTTTAAGGTCATTTTTGCACTTTTTTTAGGGCATTTTTGTGTGTTTTTTAGGTCATCAACATCCTAACTCTAATTATAAACAATAATATTCGTATAATATGCTTCTACCACAAGTTTGATAATAGACAGTGTATACTATTATAATATAGATGACTTAGCTGATTCCTCAAATAAATAACCCCAGAAAAAAATAATACTGGAAATTTAGTTCCCAAAAAAATAACCGTATATTAAAAATGATATGTAACCAACTTTACACGCACATTCACGAGATTTCAATGTTAGTCTATATAAGATTTAAAAACAATCATTTTTTCAAGTCATAATAAATTTGTATTACAGTGTCAGTAATATGTAATAAAAAATTATATATTAATTATAAAATATAATGTTAAAATTTTTATAATCGTTTTCTTAAATTGAAGTTTATTTTGTCATTATTATCTAATGTTGTCATATTTCTGGAAGAAAAATCGCCAGAAAACATCGAATGGTGAACTTAGAGTGTTTTTTTTATGTATTCAATGTAGTTCAACTCACGTAGGTTTCTTTAGAATATTTAAATAACTCCTCGGCACCAAGGTCCAAGAGAAATATTTAATTTTATATTTTTAATTATTAATTCGCAGAATCATATTATAATAATTAAATATTAATCATTGTCCTCACTTGCCCCAATCTTTTTTTTTATTTTGCCAAATTTCATATAAGGCTATTTTTTCGCAATACCGTCTTAGCTATACTTATCTAAAATTTAAATCTACTTTGTCATTTTGAAATCAATAGATTTAAGTATTAAACGATAAGTATGGACATTAAGTAAATTTTACGACAAAAATTAAATAATTTGTTTAACAGTTTGTTTTGTATTTGGTAATTTGCGAGGATCTACACTAGTATAGGTGTTTTTTCTAATAAATAACCCCAGAAAAAATAACCCCGGAGACTTAGTCCCCGAAAATAAAACCACTGAAAAAATAACCCTATAATAAAAATAATTGTGTTTCTAATTATAAATGTATAATACAATTTCAATATAATATAATTTTAAACAAATAGTAAATATTTTCGTAAATTTTTTGTAGATATACAATAGTCAATAATTTATCAACGAATCCAAATTTAACATTTTTGTGGTGACATAAAAATTGTATGTATATATGTTATACATTGTATTATACGCAATGACATAATACTAATATTTAAATTAATTTGCAAAATCTTACAAAATTTCATATGGGGTTATTTTTTCGGTGGTTTTTTTTTTCGAGGTTAATTTTTCGCGGTACCAGTATTGGTATAGCTAATTGTTACTACCTATTAATTAACCCAATAACTAGTGTCAAAACAAACGACAGAAAATTAGAAACGCTATGAAAACACATTTAAACTAAAAATTATAACATCAAAACACACGGACCAACATATTTCATATTACGACTTCAACTTCTGAAAGAGTGATGACGTTCAATTATCAATATAAAAAATGTAATTGACTCTTCCTCAAACATATTAAAAAATATTTAGTGTAACCTAGGCAGTAGGTACCTAGTACCTACTACCTATACACAAGTAATGAAGAAATTAAAAAAATAGATAAAACATAGAAATACTTCATTACGAGTATAATGGTAAGATAGAGTTTTAAATTATAGATAGGCGCAGATATCAGATTATATTTATATTAAACCAATGTATTCGTTTAGTATGAAACCCAGGGGCGTTCCTAGGGGGTTTTTATGGGGTGTTCAGCCCTCCCCCCGAAAAATAAAAATAATTTAATAAATTAATAAAAGTTGTAGATAATATAATACATATGTGGAACTTGATTAGGCTAGGTTCACATGGATGTGGTGTCTTTAAGTCTTTTCATCACTATCGTGAATCATGCACATTGTTTCGTGTCATGTGAGCAATATAATATATAGGAAATATAGTAAAAATATTGAGCCCCCCTCCCCCGAAAAAATTTCTAGTCATGCCCCTGGTGAGACCTACCGGCTACTATAAATTAGGTTAGGTTAGGCCTGAACCTCTCGGCGTTATGAACAAATAATATAAAACAACTCAGTATAGAGTCCAATTCTGACAGTGATAAAAAAAAATCAAATAAATCTAGTTAGTTTACATAAATGTCTACATCAAACAAAATTATGGTCGCACACTAGAAGAACCATAGGTGTTCGGATTATGTTTTGTAGCAAAATTGGAGACAATTTGGAACAAAGGGTTTTTGTTGTAGAAAAACGCGATACATTTTAATTTCGATTATCAAAAAACAAATATTAGTAATATTACCCTAGGTGGCTGGGTGCCTGGGTCTTATTATAACATCTAAGTATCTAACATGACATCAGAAAAAAAGAGAGTATATTGTTGTTTATAATCATAGAACAATAAACCATTAAAAAATGTTATTAATCCAACAACTGAGAGTCTGGGACTCATATTATATAAGCAATTGAATAGAATAAGGGACCATTAAAACTAAAATCCTACGAAAAGTACATGGGGATATCAACTGAAATATTTTCTTTACTGATATTTTCAATTTTGATGACTGCTTTTTAATATATATCCTTAATCTGTAATAATAATATAACCTAATTTTATAATTTTAAATTTAACTGTTTTTAAATTAATTATTGATCCAGTAGCCACTAGCCAGTATGTAGGTTACATACCACAGGAATACCTAAACGCCCTAAACCAATATAAAATTACAGTACCGTCAGTACCTACTGGATGAGTATTGGGTACCCGTTAAACTAATCATATTCTTAATTATATATTTTAAAAATAGCATAATTATTGAAAAACCAACAAAACATAACATAGTTATGTTATGTGTACATCTCTGGTTGACGGATTAAATAAGTACTTGCAGTTGCAGGCGATCGCCACGCAGACTGGTGGGGTAATAAGTGTAGTGTACCGTTTGCGGTTTGCGATGTTTTACGGAACGCTTATATATTTATACGTATGATTTTGGTCAATAGTTTGGTAAAGATCACGTTTTAAGATAGAACTATCTTAAATCGTGGTAAAGATTTTCAAGGAAGAAATTAGAATTTATTGATGTTATTTATTTTTTATCTGTATTCTATAGCCGTAATTAATATAGTTTTATGGTTTATAAACATTGAGGTTATATTAAGAGTTTATTATATTATCATGATTTAAACGTATTTTCCTTATCATGTTCATGAAAAATTAAAAAATTATAATACATTGTAGGAATGTAAATATTAATAATAATATATGTTTAATATCATTTATATCTTATAAAATATGTAATTATGATTTAAAAATTTTAAATTATAGTTTGTGAAGTTATTAGTGCTTGGTGATGTTAAGTTGCATAAACAATGCAAAATGAATCTCATTTTAAAATATATTAAAAGAAAAGTGTTATTGTATTGGATCTTAAGAGTTTGTGTGTTAAGTATTTTTTTAGTCATTGGTATTGTTGCATATTTTATTTTGTTTCCATCAATAATTTACATAAGTTCAGTTGATATTCCAAAATTTTTAGTCAAGACTAGTGCTGGTGAATATGAACTTCTGAATAAAAGTACATGTCCAATAGTTGAAATCAATGAAGAAACAACTCTAATAAATATTCAAAAAACTGTTAGCAGTAAACAACTAGATTTTATTAAGCAATTTGTATCTTCAGGTGGAGAATGGATGCCAAAACATTGTATACCACAACATCATACTGCAATTATAGTATGCTATCGCAATCGAACAGAACAACTTCAAACCTTTTTATATCATATGCATTCATTTTTACAAAAGCAAAATATACATTATCAAATATTTGTTATAGAACAGACATTTGATGCTGAATTTAACCGTGGAAAATTATTTAATGTGGGTTATCGAGAGGTTACAATGCGTTCTCAAGCTGGATGTTTTATTTTTCATGATGTTGATTTAATGCCAGAAAATATAAATAATATTTATGGTTGTACAGGTTGTCCAAGACACATGAGTGCTAATATAAATGTTTTTAATTATAAATTGCCATACTATAATATATTTGGTGGTGCTATTGCAATGACACGTAGACAATTTCATGACATTAATGGATTTTCAAATATATTTTACGGATGGGGTGGCGAAGATGATGATTTATTTAATAGAGTTTACCATAGAGGCTATAGAGTTTGTCGTTATCAATCATTTATATCAAGGTATACTATGTTAACACATGAAAAAGAAATACCAAATGAAAATAGGATGAAATATTTGAGAAATGGTCCAAAACGATTTTATACGGATGGTGTTGATTCAGTAACTTACAATTTGATCAAATATGAACAATTACCATTATATACAAGAATATTAGTCAATGTTTAAAATAAATATAGATATTATTAAATTGAAGAAGAAACCGACATGAAACCATAATGATAATGTAACAATCCTTGTCTTGGTTGGTATGAATCTATATTTAATATAGTCAATAGTTTTAATATTAGACAATGTAAATATTTACATGTCAGAAGATTATCTGTTAGTTTAATATTTAAGTATTGAATATAAATGATAAATTAAGTATATAATTGGTTATTATAAACTTTAAAAATAAGCTACTTATTTTACATCTAAAAAAAAATTTTAAACTGTTAATGTTAACAACCATTGTAATTGATTATACATAATCTGCACTTAAGTTAAGTACCTTACTATGTCCAGCCTAGTTAAATCAAGGTTTTTAATTAATAAATTATAAATTAAGTTATTTTCTATATTTTGAAATGTATGTTTGCATTATAAAAATTGAATGATATGAAATAAGTCTGATTATAGATTTAAACATAAATGTAATTATTGTAAAAAGTAAAGTGAGAATAGTTGTATTTTTTAATTCGGGGTGAAATATAGAAATAACACTGTATATTAGTTATTAGTTAAGTATTTATGTTCATATTCCACTATAATTTAAAATTGTAACTATACTTATAAATTATGATCAAAACAATTTATGTACATAAATAGTTACACAAAAATGTTTTATATTAAAAATTTAGTATGTAATAAATATTAAATTGATGATCTGTGTTAATTAAATGAACAAATTTATTATTATTAAACAGTTTGTTTTATATAATAAACAAATTATCATTATACTTAATAATTTTTTCATAAATATCTTATAAATTGAATTATATATACCTATTTATGAAAGTCTAAACAATAATATCACAGATAAAATAAATTAGAGGTAGTAATATTTTTTTTTTGTTATTTAAAAAACACAACGTTTCAAAATGAACTATAGAAAAACTAAACATTATTACTATGTTTTAAACTAGCTCCAGCAATACATATACTAAAATTGGAACAAAATAAGAAAGCATCTTCATTTAAATAGCCTGTTACTTAATTGAATCAAAACACCAGTAATTATCTAACATGATACAATCATTGATAACACTGAACTATAACTAATATGTATTTGTTTTATTTTATATTTACCTGTTGGGAAGCTTGAAGATATGGCAAATGAATATGTGACACAATATGTGGTAATCGTCTCCATTCTCTAATTACATGTATACTAGCCATTTCTACATTTCGAGTAACATATGGTAAATTAGGTTCATCTGGATGACAAATTGCCAAAAACCCTCTGTATAAATACATCTAATAAACAAAAGTATAATTAATATAATATAATACTTATATTATTATTATATAATATTTGTTGAAAATTATTAGATTAAAATCAAATTTAAAAAAAAATTCAATACCTTCCACAAAAATTCTTTAGGGCATGTATTATCAACACAACTTAATGCCTCACTCATAACATGCCAATCAGGTATACGCCATGCACTGTCTAGGATTAGAAATGGATTTAAATGACCATTAAGTTTTGAATATTCAAGTAAAATGTCCCATTGATTCAGCTCTTTTGAACATCTTTAACATAAAATGTTATAATGTACTTAATATAATTACATATTACAGGGGTGGCCAAACCGTGGCTCGCATCTTATTGTAACATTTTTACAACAAAAAATTTTTAATATGAATTTATGTATGACCTTTTTTTTTTACATTTTGGCTCTCCCATATTTATTAATATATTTGCTCGCTGGCCACCCTTGACATATTATTTGGAAATTAATTGTTTACCTAATCCATTGTGATTCCCATAATCGTGCTTCACTTAAGACCATGACTGATGCAGGAGAACTGGAAAATTCACTTTGATATTTTTCTATTAAAGACTCATATGTAGATAAAGCTTGTTCAAATAATCCTTGTTGTTCTAATGCAAGAGCAACTTTAGTCTCTCGATATTGAGCGTGTTTTTGCCACAAACCAGCCCACATGTCTTCTTCTTTAAGCTGTTTGTACATTTCTGCTAATGTATCAATGACATCCTGTAAAATAATATTTTTGATAAAGTAAAATTTTATTTATAAATTGATTTGTATAAACATACTCTTAGTGGAGATATTTCTGGTTCAAATTCATAACAATCTTGTTTTGTTACTTCAAAGATATTATCAATCATCATTTTTTCTAAAGACAAAGTTACACGGTGCCATAAATTATGAGATTTACCAATATATAACATGACACTTGGTTTAAAATGTATTTTTGGTTGGCATTGAAATAATGCTTCAAAGAAAGTAGATATAACACTTGGATGAACATCTCTTTGAACAACATGAATACCACTTACAATAAATTGATTAATTTCAGGTAATAATATCTGAAATATTAAATTTATAAAAAACAATTTTACTTAATGAATTAATATACATGTATAGATGTTAACATATAGATTTAATTAATAGCATTATAGAATTAAAATAATTTTGAGTACTTACAGTTTTTTGTGTGGAATTTAATGACTCCCAAATAGCAGGAAATAATACAAGCCAAATTTTTTCTGCTAAACTTGAATCCATATGACACAGTTGGGCAATGGCTGAACAGATATCTCCAAGTTTCATTGATTTTAGATTATCCATAAATTTTATGTGTCTGCTAATTAATGGTTCCAACTTTCCACCCTCAACAACTTCAATGTTATCAGTCACCATTTGGTCAGTGTCCATTGCATACTCTGATTTGACTCCAATATCTTCATTAGTATTAAGAATTTCTTCAATGAATGAATTATCACAATTATTGACTAATTCTTTAATTGTTGGTAATTTTGATGAAGTTGATGAATTAGAATCTTTTAATACCACAGGCAAATCTATAATGCATATGAAAATAATATTTATTTTAATAGTGATTTGGAAAAATAAAAAAACCTTATAAAATATTTGTGATAGAATAGATCAGGCATGCCCAACCTTTTTCAACTTGCGGGCCACTTCGAAATTTATATTTATACTGCAGTCCGTAAAGAAAAACAAGCCCAAATTTCACACCAATGTATTTCTATAAATATTCTAAAATCTAATACATATTTTATACATATAATTAAATTTGTAAGATATATTTTAGTATATTAAAATAAAATTCTTTATAAATTATTATTTTTATTTTTTTTACACCTAGGTATAAATACTCCTCTACAAATTTCTAATTTTTATAAAATAAAATAGTCTTGGGCCGGTTGGAATACGTCCGCGGGCCACGGGTTGGGCACGCCTGGAATAATATATTGATGTTTTTGTTTTTTAATTCTTCTATTCATCAATCTAAATTCAAAATTAAAATTTTCTTACTTGGATCAACTGTAGCTAACAATAATTCAATGCATTGTTTTATCCAGTAATGAGTCATCATTGGTTCCCAGTTTTGTGAACTCACTATATATAATAAACGCTCTGGTAATCTAGTATTAATTTGTTGATTGAATAAAGAGAAGAATTTTTCACGAACAGCTGGCTGTGAACATCGCAGACCACTTAAAAAAGCTGCTTCCAATTTATGTCCAAGTTCTGAATTACGTAACTCTTCATCCCTGAAAAATA
Source organism: Schizaphis graminum (assembly GCA_020882235.1). NCBI lineage: Eukaryota > Metazoa > Arthropoda > Insecta > Hemiptera > Aphididae > Schizaphis > Schizaphis graminum. Next base: position 82,381,916 of record CM037032.1, on the reverse strand, counting down.
TTTTAGGTGAAATAATTATCATTATTGTGATAAGTGGTAATAACAATAATGATACAATTTTGGTATTAATTATAACAATTCATTTAAAATTAACTAAATCTCAATCCTAGACATGAAAATAATGAATTAGAAAAATTTACTTGTAAATGTGAATAATAATATCTAAATATTGAGCATTCAGATCAGGAAATTTTTTTTCAATGTGCTGCATAATTTTTACCAACAGTATAGATTTTTCACGTAAATTGGGTCCCTCATTTGGAGGATTATGCATCCATTCTTCTAACATCTAAAATGCAAAATATAATAATTTAAGCTTAAAATTATTTTATATTGAGTATAAAACTACATTTTTCTATTGAGATTGCTTTAATTGTAATAAGTAAAAACACCCTACACAAATATAAGTATGAACTAAGTTGTTTATTTTTATAGTATTAAGAAAGTATTTTACTATAAAATAATACCCATTCACAATAAAAAAAAAAATTTTATATAAAAATTAAGTATTCAACATTTAAACATGGGACCTTCTATTTTTATCAATGCTAAATTAATTAATTTAATCTGTTTAAGCTAAAAAATAAAATGTATTAATGAATTAATTTATTTTATTTGGTTTAATAATAAACAAAATAATTTAATAAACTTCTCACAATCTTAGCAAATCAATAAGTAATGACTCCCACACCCACCTTACTATATAGTAATACAAATAGTTATAACCCAATACAAAATATCATAAATTACTTAATAATTGTTCAAATCCAATCATAACAATAATAATAGTAATAATCTTAGAGAAAAAAGACCCACTTGAAGTCTTAAAAAAATAGAGGAGAAAACACTTTCACCTTTGATGTTATTATAACACTAATTTAATTTAAACAATAAAATATTAGTAACTACACATAAAAACTACATATATAGAAGTTAAACTTTTTTTCACCGCTAAATAAAGAAAATTAGTCTTTGTTATAAAAACAGTGCTGTTAGTCTCCAAATAGTGTCGTCTTGAGATAACTATTTCTGTTGCTCCTACAGTAATTACACCACTAGTAGCCAATAGATATGCCACTAAAGATAATTTCTCCTCAAAGTAAATTTCTTATTTTACCTTTTGTACAGGTAAAACTAATACAGTTAGTCATTTTTCTAATGGAATAGAAAAATATAAAACATACTTTTAAAATTGTTTTCATTATTCTTGAATCATTTGTTTTTTCAATCAATCCAACAAGAATAGTTCCAATAAATGTTTTTCGAGTTTCAATATGCATATTGGTAACTCTGTTTTTCATTAAATCTAGACTTTGAATAACTAATTCACTTATTCCCATTGAAGATTCTGTATTTGTAGATTGTGGCTGTTCACGACATACTTTTTGCAGAACGTGTACAAATCGAGAAGACAAGTTATCGATAAAAGCTGGGTTGTTAGCACTGGCAGCTTTTAACATTATGACACATGTTAAAAATCGATTATAATTTTGTGATATATTTTTTTCAAAATTGTTTAAACTTTCATCAATTAACTAAAATATAGAGATAACAGACAATTTTTATAATATTAAATATAATGCAATAAATATTAAAACATACCACATTTATTAAAATGTAAAGTTCTTCAAGTTCATTAAGATATGGTTTTATCATAGGGAACATAAAAATTAAACGTGAAAGAAATGCATGTGCCATTCGTCCAATCTAAAATAACATATAATATCCAAAATAAAAATGTAATAATAATAAATATATTTCAATTGCAATTACCTTCATATTAGTAGTACTAATGCAATCATATAATGATTTCTGAAGAGGTTTAATTGTGTTTAAAAGTTGTTCTTTTGGTAAGGTAGTTAAAAAAAATACTAAAAGATCAAACGCTGATGCAATATTTGCGACAGCAATTGCAGTAGCAGGATTATTAGCAGCGGGTTCCAAACTTGATACAGTACAAAACACTTTTTCCATCCATGCTAACTTTAACATATCAATACATCTGGACATTATAGCTTCTGATTTTAAAGCAGTCCTTAATAATGTAATACATCGTTTAGACAGTAATTCTGCCATACCTCCAGCAACACCATCATTTACCTAAAAATATATTTTACACAAATAAACAAATTATTAAAATATATTAAACAATTTAAAAAATTTAAAAACCAACCTGACAAGCAATTTTTGCTAAAAAGTTGAAAACAACTACAAAGTCGTTTTTGTTAATAGGTATATCTTTGTCGTTATCATCTAATTGTAAAGAAACTGAAGGTTCAAGTTTAATTTTTTTTACAATTCCTTCCATAGAATTCTAAAATAAAATAATATTTGTATTTAAACTACAAGTTTAAAGTTAACAAGGTGAAAATAATAATAAAAACATTTAATTATTCTATTTTAAAGAGAATTAACAAAGATCAGTGGCGAAGCTTAAGTTTTTAGTTGGGGAGACATTAAATAAAATGACACTAATACGCTTGGATTCCTCCCTTTTTATTTTAATTGTTTGATAATATATTTTTTCGTATGAGTAATTAAGAATTCCATCATTAAAAATGACATAAATTAAATCATCAGCCATGAGAACAAACTACAATATAAAAACAACAATTTTAAGAAACACGTAGGACGTAGGTACCTATCGGCTATCAGTAATAGCGATTTATATAGGACGATGGCGATGTCAATAATTGAAGAAATCCGAATAGCGATTAGCGAGACGTGTCTCATAGCGAAGATAGTAAACCCCACTCACATTAAAATCCCCCCTGTACCCGTGCGCCCATAATTGGGAGACGTTGCATCGCAACGTCTCTTTGATATAATAATATAATATTTGGAATGACCCGCATGGCCGTATTGCGCGAATCTAATCTATTTTAATAATTCTTATAGGCTATAACTGTAAAAACCAATTTTAACAAATATTAAAACATATTATATCATTTTTATAATATAAATGACGTTAAAATTTGTAAATATTTTATAAAACAAAATTATTTGTCCTGTTTTCTAATTTCTCAGTGCCTAGTGGGTAGACGTTGTCTCATTGTCTCCTATGACGCTTCGCCACTGACAAAGATATATGTAATACGATGAAAAAAAATTCTTATAAAGAATAAAAGGTGAGATATTAAAAAATTACAACAAAAATATTGCATACACAATTGAGGTTTGGTCAAAAACAGAAATAATAGCTACCTGATATTGACAGACAGATTTGTGTTAAAATCAATATAAAAATGTAAAAAATTAAAAGAGAAAAAGCAAAGACTATAATTATTATTTATAAAATTTTATAATTTACTTCAGTTGCATTATTTTCATCTCTAATTCGTTGTAATTCCCATTTAATAATAACTTCAGCCATTTCTACAGCTAATTTTTTATGTTCAAAAGTGGCAGATGACATAAAACCCAATCTCTGCATTGCATTTAACATATGTTGAATAAGTCTATGTCTAATTGGATAATACACCTAAAAAATAATATATAATATTATAAACATTATAAACATATAATGTTTTATGCATTTTTAAGACTAAGAAATTAATATACAAAAAAAAAATTCTAAAATTAATATTAAAAATTACATTATAATGTCTGACAACCAAATGCAACACATGGAATAATTGTTGCATCAAATGTGCTTCTTCAACAATAATTTTCTTTGTACACTGACATAATAATTTATTTCCATTGTTCATACGAATAGATAATGCAGGTGTTATTAAATCCAATGCTTGCCGAACAACAATTCTCACTTCAACATGATATGCTTTAAGGAGTTCATGAAATACTATAAAATTCAAAACATAAAATATCTGTATAATATCTGTTATCAAAACAATTTTCTATTTAATACCTTGTAAAATTATTCGGCTATTAACATGATATGAAGCAACTATATATGACAGTAATAAATGGCCACTGTATCGAGCAGTTGGATCAACACAAGATTTTTCTAATAAACATGGCCAAGCATAACTCATTACTCGCTTTAAATTTTCGCAGAGTCCATCAGGACTAAATGCACTTTCTTTATTAACAGGAAAATCATCAACTAACATACATCCAAGTTGTAATAGATGAATACGTATGCTGTCTTCACCGATTCCCGGTGGTACTTCATGTACAATTAACTTAAAAAATGTTATTAATTAATATTTAAATATATTTTAAGCTTAATTTATTTCAATAGCTTTTATATTTACCTGATATATATAAGATGTAACAATGTTTCCTGTTGAATTTGAAGATTCAGGTGCACCATGAATCAAAGCTTGTTGTTCATTATTTTCATAACTAGCCGAAACCGAAGGTAATATAATGTATTGCAAGATTTTGGATTTGAAAAGATTACTCATGTTATTATCTTGAAATATTTCGACAAAACGAAAGAATGCTATTCTTTTCCAATTAGGAGAAAAGGTTTTTGCAACCGTTTCTTCTAAATACGTTCTTAAAAACTAAAAAAAAAAGTAGATTAATATAAAAAAAAATAGAATAATAAAATAGTTTTTAATTTAAACTTGCCTGAAAATCACATATAAATCTATGACAAAATGCTCTGATCAAATGGAAGAGCAAATCTACTTGATTAGGGTTATGAATAAAATACTGTAGTAACACCTTTGCTAACATTTTTGGCTCATTCCAGTGAGAAAATTCAAGGTATCCAGGATTCAAAAAATGTTCCTTTAGAAATTATGTAATTAATTAATTATTTTATTTATATTTAAATTAATTTTATTATTATTATTTTACTTGGTAGTGTTCAGATGCCCATAGTTCTGATAATGATATTATTAAATCTGTTTGATTGTGAATCCATTTTTTATCTAGTCGTACAATAGAATTAATAATTCTAATAGTTTCATATTCAATAACTTTAGTAGGATCTAAATAAATTTAATAAAAAAAAAAATTTCCTTAATAAATAATATTTTTAAATTAGTATTAATTGAACATAAATTTATAATAGTGGTTACCAGAATGAGAAGTTGTAATTAACTCATTAAGCCTACGTCCACTGGCTTGAAGAGCATCCCGTATTGTTTGACATTTCTCATTGGCGATCATCATGTGTAAATATTTTACCCAATTAGGTTCCTATATCATTAAAAAACCATAATATCAATTATTTGTGATTATTAATTATTAAAATACTTTGGTTTAAATATATAATTATTTATTTACTTACTTTTATATGATTATCTTGTAAAAAGAGTTGCACAATTTGAGTTGGATATTTAAGCAAACATCCTAAAAGTGGTGTATGGAATGGAGATAATATGCTCACCTGAAGGCTTTTTTCACTATCCAAAACTAACCTACATAGTGATTCAATGTGCCTATAATTGGCTACAGGTAATTGTTTATACATCTCAATAATAATCACCATTATTGATTCATAGTTTCCGCTCTTTGAAATTCCTAATTTAAAAGGTACATATGTTTAAGTTTATAACATTATTATTATACATTAGAACATACAATTCTAAAATTATTAGATAATATGAGTATTAGTCATAAAGGACTACCCAAGAATAAAAATAAAAATAAGTTTAATTGATTTTTGGTAATTAGTCAGACTAAGTTTATATGTATTGGTTTTTTTTTTTTTTTGCACTATTCATTATAAATTTGATAAATGAAGTCCATAAATTACCTCATATTAATACTACAAAATTTTTTTTTATTTTACATATTTTTCATATGTTGATAATGAACACAAAGAATTAATGTTATATGATATTGGACATTGGTACATTTAAACAGAAGTAGGATAAAGACTAGTTGTTATATCGCATTACACTCCTAATTTAAAATTTATGAAAACATATATTTTGTCTTTGATAAGTATCTAGTAAAATTAACAAAAATTATTTAGCTTACTTTATTTGATTTATTCTAAAATTATTATAAGATGTTTTTTTTTTCTTAATGATAGTTTGGAAATAATTTGTTAATTTAATGAATATTTTATTATTACTACTTAGTACTTATATTAATTTTATTATATTATACATATCTTCATTATTTTTATCAATACTAATATACATTAATATAATAATATTATATACTTTGAATTATATAAAATTGTCTATTTGTGTTTTAAATATTATACTATAATTAAATTGTTTCTATATTTTATACTAGCAATATTTAATATTTATTCTATGGAATATATTGAATATTGATTTCACAACATATTTTGTTGGTAATTCATAGAAAATAATATTAAAACAGCTGGAGTAAGAAAAGAAGAGATGAGCAAAAGAGCTTTACGAAGGTTTAGAACAATGATGGCTGAACATATATAGTTAGAAATAAAGGGTGAAAGAAAAGAAGATCTGTACATTTTATTAAAGATTTGAGGCAATGAAATTTATAATGTCAAGTGTCATTTTTAAACAGTGCTACAGATAAACAAGGTAAGTAATGAAAAACTGTTTTTATAAATTTTCAGTATTAATAAAACTATACACTAATAAATCATAAAATAAAAATATAAATTGTCGAAATTTTCCTTAGCTATTTAAAATTACCTTTTTTCATTTGGATTAAAACTTCAAACATTTTTTTCATTATTTCCATTAAATGTGTACAAAACATATCGCTAAAACTGGTAGGAAACAACTGAACTAAATACCATAAACGCCTTGTTCCACTTAATGTTAAGTTTCTGTAATCGCCTAAATCTCCTAATTGTTTCTTCATCAATTCGTGGACCTAAAATAAAAAATATAAAGCTTATACATTATCTGACTTTTATAGATAGGTTTGTTTACCATTGGCATATCAATTTGTGAAGTAGAAACAAATTTTCTCAAACACTGAAATGCTGTTTCTTGTAAATCTGGATTATTTTTATCTAAAGCACCATATAAAGCATGAAAAATTCTACTTTTAACTTCAGGTTGAGGAATATAATAACAAGCAGCAAGAGCTCTCATTCCAGCTTGACGTAATAATAACATTTGTCCTGGATTCATTGTTTTATATCCAGGTAACTTAGACATTGCTGAATCACTGGCTTCACAAAGATTTGATACTTCATGATAAAATAAATTGTGTTCTTTTATATTCAAATCTATTATTAAAAATAAACATCTAAATTACCAATGTGTTTTTTTGAATTTATAGAATAAATAATCATTTATAAGGAAATTTAGTTTATATGTTTTATTTTTTTTTTTAACAATTTGGGTACCTACAGAATATTTTCAGACCATTATTAATGAGTAATGATTCATTGAACATAGTATACGGTACAAGTAACAATTAATCAATATCATACAATAAAATTCACTTTTTTTTATATAATTACCTATTGTAAAAAGACGAGGTAACAAAGAGGTACAGAATGTGTTTCCTTCCATCATTCCAATTTGTGCTTTAAATCCCTGATGACGTAACAAATGCTTTCTTAAAGGAATGATTTCTGATAATCCTTCTTTATGAGGTTCCATAACTTGAGTTACAGTGATTCCTTGAGCAGATGCTATCACACCCAATAAATGTGTGGACTATAAAACAATCATTAAAGAAAAAATAATAATAATGAATAAAATACATAATATAATAGTAAATAATAGTAAATACATACATGATTTCGAAGTAAATCATTAGGACTTGTTACTTGACGAATAAGTTCATAAGTAACTTCGTGTATAGCTTTTTTCTGTAAAGCTTGCAGTTGAGAACCTGAGTTCTGATCTAGTGGTGATGCTGCTTTCCGTAACATGTTTTCTAAATTTTTTTTAGCTTCATCTAAAACTCCATTAGAAACCTATTTGAAATTAACATTAAATTATTTACAAAAAAAAAGTATTTCCATAAATTTTTATTATCTTCTCATATGACATACATCACCAGATAAATCCATGATAACAAAGAGTTGTGCTTTAACAAACAAATATAAGTGTTCAAACACCCATTGTGAAGACATGCTGCTATAAAAAAATTGTATTGCATAACATCCTCCAAATTTAGTATACCAAGCACGGTCATAACACAAAGCACATAACTTATCAACCATATATTCCATGTAAGGTAATTGACATGCCTAAAAATTACCATAATTTAATGAAACTTTAAATAATATTTAAATAAAAAAATTTAAATTACCCTTTCTTTGGATCCCATAATAATTGTAGCAGTATTTAAAATAATTGTAAGTGCCAACCGAGCTGGTTTTAAAAGTTCTTTTTCTTGATAACTCATAACAGTTGCCATTGAGTCAATTAATACAAGTGGGTCCATACCAAATGAACACTTTTCATTTTTTTCACTGTTGACTAATGGTCCAGCTTGTTGAGAAATTGCTACCATAGTATAGCGCATTACAACATCTAGCAGTGTTCCAAGAGCTGTGTCTCTAAGTTCTTTAACTGCAGCACTGACAAAAATTCCTTTAAAATTTAAATAAAGTCAATTATAATAAATTAGTTAGACGCTAAATTATTTGTATAACATAATATAAAAAAAACAATTTACAATAATGATAATAAATATATTTACCATTCAATGCCATCACATAAGTATTTCTTACAACTGGATCTGGATATTTGTATACTGTTGAGTGGAAGTTTGATATTTTTCCTTCTTTGAAACTTAAATAATAATTTAAAAATGGAGTGTAATTTTTTTTAAACTAATTTTTACAACTAAAATACTCACCTAGGATGAGAAAAAAATTTTATTAAAACTGATTTATCATCATTTGATAACACAGATGCTGCCAAAAATGATTTTATTACTTCCCAACATTTTTTACGATAGTATGGATCAGTTGATGTTTTAAGTGATTCTGCAGCAGTTTCAATAGCCTTAAAAAAAATAATAAAATATATTCAAACCCTTAATTTTATTATGTTAAAATAAATATTTACTAACCATATCAACATTAAATGTTACTGATTCAGTATGTTCATTAAATTTAATAATAATAGCAGGTTTTGTTGATTGTCTATGCATTGAATAATCTAGACGTTGAGGTTCGGTCATCATTTTACGATTACCACCACCAAACTTCCCTAAGACTCTAGAAAATATAAAAATTAAATAATTAAATGCTTCAAAACGGTTTGAAATTAAGAAAATATATATACGTAAAAAATAAAAATGCAAATTAATTCGAATAACCCAGTACATAAGACAAGATTTTAACACTTATCAATATTAAACAATATCCTAAGATAATTAATTATTATATTCTAAAACATAACAATAAATATATTGATTTGGCAATGATTTTTTTGTTCTTGAAGACATTCAGGTTACCAAGACTGAAGACACTAGTCAAAATAAATACTTCAATCTTCAACATCAAAGTGAGGTTTCTAATAATAAATTAGACTTAATTTATAAATCATTAAAAGTGAAAAATTCTCAGTAATTTTCAAAATTAAGATTTGCAAAAAGTTACAAAAAAAAAGAGCCGTCACGGGACACCTGGCAGAAGTGAAACATCAATAATTTTCTTTTTGTAACAATGTTGAAAATTATTATTATAATTATTATTAGTATTTAATTATTAATTTTTTTTTTTAATTATTATCATTATTATTATTTTGATCAATTTTTTGTCATGCAACAATCAGTCTCACTACCATACCACGCCATTAAATGTTTAACAAAAAAAAAAAATGTTTTCAAAACACCGGTCAAAGCATAGTTGATTTCATTTATTTGTTGCAAATTAAAAATTAATAAGTAATTGAAATTATCAGCAAATAAACTACTAACATTTTTTAGACATGATATAAAATATTTTTGTACATTGCATATGAACATTCATAGACATTAACATTTTTAAATTTTTCTTCGATTAATATTGATACAATATTTTTCTAAATAAAAAAGCTTTTAAATATTATACAAGATTTTATCTAAGTTGCTTTTACCATTACTTAGTAATACCAAAAATACATATGCTCAATTTTTTTTTATAAGTATATGAAGATTAAACTTGGACAAAACTGAGTATTCAAACAAAAATAAATGATATTTCCTCTTATATTTTAATTTTAATTAAACAATGATTAATCATAAGGCTTTGAAACATTTTGATATTATGTTAATTATAGGTTAAAATAAATTTAAATTTTAAAAATATTAGATTAATATAGACCAATGGTAAGATATTTACAAATTAAGATATGACAGTATTGACATAATGTATGCAATTTTTTGAAAAAAAAAATAGTTTAACTTTCTATATTACTTATAGTAATATAAATAAATAAATTATAAAATATCTTTAGAAATTCAGGCCAACAGAATGTTTCAACTGATAATCAATTTTTGTAAGCAATAATTTATTATAAAACTAAACTTAAAAAATGCATTACAGTAACCTATAAATGAACTACACTATAAGTTTATTATACAGCAGAATAACTTTCCTAGTTTTTGTATAAATATATTGAACTTTATTGATTAATGATTAGTAATAATAAATTAGATAAATTTAATTTGTAATTAAATCTAAATAAGTTATTACCTGAATGCTACAGGATAAACATTATCATTAGTATTGTGCAATGATCGCCATAAAGCTTGCATTAAATCAGCTCTCACTGGTTGAATATGTTCATACAGAAAATCTGTTTGTAGATTATCCACACACAGTTCCAAAGTTCTAAGACCCTAAAAAAATAATTAAAAAATAATATTTGTAATGTTCATTTATAAACAATTTATATTAACCTGAATAATTAATGATGGAGATCCATTTAAAGCTGAAACTAATGGATCCATAAGTAGAGGTAAATGAGGTAATAATGAACTTAAACGAACAGGTACAGTAAGACACAATTCTACAAATAAATCTTTCATATCTTGTTTATGTAAGCCAGATTGTAAACTATTTAAGCTTTTTAATAAGTTTGGTAAAAGAGGTAAAAATTCTTGATATAAAACTCCGTGTGCACCACCTCCAATACAACGAAATAGAGGACGTAATAGTAAAAAATAATAATATGGATCTTTAGCTGTTAAAGCTAGTTTCATTGAGCTGCAATAATACATTGAATAAAATATAATTTATAATAAAATTAAACTCATTTTTTTACACTTACCTGTTAACAATTTGATTTAAATAAGGTTGAAGTGTTTGTTCACTTTCAATTGAATACTGATTAACAGTATCGAAAACTTGCTTAAAAAGTTTTAAATACAAATTACTACGTTCAGCATTCCCACTACCCATATCTTCCATTTTGCTAAGTAAATGTTCTAACAACAACGTTGCAAATATAGAAGATGTATCTGATGTATTGAGACTATTATTTAAAAGCGATTCACTAATGTACATTAAAGCATGATTTTTTTCCACACGCTCAACAAAATATGCAATTGTAGTGGAAAATATTTCTTTAAATGTACTTGGAGGTAATAAGGCAAACTAAAGAGAAAAAAAATATAAGATTACTTTTTTTTAATGTTTACATTCAAAGAATACTTACAACACTACTTAAATGGTCCATAGATTCTTTTTCTTCTTTTGATCGTGGTCTTAAAACATTGGCATTGGTATTTTGATTATTTAATGGATTTACCATATGCACATCCATAGATTGTAAAGACCATTTAACAAGACCTAAATAAATTTTTACAAGTTGAGGTTTTACCGGTAATTTTGGTGTACTTCCTGATTCTTCTTCTTTGTTAGTCTGAAATAGAAGAAAAAATAATGTGCCATAATACAAATTATAGATATAAATAATCGTATTAAATAAATTGAACACTGATTAACAATAATATAAATTATTTACGTATATCATTTATCTTAATTATTTACTAATAGTATAATACTTAATAAAAAAATACCTTGACTGTAGCAATACCCCAAGCTGCGGTTTTTATACCACAAATTATAACTTTGACCAATGTCCTACACTCGGGCAATGAGAATAGAGCTGTTGGCGATGAAGAGAAAACATATTTAGATTTTTCTTGAATTTTTTTTCCACAGGGACTATTAGTAAATTCTTTTTGTTCCTTTTTTACAATGTCGTCAATAATTTCACCCTCATTTATGTCAAGAATTTGAGATGATTCAGTAGACAACGTTTTAATGGCACTATAACAGTGATTTTTACTTAAACATTTTAAAACCTTATAAATAAATAAATTTTATTTGATAAATATACTTTTTAGAAATAATAGCGGGTATGTATAATTTAGAAACTACTTTGAGTTTTAGCACATAAACTTGAATTATACGTATTAAAAGATCAAAACTGACAGTTTCTCCTTGAGTGCATTTTAAATTAGGGACATCTTCACCATTTCTTTGTCTAATGCAATCTACTAAATTCATTAACATTTTACAACACATTAACTGGATACTGAAAAATTTTTTTTTATTTATAAATTACATTTTAATTCTTATTAGATACATTGTTTTATTTTCTCTTACCTAGGAGTTAAACTATGATCATGAACATTGATTGCAAAAAGATTAATGGCTTTTACAATTGTTGGTAGTGATAAATGAACTCGAACGTGATGAATAAGGTCAGCAATAGTACTATATGCCAATGGTTTTAAATTTTCAGTAGTAGTCCATCCTCGGCCAAGTAGTGTATTTTCATCAAGTAGTTTGTCCATATATGGAATAAATTCTAAAAATAAAAATAAAAGTAAAAATTTGAAATTTAAATAACAATTTATTTTTTACTTATTCGTAAATCTGTATTAAGAATATGTCTTGATGCAATCAAAAGTTCTTTTCTAAGATGTGTGACTTCCATAGGACATGATTCCAACATTCCAATCATTCCTTCAACTAATTGTGTAGAATGAACTGTTACAATTTCTGTAAACGGCTTAATAACAAACGCTAGATAAGATAAAACTTTTATTTGGGCTGATACCAATTCAACCAAAATTTCCTTGTTATAATTTGAATGCGATCTATAAATATTTTATACAATGATAGAATTATGAATAAAGTTAATTAAAAATCCTGTATTGTATATTCTTTTTTTATACTTGTAAAGCATTGATGGTTGTAGTGGTATAATCCGTATAATGGTTGGAATATATTCACTAAGTTCTCTTTTAACATTATCTTTATATAGTTGATAAATAAGTACAATTGCTATTGGCAATTCTTGCAATATTTTTAATGATGAAATACTTCGCGGAATAACGTTATACTAAATAAAATATGAATTTATTACATAATGAATAAAATAAAATAGATTTAAACTCCTAAGTACTACTAATATAATGTAATATTAAATTTACTGTCTCAATATTATTTTCTGATGTTTCACAGTTAATAACAATTGTAGAATATGTGTTATCTAAAATTTCACTTATATCAACTGTAGACAAATCATTAATACGCAGTCTTTGTTGGGTTCTCATGCTAAATATTTTTTCCATATTATCAGGTATATCCCAATAAATTTTTTTAGTATGTTGAAGAAATTTACTAATCTATTAAATAAACAACGCACATTTAAACTATTATATAATTTTAATTGATTAGGTAATTAAAAATTATTGTTAACTTACTTCAGCATTATATGGTGGTCTAAAATTTTTTTGTAACTCAACAATAATACGTATACATGAAATTCCATTTTGTTCATTATCAGTTTCAATGAGCTTCATACACAATGTTACAAGCCGATCAACATGAGGTTTTAGAAATTCATTACACGGTAGTCTGTATATCATTTCTAACACCAGTTTTCTTACTTGCTATAAGCACAGTTTATATTATAAAATATAAATATTATTTTATTATTGTTTAATCATGTATACTTCAAAACTTACAAATATATGATATTCCGCTATAAAATATGGTTCTCCGTCTACTAAAATTCGAATAAAATGTTTGATCATGTGTTCTAAAAATGTTGGATATTGATGAGAATTCACGATCATCTAGAAAATTATAATAAATACAAATAAATTAGAAAGTGTTCTTAGCTATATTATGAACTAATATTTTAAAGTACATATCAAATTTATATTAATTAGTAAGAATTTGGAGTAAACAAATGTGAAAGCCTTCTAAAAACCTTTTGTTTAAATTGTTCTTAAGTTAATATTATTTGAATTATAATTTCAAAATAAAGTTTTGATTAAATTTGAAAAAAAAATAATTATTTTACCTACTAAAAAATTGTAACAATACAAAAAATATTTTTAAAAAAATTCCATCAAAATAGGACTTCAACAAACTAGTTTAGAACAAATTTAGAATAAATCATGACATAAATTGAACTAAATAAATAATACTATTAATATGTATTAATCATAAATTAATGTTGTTAGAGTGTGTATGTACAATTCAGTTATAAATATTCAATTTTCTTTTATTGTATGATATGAACAATATTTGAAAATAAAAATGTCCATACATGTACAGTATAAATATGTATAGTCAGATTTAATGTAAAGATTAATATTTACCTCAAAGTTTTCATTCAAAGTTTGGACAATTTTTAATTTTTGTTCATCTTCAACGTTTGGATCTGTTAACAACGTAATATCTGAACGATATTTATCCATAATCGATTCATGATCCAACATAGTTTCCATTTTAATAACTGCCGCCATTATAAATTTTAATTTAATTCAACATACACGTCGGAATAATTTATTTCACTATAATAATTAAAAATAACAAAGTATAAATTAAACATATTATAATAAACAGTAATGATTCTAATTTTTTACTTAGAACTTCATTATTACAGTAGTGTTATTGCTTTTAAGTATTAATAAATATTATTAGGTTCACAAATGTTTAGTTCACTTGTCACTCGAATTTTGACAGTGAATATTATTAATTTAATAAAAAATAAAGAACATAGAATATTTAAATAATTCACATTTTGAAAAAACTATTTTCAAAATTTCAAACAAATTTATTATTATTTACTATCAATTTTTAAATAGCGGAAAAATTTAAACATTAACCTCAATCTGAGAATTATCTCAAGGAAAATATAAACAGTTTTGCGTCCAGTAGTAAAGTCATAACAACTTTACTATAACAACAACTACAGCCGCGTTTATGGCATTTTTTATTTACACAATCAAATTAAAGGGTGGAACTCCTATCACAAAACAATAATATTATCACAGAATCTATTATTTTATAATAGACAGTTCTGTCTATCGTATAGGTATTACTGGTATTACCATTCTGCACATGAAATAATATAACCCATAAATGAATCCGGTCCTATGATTGGTCTATACATTTGGAGCGAAAATTTAAATTATTATAGATTTATTAAAATATTGTGGTATAGGTTACTCGTAATATGGTAACACACCGTTTGATATTTAATTGGATTTCATAACAGGGCCACAGGGGCGTAATAAGGGGAGGATGACAGGGACAGATCCCTCCTCTGAGGGACAAAGCCTTATTTTATTAATATTTTGCATTATTTATAATTTAATAGTAATCCAACTATAATATAATATCATAAATAAAAGTGTTCTTAATAGAGTTTAAAATTGAACTGGTTGAAGACAATTTTAAAAAACATGGTTAGTACAGGTAACAGCCACACACATATTTGAGGGTTCAAACCTCCTTCGAAATGCTTTCAAAAAATATTTATTTTTTTACATAACTATGTAAAAAAAACAATTTTAAATTTATTTCATTTATATTGTGTAAGACCACTAAGACCTGACTAATGATTTACCTTATCATATTCCTCATAATACATAACACATATATTTACAATTCTGTCAGTCCTTATACATTATACCTATAGACTATATAGTTTATATACCTAGCCTTGCTATATCCACCGATGTTATATTTACAATTCACCTCGTTTAATGTATACGATGTTTTAATTATTTCATGAAACATTAAACAATACGTATTGGTATTTATAGCGCATGCAGGTCAATACATCGACCGTGAACATTTTCATGTGATTCTATAAACAAACGAATCTTCTGTTAAGTATACATAAATATTGTCGATTTTATTAGTCATTATTTCGTTAATTAGGTTACATCATTTAAATATTATATCCTTGACAATATAAAAAAGAAGAAACAAGAGAAATAGAGAATTGTATTAATTTTAAATTTTTAAATAGGTACTAAGGATACATGTCACTACTCTAATATAGATTCTATGAAACTTTTTTATAGACAACCAGGGCCGTAACTAGATAGCTAGGAATTTTCTATGGGGAGGGTCCAGTTCCATTGATAGGAATTTTATAACTTACTATGTGCTTTTGTTCATCAGTCAAAGTACCACCATTAACATTAATAAACAAACCAATATCATTATTTCAAGGATCAATAACCTTTAAAAAAGCTTAGATATATAAGGCAAAATGGATTGGCAACCTAAGAAAGTAAACTTATAAGCTATTAGCTATTATTTAAAAAAAATAGAAGCGCAATAAAAATGTTGTTTCGGGTTTAAATAGATAGTAATCTTAATAGTCACTAAGGTAAACGGTAAAAGTCTCCACTTGGTGTATAAATAAAACGAAACAGACTAATCAGATATCCTTAATTAAAAAAATAGATTAAAATATAAAAATAAGAGATCTTTTATAACTGAATAAATACATTTTTATATTTTTAAATAACTAAGATTTTTTTTTTTAATTTTTAACAAATTTATTATAATTTAATATTTTATATATTTTTATACATGCAACGGAAGACTTTTTTTCCAGAGACTTTTTTTTCCGAATAATTAGTCACTAGACAAAAATATGGAATATGTATACAGTATGCCCAATAACAATTGATAAATAAAATGAAGAGGTTTTTCCGCTTAAATTTTGAATCGTCACTGATTTATTAGCAAACGCTTATCAACTTTTCATTTAAAAATACTGTTAAATTAATAATAACTAGAGTTAGGATGTTGATGACCTAAAAAACACACAAAAATGCCCTAAAAAAAATGCAAAAATGTCTTAAAAAAGTGCAAAAATGACCTAAAAACTTCAAAAAATGACCTTAAAACTTATCTAAAAAACTAATTAAGTATGTGAAAAAAATGTATTTATAAATAATAATTTTTATTAGAGATATGGGCCTGATAATGGGTGTAATAGTAATTTAAAATATCAATTATAGATTATAATATTAATACATTAATAAACAAAAGTATACATTTATAATTTTTACTACTTGTTCAAATCCAAAGTTAGATTTTAAATAAATTAAATTTGTTTCCAAACTTGGATTTAACACTTGCTCTAAAATCTAAAATTACCCCACATTGTATAAAAACTACAAAAAATGACCTAAAAGATGAAAAAATGACTTAAAAATGTTGAAAAATGACATTAAAAACAAAAAAATGCATTTATAGCTAAAAATGCCGAAAAATGCAAAAAAATGCAAAATAAAATTAGAATATTTAGAATATTTATAGCATGAATCAAATTTTTAGCTAGGATAGCATTGTATAGAATCAAAGGAAAAAAAATGCAAAAGTCATCAACATCCTAACTCTAATAATAACTAATAAATATACTGTATGAATATAATATAATACTAAATTATTTTAACCAATTTATAAAAAAATACTTACTTGATTTTGGTCAATACCAATAGGTGCTAATTCTCTCTCTAGAAAAATAACTAGTGATTTGTGTGAGCCCCTTTTTTAAAGTATTTGAATGCATTATAACTACACATCCTATATATTTTATAAAACGTTAACTAAAAAGTTGTTCGTGGATCTGTAAATAGTAAATACAAAATTGTGACCGATATCAATCAGTATAATATAGTAATAATGCGTATAAAACGACTAAAAATATAGGCAATATAAGTTTGTCGTACGTTACTACATCGTAGTATTGATGTTATTCATCAATCAGGGTAATCAATACAAATCGTCATTTGATAATTTTTCGTCGACAATAAAAACAGAAATCTCCACAAGTTTTAGATTCTGAACGGAGTGATGAATGTATTGATTTTATACAATTATGTGTGGTTATTTTTATTTTTGTGTCTGTCATCACGTTTGAAGTAGTAATAATGCTTTGATTTATTTACTTCAGCCACTGTTTGAAAAGGAAAATTTATCTAGTTGGTACTTGATGGGATCAAAAGTTCTAGTAGTTTTCAAAAGCGTCAGGAAAAACCCTGAAAAAAATAACGGAAAAACGGGAATTTTACGCATAACCACTTTTCGACAAAATCGATTTTTTGATTTTGCTAGAACTCAAATACAAATCATTGTAAATACTTGAAATTTTCACCAAATGTTTATATTAGTGCTATCTACTTAAATTAAATTTTTAAACTATTTATAAACTATTGAAATTTTCGATTTGTTTACATTTTTTTCTCGAAATGCGAATAAAAAAAATTTGGCTTTTCAAAAAATCTTTAAAATTTAATACAAGGTTTATTTTAAGTTGTACTTATCGTAGTAAAAAAAAAAAAATTAAAAATTGTTAGTAACAATTTTTGATTATAACTTTATAAGCATTTAAAGTTCAAATATGTTTACAAAATATATCAAAATCACGAAAATTTGCAAAGGAATTTTGAAGTTGAAAATTCATAAATTTTTTGTGATTTATACCTTAGTTTAAAAACCCAATACAAGGTCATTCATAAGTTTTCCTTCAAGTAAGTGTGAAAAAAAATTCCAGCGTTAATATAGAAAAAATTTTATGAGCGCGTATGAAATTTAATTTTTTACGAAATCGCGTAAAAGAACGATATATTACAATTTAAATATAAGTAATAATATAATATATCCTACTAATTATCATTGACTGACAAAATGACTAATCATCTCCATTCAGAATCGTTTTTCGTATACATTGATACCTCTCAATTTGTCATTGCATTCAAATTTAACACATACATTATAATGACCAGTGACCTACTCTCCATCTCTACTTTACAACAGGAGTGATACCCACTTGCCCGCCTTTTTTTATTTTATCTCAAAAAATAATATCGACAACAAAAGCCATTAATTACAAAAATATGTGAATTGAGGTGAATTGATTTTTCTTTCACAAGTTTTCGACAAAATTAATTTTATTATTTTTATTTTAAAATATAGAAATTAATAATAATTATAAATATCAAATTATCATAAAATCATAAGCGTGCGAACAGAGAGGGCTGGGTGTGCCATGGCCCATCCTGCGAGCAGTACCGAAATTTGTATAAATAGTATGCATGATTATACATGATTTAAACATCACGATTTTTGATTTTTTAAATCATAAAACATTAAATAGGTAGGTGAAAAATAAGATTAATACTCAATGATAATAAATAATAATAATAATTAAATGTCTTTAAAAATAAAATTGGTAACATATTACCATTAAAGATTGCGAAATTGTATTTATTTAAAATTGTGTTGGCAATTAAAATATTTCTTGTTTAATTTTTAAAAAATATGTATCTGTTTTTTATCATAGGAATGATTTATGCCTTAATAGTAGGTGATTATGAGTAGGTAAATTAAAGTATGTAACATTTTAATTGTTTCTTCCATGTTCCATCAGAGTTCAAGTTTCTTAAGAGGACGCCATACCCGCATGTGTTGTCTCTGTCTTACAAATACGTAACATAGCAACTTTACACTAAGCAGATCACATTTAGCTCCGCCAATTTAAAAATTAGAGTGAATCGACCTATTACGAAACTTGATGGTAAGAAAATTATCTGTGTTTGTATGTTGGTTTTTTACAATTATTAAATGTTTAAGTGAGTTATGAGCATTTTTAATTTACGCTATGTTATATACGCATAACTTGTTAAAAAATTGAACTATCGTAAAAAACCAACATACAAACACAGATAATTGTCTTACCATCAAGTTTCGTAATAGGTCGATTCACTCTAATTTTTAAATTGACGGAGCTAAACGTGATCTGCTTAACGTAAATTTGCTATGTTACGTACTTGTAAGACAGAGACAACACATGCGGGAATAGCGTCCTCTTAATCTTTATTGACTTAGCCCACAAGAAATGTCTGCGCTGCGCATGCCTATGCATAAAATATTAATATCTACTGAAATCACGAATAAATATATATCTTTATTCGTGACTGAAATATATTGGATGACATTAAATATATTTTTAAGTTAGTTATAATTTTAAACTAAATAATAATACTTTTATATTTATACTTACACTATATTTAAAATGTCAACTTAACAAGTTATGTAATTAAAATTATATAACATTATAAACACAATAGAAATTATTTCTCATAATTGAATCTCTGTATGACGGCGATCAAATTAGGCAATATAATTGCAAGAATGTTCGCAATAATATTATATTAGTACTATGATAATTTCATTTTTCAATTCTCTTGTCTGATCGAACACAATTTCATTTTCATTGAATTATTATTAGTCTTGTATAATGTATATAATAATACATTTTTTTAAATAACAATAATGAATTTATTTGATGATTAAATTTAAAATTTAAATCAAATAAAATATTTTATTTCAAATCAATGATTTAGAGATTATAATACCAAAGATATTATACTAATTATTTTTCAAGTTATTAGTTATTAACTTAGAAAATACATTAGCTTCGGATTTGGGAACGTTGATATTGATTAATTGATGAACATTTGAAAATTAATTAAATTTAAACAATTTTATTTTGGAACAACCTATTTTAAATTTGGTAAGACAAAAGGTAGTATAAAAATGTGGTATGTCATGATGTCCTAATGTCCTATTGTTCTATGCTATCAAAGTCGTCATGTCTACAAATAAGGTTACAACCATGACTAAATACCAAATTCCTTGATACTTATCTACCACGGTATTGGATTATTTTGGTATCACAACTGAACTCCGTACCTACACATTTATTATCAAAAATAACAAAGTATTGATTTGAAATTTGATGGGTGGGCACTGGGCATATAAACATATAATATATATGTTCTTGAGTTCTTAACTACTTATGTGGGTGGGTGTCGACTGTCGTGTAATGACACTATTATTCTGTTTACGTTATGAACTTGTTACTTGTTAGTTACTTGGAATTTTATGCTTATAACTATTAAGATAATAATTTCTTACTTTATCTCAGTTTATATTGAGTAGTGGCAATTATATTTTCATATTGTAATATTTTAGTTACACGAGTAACCATTATTATTATTTTTAGAATTACTATTAATTGAATATCGTTGAGTTTTTATTTTAATTAAAAAATTTACCACGGCACTTATTAAACTTTAAAAAATTTTTGAAATTACTTTTATATTCATTTTTCTGATAAATTAAAAAAAATTTAATTTGTTTAATTTAAAATGTGTTCTATTTCAAATAAAGTATGGAAAAATACTGTATGTATATGGGAGTTAAGTCGAAAAAGAAACGTTCCTATGATCAGTCGACTATGTACAGCTGCAGTTACAAGCTCTGAACAGGATGACGATAAATCATTAACTAAGGATAAGGCTCATGCATTAGTAATGAACCTGACAAGCGAAGAGAGAGACAATTTGGCTTGGTGCTTAAATCATTATGAATCGGAAGAGACCAAAGAAGAATATCGAGGTTCAGTACCTATCATGTTTTGGACTGTTTACATGAGTTCTTTATTCAATAATTTCAATCTCTACTCCTTTATAATTCCTATCTACATACCTACTTTTAAACTGTAATTAGATTTTAAAATCTTTCACTATGCATAGATTTATTAACTTTATGCCTATAGGTCAATTGGCAGGATTCAGATGGCGTTCAAAGTTTGGACGTCCCAGTAAAGTACCTGAATTAGGAGATGTAGATCCAACAGGCTCTTACTGCCCATTACCAGAAGAATGGTTACTAAAAAAATATGGTATTTACCTAACTAATATTTAAAATAAATTAACATTACAACATCAAATATTATATATTGCATATTCATCATTTTAATATTTTTTTTTTAAATATTATTTCTTTCTTACAATGGATAGAAGAAACTAACAGTAAGATAAATATCAATATTTACTAACCATTATAATTAAACTTATTAAAAAAAATAAAAAAATATCAATGTAATTATTATATTTATAATTTAATTATATTAAATATATTATTTATTAGCGGAGACAGTACCAGAGCCAACTAGAGCACAATTATTTAGAGGTATGTAATATTATTATTTTTCTTTTTTTTAATTATCCTAAATAATGTATGACTGCATAAGTAGGTCATTAGTTGTACACAATTTTTAACTTAAACTAGATTTTTTTTTTTAATTACATTGCTTAGATTGATTTTTAAATACTCATTTAAATTAATGTTGTTGTTTTTTCTACAGTGGGATTACAAAATGCTATTCCTTTCATTATGTTTGGATTTTTGGACAACTCAGTGATGCTAATATGCGTATGAAAACAATTAAATAGTTTTTAGTTTAGTTTAATAACTTTACTACAATTAATATATAGCAGGGGTGGCCACTAACCTTAACTTTTGGAGCCACACATTTATAAAGTTGATTCGAGGTGAGCCACATTGTAAAGCAATGTTTATAAAATGGAGATACATTTTTCATATAAGATCAAATGAAGGAACATTTATTTACATTTAATTTTAGTCTAAGTTTGGTTCAAGAGCCACATGAAATTGATTTAAGAGCCGCATGCGGCACGCGAGCCTCGTTGTGGCCAACCCTGATATATAGTGTGTATGTGCGTATGACCTTAGATATTTTTTTTAGGGTGAATCAATTGAAAGAACAGTTGGTGCTGTAATTACAATATCGACAATGGCTGCAGCTGCCATTGGTAATACTTTTTCTGATATACTTGGAATTGGCTCTTCATATTATGTGGAACAATTGGTAATCAAACTTGGTTTAAAACCTCCTAATCTAACACCTATTCAATTGGATATGAAGTGTAGTAGACGAGCTGCTAATTTAGTAAGGTTAAAAATATATAAAACCAAAAGTATTAATTGAAGATTAAATCTATTTTTCGTTTAAATACAAATTTGTAAAAATTATTTTAACTTATCTAAGATTTATAGTTTAATAATTAAAATATAAAAATTGTATTTAAATGCTTAACATTTTTTTAAGAAATATTTTCTATTTATAAATTATATCATTGAGAAAACAATGGATTTTTTAAAATTACTATAAACATTTATTTATGTTTGAAACTGATAAGTGTATACTTAAATGTCATTTTTATTTAAAATAAAATGTAATATTATTTTTTTATTTTCAGTTATACTTTGGTTTACTACTTAATACATTATTTAAGTTTTTATATTTATTCTTATTATTATTAGGGAAGAACACTCGGAGTTACTCTAGGTTGCTTTTTGGGAATGTTTCCATTACTTTTAAAAAAAGATGAAGAATCGAATGATGAAAAGTCTGAAGAAGAAGAAGATGAAAAATAAAAAAAATATTAGAACAAACAATATGTATTTACACAGGTTATAAATAAGTATTATTCTGACTGATCCTTTTAAATTATTATAATATAGAATGCATTATTTACTCAGTATAATCATTAACAATAATTATATTCTTGGATATTTTCTTTTATCTGAGTGTGAAGAATTAATCTAATTTTAGTGTCTGTTCAATCTTAATGTACTGCTTTATTTAAAATTACTAAACCGTAACATCTGTAATATAATAACTATTTTGAAATTGTTGTTTAAATACTATATATTTTATATCTAGTCAATTAATAGTTATTTATTATTTGTAGTTAACACTATTTGATAATTGTTATTAATTTTATAACTGTATTCTATGTTTACCGTTTATTTATTATTATTTATATTATTATATAATGTTTCTTTTTTTATTCAAAAATTAAACTATTAATTTCTTCAATGAGTATAATTTTATTGAATACTATAAGCTAATAGAATAAACATATTTATTTATGTATAATAATAATCACATTTTCTTTAATAAATATAATTTAATAACAAATTAATAAGTAAAATAATACAAATATTATTACAATAACATAATTCTAGAGCTAAAGGGTCTGTAGAAAAGAGCTGTGAATAATAATAAAAAAAAATATATTACTTAACAGAAAGGTGAGAAGTTTGAACAAAATTTATCAATAAATTTATACAAGATGAGTGGTAGGTATTTAACATATATTCAGTATAATCTGTACTGCAATTGCATTTGCATAAGTAACATGGTATGGAATCCTTAGTGGAATCTAAAACCTAGTTATTTAACTAATTAAAATTTGTTTCATGTTTATGTACAAATTATTAAATTTACCTCTGTGTTGTTAGTTGATTTATAGGTAGAATTATTGAAATATGTTTTCAATTTGGTCATCACATCATTTAATCTATCTTCTAATGATGGACAATAACAGTTTTTAAGTATTCGTTGACATATTTGACTTATTAAATTTAATTCTAAAACATTTAAATCAAAATAATTTAATAGTTAGTTTCTCAAGCAATATAGAATGTATTTATCCCTACGTGTCATGTAATTAATTCCTTTATTATGATTTATAACTTCCATAAGTACTTTCTCATCAGATATGCTTGAAAATGTAGTAAATCCTTCTTGCAAAAATTCCAAACATTTATTTATGCATTGCACCTATATAAATTAAAGTGCAAATAGATTAAAAAAAAACTGACTTATTAAAGTAAATAAACTTTTTATTAGTATTTGTACTTTAAAAATTATTCAAAATAAATATTTTTTTTTATAAAAAATGAAAAATACATACTTGAACGTTTTTCCAATCTATTTCAATGTCAGGTTTATTGTTTAAAACTTCCTCGACACATAAGAAATCTCCAAATTCATCATCATAAACATCATTTTGTACATTCTCGTTAATACTTTCAACAGACTTTACTTCCAAAATATCATTTTGATTATTCTTGTTTATTATGTTTTCAACATTATCATTTTCTGCTGCCAAAGTCCGAAATACTTCATATTTATCAAGAATATCATCTTGATTAGTTATCATATTTTGTTGATTTTCTAACAAACTTGAAACAACATTATTTGTTGAGGTGCCATTTAACACTTCAGCAGTTTTTTCATTAATCTTACTGCCTTCTTTAAAAGACAATGTATCAAAAGCTGATTGGAAATCTGTAAATTCTTGATTATTTTTACTGTCAGTGATTGTAAACTGAGCACATTGAAAATCTGAAAACTCATCATCAAATGCCTCAAAACTATCATTTACAGGAGTAAAGTCTAAAGATTTTGGTTCAGGATTAGTAGATAATGGAGATATAATTTTAGACATTTGATTTTTTGGTTCTATAAATGTTACTGCTAAAGGATCGTATTCTTCAGGTGAAATGATATTACAATTTGGCTGTTCAAAGTTTTTTGCATAACTATTTTGATGTTCATCATTGATTTTTTGTATACAACTTGCCTTGTTTGTTAATTGTGGTTTATGTTCAAAATTTGATTTCACTGTTGATATATTATATTTTTTCTCGATAATTGTATAATTCAATTGTGGTATTATTGGTTTATGAATGTGTTGCAATAATGACACATTAGACACTGAATATCCATTCTGAAAAATACAAATTTTCATTAATCAATTAAATATTTTTTTTTTTTAATAGAAAATATTGGTATTCAATCAATATTGTCACTCAAAGATGAAAGAATAGGACATGCGCAGATGGCACCGGCCAATTAGACATTTGTTAGAAATAAAATATTTAACACAATTCCTTAATGTTAATACATTAAAAATATCTTGATGATACCATATTATTATAATATTTGAATCATGGAGATATGTAGTGAATATTAAAGGTGTAATAAATAATTAGTCATCAGTTTGACCTAATAAAATAGTCTGTTAAAAGATTTTATACTTTTGTTGTGATCTAATTATTTAACATATATGTTTTAGGCCAATTTAGCCAATGTACAATTTCCACTATTCATTATTCAAAATGCATGTTTAATAATTATTCTATATAAAATATTTTAATTTTAATATTTATCAAATATTGTTATTTTTACTATTCAGTATTTATTTTATTTATTATTGTTATTATTATAAATAGTTTAAGACGTTTCAATTTTTTATGGAGTATAAATAATTTTTCTAACTCTTACTTCCTCAATAAGATCCAGCAGTTTATTATCAGATACCTATTAATTATAAATAAAAAATATATGGTCAAATTAATTAAAAATAAATAAATAACAAATTAATTAATTAAACAAATATTATAATAAATAGGTAGTTAAAAAAAAAATCATAATCAAATTATTTAACATATTATTAACCATTTTTATATTATTAATTTTCCTTTATTGAATATAAAACATGTTCTAATGCATGAATTAGGTGTATTGACTGTATTATGTTAATTTTTGTAATATTCCTTTTTTGTTTTTAACTCAAGGCCATTATTAATCATTTTTTAAATTTATAATTGTAACAAATTTATGATTTTCTTTTAAAAATACTTCCACAAAATAAATAAAAATCACAAGAAACGCCTAAAGTGCTGAAAAAGTGTATGTACATTATACATTAGAGATTTAAAATAACTAATAATAATCGATAGATAATCATTGACAGGTAGCAAGTGTTTTTTTATAATCAAGATTTAATATTATTTTGTGACATTTGAATTTTATATGCTATAAATTATAAGCTCAGTGCTTCTCATGATATATTATGGGTGACAATTTCCCATTACTGCAAAATTCTATTGCAGCAATTGACCTAGATTTATTAATATTACCTGAACTAGTGTAATCAAAGCCAGAATTATGTACAGTTCTTGTTGAGATAATGATCCTTCAACTCCAACGTTAGCCATAGACCATAATCCACCCAGTACATCAACGGGTAAACCACTAGTCATCAATAACTGTGAAACTAAATGTGTATCACATGTTCTATCTCGTCTATCGGATTTCACATACTGCCATATTTGTTCATACAATGGATGTACATAACCAGATTTTGGTATCATCCATTTTGGCAAATTCTATAAATATTAAAAAATATAGATTAAATTAATTAAAATCAGTTTAAGATTGTTTTAGTTTACTTGATACTGATTTAATACTTACTTTTAAGTTTAATCTTTATATTTGTATTGTCTACACTAAATACACCATTTAAATAATGCTTATTTTGTAAGTCATAACACATTTTTAATTCTCAAGAACAAATAATTTTATCATTAACAATGCCATTGAAATTATCAAATTGTTTGTTATATTTATTAAAAATTAGTTGGACAATTTAATTTTTTAACAGCGGCCACAAAATTTAAAATTATTTTTTAGTAATTTTAATCTTGAGAGGATGCCTCATCACTGATTTGCATTTCTTGTATACTCCTTATAAGTGAGCATCACTTATATACTCAGTAGCAAATTTAAGCTTAGTAGCTAATGTTTAGCTTTATTAGTTTTAATATTAGAGTGAATTGAATCATTATATAATTTTAAGGAGAACATTTCCACGTTTGAATGTTGATTTTATTATATTACAATTATTAAGGGTGTAATTTAAAGTGTAAAATATTGTAATTTATAAAAGTTTGAAAATTAAAATATCATAAAAAAAAATACATACAGATAATGTTCTCACCTATAAGTTTTATGATAGGTTTATTGGTTTAAGTCAATTCATGCTAATATTAAGACTAATATAGCTATGAAACTAAAAGTAGACTTGCGATGTTAAGCACTTTTAAGATGGAGACAACAAAGTAGGATATGGTATCATTTTATTTTTAAGTGCTAATTATTATTATTTAATAATATTACCGAGTACAATTGATGGTCTTTATTGATAACAAATGTGTCTTGAGAGATGATGTTGTTAATCATAGAATCTGCATCAAAACTCTAAAAATAATAATGGTATTAATGCTTTTTATTTATAATATCTTAACATTAAAATGTTGGTATCCTAAAAAAAGACATTTTATTTAATTATTATTCTTTTTATAATAAGATATCAACAGTTACAAAAGTTTAAATGTAAATTTGTATAAAACTAATGTAAAGCTATAAGGGCATAATAGTTAACAAGTGTCAATACTTACTTGTTCATTTGAATTTTTTTTACTTGAAGAAGCAAAGCTCTTAGTGTCATTAAATTTATCCATTCAGAAATGTAATGTTCAATATGGAATAAAATAAACTATGAGGCAAGGCTTTAACAAATTACAAATTATGTCTTGAAGTATGACTGTGCTGAGATCGTTTCAATTTTTCAATAATTTACAATATTATAATATCAAAATTTAGCTACCACAATACTTAATTAGTAAAAACTGATCAAATAATATTAATAATTAATATTTATTTTAAAATGATTATTTACGCTGGTGATAGGTGATAGCACGGCTTTAGATAGGAACACGATTTAAGTACTATCTTAAATCGTGGATAGGACAGCCCATGAAGGTTTAAGCATGAACATATTTAGAGAACATTAATGTTCATGGGTTTAAGATATACTATCACAGAATATACTATCATATTATACTATCACTATTGTAATCAACGAGTTTTGTACATAGAGTATTTCTCTATGGTTTGGCGCTGTACACTACCCACTACCCATATTATATGAGATTGAATAGATTGATCCATTCACAGTCCATGCCGTCCGCTCTGGCAGGGCTTAAAGTCACAAAGAATTTAAGGAATAACTAATATATAATATGTAATTTATAAACAGTGATTGTGTAACCTACTCATCTTATAGGTAACTTATCTACATGTATCCCTTAATAATGTTCAAATTTGTAATTTATTTCATGAAAAATTTAAACCACACATACCTAATACTACATTTTTAAGAATAACAAATACAAATGCATTCCTTTGAAATTTTTTCTCATAATACCTACCAAGTTGTAAGCTTTAGTTGTCTTTTAAGAAATCTAAAAAATTCATCCGAACAAAAAAATTCAAATTCTACGCATGGTGGTGTCGGGGTGAGCATGCTTAAAACTTCACACATTCACACTTTATCTCTATATATAGAATATATTTATAAAGCTTAATTTTACATTATTTAATAAAGAGCTATTAAAAGCTATTACCTAATTGTTTTTATAAAAAGCAATTCTTAATATTTAAATAGGAACATAAATTGTAGTTTCTTTAGTAAATGTTTTCTTTAGCATTAAATAAAATTAATTCATAAAAAATAAAAATGTCTCAAATAATAATCTCAACGGAATTATGATCAAGGGCGGATGGCCTATAGGAAAATCGGAATTTTCCCTGTGAGCCCTTGTCCATGCCAAATTATGGAGCTCCCAGTCTCAAATTTCAACACGGTATTTTATGTTTTAAATTTTATCGATAATATAATAATAATATCGAACTATGTACAATTTGGAAACAGTTTATTTTATTGGTATCTGGTTTATAATAAAAAATGAAATAAATATTTTTATAAATAATAATACATGCCCTATGCCCTGATGCCATTGTATATAGACACATAGTACATTTTCTAGGGAGTTTACCAATGGCGTTTTATACATTTTAGAGTCGATAGACCAATTTCGCTCTAAATATTTTATAATACCTACCTAATTAGAGGTGCCAGGTTTTGAAAATGTCACGGGGGCTTACTATTTTATAAACACATGTACAGTTTTACCTAAATAATTACTAATCGTTAAACAATTACTAAAATATAGTTATTTGTTGTTTTGTATGTTATAACATTTTAATTATAGTATTAACAATTTAAATTTTAGGGGCTGAGCTCCACCTTATCGGGCTCATGCCCCCGAACCCTACTCAGCACCCCTTTACCTAAGGAAAATGTATTAGTTATAATTATTAAATAATAAATAAAATCACTAACCAATTTTTTTGTTAGTATTAATACATAATCTTTTTCTTTTTATTGTGCTATACAGGCCATTAAGGTATTTTGCACGCTTCAACCAAACTTCTCCATATATTCAGATCCATTGCATCCTCCAATCGCTTTGTCTCGGCGGTATCTGAAATATCTTTCTTAACTCTGTCTAACCACCGCTGTCGAGGTCTTCGTTTTTTTGTTGGGTTTCGGATTAGGACATTTCATATGACACTATAATACATAATATAATTTTAAAAAATAAATAATTTTGTTCGCATTGTACCTACAAGTTATTTTTTCATAATTAATTATTCAAAATTAATTACCAGTTATATTACATTATAATTTGTTTCATAAAATACCCAGTCACTTTAACCAGTAATCAATTGATCAATAAATAAGTTTTAAATTTGCAAGCATTTTAGCATTTAGTAGGTATGTGTTATACAAGCGTAATTGGTATTATACTGACCCTAAACGAAAATGTTATGTCAGGCACAATAATTGGTCCATGCCCGTTTTCTATATATATTATG
Organism: Schizaphis graminum; assembly: GCA_020882235.1. Taxonomy (NCBI): domain Eukaryota; kingdom Metazoa; phylum Arthropoda; class Insecta; order Hemiptera; family Aphididae; genus Schizaphis; species Schizaphis graminum. The sequence continues at coordinate 82,351,530 of CM037032.1, read as the reverse complement.
GATAATGAATATATTACTATTACCTATTACGAGTATCCATAATGTAACGTAAGTATGAGTGGCTGTAAAAAGTTTTCGAATAGTGCTCAGAAAAAAAAAATAACAAGAATGATCTTTTAATGACAAACACTTCCAAGTGCAATAAAATAACTGGATTTTTTTCTCTTAAGTATTTAAAAATTATTTAAGAAATCCAATGTCACAAGAGCATTTAGAAATATTTTAATGTTATTATGAGTATTGAAAAAGAAATGTTAACTAAAATTAACCCTAAATTCTAATGATACTATTGATAGGGTGGTTGCATAAAGTGATGTATTAAACAAAAAATGAATGTATTAATAATTATGATTTGAATAGTTTTATAATAAAATAAAATAATATCAGATTAAGAATATAGACTTGTTTTGTAAATGTATGTAAAGAGTTTTGGGTTCTTTTGTTCTGAGCCCTTGAATTCAAATTTCCGGTAACATAAAATAGCCCTAACCACCCCTAATTCTGACTATTGTTTGGTTATAATTGGAACGTTCCGGCGTATCTTACGAATAAATTGTTAAAGGAGGACACTTTTTAACTGGGCGCATGTAAACTCCACCACAAGTAGGTACCTTTTTTTTACTGTAAACTCCGCCAGAAAAAAAAAACAGGTAAAATTGGGTTCATGTAAAATCCGCCACTGAAAAAAGTCAGGAAAAATTGAGTTCATGTAAACTCCGCTAGTGAAGAAAATCAAATAGTAGTATAAAAATAAAATTAATATGATATATATATATTATTAAAAAAAAATTATAATATAATATAATATCATATCATATCAATATTTAAATCATAGTATAAAAAATCATAATAAATAATCCAAAATCATATTTTTCATAATAATAATTAATAATTGTCCACATAATAAAATAAAATATAATAAATAATAAATAAATAATTGTTATAAATATTGTCATGTATGAAAACTATAATGATGTGATACAATTTGCAAATATTCTAAGTCTTGTATTTCTTTATTAGTATACCTATTCACAGCATCCTGTATACTGTCATTTTTTTTTTTATTTCAAATTTTTTAGCTGATTTACTTGAGATATGCCATTTAATTTAATATAAGTTTGGGTTTGAAATTCGATAAGAACTTTACTAAAAATGTGAACATTCAGATGACTTTTATAAAATGCATTTCTTAGATGACTATGAAAGGATTCATAGGCATTTATTGTTCGATTTAAATTTGCATTTTGATCACTGTCGCACTGACTAGGTAAAAAAAAAACTGGCGGAGTTTACCATAGACCTATTATTACCTTTTTATCTTTACCGATATTCTGGCGGAGTTTACAATCGCCCTTTTTAACTACCATTTGAAGAAGAGGGACTGAGTTCCTCTCTCACTTTAACCCCTGACACACACACACACATACAATTTACATTTTATATTGAGTTATACTTAGTAGATAGATAAATTATGATCTATTTTTGTATGGCAATAGAAAACTAGATCTATACTAGCTATAACTCACATTGAAATATAATAATATTAATGAAAGCATATGAGGTGCCTTAAATAATATTCTTTTTGTTAATAGAAATCTAGAATAATAGGTAAATTGATTCTAGTATTAAAGTTAACAACATAAAATGTGTACTGCTGAACGAATGTAAAATGTATTGAGCGCAATTTGTATATGAAAAGGTAATTTTAAGCGCAATTGGTAAACTCCCTTTGATATACAGTTACAGTTGTCCCAATAATCCGTATTACCCTTGGTATCTTCGTAGAAAATCATTGTATTTAAATGCGTTTTTCACAGTAAAAAGTATGGACATTCTGATTGAACGGCATAAGATTCGATTATCTTTTTTCAAAAATGATCAAATCATTTTTTTATGCAATTAAGTTTTTAAATTTTTAAGATAGCCATTTTGTTTATTATATTTTTTACAGCAGTTAAAAAAAATATTAAAATTGAATACAAATCGACCTAATTAGAGCAAACTATGTTTTTGAATTTCTAAGAATAATAGTTAAATGTTACCCAGCAAAATACGAATTATTGCATGATTTAATCAATGTCTAAATACTAATTTTTTCATGACACTCTATACTAATTATTAGTGAAGTTTTCAGTTAAAATTAAAAATTTTTAATTTTTAATAACTAGTATTTTGTATGTCAATTATTATTAATAAATATAAAAAAAAAATAATCGTTTCAAATTTCAATAATAAAATATGAATTTCTGCCTGATGATACTTTTAAGTTTTAACAATAGTTGTATTTTATCGTTTACTGATTAGCAGAAATGGTTACCTATTTTTAAGTATTTTAATTATCATGGAGTGAACCTAAAATTAGGAAATGGGACGTACTCTTATAACAGTTATAAATGTGACTTATAAATTATAATAATACTTAGCATATCGCAATTTTTTTAAATATAACTAAAAATATTTTCTTTATTTAGTAATTACAATGGCTTGGATATAAATATATAAATGCCCGTAAAATACCGAAAAATGCATTATTTATTAAATAAATTCAAATTGTTATGTAAAAAAAATTAATTATAAAAAAATGAGTTAAAATTTAATTACATTAGACTAATTAGATGGTGTGACATAAAGTTAAATGTCAGCCTTGTCTAATTTAAAACCGGATTACCTGATGTTAAATTCAAAATGAAAATAATTTATATTACGTAGTACCTATATTGAAATATAAAAGAAGTCAATTTGTTTAGTCATACTATGAGAAATGGGTCGAAAATGTCCTAAAAAAATTAAAAATATAAAATAATGACCTAAAAAGTATAATATATCCGTTAAAATGTAAAAAATGTTGTGGTTATAACACGGAGTACTTAAATAAAACACGTTGAAACGCATTTGTAGCTCGAAAAGCATCATGTAAGACATTCCAAAAAAAAAAAATGCAAATGCATTGAAATCCTAGCCCGGCTAGCCCTATAACTGACGTACGTACTGTTGTCTTTAGCTTTACATTTTTTGTTTCGTATCTATTTTGTTAACATTTAAAACATTTATCTAACAAGGTAACATAAACATAAACTATATTAGATATTCTTATAAAATCTAAAATATTATTTACTATAACTTGGTGGGATATTATTCAATTTTATTATATATATTTTTTAACTGTTTTAAAAAATATTATCAATAAAATAACTATCTTGAAAATTTAAAAATTTAATTTCATTACAAAAATGTTTGAAAAATTCGTATCTTAAGTCGTTCAATCAGAATTTCCATTATTATTACTATAAAAAACGCATTTAAAATTTAAATATATTGATATTTGATATATATACTAAGAAGTATGAGTTATACGAGACTTTTGGAACATATTGTATACTTATATTAGTTATATTAATAATATAGATAGGTAGTAGGTTCATAAAAAAATTTACTAATCCACCGTTCGGCTCGTTCGCTACCCTGATATTATAGTCGAGGTGAAAGTGATCCCGTGCAATGCAGGATTGTATATTAATTATACGGTTACCTATAGAGTAAATATTGCATTATACCGTAAATTGTCCGTAATATCAAATATTTTTATTCAGTACAATTGTTTCGAAAATCACTCCGACAGGCATCTGCTATAATAACGTAATATTATGCATAGGTTATTTTCATCATTGCCACTGCACGATTTTGGTATCGTACGATTGTACAAATAATAATGATAAGCGTGATATTAACGCAGTAAAACCTAGCAGCAATGCTGCAACTGTATATAATAGTGGCTGTGTCGCAGTGGAAATATTAATAATATGGCTCAATGCGCCAATACCGCGCAGACACGCCAGTCGTTAATTCCGCAGTTCTGGCCTTCTGGGCTATTCTATATTCCTATTTTATCTTTATAACTGTATTTCTGTATTATAATTTATAATTATTTAATTATTATTTATTATATTATACACACACATCATTTGTGTATAATATTTAGTATAAAAAGTGTATAGTTTATGTATTGGAGTATATAATATATTTTATAATTTATCTTTTTTGTTATTAGTTTACTCAAATAATATCTAATATAAATTAATGTTTACAGTAAAATAGATAAAAAAAATCAGTGTTTATTTTAATTTTTTTATGTGAGTGGGTGTAAATAATGCAAATGTTTTAATTTATATTACTTTATTATACTAATTGTCTATTTTTAATTTTAATACAAATACAACGAGTAAGTATAAATAAACTATATTATAAAATCAAATATTTTTTAGAACAAAATAAATAAATTAAATTTATACATTAGTGAAATCATAGGGGTTCTTTGACATAGTTTATTTTTAGCATCCCTAACTTGGGACAAGGTCTCAGCTGGATAGTTTAAAAATTTATTATTTGTTATTTTATCGATTATATATAAAATATAAAATATGTGCTTAAAACTATATGTTTCACTGTTACCTATAAATTGCAACCAAATTAACCAAATTGTTGATATAAATAAATGTTAGATACAGAGTGTACAATGTACATAATAAAGTATACATTTGTACAACCAACTCCCTATATAAACCATAAATGTGTATAATGATAAGATATAAAACAAAATGTATTATAATATTTTAAATACAACCTATCAACTTGATTTAATTTACAAGTGTAAAGTGGCAATAGTTTCAGAAAATACATAAATACCTAAATAAAAATTGATGAATACCTATGAAACCTGTAGTACTGTACCTGTAGATCTTGGGTAGAATAAAAATGTATTTCAAAATAATTACATTTATAATTATATTAATTACATAACTATAATTTTTAAATAAATGAAAAATTGCATATTGATATAGGTTATAATTAATTTACTAAGAATTTTCACAAATTTCATAATACTTATTTACTATTAATAAGTAACCTATTTTTTTTAAATAGTTCATTGAACTTCATATACCGTGTACACTACTCGTAGTCGTATAATAATAAATATTTTGTTTAACTTTGAAGACTAATAAAATAAAACATAACTGATAATTTGATAATACATGGATACTCGTATAGTTGTACGTTTGATTCTGTCGTAAAAAAATAATTTATATACTATTTATATTATATATTTATACGTATAATATAGCCAATATAGTCATAACTCATAGGTACAATTAATTTGTATTTTCTATATCTGTATAGTGTCGAAGATCAATTAATGATTTATGTCCAATTTATTTATAATTTATTATAACATAAATATTAAATTATACTTATTATAATATCCAAATTATAAATATTACCAATCATTTTTTTATTTTTTAATAATTGTTTTATCTTTAAAGGAAGTGAAATATAGGTCCGGTTGATAAAATAATATGTACCCTGTGATTTTTCTTCGTAAGAAATATTTTAAAAGTGCCGTATGTTGGTTTACTTATTGCCGTTCACGATATAATGTATACTCATATAAATAAATAATAATACACAATTTAAAATAAATATATCTAATTTAGATCACATATACTGCACTATATATGACATATGTATATAATGCTTAATATGCTAGTTTAAAATATACTTTTATTACCTAACTTTTATTTTTTTAATACCTTAATATATATATAATATGATATATAACATTTAATGTGTAACATGAATTTTATTAAAAACACCTGAATACAAATTTAATTATTAGATTCTGAACGAAGTGATGAATGTATTGCATTTACTATGATGTGTGTTTTTTTTTTTTTTTTTTTTTTTTTTTTTTTGTGTCTGACTCCAACATTTGGAGCAGTAATAATGCTCCGATTTTTGACTTCAGCCCCTCTTTGAATAGGGAATTGAATCTAGTTGGTACTTTAGGGGGGTCAAAATTAAAATTTTCTAATAGTTTTCAAAAAAATCGAGAAAAACAAAAAAAAAATGACAGAAAAATGGAAATTTTACGGAAAAACCACTTTTCGACAAAATCGATTTTTTGATTTTGCTGTAACTCAAAAACGAATTATTGTAAATACTTGAAATTTTCACCAAATGTTTATATTATGGTTATCTCTTTAGAGTTAAATTTTCAAAATATTTTGACCATTTTTAAGCTACTAATAGACAATTGAAATTTTCGACTTTTCTAAGTTTTTTTTTCTTCAAATGCCGATAAAAATTTTTTGGGTGGCCAGAAAATCTTGAAAATTTAATACAAGGTTTCTTATAAGTTTTTCTTAAAGTGATAAAAAAAAATCCGAAATCGTTAGTCACAATTTTTTTTTATAAGTGTTTAAAGTTCGAATTTATACGAAATATGTCAAAATTTAAATTAAATTTCATACGCTCATAATGCGAATGTTGGCCATAGTAACCATAGTAACATATAAAAACTATACTATTTGTTTCAAAATAGAATATTTGACAATATTTAAATATAATATATCCTAAACTGACAAATCATCTTCGTTCAGAATCGTTTTTCGTATACAATGATACCTATCATTGCATTCAAATTTAACCTACCCTAGTCCGAGGTCCACCCCATCCCCTAATGTACAGCAGAGCGATACTCACTTACCAACTTTTTTTTAATTTGTAAACAATGTAAACTAAACACTCCTACCTTAATAGGTAATCACTTAAATACCTATATCTAATACCTATAATGTATGATTAATATTTTATTTCATGAACATAGATAAGAAAATATTTAAATATTTGAATTATTAATATATATTTTTTATATTTAAATATTTATATAAATATAAATAATAATAAAAAATAATAATTATTATTATATTGATTAAAATATTAAATTAAAACTTGCGCATTGATTCAATGATAATAAATTCAAATAACATCGAATCATCACATAGTTAATTAATTTATTTATTATGATTTAAAATAGTTTACTCTCGAAATAATGCCATAGTAAATAAATAAAAACTATAACCAGACCTAATGGCTAACACTCAGTACTTAACTGACATGCGATAATACATATAAATATAAGAAATAATAACTCATCCAAAGTTAAAAAAATTTAAAATGATTTATATTATCAATTATGTCGTGTATCTACCTAAATACCTTGTATAGTAGTACATGCTAGTGGCGGGTTCGAAGAGGGAGTTGATACCTCTTTGAAAGTAGTTATAATATTATGTATGTAAGGTTTAAAATTAAATCCTAAATATTGTTTATGCAAAATTATATGAATATAATATATGAAAAATATTCCCTCCCCCCTCAAAAAAAAAATCCTACATTCGCCATTGGTACCTATACAACTTAAACGTTGTAACTACCACTTGATTTTTTTTTTAAGTATCTTAAGCAAGTTAGATATTAATATTAATATTATTCCTTTGGAAAAAATTTTATTAAAATTAAGATATATTGATTAATAATTACTATTAATATAATATATAATATAATTTTTTTTATAATTTTTTATCCTATTAAATAAAATAATTGTACAAATTAAGTGGTTGTACTAATAAGTCTTGTTGGAAATTATTTTTTTGTTTTTCTATTTTCTATTTATATTAATATTAATCATATTAGTTTAACGAATATCGTTTATTATTATAAATTCAAATTTCTCATACGTTTAACGTTCAAATTCAGTTTATTAAAAATAATATAATTTAAACTAATATGTCGATAATATCATAATATCTATTTGATTACCCGTATTTATTTTACAATAAACTAAATAATACTATTCATTATTAATACAATAAAATAATATACTATTAAAATAATAATAATTATTATTATTATAGTGTACACTAGTGTGATATGGTAAATATTTATAAATCATGAAGACCCAGATAATTTTTAATATCTATTAGGTATAGTATTAGTATATTAACATTGGTCACTTACTAACTCAACCACTTTTTAAAATTACAATGCATGCAATGCCCATGATGTTTGATTGTATATATATATATATATATATATATATATATATATTTAATTATACTTTATTCTTTACCCATTGACTTTATATCTAATTAAAGTCACTCGGCCAACGCCCTATAAAACCACCTATATTCTAGTCTATTAATCTAGTATACATTTCAATCATGATGCCTATGGGTATCAAAAATCCTGTACGTCACACCACTGAATGCATAGGCGCAAAAGGCTTGGAATAGGGAGGGCTAAGCCTTCTCTGATTGTTTCATAGTCTGCTCAAAAAAAAAAAAATAATAAAGAAAAGGGAGTAACCACTTTCCGTTTAAATGACCCTCGTTTTATGCTAAAGATTATACTTCAAATTCCGATTTCCGACAAAAATAATTAATAAATTATTTAAGATATTTTTTGAGAACCTCTACCCCTTATATTGCAGTTATATTCTGCGTTATTTATTAATTTTTTTATATATTGAAAAAATTAAAACATAAATTACAAATTAAATATTATATGATTAGTTATAGATTTGATTAACCTACCTCCTGTAAGCTTATGCAGCTTGTGGTTGAATTGGAGAGAGCTTGCTAATTGCTATAGGTATGTAGAGTTAAAATGATTACTGTTAAGTTATTATTATTTCATCGTAGCGTTATCCGTGGATAATTTAACCTATCAGTTTAAACCACGGTCTGCGACAACGTAAACCAAAAATTAAAGAATAAATGTTCTAGTGGCGTCATTTGAGGGGGGGAAAACCTTGGGCATTTGCCCTAGTCTAACATTTACATTAACCTTAAGCCGGCACATTTAAAAATTGTAAGAAGTATTATTTTTAATTACTAAAGCCATTGTTATAAATCATAATATTGAACATTGATTTGAGTCGGAGACTCAGTGTGTAGTTGCCCTAGTCAAACAAAAACTGAAATGACACTATATTCAAATGTTCTATAATGTCGGAGAATATTGAAGTGATATCAAATAACCGTAAACATATTATGCTAATATACAACAATTTTAAATTTGTATGCATGCGAATAATGCATAAACATCTAAAAACAGCATTACTCGGTGGAGGTGCTTCAATAAACAGTACGCGGCTAAAATGTTAACGAAAATATAATTAGGTATAAGATAAGATATAGATAAATAGTTTATGATCAATATCTGTGAAACAAGGCGAGATGCATACATCGTATTCATTACTATTTGACGGATTTAGATTTTGATAAGAGTTCTCAAAAAACATCTTAAATTGAGTTAAATCTTTCATTATTATTTTTTGGTGGAAATCGGAATACAACCTTTGGCGGAAACGGTCTTGATGATAATAAACAAGGGTCATTTTGGCAGAAAACGGAAAACCAAAAATAAAAGTATCATAAAATTAAAAAAGTTAAGTATAGACCTTAGCTTTAAACTTTCCCCTCAAATCTCAAAATATTAAAATCATACACCACTAATTAATGATACTAATGATAGTCAATTTATTGATAACCTTGATTTAATTATATGATCATTATGATCTTTAATGTTGTATACTGTTTTTACAGGAAATTTAAATTATGAATGAAAACAAAAAAGTGAGGAAGTGTACAAACGATGCAATCAAAATCATTCTATACGTGGTTTTTATGACAACTTTGTTTCTATTATATTATAGTGATAACAATTATGAAATTGAAAATTCGATAGTTTACCATTCTACCGAATACAATTATTCATACTATATGAATGCAATCAAAACTGAAAATAGTAATATAAATTTTGTAATATTATTATATTAATCTAATAATATTTACTTTAACATACTTTAAATATTAATGTTTGTATTAGCTATTCAAATAAATTTGTTATATTAATTTTATAGATACAAAAATATCAATAAAAATTGACGATTGCGTGAAAGAAGGATATGTCGTGTGGAATGACAATTGCCGAATACCTAACATTAGCGCCTACGATAAGACAATTAAAAATTTAATTAAAAAAAGCAATTCTCCAAAGTGTTTTTCAACATTACCATTAACCAGCGTTATCCTTGATGTAGATAAATGGTCTTACACTTTTAAAATTAACCATGGACTTCACTCACAAATTTCAAAATCACTTATTAATTGTTGTTATTCGCCAATTGTTAGAAATGAACTAAAATTCAAGAATAATCCAAAAGATGACGATCGTTACAAGTATGTATCTATATAAAAGTTCTTAAAAGGACGTTATACCCGCCCGCATATTGTGTTGTTTCTGTCTTACTAACGTACCTACATCATAAAAATTTTCGTTCAGCAGAACAGATTTTGTGATGTTAATTTTACAAATTGATTTTCAAAATTTGCAAAACATTTTGCAGTCCAGTATAAAACAAATAAGATAATTTTAAAATGTTGCAAACAATTTACAAGTAGTTTCAAAATGATTTGCTTGTATGACTTCAGCAAATCTATATAGATTTTGAGTTTAAACTAGTACCAATCGTTAATATTTGTAAGTTTTGTGTAGTTTATTAATTATACCTTGTAGATTTATATACTAATATTACACATTGTAATTTAATAAAACAACTTAGAGACATTAAATATAAGTTAGCTAACTACATATTATTACAAAATAATCAATTGTAATATAAAAAAAACATTATGAAATAAACTTGGTTATCTATCATGGTTGATAACTCGTTTTCTCTTAGAAACTTTTATCGTATGTATGTAATGATTTATCAATGAGTTTGATTTTTTTTATTGATTTTGAATAATTAATTTGTCCTTAGCAACTGGACCATTTGCACCATACGTATTTAGTAAAACCTTCTCTAACGGTCACCTCCCAATAACGGACATTTTTTTTTTTTTTTTTTGAAACGAGAATATTCATGTTCTCATAAATTTTCAATGGGAATCCTTCGAAGAATGATGTACACCTATTTTAATCTTAATTTAAAAATAATAACAAAATGACAGAAAAACGTGTTTACGCTGTCTAAAATAATAAAACAATAACAAATTTGTTTAAAAACGATTTTATTAATTGCATATTTATATTTATATTATGCATTCCTATTAGATTCTGAATGAAGTGAAGAATGTATTGATTTTACTATGATGTGTGTTTTTTTTTTTGTGTCTGACGACAACATTTGGAGCAGTAATAATGCTCCGATTTTTGACTTCAGCCCCTCTTTGAATAGGAAAATTCATCTAGTTGGTACTTTAGGGGGTCAAAAGTAAACATTTTCAAATAGTTTTCAAAAAAATCGAGAAAAACAAAAAAAAAGTGACAGAAAAACGGCAATTTTACGAAAAACCACTTTTCGACAAAATCGATTTTTTGATTTTGCTGTAACTCAAAAACGAATTATTGTAAATACTTGAAATTTTCACCAAATTTTTATATTATGGTTATCTCTTTATAGTTAAATTTTCAAAATATTTTGACCATTTTTAAGCTACTTATAGACAATTGAAATTTTCGACTTTTCTAAGTTTTTTTTCTTCAAATGCCGATAAAAATTTTTTGGGTGGCCAGAAAATCTTGAAAATTTAATACAAAGTTTCTTATAAGTTTTTCTTAAAGTGATAAAAAAAAATCCGAAATCGTTAGTTATAATTTTTTTTTATAAGTGCTTAAAATTCGAATTTATACGAAATATTTCAAAATTTAAATTAAATTTCATACTCTTATTATGCGTATGTTGCCAAATACTTTTTTTATTAATAAACAGATACTATAAAGTAACTATAGTAACATATAAAAACTATACTATTTGTTTCAAAATAGAATATATGACAATATTTAAATATAATATATCCTAAACTGACAAATCATCTTCGTTCAGAATCGTTTTTCGTATACAATGATACCTATCATTGCATTCAAATTTAATTTACCATAGTCTGAAGTCCACCCCACCCCCTAATATACAGCAGAGCGATACCCACTTACCCGCTTTTTCCTTTTATGAATTTACCATTTATTATTAAATTCAACAAATGATTCCCTCTGAATAGTGAATTAATCTCGGTGACCAATAATATGAAATTTAAAAAATGGAAATATTCAGGATATTAACCTATAGTATTTAAATAATAAGATCCCAATAAAATAAAAGTTTTATGTAATTTAAATAGATTTTTCAAATTTAACACATTTAATAAACTACAAAGTACAATGACTTACTCAATGACGATGTACGCACGATACCTACTTAAACCTACTGCAGACTGCAGAGCAGAGCGGTTACCTACATTCCCCTTTTTTAATTATTTATTTTTTTCACTGTAATTGTAACTGTTATTAGTTATTACAACAGAATTATTAAGTCGTGCTCATCAAATAAGGGCTCTCGTCAATCAATATAATTTCAATGATTACGGACAACGGGATTCGCATATCGTTTTTTTGCATATTTTGTCGATGATCAAAATGTGATAAATATATTATTTATTGTTTATACTTTATACCATAAACGTGACTAGAAAAACCTTCATTTTAATATGAAATGTATAAATTATATTACTTATTATTATTGGTACATATAGTCACTACACAGAACACTTAAATCACCACTATTTCCAATTTACCAAATTAAGTAATATTAATTTTAGTACTTACAAGTAGCTATACGCCTATGGCCTATACCAAATACTTACTAGTATTTACTCATTATTGTTTCATTTTTATGTTCATAAAAATTTATGAATTTAATAATTTATAAATTGCTATATTCATACATGAAACCAACATATTATGCATCATATGCATCATACGATTATAGGGGCTTATAGTTTTTTTTTGATTCTACGTTAATAGTTCAATATTATAACATTATATTTGATAGAAATTTATAAAAATCATTGAAACAATCATAATAGTAAAAGTAATAACTAATAAGTATATAATATTATATACGTTGTTGAATAAGGTAATACAATTTTTCTAAATTATCAACCATTATCCACATTGAGCTATAAAAGAAATAATTATACTCTTATGAGTTATAATATTTTACTATATTATTGTTGTGCAGTGGCGTACTAACGGGGGATCAACCCCTCCCCCAAAGAAATTTTTAGAATTTATTGTCTATCATAATAAAATAAACAGTGTGCATTTTAAAATATCTTTTTTTTTTAAGAACCTCCCCAAAATTTAGATCTACGTATTCTATTGTTGTTGTGAATAATCTATAATCCCGAGATTACCACGCCACCAATATTCACCAATATAATAAAATAAAATTGAGTAATAAAATATGTAATATGTACCTATACTATTCGATGGTCTTAATGCGCTTACGTACAGTAAAATTTTCAACAATAGTTCAAGACTCATTAAAGACCAAATATTTTGATATATGGCCTATTTCATTATTCATCGGTGACTGTCAGGTATAAGCATTCGCAGTTGTGATCATTCATAATGAAATTTATATAAAAATTATGCTACTAATTTATACATTTATTATATTCACTATAGTCACTATACCTAGCTAATATGCAATTCAATAATATCAAATGTGCTATAAGGAGCAAGCGTACCGCAAATTGGTCACCCTTATACTTTAATATACACTATTTTGTCTATTTTATGCTTAGGTATACTGTTACTGTATAGTAGTCTATACTATATAGTATATACCAATTTTATGATTTGTATATGATAAATATTATTCTAGGATAGTTAAGTTTTGTGGTTTTTAATTATTTTTTTATAGGTATGGACGGTATGGTATAATTTTTGAATTAAATAAGTATGACTTATTAATATGAACATATAAGATTGCATCAAAATTAGGTAGATAACCTACAATTATACAAATTATTTCTTATGAAAAAACTAAGTACCTACATGGCTACATTTAAGATTTAAATTATTATCTTATTAAATTATACAAGCTAAGCACTTTAAAATGTGCATTTAATCGTTGTATAAAATGACGAAACATAACCATAATTTATTTACTGGATATTAGATTCATTTCTGAATGAGTCATACATATTGTGTCATTCAGTTATTATAAGATCGAAGAATTACTTCTATTATATTTTTCATACTAGTCAGTAAAATGTAATTTTTAACAAAACATAAATAAATGCATCACATATCATTTATTTACAAAGAAATATATTTTCAGTAGATAAATACAAATAAAAAAAAAGTGCTAAACAAGTGATGACATTGCATTATTGTCATTTTATATAAAATATTAAAATTCAATACTTAAATAATTTACATTAAAAATAAGAGTAATCGTGTAATTACTATACCATTAAAATCCGGGATTTTATATTTTCATATAATATTTTTGTATGGTACAGTTCAATAAGAATATAGGTAAAAAAAATATAAACAATTTGTTGATAATACGTCATATTGTAATATTCAAATACATGTGTAAAAATATAATTTTTCATCTTATATTTTATTAAAAATAAAAATAATAAAACTCTATTAACTAAGGCCATTGGCCTGACAGTAACTTAAGTTATTATTTCATTTGTTTCATATTATAATACATTACTTAAACTAAAGTAGGTATGATTTATATTTTGTTGTATAAATTTGATTTTTTTTTTTAGATACCTACTTAGGTAATTAAATTATCAATAGTGGGTCTGAACTGAGAATTTTCTTTTTATTGTTTATCGATTAATAAATATCATACTGGTTTTTATATTAATGAAATGCTGTGGTATAATATGATAACATTTAAGTATCTACATGTCACTAAATAATTTTAGCAAGATTAGTAAAATTATTATTATATCATTTAATAAATTAAACTTCCAAATGATTTCGTCTTTTTGTAAAATATTTCACATAAGTATTTGTATTTTAATGTTTAAGAATCATAATTTGACAATGTAATATATTATACGATAATATTGATGATAATGATAATTTTTGTATTGCCTAGTGCCTACCTAGTCTATATAATATACTATATACTATATTGAGACATAGAGTTTGGAAATTTACCAATATATAACATGAACAATTAATACGTATACCCATTGTTTATGATATAGTAATAAACTATACTTGGTACTATTCTATAACTATAACAGTTTATCTAACAGTACCATTATCGTCGGTTTACTCTGAGAGCTGCAGGGTATGCGTCCCCTTCAATATGTCAATATTAAATAAACTATAATCATATCTTTAATTTAAGTGTGGCTGTATTTTAAAAATCTTATAAGAACTACTTCAAATTTCAACATTAATACAATTTTTATTAACTGTTATGTGATTTAGTATATATTTGATTTCATATTAAAGTCAGCTGCTAAGCACGTTTATAATAAATTGTCATGAGGAAAAAATTATATTTGATTCATGATTGGGCAGTGCTATATAGTATTATAAACTATAGAGTACCTAATATATAGATGCGCCTATACTGTCTATAGTACTTATATAGTAATATTACTAATATTCTATCAATATTACATAGTTACATAATATAATATAATGTAAGCTATGGAGTTGTGTACTTGTACTAACCGATAGTTTTTCTATACACCTGTGTATGTTTTAAAAAATCAATAATCACATATTATACTTGTACAAAAATTGAAATATTGTATTTATTAAATAAAAAATACAAATTTTATATGACATAATCGGATAATTTTTCATGTTTACTAGTCGGTTTTTTTTTGATATTTTTGTTTTATAGGTACTTACATATGTCTTTAAATTGTTAGATACTTATATTGTATCCAGTTATAACAAATGAGCTTTAAAGTTAGAGTATTGAAATAGCCTACAGTAGCACGAATAATGTTATTATTAAATTTGTAGTTTAAGTTATTTATTTCAACACCAAAAACAACGAAATTATATTATAAATGTGGAAGACAGAGACAACGAATATACATCTGTATAGGCCCTTTTATTTTAACTTTTAAGTAAACATTTTAACTAACATTTTATCGTATTTTTTTAGAGTTGAGCCAAAATGTCATCCCATAAACGATTCAGAAATAATTCCCAAGTCAGTCGAATACATGTTGGTAACATGTGAATTGAGACCAAATGGTGATAAATCAAAATCGACGGTTTATAAAGACATTCATGCAATGGTAATTGATAAAGGTCAAAGGCGATTCCGAAATGCAGATATCCCAGATAAACCCAGCGTATTAATAATATCCATAGATTCATTGTCTCGCTTAAATCTCATACGATCAATGCCTATAACATATCGTTTGTTAGAAACGCACGGATTTATGTCACTTGAAGGATATACCAAAGTTGCCGACAATACGTTTCCTAATGTTGTTCCAATTTTAACTGGCATGTTTGTTAATCAAATGACTAAACGATGTTGGAATAGTCCCAAAGACGAGATGGACGAATGTCCATTTCTGTGGAAAGATTTCAAAAAGCGAGGTAAATAGCTATTATAGAACTATAACACAGATCTATTAGTATCTTTATAAATATAATTATACCTATATACATTTTAAATATGTAATTATGAATCGTCGATCAAAAATAATTGGAAAATGGAATATAATATATAAATAATAATGTTGTAGTAGTTAATAAATAAAAGTAATTTGTTAAGTCATATAATACTATTAATTACAGTAAGTATTATTTATTTTTAATTGTAGTAAATGTCGTAATGATTGCTGTTCAAATTGAAGATTGAGTAGATTTAGTAGACTGAATTTTGTATGCCCATATATATATATAATTATAATATGTAATATACGTATTTCGTAATGTTATTCTATTCAACGGTAATAGGACATTGGTTTTTTTTATTCATATTATATCTCAAATCATTCATATGACGTCCCGATATCCGATTATCGCCTCTTCAAATAATTTTAATAGTTCCATATGGGATATACGATTAGAAATAACCGATAAATTTTAAATTATGTGTCCGGCGGTTTTAATGTATATTCTTTTAACCAGTGGCGTGGCCGCGTGGGCTGGGGTACCAGTGGTCCATATCCCCTCCCCACATCAGCTGTATCAACTTAATATAAAAATGAAATGTTATTGTTAATTGTTGATTATGTTTTTCAGTATTTTGAGTTTGGCCTTCCATTCTAAAATCCTAGCTACGCTTTTAGCGTAATATTGCGCTAATGCCTAATACCATATCTTATATTAAACGACTAATAGTTCGTCCTTGAATGGATTTTTACGTTCCTTAATCTGAATCGGCGTTTCTGTGAGTTTTAATTAATAATTGTCATTAATTATATTGTATGTTTACTTTTCAGAAATATATTATGGTCTTATGTATAATGATATTTTAATTAATTTTTAATATCATACTCAATAAATATAGCTATATACTTTTGACTTTTTGGCGTTTATGTTATAGATTTTTTTTAGGAGTTTTTATCACCCTCACAGTATATGGAATTTATGGTTAATTATAATTCTTATTTAATATCAATAATTAATATATTACACAAAGTAATGGCGTCATTTACATTTTTTCTTTAACACGTATATTTTTATGTACCTCTACTGCCTAAACTATCCATTTTCAGGACAACCAATTTAAGAAATCGTAAAATCGGCCAAATTATAATAATATTGGATTTTAAAATTTAAATATCTACGCAATTAATGTAATAGGTATACCTTGCAATGTCCAAATGACCCCATTGTAGTACAAATCCATTATTATAAATTTATATAATATGATAACTGAATGTGCAATCCATGGATTGTAGGGAAGGGGTGAAGTTACTCATTATTTACTTAATAATTGTATGAATAATGCTAACTGAAAAAGTTAAGGGTTTAGCTCCCACCGTGTTTTCATCGAAATAGCGCCCCCTCGTAAGTCATAAGATGGCTTACTTTTTTTTGTATTATAATAATACATATCTACAAGTGATAATGATGATATCTAATGTTTATACTGTTGTGGTATTACTGGAATTGTTTTTACTCATTCGATTAATAATAATACTACTTATATAGTTATATATTAGCAAATGCCAAATATAAATGTTCTAGCTGTTTCAACGATAGTCCTGTTTTTTCTTTTCACTTAGCCATTTTGATATGATACATTTATGGAATATTGTTTTTTAACACACTACATCATTATATATTAATTATAAATTACAATATCTTCTTTTTCGTCGTCGTTATGCATACGTGCCTGAATCATTTTACTATTTTAGCCGTTTTCTCTAATTAAAGAAGAGTGTATTTGGCTTATTATATATGCCCTTTATATTTCCATTTCTTCTTTTTTCGTATGCCTTTATTTCTGCGTTGAAGATTGGTCTATATATGGTTCGACATGTCATAATTTTCGAATAGTATATAAATATAATATATATTATATTTAGTATATATTAATATTATGAATTGTTAATTTAAACAACTGCCCTAGGCCTTGCAAGGGGCGTGATAATATGATCACATGTTAAGATAGTTATAGGTACTAACTACTAAATATAAAATAAAATGCCTACCATTAATACCTATATAAGTAATAAAGTAACTATATACCTATGAATTATGATAATATAAGTAATACAATTGTACGAGTATAATATTTGATACATAAGTCATAAAATGTAAAGTTCGTCCGCGTGTCACTGCAGGTTACGTTACGGCGTACATGGAAGACGAACCCAGCATGGGCACTTACAACTTCGGCAAATACGGATTTCGAAACGCGCCGACGGATTACTACTCGCGGCCTTACATGCTGGCGGCCGAGCGTTACTTGCCGATAGTCAAGTACGACGGCATGAACTTCTGCCTGGGCCCGCGGTCAGCGCCCGATCGGGTGTACGCTTACGTGGAGGATTTTGTCAAATTGCACAGACACCACGGGTACTTCGCCGTTTTCTGGCTTAACACGTTCAGCCACAACGACGTGAACACACCGTCGGCGCTGGACCAGCAGACGGCGGGCGTGTTGTCCAAGTTGCTGAACGACCGTTTGCTGGACAACGCCGTCACCGTGGTCCTCAGCGACCACGGGCTCCGGTTCGGGACGATACGCGAGACACATGTCGGCTGGCTCGAGGATCGGATGCCAGCGTTTTACGCGCGCCTGCCTACTGGATACGTGGTCGCACGACCCAGCCACCGCGCTGCGTTGGCAGCCAACAAACACCGATTGACGTCGCCGTTCGATCTTCACCTAACGCTCAAGCAATTGCTGTTTCAGCAGCTTAATGACGACGACGACGACGACAACAACAGTAGTCCACCGACTGCTGTGGCCGAAGGCTGTCCAACTTGTCACAGCCTGTTTCGTCTGGCCGACTCCAACAGGTTATTGTATATTTGTATATAATACATATTACATAGAACCGGATGGGGGGAAAGGATGATATTAAATACTTCCTAAGAGCTATGAAACTATATTAAAATAATTTACTAACGATCCTGGTAATTTACTTGTTTTACTGAAGTGCAGGTCGTGCGAACAAGCGGGCATCGCGCCACATTGGTGCACGTGTGACGAATACGAAGAACTAGACCGACACAGCAGGATGGCAATGGATGGTGGCAAATATGTGGTGCGGCAGCTGAACGCGCTGCTTGCAAAGTACCGAACGATGGTGCGCAAGGGGTACGCTTGTTCAAACTTGTCGCTGAGTAAAACAGTGTCGGCCCGAAGCAGGGTGAACCGAGGAAACGGTCGCCGCGAGTACTTGTTGGTCGTAGAAACATTACCGGGCCGGAGCATGTTTGAGGTGACCGTCGGACAGGAAGACGACAGTGGCGCGTTCGGAATGCTCGGCGACATAAGTCGCATCAATATGTATGGGTTCCAGAGCTACTGCACGGACGACTGGAGACTGAAAAAACACTGTTATTGCGTGAAAAAAAATTGGAAGTCTACTGGCAGTTAGCGGCAACAGTAAGTTGCATCGCTCTGACTTGATGAGTGTATACAAATTATTTTTGTGAGGTGAGCTCAAAAGAATACTCATTCTGTGATGTAATATTCTCGTTCCATCTTAAATTCCTATTTTTAAATTATAAATTGTTATAATTATTTTATGTGAGATAATATAACATAATATACTGATTATACTTCACAAAATATGTAGCAAGTAATTTGCAGTGTCTCTCTTCTTAAAAAAAAAGTATCTATATTCTATGCGTATTGCATAGGTACCCCTTCTAATTATATCCTAATCAATATAAAACATTTAAATATTCAGGTACGCACATATTTTCGTACTGTTGCACCGGTGTCCTTATTATATTGTTTTTCGAAGACTTGAACTCGAATACCTAGTTGTCTAATTACAATATTACATCATTTTGCTATTCGTATGCAACTTATTGAGATTGTGTCTCCTACGACTCGTTGTGGAACTAAGTAAAAAAACTATTAAAAGAACACCATATCCAACATATCCATTATCCCAGGGGCGGCTTTTAAGGGGGGGGCATAGAGGCCATGGCTCCCCAAGACATCTTACATTTTATTTTGTCAAATATTTTCATCAATTTAATTATGTATAATTTGTATAATATTAATGTAAAAAAAATATTGCCCCCCTCCCCGGGGAAAGAACTAAAACTGCCCCTGCAATATTCGTATATTATTATGTCATCTGTCTTATAAACATACAACACAGAACATTTATTTATATATTATACAGTATACACAGACGACAGAGTCGACAAACTATTTAGAAAATCATATTAATATTATTCACTTTGATCAGCTCATATTATCTATATTACCTATATTTTTATTTTATTTTTATACTTAAATACCTACTTCATATAAAAATATTATACGAGTATATTACATAGTAGGTACCTATTTATTACACCAATCTATGAAAAATAAAATACATAAACTTACGTGTAGAATTGTTAGGTAAAATAAAAAATTACTAATGCATTTTTAGTTTATTTATTATGCCATCCACGTTATTAACTTTTCGAGATTTAAATAATGAAGGTTAGGTTAGGTGGATAGGGTGACAGGCTGCAGATTAATCATTAATGGTTATTGTCAAACAATTGTCTTGCAGCTACAATGCGGTGGTAGCCACGAGTAGAACACGATTGCGTACGTTTGTCCTTTTTGGCAACACGATTGCGTATGTTTGTAGATGGGTTAAAAGTACCTTTAAGAAAAAATAAATAAACACGATTGCGTATGAAATTGTATGCAACGTTGTCAAATTTACTAATTTCATAGTACCTATATAAAATAAATTATAACATAATATAATATATAATCAATATAGAATACATTTAGCTCTATAATAATTCAATGTTATTGTCAAATTCCAAAAATAATTTATTTAAATAATATTATATTTTACATACTTTACGCCACCAGGCTTGCCCTAAATGAAATCTGCAACCCATCAATTTCGCATTCGGAAATATATCTCTAATTGCTTCGTGAGCTCCGATTTCAAAATCTAATCTGAATTGAGTAACTACTAGTTTTACTAGTTATTTACTTAATTTATACATTTACAAATTACCTGGTAATTGACAAAAATATAATTACATAAAATAAGGCAAATTTTGATTCAAAAACAGTTAAAAATGCAAAAATGTCTCAAAATGTTCAAAAAAATCACTAAAAATTAAAATATCACAAAATACGTTAAAAAAGCAAAATAAAATTCTGTATCATGAAACACATTTTTAGCTTATTTTGCTATTTTTTAAGCATCTCATCATAAGATATATACAAATTCTATAAAATCTCAACCCTGGTCATATGTGGTATATATACCGGCAGGGCTTCGACATACAATTTCGGGCCCCTATACTCAAGGTCCATCAGATCCCCCCTTGTGAGGGCCCTGTATACCGGTAAGAAAATTGGCAACAACGCTTAAAACTTCGTACGCAATCGTGTAGTTAAAAATCAGGTAAAATCGTACGGAATCGTGTAGCTTAAAAAGGTATCATCGATAACAAACGTACGCAATCGTGTTTTACCCGTAGCCACAAGCCGGAATGCCGGATATGAGTGATGCATAAGATATTAAGATATAACAAAATATAATACGAATTTACGTGGATAACTAATATTGACCAATGCTCAGTGTTGTTGATGTGATATTTTTTGTCAATGAGAAACCATCAAAACCCCATTTTGTCAGTGTTATATATAGGTTGGTAAGTATAGTAATGACATGTATCTATGCAACATGGACAACTTAATTTACAACTGTATTTTTATAATGAGAAAAAAGTTGAATTTTAAGACAATTTTGTTATTTTTTGTATAGTGAATTTATTATTTAAATGTTTGAAATACAGTAAATTAATGTTATAAATGTATTATATTTAAGTAGGTAGGTATCTATCTAGTATTGATTATAAGTGACTAAAAACTGTGAAATGATGTAATCAAACGATTAAATTAGGATTAAGGATTAATATTAAAATATATTATGTAGGCAACCAGTGGCGTAGCCAGGATTTTTTTTAGGGGGGGGGGGGTTAGTAATAAAATAAAATAAATCTACAACCGTATTGAAATAATAAAATAATTGAATGATAATGATTATTATTACCAATGTAGTCGATAAAGTGAATACGGCATAACAGAATACATTTCATCATGAATTAATGATTGTAGGTATTTCTATATTATAAACATTATATTTTTGATAAAATTAAGGTCGAAGGGGGGTTTCAACCCCCAACCCCTCCTGGCAACGCCACTGTAGGCAACTACTTAATGATTTTTATAATTTTATGTTTAAAATTGTAATACTTATAAATGTATTACCATAATTTAAAATTGTTATACCCAATTTTTTAACTGTTAAATTTTTTTTTGTACTTTTAATTACTTTTTTAAAAACCTTATACATCCTACAAAAATAACTTTAATTTGAAAATATCTATTAATGGAATTAAAAGAATTCAGCTGTTACTATTCATGTCAAAAAATGTTTGTAATATTTAGGTACTTAATTAATTTTATTTAATACATGGGCTGTATTAATAATATAATATGATTTAAAATATCAATTAAAAATCTCTAGTAAAAAATTATTGGAGCAATGAATCTTTAAAAATATTCTCATCGTGTAAATTAAATTTTTAAATGATTTGGAAACAATATATCTATTGATAAATAACTCTGTTAACAATGTATTATTACAGAAGACAGTTCAGTGCATGATATCTGTAAATATAAATGACAAAGTTTTTTCTAATTTTGAAATTGCTTGTGATGAATTGTTCTAGAACTGAATGAAGAAGAATAAATTATATTTTTAGATTAAAAATCATAATTATTAACATCTGTAAAATATTTAGTGGTTCCTAACTAAATTATGCAATACAAAATGATTATTATAAGGTAGTACTTAATCATTATGTTAAGTTTCATAGCACATAATTACTTAAAATTACATACCCAATCATCAAAATTCAAATGTTAAAATACTTGGAAACAATTTGAACAAACGTATAAAATACAATTACAAATTACATTAATACAATATTTTATTAATGTAATAATTATAATAATAATAATAATAATAATAATAATACAATGCATAATAATTTATATAGTTAACAATGATAAACATTTTATTAACAAGTTATTATTTTATATACATATTATATAGTAATGAATAATATTTAATGCATCTACAAGTAGTGCAGAAAAGAATAAAGACACAGATACAAAAAAAAAGTTGAATGTATGTTTAAAATTGATACGAAATTATTCGTAAGTGTGAACTAAATTGTTATATATTATTAGGAGTTCACAACCGGATTTTGATTTACAACCGAAATAAAAATAATAGAATGTGCAGTTTAAAAATTATCACAAACATCAACAATTATTACCACTATCAATAAAATTTTATTTTGAGAACTAATATAAACAAAAACATTGTTTCATAATACTGTGAGCTAATAATACAAGTTTTTAAGTACAATACACAATTGGTTAAAAAAAGTCATAGTTTATGTACCGTGTTATTTTAAAAATTAAAATTAACACTTAAAAACAATGATTTGTGTTATTGATGATGGATGTAAAATTTCAAATTTTTCTCAAATAATTGACAAAAATAAAACACTTATCACAATGAAACACATACAAATCAAACCTACTGCTATATTTATTTTAGCCAATGGCCATTAATACTTTATGTCATTGATTTTCAGACCAAAGATCTAATGTTGATGTTCCAAATGTATCTGGTGGGGTTGGAAAATTATTCACTTCGGTTTGGTCTTGAATTGGCACACCATTGGCAGTATATGATAACCGAATTCTCATTCTTAGCTGGCTCTAATAATAAAATAAAATATTATGTTAATATTTTCTTAATTTTGGAGGTGGTTCAAATTTTTTTAAAAAAAAAAAAAAGCATACTATACAACTTATAAGTTTAACACAAATTTAATGTAGAATGGTATTAAAAAATAATAATATACATGACAAAGAAAAGTTTTCAAGTCTACAAATAATATCTTTTAAATTATAGTTATCTTAAAAAGCATGAAAATATTTGACAGGCAGCAAATCACAAAAAAAACTTTGTGGATCTGAGTACTGACTACTGGTGATTGAACACAAACAATTACCATTTTTTAATGAAGTTCTAAATTCTAATACATTTTTTTTAATTTCAAAACCACGTGAAACAGGTATGCTTTGAACTTTGAAGAACAAAAATCATATTTAGTACCATTTTAATACTCTATTTTTTAATTTTTTAATTTTAATTGTTTGGACAAATTTTAAAATATAAATGAAATTTAATGAATAAACAAAGCATACATTTTAGTAAATAGGCTGATCCTCGTATAATCATTAGAAATGGAATGCACTTATCAATGGGAAATAATGAGTAGTTAAAATAACAATAATCAATTAAATTTACATTAATTTATTTGCTGTGGAATTTTAATAAATTATGAACCATGAGAAATAAAGGATATATTCTGTAATTCTTAGTATGCATTTATATGAAAAATAAAATTGTAATCATATTATATTCTACAGGCTATGAAACGTCGATATTTCTTAATCTCATTATTCACTATTCAGCATAAAATGGATAAAATTATGACTTAAAAAATAGGTATGTCAGGAACTTTTTGATACAAACAATATTAGCCTGATTTGCCTCTTCTTATTGCAAAAAATAATAATATATTTTTATGATAATGTAATAACAAATATTATATTTTGGGTAATAATTTAACAGTTAATGAAATTAAGTAAATACCACTTGGGTTCAGGATGGGATGTGTCAGCCAAACTAAAAAAAGTATTGTTACTTATATATCTATTTATTTTGTCTTAGATAAAACTATGGTTTATCTAAAAATCAAAATCTTATTAGTTATTAGTGTTATTACTTATGATAAAAATGAAATAGTAAAATCAATAAAAACAATTTAAACCCAAACTATATACACTTTTTTCAAAGATAATATTTGTTAATATTAAATTAAAAATAATTATTCAAGTAGTTAACTTACTTTTGATACATTTGATACTCGCATTAATTGTGTCAAAGATGAACCAGGTTCAATTACATTTGAAGATGGTGGTAACATTTGCAATTGGAAAGTCTGAGTAAAAAATAAAAATATAAATTTATAATTAATAACAACTATTTAAATACATAAACATTTGAAATATCGCCACAGGTAAATCTCTTCTATTTTATACAATATAGAATCAGAATAGAAGACCCCAATAAAAAAAAGTATTTCCAATAAAGTGAATTTAATATAATATAGCCATGCATTGAGCCATATTGTATTGCAATAGTCAAAAAGTGAATATTATGATTTTAGCACATCCTTATTCCATTTCTCTAAATCCCACGCACAACATAAAGGGAAAAAATATTTGTTAACAATGTCATTAAAAGAATGAGTGTTTTAACTGCTTCAAAACATTTTAAAATAATGCATATAGCAGTTAATTTTTAATAGGAACATATTTATACATGAAAAATGTTTATCTATGTATACTATTAAAAAACAGCATGAAATATCATTAGATAATAAACTTAATACTAAATAGGAACAAAAAAAACTTGTATATTGAATATTTTAAATAGTATGCATATAATACTATATTAAATATTACAATACAATGGCATTTTCTGTCCTTATCATTTCAATAAACAATATATTATTGTTGCTA
This sequence comes from Schizaphis graminum, assembly GCA_020882235.1. Lineage (NCBI taxonomy): Eukaryota > Metazoa > Arthropoda > Insecta > Hemiptera > Aphididae > Schizaphis > Schizaphis graminum. The sequence goes on along the minus strand of CM037032.1, from coordinate 82,325,498 downwards.
ACATTTAGCATAATGTTACTCTAAGGCAGGCATGTGAAACTCAAAGTATCAGTCATCAGATGGGCCAAATATATTGAAAAGTTTACTATTTGGGCCGCACATAAAAATTTAGCGAATTTTTAACTATTAAATTTACAGAGGAATACACGTAACAAAATTTCACACGGTGTTTATCGAACGACTAACACGCGTGTCACAAACTGACGATATAAATTATTAATCTTTATTCTATAATCTATATAGATATAAATATATATAAAACCATCAATAATCCTTATTCGATTATGGTTTATCAGAAGATAAGACAGTATAATAATGTATACCAAATAAACCACTCTCTAAGAATCTAAAATAGTTGTTACACGACATTAATATTTTTTTTTTGTCCATTAATATTGGTAGCCGCGGGCCACAAAAAAATGAGCCACGGGCCGCGTGTTTGACATGCCTGCTCTAAGGCATCAGTTTATTTATATAGGTTAGGTTAGAGCAGCAGTTCCCAAACATTTTTTTCTGTGGTGCCTTGCTATGAATTCCATAAGTCAGAGCAAAATAATACTCATTGATAACAATACATTATTTATTATGAGCCATAGATTGCGGTGCTTCCAGAACACAATTTGAGAACCGCTAGGTTAGGGGGTATGAAGCTTGACTGTCTCATATAAGAATAACTTTGGACGGTAAACAATGGACGCTTTTGTGCATTTTATAGCCTAATAAACGGGATTATTGAGGTGTGTGGTCCAATTGAACTTTGCACCTGGGATAAATTTTTATACTAGACATAGTAAGGATATTTTTAAAATAATATAATATTTAATAACTTGGAAGATCAACTTACTTTAGGGACAGCTGCTTGAAAAAGAAACTCGTTGATGGTAAATGTTCCACTGTTGTAAGCAGTCATATTCACTGTATTTGAATCTATGTTCATCTGATCCCTTTCAACTAATAATGTTATGAGTAAATTGTTTTGGTCATATGCTGTCACAGTTCCCGGGGTTTTAACTTTGTTGGTATTAACTATTGATGTATCTGCTGAATATATAAATAAGAATATAGAACCAAAATATTTTATTTATAAATATTTATTTTTTTACTAACCTAAACTCAATGAGTCAAATATATGATTTGTGGTATCAACTATTCCATTAGTTGAACTAATTTCAGATGTAAGATTGTTCAATGGCTGCATTGGTTGGTTACTTAAATCTAAGCCACCTTAATAATGTTATAAATTCAATCAATAAACCATTTATTTTAAAAAATTAGAAAAGAAAGGAACATAAAATAAGACTTACCTAAGAGATCCAACAAATCTTGAGTATCAGTATTAATGGTTGGCATTATTGATGAGTTTTGATTTGGAATCAATTCTGTGTCCCCATTTGAGCCTTCTAGTAATACTAACAATGCATTCTAAAGTAAAAAGTTAATAAGAAAATCATAATTTTTTTTGTATATTAAAATAAATAATATATATATATATATAAATATATTTACAGAATCACTGGTGGTCTCAGTATTTGTCACTTCGGTGACAAGTAGATCATTAGGTGATGGAATATTTTCAATAGTTTCATTCCATTGTGATTGTTGAGTTCTATTTGACTCCATAGCAGGCATTCTTTCTAATAGACCTTCCCGCATTGGGTCATATCTATTAAATAGCTGATTGTATTCAATTCCACGTTGTTGCAAGTCAGTATGCATATGTGTTGTAAATGATGCTACCATTTCATGTATTTTACTAGATAATTAAAATAAAATAGTCATTTACAGGTACTTTGGTAATTATAGAATACAAACAATTCAAACTAATGAAAAATTGTTTAGGTTAAATTAAATATAGTCACTAAAGTTTATTATCTTTATACTTACTCTACATTAACTTTGATACGGGTGCTTAACTTCATAAGTGAATTTAATGTATACTGTTTTGTGATTATATTATTTTGAGGACTCCACATTAATTTATGGTATACTCTTAATATGTCTTCTTCATTGACCTAAACAATAAAATAATAATAGAATAAATAATTTTTCCTATAAATGTAGCAATTAGTTAATTAAATTTCATATTAAAATAATTCATTATAATTAAAATATCAAAGGTACATTAAAGTTTTGCAACAATGAGCATAATTATATTAGATGGGTTTTATTTTTATTCTTCGAGAGGTAATTTTTTAAATGAGTTAAAATATGTAAATCTTACTGTTACAGCATGTTCATCAGATTGTTGAAGTAACATGTCACCAAATTCTCCAATTGTCCATGTTGACACTTGTATCAATGGTTGTTTATCACTTGTATCTTTTTCCAATTCTACCCATAGTTTTGAAGCCATATAACCACCATGTTGAGCACCAGATTCAGAAACTAATTGTATTGTACTTGATACGACATCATCTCTTACGTAATTACCAGCCTAATAAAAATTACATTTTACACATTAAAAATTAATGTTTTAATATGTGACCACTAGGTTAATGTGATTGATATTATTATTGAGTTTAATTGAACATAGCCACTGTAAAAACAGTTTAAAATCTAATTTTTATATCTTACCGCAACAAGAACTTTTATTAAAGTATCTAAATGCCATCGAGTATTAGGTGCAAATTTTTCAGCTGCTAACACAATGCTAGAAGAGCACTGTGCTTTGAATTCAGGTTCACATGTTTCCAAAAATGCAAGTAATTCTTTAGTCATAGTCAATACATTATGAGAATTAATTAAAGCTATGCTTAACTCTAGTGCTCGTCTTCTGATAGATACATCTGGGTCTTGCTAAAAAAAAAATTGAAGATCATTATTAATTCAATTAATTGAAATCATGTAATAATATTCAACATACTCTAAGACACTCAATTATAGTAGTTCTATGTCTTTGAACTGCAGTCATGTCTAAGTGAATAGTTTTTAAGAGTGTGTTCAAAGCAACATATCTGATATTTTTATCTGTGTTCAACAAAAATCTACCCAAAATATTAATGGCTAGCACCCTGAGCCCGGATTCAGACTTAATATCCATAATTGATAACACAGTCTCATATAAAATTGTGTTACCAACATTTTTATTTGTTTCAGTTGTTGTGGCTACTTGTGCAAGGACATCATTCATGGTTTCAGAAGCCTCTGGATCTTTTTTACCAAGTATTTTAAGCAATCTGAGTATTTTTACCTACAAATAAAACAGTGATTCAGAATCTAAAATATTTATTGAGTTAGAAGAAAAAGTAAATTATTTTACTTACTTGTAAGAAAGGATCACTCACTCCAGAAACATCATGTTCAGGCGAATAGCCTGCGAGTATTAGGTTTTTTAAGATTCTTACTAAGTTTGGCACAACCTATAAAATATTAATTTGAAATAAGAATAATTAAACAAACTTAATATGTATTTATTAGCATATAAACATCTAGACAAGCAGTAATTTAAATATATTCATAGAAGATACTCAATGAAAAAAATATTATTATTTATTTGAAATAACCGAAATATTACTTAAATACCTTTTTAAAATGCTGTAAGGTATCAATACTTCGTTCACACATTTCAGTTATTAATGTTACGCCTGTAATAAGAACTCCGTGATTTTTTTCTGAAAGCATTGATCTAGTAGCTGGCAAAAATATTTCCATTAGTTCAGGGACTTTAAGTACAATTCTGTATGCACATAAAGCTGCTTTTTTTCGAATATATGTATTAGGTGATTTCATTAAGCGTTCTACTTCAGTGGCAAGATCTCTAGCCATTTCTGGTGATGCAATTGCACCAAGAGTACATAATGCTAAGCCCACAACAAACTGAGTGCAACTGTTCAGGTCACTAAAATTAATAAAATAACATTTGTAATTAATAATTACTATATAAATAAAGATACAACACATGAACCATTTAGACAATGTATGATTCAGAGAATGATAATATTGGAAATTTTTTGAAAATGATGAAAAAAAATAGGTTCAAAAAAATGAAGAATATTAAAATTAACTATAGAAACAGAAATTTATTTTACTATTTCCTGAAAATGAGGAATTTTTGACATATTTACCCCTCCCCTCCAAATATATAACATTTTAAAACTTTTTATTTAATTACTTTTTTAAACAGTTTGTGATAAGGAGATGTACATCTTGTCGTTCGTCCAATAACAACATAGCGCCCAAGTAACCTATTCGCTTATCGGTAAATCTTGGCGATGCTATTAGCTTCAGACATTCCAACTGTCCAAAATGTGCTGGATATCTATATTATAAAACAATATACTTTTAAATGTTATTGATATACAAATAAAATAAATTATTTTTAAAAAGAATATTAAAACAAATTTGAAATCTTATATATATTTCTAACTAACTTACGTATGTCTATTTAAATCTTTTTTTTAATGTTACACAAAAACATTATTGAAAATAATAAAATAATATAAGTTAATTTAATATTATTCTAAATAGATTAAAAATTATGATAACCATAAAAAATAAGAAAATTTAAAACAACACTTACCCAAGCATGTGAATATATAACAATTTAGCAATGTTTCGACATCTCCAAACACTATCTTCATCTCGAAAAGATGTTCTAATATCTGCACATTCTTTGTTGATAACAGCTCTTTCTTCTGCTGCTGTTCTTGCTGCTCTAATTTGTCTTATTAAGTCTCTGAGACGCATCGGGGTCGGCATACGAACTAAACCAAAAAAAAAAAATACAAAATAAACCTCTAACAAACTATTGAAAGCAAAAACAATGTATCACTCGCCTTTTTCGACAGCTTCATTGAATACTTGTCTTATTGTTGCAATATTAAATGCTGGATTAAATCTGTAAATAGAAATTTATTAATGTCAATAGCTTATACTATGAAAGAAAAACACTTACCCCGTATCTGAGGAACTATTCATTTTGAAATCGACAAGTATGTTGTATACAATTTGTGTATTGAATTAGTGTCTGTGAACAATAAAAAAAAATAAACCATTGATATTATACACAATTTGATGTTAGATAATAATAAATTTGCAGGTGTTTACCTACAACCAGCTAAATGCAAAATCGTGAAAAGTTTAAATATTTGGATATAGGCAAGCACAATGTAACTGTTTTAGCTGGCCAGAGCTATTCACTGGGCCAGGAAGATTTATTTCTGGCAACTAATAAATGCAGTTTGCTCAAAGTGAAACCTAATCAAACATTTTTACGAACTTACACCGTCTTGTACACTGGTCAATCATTGTCAGATGTAAATCCTGCCCTCCCAACTACCATCATCCCCCCCCCCCAAACGGTGAACGGTGGATAAAATGCGAGATAAAGGTACACCATCACGAACGTGAGTCTTCTCACTAGGGAAGAGAAATATTCAAAACGGCCACCCTTAAATGTAGGCCACGATCACGATTGAGCATCGTCATCGTCGGGTCTAAAACCGTGATAACCCGTTGCCCATCTGGCGTACACGCCGAATTTGGCAGTATCGGTGCCAAAAACAAGTCACAGGGTGTGTTTGAATCACAAGTTACAATGCGCGTCCAACAATAACGCAATATTATCATAGTAAAATAATTGTACGATATTCACCTTTCGACAACGACGGCGGCGACGATTCCCCGCGTCCTTTCGTTCTTTTCGAGAATGTAAAATGTAAATACGAGTGTACGTCTGTCGTCCACGATACGACGGCGAACAACGCGTCGGCTGCGACGGCGCCCCTTTTAGCCTTATCTATCGTTGTTTTTCTGCATTCGTGTCATACTACTCATACTGTCGTGAAAACATTCGGCCGCCGCGTAATATTATATATTTTTTATTACCGTACACACACGCGCGCGCGCACACACACACACATGCGCATTATATCATAGATATGTCCCGACGTGTCCAGATAGATATTATAATAACAATATAAATATATTATTACGTGACGGGCTGCCACTGCGGTACCTGATAGCTGATGATAATGCCTACCGCCGTCACCGTCGTATATTATAAAGTATTGCGTCGACGGCGGCGTTTAATGGGTTTTTAATTCGGAAAAATGTATCTAACAGGTGTGAACGTGATACCTTTGTTTTTCTCACTGCCGTTGCTCGGGAGTCGCGGTCTGTGGGCTTACGTGGGAATTGCGGAACAGTTCGGGCGACCGATTGACCCCGCCCCCGCCCAGCGAACGACAAGTTCGGCGTTATGAACACTGACACTATTACTACTATTGTCTACTACTACTACTACAACTACAACTACTGCTACTAATCTTCAACACAATTTATCATAAGATAGTAGTAGTGTAGTACCAAGCACGTTTCAGGATCAATTTTCGGAGGGGGGGGGGGGTATAAGTTAATATTATTTTTGATTCTGCTTTAAAAATGTCTGGGGGTTGTTTGAAACTCTAAAACCCCTGTATAAGGGGTTGAGTAATACCATTTCTTATTAGTTACCACGATTTACCAGTTACTACACATACGTAATACACAGTACTGTCAGTACTTACCTACTCAGTAAGTAATTTTATAATTTATTGTTTATTTTTATTTAATAATGATATACATGCATCTAAAACTACTCCAAGTACCAATTTCCAATAACATTTATAGGCGATTGATTTGAATTACATACAAAGTATTACCATATTATAACAAATCATATTCTATTATTAAAATTAAAAACTGAAATTTTTAAAATTATAATTATACCTACAAATTTACATAAGTTTTTAAATAGTTTTAAAAATAATAAGTCAGTTTTTTAAAATTTTTATTAAAAATTTAATCAAAAATTTGTGGAGGTCAAGATTGCACGTGAAACTGCGATTAGGATAGACGTGGACCACACACCGTCTTCGTAATGGGTTTTTACACCCGACAGGACATTATCTCTTTTACACGATCGTTCGGACACGATAGAGATAGAACGTCTTTAGAGGATGTGTTCCGTATGTTGTGGTGAATTACGGGTATATGAAGATTGCACGGCTTTACACGTAGGTCCTGCCGAGAGTACAGACACAGCGCGAACCCCACAATCCCAAAGTGAGTACCGCTGGTACACACACATTGCACTCGCGGCGGCCAACCGTCAATCAAACAACAACAACAACAGCAACAGCGACACCAGCTGTGCACTGCCACAACACGTCGGCACATCCCCTTAACACTATAATGACAAGAACATCTGTTATCATTACCAATTTTCACCATATGGCGACTTCGGGCAGTTCCACGCACCAGACCTCACGTTGTTCTATAGCCAAATCAGATGAATATATACTATTCATTCAGATGCCAACTATTACTATGTAGAGCGATCAGGTATTAATTCTGTCTATAACTAAAGTCCAGCTCTCGGTCTGAACGATAGATGGCACTGCAGTATAGAAAATATATTATATTAGCATTGATTATAAATACAAGTACTAAGCAGTATTAGTATTTATCACCGGTGTTATTTATTTCATTCGTGGTATTTATAACGCTTATAATAACCTAGAATAGGGGTGGCGAACCTTTTTTGGTTCAAGTGCCAAATTTCCCCAATCAAGGTTTTGAAAATTTTTCACGTGCCCAAAGGAAATTAAATTTTCTAAGGATAAATAAAGTTACTGATTTATTATAATATATTATTTTATTAAGTAAGCAAATCTTTTTTTTTGTAATTATAATTTTTAAAACATGTATAATTTGTTTCTTTGAATTTCTTATGACAATTATAATTAAAACTTTATAAAAACCATAATTTTTAATAATTAAAATTTTTTCATGTGGCATTTAAACTTAATCAACGTGTGACCTTTGACACGCGTGCCGTAGGTTCGCCACCCCTGGATTAGACACTAGAGCAGCGGTTCCCAACCTTTTTAGTTGTGCGAACCGTCAATTTTGTAAAAAAATCTTTTATTTATATATATTATATATAATATTATTACGTACCTATATAATAAAAATATATATTAGTATTATTTTAAATATATACGTTAGTAATGTTAAAATTATATGGTCCGCAGCCTATAAGTTGGGTCAGTTGGGAGCATAGACATACCTAATAGAATCATTATTATAAAATATAATATATTATGTTTATGATTAAAAACCGCAGCTCTAGACTTCTAAAGCATATAAACAGTAAAGGAAAATATAAAATAAATAAATCGTTGATGGTTGACAGTAAAGATAAAAAAAATACAAAACAGGTAGGTACGTCACAAAAATTATAATGTATATAGGGTATTGTTTAAAGAGATAGAGTTATTTTACAAGTGAATATCCAGCAATATCGTAACAAATTTAATTTTAAATGATCATAAAAATTTAAAATAATAATGTGATTTTCCAGTGAACTATTTTTTATTATAGAATAACTATGTAGGTTTTAAATACTAAAACAAAATCGATTTTAATAAACAATAATTTTGCACCTGTTTTTCCCTACTTTATATTCTAAGCGAAGTGATGAATGAATTGTTTTTATAATGGTATGGACGTATGGTGTTTTTTGTTTATAAAGTATAAATATGATAAGTTGTTAAAATATGAAATTCTTCAATTTTCAACTTTGAGGGTGATTTCTGATGGAAAATTTAATCTAGCTTGTACTTTCATAAGGAAAATTCCTAATAGGCAGTGTCGACTCGTAGATAGGGGCGACGGGGCGGTCGCCCCCCCCCCCTCTAAAATTATTATTTATTACTAATTTATAAGTTTAATATAAAATTTCAAATTTATACTGTAATATAAAATAAAAATTATGTTTCCTGTATATTTTACACTAATAAATATTATGAAAACATTATCAGATAATGGGAATTTACAATTTCTGAGAATTGATTACCAATAACAATTTGCTGAAATCCGCGAGCAGTGAATGCGATTCTTGGACGATGTTAAAAGTCGCCCATCATAACTATGATCGGAATATAAAAACTAGGAAGCAGGGGGAACACAATAATATTACACTGCTGCCAGGGCGATGATTTGAATCGCTTGATGCCCCGATATGCATGGATTCGGAACTTGCGTGTGTTTATTATTTACTTTTTGCCGTCGTAACTCGTAACCAATTATTATTTTATTATTTCATTATCATAATCATTAAATGGATTAAATTAAATAATTATTATTAATATTATTTGTGTTCGATACTTTTCATAAATAAGCAATTTTATAACGCCCTACCACTTTCAAAGCACACGAGACGCCACTGCTAATAGAGTAATAGGTAGGTATGTAAAACAAAACAAAGAAATAAGGAAAAAAAAGCGGGTAAGTGAGTATCGCTCTGCTGTACATTAGGGGTGGGTGGACCTCGGACTAGGGTAGGTTAAATTTGAATGCAATGATAGGTATCATTGTATACGAAAAACGATTCTGAACGGAGATGATCTGTCAGTCTAGGATACATTATATTTAAATATTGTCATATACTCATATATTCTATTTTGAAACAAATTCAAACATTTAAGTAAAAGTTTCAAGATCTTACATTTAGTAATATTTTAAAAATAACAAAAATCGAAAATTATTTATTAGTAAAAGTTATTTTATATGTGTATTTTTGATTTCAAATTAAAATTAAAACTTTAAACACTCGTAAAATTTTTTAAATTGAACAATCCTCAAACTTTTTTATAATTATTCTAAGCTTAACTTATGGACAGCATAGTATAAAATTTTCAATTCTTAGCTTTTGATAGTAAAATATTTATAAATTTTTAACTACCAAATAGTGAAAAATATTCATGATTTTAAAGAATTTTTGTCAATATTTGAACTTCAAATGCTAATAAAAAAAAATTGTGCCTATGTATTTTTATAATTTTTGAATGGGAGTTAGAACAAGTTATGTGGACCCTTCAATTCAATTTTCAAGTAATTTGTCCCACTTCAATTGTCTATTAATAGCTCAAAAAAAGTCAATATATTTTGAAAATCAAATCACGTAAAGAAAACGACAATCTAAATAACTGGTAAAATTTTCAAGTATTTACGACTTATACTGTTTGAATAACAACAAATATCAAAAATCGTTTGAGGCTAAACCGTTATTTAACGCGGTTTTGTAAACATTTTAATTTCAAACACTCATAAAAAATTTTTGTCTGAATCCGGTAGAGTTTTTTTTACAGATAATTGAAGAAAAATGTATGGAGAACCTTGAACCAAATTTTCAAAACTTAGTTATAAAAGAAAAAAATTTTACGATTTTTCAACCACAAAATTACTTGCCTATTTTCGCAATTTTGACATATTTCGTATAAATTCGAACTTTAAGCACTTATAAAAAAAAATTGTGACTAACGATTTCGGATTTTTTTTTTATCACTTTAAAAACAACTTATAAGAAACCTTGTATTATATTTTCAAGATTTTCTGGCCGCCCAAAAACTTTTTATTGTTATTTTAAAAAAAAATAAAAATTTCAATTGTCTATAAATAGCTCAAAAAAAATTCAAAATTCTTTGAAAATTTAACTGTGTATGGAGAACGCTAATTTAAACACTTGATGAAAATTTCAAGTGTTTACATCGATTAGTTTTTGAGTTATAGCAAAATAAATAATTCGATTTTTTTGAAAACTGTTGGAAAATGTTTACTTTTGACCTCTATAATGCACCAAGGATATCCAATTTTCCATCGGAAACCACCCCCAATATTTGAAATTGAAACATTATTTCGACTAGTTATGCTGTACACAGACACAAAAACAAAAACAAAAAAAAAACACACATCATTGTAAAATCAATACATTCATCACTCCGTTCAGAATCTAATAAAACATTTGACAATTTTAAAATTACTTAGCGCCTAGTTAAAAATATATTTAATTTTAATTTTGTATACAAAATATATAGTTAAGGATTGAAATTTAAATATAAGATCCTAAATAAGTTATTCATATTATATAGATATAAAAATATTTAAAATAAATATATACAATTTTATTTTAATATATTTATATAGTACATAAAATAATGAATATAAAAATATAAAACATTTAAAACATAGAGTACGAATCACCGTGATGGATTTAATGAATTTAAAATTCTAAAATCTAAAATTCAATCTTTAAGTTAAAGAAGAATTTTCACAATAATTATTAAAATTAATATCAGTAATCAGTCCATAACAATTACACAAAATATACAAAACAAATACATTATTATCGCACAGCTAATAATCTAAAGTGATCTAAAGCGATATATACCAACCTAATAATTATTTAAATGTCGTTTAAATGAAAATAATTTATAAATCTTAAAAATTTCTGCGAACGAATAACGACAATAATTGAAACATTTGTAACCGATTACTTATAATTATTGAGTAGATACGGGTACACTATATATATCACGTTCAGGGCAAAATTCTTAAACGACCATATTCACAAAAAAAAAAAAAAGTGTAAAAATAATAATAATTAAAAAAAAAAATTCGATAGATTATAATAATAAAAATTGACAGTAATGTGGACAAGTATAGCTATATAATAGATAGCTATAATATAGCTAATATAATAGACTTAAAACTCCAACGACGCAAAACTGCAGTTTGACGGCGCGCGTATACGGACTATAATAAATTTATATTAATACATAGACAACGAATAAGACGTATAGGAAGGTGTATATATATTATATATTTTTATCTGCGCTATATGTCGAGGCGGATTCAATTACATTGTTCAACGCGCGCTCGTCAGTATGTATACCTATTGAGCATATGCATATATATATATATATATATAGACGTATAATACACGCGCGTGACGCACACAGTTCAAGTGCACGTTTCGACAATCAGTCACATATTATAAAGTTCACGCGACACTACGCCGGCCGTTATGGTAAACGCCACCGTAACGTATTATTTGCTCGTCGCGGCCACCGTGGCCGCGTCTTACCGCGCGTCCGCGGCTCGCATACTCGGAGTGTTCCCGCACCACGGGTACAGCCATCACATGGTGTTCTTGCCTTACCTGCGGACACTGGCAGACCGCGGACACGACGTGCACGTTATCAGCAACTTCGATTCGTCGCACCCACGCATCACCGACATCAGTGTCGCGGGCTTCATGCCCATGTCCAACAACAACGTCACTTTCCCGGACAGTGCCGGGCGGTTCGGCGTCGTCGGCGCGTTAACGGACATGTTCGAACTGTACGGCTTAGCCGAGACAACGGAAGGCGTGTTCGACGCACCGGCCGTCCGGAGTTTGCTCGACGACCAGACCGCGTCGTTCGACTTGGTTATCGCCGAACACTTCAACAGCGAGCTGCCGCTTGGTTTCGCCGCCAAGTACCGCGCGCCGTTCATTTTGCTCAGTAGCTGTCCGCTGACGCCGTGGACCATGTCCCTGGTCGGCCAGCCGCAACAGATAGCGTACAGGCCGTCCGTGTTTAGCGGCCTGCCGGAGCGCATGGACCTCGGCCAGCGGCTGACCAACACGGCCGTGGCGGTCGTGTCCGGTGCCGTGTTCCGGTTTATGAATCGGCCCTGGAGCCAACGGACGCTTAGAAAACGCATGGGCCTGGACGTGTCCTTGGACGAGTTGGCGTCCAACGTCAGTCTGGTGTTGGTCAACACGCACTGGTCCCTAAACGGGGTATCGCCGACCATGGCTCCTGTAAAGGAGACCGGTGGGATGCATGTCATGCCACCTAAACCATTGCCACTCGTTAGTATACACATATTATGTACTTCATAATTTATATCACTAGATTAAGTCGACTTATATATAGTAACGCAAAATCATTTTACTTCAATCATGGTTATTATATTAAGTGTTTTTAAATATTATATAGCATTATCACTTTCGTCATTTGCATTATCCTAAGTAGGACATATGATAAGATGTACATTTTATACATTATATTATAGACTAAAATTATATATATTAGATACTCAGCTAAACTTAGGCTATATATACGATATATATTTATAGTTATTATATGTGATATATATAATATGTAAATTATTTTATAGTTTTGTCAAACTATTCCGATAATATATTTTATACGATAAAGAGAGTAAAATAAGACGCATTGATAATGTACGCTATACTCTGTTAACTGTGAAGAAAACAACTTAAATTGATATTCTCAGATATTAAATTATGTCTTAAATCTTAATATGTTTATAAACCACGTTACAATTTTTTTTCATTAATATAAATTACATAACACTACTACTGTAATAGTACCTACCAATTTATAAATATTTGGATTGATTTACTCCAGTAAGCAAAACTTTGTTGAGGTTTAATGTAAATAATAATTGATAGACGATAGGTCGATAGCTATTTGATAGTGGTTGGTAGTGTTAATAACATTACGTAATAATATAATATAGTTAGTACTCAGAAATATTAACTAAACACAATATATAAGTATATACCTATGCATAAAATAGGGGACATTTTCCCTCGATAGTATAAAAATAAAAAACAATTATACGGTAACTAATATCGGATGTTGTTTCGATGTATAATTATAAACTATGTACTTCTACTAAATAAGGATCTTAACAAATACTGTTTTTTATTTAAATTTATAAAACAAAATAAATTGTGATTTTTTTCGATATTGATGAAGTAATTAACGTATTATATTTTTAAACAAATTAACTCATATTGAATTCAAAAGTATTCTTCTAAGAAAAAAAATTGTAAAATGCATTACAGGATTTTTAAATAGGACAGTTACAGTTTTACGGACAAATAAGATAGATAAAATACGTAGCTTCTGTTGACTTTTAATCAAAACAATTTATGACACATAAAGCGATAAAGCTTACACAATGATGGAAATTATTGTATAAACACTATAAACTATAAAGAAAGGAAAGTACGAGTATCCCAAACTCCTGAGTAAAAACCTATATGTTATTATTTGGTTTCAGTATGAAATACTAATGAAAAATCTTGTATTACATTTTCAAATCTTAGATATGAAAATAAAATATTTTTACATTTAGAAACTGAAGTAGGTATTTAATATGGAATAATTTGCAATTTTAATTGATTTCTTCAAAATCCTAACGTTAAATGCTTATAACAAATATATTGATTGTTTATTTTCGATATTTTTGAATTATGTATGAACATTTTATTAAAAATCTTGTATTACATTTTCAAGGTTTTTTATTAAGTGAAAAGTTTTTTAGTTTTTTATCGACATTTATAAAAAAAAAATTTAAAAAATTAAAAATGTCTAACTAGCCCAAAAAATAACAATTTACTTGGAAAATGTTTAAAAATCTTAGTATAAACATTTGATAAACATTTCAAATATCTAATGTTATTCGTTTTTGTGTTCGCCAAAAACAAACAAATAATATTCTATCAAATACTGGTTTCATTATCGTTTTTCCTTATTATTTTTCCGGTTATTTTGAGAATAGTAAACTAAAAATACACACATCATTGTTAAATCAATATGTTCATTTCTCCACTAGGTTAGGTTTGGTTCGATAGTTTTTGAGTTATTATAATTACAATATGATTATTTATAGATTGAACCTTACGGAATGCTTATTAAGTAAATCAAATAATCTAATAGACAATGAGAAATGTAAAAATTAAAATGTAGGTACAGGAACTTAATGACGCAATTATATTTTTATCGTTATTTATTTATATATTTTTATCACCCGAATATTATGTGGTTAGCATAAAAAGCTATGTGCTTATAATTATATTATAAGTAAAATATTATATTATGTACAACGTGTTAATATGAGGAAGATACATTGCATAAATATTAAAATAGATACAAGTAATAATAATTTATTACTAATAATAGTGATAAGAAAATATATTAGTAGTGAGTAGTTAATTCTTGCATATAAATAAGGCTTTATATTAAGTATACTCTATAAAATATTAAATAACATAAGCAAATTAAATTATTATGCTTAAATAAAAAATTAAAAAATAAATACTCAGTATGACAGATAATAATGTACCTAATAATAAATATATTCAATAAATAAAACGTAGGGAGGTATTATATTTAATATTTATATACATAAAGATAGGCGCAAAATAGCCCAAAGTTTTTTTGGGGGATTACTTTATATTATTTTCAAAAATTATGTTTACTTAATACTAAGAGTCTAAGAGTACTATATTTTAAATTTAGGAGGTCTAAGTATATATATCTAGCTGCTTAAAACCATAATAATTATACTATTATACAATTAGATAGTAGGTACAAAAAACGTATAAATATGATAATATAATAAATAGTAACGAATAAAAATAAATACTTATTATTGTATAAATATTAATCATTATTAAGTAGGTATAGGTGCAATAATTATTAATACATCATTATCGTTGGAATTTGATTTTTATTTTTGAAAAAAATACTCTTCGTTACATAAAAAAGTTTTGAAAAATAGTTTTGTCAAGTAATTACTAAAGCATCAATATTAGAATAAATATAATAACTAATAAGTAATATTAGAAGGAAAAGCTTCAGATATCAGATAAATAATATGATATCTATTGTATTTTTATTTTTTATAAGGTAATTGATATAACAATAACGAGTATATTATATTTTTTATAAAATATTAATATAAATGTTAGTAATTTATAATTTTTTTATTGCCTATTTTTCGTTAACATTTTTTTATTAGAATTATAACATCTTATTATAGCTTACAAAAAATAGAATGAAACATAGTTGGCGAGCAAAGAGGGAAAAGAGCTTACTAGCCACATATAGGTAATATATAGGTACAGAAATATTCACATGTTAAATATATTAAAAACATAAATAAATAAATAGAAAATTATACAACACAAGTGACAGTATTACAAGTCATTTATTAAAAATGTACATTATTGTATACTTTGACCTCAGAATTAAACTATTAACAAATAACTATTTTACGTGAGAAAATTTATTAAGATTATATTTAATTGCAATACTGCAATATGTTATACTATATACACAAAAAAAAAAAAAATAATATATTATTTTATAAACTATTACTACAGTAATCACTTGCATCAATAATTTTAATTAATAATTATGAATTTGTTTAATGTCATCAGTCGTTTTAATTGTCAATCGAAATTATTCATTCATCGCAATAGCATACAGTTTATATAATCCAATATTTAAGTTTCTACAATTATTATTTTATGGAAAAACGGAATGATAATAAATTCCGAGGAAACAATAAAATTGTGATTAATTTTGCCGAAAAATTATTAAAAATAATATTTCTCACAAAAAAGCCACAGACATAATTTTAAAACAAATACGTTTATCATTGCGCTCTAAAATAGGCCGTTTAGGTAAAACTCATACAAATTTCATAAATACGACATTCATATTTTTCTTAAATTATGGCGAATGAATAATAAAGGTGAGATTAGGTACTCGTATAATTAATACTGTTGTTAATATTCATGAGGTATTAGTTTTTTTTCATGAAACAAAATTGTAATTTTTAAGTTATTCATACAGTTCGTTATATACGAGTGTAATATATTATTATGTATTAGTCATTAGAACAAATATAATTTATTCTGTGTACTTCATAATAATCACACGTCAATTTTATATAGTATCTTAGTTTTTAAATAATAATAAAGCTCTATTAATTTATATAATATACCAGTTAATTAGTTAAGTATTAAAAACTAATCTAACGAAAGGTTTTTATCAGTAATCATAATTATTAGAATAATTGGAATTATAATATACTACTTATATTTTTTATGTACCTATAGAGTATAGATATAAAAAAGAGTGAAAACTAATGGTATATACATTATACACATTGCAGAAGCAGATTTACATATTCAAAAATCGGTAAACTAGCTGATAGGTCTTTGTGAAAGCTTGATAAAAATTTTTTTATGTATATAAGATCGCATTTTATAAATACAACAACAACAACAACATTATGTACGAATATACAATGTACCTACTCTAAAGTAGATCGAATTAACTAGAGATGATGTATTTATATACAATTGATTCATCTAAAAAAGAAACTAAAATTAATAAAAAAAAATATTGGATCAATATATTCAATATTATGCAAAACTGTAATGGATAAAAGGTTATTGGAACCACGTAAAAATCAAAAAGGTTTAAAGAAAACGTTGAAGAGATTTTAGATTAATAAAATTATAATATAAGCATTAAAAAAGTTAAAATTAGGTGTAAGCTTTATATATTTCTGACTCTGTACGCACTATACGCTTCTATATCAATTCGTGTACTTCGCTAGTTGGCTGGATAATAATATACGTCTAATAATTGTAAATAAATTTAATTCACCACACATCAATTAATTATATTCATATGACCCAACGAAAATCGATCACAAATATCAATTATACATTGCTATTACACCATATCTTATCTAATTTAATTACAATCATTAATTGTTCAAAAATTTTAAAATTTCAAAAATTTATATTTTTTGAAAGATTATAAAATCATAAAAATCGTTAGATAATAAATCGTTATTATACTTTAAATATCCAATGTTTTCAAAATTTGAATTTCAATCATTCATACAAATTTGATATGCCTTTACGCTAAACTTTTTTTTGATTTCCATAAAAAACATGGAAAATTCTTGTAATACATTTTCAATCTTTTTTACACACAACCAAAAATTAATAATAAAAAAATATCAAATGTCTGTAAAGAAAACTCAAAAAGGGACAATATGTTTTATACATTTATCATGTTTAGATAATGCTAAAATAAATATTTTGATGAAAAATTCAAGTCACTATAATTATTTTTGGTTTTTATTAAATTTACAGCAAAAACACATAATTAATTTTTAGAATATAGTTTTGAGTAAATATTCATGTTTTTTCGAAAATTATTTTTTTTTTTTTTGTTTTTCGTTTGTTTTAATAAATATTAGTAAATTTTCTCAAAATAAAAATAGATTCAAATAATATGATTACAACAATCAGAAATATAGTTGTTGATGATTAGAATAGGTATGTTTTTTTGTGTTAGGTACAAAAAAGTATCCCAAGACAAAATAAAAACATATATGTATTATTGTAAAATCAATACAATTATCGTTTCGCTCAAAAGCTTAAGGTCTACTGAGTGTTTCGCATTCATCTTTCCGATTAACAAAAAAATATATCGATTATTTTAATAATTTAATACTATTACACTCAGCTCTGCTTAACGCGGATAGCAAATAGCAATTAACCCTATTTAATCGGACTGTTCGCCATTCTAGAAAACTCGTCACATCAAATTATTCTGAGTATATATTATACTCTTATCTGACTAACATTACTCGGTAGCGATGTTCAATACCTATTACGAAATGCATATTATATCTACATCATTTATCTCGTACGCAAGTCGTGTTACAGTATGAGCTCAGTTTAAACGTGACCACAACAACGAATTCAACTATTACACAATATACACCCTAATAACCTTTAGTTGGCACCAGCAAGTTGGCACGCTGCCAGCAACCATGGTTAACGCCACTGTAACGTATTATTTGCTCGTCGCGGCCACGGTGGCCGCGTCTTACCGCGCGTCCGCGGCTCGCATACTCGGAGTGTTCACCCACCACGGGTACAGCCATCACATGGTGTTCTTGCCTTACCTGCGGACACTGGCAGACCGCGGACACGACGTGCACGTTATCAGCAACTTCGATTCGTCGCACCCACACATTACCGATATCAGTGTCGCGGGCTTCATGCCCATGTCCAACAACAACGTCACTTTCCCGGACAGTGCCGGGCGGTTCGGCGTCGTCGGCGCGTTAACGGACATGTTCGAACTGTACGGCTTAGCCAAGACAACGGAAGTCGTGTTCGACGTACCGGCCGTCCGGAATTTGCTCGACGACCAGACCGCGTCGTTCGACTTGGTTATCGCCGAACACTTCAACAGCGAGCTGCCGCTTGGTTTCGCCGCCAAGTACCGCGCGCCGTTCATTTTGCTCAGCAGCGGTCCGCTTGCGCCGTGGACCATGTCCCTGGTCGGTCAGTCGCAACAGATAGCGTACAGGCCGTCTATGTTAAGCGGCCTGCCGGAGCGCATGGACCTCGCCCAACGGCTGACCAACACGGCCGTAGCGTTCGTGTCCACTGCCGTGTTTCGGTTGATGAATCGGCCCTGGAGCCAACGGACGCTTAGAAAACGCATGGGCCTGGACGTGTCCTTGGACGAGTTGGCGTCCAACGTCAGTCTGGTGTTGGTCAACACGCACTGGTCCCTAAACGGGGTATCGCCGGCCATGGCTGCTGTAAAGGAGATCGGCGGGATGCACGTCATACCGCCTAAACAATTGCCAGTCGTTAGTACTTATAAAATATAATACATTATGGTCACTATACATTTACTTTAGTATAATAAAATACAAATTAATAATATTTCAAACAAAATTATCATCAGATTTGCAGATAGATTAATATTTGCTGTATTAATTATGTCTATATATCATGATTTTCGCTAACGATTTTTAGATTCTGAACGGAGTGATGAATGTATTGATTTTACTATGATGTGTGTGTTTTTTTTTTGTGTGTCTGTGTACAGCATAACTAGTCGAAATAATGTTTCAATTTCAAACTTTGGGGGTGGTTTCCGATGGCAAAGTGGATATCCTTGGTGCATTATAGAGGTGAAAAGTAAACATTTTCCAACAGTTTTCAAAAAAATCGAGAAAAACAAAAAATAATGATAGAAAAACGGGAATTTTTACGCAAAACCGGTTTTCGACAAAATCGAATTTTTGATTTTGCTAAAACTCAAAAACTGAACGGAGTGAAGAATGTATTGATTTTACAATGATGTGTGTTTTTTTTTTTTTTTTTTTTATTTTTTTAGTTTTGTGTCTGACGACAACATTTGGAGCAGTAAAAATGCTTCGGTTTTGGACTTCAGCCCCTCTTTGAAAAGGAAATCGAATCTAGTTGGTACTTTGGGGGGTCAAAAGTTAAAAATTTTCAATATTTTTTAAATGAGTCGGGAAAAACCCTAAAAAAATGAGGGAAAAACGGGATTTTTTACGCAAAATCAGTTTTCGACAAAATCGAATTTTTGATTTTGCTAAAACTCAAAAACTAATCGATGTGAACACTTGAAATTTTCACAAAATGTTTATATTAGCGTTCTCTATACACAGTTAAATTTTCAAAGTATTTTGAATTTTTTTTTGAGCTATTTATAGACAATTGAAATTTTTATTTTTTTTTTTTTAAATAACGATAAAAAGTTTTTGGGTGGCCAGAAAATCTTGAAAATTTAATACAAGGTTTCTTATAAGTTTTTCTTAAAGTGATAAAAAAAATCCGAAATCGTTAGTCACAATTTTTTTTTATAAATGCTTAAAGTTCGAATTTATACGAAATATGTAAAAATTGCGAAAATTTGCAATAATTTTGTGATTGAAAAATCGTAAAAATTTTTCTTTTATAACTAAATTTTGAAAATTTGGTTCAAGGTTCTCCATACATTTTTCTTCAATTATCTGTAAAAAAAACTACCGGATTCAGTCAAAAATTTTTTATGAGTGTTTGAAATTAAAATTTTTACAAAACCGCGTTAAATAACGGTTTAGCTTCAAAAGATTTTTGATCTTTGTTGTTTTTCAAATAGTATAAGTCGTAAATACTTTAAAATTTTACCAGTTATTTAGATTGCCATTTTCTTTACGTGATTTGATTTTCAAAATATTTTTACTTTTTTTGAGCTATTAATTTTAACAAATTTTTTTTTTAATTTTTTTTTTATAATTGTTGATAAAAAAAATTTAGGTGGGACAAATTACTTGAAAATTGAATTGAAGGGTCCACATAACTTGTTCTAACTCCCATTCAAAAATTATAAAAATACATAGGCACAATTTTTTTTTATTAACATTTGAAGTTCAAATATTGAAAAAAATTCGTCAAAATCATGAATATTTTTCATTATACTATTTGTTAGTTAAAAATTTATAAATACTTTACTATCAAAAGCTAAGAATTGAAAATTTAATACTATGATGTCCATAAGTTAAGCTTAGAATAATTATAAAAAAGTTTGAGGATTATTCAATTAAAAAAAATGTATGAGTGTTTAAAATTTTAATTTTAATTTAAAATCAAAAATACACGTGTAAAATAATGTTTTTCTAATAAATAATTTTCGATTTTTGTTATTTTTAAAAAATTACTAAACGTAAGATCTTGAAACTTTTACTTAAATGTTTGAATTTTTTTCAAAATAGAATATATGACAATATTTAAATATAATGTATCCTAGACTGACAAATCATCTCCGTTCAGAATCTTTTTCGTATACAATGATATCTATCATTGCATTTAAATTTAACCTATCCTAGTCTGAGGTCCACCCCACCCCCTAATGTACAGCAGAGCGATACTCACTTACCCGCTTTTTTTTTTATATAGTGGAGAATGAAATGAAAACTATGTGTAGTGAAATAAAATCATAATTTACTTCTAATCGATCACCATTATTGTGGCGTAGCCAGGATTTTTTTTAGGGTGGGCTGATCAATTTTTGTAAAGTACAATTTAAGATTTTTATAGCGATTTTCATAGACCATTAAAAATTTTAATTATTTTTAAATTTTCTTGATATTTTGGGGAAGGGACTGCAGTAAACCTACTCAGTCTTCCACCTGGCTACACCACTGAATCGATAGATTTTTGTAGATTTCCATAAATAGTTGACAAATAATAGTTGTCGACAACATTACTATACTAATAAAAATTGTAAGACACATTTTCAATTAAATATAAACAATGTTATTAAACAAGTTTTATGAATCATAGGTAACCACGATAGTGATGAAACAACAGACAGACCCCTGGCTGTAAGTTAAGTGAAACAAAAAGCTATTAAATATTAATGATATTAATGAGAAGCCAAGTAAAATTATAAAATTATCCATAGGCTCAATAAGCTCATAACCATAACCATCTTTCAGAAAACGTAGACGTTGACAACATTATACACGCTAAAAAAACCGGACCATAATTTATATGATATAACCTTATACCACAGATGACAACTATAGTATAGCCACCTTATAAGCCGATAGATACCCCAACATTATAAACACTTTAAAGTTAAAACTACTAAATGTTATGGTTAACATAAATAAGATCATGAAGTTACAGATATATACATCATAAAAGATGTTTTAATCGTACTTGTATTCTTAGATATGGGTTATGCATACAATCATAATCAGACGTTAGTATTAATTAATAACTTATCAAAACTTAAAATAATATAGCTGATGTTTTGAATCAAAAACTATTTCAATATGAGAATATGTGTACGCCTTCAAAAAAAAAAAAGCGGGTAAGTGGGTATCGCTCTGCTGTATATTAGGGGGTGGGGTGGACCTCAGACTATATGGTAGGTTAAATTTGAATGCAATGATAGGTATCATTGTATACGAAAAACGATTCTGAACGAAGATGATTTGTCAGTTTAGGATATATTATATTTAAATATTGTCATATATTCTATTTTGAAACAAATAGTATAGTTTTTATATGTTACTATGGTTACTTTATAGTATCTGTTTATTAATAAAAAAAGTATTAGGCACAAGGGCGCCCATAATAAAATTCTCAAGGGGGGGACAACATTTTATTTTATCAATCTATTTATAAATAGGAATGACCACGAGGTAGGAAGGCCGAAGGGGTTTACAATTTTACATTATACTATTAAATAACAATATAGGTACATAAAACTGAAGGATTATAAAATAATAGTTATTTAACCAATATTTTAAGAATTGATAGTTATTCATAGAATAGAAACGAAACAGCGTGTTGTTATTTATAGCTGATAACCCAATTTGCCAAACTGAATAAACCGACTTTTCATAAACAAATAATAGATTTTCATAATACATTTTTAAATTCTGTTTAAATAAATAAGTAGATTCTGATCACAGTAAACAATTTTTCAAGATTTTCGACATTTTCCAGGGGGGGACATGTCCCTCCCTTGCCCCCCCCATATGGGCGCCCTTGATTAGGCAACATACGCATAATGAGAGTATGAAATTTAATTTAAATTTTGAAATATTTCGTATAAATTCAAACTTTAAGCACTTATAAAAAAAAATTGTGACTAACGATTTCAGATTTTTTTTATCACTTTAAAAACAACTTATAGAAAACCTTGTATTAAATTTTCAAGATTTTCTGGCCACCCAAAAAATTTTTATCGGCATTTGAAGAAAAAAAACTTAGAGAAGTCGAAAATTTCAATTGTCTATAAGTAGCTTAAAAATTGTCAAAATATTTTGAAAATTTAACTGTAAAGAGATAACCATAATATAAACATTTGGTGAAAATTTCAAGTATTTACAATAATTCGTTTTTGAGTTACAGCAAAATCAAAAAATCGATTTTGTCGAAAAGTGGTTTTTCGTAAAATTGCCATTTTTCTGTAATTTTTTTTTTGTTTTTCTCGATTTTTTTGAAAGCTATTTGAAAATTTTACTTTTGACCCCCCCCCCCCCCAAAGTACCAACTAGATGAATTTTCCTATTCAAAGAGGGGCTGAAGTCAAAAATCGGAGCATTATTACTGCCCCAAATATTGTCGTCAGACACAAAAAAAAAAAAAAAAAAACACACATCATTGTAAAAGCAATACATTCATCACTTCGTTCAGAATCTAAAACATTTAATAGTAGCTAGGTACATAATATTATTGTTGAAAATAAATATAGCTTTTTATAAAATTAACTAAAAAATCTTAAAATTGTATATTCAATAGAAGACATCTTATCTACAAGTGATTAATGCAACAACCCAATCTTATCTTTTAAATAAATTGTATTACCTATATTAATATACCTATTCTTTATAATTACTACTAATTAGTAGTTTTTATACGCATTAAATAATTAAATATTAAGTTGTTCATCATTCGTCGGTGATTAGCTATAGTAAAGTCATATTGTTTTTGTCTTATTTTTCTCAATATACGATAAAACTATAGATATTTTAGTGAATAATTTTAATACATTTATACACTTTTTAAATATACGTATCGCTTTAACGTTTACCTAATTCACTAAATATTTTAGTTGATATTATTGACTAAAGTACCTATTAAAATAAATATAACAGCTACAAAATATATATTTTACATTTTAATCTATAAAATGTTTTATCTTAAATAATAATTATAATATCAGAGTGTTCAATGTTCATACATATTAATATATTATAGAATATTCTCATTGATAATATTTTATTCGTAATAAACTACATACATTGTTAAAATGATTGTTTTATTTTAACAGTAATTATTGCTATAACAGTGGACAGTGGTTTCTCCAGCAGACACGGCAAATATTTTAGCTCTGTTCTCTCATCAAGGTTTAAGTCATAATTTGGTTTACCCGCCTTATACTCAAAAACTCGCAAACAGATGACACAGCATCACTATTATCACCAACTATCCAATACAACATCCAAACATAAATAATTTATCAATTAGAGGATCAATACCTATCAAAAATAACAAAAAAAATAGTAACCATATCGAAGGCAATACAATGAATGAAATACTACGTTTTATGAATATAATTTGGGATTTTTATGATCACGGAAAAATATATGAATCCTTATTTTCTTTAGACAGCGTGAAGGCATTATTTAACAGTTCTTTTAAGATTGATTTACTTTTTGCTGAACATTTTAATAATGAATTTTTTTTAGGATTTGTATTCAAGTTCGACATTCCTTTTAATTTTTATACTTTTGAGTAATTGCAACTTGTTGCTTTGGAATCAGCATGCAATTTGTCAGCCATATTCGTTAGTCAATACACCTTCAACATTAACCAGCCTAGGCACACAAATGAGCTTTTATAGCAGAATTAAAAATACAATTTCTCATACAATTCAACTATTTGGTTTTAAACTGTTATTGTGTCGGATTAGAGACGAAAAAATCATCAAACTTAATCTTGACGTTGAGGTTTTATTGGACCAATTAATTTTAAACGATTTGTTTAGTTATGATTAACTCCCATTTCACAATATTTTAATTTAAACCATTAATACCGGTTGTTGCAGAAATTGGTGGAATAGGTACACATAACGCCAATCAAAACTTTACCTTTAGTAAGTGTCTAATTTTTATTATCATAATAGTAGTTTTGTTTTCAACAGAACGTGTATAACTAGTCATATTATTATTTATTACTAATTAGATATAACTACTATATATTTTAATACAAAATAAAAATCGTTATACAACTCAAGTCAGTTTAGTTATATAGTTATTGTGTTATTATAATCACTCGGACTCACAAATAACATCCTGATTAAAAAAAAAAAAAAAAAAAAAAACGATTTATTTGTCTTTCTCTAATCAATAGAGATTAATAAATGGAGATAATTTCCTCCCGAAATACAAAGAAAAACGTTATAATATGTTTGTATTCTGGTAGTGAGTGTTCTATAATATAATAATATAATAAAATCTATATGAAAATGATAAATTTCAACTCACAAATCGTAATACAATTGTTACTTATATTTCCGTTCTTCCAAAATGTATTGTGTGCAAATATTCTTGGTGTATTTCCAATCGAAGCACTTAGTCACCACATCATTTTTGACTCTTACATGTCCGAACTTCACCGTCGTGGCCATAATGTGACGGTGTATTCACATTATCCAGACCTTGCTACCGAACAATATAAGCGAATACAAATCATTAATGTGTCGTCTATATTGGATTCAAGCTACGTGACCATGGACCATATGTATTCGCCATCAATTTTGAATAATTATAAACACATGTTTCACATCATGCGTAACGGAGAAACATACACTCAGACTGATGCATTGCGTCAACTGTACGACCAGCCAGAAGACGTTTACGATTTAATTGTGACCGAAACATGTAACACCGATCTATACCTAGCGTTGATAGAACGATTCAAAGCTCCATTCATTGCATGGACTACATCTCCGTTATTCGTATGGTCTGCTGATCGCACGGGGACGCCCACTCATCCTGCATATATACCAGTACTAATGACATCGTACGGATCACAGATGAATTTTGTAGAACGGACTTATAACACATTATTGCGATCGATAGCTTTTCATAAATATTACACGGAATCAACAATATTCTCTCAAAAAATCGCTTCAAAACTTTATAAAAATTCATCGCAATTAGATCAATTGGTGTTGAGGACTAGCTTGTTGTTTGTAAATACATATCATTCTTTATGGGGTAGTAGGCCGCTACCACAAAACGTTGTCGAAGTAGGAGGTCTGCACGTGAAACCATCAAAACCTCTAGAAGAGGTTTGAAAACAAACAAAATAAAAATTAATTTTATAACATTAATCCATTGTTGAATTGTTTTATAGTAATTTTATAGTATTTCAATTATATATTTATTAATTCAATTATTTTTACATGTATGCAGGACATACAGAAATATATTGACGAAGCTGAGAATGGAGTCATTTATTTCTGCATGGGTAGTTTATTAAGAGGTGAAACTTTTTCGGCCGAAAAAAGACAGATGTTCTTAAATGTCTTTAATAAAATTCCACAACGAGTTCTGTGGAAATGGGAAGGTGACCTACCCGGAAAACCATCCAATGTAATGATTCGCAAATGGATGCCTCAACGAGATATTTTAGGTGAGTATACCTACCTATAATATAGAATATATACGCATTTAAAATACTGTGTGTTGTTTGAAATTATATATATATTATATATATAATATATGTTTGTAAATGTATAATTTGTATTACAACAATTTTGAGTTTTACATTAAAATTTTTGACCATGAATACGTAATTAGTTTATTAATTATTATATGTAAGTAATGTTTTTTTTATTCATATATAGCCCACCCTAATGTTAAACTATTTATATCTCATGGTGGCCTATTGGGAACTACTGAAGCTGTGTATGAAGGTGTTCCAATATTATCAATGCCAATTTTTGGTGATCAAATGACAAATATCAAAGCTGTTGTAAGCAAAGGAGGTGCAGAGATGATGAATTATGGAGATTTGAATGAAGATGAAATTTTTATAAAAATAACATCCATGCTTACAAATCCTAAGTAAGTATATCATTATTATTTACCGTAGGGCGCTGCAAACTGTCGTCCATCGCAATAATAGGTACATAATAAAAATATGTTCTATATGCGTAATGCGTGTTATGTGTTTATAATTTTTACTTATTTGTTGAACATAGATACAGACTAAAGGCTAAAGAGTTATCAGAAGCTTTTCGTGATCGACCTATGTCTCCTTTAGAAACTGCAGTGTATTGGACAGAATATGTCATCCGACACAAAGGAGCGCCGCAACTTCGGTCTGCCGCCGTCGGTATGCCATGGTACCAATACTATTTAATCGACGTACTAATTGTAATTTTCTTAACTGCAACAACAATCTTTGTCTTACTATATTATCTATATTGCTTAATTTTTAAAGTTCTTTTAAGATTGTTGAATAGAAAATTTAAACAGAAAAAATCCTAATAATTAAGTGAATTTGACTTAAGTATTATTAATAAAATATACTAAAACCTTACCTATACTATAACCTTTATATTATTAGTGCTAGATTTAACATATTATATATTATATTCTATACTAAATTTGGAAGTTGGAAGTTGAGAAATATTATTAAATTTCTACGTGTTTAAAATGTTTACAAATATAATTATAAAATAACTTACATATAAAAGATACGTTATTAAGGTTTAAATATTTAATATTTAAATTTTTTTACACCGTTTATCAGGGTGAACATTTTCATAGCATAATTAATAGTTTATAATTGATATAAATATAATTTTGGAAATATTGTGTATATACTTATGTATAGTAAATTAGTAAATAAGAATGTATATGAAATCAATAATGGTGAAAAGTTTCAAGTCTATACAAATAAATAATAATATGTTTTAAATTACCAACATCAAAATGTTAGCTATATTTGTTATATTTGTTAAAATATTAATCATTTATATTATTTATATATTTATATTTGTACTCAATTAAAATTTAAAAAAAGCAGGTAAGTGGGTATCGCTCTGCTGTATATTAGGGAGTGGGGTGGACCTCGGACTATGGTACGTTAAATTTGAATGCAATGATAGGTATCATTGTATACGAAAAACGATTCTGAACGGAGATGATTTGTCAGTCTAGGACAGGGATGGCAAACCTTTTGAACACTGCGTGCCCAAAATTACCTTTTTTTTTTTTTTTAGAGCGTGCCATGAAAAAAATTATATTTTGATATTTTGTTATATTATAATTCGATTGTATAATTAATATAAAAGGTTAGTTTAGGTATATAATAATAATAAGTATTTGTACTGATTAGTGTTTACTGAGGTAGGTTTATTACTCTCAATAATAATATAGGTATTATTATTTTATCTACAGATAAGAATAATCGTTAATGACCGATAAAAGCCGTATGCTCAAAATATTTTTACCTATTACCTAATATAATAGTAAAAATTTTCGAGTGCCCACAAAATCTTTTCGCGTGCCATCTCGGGCACGCGTGCCATGGATTTGCCATCCCTGGTCTAGGATATATAATACTTAAATATTGTAATATATTCTACTTTGAAACTAATTCAAACATTTAAATAAAAGTTTCAAGATCTTACGTTTAGTAATTTTTTAAAAATAACAAAAATCGAAAATTATTTATTAGTAAAAAGTTATTTTACACGTGTATTTTTAATTTCAAATTAAAATTAAAACTTTAAACACTCGCAAAATTTTTTAAATTGAACAATCCTCAAACTTTTTTATAATTATTCTAAGCTTAACTTATGGACAGCATAGTATTAAATTTTCAATTCTTAGCTTTTGATAGTAAAATATTTATAAATTTTTAACTACCAAATAGTGAAAAATATTCATGATTTTGACGAATTTTTGTCAATATTTGAACTTCAAATGCTAATAAAAAAAAATTGTGCCTATGTATTTTTATAATTTTTGAATCAGAGTTAGAACAAGTTATGTGGACCCTTCAATTAAATTTTCAAGTAATTTGTCCGTGCCAAATTTTTTTTATCAACATTTATAAAAAAAAAATAAAAAAAAATTGAAAATTTCAATTGTCTATAAATAGCTCAAAAAAAGTCAAAATGTTTTGAAAATCAAATCACGTAAAGAAAATGCCAATATAAATAACTGGTAAAATTTTCAAGTATTTACGACTTATACTGTTTGAATAACAACAAATATCAAAAATCGTTTGAGGCTAAACCGTTATTTAACGCGGTTTTGTAAAAATTTAAATTTCAAACACTCATAAAAATTTTTTGTCTGAATCCAGTAGAGTTTTTTTTACAGATAATTGAAGAAAAATGTATGGAGAACCTTGTATCAAATTTTCAAAACTTAGTTATAAAAGTAAAAAATTTTACGATTTTTCAACCACAAAATTACTTGCAAATTTTCGCAATTTTGACATATTTCGTATAAATTCGAACTTTAAGCACTTATAAAAAAAAATTGTGACTAACGATTTCGGATTTTTTTTTATCACTTTAAGAACAACTTATAAGAAACCTTGTATTAAATTTTCAAGATTTTCTGCCCGGCCAAAAAATTTTTATCGTTATTTAAAAAAAAAATACTAAAAAAAATTAAAAATTTCAATTGTCTATAAATAGCTTAAAAAAAGTCAAAGTTCTTTGAAAATTTTACTGTGTATGGTGAACGCTAATATAAACATTTGGTGAAAATTTCAAGTGTTTACATCGATTAGTTTTTGAGTTATAACAAAATAAAAAATTCGATTTTGTCGAAAACTGGTTTTGTGTAAAAAATCCCGTTTTTCCGTCATTTTTTTAGGGTTTTTCCCGACTCATTTAAGAAATATTGAAAATTTTTAACTTTTGACCCCCCAAAGTACCAACTAGATTCGATTTCCTTTTCAAAGAGGGGCTGAAGTCCAAAATCGAAGCATTTTTACTACTCCAAATGTTGTCGTCAGACACAAAAAAAAAAAAAATAAAAAAAAAAAAAAACACACATCATTGTAAAATCAATACATTCATCACTCCGTTCAGAATCTAAAAAATTAACATGTATCTATTTTTGATATTTTTAAATTATTGTAAGAACAACTCATGACTTCATGAGGAACATTTTCAATAAGCTATTTTATCATAAACAAAATGTTATCAGATACAATTTAAAATATTTGTAAATATACTAAATAGTACAAAATGAGCATTAATATTTTGGAAATTATCCTGTCAAGAAAATGCTAATAAATTTGTATTAAAAAATAAAGTTCTAATAAAAATTTAAAGTTGAAGATTGAAACATTTTTATTGTTCAAAAGGTGAAAACAGTCACAAAGGAAAAATACATAGACATCATTGTAAAATTAATACATTCATCGTTCCACTCAAAATTTAAAAAGTAACAATTTTTTTGAATTCCTTAGCACTTTAAATCACTTGCTTTCAAAAAATAAAATAAAAGAGAATGGGTAATTTATAAAGTACTAAATTGCTCGTTCTAAATTAATGATTGAAATAATATAATATAGTATCTACGAAAATTCTGTCTGGACAATCCTTGCTTTAACATTAAAAAAAAATTATAAAAATAATGAATGTTAATATAAAAAAGTCTTTAAGATATCCATTAATACGACTATACGAGTAGAATGTATTCATTAATAATGATTTATTCTGCAAAAATAGCAATACCCTCGTATAAGAGCAAATATATTACGAGTATATGAGTATAGTGAAACTGAAATTGTTTTGTCTCACTGGCAAATGACAATTGTGTCTCCAACAGTATCAGGGTATGATATTAAAATTATTATTCATTTTCATTATAAATACGATAACTGATGTACAAAATTTAAAAATAATATCTAACGAGTAATGCCTATATAATGGACATTAAAGGCCAAGGCCCAAGATACGAAAAATCAAAACAGTAAAAAGTAATCCACAATGTACCAGCCAGTACTCCGAACTTAAGGGCCCTATTTTTGGTACTTGGCCAGAGGCCTGGACCCTAGGAAAGTAAAGACTAAAGACCGCTAGGCAGCTTAGTTTGCCTAGGTGGAAGTTCAGCATTAACGCGTGTGTTCGATTATTATATAATGAATAGTGAATTATTATGCTGGATTAAAAATGAACTAATGCAATAATAAATATTATAAAAATAAGTAATAACTCGTGTTTGCTTATTATTTGTATACTATTTAATTATTAGAACTTATTGTTTATAATGCCTATATATATATATATCTTCGCCTTGCAATATGTTTTGAAATAGCGACCAAACGTTCATTATTAAAAGCATAATAATAGCCGTATCGTTACTGACAATAATGACGATTGACGGAATTTTACGATTTATAATACGAAATACGAATTGTTTTTCAATCATATACATATTTAGCAGTAAGTGGTGTATACCACGGCCATTAACTTTAATATTTCCAAATTCTTAAAATTTCAATATTATAATAAAATGTAGCGTTTTCAATCATTTTATTCTGTATTTCTGTAATATATGTACAATATTATTAAACCTATCAAGTAAAAAAAAGATTCTGAGTTCTGCATTTCTGCCTAAATCACGATTTAAGATAATAATCTTAAAGATATTAGATAATTATCCTAAATCGTGGCCTAAATTTAATATTACAAGTAGAAACAAAAGAAACTGCAGACTTGGCCACTGGGAAGAGTGGGAAGGAGAAAACAGCTCGCAGTTGAGCTATTGCCACGATATTAAAGATGTACCTATAATATATCTTTAATCGTGGTTATTACATCAAGGAAGGTGGGAAGGAATAAAGAGTAAAGACCACGGACTAAGATATAATGGACTGGCATCGAGTGCAATACCAGCGAGTCGAAAATGTTACGCGAGTCGCGAGGAGTGCAGGGGGTTAAAAAAAAATCCAAATGATTTTAGCGCTCTCTATAAAATTTATATACTTTTATTATACATTGACATTATAATATTATGTCTATGCTTCTATACACTAAAATAATATTTAAAAAAAATTGTAGATGGCGTTGGAATCATTGGGATTTTATTTTTCATAACATTTGATGCTCGGTCCCCCCTACTCCCCCAGCCTATTCGATGCCAGTCCATTATATCTATAGCCATGGTAAAGACTAAAGACTGACCCACGCCATCTTGTGATTTTGATAATGTTATGATTTTGGCGCGTAAATAGTCAAATTATTAAAATGTTATCAATTGATAATAAACTGTTTTAAATTACACAGAATATAAGTATTAGGTAACAATTATTATAATATCAAGTTTTATAAAGGTGGATATTAATATTATATTGTTCTTTATTTCTATAATATTATGCCTAACGCCTGTTTCCTATGCGAAAGGACATCCGTTTAGTGCTATTTATTTTGTATTATGTTGAGTACATTGTTTTATTGACTTACCGTTTTCTTTCTTTAAAACAAATACATATATTTAAAATTTAATTTCAGATTTGTATGATTAGTATTAATTTATTATTATCGGTTAATTGTACCAAATAATAAAATATGAATTTTAATGATATGCATGCCTTAGCTAAACGTATAGATACTCAGGTTAAATCATTGGAAGCAAAAGTAGCTCATCCTATGAGTATGATGTATTCTAACAATTCTAGTCAAGGTGTCAAAGTACTATCCATGTTGAAAGATATGATCAAGGATGTGGAAAATAAAAAGGTATTCAAAAATAAGTTATTTATTTAGTTACATTGTTACATATATCTGTGTATCTACAATGGGGGAGAGGGTCTTCAATATTTTTAGGCAGCAGAATGTCTATCATTTTTTTTTAAAATTTCAATTGCATTTATTATAAAACATGTATTAAATAATTGAAAATATATTAAAAAATATGTGATATATACTTATTATAGTGTGTTTACAAGTCTCAAATAAAGAAAGATCAACCAGAAAAAGTGTGTTGAAGACCTCTGATCCTTAGATACATATTACTATATTAAACTATTATTACTATTGTAATAAATTAATAACTATTTATTTTAGTTAGTTGTTACTAATTAGTACCTACTTAAATTTGAACCAAAAATTAATTAATATCCTTTCTGTTTATAGAAAGAAATCGAGAGTTTGATACAAGAAGAAAATTCAACATGGTCTGGAATGGTCGAAGATTATAACTCTGTTGCTAAATTTAAATCAGAAGTTGTTGCTAATTTGAATGAATATGAAAATATGTGGTCATCTAACTATCCTGATTATAAACCATTTATATCATACAGTCATTCTGATTCAGTAAATGAAGAATTAGATTCTCTCAATGAACTTAATATTCATGATGATAGACAAATTGCAGATCAGTATCCTTTTAATTTATTAATTTCACCAATAGTAAAATAATATGGTAAGATAATGCTTCTATCTGATTTTTATACATATAAAAAACTATAATTTTTAACAAAGGTATTCTAATTTTATATTTTAAAGTACCCATTCATATTAAATGTTACATTCTAATTTTTACATTATATTACTTGAGTGCCTGACATTGGATTAATTTTCATTTAATTTTTTTTTGTTAAATATGATATATTTAATTTAAATAGGCTTAAATTTTAGTGTAAACATTTTATTAAACAACAAGAATATTTCATCAGAATTAATTTAGTCCAATTTATTTAAACCCTATTCAAGTTAAGAACACAACTTGGCAGCTAACCTTGTAAACAAAGATGAGGCCTAACTATAGATGACAGTTGTATAGACAATTTATTTTGGGGGGAGTGACAATTGAGTGTCTGAGTCGCCTGACTGCTACCTGAGAAAAATTGGTAGTCGAGATTGTTTTTAAATTAAACTTTTATTTCATATTCCAATTAATAATACACTCAACTCATGGTAAAACAAATCTCAGGGGACCTAGAAAAGAGTTTATTACAACAGTATTTATATCGTAATATATCTTAAGTTGACTGTCTTATATTAACCATATTTTTTAAAGATATTGAAATTATTAAAAAAATAACAAAATAAACAAATGTGATATATTTCCTTATCTTCTACCATAAGATCTTTAAATGATAGTCTCAACAATGTCAATATCACAATGTCTTAATGTTCTTGTTTGTATGCAGCGGATGTTGGTTGGTAAAAAACAAAATATTTTTAAGAATACCTTTACTTCAATCTTTTAAAAGTGTATATTATTATGTGTTGTGCATAAAAAAGTTTACAATATTTTATTTTTGGTATCTTGTATTTTAAATAAATAGTAAAGTAAAACAATTTTATTGTGATTATCTTCATTTTTTAAATATGAATATGTTACCACTGGAAATTTTCTAATTCATATCATTCACTGTTCATATTGTATTCACCGCTTATCAAACCTGCTTATTATACAAAAATGTTGTATAAAATGTGGATTTTCCTTTTAATAATAAAATATATATATATTTGAATGTATTTTTGTAATTTCAATATTTTATTTTTATTTGAAATATATTTTTAATTTCATAACTTAATTATTTTAGAATAAATACATTTTTTAAATTTTAGTTTATTATTGATATTTAAGTAAGAACCTAACATTTTAAAAACTAAATTAATTAGTATGTGCTTACAATAAATTGATTTCTTCTGTGTATACTTGACTTACTGTTGCCCGATTAATCATTTATTCAGCAGTTTAAAACTTTTCAGAATGCAGTGTTGTAAGATTTTTAGTTCTCAATGCGTAGTTATACAGTACAAATAAAAATATTATCTAGTTCATGTGATGAACCTATAAGCTTTAAGACTAGCTATTTGTCCAGAATAATAAATACGCATTTATATTTATACTATAGTTATAGGTACACTTATACCTGTGCATTTAGTTGATTGTACAAAATGCAACTATGTTAAATTTAGTTTCCTTATACCAACATTTATAAATAATACTTTTGATTTTTTAATTTACATTTATAGATTATATTTCCGACATATTAACTCACCCCACCCAACTTGCTTTTTTGACCATTTTTTTTTTTTTTTTTTAACAGCCTAAATTTGATTTCCTTTTCATTCTGGATCAATTAGTAAAAACTCATAAAGTTTCAACTGTGTGAACCAAAAACAACGAAAAAGTTTTGTACTAATATACTATACCAACTATTCATGTAATTGACTAATAATTATTAATTGGTAACACAAATGAAAAAAATAAAAAATATATCTTTATAATATGCAGTGGCGTAGCCAGGGGAAGGGGGGGGGGGGGGGGGTTGGGGGTTGACACCCCCCCTTCGGCCGTATTTTTATCAAAAATATAATTTTTATAACATAAAATACAATCATTTATTCGTGGTGAAATGACGTATTCTGTTATGCTCTATTCACGTTATCGACTGCACTGGTGATAATAATCATTATCATTCAATTATTTTATTATTTCAATACGGTTGTAGATTTATTTTATTTTATTACTAAAAAAAAACCCCCCCCTAAAAAAAATCCTGGCTACGCCACTGATAATATGTGTACTTGTAGGTTATTTAAAAATGAATAACTCGATTTTTCATTTACTTATAGAATCAGAAATAAGCTTAAAAACTGCTCCGCGATGTTCTCTTTCATCAAAGAAAAAATCAAGATACTCGATATGCGTGACAAAAATTTTCATTTTTATATTTTTATTCAGTGGCGTCCGCAGGGGGGGGCTAACGGGCTGAAGCCCCCCCCCCATTGCCCGTATTATTGTTTTTTGTTTTTATATTTACCTCGATTTAATATTTTTGTTTCTTAAATTGTGCGTTTACCTATTTATAAACCTGTGACAATTGAGTAATTATTTTTTTCAAGCCCTTCCCCCCCCATTGAAAAATCCTGCGTACGCCACTGTTTTTATTTATATATAGATTTTATAGGATCAAAAAGTAATTGATTGTATTATAGCAAGAATTTATGACAGTTACTATTAATTACTTAGTTACTACTAAGTCATTGACTTATTTTTAGAAGCAGTTTAATCAGCAGATTTGTGTTAGTTAGATTTTAAATGATTTAAATATTAATATAGGTAATTTACAACTCCGTGTTCTATGCTAAAGGTAGGTACTATTTAGTACGGTACTAAAAGTGTTTTTGATAGTTTTCATTTGTTAAACAATCTACATGTTTTTTAGTAGTTCATTATAAAATATATATGAACATTTTCCTTTGCACATTTTAAAATAACAATTTATAACATTTTGAAAATTATAAGAAAGCAGGACGCTGAGTAAAAATCGGTACATTTTACTGTCTCGACATGATCAAAAATTATAGGTAATATTTAGCTTGAGAATGATGTTTGAATTGTTTGATCACAGTAATTTACGTTTGAACTTTAAGTAACTCGTATGCATAGACATATAAAACAATATATGTTTTATATGTCTATGCTCGTATGAGACCACTCGTGTAGTATCAACCTACTACGAATGTATTAAAAAGTTTTGTGATACACTGATACTAGACATAGGCTGCGGCCTCTGGCTTTTTCTTTAATAAATGGATAGATCTGTACCTACTATACTAGAAAGCGAACATTTTTACATGAAAAAAATGAAGTTAGTTTTAATATCATAGCATAGAAAAAATAGTATAGATATCTATGAATAAATGTAATAAAGTTAATTATACTAGTAAGTAATCATTAGTATAAGAATCTTTGGTTCAGACATTTTAAGGGCCTCCCTACGGAGAAAGTCTGTGTACGCCCGTGGACTATGACTACAGATATTGTACATTTGTAGTATTGTAGTATTTGTAGCATTTGCCATTTGGCATTTTTTAAAGTATCTATACTCTAAAATTATTACCTATACAGGCCATATAGAATAAATTATAACTTGTTTTATGTATGTAAAAGTAAATTTTAGTTTTCCATTGTTGGTAATAATGGTTATTGGTTGCAAGATAACACTGAGCACAGCCCGATTGGGGGGGGGGGATTATTTGAGTGATTAGCACGTGTTTTGTTTATCATATTCAAAAAATTGTAGTCGATTACTAACTGGACGACTCGTCATTTTGAAGAAACTGAAGTATCTGCTTTCAACCATAGAAAGTGTTTTCATAGTCATGGACCGCTCAAAAAAGAAGGTCGATTTAGGATCTCAAATTCAAATAAAATTCATTACAAAACAAGAAATGTAAGTTTTTACTAAAATTATTATTCTTATGTAACTCATAAGGAAATATGTAGTATTAGTTACCTAATTAGTAGTTTATTTTGATAGATTATAGTAGTTTTGTGATATTTACTTATATTTATTTATAATTATGAAACATAATTAATTTCTTTTACAGTTATGCTGTACCAGAATTTCCTTTTGCAGTCGATTCAAAAATACAATGTACAGATTTGAACAAACTAGTTAACGAGTTATTAAAAGGTTTAATGCATTTATTTTAAGATATTTTATTTTGATTTTTGCTTTTGAATTGGTTCACTCTATTGTATTTGATTGATTGGTTTATTTAGATAAATTATCTGATGATAATGGGGTCGTGAAAAAGGTTGATTTTGATTTTTTGGTCAATGGTGAATTATTGCGTACTCCTTTAGACATTCATTTGACAAACAAAAATATATCTAGTGAAAGCAATGTGGTTGTTGAATACATGGAAGCTACTCCATCACCTGAACCAATGGATTGTCTTATACATGATGACTGGGTATCCGCTATACACTCTAATGGATCTTGGTATGTTGGTGTTGTATAAGTTTTTTTAAACACGCATAAGTATATAATTTTTTTTTTTAATTTAAAATTATTTGTATATAACTCTTTCAGGATCATAACAGGATGTTATGATAATTCAATTCATATATGGACAAACAAAGGAAAACATAAGACAGGTATCTCAGGACATACTGGGCCCGTGAAAGCAGTACAATGGATTTCTGTTTCAGATGATTCTGCCACATTTGTTAGGTAAACAATAAAATTGTAAATGTTACTTAAAGTAAATATTATTATTTTTTTAACAACTATGCAATTATTTTAATGTGAATATGTGATATTATTAATTGAACTTGATCATTCTAATAATATTACATTTAATTAAGTAGCTTATTATTTTTAGTGGTTCTCAGGATCAGTCAATTAGAGTTTGGGATTGGGATATAAAGAAAGGAACTACTAATTGTTTACAAATTGGCCGCGGACATGAAAGATCTGTGGAATGTATTAGTGTTAGTCCAGATTCGACCAGATTTGCTACTGGTGGATGGGACACAATGTTGAAAATTTGGTCATCAGGTAAAAATGAGATTTAAAATGTTTGTATTTAATTTACATAAAAATATAATAAGTATTAAGTCCAATTTTAAATTAAAATTTTGAACTAAAATAAACCTTATATTTTTAATGAGCTTGATCATTTGATTTTGAGTAAAAATGTATCAAATTGGTTTTAATTAAAAACTTAAATATATAAATAATTATATAATTGAATGTTTGTTTTTGGTTAAGAATATAATATTTATTACATTAAAACTGTTTTATTAAATATTTTATAGTAACATTACTCTTATTAATTTAAGAATTTGTATAACTTATTTAGATCCAAATTATGAGCCTGCTGATAAACCTGCTAAGAAACTTAAATCTGAAACAAAAATTATGGTAAGTATCTTTTTAATATTTTGTATTTATTTA
The DNA here is from genome assembly GCA_020882235.1 of Schizaphis graminum. Lineage (NCBI taxonomy): Eukaryota > Metazoa > Arthropoda > Insecta > Hemiptera > Aphididae > Schizaphis > Schizaphis graminum. The sequence continues at coordinate 82,286,755 of CM037032.1, read as the reverse complement.
TATTGTGTATATCACCTATATATTGTAACATATTTTAACAGCCTCCAATCATGACATTAAAAGGCCACAAAGAAAATATATCATCTGTTCAGTTTATTAATAACTCTGATGTAATAACAGCTTCTTGGGATCATACTATAAAACATTGGGATGGAGAGATTGGTGGAATAAAAACAGAAATTGTTGGTAATAAATCATTTTTCAATCATGATTATTCAGATTTGAATGGCTCTGTAATCACGTGTTCGTCTGATAGACACATTAGATTATATGATCTAAGATCAAAAGGTAAAATATTTTTGTTACTATTGTTTAAAAAATTTAAAAATTTACTGGCTTTTAACATATAATTATTTTTAGAGGGATCATTAGTTAAAGGTACTTACTCATCACATTCACAGTGGGTGACCACTGTTAGATGGTCTAAAACAGAAGAATATCAGTTTGTTTCTGGTGGATATGACAATCAAATGAAATTGTGGGATACTAGAAGGTTATAATTTAATCTATATATTATGTATATTAGACATATTATGATATTATATAATGCAATATGTAGAATTTTCATAAAAAAATTTTGTTTTAGCCCTAAAGTACCATTATTCGAATTGACTGGTCACGAAGAGAAAGTGATGTGCAGTGATTGGTCAAATCAAAAATTGATTTTGTCAGGTGGAGCTGATAATACTGTTCGAATTTTTAAAAATAAAAATATAAAAACTGTTTAATATTAAATTAAAGTTATTATAACTATTTTACTTATTTATTATTATGATTTTATGAAAAATTCATTTAGTCATGTACTATTAAATAATTATTGTGCATTATATTACAAGCACCCATTTTATTTTTAAATGTATGGTAATATGTTTATAAATTTGTTACACTGTTTACTAGATTTTGAGTATCATTTAGTAGGTCACTAAAATAGTTGGATATGTTAAATTTAAATTTTATGATAAATGTTTGCATATAATAATTATAATTATGTTGCCATCAATGTTGACTATGGCCATAATTTACTGGTAAATTAGTTGAAAAACTTTTTTTAAGTTGCTTATCGATTTATGATTCACAAAGCTTTATTGTAGATAAAGATGGGCATGAATTAAAAAAATTATTATTATGGGTGGAAGTATACAAATGTATACATGCTTAATATTTGCACAGGAAAAAATTTGGAATCCGAGCATTTAGTGTTAATGGGCTATATTGTTCTATTTTAGTACATATCACTAGTCAAAATTCTAACACTATATTTTTGGTTTTAACCATTATTTCATTGACACATTAATAGCCAGTCATGTAACAAAAAAGTGTCTATTATCAAAATATTTTTAATCTTTAGTATTAAAAAAATAAAGTATTGATATTTTAGTGATTTCCGAAGTTTTAAATAATAACACGAATTATCTCACGACACCTAAACAGGGATAATTGTTAATAAATACACGTTTAATAACGAAAAATATGCAACAATATTAGATACAATAGTGCATTACTCGTAACGGCTTCTCGGTTCTGGATATCATTGGAGTACACGAAATTTTCTTCGGTGTGCGAACGTCAAACTTCCACGATTATTGGCATGTAATTAAGAGGACGCCATACCCGCATGAGTTGTCTCTGTCTTACTAACGTACATCATAACAAATTTTCGTTCAGTAGAATACATTTTGTGACGTTAGCTTTAATATTAGAGTAAATTTACCTATTGTCAAATTTAAAGGTAAAAATATTATCTAGACAATGACATATGCTTTTAATGATATTATTATTTTAAAGTAAGTTAAAGCTGTGTAAAATATAACAACTTTAAACTGTTCATAACTCACTTTAAAATGATAATATCATTAAAATTTAAAAGCATATGTCATTGTTTAGATAATATTCTTACCTTTAAATTTTATAATAGGTAAATTTACTCTAATATTAAAGCTAACGTCACAAAATGTATTCTACTGAACGAAAATTTGTTATGATGTACGTTAGTAAGACAGAGACAACACATGCGGGTATGGCGTCCTCTTAACTAAAAAAAAGAAAATAAATAAATATAATTGTCTAGTATTATTTATTTATTATTATTGTTATTACATATTTGTATTTGCGTAATGTAAATTGTATGCATACCTTTTAAACCACTGGTTCCCAAACTAGGGAGGGGAATGCACGTAAACATTTCTGGGGAGGCGCAATCAGTTGTTACGAAATTGTCGAAAGAAAAATTTTTTTCAATTTATGGGAGGAAGGCGCAAGATTTTTTGAAAATCTACAAAGGGGCGTAGAATAGAAGAGGCTGGGGACCACTATTTTATACAAATCACAGATAATTTACCCAGGCGCCTGAAAAGGAACTGGTGTAGAAACCTACTATATCTTATTAAAATCGCTTTCCAAGGGGTGCCGCCAAATCTCATCAAATGTACATATTATTATACAACATGTAAATGCAGATTGTAAATATATTAAATTTTGTTTTCCTACTTAACAAAAATTCTTGAAGTTTTAAAAATGCAGACTTTTTTCATTTCAATTACCATACTTATACTTGATTAAAAATCAAAAACAGATAAAAAAAGAATACGTTTTTGCATGGTTAGCACTTAGCACACGTAATATATATATAAATTACTGTAAATGACGTACAACATGATAATGACATAATTTATTAACTGGTGACGATGATTGTCGACTGTCGTAAACATGTATAAAAAATGGACATTTTCGATATTTACAAATTGGTAAATGTTGTGTTTGTGTATAATACTATAATACTAAAAACTTTGACTATAACACATTTTTGTTTTTTTTGCAGCACATTTTTATCTTAGGTAGGTTTCTTATATCTATAAATAAGTTTTCGCGTAATACATCCATTACTTAAAGAGCAAGTAAAGGTACCTACAAGTTTATATATTTGATAATCAAGTCCAGTGTTAGGCTTTATCTTATCATCACAAAAACTAATGTAATTAATTAAATACATGAAGTATAAGAATAGCACAAGTCTGTGTTATAAGTTATAACTATGTAAATTGTACCTTGTAGACATGGAGATGGAGACAATGTAGTATCGTGTAATTTACATTTGTTAATTGTTATGCGTGTTGTACGCATGTTGTTTTTTCGTATTTATTAGATACTAATAATTTTAACAGTCGTGAAAACTTAGTATTTATATTAATTATATTATGTATTATTTAAATATGGATGAAAATTGTATGAAGAAAATATTTGATGAAATTATATCTTGTATAATTATACCAAAAACGTGATGACAACAAAGCGCTTTTAAGTTAATGACGAGGGCCATTTTGGCGGAAAATGGAAAGTCCCAAATTAAAAGAATGATCAAAATTTATTATTCTCTATCGACTCTGACGTTGCAGGTGGGGAGGGGGTGCTAGGACCTACACCACCCCATGGCCAACCATCAATATAATGATGCGTTTTTACTGTTTTATAATAGAATACTATTTACACTTGCACCTGTTTGTTATAGCTTATAATATCTAACAATTTACCCCGCTTGGTAACCAAGTTCGCTATTGATTAAATCTTGAAATATGAACAAGTACTTGTACATTACATTATTTATGTAAAATCAAGAAAATGGATGGTCTACCTTTTATACCAGGATTTCGTTTTACAGACATAACAGTGAGTATAATATTCTATACAGATAAAGTGTTAATTCTAAGTATTATTATTTTAATGAATAGTAGTATAGTAGGTACCTATAAACAATAACGCACAAATTGATGGAAACCCGCAATGCCTATCTATATATTCGGATATTCCTATTTACCCATTGGCTAATTATTATATTATTGTTATATTTTATGCAGAAAAAAGATCACCATTTAAGTTCTCAGTTTCGATGGAAAAACGGATATGCTATTCCCAAAGACAAGCCAATGGGCATTGGAAAAGCCCCTTTAGACGTGGACTTCATGCTGTACAGTAAAACATTAGGTACCATAGGGTTAGTATTTATAGTGATTGTATACAATATATAATATTATATATACATATTTATACATTATTTATTAGGTACCTAGGTACCTACTCTAGTACCTACCTATTAATTCCATTATATAGTACTCATTACTCATGTTTTATATACTGTAGCAGTGTAGCTGAGTCCTGAGTAAATAATGTAATCACTTCTTAGTACTTAGACATTATAATCAGAAAATGGAAAAAATATTAAAGACTTTATTAACCGAACTTAAAAATGTTTATCAAAACTAAAATAAATCGAAAATACTAAATGTCTATTAATAACTTAAAAAAAGGTCAAAATATTTGAAAATTATAATACGATATACATAGTAAATGTATGCTTATATAAACATTTGGTGACAAATTGAAATACATCATTATCATTGTATATAATACAATAAATACACAATTAAAGTGAATTCCGTGTTTATAGTTTCTTTTTCTGTAAATATTAATAGAATAAATTACAAATTGTTTTTAATAATACTTCCAGTGTTATAATTTTTAGTAATATTACTAATATTGTATATATTCAATACCTATACATTACAATTTAAAAATTTAACCTATGCGCCCACATTGTCCGTGATCCGACGAAATCGGATTGCCTACCTAGTACTTGGTAGGTTTAGTTGTGTACTTGTGTGTAAATTAATTTTTTTTACTATTGATATCTGATAATGTATTGTATTTACTATTTAACATTCAAAAACGCGATTCGACTTTAAATATTTTACGAACAAAACAGCGTCCGCCTAACGACGTTGGGAGATAGGACAATCTGCCATAAGCGGATTGCATTGTTGGGTACCTATCGATTTACACCGGTTGATGATCAACGACTTGACACTCTAATTCAACTTTTTCGCGTTTAAAACAAGACCGCTAAAATATAGAGCCATTACATCAGTGGAATCAACTTCGCAAACACCGTTATGACCCATTGACCCACCTTAACACAAAACTTAATCTGTGATTACTAGAATTTCTCCCAAATCGTGTTTCCGTCCTAGGGACTGACTGAGGTATTCACTTACACCGAGTTTCACGGGCCGCTAATAATATATAATATTTGTTAAAACAAATTCTTTAATAGCAATTATTTAATTGAAAAAAAAAATAGGTTATTACTTATTGCTATAAGTGCAACCATGTATTTTAAAATGTTATAAAAGTTAAAATTTAAAGGTTTCAATTTTTGTTTCAAAAACAGAAAATTATTTACATAAGCCGTTATATAGGTCTAAATAGATCTATACTTGAGTTATTATCAAAATAATTTTTTGTAAAATTGAAAAATAATTAATAACAGATCGGAGATTTTTTTAGTTATAGGTACCTATTATAATTAATATTATAAGTATAACACAAGTTTGAGTGAATTTTAAATATTGTTAATATTTATAGTACGGGTTTTAGACTTGACTTTTTATTTGAAAAAAATTATATTTGGATTGAAATCTATAACACTTTTTGTATTAGATACCTTGGTATCTGCAGTTTAATTATACCTACATATGGCTACGTTAGTTAAACTCTAAAACCCTACTGTAGTAGGTCGAATACAGCCTATTATACTATTCATAGGTACTTATTTACCTACTACCTACAATTATAACATCTTAAAATTAGACAGTTGGACAGTGTAATACTTTAATAGCCTATTATATTATAATATCTAGGTATTATTATTATACATGATACATCTATAGTACTGTATAGTAGTATAAATTATAGTACCTATAGGTTATAATTATTGATATTATGTACTACAGTCAATTATTTATTTATTTATTGAATAAACGGGCGTATTGTATTAATTATTAATATAATAACTATAAATTCGATTGTAATTTGTATTTAAATAATGTAATATACAGATATAATCCAACATTGACTTATGGAAAAGCGAAAGATCCGCCGAAACCAATTGTTCAACCACATTTCATAATGTTTGATGGAAAATGTCTCTCCTTTAATGGATTTACTCAACAACCCATAACTGAATCCGCTGTAGACACGTATAGAGTTCGCCGTGTTAAAATTACATATTTTTTGGTCGATGACACTATAAGTGTAGTGGAACCCATTGTAGAGGTTTAAATTTTCCTTAATTTTTCTCTTTGTAGGTTTTTAATGATATATACCTACGTATTTAATTATTATTTATTTCACCGTTAGAACGCAGGTTATGTCCAAGGATGTCTGCTGAAACGCGGCCAGATACCGAATCCACACCGTAAGAACAGGACTTGGCATTGGTCCGATTTGAACAACGGCGTGGAACTTAATTTCTACGGAGTCGTGTATAAATTGTGCAGTTGTGACTCATTCACCAGACAATTCTTATCGAGTCAGGGTGTGGAAGTTGATGTCGACAGACCAGTGCCCGATGACCCTTACATGAGAGCCAGACGGAAACAGTTACTTCAACAGAAGAAACAACAGTCTACAGCATTGACTTTAAAGTTTGGGTCTGGCAGTCGATCGATCGAAGATGATAAGCTTAAACAATTTTTAGAAAATGACGGCAAGGTACTTAGGTTGGTATATTATCTGTATTACTTAGGTACTATTTAGTATTTAGTACTTACCTACTAATGTCTAATAGTATTTAAAAATATGGGCATACAGTTATATGTATATAGTGTAAATACATAAAATAATATTACGGTCAAATTGCACAGATAAATTGTGTAAAGCAAAAATTATAATTTAAAACTCAAATATATCCTACAATGACTCAGACAATATGACCTTTACTCTCCAGTTCTGAATCCTGTGCATGGTAATATTTTATATTAAATACCAATTGCCAACGGAAGGCACATTCGTTTTCTCCAAAAGATGTTTACGATATACTCGCCATCTATTAAATAGGTATAAATATTAGCTAAACCCGTACAAAATTCATCCGTGTTAAGTTTGATTGCCTAATGCTAACAATTAGCGTGAGAATAAATAATGTTTTTGGTTTTCTGATTTGGTGACTTGTTGTATAGATACTGTATACATGATATTTCCGACATATCAACTTTACATAACTGTACTGCCCAATGTTGTATGTTTTTGACCATTTAAGATTTACCTAACATCAGCATTTAAACATTTTTTTTATGGTGAAATAAACAATCAACCATTTTCATGTGTAAGATTGTTTATTTTTTGTTTTAATACCTATAATAAAGATAATAACCAAATAATCCATAAAAAAAACTCATTAAGTCGATTATTCGTATTTCGGATAATATAGATTAGGTACCCATTTGATTATTTCGATTATTCAAATAATAGATTATTTATTATTTGATTAAACGATTATGTTTCATTATCGTTATAAATAATTGTATAACCCTTAAAATAAAATAAACATTTTATTTGTAAAAAATAAAAATTGATGTCATTAATTGAGATAAAAACTATCCTATCTTATGAGTGAAGACTAAATCACACATAATATTGATCATGATTTCATCAAAATCTGTTGAGTAGCTTTGAAGTACATCGTGGACATATACCTAACCGTTGTACATACAATTTTTATATATAAATATTTATCTATATCAGATTATAGTTTAAGATTTTTTTAATAAGTGGCACTATCATTATAAGTCAATATAATACCTACCTTGGGTTTAGTTGGGTATGAGTACCTTTTGTTATATAATCAATAATCATGTGTAATATTCGGTGTTTTGTTTTTAGACGAAAGGTACCTACTTTATTTATACATAAGTTGTTCATAGTTCACTTGTAAGTTTGTGACTTAAACCTATAAGTACCTATATAATTCCTAGTTGAAAAATATATATTGTATAGCCGTATAGGTATTTCCAATATTTTAAAATAAATAATTTTTAATAATAAAATGAGGTTAATAAATGTATGCGTTAAAATCGCATAAATCCGTACCTATTAAGTACTAAGTACATTAAATAATTAAAAACAAAATTTTGAAAGTTGGTTAATCGTTGCAGGACAACAACAATGCATTAAAAAAAAAATTCGAAAAACTATAATTCAGTATCAGATTTAAAACTCATAGTCATATCAACATTTTTATTTTATGTAGGTATTTGACCTCAAGACGTTATAAAAATAGGCATGAATGCAAATCATACACCCACCCCCCAAAAATGACGTGTCGAAGAAAATATCTTGAAAAAAATTGATAAATATTTTTATGATATAATATTAATTAAATATACATATGTCTAGTGTCTAGATAACTATTTTATTTACATATCTAATATATTAACTAAATGTATATCGTATACTTGAAAGATTTTACACGGCGTGGCTCGATGAAGGATCTGAACCTGCAGAATGGAAGTTCTTTGTACTTTTGTATTTTATGGCTTATGACCGTGTAGAAATCTACGAATCAAGAAAAACAGGAAATACATGTGGACAAAACTCTTTCCCTTTGTTCTTAGGCAAAATTAGATTGCCAAAAGATTGGTCAAATTTACCGCGTAAGTATACTATACCGATATTTTCTTCAAATTATTATCAAAATTAGGACATTAGGTATACTTGGTAGTAGTTATTGCGTAGATAGCATACGAGTATACGACACCGCTACTTTTTTAATAATAAAAAGAGTTAGGATGTTGATGACTTTTGCATTTTTTTCCCCTTTGATTCTATACAATGCTATCCTAGTTAAAAATTTGATTCATGCTATCTTGAGGCAAAATATTCTAATTTTATTTAGCATTTTTTGTTTTTTAATGTCATTTTTCAACATTTTTAGGTCATTTTTTGTAGTTTTTGTACAATGTGGGGCAATTTTAGATTTTAGAGCAAGTGTTAAACCCAAGTTTGGAAACAAATTTAATTTATTTAAAATCTAACTTTGGATTTGAACAAGTAGTACAAATTATACATGTATTGATGTATACTTTTGTTTATTAATGTATTAATATTATAATCTATAATTGATTTATTAAATTACTATTACAGTATTACACCCATTATCACGCTCATATCTCTAATAAAAATTATTATTTATAAATACATTTTTTTCACTTATACTTAATTCGTTTTTTAGATATTTTTTATGGTCATTTTTGCATTTTTTAGGCATTTTTATGTGTTTTTTAGGTCCTCAACATCCTAACTCTAATAATAAATAAAACTTTTCAAAACGAATTATACTTTGATAAAAACTATACTCTTATACAAATGTTATCTAATAATTAAATAAAATTAAGTTTGTATTCCTCACTTTAAATTTATTTCTGTGGTTTCTTTATATTTTTTTAATAAAATCTTTAGTGCAGCTGTGAAGTGTATAGTAGAATAACTCCAAGTAAAAAATATATAAATAAAAATAGTTGAATATGTAATAAATGCAGATTCCCATTAAAGTAAAAGTAAAATGTATTATTAAGTTACTTAAAATAATAATATGCAATAGGTATTTGATTGCAAGATTATTTTAATTATTATATTTAATAATTAGAATTTTTAATAATTTTTTTTTAATATATAGCAAATTTTCCGTCAATTTATTTGGAACCTGGAAATAAAGAATGTGAAGAATATTATCAACCAAAAGATTTTATTATAGGAAATACTATTTTTGTGATGGGTCGTAGGTATACACGTCAATGACTGTTGAACTATGTTCAACATTTCAAATTTAAACAATTTAAACTTAAACATTTATTCTATTTTAAGATTTTTACTTTATGACTGTGATCCATTTACTAGAGACTATTTTAAAGACATTTTGCAAATCAATCAACCTGATTCTATTGAAGTCTTAAACCCAAAAGATAACTTTCCAATTGTATCTAAATTGGTAATTATACTAAAAAATACACAAAGTATTTTACTATTTTAGTAATATATTTTGATCTATATGAATTGATAGGTAATACCACCTCACACAGGAATTGGTGATCCAGATGATACACGGCAGAATTGTTTATCACTGATACCTAAAGCTCCGAAAACATTGGATTTTGTTACTTATGTACTAAATTCTAGTAAAAAACTTAGGTATAAATTGAAGATGGTACCAGTGTATGAAGTAGATAATCTTCGAGATTTCATCATGGAATATTGCCTTGGCAATGATAAAATGACTGTAGTTGAATTGGCTAGTAAGAATAGTGGATTCATTAAAGGACGATTCATGTCATCTACAAGGTTACGGAAACCAGGCACTAATGTAGATGAAGATCAGTTTTATGGGACTAAAGATTTTGCTATTGGTAAATATTCTATAATTATATTTATTAAATGAGCTGCATATTTATATTTGCATAATATTATTATATAACATATATATAATTATTATTAATTTATTTAAATGTGAAAATAGTTTTTATAAATAATATAAAATCAAAACTAAATTATAATCATATCTGTTCTAGGTGCAGAATTACATGTAAGAGGATCAGTTTTTATAATTGTTGAGTTAGACCTATGGACATATAATTATATGATTGAAAATAAGGATAAGTTTACCCAGGAGGCTATTGATAAAGCCAAATGTTACCTTGAAAGTAAAGGTTTGCTAATTACACAGCAAAAACAAGATGTCATTAATCAGAATTCAATAATTAAAGACATCAGTAATTCTAAACAGATTGAATCACTGGAAGATACTGTTTTGATTAATAAAATGAACCAATCTAATATTAATATTTAATAATAGTAATGATTAACAATTATAATATAGTAGTAATTACTTTAAAATATAATGTAAGCACTTATTTATATTTTAACATAGTGAAAAATATTATTAGTTAAAGGTGGATAACAAAAATTAAAAAAATATGAAAATAAAGTATTACATCACAGAAGTTAATTTAGTTAGTATAAATAATAAAAAAATAAATTCATACATAGAACTATCAGTGCAAATTATTAGTTTTTACAACAACCTTTGGAATGGGTACATTCAGAAGACCGCAAATTTTATTACGTTCTGTTCTTACTTTTTCTACGCTAGAATCTTGCCAATCAAATTCTTCAAGTAATTCTACAACTTTGTTTATATTTTCATCTGATACACCAAACCTATCTGAATACACAATTAAAACTTCTACTAGCCGAGCTGCTACCACTTTTCGTAACCAGGCAAATCGATGTGCTAAAAATATTGATAATTGGGTCATTGAGCGAATTCCAACTTGTCCAGGAACCTAAAATAAATAAGTATTTAACCAATTGTCGATAAGGAATATGAAGTACTTATTACCTGTACTATATGACAAAGCAATTCAACACATGATGTTAATTTGGTAGAGCCTCCTTTAGAAGAAATAGCTTCTTTTTTTACAAGTGTTAATATATTAGCGGCAAATTCAGACTCATTACGTTCAAATTGATCTTTAAATGCTCCAGCTGTAGCCAGTCGTTCAATGGACATTAATATACACTGATGAATTCGTTCATCAGCATCAACTTCAGCCACTTTACCACCCCATACAGCAATAATGTCATTGCATAAATTTTCAAATTCGTCATCAGTAATAGATTTCATGTGCTCAGAGAAATTGAGACAAGCTTCTTTCACCTTAATAAATAAACATACAATGTATTGATGAGATGAAAATGTGATATGATAAATATAAAACATTTACTAGGCTTTCTGAAACACCGCCAATACAAACTAATAGACCAACCAACACAGGGTACTTGTATTCAGGCATACTTAAAAATTTCACCATTACAGAAAAAGAGTCAGATTCTGTGAACCAATTGAATGAATCTTTTTTTCTAAATAACCTTTCAAGTTCGTTTCGATGAGCAATATTTGGAACAATATTTTTTTTCCTATAAAAAATTTGGAGTTATGTTAATTTAATAATATAATTATAAATATTTTCTTTCTAACCTATGCAGTAATTTTGTTATGACCATACATGAAAGTCCTCGAATTTTATCTATTCGATCAACACCTTGTCTTATTAGAGCACACATAATTTGATTCATTGTATTTTCATCTAGTATGTTTGGCTGAATATCAGTCAAATCCAATACTACTACCTTATGTAAATAATTGTAAATTAATAAGTAACAACATTGTAATACATACTTTACATAAAAATATAAAATAGTAAATGCTAATACCTCTAAACTATTGATCGCGGCCTCTCTTACCCAAACACCAACATCACCTCGATGATCCATAGTATACTCTAAAGCACAGTCTAATAAACAACGTAATACTGCACTTGAATGTTTTATACAATTATCCACATAGCCTGTAAAGTACACAAAACTATAAAACTATTGAATTTATTAGCATAAAAATAAAAATTGATTGGAACATACTAGGTATCGAAATCAGTTTGGACCATATTTTTGTTATAGCAATTACAGCATCTTTTCGAGATTCAGCCCACTTGATTGTTAATCGAGTTATTTTAGTACAGTCTATAAGACTTTTCAGTATCAATGCGATATAATTATTCATAAATGAAGAAGGTAATGAACCCAATGCTAGGCTATAACCAATACGTTCCATCATATGATTTGAAGACAATTTTTGTACATATGCATTGATTATAGTACCAGTATCAGATGAATCAGGGGTGTAATATTTTTCAAATAAAGGGCAAATAGCTTGTGCAGCCTTGTTTCGTAAATCTAACATTTCATTTGACAAACAATCTTCCAACAATAATCTCCATTCATCTAAAAAGACATAAGGAATTAATAATATTAATTCTTTAACAGCTAAGCTGTTTATTTTAACTGACAATTATTTAAATGAACCATACCTATAATTTGTTTGTCTTTAACGATTATGTTACTAGTAGATATGAGTTTAATAAGGTGACAACATGCCATTTTTACTAACTCACTACTGATGCCTTTCAATTTTCCATGATTTTTCAAATTGAGAACAAGATTAATTATTTTCTCTAACAGTTCTTCTCCTAATTCAACATTAGGATCAAGGGTCTTGGATATTCCATTTAATACTTCTCCAATAGCCATAACACCTCCATGTCGCTTGTTAATGTTTGATGTTTCTGTTAATAATAGTAATTCTGGGAAAATTGATTCTTTAGCTGTTGATGGTTTTAATTCTACAAGTTTTCCTAAAGCCTAAGAATACACATATTTATTTTATACCATTTTGTGTAAAAAAAATACTTCATACATACCATTGCAGCTAATTCACGAATTGATGTGTCCCAATGTACAATTTTCTTTTCTAATAGATGTTTGATCAAAAGTTTATCATACTCTTTGTACTGAGCAATAAAAATGCTCACTTCTAAATAAGCATTATTACGCATACCAACTGAAAAATAATCAGCTGCTGTCACAATATCAATTCCATGTGGAAATTTACCTTGACGACCAACATTTTCTTGAAATGCTGCTGAAGCTGCTCTACGACAAGTCAACTAAATTATAAATAAACAGTTATAAATAGTTATCAACAATCATTATACATTATACAATATACAATAATAAGTCATTAATATATTTTACATTACCTCTCTGTCATAGCAAGCAACTGCTAATAATGCACCAGCAATTTCTTCAACATATGGCTGAATGTCATTAGTACTAAAGGCTCTTGCAAAAGACCAACAAACATAACATGCAGCATCTCTAATATGTGATCCAACTGATGTATAACCCTTAGGTTCATCATATACCAAAGCTTTAATAACAGCAGGTACAACGAGAGGTAAATTTTCACTGAGAAGTAAACCACGCCGACCTTTAAAATAATTAAACAATTATATTTTTATAATTAATAATGTTATGTTTAAACATACCCAATTCAGCAAGCGCTAAACATCCTCCATGCCATGCATTATCATTTTCTTCAGGACTCAACATACTTAACACAGCATTTACTACTTCATTTCCATATGTCTTTGATAAGCGGCCAGTAATTCGACCTACTCCTTTAGCAGCCGAGTATCTAAACAAAAAAAAATATATATATTTTTTAATACAAATTTTAAAATTATTAAATTTACAATGATTAAGCTTACCTGACAATAATATCAGTATCTTTCAATCCTTCTATTAATTCTTGGATAATGTCTTCTAAGAGTAAAGGAATTTCATCATCATCTTCTTCAGCAATTTGAACATATTTGGTTTCAATTTGATGCGGTTCTGTACTTAATAAATTCTGTTCTAATGACCTAGTACCACGATCATAACGCCATGCTGCGATTCGTACTTTTAATAATGTTAAACCTTAAAAAAATCAGTTGATAATTTTATACATTTTATCAAGTGTAAAAATAATAAAACACCAACCAGCTCTTTGTACAATTTTCATATAATATTTTCTTGTCAATCTCAAAGCATCACTTTTACATTTTGATAGTTTTAGGCATTCAAAAATTTCTTCCACAAATTTTTTAGCATCTTCTCGTCTAGCAGTTTTAAAAATAGCAGCAATGCTACTCATTGCACCGAGCCTTTCCCATCGAGTTGCTTTTTCATCTGATATTTTCTAAATATGTAAACATTTTAATAGATATACTATAATAGGAACATGTTTTAATTAAATGGTTTTTAGACAATTACCAGTTTAACCCAATCCAAAAAAATTGGAAGATGGGATTCCTTAACATCTGATCGAGTAAACAGACGAGTTGCTAAAACTGTAGCCATATCTCTACAAGCATCACCAGAACTTAAATATGTCATGACCACATCAACTAATCTACATTTTGAAAATAAGTTTGAGTTAATATATATAAAATTATTTATATTATAAGAAGAAATATTGGCAATTTAATCAAATAGTAAACCAACTATAAATATAACCAATCCACTATAAGACAGGTCACCAAAATTCTTTATATTAAACACAGTATTTAGTAATTCTAAATATATATTTTTAAAAACCTTTGTAAGGTAGTTTTACGCTCCATATGTAAAGTTCCATCTAGTTTTCGCATATCAAATGGTATAATAACAATAATGGATAGCCATAACAAAAGACAATAACGAGTTTCCCAAGAGTCATGATCAGATTCATTTTGTTCTTCTAACATTTTTAAAACTTTTTCTAAATCTGAAACCTAAAACATATCAAAATTACTAATATTTTTATACCACGACATATTGTTCTTATATTATATTTATAAACTTACCTCATGTGGTAAATTTTGCAAAACAACTTTATAACCTCTAACACTAACTACTAAGAACAAATAACGAAATGCCTTATGCTTTAGCAGTGATGGTTTTAAAGTATCACGTACAATGGATAATATTTTACCCAATATTTCACACAAATATGGATCAATTAGATGAGGTTGTTCTGTGTATTGTGTAAGTATATACTTGAATTTTTCATATGAATTTTCACTTTGACTCTCATTTGAATAGATTTCTGGTAGTTCATCAATAAAGTCGAGAATTTGTTTCCATTCTGTAAACAATACTAAACAGCAACCCAGTCCAACACCTTCACTGGTATCATCTAATGAATCTGACATGGAATTAACAGGCAGAACCATTCTATGAAATATGATAAATTATTTTTAAGATTATTATTAGAATGGCATTTACATATAGAAAAATAGTATACATTTTATTATTATACGAGGTAATTATACTTAAATAATGTTTTCATTTGAATTATGATTCTTAAGAATTTTTTAGTACCTATACTGGCTATACTTAAAATCAGAGTTGAATTGTTATAAAAATGCTAGGAGCTCCTGTTCTGAAAATGGATGGGCGTGTATCTAGTATGGATGATATGCTGAATCAACGTGAAAATTAATCTAAATATATGTTATAGCATACCTAGTGGTACCCATTTTCTCACCTGTTTTAAATTATTATGATTTATAACATATAAAGTATAAAATATTAATTAATCAATATTATTCATTTTTTTTAAAGAGTTGGTTAGATTTAATCATAACAGAAGATTTCTTATTATAGTTAAAATAAATTTATCTATAATTAATTGTAAAAATACATGAAAAATGTTAGGAGTACTAAAAATATTACATTTATCCCAGTAACTTTAGTTGGT
This sequence comes from Schizaphis graminum, assembly GCA_020882235.1. NCBI lineage: Eukaryota > Metazoa > Arthropoda > Insecta > Hemiptera > Aphididae > Schizaphis > Schizaphis graminum. The sequence continues at coordinate 82,270,749 of CM037032.1, read as the reverse complement.
GGGTAGGTGGGTAGGTGGGTAGCTTACAGTGACGGCGCCAAGAACGGGCAAGGTAGGGCCATGACCCTACTTAAAAATGCCTGGCCCTACCACTGGCCTAACCTTAGATTTTATAATAAACTCATTTTTAATTTTTTGTGGCCCTCCCTTATAATTTTTGGCCTCCCATTGGCCTTACATAGAAAAAAATCCTGGCGCCGCCACTGGTAGCTTATGAAGCTTGCTCCTAGAGTTTTGAAGATTCGAGCCACCAATGCTTAAAATCAAATTACAATTTTAAACTTTGATATTTTATACCAACGTTTTCCAATCTTGTTTATGTTATAGCCCACTATTAGACCCTTCTTCTGTAAGACAACAACAAAAAATAAATGTTTAATATTATTGTTATACTTTTACTATTTCTTGCTGTAATATCATATACAATCTACTAAACTGGTTTTTAAGCCATACAAGTTCTGCTCGTATATTGTATTAAATATATTATTTTTTTTAAGTTAATAACACAATTATAGATATTTAGTATATTTTAATTAGTTAAAATATTTCATATCTTTTTATACTAAATATGTTAAGAAAGAAAAATGTTTGGAATGTTAAAATTATATATTTATAAACATTAAAAAGTTATCGTGAATGAATACAAACTAAATATAACTACATATTTGCATCTTTAACCTAGGGTTCGATATTCTAAATTTCTAAGTCTTTGAAAAATAATTCTGTTTTGTTTTACTATATATAATCAATAATTTGTAATTTTTATAATTTTTGTGATAATAGTTGCTCATGATACTTTTTTTGAGTATACAATTAATTAGTATACTTTCTTATTAAGACTAAAAAAACATTATGCTTATTATAATACAAGTAAAACAAAAAATATTCTATATAAAAATGCATTGCTTAGTTATGTCATTGAATCAAAACTTTTTAGTAACGTTTATTGTTATATTACTGTAATAGCTATCTATATTAGATCAATCCTCAAATTCTTTTTATGATTTTAGTTTTTGGATAAATGTTGCTTTACATTAATAATATAATTAAAAAATGTATTAAGTAGGTAACTATATTGTATTTAAATTACCTTAAAAGTTAAATATTATATTTTTTTGCTTAAATCACGTTTTTACTCATAATAGTAACACAAATAATATTCAAATGATTGTTATATTAACTATTAAAAACTTGAAATGCAAATGTAAAATTAACGAATAATTTAAACCATAGAGAGAAGGAAAAACTCAGTAACTTTCAAAATAATTTAAAAATATTGTCTGATAAATTTGTAATTTATTAATTAAAATACACTGTTCGGTTATCAGCACTTATCACATAATATTTTATCATAAACGAAGTAGAAACGTCACCACCTGACTCTAAATAATGTCCAAGACCATGAATGTCTGCCTTTGTTCCACAATTTACTTGTTCCAACCTCGTGGTTCGAACCATAATTATAAATGGTAAATAATAACCATAGTTCTAACAGTTCTAACCAGACTCCAGTACCATGACAAAATACATTATACATGTCATAGTCACTACTCAGTACCTATTTTATGTGTATTGTGTAGTAGCATACACGATACACAGTGTGCAGTAGCAAATGCCAAGTATGAAATAGACGAAAAAAGTTTATGTTTACTAGTTAGTAATTATAACCCTTAAAAGATGTTTGTCTAGATATGCTAAAAAAAAATCGTAGTATGTAGTAGAAAAATTTACAAAAAGTAGGGATTGGTTCTAACTATAAACAACTAGTGAAATAATAACGAATTTCAGCGGCAGTCGCGTTACAAAACGGAGTAAACGACCAAATTGAAATTTGTAGTATCTTCAAGAGTACACCAACACGCACTACAGTTTTGTGTTGTCTTAGTATCTTTGCCATTTGGTTCTATAAGAATGTAACGTATACGCAAATTAAAAAAAATATATTAATTTTTGTCCACAAATTAATTATTATTTATTTTTATATAAACGTGGTTTATCTGAAGGCGGTGGGCGCAACCATGTAAGTTTAATTGAGAATTCCAGATAGAATATTTTATGTAAATTTTAATTAGCCACTTAGGTCTTAGGTAGGTAAGTGGTACTCGAAAATATAGACGACTAAACAACTTTTTTTTTATAGTCCATGGCTATCATAATCTACGTGCATTAAGAGGACTTATACCCGTATGTGTTGTCCCTCCCTTACTAATGTAGTTCATAGCAAATTTGTGTTCAGCAGACAGATTTTGTGATGTTAGCTTTAATATTAAAGTAAATTTATCTATTATTAAACTTAAAGGTAATAATATTATCTAGGGCATCTCATAGGTTTTTATTGATATCATAATTTTCAAGTGAGTTATAGTTATGTAAATTATTAAAACTTTAAAATGCTCGTTATTTGCTTAAAAATTAAAATATTAATAAAAGCCTATTCATTGAACTTACTCTTAATTGATTTTTATTCATTTTAGCCTTTAGTACTAAACTCATTTTCGCAAAATATTTTAAATGTATTTTTTTATACATAGGTAAACACGTGCAAAGTAATAGTTTATAATGTATAATATGTTGTAACGTATAATCGTATAAATAATAGTAACTGTGAGTGTGACATAACACATAAACTAGGTATAGCGTGACTTATTAGTTATTAGTAATTAGTTGTTAGGTTTCATATTGAAGATTCTTGGACGTGAATGATAATGGTAATTTTAGTATATGGTAAGCATTGAGAAAAGCTCTGAGCCATTCGCATTTCAGAGTTTCAGACATCTGGTTATATATTGAAATAATTTGATGATGAGAGTGATTAAATGGTATTTCATATTGCCTATTTGGAGTGTATATAGGCAATAGGCATATGTAATAATATGTGATAGCTATTTGCCTTATGGTGGGTATTTGAAAGTTTTACTCATTATGTAGTATATTATTTGTGATGTGCATAAGGGCTTTAGCATTAGCAACCATGCGGAAGCAATTGGAGAGTTATATACTTTAAAGTTTATAGTATCCTTTTAATGACTAAAACTAAACTTAAAAATGAAGATATCAAGTTTTCGCATATCGTTATTTAATTTCAGATTCCGATATTATATAAACTCTAAAAATAATCTTAGTCTTTAATTATGATCTATATAATTTATTTGATCGTAGCTTTAATTTTTTTTTTTATCCTAACCTAGATTGCCAGTAAGAGCTAAAAAAAATGTTTCTGAATAAACAAGTTGATTAAGAATTTTAATTCTTGTAGTCTAACAATATAACTATAAGCTTTAAATATCAAATTAAAAGAAAATAAATGTACCATTGCCAGGTATAATATTAATTAGTTTGGTTACTACTTGCTAGTGTAATCGATTTACCCTTTTACATTTGAGATAATTAATTTACTAATTTTATTAATTACAGTATAGGTATGGTATAAAATTAAAATACACGCAATAATAATAATAAGTTACAATAGATATTAACTATTAAGTAATAGGTATACAACATTTATATCTATAGATTTCTTATGTATACATATTATTTAAATAATTATATCATTTTTTACACAAATTTAAAAAAATATTTAATAGTTAATAATGATCACTAGTTAGTAGTTGCAAAAAAATTAAAATAAAATTGTATAGAATTGTATTTTTGGTTAATGTTTCGTGGTTATGTAGTGTTTGTTGGAAAGTTATTGTTCGATTACTTCCAAAATTAATGATTTTTAAAACGGCGGAACACTTTTTGTTTTCATACCACCACTTTTCTTCACCAGACTTTAAAATTATTTGTTTATAAAACAAATTTTAATTTGTGGATTTTACCATCGGTGGAGTTAATATTTTTTCAGATCAAAAATACGTACCGGTGGAATTACCATATTTTAAATTCAACCCAGATATCGACTACCTATATAAATCGGTGGAATTTACAATCACCTAAATGAACACCTAAAATCCGTAAAACACCCGACTTTGAGCAGATAATAGCTATAATTCACTAATGGTTAAATGAAAAATAATGATTTTAACGTTAAAATTCATAAAAAAAATAACCCTACTATTTTATAAAATGTTATAGTAGGTTACCATTTGAAAATAAAATGTTAATAGTGGTTTCACTATTAAATAAAAGGTTAGAATTTCATGCAGTTTTAGAAAAGCATGATGCAAAATATTTTGAAAAAAATAATGAAAAAAGTCTCAATACTTGACGAAATAATGAGTGTATAATGATATAAGAATCACTCTGTATAATACTCGGATGTATTGGATCATTTTTCAAATTATGAAGATGAAGTATGGTTTTTTAATTTTATTAATATTCAGTATTTTTAGGCCTAACGTGTTTCCTATTCAGGTTTAATTAATAATTTTCTCTAATTAAGTATTTAAATGTTAAATATATATTTTTAGTCTACTTCCCATTTTCATAATATCTGTATATTATACTGTTACTGTATTATACATTATACGATATAAAGCACGTATCTTAATTATTATTTTTACTTCTTAAAATTAATTTACCTGTGGGTAGGTAAATGCTTGGACTTCTGTCTAATTTATTTTTTTAACAAGTATTTTTTTTTTATTTAACCAGAAACTACTAGGGTTGCCTCTGAATAATTAATATCATCTATACATAACGTTCATTACCGTTCATAATAATTTGGAATTTAAAAATCATTTGTGTGATTTCAAATATAGGTTAGGTTCTGAGCGTAGCAATTAATGAATTTATTTTACAACAATGATGTATTGATGTGTGTATTTATTTTTATTTGTGTCTGATGTATAGGTTGGATTTAGAAAATATGCACCGGCCACTGATCATCAACTTACCAAGGAAGGTTCCTGATAGCATATCTGATCTAGGTAGTTGATACTTTAATGACTATTATCAGTATTTCATAAAATAATCTGAAAAAAAAGGTGAGAAATCGCTCTGCTGAATAGTAGAGATGGATACTCTTAATATTTTATGTTAAAACTAGCTTAATTATCTACCTACTCATTACAACTGAGTTACATTTTTATCACTTTCCTATTTAACAAAAATTCTTAAAGTTTTAAAAATTCAGACTTTTTTCATTTCAATTAACATACCTACTAACTTGATTAAAAATCAAGAAAGTAAATAGGTGGGCAAGTTGATATCGCTCTACTGCATAGTAGAGATGGAGAATATGTCACTATAATGGATGTGTTAAATTTGAATGCAATGACAGGTATCATTGTATACGAAAAACGATTCTGAACGGAGACGATTTATCAGTCAATGATAATTAGTAGGATATATTATATTATTACAATATTACCTATATTTAAATTGTAATATATCGTTATTTTACTTGATTTCGAAAAAATTTTAATTTCATACGCTCATAAAATTTTTCTATATTGACGCTGGAATTTTTTTTTACAATCACTAAAATCACTTGAAGGAAAACTTATAGATAACCTTGTATTGAGTTTTTAGATTCTGAACGAAGTGATGAATGTATTGCATTTACTATGATGTGTGTTTTTTTTTTTTTTTTTTTTTTTTTTGTGTCTGACTCCAACAGTTGGAGCAGTAATAATGCTCCGATTTTTGACTTCAGCCCCTCTTTGAATAGGGAATTGAATCTAGTTGGTACTTTAGGGGGGTCAAAATTAAAATTTTCTAATAGTTTTCAAAAAAATCGAGAAAAACAAAAAAAAAATGACAGAAAAATGGAAATTTTACGGAAAAACCACTTTTCGACAAAATCGATTTTTTGATTTTGCTGTAACTCAAAAACGAATTATTGTAAATACTTGAAATTTTCACCAAATGTTTATATTATGGTTATCTCTTTACAGTTAAATTTTCAAAATATTTTGACCATTTTTAAGCTACTAATAGACAATTGAAATTTTCGACTTTTCTAAGTTTTTTTTTCTTCAAATGCCGATAAAAATTTTTGAGGTGGCCAGAAAATCTTGAAAATTTAATACAAGGTTTCTTATAAGTTGTTCTTAAAGCGATAAAAAAAAATCCGAAATCGTTAGTCACAATTTTTTTTTATAAGTGTTTAAAGTTCGAATTTATACGAAATATGTCAAAATTTAAATTAAATTTCATACGCTCATAATGCGAATGTTGGCCATAGTAACCATAGTAACATAATATAAAAACTATACTATTTGTTTCAAAATAGAATATTTGACAATATTTAAATATAATATATCCTAAACTGACAAATCATCTTCGTTCAGAATCGTTTTTCGTATACAATGATACCTATCATTGCATTCAAATTTAACCTTCCATAGTCTGAGGTCCACCCCACCCCCTAATATACAGCAGAGCGATACCCACTTACCCGCTTTTTAATCTTAGATATAAATCACAAAAATGTTATGAATTTTCAACTTCAAAATTTCTTACAATTTTTCGCGATTTTGATATATTTCGTGAACATTTGAACTTTAAATGCTTATAATTTATAAACAAAAATTGTGACTAACGATTTTTGATTTTTTTTTTTACTACGATAAGTACAACTTATAATAAATCATGTATTAAATTTTAAAGATTTTTTGGAAAACCAAATTTTTTTTATCGGCATTTCAAAGAAAAAATTTTAGAAAAATCGAAAATTTCAATGGCTTATAGTTTAAAAAAATTCTAAATATTTTGAAAATTTAATTGTAAATAGATAACGCTGATATAAACATTTGCCGAAAATTTCAAGTATTTACAATGATTCGGTTTTGAGTCACACTAGTTACAGCAAAATCAAAAAATCAATTTTGCCTAAAAGTAGTTATGCGTAAAAATTACCGTTTTCCGTTATGATGCTTTTGAAAACTACTGGATATTTTTTACTATTGATCCTCCAAAGTACCAACTAGATTCAATTTCTTTTTCAAAGAGGGGCTGAAGTAAAAAATCAAAGCATTATTACTACTATAAAATGTGATGACAGACACAAAAATAAAAAAAAACCTCATTGTAAAATCAAAACATTCATCACTCTGTTCAGAATCTAAAATAAAATAAATACGACGTTTGTTATAATTATTATTATCTATCCAATTCTAAGACTCTAAATAAATATATTTACGAACTCCTTATATGTTATACATAGGCAATTCAATTTACAATATTGCGGTTACTCCATTATCCAGAACTGATATACTGATAAGTAATAAACTTAAAGTGCAATTATTTTAAAGGAATATCTAAATTATGATCGCATTTATTTCTCAGTTATTGCTTATAAGTTAATAATTATTATCAACTATGGCCAGTTTTATAATTAACCATTATTTTAAGTAAATAATATAATTATTAATTATTAGTTTACTTGTAACAATTATCAATTACAATATCCGTCAAAATCATGTTTAGACGAGCCTGTAGTTCTATTATATCCGGTTAGTAACATAATATATTAATACTTAAGACATTTTTTTAAACTTAAATCAAATGTTTGCTTAAGAACTTATATAAACTCATTATTTAGATGTATATAGTTACTGAAAATATATCATCAACTTATCACAGCTAAATTATACTAAATTAGTTTTTAATGTTTTGTGTGAGTAAATTTCTACAGATATTTTATGCTTTAAATGTTAAATAAGTTTTAACAAGGTAGAAACCTATTAAGGAGACCTTTTACCCTCATGTTATAATGTTATATCTTTGTCTTACAAACATACCAAATAACCAAATTGAAAATTTATGTTCAGTCGAACCAATTATGTCTTGTTATATTTAATATTAGAATGAATTGACCTTTTATAAAAGTTAAAGGTAAAACATCTATGCTTAGGTGTTGGCTTTTATCGATATTTAAATTTTTAAGCAGATATTAATGTTGTAAATATTACAAGTTAAAAACTAAAATATTGAAAAAAGTCGATGCTTAAGCACAAAATATGATGTTCTTACCTTTTACTTAGACAATAATACAGTTCACTTTAATATTAAAGCTAGCAAGAAAAAATCAGTTTTGCTGTATGTAAATTTGCTATTTTGTAGGCTTGAAACCACCAAAATAAGTGAAAATATAGTTGGTGTTAAAACACGGTTAATAATATTTTTTATTTTCAGGAGGTGTTCGCCTTATGCGGCTACAAATAGAGAATGTTCCAAATAAATCTACAGGATCTAATCTATTTAGTTCTATAAATAAGAGCTTTACTAATTTTGAAACAAATAGGTTTTATTCGTCCATTTTATCCTCCAATTTTAAATCTACAGTAGGAATTTTGAACAAGAATACATCTATTGCTCATACTAATTTAATGTAAGTACTATATATCATTTATATAATATAAATTTATAGCATATTAGAATATTCAGCCAAATTAGGAAATGTAAATTTATGTTAATATTTGATAATTCAATTATGAATTAATTGTGAAGTAATATAAGAATTTATTTTTGTCAAAACTTAAAACTAAGGTCTGATTTAAAACCTTTGATGATTCTAACATAATGCCTATTATGTATTAAAATAATTTGTATTATATATATTTTATAATATAATGCTTCCACATAATCTTACACTGTATAACAAAATATCGGAATCAGTACATTTTCCCAACATTCAATTGTCCGATACTATATTTACCCGATACTACATTAAAGTATTAAACCGATAATATCAAATTAAATTATGAATATGTTTGTGTCAAAAATAATTCGTAATACCTAATATTTATTCGCTCACCCATATCTTCAAATACAGAAATAACGTTTTCAATAGGTACAAAAGCAAGAGCCTATAATTTTTTTATTTCATGAGAAAATATTACATCTGTGGAATGCCTATTATTATTTACATGTGATATTTTGATGTGAAACCAATAAATATACATCAAAAATGAATATTAATAAAAACATTATATTACTTACAAATTACAATTTAATGTTATGAGCAATTCCCCTTAGAAATGATACATTTTATTGATCTATCATTTATAACTGCAGTACTGCATTAATACGTTTTATTTATCTTACTCTCTCACATAGAACGATATTCGGGTCAAGGGTGTAGTGTTAAGGTAAAAGTAATGTTTGGTAAAAGTATTGTCGGGCATTCGAATGTCGAGAAAACATATCAGACCCAAAAATATTATGTACTTACATCTAAATTAATATACTTTCTCTCCAATGAGAATAATCTCAGGTCGCCAGCTTCTATGGTAGTAATGGGTTTGGAAAATGTAAATAGAGCACCACGCTTTTAGAACCATCACTTCATTATTCCATCAACAACTTAATTTGCATTTTTATAAGTAAAGTAATTTTTCAACTGCTTATCAAAACCTCAAAACCAAGACCTGATGATGAAAATCAATTTAATCTAGAGATGTGATCTAACCGATTTGGATGAATATCTATCTTCCAATTAAATTTATAATAATAATTTAAAGTTACTTTATTTGAATTGAACTTTTATTAAACATTTTTTTTTATTTTAGGGTTGATTTCAATCTTCAACAAAACAGGAACCTAACAAAATTTTCATTACAAAAGGGAAAAAGGAAAACAGTAAAAACAGTTGTTGATCGATTTTATCGTTTAGGATGGTAATTCTTTAAATATTTAACAAATTTAACCTTTTTACTTAATTTTGAATTTAAATTATTATGTTATTTTATATCTATTTAATTTTTAGTATTTTTTTGTTTTTTGAAATCTATTGATATTATTTTTGTTTAATTTATATCTTATCATTAATTTATTTAAAAATATATAAATTTATTCATATTTACTTAATAATTTTTATATTATACTAAAGTATTTTTTATCAATTACATTAAAATAAATATTTAAAACACGGAATAAAAATAATATACTTTATTTACTTCGACAAAATATTTTTTTGTTTAATATTATTGTATTAAATACATTTTTTTAGGGGTATATGGATTCGAACAAAATGTGGAAGACATAAGAAGATGTGGAAAAAACCAGCCGCTAGAAAACGAAGACTGAGACAACATGTGTTTTGTAACGCCAAACAGTCTACCCTTTTAGATAAAATGACAACAAAATATTGGAAGAAAAGGAGGTTTTATCCAGATGATCCATATGAACCTTATCACGATAGAGAAGAATTTCTATATACTAGAAAAACTCCAATATCTTGAATATCTTAGTGTAAAACAGTTGTAATAAGTGTTATAAGAAATATAGAATTAACACTTCGTAAATATATAATATTAAAATTATATGTTATTACTTATTTTTATCTACTAATATAGTCAAAATATGTTTACTGCCTAAAAATAACAAAGGAACATATTTTACTTGTACAATTAAATTTAAATAACTATATGAGATGATAAACTCTTTGTTGCTTTTATAAGTATTTTTGGTATTGTTAAAAACACCAATAAACCAATGAGTGCAAGTGATCCACTGCTAAATGCCAAAACATCTCTATAATAATGTGAACATTTTTCCAAATCTGTGCATTTCCTAAACAAAAAAAATATAATCATTAGATTTCCATTAATTGATAACAATTTGCTTAACTTCTTACATAAATTCTATTCCAATGATAACTAAACCATTAATTAATTTGTCAGAAAATGTAACTGAACTGTATATGGAAGCTCCACAATCTGTATCATTTCCAATAAGGTTTGCGGTGACACTAAGACTCAACACTGAAGTTATTGCACTTCCTGAACCTGAGAAATAAAATGAAGATAATTTTTAATTTTTTCATAACTATTTATTATTTAAATATTATAAAATATATAAATAATATCCATAATTATAATGGTTCTTGAAATATCATACAAACATAATATTCACAATTCACTATTTAAATTTTAATTATAATTTAGAAAAAGGTTGGACCTGGTAATATGAAAACATTGTTTACTAACTTACTGTATTTAAACAACAATTATAAAGTAATTAGGTACAACTATTTAACCTTCACAGCTTTTCACAGCTTAAAATAAAATAGTATGTGCATTGTTCATTTATTTGAAACTCGTAAAGACTTCCTCATGACCATAGACGTATGCTTTACCAGAATCTTTTTAGGGGTATAATAAAATTTCAAATTTGTGTACCTATATTATATTTAACTCTATCAATACATTGGTACAAAGATCATGAAAATTGTATTTGTCGTTAAAGTGAAATACAATTAAAAATATTTGTGTACTATTACATAATTTGAATTGATTTATTCATCTGACTAAAATATTGTGTACAAAATATAGACTATGACTATAGAAGTACTATAGACTATAGAGTCTATAGTATGGACCAGTGTTTCTCAACTGGTGTGTCGCCGGGTAAGTCCAAGCGTGTCACGGGAAGTACTAATATTAAATGTATGAACCTTATTGACACTATATTTACAAAAATTAATAGGTATTATTCTTTTTTTTTTTTTTTTTTTTATCGTGTCACAAAGTATGAAAAATTTCAATAGTGTATCGCCACAAACAAAACAAAAGTTGAGAAACATTGGTATAGACTATCGCCTATTGGAAATAGAAAAATTCAATTATAACCCTTTAATTAAAATTATTACATAATTACACACATTTACGTATTACTAAGTTTATATGTATAATTGCATATAATATGCATTAGGTGTGTATTAATATAATATATAATTTTATTTTTAACTTTAAAAATATACCAGTACTGAAGTACCTATGTGGCTAATGGCTATGTCAAGCACATTAATGTTGTGTGCACATACAACTTAATTATATTTATATATAATATATAAATAAATATAATATATATATATATATTATACAGTTCTAAATTTACAATTAGAATGTATGTTAATTGTTAATGAGTTAAAAAAAATTAAGGGCACTAATTCTTCCAGGCTCGGCCGGAAATTGAAGTCTGTGCACATCTATGCAGTCATGACTAGTAAGGATAAATGGTTAAATATTAAAAAAAAAAAAGTAAATAGCAGGTACCTAACACTGCACAATGCATATATTATTATATTATAGCCCGTCATTACAGACATTTGTATAAATTTATTCTATAGTCAGATAGGTATAATATATTTTAATATTTTCTTAATTTAATCGCTTATTTTTATTGTTTAATAATTAAAAATATATTACCAAAGCATACAGCAGCTAAACATAAGTAGTGATAAGTCAATTCGTTATTAGGATTGAAGAATACTAATAATGATCCAAAAATTGATATTACACTACCAATTGTAAAGATCACCTAAAAACATAAACAGAATATTACCTTACATGGTTAATTAATACAACAATTGATACATGATTTCTAGAGTTAAAAATTTATTTTATTTTTTTGTAAAAACATTTAAAATATTTTTCTAGTTATGCAGGTATACTAATTATTTATTACTATAGGTAATATATATTTTGCATAAAATTAATTTTTTTTTTAAATATTGTTTAATTAAATTTATTGTATAAAAACTAGTATTGAAATGATACAATTGTTTTTTAAAAAACCACAATCTTACATTCTTATCTAACTCAACCTTGGATGTCCTGAGGACAGAGGAATGGAAATGGCTGTAATATGGGGTAAGACGTAAGTAGGTAGGCAAGTGATTTTTTTAGATTACTTATTATTTACCTGTGTTAAGAAAATACTATAAGAACGGAGAACCCTTATGGCCTTATTATTAGAGAGTTTCTTATCTTATTCTATGCTACTACCTACCTACTTTATAGTAAAATCAAGTGGACAGAGAATTTTGCTTACTGTGTATTCACTAGAATAAATGATAAATATAGATATACCTACTATTAAGGTACTAAACATTTATCAAAAAATAAAATAAAATATATACTTATGTTATTTTTAGGTTCAGAGTAAAGTGATGGATGCATAGGTATGGCATATTACTTAACAATGAAGTTTATTTTATTTTTGTGAATTCGTATAAAAAATGGTATAATATTCAATTTTGAGAACCATTTATCGTAGGTAGCAAATTGAATCAAGATAACCATAATCGGTTCATACCCACTTTGCCGAATCCCAATTCGCCGACAAATATACCAGTTTTAAAATATTTTGAAAATATTCTCATTTCGCCGACAGTTAAGTTTGCCGACGTCTTGGTTCACCGACAAATTATTAATAAAGTTTCAATTTTTCCGATTCGCTGACAGTGGATGGTACATTTAAATTCACCCCCAAATTATTTATGCAAATATACACATTACACTGTTTTGTAATGGGTGTTATAGTGCCAATGGTTATGGTATGTTATTATTTCAAAAATTAATATATAAATATATTTTATATTCATATTTTTATACATTAATACATTATAATATATTAAATTCATATAGGTATTTATTTATATTTAGTTTTATGCTCTTTTACCGAATAAAAGCAATAATACTTATAAGAGAATGTTCAATATAATTAAAGAAGCTGACTTGAGAAATGATTTGGCTTTTAAACTAAAAACATTTCAAATCGATTTTGAAATAGGAATGATTGTTGCCAAAAAATATTTATTTGGATATTACACAGAAATAAAAGGATGCCTTTTTCATTTTGGGAAATCTATATGGCGTCAAGTACAAAAATTTGGATTAGTGCACGATTATTATACACAATGATGAAGTAAAAATACTGTTCGAAGAATATGTGCCGTAGCTCTACGTATAATAATATATCATAACCTACTTTTATTTTTATATAATATATATCTACTGACAATGTATTAATAACCATTTATACATGACAAATTTATATTTACTTTTATTTTTTAATAAGTCGGAAAATTGGGAACATGTAAATAAATAGTCGGCGAACTAGGATGTCGGCGAATTGAGAGTCGGCAAACTGGGGTGTCGGCGAATTGGGAATCGGCAAATTGGGTTTCGGCGACGTGAGAAGTCACGAAAATAATCACAGTAGGTACCTTTCAAAATATATCTATCTTTGCATAATGCATACTCGCCCGTAAAATGAGTACCTATTTCTTGGACAATAATATTCACTATTGTGACGAATAATAATTATATTATATGATGGCAATTTATATTTAATTGGAGTTTTTTGAACAAAGGTTAGCGGTGAAACCACACTGTTTAGATTATCCCTCTATTTATTTTAATCATAGAATGCTTTCTTTGGTAGATAACCAAAGTTGAAGCTTGGGAGGATTAGTTTTTCTATTATTTTTAAGTGAATAGGGAGTAAAAAAGCAGCGGATATTGACTAATAATGAACCTTATACTCCATCTTTTCTATTTTTAAGTATCAGGGTTTGTAATATTCAATATAATACCTATTTATTATTACTTATTAGCTTTGTATTATGTATATACGTATTACCATATTGTCCATATAATATATAGCTTGCAAATTATTATAATAATATTACATTCTCGTCGTATAGTATAAAAATGTTCAATATTCAAACTTACTTTATCAGATTTTAAACATGGTTTAACGTATTCCACGCCAATAGATGTGATCAAAGAAGATACATATGCCACCAACGGTATGCTAGCTATGGTACCAGATTCGTCAATAGCCGATTCGTTTATAAAAAGTGGTATATATATCAGAGCAATATTTATCAGCAGCTTACAAGTTGTAAATACAATAGCCACTTGATACAGATGAACGTTTTTACAAAATTTTAGTATTTTATCGAAATTTATCTGTCGATTCTGCCTGTACATCGATTTCTTATTGATATTTCGTGGGCTTTTCAATAGTCCGTGGAAAATAAACGCAGAGAACACTCCGATCGTAGTAGCAATTAACGCTAACATCTATATATGACGTTATAAATAACATAATTAAATACGTAGACAAATTAATAAACATCTAAAGCACAGACGTACACAGAAAAAAGTTTTGAGAAGTGTTTTTGAAAATCAGTTATTGAAAAGTAGAACTTTTCTTAATAAATATACAAAAAAAATGTATGAAAATTAGGTTACTTAAAATACTTTTTTTAAATACGAAGATTCATATAACAAAATTAACATTAAAATTGAATAAGTAAATAATCATGCAAAAACACAAGTAGGTATTTCGGGGGATGTTTGAACACCCAAAACACCCCCCTGTGTACGTCCCTGACCTAAAGTAATAACAATTATATAATATTAATTAATCATAATTTATAAATTATGAGTAAATATAATTATAATATAGGATATAGGTATAGGAACAGAATTCTATAGATTTTCGATATATTTTAAAACTAACTTGAAATTTTTCTGAGTCATTAGGACCAATGAGACTACCCACATTTCCGTTATTCCGTACACCTCTGAACACTAACCAAGCGATGATGAACATTAAAATATTCGTGGACACTGTGAATACGTATCTAAAAACACAAAATAATTTAAATTAGATATGATGTAAGTAGTACCTAGGTACTATAATCATACCAAAAAATTATAAAGGTACTTATAATTTATGTAGATAGTCCTATAAAAATTTTATACAAATAATGAAAATAATATTATTTTGTTCGCTTGTTGGGCGATGAATTAAATATTTACCGCTCAATTATATGTACAACGGTCGTTCATACTGTTCTATTTATATTAATTATCATATATAACAAGTAATTATATAATAAACTATATCAAACGCACCTTATTGAAGTTAATTTGCCTCTCTCTAAAGACAAATCAGTTAGCTCTGGTATCAACGACAAATGAGAAATTTGAACAAGAGCCCAGGCCATTTGGAATGTAAATATTGCGCAAATATAAATCAAGGTAGTTACGAAAATCGATAAATTCCAAACGTAATATATTAATGGAAAGCTTATGGCTTCCATCACAGTTCCTGGAAATTGTGTGAATATTTAATTAGTTCTTACTTATATAACAATATTCTATTATAAAAATACATTTATATTATATTCACATATATTAGGTAAAATCTTATTTACCTAACAGCACCCAATTTTTCTTTTTTCCAAATTTGTCAACTATGATTCCCACAAAAGGTGTTGCTATTGCGTCTACAGTTTGACCTGTATTTAAAAAATATTATAAATATTATATACAATATTACAATGTAACTACTTTGTACATAAAAAAATGAAAAATGAGTTAAAATGTATACCTATTTATATTGTTATGATAATAGACCATAAATAGTATACTTAAATCTTAAAGTAATATTAAAATTTATTTATGGGTTATTCTTATTATTTTTGTGTATTTCTTTCATTCCTGATATTTTATTTTAAGTTTCCATAAACCATAGATAATTTTCATACATGTATAATATAATAATAATTATAATTATAATAATATTATAATATTTACTTCAGAATAATCAACAGACTATATAGAGCTCTTAGTCCTTTATGCACTTTACTACCTTAGATCTGTATAATGTTCAAATTGTCTATCTTACTATAAACGCTTTACACAGTGCGTATGCAGTATGATTTATGTATTTATTTATTTATTTATGCCTCTGTGATCCTTCTGTGGTTACGTCTTCTTATCAAGTCGAAAGAGTTTAACGCAAGTTGTTAAAGTTTATCATCTATTTGTTTACGAAATAGATTGTCCTCCTCGTATTTGCACTCCAGTATTGGCACACTTCTTGTGGTTAGCTTCTTTAGCTGATCCGTATACGAGCGGCTAATTAGTAATTTAACTTTCATTAAGAATCTATTTAACAGCAAAATCGTATTTCTCATGTTATTATTCCAAATTAACTTTAAAACACTCTCTCGCACTTTAAGTTGTTTTGTCCTATTCCACATCTCCTCGTTTCATTCGGGTACGCAATTCATGTTCACCGTTTCATTCTTGCAATGAAAAAAAAACCAATCATTCCGTCGTTGTATATGCTGTAAGCCAATTTGAACCTCTATTTTTCTTTCTCTTAAAATATATATTATAATACTATTGTGTATATTAAGTTACTTTATATTGTGATCTTAATTTAATTAAATAGCTGTATGGCGTATTATTATAAAAAAAAAAAAAATATGTGTATTATGCAATCATAATATCATATTAAAATTGTTTTATATAACCTCAGAAATCTTAACTAACTATTAAATAATTTTATGATCCGGGACTTTGCTTGAAAATTTTTTTCAATGTTAAAATAATAATAGCTTAAGTAATAGATGATTAACTCAAAACTGACACCTTATAAATTAAGATGAGCGAAAATGTATGCCTATGTCTATGTGCAATCAGTAGCGTGGCAAAGTTGATAATCTATATGCGGCTGACGTCCACGACGACGACTGAGTTTTTTATGGAGTGGTTGGAGAGTGGATAATAGCTTATTTAGTATGAACTATATAGTATAATATACCTTATATCTAGTATTTTAGTATTTACTGTGGCAGTTATTAAAAATATGACAATAAATTACTTTATTGGATATTTGGATTGGGAATATTTTAATATTAGTTAGTCTCAAAAATTTCAAGTTTACTGCACGCCACTGGTCGCAATATTTCGTAAAGTGCAAATTATAGGTATTCATAACATATTTTGTAGATAGGTATTGAATAATTTATATCAATGGATTATTCAAACATGGTATACTAAACACATTTAAAAATATTAACAAATTTTAATAGCTAATTTACTACAGGTTTCTGTTAATTAATATGCATATGTGACACGTCTAATTTCTATACCGTCTACGTATTATTGTTTAATTCACAGATATAAGTACAAATCTTTTGTCTCTGGCTGGATATAGTTGTTAATTTTGATTCAGTCAGTGAACCAATTCATGAGTATGATATGAGTATGATATATACTTTGATGTACATTTTTTTACATAGTTAAATATACACCATACAGTCAGTGGCGGCGCCAAGGGGGGGCAAGGTGGGGCTACTGCCCTACCCAAATTTGGTTTAGCCCCACCTTTGCCCTACCTGTTTGAGACCAAATGAAAATTTAAATTTCAAGTATTTACTAATACCATTTTCCATCTATTGCATTATGTATTTGATTAAGATTATGTTATATTATATATTTATATTACCCATCACAATATTGTGTGAAATTTCTCTCCCCCGATTAGCAGTTAAACACCACATCGAGTATTAAATATGGTATATAATTTATCCATAGATAATATATTATCTATGAATTTATCGGACAACTGCTTATCACAATATTGGAGTAATATAATTTTTAACCAAAATCCACACAAATTTTTACTTTTTATTTTAAGCAAATACAGCATGGATTTCGGTTTTATATTATTTTAAATAAATTATAATCTACTCAAATATAAATATGTTGTAATGATTTAACTAATAACCAATAAAGAATATTAATTAATAACTTATTTTTAAATTTCATTATTATTATACATAGTTTTATTTGTGCTTCTTATTATAATAAATAATTTGATATTTTATAGTTAACAGAATTTTTTTTTAACAATAATATATTGGTAATCATGATTTATTTGATTAGATGATACTATATATATATATATATATATATACTGCTGTAACCACATAGTCAAATCAGACATTTGGTTTTTACTTTTTAGCCTAGGAGAAGAATCAAGCTGAAAGTAATGCTACAGAAATTTATATACCTACCTTCTAAAATCTAAATGTTAATTAGTCTTGGGTGAATAGTAAAAAAGTATTCAGGTTCATAGCCTTTAACAGCTGATATACCAAAATATCAATCCCATTAATAAAAGTATTATGGAAAATCCAAATATAGAGCAATAATGTACAAATATATGCCCCACCGAAAATTTTTTTGCCCGGATCCTGCCCCCCCAGAAATAAATGTCTGGTGCCGCCCCTGCATACAGTATACATACACACGATAACGTCGATAATATAAAATATGATATTATGTAATAATTATTATACCATTTATCCACAGAAATCACGATCAAATTACAGTAATATTCAACTCCATAATAATAATTTTAAGACCGTCAGGGGCGCAATTTCACTTAAAATACTAAGGTTGCTGAATCTCCTTTATCTTTTTTATAATGTTATCTTGAGGTTATGGATACCTGTTACTATTAATATATCTAAATTAACATGAAAACATTTTCTGGTGCTAATTTAAAAAATGGGGGTGCTAAGCAGTAAGCACACCCAAACCTCTCTCAAATTGCGCCTATATGACGACCGTCACTGGAATCACTCATCACTCAAAAAAAAATTAAACAAAATACAATTTTATGATACGCGTCTTAGATAAGTACTCAATGGATTGGTATTATTTTTACTATAGGCTTTGTGAAAATTTCAAATGTTTACGATCAATATTTATCTTATAATAATAAAATAAATAAAAACATGTAATAAAATTCTATGTTTTTCATACAACCGACTATTATATTATACAATTTGAACTTAAAAACCTTATAAAAAATATTGAAGATATATTTTTAAAATGCTAATAATAATCTAGGTTACATTTAATTGTCAAGCTATTTGAAAATGAACAAAATTATTATCGGCATAAACATAAGTTTTAAATTAACGAACACTGCTATAAGTACTTAATAAATCTTATATTATGCATCTTCTATGTATACCTACATACATATTCTATACTGTTGGGCTCTACTTATTATTCTTATTATTAATAATAAATAAACAATATCTATAAATAAATTTGAAAAAAACCGAATCATTCTGGGTAAAATTTTGTTTACAATGCGGGGTATATATACAGTATACATCGATCGATACCAACTTGCATATTATTATGATCATGATGATCATGTGATCTACCTAATTATTCTAATTTATTTTAAATAAATTGATGTATACACAGATGCACCCAAATTAAAATACCAACAAATTAACAAACGCCATTTATAATATGGCGTCACATGTAGATTTCCCATCAGACTAACCTGAGTATAGGTAATATAGTAATAATTGTAATAGCCAATAAACAGAAGCACAATTTTGATGAAAACAATTGAGACCATTAATGTGCTGAAGCATTTTTTTCTTACAATTAGTATTATTGTAAATTAGGTATAAATAATAAATAGGCATAATTTTTAATTATTCTATACTACAATTTTAAAACTATCTTATACGTATACCTAACTAGTACCTACACGTATAATTGTCAATTATAATCTACCAATATATATTTAAATATAAATGGCTTTGTCATGAACTTATGATTGACAGAGAATCAACTTAGTCACGTGTAAGACCTAAACTAAATATGTATAGCAGAGCTTGCACTAAAGAATCTTTAGAACTATTCAACATTTTTATATTTTTATGCATGCAGGTTAAAAAATTTTATGCTCACTACATTCATATATGAAATAATTATTATTTTGTTATATAGAGTTGCCATTGGTTACGAAAAATAAAATTGTTATAAAATAAAATAAATATTACTATATTAGAGCTGTATTTTATACTAAGCCGTAAACCATCTTACACTTATTTAACTTCATACTTAACATGCATTTGTAATATTATTATCATATTTTGTTAGATTGTATATAGATATTTTAACACGTTATTTGATGAACACCTTTACAATGTTTAACGGACTTCATCAATAAACTCATCAGTCATCGTTATGAACACAGAACAGGTGAATGATGATTTGACTTTCTTTTACTATTTAAGATATAAATTAATATTTTAGATTTATTAGTTTATTACTAAATAATACGCGTTTTAATTATTGAATATAAATACATAATGTAGGTGTAATGAAGCACTCTCTAAGTTGCGCCTATGGCAATAGGTAGGTATATAATATATTTGTATGAATGCAGTGGCGTCCGCAGGGGGGGGGGCTAACGGGCTGAAGCCCCCCCCCCCCCATTGCCCGTATTATTGTTTTTTGTTTTTATATTTACCTCGATTTAATATTTTTGTTTCTTAAATCGTGTGTTTACCTATTTATAAACCTGTGACAATTGAGTAATTATTTATTTTCAAGCCCCCCCCCATTGAAAAATCCTGCGTACGCCACTGTATGAATGTGTGATTATTTATTACTATAATGTATCGTGTAAATACTAGCCAAAAAACAGCAAAAATCCAGCGGTGGTCGCGGGCACACCAACAACGTTTTGCATGAACACCATGGTGTAAGAGAACCAAATGGCCGCGGTGATGTCGTTGAACACGTGTCCGAAGCCGTAGGCGACGCGCCGACCGGTATCCACGGGCCGCTGCCGATGATGCAGCGTGTGTTCGTTGCGTTGATCCTCGGCCGCCGACGAACGGTCATCCTCTTCGCTCAGCAACCGTTCGTATTCATCGCCGCAGTTCTCGCATCGATCCATCATCGCGTATAACGTATATTATTATCGATTCGTATCGAACCTAACTGTGGTTAACGATTACAATCAATGTAAATTAAATATATCAACCTATAGATATTCGAACTAGGGATAAATCTAGAGCGAAAATTCGCGGGGGAGCATTTATTTGAAAGTAATTAGCATTGATTATAAATATATCTACTAATTCTACTACTTACTAGTAGTATTTATAGTATTTTTGTATAACCATTTAGATATATCTGCAGGGTCTTTCGAATGTTGTACATTTATATGACAAAAATATCAGCGATCGCGTAAGAACACTAAGAATAATAGAAGAATATAATATAAATATATAATCCTCATACCAATTACCATTTTTGTCTCAACCTAACCCAGATTTGTAAAAGTACAATTAAATGAGAGTAAGATATATTTACGATTTATGAAACATATAGAATTCATAAAAAAAACATACTATTTTAGGGGTTAGAGAATATTATTTAGTACATTAGAAAATAGTTGGGAATAAAAATAATGTTTTTATTTTGTAAATATTTTTCCGAAAGAAATAATTAATAATTATAATATTACATATTATTTATGCAACAATTAAATTTTATAGTAATATAAAAAGTTAATTTCAATAATTTTTTTATTTTACGGAATATTAAAAGAATATTAAGATAATTATAATATGTAAACCCAACATCTAATTTTATTATTAATTATAAACAAACAAAAAATATCATTGCCATAATTTTAAATTTCTCTTATTTTTGTATATAAAAATAGTAATACACAAATATGAAATAGATAAAGGTAAAGTTATACTTATAGTTAATAAAATATTATAGCAAATATAAACTATGTAACATTTAAAAACAATTAATAAATACTGTATATATTAAAAATTTTTAGGATCCAAGATACATGTATAATAATTTTTTTTTATTTGTTTAATTAGGTATTTAAATTTATAAATAAAAATAAAATATTTCTTTAAAAATGTGGAATTAAGTAAGTACTTAGTATACGGTGAAATCCCCGAGTCTCGTCCCTCTGGATTTGCCAGTGATTCGAACGACGTATAGAAATATAGTTTTTATCTCTCATGCGATTTAATAATATATTATCATGTAGGTATTACTATATAAGTATGTAACTAGTATTACAATATTACATACATAGGTGATAGGTAATGTTTAATTTAATTTACAATGTATAAATATAGGTATAATTATGTACGTAGGTACCTGAAATACGCATTATAATAAAATATGAACCATATTATATTATATGTTCTTTTCTTCCACGCAGATGAACCATCTAAACTTCAACTCTCGGATATAAAAGGTTTATAATATCTATCGTTCGTATTTTGGTACAGCCGATACACAAATATCTAATATAATATATTATGTACAATGTATAAAGTATATTGTATATATATATATATGTATAGACACACCAGCCGATTTATAACGAGCGAAATCGATAGCTATTACGATGTTTAAATATTATATTGTCCGCAGGCACACGATTATTTATCATGACTAACGATTTTAACAAAAAAAGCGAGCAAACTGTGATGTCCCGACAGACACTGAGCTGTGGCTTGCGACGGGTTTCTTCGACGATGGAAGCCCGCGCGGTTCCACCAACGTGTTGTGATGTGATGTAACCCGAACACGACATGTACATATAATAGAAGTAGATATATAATGTATATACAATATTATTATAAGTGTAGGTAGGTATCTTGGTACTTACGCCCATAGTTATTACTTATTAATATGTGAGTGAGCCATGTGTGGTGGGGCTGACGGTCACGACAAGCCCGTACTATATAGGTAGTGTATACTGTGTAGTTGTAGCGGCACTACTCTATAGTCGTCCGGCTTCTTCTGCTTCACCACACATATCATATTATTTACAATAATATTATGTCTGTATTGAAAATAATATAATATAGTGATAGTATATGCGTTGGGTCGTATTTATTACAAAATTATAACACTCAAGTATAATATATTATGTATATTGTATAATTTAATGTATGTGACGTGTATGCGTAATATTATAGATCTGCAAGGCCCAGCTTGGCCCTAAAATTTTTTCTAAAGCCCGATACAAGAAATGATGTAAAAAAAAGACCAAATAGGGCCCGAAAATCATTCGAAGCTCTTAAAAAGCTCGTTCCTGCCCAAGGATGTTTTTTATGTCCGGTCCAAAATATTTTTTAATAAAAAAGAGCCCAGTTCGGTCCAGTTCGAAATATTTTTATTTAAAATATTAAGATATTCGTTATTCGTGATTGTTCTAACCAGGCATAGATCCAGAGCAAAGATCTGGGGGACCCAACAATATTTTATAGCCTTATAGGTACCTCCTACTTTATTCATAATTTAAAAATTTTGTCATAATAGTAGGTATAGGACATAGGTATTCAATGAAATAATATGTCTGGGGGGGCTTGGGCCCCTATGTCCCCCTGGCTCCAACGTTGAACTGTTAACGTATCATTTTAGTTTTAGATTCGGGTCGACCTGATCTTTGCAGGTCTTTAGTGTGTACACATGAATGCACATTTATTATAGTTATTAGTGTACCTAACCTTTTTACCGTCGTCTGATGCCTATGTGTACTGATAAGTAACAATCAGATTTATGACCATAAAGTGTTTCTAAAACTATTCATAATAATAATATTTGTTTAGAATATAATCAACACAAATACACAATCTGTCTATATTTAATTATTGGCCCAGAATTTGAGTCACCACTTGATGTATCTATAATACTATGTTGGTCATAAATCATAACTAATGTCTTAATAGGTTAGGATAGTAGTTTTCCAAAATAGTTATTTATAGCGTATATTGTTTTTACTTTCTTAAAACAATTGCTCTGGTATTTCAAAAACCTGTCCTAATTTCTTCACTAAATCAAAAAGATTTAAATATTTAAAATCAAAAAAGATTGATGTTTTATTCACTATTACTTATGTCAAAGCTAATTGGTATATCTACAGTCAAATTTAATTTAACATGTATGTCATGTTGGTCTTTTTTAATGACTAATGAATCAAGAACACTTATCTAGTTTCTAATAATATCTTATAAAATTTATTATCCCCAGATTTTCATATTTAAGTCTTTCAAATTTAACATAAGTAACTTATGAATTAAGGTACATCCCTAAATTTAAAACTATGTATGCCAACTTGAATGGTTGTTACTAATTATAACAAATAAAAAAAAATTGATAATAATTTGAAAACACTAATTATTTTAATTGTGTATATTCATAATTTTAATCGAGTATTTATCAGTATATATGGTTAGGTATTAAGACATTGAAAAATAAATTTTGTCTTAACTCTTATAACCTAATGATAACATACAGTCCAGTCAACTATAAATACTATAGTCTATGATAGACTAATGATTATAGTTGAATACATTTAAAATATAATAAATCAAAATTATAATTACAAATTTAAATAATTGTTATATTAATTTAAATTTATATACATATTTCGTTATAGTTAATCAATACCATATACATTATATTGTGTCTTTAGTCAGTGTCTTCAGATAATATTAATTAGCTAAGTTCTAATTTTCTTCACTGAGACCATATTTCATTTTAACCTTTTCTAATTCTGCTTTCTTCTTGTCTGTATCCAATTTTTTAAATGCTTTAGTAGACTAAACAATATAAAACAGAGCATATTAATACAATAATTTTACAAATAATTCAAATGAAAACTATACTTGATAATATAAGACCACTAAGTATCGATTGCACACATTGAATCCAGACAAGTGATCACAGGCATTCTTTGCATCAAATATATCTTCATATACTACAAATGCTGTTCCTCTTGTATCTGGAGTGTTACCTCTATAATATAAAAATAATTATGAACTAAAATTTAGCAAAAAATAAAATTTATAGCATACATTAAACTTTTCAAAACTTAATATGAATGAATTGCATTGAAAAATTTAAATTATTTCATTACAATTTCTTATAAATAATAAAGTAATATAATATATGAACATTTTGCATTGTATAAATATGTAATTTATTTTTTAACAAAATAGAAAAGTATAAACTATAAAATTTAAAAATTATTCTAAATGCTTATTTTTGTATATCTCTTAAAAATAGCATTATAAAAGTAGTAATCCACAAGTCATACATACAATTTGATAGATTATAGTTTTAAAAATTTCAAACAAAAATTTTGTAATTAAAAAAGTACTTAGGTATTAAAATAATTGGTTACAATAAATTATAAAGTTAATCTTAAATTTAGTATATAATTGTTAGACTATTTAACTGAAATTAACTTTAAGCCATAATAAAAACAATTATTGCAAAAGTTTAGCAATGTTTTTTATTAGCCAAAAACTGTAACTGTAAGGAAGAGGTGGTAGAATATCATGTATATGCCACTATAAGTTATATAGAATAAAACAAATGTTGAGTTATTGAAGCTTTAAATTTTAAAGGTGATACATCATTCCTAACATATCTAAACAAATAAAGGGCTACGTGGAAAAACGATAATAGTCAAAAGAAATTTTTTTTCCAATTACTTTTTCTCTCATAAAATCTAAAATGAAAACGTAATATTTTTTTTATTCATTGTATCTAAAATAAATTGTATGACTTCAATAAATTTTTTAAATTATTTTGTACTTGGTCTCTTGGTTGTTTTTAGTTCTAAAACTTTAAAACTGCTAAACTGAACATTTTAGGAACATTGACTATTTTTGTTTTTCCTCGTAATCCTTCAAATTCTTATTTTACCCAGATTTATAAAATAATAGTTATAGAAGACATACACTCTAATTTGACGAATGGCACCATATTTTCCAAAAATATCATACATTTCCTCAGCTGTTATTTTATAAGGTAAATTTCTAATGTAAAGAACCCTATTAATTTCTGGAGGCAACCGTACCTAAAACAAATAATAAAACAAGTTCTATATAATAATAAGCAAACAATATTTTAAAACTTAAACCATGCAATTAATTTTACTTACATTGGTTTTCCTTTGCATGCTAGCAAGAGCCATTTTTATTTTTTAATATATACTATACAAAATCAAAAATCTAAAATTATTACTTATTATGTAATATAAATTATATCATATAATTTGAAAAATAGCATAAAATAGTGTTGATATTATTCTAATATTCTCTGATCGTAATTAATAAGTACTATCACAATTCACAATTGTGATTCATATAATCATATTTTATATTTTCACAATACAAACACATAAAGATAAACAAAAATGAATACAAAAAAAGATAAGATATAATTAAATTATAAAATCAACAGTGTAGCCAACTAAAACAAATGAATCTTGCTAAAGCCGGGTTTTCATAAAAAATAAACAATGACTTAAAAATTCTAAATGGGTAAGTAAAAAGCAGGTATAACTAATAAGCACAGATATAATATATCATAATCCGTGGTAAATAGCACGAACATATAATAGTAGTAAATAGGAATTAGGAAACGTTATTGTTTGAATTTGAAATATAATTCACTGCCATCGCTACACTGCCTACACTTTAATTAACGCGTGCAACAAATTTTGTAGTGGATAGGTATAAATATATTTTATAGTTTCGACTTTACCGTATCATCATTTATTTTGTCATTTTAAATAAAAATATAAATTACACTAAAATATTTTAAAGGAAATGCGTTACTACTAACATTTTGTGTCCTGCCTACATAATATTGTTATTTTCAGAAATAAAAAAGGGACCTTAACAAGGTATCCTAAAGGGTAATTAGCAGTGGCGCAAATAGGAAAAATGTTTAGGGGGGGCTCAAGCCCCAAAATTACCAAAACCGGTAAAAATAACTTATTAAGAATAACATACATATATTATACTATTATTTTTTAAGGGGGCTTTGAGTTATTTCGGGGGGCAACAAACAATAGTTTTACTAGAAAATATTGGTACCTATAGTATCAGAGAGGCATAGATTATAAAATATAAATACTATAAATAATATATGATCAATGCTAGTACCTAGCAGTAAATAAACAGCTATTATAGCTTTGTAATACTATACATGTATATATACAGTATACTACTGTATACACTGTGAAAACAATCAAAACTACGGACTAAGATTAAGATTAGTTAGTGATCCTAGTGTAATAAAACTGATCAAAACAAAGGTTGTGATTATAAAACATAGATACAAATATACAATCCATTACTCTTAAGGAAATTTAATGTTTCTTACATATAATAACTATAGTTTATAGTCTATATACTCTATTCTCTATAATCATATCTATACAGCATAATATAAGATTACAAGAGAGTATAAGAGTTTAAATTTAAAAACAAGGTAATAAATGTATAATTATTATTTGGTTTAAAATGAAAAACGATTTGAGTCATGCTCATGAAAATTATCAAATGATAACGTAGTATTTTTATTTAATTTATCAAATTTCAATCTGATGATATTTTTTTTGACAAAAAAATGTGGAACGCTTCACGATTTTGCGTGTCATCCTTGCGCAGGGGCCATGCTAATCTTCTCTGTATCGTTCCAATTTTAGTATATGTACTGCCGAAGCAAGTACAATTGATGTTGTATTAAACAGTCTATATATATAATTCAATATTACTTTTAACGTCACATGTGAGAGTTAATATAGTTTATTCGGAATATAACGATTAAACTATCAAGCGCAGTAAAAACGCCACTAGATAGAGCTAGCTCTAAAACCATTACGATTTGCATTTATGCACATATTATAATATTAATTTTATTATAACTTACTATTGTTTATTAACTTTCAACTTATAATAATAGGTCTATAGTCCATAGGATTTTGAATAACTTATACTAGTATCATAGACCTTGTATGATTATTAGGCTATAACCGGTCCACAGGGCACAGACAAAGAATAAATAACATTGATAACAACATTGTATGCAGAGGCCAGAGATGGATTTATACAATTGCCGCCCCAACTTATCAACGAAAAAACGTATTTTTAAGTACTTATTAAACATAACTACTAAAAAAATAAATTATTAAGACTGATACTAAACAATATTTATTGGATATGTCCATAAACTGTTCTAATCAAGAAAATAGTATACCATTTACAATATTTATTAAAATATAATTTATTATTATTTTTTTGAACAAATTTGCTAATCTAGGCAACTGCCTACTTTGCCTGATGTTAAAGCTAAATCTATCACTGATTGCATGTGTTATTATATGTATACCTACTAAGAATTTTAATACATCCCACGTTACCCCAATTACATTTAACAAATATTAAAGATTCCTAAAATTATATTTCCCCGAGGCAATATTTTCGTTGGATTCTGGTATTATTACCAATACATTTTTTTCAAAAAGGACTTATTATTAATTATTTATATTTTGTATGATTTTGTTTAATTAATTTTTTTTTACAGTTGATTAAGGAAACCTTATGGATAACCTTGTATTAGGTTTTTTAACCTTAGGTATAAATCACAAACATTTTACGAATTAATTTCAAAATTCATTGTAAATTTACTCGATTTTGATATATTTTGTAAACATTTGAACTTTAAAAGCTTATAAACAAATTACAGACAAGTAAATGTACGCACTATTCAAAAGATAGAAATATATATTATTGATCAAAATAATAACGTTGTTAATTTTGATGATTTTATTGTTAATCTTGATCTAATTGAAGAAAAAACAAAATAAAAAGCGAGTAAGTGGGTATCGCTCTGTTATATATTAGGGGGTGGAGTGGACCTCAGACTATGGTAGGTTAAATTTGAATGCAATGATAGGTATCATTGTATACGAAAAACGATTCTGAACGAAGATGATTTGTCAGTTTAGGATATATTATATTTAAATATTGTCATATAATATTCTACCTTAAAACAAATAGTATAGTTTTTATATGTTACCATGGTTACTTTATAGTATCTGTTTATTAATAATCAAAAAATCGATTTTGTCGAAAAGTGGTTTTTCGTAAAATTGCCATTTTTCTGTCATTTTAGATTCTGAACGGAGTGATGAATGTATTGCTTTTACAATGATGTGTGTTTTTTTTAGATTCTGAACGGAGTGATGAATGTATTGATTTTACAATGATGTGTGTTTTTAGATTCTGAACGAAGTGATGAATGTATTGCTTTTATTATGATGTGTGTTTTTTTTTTTTTTTTTTTTTTTGTGTCTGACGACAACATTTGGAGCAGTAATAATGCTCCGATTTTTGACTTCAGCCCCTCTTTAAATAGGGAATTGAATCTAGTTGGTACTTTAGGGGGGTAAAAATTAAAATAATAATAATCTAATAGTTTTCAAAAAAATCGAAAAAAACAAAAAAAAAATGACAGAAAAATGGAAATTTTACGGAAAAACCACTTTTCGACAAAATCGATTTTTTGATTTTGCTGTAACTCAAAAACGAATTATTGTAAATACTTGAAATTTTCACCAAATGTTTATATTATGGTTATCTCTTTACAGTTAAGTTTTCAAAATATTTTGACCATTTTTAAGCTACTAATAGACAATTGAAATTTTCGACTTTTCTAAGTTTTTTTTTCTTCAAATGCCGATAAAAATTTTTTGGGTGGCCAGAAAATCTTGAAAATTTAATACAAGGTTTCTTATAAGTTGTTCTTAAAGTGATAAAAAAAAAATCCGAAATCGTTAGTCACAATTTTTTTTTATAAGTGTTTAAAGTTCGAATTTATACGAAATATGTCAAAATTTAAATTAAATTTCATACGCTCATAATGCGAATGTTGGCCATAGTAACCATAGTAACATAATATAAAAACTATACTATTTGTTTCAAAATAGAATATTTGACAATATTTAAATATAATATATCCTAAACTGACAAATCCTTTTCGTTCAGAATCGTTTTTCGTATACAATGATACCTATCATTGCATTCAAATTTAACCTTCCCTAGTCTGAGGTCCATCCCACCCCCTAATGTACAGCAGAGCGATACTCACTTACCCGCTTTTTTTTTTTGTGTCTGACGACAACATTTGGAGCAGTAAAAATGCTTCGATTTTGGACTTCAGCCCCTCTTTGAAAAGGAAATCGAATCTAGTTGGTACTTTGGGGGGGTCAAAATTAAAATTTTCAAATAGTTTTCAAAAAAATCGAGAAAAACCCTAAAAAAATGACAGAAAAACGGGAATTTTTACACGAAACCAGTTTTCGACCAAATCGAATTTTTTATTTTGCTATAACTCAAAAACTAATAGATGTAAATACTTGAAATTTTCACCAAATGTTTAAATTATCGTTCTCCATACACATTTAAATTTTCAAAGAATTTTGACTTTTTTTGAGCTATTTATAGACAATTGAAATTTTTATTTTTTTTTAGTATTTTTTTTTAAAATAACGATAAAAATTTTTTGAGGGGCCAGAAAATCTTGAAAAGTTAATACAAGGTTTCTTATAAGTTTTTCTTAAAGTGATAAAAAAAAATCCGAAATCGTTAGTCACAATTTTTTTTTATAAGTGCTTAAAGTTCGAATTTATACGAAATATGTCAAAATTGCGAAAATTTGCAAGTAATTTTGTGGTTGAAATATCGTAAAATTTTTATCTTTTATAACTAAGTTTTGAAAATTTGATACAAAGTTCTCCATACATTTTTCTTCAATTATCTGTAAAAAAAACTCTACCGGATTCAGACAAAAATTTTTTATGAGTGTTTGAAATTAAAATGTTTACAAAACCGCGTTAAATAACGGTTTAGCCTCAAACGATTTTTGATATTTGTTGTTATTCAAACAGTATGAGTCGTAAATACTTGAAAATTTTACCAGTTATTAAGATTTCCATTTTATTTACGAGATTTGATTTTCAAGACATTGTGACTTTTTTGAGCTATTTATAGACAATTGAAATTTTCAATTTTTTTTTATTTTTTTTTTATAAATGTTGATAAAAAAAATTTAGCTGGGACAAATTACTTGAAAATTTAATTGAAGAGTCCACATAACTTTTTCTAACTCTCATTCAAAAATTATAAAAATACATGGGCACAATTTTTTTTTATTAGCATTTGAAGTTCAAATATTGACAAAAATTCGTCAAAATCATGAATATTTTTCACTATTTGGTAGTTAAAAATGTATAAATATTTTACTATCAAAAGCTAAGAATTGAAAATGTAATACTATGCTGTCCATAAGTTAAGCTTAGAATAATTATAAAAAAGTTTGAGGATTATTCAATTTAAAAAATTTTACAAGTGTTTAAAGTTTTAATTTGAAATCAAAAATATACGTGTAAAATAATGTTTTACTAATAAATAATTTTCGATTTTTGTTATTTTTAAAAAATTACTAAACGTAAGATCTTGAAACTTTTACTTAAATGTTTGAATTTGTTTCAAAATATAATATATGACAATATTTAAATATAATATATCCTAGACTGACAAATCATCTCCGTTCAGAATCGTTTTTCGTATACAATGATACCTATCATTGCATTATTTGCATTCAAATTTAACCTACCATAGTCCGAGGTCCACCCCACTCCCTAATATACAGCAGAGCGAAACCCACTTACCCGCTTTTTTTTTGTTTTTCTCGATTTTTTTGAAAACTATTTGAAAATTTAACTTTTGACTCCTTCCAAAGTACCAACTAGATGAATTTTCCTATTCAAAGAGGGGCTGAAGTCAAAAATCGGAGCATTATTAGTTATTACTGCTCCAAATGTTGTCGTCAGACACAAAAAAAAAAAAAACACGCATCATAGTAAAATCAATACATTCATCACTTCGTTCAGAATCTAAAATAATTGTTTATCAAAAGATTTTTTATTTTTTTTTTTTATTACAATTTACAATAAGTACAAAGTACAACTTATAATAAACCTTGTATTAATTTTTAAAAATTTTTGGAAAACTAATTTTTCTTTATAGCCATTTCAAAAAAATCATAGTAAATAATCGTTATACCTAATAAATCAAATTATCAAAAATATGTACTTATGTCATGTTTGTAAATATTGTAAACTAAAATTATGTAATAGAGATGTTCCGAGTACCTTTCATTTACTCGGTACCCGGCGTAATACCTTCATTTTTCATCGGCTCTTACTCGGTAGAGGGATTCGCTCTCACGATAGTATATTATAATTGCTTAACTAATAATTATTAACTATTATTTATTAAATACCCAATAGTCAATACTAAGTGTTTAAAGACTTAATAATTAACCAAAAATAATAATTATTAATAATTTAAATTTTTACTCGGTCAATACTCGGTACCCGGTTAGTATTAACAATAGTGCTCGGCCAGTATTCGGTATCCGGTTTAAAAAAAATTATCTACCCGGAACATCTCTATTATGTAACACAATTTGTAAATATTCTGAGTCTTGTATTATCCATTAGTGTACCTAATACCTATTTATAGTATCCTGTATAGGTACTGTTATTTTTTTTTTATTTCAAATTTTTTTGATTCAGAGAAGTTTACATATACTCATTTTATATAAGAAAAAAAACTGGTGGAGTTTACATTAGACCTTTTATTACCTTTTTATCTTAACCGGTATTCTGGCGGAGTTTACAATCGCCTCTTATTGTAAGTAGGTACCACTATTATCACAAAAATAACCTAACCAAACCTGAGTATCTTATATCAGAGATTTCCACATTTTATTGTATGAATGGGCATGTACCAGTTGCCCTCAAAAGTACCTTTTTTATACCAATTCCTCCCAATCTACCTAGAGAAAAATATACCAGTTGCCCTCAACTAAATGTACCAGTTGCCCCCAACTGAATGTACCAGTTGCCCTCACATGTTAATATATTACACACGATTACAATATATAGCCCGTAAAATAGGGGAGGTAAATATACAAATCATAGGCGTGCGCAGACTTTGTTCGCAGGGTATGCAGGCATGCAGCTGATAAAATGTGCCCCCCCATATATATAAATACCCCTAAAATAAATGTGCATGACATTATATTATAGGTTACTACTTTACATAAGAAAAAATAGATTTTTCATCTTTTTTGATTTTAAGTAGTTTTTTTTTTTATTAATGAAAAGTATTTTTTTGTTTTTTTTACAAACATCAAACATGTTTATTTAAATGAAAATGTACATTATACAATATAATTGTTATAATTCAAGCCTTCTCTTTCCTGGTATACTTTAACTATTATATTATTATATTAATTATTATCAGTATTTAGATATCGTCAAATTAAAGAATAGATGTAATCGCTGTCATTTCTTGGGATATATAAATAGTAAATACCTACACTAAAAATAAAATCAATATTTCCTTAAATTATTGAGAACCGTCCTAAATTAATTTAAAAACAAGTCCTTATTCCATATCGATATCGCATTACCATTTTATAAAAATCACGTTTAAATTATAAACTGAGACATTGTTCATGACTAGGGCTCGGAAGTTGATGCATTTTGCATTTTTTTTTGGAACTTTTTAGACGATGCTCTCCTGGCCACAAATCTGTTTCGTAAGTATGTGAATCTAAATAATTAATTTTTATTTTACATTTTTTTGGTGTTTATTACTTTTTAAGTCATTTTTTGAGATTTATAGGTCATTTTCCAACATTTTTAGTTATTTTTACTGATTTCACACTAGCTAATTTCTTATCGTTTCTTGTCATTTACTTTCGATAACATAAAATACGCTCTAATTGTACAATGCAATGATCTTGATTTTTAAATAATTTGTAAGCATTAATAAATTTATAAAACAAATATTTTTAATTTTTTAATTTTCCTATTTTAAGGACATTTTTGTCATTTTTATGTCATATTTTGAAATTTATAGTAAAATAGAGTAAAATATTTTAAAAAAATGTATTTTTATTAATATAAAACTAATATTTGTAATTTTTTTAGGTCATTTTTTTAGGACATTTTTTGCCATTTTTATGGTCATTTTTTACTGTTTTTAAGGTCATCAACATCCGAGCCCTATTCATGACGTTCAAGTGCTCTAAGCGTCTGTCGCAGGGTATGCAAGTGCATACCCTGCATACCCCGTGCGCACGCCTATGATACAAATAATAAATAAATTATGACAAAAGTTCATAATAAATAATTTAATTATAATACCATTATACCAATAGTGGCATAATCAATGTGATAATTTGTCAAAAAAAATAGTATAAAATGATAGACAAAAATTCATGATAAATAATTTAATTATAATACTAATAGTGGCATATTCAATGTGATAATTTGTAATCATATGAATTTGTTTATGTATTATTATTTATTATTATTGTATTATTGACATTTGTATATTTACCTCCCCTATTTTACGAGCTATATATTGTAATCGTGTTTATATTAACATGTGAGGGCAACTGGTCAACACCCGTATGAACCATTTTTGCAATCTTACAAAACTTGGTGACCTATAATATCAATGAATGACCTTTTTTTTTTTTATTACGTCATACAATATATATAAAATACAAAATTAATATATTCAAAGTAGGATAAATCCTACAAAGTGATTTAAATAAATAAGAATTTCATAATGTCATCAGTTATCCGGTATGGTCTAGTGGCTAGGATACCTGGCTCTCACCCAGGAGGCTCGGGTTCGATTCCCGGTACCGGAATAAATTTTTTTTACATGTTTTGTTATTTGTTATTAAAAAATTATCATAGTTATTGACTGTATGCTAAAAGGTATGGTAACCATTAAATATTATTGGATAATCTTGTATAGAAATGGGGTTTTTCGTTGAATGAAAAAGAGCACTTTAATACACATTTTTCAGATAAATGTCAACTTTTTAACCCTTTCGTTCCAATTACTTTTTTTTTAATGCCAACACAAATTATTCTTTTAACAGATTCGGACAGAGTATTTTTTTTCTCAACAGTTATTTTCACAAAATTTTTTTTCTTATTACATAATAGGCAAAGTTATAGTCTGTTGAATTTTTATTATTTACGTCTTACGAACAATCAGTTTTTGAAGAAATTTTAAGTACTTACACTCAAAAATGTACACACTACAATTTTAAACGTCGAAGATTTAAAAACCGAATACAAGCTGCCACTCGCCCACACATGACACATCAATAGAATTTTTAAATCGTTTAAAACCATGTTCAGATCATACGTAAGGTGAAAAATTTGAACAACTATATAATTAGATACAACTATGTTGTCAGTGGCGTATCCAATGGGGGGCAAAGGAGCCATGGCCCCCTTCTCGTGGGCAGTATTTACTATTTTTTGTTTTAAAGATTTATGTTTATTTGTATACATAAATGTATACTACATTTTATGTCTTATACCAGAAACTGAAATCATTGAGGATTTTGCAAAAGGAGCATCAAGAAAAATCCAACTTGCAGATTAGTTAAAATAATTGTACTCAATTGTTACTGTTGTTTATATACACTTATAATTTTGTTTGGACTAAAACATCAGTTTTTATTATTAAATTACTATTTATTATTATGTACATATAAACATAATAATATATATTAACTTAATGACTGTCTCAAAATATAAATAAAGTATTATCGTTAAAAACATTAAATATTTGGTTTATTCTTTCTTTTTGGTAATAGTTATTCAAGTAGTGTATATGGTAAAATTGTAGACAGTGTGTGCCCCCGCCCCCTAAAAAAAAATTCTGGATACGCCACTGTATAAGTAACAAATTGCAAGTAAATAAATACTAATTAAATTAATTAAAATAAATAATTAATAGATAATAGACTAATAATAATAATAATATTAATAGACTAATAAAATTAGTCTAATTTTACATTCATCATAGTGTGTGTATTTTTATAATTACCTTTTTTCATTACTTTTATGGCTCCATATTTAGTTATCATGTATCAGATTCAGATGTAAATCCTATAAATGGAAAAAAAGAACAGTGAATTATAAAAACAAATAATAAGTGTTTATATTTGTCTTATCTGTCTAAAAATAGATATTTAAAAATATTATTTTGATTTTTGAGTGTAAGTTTAACATATTTAAAATTTCTTCAAAAACAAATTGTTCGTAAATAATAAAAATTCAACAGACTATAACTTTGCCAATTTTGTAATTAAAAAAAAATACTTCAGTATCTAAATCTGTAAAAAAAATTTGTATTTCCATTTAAAAAAAGTAAGTTGTGTCACGCATGTACATATCGAAACTCGAAAGGGTTACAAATTTGACATTTATCTGAAAATGTGTATTTTAGAGTTTTCCTTCTTTAAAATATAATATTATGATAATTATGATGTATTAATAATTGACTCGCCAATAAGAAAACCAGACGCCTGTCATCATACTATCCAAAGATACTATTATAGACGCCAGACGGATTGCTAACAATAGTCGTATAAATTGGACTGGGAGGATTCGTAGGGCTGTAGAGTTTAATTTAGTTTAATATTTAAATTAATTTTTTTGTCAATATATTTTTAATAAATATATAGTTAATAGTAATCTTAGTTAATAGTAAGATCTTCTCTACATCGTAGGTTTATCAAATTGTCAATTTTGTTAATTGTATTAGTGTCTTGAATTATGTTAATAATTTTGTTATAGGTACATATTTTTATTTAGTAAGTTTACGACCATAGATAAAAGACTACTGTTTAGTGTTTACGAGTTTACGGCTTCTCCAAGAAACATAGTTGAAGGAGCCAAGAGGAAATAAGAATTAGGAATGTTTTTAAATGAAAAACAAGTAATTTATAATTATCTTGGATATTACTCCAGTAGCACTCCAGGTGTTATTTCTTTTTTTTTTATTTATTTAAATATTAAAAACTAATGTACACGGCACTCATAAATATTAAACATAATATGGATACCGCATCCGGCGCATCCATTAGTTTAATATCTATGACGGCCACGGCACTACAACTAACTTACTGTGGCAGTCACAAACATATAATAGTAAGAAATAAAAATTTCTCTATTATGGCGACGATAACCGAATCATAATTTTATATTAACGAGATAGCTTAGAGCAGCCCCGTGGTGGCAGTGGATACAAGATACAATCCGTATTCCGTAATCCGTGGTAGTCCACCAGTCCAGTTTTCGCAGTTATTCGTTACTAACTTCTAACTGGTAGCTGGTAAGCATTATTTACACTTTTTTAAGCAATTAAAGCAATTATTGTTAATTCTGTTATTATTGTTTAGATTCAACCGGGAGTCGAAATATTTTTTTCAATTTTTCGTCATTGAATGTTTTAGTAATAATTAGTATTATTTAAATCTGGATCAGTTGCTCGGTATGTTTCGTTTGTACTATTATTATTTTGTTTTCATTGAATAATCGTCACATAATAGTTATGCGTACTGCGTCAGTTGATGTGTACTTCATATTATGACGCTGTGGCTAAAATGTTGATTCTAATACATAGACACGATCTTTAACTATTATGATATATTTTTTCAGCACTTCAAAGTTCTACCGCATAACGTTCACGAGCAGACGACTTACTTTTCAACTGCCACAATGTCAGATTCAGTAGGTTGGTGCTTAATCGAAAGCGATCCCGGCGTGTTTACGGAACTAATTCGTGAACTTGGTAAGCAAACCTTAAAAGCGATAGTTTTGACTAGTGCTGGAAATAAATTTTGGATAGATTCTGTTCATATTTAATCAAACGTAATAATGTATTTAACTCAGATTTTAATTACCCATCAAAGTTATAATATAAATCTAAATACTTATTCAATTATTATCTAATTACAATTAGGTGGGAACTTGCGGCAGATATTAGTTATTTTATTATATTAAAATTTTTTTTTCAAATTAATTTTTAATCTACAAATTCAGCTTTATTAATTGAACCTCGTATTTACGAATTTAATCCTTCAATCCAACCAAAATTTTTCAATCCACAGGATGACTTTGAAAAGCTAATGTCTGGTACTAGTTTTAATACCTTGTGTTATCAGTATCTTTTTTTCATCATGTTAACTCATTTGCACATTTTTGGTATGTCTTCTTTTTTAGGTGTGACCGGTGCTCAAGTTGAAGAATTATGGACATTGGACAGTAGTTTGTTTGAAGCAATCAAGTGAGCCTATTTATTTTTTTAAATCCAATGAAAATATGCCAAAAGTTGATATCATGTAATATGTTTTATTATTGTTATTATTAAGGCCTGTTCACGGTTTAATATTTCTCTTCCGGTGGATAGGAGAAGACCAACCTGATGGACAAATTGTCAGGGATTCAAGAATTGAAAGGTTATTCTTTGCTAAACAGGTTAGTAGACCACCATAATTTGTATTCTTCAAGTGAAGTTTAAGTTTGCTTGTATACAGTTATTTTATATTTCCAATTTAGTTAATATCCAATAGCTGGAGGATGGAAGTGATAGTTAAAATATCTTTACAATTTTAAGTGTTTTAAACTATAACATTTCCAGTATGAAACAATTTATAGTGTTAAGATTAATACAAAATAAAATATTTAATATTATTTGTGTAATAATGTAATGTGATTATTTTTATACTTAGGTTATTAATAATGCTTGTGCTACACAGGCTATATTAAGTGTATTATTTAACTGTCGTCATCCAGATATTGAGCTTGGAACTACTTTAAGTGAATTCAAAGAGTTTTCTCAAAAGTTTGATGCTAATATGAAAGGTTTGGCCTTAAGTAATTCACAAAAAATTCGCTCAGTGCATAATTCTTTTGGAAGGTAATATAAAAAATAATTTATTTAATAATAAAATATTTATTTATATCTTGTATTAGGAGCAATTCTATATTTGAATTTGATGATACTTCTAAGCCAAAATCTAAAGATGATGAGGCTTATCATTTTGTCGCTATTGTGCCTATTGATGGTCGTCTTTATGAGTTAGATGGATTGAAAGAAGGTCCAATTGATTTAGGATTAATAAAACCCAATACAGATTGGGTTGAAGCTGCAAAACCATTTATTGAAAAAAGAATAAACAAGTAAGAATGGTCAAGATATCTAAAAATCCATTTATACTTTTTTATGTTTGTTTACATTTTAGATATAAGGAAGGAGAAGTTCATTTTAATTTAATGGCAGTAGTATCTGATAGGAAATTAATTTTGGAACAACGACTATTAAGTTTAAAAACAGAAGAATTGGTATGATTAAAAATATATTAATCTACTGAATTAGTATTAAATGCATGATTTAAAAATGATTTTAGGATGAAGCAACCAAAATTTCTGAAGAAACTAACATTCGTATGAAAATTGCTGATGAAGAAGACAAAATGAAACGATACAAAATTGAAAATGCTCGGCGTAAACATAATTATTTGCCATTAATTGTGGAAATTTTGAAACTCTTAGCTAAAGATGGAAAGTTGGTACCATTGTACGAAAGAGCTAAAGCAAAAACTTTAGAGAAGGAAAAACAAAAAATTGGCAAAGCTTAGTCAAAAATTAATCATCATGGTCTCATAAAAACCTCACTAGATTAAAACAAAAAATTCTAGTGTATTTTTGTGATTAAGACGAATTGATATTAAAAAGTGATACACTTACCTGTAACTTTTTTTAAATGTATATATTATAAATATAATTATGTATCCACTTGTTCTAATACAAATTATATACACCTGACATTGCCAAAAATTCAAACCATCAGCACATTCTTTAAAATAATCAAAAATGTAATATATATATATATATTATACATAATTTTTTTTTTGTCAAAAATTCAATTTATTTTTCATGAAATTTCCTATCATTAATAAAATATTACAAGTTTTAAAAAGTAAAATATATAATGATTGGAACATGATATTAAAATATTACAAAAAATTAAGTGTTGTTTATTTTTTGAATTTTTTAGTATTATTTCTATTACTTTGCTTCATAATTCTTTTCTTTCCATCAATTTCATTTCTTGCCTGATCCTGAAGTCTAGAAAAGAAATCTTTAGATGATTTCATACTTTTGTCATCCACAGATTTTAACTGAAATCAATCATTGATGTATTTTAATACAAGATACCAGTAACTTGGAATTAATATTTTATGCTTACTTCTTTAATTTGATGTCCACTACTGGTTAATCGTTTCAATTCTATTTGAGCACTATCTTTGTTATGTTTAGGTTTAAATCCGTTTTTTTCCATTTCCTTGAGTTTAGATTCTTTTGTAATCCGCTTCTTATGCTGTAAATGTTTTTTCTTTCGACGTTCACGTTTTTTATCTGTACTAGTACGTTCCTCCTTGCCAAGAACTGGTGCTTTGAACTTTCCTAAGATTTATTATAAAGAACAGAATAATTATTATGAAAATGTCAAGTAACCAACTATATATTGTTTCTTTTATGAATAAAATAAAATATAATATACAAACTTTGTATTTCTTCAGGTGCTAATAATGATGCATCAGTTGTGGCAACTGGAGCTACTTCTTCCATTGATATAGCTGGTAAATTATTGACAATTTTTAAATCAGGAATTGCCTAATAAAAAATGATGACTAATTTAATTGTATACATTTTGTTGAAATTTATAAATATATTCATTGTATATGGTAGTAATAATATAAGAGAATAATAACAAAATAATTTGATGATATTTCAACTATTCTATTAATAATCAATTTTTATCATTATGGTTTCAAATTGCTATGAAATTAAAAAAAAAATATTACCTGTTTAGGAGTATAATGATAATTGGTAAGGGCATCTAATTTCCTAAATAATTCTTTAATTAATAAATCAATTTCTTTATGCTCTTTT
The DNA here is from genome assembly GCA_020882235.1 of Schizaphis graminum. Classification (NCBI taxonomy): domain Eukaryota; kingdom Metazoa; phylum Arthropoda; class Insecta; order Hemiptera; family Aphididae; genus Schizaphis; species Schizaphis graminum. The sequence goes on along the minus strand of CM037032.1, from coordinate 82,229,685 downwards.
GGTTCTTCTTCAGGTTTATTTTTATTTTCTGGATCAGCTGCTTCTCTTTGTTTAATAAATTCCTAAAAATATTTATAATTTGTTTAATAAACAAATACTATATAACATAAACAATAAACTGTACTTTTTCGTAAATTTGGGATAAGCTTTCTTTGCTCTTTTCTTGATTTAAAATCAATTGTTTTTTAAATTCATGAGGTGCATTTGTTTGTTTTATTTTTCGCTCAACATCGTCCCATGCTTTGTCCTTTATTCTTTGAAGAATGATGTCTTCCAATTTTACTGTTGTTTCTTCAGTAATAATTGGTGCTAAATATTAAATTTATACATTATTTAGATTACATTGTTCAAGCGACCAACAAATTTTATTTCATTTCTTATTATATCTTACCTGGACGAGTACAGACATCAAATTCAACGGCCTCTTCTAATAAAGAATTTTGAGGTCGGTCTTTAGCTGCAACTTCACCCTTCAAAGCCCAAGGTTTATTATCAGATATAGCTTCTTCTTCTAATTTTGCAATACATTTATTAATCCGTTCTGATCTCATTTCTAGTGTTGATAAATGTTCGTTATTGTTTTCATTAGGTTTATTTGTGTCTTCTTCATTATCTTCACTTTTTTCCTCATCCATTTCAAATCTTACACTTTTTTTTGATTTGGTTGTTTTCCTAGTTGTATTTGTCTGTTTCTCAAAAAATTCTTGATACATAGGACCAAAATTATCTTCTTCCTGTTAATTCAATAAATATATAAATTTCTTCTAAAACATTTCTTAAAGATTATAATAAATTTAATAAGAATATAAATGTACAGTTATCATTTAACTAAATAATTTTAAATTAAATATGTTAATATTTTAAAAGTAAAATAAACATAATACTAATTCATTACTTCATTTTCCGATTGTAGGTCTTGAAACAAGTCAACATCGTCTTCTAGAGGTTTTGATTTATCTTTGGTAGTTTCTAATTTTTCTTCTGATAATAAAAAGTTTTCCATTTCTGACAATTTGAAAAAATCATCGTCGACTACTGACTTTTTAAATGCTAATAATTAAAGAATAAATACAGAGTTAAAAATGAATCCCCACAGGGTAAAATAAAACAAATTTTAATATTAATTTTTTTTTTCTGTAAGTTACCTATTGACCTTTTTTTTTTTCAATTAAACTACTCATATAATGTTGAATTACCGAAATCATTGTATCTTAATAATATATAGTATAGGATTAATAAGTTATAACAATGATTTGTAAGATGCTCAGTTTTTTTTATAGGAATATGAGTTTAAGAAATTTGAACTTTAAAAAGTATAAAAGTTTGCAATAATGATAATATAATGGTTTGAACAATTAGTATTTGTCTAAAATATTTAGTTGAATGACTTATTTTAATATTAGTAAGTAATGTATTATTAAACATAAACAATGAACTTGTTTTTATATTTACTTTTGTTATTAGTTGAAGGTTCTGCCTCTTCTATGTCAAAAATATTATCTTCATCTTCACTATTTATATCATCATCTTCATCCTCTTCATTGTCTTCATTGTCTTCATTGTCTTCATCGTCATCATTATCCAAATCTTCAAAGTCTTAAATAAAATACATTAATATTAAACAAAAGTGAAGTATATCATAATGCCATACATAGAGTAATATTGCTATTTATAATAAAACAATAAAAAATAGATTTTAAATTATAGTTTTTAATTGTAACTATTGTTAAAATGTTTAATCATTGCTTATATTTCATAGACATAAGGTGTACAATATGCTGACTAGATATTAAGTTCCCTTAGCTTTGTCCCACATTTATTATTGTAATACTACGGCTAAATACCAATATATAAGAGAACACCAGTTCTCTGAAACTACCATCACGCTTACCAGAACTCTGAGACAACCTTATATTTGGGTTAATTGTGTTCGCAAGTAGTAATGAACTTTTATCTATTGACAATTATTAGACCAATCTACACTTATTTGTAATATTAAAATCTTAAATACCCTTCACAATCTTGAGCTATGATTATAATATATTCAAAAGAAACTAATTTAATTATTTAATTTATTTGTTTTGATATTAGTGTGAATTGACCAGTTAAAAAATTTAAAGATAAGACTATTATCTTGGGCGTTACATAGGCTTTTGATATTATTTTAAAGTAGATTATAACTTTTTTTAAATTGTACATTTTAAAATGATCATAACTACCGGTGTGTCACGAGATTGTCTAGGTAGACCGCAAGAAATGTTATTAAATATTGAAAACAGTGTTTTATTAGCGAAGTTGCCAAAGTTGTAGTCGTCATGTGCGTGAGTATGCCATGAAAACTTGTGATGTATAATAGTGTGCCGTGAACCAAAAAAGGCTCAACCACTGGCTTAGGGTACAACGTCCTCATAATGTTTAACTAAGAAATATAATATAAGTATCATATTATGTTATTTTATAATTTATCACTTATTTTCAAATTTATCTAATTTTACTTAATTCTAAAATAAAATATTAAACAGTGCAGTTAAACTAAAAAAAGCATTATTTCATTAAAATAAAATTAGTTTTTTTATTTAATTCAATATGTTCCCTAAACAAATTTTATCATAAACATTTTTAAATATAAATTTAAGTTCACTTATAGATTATAGCAATTATTTTGAAAAATATGGTAATTAAAACTAGAAATAGTAGTAAAAAAATAAAAAAATCATTTTTTAGCATTATTCCCAGAAAATAGGGTTAAAAAATAAGTTTTGAAGAACCAATCATGATTATAATAAATGGTATGTATATTTAAATACTAAGTACTGGTAAATACAAAATACTTACTGATTATTTTAGTTTTATCATTAATTAACTTTGTCATTTTTAGATTTTTTTTTGTTTGTATACATACAATAAATAATTTAGATTTAGTACACAAATAATAAAATGATATGTATGAAAATAGCTAAATTGTGGTGACAATGAAAATACAAAACATAATATTATGCAGTGAAAAAATACAAAAAAATGCTTTAAAAATAATAGATCTACATTTTGTAAATATATTTATTTATTTATTCTAAGAAAGAAACAAATTATAATTTTTCTTTAATTTAATCAGGTGTACCTAAAACAAATTTTTACTTAGACATTTTGTACATCTTATTTATTTTATATACTCAAATTAATAAAAAAAATCAATGTTTAATTTAAAACTCAAGATTAATTAAAAATATGTGCTTACTATTCGACTCATCAAGGTAAATCAAATCATTTTTTGTGAATCCCTGAATAGTATTTGCTAATAGTTTTAATCGTGTCGAGTTTTGTAGCTCCAGTTCTTGCCATATTTGTTCTTCGTCAAAATCTTTGACTATTAGCTCAGGCAGAGCGTCATCATTGGCATTGTCAATTATTGTTTCGATACTCTTTGTAGTATCATACAATTGTTTCAACAAATTGGTCGTCTCTTCGGCAACATTGGTTTGTACACTGAAACAAAATATATAACATACATTTAATTCTGATAAAATAATGTCATGAATTAAAAATATAAAACAGTTAATTAATCAATCTTACTCTAGATATTCTAATGGATTCACAGTTAATTTTTGGAATGTCGCAATGAAATCTACATTTGTCATTTTGAGAGAATAATTTTATGTACGGTCAGTTAAATTAATATAAACTAAAAATCATAGAAACGTCATAGTAATTTGTTTCTGACTTCTGTGCTAATAAAAAATAAAAATATTAATATAGTAGCAATAATCAAAGTTTAAAATAACTAATAATATAAATTAACAATTAACACAAAATAAACCCTTATGACATATTCATTTATACTCAACCACGTGATTTTAATTACACTGATAATATCTATCACTTATCACATAATATCAGAGAACATATTCTATGGTATTATCATTGTTATAGATAATATTATCTATTATCTACAGCTATGGGTATTATCAACGGTCTTAGAACTTAGAAGACCAAAATCTCCAAAAAAAAGATCTTTTTTATAATCTTATTAAAAGATTTTCGAAAATTCTAAGACCGTGATAATATCTATGAATTACTTGCTGACTTGGCAAATGTTGTTTGCAGATGAAGAGCTTGTATAAATTATAGGCTTTGGATTTATAGTATAGGATTTATATTAAAAGTTTCAATTTTATTATTTTTATCATTACAGAAAAACATTTAATCATCTTCCAAACCAGAGGAAACTTCATAAAAAGTAATTGATGAGGCAGTTAAGCTTCAAGCATTAAAACCAAATAAAAAACTACTCTTAAAAAATGTATCTGATACTTCTGGTCAGACACTGTTATTAAGAGATATAACAAATATTTCTAAATCAATAAATACTTATTCAAATGACTTGGAAGTTTGCTTACCAATACTTGAAAAACATAACTGTGATTATGAAGTTTTAGTAGAAGATAAGGAATTCAGAGGTTTATTTTTCCAAAATGAGGTCATGAAAAGAAATTTTAACGCATACCCTGAAATTGTTCTTCTAAATGGTACATATAAGTTATTAAACTTTAATGATGTGGTTTATTTATTTATTGTTGAAGACTCGATTGGTAGTTCTGAAATAATCGCAGTTGGAATATTAGTTGGTGAAATTAAGGAGTATATAAATTGTTTGATTTCCACATTCAAAAGCAAAAACGATAATATAGTATATTAATTAAGATATTTATGACAGATAAAGACGAAACCATGAGAAGTGTATTAAAATGGAATTTCCCAACGGAAAAATGAATAATGTGTAAATTTCATGTTTTTCAAATTTTTAAATTTGGGTATTACCCCAATTAAAGAAACCAGAGCAAAAGAGTATTTACAGCAAATTTCTTACGCTAAATCAGATCAACAATATTACGTAACCTACGAAACCATGAGACAGATTTTACCGACGCAAATAATGAAATATTTTGATGACAACTGGGATCCAATTAAAGACGAATGGGTTGATGGCTTTATAAATGATTTTTTTTTAAATTTTACTAATAATAGGACAGAATCATCGTAATTTAAAATCTGTAATAAGAAAATTAAGTTCTCTTGAAGAATTTTTAACAAATTTTTTTATTGAATTACCAATTACATATAGAACGAACGGAACGAGATCATAAACCTATAGATGTAATACATAAAAACCTATTATACCATCTAATATGCTTCCAATTAAAAAGTATTCGGACCTTTTAACACAATACGCTTTCAACCATGTTGAAAAAAAGGCTGTAGCCCATTTGCGCCCAAGAGCAGCCCGTTTGCGCCCCGAGGGTTATGGACATTTGCGCCCAAAATAAAAAACTTAACACCCCGATTTATAGCCCAAATGCGCCCATTTTGCATGCAACGTTGCCGTTGTTTTTTTAAAATTTAAAAATCCTACGTAAAATCAAAATTAATAAAAAGTAATAATTTTAAAAATAATATTAAATACTACAGTATGCATGTTATATGTATAGGTACCTAAATAAATATTATTTATATTGCATTAAATTATAAATTTCAAATAGAAATATTTTTACGTAAAATTAAAAAAATAAAAATGCATAAAATAAATGTATATAGAACCAATATAAATAATTCATATTAGTTGTCAGTTGTTGTTTAAGATTGTTTAAAAATAATACGTCAAAAATAATTAAAATTAATAATATATATTAGTCAATAATAAGAATGTTAATAATGCAAAAAATAATTAAATTACAATAATATTAAAATAATATTATTTAAGTAATAATTAATATTGGTTTCGATTAGCTTGGGAAACGATCAAATATTATTTTAGATTTTATAGTTACACACCATTACACCAAAATACTCAATAAATGGCAACGTTACACGATTTTCACCTAATCTGAATCGGGCGCATGTGGGCTATGATTTGGGGCGCAAATGGGCTACGATAAATGGGTTCGGGCGCAAATGGGTTGCGCCGGAAAAAAAATACAGGGTTCAGGGGCGTCATTTGCGGTACGCAGGGTAAACATTTGCGTACCTAAAATTCTAAATTGTAAATTTTGGCCCGCTCGACCACATCACAATAATGTCAAATATGTTGAAAAAAAATAAATAGTGCCCTGTATAATATTTATGCGTACCAAAAATAAAATTGAAATGACGCCCCTGACAGGGCTAGTCTTAAAATAAGTGACATATCCCTTGATAATGTTGATTTGACTATAATTGAATGTGGTTGTAAGTTTTTTAGATCAATTATGAGACTTTCATGTCGTCGCATTATTAAAACTAAATAATTAAACAATTTAGAAATATTTGATGAAGCATTGTGTTTACCTCGATGGACTAAAAGTTATCTACTTCAAAATCAAAATTCTTTTCGACCACAAGTTAGTTTATTGAAAAGTATTCCAGAATGTGTCACATCTATTACATCAAGTAAAAAAAACCAACATCAGCCTTTGAAAAACACAGGGAAGCTTCAAAGTATACTGCTATGATTTCTCAACTTATCTCTACAGTTGGACATAGCACATACATAAATAGAATTGAAGTTTTAAAAAATTTAATTAAGTAATGGGAAATCACCAAGAAGTAATTGTGATACTTATTGGAGAAACTATACTAACTACTGAAACCGTCAATTGTAGATCTAACGTAAGTACATAATAGTAAATTATGTTTTTTTACATAGCCTAGGGTAGAATTAGATTTTTATTTTGTTTCAGATCCAGTGTACTAGTGCCGAGAGTAACCTCAAACCTCTTATTGTTAAAAAAAGAACTGATTTAGGTATTATTTTCTTTGTTAAACTTTTATTAAATTTTTCATTTATTTGTTTTTATTTCTGTATGTATAGATATTTCTAGTATTACAATTCCTACAACTAAACGTAGAGGAAAACCAAATGGAGCTCTCTAAACAGTTATCGGTTTAAAAAAGAAAAAGAAAGATTTTGACTAAAAAACTTTTTAAATTGTTGCACTACAATGAACACAATAAATTAATATTGTCATGGTTTTGTATAATATTGACGTTGTAAACAAGGCTTTAAGTTCAAATTAAATAATATAAATGACACTGATCTAAATAAATACAATAACATACCAAATAATATAATTGATGAGTTGGTAGTTGGTATAAGTAGGTATTCTTTAATTTATTTATTTTTATAGTTACTTTTTTTATTCAAACAATTTTAGGTAAAACAATTTTTTTCACCTTCTGCTTGGCTGAAACACGGTTGAGCATTAAACACCTTTTTTCGACACGATTGAGCGGCTGGTACCGAATTCCGTTTCGGGGGCGAAGCAATTATGTCCGAATTCCGTCCCGTGACCCCTACTACTATAACTATGTCAGTAACTATTCTAACTAAGCCCTACGGTGATATGATATTAACATTTTCTCCAGGATTAGGACTGGTAGCTTTATATATGTAATATCTACTACTAAGCCATTATTAGAATGCCAATTAGGCCGCGATAAAGCCATGAGCCCATGAATCAATAAAGGTATATTGATTATTGAATATTGTCATATACTCATATTGATCATTATATTCGCATTCAATCAAAATTGTCAGCGCATCAAAGAAAATTAAAATACAAAAAAAACACCTACACGATTGAGCATACAAATCTCTGAAACGTTGCCATTTTAAATTTTAAACTATATTATACAAAAATATTTATTCAAATAATAATTATAATAATTCAAAGTATAAATAGTATAACATAATTTTATAGTCAATATAATATAATATAATATAGGTATCTGTCACATTATAATAGTATTTAGATCTGTAATAATAAATTAAATCGATATACTTTGGTATCTGTTTCTAAGTTGGCTTAAATATATTAATAAAGATTCCGCATTTCTTATGATTTAGATATTGGTTGAACGCTTGAATATTAAATAATAATAATAATAATAAATTACAAAATTTTGGCAACGTGAATGTGACAACATCACATAAAATATTCTATGCTCAATCGTGTTGCTAAAAAGGTGGGTATATAATATATTCAATCTTTGTATGCTCAATCGTGCTTTACCGCTCTGCTTGAGCAAAAGTGCAAAAAATTGTTGCTTAGAAAAATGTTTGTCATTCTTTATGGCAGTGTCCACTTTGTTAAAAAAAATGTGCCAACAATTCTATCAGTTGTGATTATTGTTTAACTTGGTATCACCTATAGTGACTTGATATCAAGTCACTATAGTATCACCCTAAGGGTGTAAATTTAATTAGCATACCAAAAAAAAAAAAAAAACTGGTATTGTCAATATTGCTGAATGTTTATATTTTGTATTTTAAAATTTGACTGGCCAGTGGCCTTAATAGTTAGCAGAAACCAACATGATTTAATTTATTTACATTATTTATGTTTATAGTTTGTATTTTTAAATTTGACTTAATACTGATATCTTATATTTATATAAACTTGGTTATTCGATTTTAATAATTATAGTAAATAAAATAAAATATATAAAATATAAATTACGGTCCCGGCAGTACATGCAGTAATTATTGTACACTTTTTTTGTGGATTTTCAAGTCCCCACGCATGCGCATTATGATAAAAAATTGCCCGGGACTGATAAAATTGCTATCAAAAATTCCGATTTTCCCGGGACCATATATCCAAAACCTAAATTATAATTATAGTTGTGTGGCGTTACTCGTGAAAAGAATCCGAATTAAATATTATCCAAATTTCGTGTTTTTTTTGTCAAATTTTATATTATTTATTGAATGAATTAATTTATTGTTCATGTTACTACATTTTAGATTCTGAACCGAGTGATGAATGTATTGATTTTACAATGATGTGTGTTTTTTTTTTGTTTTTGTGTCTGACGACAACATTTGGAGCAGTAAAAATGCTTCGATTTTGGACTTCAGCCCCTCTTTGAAAAGGAAATCGAATCTAGTTGGTACTTTGGGGGGTCAAAAGTTAAAAATTTTCAATATTTTTTAAATGAGTCGGGAAAAAAAAATGACAGAAAAACAGGAATTATTATGCAAACCGTTTTCGACAAAATCGAATTTTTTATTTTGCTATAACTCAAAAACTAATCAATGTAAATACTTGAAATTTTCACTAAATGTTTATATTAGCGTTTTCCATACACAGTTAAATTTTCAAAGAATTTAGACTTTTTTTGAGCTATTTATAGACAGTTGAAATTTTTAATTTTTTTTAGTATTTTTTTTTAAAATAACGATAAAAATTTTTTGGCCGGCCAGAAAATCTTGAAAATTTAATGCAAGGTTTCTTATAAGTTGTTCTTAAAGTGATAAAAAAAAATCCGAAATCGTTAGTCACAATTTTTTTTTATAAGTGCTTAAAGTTCGAATTTATACGAAAATTGTCAAAATTGCGAAAATTTGCGAGTAATTTTGTGGTTGAAAAATCGTAAAATTTTTTTCTTTTATAACTAAGTTTTGAAAATTTGATACAAGGTTCTCCATACATTTTTCTTCAATTATCTGTAAAAAAAACTCTACCGGATTCAGACAAAATTTTTTTATGAGTGTTTGAAATTTAAATTTTTACAAAACCGCGTTAAATAACGGTTTAGCCTCAAACGATTTTTGATATTTGTTGTTATTCAAACAGTATAAGTCGTAAATACTTGAAAATTTTACCAGTTATTGAGATTGCCATTTTCTTTACGTGATTTGATATTCAAAACATTTTGACTTTTTTTGAGCTATTTATAGACAATTGAAATTTTCAATTTTTTTTTATTTTTTATTTATAAACGTTGATAAAAAAAATTTAGCTGGGACAAATTACTTGAAAATTTAATTGAAGGGTCCACATAACTTGTTCTAACTCTCATTCAAAAATTATAAAAATACATAGGCACAATTTTTTTTTATTAGCATTTGAAGTTCAAATATTGACAAAAATTCGTCAAAATCATGAATATTTTTCACTTTTTGGTAGTTAAAAATTTATAAATATTTTACTATCAAAAGCTAAGAATTGAAAATTTAATACTATGCTGTCCATAAGTTAAGCTTAGAATAATTATAAAAAAGTTTGATGTTCATTAAATTTAAAAATGTTACGAGTGTTTAAAGTTTTAATTTTAATTTGAAATCAAATAAATACACGTGTAAAATAACGTTTTACTAATAAATAATTTTCGATTTTGGTTATTTTAAAAAAATTACTAAACGTAAGATCTTGAAACTTTTACTTAAATGTTTGAATTAGTTTCAAAGTAGAATATATTACAATATTTAAGTATTATATATCCTAGACTGACAAATCATCTCCGTTCAGAATCGTTTTTCGTATACAATGATACCTATCATTGCATTCAAATTTAACCTTTCCTAGTCCGAGGTCCATCCCACCCCCTAATGTACAGCAGAGCGATACTCACTTACCCGCTTTTTTTTTTTTGAAGATAATTATTTTCAACGATTTAGGTCACCTAAAAAAACAAAAATTATTAATTAGTGATATTTATTAAAAGTTTACTTTATTTATTTATGTATTTATCAATCAATCATACATGTAGTATAAGTAAATAAATTTTGTTTTATAATACCAGAGTAATTTAAAACTAAATAATTTTTACACTGAAAAATATGCAATATGAATGTATGACTAAAATATTTAAAAAAAAAATTATAATTATGTAATATAAAAAATAAGTAATGACAATATGATATTAACAAACTTAATCTATTATACTTAACATTTTTGATAACGTATCAAAGTATATAATATTATATATTCAATAAAAAAAAAATAATAATAATAATAAACTATATTACCTGTGGTATTACTACATGCCACAATGGTAATTATATCATAAACATAAAACGAAAACATTAACTTAAGTTTTATTTTTATTTTAACTCACGACTCACGTTACACATACCACAAATCACAATTAGGCAAAATATTATATATATAGTATATAATTATTCATATGATTTTTTTTTTAAATCTAATTATCAAATACTCAAATATGATTTTTCAAAAAAAAAAAATTTAATATTGTTCGTTGTTTATTATAGATATCTAAGTAAATTCTTAAAATCACTTTTTTTACATATACCATCTGATTTTCAATAAATGTATATGATTTGTAATAATATAAATGTTATTTACATGTTCGTTTTTTTTATTTCGGATTATTGAGACAACCACTTTATTGTAACACAACCGAATTCAGATGTATCCCAATAAATCGGGATTGACTGTGTTATTTGAAATCTAATTATACTTACCATCATAAGCGTGCGCAGGTCTTCTTGGCAGGGGAGGCAATACCTTAGGTAAGAAGGTCCAGACTCCCAACCCCTCTCCCTGATTTTTTCCAGTTAAGGCCTTGATGTGAGGCAACGATAATTTAAATAAATCCTCAAACAAAATCAAGTATAGAGTTCTATTAGACCATGGTATTGTTCTATACAGTTAAGAGTTAGGTTTTACATAAAATTACCAAAAGAGTTTTCAATAAGTCTTTTTTAATCATATTTTAACGATCAAGAAGACATAAAATACAAATTAATAAATAATAAAACATAATTTGAACAACTTTTAAAATAATTAATAATATGTCTTATTAAAGTTCCATATAGGTACGTCGTTTAGCGGTAGGGTCTAATGTTTTAAACATGTCTATTACTTTTTCTTATAAATTTTAAATGAGTATTTTGTTTTGTTTGGATCCAAAATTAGATTTTGATAAGGATTGCTAACGTATGTGATGTACTGATGTCAGACAAATTGTGAATTTTATTATTATTTAATATTTACTATTTTAAATAAGCATAGGTACAGTATAATAGTATAGTGCAGGGGTGGCCAACATGGCTATGCACGCGAGCCACATATATTAATGCAATTATATCAAGAGCCAAATTATCTAATTTGTAGGTATTTTTATACCACAAAAATAATAAAGATAGCTAACATCCGATAAACATATCAAATTACGAAATATGAAATTATAAAATAATAATAAAAACATTTTTTTTTTTATAAATGTATGCAAAAAAATTTAAAATTTTGGTTTTTATAAATAAGACCGCGAGCCGCATACGTCGATGAAGAGAGACGCAATTTGGCCACCCCTGGTATAGTGTACCAATATTGAACATTTGAACATATTATTATTTAAATATTATCAAAACTTGTTAGGAATTAATGTACAATATATAAAATCTTGAGGAAGTGAAAAATCTCGCAGGAGAGGCAGCTGCCTCTCCTGCCTCCCCCGTGCGCACGCTTATGCTTACCATTAGTTATGCTCAGTGGCGTATCCAGGGGGGGGGGTTAGAGGGTTGTAACCCCCCCCGAAAATTATTAAATATTTAATTAATTTAATGTTCGACTGACACAGTAGGCGACACACAGCGGTCACCATTACATGTCAAAATATTATAACTTTTAAATTCTTGTAACTTTCAAGATAACTTATCGTATAGTGTACGACGCACGTAAAACTGACTAATAATTAGCAAAACCCGAATTACAAGATTACAAGAATTACAACATAATATTAAAACCAATTAGCGGTTTCTGCGATTGCGATATCGATATCTTACAAATTATAATTTCCAATGTATTTTTACATTCTTAAACCTTAGTGCATTTTCGAATACTTCGATAGCGTTTTTCATAATTGCCTGTATTGAAATGTTTGCGCAGTCAGTCTGTACTCTGTACTCTATAGTGATTACACTGATCGCGGAACAACTTTTGTGCTGTGCTTTCAATTTGTATTAGTGTCTTATAATTTATTTATTACCGCACATAAAATGAGCAAAGAATCAAAGAATAACATTTTGAAATACTTCAGCTCTACTGCCTCAACATCTTCGCAAGCTATTAAAAAACTAAAACTTGACGACAACGTCGTTCAAAATAATGAAATTTCTTTATCGTTGAAATCATCCCAAATTCCGGCTTCTGATTTATTGGATAATACAAAAAATTTAGTTTCTACTTTTGAAGCACGAAAAGATATTTCTTACTACATAGGAAAACAGGTAAGATTTACTATTATTTATATTTTATAAAAATTTTAGATTTATATGAAAGGTTACGCTTCTGATGCGAATTATTATTTTTTTATATGTTTTTTAAATTCATTATAAATACTAATCAACAATATATTTATTAAAATACCCAAATAATATTAATTTTTAGTGGTCAGCTGAAGAAAAAATAGATATTTTAAAAAATATATGGGTACCTGATCCAAATTATAAATTTCCTCAAAGTGGCAATAGGAACTTGAGATTTCAAATAAATTGGACGTATGAGTTCTGTTGGCTTCGTTACTCAAAAATACAAGATGGGGCTTTTTGTTTGACCTGTATTTTGTTCCCACCATCAGATGGATTAGGAAAGGGTGGTCATCAAAATCCTGGGAAATTAGTTCTTGAAAAATATAATAATTGGAAAAAAGCCAAAGATTTGTTTAAGGACCACCAAAATAATCATTACCACAAACTTAGTCAAATTAAATTTGATAGTTTTTCGGCAATTAGATTTAAAAAAGTTGAACCAATTGACAGACAGATAAATGAAGCATTAAAAAAAGAAATTAATGATAACAGAGATCGTCTTCGTCCAATTATTAAAACCATTTTATTTTGCGGAAATCAAGGAATTTCGTTAAGAGGGCATAGAGATTCGGGAGTTATTGATCTAAATGAACATGCTAGTACAGAAAATCAGGGAAATTTCAGAGAGCTAATTAAATTTCGAATCGATTCTGGTGACAATGTGCTTAAAAATCATTTAGAAACTACCAATAAAAATGCCACCTATCTAAGTCCATTGATCCAAAACGAAATAATATCAGTCTGCAATAAATTAATTCTAGAACATTTGGTAGCTAATGTTAATAAATCTAAATCGTTTACCATTTTGGCTGATGAAACGACAGATGTTTCTAACAAAGAACAAATGACGTTATGTGTTCGTTATGTTGACTTAAACGCAAATAAAATTAGAGAAGACTTCTTACAATTTATCGAAATTCAAAATATGTCAGGAAAAGGATTATCTGATGTTATATTGAAAAGTATGACTGACTTCGGACTAAATACTAAATATTTAACTGGGCAAGGGTACGACGGAGCTGCAGCAATGAGTGGCAGATATAATGGCGTACAAAAATTTATTCGCGATGAACATCCTAGTGCCTTTTATTTACATTGCAGTGCGCATTGTTTAAATTTAGCTATAACTTTTAGCTGTAAAGTCCCAGAGATAAGAAATTGTATGGGTACTATACAAAGTGTAAGTACTTTTTTCGGTTATCCAAAAAGACAAAGTATTTTGCAATTATCAATAGTAGAGATATTTCCACAGACTAATCGTTTTAAACTAAAAAATCTATGTGCAACTCGATGGGTCGATCGCCATGATGCAGTTATATTATTTGAAGAACTTCAACCAGCCATTTTACATGCACTAGATAGAATTACACTTTGGCCAGATTCTGACACTTCTAGTTCTGCAAGTCATCTACTTACTGCGATACGACAGTTAAAATTTCAAACAGCTTTAGCTATTTTAGTGAAAATACTTTCCATAAGTTTCCCTCTCAGCCGATATCTTCAAACAGTAAATCTAGATCTAAAAACTGCACTAGAAGCTGCATCTAATGTTCAAAATAATATTCAGGAAATTAGAGAAAATTGTGATGTACAGTTTCAACAATTATTTTTATCTGTGATTACATTGTGTGAAAAATTTGATATTACTCTTAGTTTGCCACGTCAATGTAAATCAGATAATCCAGAATATTTTTTGAGAGTCTCATTATTCATACCTTTTATAGATAATTTTCTAGACCAATTGAACGATAGATTTATATCACACAGGATTGTCTTGAATAATTTTGATTGTATTTTACCCAAGATAGAAATGAAAATATCTGAAGAGATTAAAGATAAATTCAAACAATTAGTAGAAACATATCAAGATATAGTTGATGAATGTACCGATTCAAATTTAAATGATAATTTATTAAACGGAGAATTAGATTTGTGGTATACTAAATATTCAACTTTAACATCTTCTGAACTCAAGAACAAAAATGCTATTGAAGTATACTTCCAAACCTGTCCAGATGTTTTTCCAATAATATCTAAGCTTCTTCAAATATTCATTACACTTCCAGTATCTACTGCCACGGGAGAACGATCGTTTTCAACACTTCGTCGTTTGAAAACTTATTTGAGAAATTCTTCTGGACAAATTCGTTTAAATGGTTTAGCCTTACTTAATATTCATCGTGATATTAACGTGGATATTAATGATGTTCTAGATGAACTAGCTAAAAAATCGAAACGAAAATTGAATATAAATGTATAGTTTAAAAAAAAAAAAAAATATTTACATATTTCAACTTTATATAATCAGCGTTGTAAAATAGTTATACACTTATAAAATATTTGATGTATCATAATTTATTATAATAAAAACACACAATTCAATACAATTTTATGTTACACTTTTATTAACCCCCCCCAAAAAAAAATTCTGGATACGCCACTGGTTATGCTAATCGAGTTGAGCCTTGGACACCAAAACAAGTTATGGCACGACTATGCAGTATGCAGTATTTAGTATTCACTGAGGTCTGAGAGTGAGACAATCAAAAAGACGTGTAATTACTTAAATGTGTTCGATATATTTGTTTTAATAAGTTCGTTAAGATTAATTGTTTATCGTAATAAAAAGTTCTTGATATTGACAAAACAAGTGAGTGTAACATTTTTATTTTAACAACTGCTGTGTATGCAAAATAAAAATTTAATTGTGTGTTAAAAAACCAAATATTTAAAAAAAAATTAAAAATTTATGAAGTAAAAAAAATACAATATAAATATTAGTTTTTAAAATGTGTTATGTGTATATAGCATAAAAATTTATATTAATTATTGAATGATGTAACAAAGTGTACTTTTAAATTATTTAATTGAAAACTACGATTGTCACATAACACCGTCTTGTACTTCAAAAAACTTTTTTTCATGTCTGCTTAAGGAATAGGTGCATATTTGAAACAAAAGATATCTTCCGGTGACAACTCTGCAATGTCTTCATCGTCTTTACTCATTTCTTGGTTTATTATTCCGGACTTTTTTTTTATTTGTGATAATCCGGGATTTTTTGATAATATTTCCAATAGTTTAACTTTAGCAAATTCAATACCTCACCCTCCTTCATTCAATTTATTTTCCACATCTTGAACCAGTTCTATAGTTAAATATTTGTTTTATTTAGCCGTATTATATTTGTCAAAAATATTTGTACGTATGAATATATCAAACTTTGAGTAAAATTTAAAAATTTTTATTTGGTTTTTACTTTTTATAAAATGTGCACATTTTATGTAATTATCCAGAATATGCGATTATTTTGCATTAAAATGCAATTATGCAAAAATATACAAAAAAAAATTATTAGTAGAATCTGCGTACTACGTAACGTCAAGATATTTAATCAGAATTACAATAAGTTAAATGAAGAAGAATATGTATTAGCATAAAAATCCGGTTATAACCAATCATCATTACATGTTTTAGTATATACATATATACATATTAGGTATAAATGCAATTTAGTTCCCATTTGATTTTTTCAATTTTTTTTCTTAATTTTAAATTTAAAACACTCAATACAAAAGTCTAATTCAAAGATTCTCGCAAATCATTATTTTGGAGGTCAGTGTTTTGTTATATGTAAACGTAGCATATAGACATATAGTTATTAGTTATTAGCTATGCCCCCCACACCACCGATCCATCATCTTAAGATTTAAACACCATTAATATCAACATTTACTTTTAATCATATATTTTATTTATATGCATCGTAAAATAATTATTGACATATTATATAAGATTATATTTAATTAAGGTAGGCAATATAAAATAATTATAAACTAATAAACTATAAAAACTTTCCAAAAAAAAAAAAGGGAAATACAGCTGAATTTTTAAAGGTTTATTAATATTTTAGGAATCAATTAAATAATTTATTTTGGGAGGGCTATTAGAATTTTTGGGGGGCCTTGCTCCCCTTCCCGGAGAAGTACCTGAAAGAAATACTGTTGGAAGTTATATCTTTCCAAAGTTTACGATTTTACGCATTTACGAATGCATGCGCGAAACGCTGTATACTTTGGTTTCCTACGTTTTCGTATTAATATTAATGATTATTAATACATATTTAAGTTTTTACTCTGTGACCTACATGAGATGGTTTAATATAATTTCTTAATTTTCTTGATATATCGGGGGGGGGGGAGCTGCAGCCCCCTCAGACATCTCTCTAGCTACGCTACTGGGATATTGTTTTATTATTATGAATGATTTATTCGCGAAAATGAAACATTATTATTTATCAGTTTTATTGCCTTTTGAAAGTGAATAACCGTTACCTATAATAATCTAAGTACCTATTATCTAAATTTTTCATCAAAACTACTTTAGATAATATTATGATAATATTATAACAAGAAAAAAAATAATTAATAAGGGCCAAGAGGCGACAATCTAATACGAAAACGTAAGAAAGCAAAGTATACAGTGTTTTGCGCATGCATATGCATAAATGCGTAAAATCGTAAACTTTGGAAAGATATAACTTCCAAAATAATGATTTGCGAGAATTTTTGAATTAGACTTTTATATTCAGTATTTTAAAACATACATTTTGGGAAGAAAAAATTGAAAAATTGTGTGGGAACTAAACTGCATTTGTTCCAATATAACATAGGGTAACTGGGTAACTAATATTTACTTAGATATAGCCATATATAGGTATATCGTTAGGTGTGATTATGTAAGTATAAATAATAGACTAGTCTAGCCGTCTAGGTTTTGGATCAAAATGTATACACTGGCGGCAGTTAATACATGACATGAGATCATTACTACAATCTTGTTGAATTATTATCAGTGGCGTCTTGTGAGGTTCACATAAGGTGGTGCACAAAAAATGTATAAGATATCTATGCTAGATGGTAAAAAAATTAATTTCGCTATAGGTACATACTAAAATAATGTACTTACTATCTTATCTAAATATATACACTGGCGGTAGTTGATGGATAATGTACAATGATGCGTTATCGTTTCGACGAACGACGCGGTACGCGACACGATAAAATAGGTTCAGTGACCAGTGCATACATTAAATGTGCTCCAAATTGCCATATATTACTAACCGATGTGTCGTCGTTGCATGTAGCTAATTTTATACGGCCGCACGAGCACAAACAATTTGTGCTTCGCGAAATTATTTAATCATTTATAGTCACATTTCTTAACATAAAAGCTGCAAAAACTTTTTTTTTATTAATAAATATTTTTTATATTACAGACCATCTGCATAATAATCAATTATATGTTACTATTATAGGAATCTAATCATTTTTATATAATTTTTTTGGGTGGTTCACGTGCTCCTGTGCACCATACCACGAGCCATTATTATTAATTTATACTTCAAACAATTCAAATACTATTAATTGCTAATTGCTATTTATCAATTTTTTTTGTTCACAGGAAATGCACAGCACTATTATAGTCAGTAGATGATAGATCGTACTCAATTATAGTTTTATATTAACGTAATTTACGATCGATACGCGATATTTGTTCAAATCATTTTAATGACATTAAGTTAAAATGGACGATAGGCCAAATTTCAAAAGGAATAATGCTGAAGTTGAAGACGAAACGGCTACGTACATGAAAAAAAAAAAGTTAAAAAAATTTTGTAAGTATGATAATATTATATAGTATTTATTTATCAAAGGAAATCTCGAAGAATCAAAACCTCAATGCGTGATATGTAATTTTTAATGTAAAATAATTATTATAATTTTGGTTATGATTGCATGAGATGTTTTGTGAAAAACATTGTATTTTTGTAGGCTCCAAAAATGTTCGTAGGCATTAGGCACAGTGCTTATAGTGCCTATGCGTTAATACAGCCCTGTGTACCTAAGGAGGGGAAGGGGTAGAGTCTAGATTCTTCTCATTGATTGACAGAATTTAAAATTCTGAAGGTACAAAAAACTGATTGTATGACACTTTTTAAAAAATTTGGACTCCCTTTGAAAAATTCCGGGATATAAATTCTCCTGATATCAATTTTACCCTAATAAACAATCATGACTAGGTTACACAACGGAAGGAGCCACAAATTCGTATTATTTAAAGGTGCGTCTCCACTGCATCGGCTTTCTTTGATGTTTACCGACAACCATCGGGAACCCGCGGCTTCGGCCGATCGGCTACAAAAGCCGCGCGGCCTAGCCGCACGCCAGTGGGGACGCACCTTAATATATTAGTTGTGTAACCAGTATAATATCTTTAATCGTGGGTTAGATAAAATGATAAACCACTACCACACATATCGTAGTATCGTACGTCAACGGTGTAGCACGTTTTTATTAAGTAATTAATGACATAACCATGATAAGGTGAGGACGAAGAGCGTGATGTATATTTAATCGTGGCGTGAACGCCGTGAACATAATATTATTTAATTTAACTATTCGAGTATATTCACACGTCTCTTCTAGCCATAATCAAAACTTTATGTTCCATGGGATAAGAATACAAATCGACAAGCATAATAATATACTAAATTACTAAAACATGAAGACTAGAATAAGGAGATTAAACTCATATGGCCGCCCGTATGAAAAAACGTACCAAAATGAGTCGTACGATTAAATGGCCACAGGTGGCGTAACTGAGGGCCCGCAGACCACGCGTTGCGAGGGGCCCACAGTTAATTGGGGCCTTTGGTTATAGGATTATATTTTATATAACAATATATTAGGGGCCCAATTTTTTATTTTTGCGAGGGGGCCCAAAATTGTTTGTTACGCCACGCCGTTACGTATGCTAAGATTATGCTACTTTAACCCGCTTAATATAGGGATTATTCATGTTTTTTTGCAATTTTTGTAAAATATATGCATTGTTCCAAACCATAACCGATAATGAATTTTATAGCTCGTAAAATTACGCATTCATACATGTGCATATGTGTATATTTCATTACATTTTTTTATTATTATATAAACAATCCTATTATTATATTGTAAATCTTTTATCACTATCAATATTTTTCACTAACAGATTAACATCTTGTATACTGTGTTCCTATGCACTGTAGTTCATTACTCAATTACTTAAACTCTCTAATAGTCTATAATAGTCTCTTACGGATGTCAGGAATTAAATAATAGATCTGATACTAACTTCTATGCAGTATTGCAGTGTACACATGAAATATATACATATATTGCATATATACATGTATGAATGCGTAATTTTACGAGCTATAAAATTCATTACGGGTCATGCTTCGAAATAATGCATATGTTTTACAAAAAACATGAATAATAATAATCCCTACACTACGCGGGTTAAAGTAGCAACCTTAGCATATGCAGCGCCACCTGTGGCCGTTTAATCGTGCGACTCATTTTGGGACGTTATCAGAAGCCGAATTTGGTCTCCTTATTCTAGTCTTCGCAAGTACTAAACATGTTACGAGATCCCTCATGGTAGTAGAATCGCCATCACCACTACCACCACTCTTTATGATTCAATTGTATATAAGGGGGATCAACGCAAGAGCTTGACAGACGGTTAGGAATATTTGACTATTTGAGACATTCAAAAGCAATAGTCATAAACTTGTATAACATCACTCACAACAGTGGCACAGTCTTATTTAACAGTATTTTTGAGTCGGGACGTAATATATGAATGTATTTTAAGTTTTAATTGAAATTGAAATTTTACAATTTAAATAAATTTATTTTTTTACAAATAAAAGTACAAAATAAAATATTATGAGTACAATAATGTGGTAGTTGATAGAGAAGTGTTGTTTGAAGCTTTGTGATGCCTGACAAAACCCTGTAAATTTGGAAACCAGTTCTCCAATTAACCTAGAGTGCTTATTTCTAGTTCCTACCATAGTTGTCGCAAATGACTATACACGATGAATGATGATACATGGTCTGTGGACTGTGGTCAACAGGGCCATGTTTACCATTAGGCAGGATAGGCAACTGCCTATGGCCTCCGTTATTACAGGGCCTCGGGTTTTTATGAACCTTATATATTTTTTTAGAATACTACTTTTATCATATAAAATAAATATAAGAAACTTTTAATATTTCATAAAAATAAAATAATTAATCCTTTTCAGCATAAAATGTAAATGAAAATAATAGGTACAAAATAAATCTGTAGCCTGTAGAGGTAAAAAAAATGTATAACATTATAATTATGTTTGTGAAAATGTATAAATAGGTAAATATTAAATTGTAATAACTAATAAGTTATTATTTTGTTTTATACAACTCATTCATATGGCTATATGTCTATAATAAACGCTACTGTTGACAATAAGGAGCCACATTTTTTATTTTGCTTAAGGCCACAAAATGCCTAAATCAGGCCCTGGTGGTCAATATTCCATACTTGTATTTATCTCGCGGATTCACTTGCCGGTTTTCTTTTCGTATTCATCCTGCGTAGATACAAGTCTAGTGCCAAAACACACTATTCCAGCTTGGCAGCTTGTATTAAATAATATAATAAAATATAATAAATATTTCCGGTTATTGCCTGATCAAATATTAATGGTTCTACATAATTGGCAATGAACAATTGAACTTTATACCTGTCCGGTCTCCGGTAGTATTAATGTATTCCTGTCGCGTAACACCATCCTATTATCATCGATTACTATTTCGTCTTTGACTTGATTTTCACATTCTTAAATCTGAGTCGATATTTCTGTAAATTTAATTCTAATTTGTCAGTGATTATATTTTCAAATGTAGTATACTTTTATATAATATATATAATATCTTTACACAATGATATTTGTCTTCGAATAACATACTCGTCACTCGATAACCCTTTGTGTCATTTGAATAACCTACAAACATACCCTTTTCACTTTTTTGATTCCATTTTCGACGTTTTTGTTTTGGAATAATGTGTGTATACACAATTGTACCAAATACTTGTAAATGTTTTATGTCTGGCTTGACTTCAAAATATAATTCATAAAGTGGCTTACCTTTTTCTGAACTAGTACCTGTCATATTTAACATATGTTATACTGCTGTGTTTACTCCTGCAGCCCATAATGACACATCTAAATATTCGTAACACATTGTTCTAGCTCAGCGGTTCTCTATCTTTTTATATTCGCGTACCACTTACACAGTTTGAAAATTTTTACGTATCACTTGACCATTTTTTTTACTTATTAATAATGTATACGTTTATGTTACATGTATAGAACTTTATTTTATTAGGAATTATAAAATTATGGAAATTAAGTATTTAATGTACAAAAAGAAATTAAATTAAATTAAATATGTACAAATGTACAATTATTATTATTATTTATTATTACGATTACAAACGACTTCCATACCACCAAATAAACCAAATAATATTTAATGTTAATAATGATTCATTCCAATTTTTTTTATAAAGGGAAATGTTCTTTGCGTACCACCTATGAGCTTTCCGCATACCTATACCATAGGATGACGGCTGTAGCCCATTTGCGCCCAAGAGCAGCCCGTTTGCGCCCCGAGGGTTATGGACATTTGCGCCCAAAATAAAAAACTTAACACCCCGATTTATAGCCCAAATGCGCCCATTTTGCATGCAACGTTGCCGTTGTTTTTTTAAAATTTAAAAATCCTACGTAAAATCAAAATTAATAAAAAGTAATAATTTTAAAAATAATATTAAATACTACAGTATGCATGTTATATGTATAGGTACCTAAATAAATATTATTTATATTGCATTAAATTATAAATTTCAAATAGAAATATTTTTACGTAAAATTAAAAAAATAAAAATGCATAAAATAAATGTATATAGAACCAATATAAATAATTCATATTAGTTGTCAGTTGTTGTTTAAGATTGTTTAAAAATAATACGTCAAAAATAATTAAAATTAATAATATATATTAGTCAATAATAAGAATGTTAATAATGCAAAAAATAATTAAATTACAATAATATTAAAATAATATTATTTAAGTAATAATTAATATTGGTTTCGATTAGCTTGGGAAACGATCAAATATTATTTTAGATTTTATAGTTACACACCATTACACCAAAATACTCAATAAATGGCAACGTTACACGATTTTCACCTAATCTGAATCGGGCGCATGTGGGCTATGATTTGGGGCGCAAATGGGCTACGATAAATGGGTTCGGGCGCAAATGGGTTGCGCCGAGGATGACAAGCGTTGTTCTATAGCTGCTTCAATGACTGTCCTATTTTCCTTTTCCACTTCATTATTTTGTTCTGGTGTATACAGAATTGTTGTTTGATGTCGTATGCCGTATTTCTGAAAAATACTTGTAATCTCATTACTTTTCAAATTCTAGTCCATTGTCTGTCCTTAGTTTTTTTACATTAGATCCTGTATCTGTTTTATTACCTTTAATTAAATATTTTAATAATATTTTTCTCTTAATATTTATTTTTAATAAAATATAATCTTCTGAAGTGTTAGAAATCTTTGAATTAAGAAAAATATTTTGACCCTCCTATTGAGTCCTTTTGCATTGGTCCACATAAATCTGCATGAATTAGTTCCCCTAGGTACATCAGTATTCAGTATACTCTGTAGTACTTTTATTTAATGGTTTTCGTTGTTGTTTTCCAACTATGCAGTCATCATCATAATCTGGTTGTATAATCGATATTATGTTTTACCATACAATTCTTCAACTATTGAATATATTATGACCCAATCATTCGTGCCACAATTGTAAAGTGTTACTGCAATGTTAGCATAACAATATAACACTCAGTTTTATTTGGCTCTTCGATCACTTGTAATTCAAATAATCTTCCGTTCCATTTACCTGTACAGACTACCAGTGCCGTAACTAGAGTGTCAAAGACCCAGGTGCAAAAAAATTGGCCCCTCTTTCTTAAGATAAAAAAGAAAGTCGGACTTCACACTATGGGAATTTTTATTTTTTACTCCTTAGATAGGATAGTATTTGTGGATGTAAAATAATCGTTGCGATTACTTTTAATCGTTAAAATCTTTTTTTTTATAATAATCAAAAATGTATTTATGTCACTCTAGACTTAGTATTTTTCCCTATATTTAGATAAACAATTCCAAGTAAAACCTACCAGACTTTTACATTTAGTTATAAGAACTTAAATACAAGATAATAATTAATAATACAATAATTATGAATAAAATTAAATAAAATAAAAAAAAAATTGACGGCTACTTGCTATGGGCCCTTTGACCATGCGGGCCCCAGTGCCATGCACCGTCAGCTCCTATGATTTTTACGGCACTGCAGACTACTTATCCAATCTTTGTAAACTTGCATCATTTCATTGCAATTTTCGGTATGGATCTAGTTATCATTAATATATTTCCTTATCACTCGTTACATTTCGATTTAAACAAATTCCCCTACCCGAAACGTTTGTTTTGAATTGGCATACCACACACCACACCGTCCTAGGGTTGCCATACGTCCCGGTTTTACCGGTACACTACCGGTTTTTAACTAACTGTCCCGGTGTCCCGAGAAAGTATTTCGGGACAGCGATTTGTCCCGGTTTCAAAATTTCACTCGATAAAATACCGATTTTCAATAATGAGAAAAAATTATCTTCCTACACATTACAAAATGCATTTTAATTTATATACATATTTTTCTTTCATATGGCGATACATATATATATATAATATTTATGCATTCAAAATGTCCCGGGTTCAGAAAAATATAATCTGGTAACCCTACACCGTCCACACCCAACACTTCCATCACACTAGTGTTAGGGCCGTTGTTTTCGTAACTTCGACTATTTTTTATAGGTTTATGATTATAATCTATAACATTTATAACAAAACATGGCGTAATCATGATTTAAGATAAATCGTGGGCGTAATATATAATTTTGTTAAAAAAAAATTTGATATAAGTGATAAGAATTAGTGATATTAAGTGTGATAGCGCTGAGGTGGTACTGCGGACAACTTACTTTACTGACAAGACGATTTATATATTTTACTATTTTGTAATGTAGTTCGGTGCAACTGTGCAAGTAGTAACTCGCAAGGTATATTTATTTTAAACGGTCCATATACTATTATTCTGTCGACGATTGTTCAAAAGTCACAATATTACTATACTGTGATTATTTATTATAAATTAATAACTACTAAAGAGCGAAACGTGATGAAAGTCGTTACGTAGGTGGTACTCTCAGTGACAAATTCGATATCGTCTTGTTTTTTCCGTGATAAAGCTCATCAACGTGGCTCGTAATAGACAATAGTGGGACTATCAATTAGAGTTGGTGAAAATTCTCTAAAAGTAAACCATGTTTTGCATTATTGTCAGATAAGACGTTCTTAAGATTTCTCACTCCTCAGTTACAGAATTGGCGATGGACGATGTTGGTTTTCGACTAAACCCCAAAGGTGATCTGACAACAATGTTGGATAATGCTGAAATGACCATCGAAACCATACGAAAAGAGGCATTGAAAATGGCCGAGGATCTCGAAAATGTTAATAACAGTGTAGAGTGTGTGAGGAATTCCAAACTACTGGACGACCTGAGTGACGGTAAGTATGTGATTCTTTGGTACATAGTACAATAAATTTTACCATTATATTTAATGTACGGTTCCAGTTGACAAAGAAGAAATTTATCAATTTGCTAACCGTATCATAGACAGATGTGAAACAGTTAACATCAGCGTGCTTACCACCAGAAGTGACAGCCAACAAAATTGTTTGGAAGAAATTAACAAAATGATTGACAGAATAGTAAAAACATTGACGGAGGATCCTGATAATGCCAAATCCATGTGTCAGGCATACATAGCTTCGTGTAGTTCATCAGGAAATGAACTTGGATGTAAGGTGTTTGAAACAGCCGTCTTAGGGTGTACGCTCGACGATCAGAAATGTATTATTAAACGATTAAAAGGGCTGTTGAATTACATTATAGAATCTAAAGGCAAATAACTTAATGAGTCTGTCAACTACAATAATTCCATTTGTTTTAACTATTATTAATCGTTCGTTACTAATGTAATCTTAATGTTAATTGAATTTCTGACAAACATATAGTGATATTAATTGTTTTTCAATATTGTTATTTTATTTCATATTTTATTAATTACACATCAAACATTTTTATATTGGAAAAGTTATTGTTTAAACTATTACGGTATGACACAAGAGTTCTTAAAGATATTTTTTTTCTTTTGCCTTATTTTTCCAGACCTCAATTTTATTGTGGTTGAAGAATTTCTATTGTGGTATGGAACTGCACCAAATGAACCTTGAAATAAAAAATAAAAATCATAAATTCAAATTAGTTAATTTGTAATTACATTAATAGGACACTAAACCAGCATGTGTTGTCACAGTCTTAAAAGTGTAAAACATGACATAAACTGTATTGTACGGGATAGTATACCCACATGATAATTCATGCTGTTATGATAGTTTAACTCCAAATTGATATACAATATAGTTAAGAACATTATCTGTGAAATAACGTTTTTATTTTTTTGATCTCACTTCACAAAAAGTTTTTATTGTTTCAAAATCCATTATTTTATTTTTGTTTTCTACAAACTTGAATAACTTTTTTTGTAGTTCCGATATTAAAAAAATTAAATTGATATTTCACAGCCAAAGTTCTTCTTTTTATGTAGTGAATATGTTGTTTCTTAATTATTACTGTTTTCTCGGTTCTTTCCAGTACAAAACAATTTTACTATGTTTAACATATTTCGTAAAGCGGAGACAACGCATGTTGGTGTAGCATCCTCTTGAATATATATAAAAATTATGCAGAGTTCATATTTATTGATTAAAACTAATTTAAAGTACCTTTCAGATACAATAGAGTGTCGATTATACGCATCACACTTGTATATATTATGAAAATATGTGAGATTTTTTTATTATCTACTATGGCTCACTAATGTATCATATTATAAGTACGTTATACATCCAGTATATTAGTATTTAACTTAATTTTAAATGTTTATTTGATTATCCGTACCACCCTTGGTCCCAATTAGTGCAGATAATTGATGCTCAATTGTAATAACATACATTTATCATCAACGTAAAAAAAAATTAATTTTATAAATGTGTACTAATTACTTAAATGTAAGTGAATACTGGTGTTGTTTAATGTAATGATAGTTATACAATTAATAATTTTTTTCTTCAAATATAAAACATATTAAAAAAACATGGGTAAAATTATCTATTTATTTTAGTAACAGTACATATTAATTTTATTGTTGTTTGAATAGGTAAAAACAGATAATTTACCTATGGTGGTGTATGTTTGATGTAATCCATTTCCTGACATATATTCCTGTTCTTCTTTCTGTATTTCCATTAAACATCGCGTAGCCAAGTACCGAAATACATTATTGACATTGACGTCGTCTTTTACTGATGTGCATATTAGCTTGCAACCTAACGACCGGGCAAGAATGTCAACTTCTTGTCTGTAAAATATTTAAATTCTAATGCTAATTTTATGTTACAATTAATAATATAATGCAGTCTATAACGTATTAATTTTAATTAAATACAATAAATGACTAAGAACCTGAAACACTTTCATAAATTAAAATTATAATGTGCAAATGTTTTGATTTACTTCCTATTTAAGGTTAGGTTTAAACATGTTTCAAGTATATTGTGAACTGAAGATTATAACAATAATAATACTGATACAATAAATTTAATATTAAAACCATTTTAAAGCATTTTGATTCTTTATGGATTATTGGTAAGTAATTAAAATCTAAATAAATAATATTACTAACGGATCAACTTGGCTGCGTTCTATCAAATCAACCTTATTTTGAACAATAACTGTTGGTATCTTTCCACATTCATCTTCCACCTATAGTAAATTGAATTGATACATTTTATTTACAAGTTTTAGTGAATTTATAGTCTATTATCTTTATAGACCTCAAGTTTTGTTCATAAATTAATTAATAATAATTTTGCAATATGTTAAAGCTGTGTAACTTACTTAATTGGTGTAGTACTCTTAATTGAGTTTATCGAAGAGAAGAATCAAGATAAATAGTTACTACCAAGACCAACACCCTTTAAAAATGATAAAAAATTAATAAATTATTAATTAAAAACATGCACAACATACACTCCTACAGTATTATATTAATATTTTATCAGGTATCTTTTATTTTATGATTATTTATTACATTTTTACAATTAAATTAATTACAATTTATAATTGGCATTAACTATATTATGCATTATACATATAATACACAGTCATTAATTGACATTAAAGAAATTTAAAATATTTTTATTTTTATTATTTAGTATATACATATTATACATTCAAAACGTCTAATTCAACTAAGACATGGTGTATGGAGAATAATGGAGATGTATTAAAGAAATGTCTTGACAGGAAAGACCAAGAACAAGATTGAAAGACACAGTAGAAAAGGATATGAAAGTAGAAAATTAGACTGGGCTAGACAGAGACAAATGGAGAAGTTTACTAGTGGTAAGCTGGTCTTAAATGGACCACTGGGCTGGTAAAGACTAAAGAAGAAAATATTTTTATTTATTTCATAACTTAAGTTCTATTATAAGTAGGTTAACTATAGGATAAATCATAAATCTAGTAAAATTATATTTTTAAAAACTTGAATAAATGTGCAAATATTATTAAAATACAAACAATAAAAAACTGTACTGTATATTTCTAATTAATTATCTATAACGAACAATGTAGTCTAAAGAAAAATAATATTGAAGATTTATATTTATAACACTTGTTTCATAATATTAAAGCACAGTTGAAGAAGGTTTATTTTCATAAAAAAACAGAGAAAACGGAGGTTTAAGACTTATCCCATTTGTGTTTATGGTTAATATTTAATAGTTAATAGCTATTATAAATACTAATCTAACCACCGATAAAATATTTTTATATTATGAAACCTTGATTTTCCATGAGTGAATTGCTTCAAAAGAATCTCTGTCTGTAGTGGAAAATGCCAACACACAAGCTTGGGCTCCTCTGTAATATGCTTTGGTAATGGCATCAAATTCTTCTTGACCTGCTGTGTCCCATAACATTAACCTCACATCTTCCCCATTGCATCTAAAGTATAATATTATATATATAATTATAGTTTAACATAATTAAAAATATTTGATTATTTATTTAGTAAAACATTATTAAAAAATGATTCACATTCATATATTCAACAATCCAATAAAATGTAATAAGATATCAAGATATTTAGCATAACATTAGTATATACCAGCGGTTCCAAAG
Source organism: Schizaphis graminum (assembly GCA_020882235.1). Classification (NCBI taxonomy): domain Eukaryota; kingdom Metazoa; phylum Arthropoda; class Insecta; order Hemiptera; family Aphididae; genus Schizaphis; species Schizaphis graminum. The sequence continues at coordinate 82,200,263 of CM037032.1, read as the reverse complement.
CTTTTTTTTCTGCGGTGCCTTTTTTTGGACCCAATTTAGCCACAGCGCCCTGCTGTGAATAACACATAAGACGGAACAAAAAAAATACCCATTGATAATCAATTTTACATAGACCGCAGCACCCTTAGAAAGTGCTCACGGTGCATAGTTTGGGAACCGTTGGTGTATACTATAATATTACAATGAATACATATAATTACGAATGTAATTCTTAGGTACAAAAGTTACTTAAATTAACGTTATAACAGATCAGCAATTTCTGGTCTGAGAAGAAGTATTGACCTAATGAAGTTATGAATATTCACATAAAATGTTAAATATTTTATTATTATTATTATTTTTTATTTAAGTAATGTAATATTTACAATAAACTATGAACAAACTTACAATTTATAAGATAGTTTTGTATAAATAATTATTATAAAAATTCCAAATTATTGACAACTTCAAAATTTCACTTTTTAACTCATTAAATTTAATATGAGTTATATAAAGAGATTAAATAATGCTTTAAGTAGTTTTATACGTATGTTTTGCTGAATTTTAGATCACCATAGCAAAGTATTTAATTATATTTATTCTTTACATTTTAATATGTCATCATCTAATAGTAGTAACTTAGGTTCCATTAAATGTAGCACAGTTTTATATAAGTCAGTAGTAAATTCTGTAGCATAATTAAGTTTATATAAAAGTAATATACTCTATTTGTCTTTCCAAAAAGTCTACTCCAATTGTTTTTTTATAGTCTCGGGTGAATGTTCCTCTGCAGTAACGCTGAATCATACTTGATTTTCCGACTGCGCCATTTCCCACGATCACCACCTTAAAAATAAAAACATCACATTAGTTATCTCAGATATTAACAGTTACAGCATAAGATATAATATCATATTGATATACCTTATGGCTAAATAATACCAACCTTTAACGCTATTTCTAAATCTTCTTCCCTCATCACTCATAGTTGTGTTCGTCCACTGATTAATTTTCTGAAACCAAAATCAATTCAAACAATTATGTAGTTATGTCTTATAATTACTTAAAAATATTATGAAATAATTGAATAACAATTTTTTCTTACAAGTGTTTTTTTTTTTCAGGGTACCTATAAATGAAGTTTTTTTTTTAAATTATTATTCCTAATTATATAAGTAATAATATATTCATTGATTTAGTACTAATTACCTAAATCAATCTTTTATTTTGGTCTTTGGAAATTGTTTTTTACATGCAATAATGCAGTGTTTCCAAATTTTTTTTGCTCGCGGAACCTTTGTAGGAGCTTGAATGTTTTGAGGAACCCCCATATAATTTTTGGAGCTAGTCTATGATAGAATCATAATTCAAATCAAAAATATTATTAATTAATTTATACTTTCCCAAATTTCTCACGGAACCCTTAGGTTCCGCGAAACACTGCATTAATGTATAAATGTATAGAATTTAGTAAAAAAAAGCCACTACTAACTGAATGCATAATACTTTTTATTATAGACTTATAGTATATATTTACATTTATATATACTTTTACAAAAAAATGTACAGTCGGGGCTTTTTTTCCTACTACCAAATGTATAATGTATTTTGTAGTCTGTATCATTATTATATATAGGTACCGATTGATATTTGATAAAAACTTGACTTAAAATTATATTATTATATATATTACATAGAAACATAAAATGACACAGTACATAGTACTGTAAAAATTACAGTGTAACTTATTTTATTTTATCAATTATTTTTCAAACTTCAAGTAATATTTAAGTAATTGATGGCATAAGCATAAATAAAAATTATACTTAAATAACAATATTGTAAAATATATTCGAAATTTTGTAAATTTCGGTAAACATGCAAATTGTATAGGTAACTCGATTTTAACCACGCTATTTTTTTCTAGAATTAATTAAACACGCAAATCCGACACAACGCTGTGTAGAATTTAAATTATTCTATAATTACTGTAATTACTTATTGCGCTACAACGACGCTGTATCAAATAAAATAATGAGTAGAAAATCCAAGTCTCAAATGTATTTACATACAAATTTTACTAAGTAATAACTAATTCAATTTTTCCTCGAATTTTTCAAATGAACATGTTTTTGACTGAATAAATACGTATATGTGACTGTCATGATTTAACAGTATATTAAATTGTCGAAGTTCGAATAATCAAAATAATGTATTTTAATTTTGTATTTAATACATGTACAATACTATAATATTATAGATAACTACAAATATGGGTACTTAGTTATTATGCAATATAAAAAAATAGGTATGTTTACAGATTACAGGGTAAACACAATTCGTTAATAAAATAGGTGACGTTCTACTACTTTTCTCAGCAAACGTTTTCATGTAATTCAGTATATACTTAAAATTAATAAAATGTCATTAATTTTAAAATATTTAGAAATGCAATGCATTATAATAATATTTCCTCAAGTATTTCAAAATTTGGAAAATAAATTGACTAAAGTACAAAATTAACAATCATCTTAACGTACACGTACACATTGTACCCATCGCCCACCGACCATTATAATACTTACTAATAAGACGATAAAACTATGAATTATAATGGTAGGAAGTACAAAAAAATCCACCGTTGTGCATAATATTATAAGTTATAACGACGGCGATGAGGATGACGATAATAATGAAAAGCCTCATTCCAACACTGCTTTTCTTCATCATCGATGCTAAACCACAAGTCGTTGACCCCCGATTTTCTCATGCCTCATGTATTATGCATACACAAATGTAATAATATTATGATATACCTAAGCGAATGTTTATGTATATACGTGTATATACGACGAGAAAACAACGATTTATGAAAATATATATTATCTAGTAGGTATGTATATTATTATTTCACTCGTGAAATACATGTGTTATTCGGCTTATTGTTTCGGTTTGAATCCGAGTTCCGTACATAATATACATACCTATATATAGTATATACATAATATACACTCGGTACCCCGCACATAGTTGTACGTCGGTTAAGAGTTAAGACACCTAATATTATAACAAATGCGAATATGTGCACATTTTTATTTCGGCGTTATACAACATAATATGATAATGGAAATAAATAATAATAGGTTAAGGGCTCTCGCTAGGAAGAATAAATTGCAGGTAGTATATCTGCTTTAAAACTTCAGTGAAATGTCAAATCATCTATATACATGCCAAATGGCTTTACTCAAATTTGGATAGCTTATAAAGTAATAAATATTACATAAATATGTTTATAAATACACCATATAGATTTTCATCATTCCTTTGTGTAAATTTAACACATAGAATATAAGATTTAAGTAGGTTAAAAAGATAGGTTATAATGTTTTATACTATGATCAAATGTATATTAGTAATACTTAAATATTTTTTCTAAAATAAGATATAAGTATTAAGTATTTTTAAATACCTACTTACATCAGTCAAATTTAATTTCCTAACTATGATATAATTAATTAATAAATATAAATAAATACAAATATGATCACAGGTGCGCAACTTAATTTTTGAGTATCTACCTAAATAACTGGTTTAAACGAGTTTTTATTTAGTTAAAACGATAACTATACATATCATTTCTACTTATGTCCGGGTGCCAATTTAAAGTGCATAAATAATATATCTATTATAATGGTGCTAATGACCCAATTAACTCTCCTTTCCAGCCGTGCAGGGAGAAGTAAATATATTTACACAGATTTTATATTATTTTAAAATCAAAAATGTATGGTAGATATATAAACGTTTAACATTAAACTACATGAGTCACTAAAAATTAAATTTAAAGAATAAGCGAAAATTCCTTTACCCCCTTTATATGCATAGATTCGTTTCATCTCTCCTTAATTAAAATGTATGAATTTAACACTCATTAAAATATATTATTTATGCATAATATGAATTAACAGTATCGCGTATAATAGGTATCTACAACAGGGCTAACAGAAATAAGATCTTCATATAGACTATAGAGGGTTAAAGATGGGTCACACGGTTGTTCTGGATTATAAAGGTATATATAAACGTTAAAACGTGTTTACGAAAACAATACTTGTCGCTTTGGAAATGATTTATTTATAACTGTATAGACATATTGTGTCAAGAGTTGATCATGGCCAACAATAAAACGTAAATAAGGTATTCGTTGTATATTTTTTATCGAGTGACGAGTACGGATAAACAGATTTCGGAATCCTTCTTGATTTTCTTGTACATAATTTGCTGTACATTTGGTTGTTCGAGCAATGTATACACAAATAAAAAATACATAATTATTAGGTAAAAGATATAATTTTAGTAGTTTTATATTTCTACATGTTTGTCGGCGAATGTCACATATTACGTAACATTTTAGAAAAAATGCATCTAATATTCCAATATATTAAACTTAAATTATCTTATTCCTTTATTGTTATTATTAAAGATTTTTGTTTATTCTATATTTAATTACTTACATAATACTACATATACACAAAAATAAACGAATATAATATCATCCATACCAATAGATTTTTAAGACACGTTAAACCTGTGTCAAAGAATTCGTTTAAAAACTAGGCATTAGTTTAACAAACTTAACAAAGAGATTTTTGTTAGAAAGTCAATAACAACAATAACTCGTGATGGTTCCTATATCGTTTGTATACTTATTACACTATTTGGCATTGATTATGCTACTACCTAAAGACAATACGAGCGTAGTTCATTGTAAATTCGTAATAATAATAATTATAATATTAAAATTAAAATATAATATAATCATAGAAATTTGCGTTATTATTTATGTAACATAAAATGTATTTGTGTACTTATTAATTGTTATATCATTGTATTCGTCAAGTGAATGGGTGTAAATTAAATGAGATGAATTATAAAATCCTTTTTCGTTGATTATGAAAGACTAGATTGGGTACCTTCTTTTCTGGCAATACCATTCGTATAATACGACACAATACATTATTATCGACGTTAGTTATTCGCAATTTGGGGTAGATTTTGTGTCTAGGGTTAGGGTATAACCTACCAAGTATTTATGCCTTATAAGCCACTAAATGATAGTAATATTGTTATTAACGTTATCCTCACCTGTTGCGTCTCTCGGACGGGACGAAATTCAGCATATTATTGAAATAATCCGACGGATATCTGAAAATCTTTCACTTGCATTCGATTGGAATTATACAAGACGTGCTTATATATAAATACCACAACCATGAATTGTTTGTTTATTTACTGTTCGTTTTGATCGCGACGACTATCCAAACAGTGTACTAGACACGACATAAGATTTTACCGTATTTTCGACGATTGACGGGAGGAATAGTAATAAAAAAAAATTAAAACGTTACCACCTCTCTTATACAGTTTCTACACGGGTTGAGCGACGGTGGACGAGTCGTTAAACATATGACGACAACAACTATTAACTACAAACTGAACTGAGAGCTTAAACATCGACTTACTGGCTACTGCGTATCTGTTCAGGAGTTGGGACACGACGTGTCGACGTCAAGTCGGGCTCGGGCATACAACTATACAAGCTTGATAGCAGGTTGTCAGCGGCGAGGTGGCGGCGATGGCGATCCGGTTACGGTTTCGGAAGAATGTAAACACTGCTGGAGATCACAACAAATCAACCTGCAGCTGCAGGTGTGACCATAGAGTAATATTTAATATTACTCTATGGGTGTGACGCACACTAGACAATAATCTCATGGAAGAACCAAAGGACGAAGGCCGGTTACCATTCACCGCTGAATTATTCGAAATAGTCCCATAAACCTATAAAATCTTTTAAGGTCTATGAATAGTTTCGATGATAGCTGGTTATATTATTTATAATTTTTATTTTTATAATAATATATTGACGACCATTAACAGTGAAGAATCTTTATTAATCGAGGCGCGATGTTGTTAACTTGTTGTTATTGTATTTTGTGGTTAACGGTTATACCTTGTACTTATTATAATATTATGTGCCACAGCAGCGCATCTACATTTTTTTGGGAACTGGGAAGGTGCCATCAATACTCAGTACTCACTACTCAGCATAAATTGTGGATAGTAAATACCTATACCTATGTATATTTTTATTATAAAATCAAATAAACTTGAATAATTTTGTCATTTTAATGTATACTATGTGACATGTATACAGTATACACAGAACATATTATACTACTAACTATTATGTATAATTTTAATAATAGTTTTTATACATTTTACATTTAGATAATTAATATTTGAAATTATTTTGATTATTGAGTTTACCATACCAGTCTATTATGACCACATAGATGTAGTCGATAAAGATATTTTGGTGATCTTAAGTGGTTCAAGTATAGTTTTTAAATACAATAACTAAGATTTACAATAATATATTATTTTGCATTTTTGCTAATGCTAAGTAATAATACAATTCACACAAGTTCTAGTTTTAATTTATATTTTATACATACGATGAAATACTGTGTCAAATTAGACAACTTATAACAGTGGCGCAAAGCCGTAACTGGGGGGGGGGAGCCAGGGGTCCGGAATCTCTTCAATTTTTAAAAGTTAAAACTTTTTAGTGGCGAATATAGTTTATTGACTATAAATTCTCAGTATTTATATTTAAAAAAAATGTTTGTTGGACCCCCGACATTTACTGTAATCAGTATAGGTATTAGGTATTCTATATTTCTTTAAAATTATATAGATAAGAAAAAACAAATAATATATAAATAATTAAGGTGTACCGATATAGGATAATTCTCCCGGGCTCTAGTAGATGTTCTGCATATAGTGTTTAGTGAATACCGAAGGTGCGTTTCGCCAGCACTGCCACTTTCGAATTTTAATATCAAACATCGACAGTATTATGTACTTTTTTTTGTACAATTTTGTACAATTAAAATTAAATTTTGTACACTCCCCCAAACACGACCAAAACCGTTTTTCCTATGCGCGTGCTGGAGAAACGTTTCCCCAGCACTGCCAATGTCGAAAATCTAAAAAATTCAATTTTAAACTGTACAGTATTATGTACTTTATTTTGTACAATTTTATACAATTAAAATTAAATTTTGTACACCCCCCCCCCCCAAACACGACCAAAACCATTTTTCCTATGTACATATTATTATGTACTATACCTTTTGTTATCCAATAAATAATGATAAATACTTATACCTGCTTACAGTCTCTTCTGTATTTGAAATTATATTGTATATATTTGTAAAATAATAAAAACAACACACCCAATAAAAAATGCTAACAGTAAACAAAAAGTATAAAATAATTTTATTTTACATCAAATATCCTTTTCATCCATATTATTACCAACCTATTAATTAAACCACACCGTGGCGTATAATACTGTATACAAAAATATATAAATATTATAAAAATACTTTTATTCTTACCAAAATATTTGATATAGATTTATAAAGAAAATGATAAATTGACATTTCGGAATTTTGGTAAGTATTAAAAATATAATCACATCATTCACGTCAATAAATTAAAGGGTGTATCGAATATCAACAAAAGGTATGATAAGATGTGTATAAATAATAAATTAGAATGGAAGGTATATTAAGTATTACGTAAAAGAGGAATAAAATAGTATACTACCTACGTTTTATGTATTTTATATTTGAATCATCATTCAATTAAAATATACACAAGTATATAGTACATAATAATATGTACATAGGAAAAACGGTTTTGGTCGTGCTTGGGGGGGTGTACAAAATTTAATTTTAATTGTACAAAATTGTACAAAAAAAAGTACATAATACTGTACAGTTTAAAATTGAATTTTTTAGATTTTCGACATTGGCAGTGCTGGGGAAACGTTTCTCCAGCACGCGCATAGGAAAAACGGTTTTGGTCGTGTTTTTTTTTTGGGGGGGGGGGTGTACAAAATTTAATTTTAATTGTACAAAATTGTACAAAAAAAAGTACATAATACTGTCGATGTTTGATATTAAAATTCGAAAGTGGCAGTGCTGGCGAAACGCACCAGAATACCGAACGTATATAAAACCATTGATTATAAATAAAATAATAATTTGTAATCAATAATAGAATTTAAAGAACTAAAAGACCAATGTAATTTAAATATTGAGTATCTATTGAGTAAATATCAATATATTGATAAATGTCGATACAAAAATCAAAATATTTAAAATACAATTAAATTTAAATCATATTAATAATCGTTTTTTATTTCATCAGGGTGCAGGCCAATTGGAACTATTTTAAAAGTAAGGGGTGCAACCGCACACCCTGATCCCACCAAATGACACCCCTGAATATGTATATGATAATTATTTGATAATTATCAATTATGTATTTATACTATTATAAATGAATAATAAAAATATTAAGAATGTTAATATATTGTGTTTACCTAATACCTATACTGTAATAGTGTATATACATTATACATATTTAGTATACCTTTTTATTAAATACGTAAAGTACCTAAATAAAGATTAATGTTTTATAATTTAACATACCTTAATTATCAAAGCATTGATAATTAAGCACTAGTGTCTAGTATGTATAAATTGTTTGTTTGTACCTATATAATATTATATAATATATTTATACGTGCTAAACTATCATCTCAACGTATAGTTATTATTGTAGATGGTCTAAACAGTGACTTTGCAAACTCGGACTTTCATTTTTTTTTCCTAATTACTGATTGAGATTTTATTTTTGAACATTTAAGCAAGTTACATTACAGGTATATATAGACTATAATATGACAATCATCGTCATCGTCGTCTTATTTATTGTTGCATAATATTCATATTTTGTACATTCGCCTGATGTCCAGGATTCGCGTATTCCTCCTACATATATTGGTGTGGTAGTAGAAAGTGAAATAATTTCGAGCAAATACATATTACCTATCTACATGGTTACATTGTATTATATATTTATATTAAAATTAAAGTAAGTACCTAGGATATATTGTTTATGTTTTTAACGTGACTATTAAAAATGTTCTTACTCTACCTTTAAATTGAAATTACTATAATTATTATTTGTATCTACTGATTCTACCGAAGTTAATAATATTTTAGAAACATCTACTAAACTTTCTTAATAATTACTGATCATAAGGAATAAAAATACTATACATAATTTTACGTTGCTTAGATTTGGGTAATGAATAATGAGTTATGATTAATTAATTAAGTAGTAGTTAATCAAGCAATACTGCAATAGTGAAAGGATGTGTTCAATATTTTATTGATAAAGCAGACTATAGCCACCTGTTGCTTACTTTGATGTGCACCTGTGACTTTTTCTACAATGTCTGGGAGATTATTTAACACACTATACAACCTCCCATAGAACAATTTATTATCAATATTTTTTATCAATTCTTGAATCTTTAAAATGTTGATTAGTGATTACTTATCGAATTGTGCGATGTTTATTGTTTTAGTTTTCTAGCTTGTTTTATATTTAGTTTGTTTTTAGTTGTGTATATGATTATGTAAGTAATTTTCAATTTATTACTTAATACTTAACGCTTATTTTTGGCTTATTACTTTATTAAATATTTGGTTCATGTATTGACATTATTCTGTACATATCAATAACGTGTAATACAAATAATTATTGCGTAATACATAGAGCACATCATTAATAAAGTTTTTGCACGTATTCTATAATAAATATACATTGTTTTATTGCGTATACCGTGAATAATATATACAAATAAGTAATAATTATCTTGGCTTTCACTTAAGGTTTTTTTTATTGAGAAAGTTATAATAAATCTGAAAAAAATTAAACACAGATAAGTTTTATTTCATATATTTATACAGCATATTATTATGTTTCTATAACTATACCTATAAAATATAAATACATAGTTTAGTTAAGCGATTTGTTTATCTGTACCAACTTTATGTTAGATAAAATATTCATATTTTCAACATTACACTGAAAAGTATCTTGTTCCTGGTTAGAAATTATGTCTTGGCTTCTCGAAATAAGTGTTATTTTTATTTTTTATTCTTTAAATGCAAATAGCACATCTAATTTAAATGAAAAATAAAAATCTATATTACATTTTCAAAACTTAAACAAATTTATCTATGTGACTTTGTATTTGTTTTGGATTTTGTTACTAAATAAATATGCACATATTTTCAACAACTAACAACAGCTTATGGGTCTTAAATCATTTTGCAATTCAAACCCCAATCCCCAACCTATTATAATATACACGTTTTAATAGTAGATATAGGTTAGTACTCTAGTTCTAGTATAATAATATTGTATATTAATAGTATAATTGTATTAAAGAATGTGTTAATAATTAATTTTAGATTTTTTTAGGACCTAAAAACTCTATACGCATTTGTACTATCACTGCCTTTATAATGTATAGTCTTTTTGTAAACCTACGGCTACATTCCAATTGTAATTACAGTTGGTTCACACATTAACATATAATTTTAGAATTTTCGAGATCGTTCTTTAGTCGAATGGATGTTCATAATAACATTTTAGTTTTTTACATTTGGTTTAAAATTATTTTTATTAAATAATTAGTTATTGCATATTGTATATTGTATAATAGTATGTTAGTCAATTATTATTTTGTTGTATTATTGGAATTTTCTTTGTTGTAATCATATGCACATGCCTACGTTATCAGTCTTATATATATATATACACCTATGTATATATATAACATCAAGACATAGGTTGTCTAAGTAGTATATGTAGTCCCGAAACTATACAGTGGCATTATATTTATTATGTGTTTAGGTGCAACGGGATGTTCAGTTATCGGCTTTATAAAATAAAATTACGTGAGACATGACCCACATATATTATGTAGCCGTCAATCGATTGATCACAGCCTCGCGACGACAATACTACAGCGATGATACGTTCTTCTTTTAATATGTACATATGTACTTATATATTATGTATGAGCAATAAATAAATGTAATAACTTTGCATACGTCGTGGGTTTTGTACGTACTTACTCCAGGAGTGTCGTATGAATATTATGATTTTGATCCTGAGGATTTTTATGAATTTCAGTGATATTTTATTTTCAATAAAAAAAAAAATTATAACTGAAACTTGAGTCTTGAATACGATTATGTGTATAAATAAAATATGCATACATTACTGATATATATTATTTGTTCATCAAGGTCGTATACAAGTACAAGTTGTAGGGGGAAAGTTCAATCTCCTCTAAATTATATTTATTAAATATAAATATTATAATAATTTATTTGATATAACTTTAATTGGAATTTTTCTTTAGTGCTTTTTTGAAAGTTAGTCGACTGTTTGTTATTTTAAATTGCTGTGACTATACAGGAGGCCAGTGTTTGTCATATACCACATGTCATTTGTTATAAATCTTAACTCTTAAGGTAATAGATTGAAAGTCTTGTATGTGACAGATATTTGTGGTTTGGCAGGGATCTATATGAGTCACATGACCATAATAGTTAGATAATAATTACGTTAAATAAGTGTTTTATTTTTGAGATTTGTAATGTTTGATTTTAAAATAAGGCAAAATGAATGGAGATGAGAGTTAAATAGTTGCTGACATTTTTACATGGTTTGGTTTAAACTTTAAATAGGTTAATCCTTGTTCTAGGTATTTTTACAAGAGTTTTGTAATGAGAATCGTGTTGTTATTTAGTTTAATAGGTGGAGAACATATTTATTTTTAGGGTAACATTTACCTCGGTGAATTTTTCTTCATTTATTTTGATTTTCATTGTATGACTTAATTTTATTTAAATGTAATAATTTGAGGTAATATATAATAATTATAAGTTGAGTTGAGATTATTTTAAATAATGCTGTGTCATCAACTAATGTAGGAGAGTGTTATTCTAAGTTTAATTATGCTAGAAGTGAGACATTATAGGTTTTAGAAGGGACACCTTGGAGAACTCGAGTCTTATTAGTATATATACATTAACAAATATATATAATAGATGTGTTTACTACCCTTGTGATATGTATTTATTGAAGAGAAGAATACAATTTTTTATATTTATACATAGATACTGGTTATGTGTATCTATTAATGATGGTCAAAAACTCGAAAATACACATTCCGATTCAAACTCTTGTGTATGATATTTATGAAACTCCAAATAAAAGTCAGATCTTGTTATTATATTTCTATGGCCATTAAAATTGTAGAGAGCGAAAGCTCTTTTCACTCTTTAGCTTCTGCGGTATAATTACGGTCTATTTATTACTATGACTTATATAATATTATCATCTAGTCATTATTAACAGTATACCTATGTGGCTAACATTTGGCTAACTCATGTCGAAGATTCAAACGAACTAGTTTGTTTATTCTAAGAAATAATCTAAAGTCAATTTTAAAGAAGAATACATATATGTTGTTTAATTGTATTGCTATAATGTATTTGTTTGTTTACGGATATGTGTTTATAATATATATATATTTCTTTAATTGTTATATATAGTGGATAAAAATGTATTGATCATGCTTTAACGTTGTTCAATAATTTCTGGTTTTAGAATTTTAACTGGCTATGGTATGTAATTTTAATCTTAATTTTTTCTGAGATACAAACGTGGGGTAATATCTATAGAAAAACATTTATGTTAAACTTTGAACATACAAACGGTAGTTTTTAAAGACGGGTTTGTTTTAAGATCTTAAAGTAGCTTGAAAATAGTCTCGTCCAACTCTGGTGTTGTACAATTTCATAATAATTAATTAATATATATTATTAATTATTCATGATATTATGATGAAAATTCTTTAATAGGTTCCCTAAATAATATTTCAATTACTCATCTACTTGACTTGACGACTGAATATTAGATTTATATAATTTTTGTATACACATATAATATACATAGGTATATATATATATATATATATGGGATGAGTGGATGACGTTTGGCCTAGGTACCCATTATAATATAAAGATAAAATAATATATATATTTAATATTTATTCAATATATAATATTATGATATATTTATATTTATTTTACGTTGAAAAAAAAATTGTAATCAGATTTATTTATTATAGTATACCATCTTAATACATATTACCTACGTTTTTCATATTATAAATATGTACAATATGAAGTGTGTATAGGGGGTTCCCCACTCGTTTTTCATAGGGTTTGTACAGTCACTTCCGTTGACCGTTATCGTTTTGACCAAAAGTTTTTATGCCAGGGGACAGGGGTGCGGAGGGGAGAGAATGATCGCGCGCGCGCGCGTTTTACGATTGTCGCTTACGCATGGTTGCTGCGAGCGCGCGCTGTTGCACAAGTCCCGACGTTCAGTCCGCAGCACATTGTCGATAATCACACGTTGGTTTACGGTACATCATAGTCAACAAGACGCATTATTCTTGTCCTCCGTCGCTGTTTTTTCGCGTTCACATTGAGCCGCGTAATATCACAATAATATAATTTACAGGTAGATTATTATTATTTCTTCACGAAAACCTATTTTTTGTATTTTTATAAATTTTCCCGTCCACAGGCCTTTATAATAAAAACTCATGTCTATCATAAATCCTTTATGATTTTATAAAACACACATAGAACTGCTATGATTACTTTATTAATACAATTATTCAATATCGTATAATAATAAAATATTTTGTTACTAATTCGTCTTCATCCCGTGTTTATATTGTTATTAGCCCGCGGTGAATTATATAGTATTACTATACCGCGGAAAAGAAGATCAAGACGCGACAGCTGACGACTTCGCTGCCACCTCCGCTACAGAGATGAGCAGCGAGACAAAACTGTTGATTGGCAGCGATATGATCGCATCCAAAGACATACTCAACCCTTTCGTACACCATCTGGAGCTGACTTCCACCTATGACAAATTTAAAGTAAAGATGTTTAGATTTTTAAAATAATATTTTTAATTTAGTTGTTCTCCACCAAAATTTTGGGTTGGATATAGTTTTGAGCAATGGCTCCACGCCATAGGTACAATTATCATATAACATATGATATATGCTTTTTGGTAGTTATAATTGTGAATTGTAGCTGTCTCGAATTTCATCAAACAAGGAATAGCTTATCTAATTATTCGATAAATATTAAATGCGCATAATGCACATATTTATATAGTCAATTTAACTATAATCATTAACTAAAATTGCATTTATTTTATACCAAATATAGGGTTAGTAATAAATTTGTAAGTGATAATTGTATTAACTATGAGTTATTTTTGATCATTCACTATAGTAAAATAATTTTTTTTGTGATACCTAAAACCTATTCATGGCTATATCTGTAATAAGTATGTACCTATATATTATATAATACTATATATTTTATAATAATCCACTGCATTCATAATAATATATATTATTACATATATTGTTATATGTATATATAATATATTTTACACGAGTAATTTAATTGTGTGGTGTATCGCGTGATGTTATTATTGCGCGTACATACGGTTGATAATTGCCATAATACTAAAACATTATGACGTGTTCCTATTGAATTATTATTGTGTTCCACATTTGTTCCATATTTGCACTCGTATTTATTTCCCTGTGCTGACTGTTAAATGTCTAACAATTTTTATATACATCATACACAGAAATTATCTATGCTAGCTGTTTGGTGGAGTTAACAACGTTCTAAACAATTTAAACGATTATAACGCTACTACGCTAGTGATTTAAATTCGTAAAATATATTGTTACTCTGTATTTAACCAGAACGATTTCTTTCAAATTATTAGTTTGGAACTTGTTTTTTCTGTTTTCTCAAAAAATTTACACATTTAATTTTTCAGAAATATTTTGATTGCTGAGAGCATTGATTATAGAATAGACTATTTTAGTCTATTTTATAATCAATGCTGAGATTCGGTAATGAAACTAACAAGAGCGTCCTTATATAATAACATTAATAAACAAAAATTATTTCAGTTAAATCTTTCGAAGTTAGTGATTTACATATAACTTGATAATTACGAACGGGTTAAGCATCCGATGAGGATATTGCACTCAATTTAATTAAAAATTAAACCTAGCGATACACATCAATTGTCGAATCATCATCTTCGATACAGTAGCTTGTGTCTAGTAATAGTAATGATTCATCCATTTGGATTTTGATAGCATAATATTTACTATTTAGTATTCTACGAAATCGAATGTGATTACTGACAAATATAGATTTTTTCATATACAATTTTTTTTGTGCGTTCATAGTTCACGTTATATTATAAATAAATTCATATTCATATTTATTTTTATTTTTATACTACATATCAATTTTACGAGGTACATTTCCGCAATAATCATAAATCATTGAGTATTGAGAACACTACATATTTCATTATCTATTTATACTGCGGAAGTAAACATCCGTTATTTTACAGTAATTACCTACGCGTACATAAGGATTTGGTTAAAAAACTTTCTTTAAAGATACACGTTTTTCATTATAATATAGTATAATATATTTACTTAAATAGGTACCTATATAATATTGGTCATCGAGTTATATACGTTGACCATAGGCGCCCGCAGAAATTTTTCTAGGAAGGGGCAATGTTAGGATTTGTTATATAATAAATAGTAATTTATCTTAAAACATTCAATTAAAAACATATTTTGAAAAGCCAGGGGGGGGGGCAAATGCCCCAGCTTGCCCCCATTTCCGGGCGCCTATGACGTTGACTTTTAAATTGTTGGTTGTTACGTTACAGGATTTAAAACAAAATGTATTTTTTATGTTCAACGTCAAATATAATATACTATATATTATTATGTATATTTTAGCGTAATTCTGCAGTAGTATGCAATATAAAAATGTGCCTACAAACTACAAACTTCATGAGAATTTTACTGGACGACCGCCAGGATGAATTTTGTATGGAGGTGCCATGATAGGTGTACACACTGCATAGGTGTAAGTACAGGTTGCAGTTTAACAACCAGGTAGTTTTTGTGTGCGGTTATCATTTTGTGACGTAATACTGATTTCTACGGAAGTGTATAAATATTATCAAATACATCATGTTGTAATGTATATAAGTGTTTAATATATTAAAACGTGAAGACCGATTTTCTCAACTAGTTATTATTTATTCAGAGCGTAGTGTGTGTGCAATTTCGAATCATAAATATATATTATATTGTGTGTAGGTAATATGCGCGGATTTCTTCGATGAAGCCGAAATAAATCGTGGCGTTGATGTGTATTATTTGATTATACAAGTTCACCTTGATGATTATATATTTTTGTGAAGCGTGGATGCAAACAAATCAAGAGTTTGGCACACGCTACATCATGTACCTATAATTAAATATGTTTAGATGAGGGTGGAGACCTGGATTAAAAAAAAAAAAATTAAACGAAAACTTCTATAAATTATCATAATAAAAATTATAATGTCACCAAATTTAAACTAAACTTTTTAGTTACTATGTATGTTAATTATTTTTATTAAAAAAAAAATAAAAAACGAAAAATACCGTAGATTAACAATATAAAATAAAACGGAGACCAGTAAATGAAACGACTTACTCCAATGAACTAGATAAGAACTATTTAATTATAATTTAATTATTTCCATAAACCTGATACATTTGTGAGCTATTACATTTTATTATCTCAAATATTTACACTTTTTTATCTACTTCAGCCTGCCGGTCCATTTAGTTCACTGCAGTGAGTGGGTCAAATTGCACGAATTGCATGAAGTTGGATCATAGAACCATAAAACAAAAGAAAAAAGAAATACCATTTACTCGTATGTAAATTGAAATATAGGTGTGATTAAATCATTTACCGGAAGCCCAAAGGACTTCCATCAACTCCACGAACTCGGCACCTGTCCGCCTGTTTTTAAGGTGCGCTTCTCATCGTGAAACACCAACTGTTACTGCAAAAGAAATACAATTATAAAAAAATTTGTGCATATTATAAGTATAGTGTGCTACAAATAGTGGTTTACACTTTTTATACCGGAAGTAATTTGGGCTTCCATTATTCTTACATCAAACTTGTAGCAGTACCGCCGTACATGCGTGGAACCGCGTATTCAGTATTGGAACTTGAAAAAAAATATGTACAAGGCATCCAATAAAGAGCAAACATTAACCAAATAATTAAAAATGAAAAAACTTTAAAAAATAATATAAAAAAAAAATAATCATCAGGGCCGGATTTGACCTGTGCGACTCCCTCAGTTTTTCGTATTTATATACGTATACCATATCCACAATCTCCAGTCATGTACTACAGTACATAATGCTGGTCCAAAACGTAGTCTTTATAATATCTTCGATATTTAACTCTCCACGATTTTATGTCAGTAACAACTCTTGACTTCAACTGTCTGAGATTGTGGTGGTTTACTGAGCTTTAGGTCTGTAATCACTGAATCAATCAGGTTCTGACTCGTTATTATTAAACTTTAGCAATATTATATTTGTTTAACGTTTAGTTATCTCTTTATTGCGTGTCCTGTACATATGTACATATTAACAAGAGTCTTGATCAAACTCCGTTAGCGCCGCACGCTGCTCGAGTATTAAATATTTTATACGACCTGACCACCAGTGAGTTGACTCGAATAGCCTCGTTATTGAACCTAATAATAATATGTGCAAGGTGTAAGGTGTATAGTAAAAAGTTACTTTCACCTAATATTACCACGTCGTCTGCATATGCTAGTAATGGAAGGTTTTGGCCGCAGTTAATTCCTTGATATTCATCTTGTACTTCCCTTACTGCCATTTCTAGTACTATATTAAATAATATTGGCGACAATGCGTCACCCTGTTTTAATCCTGTTGTTGTTCGGAATTCTTCTGATTTCTCGTGACCAAATTTGACTGCTCATCACATTTCCGCTTCCGCTTGACCGTCAGTAATGGACTGAACAAAAATTCAAAATTGTATTTTGTTTATAATATTATTGTGTTGAATAATGTTGTTTATCGTTTCATAATTACGAAATTTTGTAGCGAGATTCGAAAAAAAAAATAAAGTTTTATAAATAATTAATTCAATTTTTATTTTTATTTATTTTATTTTAATTAATTTGTCAATATTCCTTGTATTTTTATTTCAATAAATCAAATAAAATACTTTGGTTATAAGATTCTATTTTTCTATTTGTATTTTTTTTAGTTCACATTTCTAAGTTTACACACACCTATCTGTTAATCTTATTACTTCCAAATTAAGTTTCTAACTTTTATATTGGTTATCTACAAATATAAACAAATACATTTTGTATAAACATTACTGTATATAATATATTTCTAGTATTATAATTCATATACCCGAATTTGAAATTTAGTTTTCTTCCTCGCAATCTAATGAATCTACTAGGTCATACATAGGTTTCGTAGTCACTAATCTATAAAAAAAAAAAAAAATACAAATTTTTTGACCTTTTTTGCTTCAGGTAATTTTTTTTAAATTAATTAATAGACGGTTTATGCAAATTTTATTTTAATATATTAACTAGTTATTTTAGTTTTATTTCACTTTTCTAAATTTAATAGTTTCATATTTGTATTCATACCTTGATTTTTCACTTTTTGTTATTTATAATATAAACACACTTATGTTAGTATTATTACAGTCTTAAAAGTTCAGTTTTCATAATATTAAATGATGAATAGACACAGATTGACAAATGACAAGGTATAGGATTATATTAATGTAATATATTCATTTTTACTTCTGTATAACGTTCATTAATATTTTATTATTATATAAATTGTAAAGTTTATACCATCCATCATAAGCAAGAAGTAATTAACATTTTAAAGATTAAAGTATATATTTATCAAATGTTTATATTAGCGTTCTCCATACACAGTTAAATTTTCAAAGAATTTTGATTTTTTTTTTAACTATTTTATAGACAATTGAAAGTTTCAATTTTTCTAAGTATTTTTTTTTTTAAATAACGATAAAAATTTTTTGGCCAACCAGAAAATCTTGAAAATTTAATACAAGGTTTCTTATAAGTTTTTCTTAAAGTGATAAAAAAATTCCGAAAGCGTTAGTCACAATTTTTTTTTATAAGTGCTTAAAGTTATACGAAATATGTCAAAATTGCGAACATTTGCAAGTAATTTTGTGGTTGAAAAATCGTAAAAATTTTTCCTTTTATAACTAAGTTTTAAAAATTTAGTACAAGGTTCTCCATAAAATTTTCTTAAAATATCTGTAAAAAAAACTCTACCGGATTAAGACAAACAATTTTTATGAGTGTTTGAAATTTAAATTTTTACAAAACCGCGTTAAATAACGGTTTAGCCTCAAACGATTTTTGATATTTGTTGTTATTCAAACAGTATAAGTCGTAAATACTTGAAAATTTTACCAGTTATTTTGATTGTCATTTCCTTTACGTGATTTGATTTTCAAAACATTTTGACTTTTTTTGAGCTATTTATAGACATTTGAAATAATCAATTTTTTTAATTTTTTTTTTTATAAATGTTGATAAAAAAAATTTAGCTGGGACAAATTACTTGAAAATTTAATTGAAGGGTCCACATTACTTGTTCTAAGTCTCATTCAAAAATTATAACAATACATAGTCACAATTTTTTTTTATTAGCATTTAAATTTCAAATATTTTCAAAAATTCATCAAAATCATGAATATTTTTAACTATTTGCTAGTTGAAAATTTATAAATATTTTACTATCAAAAGCTAAGAATTGAAAATGTAATACTATGCTGTCCATAAGTTAAGCTTAGAATAATTATAAAAAAGCGGGTAAGTGGGTATCGCTCTGCTGTATATTAGGGGGTGGGGTGGACCTCAGACTATGGAAGGTTAAATTTGAATGCAATGATAGGTATCATTGTATACGAAAAACGATTCTGAACGAAGATGATTTGTCAGTTTAGGATATATTATATTTAAATATTGTCAAATATTCTATTTTGAAACAAATAGTATAGTTTTTATATTATGTTACTATGGTTACTATGGCCAACATTCGCATTATGAGCGTATGAAATTTAATTTAAATTTTGACATATTTCGTATAAATTCAAACTTTAAACACTTATAAAAAAAAATTGTGACTAACGATTTCGGATTTTTTTTTATCACTTTAAGAACAACTTATAAGAAACCTTGTATTAAATTTTCAAGATTTTCTGGCCACCCAAAAAATTTTTATCGGCATTTGAAGAAAAAAAACTTAGAAAAGTCGAAAATTTCAATTGTCTATTAGTAGCTTAAAAATGGTCAAAATATTTTGAAAATTTAACTGTAAAGAGATAACCATAATATAAACATTTGGTGAAAATTTCAAGTATTTACAATAATTCGTTTTTGAGTTACAGCAAAATCAAAAAATCGATTTTGTCGAAAAGTGGTTTTTCCGTAAAATTTCCATTTTTCTGTCATTTTTTTTTTGTTTTTCTCGATTTTTTTGAAAACTATTAGAAAATTTTAATTTTGACCCCCCTAAAGTACCAACTAGATTCAATTCCCTATTCAAAGAGGGGCTGAAGTCAAAAATCGGAGCATTATTACTGCTCCAAATGTTGGAGTCAGACACAAAAAAAAAAAAAAAAAAAAAAAAAAAAAAAAAAAAAAAAAAAAAAAAAAAAAAACACACATCATAGTAAATGCAATACATTCATCACTTCGTTCAGAATCTAAAAGTTTGAGGATTATTCAATTTAAAAAATTTTACGAGTCTTTAAAGTTTTAATTTTAATTTGAAATCAAAAATACACGTGTAAAATTACGTTTTACTAATAAATAATTTACGATTTTTGTTATTTTAAAAAAATTACTAAACGTAAGATCTTGAAGCTTTTACTTAAATGTTTGAATTTGTTTCAAAATAGAATATATGACAATATTTAAATATAATATATCCCAGACTGACAAATCATCTCCGTTCAGAATCGTTTTTCGTATACAATGATACCTATCATTGCATTCAAATTTAATCTACCCTAGTGTGAGGACCACCCCACCCCCTAATGTACAGCAGAGCAATACTCACTTACTCGCTTTTTTTTGTTTTACTCGATTTTTTTTTAAAACTGTTGGAAAATGTTTACTTTTGACCTTTATAATGCACCAAGGATATCCACTTTGCCATCGGAAACCACCCCCAAAGTTTGAAATTAAAGCATTATTTCAACTAACTATGCTGTACACAGACACAAAAAAAAAAACACACATCATTGTAAAATCAATACATTCATCACTCCGTTTAGAACCTAAAAATAAACAATCGATATTGACAGCGAATAGGTAGTAATAATATGTATTAAATGATTTGATTTTGAAGAAACCCGTCATGTTCCATATTATATATTTATCCTTATAGAAAAACTACAGGCCTTTTTTACGTTCCAATTTTGTGATGACACTATTTAACATTTTTCCAATTTTTTTTAGTGATGATCCAAATACTCTTTTGAGTGTCAAAACATGTCATTTTTTTTTTGTCTGAGGGGAGAAAGAGCATGGATTGTATTTAAAGGTTGCGGGTTTTTAGCGTGTCATTTAAATAATTTAACGATTTTTTTTCCCACAAGGTTGTACCAAATAAGCCTACGAGTAAATCACTTATTATCTCCAATTTCATTTTATTTGTTATTGTAGTTATAAATATCATAAAATTAAGTTAAATTATAAAAAATGTTATAAACTACATGGCTAAGCTTTAAATAGTTTGATTATAATAAAAAAACTAATTTATATACTAATTTATTATTTAAAATACAAGCGAAGCCGGGCTATTCAGCTAGTATAGTATATAACGTAGTGTATTATGTACCGTTTAGTGTGTTTATCCTAGTATGAGATAATTACAGTTCGAGAAATCTTATTTAATATACATTAATTTTTTAATTCTTGGACACGGTTTATAGACTGTAATACTATACGTTAAATCGTATGATATATTATGTATCTGCTGTTTTTTTAAACATATTTAAACAAAATTAACCAATTTCACCTTAAAATAGTTTTATTGTTACAACTTACAATCAGTGGTGGCGTGAACTTTTTTTCCTATGAAGCAACTACCTTAAATAAGTACTCACCCACCAATTTTTTCTCACATTTTAAACGATTTCTCAACAATATAACGTAGTGTACCTAATATTTAGTTAAATATAGGTATACCGTTAGGTGTAACTATGTGAGTATAAAATATAAATTATAGACTAGTCTAGCTGTCTAGGTTTTGGAGACTGGAGTCATTGGGATACCCACCCTTAGGGTTAGGGAGACGGCCACTTCATAAAATAGCTATTTATTTAGTAAAAATAATATTATTTATATAATATAATATAATAAATATATATAATATATAGTATAATATATATATATTTATTTTTTTAGTATACTCCGCTACATCGGTTACAATAAAGTCGTATAACAAAAATGCAGTAGTAAATATTCAGTAATATACGGGTGTCTCATGAGGATTTACCCATTGGTAAAAAAGTTAAAAAATATAATTTTTATTTAATTATTTTCAAAAAGATTGAAGAAAGCCATTTTTCGTAAAGTTCATTTTTCTGAAAATATTGACGTTTCAACATTTTAATTTCATTAATCTCTTGATATTTAATATTTTTTCTAGTTTTGAAAAAAACTGTGAATTATTTAATACAACAGTGGTATCGTTGTATCAAACATAGTGATCTAACCGGCCGGCTCTTCGAAACTAGAAAAATATTTAATATTTTCAAAAAATGAACTTTATGAAATGACTGTCTTCAATTTTTCTGAAAATAATTAAATAAAAAATTATATTTTTAAACTTTTTTACCAAAACATTAAAATAAATTAAAACATGAAATATTAGTGGTTTTTGTTTCTGTGAATCTTATTAAAAAACTAGAATTATGATATCTCCATTATTCAGGAGATATCGCAATGGGTAAATCCTCACGGAACACCCTATTATATACAGTGTTTATGCAGATTACAAGTTTTTTTCTCAAAATTTTATACTACGCTATCTGTTACAATTAGAGCAATATGTTTAAGTGATAAAAATAAATAATGTAATTTATAAAAGACAGAGAAAAGAGGCTTTCCAGACTTCTAGTAGAGGCACTTCATCGTGATTATTAATTTAAAATAGCGATATTAATAAACTAATACTAAAAATACAATAAATAGTAATCATAAGTAATTATAATAGTTGTAACTGATTTACATTTTTGTTATTTTTTAAAGATTAAAAGGTAAAAACATAATTTAACTTCATTTTTCGGAAATAAACGCGTTGAAATACTGAGATAAGTATATTATGTAAATATTTTAAGTAATTATTAAAACAAAACTATGAACTTTTTTTTCTGATTTTGCTTTAATTGACGGTGTTAAAAAAATTGTATTTATGAATCATATGATAATTAATACTTGTTTTTTGCTTAAATCAAACTACTAATTTTTAACAATATAATTCAGTTTTCAGAAATATTAAAAATAATTAAAT
Source organism: Schizaphis graminum (assembly GCA_020882235.1). Lineage (NCBI taxonomy): Eukaryota > Metazoa > Arthropoda > Insecta > Hemiptera > Aphididae > Schizaphis > Schizaphis graminum. The sequence continues at coordinate 82,176,712 of CM037032.1, read as the reverse complement.
TAAACTTCAAAATAGAATTATCTAACCCAGTCTTATAATTGTAACTCATTGTATACATGGATTAATTTTTTAAATATATAATACTTTTAATCAGTTTGTCATAATATTTAGTACGTTTAATTAATTAATTGCCAATTTTTATGTTTTTATTCGTACCCTTTTTAAGTACATAAATGCACTTGAATAACGATTATAATATTATCTTGTAAAAATATATATTATGGTACACTGTACAGTGTATACAGTGTTTGAAGTGTGAACAAACACAAATTACAAATCCATAGGGTTTTGGTATTTTATTAATTCAATATTTAAAGTTTCTAATATACTATATAGTTTATTTATATAGTGTACCTAATAGTTTTTGTGTCCGTCGTGACTTTAGTTGTCATGGTTATCAATGGTATTATCGATTTTTAAAAATTATATTTAATTTAATTTTTTGGCCTACACTTCCGTAAAGAGTTGATACATTTAGTATCTAATATGATATTAGCTTGATAAATGTAATCATTGTCTTAACTATATTGTTTTATTGAAGCTTAATCGATTAAATATTAATACATGTATATTTTATATTATATATATATACATTGTCCTAAAAAGAACGGGTTTTTAAATTAACTAAAATAGCATTTAATTTTTCAAAAAATTACAAAAAAAGGATATGTACAGTTTCAACATAACATCTGGTTTATGCATGAAAAATAATATTATTCGATTGTCTTCCGTTAGCTTGTTGACAGGCCAAAGTGCGGTCAAGAAAATTAATAATAACTGCCTCTCAGTTCTCTTTGGCGAGTGTCACGAGGACACCTTAACCTAACCCGGACTTTTAAGTTTATTGAATTAGTTTTTTCGAATTTCTTATTAGCCAACGTATCTATAAAACATTGGGAGCAACGTTCCATCCGAATAAGATACCAAGTCGTCGCACAGTTTCCGCTCCACTTTCGTTAGACTGGTAAAATATCTTAATAACCAACACACTACGTATGTGTTTCAATTGATATTTGGTCCATGGTGACATTTAGCAAAAACTAATTACACGATAACGATCCAAAATAATAGTAGATTAAAAAACAATGTTGTGAACATAAAAAAAAAAACGGGAAACAAATTTCAAAAAAGCGTTTTTTTTTTGGGACATTCTGTATAAATATAACATTTTGTAATTTAAACATACATTTTGCTTATAGTTGTTTTAGTTTATGAGTGATATCAATTTGGATATCCCGAATTGTGTATGACACTATATAGAACAGGGGTCGGGAACCTGCGGCTCTTTAACATGCAACTTGCGGCTCTTTGGATATCATTATTATATATATCTTTATTCTAATAAACTAATAATTTATACACCACAATTAAAAAAATGGTTGTTCAAACCTGTGCGGCTCCCCGGATATCATAGTTTAGTAATTTTTTGAAAAATTTTCTATATTTTATATTTTATATTATAGAACCCGAGAATTAGGGTGATTGTTATACATAATAATATATTTTATAAATAACTGTTTATAGTGTATCAGTATAGCTGTAAAATATCTAAAAACTTAAGTGATTAAATAGGTATTTACATTTCGTTTAAGTTTTTACATACATTATGATGTATATATATATATTATATACAATATACAAATAATACCCATGGTACAATCGATAACTATAGACTGGCATATTTATTCTGTGTATAGGACAACGGTTGAAAAATATCATATGTAGGTATATATATATTAATCATTATATATCATGTGATGGTTACGTTTGATCGACTACCAGTTATGTTCTAAATATATATGTATGTACATTATATATATTAAATACAATATCTATGAATGGTATAATATGTTCACTACAATCGCGCGGCATGTATATTGTATATTATTATTTTCAACTTTAAATTCTTTATCGATCTCAAATACTGCGGTGTATACTATAATATATAAGTATAGTTATATAACGTAGTATTTTGTTATAGGAGTGTGTAAGCTACTAATAAGACTTTTTGACTTTATTTATACGAACCTTAGTCTATAAATCATTTCATGATACACATATTACACATTAGTACATTACATATCGCTAATGTAATGATACCTTAGGTATCAATCACAAAAATTTTATAAATTTTCGTGATTTTGATATATTTCGTAAACATTTGAACTTCAAATGCTTATAAACAAAAATTGTGACTAACGATTTTTAATTTTTTTTATACTACGATAAGTACAACTTATAATAAATCTTGTATTAAATTTTAAAGATTTTTTGGAAAGTCAAATTTTTTTTATTGACATTTCAAGAAAAAAAATTTAGAAAAATCAAAAATTTCAATGGTTTATAAATAGTTTAAAAAAATTCTAAATATTTTGAAAATTTCATCGTAAATATATAACGCTTATATAAACATTTGGTGAAAATTTCAAGTATTTACAAAGATTCGTTTTTGAGTTACAATAAAATCAAAAAATCGATTTCGATGAAAAATAGTTATGCGTAAAAATTCCCGTTTTTCCGTTAATTTTTCAGGGTTTTTCCTGACGCTTTTGAAAACTAATGGAAAATTTTTCCTTTTGACCCCCTAAAGTACCAACTAGATAAATTTCCTTTTTCAAAGAGGGGCTGAAGTCCAAAATTGAAGCATTATTACTACTCCAAAACGTGATGACAGACACAAAAAAAACACATTATTGTAGAATCAATACATTCATCACTTCGTTCAGAATCTAAAATAAAAATTATGTATATAAATTATTATAAATATTGTGAGTTAAACATTTTTTTCCTTGTGAAAAGTATGAAGTATACATAATATCATCCATCATAAAGTGGTCCTAGTTATGCCACTGGACTGTTTTTACACATGTTAGAAATTTATGTCGATAGACTGATTGACACATTTTGTATAGGTACACTGTGGTTATACGTAGATAGAAATTACAAGCATTGTCGTGTTAAAATTTAGACAATTGACTGAAGTGGTATATTATTTGACACAAATGTACGTAAGATAATAATAATAAACAATAACAGCGTATTGTTTTGCGTGTATGGTGTGTGTGTGTATATATACATTACACATATGTAATATGTATTCATACAAGTATATAATAGTAGATTTATGTAAAATATTGTGTACTTATTATTACCGGACGTCGTTGCACCGCGTTTTTGACTTGTTAAAGAATTATCTCGTTCGCGATTTCAATATTGATAAACACTAAATAATGTATGATAATATTATTGATGGGTGCGTTAAACTTATAGTTGTAGTTTGCGTTATGTTATTTGCTATAATCTGAAATATGCTAGGTATTATTTGTATTAAAACATTATAAACAATATACATATATATTGTATTATATATGGACAATTGTATGGTATACGTGTATACAATATATTGCTTAAAACAAAATAATATAATGTACTTATTTATTTAACATTTCATAATTTATTCAACAACAGACATGGCACTTAGTTATCGTAGTTTGAATAGTGCTCACTCACAGATACAGTTATACTAATTTGGGTTATTATTATATTAAGATAATTACGTGTTCATGTTCTGTTATTTAGTTAATATATTCTGTTATCTTTTTGTTATGTGAATTATATATTTTTTAAACTTAACCAAGGATATCAGTAATATAACACACAAATGTTCCTTAATGACGTTTCATGTACTTCCGATATAGACCTTGAACATATTATTTTGGATTGTAATATAGTTTATTGGCGTTTGAAGCCTTAGAGTATATGAGTTGACATAAATATTGACAGAAATATGACTTACTATCGCCATCAGTAATGTATAGGTTTATACTCGTACTTCGTAGTATATATAAAGTAATTAAACATTCAAGTATAATTTGTTTTTTTCGTTCGCCATAATTGGGTTTAAAAATGTTTATTATCTGCTAAGCAGTAAACATATATTTTATTATTTGGAATATACATTATTATAATAATATTGTTATTATTTGCATATAATATATATATACCTATATATTAATAGCCTACTCAATTTATAATTTTGATATGTGTATATAGGCATTATACTTAAATAATTATTACTGATGATAAAAATTTTTAATTATATATATGTTTTGTCGTGTCTCGTCAATGGCACAACTATAGTTCAAATCTTGGGGGTGCTACAATTATGAATTGCTTACAATGCCATGGGAGGCTTTGCCCCTCACACCCCCCAACTTGACATAATCCCAGTAAGTATTTAGATTATACTAGTATTATATTCGTAATATCATTTTTGGACAAAAAATATGACACAATTCATTTTTTTATTATAGTATTTGATTTTTTTGATTATACTACATTACATTCTAAAGTGTCAAACATCATTTTCTATCAATATTTTTATGATTAGAGCATATGGAAGTTCATGCATTTGCATGTTTTTACTGAGTGCATCAAAAAGTTGCTGGATGAGATAACAAATCACAATATAACGAGTTCAAAAATTAAATTTAAATATAGACAGTTACATACTACATATTTTCGCATATTTTGAGGTTTTTAAAAATATATGCATACTTTAAAATAAAATTGCATTTTATTATATTTTAATGTTATTTTTTTTATTAATATTTCACGATAATGTCGAACTTTGAGTATATTTCGAAATTCATTTCTTGAAAAATATGTCCTTTTAAAAACATTGCACATATAAAATAAATACCTGATAAAAATTAAAGATCTTTGCTTGGTCGGGCTGATAATTGTCGTTCATTTGTAATTGAAAATCTATCAAAATATTCAAAATCCCTAGTTATAAATTTTAATTCTTGAAGTACCTAAATACAATATATTATATCATATTGAAATTGTACATATTTTTATTATTTTTCCCCATCTTTTTAAATATTATTTTTATTAAAAACGAAAAATCTTAACGTAAACAAAAACAAAATACATATTTAGCGCATATTTTAATAATTTTAAGCACATATTTGCATACATATTTTGATAGTTTTTAGTGCATGAACTTCCTGGCCCTATTTATGATAGGTTAAATTACTAATAAGTAAAGCGCTGCTGTAACATGTTGCTTCGCAACCAATTTTTCAACTTCCTCATTGAGGAATAACTTCGTTTGCATGTCGCATAACTGACAAGAGGTATGGTTAGGTTAGGTTTTAACCTTTGGAAATACTTTTTTATTTAGAATTTTTTTTTTATGTCATCTAACCTGTTTTTTAAATTGTTCTTTGATACATTTTTGTTTTTAAGAACTGTGTTTGAATTTATTATGTCATAAAATCATAAAATAAACTACATTGTTAAAACTAGATATTTGAAATTACAAAGACGTGGAACTTGGGGGTACTTCAGCACCCCCTAGCACCCCCGTAGTTGCGCCACTGTGTCTCGTGTATACTAGGCGTATACGTAATTTATATTTATTGGCTTTTTACACATCCATTACTTATACTGTTTAATAATAAAGCCTTTTATTTTATTTCAGACTGCATTTTTCACCATAGTTGTTCTACCCATAAGGATAGTGGCAATTTTGGTGTTGCTGTTTATAGCTTGGTTGTTAGCGAACATTGGTTTGGCCGGTGTTAGTCAGACCGAATTATCAGAGAGACCACTTACCGGATGGAGACGGTAAGTTGCACACAATTTGACCTAACTTATGAGTTATGACTTATCATTGTGTCACATATACCAATACTATTTATATATACGTAATAATGTATGTACTATGTCTATATTTTTAAGTTATTACAATAATTTTTTCAAACTTATTTTAATACAATTATGAATCCTGTATGTACCTTTATAGATCACAGCCTACAAGGGTATAAAAACTAAGCTGGATTTTTAATTTGAATTGAGACTATCGCCTTCTTATTTTTTATAGTACATTATTTTGATTGATTTATATACATCTATATAATATAACAGTACAGATAATACTTATTCACTCTTCATCATATACGGTCATATTGATCTGACGATTTAGATTTTAGAATGTTCACGTATACATAGTGACTCGTCAATAATAAATAGGTAACATTATTGTTACCTTTAGCTAGATACTAAACATTTGACACGTTAGGCTATAATAAGTAATAACATTCATTATTATCTAAATTGAGCAAGGTTAATAATAGTTATATGTACCCAAAAGAATACTAAATTAATCAGTTTTAAATAATTAATAGTTACAAATGAAATTGTAAATTAATTACGTTTTATCAAAGTAATTTAAAACAATAACCACTAGGTCTTAAGGGGATTGGAAACGATGATTTTCTGTCTTTGTCTTACACACGTGGAATATAGGAAAAATAGCTATACTCGCCTGACAAAAATTAAGGTACTTCTAGTTGTTCAATTTAAAATATGTAAAGATGATTGAATTGGTATACAAGTTTACTTTGCATCGGTCGAAGTATATTTTTAATATTTTCAATAATAAAAATTGACAAATTTATTAAATTTAAAATATTTATTCTCATCAAAATATTTATCTTAAAAAATAAAACAATCGAAAAAGTACTTCGACAGATGCAAAGTAAACTTGTATACCAATTTAATCATCTTTACATATTTTAAATCGAACAACTAGAAGTACCTTAATTTTCGTCAGGCGCGTATAGCTATTTTTCCTATATTCCATGTGTGTAAGACAAAGACAGAAAATCAACGCTTCCAATCACCTTAATTCTTAATTTTATACTATAAAATAAACCTGAAAATTATAATACTATAGTACTTATAATACTTATAGTTAATAAAGAAGGAAATTCATTTTGAATTTAATACCAATAATATTTCAATATTGTTCTTAACACTTAATTATTACTCATATATTGCGTTAATAAATATTATTAATTGATCGTTAGAATATAATTTACAATAATATAAATACATGCAAATCAGTTTGTGTTAAAAAATCGTTTTAAATAAAAATTGTTTTTTATAATATAACATACATTATAAACTGAATTATATATTATAAATATAGATAATAATTAAGAGATTGAACAGATTATTAATATTGAATTTAATGATTTTTATTGTTAAACTGTGATTTATAATAATTAAGATAATATCAAGTATAAACTATAAATTGCTCAGATTCCGGTTAACTAGTCAATAGATATTAAATTATTTTATTAATAAGTATATTTTAAAATTTAAATAGAATTTTTTAATTGGAAACGTTTATAATTGGTTTATCATGAAGTGTTATATAATTACGATATTTTATAAATATTTATGGTAAAAATAAACAATTTATTCGTTTATTTGAAATAATTTATGATTATTATTATTGATTAATTATAGATATAATAAGAATTTCAATTTTTTTCTGTGAAAGAATCGCAGCATTTATATTATTATAAAAGGTGGATATTTAATTGCATGTTAATAGTATACACATATATTTTATTATAAATGCCGATTGTCCGTGCTTAAAAGCTTTCTGCAATACACTATTTTTGTTTTAATTTGTATCGTATACTTCGTTTAACCATGTACCTACGTTTATGTTTATACAACGTATGTATGTTACTATGTTTAAATATAATATTATTTTATAATGTTTTCATTATTGTTTTTCACACATTATATTTACTAAAATATAAAATGTTTAAAAATGTTAGTATTATTATAGTAAATTTATGACCTCTACAATTTTTAAAGTTAAAATAATTAATTAACTTAAAAATCAAATTAAAAATATCTTCCATTAATTTCTATTGACTATAAAAATACCCTTATCAATACCAAATAATATCTCATTTTAAGCTTAAAATTTATCAATGATTGTGTTTTTTAATTTAGCTATATTTATATTAATTTCAGTCCAAGATTGATGTTTGCAATAGACAGCAATATTAATACAATTTTTTAATGACTACTGTACCTATGTATGTAGTATTTCGTTGTATTAAAAATAAATGTATTCAAAAAAATTAAATATATAATAATATTTAATTGTTGTACAATGATGAAATGTATAGGTATAGGTAGTATGAAGTATAATATAATTGTTTAAGACTTAAACTTTAAGTATATTGAAATTTATAACTTAATTGTATTTTTGATCAGGCGTGTTATTTTTGGCTACACACGAATTGCGTCCAGTTTTATTTAAACATTTACACATTTTAAATCTGAATTTCTAAAAAACAATATCAAATTTTCACTTAAATTAATATTTGCTGAATTTTAAAAAGCAATTTACTCACCATTAATAATTGTGTGGCTATATTATATTAGTTCAAATGAAAGGATGTAGGTTTTTTTGAGGTCAAAGTTGGTGGAGGAAAATTTAAACTGTTAGTTTGAGTCAAGAACACCAAAATAAAGGTCAAGTTTTTACCAGTTTTTAATTTTATATTTATAACTTTTTTTATTATTTTTTATTTTAATTATTGTATTACTCTCTTGTAATTTAAACCTACCTATTTTCATTTTGCTTTCTTCTAATTGCAGAACAACGACAAAAATCAATATTTTTAATCTACCGATAGTCATAATTTACCATTGGCAGTCCTAAGTCTGTGTAAAATGGAAGGAAAATAGTATTTTTATGTTGGGACGCAATTCATGTGGAAAAGGGATTTCGGGAATTCGTGTGCTACGATATTTTTAACATTCCTCCCCGCATAAGCTTATGTCTGATTTTACGAATCTATCAAAGTATATCAACATAAGAACTGTAATTTAGATATGGGGGAGAAAGAAGTGAACAATTATATAATATTATGACACCTACTACCTATAAAATAGGTACCCTAATGGCTTATGGCTAATTATAGTAAATATATTAATATTATTGTAAGTAGTTATACTTTAATAATATCGTATATGTATATTATGCACGCTTCACGTGTATGTGGTATTTGGGCTTTTGATTGCATTTTAGTTATGTCAGACGTGCAGTGTACGTGATCGTCCGGCTTATGTTCGGGGCGGTCGGCTTCCATCGGGTCAGAACTGTTGGCGAACAGGCCACGCGGCAACAGGCACCCGTGCTGGCTGTCGCGCCACATTCGTCCTTTTACGACGGGCTGGCGGCCGTCGTCACTGGCGGCCCAACCATCGTAGCTAAGGAAGAGAACTCGTTTATACCGATCGTAGGAAGTACGCGATGATCCACATCCTCTTTTTATATAACATCGTCTGCACCGTGTGATATTGTTGTTGTATGATATAGAGTCTATATCTATATTATAGACAATATTGTATGATTGGGGATGGGCGTGGGTGGCACGCCGCAGCTGTTATGATTTATTTTATTTAGATGTAATTGAAAATCTAAATCCCGTGACACTTACATATACCTACATATGAGCTTTAACGTAGTAATTTTCGGTTTAGCTATCTATTTTTACGATTTTTGTGAATTTGAGTTCGTGCCCATCCTCAGTCATAACACTCATAATAATATAATAACTTCGCATGCACACCTGTATCCATCTCATGTGATTATGAATGCGTAATATAATATATATTTAGTACTTACTTAATCACCAAACACAGCTCGTGTCTCGGGTCTAAAGAAAAGTCCTGAATTAATAAATTTTTGATTACGATTTTTGACAGTTGTGTTACAACTGATGAAGACTAAACATTTTAATAAATATTGCAAATATATTATAATATTGTACCCGTCAGTATGTTATACTATATGTAAATCGGATCTTTGAAGTCATTACTCCAAATTCCAATTATAATATTCAAGCGCGCGCGAGAAAAATTGTTTCTATTGAAATTAATATTTATTGTAGAGACTTCTATGTACCATCTGTGGGATTAGCTTTTTTAGATCCGAGTTATAAAACTCTAAAAGTTACATTAATATAATATATGTGCTTGTGTGTATGTACATGAGTTGATTTGTTATGTATGCATTGTTATTGCGCTATTAAATGTATATATATATATAATATATATAGTGTATAGTTATTGGCTATTACTGTAGTTAGAATTCATACTAGTGCGCTGCATGGCACGTAATACGTCTGTTTCCGAGGCGGCTGATGCTGTGATTTGGGAACATGAGCGAGACTGAGTAATGAGTATGAGTATACTATACTATTATATAATTATTGAAGATAGTAAACCTATAAAACAAATTTGGTTAGAAATCACATAGGTACGATAATTTTATAATATTATGCATCAAGCCTTGCCAACTATGGAAGTATCAACGTTTATGTCTTAAGACCGTTAATGTATAATGTTTCGGTGCGTTTATAAGCCTGACGAATACGCTAGTATAATATTATACAAGTAAATGTCGTACCTATTATAATAAGGTTCAGTGGTATTATGGTGCACATGAAATGCCATCGATAACACCACACACTTAGAGATCTGTAATAAAAATTTAGGTGACCAAATAAAAGTAAAGTTATCAAATATTTTTAAAACGTTTAATGTAACTAGTATATTATTTTTATAATACTTAATAAAATAAAAAATAATAATATCCAAAAAAGTAGTCGTAAACATTTCATCTTGAAATACTCTTAAAAAATGTATTTGGCTTCACGGTAGAATTTTTTTTTCATATTTATAGGTTTAAAATTATCAAGAACTTTTTATTAAATTTTTAAATCTTAGTTAAACTTAAACGAATTTTTAACTACAAAATAATTTACTTATGTTCGCAATTTTTTAAATTTTGTCAAAATTCTAACTTTAAACGCTTATACAAAAATATTGTGACCAGGGGCGTATTTAGAAATGTCTTAAGGGGGGGGGGGGAGCGGGCACAAACAAAATGTTCAAATTTGCGTAGGTACATGGGGTTTAGAGTTGTAAAATTTCTCATATAATAAAAATAAGTATAAAATACGGTGAATGAGGGAGGCATGGGCCCCGTGTGCCCCTCCCTTAAATACGCCCCTGATTGTGACTATAGATTTTCGATATTTTTTAATTGAAAAATTAACAACTTATGTGAAGCTTTGTATTAATTTTTTAAGCATTTCTGCCCAACAAATATTTTTTAATCGACATTTCTAAAGTTAGACTATTTTAATTTTTTTTATCATAAATAGAAAATGATAATATAAATATTTGGTAAAAATTTCAAGTATCTACGTTTGTTTGTTAGAGTAAAATTGAATTTTCGTGAAAATTCTCATTTCCCTTAATTTTTTGTTTATTTTTATCGATTTTTAAATAAGTAATGGGATTTTTTAGGTTTGATCTTTATGAAGTAAAAACTGGGGTTGGCCATTTTTGAAAATTGAAGCATTTTATCTACAAGTTATCGTGTACTTAAATACAAAAAAATATTGTAAAATTTATACATTCATCGCTCAGAATCTAAAAAATTAGAATTTTCGTTGATTTTTAATACATAAAATTTAATTGATTTAAAATAATAATGAATATTAACATCCAATAAATTAAATAATACCATTTTTTAAACGAATATTGTCCATTTAGAGCACCGTTAAAACTATTATATAAGAACGTTAAATTTGTATTTTATGATTGATTCAGGAAATACTTTTGTTTTTTCGTTCACCATAATAAACTACTTACTACCTTCGATTTAAGTTTCAAACTTTTGTGTGTGGTAGAATAGTGATTGTCACCCGCCTGTCCTGGTTGTTGAATTTATTTTTTTTACTTGAACATTACAGCTTTCCATTATTTGTAATCATAATGTACGTATCTTTTTCCGCCTTAATCTTTCTCACGATATATTATGTAATACTATGTTTATGTGTGATGTAAGTGATTATATTTTGCGTCTTTTTGATTCGTGATTTAATCACAATAAGATGCGTTGAGACAGGAACATATGCGACGTCATTACATATAAAATATAGGTTTCAAACTAGAATATTGTGACGGATTTCATGTCTGACCGATTGAATAATATATTTTACCTATTGCGTGCAATTGTTTAAGGTCTTGCGTGAAACCGTCACGGAGACCGTTTGTTTCGCCGCCACCGCCGCGGATCGCATGATATCTGTTTTTTGAGGTACCTTTTTGTTGACACCTACGCAAATTTATCGGTAAATGTTTTTTATAATTAGTTTGCAACGCCCAAATAGTGTTTAAATTACGCCTAACAGCTTGACTTTCAAGCGTGATAGTTTAACATGAACACACAGTACTTATCGTTAAAATTGATGATAAACATTTTCACACTAATAATTTTTGCAAAAACTATTATGTCCACGTCGATGTAATATGCCTTATAATAAGGTTCAATTACAACATCATTACGGCTGTAATTTTTTCCGGTACAAAATATCGAGCAGAGCGTCATTAGTACACTCAACATAACACAATATTAACAAATTGTTAGAAATCAGTTAACGATTTGGATTTAAGATTTGACACAGCGTGACATCAATTATTATTTTATATCTGTTATCGACAACGAAACAACAATCTGGCCACTAAAATATGCAGTAATAATGTGCATGGATTAGACTACATAAGTAATAATAACGGATTTTGTCCTGTATTACTGGCGTATTAATTTTTTTTTGGGAGGGGTAAGAATTATTTACCTTTGCTCTGCATTTTAAAATTGGCTTAAACATTTTTTCTATAGAACTTTCATTTATCAATCAAACAAAATAGTAAATCCTCGAGAGTAAAATATTTCTACTAAAACTTCGTTACTTTGGTTAGAAAAATGTTTTAAAAATTAATTAAAATTTAATTTGTATTTTAGATTCTGAACAGAGCGATCAATATGTGTGTTTTTTTTATTATTATTTTTTTGCGTTTGTCAACACCTGAAAGAGTAATGAAAATACTTTATACTAATATTTATACCACAGACCTATTCACATCGTCTGTTGGTGCTTGGTATTAACATATAAGATAATAACGACAAGTGATATTTTATGTAATTATATAATATATGCGCTTTAATTTTGATAAAAATTATTTCAACCTACTGTATTACAAATAGAAAAATAAATTATTAATAGCAACATAAATTGTATTACTAATTTTATGCGACATAGACATTATAGCGTTGTCGTTTGTATGTTTACCTACCATGGTGGTTGCTTATTATAAGTTGTTATTGTAAAATTATGGTAACGGTTCGAAGACAAATCTTTTGATGTTGAATAACTTGTATAATTTAGATGATTGTATACAGTAAATTATTTTTGCAATAACTTTCTTTTATTTATATCATTTATATTATTTTATGTTTGATTTCCATCGTGTTGAAAATCGGTATATAATTTATGTATAGAAAATTTGATATAAATGTAAAACCTTCAAGACTTTAAGATTACAATATTTATTATTTATTATTAAGTTTATTTAAATACTAAATGCTAGCAAAAATATTCATTTGCGCACATACATTTATTAGTGAATATTGAATAAATTATTAAACTAAGTTTTAGTTCGTAATAATTAATAAATATTATAGTATTATAATCTAATGAAATTAATTATTCAATTTTTGCATGAATTAGACATCAAAAAGTAAAAGTACCTATAACTTTATAATATATTTGATCGTTATTTCTTATCTATTATTTAAGTACCTAAATGGCTAAATGCTTAAAACTCGTATTCTATACCTTGTCTGTTTAAGAACTATCTAAGTATTCAGTCTATTATCGCTTTCAAGATTTTCTTAATTTCTTTGTGAAAAATATTGATTAGATAAAACAAATAGATTAAATTATAGTATATGTAGACTACAGTAGATATGGTTAGGTAGTGTTATATGTGATATTAATCTTTTTTTTTTTTTGTGTGTGAATGTGATTTTTGATTGCTTATTATAATTTTAACATTTTTTATTTTTTGTTTTATAGTTATTTCCGTCGTTGGATATGTTTTGTGGGCCGTTCCGCATACTTAGCAGGTGGCATGAACATTGTTATTAAGGGGGTTAAAGCTTCCCGCAGGGAGGCCCCCTTACTGGTCATAGCTCCTCATTCCACGTTCCTTGACTCCTGTATAAGTTACGTGACTGGTTTCCCTTCTATCATTGCGAGGATCGAAGACGGACTTAACCCTTGGGTTGGAAGTACGTGTTAATGCAATATAATTTATAACACATACAATTATTCAAAAATTATTCGTTTAAGATAACATTGAAACTGAAACAATAAAATTGACGCAAGAGAGACCTAGAATAATTGTTTTCTTAAGTGACAAAGTAAAAACTGTTGACATTAAATGTTATAAACTATATTTACACGTTACAAATTTGTTCTTGACAAATACGACGACAATGCATGTGCAATGTGCATAATATATTATATTGCAGTAGATATAGTAGATATTCGTAATAGATTATTAATATTTGCGTGCGTGTGAGAGTGTGTGTATTTTTTTCGATAATATAACTTCTATTATAATAATTGTACACTATAGCTATAGCGTAGTGTATATATTTTTAAACGCTTTAATACGTGTAGGCACTATTCTCACAAACGTAATAAGATATCTATTTATTACAAAGTCATTTGAAAATAGATCTGCTTATACCAGCAATCTATATAGTGAAGTTTTACTCATATTATTTTGTATGGTCTTACAGGAGTAATAAACTTCACGCAGCCTGTATACGTTCGGAGAGACGACCCAGAATCTAGACATAACACAATACAGGAGATAATTCGCCGTGTAAAATCTGACCAAGATTGGCCTCAGGTAAAATATTTTTCCAACAAAATAATATTATTTATGAATACACGTATAGAAATATGCAATTAATTTTGTTGATATATATATAATATACATTATATGATGTATTTATTGCATGTATCATTGATGAAATAATAGTCAATCGTCGCAAATAGATGAACAAACGTTCAAAATATTTATTTTAAGTCTATTAAAATTTACGTTTAAAAAAATTGTGTTTGGCATTAAAAGCAATTTTTCTACTGTTAGATTGTTTCGTGAAAAACCATTTCAAGAAATTTTCTAGTTAATACTAAGTTTATCTTTGAAAATATTATGTAGGTACGTAAAGGAAGTGGCGTGCCCAGGAATTTTCAATGGAGGGATATATGTTATAGTCATAATATATTTAATTGAATTGTGGTGATCCCAAGGCACAAATAAGGGGCTTTATAACTTATGGGTTAATAATTAAAAGTAATGAATTTTTAATAGCTCAAATATCTAATAAGTTTTTTTCTGAAAGTCAGCAAAAAAGTCAAATCAATGGGAAAGGGGATATAACTTCTAATCTCTCCTCCTGGAAACTCCCTGCATATAGGTAATATTATGACGTCTATGTTTAAATTTACCATTCATATAATATGTATGATATATAAATTATACGTTATACAGGAACTATATAAGGACTAAAATCGATGCCTGATGACTTTTTTCATAAAAAAATTTCATCGCTTAAATTTTAACGCTTTGATTTGATCAAATGGTTTTAAAAAATGTCGAATAAGCCACGCATATGTTTGCTTTTTAATACATTTTGTTTAATTCAGTTTTTAAGTTGATATTATTTGATGAAAATTATGTGTCTGTATACAATTTAAATATAATTATTATATTATGTAAGGGAACTCAATAACTCAATAATGAACAATTTGAATCGGTTATCAGATTTTAATATTCCCGGAAGGCACTTGTACAAACCGATCGTGTCTGATAACGTTCAAACCAGGCGCATTTTATCCGGCAGTGCCCGTTCAACCAGTGCTGTTGCGGTATCCAAATAAACTAGACACAGTCACCTGGACTTGGGACGGTCCTGGAGCGTAAGGAAGATACAATATACATACATATATATTATAAGACTGTCGAATTACCGTGTACTCGACATGCATGCACATAAATAATATAACGATGATTATAAGCCATGATCTTATATTTAGATTGAAACTCTTGTGGTTAACTATGACGCAACCGACTACGACAGTGGAAGTAGAATTTCTACCGGTGTACGTGCCCAGTGAATACGAAAAACAGAACCCAAAAGCGTTCGCCGAAGGTGTTCGTAACGTTATGGCCAAGTACGTTATCCCATATAATAGATATAATATTATCGTTTTAATATTAAATTATATACGTTATACCTTTAGTTAAAAAATAAGGAACATTTGGAATGAGGGTAGGGGGGAGGGATGTAGCCTTTCAAATATTTTAAATGCTCTACAAAAAAAATATTTTGGAAATTAATGAAATTATGTATGAATCAAAGTATAATCAAAACAATTATTATATGAAGCAGCCGTGGAGGGGGGGCTCCATCACGTTGGAATATAAAATTTCTTTTTGGAAAATGTATAACGGTAACGGACAAATATACATCCCGTGGATATAATTTTCTTGGATATTGATAATCGCTCTCCAAATTATACATATATACCGGTGGTATAAAGATACTAGAAGAATATAATTCTTCCACGAGGCTACGATTAATATAGGAAATTTATACACCTGGTATTTCATTTTGGCAAAAAACTTGTACTAATATAAAATTGTGTGATCCTAATCTGAGCGGGATAAGAAAACATTTGTCATAAGTCGTTGTTACTTCTGTATGATCTTATATGGGATTAAACTCAAGCCTCCCTCTCAAAAATTGAAATGCTATTTACGACTACGAGTATTTTGCTAGTTGTTATATGTGATGATTGTATTCAATTTAGTATAGACTAATGTATTATATTATGTGGTTAAAGTATTTCCATACAAATTTATTTTTGGAATCATCTCCACTGATTGTTTTGTTTATATTGTTTTAGGGCATTGGCTGTTCCAACTGCAGACTACACGTACGACGACTGTAGAGTGGCCGTAAAAGCTGGTCAACTGGGTCTGCCGATGACCTCAAATTTGATCACCGTTGAAAGACTTAGAAGTCGACTAGGGTGAGAGTTTATTATATTAGTGCAGATCGATAGTTGTCTTAACATAATATAATTGTATATTACAAATAATATTATAGTAATATATCATTATTATTATTTATTATCTTAATACGATGTCGGAATGATGTTACACTACGGATTATTATCACATGATAATAAATTTTGTGACGTGAAACTGTATAATAATATTACTAGCCTTATTGAAAACTTTCGCCTTAGTATGCGTAGTACCTAATAATAATAACATAATCTGGCACATCCCACAGCGATTGCTGGTGTCATCGCGCTAATAATAAAAAAATATCTTTACGACATCCCGGTCGTGTGACGTTTCTTACAACGTCACTTGTTAATAGATATTTGTCTAATCCGTTGTATTTCTACCGTTTACAGACTGACGCGAATTAAGATCGAAGATTCGGCTCTAGTCAAAAACATGTTGTCGTTTCAGAATCGAGAGTCTCAGCCGATAGATTTAGCAGAGTTCGCAAACAATTTAAACGTCACCGTCGAGGATGGTTCACTGATCAGCCTCTTTAAAATGCATCTAGAGGTAATGTCTGGACTGTAATGATCTATAATAGGCACGATCAACTTATATTTATTATTTATGAACATATTTATAGTACCATCTTCGCGCCAAATCGAATGATTTTTACAGTTTCGGAATGATTAGTTTCAAATGTTAACATTTATTTTGAAATCGATTATATTAACAATATAATATAATACATATGAATCATATTTTTGGAATCGTACAAATATACCAAATTTAATTTTATAATAAAATTGTTATTATTATTATTATTGTTATTTTATTCTAATTTGTATAATATATTATCTTTATTTATTGGGTTTATACCGTAAATTATAAATAAATAATGATTTTTCTCATTACAACCTTAAGTAACTAATTTTAATAATATAAACTAATTTTAAACCATACCTACCTACTAAAAAAAGAACAATAACATTAAAAAGTGATTATATATTTTAATTTGAATGTTTTAAAAATATGACCATGCACTCTGCAATCGTTTAGTTATATTTATAATTTACCTAATCATTGCCAATTATTTCAAAATTTGATGAAGTTGATGAAAAATAAGTAGGTTTTAGCCATATCTTAACTATTGGTTGTATCATTCGTATCAATTAAGTATAAAGGCACTAAATTAAGTATTTATGTAGGTAGCTAAACTAGCTATTAGCTAATCATGTTCTTGCACTTGTTATTTCTCATAAAGTGATAATTCTGTCATTTTTAGTAAAAAGGCAGTATTAGCGATGAAAAAGTCTAGTCACTTGTTTTTAGTTGTATTTTCATTACATTAATATTATACAAAACATCATGTTTTTTTTTATAGAATGAACACTTGTCGACCATAGATTTTAAAAAGTATCTGTTGGCTGAATACATCTTACAGAAAGCTACCTCCAAAGACGATTTGATCGTATTGGCTTTTAAGGTATAATTTTGTGTTCATTTTACGAAAATATTATTTATACAAGAATACAGTTAAAATAAATACCTAAGTGGTTTTTGTGTGCCTTAAATGAGTTAAATGCAATTGTTATGTGCTGAATCGGTATTAGTAACATGAAATATATTAAAAATATTAAATTTTTTTAATAATGTGTTGCAGTTGTACGGCGAATATTTTGATAAAGAAATGTTTGAGTATGTGTTAAATCTTGTCTACAATCTTCCAAAATCTGAAGCATCAGTCATTTACAACGAAATGACCGACAAGCCAAATGAAATAAATTTGTGTAATTATTATTCATTTTTTTCTATTTTTTCAACATCCTCTGTTAAATTTAAAACCAAAAATTATATCATCACTTTTTATTACAGCGGACTATTTACATTACTGGAAAAAGTATCCTGAAAAAATGGAGTCCTTGCAAAATCACAGTAAGAATTCGGCACCCAGAACAGTAACAGATTTTTCTAGTTGTGGCCAGTTATTCCATGACGCTATGGATGACAACAAGAAGTATCAATGACATACGGAACATCCTACAAGTACAATAGTACCTGTTGCAGACTGATATTAAAAATTTATTTTTAAGGTTTTATATATACTATTTGTTATACTTATATAAAATATAATATTTTGTTACTTAATGTGTATCTAAGGATTCTAAGGATTATTTATATTTAAGAACTTCAATACACGACTATATTATATAGGCCATAGTTCTTAAATCAAACCTACAGACGTTTTGATTGTAAAAAATATAAATATCATCTATGTGCAATGTGCTTATATAGTTTAAAATATTGGTACTTATATTATATTATTATCTTATAAAGTATATCAGTATTTAGTGCTGTTACCTATATTGGCTATATTATAAAATGTTTTGTGTGCCTATGTAATATATTTAATTAATATACTATATACTATTATGAAACCAACACAATAATGTTTGCTTCGGTGCTTTTACCGCGGATTTGTTTTTTGATTTGTTATTAAGTAATATTGAGAATATATTGCAAAGTTTGCACCGACCGATATTATTTACTTATTATATATTGTATTATTATATTATATACTAGCCAGAATAATCGACCCTGCTCGAGAGTTAATTTCTGTTCTTGTATTCTTTATGACAAACAATAATAATATTGTTTATGTACATATATAATGTGTTTATTTTAAGAATATGAGATATTAATTCAAGATTAAATTTAGATTATTTAATTTTAACACGGTTAATATAAAAATATAATATGAAAAAGGTGGGTAAGTGAGTGTCGCTTGGTGTACATTAAGTATCAAATTAATATTTTTGTATTCGATGTGTTAAATTTGAATTTTATGATGTTTCTTTGTATACAAAAACCGAAATTTAGCGGAGATGGTCTGTCTTAAGGTCAACATATCATACTTCTAATAGAAGAATAACCAAATAGAATTAACACAATTTTTATTTTTTTGTATAATAAAATCAAAAATAAGAAATAATATTAGTTATGATGAGGGATCGATTTAAATGCCTCAAAAACACCAAAAAAACGCCCTTTCAGAAAATGTGTTTATGATCTATAAGGGCTAAAAAATGTCCCCTCCCCAAAATGAATTTAAACATAAATTAATATTAAATTATTTTAGTTTTTTTAAAAAACAAAAATTGTATTTGAATGAAATAAATAAATAATAAATTTCAAAATATATATGTATAAATATATATTTATTTAACATGTAAAATTGTGCAGGTACATATAATACAGGTTTATAAGTTAAAAAAAGCGGGTAAGTGGGTATCGCTCTGCTATATATTAGGGGGTGGGGTGGACCTCGGACTATGGTAGGTTAAATTTGAATGCAATGATAGGTATCATTGTATACGAAAAACGATTCTGAACGAAGATGATTTGTCAGTTTAGGATATATTATATTTAAATATTGTCATATATTCTATTTTGAAACAAATAGTATAGTTTTTATATTTTACTATGGTTACTTTATAGTATCTGTTTATTAATAAAAAAATTATTAGGCAACATACGCATAATGCGAGTATGAAATTTAATTTAAATTTTGAAATATTTCGTATAAATTCAAACTTTAAGCACTTATAAAAAAAAATTATGACTAATGATTTCGGATTTTTGTTTATCACTTTAAGAACAACTTATAAGAAATCTTGTATTAAATTTTCAAGACTTTCTGGCCACCCAAAAATTTTTTATCGGCATTTGAAGAAAAAAAACTTAGAAAAGTCGAAAATTTCAATTGTCTATAAGTAGCTTAAAAATGGTCAAAATATTTTGAAAATTTAACTGTAAAGAGATAACCATAATATAAACATTTGGTGAAAATTTCAAGTATTTACAATGATTGGTTTTTGAGTTACAGCAAAATCAAAAAATCGATTTTGTCGAAAAGTGGTTTTTCGTAAAATTGCCATTTTTCTGTCATTTTTTTTTTGTTTTTCTCGTTTTTTTTGAAAACTATTTGAAAATTTTAATTTTTACCCCCCCCCCCCCCCCCCCAAAGTACCAACTAGATTCAATTTCCTATTCAAAGAGGGGCTGAAGTCAAAAATCGGAGCATTATTACTGCTCCAAATGTTGTCGTCAGACAAAAAAAAAAAAAAAAAAAAAACACACATCATTGTAAAAGCAATACATTCATCACTTCGTTCAGAATCTAAAATGAGTAAAAACTTAATTTTGACAAATTACATTTGTACTTAACTATATATTATTATTTATTATTTTTACACATTTATAATATGTAGTACTATGTTTATATTTCAATGAAGTCAATTTTTTTAGTCATTATATAAGAAATAGGTCAAAAATGTAGTCTTAAAAAAATTTTAAAAATGTATTAAAATGTTAACAATGACCCAAAAACTATAAGATTCAATAAAAATTCAAAAATTTTCCAAAACAATTTTGTAGTTACCACATGGCCACATGGGGTACTTGAAACACATTTGTAGTGTGGACAGCACTGTGCCACTGTTTAAGACATTCCAAAAATAATATGTATTGAAATCTGATCTCTAGTTAGGTATGACGTATGAGAATAATAAATTAAAAATTTTTTATTAAATGTTGTATTTCATAAACTTCCACTGAAATTGCTCCGGTAGGCACTAATGTTTATTATTATTTTTTGGTCAGTTTTTCTAGAATATAAAAAAAGACTTGGAAATTTCTAGGTATCAAACTGATAACTAAAATGTGCTAAACCAGCGTTTATCAACCGTGGGGGGGGGGTTCACGTAAGTCAAAAATAATAAAACACCGATTTACAAAATGAACCTTTTCGTTCAAAATTTGACTTTCTCAACGATATGATAACTTTGTTGTTCAATTAAAGTATATTTAATTTAAATAGGGTCTTTCCTCGCGAAGTGATTGACCATATTTTATACCTTTTTTGGGAACAGGTAAATTCCTAAACGACTCCGGTTTTGTACACCACAAATTCCTTCCCATTTTATACAGACTTAGGACTGTCTCAAAAGAGGTGTGGTTAAAAAGGGCGTAATGCGTTTGGGCGAATTTTTAAAAATTGTAATGTGTTTGGGCAATTAAGCATAATATGTTTGGGTGACTTTTTTTTTTTTAATATACTTAGATGCTGTATTTTATCAATCAATTTTGCCTCTCATTTTGACAGACTTGGGACTGTGTGCGTGTGTGTGTGTGTGTGTGTGTGTAATTAAAAATTTAAATGATTTAGATGATTATAAATTAAGTTAAAATATTATGAATATTAAAAAAAAAATTTGTTTTTTAAATTTTTTCCTGGAAATTTTACGCCCATACATTGTAAATACTCTAAAATCTTAATTTCACCTAACATTTACTTATCCCAGATTGTTTTTAGATATTCTTATTATTTTAATATGACCGTTGAATATTGTAAATAATATGTTTATTTATAGTATTCCATTTTGTGTAAGTTTTTACTTGAATTTTTCGTAACAAATGCCTATATCCCTATAGGTTTTATATAATAATTATTAATTTTTATCTTTTCGATTGTCTCGCTCAAACACAATATAAGAAACTCGCCCAAATACATTGCTTTTATTATGCGGGTAAAAATGTAATTCGCCCAAACGCAGACCGCCCGTAATAGTTATGCATTATTGATATTTTTACAATTTGTTTTTATAATAAAAACGAAAATTCTAGAGCTGTAAAGTAACTAATATATGGTGTAGATCAGTGATTCTTAACCTGTGGTCCGCGGCCCCCTGGGGGTCCTCGATACTCGTGTTGGGGGTCCACGGTAACTTTAAAAATATTAAAAATAAAATAGTTTATATTACAGTTTTATGAACAATTAAGTTGAATAAATAAATAATAAATGTGTGTGTTTTTTTATGTCTACTTCTATAATCTTTAATATAAAATAATTATTATAATTTTGGTTATGATAACATAAAATATTTTGTAAAAAAAAGGTATAATAGACAAAAAATTGATTGGGGGTCCGCGATTTCTAAAAATCTTTCATCGGGGGTCCGTGTTCTACAAAAGGTTAAGAACCGCTGGTGTAGATACTTATTAAATGTGCTTTAGACTAAACAAATGATTTATATAAATAAAATAAGTGTTCAATTAATAATTCAAATGTAAAATATTTGTTCGTAATCGTAAAGTATAAATTATAACTTTTAGATTATTTTTAATTAGTTCTAGTTAAATTCAAAAATATGATTAAAATTTATTTTTTTGTTGTAAATAATATACTTAGTAAAATCTTAGATAAACTAGAAAAAAATGTATTTACTATTTACTTAAGTTTCTACCTAAGTATAATTGTTACCTAATGAATTAACTTTTTAATTTTTGTTTAGTTAATAAATTGATTTATAATTTTTAAATGTTTTTAATGATAAGACTGCATGCTGAAAAAATAAATTCATGTTAATAGATTTCAAAATAACTTAAAACAGTTAAAACTAAAATACCTATCGTAGAACCAGACATTCGTCACTGCTCAAAATATAAAAAAATATTTAAAATTGTATATAGCAGTGCTATCTATCTACAATATTTATACAACATGAACAATTGTAAGAAATTTTGCATGGTTTTTTCAAATAGCAAAAATGGCGGCGACAGATGGCGTTCTTGTTACTATCCGATGAAATTTATCTAAAAAATGTTTTAAAAAAAATGATAGGATCTCATTCTGACATGACTACTGCGGAGTTCAATCAACTAACTTAGAGGTGTTGCAGTCCAAGTTCTATCTTTTCAAACGCTTTATTATTTAAATAGATCAAATATATATAACTAACAAATTTGAGTGTGTATGTTGGTAAATACAAATAATGATTAGGTTTTCGATACTGCAATTATGCCGCTGTGGCGTGAAACCTTTTCTTACCTAATTATACTAAAACGTTAAAATAACAGTCAGCTCGTCGTCATTGTCGCCCGTTCTACTGGTCTCGATTTTTCGGGTTTACCTACCGATTAACCATGTCCGTGTGTCAGCAATTGGCAAGTGCGTTTTGTCAATGTTGAACTTACTATTAAATTTTTTAGGCGCAGTGCGTGATTCATTTGTAAGTGTATATTTTTCAATACGACAATCGAATTACTTTTAGCTTTTAACGGTGGAAATACCCAGGTGTTCCAGGTACGTGTAAATAAAAACAGTCCAAATGAAAATTTAATATTTCCCAAAAGAATAGTAGGGAAATACCTACAATTTCAACATTTATAGAAATACTTAAAATGCCTATCCAAAGCCATTACAACATTTTTTGATACTTACTAAACATATATGTATAATACCGTTTTAAAAGAATATTGGACTTTTTTTTCGGGTTGTCGGATAAAATTGCACGGACAAAAAAGACAAATTATATTTTTTCCTAATATTTTTAATAACCTACATGTTACCCCTCATAGCTATAATACACCTAGTTTTAAATTATTTTAATTGGAATCAATAATTTCCATTTCCATTGTAAAATTAATTTTTTTTAGATTCTGAACGGAGTGATGAATGTATTGATTTTACAATGATGTGTGTTTTTTTTTTGTGTCTGTGTACAGCATAACTAGTTGAAATAATGCTTTAATTTCAAACTTTGGGGGTGGTTTCCGATGGCAAAGTGGATATCCTTGGTGCATTATAAAGGTCAAAAGTAAACATTTTCCAACAGTTTTAAAAAAAAATCGAGTAAAACAAAAAAAAGCAAGTAAGTGAGTATTGCTCTGCTGTACATTAGGGGGTGGGGTGGACCTCACACTAGGGTAGGTTAAATTTGAATGCAATGATAGGTATCATTGTATACGAAAAACGATTCTGAACGGAGATGATTTGTCAGTCTGGGATATATTATATTTAAATATTGTCATATATTCTATTTTGAAACAAATTCAAACATTTAAGTAAAAGTTTCAAGATCTTACATTTAGTAATTTTTTAAAAATAACAAAAATAGAAAATTATTTATTAGTAAAACATTATTTTACAAGTGTATTTTTGATTTCAAATTAAAATTAAAACTTTAAACACTCGTAAAATTTTTTAAATTGAATAATCCTCAAACTTTTTTATAATTATTCTAAGCTTAACTTATGGACAGAATAGTATTAAATTTTCAATTCTTAGCTTTTGATAGTAAAATATTTATAAATTTTTAAATACCAAATAGTGAAAAATATTCATGATTTTGACGAATTTTTGTCAATATTTGAACTTTTCCAGGCACGTGAAAAATTGAATTTCATTTTGATGTAAGTTATCAAGTTAGAGGTGACGATAACTAAGTTTATAATTATTAGTTTTGTTACTTACATTTTAACTTAAACTAGTATTTGGCTTAATTATTTAAAAATAAAAATATATAATAATATTTAGATATGTAATATTATAATATATACAGGTATATATTTTTTTGTAATTAGAATATTTTTACAGTGTCAAGTTATAGTTAAAAAAATCGGGTAAGTGAGTATCGCTCTGATGTACATTTGGGGGGTGGGGTGGAGACCTCGTACTAGGGTAGGTTAAATTTGAATGCAATGATAGGTATCATTATATACGAAAAACGATTCTGAACGGAGATGATTTGTCAGTCTAGGATATATTATATTTAAATATTGTCATATATTCTATTTTGAAACAAATTCAAACATTTAAGTAAAAGTTTCAAGATCTTACATTTAGTAATTTTTTAAAAATAACAAAAATCGAAAATTATTTATTAGTAAAACATTATTTTACAAGTGTATTTTTGATTTCAAATTAAAATTAAAACTTTAAACACTCGTAAAATTTTTTAAATTGAATAATCCTCAAACTTTTTTATAATTATTCTAAGCTTAACTTATGGACAGCATAGTATTAAATTGCTTTTGATAGTAAAATATTTATAAATTTTTAACTACCAAATAGTTAAAAATATTCATGATTTTGATGAATTTTTGAAAATATTAGAAATTTAAATGCTAATAAAAAAAAATTGTGCCTATGTATTTTTATAATTTTTGAATGAGAGTTAGAACAAGTTATGAGGACCCATCAATTAAATTTTCAAGTAATACAAGGTCGTACAGGTAACGATCTATACTATTTGAATTACAACAAATATCAAAAATCGTTTGAGGCTAAACCGTTATTTAACGCGGTTTTGTAAAAATTTAAATTTCAAAAACTCATAAAATTTTTTTTTCTTAATCCGGTAGAGTTTTTTTTACAGATATTAGAAGAAAATTTTATGGAGAACCTTGTACCAAATTTTTAAAACTTAGTTATAAAAGGAAAAATTTTACGATTTTTCAACCACAAAATTACTTGCAAATGTTCGCAATTTTGACATATTTCGTATAAATTCGAACTTTAAGCACTTAAAAAAAAAAATTGTGACTAACGATTTCGGATTTTTTAAGAACAACTTATAGGAAACCTTGTATTAAATTTTCAAGATTTTCTGGCCGGCTAAAAAAATTTTATCGTTATTCAAAAAAAAAATACTAAAAAAAATTAAAAATTTCAATTGTCTGTAAATAGCTCAAAAAAAGTCAAAATTCTTTGAAAATTTAACTGTGTATGGAGAACGCTAATATAAACATTTGATAAATATATACTTTAATCTTTAAAATGTTAATTTCTTCTTGCTTATGATGGTATAAACTTTACAATTTATATAATAATAAAATATTAATGAACGTTATACAGAAGTAAAAATGAATATATTACATTAATATAATCCTATACCTTGTCATTTGCCAATCTGTGTCTATTCATTATTTAATATTATGAAAACTGAACTTTTAAGACTGTTATAATACTAACATAAGTGTGTTTATATTATAAATAACAAAAAGTGAAAAATCAAGGTATGAACACAAATATGAAACTATTAAATTTAGAAAAGTGAAATAAAACTAAAATAACTAGTTAATATTAAAATAAAATTTGCATAAAACGTCTATTAATTAATTTTAAAAAAATTACCTGAAGCAAAAAAGGTCAAACAATATTATATTTTTTTAGATTCTGAACGGAGTGATGAATGTATTGATTTTACAATGATGTGTTTTTTTTTTTTGTGTCTGTGTACAGCATAACTAGTCGAAATAATGCTTCAATTTTAAAATTTGGGGGTGGTTTCCGATGACGAAGTGAATATCCTTGGTGCATTATAGAGGTGAAAAGTAAACATTTTCCAACAGTTTTCAAAAAAATCGAGAAAAACAAAAAAAAAATGGCAGAAAAACGGGAATTTTTACGCAAAACCGGTTTTCGACAAAATCGAATTTTCTATTTTGCTATAACTCAAAAACTAATCGATGTAAATACTTGAAATTTTTTCCAAATGTTTATATTAGCGTTCTTCATACACAGTTAAATTTTCAAAGAATTTTGACTTTTTTTGAACTATTTATAGACAATTGAAATTTTTAATTTTTCTAAGTATTTTTTTTTAAAATAACGATAGGTAAACATTTTTTGACCGACCAGAAAATCTTGAAAATTTAATACAAGGTTTCTTATAAGTTGTTCTTAAAGTGATAAAAAAAAATCCGATAGCGTTAGTCACAATTTTTTTTTATAAGTGCTTAAAGTTATACGAAATATGTCAAAATTGCGAACATTTGCAAGTAATTTTGTGGTTGAAAAATCGTAAAAATTTTTCCTTTTATAACTAAGTTTTAAAAATTTAGTACAAGGTTCTCCATAAAATTTTCTTAAAATATCTGTAAAAAAAACTCTACCGGATTAAGACAAACAATTTTTATGAGTGTTTGAAATTTAAATTTTTACAAAACCGCGTTAAATAACGGTTTAGCCTCAAACGATTTTTGATATTTGTTGTTATTCAAACAGTATAAGTCGTAAATACTTGAAAATTTTACCAGTTATTTTGATTGTCATTTCCTTTACGTGATTTGATTTTCAAAACATTTTGACTTTTTTTGAGCTATTTATAGACATTTGAAATAATCAATTTTTTTAATTTTTTTTTTTATAAATGTTGATAAAAAAAATTTAGCTGGGACAAATTACTTGAAAATTTAATTGAAGGGTCCACATTACTTGTTCTAAGTCTCATTCAAAAATTATAACAATACATAGTCACAATTTTTTTTTATTAGCATTTAAATTTCAAATATTTTCAAAAATTCATCAAAATCATGAATATTTTTAACTATTTGCTAGTTGAAAATTTATAAATATTTTACTATCAAAAGCTAAGAATTGAAAATGTAATACTATGCTGTCCATAAGTTAAGCTTAGAATAATTATAAAAAAGTTTGAGGATTATTCAATTTAAAAAATTTTACGAGTGTTTAAAGTTTTAATTTTAATTTGAAATCAAAAATACACTTGTAAAATAATGTTTTACTAATAAATAATTTTCGATTTTTGTTATTTTTAAAAAATTACTAAATGTAAGATCTTGAAACTTTTACTTAAATGTTTGAATTTGTTTCAAAATAGAATATATGACAATATTTAAATATAATATATCCTAGACTGACAAATCATCTCCGTTCAGAATCGTTTTTCGTATATAATGATACCTATCATTGCATTCAAATTTTACCTACCCTAGTACGAGGTCTCCACCCCACCCCCCAAATGTACATCAGAGCGATACTCACTTACCCGATTTTTTTAACTATAACTTGACACTGTAAAAATATTCTAATTACAAAAAAATATATACCTGTATATATTATAATATTACATATCTAAATATTATTATATATTTTTATTTTTAAATAATTAAGCCAAATACTAGTTTAAGTTAAAATGTAAGTAACAAAACTAATAATTATAAACTTAGTTATCGTCACCTCTAACTTGATAACTTACATCAAAATGAAATTCAATTTTTCACGTGCCTGGAAAAGTCTGTTCATTAAGAACTATGAATTACGTAAGTTTGATATTGCGAGTTTGATAAGTGCATTTTCGCGTCGTTTGTAAATTATATACAAATGTAGTTAGGGGACCAGTGGCCAGTGCTGATATAGTAAGTGCCTATAAATGTTTTTCACAAATTATGATTTTATTTTGTCTCCATAGTGGCGTATTATGCCAACGGCTGTATAAAATATTATATAAAATTAAGTTACTTCACCTCCATTTCAACTCAAATACTTATTGCTGGTTAGATCCCGTCGAATGTGAAAAAATAAAATATATAGTTCTATCGACCATCACTGGAATAAGATTTAAACATAGTAATATTGGTTACACATAACTTTATAATTACGTCTCTACTTTGTAACTCTGTTAGTAAACAAGATTAACAACAATATCGGGTTAAAATATTCTAAAAAATATAAATATTAAAGCACTATTATACAAATACCTACCTATACTAATATAAAATGAATTAAAATTATTATAAAAGGATTAGTTCATAAGCATACAATTTAAACTAAGTGATGAATTCGTTCATTTATTTTTCAAAGAAATTATTTTTTAGTTTATTTTTTTAGTTAAAGTTTACTATAACAAATAATCTTTTAAGTTTTTTTTTTTTAAATTTACTATACAATATTATTATCACTTCAATAGCTTATACATTTTGTATCAATTAAGGATTTTAAACACATTTAAATAATATTTCAATTATAAAATTTTTAATTTCATGAATGGAAACAAATTACACGAATATAATATTAATTTATTGAAAACTGTGAATTTCATCTTATTTTTTTATTAATAAACTTATTATTTATTACTTGTGTCATTGTTGATTGCTTCTTTTGACTTTATTTTTTAAGTGTAATAAAGTGAAGGACATGGGTTATTACTATTAAATTATGAATTTGAGCTTACAAATACTTAAAGATTGTGCAAAATATTTTGGTACTATAAAAGTTCGAAAAATTCTATGAAGTATGGTTAATTTATTTTTAGGAATAATTAAGGGTGGAGTGGATTATAAATCATCGATTTATATTTAAAAATACTTATCAATAACTTACTAATCACGAACTTCTAAATTAATACAATACTTTTATTTTTATAAAAATTGTTTATAATATATATTTGTTAGGTACGATGATTACAAAATACGAATATTTTGTCACATGAATAGAAAGGTATCAGGTTTTAAAATTAAAAATTATTTGATTTTAAATTTTGAATTTTTATACGTAAAACCTGATAATATTAGATGAATAAAAAGTCGTACATGATTTTTCTTTCCATTAGAAGGTAGTGAATTTTTTTTTTAAATGACCTGAAATTTAAATAAAATGTCGTAAAATGCAAAATAAGTTAAGATAAGATTCAATTATAATTAGATACCTATTTAGATTTGTATTTAAAACAAAATTAAGTGAAAATTATTTATATTTAACCAATTTTTAAAATTCAAAATGTTTAAAAATGATTATAAATTATAATTAAGATATTTAATAGCTCTTAAAAATAGTCTACATTCATCTAAACTATGTTCGTTACTTTTATATTATTAATATTCACTTCAACGTTTGTAGTGTAATAACAAAGGTTTTAAGAAATTAATATAGTATCTATTTTTACGAATAAAAAAAATGCCGAGCTTTTGTTAAAAAGTTACCTTTTTTGTACTTATGATTGTCTGTGAACGTCGCCTAACGTACTGCCGCGCCACCACTAAGAAATTTGAACCGGTAACTCGTCGGGAAAACGCGTCTGGCGAATGGTCAGTTAGTGTTGTGACGACGAAGTGAACGTTCGCGAAGTGATCATGCGGAACGGTTGTTACGTGTTTGGGTGTTTTTGTTGTATTCTTATAGTTTACATCTTTTAGTTTAGGGGTTTAATATTTATTTGTTAATTTAAATATATTAATTATTGTTTACTTGCTTTCATTTATTTGTAAAAAATATTTCTAATGGAAGTTAAATTTACAATAATTTTTATTTATTCGTTAGTGTTAAAAATGTGTTTAAATGTAATTTGAAGTGCCACTGGATTTTAAAATAGAACACATTTTTTTTTTAAATTTAATAAAAGGTAATCATAATTTTTAATACCTATAAACATTAAATATTTAACAGAAGCTGAAGAAAATTGTATATATTCTATATTATTTTATAGTTTTATATACAATTAACGAAATAACCATTTTAGTACCTACTAGGAATATCGTTTTAAGTTATTTTTATTAGGTAAGCGATATTTCATAGAATACCTGTCATGTTGTTATTTCTTTTAAGTTCCTTTAAATTCAAGAACCTATATATTTATAATATATTTTTAAAGATTTAAACTACCTATGTATGTAAATGATAATTATAACTTATAAGGAAAATTATAAATAATTATACATTAAGAGGTATCTTTTAATTAACACAAATTAAATCTTTAAGTCATAAATTTAACATATTGTAAAATATAAATAAATTAATTATGAAATTAGATGACAATAAAATATTTAAATTTGTTAAGTAATTTCATTTTTTTATTAACTTAGTGTAACTTATTACAAACAGCAATTCTGTGAAATATTATACAGATTTAATTTTTGAACAAAAATTATATTTTTTATATTACATCACACATTTTATTTTTAAATATTATTAATACAAAAGAAAATATTATTAGGATAAATGTCTTATGTTTTCTTGGCACAATTATAATATCTTTTGTTGGTCTGTGAATTCAATGCTATGTAACTATGTAATGTTTTTCTGTATGGCATGCTTTAAATCTTAACAAAATCATCTGGCATTGAATTATTCCACTCATGTTTACTGTAGTTTATCGGGATTCAGGGCTTGTCTCAGTTCTGTCAGATCTAAATTCTTCTAAGCACATCATCCTATGATACCAGTGACTAGGTGACTTTTTCGTTTAAGTGTCGAGGTACACAATAGTGTCAAAATCATTACATTTAAACGGACTACCACATTTACATAATAATAGCTAATATTATATATTACAACAATTAAACAGAATTCATTGCCCACACAGTTTTTGGGGCTCTACTTATTAATTCTTATAAATTTGTTTACCCATGTGTGTTATTCAAATGTAGGTACAAAAGAATATTGTTCGCGAAGTCCATTTCCTCGGCCCCCCCACTTGAGAAATTCAAAAATCCGACAAAGCCAATCGTTTGTGCTCTGTTTGTGCCGTTTGTGCCCGGTGGTCCCACGTTTGTGCCCCCCCTACAACCGGAGTTATACCGAGGGGGGCCGACGAAACGGGAGCCCCCCCACATGAGAAATTCGGAAATCCGACAAAGCCAATCGTTTGTGCTCTATTTGTGCCGTTTGTGCCCGGTGGTCCCACGTTTGTGCCCCCCTTCCAACCTGCAGAGTTATACCAAGGGGGGGGCCGATGAAACAGAAGCCCCCCTACTTGAGAAATTGGACATATGGGGCATATTGAAAGAAATATTTTTTGGAATAAGTAATAATTGGAGGATATTATAAATAATAATATATTCAGGGTCGGCCTGGGTACCCGAGGGCCCAGGCAGGAATTATTTTCTGGGGCCCAATAATTTTATACTGTATTTTTGGGTAACAGTACAAGGGCCCAGGCAGGAATCCCGGCCCTCCGGCGCTGTCCAGGCCGACCCTGATTTTATTACGGTTATACTTGAGGTGGCGTTGCATAGCAAGTCGAGGGATATTTTCGATTTGCGGAGCGTAGCGACGGCGCCGAGGAGCGTAGCGACGAGTGCCGCTAGCAAGGCATCACTGTAAACTTGTTTCTGATAGGATTATGGAAAAATTGGTCATTGGAACAAATAAGCATTGGAATAAATATTTCATGGAACAAATAGGCTTTGGAACAAATATTTTGTGGAACTAAAGGTAGTGATCCTTGTCGGATTTCTGAATTTCTCAAGTAGTGGGGCTCCCGTTTCGTCGGCCCCCCTCGGTATAACTCCGGTTGTAGGGGGGGCACAAACGTGGGACCACCGGGCACAAACGGCACAAACAGAGCACAAACGATTGGCTTTGTCGGATTTCCGAATTTCTCATGTGGGGGGGCTCCCGTTTCGTCGGCCCCCCTCGGTATAACTCCGATTGTAGGGGAGGCACAAACGTGGGACCACCGGGCACAAACGGCACAAACAACGCACAAACGATTGGCTTTGTCGGATTTTTGAAATTTTCAAGTGGGGGGGCTGAGGAAATGGACCTTTGTTCGCGTGGGGAAAATAATAATAATAATATCTAATCACGTATGTTCAAGTAGGATTGTTTCCCCGCTGGAGTTAATGTTATGGGCGTAGTGAGTCACGGACGGATTTGAGAAAAATGCAGGCGTTTCTTGTAATCTTGTGTCTATGGTGACTGGATTAGCCTGCAGCTGCACAGGTTCGGTGCACGATAGACGAAATTACAGCGATTAAGTCCTCAATTAATATGTTTTCAGAACATTACCGGTTTATATACATTTTGATTGGGTATTTTGTCAAAATACACTTATAAATTACGCGAAAAAGTTATTTATTAACTATTAAATTAGTTTATTCTATTTTTGTATTTATTCAAGGAATACATTTTTAAAACTTATTAGTTGTAAGATATTGTAATAAAAACAAATCATTATAAATTTATTTTAATAAGAAGCCGCAACTCTAAAAGTAAAATACTTGATTTTGGCTTTGTTTAAGAGATAGGTTATTACTAATTTATAATTTAATATTTATATTTCATAGAATTAAAATGCAGTAAAAGACCGCTTTTTGCGAAATTGAAGGGAACAGCATTTTAATTCGTTTTCACGAAAGATTTGTAATAATAAATGTTAGATAAAATATACATTTCGTTTAAAATAGGTAAAAAATGGTAAATTAAAGTTAAACCCTAAGTGTTATTATCTCCGTAGTCGACACAGAGACAAAAATGACAACAGGCAAAATTTGGTTCAGAATTTAATTTCATTATTTATTATTGCATTTTCAAAATTAAATTAATAAATAAAGATAATAAAAAAGCCAATAGGTATGTAGTGTCTATCATTTTTAACATTATATATTATGTTACCGTCATATAATATAGTAATATACAGTAATTAATAATTTTTTATAAATTAATTTTGGTTATACATAGTTATCTATACACCTGATATTTATTGTTGATTGTTTATAATTCATATTTAATTAACTGTTTACTTGTATATTTGTTTTATAACACTCAAAATAAAATTTGTGTCATTCCAGTTATATGAGATTCATTTTTTTCAACAATAAACATAATTTCCTAAATTAAAAAAAATTTGAATTCCCAATTTATTTAATTTTTAAAAATTATCTTATTTTTATTTATTGTTAAATAACAAAAATGTTCATAATGATTACCTATTTATACTTTTTAATTAAGCTTTTAAATTGTCAGACCTATATTTGGTTTATTGAAATAAACCATGTATATTATTTTATTTATTCAGTCATTTATAGACACGTATAACTAATACAACTAATAATCAGTCTTTCAATAGTAGGTGCTTGTATAAATTATTGCTATTAATTATTCCAAAACTACAGTTTTAGATCTACATTCTAAAAATCTTCACAATACATGATATCAATTATTATCAAATACAATAATTTAATTTACATTTTTGTAATAAAATAAAAAAAAATATGATGGTACTAAAGTAGTTAAATGATCATCATAAATTTATGGTATACAATTTTATATAAATTGTATAATGATCGATAATTGATAAAAACCAATTTGATGAATAAGTTATTCTAAATGTTAATAAAACAATAATAATTAATTATTAATTATTATTTTTAATAAAGGACTATTGTCTATTGCTTTATTTTACGTTTTATTGTCTTCTTTACATAATATTGTAACACAATTCAATAAATATACTATAAATCAATTTTTTAATAAAAATTTATCATTATATCTTAAATTTAGTAAATTCACCGGTAAAAGTGTTTGGTAAATAACCAAAACATGTTTTCACGTAAAATCCACATCACTTTCCTAGAAGTAATAGTAAAATGTAAGAAATATAGTAGGTATATATACAAAATATATTGGGTATATTGCAGTGCCGTATTTACCAGTAAACACTATAAGCTAGTGCTTAGGGCGGCAATTTCTCAAGGGCGGCAAATAATTTTTAATATTACATTTTAACTAAAATAAATGCTACTAATTATAAAATGTTTTTAGACCAACGGGATTGTGGTAATATTTATATTTTATGTTTTTCAATTTCATAATCGTAGAGTTTATCGCTCTATTATATATCATTGCTATTGCTACATTATTTATAAATTTTTCGTTATCGTGTTGTAAACAAGTGGATACGACGAATTCGATTGTGTGTTTATCTGTACCTAATCACAATAAAAAAAACTCAATCATTAGTCAATGAAATCGCGAACGAGCTCATAGTGTAACATGTTCTATAGTATTATAGTAACGAACGTGTTCACTGTTCAGTGTTATTTTTTTTTAGTGCAGACGAAGTTCACACTTTTCTTATTTGTATGAATATTTGATTTTTTAAATTTTTATTTGTAACATTTTTAATAAAACTATAGTAAAATGAGTGACGGTCGATCACGTTTAAGTGGCTATAAGTATAAAAAAATCGCGGAAGAAAAAAAAAATCAATTAAATAACTTAGTGCAAAAAATCCCAAAAATAGATTCTTTTTTTAAACCAACCACTTTTTTAAATGAAGTTGAAAATTATGAATCTACACAGAAAACGCTCGCTAGTTGTTCAAACTCGGGTACTAGTACTACGGACATCACTTATATTCAAAACGTCACATCTTCAGAAAGTTGTTCAAATAATACTACTGAAAAAGATAATGTACCAATAGTCGATTCAATCAGCGAGGATCCTGCAGAATGGGTAATTAATGATTTGACAATTGATCGCTTATTACTAAAAGAAATAAAACAAAATATTGACTATGATTTATTATCAACAAAATTAGAGTTTGGGAATAAAACGCGATACTTAAAAAAAAGTGTATTTTATCGGAAACTTTTAAATGGAGAACAACAGCTTAGAAAATTTTTAATTTATTCTCGTAGTAAAAATGCAGTATTTTGTATCCCCTGTCGATTATTTGGAGGTTCTACTAAACTTGCTACAGAAGGTTTAATGGACTGGAGAAACGTTATTAAGATTGTAAAACAACATGAAGTCTCTAAGGAACATACTAACTGTCAAATAGTATTTTTACGTAGGAGCAATAATATTGGGAGAATAGATAGTGATCTCTGTATTCAAATAAATAATGAAATAGATTATTGGAAAAATGTGTTGAAACGGGTTATTGCTGTCATAAAAAAACTGGGAAGTCGTGGTCTTCCATTTAGAGGTTCCGTGGAAAAATTTGGAAGTCAAAATAATGGTAATTTTATGATGTGTTTAGAATTAATATCTGAATTTGACCCTTTTCTAAGCAATCATATAGTCCAACATGGAAACCCGGGCAGTGGTCATACATCTTACCTTTCTTCTACAACATGTGATGAAATAATTACATTAATAACAACACAAGTTACTAATGTAATTATAAAAGAAATTAAAAGTGCAAAATATTTTTCGATTGTGATAGACTCAACTCCTGATATCAGCCACACAGATCAGTTAGCATACGTTATTCGTTACGTTAGAGATGACGGTTTTCCTGTCGAACGCTTTATGTGTTTTTTACCAAATATTGGGCATAAGTCTGAAACACTTGAAACGGCCGTATTGTCTTTTTTAACTAAACATGATATTGACATAAACAACTGTAGGGGCCAGTCGTACGACAACGCCGCCAATATGTCGGGAATTTACTCGGGTTTACAGGCAAGGATAGTAAAAAAAAATCCTTACGCGTATTACGTACCATGTGCTGCTCACTCGCTAAACTTGGTTGGGACTTGTGTAGCTGAATGC
Organism: Schizaphis graminum; assembly: GCA_020882235.1. NCBI lineage: Eukaryota > Metazoa > Arthropoda > Insecta > Hemiptera > Aphididae > Schizaphis > Schizaphis graminum. Next base: position 82,140,015 of record CM037032.1, on the reverse strand, counting down.
GTGAAAGAAGGATTATCGTTTTTTAACACTATTCAACATCTTTATTCTTTTTTTTCTGCATCTACTAGACGATGGGATATTTTAAAGTCTAGCCTAACGCTCGGTAAAAAAGTTGTCAAAAGAGCAGATGGAACTAGGTGGTCTGCTCGGCATGAAGCTTGTGACAGCTTATATCAAAACTATGACGGTATTATGAAAAATTTAAGTTTATTAGAAGAAGATAATTTTGAAAAGGCGACGACGCGTTGTGAGGCAGCTGGCTTAAGACGTCAACTTGACCGTTTTGAAACAGTTTTTATGACTGTATTTTGGAATTCAATTTTGGAGCGTTTTAATAGCACAAGTAAAGAGCTTCAAAAAGTAAACATAGATTTGGGGATAGTTGTCAAACTCTATAAATCATTAATTAACTTCATAACATCTATTTTTATAATTAAATTTTTTATATGAATATGTATATGTATGCATTTTTATAACAGCTGTATATTTTTATTTTTCATTATTAAAATTTTAAGTAATAAAGAAAAAAATAATAATTGTATGATTTAATAACATTTTTTACACTAGAAAAATATTTATATTAAAAGGCGGCAATTTATTTTGTGCTTAAGGCGGCACAATGGTTAAATCCGGCACTGGTATATTGGTATATACTTATACAAAACATTTATACAAATTAAATATAGGTCCCTAGTCCCTAAAATAATTCAAGAGTGTACATTAGAAATTAAGAAAGATCTACATAACACATAGGTATTATAAAATATTTGCTAATATATATTGTTGTAAATATTAAAATTTATACCATACATGTGTTCATTATTACTAACATACGTCTTATTCGCTTTAAATATTTTGTTAACAATTTATTATGTCTCATAATTGATATTATTTGTAACGAAGATTTTTGTTATGATGTGATATACTATAATTGTTGAGTTTTATTTGGTATATTTTAGTACCATCTTATTTTTTTAAGTTTAACTTACAAAATTGAAATTGAAATTTTTGTATTTGATAATTATTGTTTAAAAGTAAATTTTTTAAAGCGTTTTTCATAGTATTTTATTTTGAAACATTAATCATTATAATTGATTTGATTTTGTGATGTATTTCATGATATATATTGTTATAAGTTTAGGAAAATTAATAATAAGACGTATATGTTTTGATTAGTAAATAATAATATTTACGGCTTAACATATTTAAGTATCTAATTATTTTAACCATATTATATATTATCATATCATACTATAATATGTAACTAATTATATTAACAAAGTAAAATTAAAAATAATAGTTACGGTAAAAACTATTTATGTTGTATTATTCAGCTGTTAAAATAAAGATAAAGTATTTAATTATATTTTATAATTCCATTTGTTTTATGACTTAGACCGCCCTATAATGATATCTTCAATACACCATACACCCTATTATTGAAAACAAAAATGAATTATTCTTAGTAACAAGTATATAATTTTGATTACCTATATTGTATATATTTAATTATACGTTCTATTAAATTAATGATTTTTTTACATTGAGACTTGTTAGTTGTATGTATTTTGGTATAATATAAGTATAATATGATATTGAAAAATATACTTAAATCTTAAATAGTTAAATGCCTATTATATTATGATATCGTTCGGAAGTTTTTGATAAAAATTAAAATATATTAGCCTAATATATACTAAATTAATAAAATTCATGGTGTGAATGTTAAATCAAGTTAAATTTGATAATTGTGTTTTGTAATAATAAGTCATCATAATATTAAAAAAAAAATATAATTATTTTCAAGGGTATTTTAGTTGAAAAATATCTTTTGTTAAATTACATTCACATTTAGTTAATTGTATGTAAAATTCTTGATTAAATACTTTTTTTAACATTTATCTTTATTTCATGAAGTTGGGATTTTTTCGACGGTTATTTTATATTTTTTATTTCCCGGGAGTCAAGTGGTCCATCCCGTTATAGATATCAAATGTATAGTAATAATACATATAAAGGTAGGCACTAGGCATGCAATTGTATAATTTATACCGATCCAATCGGAAGGCAGTAACTTGTCGCATTCTACTACTGCACAAACACACACTCGGTTCGGACTGGTTCTGAATACGATTCAACTGTTGACCGGGATAAGATCAACATCCGTTTAATTAATGATGATTATATCCCAGTCAAGTCCTCTTAAACTTCTTTTTGTTTTTCTACGTCAACTCGTTCTTTATTATTTCTTTTACTGTCTTAGCGTTTAGCTACTGTGTTATTGTATTTTATATTTAGGACTTGGATAATATGTATATTGTAAAATGTATTCACTAATTCACTTGCTTTACAATGTTAAACAAATTTATTTAATAAAAACAATATTTATATATTTTTTAATCCTGATACGTAATAAATTATTTAAAGAAATTAAAATTGGTTAATTAGTTTGATAACTAATAAAGTGTTATTAATAAGTATATCCACTATCCAGGGATATACCCAAATATCTATAATGAAGTATTTTTTTAAAAAGTTTTTCTAGATTCTACAACCTGAAAAATATTTTGATTAAACCCATAAATTATAATAGTTGTTATAGTTATTTTTCAGATATTAAACATTCTTCATCATTTTTTTATTGCTTAATGATATACAACTGATATGTTTAAATTAAATCTATGTTTTACATTGTAAAATTTACAAGATATATTAAGTATGGTTGATGAGTAGTTTTTGGTAAATATATTTAATAGTTTAATCGTAACATTTTTTTTTTTATTGAATCAGTAATTTATATAGTTGTATAAATTATAATATTGTTGAACAATTAATTTACTCATTAAAGTTTTTTTGATGACAATACACTGTTAATTAATTTTCTTATTTGATTGAATTTCGTAAAATTATATTTTTAAAAATATTTACTACTCATGATTATATGAATATACAGTGAATGCAGTTTTAAGTAATACTTAAATATTTGAATTTTACGGGCTCTGTTATACCGATAAATAATCAAATCGAAGATAACATCGCGTGTTTCCGTTTTCCAGTTCGTTAATATATTGTAATACGTTTATATCTCCTACGCTATAGTTGAAGGAGTACAAAGAAATAATATAATGTTCACACAGCTTAATTTTACCCACAGGCTACATATATATTTTCTGGTATATACCCTGCAACTATTCTCATTGTAATTGACAATGGGGGAGAAGATCAACCCCTGCTTATTTAAATAATAAATATTCATCACTAGACGAAGAAAAATGTTAAATATGTTTAGTATTTATTTTTGATATTGATTGATTACTAAGTTTAAACATTTATAACTGGCATTTTATTTAGTGGTAAAATTATGATTAATAAATATTTATAATATATCTATAAGGATAAGATGGTTTCGTAATATTACACAAATCATATTTAAATGAACAATTTTTTTTTAGATACATTATGTTTTGTTTAGTAAAATATTCTTTATACCATATACTTCACTTGAATAATTTAATGAGTATGTAAACTAATAAGCTCGCTAATAAGGTATGTGGTTTATATATTTTTTAATATGGGCACATTATATTATATTGTAGTTTACTAAAAATTAGATGAATGCTAATACATTTAAATAGAAATGATGAATTTCTAAATAATTAAATAATTTAAATGAATTAAACTAGAAAAAAATGTAAATTTAAAAATGAATAAATATTATTTATAAACTTAAACAATTAACCATTTTTTTATTTTTTAAAAACTGATGATTTCCGTACCCCATACATTATTACGCATCATAATTAATTGAGATAAATTAATTATTTCCTCATCAATTGATTCTTGAACATATAATATGTACCTGATTGTGTTTCATTTATATGAATTATTTTTCTAGTAAAATATTAGAACTAAAATTTTTAGATTTATTTTGATAGTTATTAGGTATTTACTTTTTTTGTATTTTGGGAGACTATAAATAGGTATGCCATAAAGAAATCAATAGGCGATTTGGTTAACAAGATATATGTTTTTGTAGAACAATGGATATACAACATTTACATGTGACCATGGTCGACATTTTTATAAAATATAGCATAATTTACTAGTGGTTATGTGAACGTAGGAACGTAGTGAAATTTAATATTATTTTAACTTGGTATCCGTAATTAGTCCTCCAAGATGGCTATTGTGTATTTTGAAACTGAAAACTATTATTTTTTTTATTACTAGTAGTCTAACCAATATTTCATATCTATAATATAAACATTTTTAATTTTTGAGACAATTATTTTAATCATTGAACTGTTTTTTCTTGATATTTAATTAATTTAACGAAAATTGTTAATTGAAATCAATACCTATTAATTTAGGTTGTGTTAATATTATTTAAATTTATTTATTTATTCGTAATAAAACAAAATTAAGTAAAATGTATGCATGTTAAAATGATTGCATCTGTACATATCTATCAAAAGTATTTGTACATTAGATGTTTTAACAAAAAAGAAAAAAAACTTATAAGGAACATTAAATATTAGTAGCACGTTATTTTAGTTAAAATAGTAGTAATACTAATAATAGTAATTGAAGTTCAACTAGAAATAACCTACACATACTATTTAAGTCTATAAAAATACAAAATAAGTAAATAACATTATTAATCATGGCACTAATTATGTATATACCCACTTACTGATTGAGTTATTTAAAAGAAATCATTTAAAGTTTTATCATGGAAAAATGTTATGTTTATCAATTTAATTAATTTATTGAATGTTTAAATCTATTGATTTTGTTACTTATACCAGTGATATTCACCGAGACTTCCAATGGTAGGAGGTTATATTAAAAAAAATATATTAATATAAATTATTTTTACATTTTGATACCGTGAAAAAAAATCCTAAGTGAGAATTTAAGAACCCTATTTACGGTGTATAAACTACTGATTTGAATTTAAAAGTCAATGTTCTTTAATTATATTAAGACACTGAAAATATTTAACTATATATATGTATGTTTAGTTTGTCAATATTAAACTGATATAAAATATAATAACATTAGCCATAAACCTTAAGTAAAAATCACTAATTTAATATTTATTTTCAGAAATAGTCAAAATGTCTAAGTGTAGAAAATGTGGCAGTTGTCCAGAATTCGTTCAACATTTTTGGAGGTAAGACTAATACGTGGTTGTATAAGTAATATAGATAATACAAATAATTTAGAGAACTGCCAATGACCTGTATAACTATTAGTCTGGACTGTATGAAAAACCGTGAAATTGAAATTTATTTTTTTCTTACAAACATATTTTTTTTTTCATGAACCATCAATCTCAGTATTCGATACACATTTATCATAATTCAACATAGTTTTGTTAAGGATATTTTTTATATTAGGATATTAGATAATTTAAAGCAGTTCGTATCTGATCAATGCAGATAAAAACAAAAAAAAACATGTTAGATACTCGTATTAAATTGTGTAAATAGTAACTGTACCGTCCGAGTAGTACCGATATTAGGTCATAAGGCAATCAAAAATAGACATGAAAAAAAAAATTAAACTTATAGAAATTATTATTATTATTTATTTATTTTATGAATTATAAATATATGTGGTTAGATAGACTTGACCTTAGACTGTTCGTATATTATTCTATAATACATGGTAAAGTAAACTAATTCATAAGAATATATTTATCAAATTTTGGTATCAAATCAACGACTAGATGTATTATTTATGTAATTTCAACTTTAAACGGGTTAAGAGACTTATTTTAATACCTATTTCATATAAACTATTACAAATTTATAATAATAAAACGAGTTAATAATACTTTATAATAAATTAATAATATAGGTATCTATAAATTAGGTGTGAACTTAAGAAATACATATATTGAACTAATACACTATTATTGAGTAAATACATTGCGCATAAGTACAATAATTTGTAGGTGGTAAGTTATAACTTATAAGGTATTGAGAAAAAAAAGTAGATACGTGTGGTATAACGGGTGCATACTAGTTGCTTCTCAAAATAAAAAAAGGTCAATAATTTGTATACGAAATACCTTCCGGCTTCCGACTATATACGAATTACCTCCCGACGTACCCAAAATTTTATCGTAAACGAAAAGGGTCTAGTATTAGTAAGTTGCCTCCTACCTGTATTGGTAATAAATATATAAGTGGTATCAAATATTTTCAAACATCATGTATCAACATAAGTTTTAAATTTCGAAGTAAGATGATTTAACTTTTCGTACTCATTTATGGATAGAAAAAAATTCAAGCATTTAGCGTACAACCAATGCACGTGAATTTTTTCATAAAAAATGTATTATCTATTTTAGAGTATAATAATATACAAAAATTTATCAAAGTCTTAAAACCAATTCAGACCGACACTGTGACGAGAGTCTTAATAAGCCTTGACCACATGCACAATTTTAAATTAGAAATAAAATAATTTTCATTGATACTCAAATAAAAAAGCCAAATGAAAAAAAAAATCAAATTTTGAGAACCTACAAATATTGGTAAAAAAATATAAGCCTAAGCAATGTTATAAATATTTTTTTTCCATTATATTATCATACATTTGTTTTATTGACTATTTATTAGATAGGCACTATAATTAAATTTGTTTTATATTAACTTATTATTATAAAATTAACAATTTGTTTTTATTATTTATTATTGTTTTTAGTATAATTGTGTATCTATTATTTGTATAAATGTATTGAGTATGTATTTTTAATAATAATAAAACATCCAATGATTCTAAATAATTATAATTGTATACGAGAAGGCAATTAATGTGAAAACTCTTGGGTGGCAACTTGTATACCTATAATAATAACTATGAATTACCTGGTCATCTACTAGCAACTAGTGTATGTTAACTTTTTTATTTACGATAAAGGTGAGAGGCAATTCATTTATTTTGGGAGAAAACTAATATGCACCGCAGTCTGCAAATCACACTGTATAAGTTAGTTAAATGTATATTATACAACATATTAAATTGCGAGTGTTCAATTAGTTCTAAAACAATGTGGGTGTTTTGTTAACACTTTTTGAACCAATATGAAAACTCATATATTTCAACTAGCACTTCTGTAGATTTTTAAATGCAATGCAGATTATATAAACTCAAATATATTTAAGTCAATTTTAAGTCAATATTAATAATAATAATTAGTTATGCATACTATAATTTTAGGCTATTAGACCCGACAGACCCATTATTCTTATACATTTGTTATTTTATACCTATTGACAGTAGGAAATATGTGTTCTTGCGTTGTCTTATTTAATCCCATTAATCACAACGTCTTTAGTTAATTAGATAATATACATTTTATATTAAATTATTTTTAATTGTTATTTATTCACAATACTAGGTAGTTAATAATTATAATACTTTTAGTGAATAGTATTGTGATATGTAAAATACATAAATATGTTGTTATTTCTTCGTATACAATATTTGTAATATTTAATTACTAATGTCTAATACCCACACATATGCAACTCTCGCATCACTAAACATAAAATAAGAAAATATATATAAGATTGTTAATGACTTTGTCAATATTTAATACCATATTATTTTACTTTGGTATATAGTTTATATATAATATACATTTATAATTGTTGAAACGTAAACTTAATATAATGATTAAGCATTTAATATTTGAATACATTGTTCTACGTTAGTTAATTACTTGCGGGATAGTTTGAATAGAAAAATCGATTTTCGAGAAACTTGTCAAGATGTGTTGTTCTATACAAATGAATTCATATGTTCATGTCTACGAATACATATGAACAACGTTGGTTTATGTCGACGCTCTATGGTTGATGTTAATCAGTCATGTTTTGTCGTGGCACACGGAGATGTTGCTCTTGGCCCTCAGCCGTATGCTACGAGAATACATTATATTCTGCCGCATAATTCCCACTGCAAACACTCATCTATCAATGATATTCTCCACTATTAGGTACTCTTTTCTTATTCAGCCTTATTTAAATTTGTATTTGCATTTTTATCTTTTATTCTTTTTTTTGTTTTAGTAAATTTATGACAATATTATATGATAATGCAAAACCATTTTTTTGTTTACATCGATTTTTTTTAAAGAGAATAACTTCGAGAATAACTGTTAAGTATTTAACATTTATTTAAGTGAATATAGAATTAATTTACACAGAAAATATTTTAGATTTATTATAGTAACAATAGTAACATACCAAAACATGTAAAAACTACAAAAAAAAAATTCATCGCAGTATATGAATATTTTTATATAAATATTGTTATTTATTTGTAAAAAATGTTACAACCTTTTAATAATATACCTATAGTAGGTATTTATTATTAGTTAAGTCTACTAATAATGAAAAAATAAACTAATCATAGTAATTCAGTAATTTGATTATATTTCAAAAGTACTAAGTATATTAAATAAATTATATTAAATTAAAAACAAAATTATAATCATATTCAAAAAAAATTTTTTATAAAATGTTTGCTCTCTTATAAACATGATATAATAATGAAGACTGTATGGTGTAGGTGGTAAGTGAAAGGAATATGATTGTGATGTGAAAGGTTGGTTAATGAACGATGGAAATATACTACAGTAATATTATGCTAGTTGGCATAGGTAGTAGGTATGAAATATTTTCAATTTGGTTTCTCTACTATGTTTATTTTTCGGTACCTATTATAATATTGATTCCTTGCCAATGATGTTGATAGAAAATTTGTGTGAATAGTTTTGAACATAAGTCAATTTAAAGTATTAAGTAATATAATATAAACTAGTTCAGTAGAAATAGTATGAAATAAAATATATTTTTAAAATCATTAGCAGTACCTATTTATTGATTGTTATTATAGATATTAAACTTTTGTGATAATATAAATATTATAATCACACCTAATTAACAGTATAACTTAGATTTAGTTCCTAGATTTATAATATTATTTTCACAACTTCTAAATTAAAAGATAATCACTTAAGTTCCAATATTGATACATACATTTTATGCAAGAGTAAAAATCATCAAAAACAATTTTAAATCAACTGTTTGTATTCGTATAATGTATGATTAAATATAATTACAAAGATTTAAGTTATTTTAGATTTTTACCAAAAATAAGGTTAAATGTCGTAATACGTTTGTTTTTGGAAAATAATTGTTGGGTAAGTAGAAATTTAATACATTAATGTTATTGGAATGTATATTAATTACATTGGTACAATTGTATAAATTATATTTGGAGTAAGTCAAAATTGAAAAATAAATCAAATATTCAGTCGTTACAAATATACTGTTTGCCGTTTGGTCATTATATGTACACCCGTTTTTGAAGTTTGGTAACTTATGTATAAAATTAATTTTATTTTGCTTAAGTTGATACAATGATACGAAGGAATAACGTTTAGGACTTATGATATTTATCCAATGTATAAATTTGCTAAGACATATCGACAATTTAAGTAGGTACATTCCATTTATTAGTATAAGTGATTTTTCTGAGTATATATACAAATAAGTTTGATACAATGAGTTCGAAATCAACATTATGTGGTTAATTATAAATATTACTACCATTATTATACTTATGTAATTGAGTAAAAATTATTTGGTTATTTCGTTTAGCTTATCACGTAAGATGTAGGATGAAAAACTGGTTTTAGATTTTATTGAGTATTATTAAATTGTGTGTGAAACGAGAAATGTATCGTTTTTACAATAAATGCATTTTTGTTCACAGTTAGTTCTAAAATGTATTAAAATAGTTGAAGGTACTTTAGACGTAGTAGTCGGTAGTACTATTTTAAGATTTATTTTATTAGTGTTTTCTAGATTCCGTTAACATAACATAGTACCTATAATTAACAAACACTAATTTATTATACATGAATATTTTGTAATTGTTATTAGATTAAAAAAAATATCATGAAATTTACTATCCAAATTTAACATACATTTTCATATCAGTACTCGATAAGCTTGAACGAGTTTTATAAGTATATTTATTTTAAACTACTAAACTTATTAAGCCCAACAATTGATCTACCACTTTTACTTATTTAATAAAATAAATACAATTTATATTTTTAATAAATATTAACAATGCTATTTGTTATGTACGTTTTAGCTTTATAAATTAAGTAAATGTATCTATGGCTTGAGTGAGTTTAAAAATCACTATATTAAATTTTCTTAACTATTTATCCTCGTAATCGTTTCAATCAACTTAGAATATATTTTATTTATTTTTGAAATTTCTTTTAGTAAATTAACAATCTTACTGATACCTCTGTGGATGTATAATGGTTTTTAAATCCATTAATTGATTGAATTCTGTTTCGTAGCGATAATGTAAAGAGAATATAACTATATAAAATGAGGCTTTTAAAACCCATTACTTCATGCGTTGCTTACTATAAAACGACGGGGTTTTTATCAAATCAGATAAGGTTTAATAAAAAGATTTTTAAATGTATACATTTAAAAAAAATTATATATGATAATATTATATTACAGTTATAAATCTTAATATTCTTGATATAGGATTATTTGATATATTTCCATAAAATTTAACTTTATTTAAATAAAAAATAGATACTAGTTTATATAACTATATAATATTTATAATAATATAATATTATGTATTAGTAATAGGTGAGTGTTGTAAAAATACAGCGTCCTTAATTAATTCTTATAAATCCTGAGTACAGAACTTCTTAGAACTTTTTTTATAACGATTAATATAATTTACTGATTTTAATAAAAATTCTAATGAGTTATAGATAGTAATTATTTCTTACTATAAGCTGTTATATAATAGGAAATGCATATGTTTAAATTATAATAAGCGATATGACATTATCTCCCTAAATCGTCTAAATCAAGTTAACATAGAATCTTGTATACACTCGTAATTTGCATTTCCCCCGCAATGGAACAATTTTTCAAAACCAGAAGAATATAAGAGGAGGGGGAGAGAACAATAAAACATTCTGCAATACGTTTTAAATTAACAACCCTTTAATTTTACTCTGGGGATAAATAAAACCCATTATTTGAAGTATTTTAACGATAAGAGTGAAAGTAAATATAAATAAAGAATATCATGGATTTTAGTGGTTGTTTTGTACAAAATTTATAAAAAAGAAATAAATGTCTATGTCAAGATTTTCGGGGGAAGATTATAAAGGAAAATCACATTTAGAATTATTAAAGTTTATTCAAATAGTGTGATTTATTGTAGTCTTTATTATATAAATATATAAATGTGTAAGGTATGACATCTGATTTAATCACATTTTCGTCAAAATCATGAATATTTTTAACTATTTGGTAGTTAAAAATTTATAAATATTTTACTATCAAAAGCTAAGAATTGAAAATGTAATACTATGCTGTCCATAAGTTAAGCTTAGAATAATTATAAAAAAGTTTGAGGATTATTCAATTTAAAAAATTTTACAAGTGTTTAAAGTTTTAATTTGAAATCAAAAATACACGTGTAAAATAATGTTTTACTAATAAATAATTTTCGATTTTTGTTATTTTTAAAAAATTACTAAACGTAAGATCTTGAAACTTTTACTTAAATGTTTGAATTTGTTTCAAAATAGAATATATGACAATATTTAAATATAATATATCCTTGACTGACAAATCATCTCCATTCAGAATCGTTTTTCGTATATAATGATACCTATCATTGCATTCAAATTTAACCTACTCTAGTCCGAAGTCCACCCCACCCCCTAATGTACAGCAGGGCGATATTCACTTACCCGCTTTTTTTAATAGTAAAAACTTAAATATATGTGCTAATTTAAAAATATTAATTTATTAATTATAGAATAATATGAGTTGGCACGTTATGGTATTGAAAACGAAGTCTTTTAATATTTTACTATTTAATAATTTAAAAATTAATGTAGCAGTTTTTTAGTATTTGTTTTTTATATTTTGTCAATTATCAGTATAGATAATACGGGTAATATTGCATGATATAAATATGAAATATTAATGATTAATGATAAATGATAATCATTTACATTTTTAAATTAATTACAAATTTTCAGTATATATATACGAATTTAATCGTTGTAGACAAACTTCAATAATAAAAAATAATCACCTATCTAAGTATAAAATTATCAAAATATATTGGTATTTATTAATACAGACTTATGAGTAAATAATATAAATTATTTTTTGATAAATTAAAGCTTAAGAATACACAATTCAATGATTTTTAAAATATAAATTGATAAGTTGGTTAATAACAGTTTAAAAAATGTATTTTATTTATTTAGTAAAATGGTAGGTGCTTATTAAAAATATAAAGATTCTACTTTGCTAGTTAGAAATAGACAAGTATTCTGAGTTTTATTTCAGACACAGAGGACTGATAAAAGTAAATAGTAATCTATATGAAAATGTTTAGCAGAAGATATTTTGTGTACCTATCATAAAAAGCAAAAAAAAACTTAAGCATACTTGGTAAATTATTATAAATAATCTACTTAACTGTTTCATACAATAAAAACAAAAAACATAAATGCAATATTTTAGTTTAAATTAATTTTCATTTTTTATTTAAACTTCATTAAATTTTTGCTTATGATATGCGTATATAGCTCGCATAAGGTAGTTACATTATTACAGAATATACAAAATTATAAAATGATTAGAACATATAGATCCCATTGGAAATTTAATTTTGAGTTTAAAATTGTTATATATATATAAAAATTTTTTAAAACAAAATACATTAACAATGTATACCATTTGGTGTATATTTTAAGTTTTTTGTTTAATATGACCTGATCAATATAGCAATGCTAAATAATCTGAACAAGCTGATACTTGATTGAATAGATTTCTATAAAAAAAATACACGTAATGACTTGCAAGTGATATGTTGTATAATGGACACAGGGTGAACACATAACGAAAGTTAGTGGAGGCCGATTGCGTTGCATGTCTACAGGAATGTTGGGCGGGCTGCTAATGTAGAAAGATATTATGTGAAGATAATGCACAGAACGGATGGGAAAATAAACTATATAAAAGGTTAACTAACTCATGAGCTTAGGATAGAAAAAAATATAATAGTTTATAGTGCGAAATGAGTCCCTATATATCATGTTATCAAGATAATAGTAGAGAAATGTTCTGAGGAAAGCTTTGATGTATAATAAAACACGCTATTCCACGTATATATATGTATAATTAAGGTAGCATCGAATCGCAAACAAACTACTAAATATATATGTTTTGCCTCTTTAACATTTTTCTAGATTTCTGTAAAAAAATGTAAAGGTAATTTAATAGATATAGCTTAATATTCTATTTAAACTATTAATAGTGATAATTTCTGTTATATGCGAATGCAGTTAGGTCCTTAAAAATATTGTCAACTAAATAACAAGCCATTGAACAAATTTAAATTATTAATTTATCTATAATTTTAACGATTTTAATTTTTTATTGGCTTATAATTTTAAATAGCTTTATTTCAGCATATTTATAAAATTAAGATACAACCGTACATTAATGTTTCTCTTAATTCTTTTTTGTTTTTACTAGATTTAAAATTGTAGAACTTTCTTAGAATTTTGATATTATTGAACTAATTAACTTGTGAAATATTATCGATCAATTATGGTTTTATCTAATATGTAATAGCAAAAATGCGAAATATTTAAACAATGACCAACTATACGGGTGGTCGAAAAAAAAACATGTTAATATTGTAATATAACAAAATTAATTGGTAACATATATATATCACAATTTTTGAATCATTTTTATGAACATTTTAGATTCTGAACGAAGTGATGAATGTATTGCTTTTACTATGATGTGTGTTTTTTTTTTTTTTTTTTTTTTTGTGTCTGACGACAACATTTGGAGCAGTAATAATGCTCCGATTTTTGACTTCAGCCCCTCTTTGAATAGGGAATTGAATCTAGTTGGTACTTTAGGGGGGTCAAAATTAAAATTTTCTAATAGTTTTCAAAAAAATCGAGAAAAACAAAAAATAAATGACAGAAAAATGGAAATTTTACGGAAAAACCACTTTTCGACAAAATCGATTTTTTGATTTTGCTGTAACTCAAAAACGAATTATTGTAAATACTTGAAATTTTCACCAAATGTTTATATTATGGTTATCTCTTTACAGTTAAATTTTCAAAATATTTTGACCATTTTTAAGCTACTAATAGACAATTGAAATTTTCAACTTTTCTAAGTTTTTTTTTCTTCAAATGCCGATAAAAATTTTTTGGGTGGCCAGAAAATCTTGAAAATTTAATACAAGGTTTCTTATAAGTTGTTCTTAAAGTGATAAAAAAAAATCCGAAATCGTTAGTCACAATTTTTTTTTATAAGTGTTTAAAGTTCGAATTTATACGAAATATGTCAAAATTTAAATTAAATTTCATACGCTCATAATGCGAATGTTGGCCATAGTAACCATAGTAACATAATATAAAAACTATACTATTTGTTTCAAAATAGAATATTTGACAATATTTAAATATAATATATCCTAAACTGACAAATCATCTTCGTTCAGAATCGTTTTTCGTATACAATGATACCTATCATTGCATTCAAATTTAACCTTCCATAGTCTGAGGTTCACCCCACCCCCTAATATACAGCAGAGCGATACCCACTTACCCGCTTTTTTTTTTATTAATTTTAATGATTATACAGGTATTAGAAATAATAATATAACATAGAGGCATACAGCAGAATAGTTTTTAAAACAATTAAGTACATAATATACTAATAAATAGTAATTTAATATTTCAAAAATATAAAATAACGATTTTCATCTAGTGTACAATATTGTAAAATTATGGGAATATATTTAAAGATAAGTGACAAGTGTTGTAATATAAAACTATTCAAGACAAAAATACTATATGAAAAAATAAAAATGATAAACTAAGTGGTTAATATATTTGTAAATATTATAACTACAAAAAATGATTGATTATTCTATAAGTAATAATATATTTTGTATAAATAATATAATTAAAGATTTATGTGGTTGATTAAACATTTAATATTTATTTTATTATAAATGAGATTGTAATATTATGTTATTTGATGTTATCATGATACAATTATAAATTGAAATAGAAAACTAAATCTTTTGGCTCAATAAATTCTTTTTATAAGAGAACTCTGAAATTTGATTTTGTCGATGTACCAATAGTTTTTGTTACTTGTTATTATTATTATTATTATATATATATATATTGTTATATTATGAATGTCTGAAATTACGTGTGTCTTTTACCTAGCGTATCCAATCGTATAGAGAAAAGAGAATTGTACTCATGTCTTATTGTTACTCTCAATCTTTGTGTGTGGGAAACAGACGGGAAATAGCACCGCAGGAATGCCGAACACCAAATTATCTGATTTGTGAGAAACATTAAATTAAAATAAATTTTTATTTGAAGTAATAAGAACTATTTAAAAATTGTCACATAAACAATACAATGGAGTAAATAAAATCAGATAGAATTATGTAATTTAAATTTAATTACATTCCGTTAAAAATATTGATTTAGTATATATTATGTAATATAATATTATATATATAACCTTAATAAGGTTCATAATTTCGTATTATTAATTAATGTAGTTTTCATTTATTTAGTTGTTTTTACAATTAATATTATATAAGTATTTATAATATTATAATCGTTTGAAAAACTTGGAATTCATAAAAAAATAATATATAGTAATATACTCGCTTACTGCAAAATAACCAGTCTATGGTTCTGGGAATCTAATAGAAAATAATCGTCTTGTATAAATTACACTGACACGAGATAATCTATTAGTTTATTGTTGTATACAATATTATTAGAACATTAATTATTATGCATATTATATTTTAATTATTTTAACTTATGCTCTAATTGCATAGGTAGATCATTAGTTTATAAGGTATAAATTTAATTATTATCCAGCACTACATATTAAATCTTAAGTGAAACGATGAATATATTGGTTTCATAATGATATATGTTTAAAAAAAAATATTATTTTTGTATCTGTCATTACCTTTTGGCAGACGCCAAAAATATATTTTAAACTTCACGTAACAGGAGATCTTTAAATCCTTTTTTAGGATAGAGCACAAAAACTAAAGGCTACTCAATTTTTCATAAATTATTATTATTATTATTAGATTATATTATACATATTTTAAAATTATTTTTATTATTTTACAACTTTTATGAAAAACTAACGATATTTTTATAAAGCTACAATATGTGTAGGTGATTGCCACTTTCGTTTCTCCTCTTTTCCTATACTAATTGATCTTTAAATGGTTCTGATAAAAAATTTAATGTAATTCTGTAAGGAGAGGTTAAAAGTGGACGATTTCAGTTACTTTTAAAATAATATAGGTGTATAAATTAGCAAAAAATGACATGAAACTCAAGTAATTTTGCAACACCAAATTTTGAAAAAATTGATTGATGGTAATTTTCATAAAATTTTTGTGGTAATTTAAAAATAAATAATTTTAAATAGCTACTTAAAATATTCATAAAAATTTACATTTGTATTTTCTGGTCACAATATTATTTTCGAAATATTTTGGCTATTTTATAATAAATGAATAACTATTATATTATAATATTCGTATTTTTTGGCGAAAATTAGTTACTTATTGATTACCGTATATTATTAATAATAATATGTAGGTACCTATATAAATAAATTTTAAAATATCCTTAAAAGTATATACTCTCTATGGTTTAGATTTATTCAAAATCTTTCTTATTTTGTTAAACTTAAGTTTTTAACATTAATTTTTTGATCTACGTATAAGTAAGTGTATAATTAAATTTGTTTAGTTGATTTTATGGCGTTTATAGATGTTCTTTGAGATTTTTAGTTGTATAAATAAGGTATTAAGGAGGTAATATTAAAATTATCTATACACTTATTATTTATAAACTAAACTTTGATTATTTATAAAGACGTTAAAATATAGAAATTATTATAGTTTATACATTATAAAATAATAGTTAATTACTATATTATAATTAAGAAAATTTTTAGGTATATAGAAATATTTAGGTTCTAATTTTAATATGTTTTGCAGATTTTAGTTGATTAAATTTTTAAAAAAAAAATGTACCGTACGAATCTTCGGCTACCGTTATATTATCATTTGGTCACTGTCAATAGTTCATAATTTAACTCAGAATACAACTTGTTTGGCTAGTAGCCATTGCTATTTGTGTAGCATTAAAAACCCACCGACGCCGCCCCTATGATGGCCAAATCAATAAAATATTAAAATTTACGATTCTGATGAAAATATTCTTTCATAACCTTTATGAAGGAGACAAATGTATAATATAGTGAATAAATGAATGGGGACATATAACATTTTACGACTAAAACACGTTATGTTAAAAACTATGTTAAAACTATTTAAAATAATTTTATTGTTTCATTGTGAATTATGTACTCTAGATTGGAAGAGGATTTTGGTAAGTAGGAAGAGAAGGAGTGGGCTAAATGTATAGTACACGATTTGTTGTTTGGCTTAAATGCATTTAAAAATGAAAAAAAAAAAATTCAAAACTTAGGTTTTATAATTGAAAGACTGACAGTGGGTATTGCTAGACATTCTTGCTGCAGGGAGACATTCTGTTTTATAATACGACCGTCATACGTGATCCGCATATCTAAAGAGAAAAAAAACGACCTTCGGGCGTTGCGCATTGTGTCTCGACATCGCTGTCAATACAGGATAACTGGCGACGACACTTGAAAGCATTGTTTGGAGATAGAGCAAAAATTAGTTTTGTGTCTGCAGAATGGATTGGCCAAATGTGAGACTATGGTGTTGAACAGATATTCAGATATTGTTTTATGTATTCCAATTTGATTATTATCAATTGTTGTTAAAATCATTTTTAAAAACGAATTGCATTTATTTTTATTCAATTAAAGGTCTATATTTATAAAAATTAAATTAAATTATTGTATATAATATCTTTTTTTTAAATTTATTTATTGGTTATTATTATTTTTTGTTTTTAACGTACAATATGAACGATTAATAAACTACATAATAATATTATAACAATGTTTATGTTCTTATACTATTTATTAGTTTTAAATTAGAAGATTTGTTTATGTTTAATATATATAGATGATTAAATGAATTCAATAATATTATTAACAATAGTTCAACTTTTAAATAAAATACATTGAAAGATTTTCTTATAATAATTTTTAGAAAATTAGTATTTTATTTTCCCCTTTATAATATATAAGTAGAATATGTATAGATACTTTTATAAAAAGTATATCGTTTATCTATAAATTTCTGGAATTTTTACTAAGTATCATACATTATACTTTAAATAATTATAATAATTTGGAATTAACGGAATAAGTGAAAAGCTTAAATTGTACATGGATTTATTTTGGTAATGAAATATTTGTAGGCATATATTTTTTTAAATAAAATACCTGTTTATATAGATGCATTAAGATAATATATTTCAAACATCTTTATTCTTTAGACTTGATATTAATAGTAATTTTACTTAAAAATAGTTATTAATTATGCATAAATACATACAAAATAAGAACAGGTTAAATTAACTGATTGTTAAATTATTATGACGAGTACAGAGGGATTGGTAAATTGGGTTCCAATAATGAATTTATGTTGGTAAATTGGGTCCCGGAAAAAAATAGGTAGTAGGTAGATTAAGTCCTAGAAAAAATATATAAATTAAAATATATGTGGTTTTTATAATATTATGTTCTAAATAAATAATGTATGGTATAAAAAATAATGTTATAAATAATTGAAAATCGAGTTCTGGACAAAAATGTTAAAACGTATAAATATGATGCTTTAGGTAAAAATTTAAATAATAAATACTTAACAAATTCTAATCTAACAATATTATTAGTATATTTCGTCATTAGTAGAAAAACACTTAAGTGATTAAGTGTTTTTCTTTACGGAGCGTAATTTTCTTTTTTGTATTGTACTTTTTAATTTACTATGTGTCTCAGATTGTACTTGTAATAGTTTATAAAACAAAATTATTTAAAAGTAGATTGTATAAAAATACAAAATATTAAAGTTTTAAGTTTTTAATATTTTAGGCCTAGTTACCCGGGGCTACTATCTTTTTATATCCGGGACTCAACTTTTCAAAATAAACAAAAATGATCGAGAATCCAATTTACCTAGCTCCGAGTACAGGCTGTAGAGCGTAGATGATAAGATACACATTTAAAATACATCAGATTTTAAAATTTGCACGAAACAGTATAATGCTCTATAAACTAAATCAGATAACTGAATATGTTTTGATAAATTTGAACTAATAAAAAATACATAAACATGTATAGGTGTTCGGAGGTTGATTGTCTAATTTGTATTATAAGAATCAAACAATAAATTAATCATTAAATTTTATACGCAATAGTCATTTTAGAAATAGGTAGTCTATAAAAAACGTTTAGTTGTCATATGTCGTTATTGTAAAACTAAAATAGAAATAGGTTAGTCAAATGATTAAATAAGTAGAGATCTAGCTATGACAGGTGCACAAAAAACTAGTTTTATTTAATTTATACTTACATACGATACGGTGTCACAGTCATACGAAGATTTACCATTTAAATTGGACAAGTGCAGCAAACGTCTTACCCTCTACGTGTGTCTATATGTAATTACTAATTTACATCATCATTTAAATAATAAATAGCTACTAAATATAGTATTATGTATACAAGTTTATTATTTATATCAAGTATGTTATTACTTATTATACTGTTAGTCGCAGTCTTAAAAATGAGTAGTGGACAGTGGACACATATAAATAGTTTTTAATTTTTAAATAAAAGATTATACCTATTTGTTTTATATCATACTTAGTTATCAATATTATATAGTTTTGAACTTTGAAATGATAATAATATGTATTATTATACATTAATGTACGTTAAAAAAAATTTAAAAAATGGCACAATAATATATTTAATATAAACATTTTTTGAAGGTTATCAATACATCTTGTTAAAAATAGTTTTTACATTATATAATATTAGTTATAAATAATATATTAAAATTATTTGAAGTGTTAATCGATGTTAATTTTGGCATTAAAATGATCAATTATCATGATTACTGATTACAGGTAGACATATTCGTTATTGTAGTCGATATTAAAATATAATTTTTGTCTCGTTATGTTTGTATCTGTAATATTAAATTCAACGTGTAAATATATATTTATATTTTTTTTATATATGATATTACAGCTTAGTGTAAATTTATGCACCGTAATAACAAGTTGGTTAGTCTATAGTGCGTATTCTGGATAGTATGTAAATTATTTTTAATTATTGTACCTATATGAAAACATAAAGACAAATTATATACCTTAACTTCCCGGACAAAACGAGATCGTATCTGTTTTTACACGTATTTCAAACTGACATGACATATCGAAATATATTTGGTAACTCTTTTCTCGCCTCCTACTAATTGATGACTATTAAAATTTGCCCTTTGGTCTTAAATAATTTATATTAAATTATTACTTATATATATATATATAGATAGATATTCTTAAATTAAATATTAAAGTGCTACATCAGTATAGTAATTTAGTAGGTTCATTTAAATAAAAAATTTTAATTCAATTTAGACAAAAATAAAATATTATACGATTATAATAACATAAAATATTCCATGATTGGCATGATTTCATATTGTACTATTGATTATTTGTATGATATATTTCATATTTTACACTATGTTTTAATACAGTCGAATCGCGATAACTCGAAGTTGAAGGGGAATACAAATTCGCTTCGAGATACCTAACTCGAATTTATATTAAATTATGTATAATTTATATTTCTAGGGGAATTTTCATTCACGTTGTCAAGTTTTTTGAGTTATCGTGACTCCACTGTATATTGTAATATCTATAAAATATAAAAGAAGAAATAAATGTATCGTTAAAATTGCACTTAATTTAGTTTAAATTATAATATAGAATGACAGAATATTAATACATAAATATATAAAATAACTTCTTTGATTTAAATTTTTTGATACATTTCTTAAAATTAAAATATTTTTAGTTAATTCGTTTATTCATAGTTTATATAAGTCCCTTTTATATAAGATTTTTGTTCAATTTGAAAGTATAGTTAGGTATAATTTTAAATCAAAAATAACCACGAAACGTTTATAAAACGAAAACTTTTATTCAAAGTTTTTGTGTCCAATCCCTTACTAGGTATATAAATATAGAAAAATCAAAATTTACTATACGGTATATACGTCAGGCTATAGTTTAAATTTGTTTAAGTCAACTTATAAATTATGTTTAATTTTTAAAACCTACATTAATGTATCGTAAATTTAATAATTATCAGTATGAGATTTGCTTCTTATTGGCTGTAGCTTTAAAAATAATTTTACTAAATTATTTAATTAGATACATTTATTTGATTATTATAATATTAAAACTGAAATATATTTCATACACGATACTACGATAGTATTACAATTTAACCATGAACTATTTTTAGACGACATTTGAGTATGGGCATGTTGTAAATATTATCGAATTACAAAATTATAATATTCTTAGACGATTTACTTCAATGGTTTTAATAGACAAGCATGTAACATCATTTTGTTTCTTTTTCGATATGGTCCAACATCATAAATCATATTGATTAGCATATCGTGGTCTCTCAAAAACAATACAATAATAAAGCCGCCTAAAAACTTAAGATGTTCGTCCTGTCATGCTGAACTAACAGTATTAGTCAATATGATGATAATCGATCACATGTCGCCACCAGGTTAAATAATGATTGACCTTTCGTTAAACACATGTGTTTATAATAGTTTGAACTCGTTGGTATTTTTTTAACTTGTAAGAAGGGACTGAATACTTTTAATAAACATTATTATACCAATTAACTATATAAAGTGAATTGTGTACTGGTAAATAGCCAACAATAAGTCACTTCTTAAATATTTAAACGTATCTTAAAACATTCATTCCTTAAAATTGTAAGGATTATTGTTGTTTAATAGACACATGATAAATGTAACTAAGATTTGTTACATACAAATAAAATTTGAGACCTGCAATAGTTAACAAAAATTATTATCGTATAATATATTCTTAATATTGACCTTATATGTTATATTTCTATTTGGCAACAATTTATAATTACGGTAGAATTTTAAATAAGATTTTAATCAAATAATTCTTTTCAGTATTTGTTATTTTTATAAAAAAAATCTCATAACTGCTGTATAGTCGTGAAAAGGTAAATTGATCGACATCTGATAATGATAATCTAATTTGATTGTTAGAAGTTCATAAGTATTGAGAAATGTACGATAATAAGCGCACAGAAGTAGATTAAATTAATATGACCTATCAGTTTTAATGATCATCAAAAGGTTTACAGGCAAAGGCAAATCTCTAGTTTAATTAAATTCAGTATATGTACACTACATTATACACACGCATATTACATACGTTTGTGCATATAGATAAATTCGCAGGAAAATACATTATAGATTATATCATCATCCTTTATGTTTTATATCCGGGGGTAATTTAAGGCTGAACAGTGATTCGTGTTACAAAAATATTGGATATTTAATGAGAAACATTGTTATATATCTCTGATTAATGAAATTTAATATTTATTGTGATTACTAAGTACATACTATTAATAGAGAGTACTCATTAAAATTAATCGGAAAACCCGAAAAATTGGAACTTTAGTCTTTTAGTGAAATTATTATATTTAATATTAATCACAATTTATTTATAACTGTTTAATATATTTTGTATGTATTTTAATAATAAAATACGCAATAGTAGATATCAGCTATATAATGAATCTGCAATACATTGTTATTTACATTTTTTTCAAATATTTATATTTATTTTCAATTTTTAATTCTTAATTTTTAAATCAGTTAATAAAAATAAATTTGTTTTAAAAATTGTATTATTTTATTTATTGTTTTTATTTGTGGTTCTAGGATTTTGTGTTGATTGTGCAAATTGATTAGTTTCTGTGTTTTATATAATGATGATATTGGGTTGATAAATGTTTTTATTTTAAGTCAAATTCTGTAGGCTGAACGGCATAGAGATTATTCTTTCCAGGTCATGAAGTATCCATGCATTGACTTTGTGAATCAAATTCTTAGTCTGTTTATTAATGTCCTATTTTTAATATCTATTTTTGTAGTCAATTGGTCACTTGTATACTGCTTAATATTATTTATAAAATTTTAATTTATTACGCGACAGCAAATTTAAATACATATTTCTATCCAAATTAAAAGAATACCATACCCTCTTATTACCTCTCTTAACAATCATATAAAAGCTTATTAATTAACTTTTATTGAACTCTTAGGATTGCAGTTTAAAAGATTCTATATAATTATAATACTATAGTATCACATTTTTGATTAATGTTATTCGGAAATACAACCTTCTACAGGAAATGTATCCATAATTTAAAAGTACCTATAGTATAATGCTGGTTTAAAACCATTTATTTATACATTTATTAAATCATAGAACGACCAAGGGGTAAGATTCAAACAATCAATTGTACTTTTTAATAGTGAGTTATGTTCTATATTTATTTTTAAATAATAAATCATCATTATTTTACTTATTAAAACAAATTAAAACTTATTGAATATTATTTTATTAATATATTTTACTATACTATATTTTTGTATTTTTTTTTTTATTAGTATTGTATACGTATGTGCATTTAAGTATTTATGGCACTAAGTTAATTTGGTAAGTACATTAAAAAGATACTGTAGAATGTTGTAGTATTAAAAAGACATTTATTTTCTGATAATATTTTATTTTACTCGACATCTTTACATATTACGCTATTTAGTAGCATATTTTTGAATTCCTTCACGAATTGGACACGCCTCCAGTTGATTTGAATAAGAAAATGAGTAATTTGATATATTGTATAATATTGTTCTAATACTGTACAGTGTATTCTAAACAGAGTGAGGAAGTTATTAGCTGTACAATGCATAATTATATATTTTGTTTATCCGGGATCACATTTTAACTCATACTGAAACAAAAATTTTTTTTAATTTAAATTAGTAGAAGTATTAATAATTTTATAAATTTTAAATATTTTTGTTTGAAATTTAATAATTTATATACATTTTTGATATTTATATTCATAAATAATAAGAAAATAATAAGAAAAAGATCAAATACGCAAAACAAAAATTATAATAACAATAATAATAATACTAATAATAAAATAGTATGCAATTATCGTGGTGGGAAATAGGTATAATAATTAAGAAGTACCTTCTATTTCTAATCAATTAAAAAAAATGTCATGTTTTTTTAAAAAGTGCACTATTATGCTAAAATGTTGTGATTTTCTACATATTTTTTAAAAATATTTACTATATAGAATTAAAATAATATTTATATAAAATAATAATAATAATAATAATAAAAGTATGAAACATAAAATGTCATTAAGTAAATAACTATATACAATAATTATAGATGATTACATTACATAAAAAATGAAAAATAATAGCGACGAATTATAAAAATAAAACAAATAGAATGGGTATACTACTGTTTCTATTTTAAGGAATGGTATTCAATATTTATACTATTGAAATTTGAAATTTTAAAATTATTACATGTTATTGTAAAAAATAATATTTGTTAAATTTAGGATTGATGGTTGGAGATAAGCTTACGAAAATAACGAAATAAATAAAACAAAGCGAGATTTAAAATTTGCATATTATTTGAATAAATTACTTGAATATTCCGAGGCAGTTTTCCATACCATTCTTAAATGTTTGACTCTTGTCATTACACTTGCAAATAAATCTGAGTACAGTGGGTTTCTATACTTCGAGTTTATACGGTTTTATAAAATTGATCGTTTTTAAAACACACTATGCATATTGCTCTTGTATTTATATATTTATACAAATTTTCATTGCAATAACTATATTATATTTTATTGTATTTATTATCTATAATAAACTGTTACTGTTTATGGTCCCTCCAAAAAAATTGATCAATATACTCAACAAGTGTATAAATGAAACTTATCTCCACTAACTAATTCATTAAGTTAGATATACAATATACATATATATACATATATATATATATATCACGTACATTTAATGAAATTGCGCATTTCATGAAAACTTATGCAGTTCATGAAATGGATATGATTTTTTTATATTGTGTGTAATAATAATAAAATTTTATAAAATTGCCGATATTGTCATAAAATATATTATAACCAGACACTTTATGTTGATGTTAATAGAATATGTTAATAGATCGAACAATAATATTTTCATATTTGAAAGTAGGCAGATTTGAATACAAACACAATTGGTACTCTGACCTTAAACAAAAACTTTGTCTTAGGCACAATTTGTATCCATGCCCGTATTAAATTATTAAAGCATACATTATGCTCATTTTGGATATAATTTAATTTTATAAACTCTTTACGTTAACTTTTTGAGTACCTATTTATTATTTATTAGACTTAAAGTTTTTATGCATGCCATGAATTTATAATGCATATGTAATATTATTGACATTTTTGAAGAAAAAATAATTTGCATCCATTTGCATTGAATGAGTTAAAGACAGTTTTATACTCAGTCATTTGCAGTTTTTGGTATCACAAATAAAAGATGAGAATTGACGTTAAAACTGATTTAAGTTTTGAAAACTTTTGAAGGAATGTTTAATATGAAGTGCCTGTCAGGAATAATGAGTTTAAATGAACGTTTATTTTGAATAATGAATATTGAGAGATTTCAATAAATAATACAAAAATTTTTTATTTTTTACTATCTTTGTAATGAATTTTGTGATCTTGGAAAATTAAAAATGTGTAGATATTTATACGTAGTAGAATAGACGTGATCATTTAGATTTTGGATATGAAAAAATAAAATATATTCATTAATTAATCTTATTCATTATAATAAAGAATATTAAAAAAATACACATGTTATAATTATGATTATTAGAATATTAAAAAAGTATTAATTAAAATATTGTAAAACTCGTTATGCTATAGTAGGTTTTGAGGTAGCTTTACCTTACCATTAAGTAGAATACTGTAATGGATATATTAATTATACGAAAGCAATTCTAAGTAGAGATGATATTTTAGTTTCTACTTCTATGGATATTTTACAAGATATTTATATATTATTATAAGTACGTAAGTAATTCATTTATTTTTATTATTTATAATAATATGGTGTGTTGAATTTATCAAAAAATAGAGAAATTGATGAAAAAATTTATGTGATGAAGATGGAGGATGTTATAGTGTGCAGTGAAGTGAATAGGTTCCAATATTTAGAATTGGTGCTACAGAATATTTGTTGTTTTTAGAATGACGTCAAATAAGTTTATGTGTGGATGGATGGAGTGGAGAGAGACGTTAAGTATTTTGTGTGACGAAAATTAAAAGATAAGTAAATTTTATAAAGTAGTTCCAATAGAGCAAACTGAGAGATGAGTATTCTAAGATAATAAGGATGTATGGAATGAATTAATTTATTAGATATAGTGCAGGGTGGCACTACTAATTATAGGTGTAGTATTATTTATCCACATGCGTTATGTTAATTTAGTTAGAAAGGCAACCAAATTTAACAAGGATGCATTTTGTACGACAACAAAGTGCATGGGGACGGTAGTCACGGTGTTAGACTAAATCACTAAATCATTTTTAAAATTATTTTAAAAATAAAAATCAGTTTCATTAAAAGCACGTTATTTTTGAGATTAAATCTTAAAATGTTGGTCAGTTGCAACTTGCAGCTGGTAGTCAACTCCCCACGCTTAAGGAAACAACAAAGAGAAATAATTAAATAATTGCTTGTCTTTTTAGTCTAAATGGAGTACAATTGCTGGATGATTTCTTTTATTGCTTTGCTTTTGTTTCTTACAGCATAATGTATACTCTTAATTAGATATTATATATATACAAATATATTTTCTTATTTTTTACTTATTAATATTATTCTAAAATATTAACAGATTAATAGATGACTAATATTGACTAAATATTTAAAAGAAATTTTTTTTTTAAATTTAATTTTTGCCCTAAGTTTGATTTATTATTTTAATTTTTTTATACATTTATTATATTTGCAATGATATTATGACGTGATTTCGTCATGACAAATACAGTTAGAGAGTCTCGCTTCTGTCATATATTAGGAGTGTATGTAATGGTTGTACCTTGTACAAATAAAACGATTGTAACATAGACAAGTATATTATTTTATTTTTGTTTTCATTCAATAATAAAATTGCTTACGTCTAAAAACTTTACTATGTTACATTGTATTGTAATTATTTGACGTTCTTATTATTTAAACTGAATAGTGCTGGAATATACGTATTTTAAGTCGATGAAGTTTTTCCTTAACTGAACGTTGTACTACAGTGTATTATGTAATTTTGTGTAACTCTCACTTTAATGGAACAAACGTAAGACAGACAGACGTATGATATCGTAACGGACTAAAGCTAAAACAGTACTGATCCAATTAATTTTGGAGAGAATCATTATCTTTGGGTGTGTGAGGGTAAGCCAATAGCAGGTTTAGTGCATATCATTAATAGAACTGATGGGACAGCTGCATACAGTGAATAAGACATGCACGTTAAGTTGCGTGTCCTGTATATTTACGGAGAAGCCCACGTGTTTTGATTGAAATGAGAAGAAATTATAGACTTTTCCGGCTTTTGAATTATTATAAATGTATATTTTTAGATTCTAAACGGAGTGATGAATGTATTTATTATCAAAATTATGTAAAATAAAATATTAAAAATATTCAAAATTTTTTAAGTATTAAAAAATATTTTAAATATTAAAAATATTTTATTTTTATTTATTTATTTATCTTTATTAATTAGTTTAATATTAATTTAATCCATAGTGTAGTATATGATTTGATTTTTTCTATAATTATTAGTTTAAATATTTTGGTATAGATTTTAATTAATTTAATGATTGCATACAATTTTAATTATTTATGGTTTGGTTTAAATGTTTAACTATATAGGTAGAACAAAGATTAATAAATATAATCGTACATAAACCGTTAATTTTTTTTCAAAATAATTTTAATAGAACAGAAAATGATTATAAAAAATAACGGCTTTTTTTTTTATTTACAATTAAATTTTGTAAGTCTTTATAAAATAATATTTGATTACTCTGCAACTTTGTTATTTACGCAACATGATATACCTGTATTATAATTACTGTTGACTTAGATTCCTTCTAAATTTTGTTTTTGGAAGCACATGGACGAGAGATAATTCTTATTATTTATAGGTATGCATTTTATAAAAAAAATTATTTATCTTGAAATATTTATAATAATATGATATATTTTTTCATTGAATATAATGATAAATTATTAAAATTTTAATTGATATAATTTAAATAATTAATTATGTTTATACTCGTATATTTTAGTGTAATATTTTCATTTTACAAATTTATTTTTATTTTTTCTCATTTAAATACCGTTCATCGTTTTCTTTTTATCGACATCATTATCTTTTTTATTTTTTATTTTCTTATCAATCGACCGTGGCGCAGACTCCCGGGTGGCCACTCTACAACACGCGCCCTCAGCAGCACGTGTACATTATATTAAATTGTTAGTGCATCCCCAGTCCTTACGTAGATCGGTCATAGGTTGTGTTAGCGTTTCCCGATTGGATAAATCTTTTTTCATTTGGATTTATAATCGAGTCGTATACTTTTGGGTGAGTTAGTATATTAATATTATTCTAATAATAAAATGTTTATAATAGTTTATACCTAATTTAACTAAGTACAAAATGATGTATGTATTTCTAAGTAATTTGTTTCATAATGTGAATACAATTGCATTAGTTTTAAATTCTACATTTTTGAATTCATATAACATTGTATGACTGTTTATTTTATACTATTGGGTATTTAAAACATGCACCAGTTATTGATTATTCTTTTAAAAATAATTATTAAATTATTAAATAGTTAGATGTTGATAAAGACTCGAGATTTATATTTTTAGTAGTATTGTGTTTTTTTATTAGTAATGAAAATAGAATTTTATTTTGTTTAAATTTATTTAACGTACTTATAATTTATAAGTATAATTTATCGTATTCATAAAAATAAAATTGTTTTAATTTATAAGCTAATAATATTTATTCTAAGTATAAAATAATATTGACATTTTATTAAATAGTAATATTTTAGTTTGAACTTTAATACTTAATTTTTATTTCTAAATACATAAATAAAATTATTGTAAAAAACTCCGTTTTTGTTACATATGATAATTAATATTTATCATTTAACAAGTATGAATGTAACTAAAATGTTAAATATTACTTAATATTATTATATTCTATGGGTAGTTAAATTCCAAGAATATTAAATATCACTATTTAATTTTCATGATTTTAAAATACTTACATTTTATTATATTTATTATTATAGTGTCATATAGGTACCTACTTTTAAATTTTATTTCGCAAGATATCTCATTAAATTATGCGTTTTTGGCTAATATCCTAAAACCCGAAATCTCTTTAAAATACACATTTTCTTTATATTGTATTCTTGCAGAGACACTTATATAAAAGTAAATAAATTGAGGTGATTTATAGATATTAGGTTCTTTTTTGTCCTCGTTTAAGTCTTAATCTTTTGAAATGTTCTGGCACGAAAATTGCATTGTAGATTTGTCTTAAGCGGTTTTTCCTTACAATACATCCATAGAATATAATTTTCCCGAGCACCCAATGTCTTGCTATTACCTAATGTATTTCTATTGTATGCAATATAATCTAATCATTTGTCCGATGAGTAACGAAGACAATCTCAGCGAACTACATAAAGTATGGTCTTATCAGATTTTTGATACTATCAATTATGTAGATTAATAAGTTTCTTAAAATAGGTAGATTCGCCTAGACTCTAAGTGTAATTTCGTTGATTTCGTCAGTACGAAGTGCCAATAAATATTTTATACAATATATTCTCTAGTGTTTCGGTTAACCGTGATCTAAATGATATTACAATTAGCTGACACTAATTGGATAACAAATTTTGTAATATTTTGAATTCGGATAAATAATATTTAAATTAATAATTTATATTGATAGTAATACAAGGAGTAGATAAAATTATATTATTATATCTATTTTATTTTCGTATTAATTATTACCTATAAGTAACCTATAAGTAGATTTAATTGAAAGGCTAATAATTTTGTTTAAAACGTAACTAGTTTTAAAATACATCTGTAGTAAAATGTATTCATGATTTTCATTAATCAAGAACATTTTGTACTTAAAACTGAATATTTTAATTTTAGACATGTAACTATAGATTATGTAATTATGATTTATGAGTAATATGGATCAAAAAATATATTTATTTTATATTAAGAATATAGAACTAAAATATCTTGTGTTTATATAACGTATAATATATTATAATAGGGTTTATATATATATATATATATATATATATATACATAATTAATTACACATACAAAATATACAATATGTATGTATTTATAAACGAATAATGGTTTACTTTATATTTCTATTCATGTATTTAATTAAAGATGGTTATAAAGGCTAAACTTCTTTCATTAAATTATTTCTACATTCGTGCGCATTCAATTTTCGATAAGTACCGAGACACTTCTTGACAATGTGAAGGATGATTACACAGAACTAAATAATTTTTTGACAATATTTGAGGTTTATCTCAATTAAAAATTAAAAAAAATAATTTATTTAGAAAATAAAAGACGCTCATTAAGTAACGCGATTGGAACTGTTTAACTTTGAAAGGATACTGATGATTGATTAACTACATCTATAAAAACTATACATTTTAAATAAAGCCCATCAAAACAAGATACATTTTCATATATTTTTATAAAATGTTTAAGTATAATTTTATAAAATATTTTTAAATTAAAAGAGAAAAATGGGATAATATTTTAAAAACAAAGATAACAATTCATACTCTATAGGCTTTAGAGGTTGTAAAAAACATAATAAAATCTTTGTGTAAATACTATATAGGAATGATTAATCATTAATATAAACCTTAGTCAATAATTTATATTGATATACATAATATAGTAGTACAATTTACTATATTGGTAGCTATATATATTCTGTGTAAAGCCACTAAGTTTCCATAACCTAAATTAATTTAAACTAATATTTAAATTCTATATTATTACAATTACTGAATATTATTGTAATATAGTTTTTGAAATGTATTTTACTCATGTAAAAATAACTCATATTTTATTTACTTATCATTTTTGGTTTAAGCAAATTTTAGTTAATTAAAACAAAGATTTCCTTAATAGGTTAGGCATTTTTAGAGATATATTAATTGGATAATTGGATTAAAAATATTTAAATGCGGTACATTTTTTGATAGAATATAATATTTTATTTTATTTTTGAATTGTAGTAGATTTTTTTTTCATATTCTGAAGCAGTTTATCATTTTAATAATTTTTGTATATGAAATTAAGTATGAACAATAAGTTATAGACTTGTAACGTACGAGTATTGAGTATTTAAAATTAGGTTAAACGAAGAAGTGGACTAATACTCTGCTAGTACCTCTGCACCATTCCACTCTCATCATCAGCACTTAAAATCACATTGTAAATAATATATTATATAGGTATAAAAAATAAATAGAATTCCGCGTTTTGTAAATATAATTTTTTTTTTCAAAATTATAGTTTTATAATGACGTAAAAAAAATTGTTTTCAAAAAAATAACACTTTTTGAGATAATGAATGTTAACTGTTAATATAATTGGCCTGATATAAGACTATGTTATGTAATAATAAATTATGATGATTTTGTCAATATATTTTTATGATGAGTATTGGAATGTAGTTTTAAAATTATACGTGTAGATTGTTCACTGTACAAGTCATCTAAGTGTTACATTTAGGTATTAGCTGTATACGATAATAATCTCGATTCCGGATGTGTGCATATTATATTATTATGGTTTATGTTTATGTTTAAAAACAGATGTTGTTCTATTTCGGAACGTTATTCTCCTATTCTCTAGTAAACGTCCAGACTCCAGGGCATTTATATAAGCTACAGTAAATGATTATTATTAACTATTAAGATACTGTGGGGTACTTTGAAAAATTGTGTGTTCTTATTATTAACAGAATTTTTCTACATTAAGCTTATTCATTCTTATATACATGGTTTTGAATGGTGTGTGGGCATTAACAGTATTTTTAAATATTTCTTGTGCTAGTATATGGGTTGGATTTTATCACGAGAATTCACTATGGTTATTTACTGTGAGTATTACAAAATAAAAAAAAAATAACGAATAGTAACTAACTATATTATACTATAATAGAGTTGGATAAATGTATTGTCACGTAAGGTGGTAGTTTATTTAACTATACCAGTAGGTACCTTTTTCTTTAGAGTTTTTTATTTAATAGATAATAATCAGAATATCAAATATCGAATTAATAAATGTATTGTTTTGATCGTTTAAATATTGTAAATTTATTTATTTGAGAAAATAGATGCAGTTGATTTGAAACTAATGCAACTTTTAAAAATTATACACCTTTCAAATCGATTATAAATAACTTCTATTACCTCTGTTTATTTTTCGTCTACATTATTTGTACTTAAAAACAGAACAGACGCGTTCTCCCATTCATTATGTCCACAAGTCGATCAATCAAGTTTTCTTTGGACCTTTTTTGAATACAAAATCTATTCCCCTCTAGTTTGTTTTTTGCGCCCTTCGTTGTCTTGCAAAACCTTTTAACCGGCCAGTCTGGCGCCGGAACTACCCTTAGAGAAAAGAATTCTGTCAAATGTGGAAAATCGAAAAAGTTCACTAAATCGATAATACACTAAACCCACGCATACTACTTTTAAAATTATTATTTATTATTATATGTTAATATCCTACATATTATATACAAATAGCATTTTTAAAAATTACTTTTATAAGGCTTAATACTGATTGAAAAAGGCGAAATAGTTAATTCGAAATCAGTTTCTTTTATTGCTTACTTATTATTATTTTAAAATTCTTAACACACATTTTGATCACCTTTTTCTTATATTCAGCAGTTAAAAACCATATTATAATGTGGTATTGTCGAATCGGAAAGATTTTTTTTTATTAGTTGTAGTTATTCTCATAAGTATTTAAACGTTTAGTTTAATAATTAATTTGCTTATGATATTAGTTTTGAATGTTCAGTGATGACTACAAAATATCTCATGGAATCTCGTAAAATACTAAAACAAATTAAATACACTCTATTATATTATTATTTTTACTGCAGATTATGTATTATTAATAAAATATAACTTTTTTCTATGCGTAATGTTTAATTTAATTAATACATTTTTACTTTCCAAAGTATTGTATCGATAAAATATTACTAGTATTTATGTGAACAAATAATTGAATTATGCTAATTTTTATTTTTAAGATATACTTAATGTATTTTTTTTTATTATATTTTCAACTAAACACTGAATTAATTTTATTGGTGTTACGTGATTTCCATACGGATTATAAGCAAACATTTTATTAACAGAATTTTGGCAAACTTTGATTCTTGTATATATTATTATATTATCTTTTCTTAGATTATTTCTATTTGAATTCATTGTATAAACTTACCTGTATCTATAGTTGTAGTACATATGATTAATTAACAATTTAAGATAATAATTTATTAAAAAAGGCTTTTCTTACCTATATTTAACATATAAAGAACATTAAAATGTTATATACAAAATATACATATCTTATTTTGGATAATTCAAAAAAACATAATATTTTCTTTGAAGAGGAAGTAAAATTCTTCTAATGTTATGATGTAAATATAGAAGTGTTATTAATCATGTGCATAATATCTCTTAGATGATCTATAAACCTTTTTAGATACATTATGAATAAATACATAATGTTGTTTTTCGGAATGCGGTATAAATGGAGATTAATTGTTACTGATCTATTGGACCGTAAACGATTATGTGTCAGACTTATTTTGACTATAACTTTTATATTGTTAGCGTTGAAGATATATTTTTTTGAAGTAAAACATGATCTCCTTATATTAGATAATGTAATGATTATAGACATGACTATGTCATGGGTGTTTGTGCCGGAAACCGTGACAGGACATTGTCAAAAAGCAATTACGTGACAGATGATTTAAGTTCAAAAAAAAAAAACAATTGTAAACGATTATCGTATCGAATTTAAAAAATAATAAGATAATATATAATGAGGAAAAAAATTCTATAATATCATCAATTAAAATAAAGGTTGGCACGTACATTTGTAAACAGCCCTTAAATATTTTTATGTCGACTTATTTTATTGTTATTTTTAAAATCAAGTTACAAATCATTTTTGATCTCATTAAAAAATAATAAATTAAAAAAAAATATATTTCGTAATTATTTTTTAGTATGCAGTATCATTGTTAGAAATGGGATTTAATTAAATTATATAATTTGTTAAATATAAAATAATGTGAAAGCTTTTAGATTTACTTCTCAAACGGTGGGTAGAAAATTGTTTTAAATGAGCTATTTAAGTGGTCGTTCATCATATAATATTTGGAAAAAAAATGTTACCATATTCTATAAACATTTTATATTATGTATAACCTTATTTGTGTAATATATAAGTATTTGAGTTTTAGTTCAATATATAAATAAAATTATTACAATATCATTATACCTAATTGTATATGTATTTAAACAATTGTTATCTTTATAATAATCTTAATAAATCTTTATTTTTTTAAATTTGACCATGGTTTTAGTTTTAGAGTCAACACAAAGTAAGGAATTTATTGTTTTTAAATATTTAATAATAATTTATTTACGATTATATTTTAAGTATCTATACTATATAATTATAAAATTATAATTGCGTTAAATATTAAACCTATCTATTTTAGAATTAAATTGGGAAAACATCTATGAACAATTGAATGCCGTTTTAGTTTTTCGGTCAATGGTTATTATTGAATAGATTGAATTTTATTAGGCATAAAGTACTAAAAATTCTTATGTACTTTTTGGATAATATAATTTTTTATTGTGGGGAAACAGTTTTTAAATCCAATTCCCAAGATGTCCGGGTACGCTATGTTATTTGGACAGGGAAAAGGAAAAACTCACCATTCGTTTCTGTGATAAATTAACGAATAAATTAAGTTATTACATCAGTAGAACAGTTTACACTGTAGTTGACCGGTTTTCCGCAGTTTGTGTTGATTTATAGCTAACTACCAAAATCGTGCTGTAAAGTATTTCAATTATTATTAATCTTATTTGGTGTATTTTGAATCTAATAAACAAAGGTTCCAAGATTTTCAATTTATAAAATATACTCATGAAGATATTTTATTTTAACAGAATTAAAAATTTGTCAAAATTTGCTATACATATAGTATTTAATATTTAAAGTATTGATATTAAAATAAATTATAGAAATTGACTTTGTATTTTCATTTTTAATAATTAGGTATACAATTTAAAGAAATATATTATTCCATTAGTCTTGGAAATAATTGATTACAACATTACATTTCTGATTCAATATGCTATGTTATTGTGTCTGAGAAAGTTAATTATGATTGAATTTATTATTTTCAAGCTATGTTAATTAATTTTAATATAGTTTTGAATGTCGCAATGTTCTCTTGATTGTTGTGTATTTGTGTAATTATATTATCAAGACTTGGAAAAAAAAATCGACCATATTTATTTTAGAATATTTCAATTTATTTAAATGTATTTTTAAATAAATGATTTTAATACTGTAACTTGTAATTCAACTAATAACTCAAAAAATAAATATAAATAATTATATTATGTTATTTTAAATTTAAATTAGAATTGTTCATAGTTAAAACTACAGACGGGTTAAATTATTTACGAATATTTTAGATTTTATAACATACTTTAAATAATTAAAACGTATTCATAAAAAATGCACCTAATGATTAGGTAATAATTTATATTTGATATAAATTATCTAGCTATTTGTAAAATCATAGGTTTAATATAGGTACATACTGCGTCATAGAAATTTTACAAGACAAAAATAAGTTTAAATAAATTATAAATTCAAACAGTATTATACAGTTCTCTATAATTTCTAATAATATTAAATAGTACGTTTAAATATAACTATGTTAAGCAAATGAACATTATTTGAGAACTGTATTGTTATTTAATACTTTTCACTGAACATAGTTGAAATAGTTACCTATTGTTATAGTTTCGATGGTTAAACTTTCAGTTTTAAAGGATGAGTTCACGTTTATAATAGCATTCATCTGTATTTTGTCTTCCAACCAATATGGTGTTTCCGGGGACTAGGGTTCTTTAAAAGGGTTCACAGTTTCCTAGTAGGCAAAGTAAGAGTGTCTATCGTCTGAGAATGTTTGAAAAGTTTTTTGGATGTTCGTCGGATACTCGGCAACAATTATGAAGGAGAAAATCCATTTGATTTTCAGACCCAAGCCTTTTAGGCCACATGTATAGTATTTTAAACATGTTAGTGGTGGGAATGGGAGAGATGTAGATACTTTTTACTCGAAACGTTCTTACGGATCATACAAGATTCTAGGTTCATCGTCCAAAGATGGCATCAAAACATATACTTCAATTTATTATTCTTAAAATTAGAGTTATATAAAATTACAAGAAATATTGAGATTTTAAATTTATAAAACTGTAGTAACTTTTTAACGAAAATTAAATTTATTAAAAGTTAATAAAATCGAACAGAGTACTGAAATAAATTTAATAATTAAGTTTTCAATATTTTTATAATTATATGTTTTTGTTTCAGGTATGAAAACCAATAACCATATATTATATTCAATAATAATACTCAAAAGAAAAAAATTGTACGTATTTCTGGTGATACCAGGTTTTCAGATTTTTATAAAGTATCCAAGTAAACAATAAACGCAAAATAACTGTTCGTAATTTGTAATTTTTTACCTAGAGTATGGACAGTAGTGTTATACCTAAAATATTAACCCGTATACTATTTATATATGAGTATTTAACGTTGTGTATGTCAACAGCGACTACAGAGCATCCCCATGATTTATATGGTGTTCAAAAAGTTGAATACAAAACTACATTATACACGCTTTCTTGTGTTATTAGGCTTGTATGTAATATGTTAGTAAATGTGGTCGTTATTAGTCTTTATGTACTTGCTTGTACCTATTGCTTGTAAACCGGTATATGCTGCGTTTCATTACATAATAGTAAGGTGTGAATGTGTGATCCGGAACCGTGGTAGATTAAATGCACAATGAAATTCGGTAATATTTGAAAGATAGAATGTTAGATGTTGTTTGGTGAATGTTTTCTACTAATGTTATGTGTATGCATCACATTATATTTAAAAGCTTTTAAACGAATTATCGTGTTGGTGTATGTCAAATATATCTATGTGTCAAAATAATTAATATCTATAATAATTTGTAGATATGAATGCTACTTTTTTTTTTTAATACAATGTTTGATTGAAATCTTTATTTGTGTGTGGATTAAATAATCTTTAAGTTGTATAAATTGGTAACTAACTGATGTAAATAATATTTTATAGTAAATAAATATAAGTATATTATTATAATATATCGTATGAAATTCCTACTTAAATCACGAGTTAAGGTTAAACAATGTATAATATTGTAGTTATATGTACAAATTTGGTTTTAATGTATTTTTTTTTTCATTGACAAAAACAATTATATTATACATTTATACACCACTTAGAGTTGTATCAAACAAATTTAAATGTTTATC
Source organism: Schizaphis graminum (assembly GCA_020882235.1). Taxonomy (NCBI): domain Eukaryota; kingdom Metazoa; phylum Arthropoda; class Insecta; order Hemiptera; family Aphididae; genus Schizaphis; species Schizaphis graminum. The sequence goes on along the minus strand of CM037032.1, from coordinate 82,101,889 downwards.
ACACAATTTTACAGTTATCCCAAACTATAAGTAAGTAGATATATTATATAAAGCTGATATAATTATAGTTTATTTGTTATGTTGAGTAAGTTGACACATTGACGTACAACAATATTTTATACCTAGTAAAAGGAACATAAATTTGCTTAAAATATTTTGATTATTTATCAAAAAACTTTTTTATAGATATATTAAATACAAATTTTGTTTATTGAAAACGATATAATCATAAAATTATTCACTAACAATATTTAAATTTTTTTAATGCGTATTATTATATTAAAGTAACGACTGAGGTTTTGAACTAAGTATGGTCTTGTTTAGTTGTTTAAATCCATAAAAGATAAATAAATAAATATAAATGCAAAATTTTTAAATTATTTACATTTAATGTTAAATTTGTTCATAAAAATGTAAAATGAATAAAATATTTCGACATTTATTCATTTAGCATGGTGATATTTATCCGGAATTTCAATAAATTAAAAATTATTACAGCCATTCGACAGTGATGAAAGAAAAACTACTTTCAATTCTATTGGTCTAATGTCAAACCGACGTTATTATTTCCATTTTGTTTTCCTCTTCGACCGTAAATTTCAAATTAAAAGTCCCCGCTGTAACAGGATATCTCTGTCCAATTGCGTGGAATCTAAAATAATTATTATAATTTACGAGAACCGGTGAGAGGAGGGTAAATAAAATGGTACATTCGGCAGCATTCCGACTGGGTGGTCCACACCTTCAACGGCTATGCCCGGTCGACCAATAATAATAATCGTCACCAGACATTAATGTCCACCCGGTAATGCACCCGGTACACTAATCTAAATTATTGTCCGGTATTGATCGTAAAGACCTCAGTATAACGATTTTCTACCGACACATAAAAAATAAACCAGACGCCTGTACATCGGTTAAATGTTATTAATTCACTAAATGGCTGTCCGCGCGACAGTAGATTTATTGATACGAGATAGGAAGAATAACAATGTTACGCAGTACTCACTTTTTTTTTGTCTTTTTAACTTAAAAATTATTAAGGAGGTACAATATATCTAACTACTTTTCAGTGTTAAGTGTATTAAAAATATAGTTAGTTCTTTACCCATTTAATAGGCAATTGTTTTAAAATTATAAAGGTGAATTTAATATTTTAATGTAAAATTCTTATACATGTCTTTTAGTGTCAATGGTAGGTATTTAATAAATATCAAGCAATGAATATTATCCTTTTATATAAAGTGATTTTATTTTGAGTAAATTTGATTCTACAAGTCCACATTATTTTGTTGGTATAGGTACAATTATCACATTTTTTTTTAAAAAATCACAAAAATTGTAATAACATAATTTAATTTTTAATTATTATTCTTTATGTTTATTTTATTTTGCATTACATAAAAAAATTACAATTAATCTAAATATTTCTACAATTCTTTTTTGTTCTCACAAGTAGATATTGTATTCTACTAACGTAACTTTTTATTAATGAAAATTAGCCAATCCACCAAACAGACATTATACGAGTATATTGGTAAAATAATTACGCCTTTAAGATCGTTATGCATAACATGAAATTGCATCGTTGTTATATGTAATAATATATGTATGTTATGTAATGTGTCCTGTCGTACACCTGTAAATTGTACAACTCCCTCCAGTTTATGCTTTGACAAGTGACGAGCATGGCATTCAAATTCCTGATAATAATCGTTGGGATACTCTCAACGCACAGATAATTTATCAAAACTTTCTGTTTAAAGTCAGAGTTACCGTAAAAGTGGCATATTAATATACTACACTACTTATATAATAAAGTTGTATGCAGATCGCATTTAGTATTTATGGTCCTTTAATATCATAGATTAAATATTAGGTATATGCATATCTTATTTTTAAGCACGTCATGATATTACACGTCTGAATACTCGTACGGTTTATTTTCAAAAAGAATAAAATGAAAGTTATTATAATTTACAATTATATAGATGTGTGCCAAAAAATATAATACACCTTAGAATCTGAAATCTTAAATATATTTGAATATATTTTATACATGTTTAATCTTTTGTTTTTCGTAGCAAAATTTAATTATAAATATTTGTTTGTAAAAATACATTTTTTGTTTAGTTTTGGTTTTTGAGTTTTTGAGTAAAATAATTTTATAGCAATATGAATTTTATTTTTTTATTTTTTAATTAAGGGGTAGTAAAAAATCTAAATAGGTTTTATTGTGCACCGCTTCTATTGAATAATATGAAACTCTAAGAGATATTTCTTTTTAATTTCCTAGTAACTATCGATAAAATAATAAAAACTACAAAAAAAAACATTAACGAAATAATATATATAAAGCCAGCACTCATTTTTAAATAAATAACTTTTAGATTCTGAACGAAGTGATGAATGTATTGCATTTACTAAATAATAAGATAATATTATCTTAAAACTTTAATGTTATATTTACTTTTTAAATTGGTAAAATATTTTTTATTTCTCAGTTTTGAAACTAATTATATTAATTTATTATTTATTTATAAAAAAATTCCTTTTATTATAATTTCAGTCATTTATAAACCATATCTTGGCATTATTATCACACACCGGAATTCCTTCAAAAGTTTGTTTATGGTTCCAGCATACCACTATAAAACTTAACGACCACTGTTCTCGTTTAAAGGGATGACGTTTATCAACGTTCTTGTGTGATGGACTGACTATAAGGATGACAATTTTGATTAGTAGATAACGGAAGTAAAAAAAAGTTTTTTCAAACAATTAAACACAGTGGTGACAAATATCACTATACGATTTACGATATATCGTATTTACAGAATATTTACTTTGGTCTCTATCATCCTCTATGTTTTATGTTGAATTATGTTTAAAAAAGACATGAATATCGTAAATGTTTACCGAGTTTTATAGTTTCAAATAAAAACATATTATTATTTTTGAACTATGTGTATACTGTATACTCAGTATAGTATTAATGAGCCGAAGCATCATCTTTCGGGGTTTTTCTCAAAGTTAGCGGGGAATTTAATAAACTTTGGTACTAAAAAGAAAGAAATTACATGGAGGGCGTGCGTAAAAGATAGAGAGAAAAATTGAGGGTAAGAGAGCGATGATTCAACATCGTGAGAGTAGAAACGTGAAGGGAAGACCTTAACTGTTTTCTATTCCCTTCTCCTACCAATTAGGCTCATAAAAATTAATTACTTTTGACCCTTGCTAGTAAAGTATAAGCGTTATCGCACTATCTCAGATAATTACAGACGAGTATAAGAATCGATTAAATTTGTCTACAGGAGGAACGTGATTCCAAATAGATCATTTATCACTATTACACACGTAGGATTAATAATATTATTATTAAACATTATAATAACTTAATATTATGAGATACAAATATAACCATAGTAAGGAAAAAATTATTATTTTTAAATTAATATAAGTTTTGTAATATTCCTTTTGATTAATATGATTGATTCATTTTTCTAAAAATCTGTAAATATATATGCAGGTATTTATTTATTTATAAGAAACAGATTGGCTTCCAAAAATTCAACAAATATCGGTTTTATATAAATTATTATTACTTGACAAATAAACAATGATACATAAAAAATAATAATATATAAATAAGGCAAGGAAATATAATGGACAATTTGCTAAAAAAAGGAAGTACAAAAGACTCTTTTGTTTTTAAAATTGTTGGTATTAGGCAATAATTTGCATAAAGCGATGTACATGTCAATAAGTTTATAAATGGTTAATCGGAAAGGAATAGAAACAATTTTAGTTGAATGGGTTATTCGAGATGGAATATTATGCATGAGATAATGTCGATTTTTAATTCAAGTTTATTATGTTGAAACAACTTGAATTTATAAAACTTACTTTTTTGGTATTTTTAACACAGACACTGTTCATATTGCATTACAAAAATTATATTAATTCGACGATGCCAGGATGGCATATGTCAAAACTAGAAAACTTATTAATTTATATTTAATTTGAATCTATTTGATCTTTTTTTACTTAATATTGTTATACTTATTCATTTTAAAACATTAATTTTAAAGTACCTTATAATTATTATGCATCAGATGAGTATATAATTTTAATTAATTGTTTTATCGCAATATTTTATTAATGTAGGTATTCATATTTAGTTATTGACTAATGTAAAAGATTTTTATAATTTCATGTTTGATTGAATTGTTAAAAAAACATTTATTAACAAATTGTAAAAATTTTTCAATCTTTAGGAACTGATACAAACATTATAACTTTAAATCGTTGATAATCCACATTCTCATTCATTATACTTATTTAATAGATGGATTATTAAAATTTATCTAAATTTGTTTATTTTATATTTATACAATATTATTAAATATTATTCTTTTGTAATATTGTTACGACGTATTGTTCTTGACTTTTATGGTTCTTCACAATTCATGAGCAACATGTGGTTAGCAAAAAGTACAGGACGCGTATTATAACATATAAATTATATTTTAGTTATTTATTCTTTCAGTCCACTGTCATTAAATTATCATACATATTGCAGATTTATTTGAAAATTACTTGGTAATAATAATATATTTCGATGTGCTCGAGTTGTGGACATGGCCTGAAGCGTAGACGAAACGCAATAGCATGGTTAACTGAGGGAGTTTATTAATTCTATCATGAGTAGGTACGCCGCGGGTGGTGCACGTATAGTATAGAACAAAATGAAAGGATGTTACCAGCTGCGAAATGCCACCGTTGGATATTCCAAGTGGAACGAAACCAAAATAACAATACATTTCTGTCAATTGTCATTCATAATTTTCTCGTAAAAGTCTGAATATTTTACTTAAATATCAAAATATAAATGTTTTACAGTCTAAAAATAAAATATTCTCTATACAATATCATCTAGGTATTGACTAACTAAAAATATAGACAAATTGTAACGAAATAGTCTATTTTTTATGTACCTATATTATGTAAGAATGAACAAATTAAATGAGAAAAATATTGCGAAAATATGAATATCGAAATAAATATTAAAAGATTTATAGAAATTGACATGCAAATTGTATTTAACTTTTGATTATTTGACAAGTCATGAAAAGGATATTAATATATAAAATAATATTGTAACTCATTTATTTATTATACCTAGATTTTAATGGGTTTTTACATTTTCAGAATAAAACTCTAAATAAATATTTTAAATACCTTCCATTTTTTATATCTTAACTTAATTATTACGAAGAATATAATTTGAAATCTCCTAGATACTGGACAGCCTCTCTTCGCATACTAATAGCATGTTGTAAATTACTGATTATTAAATATATATTTTAATAATAAAAAATAAGTAGTTACTTTTATTTATTCAACGATCAAATGTATTTTTTAGAAATAAAATATAAATGCACCATTTTAAAACCAATTTTTTACTGTTAACATTTTAAATTGTTCTTGCATTAAGATATTTTTTATATTAGTCCAATTACATTAAATTTAATTTTAGAACTTTTGAATACTACTAATATCTACTAATATTTACCTACCATAATATAATGAATTATTCTTTCCATACATTATAAAGTACACAATTTAACACACTTTATTTGAGTGGAGAATATTATTTGTTAATTTAGACATAGACTAATAATCATTTAAGTGTAGTTTATATACATATCAATGCAAATGTTTTAATTATATATATTTAATTACGTGCCGAGTATCACTTTCTAAGCATTAATCGTTGAAATCACGTTTGATCCTTCTCATTCAAATCAGTCACGTAATTCTGATTTCAGTGTCTAAGTGAGTAAGTTTGTAAACTGTTGACGCCGTTTGTGTGATTTACAACATATGGGTTTGCTATTAGATAAGTGACTTAACGCATCACATAATTGTATATGGGAATGATACAGAGATTTCTGATGAAATATTATTTTTATATAATATATAATATGTATAATATGTTTATTTAATTAATTTTTGTATTATATTACTTTATTATTCATGATTAAATGTGATAAATTTAAGTAATTGAAAAATAGTAGGTAGGGGTATGCTTAAAACTATTTATAATTTTTCTTGACAATTAAAAACATTACTTATTACCTATTAACATAATACAGACAAAATCCTATTAAAATATTTAGTTAAAATTAATTTGGACAATATAAATGATATACAAAAAGAGTAAAATATTTTGAAAATTTAAATTAAATTTTATAGCTTGTGTGTCTAGACTGTCTAGACAATGATAATATGGGAAGCATAATATATATTTTTTTTTTTGAAAGTGAGAATTGGATTTTGGATGTAAATAGGGATATTGAAAGCTTTAAAAGGGGCTGATAGGTGTCAGGTGGGTGCGTTGTGGTAATAATATTTTGTACAGTTGAAGACAAGGTTAGTAGTACCACTAATCATAGAGTTGTTATAAAGTATGCAGAGGAGAGTCATTCAAAGAATTTTTTTTAGAAATGAGAAGCGAGTAAGGTTTGGCTGAATCAGAGACAGGAACACAATGTTATGTATTTCTTAGAAAGATTAAAATTTTCGTGAGTTGTGAATTTGTAATAGGATGGTTGAGAGTATATTTCTATACCAATATTAGTGAAACTAAAGCTTTTATAATTTTAAAAATTATAAAATAATTTTTTATAATATTATTATATCATTACTATTATTATACGCAAGTTAAATTTGGACATGTTTGTACCAATATCGAGTAGAATATTATATAATACGATAATATTATAATAGGTACCTACTATCCATTTTTTTTTTTTTTGATATTTATAAAATTATTTAAGAACGGTCTTACTTAATTATAACATAGGTAGGTACTTGTAAAATTTGAAATATACATTTTTGGGTTTAAAAACTTTTTGCGTTTACGTAATCAAATAGGTAGGTATATTATTTTTTTAAAGCAATTTAAAACCAATAAATATAGCTTTGTAAATCATTTCTGTCGAGTGCATTTAATATATGTATATATAATATAATGTAAGATGCTAATGTAAATATCATCTTAATAAGAGCGAAAAGTAACAAATAGTTGTCATAGTGCAGGCAGTCGTAGTAATTTCAATACCAGAATGCGGACATTTTATCTGTTATTTTCGTCGTCGAGACGTTTTTCTGCAAGTAAATAACTTCACCATACGTACAAACGTACAACAGTACACAAAATCATCTTTTTATATTATCATAAATCACTCATCATTTCAAAGTAAAAATTATCTATTTACGTTTTTGAAAATACATTTTTTTTTACATAATTATTGTAAGTAATAAAAAACAAAAATTAAAAAACAATAGGTATGTTTTTTAATTTTAAAGTTATTTACTTTTACAGTTACCTACATTTTTAATTTAGTAATCAGTGGCGTAATTTGTGGGATGCAAGGATGTACAAATGCATCCCATGAACAAAATTATTGTTATTTGTTTTATACTATAATTTCTATAAATTATCTACATTGACTACATTTACACAAAAAGTGTGTTGAAAAAATTCATGGGATGACTCGACCATGCAAGTGACTGGTATTACTTTAGATTTTCAATATTGGTTTTGCATCCCATGAAAAAATGTGAAATGACGCCCCTGTTAGTAATTATTCAGAAGAAGAATATTATTTGGTGTATTCATGTAAAAATTAAATTTCAGATAATTAGTTAATGAAAAATGACTTATAAGTATTTAAATTTTTGATTAACTGAGTAGTAGACTAACGTTTTGTGGAGTACCCAAGGGGCGGATCCAGGTTTATGAAACTGTGGGTCAGGATATTTGAAGGGGCCATTTATTAAAACCATATTAGAACTGTACTAGCTGATATATAAAATAAACAAAATGCATTTATACTGTATGTGTTTATTTCTTTATTAAAGTTATGATATTTTTTTTCTTTTTTTCATCTCTGCAAAAATGTCAATGACTCTATTGAAACTAATATTTTCAGCTGTACATTTTTCAATACTAAGTATTGCAAGATTTGACAATTTTTCTTCAGTAATAGTGGAGCGAAGAAACGTCTTAATTAATTTAGTCATAGACTTGTTAGTCGACTACTGGGTACGAATTTGAATTTAGTATTTACGTCGGATTATATATAAATAGATTATTAGTTCTGCGAACGCACGTCGCAACTGGTATACACAATTTTGTATTTTTGTATACTATATTAGTATATTAGTATATTACTATTACTATACACAATAGTCCTATTAATATTAAGAGGATGCCATACTCGCATGTGTTGTCTCTGTCTTACTAACGTACATCATAACAAATTTTCGTTCAGTAGAATAAATTTTGTGACGTTAGCTTTAATATTAGAGTAAATTTACCTGTTATCAAATTTAAAGGTAAGAATATTATCTAGACAATGACATATGCTTTTATTGATATTATCATTTTAAAGTGAGTTATGAACATTTTAAAGATGTACGTCAAGAACCCGGTAGCTTACACCAAGAAATTAACAAAAATAATAATTAATGTTATATTTATACGACATATTATGTAATATTTAGAATATATTGTCATTAAATTAAAAACTTGTAATATTGTTATAAAATATTGATAAGATAATTTTATCTCGATTAAATAAGGCATGTCCCTAAATACTATATAAAAAGTTGGTAAGTGAGTATCGCTCTGCTGTACATCAGGGGGTGGGGTGGACCTCGTACTAGGGTAGGTTAAATTTGAATGCAATGATAGGTATCACTGTATACGAAAAACGATTCTGAACGGAGATGATTTGTTAGTCTAGGATATATTATATTTAAATATTGTCATACATTCTATTTTGAAACTAATTCAAACATTTAAGTAAAAGTTACAAGATCTTACGTTTAGTAATTTTTTTAAAAAAATTATTTAAATTATTTATTAGTAAAACATTATTTTACACTTGTATTTTTGATTTAAAATTAAAATTAAAACTTTAAACACTCGTAAAATTTTTTAAATTGAATAATTATCAAACTTTTTTATAATTGTTCTAAGCTTAACTTATGGACAGTATAGTATTAAATTTTCAATTCTTAGCTTTTGATAGTAAAATATTTATAAATTTTTAACTACCAAACAGTGAAAAATATTCATATGATTTTGACGAATTTTTGTCAATAATTGAACTTCAAATGCGAATAAAAAAAAATTGTGCCTATGTATTTTTATAATTTTTGAATGAGAGTTAGAACAAGTTATGTGGACCCTTCAATTAAATTTTCAAGTAATTTGTCCCAGCTAAATTTTTTTTATCAATATTTATAAAAAAAAAATAAAAAAAAAAAATTGAAAATTTCAATTGTCTATAAATAGCTCAAAAAAAGTAAAAATGTTTTGAAAATCAAATCACGTAAAGAAAATGGCAATCTATATAACTGGTAAAATTTTCAAGTATTTACGATTTATACTGTTTGAATAACAAAAAATATCAAAAATCGTTTGAGGCTAAACCGTTATTTAACGCGGTTTTGTAAAAATTTAAATTTCAAACACTCATAAAAAATTTTTGTCTGAATCTGGTAGAGTTTTTTTTATAGATAATTGAAGTAAAATGTATGGAGAACCTTGTATTAAATTTTCAAAACTTAGTTATAAAATCAAAAAATTTTACGATTTTTCAACCACAAAATTACTTGCAAATTTTCGCAATTTTGACATATTTCGTTTAAATTCGAACTTTAAGCACTTATAAAAAAAAATTGTGACTAACGATTTCGGATTTTTTTTTATTACATTAAGAACAACTTATAAGAAACCTTGCATTAAATTTTCAAGATTTTCTGGCCGGCCAAAAAATTTTTATCGTTATTTAAAAAAAAAATACTAAAAAAAATTAAAAATTTCAATTGTCTATAAATAGCTCAAAAAAAGTCTAAATTCTTTGAAAATTTAACTGTGTATGGAGAACGCTAATATAAACATTTGGTGAAAATTGCAAGTATTTACATCTATTAGTTTTTGAGTTATAGCAAAATAAAAAAATCGATTTGGTCGAAAACTGGTTTTGCGTAAAAATTCCCGTTTTTCTGTCATTTTTTTAGGGTTTTTCCCGACTCATTTAAAAAATATTGAAAATTTTTAACTTTTGACCCCCCAAAGTACCAACTAGATTCAATTTCCTTTTCAAAGAGGGGCTGAAGTCCAAAATCGAAGCATCTTTACTGCTCCAAATGTTGTCGTCAGACACAAAAAAAAAAAAAAAAACACACATTATTGTAAAATCAATACATTCATCACTTCGTTCAGAATCTAAAATTGAAAGTTTAGTGTAAGGATCCTTATAAATTATTCATACAAAAATTTAAAAATATCAAAAATATATTTGTACAGTTTTTTTATAGCTATTTGATAAGATATCACTTAAATAAAAAAATTTTGATTTTTTCTTTTTTTCTTTAAAACGATTTTAGTAATTGATTATTATGTTTTTATTCAAAAAATATTAATTCTATGGACATATATTTATATAGTAATATTTTTCTATTTTATGTCCAATGTACATTATTATTTTAATTGTACTATGCTATTAATTTAATAAATATATTCACATCGTTCAATAGAACGTCAGTATATATGATACAATATTATATTAATTATTATGTGATTCTTAATAGAAAAAAAAAATTACTCCTATATTAAAAAAAAATTATAAAGTAACCTTGGGCATAAAGGACTCCCTCCGTTCAGAATAGTTTTTCGTATGCAATGATTTATAATTGAATCTATACCTAACATACCTAATATAGTGCTCTATTAAATCATAAGATACATTCGAAATCTACTATAAACTATAAAGTAGAATGACTACCCCGTTTATTTTTTTTTACCCATAATGTATTTAAGAATTTTGATATGTCGATAATGTTTTAAATTATTATGTTAGAATGATTAGAGTTAAGTAAGTTTACATTTAGTTATTATTAATACGTATAAAAAAAAAAACAATTTATTTTTTCTTTATTAAATCATATAAGGTAGGTCTACAATTATTGGTCTCTTAAATTATTTATGACTTATCAAATTGCAATAGGATATAGCTAGTTTTTTTTTCGTAACGAACAAACCTCAGGATCACTGCAATTTGGTATCTAATGTTTAGTACAAACGCATATTGTAACTATAGCTAGTAAATATTTTATAATTAAAAATAAAAATACGTACAAACTATAGTGGTCCATAATACGTTTAAAATAAATTAAATGTTAATCCTCAAATACATACAGGTATCCCATGAACTAAATTACTTGTTAAAATAATCCAATTGTTTGAATTTACGTAAAATAACAAAGGATTTAATCTGAAAATGTTGTAATTGTAATTGAAAATGTGAAAGCTTTCCATCCACTAACATAATTCATTATCCTAATTAAACTTTGAAACACATTCAAATATTATACAAGTAATCGTCAAAAATTATATGGAAATCAATTTGAATAAAATGTTGTTTTAATTTACATTATAAAATGGTAGGTTCAAATGATTGATAAACATTTATAAATTGTTTAAACATAATGAAGGAGATTTTTTTAAAATACAAGCTGTTGTTTTTCAATATAAAAACAAACCTTTTTGAATCTTTGAATACAGAATTATATAATGTAAAGCATTTCGAATTATTTTTAGAACCTTCGTCTAAAAATATTATTCTTAATAATATGTTACCTAAACTTTATAAGCTGTTTAAAAATAATTAGTAAAAATAAATAATATAACTAAAAAAAAATATTAATGTACCTAATTAAATTATTTAACTCATAATAATAAAATTTATTTTAGGATGAGTCTGAAAATAAGTACCTGAGTTTTTGCGGTCTATTGATTTAATGTTATTATAATATTTCCCTATAATTGTTGTCAAATACAATTTCAGATTTGTATGTTTGTTTATTGTTTTTTGTCTATGTAAACACATTTTACATGTACATATTTACATGTGTCGTTTATAAAGTTAACTAATGTTATAGGCAACTTATTCACTTTTTCAATATATTGCCTATATCGTGGTCGTGGTTTGTTTTATTGGTAAATTTTGAATAACAGGTAACAGAACGCATTTTCGTCGTCGAGGAAATTTTTTCATTGTGCATAATATGTTTGTATCATGAGGTGTGACATATTATGTGACGCAGGTGCCACAGGCTTTGGTTGTTATTACGCGCAACTTCTCGCGAAGTTTTTCTCCAATGAGGGTGGGAAAAGCTTTTATGATATTCGATTGTGAATGCTGTGACCAATTTTCTAAAAGCATCTTTGTACTAAGTTTGACGGCACGTAACGCGTTCAAAACATTGACATCATACAATTAAACACATGGAAAGAGCGAAATAATTTTTAGAATAGATTGTTATCAATGTTTTATAAACTTATTTTTTAAATTTGTGAACTGGACATACAATAATAATAATAATATAAATAATAATAATCAATCAACTCTATACGAGTAAGCTATATTTCTTTAAGCTCGATGAATATATTTTTTTTAATGTAATAATACATATATTAAGTATATTAATATATATCATTGAAATACTGAGCAAAAAAAAATATTTTTAAATGTTTAGTATTCATTTTAAATTTTTTACTTAACAACTGGTGATTACTTACATGTTTTCAATCAAAATATATGAAATATATTACATCATAATAATAAATAAATAATCAAGTCAGTTCAAATTGGAGAATTATTCTATGATTAAATTAATTTTTAATATTATTTAACTAAAAATATTTTTTTGTGCAATCTTTAATTTTAAAACCTGTTAAAAGTATAAAACTACCTATTTAGTTAGTAATATTCACTATTTAAATTAAATTTACTCTACGGACTATGTAGTTTATTATACATTTTCAATATTACAGCATGTTTATTAAATCATAAATATATAGTTAACTTAAGGTAATTAAAATCGCTTAAATGATATATAATATTATTATTTTCATTTACCTGTAAAGAAATCGCTATCTTTCAACATACTCAAGTGAACAATTTTGATATTTATCACGGGTATCTATCTTGGTATCAATTTCTCTCACTGACGTGGAATTATTTAGTAACATATATAATATCTTGCTTTACGTCCCTATTTTGTATAATGGTTGTGGTCACTATTAATTCATAGATAGGTAGGTAGAAACAGAAAGCATTTAACCAGCAGCTCTAATTTCTACTGAAATATAGAACTTATTAATAAAGTGCAAATCATATAAAACGATTTGTTTCTCAAACATTATAAAACTGTTAAAATAATAATAATTATAATAATAAAAATTATTATTAATTTTAGGTAAGTAATAGGTATATTAATTATCTACTTGCCCTATCATAAAAAAGTGACCTACGCGATAATGTGTATGATTAAATTTAAAATGTTTATAGTTTTTATTTTGTCATTACAAATCACAATACATACATAAAATAATTAACAAGACGTGAAATTCGATTTTAAAAATAAGAGTAACAAGTCTTAAATTGTCTTATGTACCTATTGACTTTTATTTTATTTTTCCATCACTGATTTAAGATTCCGCCAATAACCATAATTATTGATTTTTCTACAAGAGTTTCAAAAAACCAATTAAATATTTTAAGGTATTTATTTAATGGATTATGATAATTTCCATTGATAAATCTTTGAATAAAAATATTTGTTGTATGTTTATCTCTTGAAAAATTCTAAGGACTATGATGTTCAAATAGTTCAAAGTATAAGGTCGGATACGTAAAAGGGGCTTTAGTAATTTGCTTTAATGTCTTTGACGAAAAAGTCTGTATTTCGTGCTGAGTCCTACACTTAAGATTTAAATCCAGATTGGGTTTATCAGAAGTATATATATGTATATATACATATATATTCAATTTGTTATACTACGTACTTTGCAATAGCTAATAGTAACGTACCTATTTGAATTTTAAGAGATACGCCAAATGTATATTTCCTTCGTTTTGTGTTTATCACACTTTACCGGTGTATACTGCCAATATCACCGAAATGTAACTTCTAAATTAATATTAGTAATTTTATTTTACGTAATCAATTATAATAATACATTTAATATTTTGCATAAAGCTACTGTAAAATGTACATTATTGATCATGAAAACTAATTTAATTATATATAAGTGATATGATACACATCATGTTTTTTTTCTCTGCTTACAAATTAATTCGATTTAAATTTATTAAAAATAATATTATCTTATCCGCAGAATATAGAGTCTTATAATATCATATCCTTATCAAAAAAAATTCTATTTCTGTATGATAATTTTATTTTATGGAGGAGGATAATGAATAAATACAGTTTTATTATATTAATTATTCGCTAAATGATTAAGGATCACATTTAATGTAGTTAGTTATAAAATGTTTTATATTGTTTTTATACAGTATCAAGTAAATAATTATGGATATTTTTTAGTAATATTTTTATTGAATAATAAAATAATGTACATTTATAAAAGAATTAAGTAATGCGAACAGATACATATTGTTTTTCAAAATAATATACCTATTGCGGAGATTTAAGAAAAATTAAAATAACCTATACTATGAATACGAATTTTGTATAAATTATATTGCTTTTAATGCGTCCAAATAAAATAAAAATTATGTAAAACCATATTAATCCAAATGGATTTTACCCGCTCGTTTTAAGTAAAATATTATTATAGATCTTCATTCTATTAAAATGTGCATTTCCATAATTATTTTAATGGAAACATTCAGAGTATGTGTCTTATGCGATGCTCATAAATTATATCATATATTTGAATTTTATTATATAAAAACTCTAAATATAAACTAATTTTTCTTTTGACAACATTTATACCAGCTCTTATTAGTATATATTCACCTTTATGCACACATGCATATTACAAAATAGTCTAATGGAATTTTTTAGTTATTAATGTTAAGTCAATATTGTTTAGAAGTTTATCGGTATATCATATATTTATTGATGCATCTTCGTATTAATGACTACATGTTTTTGTTGGAAACTCAGTTACACGATAACATTTCAAACAGCAAAACAACATATATAGTAATCAGTTCTAATATATATATTATCATGGGTGTAATGGTTAGGATGAACATTACTTAAATCAGACTTTACTTTACCGAGAATATTAAAGATGATGTATGATATGTGTATTTTATATTCTGAATATACAGAAATAAATATATAAGTACACATATATATCAAGTTCAATATGAATTTTAAACCTAAATCTATATTTTGAAAGATTAATTTTGAACTAACTTTTCATGTTAAAATTGTTAATATAAAATTATAGAATTATAAGTATATTGATTTTATTTATTTTATCGACATAAATTATCTTGAATTTTACCTATTATAAATAATATTAATTATATTTTACATAATATAATAGTATACTACCATAGATATTTGTAAAATAATTAACCATTTCTTAACATTTTGTTAACACAATGATAACAACATTAGTACATTTTAGTATTTATATAATATAATGATACAATTATATAAAAGTATTTATAAGTATTAGAAGTTATTATATAATTTTAATTTTAATTCATTTGAAGTTCTAAATAAGTATAAAGAAATGTTTATAAAAATAAAATAAAAAACCAATTGAATGACAATATTTAATGATAAGTTATATTATAATATTGACATGATGGAGGGATTTATAATATTAGTAAAATATTTAGGACTTATGACTAGAGTAAAATATTTTACTATCTAAAATTTAAATATTAATTTTTAAGAATATTATATGAACAATGATACATTGTTGGTATTTTTAATGATTTATTGAAAATTATAAATAAAGAATTTAGATTTAGTCTTATGACATATATTTAATTATCAAATCACAACTATAATGGTATGTTATATAATGCTATGTTTACTTATGTTATATATTATATAAATTAAATTAGCTTTATTATTATTTGCGATTATTTTAGATTTAAATCTATATCGTACACTTATATTTCATTGTGTAGGTTGCATTAATTAGTCAATGTTTATTTAACAATAATTAATACATATTTGAAATATATAACTACGATTTTTTCATTCATACATATTATTATGGTATCGGTGTAATGTTCAAGAGCATTGGTGTTTTTTCTCACACGTTATACCGACATATGGTCATCAATCTCGTTTATTCGTTAATTTGTTTTTGGTGAACATGACTGTAGTAGTACTTTGATATATAATATTACGTGTGCGCAGTGTAATATGTTACACCTTTTCACATTACACCGAATGATATCTGAGAAATTCTAGTATAGCCTCTTCTAAGCGATGATGGATGCAATATATACACTACATATACATATACATAACGCAAAAAAACGTGACTAGTGAAACTTTGGTCCGAGTTATAAGAAAATATTTATATAACGAATATAAATTTAATTTTACTACTTTTGTACTGGTTCATTGTATAAGACTATGTGTGGTTTGAGTTAGTAAAGAAAAATTAATGAACTTCAATTCAATGTAAAAACGAGTTCCAAGGTCAACGATGTACAATATTATTATGTACATACATAATGTAAATAAAGAAATCTGGAATGGAATTTTGTGGCTGTATATTATTTTTTTCATAAATTACTTAAACACTTCTATATTTAAATAGATATAAATTTCGACCTATTATAAGTTATACTGAACATAATTTTTGATATACCTATTGTACTTTCACATGGTATATTATCTATGGAAAAAAACTATAATTTAATATAGTTCGTCTTACTTTTAATAAAGTGCATTACAATATTATATAATATTATGTATGACATATTGTTATAGTAAATATGCAATAATAAATTAATCACTATGAAATAATGTATTATTTTTCAAACATGATATAAGTAGACTCTTTTATAATAATTTTTACTATTGTTTATAGTATTTATTTGTATGTAGGTATGGATTTTTAATCGAGTTTGATAGACAATTTGTAGTTGGATAAATTATTTTAAAAATGTGTATTTGTAGGCACTTGAGTAATATTTTAAGTTCCCCACATTAGTGTATAGACATTTAGAATAAAATACTTATGGTTTATCGTTATTGACCTTATCTAATATCAATAAAATAATCTATAGTAATTATTAACATTTTAAAATTTTTATTTATGTAGAGTTTAAATCAGTTGAAAATAATTTATATTTTGACGATAAAAAAAAAAAAAAAAAATACTGTAGTTTTTATGTGTTCAATTTCGTTTCCCTACTTGGTTTTTAGCTCAATCACTACAAAACAAATACTAATTTCAATAATAAAATAAAAATATTTGCTTTTATACGATTTACTATATACATAAACACATATACACGCATACACATATTGCTTCTAGGATCTTCGTTCTCGTTAACATTAAGTTATTTTCAACTGCTTGTAGGTACAAAGAGGTCCCTTACATAACTTTATTTTATATGATACTCAAAAGGTTTAAACATATGTTGTTTGTGTTATTATGGTTACTGCAAAACCATGTGCAAACAAACGGAAAATTCATTTTGTGGTAACCCGACCAAAGTTTACATCAAATACGTATTGTTGACCGTAGGAGATGTACGATTTCTATCCCTCTTTGTTATTTACTCGATCTGCAATTTAAAAAAGATAAGTAATAATAATTTTAAACGAATGAAAAACAGTTTATGTTATATTTTCTATCGAAAAAATAAAATAAATATGTATAATGGATGGATAGCTTTTTTACCGACTAACTTATTTTTTATTAATTATAATATTAATTTTTTTGGTTTTATTACATTATAAAGTACCTATACACTAAAAATGTAGTACCTATAATATGAATATTGTTACATATTGACTTATAACAGATATTTCTATTTTATATTTAAAAGCACGTTTTTCTAATAGTTTGTTTATAAAATAGACTAAGTACTTATTTAAATTAATTACTCATAGAAATGTATACAACACAAATTTAAAAATAAAAATATCAAAATTGTTACTCTTAGATAGGTAAAATATGTAAAATTATTAAGTTTGTTATGAGTAAAAAGTGTAATTTAAAATATCAATAATAATAAAGATTATTAACTGTCAGTTATTTTAACTAAATAAGTAATTAATAATTTACAAACTAATGAAGAATATTGCAATTTAAAGGAATCGTTGAAATCCATTAAGAATATTTTGGTGTATATTTCTATAGTTTTCTAATTTCTTTTTTATTACATTCTGATGTTAATTTTTTATAAGAAAATATATAATACTTACAGAATCTAACGATTTCAATAGGTAGTAATTCCAGTAATACTTTTTACCGTTATTGCTGTTGAACCGTTCTTTGATTTTCATCACTGCGCGATAACACTATAATATACAGTCGAATGCTTAAGCACAATGGTCAACAATGCGTTCACAATATTCTTCCCCACTATAAACAGTAAATCACCAATGGATCGATCCATAGAGTTGGACCGGCTCGCGTCAGGCTGATTACTTACTGTATGAATTACCAAATGTTTTACCGTGGTGGACGTGCTTGTTTAATACGCGTAAACTTACCTCGTGAAGTGAGAGAAATATGTTGATATCCGCCGCTGTAGGATACGTGTTGCGTATAAAAATGGGCATTTGTCACGTATCACGCGATAACGTACCGGGTCCGAGAGGCTAATAAATAAACACTTCATGGCCGTGGGAAATCTCAATGGACCACGTACTACGTGATTTTCTTCATTTTACACACATATTATATACGTATACAAACCGCAAAATAAACTTCAATCTTCAATAACAGTTCCGTGCAAAAGAAAAAACTAATTTTTCCATTTCTATTATTCTCTGTATACCTATAAGTTATAACCATTGTTTATTCTTATAGCAGTTATAAAATTTAAAATATTGATAAACAAGAAAAAAAGATTGGAGATACACAAAATCATTTTTAAGTAACTCGATGTTGTTTATTTTAAAGACAGAATCTTTTTTGACACGAATTACTAAACAGAATGTTTATTTGAAACGTTTGCTTTTATTTTCGTTAAATTGATTGCAATGAGAATTCGATTAGATTATTAGAATACAATAATAATAGGTACATACAGTTTTGTTTTTCCGAAAAAATACATAGATACAATTAATAAACTTAAACGTTACCGTCTTTTATACATTAACATTTTTCAATTCATCTACTAGCATATAAATATATTTATCAAGTTTAAATGTATAAGTTAATTTACATACATAACCATAACTACGACTACAGAATAAACCCATTCACTATTTATTTTTATTTCGAAAGTCATAACTATATTTATGTATATTATATTATATTATATCTATTTAATCGTGTTATGTTCCTTTTTTTCTATCTTGGCTTTACGGTTTGTGAACGAAAGATAACTAACTATTATTATGCGTATTATATCTTAAACGAGATGTTGTATTTGTGATTTATAATTTATATATGTAGGTAGTAGTTAAGTAAATAGTTTGATCACACAAAGTACCAATTCTGGATTAATAATTTCACATATTTATAATTAATATACATAATAATATTATAAAGATCACGTACTCAAGTAAGTTTTCATGTCATTAATTTTGTCAATTCTGTAATAATAAATAAGTTAAAAATTAATAGAATGATAGTATAGGTATACCCACAGGGTACATAATATTATAATATATTGTAATATTCCGATAAAATTAAATTAATCGTTGCGTTAAAATAATGATTTTGTATTCAGTGTCTAATTATGCATGAAATATATTATTTTACGATAGATTTAAATTTATCGCTGGTGAGAAAAAAATTAATTGGCGAGAACGACAACAACAATATTGTTAGCAAATGGATTGTAATGAAGCGCCTGGTAATAATAGCGTTCTGTATACACACATGCTTGTGCGTATTCGACTTATACCAGTCGGCTACACAGGTCGCCTTCTAAACAAAATACGACTTACTGTGAAATCCTCAGTATGATAATAATAATTACGTATTAACGTATTATATACCTATTAGCCTATTTAAATTTTGACATTTTTTTCCATAGTATATTAGTTTATTATTCAAAATCTCGACGGTGTATTATAATAATCCGTGTGTATACAAATATTTTATTTAAACATTTTTTTTTATACTGCAAACACAGGTTTTTTTATATTATTATTATTCGTTGGGTTTAGATGGTGAGTGTGATAAAAAAAAAGGAGTGTCAACCCGTGTAATAGTGTTTTGCCCGGCCACCGGCGATATTTATGATCGGGAACTATGGCGATTAACATCAACCCTCGTGTTAGTGTCAACGTCTTTGACATTATTGTCCTACTTCAGTACACTTTTTATGGTTATTTAATTTCCTTATAAACGTCCGATTTCTCGCAGTTGAGGTATATAATAATAATCTCCGATCCGTTTATTTTTTTTACTCATTCTTTCTTCTCTTTTTTCCTCGTTCTTTCTATCGCGTCGTTAATGCCTGAATGGGGAGACGGTGCTGACAATTTATCTGGCGGTAAAGTATTAAAACAGATTTACACAAATCGAAATACTTTTATGTGTGTTGTAAAAGGGAAACACGATGCAATGGCCAATGAATACGAAGGATTTATTTTTAAATAATTGACATAGACTTTTTAATGACCTTAAATTTATTAAACTAATTTTGGTTTGAGTCAAATTAGAGTTTATTTCTATTTATTTTTAAATTTCTGACTTCTATCGTTTGACGACTTTTAAAGTGACGCGATCAATGTATATTATATACTGAAAACAGATATTTATTACATCACTTTTGTGCATAACAAATTATTAATAATTATCTTAAAATTTTCTTTAATCGCCAAATTCTTTAATACTCAAACAGTTTATAATTTATAATATATATTGTTCGAAGTTTATCATAGGTTTTGAATTTGAATTTATTTTATATTTTAAAATGACAATATTTTGAACTCTACTTTTTAAGGTACTTATAATTATTTAAACTACGAGATGATTTTAATTTAAAAAATATTATGAATATCTATTGGGATTTATAGTCTATAAAGTACCTGCTAAATAAACAAACCAGAATTATGTCAATCAATTATTACGCGGTAAGTACATCCATTCTGTAAAACTATTCGGTGAACGTTTCCGAAATTACGGACGTGCATTGACTATATGACGACAGAAACTCTTGAACTTTCGAAGCCCACGAACGTGTCAAAGTGGAGTCCTAGCATATAAAATGCCGTTAGGAATTTCTCTGCAAATCTTCAAGCAATGTGCTTAGGATCCATTAGAATGTGGGTTTGAAGAGGTTAGAGTGCACCCGTGTAGCGTAGGAATAATATGCCAGCATATAAAATTATTTACTCAAGGGTGTGACAATTTTATAAGAAACAAAAATCAAAAGTTTTTCTTCAAACACTATGTGTATTATGTATTTATATATAATATTTTTCTTTAGTATCAGCATTAAAAAATATAATTTATAGATTAAAATTAATTGTTTTTAATAATCGTTTTTTGATACATTTTTCAAATATAATGTTGTTTGGATAAGATTGACTTAACGTGCTACTGCTGGTATTTATATTACGTATATAGCTAGAATGTATATAATTGAAAAAATAATTGTTATTTATAATATTATAATATTACTTTATGTCCTTTTAATCGAAAGTACGAGTGTAATGACATAGCTGACGAATAATATGAATAAATATCATTAAAGTAAACAAATAGACAAAAATAAAAATTAAATATATCAATTACATAATATATTTTTAGTTTTTACCCAATCCAATTAAATAAGATTTAAACAGTCGTCCAAAAGTATTGTACGCAAAAATAGATAATAAGTAATAGATGATTAAATTTTGCTGCATAGTAAAGGGATTTTTATTTAAAATTGCTTTAGATCTAGTTTTGCTTAACCATATTTGTACAGAAATTAAAAACTCATCAATTTCTATTGGTATAAATAATTTGTTTTTATTTTTTTTTTAAGTTTTAAGTTGGACTTTATTTTTAATTTTTAGATATAAGCTTTAGAACTAAATATAAATTAATATTCGTGAATAATGAAATCTTTTTGTTAAATTGAAATTTATAAAGCTATATTTTTTACTTTTAGTTTTGATAAAATAAAATAAAATTTATACATTGAATTTTAATTCAAAGTAAATTTACTGTGTTTCTATTGAATTATACTTTTAACACTTATCAGTTATCAGAAAACCCAGGTATATATAAGTATTACAAAATCAAGTTATAATAGTTCTTTGAATTTTAACCAAGTCTTTGGAAAAAGATGGAAAATAAAGTTAAAGTAGATTTTAATTGGGCACTTAAATTTTAAAAATGACCGCGTCCATAGACATAGACAGTGCACTGTTCATAAACCCATCACATACATAAGCATTAACAAAATTGTAAAAACCTACTAACAATAGAAAAATAAAGTTGTAGTTAAATAGGGTTATTATTATATTGTATATTATTACATTATCATAAGACAATCATATAATTGTATGATATTAAAAAATAATTAAAAAACCGTTGATCCATAAAAAAAATGCTACGTAATCCAAAGTACTTTTTTGTAAATATCACATCCTAAGTCGTTAAACTCAGGTGCAAATATATTAATACAATAAAATACATAATAATATATATAACGATGTCCATTGTAATCATATATTGTGCAATAGCAGTTTAGAAAATAACTACGTTTGATTCGTTAAAAATACAACATGGCACTTGTATAATATAATACAAAAGGATATAACATCGATAAAAAATCAAATTCGATTTATAAAAGAAATAAATCATACCATATATAGGTACACTTATGCACAAAAATAGTTTCGTAACTACTTAAAAAACATTTTGTAACTGTATTTATACAAAGAATATGAATGCTTAAAAGTGTAACTATTAAAATTATTAATTAATTAAATGTATTTTTAAAAAAAATTAAAATTAAAATATACTAAATTATTTTAACTTATCAAATTCTTCTTCTTAAAAGTTATATAATTTGTGTTATGTAATTAATATTGAGCAATAGTAATATATTTATAATTTACTATAATTTACTATAATATTTACTTCTTCTTCTTCTTCTTCTTCGTGGTTTTCGGCCTTCAAGACCATACCGTCTAACAAATTTGCCTCCAGTTTTCTCTTTCCAACAATAGTTCCTTCCAATCCTCTCCTGGTTTTATTTTTTCACGTCTTCTTTTACTCTGTCTTCCCATCTTAATCTTGGGCGTCCCAGTGATCTTTTTCCTTGTGGAACCCTTTCTATCACTGTTCTCAGCATCGATCCTTCCTTACGCCAGGCGTGTCCTGCCGCCCAGATTAGTCTTCTCTTGGTAATGTCTTCCACTATATTCGGGTTTTGATACACTTCTTTTAGTTCCCTATTTTTTCTGATTCTTCATTCCCCAGTATTGACATCTTTACATGGGCCATATATTTTCCTAAGTACTTTCCTTTCAATGACAACTAATGAGTTTTCATCTGTCTTTCGTAACGTCCATGTTTCCGACCCATAAGTTATTACTGGTTTTATTAATGTCCGATATATCTGAATCTTTAAATTTGTTGAAAGTGTTCTGAATCGCAGTAACCCCGTCAGTCCAAAGTAACACTTGTTACCGGCTTGAATTCTTGCCTTCACTTCATTATTTATTTTATTATGTTGTGTTAATATGGTGGCTAGATGTTTGAACTGTTGTGTTATTTTAAACGTATGATCTTCAACTTCCAACCCACTATTTTGATTATTTAAAGGAGCTTCTCTTTGGACCACCATATACTCCGTTTTTTCTGTGTTTATCTCTAGCCCTATACGTTTTGCATTTTCCATCAGTTTTTTCGATTGTCTTTTGAGTTGATCTTTGTTTTCTACCAGTAGGACTATATCGTACGCGTATGCTAAAAGTCCAATGTTTGCCTCTCCTATTTTGACACCTTCCTGATTCATTCCTATTTCTCTTATAATATTTACTATTTATTGCTAAATAAAATAACAATCTTATTTTATAATAATCACACAAAGTATACAATATAAGTATTGTCTATTTCATGAAATGGATGTCCATAATATAATCTATTTTCGTAAAAATTCACGATTAGGACGAATTTCACTATCTGGATATCCAGTTCATGAAATGAATGATTTCATTATATGGATGCGATATATACACAGAATAAATTACAAAAGTATTATGTATTTATGTTCAGATATTTTTTCCTTGTATTTTTGTATTTAATTTTCGTTTTTGTTATTTTTGGACTACATAGTTGATAAAAATGTAACGTCTATTATACCGGTGTCGTTTTCGAGTGAATCCATCCAAAATTAACTCTATAAGAACAGTTTCTTTAATTTACCATAAGATCTACACACATATCAATAGTATTATATGTACTAAATCCAATTCACTTTCTTACATATAAATCATGTTTTCTGAGTGATAACAATCTAGTTATTTTACAAATATACTCTGCCAAGTGGTTGCAACCAGTGCCAACCACTATTTATTTATTTTTGATACTGTCTTATTAATTCTCTACTTATATATAAACCGCTTACCTAAGTAAGTTACTGGGATGAGTTCTAGAAAACTAAAATCCAAACTCTGCCATCAATCCATCCAGTGAAATGAATGCCAAATCGAGGTCAAGACAATAATGGTCTACCATGATTTTTCGATATATGAATATAAAACATGAACCACATGACTACCAACCAGTTTTTTTCGCACTTAGAATATCAATATTGGATAGTCTGTTAGTCGTAGGGATGATTTTAGTGTTAAGGTTTTGTTTTTGGATCCATTGATGCACTAGTTCTACTATCTAAAGTTTGACTTCGAATACCGGTAGTGGGTATAAGAACTTAGGAGAGATACCACATACCACATACCTATAGTAAGAGCAAATTACCTAGGGGTTGATCAGTCATGTCTCTGGCGAACTCGGATGAAAGTTTATTATAAAATTGTATTTGTATATCAATAATGCATTATGTTTATATATAAATGTCCTAGTATTTACCAAAAACCAAAATTGCGTGACATTTATTAATTAAATAAAAATAAATAAAAAATATATATACAATACACATATTATTTTATGTACATATATATACAAAATTACAAATCTAATTCGTATTTCACATTACTAATGCAATTTTCTTTTTTTTTCAGGTAAGTGTCAACAAAACAATAATACGACTTCTCCTTGGTTTTGATTGGTCTACCAAATCGTGGTACGTACCTATTATATTTAGTATCTTAGTGTACCTTAATAGTTCACGAATCATGAATTTTTATAGATTTTTATAATCATTATTATAAAATTAACCTAGCCACAGAAAAATATTTTTTTTTTACTTTTTTTATAATGTTATTTTACTGAATAGATATATATAACAGATTCTTATTATCTGCGAATAGGAATTGAGTCCATAAAACTATGATTATAACCTGCTCTTTCAATAAAAAAAAAACCGTTAAAATCTGTATAATGTTGTCCTAAGTTGTAACTATAAACGAAATCGAATCATTTGTTTAATAAAAATAATAGTAATTCAAATTTAAGCTATAGAATATTTGATATTTTTTTGATGATAAGTTATAGATTTTTTTATGTCATTTCATATTTTTATGTATAATAATTATTAAAATTATGACTAAATTAAATTATTGTAAGTATGTATTATAACAAATTATGGTCATTAATAAGGAACTGATATTACTAATGACACATAAAAAATACTTCAATTTAAAATATTATGATTGAAATATAGAAACAATAGTTTTTAAATATCTACCTACTTGAATATAATTTAATTAATTTTATCCCAATTATTTTTATTTTCTACTAGTATTATTTTTTATGTCCGCAAACAGTCTATAAAATTGCTAGTTAAATATTCAAAAAGTGTGCAAACGATTGGGTTAGGTTCGCCATATATATATTTTTTTTAATACACCATGAAACCACTGCATCAGTTTATGAACGCAGCGGTGGCGATAATTATTATTATTGTACCGTGCGCCGACTGTACGTATAATGATCCTTTTGCTGTAAACTGTGAAGTGGCGATGGCTGATGGTGGACAATCGGTGCGTGATCCCATGTAATCGCAGAATAATAGTTTAATGCCTTTACGTGTACTATTCCGTTCGGTATCGTTGTACATATAATATTAATAATATAATTTATATATATATAACGATATAATAAAGTAACATTAGTAACTATATACGGTGTACATGTAGCTGGGTGCACAACAAAACATCGCGTCGCGTCAATCCGAATACGGAGCCGCGTTTTCGGAAAAAAAAAAATAAGACCAACACGCAAGTACTATCGTCGTTATTATCATTATCATTATTGTTGTTATGATTATTATGACGTGATTGATGACCGAGCCGCGCCAATGTAAAAACCGTTGTGGGACTCTGACTATGCATATTATAATATATTTGATTATTATAACTCAGTATGCCTATCTTTACATTATATAGTGTGACTTGTTTAACGATTACTGGTTATCGCACACTCATTGCTTATTTTCAAAAGTTTAAAGTTTTTTGGAGCTTTTTTTTTTATAACTTAATAGAGACTAAAATATTTTCAACATTTGTTTTTGTGGTAACGTTGACGGGGATATACACATCGACTTAATAGCCATTAGACTTTTTATAAATGATAAGCTTTTATATTTAATTGTTTATGTAAATATAATAGTATTTTTAGTGCAATGTTCCGATGGCATTTCAACTTTACAGAATTAAATGCATGCATTGTATATAATATAATATTCCAATATTTCGCTTTTGAGTTTAAATTATGAAATTAAAAATATTGGTCACTGTTCAAAATTTTATTGTGATTTTCGGCGAGACTACTGCAAATATCGTTAAGGCAAACCAAAAAGAAGGCAACAAAAAAATTTCCAGAATTGCTCATGTAGTCATGTCTATAATTTTTCGAAACGAATTAATGTTTTAGTAACTAACCTGCTTAAGTAATCACCCTGTATTTTATACACCTACATCATAAAAGTGTGCGTATGTCCTTCACGTATTATACATTTATACGCTATTATAATACAAAGCGTACGTATATCATATGCGCTCAAAAGGTTACACGCCGACGGACTGATACGTTAGACCGTGTTACATATTTTGATGATGAACGGATTCCCGACTACTTTTCGATTTCCTTTAACGTTGTTTAAATTAGTATTATTATTATGATATAATATAATATAGGTGATATACAACTAGGTATGCGTGCAAGAATGAATTGTGTAAACCCCGTTGCAAGTCGTAATCAATAGTGTTATTATACAAAATACGATTGTGGCTCGAGAATAAATACTAAGTATACTTACATTTTATTTTATTTTTTCTTACGCCTATCACGCTAGGAAAGACGTGTGAAACGATTTATTGTTAGTGATCTCTACTGGCTGCAGCATATTATTATTGCAGGTTCCCCAATCTCTATTATCTATATCAGAGGAATTCGGGTATGACGTGTACAAATATCATGAAGTTAATTAACAATAATCACAGGTACTTGGCAGATATTTATGGCCATATGGGGACGTATAAAATTACGTAAATATTATCAATGCTTTTATTTGATGTTCTTACTACATAGAAAATAATAAACCTATAGAAATTAACACAATTATTATTATAACTAAAAAATTATTTTTTCATTTTCATCACATCAATAATAATTTAATGTTTAAAAATAATAATTTAAAGAAAATTGTGTTTTGGTAAAGGAACAGCGCACTATCATGACTCGCTCAGAGACTCCATATAAATAATGTTATTGGTTATTGTAAAGGTACTAAAAAGAAATATTATTCTGCTCTTTATTTGTGTACACAGTTGTATTTATAGTTGTTTCGTTGTGTGAAGTGTTCGTCGGTGATTACATTCCATCGATTTCGTCGTATTTTAATAAACGCGTCCAACGTACTTACTTGATGCTTATTGAGTAGCTCAAAAATAATTATTTTTTTTTAAATATAGGTAATAATGCACTTTTAAATGTATATATATATATACGTAATTTGATTTAAGTATCTGAGCAAATAAAGATAGGAGACTGGTAAAACGTAATTTATTAAAAGCTTCTAATGATATAACGACGCTCGTCATTGACACAAGTTAAAAATAATAGGTACATAAATACAATTTTATATATTTTGCTTTAAAACAACACATTTTTATTGAAGATAAAATTATTGATAAATTATTATAATGATATGTTGATGATATTTCTTTAAAAATGTTTACAACATTTAATTGAATATAATATATCAACAATGTTTTGATTTTGATAATGATTTAATCTTTACATCTGATTTTATTTTTGATTTGTTCATTTTACATCTATTATTGTCTATGTTTATATGAGTTAAAATTATTTTAATGTTTAATCTGAGTTAAAAAATATATAATTTTTTTGTATAATTAGTTTAATTTGTGATATTTGAGCTTGATAAATTAATTGGAGTAGCCATCCTCGTATGACACTCCTGATAATATGAAATCTATAATTTAAAATACTTTTTGCATTTTATTCTTTAACATCACATAATACGAGTATATTAAAGCTCATTTAATTATGTTTTCGTGCATATTTCTAACATTATATTATTATTGCTTACAAGAAGTTTACATTTTTGTTATGCTCTTTACAATTTCGTACATTTAAAATAACTTTTTAATTTAATAACTTTAGTGTCCAAAATTATTGAATATATAAAGTATACGCAATATATTGTACAAATAAAATTTTACGTTTGCACGAAACGTTTGAATTAATCTTAAATAACTTGTTAAATTATATATTATCAAAATAATAAGTAATAGCGTTTAATGTTTTGCCGAGCATTTCAAAATAACGATGATCATTCAAAGTAAAATTAAACCGAGCCCATATCTTTCATTTATACTGCATTAATACACTCTCCCACACATACACACACACACACACACACATACACATACATTCATACGTAAAATTATCAAGGAATTTATAATTGTACAAAGTAAACGATTAGCGGGACATTTTATGAGATCAGTGACTTGACCTGGAAGCAATGATGGTGAGAGTGGCAAGACCCAAGGCAATTCTTCGAAATTGAAAAAAAAAGCGTAGGTATTTGGCTTCTGTAGATGAGTGTATAAGAAATTTGTTGCTATGTTCAAGTTTATTATACATTGATAAATTGGAATTTTTTTTATAGAATGGAAGAGGCGTATTTGTTAAAATGATTGATCAATAGTACTTGCATTATAACTTTATAAAATAATAATTAAATTAAAAATATCATTAACAGGTGTGATAAAACAATTTTTTTTAAATGTACCTTTAGGAAAACAATTTAATCCATATTGCAGCTGACACTTGTCATTGGCATTCTTAAATCTTGAAAACAATTTCACGTTGATAGAACTGTTTTTATGTGCACTGGAATTTGATTCACAAAATGGCCCCTTTAATTTAAATACACCCAGGTGCGCGTGCTAAACGTAAGAGGGGAGCAAATCACTACCATGGAGAAAACAGAATTCTGTCCCATGACATTTACCATTTACGCCCTTTTCGCGTTCCGAGTGGAAAGATAAAATGGCTTATAATAATATATTTGTCAACGATTTTGAACAATTCTCTTTCATAATAAATATCTTTCCCATTGTTTCGGTATGGTTTCATGATGCAAAATGATTTAAGTTTTTCATAATTTAAAATATAAATTTCAGTTTAGTTTATAGAGTTAAGATTTCTTTTTTAAATTGGTCAGAAAAAAATAATCAAA
This sequence comes from Schizaphis graminum, assembly GCA_020882235.1. Classification (NCBI taxonomy): domain Eukaryota; kingdom Metazoa; phylum Arthropoda; class Insecta; order Hemiptera; family Aphididae; genus Schizaphis; species Schizaphis graminum. The sequence goes on along the minus strand of CM037032.1, from coordinate 82,071,986 downwards.
TCAAAAACAAGTTCGGACCACCCCGTGATAATATAATGTTTGTGAACTCCGTAAACTTAAAAAAAAATAGTATAAATCATTGCAGTGTCTGATCGCGTGGTCACACAGTATTATAGTTTCTATATACATACAAATATTATTTTATATCCTCATTCTTTATGTAAATAATTATGCATTAAGAATATTTTTAAATTTTCAAATGTTTTATCAAAATTTGAAACATCGTATACACAAATTAATAAGTACTCTATGTGACATAAGTATTCATTTATAAATATTGCAATATCAAATAGGAGTATAGGACACCCAAGTTGCATTTTATATTAAGAATAAAACGTAACCTAGCTAGTGATTGTTCTTACATCTTGATTAATAACACATGTGAATGTCGGCAATCCTAAATATAAAGCATTGTACTTATCGAGTTCTATTATAACGGGTAGTTTTGAATCATACTATCTCTGCGTGAGTTCTGAGTTATGTCTTAAATAATAAAAATCATTCCGTTTGAAAAATTATAGTTTGAAATTAAAACACACACACACACACATAAAATATATATACAATAATAATAATAATAATAATTGTAATAATGATACAGACAAAAAAAATCAAGAATAGGTACTATTGGTACTAAATTACCTTAATCGCCGACTTTATTATATTCATAATTTTAAAAAACTTAAAGCATTATTTTTCTTTATGTATTAAAATATTATTATTTATACTAGCTATACTGTAGGTTTAAAGTGAAAATCGAAAACTTTTAAAAAAGAAAATTAAAACTTTTTAATATCGTAAATAATTCATTATTAAACATTTAGTATGAAAAGATTTTAGAACAGACTCAATGTGCAAGAAAAGTTTAAGCGTTCCATTTGAAATATTGTATATTATTATTTATTGAGCATAGTACATACAGCTAGTACTATGTACGAGTCATGCATTTAAATGAAATCACTTTGTACGAAAAATAAAATGTTTAGAAACATTACAATAGTAAATAATAAATTACAATGATTAGTGTTAGTATGATTAAACTATGTTTCCATACAGTTCTTAATTTTATGTTTTTAATTGTCATCATGCAAATACGTAATTATTTTAATTTTTCTTTGAATGTCTTAGGACTTAGACCATGAAACGCGCAATAATCGTGAATTAATTTTCCTGTCGTATATAAAAATAGAAAATACATACATTAGTAAAATTATAAAAAGATTTCAAAGTAATAACATATTTGTATTAGCTCAAGGAAAAAAATGTATATATAGTGGTAGATATTAATTTAAGAATGAGAAAATTAATTAATGGTGTGTACGTATATTCAAATGGCAAAGCACAGTTTGAAATGATTATTTTCTTTAGCGTCCCGTGGTGAAGGATCACCCATTTTAGTCCATTTTCTCCCTCTAGTAAAAATAAAAATAAAAACTGAGATAAGGCAGGCTTAAGTTTGGTGTCTTATATTTTATTTTAATTAAACAAACTCACCATTGAAGATGTCGGAAGGATATTATTTATTTCCAAGTCATAACGAAATGTGAAAATTATGCCAATTTTTATTACTTTTTGTCTCAAGAGTCCATTAATAACATTTTTCTCGATGACTATATTCTTAGTTTGAATTTGGAAGCAATCTTCTCTCCCCAAAAAATAAATAATAATATATATATCACCTATGAGGAATTATCTTAATACAATATTTTCTATCTACCTACATAATATATAATATATATATATATTCGCGTTACAAACGTTTCTTTTTGTTTTCTGTGTAAGACGCGTCCACCTGCACCGTTATTAAAGTGCCTAACCTTCCGGAACACGCTCACTACTTACAACCCCTGGAACAGGTGTTTCTCACAATCATTGCCTTATGCTTGATATATTTTCTCATGACAATTATAATGAATAAGGTAACCTAACCTTTTTTAAAAAATACTAAAAACATTAAAATATTGTCTACTTTAGTTATAAACATTGTATCCAATGAATTCTATATTTTTATATTTACGATGGTTATATAAATATACAAAATATTTTATGTAGAGTACAGAAAAATGTATTTCGTCACAAAAGTCTAACTAAGAAATACAGTTTTTAACGTGTACACATTATTCATAGTTCTCGTGATTCTATTTCATTTGCATCATAACGTTTAATATTATAGATCATTAATCATAGCCAACATAACTTAATTCATTTTTATTTTAATGTTTGTTGCTAAACAATTAACAATATTCTAACAACTTCACTAATAATTAATGAAACAAATTAAATAAAAATCATTTACATAATGCAAAGAAATTATAACAACAATGAAAGCCATAATATAATATCTTATACTAACAGAAGTATTATAATATTATGTTGTCATTGTCAATATTTTAATGTGAATGTTCAAATCATTTGAAGTAAACAATTGTCGGCCTGTCTGACTGCTTATAAAATTGCGAAGATATAAATTATAAGATAGCTAGTCATCTCCTATAATTGTCTTAGTCTAATTTATATAATATAGAAGTAAAAACTAATTTAAAGAATGCACGTATATACAAAAAGAATTACACGTACCTCTACCAAAACCCTCACTAGAACTTAACGTCAGATTTACTGACATAAAACATTTCAGACAGTCGTTTACAATTATTGATACCAATAAGAAAAAAAAAACAAGAAAAATTATTTGTTATTTGTCGATTGAATAAATAATAATAAACCGATGAATAAATTTGATTATTATAATGAATTAATGTAACGGTTAATTAATTTACGTATAAACCATATACCTAAATTGCATATATTATATAGTATTTGTACCTCAAATGAAATCTAATCATTATAATATAAAAGGTACCTTACAAACTAAATATACATATACCTACATATAGTATTCAAATTATACTTGTTTCATGTTCCTCTGTATTTTACACATAGATATATAATATGTATGTTGTTTCATAACTTATTATTTCTATCTTGTTAAATTGCTAAGAGTGTACAATGAACAAATACTGCAACACACAAACAAAATGATAAATTAAATGTATAATTGGAATATAATGAGTGTATAGTGAACACCGCAAAATATATATGTATATTCATTTAATTTAATTTCTATAGAGTTGTGTTATATATATATATAGAAGTACAATAATTTAATTAATTATTAATGATAATTATAAGAGTGAGAATTCTAGTGAATGATACAATAAAAAAAGATACGTTTTAAAACAAGCTTATTCTTAATAAAGAGTTGGTATAAAATATGAAAATAACTCATTAAAAATAAAAATAAAGTTCGATACGGTTTTTAATTTTTCAAATATACCTGTTCTTAAATTAAATGGGTAAACTATATTGGATTTGGATATTATTTTAATATTACAATTCAATATTATGTTTTTAATACTATTTTCTGTATTATAGACAGCTTAATTCACAACTGTAAACAAAATATAATATGAAAAAAAATGATTATGCTTATTGAAAGATACATTTTAATAATAAAATGTGTTGCTTGAAATAATTGACGATCGTAACAATTCATACGATAATAACTTATAAATACATATTATAAAGTATTTTATGAATAAAAAATTATTTAAATATTTATCCACATCAACTTATTATTACATTAGCCAATATTATATTTATTTTACAAAAAATTTAAAACTTTCTGCTACCCAAGTTTTAAATTTGATTTCCTCTGTAACTCAGTAAAAAAACTTATTTCATATAATATATAACCGTATATATATCAAATTTCAGAACGAGTGACAAGTAAGAATTTTCAAACAAGAAATATATAAATAATTTTGTTTAGTAAAAATGAAGTTAAAAGAAATTGTCTCATTTTAAGGTATACGGGATAGTATATAGTTAATATATTTTTTTTTCAAGAATTTATAAATAAAACAATGTTTTTATGTAAATATTTCTTAGTCAAAAACACTGCTATGCAAATTATTACTATTTTAATGCTCTGTATCATAGTATATACTATTGTTTAAGTATATTATACATATCATATTTATTATTCATGAATTTTTAGAAATTCAATAAATATGTTTTTTACACGTTTCTTGAATAGTAAAAGATTATGTCTGGTAAATAAAAATAATAAATTATTAAAACAAATTAATAATTAGGTTTTTAATGTATAAATTAAATGAAGATATCGACTTATTTATATATGTTGGTAATCATAAAATATCTTTATATTTTGTATAAAAATAAAAATAATAATTTAAATAAACGTTCAAAACTTGTTCACGTATATTAAAATGAGATCAATATACGAGGTACATAAATCATATACCTACTGCAGACTGGCACTTGCATTTATAATGAGACGATTCCAGATTACTAGTTATATACTATTACATAGAATTATACGTGTTATAAAGTATATTAAATATTTTTGTTTAAATTTAAAAATTTATCTAACACAATGATTATACAATACTAGTATTATCGTTATTTATTTTACAAGCTACTACAGTTTCTTACAAATATAAACAAAATATTTAATTGTATCTTCGTCGACAAATAAATTATGGAAATATTATTATAATACCTAATAGTTTTGAGTAATTTAACAAAATTTCAATCGTGTAGTGTTGAAAATTAATTTAAAAAAAAAGATTTGTTATTTTATTATTTTTAAACAATGTGTAGGTACCTAATTTATTTATTTTTACTACAAGGTTTTTTCCTAAACGTAAAAGAAATTATCTATATCTACATAGAAATCGTTAAATACGTTTTTGAAAAACACATTTTTCTAAATTATAGAGCAAGTACTTGCAGTAAGCAATTTTTATTATTGTTATTTGTACATTTTTGTCATCGGTTGAGAGCCATCGCGTGCTAAGAAATACACCAAATTGATTTTATTTTACAATCTATATACAAAAACAACCCCATGTATATTGTTACGTGTACATAGCTTGAAGTCCCGCCTTTGCCGTTTTGCAGTACGAATTATTTAAATTCGCCACTGAACAATATGATTTCACTTCTACTAATGCTACCGCGCAACGTTCGCACTGTAAAAACATTTGAAGTATATCCAGTTCGTTAAGCGCGTCGCCGTTCGTATAGTCCTACACATAATATACATGTAGTTGTTGTTGGCTTTGTATCCACTCCTTGGCAAATAATTTCGACGTTTTTTTAGGGATCCCGTGGTGGGCTTAAAAAAATAGTAAATTGCAAGCATGTAAATCGAATACTACTTGTTTTTTTTATCTTAGATAGGTACGAGGTAATTGTTTTGTTTATTATATTCATAGCATAACTACGGATTTTATTTTTAGAACAAGGTCTTGGATATTTTTGAAAACAACCTGCGTACAGATTTCCTGTATAGAGTCATTCTGAACACGGTAAAATAAACCACCCCCAAACAATTTGAAATGAAAATGGATATTTAAATTTTATTTACATGTCTGGTGCGTGAAACGATGCAATTGCAATTTATTAGTGCAAATAGGTTTAACGAAAGTGAAGTTTGAAATCGAAAATGTTACAAATAAAAAAATATGATTATATCTACTCAACCATGCTTTGAATTCACACGACTACCATTTATTTTATCGTTGATTATAGAAGTGCAATAACGATGTTCTTATTTAAAGGCATATCGGTAACAAATGATTATTTATTTTCAATTTTAGGCTGAAAAAATATCAACTATGTTGCCTTTGTGGTGATGTAAACATTATTCGTACAGATAAAATCGATTTTTTTCTATAAAAATTCTCATCAACTATATTGAAAATGTTTTCTGTCTATGTGTATTTTTATGATTAGATCATAATATTGACTGAAATAAAGTAGACTGTATCAATACCTAAAACATTTATTTTTAAAACCATATAAGATTTTCTGTTTATATTTATTTCAGTGGAAATTCCTTGGAAAATTAGTGTATAATACAACAAATTTTATTAAATATTCAAAATAATAATGTATTTAAGTAATATTAAACGTAATGTAGAAATAACTTACCAAGCAATTTGATTGATAAAAAAAAAGTTAATTGATCTTATAATTACTATTGTGTTATTCTCCTGCTTAAGGTAAATCTTAAAATCCTATTACTTCTTTTAATTATCAGAAAAAACGAGAATTATTACACAAATCCAATTTTTAACAAATTCGATTTTGTTTAACACTAGTTATTTTATAAATTTAAATATATCAAAAATCTACAGTCATAATGTTTTATTCAGTAAAATCACGAAAATTAGCAAATTATTTTTCAATTAGATATTCATCATTTTTTTTTATTTTTATACCTATAATTTAAAAATGCAACACAAGTTTCTTTATTAGATTTTGATATCTATTTACGAGTATGAAAAAAAAATCTAACAGAAAGCCAAAACAATTTTTATAAGCATTTCAAGTTCAAATGTTTTGAATGATTTACAGGCAATAGATATTTTTAAAAAATTTTATTTTTTTTTTTTTTTGTATAAACATTGACAAAAAATTATTCATTGGGCCAAAATACTTGAAAATTGTATGTAAGATCCCATAAAAGTTATTCTTATTTATATATAAAAGTATAAAAAATATAAAAATATATATAGATAATTTTGTTTTATACGTTAAAATCATAAAAAATTGCAAAATATTTTGTAGTTAAAAATGCATAATAACTTTTCATTTTGTACCTATCGTAGTTTTGTAAAAATGTAATTTAAAATTCTTTATAAGTAGTTCTTATTGATACTATAAAGTCTAAAACATACATTAAGGCCATTAGTTTTTATAGAATTTTAATTCACAATTTGAAAAAAAAATATATTTTTAAATGATAAATAACAATGTAAATTATTATGTTATAATTTAAAACATTATTCGTGAAAACTTAGATTTTAAGTTGTGTTGTACATACGCAAAATACATTAGTTAAAATAATTTTAAGTCATAGGAATTTGTGATCCATAAGTCTAATTATCAACGTCCAGCAAACAAAATGGAAAATATTTACAGGATAATGAGTGATTAAGACGATTAGGTGTACCCTGTTTCCGTGAATTTACAGTATATTTAAACAGATTTCCTAAAAAAGTTTTTGAATTTGAAAATCTAAGACATTAAATTTTGTTTATAATATAGGTATATTACAATTTACAATATTTAAATGTAAATTAAATCATTTAATTATAAAATGTGGTGTACTTAGAACGATGAAAAAGTTGTGGACATTATTTAAACTTTTTTGAAAAGTTACGGTTTCAAATTGTTTATTGATTTTATGTAACTTTTTTTGCACTTAAAAAGTTATTTATACCAAATTTTCTTCAATAATAAATCAATTAGAATTGTGATTGCACTGTAGAAAATAAAAATTAACCTTTTCTAGTATTGGTTTTTTCTGTACAAAACTACTTTATATGTATATAGTTTAATAGATTCACCATTAATATACAGATATTAAAGATAAGTTAGGTTAGGAATATGTCAACAAAAAAATTTACCAAGTCGGTACTTTGAGTTTCTCTATTTTTCTTCGTGTTTGTAAATTTTAATTGGAAGTACCTGTTCATTGAATATTTTTTATTTTTATCGGTTACGGTAAAATATACTGCTAAATATGTTGCTCTAAAAATGACAAATACAGAAGAATCGACATTTTTCCATTGCGCATTTTACTCTTCCTATACAGTTTATATATATTTGAAATATATATTATATTTATGTATATTGTAAAAAACATCTGTTTAAGACATTTTTTTATTTATAAATATAATATTAAAGTTAACCTAATAATACAGCATATCGGTAGACATAAACGAATATAAACAAAACGTTAAATTATTGAACGTTCGCATAATTATTAAAAAAAAAATTATTTGTGTTTTTATTATTATTGATTAATATTAAAAATATCATTGATGTACTAATAAAAATTATAATAAATAAAATGTATTCATTTTTTTCTTGTTTACCTAATTTCATACATTTACATTATTCTAATCTATGAATCGAATTAAATACTACCGTTTCTAAATAATTTATGTTTGTATACCTACATCCAAAACAATTAGAGATTAGACAATATCATTATAGTTAGTAGAAACGTCTAATAAATTGGAATAATTTGTATTTCAAATCAAATGTAGACAATAGTCGTTGTAATAGCAGTAATGTACTATATATACACTAAACTACTACCCACCAGTTGTGCACGACAGTTACATTGTACCTACTTGTCGCATAAATTGATATGATGGTCACTAGTAGTAAACACTAGTTTTGAAAAACGATATTATAAACAGTTGAGCTGTTGATTTGATTTGCATATTATTAGTATATTATAGTATTATGGTTCTGAAACGAAAACCATATTTTGTTAAATACTGTAAAAATGAAAATATTAAATAATATATTTATTGTCAATTTGTCAAATAAACTTGCAACTAGTTTACATATTAATAAATAACATTATGACTATATATTATATGATATATTAGTTATTTGTTTACTAGTCTCTTATGATTTAATGTACCTGGTGTGTAGATATTATATTGTGTAGGTACCAATAAGTTATAACAACTTTTTTTTATTTATTTATTTATTGTAAATCGATTTTGATGTGTGATATTTCCTCGAGGTTTTTCGTTTGATATTTAAAATGATTCTTCTTTTAAGGGTCGTGTATATTTATCAATTTACATAACAGTATACGGTTTTACTTTAAACCATTTTGTACACAAAGAATAATGATATACATTTCAGTTAGCTATAGCAATTTAAAATAATGAAGTGTATTATTATCATAGTAATATACTCATATAAAATATAAAACGTTTTAAATGTATATATATTATATATAGATTATAGATATATACAGAATATACTTTTATATTGAAGTAATAAAAGGCTAGACAAATAGAAAACTATGGTTATTTTTAAATATTTGCTACTTAATATGTATATTAATATTTAACTTGCTTTATTTTTTACATTTATACCATATGCATTACGCAGATATTAAATACCTATTTTTACAATTTGATTTGATAGTTATATTTCCCAATTAATAGAATATTTAAAAAAATAATGATAACAATGTACTCGTTTATTTATAATAAAAACACTCAAAGTGTATATCAAAGTTTATTAGTCAACTGGTTATTGCTTATGCTGCTCATAGAGCATATAAAATTTAATTTTTATTCTATCGGAATTCATATTTAGTTCGAGAACCAAAAATAAAATTAACAGGAATTCACTTTTAGAAACACATATAAAAATCACTTACCCATGTAATTATTCGAAAATAATAATAGTATAATTATTATTGCACTCAAAATATGACATCATAAATCTTTTTAGACACTATTTGACTTAATTAGATATATTATATTATTATAAATTATAATATACTATCTTATTCGTAATGTATGATATTCACGTTCAGCGATTTGTCAGTGACTGTACCACTATACACGCCAGGTACGAGTGTAATCACACGTCCTTGTCATGTCCACAACAATTTGCTAACCAGTTGTCTCGTAAAAATAGTAATAATGATGATCATGAAATAAATATTCGTTGCGTATAGGAAGTTTTTTTAAATATACTTATACGATTGAAGATAGACCAATGTATTGACGTATACCAAAAATAAAGCAATGTAAAATGAGTATAATTGATTTTCATTTTAAAATGTTATTTCGCTCTTTACCAGTTTGTTAGATGATTTATAATTAATAAGTACTATAACATATTAACGATATCTCATTTTATCATTACATAGTAATATATATTGCACCAATGTTATGTTGTTATACGTTCTACGATGTACAGATTGTTTCGATTGTATGATGTACTCGTATGTCACCATTAGCATGAACGTATACTAGTACCATGCAAAATTGATTGGCCAATGGGCATAATCAAAAATCACCCTCTAAAAATACCAAATTTAATGCCAATATTTTTTTAACGTTTATATCCAAACTAAATTTAATTAGAAGAATCATGACGAGGTAGCTCTGGTAGTCAAAAAATGAAACTTGAGTTTAGTAATAATAATAAGAAATTGAATACAAATTAAATAATTTATAATACATTTTTATAATAAATATGAATGCATTATATTTATGCTAATTCAGCAGTAAATAATAAAATAAATACATATCTTTGAATAATTCAACTCCATAACTTAATTATTATATTATAAATAAACCTTGTTCCTTTATAAAACTGATAACAAAATTAATTAATTAAATAAGTCAAACAAATTACATTTTCAAATTACTTCACTTAGTAGTTAGTAAATTTTTGTACTAATGGTGACATTTGTTGTAAAAATATCCTGTAAATTAGCATGGTTATATTTATATTTTAGTGCTTATTCTAGACCGCTTTCACATTCAAGTCCAATACATTTAATTGATATTTTAATGTTAATTTATTTCACATAAGTATTCTATAATATTATGTAGATGGAGTGATAGAATAATTTAAACTTAATAATGAAAGAACAAAAATGTGAAATATAGAGAAAATCATTAATTAACCGGTATACTTATGTGTATAAATATATTTTACTCTCTCTGGAAAATGCAATTTATACATCTCATAATGTATTTCATTATTATACTTATATATATTATATAGGTAGTTTACTTGCATATGGACATAAACCAATTATTCTGTTGGAAACGGCCATGGAATTTGTCTGTTTTATTTCTTTTTTGTTAAAAATTATATACCCATTATATATAAGTATATTATTTCAATACCATAATATTATGGTCGAACATTTTTAAATTATAGCTGTATTTTTCAAAAATTAGATTGTACTTATATTTTTAAAACAATGAAAAAAAATAAATATTTTTTTCCTGTTTTGTTTACTTAATGTCTTTCATGTTGTATTGATTACTTATATATTATATAAGTTAAAAAACACTTTTTGCAACAATGTTGTAATAATTTTTATTAATTTGTAATAGGTACATATTGTATACAACGATAAAAAAGATAGGTAAGTAGGTACCACTATGCTGTATATTAAAGTATCGAGCGGATCATAACTAAAATTGCATAATTAAATCTAGCTATTAAAGTAATTTATTTTACTTTCAGTATTATAATAGTAGGTTGATATAATTTTTTCCGAAAATGATGCATTTATTTAATTATTATAATAATATATATTTATACCATTTTAAATATCTACTTATATAACATACAATTTAATAACATCTTTCTGTAAATACCGTTAAACAGTAAAAATAGATTCATTAAAAAGTAATTTCTTTTAAATTGGAACTTAAAATTTCTATAAAAATAGTTGTCTTAATGTATTTTTTAGATTTTATAGTTTCAATATAGTTTGAAATTTTTTAGCAATATTAATGAATTTTGAATTTTAAATGAGTATAAAAAAATAAATGTGCTTATATATTTTTAATACTTTTATACAAATATAAGAATAACTTTTGTGGGATCTTGTATTAAAATTGAAACTTAATAAATAATCTTGTGTTAACTTTTTAAATTTTAAATATATACAAATAAAAATTTATATGAATTTCTAATTACAAAATAATTTGCTAATTTTCGCAATTTTTCTTTCGAAATTCTATCTTTAAACGATTATAAAAAACTACCGATTGTGACTGTAGATTTTTGATATTTTTAAATTATATTGTAATGTATTACAGTTTAAAACTTTTCTACACAGCAAATAATTTTTAAATGACGTTTATAAAAAAAAAAATTGGAAAGTTTTTATGCCTATAAATAGATAAAAAATAGTTGAAATATTTTTAAAAATTCTTTGTAAATAGAAAGTAATAATATGAACATTTGCAGTAAATTTTTAGTATTTACAGTTATTTATTTTTGAATTACCTTCATAAAAAAAAAACAAAATTGAGTTTGTCAAATTCTTGTTTTTTCTGATTATTAAAATAAGTAATAGGATTTTTTAAGATTTACCTAAGTACAAATTAAATCACATTTTTATATCCAAAATCACCCTCATTTTTGAATATTGACAATTTTATCGTGTACTCTAACACAAAAAAACACATGATTGTAGAATTAATACATTCATCGCTCAACTCAGAATCTAAATTTACATTATATTTTTATTTTACTATATTCTTCGAGATATAATATTATATTCCATTTATCAAATACTAATACATTACTGCCATCTTAACGACATTTTTCAATTTATAATTATAATTTTTGTATAAATTAGCAAATACCTATTGGATTTATGAGGCTTAGAATAATCTGCAAGTGTACAACTATGATTCGTTCGGAGAGAATGAGAAAGCGTAATAAAAATCATATAATTCTTATATGGTATACATTATTTAATACACGATTTTAAAAATATGTCTTATCCTTCTGAGTATTTTTGTAGTTATGGATAGCGATACTTACAACAAATATAATGTATATACGATTGAGCTCTGCTTTAAATGGCGTGACATTGCTGTAAGCAACATTTATATCCACATGACCGTGATAAACATAATAGTATGCGTTTTTCATTAATTTTTCGTTGTTTTAACGTAGAAGTATATAATACATAAGTATAAAAGCCGTCTTGGAAGTAATTTTTAATGTTTATTTACAATTTGTATACACACCTGTGAATATGTATCTTACGACGGTTTTTACCTACTGTGTAATACTTACACAGTAATAATACTTATTTAAAACCTTTTTTATACACGAATTTCTGCTACTTTGGTATAGATAATATCTAACAATAATGGGCTTTGGGTTAGAATAGAATAATAAAATACGTAAACTGTAAATTATACGGATACTGAACTTTTGGAGACATAATACCGAATTTTTAAGAATCCTTAAGATAACTTTTCTAACCAATATAATTTCGAGCATTTTCTGATTAAAATTACACGTTCAATTATTACTAATTTTAATAGTTTATGTTGTTTATAATATTATAATAAATAGAGTTTAATTAACTAATATCTATATATTTCTAATTATATAAATACAATGTCACTTATACAATTTAAACAATTTTATTTTATTTTTATACGCACAGTATGCATGGTAGGCAAAAAAATATAAATATGCAATATTATTACTCATTAAAACTTTTAGAATTCCAAACTTTTACACCAGTTTGTTATCATAGAACTTTTTTGTGTAATCGGATTATGAGATACTATATAATTTTGCACGAATATTTAGTCAATATAAAATACGTCTAGTTACAGAATTATTATAGTAGGTATCACAATAATGTCCTCTAGATAATTTATAGTGGTCGGGGGCAAACTCGATATAATGAACATTATACTATACATAGTTGGCATTATTTAAATTGTGGGATAAGCAGAGACTATCGTGTATAAAGTATTTAGGGAGAGAGTTAGTTTGGATTTAAGGGCGATCGCTACAGGTAGCACTTTTGAAGGGACTGATTTTTTTTTTATCTGGTTGATGCCATATCCCATTTATAATATTTTTATAACCAAATTTATATAATACCTAACAATATTTATTTTATTATTATTTATCTCTTATAATGATCTAACCTTATTATCTGGGCTTATTATTGGGTATTAACTTTTGCTTCCTTGAGAATTGATTGAAGTATATATTATATTCAATTATTTCCACTTTCTAACCTATAATTATTCGTTTCTATAACTTGTTAAAATTTAATTAAGTTTCTAAATTAATGTTACATTAATTAGTTTTTCTTATTTAATTATATATAATACATATTATTAATTTTTTTCTGTAAAAAATACCCTGAACTTAAAACAGTTTTTCGAAAATCGGTCTTTGTGAAGCCTTTTAAGTTTTAATCCAACCGCTGTTGTTAATACCGCAATCACAATAATATTCGTCGCGATAAAAGCTTGTAGCGGTTATATTTTGTATATGCTCGCATCAAGACATTATTTTTAAGTATGATAAATTCTAAATAAAGCCCGTTTGAAACAAAATGTATTATTTGTGTAATGACTACTATAATATAGGCTCTGCTGTCACATGATGGCTATAACACTCTTCGAAGGCGATATATATGATCGATTAATACATGCGAGTGAATTGGTATATTTTCCGTTGGTCGATCTTAGAAAAACGGTCATCCACGTTCAATTTTTTATCAAACCATATTTACAGCCAAATAGTAAGCAGTGCAATGTTGATAAGATTAAATATACAACATATATAACATTGTATAAAATTTCCTACGAAAATTTAGACAATTTAAATAATTCCTTAGTAATGTTTATGATTAAAAGTTATAATAATTATTTCTAATTAATAACGAAAATGTTGAAATAATCGATACATATTACATTCTGTTATTTTAGCAATTGGCTAAGAACTAAAGACATTTTAGACATTCCTTAGGAAATAAAGTTATTTCCTGGATTATAATCATTGTCAGTATCATACAAGATATATATATATATATATATATAACAAATTTAATTAATGATCACACAGATACTTTTTAAGCCGAATCCACGCGATGATGGTGAAACGCGATAGTTGCAATCGACAGTTGCAACAGCGAATATTAAGATAGTTTAAAGAGACTGTCACCGTGGGAAAAATAAGATTGTTGCTATCACGATGTCATTATAGAGCTAACTTTTTTAGTATAATCAGAGGCGTGACCAGAATTTTTTATGGGGGGGGGGGGGCTAAATACTTTTAACTTGAGTTATTGAAAATTAAAACAACAACAAAACAAAAATACTGATAAAATATAATATTATAACGTTGTTAACGTATTTACGAGTACTATTTTAAATAATTTAAATTTGTAAGACAATTTCCATATTTAAGTTTAAATATTTCAAAACAATATAAAAAATATGGCCTATAGAGGGAGGGACAATAGCCCCTTTAGCCCCCCTTGGCTACACCACTTAGTATAATATATTTTATTATCAAAATATTTATGTATTTTTATTGAAATATCATCTATTATATTCCATGTCGTACTATTTATGTATATCACCTATTTTAGATTATGTAGGACGTGTAGGTACTAAACTATATATTGTATATAATATTATTATAATATATATATATTTTTTCAATAAGCGTATAAACTGTAAACCCAAATTATAGGATTTAATTCATATTTTAAAATAATTAATTCATATTGTCTTAATAAATTAACGATATACTTAACTAAATTTTTATGCGTAGTTTTTAAATAAACCTAGTAATATATTATTATTATATGTGGTTTTTAAAATAATTAAAATGTTTAAAATAGCTAGGTTTCTTACAAATATAATTTATCTATTATTATAATTTTCCGTTAAACTCGTAATATAGATAATATTATAATATATGTCAAAAACGAGAACCCGTACACGTGTATTATCGTGTAGGTACGTTCGATTCCGTAGTTAGTATATTATATTAAGCTTGGTACACAAACCGCTCAGGGTTACAAGAATGTATATGCGTGTAATGTGAATACATATAATTATTGTAATTGTCTATTGTTAAGTGAACGTAGTCAACAATCTACACAGGTATAGAAAATATTACTATTCGGTGAGCCCTTGTAAAGCTCATTATACAGATTATAACGTACAGTGGCAGTATATATACCTATATAACATATACATTATTATTGTAAACTTGTCAGGGTACATACTTTCAAAACGTACGGTATGTTTATAGGTAAAGCTGCTGTTTTATCCGAAACAATAGCCGCTGTAGCTTTCTGAGTACGGCTATTCGACAGATGTGTTTGTATACACAAAGCCTGCCAAAGTCTATATACGAACCTATATATTATATACAATATATATATATATATATGATGGTTACAAATTTATTGATTTTGAATCTACATCTAGTGAACATTTATTGCAGTAAAACCATGATGTGATTACACTGCATTGTATATATTGTATAAACATATGCAGCTAATAAACCCCCAAAAAAATCGCCAGTGCTGTAATATTACGAATAGTTTTCTGAGTTCAAATGTTCGAATATTTATCAACTTAATATCTTCTTTATTGTGATAACACTTTCAAATTATATTTTATAAATATAATCAGATATTCAGTATAAGTTTTAGGTATAATACATTTTTAATTTATAGTAAAATATGTATCCAGTTATTTTATTAAGTTGAAAACAGAAACTATTATTGTTTTAGTATATTTTATATATTATTTTTTTTTTATAATTTTAGATACACCGTAGTTATCGAATTGTATTAGAGCCAATACTAGATGTATAAATTAAAAAAAAAAATAGTAATAATAATACTATATAAATTTTAAATGTGATACAATACTTAAATTTATGTATGAGGTTGATTTATTCATTTTTAGAACCTTAATGTAAACGTTTTATAGTGTTTTGAGATTATTACTTACTTACCTACTATTTAGATCAATAATTACTTTTCGAAAATATTCAGTAACTAAATTATAACTTAGTGGTTTTATAATTAATTTTAAATTAAGGTATAAAATTAAAAATATTTTTCGAATTTTGCATACACATCAAACTTATGTAATGTGTATTAAAAATTAATATATTTTTAATGACTAATTTTTGAAAACTAACCATTTTATATTATGTTAAATAATATAAAAATCAATGGTATTTCAATAAATTAACATAATTGTACCTATATGAACTACACGCATATTATATAATAATACTATGATGTATATATGATACTAAAACTTGAAATATAGGTTTTATAGTCAAATAAAGGTTGACTAATATTGTAATGCGAATATAAGTATTTTTAACATTAAGCCTAGGGATTATTTTGGTAGGTTTTGAGAATCGAGAACACAAGGTTCCATAAGTAAAATGTTTACAAAATAAAGTTCATAATACTTTAAACTACAATGATAAATTAACTTAAATCTTTTATAATATACTGAATTATAATTTGAAATTTATATTTTAAATGTATTAATTATACCATATTAAATACGAATTTGCATGACAACTAGTAACTTTAAAAAAAAAAACAACAATTAATTTTACTAGACATAGTATATATTTTAATCACACTACTTATTTGATTTATAAAACGCAAGATTTAAGTACAAATAAAATGTTTTAATATATCTGTAGTCATTTAATTGATTCTATCATTTAATTTACAATTAGTAACTATTTTTTAAGTTATATTTTCGAAATTAATGTCATTTTAAGTTATAATTTTAAAATTAATATTTTTTAATTAATAAAAATATTATGTAATATTCCTAAATATTCCTAAATTCAAGAGTTATAATAATTCATATCTTATGATTATCTTAAAACTATAGTGATTTTTTAATTATTTAAATAATTAAATTTCAATAAAAACATAAAAATTCTTTAGATGATAATATTTTATTATATAACGTTTTGTCCCTCTTATTATTTAGTAGGTTAACATCCTAGACTATACTCAGCTATTATTTTAATCTAGAATTAATACAAAGATATAGTTTTAACCTTCTTAATCATCTCGATAAATCATAGTTAATACTTAACAAAGTCAAACGAATATGTAAATAATATTAAATTAATTAACTAAAAAAATATATATGAATCAAATTTATTTTACTTGAGAATTTTCAAAATATATTAAATAAATACCTACAAGTAAATAGATTTTTAAAAGAGTAAGTACCTATTTTCTTTTAACAGGTATTAGAATTTTAATTATATATTTTCCATCTTAACATTAACTTCGTAC
This sequence comes from Schizaphis graminum, assembly GCA_020882235.1. Taxonomy (NCBI): domain Eukaryota; kingdom Metazoa; phylum Arthropoda; class Insecta; order Hemiptera; family Aphididae; genus Schizaphis; species Schizaphis graminum. The sequence goes on along the minus strand of CM037032.1, from coordinate 82,054,249 downwards.
TACTATTAGACTAGGAACTTTTATTTGAATATAATACTCGTATAAAGTTTTGAAAAAATAATATTACTTATAATAACAAAAATTTTCTGAAAAATTTTAATTATTTAATTTTAAAATTTGTTCAAAAGTAAAAGTATCAAATTTTTATTTAGAATTGTACATTTATACATTTATATACCATTGGTGTTATCTATAGATTGCAGGATATTACATTATTATGGTTTCATATTACAAACAGCCACAAAACACCTTTTTAGGATATTAATTAATCTTCTTTTGTATTTAAAATTGGTGTGAAAGTAAAAAAAAACCACAATTATTGTATCAATTACCATTGTTTTACAATTCTTTTCGGGTACTAGCCTTACAGGAAACTTAAAGAAATTGATAATGATTAGTGCATGGTGTAAAATTACCCTTTGCTATTGTTTATGAACATATCCCTCGACTCGTAACTGAATTAATACAAGCGTGTACGCATTTGTATGCCCTTGTAATTAAAATTTAAATCTGTTACATGAATCTAAAGCCACCATGAGACTTTTCAAATATATAATTCTATCGTTATAAAAATAGCTGGCAAGGTTTATGGTTTTCCATTCAAAAACTGTACCAAAATTGATTTATTTCATAAGATATCGGAAATTGATTTTTTTATTTTTTTATTTTTACAGTATTAACATTATGTTTGTGAATATATATATATTTGAAATTGAACACAATGATTCGATTTTTTGTGATTCGATGGTTGAGGAGTTTGGCCAAGTCACAGAGGTTTTCATTTAATTTAGTCATACATATTATATGTATTATGGTTTCCTGGTATCGAAACACGAGGAGAACAAAATAAAAATAAATATTAACAATAAACTTTAATACGGCGAGCTAAACCGATCGATATATCAAACTTTATAGTGCCGTAAACAGCCCCCCAGGTCCAAAACTGTTTATTGCGGTGACCGGAGCTGAGGATCGTACGAGACCTTATATTATTACAACATGCGTTCACTTGGTCGTTCATAACATAATAAATCGAAGAAACCTTATTTATTATCGTAACTTGTAATCGAAACAATATGACCGGCTTTTAAGGTCCTCGTCGGGATAACGAAAGGGCTCGTATTTTCGTGATACAACTCCCGGAGTGGAAAAACTTTATCCTTAACTTAACCTCGGTGAGACTGAAATCTTAAATGAGAGAGAAGGATGACCAAAAAATCAAATTGACCAAAGCAATAGTGAAGGTTTCACATTAAAGACGTATAAATAGTAGATGTCTGGACATAGTTTTCTATTACATTCATGCTATTTTTTAAAATTATTTATATGTGACACCATACGGGTATTCACCAACCCTTCTCACTCTCTTTTATATTTAATAACGCACTTATTCAATAAATGATTTTTGGAATTTTTAAATAATAAGTCCCTGTAAATGAGTTTGGAGATAGACAGGATCTAAATTCGATAATACGTCATCTATTTTATATTTTATTTTTATAAAACTTTTTTTAAGGATTATTTAAATATTTAAATATCTATCTGAGAAGCTATTTGTTGAATTTTGAATTAGGTGCATCAACATTTTCAAAAATATCATTCATTAAATAATTTACAGTGGCAATGGGGGAGGGGGATTCTAATTTAAAAAATAAAAATATGTACTGCCACAGGACACTTTTTAAGTATAGTACTAACAATTTAAAGAATTTTAAAATATAGTCTAAATATATTTAAAAATTCCAAAAATCAGAATTTGAATAAAATCCTAAAACGTATATATTTATATACTATTCATATATGCATATATTGAATATTTTTTATCACAAAACCACGGTTAGTTTTTCTAATACATAAACATTAAACACATTCAATTAAATCTAAATTAAAGTGTCATAATAATATCATATGTTACCTCTGTCCTCTGATTTGATATTATATAGTAATAGTATTCACTCTAAACTTATTCAAAGGTTCTAAAACGGTACATGTTCAGACGAACCACTTTACGTCAACTGAATATATGAACCCATTTCTCCATTTAGATATTATTAGGTCATTATTAGTCTTATATATAATTTTATCGCATTTGTGTAGTCTGAACTAGACGCGCATATTTTGTTGTTATCACTTGAACCTTATTTTATAGTTATTCACTGAACTAAATCACAATTATTATTATTTATAGTACTTAGTTGGTAGCTACTTGCCATTAGTGTATTGTGTACTAAATATTATATTATGTATCATTATTTTATTTTTAAGTAAGTTTTTTTGGTAATATAATATCTTGCTGCAGGTAATTTTTAACCTCGGGTCTGTCAAAACTTATACATACGTCATACATATACCACTAATTTTTACTTTTAACATAAAGAATTTCAGAGGTTAGAGCGAATAATTTTTAAGTTCTATAAAACTATAATATTATATAAACGGTGAGCCTGTGTAATCTAGTGTGATATGTGTAAACAATATATTATGCTGACAATTGGTGAACATGAAAGTTAAACAACTTAAGTACCGCGTGCCAAAGTAAAATAAATTTAATGAAACTCGATCAAAATCTATAAAACCACTTACAACATTCTTAAACGTTGGAAATAATTTGTTTGATCAAGATACTTCATTATGTACTAGCCATTCACTAACTTTTATATTAAAGCAATGAAGCTAATAAACTTTGTTGTATACCATAAAATGTATTCACTTAAAATTTGTAACATTAAAATATATAATTTAGTGCTTACTTATAACAAGTCTTCTATCATATTTAATTGTATCTATTATTATTATAAATTAAATTACAAATTGAATATAAAACAATAAATAATACAATTCTAGAGAAAATGTCTCATTATTTTTGTAATTTTTCGTACAATGGATTTATTAATATTAATTCGTGCATTAAATTATTTTTAAATTATATGCAATCTTTGTTTTTAATGAAATTATACACGCATAATATTGAATACTATTTTACTTTTATAAATCGAAAATTTAAGAACGATACTTACTTTTTTAGATTCTGAATGGAGTGATGAATGTATTGATTTTACAATGATGTGTGTTTTTTTTTTTTTTTGTGTCTGACGACTCTGACGACTCTGACGACAACATTTGAAGCAGTAATATTGCTTCGATTTTTGACTTCAGCCCCTCTTTGAAAAGGAAATTGAATCTGGTTGATACTTTAAGGGGTCAAAAGTTAAAAATGTTCAATATTTTTAAATGCGTCCGGAAACACCCTAAAAAAATAAGGGAAAAACGGGTTTTTTCGCAAAACCAGTTTTCGACAAAATCGAATTTTTAATTTTGCTGCGACTTAAAAACTAATATAAAACTAACTAATAATTGATAATATGAAAATAATCAAAGCAATTTAATACTTCCAATGCTGGTTATTCGGGTTATTAATTAAACTAATTCAGTTTAATGGAAAATTTTGATATAATAATTACCTATTACTTGATTACTGATTGCTATATTATAATATATAATTTTACGATTTGGCAATTTAATAATAATTTCAATATAATAGACGGGTAATATAAATAGTATTACCAATGAGTTCCTTCATTTTTAAAAAATAATTATAGTAAAAAAAATAGATAAAAAATAAACTGGCCATAAACCTAAAAAACATACATACTTTATTTAAGAGCCCAGTACTATAATAGTATAAAAATAAGAGTATTTAATGAATATATATTAATAAATAATAACTAGTAATATTTTATGATACATATAATTTTTAGTATAAGTACATTTTTTTTTATTTTTTTTTTTAATAAACACAATCTTTTTTACTAAAATATAATATTTTTTCTTTATTTCATTTTTTTTTTTTTAGTAAATATTTGGTTTTTCTAAATCAGTACAAAATTATAGGTTTTGTTAAAAATGATTTAATCTGTTTTTCATTTTACTAAAACATAGATTTTAATAATTTATGTATGTATTATATTATTAACATGTTGAGTATTAGGTATGTATTAAAAAATTATGTTATTACTTATAAGTTATATACTTATTATTATCTTTATAGATTTACATATTTACATATTGTAAAATTTCTTGTTTTAGTATTGGTATAAATAATTCATAATTATTTTTTGTTGATCGATTAAATATTTTAAAAACATACATAAAGTACAATATACTATATTTGTATAAACATACATATTTTTAATTTTTGTATATAAATTATTTTAGCTTTGTTAAACCTTGCGAGTTTTAAAATAAAATAGGTAATTTGTATTATTTTAAATAGTATATCCCTTTAGATACCTATCAAACTATTCATAATTCATTTTCAAGTAGGTACCTTAAAATAGAAAAAACATCGTAACATTGTAAAGGTAATACGTGTACTTTTTTGCAGGTTCCTTGTAATGGTAGACACAAGATAATTTTATTTATATACTTTAACTACTTTTATTGCTGTACATAAATTTATGTGAACATTTTTGATGAGTATATTCGATTAAATTATGACAGTGCCTACCAAAAGTATAACTACTCAGTAGTCACACTTCTAAACTAAGGATATGTAAGATACTAATAAGATAGTTTATAATATTTTATAATTGACATATACACACACATACATATATATATATATATATGTATCTTTGTTTATTTATTAATTTCTATATCAAACGTTAAAAGTTATTATTTTTTTAGTATTATACAAATACACTAATAAATATAGCTAAAATATTTGTAATGTTGTTATTATTTATTATATGTTGGCATTAATGCCTAATATAACTGTTGGATACAATCATATTTAGGCAAATTTAATAAACTGAATTTCGAATACAGTTTGATACAATATTTTGAATAGAACATTTTATCATTAAGATAGTTGCATATATTTTCAGACCATTATCGGGGAGAAAAATAAAAATGTTGGAGGTTGATTCTATTAAATTATTAAAACATGTTAATGTTAATGACTTGGTTTCGGGTGGAGTAGACATCGTTCTGAATACAGTTAAATGTGTTTGTTTTACCCTTTATACGCAACATAATATTATAATTACCTGAAACGAAAAAAGGTTCACTGCAGAGAATAAGTCGACATTCTACCTATATGCCGCAAACCATCCCATGCGCACACTTTATGTCGATGTAAATGAACAAATTAGCATTCTAAATCGCAGTTAATGTTTAGTAAATTCTAACATAACAAGTATGCAAATTATATTAGATATATAATTAAAATTTAAAGTATGAATCAAATTCATTTTACCAAAAAAATATTATTAATTGACATTCTATTGGATAATATATCTCGCAGATTATCCCTTCGCAAGCTTTATGCCAGTGTGAATAAACAAATTCACTTTTGTCGAAATTTCATATTTTCCTATTATTTTTTATACCTATCAGTGGCGGTTTTGAGGGGGAGGCAAGGGAGGCGGTGCCTCCCTTGAAAATTGAGGGAAAAATGTAGAGTTATTGTTCCTAATTAATTTTAAATTCAATCTTGATTGAGATTAATTTAAAAAAAATTTGAATTCCGAAAATTGTATAAAAAATATGATTAATTAAATTAATAACAACGCTGCATAGTGCATCGGCAAAATAGTGGTTTGTTTTACTGGTTTTCGTAGTCGCCCGCCGCACGGCGCACGCGAATAGGCAACTGTTTAGCAAACCAATCACGCATACGCGTACAAGATTCATAATAATTAATAAAGCACAGAATAGATTAAATAGTAAATAGTAACTATTAGCGCTGTAGCGGAGACAACTGATATCGCCGCCTCCTGGAATATATAGACAATACAGTCGTATAAACTTATACACAAACACATAAATATATATAACACAAACATAAAATAATTGAAGCTGCGCATGCGCAGCACTCGAACGGAGGCAATGATTCTATTAATCTCCGCTGCAGCGCTCGACGCTCGTCACTCGACATCACGGCTATAGATACTAATATCCATGACGAAATAATTATTTCGTCATGCTAATATCTATAACCGTGCTCGAGTGCTCGACATCCATTTCCGTTGAAGTTAACATTAGAAAAATATTATATTTTAATTCGTGATTATTCCTAATTTCTATTATCAGTTAATAATTAATATTTATCAAATGATAATTTGTTACTTAACATTAAATATTCTGTATCTATTATCTATATTCTAGACAAAATAAAATGAAACTAGTTAGTTCAAAAATATTTTTTTTTTACCTTTTAATATCATTATTATTAACGTATTTTGTAATTAAGAAAAGTTAATCCTTTTACATATTTGTTGTAATTTTGTAAGGGGGGTGTGGGGGGCAGAGCCCCCCACGAGTTGGCCTGTATTATAACATGTTGCCTCCTCCAAAATTTAATACCAGAACCGCCACTGATACCTATCTATATATATATTACATTCAATTGCAGTAGGTACAATACATATTATTTCTGAATAATAATGCATGAAATTATTATAATATTGTTTTTCTATATTTATATATAATAATATTACTAATATTATATAATATTTATTGTAAAATAATAAGGGTATAAAATAAGTATAAAACTAAAATTAATAATAATTTCTAAAAACATCATCTTTAATCTTATCTAATTTGACTTAAGAAAAAATAAACAAACATATAAAATTATAAAAGGTACCACACTTAATTGTTGTATCTATGTATTCTGGGTTTAGTGAAGGTAGTTCGGCTGTTTTTATTGCTTACAGTAAATCCACATCGGTATACCTTGCCTTATAAACTAATTTGACCGATATTTGATGGTTACGGATTAGATATAGTACTTGGAATAGGAACTACTTCAAAAACTTTCCTGATATATTTAAGAACATTTTCTGAAACGTCTGTCAAAATCAGTTGAATAGTTTTTTAGAATATAAGCTATGAACATAAGGTCAACATAATTTTTATGTATTTTAATAAAAAAAAATGTATATTAAATATTATATAATTTAAAAATATCCCATAGTAATGCACGACAATATTACTCTATAGTCTATACCAATTTTGTTTAATTTTGCATCCAATGGCAGCCCAATTTATATAAGTAAACAATTACCATAACCAAATTCATGAGTGAGCTATTCTATATCATCTTGTATTAATTATACATCCCATCTGGCGTAGATCCTAAGGGGGCAGGTGCTATAGCTTCCCCTATAAGTTTTGGTGAATTTTGTTGGTAAAAATGGATTATCAGTTTTTGGCAGTCGATAAATGCATTGTCTTGTCGACAGTGTTTCGGCCTTGTTTCACCCTCCCCCCTACGATAAATATATTCTGGATCCGCTCTTGCATACTATCCCAATTCTTCAGTTTAATATAATTAAGTATACTTATTATACTCGTAGATCATAATATTATGTGTATAACTATTGATATTTGATTATAAATTAGAATAAGAAACAATTAAGAACTAATAAATTATTTTGTTTAACATATCAAAATATTATTGAAGGTTTAATAGAAGGAAATTATGTGTATACAAATTATTATTTACACTGCAGTCGTATAAATCCTTGCATGTCGTTGTACAGAACGTTAATTATATCGCACAGAATATTATAATGCAGCAGACGCATTTTAGGTGGAACATATTTTCGTAATGGGATATTTGTCACGTTTACGACGAAAATCTTCATTGTAAAATAGCCGTGATGCACGAGCCGTCTCCGTCGTCACCTGAATCTCACGTCGTCTCCGTAATTGAAATGACATTACGACTTGTTAAGACGGCATTCCAATTATGCCGAGTCAGTTAATTTAGCCGAATTATGAACGGCGGAGGTCGATTTTGTGTTATCGCGTCGAATTATTACCGGAACGTCTCGCCCGAGAAATTCCGCATGGAACGTGCCGGGCACGGCGGCGTTGTTATTACACGGTGTCATCGTCCACTGTTTAACAATATACAGTAGACGCCGCTTATAAGACTCACTTTGGGACCAGCACAAAGTGAGTCTTATAACCGAATGAACCTTATAGGCGAAGTGGAAAAAAACTCATGTTAACAACAAGAAAAGCACGCGTTGAAATTCGAATACCGACTGATCGTTCATTGTACAACAATTATACCGTTGACTGCAATGATAACTGAGTATGTACATGTGCACGTGTACGTATGTGTATTTATGTACCCGTAATTACGATAACTGTGCAGCCACCAGATAATCAGTACACTATAATAACGATAATCGTTGCGATAAATGTGAACTTTTATCTGCGATAAAAATTATTATACGTTATTAGGTACCAACAGAAACTAGAAATAATCAACACGAATATTATTTAATTTTTCAATACCAATTTATTTCTAAATTATAACCAAAAAAGTTTGTTTTCTACTATTTATTTTACGAAATTTGAGTCTTATAACCGAAGTGTTGAGTCTTATAACCGATTTTTTTTTAATGTATTTGGATACGTCCGGACCGTTCCAGACGATTTTGAGTCTAATAAGCGACTGAACCTTATATCCGTGAGTCTTATAAGCGGCGTCTACTGTAATATTAAACAGTATAATATCATACATACATCGTAGAACCTTTTGATATTTTGAGAAGCCCTGCGCCAACATTCTAAAAAAAACTACCCTTTGCACACGTCACCCCGAGACACGCCTCACCATCCCTCGGAGTCTGATACACGATCTTACATAACAGGTATATTGGAGTATCAGCCTGTAGCAATATAATATTATTGCGGTTTGTATGTATTACGCCCAACGCCACTTGTTATATTATATATCATCATAAAACGATTTGGTAGGTAGGTATATTCTTTTTGTGAAGATAGTCCCCCATACTTATTAGGTATTAAATGTAAGTGAGAAAAAAATTCAACAAGGTTTCTCTTATTTGAATGTTTCATATCCAAGGAATCACATTCTTCGCGCGTACTCTACATTTTTATCTAATATTCATTATGAACCTTAAAATATAGGTTTAATATACCATAATATTTGCGATTAAACTCATACTTTCTGTATACCTATACTTTTTGTCGTGAATATTAACTGTCCTGAATATAAAAATAGGTTTTCATTTCATACTCATAGTTTTCAATCTATTAATGCATTTTATCTAATCAATAAAATAAATAATTATGCAAATAATAATTAATTTTATAAAAATAATAAAATAATAAAATATATAAACTTTTTGAAAATTGATATTTTTCATCTCACCAAACTTTGACGTCATTGGACATGAACTGTCCAAAAATAAAACAAATATCTATAGATTTAATATTATACTCGCGGGTTAACACGTGTCCTACGCGGTGCAGTGCGTTAGCGTAGTTTTTTTTGTATTATACACTGGAAGTTAGACCGCATGTTGTTGTTGTTTTTGTTGCTATACGAAATCCGTCGTCGCCGGTAAAAGGATGAAAAACGTAATAAAATAAAAAGAAGAGAAGAGAAAAATACCTGAATATTCTCTCATTTAGCCCCGAGGAGTCTCCCGCACCACTACTAGGTACATAATATAATATAACGTTATAATATTATTATAACACACGCGACCCACACGCACACGCGCTCGGGTACCTACACGCGTATATTATATAAAACGGACCGTCTAATTTTACTGCAGTCGAACCACACAACCTATATAATAACACAACATAGGTAGTCGTAAGGAAAAAGGATACGACGATCGCAGGCCGACTCGCCGCCGGTGTTTCTCCCACCCCTCTACCAACGTTACACCGTTGGCGAACCGTGTGCGGCTCGAGACCGGCCGTGGAAGAGGCGGGTGACGCGGCGATGATTGCGAGGCGACCGTGCTCGGTGGTGGCGAGGCGGACCAGTGTCCGAGACCGACCGGTAGCCTGCAGAGTACTGCAACGGGTTGTTTCGCCGTCGATTCGTATTTGCCGTTTCTGACGCGTATAGTGCGCGCGCTCGTTCTTGTGCATCAGAATCCGTCCGCACGATCATTGCTAAAAATTGTTTTATCCGATTGCCGTGAAACTGTGAATTCTCGGCTGGGTCGTTCCGTTTTCCGCGCGCGATGGGCGTCTCGGTTTACCGCGAAGTGACGATGACTACAACCACCGCCGCCGCGACGGTCGCGTCTTCATCGTCTGTCACCGCCACCGTCACCGCCAACAAGACGCCGTCGTCGAACGTGTTAATGTGCCGCCAATGGTGGAAAGTGTGTTGGATGTATGGAGATCAGGAAAAATATTACAGACAGCTGTACGGAGCGGCGAAAAAGCAATCAGCTTCGTCTTCGGCTTTTGACGTCAATGGCGGTGGTGGCAGCGGCAGAGCCACGGTAATGGAACTCCAGCAAATGTCCACCGTATCTTTTATGCCGCCTCCACCCCGGCTTAACGATAGGTTAGTTGGTGTCGTCTATAATAATTATTACATATGATAATAGCGTGATAATTTCGTCAGCTTTTTCGCTAAATGTCTTGTGCGAATTAGTACCTACCTACTACTGTAGGTATATAAGTAACGTAGAAACACACTAACTTATATGACGATATAATTATAAGATGTCGTTTATTCATTTGGATCTCGATTTTGGTGCTAACATTTAATTGACTACGATTAATAAAGAAGTTATTTTAAGTATAATTTTGTGAAATAAAAAAAAGCAATTAAGACTCCCCCTACGTCTAATAATTTAATATTGTAATATTTGTATACTTGAAAACAGGAAACTGTCTTAATTGGTTATGGATAACATACTTTCAACACGAGAAAATTCTTTGCACAGATATATTGTATGTGTATATCTCGTATTTTATATTTTTAATCAGTTTTTGCATACTGGCGAATTTTTAAATACCGCCTATACCGGTTATTGAAAAGTTAATAATCACTATATAGACTCGATTTCAACTCGGTTGTTTTCTTTTAAAATTAAAAATGCACCTTAAAAAATTCAAAAATGCATACAAAAAAAAATCTTCAATCGTGTAAAGTATATTAAGTTTTACAATAACCATATAATATTTTATTTATTACATAAAAAAATAATGCGTAATATCATGTTTAATGCTCAAATCCTAGTATAATCGTAAAACTAAATCTGTATATTATATCTATAGAAATATGGTTTACTATTAATTTTAATTAACATACGATATATTTCGAATTGTAAATATTTTATTGATATTATCTAACTGCCGACGAAAAATATTTATAATGTTTTTAATTTGAATGTGTATTTTATTGACGTTCAAAATTCAATCAGAATCTTAATCGCTTTTTTTTATATAATTATACGCCCACTCCGTCCGATCAAATACTAGTAGGTATCGTCGGTATTACTGAATAGATTACGGATGCAAATAAACAAAACGCAAGTTTCCGATTTTGCCACCGCATGAAACGTGATTATGTGATAGCTAAAGAAACGTACTTCGATAAAACATTATTATACTATATACCTTATTAGAAATTGAACAAAACACAATAATATTATAATATATTTTTAAATGTTCTTATTATACAAGTCTATGTATTTTTTTTATTACGTTCGATTTATCCATACACCATAATAAGAATATTGTATAATGTTTATTATTATAGTTCACATTTGAAATTTAATTTACAGTTTCATTGTACGCCAATGCTTGCAATATGGTTGAAGAATGCAAAAAGTTATTTTTTTAATAAAAAATGTTTTCGTATAAATGTCCAGCGGCTATATACACAATAAGTTTGTTGGCTAATCTTCATGATGGCGTCTCAAATTTTAAACGGTCTTTTTTCCGTTTATTTTCCCTGTTTGGCCGCTTGAGGCATTTATATTTTCTTTTAAATATAATTTCTTTTCTTTATTTTGTTCTCATTATTCTCTTAAAAATATTAAATGTTGAGTATCATAGGATTATTGATAAATCTATTTTAATAAAAATAATAAAACTCGCTTAAAAATATTTCTTTTTATTGTAGAGGATTTTGATTTCTGTAGATGTTCTATTAAAATTGTTATTGATCTATAAGTAGTATTTATGAAAATTATTAAAACTTAATTTTGCTGTTTAATATACAATCATGAAATTAATTTTTAAACTTTGGTCTTGTATAAAAAATAACTAAATTTTACATTAAAATAAAATAAAAAATAATATTTAATAAAATCATGATATGTAAGTAGTGCATTTTAGTAAAAAATATAATCCATATTATTTTAATAATGATAAATATTAATCAAATAATTATTTTTATATCAATATTTTAACCAAAATCGTTAGTCAACAAAAATAGCTAATTATTAGATTTGAGTTCAAAATTCTACATTGTAAAAAGCTTTTTAAAAGACTTGCATGCAGAAAATATTTGGCAAATAAAATTTTATTTTATTTGTTGTTCTTTTTAGAAGAACGCTCACTGCATTATTAAAAATTATGATTATCTAATAAATTTATCAAAATTATATATGTAAGAAAAAAATACAATATTGAATATATCGATAAAATATAAATATGCATATAAATTTAACGTGGAAAAATGTATTGGGTATGTCATTATAACGTGAAAAATACAACTCCAGTTCTCTATTCTAATTTCTAACCGATTATTTGCCTTTTCTTTAAGTTCCTTAAAGTTTTTCACTTTTGCATCACATTTAATTTGTCCTATATAAAAATTACGTGTTACTTATTTTAAGCCAAGATACATTAAATTTTGTGAAAAATAATTGAAATTTTCTTTAAATAATTTGTCATCTAAATTAAAAATACTTTGAATATAAATTACTTTTTTTGAAAGTTTAAAAATGTAGATATTTCTGTATAAAACAGTTTATTGATAATTTTAAAAAGAAATAGTTTTGAAATAATGAAATCCACAACAAAAATATACATACATACTCAAGTATTTAAATTACTAATAATAAGTAACAATTAGAGTGGGCTACCGATTGACAAAATAAAAATATTTAAATATTGCGTTATATGTACATTATTATTTACTAAAAAGTAAAATTTGTTGATTGCCGATATAAAAATTTGTGGAAAGTTTTAAAAATATGAAAAATTATTTTTATCTTCTGACAGATAAAAATGTTGTCGCAAAAAAAATAATAATGTAGAATACGATGGGTTACTGAAACAGTGTGAACTAAAAAGTAAAAAACGAGATTCAGATGGTATCTTAAAATATATGGCTCTTTAAAATGTTCAAAAAAATAAAAATATCTCAAACATATGAGATACATCTTATATTTAATAATATATGTAAACTTGTAAAAATGTTGGAAGGTCACGTTCGTGGTATGAAATATTTTGATAGATAGTGTACTTAACCTAAATAGTGTCGGTAGTTTGCATACAGTCAAATAAGCTTATTACTATGAATGTATCCAATAATAAATCCTTGCAATTCCTTACAATATTAATTAGTTAGTTATATTTCAAGTTGTAATTCAAATTTAAAACATGGTATACATCATTGTAAAAAGAGAAACAATGTAATTGGTAAATTTCAATTAAAAATCCTTAAATTATAAAATGTATTTTATACTCATCGTAACTGCAACGTTAAAAATGTACTTAATATTCATTTGTTCATAGACAATTGATGAAATTCTATGTAATTTGCTAAATATTTTCCTTTCCTAGTCAGAATATTACATATCATTTATTCATCGATCTAGATATGCGATTTACCATTTTTTTTCGTAATTTAAATTGTAAATATATCTTATAAATATAAATTTAAATTTAAAAACATATTCTAAAAACAACTAAATAGCTAGTCACAGTTTGTTTAGTATGTCCTTTATAGGACAAACTATTCATACAATTGACATTATGTATACGTAATAATAGTTTATAACATACCTGAGTATAAAAATAAAAAATTAGAAAATGTATGTGGCTATACAAGTGCTTATTGAAAGACAAAGCATTGCGAATTGTTTTTATTAAACTTGTTCATCAGCAATTTACGACTACGAATAATAAATTAACGACCCATAAAATTCTCAGAAAATTCCAATATCGTGTAATATATTTAATATTTATATTTTATAATATAGTGTACCTATATCACTCAGAGGGAGCACTCATCGCATCGATTTAGCATCATGAATTTTGTGAACCGAGTTGTACAAAATAACGGGGTAACGAATAATCGTTTTATGTGCTATAAATATTGTCAAATAAGCTGCCAACGGGTATTATGATTTTCGTATAATCGTTTCACCAACCGATTAAACAATACGGCAGTTATGAAAAAAAATTAAAAAGGGCAATTGAACTTTAATTTCAACAATTTTTATACTTCATAATATATTATTTAATGCTTCATTTCCCATAATAGATTTTGTTAAGTTCAAAAAACGTTCAGGACAATCTAAATGGAGCTTGGAAGTTTTATTCCTGGTAGAGTTATATTTACAACTTACAAGCACTTACAAGCTTATATTAGATTTTTTTATGTTTACGAAGTACTTCACTTAAAACATAGCTTATAAATATTTAAATATTTAAACACCTAATATAAAGGCTTTTATTATTTAGAAATGTTCATAAATTGATTAAAAATTACATATAAATATGCATAATTAGGTATATTACTCTTTTATAACAATTTTGGAATATCGAACAGGTATAAAGTTTATTATTAAAATGTCCAAATCACTTAAAATATAATATGTATATCAACATTCTTTTAAATCCCTAATTCATGTCGATTTGTTGAAAATTTTGAAAATTGCTATAACGTTAATACTATCATCTCTACGAATGGACTCAAGTGTCCTAATGTACTAACCGCAATAAACCCTATGACTATCCACCCATGCCAATTGCTGGTTTTCAAATCCGTTACGCATAAGTCCGGGATAGGCCGATTAAGCGTCGAAATGTCGGTAGAAATTCCGATTTTCTTGTAAATTTACCGGCACATTGTACAATGCCGGTACACGAATGGTCCATTTACACATTATATACCTGAACCAAAACCACACTGCTGTGACCCGCTGCAGTATAAACTACATTAGTGTATACCTGTATGGTTGTACAGGATGGAGAGGTAAATGAAAGAAATCCCATGTTTAAACGTTGTTACTCAAGCTCGATTTGAACGAAACGCAATTTCGAAACCTTTGCGATTGCATCGATACGATATAGTCAATTGTTTGGCTGGAAAAGGTTTTCAATTCGTTATACTATATTCAATGATGAAAATTAAATATGTTAAAGAAAATCCCATCAACACATTAACCCTGACAACAACAAAAATAGGGAATTGGAATTTGAATGTTTTCTCGAAAGTTAATTTAACGAAACTTGGCAGTATAAATTAGCTTTCTATTGACATACTGATATGTATAGTATATGCTCACTCAATAAGAACCACCCAATTTTCAATACTTATCAAAAAAAGTTTTATAGAAATAATTTATTGGAATAATAATTTTCAATTTAAATAACATTACTTATACAAAAATTTTCTTACTATAAATGTATATATATTTTTTTTTATCTAAATATATGATGATTGAGTTTTTTTAATCACCACAATTTACATGATTAAATTGGTTCAAATTGTAATGATTGAAATACAAATTCACCTAATAAACAAAGTATTTATCATTATATTAGTATTATAGGCATATAAGTATATTATTAACTAAATATAATGAACACCAAAAACTACGTGGAAAGTTGCTCAAAATCGGAAATAAATATTTCCATTTTAAATAATTTTCCTTGATCATACTTATTCCTTACATGATACCTTGTATTATCATTTATTCTGATATTTCTTTAAAAAATGTTAAACAATTTAATAAAATTATTATAACGCTATTTACAAAGTTAATCATTTAATTGTTTTATGTTAATTTGGAACACTGTTTTTATTTCTTCCATTGAAGTTTGGTTAATATTAACTCATCATTTAGAAAGTAATTTAAAAAATATAAAATTATATTAAAAAATATAATTCAATTCACTGCTGTTTGCTAAAAAATTAAAAACCTAGTATAAATATGATTTTAGAATTTAAAATATTTAGGTATATAATTACAATTTTTTATTTACAAAATTATCGTTCAAAATGCAGTTATGTATGTCACTATATCCTATCAAAAATTGTATGAATGCCAAAAAAGGCCGCATATTTATAATCCTAGTTTGGAACAAGCAACAGTGACAAATTAATATAATGAAATGCGTATTTCAATGCTTTTTACATAAATCTATTTTACGCAGAATTTTCTATTATTTTATTTTACACTTGCGTCTAGTATACTAATTAAACGTATTTATTCTTAATGGCTATCTACAGTTCACCAAAATAATTAATCTTGAATTGAATAAACACGTTAATAGTTAATACAATTAATACATATGCATAAAAAATATATTCGATTTTCTAAATGTATATTATAAACGTACCTACAAACTCGTATAAGTGTATTGTACGCAAAAGGGCACTTAAAAGAAAAAAAGTTGTATCGCAAAAGGTTACGTTCCGGGGACGAGGAAAACTTCAATAGCGTTCATCCTTCCTCTGCATCATCTAGCTGTTACTCGATGATGATGAAATCTTCTACTTTTTTTCTTCTGAGCCGACTTGATCCTTTTTATCCTTCACCCCTCGGTGTGCACATAATACCCGTTTCGGTTTAATCGCTTCAATATCGCATCGAGAGCTCTTTACGAAATTTCACGTCTTGCGAAACCACGTAAAAAAAAAATCCACCCTAAACTCTAGCTTGGTAACGACCTCGACGATTGAAGTGCGTTGCCCATCCCCTAGATGTATATACGCACACAACATGGTTTTATTAACGTCAACAAGCCTTACCCCCCTTATTGGATCACATCAGGTTTTTACTTTCCATCACTATTGCACCACAAGTTAATTTCTTCGCTTATCGAATATTTTACAAATCAAAATAATAGCCACAATATACCAAGTTTATATTAACAGTTTTTGCATATAATTACTCCGGTTAGTTTAAAAGTATTTCATATCGAATTTAAAAAACATAAAGAAATTTATAATTTAAATCCATAAAACATGAATTATCCTATGCAACTTTAATTACAATCTAAGTATATAAATTATAAGCTTTTTTGACAAATATTTTTTCTTTATTAACTTTACTACGTAGCTTTTTTAATCCGAACAAAAATATATTTTCGTTTCTTAGAAATATATTTTACAAAACATTTTATAATGAAAACCCAACATTATAATAATATGTATACATTTTATTAATTTAGATAAATTAAAAATGAGATATAATTACGATTTATGAACTTTATTTCTATATCATTAGCTTTATTATACAAACACAATTTTTGTTCTTGTTTTGAAGGTAAATTGAGTTTTCTTTATTTGTATAACGTTTAAGTTTTATTTTTGTACACTCGCTGAGTAAAATATTGATACTTAAAGCAAATATTAAAATGTTTGTAATTTTTAATTTACTACAGAATTTAGGTACACTGTATTATAGAGTGTGTTCTTAATATATTATTGTGTTCGGACAATAAGACTTTAGAATTTTAATTTTAATTCTATAAAAAAAAATGTCATACGTATGAGAACTAGAGATTATTTTTCCTTTGTACATTTTTTCACCGTTAAAAAATTAGCCATATACATACTTGTTATTAACGTAGCCATATAATACCTATCATTCGTAATACTTATCCATTCCTCTCCATCTCCTTCCTCAAAACATAAAAACGCACGCTTGTGCATATGCTGTATATGAACTTGACGTCCTAACAATAATAAGTCATCGCACAGGAATCCCGTGCATGTCAATTTGCAGGCTGTCAATTATATAAACAGTGGCCATACATTTTTCCCATAAAGTCGTTTATTACCTATCATCATTTACGGTTAGTTGGTCAATATCCTCCAGAATATTGTGAGAAAAAAATAACCCATCGACTTCATTGCAGTAAATAACTATAATATTATCATTATTGTTTCTGAACGAATAAAGGTGAACAACTCTAAATCGTAGCGAAACATTCCCCCTTTTTAAAGTTTGGAAAATGAAAATCATTAAAAATACCATATCAATCGCTGTTAATATCTTTGTACGTAGAATGATTGCTGCAGCATAAGAAAATCATACAAATATAAAATTCTTTAAAAAAAATACTTATTTTTCTTTAAATTAATGAAGTATTAATAGTATTATTTATTAGTATTAACCCAGTGTCTAATTATTAATAAATAATAAAAAACTTGTATTTTATTTTATTGCAATACAATATTAGGTATTATCGAAATATCAACTAAATATTTCATCAAACATGTAAAAAAAAACTATTAAAAAATAAAATTAATGATTTTGATTTTGATTTTCTTTCGTCAAATCACTTTGTTTAGGCTGTTAACCAGTTACCACGGTTCGATTATTATTATAGTAACAACAATATCGAATTCGATTTTTTTTTTATTAACAGAATTTCCGCAATTGCTTCTACAATACCTATAGTATAAATTAAAATTAAAATTAAATATCATCTTTAACTCATTTATTTCTAATTTTACTAACTTATCGTTGAATTTCCCGCACATACTTGATGTGTAAATTAAAATTCACAAGAAATAGTACTTTTACCATATTCGACAACCGGTTCATAGCGGTGACCACCAGGTTTTTGATGTGTTGTTACACAGAGTGCATGGAGACACAGACAACACTAACGAACGATAACATCTAAGAAAGTAAAAAGAAAAAACATATTAAGATTCTCATTTGAAGATAACTATTTGCATACTCATCGTCAGTATATACATCCAACTAATAAGAAATAAATAAAAATTATTGAATACGACATATTAATGCACAATGACCATTGAACTAATAATTTTTTTCTTTATTGTGTAATGTGTATTAAAACGTAGTTATTAAAAAAAAACAGTCTTTTTCAAAAATTAGGACTTTAATTATTAAACCGCAAACTATCAGCAGTGATCATATTTTTTGTTTAATTTAAAATTATGCAGAGACAACAACGTGCATGTATAAAAATTACCAATGATATTTGATGAATTCTATCTTATCGAATTATATATTTTAATTATTAGTTATATATTATTTATAATATAAAATATTACATAGGTAAATATAATAGTATTATACCATTATTTAGAATTCCAGGAAAAATATAGCATCAATTTTATATATTACAACTATTGTATATTTGTATGTGACATATGCTAATTCTTAAGAGATTTTTATAACGTACCTATCCTTCAAAGTAGCATTAAAATTTAATGACATCTACGTGTTTTTCAACTGAACGTACTAACCAATATAATGTAAATTGTACTTACTATAATTTCAATAGAATATTAGATTCTGAACGAAGTGATGAATGTATTGCATTTACAATGATGTGTGTTTTTTTTTTTTTTTTTTTTTTTTTTTTTTTTTTTTTTTTTTTTTTTTTTTTGTGTCTGACTCCAACAGTTGGAGCAGTAATAATGCTCCGATTTTTGACTTCAGCCCCTCTTTGAATAGGGAATTGAATCTAGTTGGTACTTTAGGGGGGTCAAAATTAAAATTTTCTAATAGTTTTCAAAAAAATCGAGAAAAACAAAAAAAAAATGACAGAAAAATGGACATTTTACGGAAAAACCACTTTTCGACAAAATCGATTTTTTGATTTTGCTGTAACTCAAAAACGAATTATTGTAAATACTTGAAATTTTCACCAAATGTTTATATTATGGTTATCTCTTTACAGTTAAATTTTCAAAATATTTTGACCATTTTTAAGCTACTAATAGACAATTGAAATTTTCGACTTTTCTAAGTTTTTTTTTCTTCAAATGCCGATAAAAATTTTTTGGGTGGCCAGAAAATCTTGAAAATTTAATACAAGGTTTATTATAAGTTGTTCTTAAAGTGATAAAAAAAAATCCGAAATCGTTAGTCACAATTTTTTTTTATAAGTGTTTAAAGTTCGAATTTATACGAAATATGTCAAAATTTAAATTAAATTTCATACGCTCATAATGCGAATGTTGGCCATAGTAACCATAGTAACATATAAAAACTATACTATTTGTTTCAAAATAGAATATTTGACAATATTTAAATATAATATATCCTAAACTGACAAATCATCTTCGTTCAGAATCGTTTTTCGTATACAATGATACCTATCATTGCATTCAAATTTAACCTACCATAGTCTGAGGTCCACCCCACCCCCTAATATACAGCAGAGCGATACCTACTTACCCGCTTTTTTTTATTATGTAACCTATATATTTTAATAATAAATTGACTTGGACGAGTTAAACAATTATTGTACAAAATAATAATTTATAATAACAATTCAACACTAAAACTTTTTAATAAAGTCATTATTTTATTTATTTGAGGCGTGTCAGTTTTTTATTTTCTAAATCCTGAATTCAATTTACATATAATAAAATATATAGTCATTGAAGAAATCATAATCGATAAACATATAGTTAACACCAATAGAAAAAATACGTGAAAGTAAACACATACAAATCATTTTGAATGGCCATTCCGTTTATTTTGAATAATATTATATACTTAGTATAATGTTATTAAAGATTCTAATACATGAGTGAAATTTACTTTTAAGTATCACTGTCGTCAAAACACTTGCAGCAGTTTATAGTTATGATTTAATACTATACGAGTATATACTAAGGTTCTTTATTGTAATTTAACATATTATATACCATTGGCGAATCGAATAATATAAGTTCTATATTTCATGTGTAGTAATAATGTATTATGTTAGCGAAAAAAGATACATTTATAATACCGCTATTGTATAAATTATGATTAAAAACCTATCGAACAACGTTTCAGATTGCGATCATGATGCGATATTTAACTTTACGCAACACGATAGACCGTTTTAACGGTTGTTGAGCTTCAGGTTTTATCGCCAATGCTCTTAAAACAATCTAATTAGCTATGGAAATCTTCGTTTGTACTATCGCATCATGGTGATGTCGTGAAGTAAACAAAAGAAAGATCGAAACTCGTAAAAAGACTATAAACGCACGTTTGTTTGAACGTATAAAAGTGGTGGTAACTGACGAGTGCCATACATACAACCAGACCTGGTAGGTAAACACCGTAAAGTATGCTTCAAGTATTATGACGGAAAAATTGAGAGAGAAAGAGAGAGAGAGCTGACTATACAATATACATATTATAATACAGTAAATAGCGAGAACTTGTCAATTAAGTTTTACTTTACTGCTGTCGTCAAGCTTCACTTAACACAAAACCTTTCAAATAATGCACGAAATTACTCATTAATATTATACTTTATTATTATTATGTACATAAATTAGTTCGCTGAAATTATATCAAACAAGCGCAACAATAGGTTGGTTCATTTTTTTAAATTAAAATTCATATCACACTACGTATTACAATACTAAAAAAGCTGGATACAATATATGGATGCAAATATCAGTGACTATACTAAGAAGTCGTGAAAAGTTCTGAACAATAAATGTGAACACTTTAAATATATACGCAAATATATTACTGTGTACTGCGGAAATAGTGTTGTATGATTTATATATTATTAAAACCTCGTAACTTAGACCAATATTAACCAATATAATATTTTATTATTATCTAGGTACTTGTAAAATTAGCATTTTTTTGTACCTGTCATTCGTAGAGCACACGGAATATTCAATATAAAAACTAAAATCATCCGCGGCATGTACAATCGAATCGGAAAACATAATACACACGCGTATAATAATAGTAATAATCGACCACCACCGCCGGGTTCACGTGACAATGATCCGCGTGTCACCTTCGTCGTTGTTGTCGTCGCCACACAGGGTACGTGACTTCCGAAGCCACAAGAACGCGTGCTCGTATCACACGTATATAAAGTATAGCCATGAATTTGGTCCACGCCGGAGGTATATTAAATTATACTAGTATTTTTTTTCTATTTTTTTTTTCTGTAGTAGGCCATCTATACGTGATTTTATTCCCCTTCTAACCACAAGTGTACATTCGTCGTCGTTCTCACATAATAAAATACTTACTGTATAATATATATATATATATATATATATACATACACGATCCACAATTATTGTTGATGTTATTTTACGATACATTATTATTATTTGGTACTTCTCTCTTTCTTATATATATGTACTCACATATTTTTCTTTTGAATGGTACCGACTGAGTATTACGTGTGTGCGACTGCTGTACGTGCAAGCCGAAGAAAACAACACCGATATACACTGATTATTATCTTTTAATTTTATCCGTCATGAACGAACCGTGACGGCACAGCTATAATAGTGCTGACAGATGGAATCCAACATCCGCTGGTGTACCCAATCGGGGCTTGTGCGATTCGACGACGGTTCGAGTTGTACTACGGTGATTGGTGAATCTACGAGAAAAATAACAATATATTCTTTATACGCGCAGGCGTCGTCTTTATAATTTCTCGCATGTAATTTGATATGGCCGTCAAACAAAGATTAACTTCCGCGCATAGCTATAACTATACATAGATATCTATACAATAATATTATTCCCGAAGCAGTCAAGAAGGACAAATTATTATTATTATTATTACCGTGTATAGTGCGAAATATAATATTATATCACTATAACAGCCCTAGATTTAGAAGGTTATTAGGAAAAAAAACTGATATATAATTTTATAATAAATACCAAAATATGTGAAAATAAAATAAACGAGAAAAATTGATATTCGTGGTATTATATTTTTGCTTTTTTTTAAAAATTCCGAAATTGAGATTAAATCATGTATGAAGTATATTTTACTTTTTTTTGTATCTAAATATTTTAAAACACGGTAAGTACAAAGTATATCATACAATGACATATACATAGACAATCGTATATAGTTGTATAATAATATTATTGATAAGTATTGTCGTATTGCATTACAATTTAAGACGTACGTATATATTATAATAGAAGAAAAAAAATTAAAATCCTACAAATTTTGAATTTTTGTTTTTTGAACATCGGAAATAACTAGCAATTAAGTCACTTTACGTATGTAACAGGTATTTCCAAATTAATTCACCTGTGGCTGAATATAAAAAATAAAACATGAGATCTAAGTATATATATAAATTTACCTGCACATATAAAACTCTCGTGGTGTATTTCTGTATTATTTATAAAAATAGTTCGCGTGTTGTTAGCTTTGAGAATTTGTGAAACGTAACCCTTTTGACGCACTGCGAGTTACATATTACATAATGTATAACTTCGGTCACGACATTCTTGTTGACTTTGTCACTTTGAACATACAGAATAACATTTAAATGTTAATATATTAATAGAAATTCACTGCAAAAGCTCAAAAATCGAAGTCGAGCGTATATTATATTATTCTCGTATATACCTAGTGGTTTCGACTAGAACATTATACAATGTTATATTATTCTAAAAAAACTAATCGAAAACGCATAGAATTTATTGCTTGCTGTTTTCTCCTTGAATTCCTTTTACAGTTACGATAAATGTACACAAACTGTACGTAGTAATACGTATAAATATTATATATCATCGAGAGACAGTACAACAACTGTAGTGTAATCCTTCGACGAGTTTATTTTCATTTCCATTATCCAAATAGTTAAAAAATGTTAATTCTTCGGCCAGGGCAAATGGTTATTGAGTGAAAATCACCGTTATCAAATAGACGGTCGGCATGTCCTATATATATATGTATGTGTATTATTTATTACATGGAACTCCGGTCGGTGTATATGGTAATAATCATGTTTAAAAGAATTTTTTCCTTCGTGTAATTACTTCAACAGTCTCAAAAACGTAGCTGACCCCGTAATACGTATGTATACGTGCGCGTGTGTGTGTGTATACAAAGCCATGTTGCTCTATAATAGCGTTTTTATATTAAAAGAAAAATCCACACGATAACATATAATAAATAAATAAATATACCTATGGTCAGCTGCTGCAACAAGGCGTGTCACAGAAGCTGCTGCTGGTCCGCCGTACTCTCGACAGTTGTCTCTCCCGCGGATACATAACATAGGTACGATGCTCTCGTGTCTTATAAATTATAATTATAATATTATTATTGTATACTATACTATACATACGGAAGGGGTATAGGCGAGGGAGAGATTGAAAGAGAGAGAAAGAGAAAGAGAGAGAGAGAGAGAGAGAAAGAGATATAGTCCCGTCATGTAGGCACATATATTCATTCACAGCGATTCTGCGATTCCTTCGAGGTAATTTGCATTTTAACACCATTTCGCATACGCACAACTGCAACAGTACAGTGTTATGTGCACAGAGAGATTTTTCTTTTTTTGATGTATTATATGCGCGTGCACATATGCCCCTTCGTTGCAACGTCCATGAATTATTAATGATCTTCTCGACCCCAGTCGTCTGGTCGTTAGAGAATAAATATGTACCATCGACGCGTGCAACAGATTTCGCTGTTCCACGATAGGATGATAGGTACCTATAATGTATGTATGTGTATAATATTTTATTAATATAGTCGCGAGACCACGACCGTTCGACGGCCAGTCGCGTAATTTGTCTAGACTGCTTCGACGACGACACACTATTATATTACATTATTGTATTATACACTACATACTCGCATCACGCATATACAACGTACATATCCCATATAAAATACGATATCGAATATATGCATATGCATATACGGAACTAATAGAATTTGATCGGAGATTATGTAAGACATTAAAAACGGATCGTTTTCTATAAAGAATCTGCGTGCGGTAGTGACATTATAATACTAAATTATTATAATATTATTAAATAAATAAATTCATAAATGGTTACAGGAATTTGAAATATTTACATCAGCTCTATTTTAGGAAGGGTTGTGGTATAAAATATAAAACGGCAATAGATTTACTCCAATAAAACCGTAGTTCTTAGAACAAAGTGAATAGTGATGTTATATTATTGACGAGGGGTTATGTGTTCCATAAAAAAAATATACAACTATTAACATATTAATCCCCTAGACGATATATCAGCGTTTACGAAATTAAATTTACTATATTTATACCAAGGCTACAATGCACATTATTCACTAATTTTACTTAGAATAATACAACTCGTCAAAAATGTCAGTCAGGTTACTATTGCTGTGCACGCTGAAACCTACATTAGTCGTTATAACTTCAAACAATTTTCAAAGTTCTCGTAATTGGTGCCTCATAGGGATGCGCTGAACGAGTATACAATATAGGTACCTATATTTTAGTTCATTGTACGTAATGGTAATTATGACACTGAGGATGGGTTGACCGAGTGCCGTCTCATTTTATTCGTGATTACTACAGGTCACGTAACAGTATACGGAGTGATTTTTATTTAACAGAAGTTAATTTTGACTATTGTTTTAAAATGTACTGTAACTATAAACTAGATTTAATGTTTACATTTTTAAAGTTTCAGTTTCATTTATAATACATAATTGTGAATTTGAAGTTAACAAATTTTAGATTAAAAATCAAGTGCATTACGTTATACTATGATGTATGTTTATTTCTATAATAATTATATTATAATAAAATTAAAATAAACTGAAATTCATCAAAAATAAATGTTTCTATACTTTTTAATTTTTTTATCGAACAACTTGTCTAATAGTTATTATGTAATAATATCAAAACTGTACTGTAGTTTGTAGACGAGAAAGTTAAATTTTTAATCGCATTCATTCTGACATTATAAAATATAAAACAATAATAATAAAAAATAATAGTAGTAGAAACTAATGATGCGCTACTAGTATAAATATCTATTAACTCGTATTAATATTTTAAGTTCTTCGTTAAATATCCGTGACTATATTGCACACACACACACACACACACACACACACACACAATAATATTTTATTTAAATATCAATTGACCAATAATGGTTAAAAAAAATAATAAAATAATTTAGTAAATATAAGTAGTTTTCAATTCTTAACTTAATAAAATTACTGTATGTTTATATCAAACATTAATCAATTTTAAGATTAATTATACTTGTAAAAAGTAACTATACAATTTTTTCTTTATAACTATGGGCTGGCGTATGGATGATTAATTGAATATTTGTTTTCCTCCTATTTAACAAAAAAAAAATAATATGTAATACAACTATATACCTAGCTATTATATAAACACGAACAATTAACGGAATGTAAAACTATTCTCTGATTATGCATTATTTTTGATAATTTTTACCTTGTTGTCAAATATTTGAAATAGAAACATTGGTGGTTTGAATTTACAAAACCGGTTGTTATAAATAAAATTATACATAAAATCGTGATTGTTTCGACAGCCCACGGTCAGAATAACATTATAAGTTTTATATAAATAAAAAAAAATACAACATACATGTATGAATTTGTACCAATAATTCGAAAAAAATGAGTATAAACTCATTTGTTATAACAACACCAGCCACAAATATATATATTTTTAAATTTTCATAGAAAACATAAAACCAATCCTTCCAGAAAATAATGCTTGTGCACATATTATAATACATTTCTTTATCGTTGAAGTATGTACCAATGCAATTTTACACATAGACCGATAAAATAGTATACAGGTATTTTGTTCGGAACACAACTTAACCATACAACTACGCGTAATTATGGTTATTGGTATATTCACACCGTACATAATATAATATGTGAGTATGATACGTGCCTCTGTGGTCATTTTTCTGGAATTCGTAAGACTACAGTTCGGTACACTCGTTTATAGCATGTTGATGAGTTACGCGGGGAAACACCAAAAGTGAGATTTCTAGTCTATACAATTATCGATTGGCCATTCTTGTATTATATTATAACGGTATTATATTTTATAACCAATCAGTATTAGACTTTTGACCAATACATAATTGTCGTGGCTTATGAGATTTTTTAACAAAAACAGATTATTATTACTTATTAATAAAGTTGTTTAAGCTATAACATAGAGGCGTACGTATAGTAAAAGTACAACATTATTTTTTATCCAAGCTGTGTTCAAAAAAATAATAGAACGATGATATAGAAGTAAAGATATATAATAACGTTATCAAGAGTAGAAAATACCATTGAAGTTTTATACATCATAAAAAAATAAGACATTTTGAAGAAACTTAATGACGAAATACAATTATTTCCTTATTAAGATAAAATGGAAAAAAATCTTGTTACCCTGACTTTTTATATACATTTGCAATATTATAAGTATCGTTTTTATTTTTTTATCTTTAAGTAATTTTTGAAGTTGAACAAACGTTAACAGAGAAAAGATTTTATCTACTGTTAAATAAAATAAATATAATATAATATACTTTTTTCCTGCGAAAAGAGTTTTCAATCAATATCTCAAACGTATTGTACCTATACTTCTCAAGTTTCACAAATGCATTTATTCTATATAGACTTTAAGGAATATAGAGATTGTATTGATTTAAAATATAATTTATAAAAAAAAATAACCATTATTAAACTACTACATACACGACAATACGAGTATTACACACACAAAATAATATGATTGAAAACAATATCTTACGGAAATTAATCGATTTTTAAAAAAAAGTATCATTTTAAAAAATTAGGAAAAAGATACAAAGCATATATTATCTAATTTTATATAATTTGATGTCTGACTAGTTGTAGTACGTATTTTTTCTCTGGTCGTCTTATTTTTTTATCAAACCAAAACTATTCAGTAAATCTAAAACAATTTCATTTGACATAATATTATCTTAATATGTATCTACCATATTAGGTATTTACTATCATTAAACTCAGTTGTATGTTGTTATAATAACTTTATGTATGATTAATCTAAAAGATATATTTACGTTATCAAATAACTAGAATTGTTTTTATTATTTTCCCTCCCATCATCATCGTTATTTTAGAACACACAAATCGCCTACGATTTCGTTCGTCTCAAAACACCACTCAATACATATATAGTATATACACAATATAGTCGGGTGATTATATGATAAAACTTTGTCGAGAACCCTATATATAGTATATATACATGAATATCATTAATTTGGTCATCAATAGGCGTGCATAGAATACGATGGAATATCTCTTGAATTTTTTTTTCGTGTACCTGTACGACGTTTGCGTTAGATAGGTACCTACCCAAATTGAGATCCAATAACGTGTCATGAAGTTCGGCGTTTTAGGAGCCCGCAAAGAAGTTCAATCAATCAATCTTGTCCTCCTCCCACTCCACTGCCACGTCATCATAGTCGCCGTCCCCGCGTATACATGTATATACTATATACACCCTTTATACGAACAGAAATGCTTATCAAACCTCCGATTTTTTTTTTCGGATGTCAGTCTGCTACCGAGATTATCCGGTTGGGATCACAATGGCGCACGTCCAAGAAAGCCCCCGCGGTGGCTATATACAGGATGTCTGGACAATCATTAGTCATGATTTTTTTTCTTCTTTTATATATACAAAGTCCATTAGTTCGACGGGAATTCGATTTTAAACGGATATAACCATACTCCGCGGATATAATATATATATATATATATATATATATATATATAGATAATATATTCATTGTATAGTGTATACACTTATTTTGGCGCACGTATAATACATATACGTGTGCGTGTGTTGTGGTTGTGAGGAGGATCAGGAGGGTGCTGGGTGGGCAGTTTATTTAATATACGATCGTAGAATACGAATATTTTATACTTAAAATAGTTAAAAACAACACATACTGAAACGCGTTGCAATCAGAGTCGTTGGTACAACTCATGATAAAGTCGATTTTGCAAAAGTCATTTGCGTGGTATACTGATGTAAAGAATTTTAAACGGATCTATAAAATATATTATATTATTTTATTGTAATATTATATAAAGCTGCAATTAAATTTATTATTTCCGGATTAACGTCCAGCGTGATATTTTACTCACAGGCAATTTTTTTTCCATTATGCTCATTGCTCATGAATAATGAAAAAATAAAAATCATTATGCTAATTACTGTGGTAATCAGGTATCTACACCAGTATTGCATTACAATTATGTTCTCGAGTTTATTTATTTTTATTATTTTAAAACCCCCATGAACTTGGATACCTATATAATATATATATACATGTATTATACATAAGTACACAGACGAGATATATGTGTTTTATATATTATATGTTAGTATAAATAAGATAATATAACACATACATTACATATATATATATATATATATTACGTCTACAGATCAATATAGGTATTAGGTATATATTATTAGCTTTTGCTTTGTAAGACATACCTACCTACCAATATGCTTTCTGATCCTAGATTTCTCTGCATATGTATAATATACCTATGTAAGTGTTTACGTGAAATGCTGTAGCCTTTTGAAAGTTGATGTACACAACAAGTTGCAGCTAAATGACGAACCGATATTTTCCTCTCGTTTAACACTTTCGACATGACAGTTAACAATGTGTGTAGGTTTTTTAGGACGAGGATATAGAAAACGGGCGCTTGCAGCACGTACACACACACACACACACACACACACACACACACATATACGTATTTATGCGCGCGTTCGGTTAACCTCGGTAATTTACACCTACTACACATACGTATGTATTTGTATCGAGCATGGTATACAGTATACACTATAATATTAAATTATATTATAATATATTATTGCGTATAGGTACCTACCTATATTATAAAAACCAGTTGTCCAGTCTACCAATGGTTGTGTATAGTTATATACTTATATACTGTATAGGTGCGTGGCCATGTCTCATATATTTATATACATTGCACTTATACAGATATAAAAGTATATAATATACATCTACATATAGTCGTATATATATATTAGGTATATAGGTTGTCAATCTCTAGTAAAGAGGACGTAAACATAAAATATAATAATAATAATATTTAGGTTGTGTATAATACATGGAAGACATGTGGTGTGACGACGAATTGTTTCATGTCAGTCAGATTGAAAATTAACGTGTAAAACCGGCTGCATACGAAAATACTATATTTATACCTACGAATCGGACTAAAGGCCGTTTGGGACTGGTGCATTATTACCCGTTGATTAACCGTGTGTCGAGGTGAGGCTGCGCCCGTCATCCATTTTTTCTCTCGTAAATTATCCTGACATCTTTATAGTGTATAAATTTAATTACCATTCGCAACGCAAACGCGATGCGTAAATTATAAAACGAACGCATACGCTCTATCGTAATATTGGTCTTATTATACCTATTAGTATTAATAAATATAGAATGTGTTATGATTTTAAAACTGTTAAATATTATGTTCTACAATGAATAATATAAAATATTTAAGAAGAACGTAATGTTACTGCGATAATTGTTTCAACTATAAATTATTATTCATGTTATATTCTCGCAATTCTTTAGTTATAATAAATGAACGGTAACAGTACTGATAATATAATTTGTTATACTGCTCTCTCAAGACGTTTTGCCAAAATAATGGAGATTACCGTTTTACGTAGTAGACGCTAGACTGTGACTTTGGTAGAACATTCTAAATTCGTAGTCACCAACCCTATAATAATAATTCAAAACCTGAAATTATCATTATACCTAAGTACAAGTTATGAGGACTTTTGGGTCATCTTGAAATGATACGTCTTGGTGATAATTATCGCGATTACCCACTACGAGTATAATAATATACTACCCTGCAGGGAACTATTTCGGTAAACAAAATTACACTGCGACACTTATTATAGTTTTAACATTCCTCCAGTAGGTACCACCTAAACTGTATTTCAACTTGTAACACAGTAAAATTTACTACACATTACTAATATGTTTCATAGAAAATAAGTAAAAAAATACTTGTGGTTGTTTTTTCAAAATCATACTATACAGGTAGTTAAACGATAATACGCGTATTCCGACGAACTATCAAAAACATATAAAGCACTGCAGTGCCAATACAATATAAACAAAATAACTGGTATTTTCAGTTACCTATTTAAAACCAATATTGTCGTGCTTTCTGACCACACAAAATTCATGTAATTAACCCAATAAATGGAATGCTAGATGTTTTCGTAATCATTATAGTTATAACAAGGAACTATATATAGTTACATTTTTTATTACTTTTATTATTATATGCTTGGATGGATAATTATAATACAACATTTTACTGCCTGCATATTATTTCAAATAAGTAATAATTACTCAGTGAACAATAGTGAGAAAACTGGACAGTGGTATAGTAAAAAAAAACACAATTCGTTAAACCACTACATTTATAATACGGCAGAGCTTTTCTGTCTAGTCATTTTTTGTAATTTTTTTCTTTATACGTGTCGTCAGACAACAGACTTTTTTCTAGATTCTATATTGTATAATATATATAATATATTATATACTTGGAAAGTAGTTTGTAAATTGAACTAATTCTCTGATATTACAAATGACACAAATTCCCACAGTTCAGTTAAATTAATGAAAGTATTCAATTTTAATAAATTAATTTTTTTTTATTAAGTCCAGAAAATAAAATTATAGGAGTAAAATATCAATATTTTTTTACAACTAAAAAAAAGTATATTCTATTATGTATAATTGTTTCATATTAGAATGTGATATTACTTAGTTGTATGAAACATCACTGAAAACTGAAAATAAAACAAAATAATGCATACATAATATACATATATTATATAATTATATTATATTTATATATAATATTATACCTAGTGCATAATTTATCTGATCAAAATTTTTATATTTATTGCTGCCCCTTACATGATAGCAGTAGTTTTATTCTATAACTAGAATAAACCTTCTAATAAGGTCGGTTATTTCTTCCAGAATATATTATTTATCCGAACCCGGTATGGAAGTGTTATTATACTACTTGATAGCTACATTTCGTTATTATTTAATTATTCATTATTTAATTATGTATTGTCTACGACTAATAAGCCGCTTACGAATAATTATAATTGCCCACACATGTATTATTTATTTGTCTACAGTTATTATTTAAATCATACGTTAAATCATCAACTAATAATAACTAAGTAGTACAAATTCACAGTTTTATGACATTTTATATTTTAATGTAGTCATATTTACGGACCTATAGGTTAACAATGAATACTATAACTATATCTCTGCCTCGCAATTAATATCGGTAATCATGATGATGCAGAAATTCGTAGAAATTCTATTTCGTCAAAAGTCACGTTAACCTACTACCTAGAATCTAGATGAAAAAAGAAAATTTACTTCAAGTAACAAAATTTAAGCTACCCATAAATAAGGTATTACAAAAATGATTTATAAATAATTTGTTTAATTTCTGTGACATTTAAAAAAATAATTTTCAAGTAGTTATCATGACGTACAATAATATTAATATTAACTGTTCTGTTTTATGTATTTAAATAAGTTACATTACCGTATTTTAATTGTATGGTGAAGTCGGTGAGGGGAGGCAAAAATTGTTTTCTTCATGATGGCAGGAACTTCATTCGGTTCTTATATCGTTTAATATAATAGTATAATACCGTAATTACTTATTACGTAATTAATTATACACATAAATTCGGGCTCGCGTATTATTATTATTACAAATTAGAACTGTACAGTGATAAATATCCAAACGAATGATATCACAACATTCACAACACCTATCTATACGCTCGTCCAAACGTACCTATCGTAAATTCATTTGATCCATTACGGTCGCGTACTCGCGTAGTAATTTCACAATCAAACACTTCTCTGGTATCGTGTATTATCGTGTTATTACACATTATATAGGTACCTACTACCTACCTATAATATTTTATTTATACGCGCAAGGCAGGTTTTTGTGAATTATTACCACAGACGTCACATGTACCTATATATATGTAATATGTAATATATGTTATAGGCACATATTATATACGTATATGCTCGTTACATGCAATGTGCCTATATAGCTGTAAACTACATACTCATATATAATGATATAATACAAGCCAACAATAATAATAATAATAATTATAATAATAATAATAATAATAATGTAATGACTAATGACGATGATGATAATAATAATAATAATAATTGGTACTTCGAAGTGAAAACTCATACGCCTGTGATGTGATGCCAACGACAACGACGACGACGAAGAGCCGCGGAATTCTTCATCGCGCTCCAAATATACCCCCCTCTCTCACACATACATTTACCAACCCACCATCTGAGTGGCCGTAAACAAAAAAATGTCGATTATCTGAGGACTATCATCGTTTACGCGGCGTGTGCTGCACAGCAATTGAAATGTCAAATGAATATTATATACGCCATAGTGTGGAGTTTATCATACTTATTATAACCCAGGAGAGACCTCTTCTGCTGTTGCTGCTGCTTGTATGGGTCTTATATTATATTGTGTAGGTATACGCGTCTATAATAATTTTATACTATATTAGTATATTATAATAATATGTCCGGGAGGCTACGCCAGTGATTTATACTGCGCTGGAGCCTTTAGTGCGCGTACAATGGACCGCCGGACAATTAGCATAAATAATTATACCATGTGTGCGTATAATATAGACTTGCGGCGGCTACTTTTTATCCGGTTTTATTATTTTTACCTCCCCCTTCTCCCCCCCGAATAGCAGCCGCCCCAATACTGAATACGTCCACCGTAATCCGTAGTCCGCGCGCTTTCATACGGGATCTTATATGTTATTATTATTATCGTCGTGACTATTCTCGAAAATGAAACGCATTCGCCTAGCTAGATCGCAACATCCAGATAGGTACTACATTTTTCCGCCTTCTTGTATATACAAGTATATACATTATAATAATGTATTAATGTATTATACTACTAGCTGTATAATCCGACTTCTCCCGTAAAAAAATTAACAAATATTAAATACAGCGATACTTAGATGTAGGTATCTCAGTTTTATTGAACCTCAGTTCATATGAAAATCGGTATCAGTGTGTACCTCGCTTTGTGAAATAATTTTAGATCGAAAGACAATCCACCTGTAGTGGATTGAATATAGAATTATATTTTCGAACGTAGTATAAACTACTCTCTAAACTTTTCTGGTACCTATCTCTAAGAACACTCTTTAAAACTTTCGTTAAAATCAGTTAAGTCTTTTTTTATTCTATACGCTACAAACATAAGGATATTGCCTTTTGTTTTACATGTATACAACAAACAATACATTTAATATAATTTTATTTTATTTAAAAAAAGTCCCACGACGGATTAACGGATAACATTTTGACTAATATTTTTGTACTCAGTGTTATTCCATAATAATCTATTTTTTTGTATTATTATTATTTTTTTTTATAACGTGACAATCCTATATATTATATAAAAGAAAAAATTAAATTTTCATAAGTAAAAATGAAATTTATGTGTTAGCCACTCTTAGCAGTGCAAAGACATTAAAAAATATAGCTATATAAATATTCTTCGACTCTTCGACCCTCAAAGAATATGGGATATGCGGATAACAATTAAATCAAAACAATGAAAAGTTATATTATAATAAATATAAAATAATATAAAACACACAGAAAGTGTTATCATATTATTACGTATAGATTAAATCGCTGTGTTTACGGTCTTCAACACAAAGGACTCAATATTTTTAATTTGAGGGAGAAGTATCATCTGGATTCGGGTGTTAAGCAAACTTCAAAATTAGCTACAACAATTCACGCTAATTGCATGTTAAATATTTAGCTGAAAATGTTTTTAAATTCTTAATGTGTGGTGGGACGTACGTATAATATATAGGTAATGCATTTTTCTTTCACTAACACGCACGTGTTTTATATTGTTTTTAAGTTGCGTATATCGCGAGTTTTAAGTTAAACTTTTCTATTTCTGTTATTTCCTTATTGGTGTACTGTTTTGTGAAAATTAAAAGTAATTTACTTATTAGACTGACATACTGGTTTAGTAAACAATCAACAATCGATGTGTGTTAATAAAAATTATTACTTTATAACGTTTTATTTTAAACTCAGACGGTGTTACAATATAACATATTACCAAGTCCAATAATTATTATAATAATAAGAATAACATATTTTTTGTAACAAATTTCTCGGTATCAAGTATTTTATAAATAGTTTTAAGAAACATTTTTTAAACCGTAATTTTATTTGCCAATTAAATGTTTTGTAAATTATATTTATACATTAAAACGAGTTTTCTCCACACGAGACGACTTCGTATAATTTTATTTTATACGTATAATAAACAGTAAAATCTTTATTTATGAATACACTCTTATAATGGACAATTTTTAACTCTATGTTTTAAATAGTTATAGGTAGTGATATTTTATTATTATAAACTTATCGATACCATAAACACTTTTTTTATCACTAGATAAATCGTGCAATAAATTATGAAATCATATAACTTATGGCATTGCTTACTATATCTGATTTGATTGTAATATTATTTTGATTTTATATCGTACATAGATAGAACGATTTATTCAAAGTAACGATTAAATATATGAAATATTATCGAACGCTGGATTTACAGACTCGAAAAGAAATGAAAAAAAACATTTTTCAAACTATATTTTTTCGTTAAAAATATCAATATTACATCCTATACATTATTACTTAGAAAGTATTCATAGAGGCCCGTTGCAAATATAAAAAAAAATTTTGAATAAAAATTCTGTATTCCATAATATTATACACGACCGCATCGTACATAAACATAACATAATAATATATATGTACGAACTGCGGTCATAGGTTACCTTTTTAATACTCTAATTTAACATCATAAATACACGCTTTGTGTGTGTGTGTGTGTGTGTGTGTGTGGGTATGTATAATATTCAATAAATATTACTTCTTCGTATCCCGAGCAAATATTAATACATATAATATCAAAACGTAAAATCATGTATTGCTGGGCAACGGAACCCATGAAATAGTATACCGAAGGGTGTATAATATTATCCGCGGGACTAATATTTGAGACACGAGTGATGACAACGACGACTTTGATTATTCTAATCATAATTATGATTATGATTATGGTGATGATAATGATGATGATTATTATTATAATGTAATAAATTGGGATAACCGTCAGTGTCGCCAACTCTGCTGCGAAAATGATGTACCTATTACATTATAATAACATAATCCTAATCCATAAATAAACGTTCCATATTTTTTTTTTTTTTTTATTACATTTACCTAAATGTTATACCTACCGCCATATTTTATATATTTATGTCTCGCCTCATAAACAAAATGATTGCCTATTCGTTCTGGTGAACCATCATGATTAGGGAAAGACTTGATTATATTTTTTTATAATCTTCTGCTTGCTTTAAAAAGTTATAATACTTCCTTCTCTATTATATGATGATATTACATAGAAATCGGAGAATTGTAGTTTGTACCGCTTGGTACAACTTGATGCCCAAATGTTTGACAACTAAAAATTAAATTACCTATATATTATGGTTCTAAATTATAGAAATGATGGTTAAAAGGTTTGAGTTAAAAGTTAAACTGATTCCTGGGAAATTTTTTTTATAACATGTAAGTACCTAAATGAACATATTATAGGTTATGAAGAAAATATAAAATTTTTATAATTTTTAATGTTATTGTTTAAATTAATTAATTAATTACCTTATCAGATGGTTGATCGCAACGAATTTCTGCCTGGTCTACTAATTGTCGACATCGGTCACCGGCGTTCTACTATTTTGGTTTTTGTGGATTGTGGACAATATTTTTATTATTTGTTTATCGACAACTCTGTACACACATACTAGTTAGCTATTTTAATTAAAAACTTCTACGACGCGTTTGTGCATAAATCCATGTTTTTTTTTTTTGTTCTTGGGGGGTTTGAACCCAGGACCCCCCCCCCCCCGTAAATACGCCATTGCATACCTATATTATTATTATGTAACCAAATTGGTAAATTTGAATTCATTTTTTAATATTTTAAACTACCAAAACAATGATGAAATTAATTAAAATTAATAGAATTTATCTAGATTTTTATCAAACATTAAAATTATTACGTTCCATTCATACCTATATAATTAAAATATTAATGTGTATTTATCGTTTATCCGGATGTAATGTACTTAAACAATATTATTAAGTAGGTATATACTACATACGATAGGCAATAGGCATACACTATACACAAAAGAGTGTCGTTCTAAAGATAAGTTTTTCAAATTGTTTTATCGATAGTTATTTTTACGAGTATATATAAACAAATTACTTTAATTTGCAATGTAAAATAGTTTTTTTAATATTTATACGTGACTATTAACTCTATAAAATAACATATAATCATTACGATAATATTATTGTGTATTATATTCCGTATATAATGTTTAAGTTAGTAAATAGTTTAGTTAGGGTAGTAGTTGGTTTAAACCAGTTGAAAATCGAGAGCTCTCATGCCATTTTACGTTTCATAAACATTTATTTTAAATATTTTATATTACATTACTTTGCCATTGAAAAAATAGGTCGTAACTCGTAAGCTATAACTTGCGCATGGGGTTCAACAAATATTTGTTTAGATGCTGTGAAAAATTGATTACCTAGTAGTCGATAATGTAATATACCTTAAAAATATATAATATAATACTATTTAATCTCATCTCATCTCATTTTGAACTTGGGAAATACGATTTGTTCAGTTAAAAGTAAAAAAATATATAATATCTTAACGTTTGGTATGTATAATATTTTTTGAATATTTGTTTATTTTTGGTTTCACGTTGTTTTTCAGACAAGTGTGCCGGAACTGTAACTGTCCACGGGACGACCACAGCAGTGGAGTCAACCACAATAACGACCACTACCGACAACAGCTAAAGGTCACCGAAACGGCCTCGTGTGGAGGAAGTAGTGCCGCGTCGATAATGTCGTCGTCGGCTACGGTGACCGCCGTCAAGCGGGGCACGCCTCCGCCACCATTGCCGCCTTTACCCACGGGTCCGCCGGGTTACGACCAAGCGATCGGTGGTTACGAGAAGCTGCTGGCCGCCACAGTAGCCGTGGGCGCGATGGCCACATCCACAGCGTCAGTGGCCACAGCCACCGGTCGTAAAGACCCCTTGGCTGTCGCTGCAAACCATCACCACCACCACCACCATCCGCACCACTCTCATGCGGCGGTGACGGCCACGGCGGGTGGTGGTGATCCGCAACAGCGACACTCACACTCCGACGACGATTCCGGGTGTGCGCTAGAAGAGTACACGTGGGTGCCCGCCGGACTCAGACCAGATCAGGTCAGTATACCTATATTTATTGTATCATT
This sequence comes from Schizaphis graminum, assembly GCA_020882235.1. Taxonomy (NCBI): domain Eukaryota; kingdom Metazoa; phylum Arthropoda; class Insecta; order Hemiptera; family Aphididae; genus Schizaphis; species Schizaphis graminum. The sequence goes on along the minus strand of CM037032.1, from coordinate 82,015,858 downwards.
ATAAAATACCTAATTATTATTAATAATATCAAAGTAAAAATCGAATTCGGCTCTTTTATACCCGTCAAGATGACTACAATATAATATAATATATTACGCTATATAGTTATTATACACATTCTTTTGGACTTGACGCGCAAAACCTGTTTTTTTTTTTTTATATTTCTTTCGTTTTAAATTTTTAATTTATATTGCTGGTAGAGTTAGGATATTTTCGAATTCGACACAAACGAAACAGTAAAATTGAAAAAGATATACGCGTATAACTTTAATGGGCCATAATTTGTGACCGTTTCGAAACGTCATTTAAATGTAAATAAATAGGTATTGAAAGTCCGACACGAAGTCATTTTTGTTACATTTTAATCGATAATATTCAAATAGTAATTATTTATTCACACATTTATATGTCAAAACCAAAAGCTACTTTATTACAATATCGTTGACAGCCTAAAAAGTTTCAACTCTTTTTAATAGTTTATCCGGCGTATACATAGACTGTTACGAGTATTACTGTAATACAATGTTTGGTAATCATACCGAAATTGTTTTGTCTATCATTGGTGATTCAAACAATAAATAAATAAAATAAACGATTAAAACACGAACGTCAAAAAAATGTATTAAACAATAAAATTTTTTTCCTTTGATATTATTCATGATGTGTATTATGTACACGAATTATAGGGACTACACCGTGAACTATACCTACGCGTACGACACCAAAATATTTCATATTACGCGTATATTACTACATGTCCAATGGCATCGCCGTTTAACAATACTTCAAACAAATTTCGTTGCCGTCGCGACTGTCAACTGCACATTTCCGTCAGATGGAATAATAATAATACAATCCAACCCACGACGCGTGCGCGCGTGTTTATATATATATGATCGTTGTGTATAATGCGCCGGATTGCGTATAGTCCTTTGATCTGTACCGTCAACCGAACCGCATTTTCTAGTCTCTGCCAAAATAACCGTGCAAAATGTTTTGTTTCGTCGTTTTAGTATACGCGGTTAATTATCGTGTACACGCCAACGCATCCGAATAAATGATGACAAAACGGATTTTGTGGTGGTGGGATGGCGCATACAGCCTAGTGATTCACCAAGCATACTTATCTTTTTTTCTTCGATAATGCAATTATTCATAATCTTGTTTTTCGGAAATTTCAAATATACTTAAAGACCATCACCAAAGAACAAAGTTCATGAGATTTTTTTGTACTACTTAATAAGCATCCTATGGAGATACTTATAAACATTTGTTTTTTAAAGATAAGAACCTCCACCCGTTTCTTATTCATTCTACTATAAATCATTTTCTGCATAATTTTTCTGAAAATATTGATGTATCTAAATCAAAATTCGAATGTGTAATTTTCAAATTATTTAACTTTGATCATGGATTTGGAAAAAATTATGATAGGTAACTCAGTAACTGAAAAATTACTACCAGTTCAAACTTTAAATTGGTTACATCGAAATTATCAAAATATTATTTTCGAAAATAATTTACTGTAAAAAGGGGTGGTTCTTATTTGAAAAACATAAATTTGTATTGCCTCAAGATATTCTTTTGTAGCATAAAAAGTATTAATATTTTGAAAATAGGTAGTATAATTTTTATCAAGGATATTTAAACATTCTAAAAATCAGAATGTATATAAATCCATTATTAAATGAAAAATGGCTCACCTATACTTTGTTATTTATCGTATATTATAATAATAATAATAATAATATATATATATAAATGGATATTTAAGTATATTCATACATATTACATAGATATATCCGGCTGAATAAATATGTCGTCGAAGTAACATTTTAGGCGCATTAGACTTTCAAAACAAAAACTTATAACAATAATAATTACCCACATAAACGTGTTTCAAACAGAATAATTGAAATTCTATGTTTTGATGACTTAATAAACAACAACTGTTTTAATTTAATTAACGTATCTCGTAGTGCTATTATTCCCTCATATAACACAGGAATATTATTTTACATGTTAATTGCTTATCATATTTTAAATACTGCAGAATAACGTTATAAGATAGTATTTAATTAAGTTTCTAAGAAGGCGAATGATCTAAATAAAATCGTGTGATTAATAATACAACTTTGATACAAATTAATGGAATTCGATTATTAATACGATATTATAAGAAACAATGTAATTTTTTATTTTGAATCATTTTTCATTCGATTCTAATTTTGTTACCTTTAATTTCATATTGTTACTTATAAAAAAATATATAATATTCTTGTTTTTAATAAAAAAAAGAGGAATATTTTATGAAATTGTATTGTAAAAAAAATCATAAAAACTAATTATAATATTGACGACATTATATGTAATTATGCGTTGTGAACTTTTGCGTAGCCAGCCGCGTAGGTATAGTTTACAATAATGTATACTATACATTTTATTTAGTAGTTTTTTAAACCAACTAAAATGTTGTAATATGGTTTATATAATGAATACACTTATACTTATTCAGTGATTATTTCATCGCAAACTAATATCTTATCAATAAATATACACATTTTTTTAAAGATGAGACCAAATTAATAATTTTATCACCATAGAATAATATAAAGTAACAAATATTTTTAAATGTTGAATAAAATTTATTTAAAAATACTGTTTATTACCTATAGGCTATAAGATATATTGTAGCCTAGTTGTTTCACAAAAAAGAATCTCTCCGTGTACTCTACATGTAAGGTTAAAATTCCATAACGATATCATGTCAGTCGTAAGATCCCACCGAATGCACATACACATTTTCCGTTTCTGTGCAGTCGGCCAGCCAACAATATAATGATATCGGATATTATCGGGTTGTGGCAGTTAATTATTATTGCCCTTTTTATAATCGCTTCCCGCGGTTAAACCGCCCGCTTGAGCATCGCCGTAGTCGGTATCTTAATAAAATCTCGAGCATTCGTCGAGAGGGTAGCGAAATTCCGACAACGATGGTTCGCCTTGCTTTTAAAGGAATTATATAGAATACAAGACCGATTTACTTTCGTGGACGATGGCGTCTCGGGTCTCCCCGGGGCGTTTCGCCCGACAACAGCGGCGGTAGGGAAACCGTCGCGTTACGTGATACGTCATTAGGCACGACAAATAACGGTCGTACGGTCGTCGAGGTTTGTTGTGTTTCCTCCGAATACATACTAACACGCTCACATACACCCACACATACACACGTCACAGTCGTTCTATTATATGCCCTACAGCCACGGCGGATCTATAGATCTTCGCGCGTTTCCGCGAGACCCGCGACGGTTGCGAAAGAGGAAAGAAAAAAACGTATTGTGTACAAGCCACTTCGTCCTGACGAACGTATTTATCCGTCTCTCTTTCTCTCTCTCCCACACATACACTCTTTCTCTTTTTTTCCTTTTTATTTCGGTCCGTTTGTTGCGAGACGCGAGCGGCTCTCTGGGGACACCACGCTGCCGCAGCTTTCTCGCGGTCTAACGGACAAAGAGCATGTCGTCCCGAGTTCATTTGCAGTACAGAGGAAGGGAATATAATATTATACAAACTTTACCAGAAAAACATTCGTTTTTCGCTCGTGTAATGAAGTCGTCACGAAATGCAAAATTGTCCTACGCTGTGGCGCGAAGAGAACTAAAACATCATACATTTGTATTATATATGTATTATGACTTTATTTATCGTAGATTATATTACAGTGAAAATTCTTTATAACGATTTTGTTGCACTATAAAAATCTCTTTATTAAATTAACATTACTTAATAATGATTGGTTTGCTTTATGATCCATATCTACAATAGATCATTCTTCATAACGAATTAATCACTTTCAATAACAAAACAATATTTTTAATTTATTAATACAAAAAGTAATACAATTTATGTATAATCAGTAAAATCAGTAAATAATATTAAATACATTATCATCGATTTAGTTCGCTAAAAAAAAAAAAAAAACATTGTGCGTAGATAAGAAAAGTGGCTTTAATACGTGTAATGAAAAATGTTAAAAAAAAGAGTGATGTCGGAAGACGTTTTAGATGATTCAGTTCATCCACTGTAGCTAATATTTGAAACAGAAAAAAGTTTTTAGAAAACAATAGGATACCGACATTGAAGATTTGGCGACATTTTTGAAACCTTCTCTATAACGTAAACTCTATAATGCAAGAAGTCTCGCGGTTCCTTAACATTCGTTATAGAGAGTTTTCACTGTGTATTGTATTGCTATATTATTAACTACACAGCAATATAGGTAAGTAAATAATTGAGCGTATGATATCATATTTTATAATATAAGTATATAACGACCTAGGATAAAACAAGTCGACGGGCCGGACAAATCTCAATATGCTTTCAAACTAAAATTTAGGTTAAAATTGAAACTTTCCGGTGGTACTTTTGAGTGTTGTTGCTCCGGAACAAACTAGCTATTATTAAATCAGCCAATCAACTGCATTTCAATCAATAGTTATACCGTATTATATCTTATATAATATTCATTATTAAGCAACATCGTTATTATTCTCAAAAAGTGCATCTGGCGTTTAAATTTTAAACATATCAATAACTACCCCGTCAACTGTTGGATATGTACATTTTATTTAGTTTCTCGGGTATCCATCTTCGTCATGTACACTATATACGTAATATGTACATACCACATATGTATATATATATAAATATATGTGACCCGTTATAATAACACAAAACGATTGATATATTATTTTCCAGTTCTTTGTTTTTTATTTTTTTGATATCTCCGACCACCCGGTCTAAATCGACGCAGTGTTATGTGTAGCCGAAGGGGAAATGCGTTGTTAACCGACCAATTAGTGGTTGGCTCCGACCGGTGCAGCGGTGAGCACACACAACGCATTCCTCCGTCAAAACGACTATGGTATACTTATACAAACCATAATATAGAACATAGAATATTATATATTATTCTATTGAATTAAACCGAAATCCCGAAGGAATGAAGAAAAAAATTTAGTTTACTTACCTATATATATATATTGCCTGCTTGTTTTTGATTAACATTTCGAGTCGTTAAAATCTCATAAATCAATTTCAAACCTATAGGAACAGTTTAACCGATTGATTAACTTTTAAATACACGCGCAGTTTCTGATCGATGGATCTTTTTATTTTTTTTAATTGAGACTCGCGACTTCTATACTGTTTGCGGCGATACCATGGCTATTTTATGTTATGTATTACCGTATAGGTATGCATAATTAACACTGTAATATATTTTTTTAAATTTTTAAATAGTCGTATAGGTATTTAATAAAATACATTATAAATTATTATAAGCATTTGTACAACAATGGTACATCCAAATAGTATACGAAACTTCACAACAATGAAACGTTTACATTTTAAATATTGTTAAACGACAATAATATACAGATATGCAAATTTCATTGAAACGTTTGAAAGGTGCCTCTATATAATATATTGAAAAGTTTCGTTTGAAAATGTAAATAGTTTCAGACGCTCGAGATAAATATTTTCGTAAGGAAAGAGCTGCTGCTGGTTATTCGCTTTATGACTGCATTGTAAAAAGTCAAGGTATGCTAATGAGTTTTGTCGAAAGACACCTACTAAAGAATAGTTTGCTTAAGCTACCCGGTAAAAGTATTCGCGGTGCATTGTTATACTATCTACTATCTAGACAACACCAGTGATCAAACGGCTGATTTCGCCGTCTTTATCGAAATAATAAAGAAAAAAATACTTAGGTCTGTAAAGTATGGGTACACCTACCATGCTGTCTGAATTAAAATAAAACTATTTATATTCAAATTAACACTCTCCAGAGTGTGATTATACTCGTATAATGCATTTGAATGATAATCTTATAGTGCTTTGTAATTGCTGATCTGTATGTTGTATTGACAATGAAAAATTGATGTATCTATACAATTTAACGGCAGAGTTTCCTCATCGTCTTATTTGAATTATGCACACATGATGACATGTATACATATTATACAAATATACGTTTATATTAGCTATACTGTACTATATTATACTATTATAAACATATATTTTTAACACCAATTAATTATTAGTAATTCATGTAAAAACAGTAATGCTATTCGTTAAAAAAACAACAAGAACACAAAATTGAATCGTTATAGGTATTATACGTCTATACATCTTCCTTTTTACTATTAATAACCCCTTAAACATACAATACCACATCCTTTCAAGTTTTGTATTCACGACGGGGTAAACTATAACTGAGTTTACGGTAAAAACCGTGACGATATCCAACGAAGATTCCACAAAATTATACTCCATTTCTCTCCACATCCTTTATTGTATAAACGTTCATCATCGCATATGTAAATGTTTTTGTTGGTCTTTCGTATGGGTTTTTTTCGTATCTTTGTACCATACTATTTGATACCAAACGGAAAAGAAAAAAAAGAAGAGAAAAAACATTTTTCTTTCTCTACGGCAGTCGCTGTGTTGTTTGTGAGACTATAATATGTCTATATATACATTTAAATATATATTATATAAATATATACGCGTAAAATATATACGAAGGCACACAGTATTTGTCCATATACATATGATGCATTATTATGCCATGGTTGAAGGGGGGAAGGGGATGGTTGGACAGTGTACGTGTGTGTGCGAGTGAAATGGATGAAAGATACCCGCGTTGTAGCTGCAGGTTCTCGTCTGTGGTTTTCCTTAAGCCTTAGCCCAGTGTTTATATATATATATATATATATAATATATACATGTGTAATATATAGTCGTCTTTTTACTGCGTCCGTAATGAAAAAAAAAATCTCTGCCGACTCTCAAGAAACGTTCTTTACAATTCACGGTTTCATCTCAACATCCCTTCTTAGCTCTATTTATATATATATATATATTATAGGTAAGAGTACGTCATTTTTATTATGTGAAAATGTTATGCCTGTATGTACGAGTATCTAGCGTGCGATATACATAGCGTATAACCTAGAAATATTCAAAAGGATGAAAACATCTTCATATTTATTTTTCGTCATCATCATAGCCATGATAGTCGTGGAAAATTGCATCAAATATATAAGACCTATACCCCTTTATATTAATGACCTCTTAAGACACAGTTTCCAAACTACGACTAGTCATTGGCCTGTTTCATAAAAAGGTAGTCGTTGCGGCTCGTCGCTAAGGTTAGCCGCAATGACTAATTATAGCTTGGAAATAACTAAGCGCCTGTCTACACTTAACCTAACCCTAAACTTGCAACATGTTTAAGACGAAACAGTAAGAATGGATAGTGTAGACTGGCTCTAACAAATATAGGTGCACACTTAGTATGTTATATTCTACTATCATACGTACGAGTTGCAAAATAAATATAATAATAATTAATAACATATAAAAAAAAACTTGCACTTAACCAGTGGCGTAATTGAGAATGTTTTATGGGGGGGATCAAAATAAATTTCTATGGAAAACTTGTGGAGGGCTTTTTTGTATAGGTATTAGACAATATATAAATACAGCTCAAGGGGGGGGGATCTATCCCCCATATCCTCCCCCGTAATTACGCCCCTGCACTTAACCACCACCTAACATCAGTTGTGCGTTGACATAATACACATACAGGTAACGTGATAAAAGCTACACAAAAGCATCAAATTTTTGTTATATGTTATAACCTAACCACTGTGGTGAGAACTAAAAAAAATCCCTCTACAATATTTATTTATAATTTCTGAGCGTGCAATTTCAACAACAACTTTTTACTAACAAATTATTTAATTTCAAATCGAATGTTACACAAATACTTTTAATTTCGAACAAAAAATGAAAACGGTAACGTAAAAATGAATAAGCCTGTATTTATACAATTTTATACTATAAAAACAAAAATAGTTTTTAATAATGTATTTATTTAATATTTATTAGTCATTAGTTTTATTTTGTAAGTATTAAAATATATATGCACAAAAGCAATGTTTAAAATTAATATTTTAATATGCCGACAAATATATAAATATACTATGTACATTTTAAACAATGCGTTAACATCTGAACATTGTAGTTTGATGTATGAGTGAATTTTATAATTAAAAATCAAGAGCATTAGCACTTTACATAGCTATTCTGATGTTGCCCGTACAAATATTTTTGACAATTTAAAAGTAGCATTTAAAACAAAATTATTTTTCTCTCAGATGACAGGTGTTAAGCTAAATTTTTTTTGAAAGTATTCTTCTAATATTTATTCATAAACTATATTATTTGCTTGTATGATCAAGAGCATAGATGAATAAATTTTTTTTTGAATATGATCATATTGTATGATTAACTAAAAACATTTATGTTAATACAATATTGACGATTTTCTTATTTGTATTAATCTCGACTTTCCAGGGAAAAAGTTTTACCATTTTTTGCATTAAATTGAAAGGTTTTTTTTTCTGGATATATGGCGTCATTGATATGTTCATATTTTATTGCTCAATATTCCATGGACGGAGTTGAATCTATAAACTTGTGCTTAAAACTTACTCCATAGTGTGCTCTTTCATTTAAAAATAACACATAACGAACGGAAGAAAGGTTCCGATATCATAAAAATGTAGGACTCACACGTATATCATTTAGTACATATTCATATCAAAATTTTCTAAAATCTAATTGAAGCATAATGCATATACAAAAAATATCTTTAAAATCGATTCAACTATTTAAGAGAAGTTCAGTGACATACAGACGTACAGAAGATTTATTATGTATATAAAGATATCGATAAAGATAATATACGATAAACGATGACGTGTCGACGAGTATGTGCGTGTGTAAGATACGAGTGCGTGTTTTTGTCTTTACCTTCACGTCGAGAAAATTTACCCGTAAACGATATTAGTCGCTGACTTGCATTCGACATATCCAGATGATGGTAATAATAATAATAACAACGCGTACATGACATCACCATGTATACGTACCGATATTATATTATTATAATAATATTATTTTATGTATATACGTAGACTGCAACAAGTCTGCTGTGACTTTTCTGGTGATGCTATGCAGCTGCTACAGCATCAAGGATTCATCGGCGACTGGACCGCGCACGCTACCCAGCGGGCTGACCCCCTCCCCATCATCCTAACACAACCGCGACTTCTCTATATTATGCATTAACATTAATCATACGCAGTAATTACTGTTTGGTATATATGTGTAGGAATAATATATAATATAATATAATATTATATTATGTATATAGAAAAACGTGTCGGGACCTGCAGTGTGGTTCCTTATACTACTCTGGTGCAGAGCAGTGCATATTATTATATTATTCCTACGTATACACACGTATACGCCCATACGTGAGATATATCACTCTCCCCCCGCGGCCGTTTGATTTTAACGTATTAAAATAATATGTACACCTCGCATAATATTATTGTAATACATAAAAAGGAAAAAGTATTATTCTCTGTGTTTCCTGCAATATTACGAGCGCTTGCCGGTTCGTTTAAATCTGTGTCTGATAAGTCCGGATAGGTACAACGCGAGTTGCTTCTACATTATCTACTTGTGTTAAAATCATACACAAAAAATTCAGAACATATGCCTGTGTAACAATTTACTTTCAACTAATGCATTAGACAAAACTCACAAAACACTCAAAACAATCCGTGAAGATTTTGATGATGAGTGTTCGAGTGTTCTAGTCATTTTTATAAAAAATAAAAAATAAAAATAAAATTGTTCGTACCGTTCACGTATTTTCAACAGTTTTTGCAATTTTTTAGACTTTTCTAAGATGACTTCTTTCCACATCACTTTGAGATGAAAAATAATAATGTAATATGTATATTAGTATATATCATAGTTAAGATATTTATACGTATTATAATATATCACGTGTACAGTTCAATACAAAATATAATATATTATATATATATTATGTATAAGTTTAGCACAGCGGAGTGAATTTATTTACCTACAAACTATATACACTATATTATGTGTGTTTTCGACGGACTCGTGTCAATTCCCAGGGCGATTTATCATTTCCCCCCGCACAAAACCAGACCCTATTACTACCATCAATTCACACCAATATCCATAGGTTTTCACGCAATCGCGATTCTGCACGTCAGTTGTCGAGTCATCATGTCGTCCTTTATCGCCGTCTGTACAAATATACAGGGTGGTTCACCAACCATGCTCACCCCCTTTTTCTTCAATAAGCAATTAATCAAAATTTGATTTTTAAATTTTTAAGTATACTATAAACCACATTTTCAAATTATCATGATTTTTTTGTACTTCTTAATGAATGTCTTGTAGAAATAATAACTAATATTTTTCAAATAAAAACCTTCCTATTCTACTGTATATTATTTAGCGGATAATTAAAAAAAAAATATTGACGAATCTAAATCAAAATTTGAACAAGTAGTTTTTGAGTTATTTAATTTTGAGTACTAAAGGATATTATGTTTATGATAATGGGTTTAGAAGATGAGAATACCAAAGTAACTTGAAAATTGTCTACATTTAAAGTATGTTAAAAATTCTCCAAGTATAATAAAATAATACTAGATTACATCTAGCTGTTTTATATTTTTGTAAAACCATTTTTAAATACTTTAATTAAGGTTAAATACTTTTCTTTAATTCAAACATCTTACCCTTCAAATTACATTAAACTTATCAAAAATAGGAGTTAGTATCGCTACAGGACACTCTTTAAATAGTAAAATATCTCAATAATTTAAGTGTATTAAAAAATTCCCAAAATTGTAATTTGAAAAATTTTAATTTTTAAAGGAAGAAATGAGGATTGAGGATTAGCATGTTAAGTAAATTACTCTGTACATAATATACATATATAATATATATATATATACATACTACAGTGGCATCGAGGTCCTGTGTATATTATATACACAGTATAATATATATTATTATTATGATTATTGCGTAGCGAATATCATTTGTCGCACATCCGATCGGCAAACTTCATGTGCACAGCGTTAATATATAGCACGCGCCTGCCGATACATACAACTATAGGTATGCCGACGCCCGGACAAACGTCCATAAATTACCATCCGAGAGTAATTACGACGTCCCATTGTTATTAACAAATGCGTCGTCTACCACGAGCGACACATTATTTATAATATATTATATATTTTATAGGTATTATATAATAATTATTGTACAAACGCACTCCGCGACGCATAGGTATTGGGTAGGTAATGCAGATATAGGTATATCCTTATTTCGTATATCCGTCGAAACAGATTAGTTTAATCGCACCGTCGCGTCGACAATTATTATTGTAAACGAATATTAATTTCATATTATTATAACGCCGTGCCCTAGCTACGACGTCCAGTGAATCCTGTGATTTCTATTCTAATCATGTCGTTCAGCCGCACTAGGGTGCATCCGATGCGGCGAAATGCAGTTTTTTTTTCACCGAATACGGTGTAGTGCTGTAGTCTCATCCAATGACGTTACTAAGTAAAAGGCTAGGGAAGCAAAATAATTTATTTATCAACATCGAAACCATAGCCCTGCAATTACACAAGTCTTAAAACTTATTTTATAGCTTAGAAACAAATCGTAGGTTCAATTATAATTCAATAATATGAAGTACATAATTACGCCGCTGGTTCTATCTACGGAAACGTGTTCAGTCGCTTTTTTTTCTTACCACTGCGTAATCAATGACCATAATATTTAACCAGAATATATTATACTATGTACTTAATCGACATTAAGATACCTACATGCAGCTAACACTGTGTGTACTGTGTTATAATATAATGATATCTCATAAATAACGCGTTATGAAATATATGACGAATCGTGTATATACCGGTTGGTTAATTTATTTCAATTTGAGATATAAACCTAAATATAATAAGATAAATATAAAAGACCAATTTTATATTATAATTATAATTAAAAATGTCAAATGGCACGTAAAAGGTAAGTCGTTTACTATAGGAACATGTGGTGCGTGTCCCCCCATCCCTGAATTGATAGAATTTCCTAGAGCGGACGAGAAAATTACGTATGCTAGACATCTTACATCCTTATGTACACAGGTGGAAATTAGAAAACTTTGACTGCGATAAGCATATTATACAATATATTACATAATCATATATAATAATGCATACGTTATAAGGATTTTGTTTTTTATTTTTATCTCAACCGTTTCGGGTTCGTATCATCTCTCAGACAATTCGCAAACGTGAACAGAATAATATTGTCATCTTTATTATTATAATTTTGTTTTTCTTTTCAAATATATAATATTATAGTTTACTTTTATTAAACAAGTATTACACGAATATTTTTTTTTATGTATAAAACGGTGTGCATAAAACCAAAACTATATTGTCACACGTGATGATTAATGATAATCGTATTCAAAACGATCACTGTTTAATAACAATAATGCTCGCGCGTCGTTCGTTCAAATTAATAAAACGTTCTAAACAAATCACGCCTACCTGTTGATGGAATCGGAAACCGTATACAACGATACCTCTGGAGGCTAGTAATGAAATCCCGATAAACCTTTGCATATAATCTTAAATTAATCATAAATTTATTAATGTGAATTAATCTGGTTAAATGTGTTTATATGCATATATTATAATATTGGCGAGAATTTTTACAGTTAATTGGACATCTCCGGAGGCTGTTATTTTTAGACGATAATTTATAACATATACTTGACTGCGTTAGGTATATAAGATACGTGTCCTTCAAGATCAATAATTCGATTTAAACCCACCGGTTACTTGAACAATTATTGTAACGATGGAATTTTATTGCAACCTATACTGTATAATATAATATATATGTGGGTTAGGCCCACGTCATACACGGTTCGCCGCAATGCCAATGAAATGTTTACATATTATATATTATTGTTATGCATTGCTGAAATTTTCTCCTTAAAATGCATTCATCCTTTCGTAGTTCCGAATAATTCAACACATTTTTTTGATTTCATTGCATAAAAACAATTCATTTTGTTATGCATAAATATATACAAAATAAATATAAATATAAATATTTGTTTTCAAATATATTTAGGATATTTAATTAATGCGCATTTGAGTTCCGAATACCAAAAGGTGCCCGAAATTTAATTAAACGTCCCTTACAAAAGTGTAGTGTAGAGTAAAAATTCAAACCAAATATGATATTTTGCAACCAATTGTGATTGGTTGGGAATGTAAACGTCAAACATTTCGAAACACAACGTATTTTTTTTTTTCATTTTACTCTTGCTTAATAAATTTGAAAATATACATTTGTCAACAACCCAAAGGTAAATAGAGAAACTAAATAAATAAACGAACCGCAAATATGCATATGTACACGTAGTTATCTGAAGTACTCGTCCGTTAAAAAAAAATACTATCTCATTTTTTTACTTCAGTCACATTTATTGTTGACGAAAAATATGATAAACAACGACAAATATTACTTGACGTAAAATTGAAAATCGATGTTTTTAGATATCGTCGTAGGCGCACACAATAAATTGCGGACATTTTACCTTTTTTGTTACATTGCCAACGATGATGACCCAAAAAATAATTTCATTTTTTTACACTGAAACAATAAGATTGCCAAAGATTTTGAATACGACTTTATAAAATGTATTCTTGCTATTAAACCATTTTAATCATATAAATCAATAATATAATATAGTGATTGGTGATTACATTTAATTATTTTAAAAATTTAATTTAATTACAAAAAAAAAAAAAAAAAAATAAGAATATTATAATAATAAATTAATATAATTAATTTAACCGTGGCAAAAAAAAAATCAATACTACACAATAGGTACAGGTATGTAAATATTTAGTAAAATGAATTTACTCACTTCGTTATTTACAGTATAATATTATGATATATTTAATTGTTTTTATAATAGTAATAAAATAGAAGCATAATAACCCAGAATGTTTGAGAAGTCTATTAATTTGATTTTTTGTTTGATTTACAATATGTTAATAGTTGGTTTTATTTTCATTTGTTTTCTAGGTGCACTTATTCTTCTCTGGCGTGCCTGAAGACAAAGTGCCATACCTTAACTCAGCGGGTGAGCGGTACCGTGTAAGGCAGCTCCTACAACAGTTACCACCTCACGATAATGAGGTACGGTACTGTCGAGGGCTATCAGATGAAGAACGAAAAGAGCTGAGACTGTTCAGCGCGCAGAGGAAACGAGACGCTCTGGGACGTGGAGTGGCCAAGCAGCTGGTCGCTGACATACCTTGTGCGAACGTAAGTCAAACACGATACATAATAAATAAAACAATTGATTTAATAGCTGTAATTTAAATATTTTTTTAAGTTGAGAAAAATCACGGTTTTTTTAAAATATTTATTTAATATAAACACAAAAAGATAATAACTGATTAAATAAAATAACATTTAATAAAAACCATACAGTTACAAATAACTTAAATTTTAGTACTTATATTTTAATATTGACTACTATAAATTTATCAATGTATGTCAAGTACTCATATTTTGATGTCATATGTATGAGTTTGCTTTGAATAGAACCGTTATTTTTTATTTTCAACTGAAGTATTTATATTAACAAAACTCTTATTAAATTATTTTTTAATTTATTGTTTTGAATAATGAATACCCACTTATAATAAAATGGAAAAATTAATATTATCAATCGTAACTATATTAACTAATAACTAACGGAAGAACCCGACAGGGATACAAAGATTACAAAGTGTTTTAAACTTATGCTAGAAACCTAAAACCAACAATTATTTTCTCAGTATAACCGTGGTTAAACAGATTACCTACCTAGTATACATCATAACATGTATTTATTTTATATTTCATACTATAATACTATTATATAGACGTATAAGAATTTTTTTTCATTTGCCTACGCACACAGCTTCCGCAACTAGTTTGTAAAACGGTTGTTTCTTATGTATGTATATGTATAACGCACGCGCTAACAGATTTCTACACCCAAGTAATATAATATATCACTGCGGTGACTGTCGCAGTTGCAGTGATAAGACATATGATATAAGCAGAAAACATGTTAAAATAAAAAACAGCATATCATATCATTTTGCTGCACATGGTGAGTAGGTATATCATATTATTATATAGGTACTAGGGTACACTGCATACTACATCACTACGACACTGCACACGTCATATTATACGCTTATATCAACTGAAAACTTATATATTATAACTATGTATATAATACCTATACTTTACGTGTATTGAAAAGACAATATTGTTTTGAGTTACCTAACCACCAAGGCTTAATGTGTTTTATTATCGTTACATATTAATAAATTCAAAAATGATAATTTAATTAAATGTTACCTTTTAATAACGACAATTCCTATTGAAGCTGATGTTTAAATGTTACATTTATTCACTGATAAATAGTAATCTTTGTGTACAAAAATTATAATAACAAAACGTATCGCTTTAATCTTATTATAATTAAGTATTTTTTTAATTACGATAAAATGTTGATACTGTTTATATAAATTATTATTATTAAATAAATCATTAGTAAAACAAATTTGAAATGAAGTAGTTTGTTTTGAATTTTTCGTTTGGGTTTTTCTCTGTATTGTATTCATATCTGTTGAGCCTACCTAGTACCTAGTCAATTTCTAAGTTTGTTGTAATGAGAAATTTGTCTATATAGAGAAGTTTTTTTCATTCTTAACCGTTCTTCATCCCCCCTTCTCCCATAGAATTTTATGAAACTATTGATTAATATTTTTACACATTGTGTAGAAATTAGGTAATAATAATCGTACTATTCGTACTATCAAAAATATAATTTATGTATAACCAAATGCACCTAGTACACCTATTATACAAAAATTATAATCTCGTAATAATGAATTTTAAATATTTTTAAGAATCCTATTTTCTCTTAACTTTGTTAAAGATAGAAGTATCATATTAAAAAAAAAAACACTCCTTAAATAATTTTCCACCCGAGAAAACTTAACACTGAGCTGGTTTTATAAAACAAATAACATTTTCGTTCCGCTTTGTAGTATTTAAAACGTTTATACAAAAATTACTAAAACGATTTAATATAATTACAACGATAATAATATTACTATTAAACAACAATGAATACATTAGACATAGAAAAAATGTTAATAAATGTATCATTATCAATTTCAAATTAATAACATATATTTTTTAACTAGTATTTATGTAAGGCTACAGTTTGATATCTATGTTATTTAAATTATACATTTAGACTAAACTATTAATGACCTAACCGTCCTAACCGCCCTGTTTTTGATGACTGAATTTTTAATTTCTGAGTTACTTTTAAATCTATCCAACACAAAGTTGTACAATATTATAATATAGTTAAAAAAATATATGTATATAATATTAATTATAGCCAAGTCAACATTATAAAAACTTTCAATATAAGCAACCGCAATAGTAATCTGATCATTTTTTAATGTATAGTACTTAAATTTCTTGGATGTTGGTCAAATGTACTGTTTACATTTTTCTAAAAAATAAATTATAAAACTATTGAATTAACAATATATACAATGTACATGTTATAAATATTTTGAATAGTAATAGACAATAATTATACAATTATAATATATTGACTAACATTCATATTAGTTGTATTAAATATAATGTTAAAGAATGTATGAATAAGGTATATAGAATATAGATATGCATATTTTTATTTTGAAAAGCTTATCAATAAAACATGCCTTACCAAACTTTTGTAATAGTTTAAAGTGTTATTGACTATTGCTAAAATAATAGGATGATTTTTCATTTGAATCAACGTTGCACAAGAAGTCATTAGTAACGTCAGTAGCTGTAAAATATAAGATATATTTATTTTACACATTCAACTATGATTATAATACAATATTATTTTTTATTTACATTTTTAGTCACTCTCTAATACACTTTTATTTTTTGACACACTTACTGATATAACTAGATTCAAATTGATATTAAAAAATCCAAATGTCGTTATTTCTTCGTCCATTCCAGAAATAGATAATTGATTCATAAAAATTTTAACCTTATTAATAAAGAAAATTAAATATTATTATTGAAATCGAACACTAATAGTTTAATTATAATATAATTTAAAAATTCAGTAATCATTACTCGTTTGAATATAGACAGGGGCGTAATTTCAGATTTCCGTTAAGGAATTATACATATTTTATTTAAGGCCTAATTTTAAAGTAATGTTGAGAATGTTAGAGTGTTAGACGGTTAACAATTACAGTGTAAAGTTACAGTACCCAGAAAAATGCACGTAAAAATATTTCAATAAAAATAAAAAAAAATTTAACTAAGAGCATTTTTAAAAATGTTTAAATTAAGAAAAATATAAACAAGAAAAATAATATCCTAGAATTAAAAAATAAGAAAATATTTACTAGGAAAAATAAAAGGTATCTACATAGGAAAGTAATATTGAGGAATCTTTTATTTTTATTTTTAAAAACAATATTTATAATCTATACTTAAATAATAGTAAAATAAGTTAATTATTTTAATAGATGAATCTTACAGTTATTTTCTTAGGGTTGTGAGGTTTTCTAAAGTCCTACAAATCAAACATAAATGTATAAAAGTAAAGATAAAAATTACTCTCTTAAATGACATCCCTGTGTATAACTGTGTAATAAATACTACTATAAAATTATAAAACTCCTTATAAGTTTTAAATTTATTGAACATAGAACATATTTTTGCAAATATATTGTACTTGTGTTTTTATGTCAGTTGGTAACTTTGAAATCTGGGTTAGTCGTAAATATGATATAATTGTATTTTTCTGAAAATAATTTAAATGTGTTAACATACTTGAAATATAAATACAATAAATCGTTGACCCCTAAAACCGCACACTTTTAATAAAGTACAGAACAAAACCGCACATTTTTAGTAGGTTAAAACCGCACACATTTAATAGGTTAAAATCGTACAATTTTTAAAATTGTTGTATCCAAAAACCGCACATTTTTTATTTCAACCCCAAAAAAGTTATAGTTACCTAGATTAGATACACTTAATAATTTTTAATTTATTCAAAAATATTAAATAATATTTTAAAAAATGTAAAAATGTATTCAAACAAAAATATGCATATACGGTTATTCTAAAATTTAAAAAAATGTATTCAAATAAAAATATTGTCTATGGATAACAATAACTCTTTGCGTATTATTTTTTGCGGCTGTTCATGAATGTCATTAGAAGCCTTATGTTTACATTCATTACGCACCTCTTGGATTTTAATTCAATGTCTCCACTTCATGTTTATGTGTATTTTTAGTTTTTAATAGATTCTTCATTTGACTGCATGTTGTAACCCTGGACGTACAGTTTTTAATAAAACACCGCCAAAACACATTTCCACTATTACATACTCTAAATTGTCTGTATTTAAAATTTTCGAGTATTAAGCACTTGCCCCCTTTATTACTCTCAATTATTTTAAAATCCATTATTATGCCTGATTAAAAATTTTTTTTTATAATTTAATAAAACTGCAAAAAAACACTAAATACCTATAGGTAAGCACTGTATATATTGTATACTGTATACACAAGAAACAAGACCGACTAATAAAATAATAACGAGAGGTGACTAAAATCTTAAAACGTGTTAGCATGATTATTGCAGTATACCTTATAATCTTATCTTATCTAATCCGTTAATTAGCACTAAAAATAGTGTGCGGTTTTAACCACTATAAGTTTGGGGTATTTTGTTATATAATGACCGAAAAGTATGCGGTTTTTGTCTATTGACCTTTTTCGGATCAAAATCAAAAGTGTGCGGTTTTCGGATGCAGACCCAATAAATATATTATATTGATAAATTTCAACTTTATACTGATTCAATTTCAATTTATATTTTATACACACAGTATAATTTGATTGAAACTAAAAAGATATTTAATGATTTTTTACTATTCAAAAATTATAAATATTTAATTTTACCACCAACCAACTTATTTTTTTTCTAAGCTCCAGATAATTGCGAATTTAGCCATTGCTTATATATACATGTTTAGCACGCACCTGCTATAATTGGTGCAATGACATACTATACTATAATGCCATAAACTTTATGGACGTGTACAAAAACATGTGATGTGGTGAATGGTGGTTCGGAAGTATGGTCTCTTGCAAATAGCTGTAAGTGGAGATTTGAGAGCGTAGGCTTTAATATATTTTTCGAAGGTTAGGAACTGGGAAAGCTCAGATATTTTTAGAAAAATATAGAAAAATCTTTCGCATATACGTATATTTTTACGTTAAGTATCTGAAAAGTTTTTTCCTGGTAGGACTAGTAAGCTTATAGCCTTGTCCACTATTTGCGTCCGTGTACTGGAAACTAGAGTGCATATTGTTAATTAACTTGTAGTTTTAATAATATTATTATACTTACTTTTTCATTTATCCGCGACGCAGCAACTATGATGGACATCAAAAACAATATAAGTTGAATATTAAAAACGTGTAATGGAGTATAAGTCATTATAATCTCAGTAATACTAGCTTTTGAATTAAATTCATGGCTTATCATTAAATGAAGTAAATATACCATATCGATAAAACTACATACAAAGTAACCTAAGAGCAATGGACCATAACCCAAACTGAATTTTTTTATTAATTGAGATAGTTCAGCATGTAATAACCTAATATTTTCCATCAACATCACTATTTCAGAAGTTGATGAATTACTAGAAATAGAGTTTAATATAAGATGAAGGTCTTTCCAATATTCATTTAATATTTGAAATCTACATTCGAAGTTAATAAGATAAAAACACGTTGAAATAACAACTATGAAATCTAAAATGTACGGTACACCAAATATAAGTATTATTACAGTAGTAATTGAATGTGGCGACCATACATACATACGATATACTTCAAATCCAAGAAAATATATGAATAATGAGGTTAAAATTTGAATCCAAAACTGTTTACTCAATAACCGTTGATGAACCAACAACGCTGTCGGAAGTTGTATTTTTTGTTTTTCATCATACTCTATGATACCATTTATCATTCTTAATAACAAATAAAATAAGTTAAAATTTTAAAATAATGTAAGTAATCTGTGTTAATTGTCTTACTCAATTATCCTTATTTCTGATAATCTTGCCAAAATTATGACTGTCCAAAATTTTAATAAACGGAAATGTTGTATATAATAAAAACCATTTGCATGAACAGTATAAGTACATATTACCAAAATAATCATCCACATTAATTCAAGAAAAGAATAATAATTTGTTAAACTTATATTTCGTGATAATAAACCATCAGAATTCACTGTATAAGAAATTTTCATTAAACCTACTAGCTTGCTTAAAACTAAAATATACTTTAAAATGGATTTAAACATTGTGGTCATTTCGCGAGCAGGTGTGTTTGACATTTACGTATTCTTATGGAAAACTAGATTATTTAGTTCATTTCTTATAAAAACAATATAAAAATTTAAAATTTAAATAATAATAGGTTTATTGTTGACAATATTCGACATAGTCGAAAACTTAATGAAATTATATTATTTATTCAAACATTATTTTATTTCCATCAACATAATTTTGAAACGTAAATATTTGTACTATTTGATTTCTAAATGTTTGTGGGTTTTAAGTTTATTTATTTAAATAAAAAAATTATTATAAGTTTTTATATTAAACCACGCAATGCTTAGGTGTTATATTTATATATATATGGGATATCGCTTGTAGTAACAACTCGAAATACGTAAATTATACATATTACATAATTACATATTTTTATATTTTTGTACTTAATATACATAGATAAAATAAATACTTAAAATAGTTTATAAGTATTGCGTATTGTACATAAAAATACACACTTAATATAGATAGATACATCATTATATAGAATCATTATTGAAGATCACTCAAAAGTCACGTTCTTTTAGCTATGTCACTATATTCTTATCTATAAGCGTTTTTCTGAGATATATATTTTTAATTTCAAATTCAATCTTTACTATGCCTATATAACCGTAGTGTTATTTTGCCTATATCATATATTATACATTCTACAATTATAATATATATTAAATTATAAGAAACTTATTATTTCAAAAACTATTAACAGTTGTTGTTTTATCACAGTTTAAAATTATGTAAAAGAAAAATTTTCAAAAACGGTGGTATTTTCTATGATAATGAATGTCTCACGTTAAACGAATTAGATACGTTGTTTTTGTATTCTATGAAACTTGTACACGGTCTTAGTTGCTTGTATAGTTGTATAATATCTATGATGAGGCTTTTTGGTGAATACCGTTTTTTATATAATATCATATTATAATATATCACAGTAAGTCTACGCTTACGTTCACGTTGTTTAATTCACTGTCCAATTGGATTGACACAATTTTTGATTTTTCTATTCACGTCAGCCATTAAGTTGACGAGGGTACTCGATGAGCAGTTGCATTTCTTTAAAACTTATAACATTGGTATTATTATTATATTACATCTACTCGCGTTGATTCGAAATTTAGAACATCACGTCTGCCATACATTCACGCATTTCGTATAATATTATGATGACGGTGGGGATGTAGAACGATGAAGGCGATCGTTATTTTTGTTCCTTCGGAAAAATAAAATAACCGCCAAATTGCGTTTCATTTTATTATTTACTCTCAGAATCCATGTACTCTCCTTGTTTTGATTGAAAAAAACAATACTGTTGTGTACACTGCACGCGTTTCATTACGAAATATTTCAGCGCGTATTACAACGGCGGTGTATATATAACATAGTCTCTCGGATCGAATTAATAATAATTATTATTATTGGTTTGATTTGGCTGGAATTAAAATGTTAAAACGCGCATTCATGGTCAATCTCGCCCAGAATTATAATTATTAAATTTATTTACCTAACTCAACCGTGAACGGCACTCGAACTGAGTTAAACGTTGAGTGTATATAATAATGACTGCTGCGAGATATACGAGTATAATAACGAACGAAACAAATGCATTCCATTTGTTTCACTATCCCGACAATCGTGTAAAAACAAAAAAATAAATAAAAATTAACTAGAAAAAATCCGAGTTCTCTCGTTAAAGAGTAATTTTTACACTACGAGTCGACAATTTATCGTGTCGATGGAAAAACGAACGGCAGTAAAACCGACGCCCCTGGCGCCATACGTAGATACTCGAATTTGGGTTAGGTAAGCGAGGCACAGAGTCGCGCGTACTATATACTCGTATATAATTGCTAAACAAACTCGGTAATTTCGACAGTTTTCGCCACGCCAGTGGAATACGGCGGGGGTGGCTGATAGATGGGTTGTTATCTTTCAACGGCACTTGGCGTCAATGGATTTATTACCGTATTTATATATATTATAATAATATGTATAGGCGTTTTAAAGGGTGCGCGCATAACACATACATATTTCTTTCTCTCTCTCCCCTGTAAAATTGCTCCAGCCGCCGCCGTTTAACGACAAGTCACATGTGCGGTGCGCGCCGAGGAGCAATAATTATACCCCGCGGTCGCTAGTTTAAAGTGTTTTTAACGCGAGATTTATGACAGCAGTGTCGTGAGGGAGAACAAGGAGCTAAGCCAGCCAGCCAGCTCTTGATGTCGTTATCGTTATTCTTGTTTAGTTGCTGATAGAGCTGATTATAAAATATATACTACCTTAGTTCTCTAAAAATATTCTCAAACACCTTCGGCCTCAAAAAAAAAATGTCCTTGAATCTTATAACAAGTAATATTGTTTTATAATTTTATCATTGAAACGATTTGATTTTTCATGAGCTATATTTTCTTTTGGCCTATATTTCAAGAGCCAATAGTTTTCATGACCGTTCATACCCGTTTAATCTTACAAATCAAATTGTTTTATTTTTTGAAATGTTACCCATTTCTGGTTTATTTTCGTTAAAAGAATATTAGTTTTATTTATATTATTAAGTTTATTTATAGTGTATCTATTATTATTTGTTACACAGTTGGTGATATTTATAATAAAGAAAATAAAAATATTTAAAACTTTGATAATATTATGTGAATCTGTTTATTTTTATTAAAATATACCTAAGCTTTATTAAAAAAAAAATGCTTTAGTTTTTTTAAGTAACTCTTAAAATCTGACTTAATCTC
This sequence comes from Schizaphis graminum, assembly GCA_020882235.1. Taxonomy (NCBI): domain Eukaryota; kingdom Metazoa; phylum Arthropoda; class Insecta; order Hemiptera; family Aphididae; genus Schizaphis; species Schizaphis graminum. Next base: position 81,992,574 of record CM037032.1, on the reverse strand, counting down.
CGTCTATTTATACAAATCATTTCGCATCTCAATTTCTTGGCGATAAGTGACAGCAGCGGCCACCGCGGTATTATCTCGATGGATTTTCTGGCTGTAGTACCTATATCCTACTTGTATACGATCCGAGTTCTGCGGCTTTTGCACAACAACGGTCACACGTAATACGCGGTGGATTTTTATCTCGTTTTACAAATGCGTTCGATTGCCAAAAAAAGATAATCCCACCCCTGCGAACCTGGAATTCTTTTCCGGCCACGCTGTGAATTTTTGTAAATCGGACTCTGCATTATGAACACACGGTGATATTTGTTATTATTGTTGTTCCTCTTCTTATCTAACATCAATTCCGTAATCGGCGATATCTTATTCGTTTACAGTAATAATAGTGTATTACTATAATTCATTGTTGCAATGTAGCTACGCCGTTTTGTATTTATTTTCGTAAAGAAAACACCCTACAAGCTATTCCCCGCGGACTGTTGAATTTTACGCACTAATTTGTTTGATTTCAATGTACGGTCTTATACGAGCCGAACTACACACACGCTAAACATGGACGTAATAATATATTACTTGCGATTAATAATATGTTTGCTTAACATAAACATTATTCGTCCCGTCAATCTTTTGTTGCTTTTAAGCCCCCGCAAACCCGTATGCGTGTTGCGAGTAAACACATTGGTGTTTTGGTGGGTACGGCAGTGTGGTAGTTCGTGGAAATCATATTATATCAAGCTCGGTGTACACGGTAAAATATAATACTATTACTGACACTATACAACACTATAATATATAGAATTTATGTGACATGGAGTGAGGTTTTTTTTAAACGACGCTAATTATTAGATACGCAAATCGAATATGAAATCTATATTCAAAACGACGATCTGCATCGTTTTCTCACTGTATTTCATTAACGTTGTTCGTTATTGATTTTTCATCATTTATTTTTGCACAGTGCATTTTTATACGTTTTTGTATCGACGCGGTAATTCCGCCCAAACGCGATTTAACATTATTTATTATATGCGGTTGTATAATATATAATATATCATTATCTAGGTACCTGTGTATCTAACCTATAAGATACACGCGTTGTCATTTTTACTTAGAATTATGTTCCATCATTCGAACAACTTCTTGATTACGCTCTGGGCAATTTAACATAACACACATAATATTATGAAATGTGTAATTTCGATTTAAAACCTGTTTGAAAATATTTTTTTCTTTTAAGTGTGCATCATTATTAATTCTACCCTGTAACTATTTCATACATTCTGTAATCGACAGTTAATACCAGTAGTACATTTTCGATTCATAGTTTATAGGTACCTACTTATATTTCATTATTCGACCCATTATATGATTGAATTCCTGAGGTTTCGCTAAACCGGCTGAACCATATAACCTATAAATGTAGTAGAAACAAATTCCACAAATTAATAGTATTTTTTTAATTAACGTTTTATATCTCTTACAAATAAGTATAGTATGGGTATAATATTTATCTATATATATATCGATTTATATAAGATTTTTTTTCCTCACTCGATATTTAATAATTATTTTATTTTAATTTTGAAACATTAAAAAAAAATCAAATTATGAAGTAGCTACTCAGTTCTCTAACCTTACCTAACAGTGATCGGCAACCGGCGGCTCGTGGATCATATTCAGCCCATACATCTATTCTATACAACTTGAACTTGCTCCTAAATTACATTTAAATTAAATATTTCATATATTCATCTATCTTCTTAAATCTATATATTTCTTATAAATAATTGAATTGTATTTTATTTATTACGTCTCGGTCTACCTCTATACCGATAAGATATAGTACGTTCTAATATAACTATATTCTTAATATTCGATTTATATTGATTACGCTTAATAGATTTGATGGATCACACTAGGTTAATTAAGTATAAAATATAATTAGTCCAACAAATTAGATTTGACAAAATTTGGGATGGTAAAACTTCTAAAACTCAGTAGCCTATACTGAGCTATACTCACCAACACTCTGAACACTTGAACAATAATGTATACATATATGTATAAATATGTTAATTATTAACTATTCTCCTAAATACGTGTTATAACTTATATACCTACCATAACCATAATAATACCTATCATAAACTTTTTTATACAGAAAAAGAATGCAAAACACATGCAATAATTTTGTAGAGTGCAATTAAAGTTAAAATAAAATTTCGATTAATATCAAACCACTTAATTTTATTATTTAAAATAAAGTTAGGTTTTTAGAAATATAAATTACACTCATTCGTTCACCGCGATATATATTAATAGTTTAAAGTAGGAGCGTAGTAAATAGGTAAAACAGAGAAAATAGGTGAATTAATTATGAACTAAAATAAACGTATTTCGAATTAGGTTAACATATACATTATATCTATCGCACTCATAACAGTTATTCTAGTCTTTTATTTCATGAAATTCCATTAGCTTTATTATATTTTTAATTATATATTATTGGTTGTATAATTTGGTTGTTAATGACATCCAGCGCCGTTAGTTTTTATCACTTTTCTGTTATCTATTTGCTTGTCGTCCGTCTCACGTTTGTATAAATTGATTTTTTTCCATTAAAAAAACCACTTTTATAATAGGGTTGTACTTTTTCATGTTATATACAATTTGTGTCAAATTTCAAAATAGGTAGTCATTAAAGTAATAAAATAAACACTTTTATAGCTTTAACCATGACTATACGTCAATATTAAAGTGTATCAAGTATCTAATACACAGTGTATAAGTAAACTGTATAATATATTATATTTTTCATAGTCTAATATTTTGTCAGAATAACACAAGTAATGTTATTTTACATAAAATATATTATGGGTTGAATATTAAAACTAATGATCGTCATCATATTTCGTAGTGATGAGTTGCATCTGTTAGCTTCCTCTCTAAAATGTTGGCACTCGTTTGCTTTTATTCTCCTTTATTTTAGTGATTTTTGTCACATAATATGTACGTCAATTTTATAACTTTTAACTTAGAAATGGTTTTTATCTTCATTAGTTGATTTTTGATTGTAAAATACAATAATAATTTTTAATATGCACAAATACAACTAAATAAAGTAATATACCTACGTATCTTATTTAATAATGTTACAAATGCGGAGCTGTGATATTAAAACAACTCTCGTTATTATCTATTCATAACTTTCTCGTTATTGTGCCTATATATTAATATTTACATAATTCGTATAATGATGGCTTTACCTCATTACTGCAATGGTGTTACAATGATGTTTGTAAATAATAACAATAATAATAATAAGGAGAACAATAATAATAATAAATAGGGCTCGGAAGTTGATGCATTTTGCATTTTTTTTTGGAACTTTTTAGACGATGCTCTCCTGGCCACAAATCTGTTTCATAAGCATGTGAATCTAAATAACTAATTTTTATTTTGCATTTTTTTGCATTTTTTGGTGTTTATTACTTTTTAAGTCATTTTTTGAGATTTATAGGTCATTTTCCAACATTTTTAGTTATTTTTACTGATTTCACACTAGTTAATTTCTTATCGTTTCTTGTCATTTACTTTCGATAACATAAAATACGCTCTAATTGTACAATGCAATGATTTTGATTTTTAAATAATTTGTAAGCATTGATAAATTTATAAGACAAATATTTTTAATTTTTTTTATTTTCCTATTTTAAGGACATTTTTGTCATTTTTATGTCATATTTTGAAATTTATAGTAAAATAGAGTAAAATATTTAAAAAAATGTATTCTTATTAATATAAAACTAATATTTGTAATTTTTTTAGGTCATTTTTTTAGGACATTTTTTGCCATTTTTATGGTCATTTTTTATTGTTTTTAAGGTCATCAACTTCCGAGCCCTAATAATAAATAATAAGAATAATCGCAATGTAATCATTAAATTAATTTTTATAGATATTATTTTAACGTATACAGTATACACGTTACACAGTATATACTGCATATAATTATTTTACGGTTGACAGAGTATGACAGAAATTTTTGATTTTGAACAGAGTCTACACATTCTATGTATCGTGTCCACCCGCCGACCTATATATACAATAATAACGCTTTCGTATTATCGTAATATATTTGAATTATTGATGCCTGCAACGGTGGGAGGTTTTATTGTTTTAATTATTAACGTTATTGAAATTTGAAGCATGAGACGCGTTTCAAAATAAAATTGAATGTTTATCCGGTGTCAATAATGTACCTATAGTATATGTTTGATTTATCTACCCGCGCGTCGTCGCTACAATAATTTTAGAAGTTTCGTCGCCGTTTTGCCACGCTCGCTCCATTGAACGCAATCGAAACAAAACTAAAATATCGTCACGCGATCCACTGTTGCGATATCGTAAATTCTAAAGCTAACTATATTAAATACGTTAAAAATATATAATATTTCATATTATAATTCAGAATTATGTGAAGTTGACGGAGCAATGCAAGCTATGAACCATGTTGCTGAAGAATTTTAGTATACCTATACCTTTTCCTGGAGCCATAAAAACTCTACATTTTTTATAGAAGAATACGTGGTCTGATGGTTGACTAAAATTAAAATATTATTTTTTATTTTTTAAATATTATATTTTCTTGTATTATTTATATAATTCTTATTAGTATCCTGTTATATAATGTTTATATAGTTCCAGCTTTACTATTTTTTTTAATTACTTTGCATTTTTAAATTTATAAATGGCTATTTCCTATCATTTTAAATTTAAAAACAAAATTAACATAGGCACTAGACAACTTAAGTATACTACATATTAAAGTATAATGATTGAGTGGATTTTTTTGAATCAGTTGTTTATCGTTTAACTATTTGCATTGTTTTTCCTCAATTTTAAAATGTAAAGTCTAAATATGTAATTTTTGCTAAGAACAACGCCTAATTATAATTATATTCATCAGTTCATCACCTTTATTTATCTTCAAGCGCCTTATCTGCAGATTTTGGCAATCAATGAAAATTCTACACATTAACCGTTAGATATTCCAAAAATAAATTATGTATAATAATAAAGAGAGCGCCTGAAAGACATAAAATATTTTAATTTAATTTTTGTTTACAATTTTGAAAATTTACTGATATACTATATTTATATAATTGATAATATCATGGTTACTTAATTGTTGTAGCTATTTTTTTATACTCTGCAGCTATTTAAATTAAACCATTGTCGTTTTTACATAGTGTCAAGAGACCCTGCAGCCTGGCGACATGGCAGTGACGGCGAGCAGAGTTGGGTCGGGCGCAGCTTGGCATCCGGCGTGCTTCACGTGCCGTGTGTGCAAAGAGATACTCGTCGATCTCATATATTTCTACAAAGACGACCACGTTTACTGTGGTCGACATCACGCGGAAACGCTCAAACCCAGGTGTTCAGCTTGTGATGAGGTATAGTATACAATATTTCAATATTCTACACGCAACCATCCGTTTTACACCTTAATCCACGTGCAGTGGTGCAGACGTGATGTTATATAGGTTACCGCAATTTTATTTCTCACTCATATTATGTTAGGTTTTGCCCGTTTTGTCCACCGATCGAAAATTTCACCCACCCACCACGACACCGTCTTGATCCGCCCCTATTCGCGTTTTATATTACACGACAAGATGCCTATACAATATTACAACGATGTTATTGTTCTATGGTAGTACATAATACGAGTAGTTACAAAATTTACAATATTAAAACCATCATGGAAATAATAATGAAATGATTATTTTTTAAATAGTGTATAACAAATAAATAATAATGTATACGATTTAAAAAAAGTAAAACAAATTATTTTTCATTACTTAAATTGTTAAATTAATAAATACGATAAATAATTATAGAAAATAAATTTAAAAATGGATAATGCTATTTCGCCCAAAATATTATCTTTTTTCTAATAAGTTTTTGGTCTAAAACTGCACTAAAAAGCTGTAATAGCTGATCTGTGTCAACATTTTTCAACGAATTTTCTACATCATTCTATGATTACACAACATCTAACAATATCGACAATATATATGAATATGAAACAACATGTAAAATATAAGCATATCTCGTATTTTGAATTTGTATTTAAATTTTGTTAAGTTTCCCAAAATAAACTCATAAAAATCATTGGTTCTCTTAACAAAACTTTTTTCAACGCAATGGGCTACAAAACATGATATAATGCTTTTCACAATATTATACCTTACCCGTCATTATACAATTATTAGGTACGCAATAAATCTGTCACTCCGATCAACTTTACGTTTATGGTATATTATACCAGCGTGATCCATTTAAGTGCTCATACTCATAACTTCGAGATCGTTTAACTTTTTTTTTTTTAAATTGTTTACTTAATTGACTTGATTTTAAACAATATTTTTGAAAACAAATTATATTTTTTACAATTTTTTTAATGATAACATACATTTTTTTTTTTTTATTCCTAAGCAGAATATTGTTCGAAGTAATGTTTATAAGATTCAATTTCGTATGATTCCTTATTTAATTATAAGTATTTAAAATTTGGATAAGCGGAGTAGAGTATTAAGGATATACTCCACAAAATGGTGGTCCACTACTTTTCAATAGTTAAAACTTTTCAAAATAATGAGTGTAAACACCTTTATGGATTACCTCGAATATACCTTGTATATAGGTACTTATTATTTGTTACATATATTTATATACATATATATATATCATATGATGTACACGCAGATAATATTGGCTGATGAGTGTACGGAAGCAGAAGGTCGTGCTTGGCACATGAAACACTTTGCGTGCTTGGAGTGCGACAAACAGCTTGGAGGCCAGAGGTACATCATGAGAGACGGTCGGCCTTACTGTCTACAATGTTTCGACGGCCTATTTGCAGAATACTGTGACTCTTGCGGCGATCCTATAAGCGTAGACCATGGTGAGTTATTTTTTATTAAACGAATTATAAGTATACGATTTTTAAACGAAAACGGTGGTAGGAAAAAATTGTGGGATGGATTTAATTGCATGAAGAGAGCTAAATCCGTCCCATGACCATACCTCATATTTTTTTATTAATGATTTATATAAGTAAATATTATACACTTTAACAAACCATTATTTTAGGATAAACACGTAAATAACTTTCGTATATAAACGCGTATTGTTAGTATTATTACACGCAATGAATATTAATTATCTCTCAAAATCCTATGAGGTTATAAGTGCACAATGATTTAATTCAATACTTGTGAGCAGCTTTATTTTCTCAGATTATTTTTTTTAATTTAAAAAACTAATTTATAACGTATTTTCACATTACATTTACGCGTATTTTGTTAAAATCAAAACATCGATCGTTGATTTTCAACCATCCGTATGTAGTCAACGCTGCAATTTACTAAATAGTGTAATCACAATATCGGTTTATATATACATATATATATATATATTTCCAATTCACCGATATAATGATATTATATGTGCAGTTTCTCCGATGGATTCCACGTACGTATGTTGTATCATAATAATGTAATTATATTATTAATTATTGTCGGAATTCACGTGAAAACGTTCGCTAACGCCACAATAACACTCCAACTTCTGAATTTTAACAGTGAAAGTTTCGGGCAATGCGCTGTGAATCAGAATCATTTTAATATCATAAATACATTTCACCTTTGCACCTTAGTACCTGACACTCATTAGTACTGAGCGATATTGTATATTATTCGTTTCAACGAGTATACAGCGCGCGTGTATATGACCTAAGCCTCTCCTGCACACGAGAATTTCAAAATCAAAAGTAACACTATTTGTATCGTGTGTCATAAATTATAATATTTATTTATTTTTATGAATCAACGGGTTATATAATACCTTTTAGCAAGATAAAAAATAATGAAGTATATATATATAACATACTTGAACTAGAGCTATCGGCTTATTTTTTTTTTTTAGGACGATTGTATTATGTACCATAAGCATGGCTAAGTATGAATACAAATTGAATTTTTTTAATGCGTGACTATACTATTGTACGTCTCGACATTTTACAAATTTAAGAGCATATTTAATTTTTATTTTTTATCAATACGTATTTAAAAATATGATAATTCACATTTTAATTAATGATATTAATAGCTATTTTTTTTTTTATTTATTTATTTAATGAGATTTAAACAAGAATATTATATTATCTCGACAATTACTGGGTAACAACCATTTCTTACCTTTATATAAAATACTATTAAGTACATTAATGGTTAATTTTTAACGTCAATAGAATACATTTAAAAGCTAAAATCATTTTTGAAAATTTTAAATTTAAAAACTAAGATGATTAAATAAAAAAATTTAAAAGCTATACGAGTTTAGGGAACATTTTAATTTTATTTAATTCGGCGTAACAGTATTTACTATAGATAGCTCGGTATAAATATTTGTACACATTATTATTTATATATATAATATATATACACATAAGTAAACGTGGATTTATAGGTATATTTAATATTTAATCATGTGTAAGAAAAATAAAAAATAACAAATAAACTGCGAGCCATGTTACACTTACTCATGAAAACGATAATATAGTGGCATTTTATTATCACGATTAATGTAATAATATAATAAATATTTTAATGTATCTGATACTATATCTACGAATACATAGGTCTTTACGAATTTGTTTCCATTAAATAGCGTTTAAATAATCTACTCTCCATATTCTTGTGTATGTATTACCTACTGTCACGACGTGTATATTTTGTATACTTTTTTAAAAACTAATTCAAATACCTACTTTTTATATACATGTAAAACGTACATATTTAATATACGTAATACGTATACACTTTTACCGCGTTGAGACTCGAGAGGCTGTTGCCTGTTTATATACATACATGCCGCCCGTATTGTAAGTTAAACTATATACGCTGCTATTGTGTAAATAACGAGTCTCCTGCACGCTATATATTTACACGCTTTAATACGTCAGATACTCCGGAACAATACCTTATACGTATTATACACATATAATAATACATTATACAGTATACATATTAATATATTATAATATTATGTAGGTTAGATTATACACGAGAGCGCCGCAGTGTATAGGCTACACAAGCTACACAACAATCGTGAAAAACTTGAGCGATAATATTATTAGTATTATTACAACAGTGTTATATAAGTGATTATTATAACTGCTGCAACTTTGCCGAAAGTAACGCGAGATATTCGAATAGTATTATGCTTGTCGAAACACAGTGCAGGGTGATAATTTTAACGTAAAAAGTCCATTACGAAAAACGTTGATTTTTCTAGTTTGAAACATTTCTCATAATTCTCATAAATTTAAGACAATATATTAAAACATAGGTACCTACTACTGTTGTACATATTTATATATACGCACAATACTGCACTCTTAGTATTATTTATTGGCCTTGTTTTTTATACTGTCATATTATTAAATTTATAGCCAGTGTTATGTTTTTCAGTCCATAGTAGAAAACTGTTTATAAAATATTGATTCGCATAAGTTATATAGATTATAGATAACGAATATTTCACACATACCTTTTTAAATTATTATCTTTAAAAATCTATTTATACGATATTTAAACCAACTTCGACATTTTCGGCAATTTATTTTCTGTTTAAGATTTAAGAAATTAAAACCCTATTAGACCATTGAAATCGATACCATAAAATGGTTGCATCGGCAAAAACAAAAGAAATATTAGAGCTACGAATACATCTATATTTTACAAAAAGAAAAATTTCAATAAATCTTAACATTTAATAAAACAACGAAAAAATCCTTAGTGTCAAAGGAGTCGCCCTGTATATTGTGGTACTTTGTGAATTAAAAAGATTGAACATCAAGTTATCTGAGCAATACAGATGTAGAATTATTCTAAGCAACGCGGGTTTGTTTGAGAAAACCCGTTTTATGTATTATTATATTATTAAGAATACACCGTGCGTATACAAGATATCCGTATTTTAACGACGACGCATTAAACATTAAAATATTATTATTATAGTTATATATTATATATATTATATACACATAGCAAAGTGAAACCTTTTAAAGAGGACACCCGTGAGACCAAAAACAAAATCGTTCTTCCCGCGTTAAAGTACGTTATAATATATATTATTTACACAGGTACAACAGTACGGGAGTATAAATTCTATATGGTAAAGCTACGTTTTATTATCTATCGCGTGCATATACAGAAAAATTCATTCAACTTGTATACAACATTTTCCTTAGTCAATATAGAACGATTTTCGATAGACAAATAAAAATTTAAATATTTTTATGTAACACATGTTATATTATCGATTCTAATTATATAATCTTACTGTATAAATTCTAGAACAGAAAGCATTTCTTAAAATGTTAATAATTAAGTTGAATCAGACATCGATACAAATTTGTATGGAATTAAATTTCTATACTATTTTTTTCTTCAAACCATAGATATTTACAGAGTTTAAAATAGAATTATGAGGGTCAAAGCAGATTATCTGTACCAAGAGCAGAATTATGGCTATTGGGACCATACTTGCATAAAGCATCCTAGTCCTTTCATAATGAAAGTTTCATCCCTATAATATAACATATTCTATAAGTTATACGAGTAACTACTAACTACTGTGTTTTACATTCGTAATTTATTAGTGTTATACATAACTATATAACTAATGCACAATGAAAATCATTATTCATAGATACATTTTTTTTTTTAATGAATTTAAGTTTATAATTAGGTACCTAATATAGATAATTCCTAAATTTTTTAATTTTTTAATATTGATTATATTATTTGACATAAGTATATTTATCATAGTCGGTTTATTTCTTAATGTATATTGTTATGAAACAGTCAGTATAAAATAATAAAATAACTGATGTAATATGGTAATATTAAAGTGACAAAAAAATATTTTATTTTTATAAATGTTGTTATATTTATTTTATTTAAATCTTTTTCTTGAGCGTTTGGCAATTGTTATTTCTCTCTTTTCTCTTACCCATTAAGGATGTGCATCTTGAATAATACATTATTGCGGCTATATATAATATAAATATATCTACTAAATGATTATCGTTAAACGTTCCAATATACATTGCGGCAGGTCAAACATATATAATATATTGTATATTATAGTATACGTTTCTATAATATAATACGTTAGGGGTCTAAAGATTTCGATATTATCAGATTCCATACCCATATGCTCGTGTATAGATAGAACTATCTATTATATTATGCGAAATATTATTATAATTATCGTGTATATTATAATATTATAATATACAGGGTGACTCATTTAACGTAAGACACTCATTATTTTAGAAAATACAAACGTTTTTAATATATTTCTTACTATTTTATATCATTATCGTTTTTTGACTTTTTTACTCTTTTAACTTACAAAATACAATTTTAATTTCATATTTCTAAGGAAAATATTATTCGGAATACTTCGAACTACAAAAATCAAAAGTCAAATTTCTTACAAGTATTTTATTAATTATAACTTATAAGTATTCAACGTTTTGATGAGTTGACAAGAATTTTGCGGAGTACCCCTATACCACTCCACTCGGCTTACCTAAACATTAAATATTTAAGACTCATATATCACTCATTCAAAACTATTTTTATACATCGAATTAGTAATTACTCTAAATCATTTTTTGCTTTGGATGTTTTAAAAATGCATATTATTATAAAAGCGAGTTAAAAACTAAGTAGCAAATAATAAATGTCTTATGTTAAACTGATCACCCGGTATATAGCTCTTCTTATATTGTTACTATAACTCTTAAGTCTATATGAATATATAATTATAGTATTCAGTATATAGATACTATTTGTAAGGTAATATTCAGTTTTCTCATAAATTAATTTTTCGATGCGTTCCGCTCTCGCCCGTTCGACAATATTGTGCTGCACACTACGAGCATAATATTATACACGTAATACGAATACTATCATACACATCGTAGGTATTATATTTCCACAACTATTTAGTAGTGTACATCGCGGTGGCTGATAACGCTATATATCTTATAGGTACCTACATTATTATTATTATTATTATACCCGTCGCAGCAATATACGTTACTCGTGTACCAGTTACTATTATTATAATGTATTATAATGTGTATTTAATATGATATTATGCGTACTCGGGTAGGCACTATACACCTATACCTACAAAGCTGTACCCCATATAGGTACTCGATCCGTATCAATGGTTTGTATCTTCGATTTTATTATAATGTATTATTATTATTATTATCGTCTTGCGTGTAATGTAATGAACAACTTACATATACGTACGTCCGTACGTGCGTGTTTGTGTATGGGTTGGGTGACTGCGTTTACATGGTATATAGTATAGTCAACAGCGGAAAACTTGAAATCGACATGTGCCATCTAACCCGAATTATAAGTATATATGTATTATATACTCGAAAATATGTTCCCTAGCGGCCTAGCCATCTTTTCACCCTAAGACATTATCTTCAAAATTATACCTTCACCAAAAATGTGTGCGTAGTTATATAGTGTGAACTTGTTTACAACTAAGTAAGTACTCAAATTATTGTTCCTTACTTCTAAATGACGATCTTTTAATTATGCACAGTCGCGTCTCATTTACATTCAGCTATCATTCATACATGTTTTCTCTAAAACCATAATTTCTGCATATTTAAACAATGAATAAATGTGCAAACAAAAATAATTTTATTGGGGAGTCAATGACTAATGAGTGACTGGTAAAATATACGTCATGCGAAATATGCGCCTGTGAATAATATGATCTTTTCGAATGAATATCAAACATGATCAACGTGGGATATACATCATAACAAAACCATAGTAAATCGTTACGGACATTCCACATTCGTCATAATAATGCTATAACGATCAGTCGTAATTCTTTCCATAGTATACGCGCATTGAAACTGCATCGATGACGTAGCTGCACAACACCATAAATCAATTAACCCACTTTTGAATTCGAAAATTTAATAACCCAAACAACGGACTACCGCGAACGCAGTTAAATGTCGATTGTTATTAAGTCTTTTCGAGTGGAAACAGCATCATACGATGTATATGTATAATACAGTAATTATTATTGTTGTATATAATATCAGTAGGAGGTACTTTGTACTCGAATTTAACGGTTCGTTACCGCCGCTTTTGCAGCTCATGGTCCAGTCATTACAACATTAATATATTATTATACGGTTACTTCAGCTTTAATGTGCCTACTGAAAATATTATCGATCCATCGATGATATTGTGACTATTTTTTTCACTATTCGAATACTATAAACTCGATTTATAAGCACATCCACTAAATAATAGATAATATACATATTATAGGACATAGGTACAAATCAAAAACAATTTTAAAAATCGCAACGATAATAACTTTTTATCTGTACATTTTCATTATTAGAAACCACACATAATCTATGCTAATTGATGGTCTTCTGGTGTTTGATGCACGCATGATAAAATTATAATTATATATCAAAATGAGAATCATTTAACGCGAAAGCTGATTAAAAGTATAGAAAATATTCTAACGCGGATGTAAAAATATATTAAATTATAATCACAGTTAGATAGACGTAAATAACATATACTGTTTATTATTATACACGTATATCTCATAAGTTAAATACATGGAAACAACTGCTAAATTAAATATTTCGTTAATGACTTGTGCTAAACTTTAAATAATCTTTTAAAAGTTTAAAACAACACAAACAATAATTAGACCTGTAATATTAAATCAATTAAAATAATTAATCGATTATTTAAATAAATAATCAGTAATTATTATATACTGCAGCCTGAATTATTTAAACAGTAATTCACCCAATCTTGCAATTCTTCAAATTCAAATTTTAATGTAGATAATATTATAAAGACTAGATATTTTTAAATACTAAGATACTTTATCGAATTTTACTAGTTTCCTGATGAACTAGTTTTTTTCAAAATAATATATTACTTGTAAAGTAGATGATTTTATGAACATTTTATACATAAGTATTTGTATAGATACCTTCTGAAATCGAAATTTTAACAAGTAGTTTTTTTAGTTATTCAACTTTCTGTTAAGTTTATTATACTATATTTATGTGCAATATAATAATAAATAGGTATGGGTATTTAATCTATAACTATATTAAGATATTTACCTATTAAACGTAATGTAAAAAAAATAAAATATAGACTAACTTGAATTTATACTAATTGGCGATTAACATCTATTTTATGTTTTAATGTATAAGTGTATAACCGTATAGCTGAATATATTCTAAACTCATACCTATTTATGTTATTTAAAATATTCAATTTACTATTATCTATGGTAAATAAAGCAGAATAACTCAGAAACTATACTTGTTCAAATTTTGATTTAACAATATAAAAAATGTTCAAAAAAAATCGTTTGTTTAACAATTAACAGAAAAAAAATTGTATCACCACGTATGCAATTATTCCATAATAATCTAAGTACTTAAAAATATGGTTCATAAGTAAACTATTAGATATAAGATATACTCAAAAGTTATAAAAATAAGGATTCTAACAAATAAGCTATTCACTTTAACAAGAAAAGAGAATGATCATAGATATGAAAAATCATCCTGTATAAGCGAAACAGCGTAAATATTCGTGCAACAAAAATCACATAACGAATACAAGTAGTACGTTTTTATATTTTTAATAGAAAAAAACAAAATAAATACATTGTTTATTCCTCTCTTACTAACTACAGCATTAGTACTTTACCACATTATTTTATTTCTGCTCTCGAATCGACTATTTTGATGTCTTTTATTATTTTCCGAACACGCACTGCCGTCAATTAGAGAAATTTTCGTTGCAAGCATTCTCATAAACTAAACATTTGCTGCGCGCCCAATGTTATTTTTCAATGTAATAACACATCGTTTATCTCGGTATGTATCCACGACGGGGCTTAACGAGACTATTTCGATTTTATGACCCCTGTAAAGTGCAAACCACATCACTGCCGAACCCGTTTCGCACAGCAGCAGGTTAGATAGAAAAAAAAATAAAAACGGAGCTCCGCTCGCGTAGATCAACATTTCATTTCCGTGCACATTATAATAATAATATTATATATTATTAAAATATACCTACCGAACCAGACTGGCGATACGAACAGCAATAAACACGACCTCCATTGATGTTATTATAGTATTAATCGCGCGTGTATTGTCGGTATTCTCGTAGCGTCTTATACACGTTTTATACACTGCATTGTACCTACATATTATTATTATGATTGCAATATAACAATATAATACTATATACACTGTATATTATACAGCCGCCCGTGTACTTTTTGAACAAGGGGTTCTCAAAAACTGCGGATCCCATATAAATTTAAAATTATTTTTTTTTACCAAGGGAGATGAATGTTCCGTAGTGGAACATTGTAAAAATAGGTTAAGAACCCATACTTCAGGTGGTTGTAGTCAATGTCGGATTTAGGGGAGGCGAGTGATAATTTTTGCCCCCGAGTACAATGGCATCGAGGCGCCTCAATGATAGACGCTTAAAAATTTAAATATTTAATTAAACTTTAAAATAATTGTAAAAACTGTGTACCTCTGTTCTCTATTAATATATAATAATATATATTTGATATTATGTTGCTTTCTTAAATCTATGTGAACATATCATTTAATTCGTGAATATCGTTGATAGCCTATATCGGTAATGTAGGTAAATATACATCTATACCTAGCGACATTATTCTGAACTATTTACTATAGTTTTAGTCACTCTTACACACACAGCATGTTACGACATTATATTAACATACTTAATCATTATATTAAGTGCATATAGTATATTATTAGTATCCTATGCATATAATAATGAATGCCATTGCAGCGCACAGTGAAACAATAACCGTGGTCCATACGTATTATTGTATTAACCAATTATAAACTTCTTTTTCATCTCTATATTTTTATCTCTTCGCCGCGAGATTAAAAACATCCATGTATTATCGTTTATTCCGTCATCGTTACTTGGTTTCCTTTTTTTACGACGACTTACAAGCGCCAGAAAAACCGGTATCGATGTCGTTGAGTGTC
This sequence comes from Schizaphis graminum, assembly GCA_020882235.1. Lineage (NCBI taxonomy): Eukaryota > Metazoa > Arthropoda > Insecta > Hemiptera > Aphididae > Schizaphis > Schizaphis graminum. The sequence continues at coordinate 81,976,349 of CM037032.1, read as the reverse complement.
TATACTCTACGCGTTTTAGATTTCGAAACAGTTTTTACTTTTTCTGACTTTTTCTTTCGTTTGCTGCAACAAAATGAGTATTATGATAATATATTACCTATAATATATTAATATATTACCTATAATATATTTCACTACAAATCACGCAATCTGGATCCATGACGCCCAGTAATAGAGACCATATACTGCAACCAGTGGCGTATCCGTATAGTATATGAAGAGGCGATGGGTTTTTATTTTATTTTTACTTTTTAGTAATGATGTATTCATAAATTATTTATTATCCTTTGCTATCAACATTTTCTTAAAGTAGTGATAAAGATATCATGCCTGTTTATGCAAGCTATATGTATGGTTCATTAAATATAGACTAAAAGTTAAAGGTGCTAAAGGTACTGAAGCTGAAGTCAATAGAACGATTTGCAAAAAAAAACTATATTATTAGGTTTTAATAATATTTATTCTTAAAATTTCTTTTTTACTTTTTTAAAATTATTACATAATACTGATAGCTTTTTTTTTATTATTTATTTAGTGTTTTAAATATATATTTATATTTTGGTACTATACTATTTTTTTATAGCTATGTTTATTATTATGCAGAGTAACGCACTGTATTTTTCCTTTTCATATTTAACTAATCCATGAAAACGATAAATAGGAAAATTCAGTAGAAGTGGTGCACCACTTTTGTTCCATGGAACACATTATACATATATTAAATTGTTGGGACCGTAGAGTTGAGTATGGAACAAAATATTAATAATAATTGTAGACATAAAAATATATATTTATGGTGTTTTAATATGACTGCATTCTAATTACAAATAATCGATTAAATGACATAAAATACTTTAATGACAATACGTGTTAATTAAATAACCAAAAATGATATATATGAACGGACTTTTAAAACGTTGCATTATGGACCCATTATATTAATATTTATTATTCGAGTATTATTGTGAAATATATTTTATATTTCGTTGAAAATTACAAAACGATATACACAAAATATAAACTCGTATGATAAATTTATCAATCTAGTCCGGGGCGTCGGGTCGTCGGAATATACGATACACACTACACAGATTGATCTGGATTCAGTTCAAAAGTTGAATGATGCTTATCTTTTCATAGCATTTTAATAATTGCAATATTACGTATTACGTATACACCCGTATATTTACATTTCTCGAATTTAAATTTATTATTTTTTTTTTTAATTACCAATAAAACCAATTTAATTACGGTAATCAAATCAATAAAACGTCAATTATTATTCTTACAATTGTTTATTAAGTACAAAATATGTAAATTAAATATCGAAAAATCGATTGCTGTATCGTTCTACGTGATATACAATATACATATTATTATACTTTTATAGAGTCGGAGACAATTTCATAATATTTTTACAGTAAACTTATATAAATGGAAAAAAAAATAGTAAACCTACAATACAAATTAAATAGCGTTATATGAAATGTGCAACTCTGAAATTTATTAATATATATAGTTTTTACCCTATTGCATATTACACAATTATAATTATTTATAATAAAATATCGATGGAAATCTTATGAAAAAAATCACCGAATATCACCTCCTGTTATAATAAGTGTCATCCTTATCAACGTCCTATAAAATTCGAATATGGATAGAAATTCACGGATTGCTATCTGGAGTGATGAAAGGAGCTTATAAATAAAGGGAGTCATCATAAGACTTTCTGTTTATTATATGATAACATATAATTATAAGTTATAACCAGATATAGGTACTAATATATATTATGTTTTGCAAACACTTATTTCGTATTATATTATAATAATTATAATTTTATCACTTTTATTTATAGGACAAATGAGTCACGAAGGACAACACTGGCACGCCACCGAACAGTGTTTCTGTTGTCACACATGCAGATCTTCGCTGTTAGGCAGACCGTTCTTGCCACGCCGTGGAGCCATTTTCTGTTCAATCGCCTGCAGCAAAGGTGAACCTCCAACGACAACGACAACGATGACGACATCGCAAAGGCCCGAATCAGAAATGGACGATGCCGCTGCTGCAATCGCACAAACAGAGCAGATGACGCCCGCACAAACGCTGCAACTACAACCGGTCGCCGCCGCGCCAGGCTCACCGGCCAGCGCCGGAAGACGGACCGGATCAACAAACGGATTCGCGTAGGTTTCCCTTGTGTTTAATACGATTTTATCGTCCTCCTCCGCGATAGTATAGTTAATCTAGGGTTTGGGTATGTTTTTAGCATTAATTTATTTTTTCTGGTCAACAGTATAATATTGTATGCTAAGTAAACGAGATTTTCGTTCCACGACATTGTGAATAAAAATTCCTAACTTTTTGATAATTTGATGCTGATGCATATGTATTACAATTTTTATGCAATATTTTATCTTTGTAATGGATGATTTATTATCTTAACAATATGTTATTTAGTAGATATTCAACGATTCATTTCTATAAAAAACAAAATGAGACTACGATTTTATGCGAGATAATATCCCAATAAATAGAATATACCCACCAATTATTTAATAAAAATGACTGGTTATAACAGCTATAATATAACACTTAGCTTCAAATTTTAAATCATATTAATTGTCAGTTGTGGAAGGCTAATAGTAAAAATTTCAATACTATCATTTTTTTTTTAAATTCGAACTTACAAAATTTAGTTAGTCCTTTACGTTTTTAAAGAGATTTTACTACATTTTTCATTTTCACTACACATTTCCTCATCGAAAATGTTTATATAAGTATAATATATATTATATGTATATAAATTGATCTTTACGAGCATATTTATTTATATGCTTGAGCCTTTTTTTTAGGTTATATATATAAAATATATTACTTATATTTTTCCATAGCAATACCCTAGACCGTGAGCATATACGATTTCGTGTTACTGCCTTATGAAAAAATATAATATGTATACAATATTAAGTGTCCACAATTATCAATTATAGTAAAAGCATTTGTGATAAATAGTTAATTTCAAAAAAACCCATTTAATTTCAGCTTTGAAATCAACCGAAATATTTCCTTCCGAAATATTATCGTTCAATACGCCATGTCGCGACATAAAAACTCGCGAAGTATAAAAACATGAGACAAGTCACTCATTCCTGCGTGTGATAAATTGACCCCCTTCTTTCCTCATAGAGACATTTGGTAAAAACCACTAAAAAAACTTCAACTTAAATATGACATGTGTGACCGTCTAAGAACCTACACGCAGTTCTCTCAAAATCGTAAACAGATTAAAAGATAATAATCTATCTGAATCAAATGATGGCCGTACATATTATGGTACAATAACCACCACCACGCGATAATTAGTTTTTATTTTTGTTGCCATGTACGCTTCAACACTCAAATAAATGAAAAATTCCAAGACAGTTTTGACGTGTGTGCACCCGATAGACAGAGAGGAAAAAATAATAACGTCACTTTGGTAACGTCTTGAGCTCACTCGTCATCGCTTTAACCATATAATTGCGACTGACCCATCCTCGAATTTGAGACACATTTAATCGGAAAACCATCTGGAAAGTTATGCACCCCACTCATTCCATATAATAGAACCGACATTCTCCGAAGTGGAAAGAATTTCGTGTTAAAAAAGAATCACAAATCGAAAACTTTAATATATATTGCAAAAATATAATATACGAAGCAACGCACTACGGTATAAAAATAAACGTAATAAAAATTGACACCTACCGATTAGATTTTTAACCAAACTAAAGTAAAGGGGGACTTTAAATGTTTTAAATAAATCTCAAATAGACAAATTAATTTGTATAATGTCTTTCTCCTTGACCAATAATTTTCTTATTTTTTTTCCGTTTTATCATAAATTTTACCTTTTTTATGTAAATAATACATAAACTTACTATCAGAGGCTTTTTGAGGATTTTTTATTGAGGGGGGATATGAAAATAAATTTAAAATATTTTATATTTACATATTATTACTAAGTTAAATAAGAAACTTTAAATTATCAAAAAAAAAGGCCATTTTTCTATTCATCTATACCCCCATATCACCCTTGTGAGAACGCCCATGATAAACCATAAATATACAGTTATATAACGATGCACCATCATTATAATATATAGCTGTATATTATCAAATAAATACAAATCGTCCCAATAAGGCAATAGCACAATGTTAAACAAGTCATAATCATAAAATGATAATTAATATTCATACAACTTTTTCTGAGGTCTCCTTAATTATTTTAGAGACTATCCGACAGCCGTATATGGACCTAATAATCGTTAGTACAAAACGAAAATATTTTATCAATTTTGTCAATTCATAATTTATAGTATTTATTAGTTATACAAAAACTGACATTAAATTTGGGATCAAGTTTTAAATCGTCAACTTCTTCTTCTCTAGAAAAAAAACCCATAATGTTTAACCCCATTTACCGACATCATCGCCTCAAGGGTTGCATTTTAAACGTTTATATCAGACAGCTTCTGACAACGAATACTCTCGCATAAAATACAGTCGCGTTATACTTGATCCATTTATACCCAGCTTAGTCAAAATCAATAAGACAAAAACTGATTCACTTTAATAAAAACAAAATGCGATTTATATATTATTAGATGTACAATAACCGCAATACGAACCATTCACGCTTGTACATTTTTGTCTCGCCTATTAAACATTGACGCGATAGGCAAAAAAACATCGTTCGCATGTCCATCGTCATCGTGACTCGTGAACCCTTCGTGGCAGATATTATTGCGTTAAACCGTAAATATTTAATCATAAAGTGGTCAAAATAATAAATAATTAAGCCGGTATTTGGTAACAATAAGTAACAATGTGACTGCAATAATAGTATAAAAGAATACTTGGAACAATGAAACTAGTACTTGCAATAACATGCGGTAATACACAAAATGTATTTTAAAATTTTAAAATTAAAAAATGAGTTTAAATATTAACAATATTTTTATGATATGAAATAAGTTGTAGTACCTAATTTTATGAAGTATTAAGAATATAATATGATTAATGATTACAGATATTATTTGCAATCAAATCAAATAAACGCAATACAATTTTTTTTATAGATAATTGTTTTTACTATGATAAAATTTAACTAGTGACACCCATATTATGCATATCACAACATTAATCGCTGTGATTTCCGCAGGTCACCTTCACCGTCACAACAATCGGCGTGCCGGTCGCCGTTGATGGGCCGCAGAGCGTTGCAGAATGCCAACAACAGCAGTACATCGTCGCCGTCGCCAACGCGCCACATGCAACAACGGTCCGCGGGCGATGGGGTATTGGCGCCACACGTCGGTCGACCGAACGCCGTGGCCGCGCGTCCATCTGATTTGGATGTAAGACAGCGGCGCCGGCGCAACGACATTGCCGTGGTCGAGTCCAGGCGCGTACTCACCGTAGTGGACAGGGACAACGGCGATGACGTAGACGTGGCCACTGATGACGATGGCAGCTGCAGTGGCAGACCACGCGGCCATGGGTTCTCGGCCACGTCGTCAGCTGTCATCGCGGTCGACCGAACTGACGGCGGCCGGTTGGACGACACGCTTTACGAACTGCAACGGTTGCTGAGCAACGGAAAACTGCCACAAAGATTTCTGGAAAAGCTCATCTCAGATGACGAGATCACTGACCGACTGCTAAATGAGTTCGAAAAACTCACAACCGCGGCTGCGGCCACCGCCACGGCCGCCGCCGTAGAACCATCGCCACCGTCCTCTTCGTCTTCAAGCCGACGGCCTGTGGTCGACCGTCGACTGACCGGCGCCACTCCGCCGTCCACCGCCATTGTTGCGACCGCAAACGCTCCACCACAGCCGCGTCGTGCTTCGTCGTCGTCGTCCACGCCTGAAACGGTAGCCACCGGTGGCAGAAGATCCGTCCGCTTCGACGGCACCGCTTTATCGTCTACCGACCCACCGGCTTCTGGGCGGACCAGGCGTCGGCGCCGGGAAGGCCGGAACAACAACCGGAGTCGGAGCAGGAGCCGAAACAGCAGACCCGTTCCGCCGCCGCCACCGCCGCCGCCGACCGGTAACGACGACGGCGATGACTCGTCCGCCGAACACGGTTGCTGTTCTACGTGCTCATCAAGTTCAGGCAGCGAGCTCGACGACCTGTCTGTGTACCGGTTACCGGCTCGCCGACCGTACGGCCCGGGAACAGGCGCTGCAGCCAGGATCTCTTACGTGCCCAACGACGCCATAGCGTACGCCAAGCAGCAGGCCACTGTCCACCGGTCGCCCGGCAGGAGAACAGCGGCCCCCGGCCAGTCGCCACAGCACCTACAGCAGCAACAGCAGACGGTGGATGACAAGAACTGCGTCATACAATAGTGATATATGTGATACATATGCAAACATGCAATATAATATGCTATACGTTAATGTGCACTGTATAAAAACGATAATATTGACTGCTGTAAAGCAACGGGGGACGAACGATACTATGGGTTGATGGTTTCTTAGGAATACCAATTATTGTTCAACTATCGTTTGAACAGTATATTGAAACACCGACGTACCATTCAATACCGAAGCAATGCCATATACTATAAGGTATGAGGTGAAGCCGTTGACGGTTTTGACGGCATAATATACAGTCTACCCTGAGTCACACTATTAGGGTCTAAGCGCCATCCATATGTGATGGCATTGATATTATATTTATCTCTTTCGGACATAAACGAATTCTTGTGACGAAAAGTTAAAAATACTGTCGGTCGTCCCTTGACCAATAAGCTGTAGGTACAAGGCGCTGCAGGTTTGGAATTCACTTCACAATGTCACTAGCATACTCCATGCCTATTTAATATAATATACTCGGATATAACATTTGTATTTATCATGTTGGACATGTATAATGTATACCCAATGAGTTAATTTTTTTTTTTTTTTTGAGGGGGAGGGGTAGAATTTGTAAAAAATACATTAGCACCCCCTTGTTTAAATATCTGGGACTAGTCCCATTTGCCCCCTTAATTACGCCTATACACGTGTGTCTTCCACAATAGTATTATGTATATATTAAATGTTATGTGTGTATTGTAATCGTATAAATTATAGACAAAATGTTGTTATATACATTTATATTATGTTTGATTGACGTATTGTATACTCGACTTGTGTATAATATTGATAACATTAAAAAATTGTTGGTACTTGCCTAATTTTTTGTTAGAACAGATTTGTGAATAATAAAATAAATTATTTATGTTTGAAAAAACAATAAATGAATATGTTTTTTTTTTTAACAACCTATCTGTTTGATTTCAATAACACCAATATAATTATGTGTAAATTTTATTCTTAAACCGAAATCCATCGTAAAAGCGTCGCGCGTCGTTCGTGAAAAAACACACGACGAATATACCACTACAGTGCGGTAAAATCCTATCCACATTCACGTCAGTTTAATCCAAAAACAAATTGTGATGAAAAAAAATTGTGCTTGATTAAAAATTTGAAAACAGCGTTAAAGAATAACAACGTAAAATCGTGATTTTATTTTAACGGGCCGTAATATATGTATGCGACACTAATCCTTTGTTTTATTTTTTTATCAGTGTCATGCATGATTGAAATAAATTCAAGCATTGTAATAGTATAATATATTGATATTTTTTACAAAATATAATATTTATAAAAGCACTGTCTACTGTCTCTTACTCATTAAAAATGGTCGTAGTACTTTCACAATTATATGTACACCGTACACACAAATATATAGTAGGACGTGGTATTACTTATACATCACTAAATATCACGTAGCCTTAATTTTGTTTTGGAATTTAAATAGATGAATTGCATAATTGCATATCATGCATCCATAGGAAAAAAATTACACGATTAATGTAAATCATATTTTTTTCTAGTAATTTTAGGTAAAATAAAGTTATATTGTTTTGAGAATATAAAAAATATAAAATTTATTTTTAATAAATATAGTTATATATTGTTTTATATGAAGCAATGTCATAATAAAAGAAAATCATCAAATTTTGATAATTCAATTCTGAGGGTTTTTAGAAATTTTGATTGATGAACATAATACATGGAATTAAAATACATTAAACAAGCTTAAAAGAATTTCGCTTAACGCTGCTTCCTCTGTAATACAACCCTCTGTAATAAAACTGGCTAAAACGTAAATAAAAGATAAAGGTAGACTACATATTATAACAGGTGACAACAACTATCCTCGTCTATAGTAAAAATTAACTTTTTTTAAATTTGTTTTTTTCATACAAGAAAGACCCAAATCCTTTGAAAATTCAAGTCTAGTTTTTAAATTTATATAAGATACCTTTTTTTTACTTAAAATCAAAATCACTTAAATAGCTAAATCAGCCAGAAATACGTATTTCCAACCTATACTAATGAAAATTAAGATTTTCAAAAATAGTAGGTATTTATGGATTTATTTTACGCACTGCGAATTAACATGCAACCTTGGTTTCGAAATTCATATGAGTCATAAAACGACGTAAAATAAAAAAACAATATTTAAACTACAATCAACAAGACGTACCACTATAGTAAAAAATATTGGTAAAAATTAATATTTTCGAATTTTTTTTTATTATACCAATACAATTAAATAATTCATTTTTGATGAGTTGATACAGAGAGTTAAGTAAAATATTTTAGGGATGGAATTTACCACGTGCTTATTACACAGTATCTACGCACACCGGTACACCGATGATCTCAAGCTTATGCATAATAATATTCTGCTGAAGAGTTATGGTTATCTATTAACTGCAGTTCTGCAAGCAAATAGACTGCACTTTTAAATATTTTTAATTTAATTCAAAATTATGCGCCTATATTGCGTATACCTATAACTTGTAATCATATTAACTTTATTAACAAGAATAAATTCCAATTAAATTTATTCAGCGATGGTTAGGTCAATATTGCTATGTCTTGATCAAATTAAATTACCATATGTGATTATATAATATTATAATAATAAATTAACAATATATAATATATCTTTATCAATGTATAAAGACCTGTGTATTATACAAATAAACAGTGTTAGGACTTATCTAGATAAATTTATCTAGATAAATTATCCAGATAATTATTATTTTATCTTTTATCTTATCTAGATAAATAAATATAAGTTATCTATGTATTTATTTTAGATAAATATTTAAATTATCTAGATAAATTTAAAAGATAATTTTTTTGGTGAAAATTAGATAGATCTGTACCAAAATGTTTCATTTTTATTCTCATTATCTCAAGCACTATTTGTGCGTAAAATAACATCCAGGGCTAAAAATATATGACGTTTTTCTGAAAAGACTATAAATTATTCCTATTTAGTACTTATTACCTACTTATTACTAATCACAATGGTGATACACAACATGATATAATAAGTTAAGTCGAAAATAAACATATTATGTAGGCATGTACTTACATGACGGTAAATACTTATATTTTTTTAAATTAGTTGTTTAAATTTTAATTTCTATAATTATCTGTTATTTATCTGGATAAAATATTTTTATCTTTTATCTTTTTGGTAGATGAATTTAATTTGTTTATCTTTTATCTGTATCTTAGATAAAATTTAGTGTTGTTATCTTTATCTTTATCCAGATGATTTTTTTGTTATCTGTTCCTAACACTGCAAATAAATAATTAATATTATATTTAGTATATTTATATATAATTACCATTGTACCAGAAATCTGGTACACGACATTTTAAATCAATTTATTACCTAATGATTTAGGCGTGCACTAGCTAGTACCTACCTATATTAGTATACACATATAATAATATACACCGTCATAACAATTATTGGTGATTTAATTAACTCCGCGAGCGCACGCCTACAATAGCTTAAGTATTTTATTACGGTTTGAAGTTGTTCTTTCGGACATGCTATGTTCCAATCTGAAACTTATTTAGCTATTATAATGTTATTTATATTACGGTCCATATCTAAAATTAATATGCATACCTATATAATTAAAAACATATTCATTTCCAGTTTTTCGATTCTAATAACCGACACAAAAAATCCTACTTATCTATAATCGACTAATCGATTATTAATAACATAATAATAATTATGAAAGCCCAATTGTACAAAAAAAATATCTGTTTTTTTTTTATAACGTTTTAAAAGGTGCCAGATAGTTTTCGAAACAAGTGAAGGACTCGCGGAATGTTTTAATCGACAAGATCAAACTGCTTCTAGTACTTCGATCACCAAATATATATCAGCTTAATAATTTAAAATAAATAAATAGGAGGTTCTCGTTTTAAGGATAGAAATCTTACCTGCACTTCTACATAAATAAATGATATGAAAAATTCAAAAATCTAATAATTCATAAGAGTGTTGTAAGTATTTGAAAATATGGTCATTATAAGTACACTTCAAAAGTTCCAAAAATCAGAATATAAATAAATACATGATTAAAGATAAAACGAGATAGAGAATTCTTAGTGAATTATTATCATGAACCGTTTGCTCCACAGGAAATTTCGTTTGTCGAACTAAACGGAGACTACAACGTTATAATATCTCACAAAATAATACGCCCGAGACTGCTTCAAAATTAAATAATATCTGAAATGTCACGAGAAATAATAATATGGCGAAACGACCTCACTCACGACAACGAGTGTGCAACAGCAGTCCCCACGTGACACGGTGACAACGACAGTTTTTTATTTTTATTATTATCATCATCGAAATACCCGCGTCTGTCATGTTTTCCTTCTTTTTCGCCCCATGACAAGGGTTCAGACACACATCATATTATTTATCACGCACGACTCCGGCTCATTAATATTAATTCGAGTGTCCACGAGACAGTTAAAGTACGACGCATCTCAGGCGTATGAAAATATCAGTCAATCTTCGAATAAAAAATACTACCTATACATAAGCTATGATGCTTATAATGGTTTGGTGAAAATTTTCGAATTTTATTATCAGTAACACTTAAAGTCATGCGTTATTTTAAGGTTATTTTTACTTTATCCAGCATTACTGGTAATTAAAATAAATGGTTAGTCAAGTGTATTTTATCTAAAACAACAGCATTCACGTGATACAAATGATAATTTCGATAAGATTTACAATCAAATATCTATCTACAAAATAATTGCATTAAATGTATATAATAAAGAACGAAATAGTACTTTGATTTTAAAAATTAAAAATATTTTATAAATCGTCATGTTTAGGTGCTATACAAATACAGGAAAATATTAAATAATTTAATTAATAAATCGAAACCACTGTGCGGTGTGGGTGTTGCTCCAACAAACACACAACCAATCGGTGATCAGCATAAATAAACATAAGTATCTATTATTCTATTCAATTTCGCGGGTATACGTACATAACTATCTCGCTAGAACGTATCGATAGATTTTAGGTAGCATATATTGTAGTAACCGTCTTCACTATTCTATATCCGGTAGTTGTAGATGGATAATAATATGATGTGCTTGTTGACTTCGGGCTCTCATATTTGATACTATTATAGTGAATACCGACCTTACGTAATTTGGGATCAGTAGTCGTCACGCGTAATGTGTATAACTGATAAATCATAAATGCATGTTCACAATAACGGATGAATTATTAAATATAAGACGTCAATAACTATCATGTCCAACATCGCTATACACCCAATCCATTAATATGGAAACCATGTTAAAATCCATTTAAAAGATAACTATTATATAATTTAATTTGGTAAAAAATTTTAATTTGTTCTTACAAACTAAACAGAAATAAATAAAGTAGGCCGGTATTTTAAAGTGACGATATTCAAAAAATTAGAAAATCAATTTTCTGATACATAAAAATATTGTTTGTATCTACATTCTACACTACAGGTATGATATTTATCATGTACTGACATTGTTGACAACCCAAAAAAAAATGGTTGGTGACTCCCAAATTAAGAACCCCTAAGGTAGACTATACATAACTATCTTAACGGTAACAAAGGTATACCAATAGGTATTTATTATAATCAATTTTTCGAGGTGTTGTTTAAAAGGTTCTATTTATAGGTCCCATAACCTCTACATAGCATGTAAGATGTAACCTCTACAAGTACTAAAGTTATATAAATATTTACATAATATACATTATTTCAAATATATTTTATGATAATTATACTAGAATTATGATAATTAACTTAGTAAGTATGCATTTCGTGAAACTATAATAATAGGAAATACAATTTATAATTCATGTTATTGTTTATTAAATTATTATGCATATATTTATATAAAAACACAATTAGATTTAAAAAAGTAAGCTGGTAAGGGAAAATCCTTGACTTTTCGGAACTTTTTTTACTCTAGCGCAACTTAAGTAGCTACACTAATTATAATTTTGAACGCAAGTACAGTATATTCACAATGCAATGTAATAAACTTTTAAATTAAAACAAGTGAACACGTTAGGAATACAAAATCAACATTTGTTTAACGAACTTAATCGAATCAAATCTAGTAGACTATTATAAAATACGGTAGGCTCCATTTTCATGGTTTTGATTTATAAACTTCATGTATTAAACGTGTGAACGGAATTAAAACGATCGATTTGCATTTCGCAATTTATTTTAAGACATATCTAAAGTCGTAAATAATCTTAATAATCTAAAATAAAAATAAAATAAAATCGTTCGAATAATGATACAAGCTCGTGAGGGCTAAATGAATTTATAGGCATGAGTGCATGACATACTAAATCAGTCGTTTTCAACTTTTTTTAACCAAGTGACACACTTCATCTCCTACAACATTTTCGCGGCACACCAACCCATATAATATGTGAAGCATAATATATAATATATACCTACATTCCTATACATATATAAATACATAATAATAAAACTATTAATAGATTTTTCGCGGCACACTTCAAGAGAGCTCACGGCACACAAGTTCAAAATCACTGTTCTAAATAATACTTAGACCAGAGGTTCCCAAACTGTGGGTCGCGACCCAAAAGTGGGTCGCGATTATACTTTTGGTGGGTCGCGCTATTTTTTTTAAATAATACAAAAATATAATCATCCATTACTTGTATGGTAAAAAAAAAAAGGTCATTCATTGATATTGTGGGTCGCCATATTTTAAAAAATTTTCAAAATGGGTCGTACAATAAAAAGTTTGGGAACCTCTGACTTAGACTAAAAACTAATAAAATAACATTTTTTTTTTTCAAATATTTATAGGTATTGTACTTTATTATATTCAAATATTATAATATTATAAAGTAAATATATATAAATTATGTTGAGAATAATAATTTTGATGTTATTTACATGCAATCTCAGATAATATAATATAAACGACTAACAGCGGATACAATACGATATTGCTGTGGTCTAGTCCAGGATCACGCTCGCTGCTCGCAGTATTGGACAGGAATAACAACGGCGCGCGGCGGTGATAGCGACGCGGCGACGGGTTTGCTGTCCAGTCATCCACTGTCGCACGGTGACATAATAATGTGTTCTGTGCTGTGCTGTGCTGTGATTCTGCGACGGAAAACTGTCTCAACGATTTCTGGAAAAACTCGTCTCAAGCTAAATGGGTTCGAAAAACTCACCACCACAGCTACCGCCCACCGTCACAGACACGACCACCGCAGTGGAACCATATCATCCGCTAATGTCGAAGTTACTGTAGCAAATGCATAGCCGTTACTACGTGCTCTGACATCTAATATTCAATAGAACACGTAGGAGTACTGCGATTTAGACTTAAAATACTTAATGGCAGAAATATCCGTTGTACCTTGATCGGCCGTTATAGTATCATAAAGATGATAAATAATAATAACGAAGAAGTCACACCACATGAACTGGAAAAATGAACCAACATCACCCGCATATGTTAATATTAAAAAACGGACGACTAGAATACTAGATACCTAGGTACTATATAAAGTGGCCCTGGATAAGACTCCGATAGACGTGGTTTACCAGAGTTGAGACCAGCACTTTCACGCCCGCCGATGTCAGGATTTTGTCGTTTGGTCTTTGTTTATATTTCAATTGTACAACGCTTAGAATAATTTCAATTAAATAACAATTAGAAAATATTTCATTTGTTTTTTATTTTCACCACGACTTCTATTTTACTACTCAATAATTAGTTGATTGACTCACTACGACACTACACCGTCGTGCGGCACTGCCTTGTCGTCGGCCAACCGGCGTCAGGGCGGCCCGAGCAACGTCGGCGCCGGTAAGACCGGATCGATCGGAACTGCAGCGAACACGCGCGGTTGCGCTGTTCTATACACGCCGTTCTTCCAGCTCGATGACACGTAGATATACCAGTCCCCCGGCCGGACATTCCGCGATAGTGTTTTTACATACTAAACCGTAAAGACGAATTTGGCCACATTGTACACATACGAAACGTATAATTCCACTGCAAAACGTAACCGAGTTTAGTACCGCAAGCGTATAAAACATTTGATAATGACGATGACGATTACAGTAGGACTTTACGCTTTTAAATTCCCATAAGAAACCAAAACGTTCGTTATTAAAGTGTACAACCGCGTTTTTCACGCAAACTCCATTACGTTTCGTATAAGTACCTAGTAAAATTATACGTTCAGTTACGATTTGTAAATACATTCAAAAAATGTGTATACGTGTCTCAATGACCGACGCCATACGGCGCATAGGAATAACAAGTCGGCCACGGATCGCCAAACAGAAGAACAGCGTCCGCGGGACAGTCACAATTAATGTGGACGGCTAGAATGACAGCGCCGTATGATTATATGACGTATAAGTAGTTCGCACCACTGTAAAGGCCTTGCAGTTTCGACGACTTCGTGCTAGAGCGACGGCTACAAGTGGCACACAACACATAATTATACGAAAGGCGCGGTATCGTCGATGATACTATGTTATCGATGGAACAGCTAACTAAACAGACGTCATCGAGGAGGAAACGTACATGCACATACGTATACGCGTATACTATTGTATTATGCACTCCACCGATCAGCCGAAATTAATGAAATCGAATTCGCTGTCGTCGATTATATCATCATTATACTTATCATAATTTCATTGATAGAAACAATCTTTATAGGTACTCATCATCAATAGAGAACCACGAAAAATCATTGCACCGATTATTGCGGACGGGCCCGACGGCACTACGGCAGTGTCGGTGCATGTATAGAAGAAGAGGCGGTTCTGTACCTTAACAAGTTATAACGCATAACTGTTAATGGAACAATTCCGGATATCTGGGATCCAGAACAACCTTTAGATCACGTGTACTGCAGAACCGACCACGAATTTCCGCCAAACGAAGTGGTGTCAAACGTGTGTGGTTCCGCAGCATATTTGTTTTTTAATATTATTTTAATTTTTTTTAATTTTACAATATCTTTTTGAGACGTCTCCGACACCGACATTATAATTGTGTGCGATCGCAAAATGCCATTTACGATTTGGATCGGCTACTTATTATCGGTCGCGTATTGTTTTTATGCGTCCCCGGCGATAGCGTTCGTCCGCATTACAACGCTTAAACGTCGTACACCGGGATTTTAGATTCTGAACGGAGTGAAGAATGTATTGATTTTACAATGATGTGTGTTTTTTTTTTTTTTTTTGTGTCTGACGACAACATTTGGAGCAGTAAAAATGCTTCGATTTTGGACTTCAGCCCCTCTTTGAAAAGGAAATCGGATCTAGTTGGTACTTTGGGGGGTCAAAAGTTAAAAATTTTCAATATTTTTTAAATGAGTCGGGAAAAACCCTAAAAAAATGACAAAAAAACGGGAATTTTTACGCAAAACTAGTTTTCGACAAAATCGAATTTTTTATTTTGCTATAACTCAAAAACTAATAGATGTAAATACTTGAAATTTTCACCAAATGTTTATATTAGCGTTTTCCATACACAGTTAAATTTTCAAAGAATTTAGACTTTTTTTGAGTTATTTATAGACAATTGAAATTTTTAATTTTTTTTAGTATTTTTTTTTAAAATAACGATAAAAATTTTTTGGCCGACCAGAAAATCTTGAAAATTTAATGCAAGGTTTCTTATAAGTTGTTCTTAAAGTGATAAAAAAAAATCCGAAATCGTTAGTCACAATTTTTTTTTATAAGTGCTTAAAGTTCGAATTTATACGAAATATGTCAAAATTGCGAAAATTTGCGAGTAATTTTGTGGTTGAAAAATCGTAAAATTTTTTTGTTTTATAACTAAGTTTTGAAAATTTGTTGCAAGGTTCTCCATAAATTTTTCTTCAATTATCTGTAAAAAAAACTCGACCGGATTCAGACAAAAATTTTTTATGAGTGTTTGAAATTTAAATTTGTACAAAACCGCGTTAAATAACGGTTTAGCCTCAAACGATTTTTGATATTTGTTGTAATTCAAACTGTATAAGTCGTAAATACTTGAAAATTTTACCAGATATTTATATTGGCATTTTCTTTACGTGATTTGATTTTCAAAATATTTTGACTTTTTTTGAGCTATTTATAGACAATTGAAATTTTCAATTTTTTTTTATTTTTTATTTATAAATGTTGATAAAAAAAATTTAGCTGGAACAAATTTCTTGAAAATTTAATTGAAGGGTCCACATAACTTGTTCTAACTCTCATTCAAAAATTATAAAAATACATAGGCACAATTTTTTTTTATTAGCATTTGAAGTTCAAATATTGACAAAAATTCGTCAAAATCATGAATATTTTTCACTATTTGGTAGTTAAAAATTTATAAATATTTTTCTATCAAAAGCTAAGAATTGAAAATTTAACACTATGCTGTCCATAAGTTAAGCTTAGAATAATTATAAAAAAGTTTGAGGATTGTTCAATTTAAAAAATTTTACGTGTGTTTAAAGTTTTAATTTTAATTTGAAATCAAAAATACACGTGTAAAATTACGTTTTACTACTAAATAATTTTCGATTTTTGTTATTTTTAAAAAATTACTAAACGTAAGATCTTGAAACTTTTACTTAAATGTTTGAATTAGTTTAAAAATAGAATATATTCCAATATTTAAGTATAATACATCCTAGACTGACAAATCATCTCCGTTCAGAATCGTTTTTCGTATACAATGATACCTATCATTGCATTCAAATTTAACCTTCCCTAGTCCGAGGTCCATCCCACCCCCTAATGTACAGCAGAGCGATACTCACTTACCCGCTTTTTTGTTTTTGACTTGCGTATAGTTGCGTCCCAGTGCTCTACCGCTTCATGGCAACCTACGCTTTATAGTACGTTTTTAATGTTTTTTTTTATCATTGTTGTCCGGCTTCTTCGCTGGCTATTCTATCGCCGCCCGCCAACTATTCTACCATTAATTGTCGTGCACGTGCTACAGTCTCGCTCTAACTACATCGTTTTTATACACGCATGACGTTTCGTGTACATCAAGCCCTCGGTCGCATTGCTATGTAACGATTGGTTTTCGAGCTCTCGTAAATCAATAACGATCGCCATAACTGCTATTGGCGCCGTTAAGGCAGCATCGTTGTCCACTCTGCAGGTACCGCTGGCCAAAGTTTCGCCGTCACTGACGGACCACGCGATTATAAAAGGCGAGTGCCGTTCGGCTGGCGGCCATGTAAGAGCTGGTCTAACGCGTCTATAGTTGAGTCAAAGCTCAAGGCGACTGCCCCCTTTTTTTGGTGGTTGAGGGTCCGTGTGTAACCAACAAAAAAATTTTATGTGAGTTATAACTTGTAAATGTATCATATATTATGTTTACCAGGCCGTAAGTAATAGGGATAAACAACTGGCCAACAAATAACATACACGGCGTACTATTCCGTATTCGTTTTGGTAAATTATATAATTACCTATGTAGGTATGGTGTAAAAGGTGGTGGGTAACAAAAAATAATTTCCCTCCCCCCACCCAATCTAATTTTAGTTCGGCTACACTGCCTGCAAGTAATACAAATTCTACATTAATCTGATAAAATTAATAAAAGGAAATTAAGGTAGACTACAGTCTACATTATAAAATATGGTTTGTTATAACACATTTTTATAACATTTTATTGACTTAAATACTGCAGCTATATGATATAATCGTTATTAGTTATTCTCATGATTTAATAAATGAGACTAGAACGACGATAAATTCACAATCCATAATTTATTTTCCGATAGCTTAAAGAATTTTTTTTCATCGTAAATTTATCGATCAAAAATGAAATAAATCTACTAATAAGTATTTAATTTATACTTTATTATTATTATTAGGTACCATTGAAATGTATAATTGACTACATAAAATATATATGATTATAAAAAATTGTTTTTCATTTTAACCGATTATTATAATAGATATATTATACTATATAATATAATATTATACTACAATAACCGCGCAGGCTTTAATTAATAATTCAACTGTGCCTCATCATACGCGTACTTACAAGTATAGATACCTACCTAGTAACTATATATATTATAATGCGTATAGTATAATATAGGTACGTCAGTATAATATAAACAGATCCGCGATCGCGAGGAATGTAGTAATAAGCTTAATAGAATATGTAGAATCTGTCCTGGCTAAATAATATTGGTATCAATGGTAGGTATCGGAAACTTAATGAGTAACGCGTGCGTCTTGGGAATATTAATAGCTGCGGTCGTCCGATTGGATTGAAATATTTTATTGAGTTAAATAACGATTAATATTATCGATGACTTAGAAATCATACACAGTAACATCTGAATATTCTGAATCAATCCCCGATATTTTAAGTATTTGAAGTTACGATGTGTGGAGTGGAATGGGCTTAGATATTCGCAACATTTTAGTAACTACCTACTTCAAACATAATTAATACTAAATTTAACTAATGAAAAGATCGTTTGAAATTAATTCGATTTTTAAATATTGTATTTCTCAGAAAAGTATTGTGCTTGAAAAATAAAACAAAAAATTTACTCCTTCAAAAAAATACCTACTTAATATTGATGATGATAAGAAAAATGTTAAAATATAATTTTTTAAAACAATTTTGTTTTACATTGACTTTAAATATTTAAAAATAAAAATAATATTTCCAAGACCATTAACACTTTGAGAAATCAAGTGTCAACTTTTAAAGGGTTTATCGTTTATACCTTTACAGTGGCGTAGTTACGAGGGGGGCAAAGGGGGCGCTTGCCCCCCCAACCTCTTCTGAAAATTAACTTTTAAGCAAAATTTGGTAATTAAAAAAAAAACTGTATATTGGAAAAAAAAATTTTAGATTCTGAACGGAGTTATGAATGTATTGATTTTACAAAGATATGTGTTTTTTTATTTTTTTATTTTTGTGTCTGTCATCACATTTTGGAGTAGTAATAATGCTTCGATTTTTGACTTCAGCCCCTCTTTGAATAGGAAAATTAATCTAGTTGGTACTTTGAGGAGACAAAAGTAAACATTTTCCTACAGTTTTCAAAAAAAATCGAGAAAAACAAAAAAAAGTAACAGAAAAACGGCAATTTTACGCATAACCACTTTGTGAAAAAATCGATTTTTTGATTTTGCTGTAACTCAAAAACGAATTATTGTAAATATTTGAAATTTTCACCAAATGTTTATATTATAGTTATCTATTTACGGTTAAAGAATTTTGACGTTTTTTTAAGCTGCTTATAGACAATTTAAATTTTCGATATTTCTAAGTTTTTTCCTTAAAATGCCGATAAAAAAAAATTTGGCTATCCAAAAAATCTTTAAAATTTAATACAGGGGTTTATTATAAGTTGTGCTTATCGTAGTAAAAAAAAATCAAAAATCGTTTGTCACAATTTTTATTTCTAAGCATTTAAAGTTCAAATGTTTACGAAATAATATATATTGTTTTATTTCTTTTATTATTTTCATTTACTAAAACTAATTACTAATTATTACCTATGTACTCGTGTGTTTGACTTAATATAATTCATGATTATTATGAACAATTTTGAAATTATGCCCCCCCAACTAAAATTCCTAGCTACGCCACTGTACCTTTATAAGAAAAACTGTGTATAGGTATTTTAACTTACATCGTATCACTTATGCATTTTATATGCTGACATGATGCCGTGCATTGTGAATAATATTCAAATTTCAAATATTTTATTAAGCAATTAATCGATTGTTATTTTCGCTTAATTATTTTATTAAAAATATAACAGGTATAATATATAATAAATATGTGTGTACCTGTATTGTGTAATTAAAGACAAATAAAACATAAAACATTATTATATTATTTATATTATGTTTAATTTGATTCAACAATGTCGACAAATACATAGGTCAATAGGTCATTTAATTAATACAACTAGCAAAATTGTGATAAAACCCAAGACGTTTACTCTCAGATTAACCAAAGTGAACTTATTACTTATATGTAGGTTGACCATTTTTAAATAATAAAAAAACGGGACAGTTGCTACCCCCCCCCCCCTAAAAAATGAATATTGTTATTTTACTTTTTTGAGTTAATTAACCTAAATTAAATAATTAATATTTTTTTTATTATCATTAATCAACATAATAATGTTGCATTTAAAAACTAATACAATTTTTTTAAATAATTAGATAGGAAAATTTTCTTTTTATTATTAAACACTACCACTAATTTAATTACTTATTAGATTCTTGTTTTACGAAAACTGTTATCTGTTATTTATAAATTTGGTTATAAAACTATTTTAGATTTGTTTCATAGATCGATTTATTTTAAAAATATAATGTAATAATTTCTAAAAAACGGGATTAAAATAGGACCATCTTCTAAAAACGGGACAAAAAGCGTCCCGTTCGAAGTTTGTCGGGACAACGGGACACGATGATAAAAAAAGGGACAATCCCGTTTTAAACGGGACGTCTGGTCACCCTACTTATATGCCATAGGTATCAATATATAATGCCACTTTTTTTAATATCTTTAAGACCAATACATTATTTGAGTCCATTAGTGTATAATGAGTCAATACTGCCAAAGTGACATACAAAGAATAAAAAGCATAATATTATTCATTGTAATAAAAACATTTTAATTCAGTTATGAACCTATCTACAAATATTTATTATTATGTAGGGATCTATTTATGTATGTTGGAAAGCTGAAAAAACTTAAAAATAAAAAATAGTAAAAATATTTACTTTTTTCAATGTTATTTCATAATATTTGTAATTTGTAATTACTTAAATTGTTGTATAAAAAGTATTTTTAAGTTGTGTTAATATTTATTTTGTCTATACGATTCGTACTCCACGAAAGAAACAACCTTGTCGGAAACGACAATCCATACAAATATATGACATTATTAGGTATAATATTACATAAATGCATATTATATGTATATCGATTTAACATAATAATGTATTAATATTTACCTTCCTACCAATATAAACAGTACTTTAGTACTTATACTGTACTTGCATTATTATTATTGTTATTAATATTATATGTTCGTACGTTGATAATGAAAATAAATTACTATAGTTTATCGGATTTCCGGACGCCAAAATCGCTGCCATACACAAGAAACCGGAAATTTGCAAACAGAGCAACATTACGGCCGGCGTCATAGTAATAATATATAGTTTTCAGTTGTCACAAGTTTTAATAAGAGTATAATGTAGGTATAATATGGTATAATATATCATGTTTGTCGCTTGTCAATCGTCTGAAAATCTTCCATCTGTGTTTGATCATAGATATAGATAAACTTTTTAGGATAAATGTAGCTTTAAAATTTGTCTTATTTATTTAGTATAGGTAATACATAAATATTAATAGAACCTGCTACCTAAGAGTCTACGACCTACTTATCAATATTCTATGTAATCTGTATTATGATATTATAAGTATAGTAATAAATAGGTACCTATTAGTTATTTTAGGATAAATGTAGAAAATAATTTAAATAATTTTGTAAAAAATAGTTATCAATAAATATGTAGAATTTAAATAGAATTATCAGAATAAATAAAATTATAATAACTTATAATTATAATGAAGGGTACCTAATATTTGACTTGGATTTCATATGATTCATGACTGGTTTTTATTTAATTATTTTCATCGGGGCGTTTATTCTACTGTTTATAGATTTTATGTACAATGTACATTGTACATATTAATCTATTTTTCTTTAAAATAAAATTTCGTAACTGTTTAAAAAAGCCATTTCAGGAAAATACAAAAATAGGATATTATTTTGAAACAAACGTGTAGCCGTGTAGGTATATATCATACTAAGAATTATATAAATTGCAGAGGATATTTGATATTTAATGATAATAAATAATAATGTTTTGGATCCGATTTTAATGCCGCTTGACTTTTGAGTATATATTTAGAGTAACAAGACTTAGAAAATAGGTTTTACTTTTGTTCACATATTATAACACAGAAAATTCTAAAAATTCATCTTAAATATTCTACTGCCTATAGATTTTTTATAATCTGTTTTTTTTTTCAAATAAGATTGCTTAACTCCTTAAAAAAACCATTTAGGTGAAGTACGAGAACCAGGATAATATTTAGGAACAAGAGTGTGTGTCCACCATACTAATAGGATTATACTCAAAATTGAGTCAAATGCATTATTAGTCATTTCCGTAAAACAAACGATATCGTCGGTTGACGTCGACCAGTAAACTCGTCCTAATTGCTTAGCAATACAAACGTAATCAGCCCTACTAAAATAATAAATACTGTAGTCAGAACAAACGCAGGGCGATGAGAGCTTAACGTTACCTAATTTCAAAAAGCAATGTTAGATAAGAATCGATGCCCACAAATAATGCTAGGTATCTATAGTTTAACACATTTAAGCTACGAATCGCTGAACAACAGAACAAACTAAATCTAATACAGAACTAAATTTATTTATGCAGTTATATTGAAAGAAATAATGACAAGAAAGATTCAAAAACGATATCAGAACTATTTGATCGCTGACGTTAATACAACATTGCGACATTATTGTTCTGAAAACGAGATCCTGATAAGTTATAGACCATATTATAGTCTCCTATTGTATAAACTTTAGTGTTATCACTGTCTAAAATATTTTCAACTATCCATTCCACGGTTTCTACATATGGGTTGTATAAATGTTCACTGAACTCGATGGAGGAATTTAATATGATCCAATATTCAATAATAAAATTTAAATTACCACATACTTTTGTATAAACAAATAATTATTCGTGGTTTTCATAGGTATGAAATATTTATAAGTTCTGATATCCTTGCGAACACACTAATTATAATATCTCCTCCCTTTCTCATTTATTATGTTATACTAATGTCACCAATCCATCCAGTATTATATTATAATTAAAACATTCTAGTTCCTAATATGATATAAATCTACATGACAGCATTATTCAACAAAATTTCAGTGAGAATTAAAATATCTGAATTTATACAGAGTATATTACAATCTAAATTGTGAATTTTAGTATAGAATTTCTTAACATTTTGATAATTACATGTAAGATTATAATATATCTTAATAATATTAAAAGATATATTTATTTGTATAATTTTTTAACTATTAACTAGTCTTTTTTTATCATTAAATTTTATTTACAATATGCTCTTTGCGTTATTTTGTTCTACTATAAAAGTTTTTAAACCCAATATTATTAAACATGAAAAATATAATCAAATACTGTAACCTTGTAAATTAATAACACAAATTGATTCAATAAGTAATAGCATAACTTTAGTCTTTAATGTATCTAAATTAGTTAACTACTAACTATTACCACCAAAGGTTGATTGAACAGATAACAACAATAATAATCTGTAAAATAATTTAATAACAACAAGATAAAAACATGTCTTAGTAAACAACTAGACTGTTGACTAGTATGTTGATGGCATTTTCTGCCATTAACTATAAACATGTAATTCAATATAAATTATATGCGATAAGAATTAAGAAAATATAAACTGTTTGGACACATCTAAACTCATTATAAAATTAAATTGTTTATTCAGTAATATCAATCCAATTCTTAAACAATAATAAACCATAAATCTGATTAATACTAGAAGTCTTACATTAAGTACATCCAATTTCAAAACACTTTAATATATAGTATTGTGAGAAATTAATAGTTGAAAAATAATTGTAAGTTAATAGAACTCGTAATAAAAATTCAGCACAATTTATTAAGGACTTCAGTTGAATTGCTTCACTAACTGGATAAGTACTCTTCCGGTTCAGTGCCAAAATATCTATCACCAAAATTACCAATTCCTGGTAAAACATGGAATTTTTCATTTATTTCTGGATCAACGGCTGATGTAACGATGCGCACTTGAGGAAATGCATATGCGATTGTGTGCACTCCTACAAATATTAATAACTTAGCATTTTACAATGACTAATTAAAAACAACAACATACCAGATTCAGCCATTAGTAATGACACTAATAAAATATTTTCTTCAGGAACATCATGATCTAAAAGTACTCGAATGGCCATCATTGCAGCTGCACCGGTAGCTACTGTGGCATCCATTAAAATTACCATATAGTCTTTAATATCTTTAGGTAGGCGCAAATAATAGAGCTAAATTTAAACAACATTAATTAATTATACTAAACAAAATAAATATTTAAGTCACATACTTCTGGTTCTCCAGTGGATCTATTTGTTTGAATCAAAATTTTCCCGATACGTATGTCCTTACAAACATCACAAACTGCTTGTTCCATTGTTTCTCCAGCTCTCAAAATTGACACACCACATATTTTGTCACTAGCACATCTCTTACCAGAATATGGCACACACTGGGGAGTATCTACAATAACATCCTAAATAAAACATAACATATTTAATTCATTATCTTACATAACTATTAATATTATTTTTTGAAACTAAAAAAATAAAATAATATTGCTTACTTTGAATGGCAACAATGATAGCGCAAACTCAATAACTAGTCTAATAAGCCGTTTGGAATAAAATATAAATTCATCCTTGGGTGTGTCCTTGTTTCGTATAAATGTATGTAAGCCTTGTGTTTGTGGTGTAGATGGCAATAGATGAATAGAACTGGGTAGAGGTTGACCGATATAAGACATTGCAAGTGTTTCTCGTAATTTAAATCCTCGCTGAAACACACAATAATAATTAATCATTTTAAAATGTTTTTTTTTTCAAAAAATATAGATATATTAATGAAATATATTATTATATATATCAATAGTATAAACATTCAGATAAATTTTTTTCATTAACTTATTTTAAAGTTAATTTGTATATGAAAAATATAATTGTGATCTAACCTGATATGCGTAATTCACATTTATAACTAAATGTAAGACTATATTAATTATTATTTTACAATTCTGTTTATTTTATTTATTGTACAACTATTAACAATGACTGCATTACTATATATATATCAGCCAATCACAACTTGTCTATAATGCATAGATAACATTTTTTAAATGGCCATAGATATTTATTTTACAAACAATGAACTGACATTGTTTTACTGTCTTTATAAAATTATCTAATAACTTAATAGTAATTTACATAAATTAGTAAATAATAATAACACTACATATAATATGAATTAATTAGATATAATATATATACATAGAGATTTAACTTTGTTAATTAATAATTTTAATCACAAAAACAAATCATAAATCAACAGTATAAATAAATTATAAATGAATAATGATAATAATGTTTAAAAAAATAATATGTAGTGAAAATTACATTAAATTTATTATATAGAAATTATTTTTGAGACAAAATTCTTATTTTAATACATAAAATATTAGTGGGGTAATTATCTATTAATATTTGATTTAAACATTTAATGTGTATTCTTGGTAAATATTTTTTTTGAGTTAAAATAGCAATATAATTCTAACTTTCATTCAAGTAAAACCATAAATTGTGTTTCCAATTCATTATTTTTCCTTATTACTTTATTTCTATAAAATCTGTGATTGTAATTAGTTTAAATTAATAAACTCTTTAAGTACACCCTAAACATTTACATATTTTTTCTAACAAAATAGTATACAGATTAATTAATGTTGCTGATCATGATTTATTTTGTATAGCTTCTGTCTCATATTTCTAAATATTTGTACATTGTATAAACAAAATTTAAAACTTGTAAAGGTATCTATAATTAAATCAATAATGTAAATCAACTTAAAAAATAAATATACTTTTATAATTATTTTTAGAAGATCATTATGCACTTCATTTTTTTTAACTCATTTATTTTTATTTTACAAAAATATTAATTTTACATTTTTATTAATAAAATTTGATTTTTTAGATGAAATCAATTATTAATACTTTGATGTTATATCCATTGTAAGTAATTCATAATTGCTTTTGAATTTAAATAGCAGTACAACACTGACTTGCATGCAAGTAAATGGTTTAGTAGTAACCAGTCTTATTTCAGTTCATTATTTTTCTTTATTGCTTAATTTTTATAGAATGTTAATTGCAATTATAATTATTACAAATTATTCAATATTTGAATGTACTTCCCCCAAAATGTTTAATGTCACTTATTAAATCAAAAATTATTTTATTTTACCTTTGTCAAACATTTTTAAATATTTGTAAGTACAAAATTCCAAACTTATACAGGTTTCTATAATAAAATTAACTTAACTGATAGCCAATATGATACTTAAATCATTTTTTTTTTTAAAGATTATTGTGTTTTGCTTTTTTTTTAACACAAAATCAAGTAGCTAAATGAATAATACACTTTTAATTGTTTTAAACAAATACATTTATTATTTTTCTTTTTTTTTTCTTTGATCATATTAAATAAAATATAAATAATAGAAAAACAATGAAATTTAATTACAAATAATTAATTAATTAATTAAAAGTTTTAACATTTATATTATCATTTCTCTGTCTTTTAACTTCTCAACCAAAATGACACAATGTTTGAAATTCTATTAAATGGAATCCTTTCATAATGCAGCAAAGTTATTTTGTCTTACCTATACAAACATTTAAAGTTGTATATATTCTTAAACCTAAATTGATCAATAACTACTTTTTTAATACATAACTTTCAAAATTATATTCATAGGCAAATAACATTCAAGAAAAATTATTAAAAATTCTTTTTTTTCAATACACTATGTAATAAAAAAGATCAGATCCAAATAAATTTAATAAAAATTATTATCAAAAATAAACCTTAATATTGCTAGTTATAAGTGAACTACTTAAATTTATTCTATTAAATAAAAATTTAAAAAAATGATATATTTTGAGAGAACTAGTGGCGTGGCGAACGATGTTTACCTAATGCAATTGCTTAGCTCTTGAAATTTATGTCGAACTTAAAAATTAAAATTTGTGTGAACAAAAGTATAATTAATTAACATAACATTTTTTTATATTAAATTGTTGATGGCCTATGAAAATTCTAAACTACCATACATTTTTAGATTATATATTATATTGTAGGGCGTAAGTGAGTGGGTCATTGTTTAAATACTTTGCTTAGTGTTTAAAATATGCTAGCCATGCCATTGGAGAGAACAATATTTGTATTTATTTTGTTCTCTCACTCTGATAGTAAGTTTACTTAGTACATGATTGATTTGACTTTGTTATTTTTAATATAAGATTATGATTAGGGCTCGGAACTTAATGCACTAAAAAAGTATTAAATATGCATGCACTTATGCGCTTAAAAAAGTACAAATATGCTTTAAAAATATGCACTTATGTGCATAAAAAAGTACAAATATGCTCTAAAAATATGCACTTATATTTTATTTTTTTATATAAAATTATTATTTGCAGAAATATTTTATAAAATATTATAAACATGAAAAAGCAAAACAAAAAAAATAATTCTGATTTTTAATTTTCAATAATAATTTTAAAAAAAAAATGCGATACAAGAATATCTAATAATATCTCTCAATATTAATGTATTTATTTTTTTATTTACAAATTTTCATAGTAAATCTTCATAAATTATAAAATATGCTCTAAAAAAATTTTAAAATTAAGAAATATGCTCTAAAATCAAAAAATCACTAAATATGCAAAAATATGCACTATAAACTTTTGATATGTTTTTCGTAGTGTCTTAGAACAAATTTTAAGCTCACTTAGCAATAAATCTAACGGTTCAAAAAAAACATGCAAATGCAACAACTTCCGAGCCCTAATTATGATGAATTTTCACCAATGAATGATCATCTATTTGGTTTCAAGTTGGTTTTTATTTCGGTATATATGCTAACATTGAAGTATGAAGTTATATTATTTCATGAAATATCTAGAAACTTTATACACTAACCAGTTAAATAGCCCATATAATTTATAATTTAACTAGATATTTTATAAATTCCCCTTGATTATTCAATCATATACCTATATACTTATATTGGAAATAGTTAGATTAAAATATAGAACCCTATGACATGTAAATTAGTTGATGTCATATTTATTATGGATAATTAAATTAATTATTTTATTTGATAATAAATTAATAAATAATAACAACAATGATATACATAGCCAAATACTACTTCAACTATACCATTTATGGTATATCCTAATGGAAAATTCATAACATAATGTCCATAAGATTGTTAAAGAATGGTGAATTGTCTAATTCAAAATGTTACCAAGTAAACAACTGGTAGTAAAAAATAGTAGATATTTTACTATTCTTTGTTTCAAATTTAGAAAGTCAGTAAATTAACTTAATTTTAAAATATTGTCAACAAACTAAATTAAATAAAAATTGTTGTAAAATTTTAAATTTATAATTTCATGCAGAAGTATTTTTAATAAAACTATGAAAATTGTTATGTATCTTTTTATTAAGATTTTTATTTTTTCATAAAATGTTTCAAATGTAAAATAAATTATTATTTAATATTTTAATATCAAAATAAATATTTCATATCTACTCTTCAACTAGTTAATCATAAATATATAAATATATATATTATATTAGTTTTTCTTAATCAGAAGTTGTATAAATTAACATTAAATATGTTGGTTAATATGTTAATACACAATTTTTACTAAAGATAGTATAAAATTTAACTTTAATGTAAACAGTTTTAACTAAGGCAAACCATTGATTTATAAGATAATGGATTTCAACTTTAACAGTAACTTATGAGTTATGATATATAGTAAATAAATAGATAAGTTTACAAAATATAACAATTAATATTGTTTACATTTCAGTATTTCAAAGATAATGCTAATTTAATCTAATCTATTTCCAATCAACTAAAAAGATAAATTAATGTACTAACTATTATCTAATTCCTAATATTTATTATATACTTTTTAAATGATAATTTTAAATTTACATGAACGATAAAAAAAAATATTACTCTCAAAAATAATAATTTATAATATAAACTCACAGCTTGTAGTTGTTTATGTACATGACGAACTATTAATTCTATAGCAACTGTATTATCTCCACCTCGAGGTACAATAATATCAGCATGGATCATGGACGGAGCGATATAATGTGAAAATGATGGTTTTACCATATTACAATACTGTTTTAAAACACCTTGAAGATCTCTACCTCGTTGAGATATATCTCTCTTGAGTCTCCTTGCTAATCTAATATCAGCATCAGTATCTACAAACACCTTCATATCCAACATCTATACAAATATAAAATTAAATAAATATGATTGTACATGTTCAATTAAAAAATATAAAATGGATAATTATTTTTAAATTTGACATATCAAATATTTTGGTTTTACTGAATTTTTTTTTCATGAAAAATAGATATTCAAGAATTTAGGTATAATATGGTATATATTTATCCTAAAAACTATACAAATAAATTTTTAAAAAAATAATTAACTGAGCATTTTAAATGTTTGTCTTAAATATGTATGTGTCAAGCTTTTCAAACTCTCAAACTTTAAAAATAAAAGTAGATTAATTTAAATTTTTTTAATATAAATAGGTTAGGTTATATTTATTATGATTACATTTTTAAGTTTGAATAAGATTACATTTTGAATTTTAATTTAAACAATTTGTGAAAATTTAAGTTTAACCTATCCCTAATTAATAAATATTAAATAATATTAAATTATCAAACCATTTAAATTCTCAATAACATTTTTAAACTATTATTAAATTTTAATAAAATGTTACTAACCTTCAAAACATCTGTATTATAAAATGCCATAATACCTTCAAATATTATGACATTTGCACCATACATTGTTTTCTAAAATAAATAAATAAAATATAAATATATTTTATAAAAATATAAAATACTTATTATATATTGGAATAAGAATGACCAATTAAAATTAATTAGAGATACAAATTAAATTAATCAGTATTAAACAATTTAGTTTAATATAAATACTAAAAACTAATTTGATCAACATTTACTTACATAGAAGATATTAAATATATTTTAGTCATTAGTTAATATTAAAAAAGAAATCTAATGCTTACAGTTTTAGTTTCTCTAGCGTGTGTGACAAAATTATAAATAGGTACTTCAACTTTTTTGCCATCTTTTAATCTTTGTAAAGTAGAAGTCAATAGTTCAAAATCAAACGCTTCTGGATGATCAAAGTTATACTCATTATGAGCAGCTTTCTCGTGTTGTTCTTCAGTTAACACCTAATGTTAAAATAATAGATTAGATGGGTTATTAATTATAATACTATAATTAATACTATTATTAATAAATTAAACCTTATAAAATGAATCCATGCTAAGCAATACAACCCATGGAACATTTAACGATTCTATTATTTTTCTAGCCACAGTTGTTTTCCCAGAAGCACTTCCACCACATACACCTAAATATTGTATTGCATATAATGTTTAATTAATATTGTTAAGAATTAAAAAGTTTAGTGATATTTCAATATGTTATTATAAATATATAAAATGTTGTTGTTCAAAAAAAGTGCAATTAATTATAGTACATAACTCACCAATAACAAATGGTTCTACTTGTTGTCCAGCAGTGTTGTACCATGGTGGTCGACCAGCTGTGTAAATTGTGCGCGTGTGAGACTGTAATACTGACTCTGTAGCTGTTTTTTTAGTCGATTGGCTGACAGAGGTTGTTCTTTGTCGTAAAGTTGACCGAGGAGATTTCACCAACACTTAAATTAAAATAATAATACAAAATTAACTGAAAAAAATACCACAGAATTTAAGTAATAATATGTTTGATAACAACTTGTGTGTTAAGACACCATGTCTTTTGTTTAAAATGTTTTATTATTTATTATTGTAATTATTATTTAAATAAAATGTTAATGTCAACAAATTGAACAAAAAATTTATAATTAATAAATGTGCAATTAAAAAATTAGATAGTAACTTATTATTACAAACTATTCAGTACATCTTAACACTCGGCAACCATTGGGGTTTAACAAAAACTTAGTCTATAGGATAATAATATTTTTTTTATTATAATATAGTTTTTAGATTGCTATTTTTTTTTTTTTTTTGAATTGTAATGATTACCGAGTGCCAAAATGAATTGAACAAGTAATACATACTTATTATAGAAGGTCAATTTGAAACTTTAACAACGCACCAATTGTTGATCATTGTTGAATTTTTAAACAAACCAATCTTATCATTATATAGTTACTTAATAGTTCTACTATATTTAATGTACAAAATGTAATTAGAATAATTATAATAAATTATTACCCGTTGATGGCGCATTAGTCGACTGTTTAGATGGTGACATACTAGATGAGATTATGCTATCACTTTCTTCGTCATCATTATCTAAAGCAACCGAAATGTCACCAACTACATCACGATATTCGTTCAAATCACTAAAATCAAAAGAAGAATTAAGTAAATATTATTAATCTATATATATGGTACAATTATATCTTTTATATTATATAGATACCTTATTATTATTATTATTATTTTTTTAAACGTGTAGATTTTCTAATGAATTTATTTAGGTAATTAAACAATTAAACAAAAGAAATTTCAATAATTAAAAATTAGTTGAGAATAATAAAATACCTAACTTTCAAAATTAGAAAGTAAGGATTTACATCCTTGATTAGGAACTTATTGAATTTATTTAATATTAAAAAAATGTATAATATACAAAAAAAAAAAAACCATTGTCAAACATAAATAAAACCATTGTGGTCGAAGTGTGCAAAAGTAATAGACTATTCAAACAATTAGAACTACACGCATCCGCATACTATGGCCACAACAGTCAATTAAGGCTTTTACTGCGATTAGTATTAAAGTAGCATACTATATAGGTTACAACAAATAGTGTTACAGTATACCTATTATATTAGTTATTACGACCAATGTAAATTACCTATCGGAACTGGCAGAACTCGGAGGATCAAATGGTTGTATTTTAGCAGCCATCGTGTAACACAAGCCTAAATCCTAACACATAATATCACCTATTGGTGTAGATACTGGTTTTGGTTACCACAATAATGATCGAACATAGGCACCGTACGAAATGTCAACACGTCGACGCGAACTCAATTGCTATAAACATATTTCGTAATTTTTGCATACCGAATACCGATATAATAATAATATCGTAAAAATAACTGTACAGCTGCTGTGCGAGAGAACACCGTCGACGTACAATCACACTCGAAGTCGATTGTCAACGGGTGAAAACTCGTCTTTGGAAAGGTCGTCGTAAACTAGTAACGGCGTGCAATGTGCAAACGAGATGAACAGAATAATAATTTCCATCATCTGACGAATGAATGATGATCATGACATTTATATTAATGATATTATGATAACAGTTAACTACTTGGTATTCAATACCACAATTTTAAGATAAGTATAATATTCGTCGCGGTTCGGGGGTATTCAAAAAATATAAAAATTGTCATGGAAAAGTGCAACAAACGTTTCCGTCAAAGACGTGACGTCGAGACTACCGGCAGCGAATACCTATTGACAACCACCCACAAGGCACAAATTTTGATACTTTTTATTCTATAAGTTCTCTCTTATTCTGTGTCACCGCCACAAACGTCCGTGCAATAGATACTATTCTACAATATTATATTTGTATGCATTTATTTATTTACAAATCTATGGTTTGTTCACAAGACGATTGTATTATGAAGGACCATATTATGCACGTACCCTGGTGGTTAAATTATAATAGGACATTAGAACCCCATTAGTCGTAAGCTGCTGCTCCATAGCAACGATATATCTATCATCAATATAATAAACCTAAAAAAAAGGCTTTAGGAATTTAAAACGTATCACGATAAATGAAACAATTTGTTTTTTTTTCAAGAACCTAGCACAAGTAGCACGCGTATTGCATAATTATGGCTAATAGTGAGTACACCTATATTATTATAATATATTAATGGGTTATCGTAATTCGTAGTTATTATAATATATCATTAAAATATATCATATAAGCAGGAACACATTATTATATATTTTGTACGTTTAAAACGATAATCAGTCAAAATATCCAAGGACAAAATATTCAAATCAAAATACATTTTTCCTCTTAACGATTTATTTCCGGTATATAATACTGTATAATAAATATATACCCAATATATATATATAAGGTAATGTGAAATGTGATATTATAATAAAATCAATTATCAAAGCTCACCTAGCTCAGGCATGGTGTAGGCGTAGGCATAGTAAGTAGGTACTATTATAGTAAATAATAGCTGTGTGCAATTAATTATGTGTGTAATATAGACAATTGTAACTAATCTAGGATTTTCCAACCCTTTACCTTTAAACAATCAATATTAATTTTAATAAAATAGTTTTTTTTAAATTGAATTTGATACAAAGTTTTACAATTATATACCTATGTGTTTTTTATTGTATATTTTTATGATTTTTTTATTCATATTTAAATATTCATGGACGCATTTTATTATTATTATTAAAAATTCAATAATTCAGTAAAATTAATTTAATATTGATTTAAATTAATCATAAACATTCAAAAATTTGGACAGTAAGAAAATGCAATTTACGAGACAAAAATAACACAGCGTGTCGCGTGATTTGGGTATTAGGTATAGGTATACCATAATATTGTCCATAGGATTACCATCCATTATACAGTTCAGAAAAATAAATTAAAAAATCTATGATTTCTATAGGATTCTTGGATCTAGAATATAAATCCATTAATAAAAGACTACACTTTATTTTTGTGTTAAAACAATTCTATATAAAATTTTATATATTTTAAAATATATGATTACTATTATTTAATACGATATTAAGAATATACAACAATTTTAATATAATTAATAAAAACAAACAATTAAATAAGTTAATAAAATCATTGATATAATTTAAATAATCGTGTTATGTAAGCAATATAGCTGTTAATATTCATTAATATTGTCCTTTAAATTAAACTATTACTATCATTTAAATAATTTTATATAATTATTTTTTGCATGCTTTCATAAGTTTTTTGTTTTTGTTGATTTTTGTTTATTGGAGATTGGACTAATTTTATTTCATCAGAAGACAACTCTGATCTCATTTTTTTAATTAGTATCCAAACAGAAAGGTAATTGTGACCCACTAATTTTGAAAAACGATGGCCTAAGGGTCGTTAGACAGACGCGTTGATAAAACACCTTTCTGTTTGGTGGTTGGTTTGATATAATGATATCCATTATCAAGGATGGTTTAATGCAAGATCTATAAAAATTCTTTATAGATCTTGGGTTTAATGGACATTCCATATTGTAGTGGATAGAGCCGTGATAAAAAAAAAGTTGAAAATGGAACGCATGCGACTATAGCTTATATCATTGATTATACATAGTAGTTAGTACTACTACTATATTATACTATATAGTATATTATACTATGTATAATCATTGATTTGCTTATATATAGCTTATTATCTCATATATGGTATTTTTATCTGTTTAGCTTTTTAGTTGGTGGCTTTTTTTTTTATCTTAATACGAGGATTCCTATAATATAAGGATTGCTCCAATATTAATTCCGTTTTGTAATACAAATACTGTTTAATATTAGTTACCAGTTACTTACAAGAATCAATGGATTACAATTTTTTTAATGATAAATACAATGATACGAGTAGTTTGTGAGTTGTGTAATTCCCAATTTACTAAAAAATGCCATTGCAAATTTTACCAGAAAATTGTAATCTAATATTAACTATAACGATATTTTAAGACATCTCTTGGGTATTACCATAAATAATTAATTTAATTAATTAATTTTTTAATTTTAAACTAAAAATACAAAAAACTATATTTTACATTTTTAAATTTAAATGTCCGTGGATATTTTGGTTACTTGGAATTTATTTAATTTGTTCAGTAAATGATAATTCGAATACAAACAATTTTCGGTCAAATTAAAAAAAAAAAAATCGGGTAAGTGAGTATCGCTCTGCTGTACATTAGGGGGTGGGATGGACCTCGGACTAGGGAAGGTTAAATTTGAATGCAATGATAGGTATCATTGTATACGAAAAACGATTCTGAACGGAGATGATTTGTCAGTCTAGAATATATTATAAAAAAATCGAAAATTATTTATTAGTAAAACGTGATTTTACACGTCGTGTATTTTTGATTTCAAATTAAAATTAAAACTTTAAACACTCGTAAATTTTTTTAAATTGAACAATCCTCAAACTTTTTTATAATTATTCTAAGCTTAACTTCTGGACAGCATAGTATTAAATTTTCAATTCTTAGCTATTGATAGAAAAATATTTATAAATTTTTAAATTTTTAACTACCAAATAGTGAAAAATATTCATGATTTTGACGAATTTTTGTCAATATTTGAACTTCAAATGCTAATAAAAAAAAATTGTGCCTATGTATTTTTATAATTTTTGAATGAGAGTTAGAACAAGTTATGTAGACCCTTCAATTAAATTTTCAAGTAATTTGTCCCAGCTTAATTTTTTTTATCAACATTTATAAAAAAAAAATTAAAAAAAATTGAAAATTTCAATTGTCTATTAATAGCTCAAAAAAAGTCAAAATGTTTTGAAAATCAAATCACGTAAAGAAAATGGCAATCTAAATAACTGGTAAAATTTTCAAGTATTTACGACTTATACTGTTTGAATAACAACAAATATCAAAAATCGTTTGAGGCTAAACCGTTATTTAACGCGGTTTTGTAAAAATTTAAATTTCAATCACTCATAAAAATTTTTTGTTTTAGTCCGGTAGAGTTTTTTTTGCAGATAGTAGAAGAAAATTTTATGCAGAACCTTGTACCAAATTTTCAAATCTTAGTTATAAAAGGAAAAATTTTTACGATTTTTTAACCACAAAATTACTTGCCAATTTTCGCAATTTTGACATATTTCGTATAAATTCGAACTTTAAGCACTTATAAAAAAAAATTGTGACTAACGATTTCGGATTTTTTTTTATAACTTTAAGAACAACTTATAAGAAACCTTGTATTAAATTTTCAAGATTTTCTGGCCGGCCAAAAAATTTTTATCGTTATTTTTAAAAAAAATACTTAAAAAAATTGAAAATTTCAACTGTCTATAAATAACTCAAAAAAAGTCAAAATTCTTTGAAAATTTAACTGTGTATGGAGAACGCTAATATAAATATTTTGTGAAAATTTCAAGTGTTTACATCGATTAGTTTTTGAGTTATAGCAAAATAAATAATTCGATTTTGTCGAAAACTGGTTTTGCGTAAAAATGCCCGTTTTTCTGTCATTTTTTTTTTGTTTTTCTCGATTTTTTTGAAAACTGTTGGAAAATGTTTACTTTTCACCTCTATAATGCACCAAGGATATTCACTTTGCCATCGGAAACCACCCCCAAAGTTTGAAATTGAAGCATTATTTCGACTAGTTATGCTGTACACAGACACAAAAAAAAAAAAAAAAAAAAAAAAAAAAAAAAAAAAAAAAAAAAAAAAAAAAAAAACACACATCATTGTAAAATCAATACATTCATCACTCCGTTCAGAATCTAAAATAGCAAAAGATATTTTGTTTGATATCATTCGTCAGTCATCACAAAAACTACCTATACGGGGTGATTCTTTTATCATGAACCACTCATTATTTCAAAAAGTATTCATGTTTTTGAAAACATTTTCTTACATAATTTCAAGTTGTTAAAAAATCAACGTTTTTATTAAAAAATTATATTTTTAAATATTTTGTATCCTTATATTTTTTTAAGTTTTAGATTCTGAACGAAGTGATGAATGTATTGCATTTACTATGATTTTTTTTTTTTTTTTTTTTGTGTCTGACTCCAACATTTGGAGCAGTAATAATGCTCCGATTTTTGACTTCAGCCCCTCTTTGAATAGGGAATTGAATCTAGTTGGTACTTTAGGGGGGTCAAAATTAAAATTTTCTAATAGTTTTCAAAAAAATCGAGAAAAACAAAAAAAAAATGACAGAAAAATGGAAATTTTACGGAAAAACCACTTTTCGACAAAATCGATTTTTTGATTTTGCTGTAACTCAAAAACGAATTATTGTAAATACTTGAAATTTTCACCAAATGTTTATATTATGGTTATCTCTTTACAGTTAAATTTTCAAAATATTTTGACCATTTTTAAGCTACTAATAGACAATTGAAATTTTCGACTTTTCTAAGTTTTTTTTTCTTCAAATGCCGATAAAAATTTTTTGGGTGGCCAGAAAATCTTGAAAATTTAATACAAGGTTTCTTATAAGTTGTTCTTAAAGTGATAAAAAAAAAAATCCAAAATCGTTAGTTACAATTTTTTTTTATAATTGTTTAAAGTTCGAATTTATACGAAATATGTCAAAATTTAAATTAAATTTCATACGCTCATAATGCGAATGTTGGCCATAGTAACCATAGTAACATAATATAAAAACTATACTATTTGTTTCAAAATAGAATATTTGACAATATTTAAATATAATATATCCTAAACTGACAAATCATCTTCGTTCAGAATCGTTTTTCGTATACAATGATACCTATCATTGCATTCAAATTTAACCTTCCATAGTCTGAGGTTCACCCCACCCCCTAATATACAGCAGAGCGATACCTACTTACCCGCTTTTTTTACTTTTTTGAATAACAAGAATTTTAATTTCATATTCTAAAGCAGAATAATTTTTTGAGTATTTTGATATATACAGTTCGAATTTAGGGCGAGTAGTTTATGAGTTATCAGTGGTGTAGCCAGGGGGAGGGTTGGGGGGTTAAAACCCCCCCTTCGGCCGTATTTTTATCAAAAGTATAATGTTTATAATATAGAAATACAATCATTTATTCGTGGTGAAATGTATTCTGTTATGCCGTATTCTCGTTATCGACTGCAATGGTGATAATAATCATTATCATTCAATTATTTTATTATTTAAATACGGTTGTAGATTTATTTTATTTTATTACTAAAAAAAACCCCCCTAAAAAAAATCCTGGCTACGCCACTGTGAGTTATACGTATTTAAAGTTTAGACAAGCGGAGTAATGGACAAACATTTTGCGGGTAACCCCGTACCACTCCACTCCGTGCATAAAAATTTTAAATACTTCTAACTACTACTTAAATAGTCCACTAAAAATTACTCACCCTAAATTCGAATTTTATGTATCAAAATACTCAGAAAAATATTCTGCATTGGAATACGAAATTAAAACTGTTGTCTTAAAAAAAATTAAGGATAAAAGATATTTAAAAAAAAATATATTAAATAAATATTCATAAAAAAAATCTTGAAAACTTGATACAAGTAGGTTCTTCATAAGTTGTTTATTTACATTTTACCGATTAAAAAATATTAATTCAATACATAACAAAAAATACATTCGATATAGTCAACGGTAAAATATCTATTTCTCCTCAAATGATTTTTTATATTTTGTTGTAATTTAAAAACTAATGATTTCAATTTTTAACAAATGTCTATATTTTCATTTTATTATATAGATGCTAATCTTTTCAAAATATTTTTACTCATTTTGCCATTTTTATAACATACATTTTTCAATATATATATAATATTATTATTATGTATATTGTATATGTATAATAAAAATGGTACTGGTCTAGTAGACCCCCGCCAAGAAAATAATCCCCCCGCCACACAGGTTTAGTTGACGCCCGCCATTTAAATATCTCGATGTTTTAGTCAATAATCAATAATTTAATATTTAATAAATTATAAAAGATATTCATATTAATATATATTCATAAAAAAAGTAAGAAAATGATTTAAATAATTTATCATACATTCATTCGGTATTTATAAATAAATATAAATTATTATATGTATTAGCTGGTGTTGTGTATAATTTTTTTGCGATTTATTTATAAATACCGAATGAATGTATGATAAATTATTTAAATTATTTTCTTACTTTTTTTATGAATATACCTTTATTAATATGAATATGTTTTATAATTAAATATTAAATTATTGATTATTGACTAAAACATCGAAAACACGAGATATTTAAGTGGTGCGCGTCAACTAAACCTGTGTGGCGGGGGGATTATTTTCTTGACGGGGGTCTACTAGACCAGTACCTATTTTTATTTTGTTCCAGGGTGAAATTTTCCATTCGATTATATTCCATACATAACATTTACAATTTTTATTGAACTATGATCGAGTTCCGTTACTCATTTAATATCTGCAATTACAAATTTTGAAAATTGTTTATTCTGTTCCGAGATGGAACTATTCTGGTCTAGAATTTTTACATCCGATTCCATTTTCGTGTATATCTTTTAAGTAATATTATGATTGAATCATTTTCCGGTATATACCGTGCCTAGTAAAATATATACTAGAAGCGCAATCTGCATAACTAATCTCTTTTTTAGTAGAGGATTCCCTCCATTGTTCTATCTCATTTCTGTTATGTGGAGCGTTACCACGAATATATTATATTATATTATTTTTAACACAATTAAAACAAATTAAAACAATGATGAATATTATGCAATTTAATAATTGTTTACATGTTGAGTGTTATATCGTAAAAATACTTTAACCATAAATTTACTGATCAACTATAGACATAGTAGAGAACTCAGGCACCCATTGAAATTATTATAGGATATTAGGCACCATTAGAATATTGGATTTTATGAGGACATAAATTGACTATAGGGACTAAGCCCCATCCTCCAAATTGTACATTTATGCCTATGATACCAAGGCACCCATTAAGTTTTTTAAAATTTGGCGCCTAGATACTAGGTATCCAAATCTAATTATTCTAATTGTAAATATTATAGTATGTTCAATTATGCTCGTATTATTATTATAATTATGTATCATATATGTATCATGAGTA
Organism: Schizaphis graminum; assembly: GCA_020882235.1. Lineage (NCBI taxonomy): Eukaryota > Metazoa > Arthropoda > Insecta > Hemiptera > Aphididae > Schizaphis > Schizaphis graminum. The sequence goes on along the minus strand of CM037032.1, from coordinate 81,935,881 downwards.
TCATTATGTTTACCTGCAATATGTTAAAAACTAAGCTGGTGATTTGTACTTGGTTCTTCATGAATAACTGATGTTCTTTCTCTGAATTTTGCAATCCATCTCCTTTATTTTCTGTTATTTCATGCACGCTTCTTTGAACGACGATTTCATTTTGATTTATTTCGGTAGTTGCTTCCGTTAGTTCTAATTCTTCAGGTTTACGTATTTGTTCCACATGTATAAAGTTTTTGTGGCACTTGCGATGACATATATTTTAATTTTTAAAGTTCTTTATTATTGCACACATTTTCTAAAAAAAAAAAAAAAATAATAATAATAATAATTGTGGCTTAAATCTATTTTGAAAAGATTTTATGAACTCGAACGAATTCTATAAAATTCAACCAATAATTAATATTAAAAAAAAATATTTATAATAAAAATATTAAATGAATGCTTAAAGAGCACGGGTTATTAATAGTGCCACGAAAATAACATACCTAACTAATAATATTTTATTTATTTAAAAGATTGTTTACATTGAACATTCTTGTTTTATAGAAATGCCAAACAACTCTACTAATTGGTTTAGTTATTTTCCCAAATTCTATAGAATCCTTTGAATGTTATACTTTTCATCTTCAAGCGTGGTCATAACTACTAGGAACATATAAATTGAAAAGTACTTTATGAATTTCTTCACTTTCGATGATAATAGTATGGCTATTTTTTGAATTTCATTAATGATTGAATTTTCCAAAAAAATGTTTGTCAATTTTGATTCAAAATAGTAATATCCATACTTGTTCTTTGTTTATTTTTGTGTCTGTGTTATAAGAGTTTTCATTTTGTATTAGTATGATACATGAATACAACACTTGAAACTTCTAATTAAATAATGACTACCTACGAATTTTGTAAAATACTTTTAATTTAATCATTTTCTTCGTTGAAAATTTGTTGTGTATTACCAATATGAATAATTACACAAATTAATTTTATTGTCGTTTATTGTTAATACTATTAATCGTAATGCATGTATATTAAAAATTGTTTACTCACTAAACTCACTAAAACTAATGAAGTAATGGCCAAAAGACAATCCCTATCGACTTTTAATATGATTACACATATAATTATTATTTATTATTAATATAAAAACAACTTATAATATAGGTACATGAATGCTGACTATGCAATATAAACTATACTGTGTATAGAAACTGTCAAACTGATAATATAATTCAGATGTTTGTTTTTAAATAAAGAATTCAAAAAACTGGTTCAATGTAAAAATTTCCGTTTTTTTTTTAAATTTATTATTTGCATTTACCGATTATGATTAAAAATAAGAGAAAATGTTTAATTTTAACTTCCTAAAGTACTAAATCCAATTTTTTTGGTACCATAAACTAACAATAAACAGAAAATTAAAGTATTTTTACTGCCCTAAAATTTTTTCTTTTATAACTAAGTTTTGAAACTTTGATACAAGGTTCTCCGTAAATTTTTCTTCAAATATCTGTAATAAAAACTCTACCGGATTCAGACAAAAAAATTTTATGAGTGTTTGAAATTTAAATTTTTACAAAACCGCGTTAAATAACGGTTTAGCCTCAAACGATTTTTGATATTTGTTGTTATTCAAATAGTATAAGTCGTAAATACTTGAAAATTTTACCAGTTATTTAAATTGCCATTTTCTTTACGTGATTTGATTTTCAAAATATTTTGACTTTTTTTGAGCTATTTATGGGCATTTGAAATAATCAATTTTTTTTTATTTTTTTTTTTATAAATGTTGATAAAAAAAATTTAGCTAGGACAAATTACTTAAAAATTTAATTGAAGGGTCCACATAACTTGTTTTAACTCTCATTAAAAAACTATAAAAATACATAGGCACAATTTTTTTTTATTAGTATTTGAAGTTCAAATATTGACAAAAATTCGTCAAAATCATGAATATTTTTCACTATTTGGTAGTAAAAAATTTATAAATATTTTACTACCAAAAGCTAAGAATTGAAAATTTAATACTATGCTGTTCATAAGTTAAGCTTAGAATAATAATAAAAAAGTTTGATGATTATTCAATTTAAAAAATTTCACGAATGTTTAAAGTTTTAATTTTAATTTGAAATGAAAAATACACGCGTAAAATAACGTTTTACTACTAAATAATTTTCGATTTTTGTTACTTTTAAAAAATTACCAAACGTAGGATCTTGAGACTTTTACTTAAATGTTTGAATTTGTTTCAAAATAGAATATATGACAATATTTCAATATAATAGGTATATCCTAGACTGACAAATCATCTCCGTTCAGAATCGTTTTTCGTATACAATGACACCTAACATTGCATTCAAATTTAACCTAGGTACCCTAGTCCGAGGTCCACCCCAACCCCAAATGTACAGCAGAGTGATACTCACTTACCCGCTTTTTAATTGTGATAATAACAATAATAACAATCAATTAAGGGTGATATAAATTATGTAATATTCTATACTATTTTAAATATTTTTCCAGTTACAATTGAACTTATAAGAAAACGTTCTGAACATAATGAAGGTGAGATCGGCACTTTAGAAGAAATATCTTTACACCAGGAAGATATTACTAAAATAGAAAATTTACAAAATTGGTGTAAAGATTTAAAAATATTACTTTTGCAATCAAATTTAATATTTAAAATAGGTTAGTATTGTATATTAGAATTATACAAATACCTAAAGTTTGGTACAGTCCAGTTTCATGACGTATTAAAGTCCTGTACATATGCGCAATTTGAGTTTTAAATTTGAGGGGGTTATTATAATTTACATATAATATGAGCTGTGTGTATGCTCCCTGGGATATATAATGGTGGAAAGGGATATTACCCTTTAGGGGGGGATATGATTGATTTTTAGGGGACTTAACCTCCTCAAGCTCCCCTCAAATTGCGCTTATGGTCCTGTACTCAAGTTACATACTCACATTCATTTATATTTGCAATTTGTAAAATAAATTGTAAATTTGATAGTATTTATGAAATACATATTAATATATTATATATTATTATATACATATACATTGAACTATGGGTAGATGTATATTTTTCTTTATATCTTGTCTTCAGTTTTCATATAGGTATAAGTGATATCGCTTATTCGCTTAGATAATTATAAAACTTATACTTAAATGAAAAATATTTATTTTAAAAAAGGATTATTTTATTTTGGTGTAAGAGGTAAAACGTACGTATAGGTAAGCGTTAAGTGCATGATGTTATACATAATATTTTATGTTAACATAAACCATATAATATTACCTATATCTGAATACAGACTGAATAGGTTATTATAATTTTTATTTTTGATGTATATATTAAGTATTTACTTAATTTATGAAAAAATATAACCTAATCATTAAATCATTATAGTATAAACATAATATATTAGTCAATTAGTGGTTATATTTTGTATTTTCGTAAACAATATTTTATTATATTAAATGTTAATAGGTACTTTTAAAGTTTAGTTATTAGTAGCTATTATAACTTATATTATACTTATACAGTTATTCTCATGAACCTCTTGTATAAAAAAATATATAGTAGTACCATTGTGCATTATTGCCAAAAATCATAAGTAATTATAACCTAATTGAATAACTGGTTCACCCTCGATAATAAAAAAATTACATACTATTAAATATTGTGGTCGTTAAAATTCTAACAGTTGTATACTGCTATAATATTTTAATATTAAAGAAGAATACATACCTATTTAGATTAATTTATTGGATGTTATTATTTTACGATTATAATTTATTGTTGCTTCAGTTTAAAAAATAAAACGAATAAATCATAAATGTATTAATATATATACATGTATAATATGGTCTGAATTTATAACATGCACCAAAATGCACTCATAACAGTATTGATGTTGTTCTTATATGTATAATTATAGTATATTTATTAGATTTTAATTATTATAATCTAAAATATAAATACTTTAAACGTGAATAATTTATACAACATTTTATTTTAGACCAAATTATTCTTATTCTAATGGTTGTACTAAGTATTTCTAAGAACATACGACCAGGGACGGATTTATACAATTGCCGCCCCTAGGCAAATTTTTTTTGCCGCCCCATTAAACTTATTAACGAGAAAACGTATTTTTTTAATGTTGTGTTGAAAATAATCGAATGTCTAATCAGAAATCAGAATAAACCTATTCTCTACTCGGCCGCCCTCTATTTCATAGTCTCGAAAAAAAATAAACAATTATTATAATAATTTTATCTTTCGGATAGAAAAAGTTTTATTTTTGTACACATAATGCATATTACGTACGAGTATATTATATACAAATATTCACAGTGACTGATTTATAATTAGACTATCATTCCAATACGAACCGATTGTCACCCGTATTCGTATAAAATATATCATTCATATAATATAATATGTATGTATTGTGCGTGTAGTGTGTACGCCGTGCGATCGAACGACCCATGAGCGATTATTAATAAGTTTTACGAATTAGTAATAAAACAAAATAATGAAATATGTTATCTATGGTTAGTATTTAGATATAGATATAAATATACATTCCGATAGTCGTTCAATAATTTACTTGGGCGTTTATTGTTATGTATTATAAAATAAAGAAGAAATGTTAATTATATTAACTAGAATATAATGTTATACACTGATACTTAACTTAAACATTTTTATTTGTCATCCTTCAAAGTAATCACCGTACATTAGAAAATCAAAAAGAAACCAAGAGTATTCTTAATAAAATATTGGCCTAAAATTGCCGCCCCTAAAAATTTGCCGCCCTAGGCAACTGCCTACTTTGCCTGACGCTAAATCCGCCACTGCATACGACTTTAAGTCTCTATAATAAAATATATTTAAAAAACAAAACTTTCCCAAATTTTAAATTAATAATATAAATTATAAGTTACCTACATAAATCCATAAATTCAATTTCAGTAGCTATGTCACTATGTCAGAACTTTGTAAATCGTGGTTATTATTCTTATGACTTTATGGGTAGTGAAAACACCCATACTTTCATAAATACGAGTATTATGCAAGAGCAAGACGTTTTATTTTATAAAACGATAATCTTCATTATAGAAATCTTATATTCTCGAAAATATATACATACATACATTTATTTTGATCATTAAAAAAATGTTTTTTAAGTTATTCAATATTCATAAGATTACACATATTAGATTATAGGTAATCTGGTAATGATGAAAAATTCAATAAATGTCCTATGCTATACACCGTATATAAAATAATTCACTAAGCAATCTCATTCCTATTTTTTCATTTTCCTAAAAATAATCTACGTCAGGCGCACATTTAGAATTTTTGTTTAGTGAACCTAGGTCCAGAATATATAGGTACACACAGTACCTCTGTTTTTCTAATGAGAACCCTTCTTTTTTTAATCGTAATTATTTAGTGGTTCATTTTTTTTTTTTTTTTTTGAAAATGATGCTGCACTATGATGTAACTATAAAAAAAAAATAATTCTAAAATTCAGATCCTAGCTGTAGATGTAAAAGCTACGGTATAAGTCTAGTTTACCGGGCACCTTTTTTTTTTAAATTTTTTTTTTTTTGAAAAGGGTTATTTTGACGAGTTAAGAACGATGGTGCAAAAAAAAATTGCGGAAATGATTATTTTGGAAGTTATAGCCTCTCAAAGTTAACGATTTTACGTTTATACGCATGCGCGCAACATTACTAATGCCGCGCGAGGACCTCGAGTTTGGCGACCGGAGGACTGAAAACCATATTATTATATTATAAGGATATAAACGACCGGAGCCGGTAGACGAAGGGAGCCACTATACTTGATAATTTTGAAACTGATGAAAATGAATGCTTTGAATAGTTAATAAAAATTAAACATAATAAAACAAAATGTGACTTGTAACTTTTAAAATAAAAATCTCGAGGTCCTCCGCGCGGTAATATAGTAGTGTTGCACGCATGCGTATAAACTATAAAGGTAAAATCGTCAACTTTGGGAGGCTATAACTTCCAAAATAATCATTTCCGCAAATTTTTTTTGCACCATCGTTCTTAACTTGTCAAAACACCCCTTTTCAAAAAAAAAAGGTGCCCGGTAAACTAGACTTGTTCCCATGTTTGCTTAATAATTTAAACGTTTCTACGGCTACACTGTATAAACTGTAAACTGTAAAGACTTGAATATTCTAATTTCCATGCTGTAAACACTGTATAAAATCTTATCATGACAAATATTTTGTTTACACATTTTTAAGCTAAAATTTTTTTAAACTATTCTTCAAATTTTCTAAAGTTTAAATCGTGTAATGTGTATCGTTAAAATGTATGGATTTAATTAATTTAAAAAGTGATTTTATTTTTAGACTCTTGAATAGTTGAATATCACTATTATACGTTTGAACTTACCTTCAAAAATATAATATCAAGTACCTATTTCAATAGTTAATTATTATATTTTATCATAGAATAATATTATTCTATGATTTTATAGTTTGTAGATGTATTATAATTGCATATAAAAAAATTATTTTAAATTTAAGAAAATGGAAGAAGACATTAAGCCAGATATTAAACCAGTGATTGATGAAATCCCCAAAGAACCAGACGATAAAAAGACAAGTTTATGCGTTGCATTGAAAATTCTCAAAAAGTATAACTTAAATTCTACTGCTGAAACTTTGAAAAAAGAAGCAAATTTGACAGATTCTGCATATAATACCTCTGAACATGATGTTAATAATGCTTTAAATATATTTAAATCTCAAGGAGATCCGTCAGTGTATGAGAATGCTTATATAACTCTATCAAAATTTGTTGAAACATCATTAGATATTTACAAACATGAATTAGGCTGTGTTTTGTACCCTGTATTTGTACACATGTATTTGGATCTTGTTTGTAATCGTTATGAAGCTGAAGCTTTGAAGTTTATGAATAAGTTTGGACCTGGACAAGAATCTTACTATCAGGCTGACATTCAAAACTTAGCAGTAATTACCAAAAAAGAAGAATTAGAAGATAATGCATTGATAAGTAGTTACAAATCAAATGAATTTGTTGTGCGAATGTCTAGGGATACATTATCTCTTTTAAAAAGGCATCTGAAAGAAAAAAAACAAACTGTCTTATTAGATATTGTTCAAGAAAATTTGTTTTTTGATGTATATGAAGGAATAGCTAGAAACAAACAGCAAATTGATGCGGTAGCTGGGGGTATGATTGGAGAAGGAACCCGGCAAGATAATAAATCCCGAGTGTATTATGGGTTATTGAAAGAACCAGATTTACAAACTGCAGCAGCAACAGTTAACTTAGATGAAGATGAAGAAGAAACTCAAGAAAGTGAAAAACCGAAGAAAAAGAAATCAAAATCTAATCCTTTATTATCTAAAAAAACTAAAATTGATCCTAATGCTCCACCATTAGATAGAATGCCACTACCACAATTGAGAGAGGTAAATATATTTATATAATTATCATTTTACAAATTTGTCTCTTCATTCCATTAATCCCGTACTATTTATTATTACACCAATTAAGCTTATATTGTTTAAATTTGTAACAGATTGCTAAATAAAGAATTATGTTAAAAAAAAAAATATTACCTGGATTAAACTTAAATTAAATAGTAATTTTTTTTTTTTTTTAATTTTAGTATATTTGTAACCTTTAAAATAGAACAATTACAATTTAGTACATATTTTAACATATTTCCACCCATATACTTGAAACTTTACGTAATAAAGACATTTTTTATTGTAATATTTTTAACTTACTGCTAAATTATTAAAATATTATCCTATGAATTAACCATTACTAACCATTACCTACTCCACCTCCAAAATAATTATTCCTACCAGTGCCGGCCCAAGATATTATGGCGCCCCAGGCAAATTTTTTATCAGCTCCCTTAAATATAGCTTAAACATATAGGTAACAATTTATTATTGTAGAGAAATGTAATTATTACACACCGTTGTTATTTAAAATTAATTTTTATTTAAGACATCATAAGTTTTTACAATTTTTTGAGTACCTACAAATGCGCTTCCAGCGCCCTTATTTTGGAGGCGCCCTGGGCGACTGCCTAGTTCGCCCATGCCTTGGGCCGCCACTGATTCCTATACCTTGCCACTACATAGAGGAAGAATCGAGAGAAGTACTTTTAAAATTAAAAAACAATTTTATAAATGTAATAAAACAAAATTGTCTTATCTAGTTAGTATTATTTAAATTAAATAATTTTATTTATTTATAAAAAATCTAAATTACATTTTATTTTTAGGGTTATTTTAATAATTTTGAAATATTTTTAATGGTTAGGTAAATCCAATTAATATTAATTTAATATCTTTTTTTTTAAATAGATACAATAATTTATTTTGTAGTAGAAATACCATGACTTAATTTCTACACACAATGTCATCCAAATTTTAAATTATAAACCTAATTAGAATTCTATATAATTCTTACTGATTTTGTAATGGTCCATTTTAATATTTTTTTGATTTTTAAATATTTATATTTTTCAGATTGATAAAAAAATTAAGGTTCAAGCAGTTTTAGATTCTGCTAAGCGAGTGGCATTAAACCATGAAACATTACCTTCTGTGTGTTGTTATACATTATTAAATTGTTCTAATGCTGTGAATTGTGCAACAATTAGTGATGATGCAACAATGTTGGCTGTAGGAATGGCTAATAGTCGAGTACGTGTGTGGAGCCTAGTACCCCAAAAACTGCGTGCCATGAAAACAGCTGATCAACTGTTAGATATTGATCTGGAATCAGACGATGTAATGCATAGGATACTTGATGATAGATCAGCTGAAACCACTCGTACATTACTCGGACATTATGGCCCTGTATATCAAGTGTCCTTTAGTCCTGATAAAACATTATTATTGTCATGTTCAGAAGACTGCACAATTAGACTTTGGAGTTTACTATTATGGTCATGTGTAGTTGCATATAAGGGAAGTTACCATCCTGTATATGATGTCAAGTTCAGTTTACACGGTTATTATTTTGCAACTGCTAGCAGAGACCGTACAGCAAGATTATGGGCAACAGATAATTATCAGTCATTAAGGTTGTTCAGTGGTCATTTTTCAGATGTAGATTGTTGTCAATTTCACCCTAATTCAAATTATATAGCAACTGGGTCAAGTGATCGAACTGTACGTTTATGGGATTGTGTTACCGGAGAACAAGTACGATTGATGACTGGTCATAAAGGAGAAATTTTGACATTGTGTTTTTCAAATGAGGGACGAGTTTTAGCATCAGCTGGCAATGATTGTAATGTACTTCTATGGGACATTGCACATGGACATTTAGTAGCTATGCTTACTGGACATAAAGGACCTATTTATACAATTACCTTTAGTAGAGACAGTACTATTTTAGCAACTGGATCTCATGATTGTAAAATAATGCTCTGGGATTATTCAAAACTTTTAGAAGATCTCTCGTTGGATGATATGAATGTACATAACCCAACCGTTATGAACAATAGTTCTAAATACTTACTTCGAGCATTTGGTACCAAAAATTCACCAGTTATACATCTATTTTTTTCAAGGCGGAATATTATGTTTTGTGTATGCTCATTCAATTCACCTCAATCCAATTAACTGTTAATTTTCAAAAACAATTATTGTACTACATTTATCTTTCTGTTAATTATTTAATAGTGTTATAGTTAAGTACAAACAAGTAACTATTCTTTTTTTTGGTATTTGTAAGCATAATTTATTTTCTAAAATATATTTTTATATATTTATAGCATGTGTAATATAATACATTCATCAAAACGCAGTTGTGTTCTTTTGCAGTAAAATATTATTAAGTAATTATTTTATATTTTTATTTGACTGTTAAAATAACTAAATATAGTATGTATACTAAATACAATATACATAATATATATTTTAAATAAATGCAAATTTATGTACCATTAAATTTAAGTTTATACATTAAAGAAAGAAAATGAATTGAATGTTGTACAAAATTTATTGTATTATAGACCTATAAAGTATAAAGATATCTTCATAGGTCTATGAATATATGTGTTGATAAATTAATAAGCCGGAAATCTCTATTTTTTTTTTTAAATAATAATTTTTGCTTGGTTTATTTGAATAATTAAAACAAATATTATAGACTTATAGTGAGTAACTATTAGCTAGTGACTGGAGAATTAATAATTTTAAAACTATGTAGGTAGTCCAAAATATTTGAATAATAATGTCTTATGGATCCTCTAGGCTCTAATATCTGATTTTAATTAATGCTTAATTAATACAACTTACAATTATTATACATTTTGAAAACTTGAATCCTAGTTAATTAAATATTTTTAAATTATTCTGTTCTTGTTAATTTAACCTAAATTGTTTTTATTCACAAGCAATTATGTTTTAACTAATAACTATGATAATTTGTATTAGGCATATTTATGTTTCCCGGAATTCTAGCAATGGTCAGACCTGTGAAATTAAATGTACTTAAAACAGTTAAAACTATCTTTTAAATTTATTTTGTATAGTATGGAAACTGATTTAATGTAAGGACTAAGGATCTTCCAGAAACTTGTATTCTCGTCCTTATCTGTTAAATAGTTCTAAATATACATTTTAAACCATGTAGATATAGATAGCCTAGATACTTAGATAGGTAGGTTATTACTTATAATATTTTTGATTTCAGAAAATTTGAACAAATTAAAGAAATTGGAGTATTTAAATTTGGCGTTGAATTGTATTGAAAAAATAGAAAACTTGGATCGATGTGAATCTTTAAATAAATTAGATTTGACAATGAATTTTATAGGGAAACTTGATAGTATTGAATCGTTAAAATACAACACACATTTAAGAACATTGTAAGTAAAGTCTTTTTAGTTTTAACTTTACATTATCGGTAACTAATATAACTAATATTTTTCCATAATTATTAATTGTATATAATTCCGAATTCATCTGTAATTAATATCATACTATATTCTATTAATAATTATCAAAATTGTAAGAAATCTCGTTTTTTTTTTTTTGTAGCTTTCGTTAATTTTAAACACCATAAAAAAAAAGTGTTATCATAAAAATTAAATAAATAATCGGGTAAATATGTAATTTTAAATACCTATTAAGAGATGTCACTGTGCAGTCAGCGTAATATTTGATTTCTATTTCAGACCCACGCGTGTGATATAGATAAAATATGATTTCACTTAAAATCGTATTTTATGATTTTTGAATAACCTTAGAGAGTAAAATCAACCTATACTATACAATATTTAGACAAATAGATATGTCATGCCTTCAAAAATAGTATTCTCTATTGTTTTTTTAATGGGTGATTACAGATTTTATTCAAAGATTATACCTACCTACTCAAAAACATAATAAAAAATGATTGTGCGTAGTTACCTACCTAAGTTATTTATTGGGTAATTGGAAAAACATTTATTATATTGTATATATAAGGTTAAAAAAATAATTTTTGTCGGAGTGCATTTTTTAAGAGGATTGGAAACGATGATTTTCTGTCTTTGTCTTACACACGTTGACACGTGGAATATAGGAAAAATAGCTATACTCGCCTGACAAAAATTAAGGTATTTCTAGTTGTTCAATTTAAAATATGTAAAGATGATTGAATTGGTATACAAGTTTACTTTGCATCGGTCGAAGTATATTTTTAATATTTTCAATAATAAAAATTGACAAATTTATTAAATTTAAAATATTTATTCTCATCAAAATATTTATCTTAAACAATAAAACAATCGAAAAAGTACTTCGACAGATGCAAAGTAAACTTGTATACCAATTTAATCATCTTTAAATCATCTTTACATATTTTAAATCGAACAACTAGAAGTACCTTAATTTTTGTCAGGCGAGTTAGCTATTTTTCCTATATTCCACGTGTGTAAGACAAAGACAGAAAATCAACGCTTCCGATCCCCTTAATGCTGAAATTCCGACCTCTATATTAAAAAAAATATATTTAAATATGAAATTATTTTTTACTTAATGTTCAAAATAAATTAAATTAAGAAATAATATAATCACATACCTAAGTTAATTATTACTTTTATTATTATAGTACTTTGATTGTATCAAACAGACAATTATAAATCAACATTAAAATATACATCTATAACTAATTTTATTCTTGGAAAGTTGGAAATATTTGAAAATATATTCTATTCTATTTTATTACATATTAAAATATAATTACCTACATAAAAAACGATTCATTTTTAAAAAGCGGGTAAGTGGGTATCGCTCTGCTGTATATTAGGGAGTGGGGTGGACCTCGGACTATGGTAGGTTAAATTTGAATGCAATGATAGGTATCATTGTATACGAAAAACGATTCTGAACGAAGATGATTTGTCAGTTTAGGATATATTATATTTAAATATTGTCATATTATATTCTATTTTGAAACAAATAGTATGTTTATAGTATTTTTATATGTTACTATGGTTACTTTATAGTATTTGTTTATTAATAAAAAAAGTATTAGGCAACATACGCATAATGCGAGTATAAAATTTAATTTAAATTTTGAAATATTTCGTATAAATTCGAACTTTAAGCACTTATAAAAAAAAATTGTAACTAACGATTTTGGATTTTTTTTTTTATCACTTTAAGAACAACTTATAAGAAACCTTGTATTAAATCTTCAAGATTTTCTGGCCACCCAAAAATTTTTTATCGGCATTTGAAGAAAAAAAACTTAGAAAAGTCGAAAATTTCAATTGTCTATAAGTAGCTTAAAAATGGTCAAAATTTTTTGAAAATTTAACTGTAAAGAGATAACCATAATATAAACATTTGGTGACAATTTCAAGTATTTACAATGATTCGTTTTTGAGTTACAGCAAAATCAAAAAATCGATTTTTTTGAAAACTATTTGAAAATTGTACTTTTGACCCCCCCTCCCAAAAGTACCAACTAGATGAATTTTCCTATTCAAAGAGGGGCTGAAGTCAAAAATCGGAGAATTATTACTGCCCCAAATGTTGTCGTCAGACACAAAAAAAAAAAAAAAACACACATCATAGTAAAATCAATACATTCATCACTTCGTTCAGAATCTAAAACTACGGAAGAGTGAAAATGTCCAATTTTAAAATGTATTGGAAAAAAATGTCCTACATTCTTTGCATAGAGGATAGAAAAATCAGTGATAATTTTCAACGATTGCGGCATATCATTAACAATAGTCACTCTACGAAAATGTCCAAGAAAAAAATATTCAAAATCGAGAATATTTGACATGAAATTGTTCAAAATTGAAGTAAAAAAAATAAAATTTTGTAATAAGCCAATCATTCACATCCAACAATGTGATCACTATAGAAAAGATACGATTAGAATTAGGAGTAGTAAACGAAGAAAAGTTAGGTTAAAAACAAATTGGAAAATCTCCAGCAAGAAAAGTTAAAAATAGGGTTTAAAAAGTTTAAAGTTAAAAATATTTCATTGGATTTTTATTTCATAATTCCATAAATCGTTATAATATTTATGTTTTAATTTGTTCAGGTATCTCACTGGAAATCCTTGTACAGATTATGATGGATATCGTGAGTATGTTATTGGAACTTTACCACAAATTGACATACTCGACGGAATAGATGTAACTTCATTTGATAAATTAGTCGCCAAACAACAGTTACCAAATATTACATGTAAAATTATTGCCCAACAAAAAACCTATGAAAGTAAATGATTTTAAAAATAAAATACGCGCGTATTAGTTGATATTTAATAATAAAAATAATAATAATTTATTGAGCTAGGTTCGTATATTAGAATAATTAGAATGTATGTGAACTGTATATAGATTTCAGAATAAAACAAAAAGAGTCATCAAAATCTTTAAATATTACTGAGGAAACTTTGGAAACACACGAAAAAAATTGTGAAGAATCAGATGAAGAGTATGTATAAAAAAATATAACAAGTATTTATCTACTATAAAATGTTGCTATATATAGTAGGTATAAGGTAGATGATAATAATAACTAATATGTAAATTAGAAAATAAATAATAATACACAGTGGCGCCATTTGGGGTATCGTAGGGTATACATTGGCGGCCCTATTTTTTCTTATGACATATTGGCCTGCCTTAATTTTATACTGCGCCGGTATAGCTAAAATGTAATAAATAAACTATTATAATAATTTTTGAAAAATATTTTATAAATAATAGGTATATTGTTTTAATCTTTATTGTAATTAACATTTCTTGACAGTTGTAAGATTATAATCAATGGATCAAAATTAAAAAATATATTTATCTGTTTTATTAGCTTCTTAAAATTGAGATATTAATATAAATCATTAACAATTTGTAAAAATCAATCTTACGTTATTCATTTTGCTAATTATTTATAAACTCTTAATTTCAAACCTCAAATAATTTAATGATACAAATAACTGCATGCTAATAGTTTACGTTGATTTTTTTTTATAATTTATTGCTTACAACTTTATTTGTATACTTAATACAAAATTTGATTTGAATGATAATAGTCATAATTATTCATTATAAATTGAGGTGCTTAAGTTAAATGTATGAATTATATTAATAGATAATGTAACATATTTTTAATTTCATATTCTGCAGCAAAATATTTTTTGGAATATTTCAATACATAAAATCGAAATTCAGGCGAATAGTTTATGAGTTATAACTTATAACTTATAAGTATTTAAAGTTTGTTTTCCAAACATAATAAAATATAATATATATCAGGGGCGGCAAAACGGTCGATCGCAAACGATTTTAAAGTCGATCGTGTTAGAATTTATTTTTAGGCTACTCACACGAACATTAATCATGGTGGTTAGATTTTTTATTGAAGTCGATCCTCAAAGGTCAAGTATAATGTTAATAGATCGCTGCCAAAAAAAGTTTGGCCACCCCTGATATATATAATATTCAAAGTTACTCTGATTAGTATAGTTGTACTAGTAATATCTTATAGTCAATATAGTTTTTGACCAAGTTAGTTACTAAATTCAGTAGATAACTTTTGAATCCATTGATTGGTCAGCAATTAATTCCAAAAACTCGTTTTTCATTTGATCTGGATTCTGGATGGAGAAAAGTTAATTTAGAAAAAGTGCAACTATTTTCCAAATTATTATTTTTGTTCTTAATAGTCAGTCCTAATTCTACAAGTTTTTTCCACCAGGCTTGACTGAAATTAAATATGCCCTAGCTATTGGCTATTATTTTTGGCCGACATTGTACTCCTTCGGCCGCAAATTTTGAGATCTAACCGCTGTACCTATGTACACATTTAATTATTTAAATTTGAAATCTCCAAATGTACGTTGTATCCGATTGTTTCCAAAAAGACAACAATGAAGATATTTAGATGAATAATTATAATATAACAATTATTTCAAAAAAATGTACATTATAAGCCTATATAATACATGGCTATATCTAAAACAGGTACTTTTTGAATATAATTTCGACTGGAAATTAAACAAAACATTTTAAATGTTAATACATTTTGAAACGATGAGTGTTGTTCAATAAAAGAATCGCCTTGTATAGAATTTCCACAACTTTTAGTTTTTGGAATCAACCGAGTGAAAACACTCCGGAATGTCGTGTGGAGATGGCGTTACATAGTAGACGAGCTCAGCGAAAGCAAGATGAAGCGAAAAAAACATCCAAAGAAGAACCGTGGATTCCAAAGTTATTTGCCGAGGACGGTCGTCCGTATAATTTAAACCAAGCAAAAGTATCATACAAAATGGAAAATGAACATAATAAATACGTGCTTACTGTTCATGTGTACAAGTAAATTATTTTTGTAAAAACGTTTTTAATGCGAATACATTATTTAAATCATTAAACCTATACCAATTAATAATATCTAATGGTGAATTTTTATAAGTCAACGCTATTTTGGGGGACACTTACGAGGAGGATACAGGTGCCTATTATATTTTAATATTTTATAGATATGGGCATAACTTTGGAAATTTTTATAGGAAGGGCCTTTTTTTTTGCTGTCAAACTATAGTAATAGTACCTTATTGTACCTGTAACATAATCATAGGCGCAATTTCAATAAAGAAAACCCAGTGAGGGTGCTTAAGTTCTTCATTTTCCGGGCATAGCGTTGAATAACTACTAATTGTAATATTTAAAAAAAAATATTTGAGGGTGCTAATTTTACAATTGGGGGTGCTAATACCCTTTATGCGCCCCCCTATTTGCGTCTATGAACATAATATCGGATCATGTTCAATATTTAAATTGTTTCGTTTAATGACGAATTTATTAAAACAATTTTGAGTTTGTATTTTTGTAGTACCTAACCTATGGTCTATGGATACTCCAGATACTCGTTTTTATTTATTAGAACCATATATTTTCAAATGAGATATACCTACTTACCTAATCAACATTTTTTTTGCTGTAAATTGTCAAATTGTAAATCAATACAATTTTTGAAAATATTAAAGTATCTAAATCAAAATTTAAACGATTAATTCCTGAGTTATTAAAATGTATGCTCTAAGGATAATAATAAATTAATAATACATTATAATCTTTAATAGACTTTAAAATAATTTAATAATTTACAAAATTACAAAATTAATGTAAAATGTATTATAAAAATAATAATATATAGATAATATTTAATTTGGTTTTTATTATAGTTTGACTTTGACAATTAGTAAAGATTATCATAACATTTTATCTACTAGAATAGTAGCTAGAATATACTATATTAGGTAGGTAATATTAATTACAAATTACAATTATATTTAAATCAATATAGGTAACCCCCATATTTAAAACTTATTAGATTCTGACCAGAGTGATGAATATATTGATTTTACAATGATGTGTGTTTTTTTTTTGTGTCTGTGTACTGCATAACTAGTCGAAATAATGCTTCAATTTCAAACTTTAGGGGTGGTTTCCGATATCCTTGGTGCATTAGAGGTGAAAAGTAAACATTTTCCAACAGTTTTCAAAAAAATCGAGAAAAACAAAAAAAAAAATGACAGAAAAACAGGAATTTTTATGCAAAACCAGTTTTCGACCAAATCGATTTTTTTATATGGTTGTAATTCAAAAATTGATCACTGTAAATACTTGAAATTTTCACCAAATGTTTATATTAGCATTCTCCATACACTGTTAAATTTTCAAAGTATTTTGACTTTTTTGAGCTATTTATAGACAATTGAAATTTTCTTTTTTTTTTATATTTTTTTTTTATAAATGTTGATAAAAAGATTACAAATTACTTGAAAATTTAATAGAAAGGTCCACATAACTTGTTCTAATTCTCATTCAAAAATTATAAAAATACATATGCACATGTTTTTTTTTATTAGCATTTGAAGTTCAAATATTGACAAAAATTCGTCAAAATCATGAATATTTTTCACTATTTGGTAGTTAAAAATTTAAAAATATTTTACTATCAAAAGCTAAGAATTGAAAATGTAATGCAATGCTGTCCATAAGTTAAACTTAGAATAATTATAAAAAAGTTTGATGATTATTCAATTTAAAAAAAGCGGGTAAGTGAGTATCGCTCTGCTGTACATTAGGGGATGGGATGGACCTCGGACTAGGGTAGGTTAAATTTGAATGCAATGATAGGTATCATTGTATACGAAAAACGATTAAGAACGGAGATGATTTGTTAGTCTGGGATATATAATATTTAAATATTGTCATATATTCTATTTTGAAACAAATTCAATCATTTAAGTAAAAGCTTCAAGATTTTACGTTTAGTAATTTTTTTAAAATAACAAAAATCGAAAATTATTTATTAGTAAAACGTTATTTTACACGTGTATTTTTTATTTCAAATTAAAATTAAAACCTTAAACACTCGTTAATTTTTTTAAATTGAATAATCCTCAAACTTTTTATAATTATTCTAAGCTTAACTTATGGAAAGCATAGTATTAAATTTTCAATTCTTAGATTTTGATAGTAAAATATTTATAAATTTTTAACTACCAAATAGTAAATATTCATGTTTTTGACGAATTTTTGAAAATATTTGAACCTTGTACCAAATTTTCAAAACTTAGTTATAAAAGAAAAAATTTTTACGATTTTTCAACCATAAATTCGAACTTTAAGCACTTATAAAAAAAAATTGTGACTAACGATTTCGAATTTTTTTTTATCACTTTAAGAACAACTCAAAAGAAACCTTATATTAGATTTTCAAGATTTTCTGATCGACCAAAAAATTTTTACCGTTATTTTTAAAAAAAATACTTTTGAAAATTGAAAATTTCAATTGTCTATAAATAGTTCAAAAAAAGTCAAAATTCTTTGAAAATTTAACAGTGTATGGAGAACGCTAATATAAACATTTGGTGAAAATTTAAAGTATTTACAGTGATCAGTTTTTGAATTACAACCATATAAAAAAATCGATTTGGTCGAAAACTGATTTTGCGTAAACAATCCCGTTTTTCCGTTATTTTTTTAGGGTTATTCCCGACTTATTTAAAAAATATTTTAAAAAATTTTTAACTTTTGACCCCCCAAAGTACCAACTAGATTCGATTTCCTTTTCAAAGAGGGGCTGAAGTCAAAAATCGAAGCATTTTTACTGCCCCAAATGTTGTCGACAGACACAAAAACAAAAAAAAACAAAAAAAAAACACACATCATTGTAAAATCAATACATTCATCACTCCGTTCAGAATCTAAAATTTACGAGTGTTTAAAGTTTTAATTTTAATTTGAAATCAAAAATACACGTGTAAAATAACGTTTTACTAATAAATAATTTTCGATTTTTGTTATTTTTAAAAAATTACTAAATGTAAGATCTTGAAGCTTTTACTTAAATGTTTGAATTTGTTTCAAAGTAGATTATATGACAATATTTAAGTATTATATATCCCAGACTGACAAATCATCTCCGTTCAGAATCGTTTTTCGTATACAATGATACCTATCATTGTATTCAAATTTAACCTACCCTAGTCCGAGGTCCACCTCACCCCCTAATGTACAGCAGAGCGATACTCACTTACCCGCTTTTAATTATTATTAAGTAAACAATTATGAGTACTTACTTAATAATTATTCAATGTTTCAATAATTACTCAATCGAATCTGGATTTATATACATCAAAATTTTCAAAAAAGTTTTGATGAAAAAAAATGTTTCCAATTTAAAGTTATTATATTTAGTAATACAGTACCTATACAATTTTCTATAGAGTTAAAACCATTTAAATTATTGTATATTAATAATAAAAATGATTATATTAATCTTAATAAGAACTCCCATAAATCTAAAATACTTAATTACGTTTTCAGTAAGATTTTTCTAATTGTTTATAAAGTAGGTACCAAGAGAGTGACATTACAAATCACAATTAATCTTTAAAGAATCACGCTGGATAATAACATTTATCTTTCGGTTTAGGTTCATGGACACTAGCGAATTGGACGTGGACGTTCAACCCACGTACGTAAGGGTCACAGTACGAAAAAAGATATTGCAATTGGCACTGGATGAAGAAGTAAGAGTGGACGAATCCAATGCGAAACGGTTGATTGGTTCTAAGCTATTGGAAATAACTATGCCTAAAGTAAATTATCGCCGTATAATAGATTGATATGAAAAAAAAACGTGTACCAATAATATGTTTAATTTTTTATTGTGTATTATATACATTTTATAACAGGTAAAACAAATAATCTGTCCAGTTAAAAAACAATGCGTCACGGACAAAGATTTTCACAATGAAAAGTAAAGAAAAATTCTAGTTTTTCATTATAAAAGATATAATTTATATAAGTATAGCTAGTATAGGTTATAGATTTATTGATCACAAGTGGATGAATTAGTAAACATTTCTGACAAATGCGTATTGCATAGGAACCTAGCTCATTTAACTCAAATTTTTTTAGATTCTGAATGGAGTGATGAATATATTGATTTTACAATGATGTGTGTTTTTTTTGTGTCTGTGTACAGCATAACTAGTCGAAATAATGCTTCAAATTCAAACTTTGGGGGTGGTTTCCGATGGCAAAGTGGATATCCTTTGGTGCATTATAGAAGTGAAAAGTAAACATTTTCCAACAGTTTTCAAAAAAATTGAGAAAAACAAAAAAAAAATGACAGAAAAACAGGAATTTTTACGCAATACCAGTTTTCGACCAAATCGATTTTTTTATATGGTTGTAATTCAAAAACTGATCACTGTAAATACTTGAAATTTTCACCAAATGTTTATATTAGTGTTCTCCATATACTGTTAAATTTTCAAAGAATTTTGACTTTTTTTGAACTATTTATAGACAATTGAAATTTTCAATTTTCAAAAGTATTTTTTTTAAAAATATCGGTAAAATTTTTTTGGTTGACCAGAAAATCTTGAAAATATAATACAAGGTTTCTTATGAGTTGTTCTTAAAGTGATAAAAAAAAATTCGAAATTGTTAGTCACAATTTTTTTTTATAAGTGCTTAAAGTTCGAATTTATACGAAATATGTCAAAATTGCAAAAATTTGCAAGTAATTTTGTGGTTGAAAAATCGTAAAGATTTTTTCTTTTATAACTAAGTTTTGAAAATTTGGTACAAGGTTCTCCATACATTTTTCTTCAAATATCTCTAAAAAAAACTCTACCGGATTTAGACAAAACATTTTATGAGTGTTTGAAATTTAAATAACGGTTTAGCCTCAAACGATTTTTGATATTTTTTGTTATTCAAATAGTATAAGTCGTAAATACTTGAAAATTTTACCAGTTATTTAGATTGCCATTTTTTTACGTGATTCGATTTCAAAATATTTAGATTTTTTTTGAGCTATTTATAGGCATTTGAAATAATCAATTTTTTTTTATTTTTATTTTTATAAATGTTGATAAAAAAAATTTAGCTAGGACAAATTACTTGAAAATTAAATTGAAGGGTCCACATAACTAGTTTTAACTCTCATTAAAAAACTATAAAAATACATAGGCACAATTTTTTTTTATTAGCATTTGAAGTTCAAATATTGACAAAAATTCGTCAAAATCATGAATATTTTTCACTATTTGATAGTTAAAAATTTATAAATATTTTACTGTCAAAAGCTAAGAATTGAAAATTTAATGCAATGCTGTCCATAAGTTAAGCTTAAAATAATTATAAAAAGTTTGATGACTATTCAATTTAAAAATTTTACGAGTGTTTAAAGTTTTAATTTTAATTTGAAATCAAATATACCCTATACCCTATATAACCTATACGTGTAAAATAACGTTTTACTACTAAATAATTTTCGATTTTTGTTATTTTTAAAAAATTACCAAACGTAAGATCTTGAAGCTTTTACTTAAATGTTTAAATTTGTTTCAAAATAGAATATATGATAATATTTCAATATAATAAGTATATCCTAGACTGACAAATCATCTCCTTTCAAAATCGTTTTTCGTATACAATGATACCTATCATTGCATTCAAATTTAACCTACCCTAGTCCGAGGTCCACCCCACCCCTTAATGTATAGCTCACTTACCCACTTTTTTTTACATTTATGTTTACTTTTGCATGGGTAGTTTTAAAGAAAACTTATCTTCCTATGCTTATGACATTAAAATCATTAAATATGCATTTAAATTATTCAAAGTACCACAATTATTTCAACTCAAGACATAGAAAATTTAATCAACACATATGTAATATATATGGACATAGACACATAAAACAGTTATTCCTAAGTGTATAATAAATAAATAACATCAATAGGTTCAATATGTATTTAAACTCTTTAGTTTATCATACGGGTATATATATTAATTGATTTTATATTTCACATATAACTATATAAGTACATTTTTTTTTTTCATATAAATTATAAATATTAAATATAATATGATGAATTATACTGAAAACCTAGTTCCACGCAGATAACACAGTAGATTATTTTATAAAAAAAACAATTTTATTTCACAAGCACGGATCACTAATTCCGGCTTGCATTAAATATAATAAAGGTATTATTCAAAGGCGTGCGCATCAGACATTTGTGGCAGGGTGGGCTAAGCCAATAAATATTAAGAAACCTGAACTCTAATGGAAGAAACAATTAAAATGTTACATATACCTACTTTAATTTACCTACTCATAATTACCTACTATTTTAGGAATCTATCATTCATATGATTAAAAGCAGATGCATATTTTTTTTTAATTAAATAAGAAATATTGTAATTGCCAACACAGTTTAATACAATTTCGCAATTTATAATGGTAATATCAAATATGACATAATGTCATAATATGTTGTCAATTTTATTTTTAGACATTTAATTTATTATTATTTATTATCATTGTGTAATGTGTATAAGTTATTTTTCACCTAGGTACTTATTTAATGTTCTATGATTTTTGAAAAATCAAAAAAGGCCCACCCGCCCCCCCCTGTGCACATGCTTATGGTATTATTATATGGAATATATTATGTTTTAATAACAAAAGTACTTACCTAAATTTTTTAGTAAATTGAAACTAACGGATGAAATATTTGATAATCAAAAGCAAGTGGAGTTTTGGAACATAACCAATTCACCAGCAAACGTAAAGAAAACTGGAGACAATAACTTTATGGATTTTGTCGACAATTCCGAAGTACCGCCTTTAGAATAAAGGTTAGAGGTTCATAGTATGTACTACAGATAATATAAATATAATATTTATATGAGGTACCTACTATTAATTATTTTTTTTTACTAAACTGTATTGGTATATATATATGTTCAGTTAACCCGATAGTTATTTTTTAATTAACCTCAATTATTAACATTGTTGAAAAAATTAGAGTTTATCAAAATGGTTATTTGGTTGTAATTTTGTAAATTAAAAACAGTAAGAATAATTAGACGAATCCGCTGTTTCACTGCATTTGTACACATTTTGTTTCTTAATAATTATAAACGCAAATTATATGCTACCTACCTTACAAATAAAATCGATATAATTTCTTTTTTTGATTTGCCGTTTTTTCTTGTGAATATGTGATTAAGTTTTAAGTTTAAAAAAATATTATTTCAATTTTATATATAAATATAAACTTGACACGGGTGTTGTGAATTTGTATTTTAGATTATGATAGGAGCAAATAGCAATGAATGTATTGATTTTATTATGGGTGTTTATTTTATGAGTATACGAATACGATACCTACCTAAGTTGTTGATAAAATGTTTCGATTTTCAAAAACTGGGGAGCTTTAGGATATAATATTGGATCTAGTTTATACTTTAGAGAGGTCAAATTGAAAAAATGTCAGTACTTATTCTTATAATTAGGAGAAACAAAGAAAAAAATGGGAATTTTTACACGAATCCAATTTTTGATAAAATCGATTTGGATGTAGCTAACTGAAAAAAGAATAACTGTAGATACTTAAAATTTTTACCAAATGTTTATAAATGGTTTTTTAATTTACGATAACATTTTCAGTTTTTTTTTTTAAATGTTTAAATGATTTAAAATTATTTACTGATTAGAAATGCTTGAAATTTTAAAAGGATTTTATACCCGCATGTATTGTCGCTGTTTTACATGTATACAACATGTACATTTTTCAATCAGTAGAATTCATTTAGTGTAGTTAGCTTTAATATTAGAGTAAATTTATCTAAAATCAAATTTAAAGGTAAGAATATTATCCTGAAAAGTGAAAATGTATATTTGTGTATACTGTATAAAAATATTAAAAATACATAGGTACAACTTTTTTCATATTCATTTGAAATGCCAATTTGGAAAAAATGACTTATTTAAACGATAAATAACAATACGTTAATTTTATTGTCTTGTTATAATTTAAAAATATTATTCGTAGGAACTTCAACTTTTATCTGTTTACTAAACGTAATCATTTTTTTTTACTCTCCATATCCCTAAAGCATATTAATGTCAAAATCAAATAAAGTGTGTATTACGATTTTACTAAATTGCAAAAGTCTAGTCTTTATCTACCACTTGTAGTACTTAGAAATTATTATAGTTAATTTGTCAAAACATTAAATAACTAAAGACATTAATAGTATACTTGATCTAAAAATATACTAGTAAACTTAGGAAACATTAATTCGTACATTATTTTATTATGAATTGATATCAGGTATTTTTATGTATTTGCCCGAGTTAACTATATTTATATATTAATATATACTAATGTCTAATGCTTGAAACATATTGCTTACTATTTGCAGTGGTTGTTGTGACTATATTTATGAGGTACATATTTATTATATTTATTTTAAGTTCATAATTGTATAGATTGCATAATAATTTGTCTACATAGTTAGTAGCTTTATTAATTTTTATTATTTTGTTACTTTCCTTATTCCAATGAATAAAATTAAGAAAATATAATAATGATAATAAACATAAAATTGTTTTTAATTACCAAGCTCTAAACTTGAAAAACGTAAGGAAAAAATGCACTTCAATAGTATTTCATTAGGCGAATTCTGTAGAATATCAGGTAGGTTTAAACACAGTTTTTAAGTTCAAGGTGTTAAATGTAGATCATTTTTGATATATTTGTTTAAAAATAATTGAAAATAGGTAATCTGTTTTATCTAAAAGTGTATTAAAAATATTTATTATGAAATTAACACAATATAAGTAACTTGTTAAAAAAAAGGCCACATAGATATAAGCAATGTACAACATTATTATTCATTAACTTAAATGTGTCAATCTTTAAAACTATAAAGTAACAAGAAGTTAAAAAACAGGTTAATAAATTGTTTTTAACGCAAATTAAATTTGAATATTTTCTTTACTATTTTTTTTTTTTAATGAATAATAAATTAACAACAAAAAAGATGATAAAATACAAAAAAAAAAAAATTAATAATAATACTAAAAGCCAAAATGAATACAAAATAACAGTGTTAGGCCAGTAGAAATAACTTTATAAAATAATATTTGTATAAAAATATTTCTATTTTATTAGTAAATTAAATTAGACAATTTTTTTTACAGCCGTTTATGAACACTTTGAGCTTATAAGCAAAAATCTTATAACTTATTACAACCCTACAAGAATTAACTCACTCAGTATTATGGTTAAATTGATAAATAGGATTTTATGAAATTTTGTACAAAATAAAAATAATAATACATAACTTCCACCGAGGACAACCAATAAATTTTTTTGTGACCCAAGCCACTAACATCAACTGCTTTATAATATTAGACAAGTATGATGATGTCATGATTATCTCGTTTTTATTTAAACAATTATTATTAATAATGGTAACATAAATATTTACATTTATTTGTATGATAAGGAACAGCTTCACAGAAAACCATTTTGCTAAGCATTTAAAAAAAAAAAAAAAATAATATATAATTTGTTAATAGTTCTTGTTGTAAAATAAAAATGTGTAAAAGTACACTTGATAATATACAATTTTATGTATATTTATATCAATGAGCTTAGCAAAATGTTTATCTCTTGGTGTTTCACAAATTCTGTCAATAATAATAGTGTCCATTAATTTTCTGTATTAAATACTTAACTATTCAACAACAGCGATTAGACAATCTGTCTGACTTCCTATCAATGTTAATTTTTTCGGGTACATCGGTAGGTTCGCGTCCAGGTGTCTTGTTCAATATTGATAATGTTAGGTCAGTAAATGCTTTTTCAATGTTTATATTTGCTTTTGCAGATGTTTCTAAAAATGATATGTTATGTTCACGAGCAATACCTTCACCTCTTGATTTACCGACGACGCGTTTATCTTCCATATCACATTTGTTCCCTAAAATCATTTTTTCTACATCTTCGTTGGCATGCTGAAAATAAAAAAATAAATTAATATTGTATTTATAACTTTAAATAATTAAATAGTATTGAATAGAGCTAATAGATATAAAATATTTACTAAATTAAATTTAGATAATCATAATTAAGAATAAATTGAAATACATTACAAAATAATTATAAATTAATGTATTTTTATTGCTAAAAGTTGATAGATTTCATAATTTTTTTTATAATTTACAAATCCAACTAAAAATAAGTTTAAGTTATTTAAATAAAAGCTTAACTACATATAATGAGATAAAACTGTTTATTTTATATAAATGTGTAGGAAAATAATTTGTTGATACTATATGATAAAAAATATACAATAAAAAATTAATGTCAACATTTACAGAGTTTTATATCAATAACTTAAACAATTAAATTCTGTATAAGCATGTAATAAATAATAATGATAATACATATATGCATACCTCATTAATGTTTCGTAGCCATTTTACTATATTTTCAAAACTTTTTTCGTTTGTAATATCATATACTAACATAATTCCCATTGCTCCCCTATAATAGGATGTTGTTATGGTATGGAATCGCTCTTGACCTGCTGTATCCCTAAAATTCAAATTGTATTACATACTATTAAAACAAATAAGTTTTTCATAAACTTTAATTAAAAAAAAAAAAAATTTATTTTATTTTTAATCAATATTATATTTATTTACTTTTATTAATTAAATAATTTAAAACTGGTAATATAATATTATAGATATCACAACTATGTTTTTAATAAAGATGCCAATAGGATTAAAATAATAACACAAAAACTTGTTTACTATATTTATGACCTTCTAAGTAAAATAACATTCAACTATTTGTTGCATAATTAAATCAGACAAAGAAAAAGTAAAACAACTAACTTGTAAACAATATTTAAATTCAATTCTTACCAAATTTGAAGTTTTATTTTTTTGCCTTGAAGTTCCACTGTTTTGATTTTGAAGTCAATACCTAAAAAATAAATGGTATCAATTAATAATCAAAAATAGAATAGATCAATTTAGGTATCAATATAGGTACCAAACCTAACCTCGAGTTTTCCTACCTAATTAATGTATAGGTATAGAATTAGTTGCAAATATTTTGGCAGAGGATGGAAGTTTAAGATTTGAAGAATTTCTAATTTTTTGCTAGTAATCATAAATCAATTGATAATTTTTTTTTAAAGGTTTTTTCATGGAGTACCCATAGCTGTAGCTTATTTATGCACCAAAAATAATTAACACATAATTGATAAAGATTAGAGTTAAGTATGTGTGGTATCTGATTAGAGAGTATTGAACGTGTTATTCGTAATATTTGGTAAATTCTAGATAATAAATATAATACACACAATGCTTAATATTGTTTTTTTTTTTAAATTAATTAGAATAAAAAAGTAATAAAATATGATTGTAAATATTCTTTAAATTCAAACACATAGGTAGTAGATTCTCTTATTCTCTCAAATTGTGCAACTTTTTCAATCATTTATTCATAAATTTGTTTTAAGTATAACATTAGGTACCATGTGATGGAAAAAAAATATTTCTAATGCTATGATAATACTATTTTTACACTTTCTTTGTTAAATACCATGTATACAAATACATTAAATAATTTCAATAGAATTTTGTCTATTATGTTTTGATTTTATGGATAATACATAGTATTACTGATGTTAAAAATAAATTAATCTAATTAATTATTTGTAATTAACATGGGATATCTATCCACGATAAAAAACTAATGTTAGTCTTATTGTGCGTCACATTCTGATAATAAAGTAATTATTACATTAGTTTTATTGATAATATTTTCTTTTAAAAATATGTGATAAACACTAAATTATTAAATGTATAATTAAATATGACTAGTATAAATAATTTTGATTATTTAATTCTAGCAGAGACTTCATTAACTTTTAATATACCTATGTGATGATTTTTTCCTTTAACTAATCTAAGCTGTGAGTAATGTGACCATTGCTATAAATAATATCAGAATTCAGAATATCAATTAATTCATGTATTTCACCTCACTTAGAAATATTTTCAAAATTACTGTATTGGAATTGAAAATTCAACCATTCAATACAGATTGTATTTTAATATATCAGGTGAATGCAAGCTTCCAAATATATCATGCAAAAATTATTCATACACTCACAAATTTATAGCTAAAAATTAACAAGATATGTTATAAGAGTCTGCGATAATATTAATCAAATGCCTAACACAATTAAAAATTTATTTCCAAATAAATTTAATATTGTTAAAAACAATTTTCACCAAATGATAAAGTAATTACCTAACTAAAAATATAATCAGTGAAAAAAATAATATGTAGGTTGATTTCTTTAACTATTTAAATAAACAAATTAATGCTAAATATTATGAGTATAATATTAATGTGTAATTTTTTAAATACACAATTTCGTTTTTTCCCTAACCCAAAATATTTTTTAAATTATATTGATTCTGAAAAAAAGGATAATAGTATGGTATTAGGTATGGAATCTACAAATAGTACAAATATTACTAAAACAAGTAGTCCAGTAGTAGCAGAAGATATTTTTAAATAAGTAAAGGCTTAGTATGCTTGGTATGTAAACACTAAACACTCAACCACCCAACTTGATGTTAATAACTTAAAAACTACTACAAACTGGAAGTTTTTTATCTTCCTACAATCCAATTTTCAATATCTGACATATCTATAGTTATAACTTAGGAACATAGGTTCTAATTCTAGATCTGGTTCATATAATGTTCTCAAAAATACTTTCAAAATTGTGTTAACAGTCCTACTTGTTACAATACAAATTATCAAAGTGAGAGAATACGCTAGGTTTTGTATGTATAGACCAGTGGTTCTTAACTGGTGTTCCGCTAACATTTTAAAATCAATATGAAAAATATTAAAAAATGTAGTTATATAATTATTAATGTATTTTACGACTGTGTTTTACAAAAACCTTATAACATTTTAAGTGTTCTGTTATTCAAAAAAGGTTAATAACCACTGGTATAGACTGACAACAGTACTTGCCAAGGCAGGCTTCATTTTCTCCTTCAAATAAACTGATTGTCACATCAACTACGTTCTGATTTATAACAATCTTAAATGATAGGGTGGTAGCGAGTAATGAACACTGTGTAGGGTTAGAGTTTTTTTTTAGATTCGCAGAACACACATTTTTTTGTAAAAAAATTGGGATATTGACGTTTTGCTTTTTTAATAAAGCGGGAATCAGGATACTAAAAAAAAAATTAGATTAGGTATCATGACAAAAGTGTCCCACTAAAAATTGGAAATTCCGCGCCAAATCGGGACGTATCTCAACTCTAACACTATGGTTAGGTGACAAACAGGAATGCTCAGAACAAACCTATTTTCTCCAAACAAGTGGGATATAATCTTTTTGAAAACAGTTTTGTTTATATAATTTTTTGATAGTGTTCAAAGTGTGCCCTGTCTAAATATATACTTAGACCTATTTTTAAAATCTTAAATTTTAGTTCCTAACTATTAGTCATCAATATAATGCTAATTTAAATATTTATTAAAGATTATGATGAAAATAGTTTTAATAAATTATTAAATGTTCAACATGGATTTAGATGAGGCTGGTTAATGGAGACAAATCTTTATATTTTTATTCCAATTTATTAGAACCCATAGAAGTCTAATAGCTAATCTTCAACATAATTTTCTTCTTTTTTTTTGTACTTTGATGGTCATAAGTATTATAAGTTTTAACTAATTATTAATTGTCTTCATTGTCTATTTCATAGTGTATTATATACTTATTATTTTCTTAAATTATATTATATTTTAAGTTAGGTATAAATTACCGATACTTTGTACAATTTAGATAAATACCTGTTCTACCTTATCATTATGCATGTAAGTAGATTTGTAATGTTATAATGTATAGGTACCTAAATGAAATTATAATCAAGACATATTTTATTGATTATCTATTTAATTCCAATCGAGATTCCAATTGAATTTAAAACAAACAGCTGAATGGTAAGTATTTAAAATGATGATTGCCTCAAACATAATATGAA
The DNA here is from genome assembly GCA_020882235.1 of Schizaphis graminum. NCBI lineage: Eukaryota > Metazoa > Arthropoda > Insecta > Hemiptera > Aphididae > Schizaphis > Schizaphis graminum. The sequence continues at coordinate 81,905,885 of CM037032.1, read as the reverse complement.
ATTATAGGTAAATATTTAATTACATTTTAATTGGCAATCTTAATTGTAGTAAATACCTCTATAAAAAAAGGTACTAAGTTATAAAAACACAATAAAACTTATATTATTATTTTTTCTTTAATTAATAGAAAATTGTTTAAACTTTGAAGATAATTCTTAATTTTTTTTAAAAAAAGTTAGTAAGTATTGATTTCTTATCTAGATTAAAATGATTAAATAGTTAACTATAAACGGTAACTAAATAGATTAACGTTTTGATATGATGGGCATGAAAATGCAATATATATTTTTACTTATTCTATTAGGATGCTCTGTGTATGCTTATGAATATTACATTAGTATACTATGGATGATAAATATAGGTACAATATTAACATATAATCATACATCAGAGCTATAAAAATACTTGAACAACAATGTATTAAATTTCTTTTATATTTTATTATTAGGTACCCACTTACCGAACTTGGTATCTTTTACAATTTACTATTTCAAAATAAAACATGATATTGCATGTATAATTAGAAATAGAGTAGGTAATATTAAATGTCATGTTTTTGTTTAATTAAAATCTACATAAGTTAGTAAGAGCAATAAAATAAATAGTTATTATCATTTAATTTAGGTTTACACATATATAAACAACAACCGATTAAATAGGTAAATAATATTACAATTTCTCCTACTAATGATTAGGAAATTGCTAATTTAAAATTAAAAAAATTAATAGTAATGCTCCATCTACCAAGTAGTAAACATAGCAATCAGCATAATAGTTAAATAATAAGTATTTTCAAATAAAAATTCTTGAATAGTAATCAAAATTAATGAGTCATAAATATTTTTAAGGGACTTTATACCCTACTACAAATCTCTTATTTTTATTACTGTAAACAATAACATAATATATAGTATATAACTATAAATAATATTTTTAAGTTCTATTATTCAAACTTATCACAGCATCAAACAGTTTAAATGACTTTTAAACATTTTATTGAGTACATAAATATTAATCAATGATTAAAAAAAATTCCTTTAACTCATTACATCACTGTTATCGCATAAATTAATACAAATGACCTCAATAAAACAAGGATGATTTATAAAACTTGACTTTGATATGCATAAAATTTGTACCTACTTTATATTGAAATCGACTTAATATTACCTATCTAATTATTAATTGCAGGGTAATATACAAAACTGTTAAAGCTCGTTTAAGTAATTAAATCAGTTAAATTATTTGTTTTGATTATAATTGTACCTGTCTACCTACTATCCATTCAATATAATTAATAAATAATAATCCTGGTACATACAAACAAAATTAATATAAGATACTTTAACAAAATTGAATGATTATTGATTAGCTTTAACAATTGGAAACAATACTTTTCAAACATCAATGATAAATGATAATTGTTCAAATTAATCATTCCATGAAACAGGTCCATCATCTATATTATTATCCTATAGCTCACATAGTCACATAATTTCTACATATCAGATTTGAAGGTCGTTATTGTCTCCAGTATATCTATAATGTAGTACATACGCGCAAGTGTGCATCATTCTACTGAAAAGTATATAGATCCAGTTAACAAACTATCAGAGGAGATTTGAAATTAACAACAAGGTAATATATAAGAAAATTAAACAAATTGAATTAAACTCTGACGAGATAGACATCGCCCACTCACCAATAGTCGAGATGAACGTTGTGGTGAACGCATCGTCTGAAAACCTGAACAGAATACACGTCTTGCCCACTCCCGAATCGCCGATCAGCAACAACTTGAAAAGCAGATCGTACGTCTTTTTGGCCATCACGGATTACCGGGTTTCGTTTTCGTCCGGAAAAGTCTAAAATAAAAGGTGGGGATCTTGTGGTATGCGGAGGGGTAAATTGAAAAAGGCGCGAGTTAGGCGGGCCTCTGAGTAGAAAATGCGTATCCGGACGGCGGTCCAAATCAATCAACGATGTAGCGGGTTGACACTTGACAAGCGATTGTTTTTATATTTTTCTTGGCGGTCTGTAGCGTGTTTCGAATGTTTTATCAGCGGCCTCGCAACGTAATCGACGGACTGGGGCGACGACGACAAAGTGGTAACGTGTCACTAGATCTAACGTTAATAATTAACTGCGTCGAATATTTAAGTGCGACACGAACGGTGGACCACGATTAGTAAAAGAAATATGATTTAATAGTTTTATACTAAAAAAAAAAAAAACGTTATCTCGGCCGTGGTCGTAGTCGTCGTCGTCATGGATCGGTCGGTTATTGTGTGACGGCCCATTTCCCACCCAAAGATTATGACAGTGTGGCGTTAACACATTTCGTTACAAGGACGGTAACACTGTAACTCCTTAACGCCGGACACCGCGGCCGCGGCTGTTTTCGTCTTTTCAAAAATCTAACTGTCCACCAGACGGTGTACTGTAATAATAATAATAATAATAATAATAATAATGTATTGACAATGATAATTATTTATTAATTTTATTGAATTAATCAAATATTAAAAAAGTAAATTCTAATTTCAATAATGAAGTATACAGTACTTATTAAATTAACAAAATGTTTGTGATTGAATGAATCCAAATATAATCAGTAGGACAGATGAAGACTTGCATGTTGCAGTTGTAGCATTCGCATATTTGTTTTGTACAGTAATAAATCGACGTAAATGTACACACTAACACACTATATTATATTGTTTGATTTATAAACAAGTATTTGTATATTTATCATTTATATTTTCATGCGTAGACTGGTCATAGAATTCTAATAGCTATTACTCTATAGTCTATTAGCTATACTGCCTATACTGCTATAAGTGCTATATGCTGTGAGGTAGCGTACTGGGCATCAGAGCCGTGCCGTTAAGATTTAGCGTCCAGGGCAAAATTAAAAATATTCGCCCCTTATTTTATTTATCATTATAGATTTCAATTTTTTTGGCGCCCCTTTAAACTATGCACCCGGGGCACATGCCCCCTAGGCCTCCCCACGGCACGGCTCTGTTGGGCACGGTCTTAGATTAACTTTATTAACTAAATAGTAAATACAATACATAAATGATAGAAACTTTATTAATATTTATATTGTAGATTGTACACATTATTATCAAGACCGCCTGCAGAAATTTTTCTGGGGGGGGGGCAGTGAAAAAACAATACACTTATCATAAATAAACCTAACCTAACCACAGAGTGATGAATGTATTGATTTTACAATGATGTGTTTTTTTTTTGTGTCTGACGACAACATTTGGAGCAGTAAAAATGCTTCGATTTTTGACTTCAGCCCCTCTTTGAAAAGGAAATTGAATCTAGTTGGTACTTTGGGGGGTCAAAAGTTAAAAATTTTCAATATTTTTTAAATGCGTCGGGAAAAACCCTAAAAAAATAAGGGAAAAACGGTATTTTTTACGCAAAACCAGTTTTCGACAAAATCGAATTTTTTATTTTGCTATAACTCAAAAACTAATCGATGTAAATACTTGAAATTTTCACAAAATGTTTATATTAGTGTTTTCTATACACAGTTAAATTTTCAAAGAATTTTGACTTTTTTAAGCTATTTATAGACAATTGAAATTTTCTATTTTTCTAAATATTTTTTTTTTAAATAACGATAAAAATTTTTTGGCCGACCAGAAAATCTTGAAAATTTAATACAAGGTTTCTTGTAAGTTGTTCTTAAAGTGATAAAAAAAATCCGAGATCGTTAGTCACAATTTTTTTTTATAAGTGCTTAAAGTTCAAATTTATACGAAATATGTCAAAATTGCGAAAATTTGCAAGTAATTTGTGGTTGAAAAATTGTAAAAATTTTTTCTTTTATAACTATGTTTTGAAAATTTGGTACAAGGTTCTCCATAATTCATAAAATATTGAAAACTGATGAACAATTTCGTATCACCTTATCAGTCCTCCTTATCGCCATCCATAAATGCTATATTATATATATAACGTATAATGTTCCACTCCACATGATTATATTAAATTAGGGAGTAAGAATAAGAAAACATCAACATTTTAAAAAAATTATCCTAAAGAACGGGGGGGGGGGGACGTGGCCCTACCTGGCCCCCCTCCTGCAGCCGGCCTTGATTATTATTGATAATAACAACGCAACGTTGCCACTCATAATTCGTATACGTAGCGAGTTTGTCAATTTCCAGACACATAGGTTTTTGAGTAAATACCTTGGTACCTACTTATCAAACGAAATATTTTTCCATCTTTCCGACGGGCGTAATACGTTTCCACCATAAGTGTACCTTTCCCTTTTCTACCAATATCCATTGCCACCAAATGAGACCCACCTAACTTAACCAAAACATTGTTTTTACTTTTTACCAAAATAATTTGTATATCTACTACGCTTAAATTAAAATCTTTTATACAGTATAATAAGTTTATTTAACATAATACTAATGCTGGCTTGGAAAAAATTATACATTATGGTATACTTTAGCTATGTATAATAATTAATATTGAACTCATCATATATAATATACATAATTAGTTGAATTTTTAAAAAAATTGTAGAATATGATTTTCGTGAGTTTGAGTAGATTGATGTAAAATGTGTACCTATATATATATTATATATATATATATATTAAATATACACATATAAATATATAATTAATGTAAATTGTACGTTTCTCGTATTTTATTATATATTAAATCGTTATCATACATACTTTTTACCTATGTGGCTATGTCGATTAATCAAGATAATATGTAACGTGAAAATATTTTATGAAAAGGTTACACAGTGTAAATAATTGTGCATTATAACAGTGTATGTTAAAATAAAATGTGTTATATAGCTTTTAATATAAGAGTAGTATACAATTGTTTTGGTGAAAACGTTATCTATATTTTATTTGGTAGAAACGGATATTGGTGGAAAAAGCAAAGATACCTACACGTTTGAGTTTTGGTGAAAACGGAAATTGCTCTTTTCGACAAAACATATTTCCAAATCAATACAGTTCTAGATATACCGGATGATTTATTTCGTAAAACTCGTTAGATATTTTAAAAACTATTAACATCATTGAAAATATTTTTTTTTACATAATTTTTATAGGAAATATATAAAAAAAAAATATTCATAACTAGGTGTTTATAAATAATAAATTTAACTAAATGAACGTGGATATATGTATTACTAAAAAAGATCTTGTATATAATAGAAAATGATTATACGTTATTAATTTGACAAACACTACCAAAAAAAATTAACGTTTTCGTAATGATGTGTACAATGTTTCGAACAAATTCGTATGTCATTCAACGACGTCACAGCCACCGAATAATTGGATAAGAATCGAATCGCACGCGTTATCAGATCATTATAGCGGCACACGAGACGGGCAGCTCAATCGAGAGCGATACACCCGTAACGCTGAACTCTGACGAGTTACTGGAACTTTGCCATCTGCTCACTAGATCCAACTTACGTGCGACTCGTCATTTCTGCAGAACGTACCCTGCCGTAGCTTTACGCATAACGACAAAGACGACGACGCACAGGGAAACGGGGTTTTACGAATATAATACGTTCTGTTTGGGAAACATATACTTGAACACTTACGAATAATATTATATTCTTACGAATGATTGTTTATCGCATAATACGCGGGAGCAAAGAAATAAAATATGCATTAACGCAAATATTTAATACAGATGTAACGATCAGTGTTCGCGCAAACGCAACAAACTAACCACTAACGCATTGCCCGAACGGTGTCAGACTTATATTAAAGGCCACGGAACAAGGCCAAGGTCGAATTTTGTTTGTGCATACCCAGATCTTGAGCTAAGGAAATGTTAGAGCTGCAAATAGGTATGAATAAAATCACTATTTAATAATAGATGTACAAGCAATGTAATGTGCAGGTAACATAATATATAAAAGATAAAAAAATATAGATATCAGATGCCTTCCCTAATGGCGCAAGTCTGCCCGGGGCGGGTCTTGCTACGATGGAGGACAGACAGTGAATGTCAATGCTGGTGTCTGGTCGTTTCGCCGGGCCTTTTATACCCGGTGTTCTGTGACAGATAACAAGAAATCGTAGAAACCCCAATAGTGCAATAGCCGATAAACGCACAATTTAAATAAATATATATGTATATATAAAATAATTTTAATAATAATAAAAATAGAAATATCAATAATAATAATAAGATTAGGAATAATAATAATAAAAAGGAAAAAAAGAATCTAGAACTTTATCCGTGCATCTCCCCGCCCACACCGAGCGGAAAAATCCCCCCTCTCAGACAAAAAATTATAAGTTAAAATATTATAAACAATTATTTATTATGTACAAACTTTTTCACGGGATTTTAAGATTTTTCCAGAGTTTTTCCCAACCCGTTCTTTTCGTATTCGCGTAGACTCCATCAGTCAAGCCGTTAGTATATGATATTAAGGTTTCGTTTTTAAAATCCAAATGCATTATAAATAAATAAAATACAAACATTACTAACAATGTAAACCCCAATACCCAATACTGTACATATAAATTATAAATATATAATGTATGCACACTTCCGTGGCATTAGTGCATTACTAACACAAACTCATTAAACTCATTTTTTATAACACAAATTTATATTTAAAAGAATATTTTTAGTTCAAAATAAGCTGGGGTTGCTAGTTTGAGACTTAGGGGTGCTATACATTCCCCGGAATCTCTGTATGTACACCAATACTATTAGTATGCTCCATTGACAGAAATTTTAGAATACGTATTTGTTTTCGTATATAAGTCATACTTTTGATAAAAATAGTAATTTTCGCAAAACAACCTGTAATGAGTTAAAAATATGGTAGGTTTATAATTGTTATTAAGAGATAGTATTTTAAATGTTATTTATTTTTAATATTTGTCTTTAACTCATCACCTTGTAAGATAAATTACGGGGTTGGGTAAGAGAGTTTTTCCTTTTGAATAAACTAATATATTTAAAATATCTATTACATAAATTTTCACTTACCTTTCGAATGATTCGAGGTGTGAGGTTATGATATTTGATGCGACTTGATGTAATGGATACTGAGTGACCGGAGTGGAGAGAGGTGTGCAAGAACATTATATTCAACAACTCGAAAGACATTAAAGTGAATGAAATTTATTTAAACTTGTAAGAATTTGACACAGAAAAAGATCATATATTTATCGATACAGTGTTGTGTAAGCGACTGAGCCTGGAATTGGTTGTTCTTTGCCCTTTTATAGACATGATATGCCGCCTTTGTGAAAGAATTTGGAGATTGCGGCGCTGCTCATCATTAGTATCTTATTTACTTAATAACCCCATATTTGTACTTTGTTAATGATTGTGATTATTTCTAAGTCTAATGGTAATTTAATTAATTGTAATTTTATCTTATAGTTGATTAATTTAGTTCACAATAATATGCATTTTCTTACCTAGTCTATGTTTGTGCAGCTGTACAGATATTTTATTTAAATTTAAATAATGATATATAATAATGTATATATCATTACAAACCTATATAGCTATGTGATGTGAAGTGTGTTCAAAATGTTAAAATATTGTTAGAAAGTGACCGAAGATGATGGTATGCACTGTGACCGATTCAATACATATTGATACCATGCACGAATAGTAGACGGATCTCGAGTTTTTGGGTCTAAAAACGGTTTTAATTACTGCTTATCGTTAAGGTATTTATCTTTTAATTTTGAATTTTCAGACAATGCAGTGTTAATATATAAATATTGTTACATTAGTAGTAACTAATATTACAATTTTATTATTTTTAACATAATATGTTATTTTGTGACAGTAGTTTTAAAATAAAATTTCGTAGTATGGAATTGACCAAATTTTTGAATTCAATAATGATGAACATCCCCTCATTGTGATAAAAAAGCAAAACGTATCGAACAAATATTAATGTGGAATAAAGTTATATAGAAAAAGTTAAGTTTGATTCCGAAGTGTGAAGAATGTGCGGTGATATGCAAAATTATCTATTTCATTAATTTAATACCTATCAACAAATAAATTTATAAGCTTTAATAATCAATAAAAATATATTAAATGTATACAGTGATAACGAATTAAATTAATTTATTTTATCTATTTTTCATGTTATAAAGGGCGGCTTGAGTAAAAAAAAGTTTACGAACCGCTATTTGTGTGCTTTATATTTTAAACATAATGACTACCAATAATTATATAGCCGTAAAACTAGCCAATAGGTAATATCTAAAATCTAAGTAGGAAATTATGTTTTCCGTACAGGAACTTCAATGTGAAAACCTTTGATAAGAATGGCTATATGACTATTTTTTTATCACCGACTCTCCTACTCATTGATTTCCCTACTGGACACTATCTGCAGTGTTTATTTCAGATCTTCTATCCCGGGGGTATCGTAAATTTTCAAGGGGGTATATACGGGGTATATTCCATAGGAGTAAATAATAAAGGGAAGTAAAAATATCGTATACATTTTTCTTCAGTGGGAGGTATTACTTCTACCCCGGTCATCCCTTAAAATAAACATTGGACACTATAGTGGTCTTTTTCCGTGTTTGACTTTTATATGTGCTTACTTGAAGGGAAATAATAATAATAATAAAATACTTAGGCATTCAACGTAAATTATATATTCATGTATAATTGTTTTTTCTTATGTAGTTTTATTGATACACATACAATATACATACACATTTATTATAGATTGACACATTTAATTAATACACGTACACATATGTAGGTGGGTAATAATGTATAATAATACGCTACAGTCGACTCTGGGTAACTCAAACTTCAATGGTACGAAATTCTTTGCGCAAATACCTAATAGTTATACATATTAAATTCACCTTCAATAACTGTTATGATATTGATATAATAATAGGTGCCAATACGTACGTATTTCACGTGCTGTTGATGTTGTGCCTGCGGAATTTTATCGATTTTTAGAGTTTTTTTTTTTATAATGGGAAGAGGTAGGATTGATTCTGCCAGTACGATAATATAGTTTTAAAACAACCCAGATTGTTGAGTTTTGATCTATTTGAATTTTCAAATAGTTAATACCAAAAAGTATGGGGAAATTTAACTTCGTCCTAAAAAAAAAAAGAAAAATTAAAATTCGTACTTTTGTTTTTAGATTAAATTGTTGATCCATTTAATCGAGACATTATAGATAATATTATACATTACTTAAAACTGAAAATTATTCAAAAATATCATAATTGTTGTGATATTATGTTGCATCATATTATTTATATTTTAAAATATTATATTTATTATTATATTACTATTTTAATTAAATGATCAGTATGTTGGTATCCTACCCCATCAATTATTTTGTAGTTGATTAATAAGATATTTCTAAAACTCTAAACTGGTAGCCGATCGAATCGATGGGTTATTTTAGAATTTAGAGTTATCTGTACGGCCGTATTGGTGGAATCGATGAGTCACGCCATGCTATATACCCATTTCGAAATCCTCGATTGAATTCAAATAATTTACATTCGTTCGGTTCCCCTGTTCGACCTGTCCGAGTTACCAAGAGTTGACCGTTTGTGTATCAAATTATATAGCTGTGGTTAGCACACGCGCGTTTAATATATTATTTTAATACAATATAATATCTGCATCTACACGGAAGGTACGCGTTTGTCGGACGAAAACTGTTAGACAAAACATAACAATAATATTAATACCAATAATTCTACAAATTAACGATATGCATGCGTAATAGTTTTTGATATGTTACGATTATTATAATATTATATATACGTATATGATATGTAATACGATAAAGTTAAGGTACGGACATAATATTTTATTCTAGTTATTATTGTGTTTGCGCCTTGCTAATAATTTTAAACACTTTTTTCAACAATAATATTAATACTAAGAAGAATATTGAAAATACGTAATTTATATAACGTAAAATCAATAACCAAATATAATTATGGCATGTATTCGCGTACAGACGTACAGTATTAAATTATTATTATCTATTTCATGTATAATGAAGTCGGTCATAGTTTTAATAACTAAATCTTATAAAGGTATCAACTACATAAATAAATTCAATAATTATATAATATTGTGTACAAAAATAGGTCTAAGTTTAATACGACGTGACGTTACAAGGTTTATTACAATACAATATGTAATGATCCTATTCATATTATATTTATTTAGATATAATAACCTTAATAATAGGATTTCAAACACCGTGATGTTTTTAATGTTTTTATCTTCATTAAATATAATATTCGTTAGAGCGACATTACAATGTAGTTAACGGAAGGTGGCAAAACGAAAATAATCATTCTATTTTCTAAGCGTTTAAATTATATCATAATATTATAATATCATAATTTTATTGATATGTCGTTATTATTATAATTTATATTAATATTATAGATTTTTTTGGATTTTTTTTAAATATATTATTCGTCTAAAATCGCAGTCTGGTTAATTGACATAAAATACACATACGATTTGTTTTGCCTTAACTATCGGCTACAAGACAGTGCCTAAATGGGTGTGCAGTCTGCATAAGAAAATCAATATTTATAAAATTAGCCCGTCCACTATATATAAAAAAAAGTATATAAATATAAATATATATTTATGTAAACGCTAAAATGTAACGGAATTGACAGGCAGATATAAATATTTTCTTTTGTAAAATTACAGTAGGCCATTTAGAGCGCAGCAATACTTTAGCAATATTGTTTATAAATAAATATTTTAGGCATCATTATATAACTTTACTTAAATCTATCTCTTAAAGCTAAACATTCAACTTATTTTCTAGATAGGTAACCATAAGTTTTTAAATCTTTTTAATCTTAACAATATAGTTTTTTTTATTTTAAATATAATGCGCGTTCTTTAAAAATATATTTTATGTTTAATACGTGTTTTGTTTAGCCAACGACAGTATAATATGTTGCATGAGCAAAAATGAATATACTAAAATAGTTCTGCGACAAAATTTTATCTCAGTGATTATGATATGATTAAGTTAGTACCTATTAGCGTGAAAAGAGGAGCATTACACCTATTATTTCATAATAATATATTTTTAAGCATACAACTGACCAATAGTATGTTACTTTTAGAATCACTAAGAACATAATTATTAATTGCATAAAACTTATGATACAAGTATTCATCCAGTTTAGGACCGTCTTTGACAAGAATATACAATTATTAAATAAGTATTGATGGGCATAAAAAAACATGTTTTTGTTGGAATTAAATAGTAACGCATAAAACAATTGCTCCTCTTATCGAATTAGTAAACATTGCATGGAAACTGCTTGTATACTGCTGAATTATTAAATAATTAAATGTGATATGTTTATGATAATATTACAAAGAACAAAGCTGAAAGCTTGTTTATTTTTAGTTGTAACAATGACCAATGATGATGAAATATTAATTGTCTATAAAAGAAAAAATAATATATTTACTTATTATAAATAAAACAGACGAGTGAGCCGTTCTCCCAACAAGTATTAAAATAGTTTATAGTATAAATAATATTTATTTATTCATATCGAGTGATTCATTCAACGTATAACATTCATTATTTTAATAACCATTAATGTTTTTAAATATATTTTGTTGCTTTATTTTAAGTCATTAAAAAATTTTGTATTATTTTTCATCGTTTTCATTTTTAATCCTTTAACGAAAACATACATTTTTAATTCTTTATTCCATGGTAGAATATTTTTGAAGTACTTCTGTATATAAAAATCAAATTTTAGACGAGTTATAAGAATTTTTTAAGTTTTGATGTCTGGAGTGAAATTGTATAATGGTATACTGCAAAATGTTGTTTCATTGCTCTGCTCAACTAAATTTTCAATATTTATAGCTAATAAGGTACTCGTTTGACGATGAAACACTTCAAATAGTATTTTGTTTTAGAATATGAAAATAAAAATGTAAGTTGTCGTAAAAGTAAAAAACTTAAAAACTATAACGAATAATAAAAAAAAAATATATTCTTTTAAAAAAATTGTTGTTTTGTAATGAATCAGTTACCTACTCAAAATATATATTTTCAAAAATGTAAGTGTTTTCTGAAATAATAAGATTTTACGTTCAATGAATCACGCTGATATCGTTAAAAATGAAATTTCTATAGCTCATACCTAATATCGTCTGATCAATTAAAAACTGATTTACAACATATATTCACAAAGCCATTCAATGTCGACCCATTGGTTTTGTACTCGTTTGGCAACAGTTTTTGATTTATTGTTATATTATTATGATTTTGATAAATAAAACGATAATGTTAAATTTCGATTGTTATTACAGCATTTCAAAAAAGTTCTTGATTTTCTCTCATTTTCTTTTTTTCTTAGGTATAAAAATATGAAAAAAACAATCATCATAAATAATCTATCTTTAAATCCGTTAAAAGATACGATATTATAATACTATATTTAGATTGTACAAAAAGATTCATTTTCTCAAGCCGTTTTACACGTACATATAAATTAATGTAATTGAGCTATATTAAAAAGTTTTCTTATAGATGATATAATTATCAATATTAAAGAGCTAAGATTGTCTGCATGTTGATATTGTGATCCCAGTGTAATTGGACGAAATGGACTTGAGTTTAAAGAACGTGCTGTGATACATTATTATACTACTACTACCTATATGATATTACACATTTATACGGACAATTTTACTAGAAGACACTATATATACCTATATTATAATTTTATATCATATATTATATATTAATATAATATAGGGTAATATACTTGGGTTTTCCAGTTTAGAAAACAGTGTCCTTTGCGCATTTATTTGAAACGGACAACAAGCGTTTTATATCGTTATTTTTAGTATTTTTATAATTATAATGATTATTATATTAATTTTAACATTATTATTATTATTATTATTATTATTATTATTATTATTTATATTATTATTATATACTCTAATTAACACTCGACAACTCTTGTTGATCCTAACATTTGTATCACGTTTCAGATTCCATTTAGATTTGTCTATGTATTTAATGATATGTGCGTTTCTGATATGTAAATTTTGATTTGCAGCATATACCGTGCCGGTGTCGACGTCTCGAGTCACGAGCACACTTATTGGCTGTTAAATGTTATTAAATTTCTCGTTTTATTTTTATTTATTTGTTTTATTTATTTGTTTTTTTGGTTTGCTTGATATGTTTAAGTTGTTGTTTCTCTTTAGAACAGTCCATGTGCCGGTAGAACGAAGATAAATATTATGGTGAAGGAGATTTGAGGATTGATAGTAGCAAACGATGATGTGAACGTACAATTTTCGTTGGTGGTGGGCATGGAGTCCGGATAATCTTCACAAGTAGTTTTACTAGTTTCCTTTAAGGCTTGGGCTAAACATATATTAAATACATAATATTATAATACATTGTTTTAATATAATATTTTACGATTTTATTAACTATCAAGTAGATAACTTAAATTGTCAAATTTTAAATGAGACGATTTAATGATTTTGTTATATAGCCTTAACTTAAAAATAAAATTGATTATGCTCGAAAACTGGCTTTACGTAAAAATTCTCATTTTGCCTTATACTTTCATTTTCTACCAAAAGTATAGACTAAATCTAACTTGCTACCAAAAACCACTCTCGAAATTCAAGATTGAGACATTATTTCTGCTAAAAAAACGTGTACAGTGTACACAGACATATACAGACATACAGACACACAAACATTGTTGTAAAATCAATACACACATTCCTTCGCTCAAATTCTTAAATATATTTTTATAACAGTATTCACTACCCACGTAGATGAATTATATGGTTGTAGATTATAATAAAATAAATAATTTAATTTATGAGAATAATAATTTAAGTTAAAAATGCAAATAAAACAAGTTGTTTTTTAGATATAATTTGAAACGAATGAAAAAAAATTAACTTGTACTCATAATTTTAAATACTAGTGAATTTAAATAATTAATTAGTATAGTGCCGAATTCATACAATTCAAGCAGAGTATAATTGTATTAACGTATTATTTAGATTAAATTTGTTTTAAATTGTTAATTTCTAAAAAAATTAAAAATAAATCATTATTCTCAATTAAAAAAGTAATTGTCTCATCACTAATACGTAGAAATGATTATGATTTATGATTATCAATTATTAGTATTTATAGGTACTGATCTATAATTAATTTACATTAAATATATTTAATAATTGTATATACTTTATTTTCTATTCGAATCGAACGAATTAATAATTGATAAAGGCTTACCAATTTTCGGGAAAAATCCGTTCCAAAACTGGCATTCAGCTGCTCTAGGTCCGTAACCTACATGCATTTCAGCAGCATTCCATACATGATAAATCGGCTTTGATTCGTTGTATAGTGGCCAGTCTATGTCATCAGATACAGGTGTTCTGAAAAATAAATAAATATTCAATATGAAATAAAATAATACATAGGTACTCATAATAAGTCATAATTTTACATTGCTGTTGCCTGTTGATATAAATACAATGTGATCACAATTTAATAAGGTTATACCAAATATTTCAAATGGAAAAAACTTATTTTGATTTGTGTTTTTTTTTTTACTGTATATAGGACTAATTATTAAATTTAAATTTTTGTACTATATGTGCAATAGTAAAACAAATTTTTTTAGAATTGAACCTCATCTAGTTCTTTTTGAGTGAGATGATTTTTTTTTAGTAACTTGAATAATTCAATTATTAATTTATTAAAAATGGAGTGATCGAAAGTGAATATAAAACTATAACATGATATTACATTGAATTTCGTATTGTTGTTATAAAAATAACGCAAATTATTGTTCAAACGAATTTTTATAAAAATACAATGATTATTTTATTAATAATTGAATTATGCATTTATTTATTTTTTATCAAACCTCTATGGATTTTGTATGATTTTTACTGATTATTTAAATTTTTATCCATGTAAAAAAAGTTAATATAATATATTTATTTATTTTTAAGTAAAAGTAATACTAAGTTTTCTACACATTAAAAAAAACCACAGAATCAAATTTCATCTAGCCGAAATATTTAGTGTTACCTTAAACTGTGCAGGATCATACTCTATTAATTTAGTTCCTAATATTGTAGCCTGTAATAATCTGAATACTGATACATACATAGAAAATATGTTCTTTGTGTAACACATTATATAAATATCATGTATATATATCACATATAAACATACAAATATACAATAGTAATATAGCATAGTTATTAGTTTATTACTGTACGAAGTATATATACATATATATATAATATTTGTAGTAATTATTATAGTATAGTATAGTAAATACTAAATGTTGTACATGAAATATATGTAATACTAAGAAGAAGATAATGCATTATACATATATAATACATATACTAAGGTTGCTATACGTCTGTCTAACCATACACACTATGGCAATGTTTGATTAGTGATAGGGAGATATAGCGAGTAATATGTTTGTCAGTATATGGTCTTAAAGACCGATAACTATCAAGAAAAAGAATATATATATAAATATATAATATGTATATAGAAAGAGAGCATATATCTAGTCGAGTGTCGACTATAATATAGAAGTCTACAGTAAACAATGGCAAATCATTAATCAAAATAACATATATTTGATGAATGTAGATACTAGATTGTATAGTTAGTACCTATATAGCTACATATAAATGTTTCATAAACATAGAATATAATGCAAAAATGCTCAACGAGAAAATATATTTTCTGCGTCTATACACTGTATTATGTAATATTATGTATACATATAGGTAAAAGGTATACTGTATACACTATTCCATATTAATTAGTTTTTTAAATTAAAAACGGTGATATTTAAATATCATCAAAAAAGGAAATTTAGATTGTGGACGAAACGATTTAATATTTAATTTTTTAATTAATTTAATTTATTAAACTCCTATAGGCTATAATAATAATAAAAAATTAGATCAATAATTTCTCAATCGAAGTATATTATGTAGCATTATATAATGTTAACTAGTAGATATTTTATAATATAATATTTTATGTTGTATACATATCATGAAAATTTGTATTTGTACTATTTTGATTTAAACTAGATATATATAAACCGATAAAATTCATGTGATTGGAAGTTATTGCTTATATAGCATATGACTAACAATATTATGTAATAATAATAATAATATAACGATTGGTTTTAGCTATATTTTCAAATACCAGCAGAATTAATCATCAGCAGTAATGTTCATAAAAATCCATATAATATAATATAGTCATACAACACATATATCAGGCTAATATATTTTTAACTATTTTATACCACTTCATATTTTTCACGCTTTTATAATATACATTTTTGTATAATAATTGTATTCAGATAATATTTCTTTTAAAATAAGTTTCATATATATTTACAATGTACATTGCAAAAAGCAATAAGCTCATCTAAAATATTTTGAACGCCAGTTTCATACATTTGGAAGATGGTAGTAATTATTATCATTAACCATTAAATTCTCTAGAACAAGAATTATTCATGTTATTTATAAAGTTGTAATATAGTTTTTAGTTTTATTACCTATAAAAAATATATTCATCTAAAAGTAACAGTTAAAATTTGCATGAACGTGTATACGATATATATGGATGCATATATCCATGTATATTTTATATATATTATACAATATAGATTATATGTATTTACATATAACAAGTATCTACTATATTATATTAAAAGCATGTACATTGTAGAACTGTATAAGTATAGTTAAAGAAATATCTGGAAAGTTCATGCGGAAGTAATTACGCAGATAGTCTGAATTGGTTTATCAGTATTCAGTTAAATAGTTTCACTTATCTGCCAATCGCTCTGCAGGTAGCATAATATTTACCCTTTTTAAAACAGCCGTCCGCGTGACCACGGCCAATTATATTATGTATGACTATTTGTTGTGTGTAGGTAATGTGTATTATTGTTGCATGTCCACGGCGCGTCTAGTCCTTTTTAAGGATTTATTTAATTTTTTTTTTATTGTGTAAATAGCAGTCGATAACGAAAATATAATTGCATAAACTTCAGTGATAACAAAAACGAAGACGTTCACAAAATCATTGATGCAAAAAGGAAGTAGTTTTGGAAAGCAACTATTATAGTTTCGCTTAAAATTGCACCTAGCTGGTTACCTTAATATAATATATATATATATTTATATTCTGTATTTCTGTAAGACTTCATCTCCCATACCTAACTTTTCTAGTTAAATGTGTACCTGTGGAGGTAATAATAATGATATAATATAATACTAAGAGTAGGTTTTTAGTTACACACTGTTATCTATACCTAATACAATGAAATATTATATCAAGAATGTTACCCGGTCAACGAAAATCTGGTGAATGCCTCCATGATGCGTATGCTTAAGTCCCTTTCCCTGGCGTTATATGGCATCGACATATTCAACGGATGGCCGAATACGTATTGCATCTCGTCACCGTGCAAGACGCCCATCCAATCACCCCACAAGTGTGAGTCTGTCCTCTGTAATGTTATAACGCGTTTTATTATCTTGAATTATTTATATGCAAACATGTTTGATATTCATATACATCTATACAATTTTTATTAGGTACAGTAAGTCGATAATACAAATCGCAATAAAGCGTGTAGTTTGCATAATCTGATACAAACGATCTTTTGCTGCAGTTACATAGATAATAAATATGAATCGATAATCGATTCATAGTAAATTTTGAGAGAGGAGAAGTGAATAAAAGGCGGTTAAAGGGCTAGAATATAAATTATAAACCCAACGGGTTATGACTTATACGTCTACTGAGTGTATATAGATTTAAATTTTTTTTCATTTTGCATAAATATTTTAAAATTTAATGACAAAAAAATAATAGGTATATCTCTTATAATAGTATCGCTATACAGAGTGTTAATTGAATACAACTAATGATTGACAAGATGCTTAAAAAATAGTAGGTATCAAAAAAATCGTCAATAAATGAATATATTAATACTTCTAAATATAAGATATAAGATAAAAATAATCAACGGTTAGGTTAAGTTTTATAAACAATCATTATACTTAGTGAAATAATTGTTAACAATTTTAAATACCTACTTATTAAAAAAAAAAAAAATGCTCTTTAAGATCTGAGAATCCTAGAACCAAACTTCTTTAATGAACTCAGATTTAGGTTTCATTATAGTTTAGCGGTCTATATATACACTATTATCTGCGTTTAATAATAATATGATTTGAATTTAATACAATTGACAAATGCCAAAATAGACAAAATACGAGATATTTACATCCCTGACTATAAATATGAGTACCTACCGGTTTTAATCAATAATAGTTAAGTACATTTTTCTGTGGATAATAAAAATTTAAAACTACTCACATGAGTGAAGAAATAGTAGTACACCCGAGCTCCACGACTTGACACGATGTTGGCAAATAAGTTGGTTGGACAAACAAAGAAATAATCTGCAACCACGTCGCTTAATTGTTTTTGGTTCGAATATATGTCATCCACTTCTTTTTTTTCCCATCCCGAATACTGAAATATTTAATATTGTTCCAATAACTGTATAGTATTATGCAATGTTTTACGCAATAAAACACAATTTTTGAGTAGTTTAATAATATAATTTTTCAAACATTTTATACAATAGTTTAATGATTAGTAAAATGATCACGGTAGTAGTAACAGTTAATTACTTTTGATATTGGTAATTTTTAAGATGTTTCAAATAATATTTAGCTAATAGTTACTGAGAAACTCAAGTACAAGAGACAACTCATCATTATTTTTTTACAACTTTTTTAAAAGTTGTTCATTATTGATGTTCGGAACTCAAGAAACATTTTATTTTTAATTTTTTTTCTAAGAATATGACGAGCCCCACAATGAACGTGTTATCCAGAAAATTACTAATAAAAATACCACGAGGGTGTATTATTATATAATATATAGTATTCGTTAAACACAATTAACGGAATAAAAAAAACCCTATATAAGATGTTAGAATGTTCTGTAAGAAATAATAAACTTTTTTCTCATAAAATATTTATCAAACTCTAATATTTGTTAATTGCTTTTCCATGGTGTTGTTAATAACGGATGCTATAGTATAATTACCATTAAATATTAGTTTACCTAATTTATACGATACACGTGTTGATTTGCATACAATTAGGTTTTGAAATAGTTTTCAAAAGCTAAATGCTTATTATTATACACATTATGTTGGAAATGTAAGTAGTATAGCTTAAATACAGCATAATATTATACTATGGTAAATTAGTATGTAAGATAACGAATTCTCACAAAAAAAGACAGCTGACGAACATAAAAATAAGACAATAATAAGAAATATTAATGAGGCAAATATACACCTAAACCATAATTTATTAACTATAGAATCAAACCTTAATGAAATATTATTTTCAGAATCAGAAAGGTAATTTAAATTTATAATTTATAATTCGTAATTCCTTATTTAAATAACGATGATTAATTAATACTACCTACAAGTTTGAAAATATTCGTTTGATATAGAAATAAAATTTGAGCATACTTTTTCATTATTTGTTTAATTTGTGCACCTTATTATGTAGTGCCATAGTCACCAAAAATTATCAACTTCGCGGGTGATTTCTATGTTTTATATGCGCATAAAGCTTATAACTTATAGCTATAATATGTATGATAAATTATAATACACAATCACCATGCTTTCTACCGGGAAATGTATTTACATTTTTTCATTTATTTTCGCATATTCAACGTCTCTTATAATAAGAAACACTTGTATAATGTTGGTTTTAAAATATTTACATTTCAGTTACTATGTATACTCATAGAATTGAAGTTTTTCATAGTTCACGTAATGACGCTTTTACATGAATAATAGCTAACTTTTTCTTTTTACATTTCGTAATAGAATATTTACACGACCGTATCTGAATAACAGTTCACCTATATATTTATTTATTTTTTTTAAATATTTTCATTTACACCTAAACGATAAATTATCATTTTACCTGATATATAATGGCATCTCTTTCCAGCTGTGTTCTATCTTTGAATATTACGTTGACTATTTGTACAAATTTTTCTCTGGGCAAAGCGGTGGCCGATGTTCGGTCGAAGAAATCGACAAAATCGTACAGCAAAAAATATGTCCCTGGAAATGACCAATAAATAATATATTATTATATATATTTTAATCTATAATAATATAAAAATACGATTTAGGTCAACAAAACATATTAATCGTGAGTTGACACCTTATCAAAATTCACCGGTGTTAAGGGTAAAAGGGTAAAATGTGAAGAGGGAGAGGTGGTTGAGTTCCTAGGAGGAGAAGGGAATGATCAATATATTATTATGACTGTGTGCAAGGTTGATGAGAAACCTGCGCCTCGTCGAGCCTAGCTCCCTCATTAAATAAATTGTTATAACAAGTTCCCTCTTCTTGATCATTAGTGCACAATAAAAACATTATATCGTGGAAACGATAACTTTGGCGCTCGTATAAAACATTTCCACGCGTCGATAAAAAAGGAACGAAATAATGAATAAAACAACATTATGGGTAGTCAAGTTCGACATTCGTGTAATATTGTAATATAATTAGAAGTCGGGTTTGTATGCTATAAAATGTGATATAATGTTTATACTTGTATAGGTATATAAGTATATATGTACCTGGTACCTACATATATAGGTAGGTACTTTGATAATATAGCATTATCGGGGCTGTGAATTGAATGCACTAAAAAAATGTATGAATATGCATGCACTTTAGTAGTGTGTTAAAAATTGACAACATATGAATAATAAACTACCAAATGTATAAAATCTTAGTTTTTTATTTTTTTAATTGAACAACCATTTTTGCTTAAATTAATAAAAAAAATTATTTTAATATTACTTTGTGAATCATTATATTTGTTATTTGTTAGTGTATAATGTACCTTTATTGCAAAAACACAATTAATTTTATTTTTATCATAGTAAAGTAGTCAAAACTCAATCTGTATATAATATTCATAAATGTAGATAGCCTAAGTTGGGAGTATCTTATGAAAACTTAAAAATAAAATGTACCAATAATCTCCGTCTATATTAATTTTTAAGAAAAGACAAATCTACAAAATTGTAAATATTTAAAAAGAAATACAGTTTTATAATATTTTTTTTATTATTGAAAATGTTTAGTTTACAATCTATGTAAAATATAGCATATTATTAAGTAAACAATAATAATATACTTAAACAAAATAGCATGAAACTATTTACTAAAAATCGAATGTTTTTTATTATTAATACATGATATGTTCAGTTAAAAACTTAAAAATAAGGTTAAGTATATAATATGGAGTCCTAAATTTTATACATAACTCAAAAATGAAAGAATCTGTCGCTACATAAATAATATATATTATTATTAATAGCCTGCAATACAAGTTATATACTTATATAATTTATATCGTGAAAGAAATGGTAACAACGTTTTAAGTATAATATTAAATATACTGCCGCTTTTGAAAATAAGTCGACATAATCATGATATAATTTCAAAATATTACTTTATGATTATATAAAAATATTATTATATTATATGAAATTTCATGTTCGAAATAAATATATCTATTATTTTATTATATTGTACAGTGATGAACATGATATTACCAAATACCTACTATAATACAGCGCTGCACTAAATCAGATTTTTGAAAAAAAGAATAAACCAACGTGTGTAGGAACACACTTATTTTTTAACAGAATGATCTATGATAAAAAAAAAAAAACTATTGACAAGAAAGAGGGGATTTTTTCAGTTGTTTGTCATGGTAGATTTTCTACGGTTCGCTACTCTTGGCGTTGAGTGTTCTTGAGTTATTGACCGAAAGAACATTCAAAAGTTTTCTTTTTATTTAACTCACTAGAATTCTAAAACCGAATGTTAACTATGATTTTTTTTTTTTGATTTTTTACCTTCATATACTATCATATTGGCTAAATATATTATAAACAGCCAATTTCCAAATATACAATAGATAGGCACATACCAAAAAGTTAGTAAATATTACAACCTACGCGTAATACGTCATAATTTATTACGTGTATTAAAAGAGATGATTTATATATAACTATTCAATGTAAAGCTGCCTACACTAAAAATAATAATGGAATAAAGATTATAATACGAAAATAAGTTTTTTCGTTTAAACGGTCTGTTAAATTTAGTATTATATTGAACAAAGTTTATCAAAAAAAGTTGGCATTAAAACCGTAGAAGTATATTATTAAGTATAAACATAATATATTTTTTGATTCGTGTGAACAGTTCTATACTTTATTTTTTAATTATTTAGTCTTTTCATTAATGGTAAAATAGGTATAGGTGCATGCTAATAGAATAACAAAAGATACGTATTCATTTTTTTTTTAAACTTTTCAACTATACCACTTTGGCAGGTATTTGAATTATTTATATTTTACGTTTTACTACATCATATATGTTAACTTAGCCACTGCCCACTG
Source organism: Schizaphis graminum (assembly GCA_020882235.1). Taxonomy (NCBI): domain Eukaryota; kingdom Metazoa; phylum Arthropoda; class Insecta; order Hemiptera; family Aphididae; genus Schizaphis; species Schizaphis graminum. Next base: position 81,883,224 of record CM037032.1, on the reverse strand, counting down.
GAGCTTGAGTCTTTATACAGAATTTCCAAGGAGGAGAATAGATTTTTTTGTGAGTTTGTGTGGTTGTAAATCTTTTGATAGGTAGTGTATTTTTTTCATTTTTTTTATCGTAGGTATGTACAGATTAATATGTAGAGAATCGTTTTAGATATAGTAGTTAGAATTGCGGTGATAAGGTGGAGGATTTTTGAATGAAAGATTTGGATTTGGATCTCTTTAGTATTTGATATTTTAGCTGGATCTCATAGGTCTAGGTTCTTTTGAGGTGTAATTTATACATAGATTTTTTTTGATTTTAGGTTGTAGTTAGATGATTTGTCTAGGATGTGACATTGAAAAGCAAGTTTTAGATTAAAAGATAATCTGACCATATTGAGTATTTGTTTTGTCTTGTTAAGTCTTTTACAGTGTTTGAACGAGGAATCAGTGTATTCTTTTATGTAATATGTGAGAATTTTCTTTTTCGGAGTATGAAAATTATGTGAATTGATTTATTTTTAATGATTTTAATTTGCCATTTGAGATATTAGTGTTATATTATTTAATTCACACTTTTAGAACAGATTTTTTAGCGACCAACGCGCAACTGGAAATAGGCAATAGTTATATAAAAAGATTATACTGTAAAGAACTGTAATTTTATATATTTTTTACAAAGATTTTTAAAAAATTGCACCTAACCTAGTCAGTACATGGACACGAATATATCGAACTACGGTGGCAAAATGATTGGGAGGAGGGGTACTTGTGACAAGTCGAGGGCTGATGACAAATGAGGATTCCTTTTTTTTTCAGACCTAAAAGAGAAATGTGAAAAATGTGTATACAAAAAACGCACACGCATACACAAACGTAAGTGTATTATATATGTATGATAAAATATATGTGAGAAAAAAATTAAATAGGTCGTACAAATGGATGTTGTCATGACGCATTTATATATATAATATACTTTTACCGTCCTTCCGAACACAATCACTTCCGTGTCTATCTCTCGACAAAAACTAATACGATTTTCCAAGAATTTTAGCAATGTGTAGCAGGCATAGGCTACAAGCGCCCGCGGTATCGTATAAAACGCGTGACATTTAATATTATATACATTTTTTTTCTGACACATTGCGGCGTCGTGATAATCCTACAACGATAGAATTAACGTTTGAAATTTTGTTGAGTTGTAATTAAATTTAGTTTGAAACATATTCGGACGTATGTTAGTGACAGTTTGACAAAATCAGATAATTCCATTATATAATCAATAACATGTATTATACCGACATGGTGTCGGCCCGTGGTGGTAGGGAAATACATAATTAATTAGTTTCTACTCAATTGCGAGTGTTTTAATTAAAAATAAAAACCAATTATTTTGCAAAAAAATATTAAAACTAAAATTCGCCTATAATATTTGAGATTAATTGTGCTTATGTTTTAGTGAGAAACCTATGTTGTATAGAATACGAAATTAATAATTAGCAATTAGTATAATCATTGACATTTGTAAATATAAAGTCAGTTGCATGAGATCATTTCTGCAAGTGATGCAAAAATTTAAATACGAGTACCTACAATAACTGTTGATGGTGTCTATTTGTTATTGGTTTAATGTTAAAAGCAAAAATACATTGGCAATTATTATATTATATAAATATCTAATTCTGTACGAGGGTTAAGGTTTACAAACTGAATTTTGAACTAAAATTAATGCAACGCAAACAATCATTTCACACACAGTACTTTATACCTACAACGTATAAACCTCAGATTTAACTTAAACGAATAAAAACGAGAAATATTTCAACAGTGAATTCGAATTAAAATAATTAATAAACTAAATAATATTCGTATCCTCTCAACATACATCATTAAAATGTATGTTTTAGTTGCATTAATAATTCAAGTAGTGTGGTTACTCATAAATTTCATACGTATATTTTTAAAGTACTGAGGTATACATTTAAAATTGCATACTCTCATACGAGGTTAATACTATATATTTGATTAATAATAATAATCAATTATAATAAATAATTATTTCAAAACAAAAAAAAACTATAATTTTAAGTTATAGTATAATTTTAAAATTGTAATCAAAAATGAATTATTAGTTAGTGTCAAGGAAAACAATCAATAATTACTTCTTTTTTTGAAAGAAATATTAAAATAAAAATTAAGAACTATTATACTAAATTTGATTCAAGAAGTTTTGAGAAAGATTTTATATACTATATTCAATGAAAGTTTTTCAGTGCTTTAGATTAGAATTGAAATGTGGATTGATTTTACGCAATGATATGGTTTTATTTTTATTATTAACTTTTTCTGTAAATACTTTTAGGAAAAAAAGAACTCAAAAAGTTTTATTTGACCCCATTCGATTGTAAAGTTATTGGTGTTAGAAGAGGTCATTTTTAAATTTTTTTAGTATTTTCCTGAATTACAAAAAAAAAAAAAAGCGGGTAAGTGAATATCGCTCTGCTGTACATTAGGGGGTGGGGTGGACCTCGGACTAGGGTAGATTAAATTTGAATGCAATGATAGGTATCATTGTATACGAAAAACGATTCTGAACGGAGATGATTTGTCAGTCTAGGATATGTTAATATATTATATTTAAATATTGTCATATATTCTATTTTGAAATAAATTCAAACATTTAAATAAAAGTTTCAAGATCTTACGTCAAGTAATTTTTTAAAAATAACAAAAATCAAAAATTATATATTAGTAAAACGTAATTTTACACGTTTATTTTTCATTTCAAATTAAAATTAAAACTTTAAACACTCGTAAAATTGTTTAAATTGAATAATCCTCAAACTTTTTTATAATTATTCTAAGCTTAACTTATGGACAGCATAGTATTAAGTTTTCAATTCTTAGCTTTTGATAGTAAAATATTTATAAATTTTTAACTACCAAATAGTGAAAAATATTCATGATTTTGACGAATTTTTGTCAATATTTGAACTTCAAATGCTAATAAAAAAAAAATTGTGAATATGTATTTTTATAATTTTTGAATGAGAGTTAGAAAAAGTTATGTGGAACCTTCAATTAAATTTTCAAGTAATTTGTCCCAGCTAAATTTATTTTATCAACATTTATAAAAAAAAAAGTAAAAAAAATAGATTATTTCAATTGACTATAAATAGCTCAAAAAAAGTCAAAATATTTTGAAAATCAAATCACGTAAATAAAATGGCAATCTAAATAACTGGTAAAATTTTCAAGTATTTACGACTTATACTATTTGAATAACAACAAATATCAAAAACCGTTTGAGGCTAAGCCGTTATTTAACGCGGTTTTGTAAAAATTTAAATTTCAAACACTCATAAAAATTTTTTGTCTTAGTCCAGTAGAGTTTTTTTTACAGATATTTGAAGAAAAATTTATGGAAAATCTTTTATCAAATTTTCAAAACTTAGTTATAAAAAAAAATTTTTACGATTTTTTAACCACAAAATTACTTGCAAATTTTTGCAATTTTGACATATTTCATATAAATTCGAACTTAAAGCACTTATAAAAAAAATTGTGACTAACGATTTCAGATTTTTTTTATCACTTTAAGAATAACTCATAAGAAACCTTGTATTAAATTTTCAAGATTTTCTGGTCGGCCAAAAAATTTTTATTTTATTTTAAAAAAATTAAAAATTTCAATTGTCTATAAATAACTCAAAAAAATTTAACTGTATATAGATAACACTAATATAAAAATTTGGTGAAAATTTCAAGTATTTACAGTGATTAGTTTTTGAATTACAACCATATAAAAAAATAGATTTGGTCGAAAACTGGTTTTGCGTAAAAAATACCGTTTTTCCCTTATTTTTTTAGGGTTTTCCCGACTAATTTAAAAATTATTGAAAATTTTTAACTTTTGACCCCCCCAAAGTACCAACTAGATTCAATTTCCTTTTCAAAGAGGGGCTGAAGTCAATTATCGAAGCATTTTTACTGCTCCAAATGTTGTTGTCAGACACAAAAAAAAAAAAAATAATAAAAAATAAAACACACATCATTGTAAAATCAATACATTCATCACTCCGTTCAGAATCTAAAAATACTGTAAAATTTCGAAGAAAATGAAGACATTATAGCAATCACATAGTTTATTAAATCAAAAAGAAAAATCTAATGTGATGTTTATACTTTATATTATAAATAAAAAAAGCTATACTTTAAAGGTTATAGGATATTTATTAAATTGTAAGTCAATATCATAACGATTAAGATTTAGAATTTTTATTCATTCTGCATAAATTTATTTTTTAATTGTTAAGGCTAAGTAATAAATAAATAACCTTGCATTATAATTTCAAAACTAATGTTAAAGTTAAAAATACTAAGCACTTTTTGAGCATTTCTCATATTATAAACACATTGACATAAACCGGAGAATAGAGAATCGAATATAATTATAGACAAAATTATAAATGTAATATTATATAGTAATTTATTTTTAAATTACAGTAAAATTACAAAATTGATTTTGACAAAAACTGATTTAGTAAAAATCCTTTTTTTTTTTTATTTTAATTTATCTTGATTTTTTTTTTAAATTAAGCACTAGGAATTGTTTATTATTGACACCTAAAAATTTCAACTAAATCCGATTTAACCTGACTTAACCCCGTTACTGCTCCAAAATGCGACGACGAATAAAAAAATACACATAATTTTAAGATTAATACATTCATTTCTCCGTTCTGAATGAGCTTTTAATATTATTAATTATTTAGATCAGTATGTGATATTATACTAATATAATAGTTATTTAACCTAACCTAACTAAATCAGTCAAGTTTTATTATAATCTACGTATAAAAATTAAAATCTGCTAAATTTGTAATATGGTTTTTATTGAATCTCGGTTCTTGTTTTAATTTATTTAGATTTAATAAAAATATAGATGAAACTTTATTACTTCTTTATTCAAAGATAACATATTATATTTTGTATATTGTTGAAAAAATATTACTATAAGGCATATTCCAACAGAATATTTTATAAAATATTTAATACGTAATTTCATATTATATCAATTAATTTACAATATCATATATAGATTTTTTAGATACTGAAGTAGAGAAAGAATTATTTTTATAATATTTAATGTAATAAAAGTATAGCATAATTGTTACTTCTTACTTTTTTTAAATTAATATAGTTTTTAATCGCCTCTTTAATATTATGTTTTGTTGGTAATATAGTTTGTTTTTATTTAAAAAAGTATTTTTTTTTTAAATTAAATACCAGATAAGTTATTATCTAAAAAGCTTAGTTATATAAATAATAATATATAGGTATCCATAGTTTATATACTTAATAAATAATAATATTTGTTAAATTCAAAAGAGCATTAATGTATTAATAACAATACGTCTCGATATGTACATCTTGTAAATATGTAATATCTATATTAAGCATATTTCCATACGAAAAAAAGAATACCTAGGTATGATGAATTTTAAAATTTAAGTTGTACGTATCGGTGATACACGATTGCGGACGGTTCTTATCGGGGCGACCTTTTTAATAACACGATTGCGGATGATTATTGTTTATCAATAGACCCCCGAAAATTACACGATTGCGGACACATGTTGCCAAATTTATAAATAATACTTCGATAATGTGAGATTGTGGAAATTCTGTATGTATTATAGTTACAAGTCACTTTTGTTAAATACTAGAGAAATAGTGTTGTAGTGACTAGTGTTATAGTGTGGTTATAGTGTTCTTTTAATTTTATAAAACTATGGAAAATTGTCAAATTATTTTATCAGAAAGTGGCAAAGAGTTAATTCTACATAAAACAAACAAATATCGATTTAGGCGACAGCGGAAAGATGGAATTATGAAATGGTTGTGTACAAATAAAGACTGTAGTGCAAGTATTTTGACGACATCAGACAAAAAATCGATTTGTGAATTTTCCGGTGAGCATATCTGCACTGAGAACTCTGTGCAAAAAATCGAGCGACAGATATTAAGGGAAAACTGCAAAAGAAAATGTGAGGAAGATTTATCTGCTAAACCGTTAAAAATAATAAGAACGGAATTATTAAATAGTGCAGTAACAGAAACAGTTAAAGAAGACATAAAAACTGTGAGGAAAACCATGTATGAGAAGAGACGAAAACATTACCCAACATTTCCAAAATCATTAGAGATGAAGCAATTGATCAACTAAAAAATTTGCATGAAGACGATTTTTTTAAATTTAAAGGTAATCAATTTGTCCACGTTCACGATACCAAAAATATTATTTGTTTGACAACGTTATCAAATATTAATTTACTAACGGAGAGCACAGAGTTCTTTGCAGATGGGAGTTTGATTATGCACCTAGATTTTTTCTACAATTATACACTATTCACTGCTACAAAAATGGATTTTACGATTTTTGAGCGCTTGTTATTTTACTTTTTTTTGATTTTCAATTTTTAACTTTTTCTTGTACTTTTGTAATTGTATTAATACTGTGAACTTATAATTGTTGCACTTGGTATACTGCGTCGCCCAACTTGGCAACGTTTCACTAAATTTCGACCGCAGTCGTGTCATTTTTTGGGTGCAAAATAATATCTTTTGTTATGTAATGATCGTCCGCAATCGTGTTGCAAAAAAGGTAAAGCGTCCGCAATCGTGTTTCACCCGTACGTGGTACGTATGATATAATTTTGTTTGAAATTGTTCAGACCAAATCTAAACAGTTTTGGTATTCGGATTCCAGGCTATGTGGTTTTAAGTAAAATAAACATCGTATATTCTAGTCATATTATTATTATTACTTAAGTACTTATGTCCACCCATCTGTAACCCAATTCCAACATCGAATGTTCTTTTGATTATTATTATTATTTTTATAGTTATACTGTAAACTTTTCGAATGAGAATTCGTATCCCGGATTTATCTCGGGAATATTTGTACAAAACGTTAACATACGTATATCACACAATATTATTATTATTTTTTTATTTTATTACACTTTTGACCCTGTTTTTCATACGAACACCTTACCGACACGCAACGTATGATATCGACTCACTGGAATGACCAGCATATGGTTTCTATTTCCAGAAAACTACGATTTTAATCGTTTTTTTCCGTATACGAGTAAAGATTTTATCATTCACCGATTTTATTTCATTTAGTATATATATTTTTTATTATGTTTTAATTCTTTGTACATATTTTATTTTTTAAATTAAGATTGTCTAGCGTGCAGCTGTCTAGCCACTAACCAGTCAACCTACCACGTTTATATTATTCTCGTAATATGGTAGAGTATTTTTATTTTTATTTGGATAGGCTTCAAATTGTTTTAAATAACAATTATAAATATTTTTTTAGTTTCATATTTAATTATATGTATAAAGGTTGATACAATTAGTAATTATGAGTATTTTTTTTTTATTAAATAATTAAAAATACGAGTATGTATAATTTTTTGGACAGATTTTTAAAATATCCTAAAAACATAAGACCTATTTTTGTAGTAATATGAATTAAGAATTTAACTGGTAACTACCTATGAAAATATAATAAATGTATTTTAGGAGTAAAATTGTGTTGGATTATTTATTTATGATGCTATATATTGGAAGAACGCAGAATGCAAAAGATGATATTTAATTTTCTTGTTATTTTTAGTGTCAATTCAATTAGTATATATTAATTAGTTAATGCTTTATCGTTGATACAAATAACAATTAAAATTTTCACGGGGAGTCAATTTAATATTTGAATACGTAAAATACATAAAAAAATTTTGTTTACTATAGAAATATGATGCACAATAATTGGCGACATAAATGCATAGCAAGTTTTTCAATAACCATTTGAATAAAAGTATTTATAATAAAAATAAAGTAAGAATAGAATAATATACATAAACTGTTAGGTTGACACTTGTAATCTTTAGAGTATACTTTGTTCAACTTATCGAATTATTATTATTATTATTATTATTTATTTGATACCGCAATGAAAAATTATAAATGCCATACAAAATATGGTTATGTAGACATTTTCATACAACGTTTTTAAAACTAAAATGTTAAATTTTAATAATCGCAAATTTAACTATTTTACAATTGTTGAAATTAATGACAAAATGCATTCATCGTATTCTGAACAACTCAAACTTACAAAAAAAAAAAAAAAGTGTTACAATAATCCTGTATGAATGATTTTAACTTAATCTGAATTTTTTGCATTAACTTCTTATCTTATAAAATTTAATTAGGTATATGATTTATGTCCCTTTGATTTGATAATTTATAATGTTTTTTTAATATGAACCTAATACTTCTAAGTTGGTAGCGAAATGTAATATGTCGAAGTCAGTGGCGTAGCCAGGATTTTTTTTAGGGGGGGTTTTTTTTTAGTAATAAAATAAAATAAATCTATAACCGTATTGAAATAATAAAATAATTGAATGATAATGATTATTATCACCAGTGCAGTCGATAACGTGAACACAGCATAACAGAATATATTTCACCACGAATAAATGATTGTATTTTTATTTTATAAAAATTATATTTTTGATAAAAATACGGCCGAAGGGGGGGGGGGGTTCAACCCCCAAACCCCCCCCCCCCTGGCTACGCCACTGGTCGAAGTAGCATTCTCTATAAATAATTTGTTTTGATGAAATTTTATTTTATATTATCCTCATCAACTGTTGTAAATTGTTATGTAATTTATTTTATTTTATTATTTAATATGGTTTTACACATTATAATACGTATGTAATATAATACAATAATGTATTTAGCATTAAAAAAAAAATTCTTCTCTTAAAATAAAAATATTAAGACCTATAAAAATGCCTAACCTTGGTTATATGTAATATAATTTATCTTGACCAGTGAATCAGTTTGACTTAAGATAATTTATGATATAAAAAGTTTTCAGAAGTTATTGAAGGAACATTTTCATATTTTTTTAAGGTAAAAACTTTGAGACAACTCGAGTTTATACGACGTAGGTATATGAAATAATAAAAATAACTTTTAAAGAAGAACAAATCCGAATTTTCAATTCTAAGTTGCTGTCGTGTCATGTTTGAATGTAACTTTGGAAAATATTTGTGAAAAAATAAATTTATATTTTAATATTCTAATTTCGAGTCTACAAAACTTAAAAAAAAGTTTAGCGCATGAATAAACATTTTGTTATTGTGTTTGAATATTATTTTTATACAATTCCTTCAACAATTTTTACCCAGAATAATTTGTTTTTACACGTTTGTTGTTTTGTTGTTATGAATGTTCTGTATTATCGGCATTCTAATACTAAACGTGAATATAAATCTCATTTTAAGCATGTGATGTATTAAATTTGTTAATCTTCACCGCAATAGTGATATTCATATTACTACACCAAAAATAATATTATGGGTTCAAAATGATCCATATTTTTCAAATATAGAGAATAGTCAAATAACCAACTCGCTCCTGAGATAGTATATTATATAACTATAATTATGTGTCAAAATTATATATAATTTATTATAAAAATCTAAATTATATTTTGTTATGTACTTATTATAGATATATACATATATGATATAGTGTAGCATACGTATACCTATCTATAACCTATATTATATTATATTACGTGAGTTCAGAGCTAAAAGGGGTTACCTTAAAATGTTAAAATTTTCAGCAATTTTAAATTTCAAACTATAATATCTACATTCTTGATCAATGATTTTTATTGAATATCAAATCTACATTAATATTAAAATAATCGTTCTATATTAAGTCTTGAAATTTGATTTAGTTTTAAAAAAAATTCTACGAAATAAAAATGTCTGATAAGAATAAAAAACTTGCTGATACATAGAACCTTTTAGTTGTTAAAATGTTTTTTCACTTAGGAATTTTTATCTGAATAAAATGTATGCTTCCCGGGAAACAAAAATCAATTAAGTAAAAGGAAATGTGTCATAATATTATTATGGTACAATATTACAATTTATTATTTATAGAATTACTCTTGTTTTTGATAAACTTACAATGATTAATATTGATATACTGACTTTTTTATGATTAGGTACTGTATGATTGATATAATGAATATGAAATAGTATTTTTCGACTAGTATTCATAAATATAATTATGTTGATAGAACCTATTGGTTTTAAATTTTAACACTATAATTACCCCATATGAAGAATTAAGAGTTGACAGTTCTATTTAGATCACTATTAAACAATAAACATAGGTAACAAATTTGTATAATGCATTTATGTATAACAGCTTTTAGCTCTGGATAACTCTTTAAATAATGGATCTACATGAACATGGTTATTCGTGAGTTTGAAATAGAATATTGATGACTAAATTTCTCTCTCTTTCTCTATCTATATATATATTTTTTTTTTCAAGAATACCGATAAATAATGCTATTTAATGTTTGGTTCTTAGCCTAAAAATTAAAACAAACAAAAATCGTTACCTTCATTGAGATTGCTTCCTATAAGTATATCGATGTCCGAAAAGTTCGCCTTAGCCAACATGTCCAGTGGGTGCTCTGGAAGAAGAATTCCGTCCACGGTGGGTGCAGACGGGAAACCCAAAATACCGGAGTAGCTGTTCCATTGCTTTTTAGATATGGTACTTGCGTCAACAGATCGCATGCACGACATAGTACCGATTGGGTTGCTATCCAATGACGTTGAATTGCAATTGCAATCGTCCAACAACTTCTTTGCTATGTCTACTGCTCGTTCACCAGTCATGTAGCTCCAAGGTGCGTTCACGGTGCCGGACTGTATGATCCCACGCTTAACCATGCCTCTTGTCTCCGGTGAAATTAAGTGTACGCTTACCTGTACGATAAATTATCGATAATTGTCATTACGGATTTACTTATATTATCGATAAATCTAAGGATTTATAAATAATATGTATTTACAATTATGGGTATTTTTTGAACGTCTTACAATTATTGTAAAAAACGAGTATTATACATTTTTCCCTCCATAGTAAATTTCATTTTTTCACTTTAGTTAACACATCATGTTCAAATTGATTATCTCATAGATTCTTGATTTTTATATTACTGTACACACATCATTATTACACCGAAATTTTGTGTTTTTTTTAAAAACAATTTGATAAGAAATTATAAATTATTAAATAAGATATAATTAATTTACACTCAAAACATAAGAGTTAAAACATTTATTCAGATTCTAATGAACCGTTGTTTAATCAAGTTGTATTTTTTTATAACTTGAACAAAAACAAAATACTTCAGTTTTTATGAAAAGGTATGAAAAATTAAAGTACCCACGTGATAAATATTTTTGTGTAGCCAACATTATCAGATATCGGTAAATATTTTTTTATAAGTGAAATATTTACAGTCAGACTGAAATCTTTTTGGAATATCTATATAGTAAAATATGCTATGAAGGGATAAATATATACTATGTACTCTTAATACTGCAGAATATCACATTTTCAGGAAAATTTTTAAGATATTAATATAATTTGCATGTATATATATTATATTATAGTGATGGTAGGTACTCCGGGATGAACTTCACTTAAAATATAATCCATTTTAACGTAAAACTCTCATTATATTTTAGAAAAGTTTTTGAAAATATTTTTTTTACATAATAATAAATCATTATAAAACAAGTATTCGAAAAAATTTTATTTTTTATTTTATTTTATTATTTTTTTAAATTATTTCTTGAATAATTTTTAATTTCATATTATCAAGTATATTATTCGGAGTATTTAGATCTATACAATTCAAATTTTGCTTTTTTATTAATTATAAGTTATATAGTTATATAAAATCTAGTAGACCACCATTTAAAATATGATAACGATAAAAAATAGTAAAAAATATATTATTTTTTAGATAAACTTTGTTTGATTTGAAATCAAAAATATTAATTTAATATTTTTGAAATAGTGAGTGTCTTATGTTAATTGGGTTAAATTAACCCGAAACCTATAAAACATTTTATTTCTGGACTTTTCGCTTTATTGGCTCATTTGGATAATGAACTAAAATACTGTGGTCCCATAGTGAGTTCAATAAGCGGTGACTTCTGTATTAATATTATAATATATGAATAATGTACACACGTCAATAATAGTTGACTTACTGATCCACCGCCTGCTGATTCGCCAAATAACGTAATTGTCTCTGGATCAGCTCCGAAAGCTGCTGCGTTTTCTTTGATCCATTTGATAGCCAGCGCTTGATCCCATAATCCCATATTGCCAGGTGCGTCATCGCTATCCTCAGGGAGCTCGGGCGTTAAATACAACGAACCGAATGCCCCGAGCCTATACTGCATGGAGGCAATCATTACGTCGAACGTAGCCGCCAGTAGATCGCCGTCATAGATATCTAATGTCGAAGTACCGGACATATAACCTCCACCATATATCCAAACCAGTACTGGTATCTTTAAGAAAAATAACAAATAAGCATTTTAACAAATCGACTACATAAAAAACCGTTTGAAACAATAAGAATCGGGATGCTATTAAACATACTAACCATAAATAGTACTAAAATATCGAAATTATATGGTTATTTAAATTTATATTTTACATAAAGGCACGTTGGCTTTGAACTTTTTTATCTTTAGGATTTTAATGTCGGTGACTAGGTAGTAATAATGTTAATTTTTAACATGAATGCAAATTAATTTGAAATGAAATACGTGACAGAATACATGTACCTATGTACCTATATTTGGTAAATTAATTATTGGTTTTAATGCAATGCTATAATTAAATTTATAATATTAAACAAACATTTGTAAAAGTAATAACAACATTAACAATTAATTTTCATAAAATTTAAGTACATCAGATATTCTTTAGAGTATTAAAATCAACTATTAGTTTATTATAATACTTACTACTTAGGTATTATAATGCGAAATGAAAAAAAAAATGATGTTTTTGTTTCAAATCTAAATTTGGGGTTACAATGTCACGAAATAATTTTAGGTTTTTATTCTACTTAATCTTTATAAAAATCTGTACATTAAAAGCTCATGTAACACGATAATAGGAGGTATTATTTGACGATGAGTTAAAATCATCTGACGTTGATGTATTGTTTGAATTTCCAAAGCTGTAAAGTTCATAAACAATAGAACAGAATATAATATGTTGTATTATTTCAAAATGCATATCACTTTGTAACAAAAAAAAAAAATGAATATAAAGCTTAGAGGTAGTTGGTAGACATGTTTAAGGGACCATTAACTTGCTATTGATTCATTTAATGTTTAATGGCTGTTTATGCGAACCGGCATAATTATATTCCTTGCATTTCCCTGATTTATATAGTCAGCAGACAATAGCCAGTATAGTGTAAGTACCTATTTTATTAGGTAATTTTTAGAAATACAATTAGTAGTATTCTACACGTCATTACTATTAAAAAATTGAAAGACTTCTGCACAATATGTTTATTAATATGTGTTATAATAATAGTTAGAACTATCCATTCTAAAAATTAACAGTTTATCAATTTTTAATTCAAAAAAATTGTTCTCATACGAGGACAATAATCACAATTCAATTTATTTTTAAATCTTGTTTTGTCTATAGTACTCTATAGTCTATCGTCTTTGTGACGAAAACATTTAACAACAGATGTTTAAGACAATATTTAAATGACAATATAAAAGATTAACTTTTCATGGCAAATTTAAATATTTAAATACTTTGCCTATTTATCTATTTTGAGCTAAACGATAAGTGTCTACGTTTTACAATGATGTAATGTGTTTTCTTTTATTTTTTTTTTGTGTGTGAAGATATTAACATTTTTTTTTTTTTTTTTTGATAGTAGTTAAAAAGCTTTGATTGTATAAACTTTGTTTATAGTTATTGATAAAAAAAACACGAACCTTGTACTAATAGACAGGACATCTAAGTGGGATATGAGTTAGTGGTACCATTTTTCTTAGAGGCACATCAGTAAGAATACCATAATTCCTTATTACTAGAAACATTTTTATTAACGGTATTAACGGTAAGTATCATACTTGCTATATTATTGTAAGTGTTTATTATTCTAATTTGAGTTCTAATTGTTGTCAACTGTGTAAAGATTTACTTATAAAAATTTTAAGATTGCTATTCGTCAGAAAATAGGTGCTTATTAGAAAAAAATGTAAAAAAGAATTATATCATAATATTATGTAAGTAAAATAATTGAATTATGCCTTAATTGAAATTAAACTAGTTATAAGTAATAAACAATAAAATACTTAACTTATTCAATTTATTTATTAATTTAAATATATGCTTTGAATCGTCTATGAAATATGTACGAATAATAGTAGGTACAGATGAACTTTTTTTAAATGCATGAAATTTTAAATTTCTAGAATTTTAAAATTTAAGACAAGGTTTTTCATAAGTTTTTTTTTAGTTGAAGTAAAAAAAAGGATATTTATTTTGATAAACGTTTGAAGTTCAAATTATGATATCATTGAATATTCACACGTAAAATAGATTTTTATTTTTTTTTGTAATTCGAAAAAAAAATTTATCGTAACTGGAAACATTTTATTATTTCATAAATCATTATTTTCCATTCATATTTTTCAAAATATTATGATTAATTTTAAGTTATTTACAGGTAATTGAAATTGTGGATGAAAATCTTTGTTTTTTAAGTGTAGATAAAATATTTTATGCCCAGGAAATAAGCTTGATACTCTAATACAAAATTCTTATAAGTTGTTCTTATAGAAATTTAAAAATACCGAAAATACATAGCTCAACTTATATTTATAAGCTATAAAGTATAAGAATTATTTTGTTGTTAATACATAGTTAAATAATAATAAATATGTGAAATTTTATGTTTTAAAAGCTAAAGCTTAAAAATTTAATACAAATTCTCTCAAAAATTGTTTTTATAAAACACCTATAAATTTAAAAAAAAAAAAAATTTACAATTATTTTCTTATAGGCATTATTTGAATTTGGAATAAACTTTGTTATTTAAAGAAACAAAAAAAAAATGATTTAAATATTATTATTATTAAGTACTTGAAACTTTTCTCTATTATGTATAAGCCTACGTCATGTTCTATGTAGATATTATATTTTATTCTACATATAATGAAATTGTTAAAACATGTAGATTAATATTTTAGTTATATTTATACAATAATTATACCATGAATTTTTCATACTGTTGCATGTGGTATATCACAACGTCAGATTTATTAATAATATCTAATAAAATAATAACATAACTATGAAATAATATTACAAATCATATTAGTTAATAGTTATTGTATAATATATATTATATTAGGTGATTCGATTTTGGAAAAATTAATTCAACCTATCTTAATTCTTAATACTGTCAAAATAAATAACAAATAGCAATAAAAGTATTATATAATAAAATACCCTTAGATATTATGCTGACAGACTGTTTCCACTCAAAATCGTTTTTCATGGTATAAATTATACAACGATTAATCATTGAATTAAAATTTAACACATCCATTACAGTGACGAGGAACACTCAACACCCGTTATACCTCAGAAAAGAAGTCGCGTCCCTGGCTTTTTTTCAAATCGATTTAATATTTATATATAAGTTTGATTGTTTATTGAAAAGTTTAATAATGTGCCGTGGTTACCTAATTTCCTAACCAAATTATTTTTGTGCATAATTTAATGTGCAGGTGTAAAATCTTTTTTACGGTGTTATTATCAACGTATGTTTCGATAGATAATATATTTTGTTAATGAACCAACAAAGCTCTGACTCAAAATGTCATCACAAAATAATTGTTTATTATGATCGAAATGAAATAGTAAAATCTCGATCTTTAATTAAAGTTATAATAAAATTTATTTAAATGTAGGTTAACTTTAAGATTAGTATTCACATTGTACATTATAATAATATGATGTCTGATCACATTTGTTATACATCTCATTATCTTCGATTAAATAATTAATATATAATATTATATTCGTATTATTTAGTCAACTACTTTAAAACAGCACTGAATATACGTGTTATTATGTAACGGATAGGGGAAGTTTTGTCAGTTTAGATTTTTAATCAGCTTGATCGTACACGACGTACACATGGGAGAATCGTAACAAGTAGACGAAATGACGAATCTATTAGTGTAGTCGTAGATACAACAAGGCATACATAGTAATAACTAATAATATATACAAACAATGTTCGTCGTACCAATAATATTTTATCAAAACGGTCTACACAGTATATACACACATATATTATGTATATATATAATATACTGTTGTTGCACGAGTTCTCACGTGGCACGAAATAATTGCACACAGGAATATACAGGAATATATTGTAGAGACTAGACGGAAAAACAGAGCTTTAACGAAGGGAGTCTGAGATATAAAAAGCTTTCGAAATAAATCGAGGGAAAATATAGATGAAAAATACGCTCGTGTCTTCTCATTTTTGTGATTAAATATTATTGACTGTGTATTATGTAATAGTGTAATACAACTAATACGACGCAAAAATTACGATAAGTATGATGATGACGATGATCCGTCAAATAATTAAAAAGAAAAATTGTAATGATAGCACGCAGTGGTGAATTGACCATTTTTTTGCCCCTAGGCATTACAATACTGACCACCGTAATCGATAAAAATTATATTATATAACCATGTTCAAAAACACTAATTTGGAAGTGAAAACACGTTATTCTATTTCTATGTTTGTCTAAATATTTGTTATATATCTTTTTCATACAGAAATGTTTAAAGTTCATTAAAATTGTATTTTCTCCAGAAAAAATTAATTGATGTGAATTTTATGTAAAATTTCATTTCAAAATCATTAAATTCTATACATTATTTGTATAAATATCATGAAGTAATTTAATCGATTTTCTAATTTCTTGATTGTAAAATTACTTAATTTATATTAAAAATGCAAATGGTTTATAGAAAAAATCTTACACATTTCGCCAAATTTCTAGTTCATGGGAATGAATGTATGAAAGTATGTATCTTAAAACTGTCTCGTACCGATAAATTTACATCTTCAGATTCAGATTTGTCATGAAAAATTTTTCTTTCTTGTTGTAGTTATTTTGTACTCTTTATTAACTGCCTTCGATAATGTTTTCGTATCAAAATCATCAAAATTTTTACGAGCCTGCTCCATTAATCTAATTAAATTACCATATAGTTGAAGTAAGTCAAACAATTAATATTGACATCATGTAACTTAGTATTTACTTGCGGAGTTTAATCGACTAAGCAAAAATCCCCACACAACTAATATGATTTAATTTTTAATTTTTTAATGAACTCATTTTATTTATTAGCTCCTTTGCTTCATGTTTAATAATATTATTACCTAATCGTCTCGATTGTCGTCTTCGATAAACCATTTTCCAAATAAATGGAATTAATAAATTTTTCTTAAGATAAAATATATTTGACAAATCAATAACAATTATAATATATAAATATAATACATTATCATCAACAATTATCGTTTCTTGTAAAAAAAAAACACGTATAAAAATGAAAATATTGTCTAATTATTATTAATTTATAAGTAAATACTAAGTACTAAATTAAATATTAAAGTATCAAATTTATTAATTAAAAATATTCAATGTATTAATTTCATTAATAAATATTATTATAATTCAATACAAAACACTGAAAAGTAAAAAATAATTAATTAATAAGGTAATAATAAATATTTGCGAACCTAAAATAGTTTGCCCCCTTCACGTGCCTAGGTTTCCTATGTCAAAATTCACCCCAGATCACTATATTATCTGAACAAGACAACAATAGGTTGAAAATATATTAAATCGTGAAAACAATTTTATTTCAATAATTATGATAAATAAACAAAATACGCATAGATTAAACAATAATACAAAACTAATATCATTAGAAATAAATAATATTTGATAAAAAATTGAAAAATAACATTTTTAGTTGAAAATTATAGAGAGATAATGATAAATGCTCATCATCGTAACTATATTTTAAGCAAATTTATTTTTATTTTCTTAACTCGAACTTGGTAAAAAATTTTTAAATATTCATTGTCAAAAATATATTTATTTTTTATTAAGGCTTAATGAAACGCTTTATCGATGGATTTTTTTCATTTACAATCGACGTAAAACAGTTGTGCCAACTTTCGATGGAATTATTTGTTATTGTAAAATCTTTTGAGTTCTTAAAAAAACAGTTTAACATTTGTAAATAAATTAAAATTGTTGGCTGGTTTCTTCTTCTTTTTTTTTCTAGTACTATGTGTTTTTAGTTAAAAGATTATATAAACAAGATCCTTTGATAAAAATACTAGAACTAGTAAAGTGGTAACATTTTTAATTTTTCATCATTGATGAAATTTAAAAAAAAGCCAGTACTTTTCTTAAAATATTAATTTGGGTATCAATCAAACTAATTATAATTTATGGTTGTAATATAAGTATAATAACTTGTCGCTAACAGTTTAATATTGTAAAATGTTTTTTTAAATAATTTTTTTACGATAAATTGTTTTTGATCAATCGGCATGCATCCGAAAAAATTTTCAAAGGTTTTTTAGTTTTTTTTATGTAGAATTGTCGGTGTTTTTTTTAGCTTTTATTGATATGTTTTGTTTAAGAGTTCTTAAAAAAACTGCAACATCATAACATTCATAACTCTAGTGATAAACCATATTATATTTATACACAATATATAAAATAAACAATATCGTGTATAGGTACCACTATGTCTCAAAAGAAAATAATCATTTTTCGCGCATACCGATTGACCGGAACGGCCGCGGAAGTGGCGAGTCCAAATTTTCCCTACCTTGCTAGTCGACGTTTTCCGTAGATAACGTACGAACATTTACGACTAATATTCCTTATTAGTAATATTGTTATACTTAATATTTGAGAACCGTCTAATAATACGACAGCCGACAGGTTATATTGTGTGTAACTGTGTAAGTAAACAGGTATATACCATTGTAGTGTTGTCTGATGAAGAGTATAATAATTTATTATTTATATAAAATATAAATCAACCAATAAACGTGATTCGATAATCTTTTTCGAGGTTAACCCCCTTCCGACCACCAAGGCTCACCGTTATGTGAACGCTGTGTAACCCACAACCCCTGATCATTCGAATATGTTATAGAGTTTTGAGTGCAGGGCGAGACTCACCTTGGCGTGATGCGCGTTGTTCGAATGGTGCCTGGTGCGTTGTTTCCTTGGTATCCAAATGTTCAAATACAAGCAATCCTCGGAGAGCTTGGTGTTCGGGTTCCACATCTCCTCGCCCACGAACCCGGGAAAGTACTCGTACCGCTCTTGGTAGCACGTATTCGGCAACCTGGTGGCGTTCAGCACGCCTGGCCAGGGATCGACGGGCACCGGGCGCCGGAACCTGAGATGACCCACCGGGGGCTTGGCGAACGGTATGCCCGTGTACACCCGCACCTCGCGGTTCGCAATGATTTTCGTGTACCCCTGCACCAGACCAGTGCTGGTCACCACCACCGGGCTCTCGTCGGTGTCGTCGACCGTTGACCCACCGCCGCCGCCGCCGCCCGCGCCACCACCGCCAGCACCGCCGGCACCACCTGCACTGCCGCCACCGCCGCCACCGTCCGCTCCGCCATTGGACGACGGCCGCCCAAGTACGGCAGAACAACACAGCAGTAACGTCACTGCACTGGTGTAAACGCAGTCGACGCTCATTTTTCTAAATATTATTGTGTTCACGTAGGTATCCAATCTGCAGTAACAGCAATACGCGCGTGATCTAGAAAATATATTATAAAAATATGCGTATTATACTTATTATGCATTGCCGATAATAGATAAATACAGTAAAAAATGCAACCGACATCGGTTATACAACGAGACGCTATGTTATCATATTGAAGGTCACGAGATTATTGTGTAGACGCGTCGCGATGTACTTACTACTTCGGCGATGTACGTGACAATAAAATTACGTTTATACCACATTTATATGTGCAGCAGTTAATGCGCATTAACTCAATGCGTATTGAGTTAATTTGCGTTAGGGGACCGGTTTACATGCACCTAAAATATCAAGATTAGATGTTGAATAAAATCAAAAGTTAATGTGAATAGTCCATGGCTTACTATACTTTGGACGCTATGACCAAAAAAATTATAATTTGACATTTTAAAGTTCCCGCTAAAATATTGATTCGCATTAAAGCGTCTACGTGTATTTCTTGATCCCGAATTGACGAATCGAATTAAATAATAAATGCGTTTATATGCGCCCAATTCTCGGACTAACTCAATGCGAATTGAATTGATGCGCATTAACTGCTGCATATAAACGTGGTAATAATATATTAGCAATCTACTCTATGTCTCTATACCGTTAATGAAACGTGCTACAATATTGAATATTATACCTGTATAAAAAAAAAAGTTCATATTTAATTTAACTATATACTATTTTATATTAATGTATTAATTTTAATTTATATATATGAATATTTTTTTATATAAATAATCAATACAGTACATTGCATCGAGTAGCGTTTATGTAATATTCTCGTTAATTATAACTGTTAATCGTTCAATAATATCTAATCTTTCTCGTACATTTCAACAACGGTATTTATCAATAATTAAATAGATATAATATAAATATTCTTGATATTATGATTATTGTTCAAAAATACATTAAAAAAAAAAATCAGATTTTTGCCATTGTTTAATGTAAATTTCTATTACAATTCAAACATAATAAACTAATTTATTCGCAAACAAACCTGCTCCGAAGTGCAAATTAAATTTACTAACAAAGTATCAAGTGTGTGCTTTCGTATTTACTTAAATATAAAAGCATAATTTATGGTTAATAATCAAATTAAATATGAACTTTTTGAATATATAACGTTCAATAATGTAATAAGTTTCATTACGTAAATACTTGTATTCACACACCATATTATTATGATTGAAGGAAAACAAATAGGTAGTTAATTATTTTTTAAATGATTTTATCATGTTGATGTAATAATTTGGTTTCATTTCCATTTAATTTTTCATAATTCATTAGCGATGTGTAAATATTAATTAAATATGTTTAAATTTTTAAAATAAACTTTTGTGTAACCGTTTTCAGGCTTCATTTAAAACTATAATTTTATATTATTTATTCAAATGTATTTTTTTTGAAACATGTTTGTTTTTTGTAGGCATGTTACCTGACCTGAAATGTCAAAAAAAAAAATTGTTTTGAATATTCGAAAAAGTTTGTTTTTCAAAAACACACTTTGATCCAATCGTCAATGACTTATGAGGTAACTAGTTTTGGAACTAGGTTTTGTTAATGGCTTTCGCGTAACTATATAATTCTCTCTTGAGCCATTAGGGCAGTTTCATCCACTTGTATTTCGCTTAACCCTAAATTACCCAAGTCGTTAATAAATATTTAAAATGATATCGGCGAAAGTGCTGTATACTACGAACCCACTTGAAGTAAATCAACCACTATACGACTCTTAATTTTATTTACTGATTCGTTCAGTCCAATTATTCCATGCATTACCATATAAAATATAGCATAAACATTTCAATTTCGTGCACAGTACGATCGATCATGATATCATTATAAACAATGAGCTGATTGTGTGCTATTATACATGCCAAACATGAATAGGTATTGTATTGAATGTATTATATAATATATCATATAAAAGGTTAATAATAGTGATTTTAAAATTGATTTTATGTTATCCACTCATCAAAAAAGTGTGAAATATTATGATTTTAATTTTACGAGGTACTTTATTTACATAATACATTAGTATGATATATTGATAACTAATCTACTATTCCCATTTGTATATTATTTGTACTCGCTCCTTAATTTCACAAAATCATTATTATAATTTTAATGCGATTTTTGCACTGTACGTGATTATCACTGAGCGATAATCAGAAGAATGCGATGTTTTATAATATATTATCCACAAAAAATATGTTATATAATATCCTATTTTTTTTTATCTTCACGCGTTGATTATGCAATTTAAAATATACACAATAATAAGCATTGCTAAATAGATTAATAGTGATTATAAATATAATATAAGTTAAGAATGACGTATATAGTATATACCTACTAAGTATTTATTAATGTATAGATCATTTGTTGTTTTTCCAAATTTGTTTTTAAGTTCTTAGCTATGTATTGAAACATAATAATTATTCTGTCTATATTCTAGTTGTACATAGTTACTAATGTATATGTATTATTCCTTGATACATCTCGTATCTTTTACTTATCGGTTCACGGTTTGTTATTTAATTTTTATATGACCCAGACATTATTTGAATTATAATTTGATGAATTTTATTTAGCCTTTATAAAAACTTTTTTTTTTTTTATTTATTGATACGGCTTCAACATTAAAGTCATTAAACATTAAAGTCATTAGCCAAAAAACTTTTATATATATTAGTGTGATGGTCAAGACAACTAAATTTTTAAAATTAACCGTAATATCCTTTTATACTGCATTATTTGTGTGTTTTATTTGTACTCATTATTTTATTGTGAATAATATGTTTATTAAGGAATTTTATTGCACATTTTTTAGAACTTAAAAATTATGTCTTTTTTGCAGACATTCAATTCTGAAATCGAAAGCGATGTTAACCAATGTTTATTTTAGAAAATATTATTTGTATTTCAAAACTTTGAGTGTAATAGAAATACGCTCTGGTGGAAGCGCAAGATGTGCCCAATATTGTGTTAATCACATCATGTTTTACCACGAACGGAGATGTGCAAATTCTAGTTTCTAATATGATAATATAGTTATTAATTATAATAAAATTTAGAGGAAGAATGGCGTAAAAATGTATTTCGATGTCACCGAATATTAAGTATATTATAATACCTATAATAACTATGTAGTTAGGTACTTACTTCCTTTTTGAATTAATAAAAAAAAACTAATTTTATACTTTTATATGATATCAGACAGAATTAAATAATTAAAAATATGTAATATAACGCAATTAATACATTACAAAAGTTGTATTATAATATATTGAATTAATTTCATGTTTATTGACAGTTATTATTAGATTATAAGTACAAAGTACCTATATTTATGTATATTTCAAGATAGTTGATATGATAAAAATGGAAAAAGTTAAAAAAAAATTATAAAATATAACTTTTTAAAAGATGTTTTCAATTCATTTTTTTTTTAAATCGACTTTTTATAAATGTTTGTAAGTATCTTTCGTTTATATTAAAGAAATTAGATTTTGATAAGTGTGAAACAAGTTTTCTTAAAGATATTATTATGTAGTACACAACAATTTTAAATTTAGTAAAATGTTGTAAAAACTTTTTAAAGTACTTGGTTGAAAAAAAATCGAAATGATAATTTATTTAAATGCGAATCTGTCTTCCAATAATGTAATATGACGAGTGAGTAGAAGTCCAAAATCTAATCACTATATAGATATCCTAAATTATTTTTAATTAACCTACGTCTTATGAACGTAAATAAAATGTATAGATATAGTACGAGTATGTAAATGGAAATGAACATTATATGACGTGCCTAACTTAATTTCTTCTAAGACATTCCTACATAAAAGAAAATATAATATATAGTTGTATTATCCAAGTCTTCAGTCATAGCTGTGATTGGCATGCACTTAAACTTATTTTAGTATTTTTGTTTGTCTTAAAATTTTATTTTGTACACAGCCATACAATACACAGTATTTGTAGAAAAATCATATGTATACGCGAGAAGACTATTTTAAAGAAAACTACCTATCTATAAATAAATAATATATAAATTACAAAGTATAAGAGTTGTCAATAGACAAGAAAAACATTTTGACCGCTAATGCCACTATATAATAATTGTACTCGCATCATAGAATTATTGATTTGTCTGCCTCTTATATTGGTTTTGGCTTTCACCCATTTGACCTTTGCACTCGTTTTTTTTATATACACACTATTTCACCATTTCATATTGACGTTTATAAAAATAATAATAATATATAAATATTATGTCTGGAAGCAGTCTTATAAAAACACTTAAGTGTATTTGCACTTCATATTTGGTATCATACACATTCAACAATCATTTTGACAAGTATGTAATTTATTAAACGTCTTATACTAATTAGTTATATAGTTTAATAAAGTCGTTATTGAAATCAACACATTTTATTTGCTTGTACAAAAATAAATAGGACTTAAAATATTACATGCAATTTTTAATAAGATGTATTTTTATCTGCTTTAATTTTACTTGGTCGTTGTTTCATAACTACTATATTTTTTTATAACAATGATAAGTATAGGTATACAGTAAAACATTTTGATTAGTTAACTTAAGTTAGATGTTTATTGAATGTTATTAAAGTTTTTAAAACTGATGTATAAATGTATGTGCTAAACATTTTCACGCGTAACATGTACAAATTAATGTGTATTTTTGTACAGTGAATTTGTTGTATATTATGTAAATTATAATTTATTAATAAGTAGGTAATGATTAGGGCCCGGATTTATATGCATTTGCATGTTTTTTCTGAATAGTCCAAAAAATAGCTAGGTAAGCTACAAGTTTGATTTGTAATCAATAGGTCCGAAATATAAAATTTTATTTTGCATATTTTTGCATATTTTGTCATTTTTTGACATGTACTGCATATTTCTGTATTTTACGATTTTTTTTTGCATATATACGGTTTTTAAATGCATAATATGTAATATTTCGTTATTTTTATTAAAATAACGTATTTATAGTTATATTTATAATCCATGTAATTTGACGAAGTCGTTTTCTTATTTTATCTGAGACATATCGGGAAAAGTAGTAATCTGTTATTGAGTAAATTTTAGTGAATCATACATTAATCGTGTTTGTTTCGTCGTGTTTGTAAATATAGTATAATTTATTTAAACATAATATAATAATAATAATAATAAAAAAAAAATTTTAATCGATTTTTTGCATATTTTTTATTTTATAGGGTATATTTCTATAAAATAAAAGCATAAATGCATATTTTATAGTGCATATTTCTTAGGTTTTTAGAGCATATAAATCCGGGCCCTAGTAATGATACATATAGCACTTGATAGGTATTATTATAATTATTAGTTACTCATTTAAATTCTTGATGTTATTTAAATATTATGTAACAATCTTGACATAGATAAGTGATATCGTAAGCTAAATATTATTGATTTTATTAATGAAAAAACAATTATTGTTATAATTTATAATATATAATAATAAAATAATGAAAACAAAATATTTTATTTTTTTCTATCAATAAAACTTTGGTTTAATTCAATTTTATATCACTTTGAATACATTAATTTGATTTAACATTTAAAGATTAAATTTAGATAAGTTTGTTATAAGTATTTAATTTAATTTAAAATGGTTATGCGATTTTTTTATAATAATGTAATAAATTAAAATAGTAATTTTAATAACTTTAATTTAATAAATCAAAGAAACGATTTTATCAATAGTATAATAATAATCATACCTACGTTTATTTTAATAAAGAAATTTATTAAATTTTGATAAATGTTCACTTAAACACATTTAAATGTGCCTTATAATATATTGTTAACCCTTTCACTGCCCGTGACGCACCGGTGCGTCATAACGAAACACCATCCACAGGCCCGTGACGCACCGGTGCGTCACATATGATTTCTCATTATATAATATTGATATGGATATTTAACTACTACTGCTATCTAGTGCTCCTCATGACGAATTCAACGGTATCTTTTTTTTTTGATATCACAATTTCCGAAGAAGTTATGTGCAGTTATTTGATTTTTTCTTATCAGGGGTTATCAAAATTCTTGTTTTTGTAAAATGTGTTTATTTATTATTAATACTAATTGATACCATCGTAATTTAGGAACCCCTGGCCGAACAACATTCATAAGCTAATAACTTGGTAAATAATTGATGAATTTTTTTTTTTTTTATTGTAATTATTTAGTTAGTAGGTATAAAGAGATAATGTGAGGTGAAGTTAAAAAAAAAAATTTTAAAAAAGCTGGGCCTGTGGATGTGACATTGCAAAATGTGTCTGGGCAGTGAAAAGGTTAAGTCAAGTCTAGTCTTATGTATGCGTAGCAAATACTAATTATAACCATGTTTTATTATTCATAAATAATTGGTTATTCTGCCAAAAATGTACAAATAATGTTTATGTACAGAAAACAAAATGTTAGGGAATAAAAAAAAAAGACTATATAAATGCTATTATTCATACCACGAATTGTGCGAAGTCACGTAAATTCGCAAAAGCCGTAAATCGTTTTGGCTGACTTTCGTAAGTCCCACCGACCACAAAAGGAGGGTGACAATTAAACCCACAAGGATACACGTGCCCATGGAGAATATAGTGTTTCCTTAACATTATTACATTCTATAGATAATGGATAGTATAGTTAGAAAAAAAACGAAAAGAGTAAAGAGTACACATGTTTGCAAATGAAACGTATAATGCTGTTTAAATCCCCAAAACTGTTAGAAAAACATAATCTCACTTTAAATACATTATAGTGGACCATATAAACTTTATAAATAAAAAATAAATTAGAATAGAAATTATTTTAATTAAATAAACACCAATTGTTTAATATTATTTATTATATTATAATAGTTAAATTAGGTTAGGTTATTAAACAATTTAACAAGGTTGTAGATATTATAAAATAACTTATTGGATACTTGAAAATAAATATTAACCGTTTTCAATGTACGTGGTATAAATAACATACTATTTATATCATAATAAGCCATTTTACCTAATTTCATTGAATACACTTTCATCGAATACACGAATTATAGTGTAGTTACTTGCAATTTATTGATAAATAAGATTAAAATATAATAATAAATTAATTTTTGAAAAAATTTAAGTGTAATAAAAAAAAACATGTGAATATTTTTACTCAAAAACTTTACAACATACATAAATAAAAATATTTTAAATATTTATATTATTAAATTGTAGTTTTCATTAGTGAAGATAATTTTATCAGAATTTATCTAAACTTCTATAAATTTCCAAACATGTTTGCAATATTTTGTATTTTACATAATTTACCTGTTTAACTTATAAGTTATAGGTAGTTTAATTTTAATTAATACCCAAACTTAACCTAAGATTTCTTTAGTGAACTTATACAATATTGTTGTAAACTTATGATATTATTTATCTGACTTACATGAATATAAATTATTAAATACGTTTTAATTTAATGGATAAAATTTTAGTTCAATGTATCTAAAAATTAATAATGTATTATAAGATAACAAAAATAAATTTTAGAAATATCATGAAAAAATTAATTAAATATACATTTGGAAAATTTAAATTACTATTAATGATGTGAGAATGTTTGATCGTATGTTCATCAATTTCACATTTATACATAGGCTAAATAAACTATATATGTAGGTACTCGTACATACTATATACATATAAATGAACATTTAAATAAATACTCTTTAATAAGCAAGTGTAATATAAAATATCTTGGTTAATTTATAAAAGTTTCAAATTACTAGATTTTAAGCTGATAAGTGCATTAAATTAATGCAATAATAATAGGTTGTTTAACAATTTTTTTTATGTATTTAATATATTATTTAGAACAGATTAATACATAGGTAAATGGATAAGATCAAGAATTATCTACAAAACTATAAGAAATTTGTAATATTAATATAATTACACGTTGAAAGTAATCACCACACTCGTTTTAATTCGTTCATTTCGTTCGATAGCAAAAAATTTCTTAACGCGTATTTTGGGTTTTAGACTTTTGGCAATAGGTACATAGATCGAAATGATGTTTCAATGATTTTATTTTCCCCGCGGCAGTAATTTAGGGCATAGTGACTGCTCCAAAAGTTTCAATAGCTTTTATCTTTTAATTAGTAATTGAGTCTACAGTTGGTACTTTTAAGAAGTCATTTATTTCAGTAGAAATAAGTGCGTAATAAGTAAGTAAAAACTACCAATAACTGCCAAAGAAATTTTAGCAAGCGCAGTAGAGCCGTAGAGTAGATGTTTAAGTGCGATTATTACTCCCGAGTCCTAATTATTAGTGTCTTGTGTCGACGTTAGTGACACAAGTAAATAATCAAAATAATGTAATGTGTATCTTCTTATGGTTTCTATATTCATTTAGTTTATTGGTTTTTTAATTTATTGGTTTGCATATTTTTGATTCGAAGTTCCTGCTAACCTAAATCAATTACAATTTAAAATTTAATAACATCTTTATATTAATAATATACAATTTGTGACAAATTTTTGATGACCACCTCAGAAACATCAAATGAATAGCCGAGATCTAACCACAAAAGTCGGAATAATGCTTATGTACGTGTGATTTGAAACTTGATAATCTTTAGAGTATGATCACGTTTATTAAAAAACAAAAATAAAATAAAATGATAGAAACGTGTTAACCATTGATTAAAAATTTCAGTTTTCCTCTATAGTGGAATAAGTTATAGTTAAGAAGTAATTATTAATTATACTACAAAAAACCCACATAAAACTAAAAATCGTGTAACTACACGCCTACTACAATAAACAAGTAGATCATTTAATTCTTACTGTTAAGCATTAAATTTGAAAAACATATGACTATATGAGGTATAAGGCGTTAAAAAAAATAATATTAAAACACTACGTAAATAACAATCAGCAGATTTTACAATATTTTATATATTATTTCATTATAAAAGTTAAAAAAATAAAATAAAAATAACTAAAATATAGACGAAATTTTCCAAGTATTTATAAATTTTAAATATGTCTATCGTCATAAATTATAATACGTAATAAATACGTAGAAAAAAGATTTTCTACGAAATTACATAGATTAATTCGTTTTAGTATTAAAAATACAGAATAATATGGATTATTCCGAATCCGAACATTTGGTATGTTATGCGTTAGGTGGTAAGACGAAGACGAGAAGCGGGTACGACATCTTCTTAAGAAGTTTATATTTTCATACATATTAATTTACATTAATAATGTAGGTACTTGAGTCTCGAAATACTGCTAATTATTAATGGAATAATCTATCCAAGTAAAAATTATCTTGTTAAATTTGACTTAAAATTAATATAGGTGTAAAAAATAATTCAATTGTTTAACTGTTTTTATAAATAAGTAGATAAGTTTTTATGGAAAATAGGTATTTAGTTATCGAAATATTATATAAATGAAGTAATTTTCTTTTCGAGCAACTTTTTTGTACATTCCTAGTGGATTGATACAAAAGTGGCTTTTCGTGAGAAAAGAGTTAATATTCTACGTACATACGCCATTGTAGATACCGGAATACGCCGCCACAATTCAAATTATATTATAAACACTGATAAATAATTATACATATTATTGCCATAATTATAATGATTCTCTATTAGATTCTAGTTTGATTTAATTGTAAAATATTTTTTTTTTCATATTATGAAATATTAAAATTAGTTGTTACTGTTTTAGCTACTTATTCTTGGTTTTCACCTACACGTTAGTGTTAAAAATTCTATTATATTCCAATATTCGGCTACCATATTCTTCAAAAGTTATTTTATTAAAAATAATATATGATTATTTATTTGAACACGTTATAATTAGGTACATAGAAATTAAAAGTTGGTAAAACGACTTTCGTCAATTTCAACTATTGAAATTGGGTAACCGTTTTAAACTCTCGACTTTTACATTTTTAACACATATTTCTCCGTATAATCATTTCAATCCTCTACAGTTTTACAATTATTATTATTATTATTAATTAATATTGACAACATTTTATGAAGTCAGTTCCTCGGTTTGACAAGATAAAATAATTGGACATATTTTAGTTAATAATCAATTCTTATTTATTATAAGGCGTATTCGTGTTATATAAAAATAAGATTACAATAATTTTAATAAAATGATCACGGATCTCGCCTGATAATATTATTTTGAATAATATAATAATACATAATTTAAAGGTATCAACTATATTGTCTAAATTAATTGCGTTATAACCTTACCGACGAGTATTGTACGCTTCGTTTAATCGCTTTAAACCGATCGTGCACTAAGTCATACAGTATATAATATATTTATTATTATTATGCATCAGTATATTGTATTACTTATTATTATTATTTACGCTGTAATTGTATACTCTGTTAAATTGATGTGTAATAGATATATTTTATTTACTGTAAACGCACGTGCGTTAACACGCGTTAAATCGCCTAGACGAGGTTTTCGTCAATAAAATCGAACGGTGCAGGGTTATCACCGTAAAATTATCTATTATTATTATCAATAATATTATTATATTACAATATTATAGTACTATTATTATCATACCTGGATTCAGGGTCGGACTTGACGGGGCACTTGTTGCCTGCGGCCGGGAGCCGGGCGCATCGTAGTCTGTCGGCCGCCGCGGTTATCACTGCCAGCGCCACCGCTGCCGCCGCCGCCGGTGCCACCGACGACGCCGACGCTGACGCCACCATCGTCGCGCCTCTTCCACCGCGTACGCCCACCCCGTCGACAACGGTACGCCACCACTGCAACCTCTTCCGCGACCCGCTACCGATCACCCATGTTACCGTCGTCCTCGTCTCGCTCTCACCCTATACCAGTGTCGCCCCCCATCACAGCCGTTGCTGTTGACGCTGCGCTGCCCCCCCCCCCAACGTTGCTGCTTCTGCTGCTGCTGCTGCTGCTTCTCTTGCCGCACGTCCCGCAGCAGCGGTAGTGGAACAGTCAAATGGTGGAGAGGGGACGGCGCGAGTGGAAGGAACGTCGAGAGTCTCGAGCCCTCCCGACCGCGCCGAAAAATCTGGGTTGCCGGCCACGCGCAAGCGCAGTCCTGGACGACGACGGCCACGACCACGTCGGTTCCGTCAAATCAATTTGCTAACTACGCAAACACATAGGTAACGACCGTATCGAATTAAAAACCCTTCAATCTATATACATAATATTTACATAATTTACACAAACAGACGTACATTATTTGTGCATTATATATGACTGCCGAACACGAAATTATATATAATTATTATTCAATTATATTATTCAATTTTATTTATATTATTGTGCCTTACATGATGATGATGCGTCTCGGTACTTTATAGCGTACATATTACGTGTGCGTGGTCGTGGACGAAAAACGACGTTTTTATCAGTTCAAGGTCGCGTGAAAACGTCGATGGACAATCGATGTATCAAACACACGCGCCCACGTTATTAATTTTTACTGTCGTATTTTATATATATATATATACATATAGAGAGAGAGAGAGATATATAAAACCTATTAAATTATGCACATTTTTCGTGTGTATTTTCCTATACACAACCTTTGTTGATATTTTGTGTGTGTCTCTCTCTCTCTTTCTTTCTCTCTCTCTCTCTCTTTCTCTCTCTCTTTCTTTCACCGTCAATAAAAATGTACGCTCGGTCTGTCACACGGGTGTATACACACACACACACACACACACACACACACACACACACACACATATTACATATATATATTTGTGTGTGTGTTGTATGTATAATATGTACAAAAACAAACGAGATGGCGAGGGAAGAAAAAAAAAAGGAAAACTACCATTTGTACACATCGCCTCATCGACCCTCCCCGATATCCCCCCTTCACCTCAGACATCATCATCTCACCGGCATTCCTCCGCGATACTAAACATATATTATACTCTTTTCGACCCGTTTCCGCGACCGTCTACGTTCCACTACACACGCACACTTCATCCCCCGACGGCGGCGGGCGGCAACCGCGACCAATCGCATTTTATACACGACCGGCGCCGGGCGGCGCGTATACGCGTGTGTGGGTGTGTACGTGCGTACGTGTATGTGTGTGTGTGTGTGTGTGTGTGTGTGTGTGTGTGTGTGTGTGTGTGTGTGCGACCGTATCCGACGTGAAGAAAATCGATGTCCCACTTTTCGAGGCGGCCGTGGAACAACAAGGCTCGTGTTGTGTAGCCGCCGCCGTCGCAAAATACTACAGTCCTATACTATAATACACAACGTGCGTATTCCAGTCCGTAATGACCCTCGCCCGGCCGAAGTTACGTGGCGAGACGCGGACGCGGTCGCGCCGTGATCTATGCGTATAACGATGGTAATTTATTTATCGTCGTCGGCGGCGTGCGGTCTTGTGTGGGACGGGACGCTGCCTCCGCCGTCGCCATACTATATAATATAGTACATTATATGTAGTCAGTCACCGACGTAAAATATAATATATTATTATTACGGGATGATTTAATAATAAGTTCAACCTCCTTTTTTTTCTACGACTATGTGGTTATTAAACATTTAACTTTTAGTATTCTGATATGTACTTAATGATCGTATTTCCAAATTATTGAAATTGTTTGTACGTATTATATAAGGAGTGTTTTGTGGTGATACAAACTTCTGATTTTCAAAACAGAACTATCCATCCCTTCGTGTTATAATATGTATATATTATTTATTTGTTATGACGACTTTATAAAAATGTTGTCAAATAAAAATCAATACTTTAATCTGTCAGAGATAATGTCATCAGATCATGATCAAGCATTTGGAAAATATAGCTAATGAAAGCTTTAGTGTGTTGACATTTGTTTTAATCATTTTTTATATTAATCTATAAATATTTATAATTAGTAAAACAGGTCCAAGTATAATAAATACTATTGATGTAATATAACGTTCAATATATATTTTAAAAAAAAAACATGTTTGAAGACTATATTATTCTAGTATAAGTAATTTGATAGTTGAGAACTAAGATAGTATAAATTCTTTAAATATATTAAAATTTTCAAAAAAATTATTTGCTAACTATTTTATAGTAAAAAGAGGGATTATAATTTGAATAAATGTAATAATAAAGGATTTCTGCAAGAAATTCTCTAGTTACACAAAAAAATCTCAAGTATTTTGAGATTACAATCTTTAAGAACGTTTAAAAATTTTAATAATCAAATTCATTCTTCGAGAAAAAATTGAGAGGCCACCGTGCTAGTTGTAATAGTCTAATACTCCCTGTATAGATACACATTCTGTAATATTATATTAGTAGCGATAACGTTCGGAGACGATTACCATAATCTCTCCTTACGGCACGAGAGTTCCGTCTCCTGTATTCGCAGACGGGAAATCCATTTTGTTTTCTTACAAAAATAACGATAATTTACATAATTATAATACAACGTCTCTAAAGCTACACCATGATTCTCCTATACATGGCTTTTAAATAACTTGGATTTATATTATTTTACATTAAAATGTATTACTCTCAATCTATTGTATACAAGCCACAAGTGTTCTACAACTAACTGTATGTTAGTTAAATTATGTTATACAACCTAAATTTGTTTATAATGATAACAATAGTTATAAAAAATAAATAATCTTAAGTGATAAACTACAACTGTGATGTGACTAACTTGAAAACAAACGCTGGGTAATATTACATAAACACTTCGGCCCCACGTCCGTAATAATGACTTGTCAATTATCAAACATATTATTTTAATCGTGATTGGCCACTAGGCCATTGCAATTTTTTCCACGAAGCTAATAATGAATATAATATATTACTAGCAAAATGGGTTATCGGTTAATGTGTTTCCATTTCTTAGACATTATAGTACTATTCGATTTCCATGGACAATTTTAAATACACTAGTTTTATTTTTATTTATTCAATACTTATTTATATTATAATACTAATTTTTAATCGAATATGAACTTTAATTAATAAAGATATATTTCCGTTTGATAAAATTTTTAATTTTTTAGACATCGATCTTTCATTTAATTTAATTATTCAAATACTACATAATATACACATATTCTTTATTATACACAAATGCACTGTACCAACATAACTAAACTAACGCGGTACATATGACTGTAATAATGTATTTGTACTATATATTTTGAATTCATAATTTACATTTGTAGTAACTAAACGACATTATCTTAAAAGCTTAAAAGTAAAAACCGATTTATCGATCATGATAACTAAAATTATTTTGATTAGCTGTTCTTATATTGCAAAAGAAATAATTTAGCGCGGTAATGGTTGACGAGGTCATATCGAGTGTTTTTAATAGGTACGTGTATTTTTGAAATACAAACAGAAAAAGTGGATAATAGTTCCATAATATTTATAATACTAATTCATTATTAATAGTAAATAGTTATTACCTTTTTTTTTTTTCATATGTTGCTGTGTCCGGAAGTAGAATCAAAACCTAGTTCGGCCGCCTATTTATAGAATTTCTAGTAGGTTTCTGATATACCCAGTTGGGGTGGGGGAGCTTCGCCCCTAAACAGTTGCTTGCCCAGTGCAAAATTCCAGAATTCAAACCAGCAAAGGTACGCGACGCCGTGCTCACTTAGCTACTCCATTCCCTATAAAAATATGAGTAAAAAATACTAGTCAATATTAGTATTACTATTATTAGTATAGTATTATGTACTAAATTAGTACTACTAATAAATGTATAGAAAACATAATTTATTTATTTAACTATAACAACATGCATTACCCCAATTTATAGTACCTAATTTAATAAAAATAAGAAATTATGAGTTAAAAAACAATAAAACATAACATCAAAACAAATTCATATTAAATATCTATCTAAAGTTTGTCATTTAATCAAATGCAATTTTTAATTTTTTTTATATAATTTAGTATACAATGCCCAATTTATTATGAGAAAAGTATTACTTTACAAGAACAAAAATTGTATTTTGAAGAGCTGTCCAAAAATACTGGAGCAAAATATATATGCGACCAACCAATATATCTTACTGCTCGATAACTTACATCGACTGTAATAATATTATATTCATACTAAAACTTGAAAACTCTTCCCAAACTAATTTAATCGTCAATAAATTCTAATAATTTAACAGATCTGTCAATATGGTTAAAAGTATGTAGTATATTAACTGTTACTACTTACTTTAATAGTATGTTCAGTTGGTGTGCATAAATAACTTTTTTTACTTATCCAAGACGGCACTATGTATAGGCAATTTAGGGGCATTCATGCATCAAAAAAAAATACCTTTAAAATGTATGGTACCTATAATGTCCTAATATTAATGTCATTCACAAGCTTAAGACTATTTCAAATGAACTTATTAATTTTTCTAAGTAAGTTAATATAATTTTTTAAATATATTTTGCCACAAGAAGGTAATATTTATCATAATGCACTTATAGATTTATATGTATATATATTATATTATATACTATAAGTAATTTCCAATTTTTGAATTCATATTATAATATTTATGTATGAAATTAATGAACATTAGTATTTTCATCATTATATATTTTCTATTCAACTTTCTTCACATTTAAATAAACAATTGAATATGACAAGACGAAAAATGCCATTCTTATATATAATATATATATATATATATGTTTATTTATATGTAATATTGTATTTCATGTGTTTATTTTATGGCTGATGTTAATTGGTGACGCGTCATTTGATCCGGTAAATTATATCTGGCGACATTTGGTCCAGCGACATTTGGTCCGGTGAAAAAATATCCGGGGCAAAAATATCCGATAATTTATTTTTTATTTTTTTTATAATTTTATTAGTTAATAAATATAATAAATAATAATTTTATTTTTAATAAACACTACAAATGAATTTGATATTATAATTTATAATCGAACGATTTTTAAAAACATGTTTGTATTTAAGTAAAAGTTAAGTAAAAATAAAAAATAAGTAGAAATATCTCTATAAGTCTTTAAACTATAGAATTAAAAATTAAAATTATGAGTGATGCCTTTTAAATAATTTAGCAAATTGGTATAATCATAATTTTATACAACATTTTTTAAACGTTTGTCAAGGTCCTTATAATTACGTTTTTTGGTTGGATTAATCTCAGAACACACACTAAATATGATAAAATTGTTCACATAGGTACATAAACTATAATCGACGAAAATAGTACAGATAAGATATATCGATATTTTTTCTGTCTGTACTATTCTTATAATAATGAAAAATATAATATAATATAATATAAACATACTTTAAAAAAATGTTTGATTATAAGATTATATTCATTTATGTAATCATTTAAAAATAATTGTCCATATTTAAAGACTTATAGAGATATTTATACTTATTTTTTATTTTTACTAAACTTTTACTTGAGTATAAACATGTTTTTAAAAAACGTTCGATTATAATATTAAATTCATTTGTGTTACTATTTAAAGTAAAATTATTTATTAAATTTATTAACTAATTAAATTATTAAAAAAATAAAAAAGAAATTATCGGATATTTTTGCCCCGGATATTTTTGATAAAGGATATTTTTTCACCGGGCCAAATGTCGTGGATCTTTTGTCACCGGATATTATTTACCGGATCAAATGACGTGGAACCATGTTAATTATATAAATTATTTCTATAAATTATTTATAAAATATGATAATTCAAATTATTTTACCTCCCCCCCATTAAAAATTAGATAAATAAACACATTTTTCAATTTGCTTTACAATGTTTCTACATAATTATAAAAATAAATTGAACATATTATGGTAACATTTTAAATGGTGATTAAATTGTATGTAGTTATTATATAATTAGTAACATTTCAGTGACCATTATTTAAGTTATTTTAATTGGTTTAAAACGGGTACATCTAATTTTTTGATCACGATATGGTCATTACCCATTAACATAATATTGTAGGTATAACGACCTGTTTAATTTTTAATAGTTTTTATGTGTGAATGTTACAGCATAAAATACATGTGATAATTACGGCCTACTCGAGATATAAAACATACAAGTACAATAAAATATATATTATTTTTTTATGTTCTTAAAAAAACGTTTAACACTGCTCTCGCTCATTTTCACGACATTTTATTTTTATATCCATCCTTATATGCTTCCAATAATGTTCATTATTCATATTCAAATTAAAGACCAACTTTTATTCTGAATGTTGAATATATAACAAGTACGTCCTGTGTATATTTTTCATTGATAAAAAATTGACGATCAACATTATGACTTTTATTTGTATTTCTTGAGTATACTTATACTATATTTTGATGAGTTCTAAAAAATGATGCTCTCTCTATATATTATGTATTAAACAATTAAAATTCTGTTATTTCACGAGGAAAAATAAAGACAATGTGTTTATTTACTTATTTTATTTTTTGATACGATCCTAATAAATAGTTATTTTATCACAACAACTATAGTTTATAACGTAATATTTAAGTATATATCAACGGTTACCAAACCATTTTGCTCGCAGAGCTCTTATGGTACTAAAAAAACTAACAAAGCCCCAAAAATTAGGAATGCTCATAATAAAATATATATATATTGTAATGATTTGCGTTACAATTTTTTTCTTTAAAATATACAAGTATATAACAAAAAATGTTATTTTATTATTAAATTATTTAAAAAAAAAATCATACTACGAATAAACTTCCATATGATATATCATTATTGATTACGGAAAAAAATGTATATGTTTTACTGTGAAATAAAAAAAAGGTCAATCAAAAATGAGAATTATATTAAATTAGAAACAAATACACATCAAATATAGAATAGATGATTAAATAAGTAGACTGTATATTATTAATATTGCATTATATCACACAACATACAGAAATTTGACTTTTATATTTTAATATTATTATAACTATGTTATTACGGGGGAGAGATAATTTAGGCACCAACTTACTATACAAAATAAAATTAGATAATTTATGTACTATGTAATGTAATGAAAAATTATATAAATATCGGCAACAATACAAATAATAATAATAATAATATCAATCACAATTACACCAGATGATAACAGAAAAATAATATAATATAATTCACGTATCAAATGATATTATCACGTTACCGCCGTTACAAACGCCGATCGCTCACAGTTCAGTTTAACCTGCAATATGTGTCCCCAACGTTGATTTTTAACAACATTGATGAATAATTTGATAAATATAATGAAGTGCCTGTTTATAACAATTCACACCCATTTGATATAAAATAATACAAATTAATAAAACGACAATCGGCGTACTTGAAATCACTTGATGGACAAAAATGCTTGCCGAATGCCGATTGTTAATTTCGTTAAACATATTTATTTCAATTATAATTTCATAAAAATATATGTGATTCAATGTTTTTCCGTGCTTTGGAAAATTTTTACGTAGAACGTATTTTTATTTTAGAGCCCAAAATTAATATTAAATGTTTTAATTCGTTATAAATGGATTATGCATACATTCAAATTTAAATTTGGTTAGGTGATAATATTTTGATATTATTTAAATTTAAAAAAATATAAAATTTCATCTATTGAAATGATAAAAATACGTATAACAACAAAATTTTATTAGCATTTGAAAAAATAAACCAAACGCCTTAAGACAAACAGTCAATTTATGACTAATTTAATGGTTTTGCAACAATCATCACTGCTCATACGTCCGAACTACAGTTAGTCATTATCTGGACGGCATATCTACCGGTAATAACCAAACATACGAAGTCCAAAACTACACCCTTGACATTTAAATTAGATCGGTGCATAGAATCCACCAAGTCAGATGGTCTTGCAATCTGCTCGAATGCCACTACTTCCTCAGAACCGGACAGGCTTATAATATCGTTAATATCGAGTCATGACCATAACACTGGTACTGGGTAGGCTTATGGTATCATTTCTCGCTGTCACTGTACTAGTAATTAGTATAATCGTATCATTCTCCATCAAATCTACATGGTAAAATAACTCGGTACTATGTAAACTTGTAGTATCGTTTACTGGCACAACAATGTTTGTGTAAATAATAAGAAGCCAGTGATACCCTCTACTGCCATCACGATAGTATTGGTACTAGAAATGTTCACATTATCCATCATCATCACAACACTGGTACTGGGAATGCTTGTATTGTCTATCACCGTATACACACTAATACTATACTGAAATTACTTATGTTATTTTGTACTGCATCAGAATTGTGCGAATATCTAGACACCAAACTTAAACCGAAATTGTATGATTATCTATACACACTACACTTCCACCACACGCTTCTTCAACACACTTCTTATAAACTTTGAATGAGCATATTATAGTAAGACAAAAAAGCGGGTAAGTGAGTATCGCTCTGCTGTACATTAGGGGGTGGGATGGACCTCGGACTAGGGAAGGTTAAATTTGAATGCAATGATAGGTATCATTGTATACGAAAAACGATTCTGAACGGAGATGATTTGTCAGTCTGGGATATATTAAATTTAAATATTGTCATACATTCCATTCTGAAAAAAATTCACAAATTCAAACACTTAAGTAAAAGCTTCAAGATCTTATGTATGCTAATTTTTTAAAAATAACAAAAATCGAAAATTATTTATTAGTAAAACGACTAAAACGTAATTTTACACGCGTATTTTTGATTTCAAATTAAAATTAAAACTTTAAACACACGTAAAATTTTTTAAATTGAACAATCCTCAAAGTTTTTTATAATTGTTCTAAGCTTAACTTATGGACAGCATAGTATTAAATTTTCAATTCTTAGCTTTTGATAGAAAAATATTTATAAATTTTTAACTACCAAATAGTGAAAATATTCATGATTTTGACGAATTTTTGTCAATATTTGAACTTCAAATGCTAATAAAAAAAAATTGTGCCTATGTATTTTTATAATTTTTGAATCAGAGTTAGAACAAGTTATGTGGACCCTTCAATTAAATTTTCAAGTAATTTGTCCCAGCTAAATTTTTTTTATCAACATTTATAAAAAAAAAATAAAAAAAAATTGAAAATTTCAATTGTCTATAAATAGCTCAAAAAAAGTCAAAATGTTTTGAAAATCAAATCACGTAAAGGAAATGGCAATCTAAATAACTGGTAAAATTTTCAAGTATTTACGACTTATACTGTTTGAATAACAACAAATATCAAAAATCGTTTGAGGCTAAACCGTTATTTAACGCGGTTTTGTAAAAATTTAAATTTCAAACACTCATAAAAAATTTTTGTCTGAATCCGGTAGAGTTTTTTTTACAGATAATTGAAGAAAAATGTATGGAGAACCTTGTATCAAATTTTCAAAACTTAGTTATAAAAGAAAAAAATTTTACGATTTTTCAACCACAAAATTACTTGCAAATTTTCGCAATTTTGACATATTTCGTATAAATTCGAACTTTAAGCACTTATAAAAAAAAATTGTGACTAACGATTTCGGATTTTTTTTTATCACTTTAAAAACAACTCATAAGAAACCTTGTATTAAATTTTCAAGATTTTCTGGCTGGCTAAAAAATTTTTATCGTTATTTTAAAAAAAAATACTAAAAAAAATTAAAAACTTCAATTGTCTATAAATAGCTCAAAAAAAGTCTAAATTCTTTGAAAATTTAACTGTGTATGGAGAACGCTAATATAAACACTTGGTGAAAATTTCAAGTATTTACATCTATTAGTTTTTGAGTTATAGCAAAATAAAAAATTAGATTTGGTCGAAAACTGGTTGTGCGTAAAAAATCCCGTTTTTCCGTCATTTTTTTAAGGTTTTTCCCAACTCATTTAAAAAATATAGAAAAATTTTAACTTTTGACCCCCCAAAGTACCAACTAGATCCGATTTCCTTTTCAAAGAGGGGCTGAAGTTGAAAATCGAAGCATTTTTACTGCCCCAAATGTTGTCGACAGACCAAAAAAAAAAAAAAAAAAAAAAAAAAAAAAAAAAAAAAAAAAAAAAAAAAAAAACACACATCATTGTAAAATCAATACATTCATCACTCCGTTCAGAATCTAAAAAACAATTTCATATTTGGTCAGTTTTCTAATAGGTACAGAATATCACGTCAGTAGGTAAAAATTGATTTCATAATAGATAACAGCCAATATCTTTTTTCGTATCATAGTCCACATATCTAAGTTAGATTAAACATATTTTAGTACGGCTGTATGTTGCCTATTTTAATAATTAATTTCTTATTAATTAATCCAGCACAGAACTGTATTCTATGTGAAATACAATAAAATGTTAACTATAATTTAAATTTGTAAGAGGTGTTTAAGTCACTTATACTGGCGTTTTCCTTGTCTCCACAATTTTGAAGTCGAATTTAAATTAAAACTAAGTTCAATATAGTACACATAGGAAAATATTTAGAAACGCAAAAATAGCAAATATTTTATTCTGCTTGAATAATAATAAAATGCCTTGAAATTAAATTAATTTATCATATATATAATATATAATATATGAGAAAAAAGTATTTAAAGAAATGTATAAATATTTTCCATAGAAAACGATATTATTTTTAAGCCAACAAAATAAACTATCGCTCTAGAAAATACCAATCTTAAATTCAAATTATCGTTTAATTTTTTATAGATGTCGACTACTGCTGAGTTATAAAATATCATTCAAGACGTTTAAAAATACATTTGTCAATATTCAATATATATGTACTCGTATTTATAAGTATATATAGTTCAAGGGTGTAAAGGTCAGTTTCATTTTAAACAATATAATATATAACTTATAACTACCAAAAATATATCCACGTTAATACTATATAAAACATTTATACCTTTTCTTTGTATGAGTTGCAATATTTGTTTTTATTTAATAATAAAACAATATCAGGTATACAATATGATACATCGAATCATTATGAATTGGGCCTAATAAAATATTAATTATAACGAAGCATTACTGTCTAAAGTCAAGAATTATATACTTCAATTATAAATGATAGATTTATAAAATGAGTTAATATAAAATAAAATAAAGTATAATATATTTAATTATCTAATCTTATAAATATGAGGTACTATTGATTGAAGGTACTCATGACGTGGAAGATATATAGTATACATATAATTCGGATACAATTACAATGTACAGTTAAATGAATAGAGTATTTCTAATATTTTTATTTTAATAAATATGACGTTAGTAATATTTAAAATAAATAAATTAAAAATAAAAATATCTATATGGATATATAGTTTTATACATATTGTTATATTAGATATTATATTGTTTTTGAAATCCTGTGGTTAGGAATAAACGGAGAGAATTAATTAATGCTCTTATAGGTCTATAATACAATTATGACTTGTACCTGGTCTGTAATTATAAAATTAATGAGTATTCATTATTGACCCTGATATATAATTATTAATATTTATAGATACTACATTAATCAATAATAATGTATTAATGTGTGTCATTATTTATTATAATATATCTTTATATATGTTATATGTATATATATATATATATATATATATATGTGTGTGTGTTTATGTATAAACTATACTTAAATATTTTGACCTATTTTCAAATAAAAAAATACAGGTAAGTGAGTACCACTCTACTGTATATTGGATTTTGAGTGAGTCACTATTATAGATGTGTTCAATTTGAATCTGAGTGGAAACGTACTATCAGTCTAATCACCAAGTGATATGTATATTATTATTTTTTTTTTTTTTTGATATAGCTAATAGTCATTTGTTTTACTTTTAGTATTACAAATAATAAAATTAATAGTAACATAAAATACATACAAGTTTAAGTTCCCAAGAATAATATTTTTAAATTATAATAAAACTATTATCACAGCGTTATTTATAATTTAAATATTAAAATATGAACTTAAAATGTCTATAAAAAATTATAATCTTTTTTAGATTTTATAGTCCTATTATAAATTACTCATAAGGAATCTTAAATTAAATTTTTAAAATATAGATACAAAGAGAAAACTTTTTATGAATTTTAACTAGAAAATGGGTTGCAATTTTTTGCGATTTTAACGAATTTAATTAAAATTTTGACTTAAAATGCATACAAAAAAGTTTGTGTCGATGTACGTATTTTTAATATTTTTGTACAGATTTAAGAATATATTGTGTGGGGTATTATATTAAATGTTCAAACATTTGTCCGGCAAATAATTTTTAATCGACAATTATACAAAGAAAAAAAAATTGAAAATAGTTAAAATATTTTTGAAAATTTTAACG
The DNA here is from genome assembly GCA_020882235.1 of Schizaphis graminum. Lineage (NCBI taxonomy): Eukaryota > Metazoa > Arthropoda > Insecta > Hemiptera > Aphididae > Schizaphis > Schizaphis graminum. The sequence goes on along the minus strand of CM037032.1, from coordinate 81,839,950 downwards.
TAAATACAAATGATAATATGAAAATTTGATGTATCTACGGTATTTCGTTTTTGAGTTCATAAAATAAAAATGAAATCGAAAATCAAAAGTTGAATTTGCGTAAAATTTTCCGTTTTTCCTTAATTCTCTATTGGTTTTTCACAATTATAAAAATAAATATTGGAAATTTTTAAGTTTGACCTCTTTAAAGTTTAAAAATTAAATAAATCCAATTTGATATCCAAAGCTACTTTGAAAATTAAAGTATTTAAGAACAACTTATCCTGTACTAAATTAAAAAAAAAATACATATTAGTATAAAATCAATACTTTCATCGCTCCGTTCAGAATTTAAAAAGAAAAAATAATACGAGTTGTCTACGATTGTAGTTATATAAACGTTATAAACTTGTATTCAGCATACGTGTATGGATGGTGCAATTTGATGAACATCAAATTCGATTCTACCAAATGCGTGGAAATAATATATTTTTCAATGGGAATATTATATCATAGATACTAAAATACTTCAGTGTTTCTTGGGTGTATATTGTAGTTATTTTACATAATATGGAAACTTGAAGCTTGAATCTAATATTATATAGATGCAACAATCTCTCAATTTGAGAATTGGTTCTGAATGTCTGATTAACGGCAATACATAGGCTAATCGCATCTTTCCACCACATTAATCATTTCTATAGCATAGCTGCAATAAAATAAAAGAGATCGTTTCCCGTTTGTGAAAACCAATAGAATAATAAATTAGGTTCAAAAAAAGCGGAAATACACGTTCTGATTGATCGTCATTATTCTAAAAAACAATTTCACGTGTGTAGTATATTGTAGTTGATATTTGTTTTTACAATATAAAGTAAACCATTATAAAACCAAATTATTTGTAAATTGATGATTAGATATTTATTTTTATATGTAAATTATTTGTTCCAAATATATATAATATTTAATTAAAAATTTAAATGATCCTTGTATTTTTATTAATAGAAAAAAAAGATAAAAGTTTAAACTAAAAATATTTCTAATTAATTTTTTTATAACAATGTCATTTCTTATGATTACATTCAATAAATGTTCAAAATCTTTGATAAACATTTTTTATACGTAGTTTTAAAATGTTAAAAACGTCCATCGTTCAATAATCGTTTTAGACTATAGTTAACTATAACAGGTAGCAACATAGAAACTTTTTTTTATGTAGCTTATAATTGCATTTAAATGTATAATCGATTATTATAAGATTATATTTACATCACTACCGTACACCAAGAAACGAGTAAATCGAGATGAATCCCCAATATACTCACCTACCCTTGATCTGTACAGCGACTATAACCTACCCTGTTTTGATTTAGAATTTAATCTAATGCCCTTAGTAATTTTTAAATTAGTATCAATTACAAACTGTAAAAGTATAAGATAACAAAAACCGATCAGTCCGAACAGTAAATATTATTTACTCATCATTTACATAATGTTTATTGCTACGTCAAATACGCAAAATCATATCGCAAGACTGTTCACAATATAAACTAATTTATTATTAGGCATCAATATTAACAAATTATACGAATGCAATAGCATAATAGCATATTAAGTATAATTATTAAGTATAAACAACGTATTTAATTATATTTATGATTTATGATAATACAATTGGTATTCGTTATTATTAGAACTCGGAAGTTGTAAGAATTGTTTGATCGTCTGAATATACTCAAATTAAAGTTAAAACTATATTCTAAATAATGACGAAAATAAATATACATATTTTTTATATTTTATTAATTTTGGGAAAAAGTGAATATTTTTAAATTTTTTTTTTCTTTCATGCATATTTAATATTTTTAAGATAAACATACATAAATTAATCAATACATAAATTTTTATTTTGTACTAAATTACGTATCGTAGGAATTTTATGTTTCATGTTTATTATGAATCAAATTTTTCAACTGTGATAAAAGTTTTTGATAATGCAATATTTTTTACGGCCACTGCATCGTAAAATAATTATTTTTATTTTTTTATGTATTTTAAATATTGTATATGCACATTTTCGTGTACATTTTATTGAATTTAACATCAGAAACCTAGTTATTACGTAAAACTTTTCAATTATAAAATACCCGAATATAAAATTCTTATTACTAATAAATAATGATACAGTTAATTAACAATGTTAGCATCAATACGGTAATCATTTAAAATTTACTAGTTTCCACCCCGGTATAAAATGAATCCGTGTTAAATTTGGTTGCTAATGCAAACATTTAGCGTAACGCGTATAGATAAATAATATTTTTAGTCTTCAGATTTGATGTAAAGATGATATTTCAGAAATATCAACTTTACATAGCTGTCTTGACAGTATTTTCCGTACAATTTTTTTTTGACCATATTAAAACAATATTTTTAAAGTTTCTATCGATTTTCTAATATTTAATATATTATTTTTTGTTACGGTCGATGTATGTATAAACTGTTTCCTAAGCTTAAACAGGAGCAATCAAAATAGCAATTATCCTCATGCACTTCATTATCCATTAAAATTACGCTTATTATGTGGTTCAAACTTTTTATCAAGTTGTTCACAGACAACACAGCATTCCTTTTATACCTTTAAGTACGTATAATTTGAAAATTGTTTTAAAAACGAACAGCTTGATTGTTATAATTAATTTATAATCAAACATAATTATAAATTTTTTATTAAATCAAAAATGGGCTGAAAAACGTCTCCGTCCAATCAAACGTACATCATTGTATATGAAAAAATGTAGGTGTTAATAACACATTGGATATTCTTCTAATTGTATTAAGCTTGACTTCGCCAAGAAACAGATTTTACCATATTATGATTATAATTAAATTGTATTTTCCTGGGAAACTCTCAAAACTCGCCCCGTTACATAATTTATTACTGAGCGCCCTGCCCTCTGTATGGCGAGGTCGAGAACAGACAATGGATCACCTGCTGGAAGCCGAAGAGCAAAAGACCATTCGGCCATCCAAAATAAAGATGGATAGACAGTGTCCATAAAGACTTGGCTATGCTGGGAATCATGAACGGTGAAGAGCTAGCCACGAATAGAGAAAAATGGAGAGAAGTGGTGGTTGCGAAGGACCTGAATGGTCTATATTAAGCCAAGAGAAAAAAACATGCATACCTATATAATTACTGCTTATTAACGTAAAATATATTCCTATTTATATTTAATTGATTTAAAGTAATTTTGGTGTTTTTTAAAATTTATTTTAAGATTAAGATTTAGAAATTATCGTGTTAATACTCATAACTTGTTTTAAGTAGCAATGGTGATTAACAACTATGATATATAATAATATATTTTTTAAGTACCTGATATATGAAATAGAGTTCTGTTGAAATAATCATAGAATTGTTTTTGTTGCCAATTAAAAAATAATGAAATAAAAAATAAGGTTGTATAATATAAAAAAATAGTAGTTTATATATATGAAGGTAATTGAAAAACTTTATGACCAACAATATAAGTTTAAGTCGTACAAAATAAATATAAATATAAAATATATAAGTAACATATCTTGCAGTTTGGTCATATAATATCTACCCACTGAATAAAATATAGTTTTGAAATATTAATATATTATTCTTAGTTCTTAGTATTTAACTGATTATATATTTATAAATGTATGTAATCACACGCAGTGTTTCGTTATTACTTATATATGTAGAAGATACTTAAACTTTGAAATTATTCTGTATAATCCTTAGAGGTATATATAGATGTATATAGAATATAGATGTATTAGTACTTATAAAATATTTTAATTATTATACTACTGTAGTGTAAAAACAAAATACATACCCTAGTAAAAAAGTATGATTAATAATAATGGTAAAAAGCATTTATTTGATAAATTGTAAATAACTATTATACATTCATCGAGAATAACCCGTTGAGAATTTATCAGCTGGGTTACAGTATTCGGCTGACAATTTTCACAAAATCGACTACCTGGGCACCAGTGCGTCCTTGGCCTCAACTAATTCCTGCCACCACAATAGCTGGCCCACACGGTCCTATTATAACTGCGTGCGTACAAATCAAACCAATCCTCCCTTTCCCAGATCTTACAATATCTATCGTTCACTTTCTAGAATCATTCTCTCTTCCTCACTAAGATCCTTATCACTACTGTTCTGCACCGTAATTTGATTACCTTAGCCATAGTTTCACGATAGCGTATAATACTAATCTTTCTCCTTTTTGTCCATAATTTGTATATACTCAATATAATATTTTCACTTAAATAAATTAACAACTAGTTACATTGCGAGGGTTTATATTTTTATATATATTTTTTGAAACTAAATGGCAGGATACTCTTATCAAGTACCAACATTATGTTATAGTGTTTTACATTAATTATGTATATTATTATATATGCATCTATATAATATAAATATATTTATGCAATATTTTACTTTTAATCCAAAACAGACAATATTTTAATTTATTGTATATTTATATTGTTATATTATTATTATTATATGTATTTTTGTAATATTTTTATGTTGGCTTGTCACGACAATTTTTTAATACAATACATGTTTGGCTGTATTGTATTTTCAAAATAGGTTAGAAGGATATCCAATAGGTATATAATGAAAGGATTCATATAGTGAATAATGCATACACGATTAATTAAGTTAGTTATTTCAATACCTTAAGAAATAATAATATTAGGGACCATATCATTAGCATATCAATAGAATAATAAACACATGTAATTAATTATAAAATAGATAACTTTATATATTATATAATATGTACTATATATTATATTATATTTTGTACACTCCACATATTTTCATATATTTGTGTATTGTTGAATTTTTAATACATAAAACTAATTTTAGAAGAAGAAAATATTTTGTGAAAAACATTTATGCTGTTGTAAATTATGAAAACAAAATCATATACTTATTAAATTTAAAAAGTAAAGTACTCTAGATAAGAATAAAATGTCGATATTATAATTATTTTACCTTAAATTATATTAATGAAATTAAATTCATTAAATTTAGAATTATTATTTATTTACATGTTAATATTTTACTAATAAATATCGAAGAAGTACAGTTTATTAAATATTATAATAGTAATGACATTAAATGAAAATCCAAAAATTAATTGGATAATATTATTTTATATTATTTTTATTTTATTTCAAGTTTTTAAAAGTCATAAGTTGAAATATAACAAAAAAAGACTTAATATAAACAAATGTTAAACTAAAAATTATTGCATGTGTAATATTAATTTGAAATTAGTTTTACTGATCATTATTGTACTATAGACAAACTTGTGTTAATAAACTTTTTATATGATAAGAATTAATATTTATAAAATGAATAGTAAGACTATTTAACCAATATTAATTGTATAAATATCTAATAAATTATCATTATATATATATAATTATAATTATCATATATATCATATAATCATAATTAAATCATTTATGAAATTAATACATTGGTTGTTATTGAATCAATATGTATTTTATTATATTCTTAAATAAAAAAAAATATTAATTGATTTAAAATTTTATTTTTACATTAAAAAACACTTTTTTGAAATATATAGCTATGTGAAGTTACTCGATTGTAAAAAATGATAAAATGATCGGATTTCGATTTTCAGTTATGTTAAAATTGAAAAATTCACATAAAAATTAAGAAATATATCTGTGAAACCCATAAATTTAAAATTATATAACGATTTAGTGAACCTTCCTTAATGTGTAACAGTCAAATTTATTAAATTCATGTGTAAAAATTTAATATAATACTCACTATATAACCGAAGCAATATAAAAATCAACATCCAGCCCATATTATACTGATTGAATGTAACTTTTTTGTTAATATTTAATCGTTGATGTTGATAGAAAATTACCTCTTCAGTGTCATTTTATTATTGTTTTGATCTTCTCCACTTCGACAAAAAACGCGTAAAATTCGCTTGACCTCTATAGATATCCCTAGAGATTATTCTTGGTTCAATTTTGAGTAAAGTTTTTACCCCCATCCCTCGAGAATAATCTAGAGTATTCATTATTATGTAACCAATGATATTACATAAAACAACTGTAAAGATACCCATTAAAAAAAAAAACGAATATCATTAAAATGTGTAATTTGATAATAATTTATATACCCACATAATTTAACTTGAGTTAACTAATCTATACAACGTCGTATATACTTACTGTAAAGTGTATACCTACCAAATTATAATATTTAAAAAAAATTATTCATTATTATGAATAATTCGAAAAAAAAATAGTTAATAATCAAACAACGTAGTAGTAGTTATAAAACAAAGAATGGTAAAGAGTAGCAATAAAATATAATAGAATTGATGACCAAATATTTATATGTGAAGTATAATACTATATTCAAAATAATTTGAACAAGGACCTTTGAAAAATAGGTTAAATACTATGTACTTTGAACTTTTATTACAAATATATTCTCAAAATGAATATTGCCAATATTAAGAACAAAAATAATTAATATTTTATTTTAAATAACAATACCTACCTACCATTAAAAATACTAAAAATGTCTTTAAAAAAGTGATTATCTATTTTTTATACGTAAAATATCAATTATCTTTGGTCCTAAAAGTTTTGAGGTTTCGTTATTAATTACAAAAACGATAACATGAATATAGTAAAATAACTAGACTATTAACTAATTCTCTAAGTAAATAGGAAATATATATTTTTATTTAAACCCTAGTTTTAACTTATTTTAGTATCTAAATTAATATTACTCGTATACTGACATAATAACATATAAATGTATTTGTAGATTGTCTATAATACACAATACTATTATAGAGTACTGTTTACTGGATATAATATAGGTATCTATATTATATGACATATGAAAAGTTATCAGTCGAATACTGTACCTCAAAACATGTTGATATTCAAAGTATATTATAATAATGTACAACATATGCATCACTGATATAAGCATAATGAATATTTTACTGTATAATATGATATATGTATGACATGTGCATAAACGGTTCGTTATGGTATATCAACGAACAAAACCGTTACCATGAAAAGGTCTTATTGGGATATAATATATCATCCCTATAAAGTATTTTTAAAGATTTATTTATATAAGTGTGTATACTGTATATATATTTATATGTATATATTTTTTCTATCATTTCTCTATGGCTTTTCCCAAGACATATACCAAATTACATCACTGAAATGTATATGTATAATACTATGATATAAATTTAGGTACATATAATATGCAGTTTCAAATCCCGTCATAAATACAACCGAGTATATTATAGCTATTATGACTAGGATTTAAAGTTTCCGAGTGCAAATTCCAATTCGGAAAACGGAATACCGTTAAATCTCTAGATATATACATATATATATCAAACATAACGCATTACGCACCCACTCAGATGAACCATACGTGCCTATTACGATTAGCTAATATTTCACGATTAAAGGGTTTATACATTGCCTTTCAGAACTAAACAAAAATTTAAACAATATAATTAACATATTTTAGTAAACGGGATATAGTATGTACGCATAATTGAATCGAATGAATCTCTTCTATTTATAGATTGGCATGTTAAAAAATTTTAATAATTCAAAATGTTTTATCAAAAATCGATTCAGTTAGCACCTACCGAATTATATTTATTTCTTAGAATAGTCGGTAAAAAGGCAAACAAAATATGCTAAAATAACTTCATATAAGTTTCTGTAAAATATTGTTTCGTTACTAAACTATAACTTTGGAAAACACTGTCTGCTATTTGTTCATTTTATAACGATAAACAAACATAAGCGTATCAAAATGTAACTATAATAGATATTAAAGAAATTTTCCTATTCAATAAATACATATTTAATACTCATATTATATACTTATCTATTATACTTAATTTATAATAATTATTATTCGTTAAAATAACTACTTATTAGCTAAAAAAAATATGTTATTTATTGCTATCTAACTAAACAAATGAATTCATTATAATTTAATAGGTATTCTTTTATTACACTTTAATAAAAGACAGCTAAATACATCTCTAAAATACTTAAGCTTAAATATTATATCACGAATTATGATAAAATCATTATTAGATTTACTTTGTAATGCGAAAATATTAAAACAGAATAAAATCAGTTTTACTCGTATGCTAGCTAGTGTTAATATTGACGATTTTGTTCGTATATTATTTCTGATAGTTTTTAAAATATGAAGAATAATGTATATTATACAGGAATTGATGAGAAGTAAAGAGAGTAAATCCCTGTCATGCCCTGTTCCTACTAATTTACATACACAGTACGCACATGGGATTAAATGTCAAATGGTCAAATAATTAATTTTAATCAAAACTATTAGATTCGTGCCGACTATTGTTAACAATTTTTAAGAATATGTTGACATTTATAATCGAAATGTAAAAACGCAGGACGTTTTAAATCACGTATGAAAAAATTATGTGTATTATATAAAAATTGATTCATCGAGCATGCTCAGCCCTCTTATTTAATTTAATAAATCATTTTTCCTGACTTGAAATTTCGAAGGATTCTTAAAATTTTTAAATACTTTGATTATTATTTTTTATACCGTTACCGTTTAATAAGTATCCTATACTCCTGTTGTAGCGAATTGTAAATTTTTAATATTTTTTAAAATATTGATTTATCTAAGTAAGCTAAAATACTGCAGATAATACGTCTCAGCGTTATTAAAGTTTATATACTAAAAATAATAATCAATAAAATAGTTTAATAAAATGTATTAACCTATAAAATTACTTGCTGAAACTAATCATTATATACTAGAACAGTTTTCAAAAATTATAAAATGTTTATACATTATAATATCAATTACTATAATTTTAAAATCACCATAGTACCCAAAATTTCTTCCAAACTTTTATTATAATATACAATATACATATTGAAATTGGATCAAAAAATTAAAAAACTTAATAACTAGGTTACTCATTTAAATCTCGATTTTGATGCTTCAATATTTAAAAAAAAAATGATAAATTTTTTTGTTATTTATGTAATTCCTTATAAGAATTATTTTAATTTGAAAAAAAAGTTGGAATCTCAAAGGGAAACTCTTTAAAATACCTATAAGATAAAAATTCCAATAATTTGAATAAAATCATTAGTAAAAGAAAAATTAAAGTGGACGTATTTAGTAAATTGTCCAAATATCATACAGAATACAATTTTTTACACAGTAAAATAAATTTACTTAATATAAAAAGTCTATTATGTAAAGTCTATTCTGCAAAAAAATGATATTTTAGATAATGATATATTGTATAGAAATATCTTTTAGATTAGAAATTGATTTGTTGACGACTCGATGGAAGATATATTGTAGTATAAATCTTACTGTCTAATGTTATATAGGTAGAATAATAAATTTAATAATGTTGACAGTTGTATTAAAAAAGTCCGCCAGTCATTGCTTTGGCGTCCTATTTTAAATCTGCAAAATATTATGTTTTATTAAATAGTTTATCGAAAATGATACAGTTCAATTGCTACCTACACGTCAATGTACCGAAATTGCCTATAGATCGTGCCGACCAACGGTATGATAATTTTATTATTGATAAAATATAATAATATTATTATTATAAAAAAATTTAGTTTAACTATCTAGAATAACATCTATTGTTTTATAAAGTTTTTTTTTTCATGTGATGTTTAAAAATAAAATATTAAATTTAAGTAAAAATTTACAAGTTACAAGACATTAGTTTTTTATTTCATAGTTTTGTAAAAAAAAAAATAGACATGTGATTGTGGTGAAGCACGAATTGAATACATCAATCTTTATTGAAATGTAAAATTTTTAAAAGAACCTATAAACATCTAATTATTAGTGGAATTTCCAACGGATAATTAAATTATTACTAAGTACAATTCGAAATAATATTTTTAATCTTTATTGTTAATATAAAAAAAAATGATTACAATACATAATAAAGGTAGTCAAATAGTACCGCTCTAATGTACAGTAAGGGTCGATTGTGTCACTATTATGACAATTATTGCTATGTTAAATTTGAATGTAATGATTTATCATTGTATACGAACAACGATTCAGAGCGGAGACGATTTATTAACTTTTTTCACCAAGTGTACTTCGTGATATTAATGATTGGTTTTTGATATAGCTATTACAGTCATTTAAATTAATTTTAGTGTTATTGTAGAGATCGATATAATTTTTTCCAAAAAAGTTGTATTTATTATATTATTAGTATTTAATTATTATAATAAATAATAATATTTATTTATACCATATGGCACAGGGGAGCTATATGAATCAGGAAAATATGCAGAAGGAAAAAAAATCTAGGGTTGGTATTTTCATAGAACGGTATATCAAAGAAATGATATAGTAGAGGAATGGTATTTGCAAAGATTAACAAATTCTTGGAATAATATTTTTCTAAACAGTCTTATCTAAGGAAAATATAAAAACAGTAAATTAAAAAAACGAACCTATTTTTCAGGAATGGTATAAATTAAGAAAATATCGCTCATGACTCTATAAACTGAGACGACATTTTTCAGTACGAGTATATTATACACGTAGATCCGTATTAATCTAAAACCGTATTAATCAAGGAAATAAAGCATAGGAATGGATGGGACAGGATAGTTATTTATAGGAAAATATTCACGAGGAATAGTATTAAAAAGAAAATATTATTTTATAAGAATATATGAAAGCCCGTGTCGCTGCGTTCACTCGGACAAAAAAAACGAAATGCTATGCAACACCACCTCAAGTGGATCACTGGGTAACCATTGTATAACCATGCATATTTGATATTACCCTACCACTCTTATCATTTTTCGGATAAGTGTTCATCACTCTGTAATTCCATATGAATAATTTTTAATTATATTATAATTTCATTCCGTATTTTTCTTCTAAAATAATATTTCGTCAAAATTTGAACTTGAAATGTCTATAAAAAATAATTGCCTTTATATATCAAATAAGATATTATAGTTTAAGTATGAACTACATACCTACCTATGAGAGATTTTATATTCAATTTTCAAAACTTATATATAAAAAAATACTACAATAAATAGTTATTTTTTTTCAATTTTGATAAATTTCGTTAAAATTTTAAACTATAAATACTTATAAAAAAAATCATATCTATGTATTTTAAACATTTATTTATCAAGCAAATAATTTTTTATTAACAACTATGTATAGAAAAAAAAATTGATAATTTGTATTAATTTTTTGTAGCAATTCTATCGGTTTTTATAAAAAAATTAACTAAAAAAAAGTCGATAATTTTTCATGCCGAAAAATTGCTCAAAAAAAGTTGAAATATTTTGAAAATTTTCTTAGGTATAAACATTATGTAAACGTTTAAAATATCTACGATAATTTCATTCTTCAATAACACCGAAAAATCATAATCGATGTTGACAAAAATTGTGTAATTTTTTTTTTTAATAAAAAGAACTAAGAATATTTTATTTTGATCCTATTAATATACAAAAAAAAATTCAATTTTCTACCAGAAACCACCCCATTTTTTTTAAATCAAAACATTTCATCGACTACTTATAGTATACCTACACTATACACTATACTCGTGTATACATAGGTACACACTATCGCACCACTCAGAATATAAAATGAAAATAATATATTATATGTTTTTATTAATGTTCGAAATGACCTCCATTATTTGTAACTCCAAGTTAATGCTTTTGAACCCAGGCATTCTTAACATTTTATGAATGTTAATGGTGTGGTCAGCATTTATTGTGCTCTTTGATCTGCCTGACCTATTTCCTTTTTTTGACATTACATAAGAATTAAAACTAAATTAATTGTTTTTAATAACATTAGAAAATTAATTAAATAAGTCAATAGTTAATATTAAAAAATACTGCAAAATTCTACGCTATAAATAATATCAATAAAATCTATAGGTACTGCTTGGTTAATTTTTATTTAATTTTAGTACATTTTTTTTTAACTTAAAAATTTAATAAACTAAATCGCACATACATTGTTTTTTTTTTAAACGAAAATTTAAAAAAAATTGAAACTTATACCATTCAATAATATATTTTTATTTAATAAGTACTACAAAAACCCGCATTTAAATACATTGATTTTCCACGAAAATACGGAGGATAATAAGATAATTTTGGGATATATTATTTAATATATGGTTATTGCTTAGAATACAAAAGGTTTTCATACATTTATTGCTTATGAGTTTATGACGTTATAATATAAATATTTTAAATATTTATTAGGTATTAATATGATGGCATCGTGGAATATTTAATTAAATATAATAAATTTAATGTTACCTAGTATTATATTATCGTATAATAAATTTAGTAAATTTTTTGAAATTAATAAATAGATTTAATAATTGTATATAGCTACATGACAGTGACCGATCCAAGGGGTGGGGTTATAGTTATTTTATCCTGTGTTTTTACTTGTATTGCCAAAATGGATGTAAACATGTGTCGTGGATTATCATATTTCTATAGAGTTTCAGACTTAAATTTCTATACACAAGTTTATTGTAAACATTGTAAAATAATAATTTTTCAGAATAAAGTTTCCCATTTAATTACAATGTATAACATTAATAATTTATTATTATTATTACGTTTCTTTATCATATTTCTGGTAACCGGACTGACATAAAAACAACACAGCATAACATACGCACCTATGACGTAGGTACATAAAAATACAAGTAGTACATTTCGACATTTCGTATGATAAATGGTATTAATTAAAAATACTATACTAGGTTTCATATTTGTGTGGTCTTTAAAATTACTATTTTTAAATAATAAATTGAATCCGATAATAAATTTGCCTACTTTGATTAGTGAAGTTATCAAACTTTAATGACATTATTAAATATCAATACCTATTAGTAATTGTTCTAACCGAAGTACTTTATTGTATTAATATTGCTAATTGTTTGCACTTTTGTTTCCCCCTTTAACCAAAATATAATAATTGAACAAGGAACACTGGATTCGCCATTGTTACAACGACGGCATTTGTTTTTATATGTATTATTATTATTGTATAATATAGCCGAGTCATCTCGTAAATTATGTTGTTTTACGTATGATTTAGCAACTTTTAATGTATTTATGGTTTTTAAGCTAATTAAAAAAAGAACAAAAATCTACAGGTAGAGTGGGAATCACGCATTTCAATAACAACCTATCAAGTACAAACCGTTAAAACAAAAACATCTTAACTATCTGTAAGAACGAAATATAAACGAGTACATCGAGAATTATACAGAAATACAGAATATTACAGAAAACACTAGAGCTGTCTAGAGCTATAGTTGTCTATATATAAATAACGTTGAGAACGCATGACGTTATATAAATGTATATAATGCTTGTACCGTCTGTCTGTCTACGCGAAAACAAATACATATTAGATCAGATACGTCGTGAAAACAGTACAGTAATATAATATAATATATATATATATGTATGTTGTATATATTATATACATGCGAAGTTGTAGATTTATTTTTTTAAAGGAACTTTTAAGTACATTTATATAATACCGTATTGATATAGACCGTATATTATTGCATACGAAACGTGCTGTATAATATGCTCTGATAAACGTGCGTATATGATTCGATATTATAACAGTATAATATAATAAGGAAGAATAACGGATGTGTTGTAGCGTGTGTGGCCATGAGACGAGTCTGTACGACTTTGCAGAAAATGTTCAACGAGTTTACCTGCGTAGAAGTCGATGTATGCGTGTATAATATATATAGAAGACAATGATGTGGAGAATAAAACGCGCGATAAACGTAATAAATCGTCATGTTATATTATTTATTTAGGTATAAGAAAAAATAAAAAAAACAAATCCCCACGTAAAAACAATAAATGCCCGCGTGCCAGCAAGATACGTATTGCAGATATCGATTTAACGCCGGTGGCGCGGCGGTGAGGCAATTGGAGGTGATACAGCGGAGAAGGTGAAATGGATATAATTCTCCTTGAATAATGCATTATCGCTTGATACCAATTATGTAATATGTAGTAATATGTTTATATACAAATATAATATTATATATTTCTCATAATATATACGTTTAATATCTCAATTTATATAAATTAAATTATAATATTTTCCTTACGTCATTTCAATTCATAACACTAAAATATATGGTAAAAATAGTCTAATTTATTAGATGATGCATCTGGCCAATAAGTACCCTAATTTATTCAGTCTGAAACAAATAATTATTAATAATTTAATTTAATATACAACACATTTGTATTTGATGTATATAATTATTTTATTTTTTAATTGCCATATCTCTTAAGTTTAATCTTTTTGTAATTTAATAAATACTTTATATCAAATTAGACATCATGTCCGTTTATTAATAATAAATATATATAGATAGGAGAATTTATAAAGCTTTAAATGTCATGTGTGTGTTACGGCGCGGGAAACTGGGGTATAATATAATCATATAGACTATAAGTATAGAAGATTATTCGCGAGCGTGTAGCTTCGTCGCACAACTATTCGCGCACCATCACTGCTGTTGTGGCATATATATACAGAGTGTGATTCATCAAGCATCATGCTCACCACCTTAATCGTTTGTAGTAATGCAATTATTTAAAACTTGAACTTTGGAATTTTCAAATACGTTTAGTATTTGAAAATTGTTGAGATTATTTAATTTATTAAAGGAGTACCTTGTAAAGAAACAAACTTCAGCTTTTATAATCACGACTCCCCTCGTTTTATAAAATAAATTATTTAAAGGAAATTTTAAATTTTTCTGAAAATGTTAACGTAAAAATCAAAATTTAAATAAGTAATTTTTGAGTTATTTAACTTTTAGTATAAAAGAAATAGGTTCATGACAATGGGTTTAAAAAATACAGGGATAATGGTAATTCAAAAATATTATTTATTTATAATACTCTATCAATATTTATAATTTATAAAAATGGTCCAATTATAATAGATGTTAGATTAAAATACGAAAACAATTTATTATTAATATAAACATTTCATAAATTGTTAAACTCTACACGTTTAAATTTTAAATTACGTATATCAACATTTAAAAAAATATATCCAGTATATAATTTACAGTAAAAAAATATAAATTTATATTGGTATCAGAATAGATACTCTTTAAGTAGTAAAAAAAATATAATAATTTCAAAAGTTATAAAACTCCAATAAATTCGTTATCAAATTAAAGAAATTAAAGTGAGCCTACTTTGTGTATCACTCTGTATACCTGACGTGTGCAGGCGCAGAAAACGCGCGCGCGAGCGATTCCCGGGAGGATTTTACTACGACGAAGCGCGCGGAGGTATGGCGCGTCAGGAACAGGACGTAGTACACACGCGAAGTATATAGGAGCGTGCGCGCGTGTGTGTATATTTGTGTATATATATATGTTAAATATTACATTATGGATTGAGAAGGATAGGCGGTGAATGAGGGTGGCCAAGAAGTTGGGAGAGGGGTTAAAAGAAGAAAATTAGAGGAAAAAGAGAGAAAGGAACAGAATACCGACGTAGTGCGTAGTAATAGTGGCTGTAGTAATACTACTACTATTACTACTACTACTACTACTACTACTACTACTACTACTACTACTACTACTACTACTACTACTACTACTACTACTACTACTACTACTACTACTACTACTACTACTACTACTACTATATATAGTATAGTAGTAGTATTCCGGGAAGCCGACGGAGGGGATGTATACACAACATGCGCATCGCAAAGGTCGATCCGCAGCCGGCGACCCAACGGTTCCATCGTTCAAAAACCAAAGGTAAACTCCCGCTTAGAGAGGGAGTAACTGCAGCAGTTGTGGGACGAAGGGTTTGGCCTTGGAGAGAAACTCCCGGCAACAAGCTTTTAGCTAAAGATCCTTATCGTCGATTTTCGGTGACAAACGCCCGCTATGAGTTTCAATACGTTTCACATAAAAATAATAAAAATAACGAATAATGCTTCAAAAAAGTCTCTACTTTTCCCCACAACCATCATCGACCCTTTTTGTACATCATATAGTTATATATTATGGCGTCTCTCTCACCGATATATATTATATATATTTGTACATAGATATTTGTGTGTGTGTACCGTCCATTACTGTTCGAACAAAATGAGTACAACGAGGGTTCTTTTTTTCTCATATAAACAAATTTACATGTGTTATCCCTAAGGATTCCTCCGCCAAAACGTTTGAACACGTACCTAGGCATAATATTATAATATATACATGTATGATGTATGTGTAATCAGTGGAGAAAGAAAATTTTAACAACCACTATTACAGCAGGTGTATAAATGAAATTCGAAAACCTTTATTTGTAAAAAAGAAGTTTATAGAAAAATATATTGATACTGCAGGAACAGTGGTAATACATACATTTTGTATTGTTAATCATAATACAGATGAAAGCGATAATAAATCATCAACTAAACTTTATGAAATTATAAATAAGATGAACAACAAGTACTACGTTCATTGTAGCTGTAAGATTGTTAAATGGCAAAATTTAGTCCTGTGAATTTTTCTCGCTAATCAGTTTTAAAATACCACTAGTCCACAACGGCACAACGTTTAACTCAATTCACTGCTTTTTAACGTTATACGTGCCACCACTAATTATTTAACAAATGCACGAATGCACCGCCTAGAAGACTAATGAAAAACGTCAATACGAACAAAAATTTTAAATTTAAATTTTTGTTTTTGTTTATAATTATTATCCAAATTATATTATTATAACATTAAGTTAATCAATGTGTATATTTTGCCAATGTAATTTAAACACAAGTATATTAAGCGTACTATAATTAATTTAATTGATTACATATTAATATATTATATATACATATTATGTAAAAAGGGCCTAGCGCCTAGCCTATCAAAAAATAAATAAAATTATTAAAGGACAAGGTAAATTAATCACTAAAATCACCTTACCTGCATGCTCAAATATTTTCTTTAAATCTTCAAATCTTATAAACCGCAGCTTCACAGCCAGAATTATGAACTTTTGGGTCTTTTCTAAAAAATTAATTTAATTTATAAATTAAAATAAAAATCATAATTATAATTTTTAATCATTTTTTACTGTTAAAAAATAATATACGAGTGCAATGTCTATTGTAATAAAAAAATACATCAATAATTTACGTGTTTTCTATTATGTTTGCATTATCTTGTTCTTTGGCATATTTCTTTTGTCTTATTTTAAATTCTCAATGAAGTTATAAATGTATTTATTGATTTTACAATAAAATTGTGTTTTATTTCCATCTATAGTCACCTTTTGAATCAGTAAAAATACTTTAATCTTCAATTCCAATATCTTTCCTGCTAGTGGCGTAACTGAGGGTCCGCAGACCCCGCGTTGCGGAGGGCACACGATAATTTAGAACCTTTAGTTAAAGTAAATTTAATTCACGTGAAAAAAAAATTGAATTATTGCTTTTTCAAATTAAATTAGTATTAATCTATGCGCAGTTTAAATAAAAACATGTTAGTTGATAAATTTGCCCCAAAAAAATGCTAGAAGATCGTAAAAATTTATATAAAATAATTCAGTAAAATTTAGTTATTTATATATTAAGTAATAATTGTGTAATATTAAATAAATATTGTTATTTTTTATCATATCATAACAAAACTTTAATTAAAATAAGTGATTTACCTATATCAGATTAATGTATTTAAACTAATTTATCTACCTAAACAATATTTTAGGGGCCCGTTTTTTATTTTTACGGGGGGCTCAAATTTTTTTGTTACGCCACTGTTTCCTGGTAATTTAGAGGTTAGATAGTTAGTACTTTTTGGATTTAGTTATTATCAGTCAGTAAAACTATTGAAGAGTTGATAGTAAACAATTGCAGTACTTTTTTTAATAATTGGATAACAATAAAACAAAAAATTATTTCAGTTTTTGACAATATTTATTTTTTGTTATTTTGTTGCAATTTAAAAAAAGAATAACTGTAGAAACTTGACATTTTCACCAAACATTTACATTTACATTTACATTACGTGTGTTAAAATTGTTTTTGTACATAAATCGATTAAAAATATTATGCTCGATAAATGATATTGTAAATGTAATTGGTACAAAATTTAACATCTTTTGTTTATAAAAATAATTTTAAAAAACCAAGTATAGTTCTAAAAATATTTTTAAGAACTATACGAGACATTTTAAAGTTTGGAAAAAATGGACATTCCTCATTTACAATTTTTTAATAAACGATTTTAGTTTTTTTTGTTATAATGCAAAAAATATTAATCATAAAAACATGTAACGTTTCATTGTTACAACAATTATCATTTTCTAGCTATAGTGGTACTCAATAAGTTTTTAAAAAATACTTAGACTAAAATATTAAATGTAAGTCTTGTTCCAAATAGCGTTATTAAACTGTTTTCTATTGTTTATTTATTCTTATTCTTATAATTTTTATTACGACAACTTTATCGATACACCGAACTTAATTACAATACAACCACACAATATATTGATATATTAAAATACAGTGGTACTCTTATTATTATAGTCCTATTATCAAAGCTGGATTAAAAGAGGACTGTATCGTATGTATATGGTATATAATTTTATCTAATCAATAATTGAAAATTACCTGTCGCAGGGCACAAAATGTCTTAACCGGCTTTTCCTACCATCACACAGTATCGCCTAAAACCATTTAAATAAAGTTTTACATGAAATCTTATTATTTAAAATAAACATTTTTATTTCACTTGGGTAGTAATAAAAAATATTCAGTCGTTTAATTTTAGTTAATAATTTATAATGTTTAAATGCTATTTAACATTTTATGTCGATTATTCACGCCAAAAAACGCTTACCTATTATTCCCCACGAACAATTGCATATTATAATATATAGGTACTGTATAAATTATATAGAGAGTATCTACCTATTTAGACCCAATCTACATTTGTAACGCCAATCATAGGTATTTATAGTTATTATCTATTAAGTAAATAAAATATTCTAATACGTAAATTAATATAGAAATATAATAATAATGATCTTATTTTTTATTATATTAATGAGAACATTTTATAATACATAAGTATTAAGTACAGGTATGTACAAAAAAAAATTCATAATTTTTTATATGAATGAATTAAACATGTCCTATACTTCTAACATCTAAGTTTTTAGGGTGTTTTGTTATATATTTTATATAAACTATACAATATTATAAAGAGGAAAGATTTGATTGTTTGTATTGAATAGGCTCCGAAACTACAGAACCGATTTCAATGAAATTTGGTACATAAATAGCTTAGATACTGAGAAAGGACATAGGCTACTTTTTAATACTAAACAAAAGCTGTAAGTGGTTGAAATAGGGGATGATATATATTATAACAAAATTAATTTTAAAAAATTTAAAAAAAAGCGGGTAAGTGAGTATCGCTCTGCTGTACATTAGGGGGTGGGGTGGACTTCGGACTAGGGTAGGTTAAATTTGAATGCAATGATAGGTATCATTGTATACGAAAAACGATTCAGAACGGAGATGATTTGTCAGTCTAGGATATATTATACTTAAATATTGTCATATATTCTATTTTGAAACAAATTCAAACATTTAAGTAAAAGCTTCAAGATCTTACTTCAAGTAATTTTTTAAAAATAACAAAAATCGAAAATTATTTATTAGTAAAACGTTATTTTACACGTGTATTTTTGGTTTCAAATTAAAATTAAAACTTTAAACACTCCTAATTTTTTTTAAATTGAATAATCCTCAAAGTTTTTATAATTATTCTAAGCTTAACTTATGGACAGTGTAATATTAAATTTTTATTTCTTAGCTTTTGATAGTAAAATATTTATACATTTTTAACTACCAAATGGCAAATAGTGAAAATATTCATGATTTTGACGAATTTTTGTCAATATTTGAACTTCAAATGCTAATAAAAAAAAATTGTGCCTATGTATTTTTATAATTTTTGAATCAGAGTTAGAACAAGTTATGTGGACCCTTCAATTAAATTTTCAAGTAATTTGTCCTAGCTAAATTTTTTAATCAACATTTATAAAAAAAAAAATAATAAAAAATTAAAAATTTCAATTGTCTATAAATAGCTCAAAAAAAGTCAAAATGTTTTGAAAATCAAATCACGTAAAGAAAATGCCAATATAAATAACTGGTAAAATTTTCAAGTATTTACGACTTATACTGTTTGAATAACAACAAATATCAAAAATCGTTTGAGGCTAAACCGTTATTTAACGCGGTTTTGTAAAAATTTTAATTTCAAACACTTATAAAAAATTTTTGTCTGAATCCGGTAGAGTTTTTATTACAGATAATTGAAGAAAAATGTATGGAGAACCTTGTATCAAATTTTCAAAACTTAGTTATAAAAGAAAAAAATTTTACGATTTTTCAACGACAAAATTACTTGCAAATCTTCGCAATTTTGACATATTTCGTATAAATTCGAACTTTAAGCACTTATAAAAAAAAATCCGAAATCGTTAGTCACAATTTTTTTTTATCACATTAAGAACAACTTATAAGAAACCTTGTATTAAATTTTCAAGATTTTCTGGCCAGCCAAAAAAATTTTATCGTTATTTTAAAAATAAATACAAAAAAAAATTTTAAATTTCAATTGTCTATAAATAGCTCAAAAAAAGTCAAAATTCTTTGAAAATTTAACTGTGTATGGAGAACGCTAATATAAACATTTGGTGAAAATTTCAAGTATTTACATCGATTAGTTTTTTAGTTATAGCAAAATAAAAAATTCGATTTTGTCGAAAACTGGTTGTGCGTAAAAAATCCCGTTTTTCCGTCATTTTTTTAGGGTTTTTCCTGACTCATTTAAAAAATATTGAAAATTTTTAACTTTTGACCCCCCAAAGTACCAACTAGATCCGATTTCCTTTTCAAAGAGGGGCTGAAGTCAAAAATCGAAGCATTTTTACTGCCCCAAATGTTGTCGACAGACACAAAAAAAAAAAAAAAAAAACACACACATCATTGTAAAATCAATACATTCATCACTCCGTTCAGAATCTAAAAAGCGGGTAAGTGGGTATCGCTCTGCTGTATATTAGGGGGTGGGGTGGACCTCAGACTATGGTAGGTTAAATTTGAATGCAATGATAGGTATCATTGTATACGAAAAACGATTCTGAACGAAGATGATTTGTCAGTTTAGGATATATTATATTTAAATATTGTCATATTATATTCTAACTTGAAACAAATAGTATATAGTTTTTATATGTTACTATGGTTACTTTATAGTATTTGTTTATTAATAAAAAAAGTATTAGCAACATACGCATAATGAGAGTATGAAATTTAATTTAAATTTTGAAATATTACGTATAAATTCGAACTTTAAGCACTTATAAAAAAAAATTGTGACTAACGAATTTGGATTTTTTTTTTATCACTTTAAGAACAACTTATAAGAAATCTTGTATTAAATTTTCATGATTTTCTGGCCACCCAAAAAATTTTTATCAGCATTTGAAGAAAAAAAACTTAGAAAAGTCGAAAATTTCAATTGTCTATAAGTAACTTAAAAATAATCAAAATTTTTTGAAAATTTAACTGTAAAGAGATAACCATAATATAAACATTTGGTGAAAATTTCAAGTATTTACAATGATTGGTTTTTGAGTTACAGCAAAATCAGAAAATCGATTTTGTCGAAAAGTGGTTTTTCGTAAAATTGCCATTTTTCTGTCATTTTAGATTCTGAACGGAGTGATGAATGTATTGATTTTACAATGATGTGTGTTTTTTTTTTTTTTTTTTTTTTTATTTTTTTATTTTTTTTTTTTTTTATTTTTGTGTCTGACGACAACATTTGGAGCAGTAAAAATGCTTCGATTTTGGACTTCAGCCCCTCTTTGAAAAGGAAATCGAATCTAGTTGGTACTTTGGGGGGTCAAAAGTTAAAATTTTTCAATATTTTTTAAATGAGTCGGGAAAAACATAAAAAAAATGACAGAAAAACGGGATTTTTTACGCAAAACCAGTTTTCGACAAAATCGAATTTTTTATTTTGCTATAACTCAAAAACTAATAGATGAAAATACTTGAAACTTTCACCAAATGTTTATATTAGCGTTCTCCATACATAGGTAAATTTTCAAAGAATTTTGACTTTTTTTGAGCTATTTATAGACAATTGAAATTTTTAATTTTTTTTAGTATTTTTTTTTTAAATAACGATAAAAATTTTTTGGCCGGCCAGAAAATTTTGAAAATTTAATACAAGGTTTCTTATAAGTAGTTCTTAAAGTGATAAAAAAAAATCCGAAATCATTAGTCACAATTTTTTTTTATAAGTGCTTAAAGTTCGAATTTATACGAAATATGTCAAAATTGCGAAAATTGGCAAGTAATTTTGTGGTTGAAAATTCGTAAAATTTTTTACTTTTATAACTAAGTTTTGAAAATTTGATACAAGGTTCTCCATACATTTTTCTTCAATTATCTGTAAAAAAAACTCTACTGGATTGAGACAAAAAATTTTTATGAGTGTTTGAAATTTAAATTTTTACAAAACCGCGTTAAATAACGGTTTAGCCTCAAACGATTTTTGATATTTGTTGTTATTCAAACAGTATAAGTCGTAAATACTTGAAAATTTTACCAGTTATTTAGATTGCCATTTTCTTTACGTGATTCGATTTTCAAAACATTTTGACTTTTTTTGAGCTATTTATAGGCATTTGAAATTTTCAATATTTTTTTATTTTTTTTTTATAAATGTTGATAAAAAAAATTTAGGTGGGACAAATTACTTGAAAATTTAATTGAAGGGTCCACATAACTTGTTCTAACTCTGATTCAAAAATTATAAAAATACATAGGCACAATTTTTTTTTATTAGCATTTGAAGTTCAAATATTGACATAAATTCGTCAAAATCATGAATATTTTTCACTATTTGGTAGTTAAAAATTTATAAATATTTTTCTATCAAAAGCTAAGAATTGAAAATTTAATACTATGCTGTCCATAAGTTAAGCTTAGAATAATTATAAAAAAGTTTGAGGATTGTTCAATTGAAAAAATTTTACGTGTGTTTAAAGTTTTAATTTTAATTTGAAATCAAAAATACACGTGTAAAATAACTTTCAACTAATAAATCATTTTCGATTTTTGTTATTTTTAAAAAATTACTTGACTACTTCCTTTTACTATATCTTGAAAAATTTTTACTTAAATGTTTGAATTTGTTTCAAAATAGAATATATGATATAATTTAAATATAATATATCCTAGACTGACAAATCATCTCCGTTCAGAATCGTTTTTCGTATACAATGATACCTATCATTGCATTCAAATTTAACCTTCCCTAGTCTGAGGTCCATCCCACCCCCTAATGTACAGCAGAGCGATACTCACTTACCCGCTTTTTTTTTTTTTTGTTTTTCTCGATTTTTTTGAAAACTATTTGAAAATTTTACTTTTGACCCCCCCCCCCCCCAAAGTACCAACTAGATGAATTTTCCTATTCAAAGAGGGGCTGAAGTCAAAAATCGGAGCATTATTACTGCCCCAAATGTTGTCGTCAGACACAAAAAAAAAAAAAAAAAACACATCATAGTAAAATCAATACATTCATCACTTCGTTCAGAATCTAAAACACACATCATTGTAAAATCAATACATTCATCACTCCGTTCAAAATCTAAAAAGTGATTAGACATATTTTTAGTATCCTAGTAACCGCTTATATATCTATATTTATAAATATTCAATAAAAACTTAAGTATTCAATAATACTTTTTACGTGAGGTGACTTTTGCTGGGCAACGCCGGGTGGGACAGCTAGTATTTATATATAGCTACCTATTAATAATTCTTTATTTTAATTAAATAGTAAGTTAAGTTTGATATTATTTTTGTCGAAAACTGAATATATTTCTTCGTATAGTGTAAATAATATCATTGAGTATAGATAGTACTATCTATTAATATAATATTTAATAATGTACGTAATGATAAACATTTTCAAATTCATACAAATATTATAATAATTTTCTTATTATAATAATTTTCACAAAAAATTAGCTATAATCACTATATTTTACGTTTAAAATTTCTAAATAACTTATTTCATAAAGAAAAGGAAAATTGTGCCTATCTATTTTTTGATATTTTTAAATTGTAATAATAGTCGTAGGTATAACTTATGAGGAACATTATATTAAATAATAAATTAAATAGGTTTTTACTCCTTAACAAATATTTGATCATGCATAACTAAAATAAAACTAAATTGTCAATATTATCTATAAATAGCACACGAAATGTTTTGTCTTTTGATAATACAAACATTTTTTGGAAAATTCGAGTTCAAATTTTGAATTAAAACAAAATCAATTTTAACGAAGTCTGGTTTTGAGTAAAAATATACGTTTTGCGGATTCATTTTTACCATTAAAGTAATAAATTAGGTTCAATTTTCTACCAGCTACTATCATCAGTTGAAGATTGCTCTAATAAAAATGCTCTATTTTTATGGCTTTAAAAAGTGATGTCTGGTAACTGATGACAGACAGAAAAAAGGAACACATCATTATAGGTATAAAATCAATACACTTATTGCTCCACTTAGAATCTAAAATATAACTGATTAAATTTATTAAAAATCGTTAAAAATTTTCCAACATAAAGCTAGGTACTTACTTTTTTTGGTCATTATGGTAATATGATTCATTTCATCGCATCTTTTCTTATCATTTGATTGTAAGTACCTATACCAATATTAATACACAGAATATAACAATTAACAAGTAATAAGTATTCACAATTCATCTGTCCCAATGATTTATTTTTTACATTTTTTGTATCGTTATTCGTTACCCGTTACCTAAATGACCATAGGTTATAAGAGAGATTTAACCGTCTTTTGTTTTCGATAATTTATTTGTAAGTTATCTTTATCCTTTAATAAAACACAATGTTTTAATTTCCAGGATGAGAATATGAGACATTGAGACTAGTCAAACCCAAGACAAAAACCATTTAAATATTTCAAATTTTCAAAGTAGTTTATGATAAATATGTTTATGTAACATGGGAATTATTTGAAGGGTATAAGCTTTTCACGATCGCAGACTATG
This sequence comes from Schizaphis graminum, assembly GCA_020882235.1. Classification (NCBI taxonomy): domain Eukaryota; kingdom Metazoa; phylum Arthropoda; class Insecta; order Hemiptera; family Aphididae; genus Schizaphis; species Schizaphis graminum. The sequence continues at coordinate 81,814,612 of CM037032.1, read as the reverse complement.
CTAATGAGACTAGTAATCGGACGTAGTTATCCGTAAAATGGGTTTTCTCTTGGCTGCGCAATATATTACATAAGTAGGTACCTATTATAATATGTACCTATGTTACTATAGCCAATATAACATAGTGCATCTGCGTACAGTTCACAGAACGTATCTCCTTTTAATTCTAACTTAGGTAAACAGCATAAACGCGTAATAATATTAAATCATCAAACATATTCATATTATGTAATAAATATAAATTTATTATTGGATGGATTATAAATGTATACATAGTTTTGGTCTATTGTTTGGTTCAGTAATAATTTTGATATAAAAAAAAACACTGTAAGATGAAAAAGACGGCACAAATTTGTATTAAATAAAACTTGTACAGCAAGCAATTATCCTATTAAACGCGTAACTTTTTAACGAATGCTTTATGTTAAGCAATAGGCACTTAGGCTTTAGGCAGGTGTCGTATACTCGTATGTACTATGCATGACAAAATATATATTTTGTTATGGTACTTCGGTACTATAATATGATTAATATGTTTAAATTTTTGAAAAAGAAATGTCTGTGAATTAATGTGTAAACAGTGCGGGTCTAGTGTGGAAATTAAAACAATTTTACGGTGGGCAGCACTGCGATAATGCAGTGTACACATCAAGTTTTTGAGTTTTTGACGGAAATTGCTATGTTTCATGAAATATGAAAATCGTACTGTACGAATGTACGATTCGTATTTCGTTTATACTACCACAGAAATACAGAATAAATTAAATTTGTATTATTTATGAAATTTCATTTATTCTGTGATACTACATACATTATTATTTCATAATTCATTTATAGGTATATTATACTATCAATACGTTTCAGTTTTAAAATAAATGCAAAGAAATATAAAATTAATAAGAATTTAATTCTGATGGTAAATAAAATTTGTTGCTCGTGCATAAAGGTGCGTCTCCACTGCATCGGCTTTTTTTGATGTTTACCGACAACCATCGGGAACCCGCGGCTTCGGCCGATCGGCTACAAAAGCCGCGCGGCCTAGCCGTACGCCAGTGGGAACGCACCTTAAGGGCGTATTTATGGGGTGCTGAGGGGTCTTCAGCCCCCTCCCCCAAAATCCAGGAAATATATAAAGTTATATTATGTCCTATCATATGTTAATTGTAAACGTTCAATATAATTAAAAATACCTCAGCCCCTTCCAAAAAAATTATTAAATACGCCCCTGCTCGTGTATATTAAGCGGTAAAACATCAACTTACTACTAAGCGATATGTTTAACGTTCAAGTCATTCAGAAACGTTTAGTTAATACAATGAAACTTCAAATTCAACGAAATATTTTTTTGGACTTTACCAAATTTATTTCATTATATTTAATGAATTGTTCTATAATACAAACGTTTTTTTCCCAATATATCATAATATGGAAATTTCATTGTAATTATCTATGCTTAAGACTGGAAGACCCAGTGGGGAATTTTCAACATTTTTTTGGGGGGGAGGGGGCCTGTATGTAATATGTAAAAATTATATTTTAAATTGCATAACATCATATAAGCATCTTGGGGAAGGGGTGTCTAGACTATTGACCCCATGACCCCTTCTTCTTTAAAACCGCCACTGGGTAGACGTTAAATTATTCAATTAATGAAAATAGAATATTGCAGATACACAAAGATAAAATGTACATAGTGTAAAAACTAAAATATATAATGTTATATTTAAATATTTAATTAGGTACTCTCTTCTCTTTTTTATTAATTCTAGAATTAATACATTAAAATTTTAATTGGTTTAAAAAAATAATTTTATTGGTGTACAATAAATAAGAGTATTATCATATTAATTCGTACACGACATAAAAAAAAATAGGATAATATAAAAAGGAAACAGGAATAATGTACATAATTTGTGTTTGTGTGTATATGTGTTTTCATGTATAAATATATAATCATTGAGTTGATAAATTAAAATACAATCAATTGTATGGAGATAAAAATATTAATATCACAAATAACAATTATTATTTAATGTTCTGAATGTAAGTGTAACAGGTTGTATGATATGATTATTTTTCTGATTTAATTTTTGGAAATACAAGACCAAATTTAGACTCTATTCCTTCTAATATCGGAAGAACTGCGTGATAACCACCAATATGATCTGGATTTGAAGGAGTGATTCCATCACCAGCACCATGTACTGAAACTAATTTTTCTGAACCAGACGGACGGCTAAAATTTTTTTTCAAATAATAATAATTAAATATATATTTAATATATACATAACAACTTAATTTGTATATTTTTTACTACTTACGAGCCTCCAAAATCTACATAAAACAATCTTTGTAGAATTTCATAAGACAAAAGTGTCACTCCAAATTGTGGCGAAGAGCGAAATACACGAGCTAAACAAAATAAATACAATTTGATTTAAATATAAGTTTTAAAGGTTATTTTACTTAGTATATGTTAAAATTACCGCCTGTTCCTTTCCAAAATGCTCTTGGTCCTTCTTCTTTGTAAATTTTCATTGCACAATCGACCAATCCATTATAAGTAGTTTGGCCCTTCCGTGCTACAACCTGCAGTCGAGTTTTTATAACATCTGCTGGTGTCACCAATGATGCAGCTGGAACACCAGCAATACAACCAGCAGCTAACAGTGATAATGGATGATTATAACCTTTTTCATCAGCAAAAGCCTGTTTTACATGATTGTATGCTGGAAAGTAAATTGCACTGAAAGGTATGTCTCGTAGGAAACAAGCTTTAGCTCCCTAAAAAAATAGTATAATGCATTATAATAAATTTTTATCAATATCACACTGTAATAATTATTAAAAAATTTGATTACCTTATACAAACCGAAGAAACCTAATTCTTTAATAACAGTAATAGCACTCAATTTTTGTGTAGATGCTATTTCACCAGCAACTTGTAAACGAATTTTTACTATTTCCAATGGGTTAGTAAATATAACTTGTGAAAATCCTGCCTGAAAGTAATATTGATATCAAAATATAGTATATGATATAAATTTATGGAACTCAAAATTTACTAACACAAGCACCAGCAATTATTTCTGCAGAGACAGCCAAATCTCCATTTTCTGAACGTAACTTATCTCGCACTAAATCATTAACTGTGAGCTTTGCCGCTTTTTCAGGAGCAACACCTATTAGCTGAGGCAATAGACCTCGATAAAGTCCAAATATTCCTTCATGTCTTATTACCTAAAAATGTATAATATTTTTATCAATATAGGAAATTTATACTTGTAAATAACATTAATTTAAAATATTTCTGACTTTTTTAAAACAGTCAAAACTGTTTCTATACATGAGTTCACCAATAAATGAACCAGCTCTTTGATTTTGCATCCTTGTTTTAACCAAATCAATTGGATACACTGCTGTAGCACCAATAGCTAAAATAAAAAGTGTACACTTATTTAGTTTTTTTTATCATTGTTGTTATGGTTTTATAGTCAATTATTAAATAATAAATAAATAATAATAATAATAATACAAATATCAAACTTTACACTTTGAAATATTTGTTGTATCATTCAATTTTTACTTAAAAAGATGAATCTTAAACATTTATTTGTTAGTTACATATTATTAATAGTGTCTGTAGTATGTTATCGTAATCAACCAGTTTGTTTGGCTGGAGGAGAAGTAGCAAAAAGTTTTGAATTCCCATTTATGACAGTCATATACCATAAGACTATGTCATGTTCAGGAGCAATTGTATCAGAAGAATGGGTTTTGACAGCAGCTCACTGTTTTTCAATTAACTATATACTAGGTATAAGACCTAGTGATATTAAAGTAATAGCAGGCATAGTAAATTATGTTGAACAATCAAATAATTCACAAGTCAGACAAGGAGTAGAAGTTCACATACACCCAAATTATAGAGTTAGTAAAATTATTCATAAAAAATGTAAAACAATAATAAAATGATTTCGGCGTATTATTAAGGTAAAACGAATTGCAAATGATGACTTAGCTGTCATTCGTGTCAAACCATTTCTTATGACTATCGCTGTTAATATTATTCATGTGTCAGATAGAGGACTTCCAATAAATGATTACATAGCATGTACAGCTGTAGGTTGGGGAGAAGTTGATAAGCCACCTGGCCGGCATAATACAGTCTTACATAAACTTAAAGTATTTTCTTCAATGTCTGCCAAAGCATGTCCAGGTCTTCAAGATTGGGAGAGGAGAAAGATCATTTGCTTACAACAAGATAATGGAAAAGGACTGTGTGACGGTGATTCTGGTGGTCCACTAATATGTCAAGGTAACTATTTACCCCAAAATCAATTACATAATTTGAATACTTTATAGTACCTAGTTAACTAGTTAATTTTAGGTGAATTATATGGAATAGCTCATCAAGTATACAAAGAAATAAAAAATGATTATGAACGGAAAGATTTAGAACGTTGTGGGGCACATGGTATCACTCATACATATATGTTTGTATGCCCATACCTAAATTGGATACATCAATATATTTCTACAGTACCAAATATGCCATCATCATGTTACTGGAATAATGCAAAATAACATTACCTCCAGATATTGAGCCCAAAGTGAATCGGTACAAGCTCTCCAATACTTGAATAAAAACTCCTCTATCAGATGGACTCTGAAATAATGATAAGAGTAATTTAAATAACTGTTAGAAATAATAATTTTTTAACTATACTTACAGATACTGCATGGATTTCAGCTATTCTACGATTATGTATTTCTTTATAGTACTGTTCTGGTGTTATTGATTGTAAGTCATTATAAATAATCTTGCTAAAAAAAATATAAGATTATAAAATATACTTAAATTTTGTGGTACAATTAAATTACCCAGCTCTTTGATGTAACAGATGACACAAGGTGAATAATATATCAACTTCTAATGGAGTAATTTGAGACATAACTTGAGTAGAATACAAAAATTCATCTAAACAACAAACATATTACAGTAAAATATAAGAAACAATAGTTATTTTAATAAATATTATCAATCACATAAAATTTAAGATAAACACCTTTAGTAACTTCCAGATTCCGATTTTCATTACTGGCATTTAAATAAATGCGTTTGACAAGTTCCATATTATTTAAAAGTGATATGAAAGCCATAAAATATGGAAAACTAACACGATGTACTCCTTGACCTCCTCCTGCAGCCTATAAATTAAATAAAAAATATTAAAAATATTAATTCAAATTTATAATCAATTTGTAGATTTTAAATTAATTTACTGGTAATAAGTTATCTCGAACACCACTAGTTAATAAATGGCTTTTGGACAAAAGCATTATTTCTTGAAAATCATTGGCAGATATGAAACCAGAACCAGATTTATCAAAAATACGAAAAATTTCAGTTCCACATTCTTCATGAAAATCCTAGAGCAAGAATTCAAATTTAGTTTTTGCTACTTACTTTATAAAACTTGTAAAATATTTATACATGTAAAAATTGAGCGAATTCTGAATAGTTAATAAGCCGATTTTTTTTCTCTCCAAAATACAATTTCATAAATTGACTATCCAAATTGAAAGGTATCTTCAAGTACAGTTCAGTTTTTTTAATAACAAACACAAATTCATCTGAAAATGAAAATAAATATGATATTTAACAGTATTCATACATAATTTTTTTACTAATATTTAAGTACCATAGGAAATCTCTCCATTGCCATTTATGTCAAACAAGTGAAATGCAACTTTATATAAAGCATCTGGTTCAGACAATAAACTTTCAAATGCTTGAAATTCGGCAAAGGAAATGAGTCTGGAAAAAATTGTAATTTTATACAATATACTTTTTTAACAAATTTTATTTATTTATTTATTTTAAGATTTTAATTTCATTAGTCATTAAAATTGTAAATATAAAAACTGAATTAATTATTTTATTACCTATTAATTTTAATTTATAACCACAAAATAACAAAATGTTTATCAGCAAGAGAACAAACAAAAATCAGTTAATTAAAATTTAAACAAGTGAAATAGTGGACAAACATTTTGCGGGGTAACCCCATACCACTCCTCACCGCGCAACTAAACTTTAAATATGTATAACTCATAAACTACTTGCCCTAAATTCAATTTTTATGTATCAAAATACTCAAAAATTATTCTACTTTGGAATATGAAATTAAAAATCTATGTTGTCATTCAAAAAAGTAAGAAACTTAAAAAATTATAAGGATAAAAAATATTTAAAAATATAATTTTTTTAATAAAAACATTGTTTTTTAACAATTTGAAACTATGTAAAAAAATATTTTCAAAAACATGAATACTTTTTGAAATAATGAGTGTTGTTTGATAAAAGAATCATCCTGTATAGTAGTATTTTTTTTATTTTTTTGTAAAAAATTTCCTTTATATACTAACCCATCTTTGTTGGTATCAACAATTCCACTCAACAGTCGCAAAGAATCCAAATCGCTAGACGGTTCATTTAATATGCCAATGTAATTTTTTAAGAAGTCTACAGAATTGATATACTTCTCGCCTTGCTTCTCAACAGTGGCATACTAATAAATAAAATAGATCCTTAGGTATAATATTATATTTTATTTAATAAGAAAATTGTTTCTTGAAAAAATTACTTTGTTGAACACTTCCAACAGTTGTTCCGTAGTTGCTCGTTTTAGGTAACCATTGTGTGACTGTAAAAAAAAAAATTACATCAGCTTACAACAAAACTATTATAATTTACCAACACCACAGCAATAATTATCAGAATATTTGGACACACCCCTATTATTTATTTTCATATCATTCTTACCATTGAAAACTTATAAACCTAATAACTTGTTGATTAAATGTCAGAAATATATATACAAATTTTAGAAATGTCAAAATCAGCAATACTGCTCTCTAATAATAAATGTGGCAGACAGACAGATACATTAATGTTAAATTTGTTTTGACTGGTGACCAAAATTAAGTCTTTAAATTCAACTCAAATAGAGTTCTACTGTTTGCGACAGTTATCTGAAAGCTTAAGCCAAATTTTTGTGGATATGACCAAACATAGATGATAGATATTTTGAGGTAAAAGCATGAACAGTTACAGTAACTACAATGATTTATAACGCTTTATCATTAAATGGTTAATTATCGGGATGAAAATCTTTTTCGATGTGTAGAAGACAAGACCTTTCACCTCTGCTGAAATGTATAAATTATATTATAGAATTGGGTGTGTAGTTATTTACTTACCTCTTGGCAGTGAGCTATTTTCGGACGAAAGCCCCATGTTGAATTACGCATTCCGGTAAACATGTATCATATAGGGTATTAATAATGTGGCTGTGAGCAATGTGTTCGTTAAGTACAAGGCCGGCGATGAAAAAATCAATTTTCTTCTTCCGTTTGTGTGTGTGTTTTTTATTCCGCGCGCACGACACACGAATAAACAGCTACGACCATCAACCCGTTGCGCCCGATACTATGCCAAAACGCCGAAGCCGAACAAGATAAGAGTACGGGTGTTGATTATAGCGAACATGCGCAAAGAAGTGTAGCTCTGGCCAAGCCTTCGCCCTGCTGCTTCTTCGGCGGCGATTTTTAAAAATCGATAATCGCACACGAGAAAAAGAGAAAACAATCTGAAAAAGGTCACAAACGCTATCAGTTGCATTGCCTTACGTCAGCCGTGTTTTATCAGTGTAATTCTATATCTGCATTCTGTATTCGGCGCGGTTCGCAAATCGCAATTAATAAATTGTCTTCCGATTACCCAATCATGAATCAATTGTCATTTGTCATTATTATTTGTTAATTAATTGTCACTCAATCGAATTAAATTGAAAAACACAAGATCAAATGGACAGTGTGATTTTAGATGCTGTGATTCATTCAATCGGTTGAGTGTAAGACGCATTATTAGAATATAAACAGGTAATATGGAAGAACACTACGTGATGACCACACTACTACAGAACATCTAAATTTTTTATAAGAATTTTTATTGGGTGACAATGATATAGTTCAATTATTTATCTAAGAATCTTCTTGTTTAAACTAAAATATTCTTCATATTCATCGATAGTATAATTTTTAGTCTTCATGGTACAGTGTGCTTTCATTACACCATCTGAACAAATGACGACATTCCTTCCTTATATATACCTGTTTATTAGTTTTGATTGATATTTGACACATTGGCTAATAAATTTACTTTGCCCAGCATAAGATTTTAAATAGAAGGCTCATATTAATATATTAGAAAAAAAATTGAATGATAACCTTTAGTTCTTGAATTCTGTTTAAAAGTATTTGTATTGTCTAGCATACTATATCAGAAATCTTATCAACATTATTAAACTAATTAAATAATGTATTATGTATTATTTTAATCATCTTCAATAAAGAAAATAATTTTGGAATAATAACTTGTTTTTTATTTATTTACTTCATTCTTCAAATATTATTTTGATGTTATACAATACTCAATGATTATATCTTAAGCAAACAATATTATGAAAGTAATTCATTAAGTTGCTTACAGCCTTAATAATTTGTTATCTCAACACTTGAACCTAGATATTTCACTTAACTATCAACACGTTCATGATCATAGCACACAATAGATTAATTTTAATCTATTCTATGATCATAGTATTCAGAAAATTCCATTAGCTTATCAAATATTAATTTAAACAATTTTTTTTTCAGAAAACAATATGCTATTTTAATATTATTTTCATATATTATATTCTATATTTCCATAATAAAATTTAAAAAAAATTTATAAATTAGAAGAAAAGTTATTAAAATTTTAAACTCTTTTACAATAATATATTTATTATTACTAAATATTAATAATTTATTAATAATAATTAATAAAATTATTATTTATTAATAATAAATAAAAAAAACAAAACTAAATTATAGATATAGACAGTGGCGTATATAAAGGGGGTAGAGATTCAAACCCCCCTTAAAGTGTATGGTTGGTAATTGGTATGAGCATTAATTTTAATTATATAATTAATTAGAATTTAAGAAAAGACATTTTTTTTAACCTCTCCCCCTGAAATTAATTTCTATATACGCCACTGGATATAGAATAAAGATAATTATAAAAAATTTTATAAATGTATATTACTCACCAGTGACATAGCTAGGGATGGTACACCACTGTTACTCACACAAATAAGGTTAGGTTAATTTAAGCAAAATATTCTCTTTTAAGTAGGGCTCGGATTTCAATGCATTTGCATCTTATTTTGAAATGTCTTACTCGATGCTTTTCAAGCCACAAGTGTTTCAAGTACTCCATGTTGTAACTAAAAATTTTTTTTACATTTTTAATGTATTTTTTAATTTTTTAAGACATTTTCTCATATTATTATTAAAAAAATTGATTTCATTGAAATATAAACATAGTACTTGGTAAAATACAAATGTAATTTATCAAATTTAAAATTTTACTTATTTTTATATTTATTAGCCAATTTTACATTTTTACATATTAAATAAATGTAATTTTTTTGATGAATTTTAATATTTATTAATTTCATTACCTAATACGCAATTTTTGTTCTTTAAAAAAAAAAAAAATTTATGTAAATTTATGTCTAAATTCATTTTGTGTGTGTGTATGTGTGTTTTTAGGTCATAAATAATTGTAGGGTGTTTAAATTTAAGCCCTACTTATAAATACAGTTTATAAATTCATAATTTATGTTTTTAAATCCCCTAAATAGGATACACAAGAACTTTTAAAATAAAATACCAATCTAATATTTATCCTATATTAAATCAAAGAAAGTAGGTTTCATTACTGAAAATTATCTATAATTAATTAATAAATTTACATAATAAAATATATTTCATTTCAGATATGTGGCTTTCAAAAATACGTCCAATTTTATGTTACGGGTTACATTCAAGACAAATCTTATTAAAAAACCATGGAAAATTTAACACATTAACTGTATTTCCGGTTGAAAAATTTGATAATCGTCGTACTTATAAGAATTTTGGTCATAAGAGAGATCCTCCAGAACATCCTTTAAAACAATTTTACATTTTTGCATTCATAAGCTTTATAATTTATAATTTTATCAATTGGGAGAAGTAAGTAAATTTATAATTGCTCATTCATAGTGTTTGAATTATTTTAATATAAAAATTTGCAATATTCATCATAAAAATAAGCTGTCCATATTCTAATATACAATAAACGTTATTATCTACATGGTCAAATATTTATTTTTAGAGTTTCTGAGGTAGTATTTCCTCCTGTGGATGCTGACAGCAATGTTGATACTACTGAAAATCCAGTAGAAGAAATTCTAGAAGAAACTGTTGACAAAAAAAAAAAAAAACCTAAGCAAAAAGTTGGATTTCGTGATCGAAAGGTATAGTGGGCTACAATGATATAATCAATTAATAACAATAAACAATTTACTTTATTTCAGATAATTGAATATGAGAACAGGATACGTCATTTTTCTACACCAGACAAGGTTTTTAGATATTTTGCTACTTTACAAGTAACACATATGCATTCTAATGGACAAGAAACGCATGAAGTATTTATGACACCAGATGACTTCCTCCGGTCTATGACACCAGGCATCAAACAGCCGGATGGACTTGGTCTTGATCAATATAAAAAATATGACCCAAAAGTACAATATTTTATAGTTACTTAATTTGTAGTATAGATAATTAAATATTTTAATAACCTTTAATCGTTAACAATAATACATATTGAGGTATATAAACACAATATATATTTGAATTTAGAATACACACATGAAATTAGAATTGGCATTAAATGAAGATAGTATATTTTATAAACTTGGAAGTTCTGGTTTAATAACTTTTTCAGACTACATATTTTTACTAACTGTATTGTCAAGTATGTAGTACAACTATTGTATGTATACATTTTATTAATTTATTATAACTATTATTTAAAATTTAATTTTAGCATCAAAAAGACATTTTGAAATTGCATTCAGAATGTTTGATTTAAATGGTGATGGTGATGTAGACTGTGAAGAATTTGAAAAGGTTGCTACCTTAATTCGACATCAGACGAGTATTGGAAGTCGTCATAGAGATCATGCTAATACTGGAAACACGTTTAAGGTATATAGCTTATACATTTTTATTTTTTCACATATTTTATTTGAATATAAATTTAGGGGGTCAATTCAGCATTAACAACATATTTTTTTGGTGAAAATCTTGATGAAAAACTGACTATAGAGAAATTCCTCGATTTTCAACAACAACTACAGACAGAAATTTTAGGTTTAGAGGTAATTTATAATTTTAAACATTACATTATGAAATTAACAGGCTTTATATTGAACAATTAAATTTAGTTTCAACGAAAAGGCCCTAGTGAAGACGGTACCATAACAGAAGTTGAATTTACTGACCTACTTTTAGCCTATGCAGGATATGCACCAAAAAAGAAAGCACGCATAATTAAGCGAGTGAAAAAAGTGTAAGTATTTGTAAAGTAAATACTTATAAACTACCTGAAGTAATCATTTTTTACCATATCAGAAAATAGTAATTTATTCATTAAAAATAAATAAACTATCCTTGTGATGTTAATATATTGCAGGCTGCAGCAAACATAATCATAAAGATATTTTTATTGTAAATTGTATTCAAAATCAGAAAACTGAAATTATATTTATTAATCTATTTAATCCCAAATTCTATTAAAATGATTTAATAATAGATTTATTGTTTTAAAAAAAAAAATTATGAAGCATATATTAAATATAATTTTTATGTTTAAATTGTATTAATTTCAGATTCAAAGAAAACACTCAAGGCATTAGTGAAGAAGATTACTTACATTTTTTTCACTTTTTGAATAATATTAATGATGTAGATACAGCTCTTACATTTTATCATATTGCAGGAGCATCAATTGATCAAGGTTTATTTCACCTTTTATAATAAATGATTAATAATTATTGTAGAAATATTAATTATTTATTACTTTTTTTTTTTTAGCCACTTTAAAACATGTAGCAAAAACTGTAGCTCACGTTGACTTAAACGACCATTTGATCAATGTAATTTTCACAATATTTGATGAAAACCGTGAGTTGCATTGATGGTATTCTTAAAAACTACTTATGTTAATAACTTTTTTTTTTATAATTTCAAGTTGATGGACAATTAAGCAATCGAGAATTTGTTGCTGTTATGAAAAACCGTTTATTGAGAGGTCTGGAGAAACCAAAAGATACTGGTTTTGTGAAGTTCATTCAATCTGTTGGCAAATGTGCTCAAGAGAGTACTCCTAGTGTTTTTGACTTGTAAAATCCTTTGTTATTATTAATTAAGTTAGAATATAGTTTTATTAATATAAATTTATAACTTTTTATAATTCTTAACCATTTTAACATAATATTTATTGTTAAATTAACTCATACATGTCTAGTCTCTTTAATCATACAATGTAATTCTTTTTCAATGGAATGATCTAAATATGGCTGATATGTCCAACAAGAAAGATAAAATAACAAAATATCAGGATCCATGCTATCTGCTATTCTCAATAGAAGACTTTGATGAAGTTTTTGTTCTTTTTGATAAGCTCTTAATATTTTTTCAGTTATTTTGCCTGTAGAAAAAAATATTAATGTAAATTAGGTAATTCTATAATAAATATTTTGTTCTTTCTTTAACCATACAAAAATGTTCTGTTGTCCATGATATGAAAAGAGGAGTCGAATTGCTTTTTTCTAAAGCTGATATGGCTGTAAGATTCTTAAGTTTAATTTTGAGCCCTTCAACAATGTCAAACTACAAATACATAAGTAGGAAACGTTAAACATTACAATTTTAGTTTGATTTTGTTCTTGTAGATTTTATTTTTTATTTACCATTAGCTCACATAATTTTTTTAGTTCCTTCACCAAACTACCAAGCTGATCTGGAAATTGTATGCCTAACCTATGGAATTTGTAAATAAAATAGAAGTATACTGAACATAAAACCCAAAATTATAGTTTGTACTTAATACATTTTTTGTTAGTTCCAAAATTGTAATAAATTACATAATACTCTATATAAAAATAATGCTTACATTTCCATTCTCAAATTGAATATATTCGATATCACAACACACCCTCTGTCTTGATGAACTTTCCATTGTTGCATACGATTAAAAATATCTGCAGCGGTATCTTTCAATATACGGCGGTTGCCAGTCAGATTCCCGCTGTGCCCTTGAGCAGGCCGACCAGCATAAACATCCACTTCTGTAACACATTCTCAGACATAATACAATAGAATAGAACAGAGGAAGTTGCACTGCTATTACCTCGAGCTGGTGAGGACTTTCCGACATTTGAAGTATTTAATCCTTTGGGCCTTGGCGAATCTGACATTATGTTGTGATGAGCCTACATACAAATTAAATTTTTTAAACTAAAAAATTAACACCATTCAGTTTGTAGTAGCCTGATTCCTACCAGCTATTCGTCAATAGTCATTCATTTTTTAATAGTACTTTTGAACAAAAATTAACGACTTCAATAATTATAGTTTTGTATGATAGATTAGATGACAGATACTCACATAAGTATTGAGTTTAGGACCGTTAATTAGTTGATAATATAATGAAATATTATATTATAGTCAACATCTTCAATTAATTGTTTAATGTTAAAGGTCTTATCTATAGCGGTGATACAAAAATACAAAATATTGCACGTGTGTGTAGATAACACGATTAAAGATTAAAAATCAACTATTTCCATAAACATAATATTATCGATAATCGATAGTACCTATTCTTTTTAATTTTAATAAATATATCTTGGAAAACCAAAGCAATTCATTAATTTCAATAACAAAAGATACCTAATTGTTTTGATATTAACATTTATTACCCGTCCTAAGTTGATTGTTAAATGTGCATTTTTAATTTTTATCAAGCAACATGGCAACACGAATTATTATATATTGAATATCGATATTTAATAAACGTTTTAAAAAATTATTTTATTCTTGGTTATGTATTTAATTTCTATCAAATACTTTAAACGTTTAAACTTAAATATTCTATAATTTATTATAGTGTTTATATTATAATATACCTACTGTTCATACTTAACTACTGTAGTATTTGTCATTTAGTTCTGAGTAATTTTTTAAAATAAGTTTACCTACTTGATATATTTTCAAGGTAAGAATTTTGTAACCTGTGTATTTTTAGTGATTAAATAATAGTTAATCGTGCGTATTGAAATATTTGACCTAACTTATAAAATATCAAAATGACGTTTTGCATGGCTGTTAGTGAAACAACTGTTGTAGTGTCTTCAATAGATGTTGATAAATGTTTTGTGTATTCGTTAGACAGTGGAAATGTTAAAAATCTCACCGAAAGCTTGGGTGAAGCGTATAAAAACATTCCAATCAACAACCACGACTTGCAAAAAGCATGTGCGGCGTTTTCAGCTGATGGCACTCTATTTGCTTACAACCCGAACAAAGGTAAACTTCTAAGCATCTGGAACACCACAAACTGGACATTAGTTGAAAATAAAACACTAGCAAAGCATGCAACAAATATAGTTTTTACACCAAAAACTAATGTAATTATTGTTGGTGATAAAAAAGGTGATGTTTATGCATTTGAAGAACTCCCTGTCCGTATCCTAGGTCATTCGTCTATGATCCTTGATATTTGTATTAGTGATAATGAAAAGTATATAGTTACATGTGACAATGATGAAAAAGTACGAGTTTCACATTATCCAAATGGTAAAAACATTGTGTATTACATGATGGGACATGAAGCATATGTTAGTGGAATTTGTTTATTGAACAATTTTATTCTATCTGGCTCTGGTGACAGTACTCTGCGTTTATGGGACTTCAATAAAGGCAATCTGCTTGATAAACTTACTCTTCATACTCCAATTCAAAGCGTTATTGAAATTAAAGACTTTGCCGCTATTCAATTATATAATTCTAAAGATGTACATATCATTAAAACAGAGAAAAAAGATAATAAATGGAATATTAAAAATATAAAAACTATTCAATTTGAAAGCAATGTTTTGGATTTAGCAGCATATGGTAATCAACTATGGATTTTAACGGGTAACTCTGTTTATAAGTACACTATTGATGCTAGTAATGAAATCATTTTAAAAAACGAGGATGCTGATATGACACATATATTTGAAACGTTAAGTAATTTAGTTAAATCTTTTGTATGCTTGAAAAAAACTGATTTGATGAATTTTCTTTATAATAAAATGATTGATAGACAAAAGAGAACTGAACAATATAAACAAAAGAGTAATACTCCAGTATTACACCAAACAAAAAGACTTAAAACTGAAGTTAATTTATAATATTTAAAAAAATAAATAAATGATATGTTTTTTATATACTGTAAGACTGTTAATAGTTTTTATATTTATTCTAGTTAAGTAATTAATATGTTACTGATAATTTATGTTTATAAATAATATTTAATATGGTCTTAAAATTGTATAGGTAAACCATAAGTGTAAAATTAATATTTTTAATATACAATTTTATTTTTAGCATAATATTTGTTACTTACTAATGAGAAATTACACCATACACATTAATTTAACTGTTCAACTTCCATGTTAGAGAAAACATGATTTATTATTTATGATTTTTATATGTTTTGCTGCTGACTGCTGACAACTCTTTATTTATTCTGTTACAAACATACAGTTGTTATTATGTGCAATGTCGTACTACACAATGTGTATTCAATGAAAATTATCAGTTGAAAACCAATAATAATAATAAATATATATTTTATACCTTCCTGTATTAATATTAGTAAACATACTAAACCGGATAAAATACATTAAAAATAATAAAATAAATTGGTAAAAAAGGTTTTATTTATTTATTTTTACCACTTATTTATGCTCCTTGATTATATATTCAACATTTTAATTTTTTTAGTAAAAAGGTTAAAACATCAATATATTATATTATATTATATTATTATATTATAATATACCTACCAAGTTTAAAACTTGAAAATATAGTTTATTATTTATAAAACAATAAAACCAGTCAAGAATTAAAATATTTTAATTTAAAATGCTTGAAAGGAATAATTTGGAAACTATTTCTTGTCCTAAAGTATACTTTACACAACTGCAAATTTTAGCGTGAACAACAAAATAATGGTCGTAAAACACCATATTATAATTTTTGTAAAATATTTATCGTAAAGATTATACTCAAATATATTTTTGGTTTAAACCCTTACCCTCTCATAGGTATGGTCTTATTTACCATAATTTGTAAATAGCTAACTTACTTGACTTTATTACATTTTAATTTCAATGCATTTTTTCTTGATATATTACTGCTGCATGTTACTTTTTCCTATAATACTTGATTGACATTTGAACATTATATTAACAACAATTTTTTTATATTTATCAAAATAAAAAAATCCTTTTGAATGCAACTGTTTTTTTACCACTTAATATCCAATTTAGAAACTGTAATGTACTATATTGTTATTTTATTGGTACTTGATTGATTGTTATTTATCTTATTTACTGTTATGATTTACAAATAACTGATTTGTAAAATTAAGGTACTGATAACCTGCAGTTATATATAGAAAAACAGGAAATATTCAAAATTTTAAACTTAAAAACTCAATTTTTTTTATTTTTTCTCACTGGTTTTAACAGGAAAACTTAAAATTCCTTGGTAATAAAACTAAGTTTAGCTTGTAAATTGTGAGCTATCAATATTATCTCTTATTTTACTACATACCTATTACCTACTTATGTACTATATTCATACCTTATTTAAAAAAAGTTGTATTTCTGTTGCATGTCTTAATATATTTATGCCAGTTGCATAAAACCATTCTTTAAAATTTAAATTGATGTAATGAACGGTTTTATAGAACCATTAATATTTTTATTGATTTTAAACATGATACAAGACTTGTACAAATCACAAAATACCATAGTTTATATTTTATTCTGTAGTTTAAGATTATGTGTATCACAAGAAAATTGGTTGCAAATTTTCAACCTGTTTTAAATTTTTTTAATTTTAATTGGGAAAAGCACGGTGACATCGTAAAAATATTAAATAATGAAAACAACAAGTTTATTGACTGATTCAAATTTAACAAAATAACAAACTATTAATTAGTTAAATAAACTGGTTACCAATGGACAATGGTTTAATGATTCAATAACGCTTTTTTCAAGAATATAATGATTTTAGAGGAATAATAATAAATTGTAGCCTATGGTTAATAAAATTCAAATGTGTACAATCATATATGCATACCTATGCAAACATTTGTATTTTATTATAAAACACAAATACCTACGTAACAAATGCGTCAGTAAATTAGTGAAATATAAAGTTTCAAATTTACATGAAATAAAAATAAAATCATTAATAAAATATACAATAATTATTAAGTAAAAATATGTGTAAATTCAATGTTTTAAGTAAAGTAATAGATACATACAATATTTCTGGCAATATTAAACTTGACCCGCTTTTGTTAGTGTTTTTGTAAAATAAGAACTTATATAATAACTACTTATTGGAGTCTTTTTATAAAAAGTCAAATAATATTTTTTTTTGCAAAACTATTTTAATGTAATACTTTATAAAACGTTAATATTTCTCGTTTCTTGACATAAAAAATTATTTAATCGGTATTTAATAAAAAAATGTATGCAAGCCGCAAGGTAACTGTAAGATAAGAATAACAGTATTAGGTAATTTTCCACACCATCTTTATTATTAAACAATAACATTGTCCGTATTACAGGTATTACACGAGGCGCGTTTTTTTATTGTGGTGTCCCCAGTAGGCCTAATCCACATCGTAAGCGAGAACACATCATATGTAGGGGCATATTTAAGTAGGGGCTTTGTCCCGTCACAACAAATGTGTGCTATAGAAGCATAAAATAGTATAGTATTTGTATAACATGATGTTATTGATGTTCTATGGTATTAACAGTTTCACCATTACCCGGCGTAAAAGTTTTTTAGTTTTTTTTATTGGGGGGGAGGCGGCAAAATATGTGTTTCCCTTATCTTAAAATTCCTAAATACGCCACTGATCATATGAATGCATTCAAATAATAAAAAAAAATATGCAACAACTAACTATACAACTATGTAGATACCAATAATACTATATAATTTGTTTCAATAAAGAAACCTAAAAATAAAACTACGATTTTCGCTATTGTACAAACTACAAAAATGGGTAATGTACTAATGTGTATAATAATATGTGTGTTGCCGGCCGGCGATAGTCAATGTATTAGATGAGTGGATGAGAGATAAGCTATTAAATAAGTGTAGAGTAATAAAATACTAATATATTATATAATACTACATCATTACAACTACAATACATACTAAAAATAATTTACTAAGTCCTTGGATAGTCCAAGTTCGGTTCATATAAAACTTCAACTAATGTGCTGATTAAATGTAGTTTAAACTTAAAGACAAATTTTAATGTTTAAGAAATCTGTGTTGGTGTTCTTTTATTTTTGAATTTAAATTAATTTTAAATTTTATATTCATAATTTAACAGTTAAAAATGTAAACAAGAACTAAAAAGATTATAGTATATTGCAGTTTAACTTTCTGTTCGGTGGCCACCTTTTAAATTCCTCACTCTCTTTTATAAGAAAGTTAAACAGCACAATAACTATAAAAAATATAAATTTAAACATACACAAAGACGGAATAGTTATGCGATATGAAAAAAAATTGAAAAAATTGGTGATTTATCAACGTATTATTAAAATAAAAAAAACACCTAAAACCGTAGTACAGTATATTAGGTAGGTATTTGAAAAAAAAATCCATAAAAGTTAAATATAATTTAAGTAAATATTCATAATATACTGTGCTACTGTTCAAAGAATTATAGTATTAAACAAACACAGCCTTGCGACACTTATTGTTATTCAGATGAGCTTCTTATTGATGCTGCCAATCGTCCTCCGGGTTGAAATTATACAAGGATATAGCGTAATTATTTCAGTTTTTTTGTTTTTCCGATATTATGGCAATATCTGAAATTTTTTGTTTTATTTTACTATTTACCACCCAAAGTACCACATATTTGCTACAAGAATTCATGACAAACAGAAAATAAACTTCATAATTGTAAAATCATTATACATTTTTTGCTACGTCGTACGTCCAGGATCTAAGGTGTACTTAACGACTCTATTTTATTCTTGGAAATTTCATCATTAATGCATGGTCGGTAACCTTTTTGAACTCTCAGGCCACATTCACAAATTAAAAACAGTTTGCGGACCAGATAAAAATAAAAATTTTATATTCTTAAATTATTTACTATGGTAAAAAACATTGTCTAGAACTTTAAAATAATAAAATATAAATAAAAAAAATATATCAGTGTTTTAGAATTTAAAACGGGTCGTATATACAATAATTCGCCGGTTGCCGACCACTTCATTGGATTGGACCAGTGATGGGCATAGTACGGCCCGCGGGCCAACTCCGGCCCGCGAAAGTATTTAATCCGGCACGCCGAGGGTCCATCGACATGGATAGTATATGGCCTGTATGGCTGTATAGTATAAAAGTGTCATGTTTTTATAATATTATATGATTCAAAGCTTTAACCCAAAATGCATTTTTTCTATAATTATGGCCCTCCTCTAGAATTTCTTAAACTTAGTGGCCCCCTATTAAAAAAGTTTGCCCACCACTGGATTGGACGATCGGAAATAAAATATAGATCTGTCATCGGGTAACAACTTGTAGAAGTCAATAAACATTTATTTTATGTATAAAAAGTAAATTTATTACTACCCCAAAATTATAGGGCAATTAATCTACGTAAGTATCCTTCGACGCTTTTCGGAGAAATCAAGCTGTGCCATATTAAAGTTCAAACGTACACTGTCAATGAAGAAACAGTTAGTTTATTTTTTCATTCGTCTTCTTTACGCTTCGGAATGGAATTATTGAAATATTTTATAAAAATGAGAGTACTTGTCATGTAATGAAGGCTGTTGTTTGACAACTGTTCAATAAAATTATTAGAATTGTTAAATCGTCTCCTACAAATGACGACGATTGTCGTTTGCCATGGATGATAAATATTATAATAATGTTTTTTTTTTATTGAACTCCTTGTGATTTTATAGGATTTATTATTATATTTCAGCTGTCTTGCATACGAAATTTTTGATATGATTAATGATTAATGATTAATTTCGTACCTAAAATCATAATAATTGTATATTATCCTGAATTTTTTTTAAATTATAATTTTATAACAGTTATTAACGGTTTTATACGGTTTGACTGAACTAAATGATTAATAATTTTAAAAATATTTAAAGTTTAATTATTAAACTGATATTACATACTAAATAGTTAATAGATTATGATCTATTACATATAATAAAGAAGGACTTACAAAATTAATAAAATTAATTTCTAAATACAAGCAGTTATTGATATTCAACTCAACTGTTTAGGAATAATACATACTCGTACTATTTTTACTGATTTTAAAATTAATCGATAAGTTCTAATGTATAATCAAAATATTTTAAAAATTATAATATTTATAAGAAAAGCAAACAATTGTTAAAATTATCAAATAATTATAATAGTAATTCGTTTTTAAATTATTACAAAAACAAAAATCGGTTGAGGAGAAATAGTTATCACAGAAATATGATATGTCATAAAACTTATATTATTCGGATACTCGGCCGGTTAAAAATGAAAAATGCTATTTATACAATTCATATAAATATAAATTATTATTCTATCAAATGGGTCTGGTAATATGACGATTATGTATTTTCGGTCTCACGTATTTTGTGCATTGCGCGTTCGGAAATAAAATATGCATACGTACCTATACGTCACCCGACGGGTAGAAGATTGTCCAGTGCAATAAGTATGTATTTATTTTATGTTTAAAAAAGTAACTTAAAGCTCCAAAAGTATAGAAAATCAAACTCACGTAAACATCGATTTTTTTTTGTGAAACTTAGTTGTAGTTATTTAATGTCCATACGTTCAGTAACCACATCGCCGACCCAAGAACACCTTTCCTCGTCCGTCTTTACCGCGTTTCGAATTGAAGATATTGAGATATTTCATAAAAATAAGCTGAACAGAACTGCATATGCGTGTAAAATATTATCTATATTAAAATACGGTTTTAACGATTTGTACATCTATTTTTTTTCTCCGTTAAAATTATTACAACCGTCAATCGTCTCCGACAAATAGCGAATATTAATGATATTGCCATAGATGATAGATTAATATGATAGATCCATATTCATAGATCTTATACTGTATTATTATTATTAGCCAGACATTTAAATTTATTCGGGAGATTACCGTTCGAGAGACTCAATTGTATACTTATACAAATTGTATATGCACGACAAGACGTAGGGTAGGGTAGATGTTGTTCAGTACATTGAGACTAGACTCATTCAAAGTTTCCGCTATTAGCATCGCATAAATTAATAATTAGTTGTTGTTATTGATTTTTTTTCGCCCGTATTATTATTGAATGAAACCCGTCTTTTAATTATTAATGTAAAAATATAATATAAAATATTATAATATTATCAATAATCAATATTAATATCGAAAACCATCATAATTATTTTCAAAATAGATAAAAATATTAAATTATACTACAATTTTCTTTAAACTTTTTTACTGTTTTACTACTTTTTTTTTATAGTGACTCATCGTTGTCTCAGATTCCTGACGAGCCGCCACTGCAGGTGTTAATATAAAGCACCCTACAACACACATTTTGAAAAAAAAAAAAGTTTTAAAAATCAATATGTTGCTAAACTATAGAATTGTTGTATGACATTTAATTAATACCTCTATCATATTTGAATATGGAATTTTAAACAATTTATGCAATTTTAATAATTTTATCTATTTGTTTAATATTTCTTGCCTTGGTAGTTTCATTGTCTCTTCGATATTTTATGATATGTGATGTCTTGTATAAATAGTAAGTAATTACTAATTAGTATAAATATCATGATCGTTTAATATTTTTATTTTATACAATAAAACGTTCCTAACTTGCGCTATATCTATGAACGATAAATATATACATGTTTCGCCTTACTAACTGTGATAAATAAAATTTATGTATTAATATTATAATAGTAAATTGGTAAATGGAGTAGTTATTTAGTGAATAGTAGCTTAATGGTATTCATTAAACGTAATTTAAGTTGGAACGCCCTTGTCTTGAACGGCGTTGGAATGGTGGTCCTATGTTAAAACGGTAGGTATACCTAGTGCATTAAACTTGTTGACTTATGAATTTACTCGAAGAAACTTTTAAGCCACATTTTAATGGGATCTCAGAGTTTTGAAATTTCAAAATCCATATAGATAGTGGATACTTAGGTTTATTACGAACCATAGAGCATTTGTTAATACTAGGTATTACTTATTAGGTTTATTTTGAAATATTTTATAAAAAAAGTTTGTGCATTTAATATTTATACACATTTTCTACAAATAGTATAGACTTATGTAAGCAGTGGACGCTGTAACTTATAAATAATTAAAGTACATGCTACATTTTTTTCCGTAGTATTGATTTCCTTTTAATTATAATAGGAAACAGTATCGCTAGGCATTGATGATAAGACTATTGCATTTCACACGATCAGTGCAGCTGCCAGCTACCAAGTCAATCCTTTATCTAATGTTATACGTAAAAATACTTAATGGTTGGCTTCCAAAGCAGCATTGCCTGGCATAATGGTACCTAGCTACCTAGTAAAGTCTGAATGATGTCGATGTTAATAGATCGAATGTATATATGTATAACTGTCTTGATTTCTTGTTTATTTTATCATAATAATTATAATTACTTTTTTCCAACTAATATGTGGATAGTATTCAATTTGAAGTAGAACATTAAAGAGAGGATAGTTATAAAAACTATTACTTTATTAATTGGTAATTTTTAAACATATGAAGTTTGTATAAATGCGATTGTTGCTAGTTGATACGTTGCTAGATTATTAATTATATATAAATATAATTGGTAATTTTTGACGATAAATTTAATTTTGTTTATATAATAACATAATTTATACATTTTATAAGAAACTTGTAATTTGATGATTTAAAAACTTGTTTCACTCTAATATCGTTGAAATTTTGCAGATTGGCTTAGAGAAAAAGTGTTTATTAGGTTTTCTGAAAAAACTGAATTTTTCTGCATTAGATACCTATGACAATCCGTAATGTACTAACGTCCATTCACATTCAAAATAAATATTAGTTGTATATAATGATATTATCTTATAACAATTAATTTATAAAATTTTGGGATGTAATAAATTTAAAAAATATAACGTCATCCCGTTTGAGTGATATAATTAAGAAACATGAAGGCACAGTGGCGGCTATCCTATGGTCTATGTGTTGCTTGAGCAACATATGCAAAATTATCAAAAATTGGAAAAAAATAAGACCCACTAATTAAATATTGGTGATTTGTATTTTAATATGTATTTTATAATATTTGTAGGTTGTGGTGGGTGGTAGGTCATCAGAAATATTTTCAACAACACATATTTTTTTGAGGATATCCGCCACTGTGAAGGCAATTGAATGTTTTCGTTTATGGGTTCATGTATGTTACGCATACTATATCTATGCACTATGCAGATGTATAATTGTCATGTGTACACTATATATTTACCAATACTCATTATTAATTATTAATTTTATTATTATATTCTGCTGTACACGACGGCGAGGCGATGCATTCGTTGGAAAAAACAGGTGAATGGCCCCTATTTTGGTGATGGAGAGAGAAAGGAAAAAGGGTTTTCCACGGTACTGGGCACACAAGTGCACACCAATAATGGACGCTAGCGTGTATTTAATATATATATATACATGTAAAACGTCCTTTTCGAGTGGGGAGGACTAACTTTTTTTATTACAAAAATGGAGAGGGTGCCCTTTGATGTGATGTGATGCTGCACAGTATAAAAGGCCATGGCTCTCTCCGTTATATATTGAAGTTAATAGATTACACGCCACCGACCCCGCGACGATGTTTAAAAGTCGTAATAAAAATTCTTCGAGTAGGGCGGCCGCCGTTCGTGACGTTGCCACCCTATCTTCAATAACGTCGCCGCGTGACCCTCTTATTCTCATCATTCGCGACTATATAATATGTATTATACACGTTTTATACTACTCTTTGTGCACACCGTGCACAGCTACCGCGTTTTCACGGCAACGTAACCGTATTTATTTGCAATATTTATTGTTTTGACATATAGCTAAACCGTAACTCACAATAATAATATTATTGTAAATAAGACTAAATAATAGGTATTTAATATGTACGCCTATATTCCTTTAAATAAATACTGAAAATAAACCCGTATCTAATAGTATTCGACTGTTCAAATATACAGGTATGATTTGATGTTTTTATTCGATTCAGTAACATATTCCTCCGAGTTATACTTTCCTATGATTGGATTTAAATTTAAAAATAATCTTATGAGGTCACAAACTTTGTTCATTGTTTCATCTTATAATAACTATAGTTCCACATCATTTTTTTTCCAGAATTCTTGTTTTAGCTAACAACAATATTATTCACTTTGATTTCTTTCTTATTTCGTGTCATGTTGCAAAATGTTTATGTAGCATTAACTTCTGCTATCGATTTTTTGTATTATTATATAATCCTTGTGTCACATCTATTATTTTTAATAATATTATGATATTCTGGTATTCGGAAGTATATGTATCATATTATAATAATATAATAATATAGACGTGTAATATTCATATAATATTTATATATATATTATATAGGTATACTACTATATATCATATATTAATGTATTATTATCATATACTATTTATATATTATATTATGTGCAATATATATATTACACTATAAAGGTGAAGTAAATAATAATAAACAACAAGATAAGATAACTTATTATAATTTATAAGTTATATTTTGACTTTACTTTCGAGTGCTAATTTTTTTAACATAAAAACCATTGGTTTTCTTTTAATGGCGTAAACTTTAATTAGTTTCCACCCAATTATCCTCCACCAATTGAATTATTGCTTTTAAAAGTTATAAGAACATTTTCTGAAATTAAAATACACATTAATCAGTACTATTATATATATATATATGTGTGTAGGGTTTAGAATTTATAAATAAATTATTAAATCTATCGAACATGGTTAATAGCTATATAGTGAGTAGTGACCTGTGTAATTATAAACTCTATTATGTAAATCTTTTAATAAATAAATATTCATATGTCATTAGATATAATATATTTTGGTTTGCAATAAAAACTAAATTAATATTACAATCATATGTTTTTTATCATTTATTTAAAACTTACCCAATTATTATATTAAATAATTATAGGTAGGTATATAAAAAAAAACGACTGCCAATAATATAATTTGAAAAATAGTACATATATAAATACATTATTATTCAGGTTCAGGTATTCATAATTATCTATAGATATTGTATTGCTGTATCATTTAACTAATAATTTTAGTGTTAGTAATATTTTTTGTTTTCAACTTTCAAGACATACAAAATACGAGTAAATATTTATAAGTTATAATTAAATAATGATATATTAGAAATAATTATTTTATTTTTATTACACTAATGAATAATTTCATCTATAATCAGTCATCATCAGTTATGACTTATGAATTAATACAATTTTGACAATACATAGTGTCGTTAAAATGAACAATTTCTTATTTTAAGAATAAAAAAAGTAGTTAGTGATGTGATGATTTCACCAAATTAACCACCAATGTTCAATGTATAAAAAATATCCGTGTAATAACTTCGTATGAATGCAAATTTTATTGTTTTTGTGCAATATGTTATTATTTGTTTACGGCATAGGGACAAAGAACAAGTTAAACGATGTACTACGTGCATCTGATCTTGACACGTGTTTCTTTCCGCTCTTATTTGCTTATTGAATTGACAAATCGTTATTATTTTTACATGTGCTTTTAAAAAAATGAACAATAATGAAAAACAATGTGTTAAATTGGCATTAATAATTGTCATTATGCGTATCCGTCACTTACATATTATTTTTATATCGGTCATTTTTTTCATCTTTTATCGTCTGTAGACGAACCGGTGGCGGTGTGTTTATGTTTATAAGGGTACGGGATTTTTGTCGACTTAATGGCGATGATGACTAAACAGTGATTTAACCAGAATTTTGTCTATGGTAGTCGTATCTACTCCCATTGATAATGGTTTCAGATTTAAATTATTTCCACGAATAATTTTATTTAAATGCATGGTTAATATCGACTAAATCCGAATTAAAGGTAATTTGATGATGATGACGAATGGTATTTTTTGGTTATAATAATCTGGCGAAAATCTCGATTTCGTATCGCAGTACTCCAAACTGTACCGTGAGCTTGTATTTATTTGAAGTTCAAATTTTATACATTCCAGCTCTTTCAAAGTTTCAATCAAAAATAAGTGAACTTAATAATTAAAAAAAAAAAATGATAAGATGGATAAATTATTAACTAATAAAGATTTTATAGTAGGTACTTAGCACAATTATGAAGAACATTTCACAATGTTTGACATATTATACGTGGTATGGAACTCCTTCTCCGCTTAAAAAAAATTGATAGCACTATATCTACTGTTATACGAATAACATTACTCATTAGTGCTCTTGTACATTGAATTGTTGCACCGACACAAAACTTTAGACCTGAAATATAATGTTTCGTACACGAACAACTATTTTTTTTTGATCATTAAAATATTGTAGACGTTATAATTTTATTTATACGGGTATATGATTCAAAAAATACATGCCTTACAAATTTCTGTACATGTTTTGTGATTTTATTGAAGGTCGTTCATGTTGCCTATACAGTAGTACTACTCCAGCATGCACACAACACACAAATAATTATATGCAATAACTTATGTATAAAAAAAATAGATATAATTTTAATATTTTGTAAATGGTTTTTAAAATATATTAATAGAAATACAGAATAATAGCCAATAGTTAATAAGTATTGTATATATCTACTTTCTATAAATTATGAATTTAGGTATTTTATATTTGAGTCATTTAAAGCTTTATATATAATAATATAATATGGTTAAGTTTTGTTATTTTCCTTGATGTTTAATGAAAACTGAAAATCGATGTGGTAATTTATCGACAATATAATACAATTGAAATAATTGCAGAATTGCTTATATAGTATACAGTGAAAAAAAATTATCATTATGTATAATATAATAAAATTAATATCTGTATTATTATATTAAATTGTATAATTATAAAAAAAATGTTTATCTATTTATTTTTATTTTTTTATAAACGTAATCGTTTTAATAAAACAAATGGAATTTCTTCTTTGGCCTTATAGATATTATGAATCCTTTAATCCGGTCCACGCAGATAACGTCGTACGATTTGTTATTAAAAAACAAATATACCATCGAAATCGTGTCTATTGAAATACTATAGTAACGAATGTAGTGTAATAATTAAACGCAATACTGAGTACCGTGTCACTTTTTATTATTTTTATTTTTTTAATAATAATAATTCAAATTATAAAAAGGGGGCGAGCGAATTGCTGCGGCGCGTTTGACAAACGATGCGCGTGCGACAAATAGCCGTGGCCCGGATCAAGTGGAAACACATTATCGTGTACATACAATACATAGCTGTCCGAGAGCAGCTGTTTTTCCGCACCCCATTTTCATCTCACACTACCCGCCCGAATAAATGAATTGTTCGTAAAGACGGCGGCATCAGTGACGACTGTACGTCGAGTTTTTGCGGTTTGATTATTATTACCTACCCCACGTCAATCCACACTTGCAGTTTGGAGTACCAATATAATATTATTGGTATTGCCATTATAATATTATATAGGAAAGTTGTATAATTTTATCTAACCGAACTATACCGTACCTATTCCAGCGTATATATTTTTTAAATTTAAATATATTTATGAGTACACGGCGTAGTCCTGTAGATATAGCTATAATAGCAAATAGCTAAAAGTAAAAACTTTTTGCGAGACATTTTTTTTACGCCACTAGTTTTACCGAAAATTCAAAATTTGTGTTCTAGAGAGGTTTATCAGTGAAATCTCACTACCCATTCATGCTTAATTTTTTAATTATTCAATTTTATCTAAGTGTTTATTTATATAGTACTTAATACTTACATAACTTATATGAATTTATATGATCATAATTTTTTGTAAGACGAAAAATAATATTTTGCATGATATACAAACACATGTTTAACATTGTATTATTTATTTCCTCTCTTACGATTTTATTCGTTTCGTCTCGCTCGTTCGGGATTTACTGTAAACTATATAATATAAATATGTACGTAAAACAAAGAAGAATTTTAATTAAGACGGGTGCACTAAGACTTACACGGAATCTTGCTCTGTCGGCTGCGAGAGAAAGCTGCACAAAGAACGGTTGATATGCACAATCAACGACCACAAATGCGCCTTTCAAGATTCCTCTTAATTATACAACTTGAAAATGTATACATTTCACCGTAACCGCAAACTATAAGTTCCCGACCAGAATGACATGTATATTATATTATTATTATATTGTACAATTACACATTTTAAATATTAATAAAATTTAGATAATATAGAGCCACTACTTATAGCAACATACAAGTATTTATTCTTTATTATTTTATTTAAGGATTTATTCCACGTACCTGCCTACTCTTGTTTTTATTGCATCCTCAAAAGGGGGCGCAATTAACCGTACAAATGCATTAAGAGGATTCGATACCGACTTTTTCTGTCTCTATTTAATACACGTGGAGCATGGCAATTGAGTTGTGTTAATTTCCAAATATCTTGTTTAATCAAGTGAAGTGATAATAAATCTGAAAACAGATTTGAATTTGTCATGATAAAGTCTACTTGATATCGACTTTCCCACATTTTTTATTTTATCACCTTAAATCCAAAAAAAAGTTATATCAAAAAAATAGAAATTAAAAATTGTCATATTTCAAATTTAGGTGAAATTAAAAGTAAAAAAAATATTTATATTTCTTATCACTTCACTACATCAATCGGTATGTTTTTCAAAAAATCAATCTAAATTTCTATGTTTCGTGTGTGTTAGACAAAGACAGAAGCAGTCGGTATCAAATCCCCTTAAGTAAATAACGGTTTTGAATAAGGAATTCATAATAGATAGTGTCATTAAAAATAATAAAAAGTAATGACGAGAAAACATGAAAAATAAATACATTTATTTCGAAAAATGTTGTTTCTAAAAACAGTACCTAATAGTTTTTGGAATAATGAGTATCTTACATTAAATTGTCCACCTAGAATATTGAGTATAGTTATAATATACATAGGTACATTATGTACAATATTTTTATAAAATAGTATAATATCACTAATATCTCGAACAAATAACAAAATATACGTTGTACATCAAGACTTTAAATATATTATAATATCGCTAAGAACCCCATCTATTTATTATAAGCCAGTCGATTTATCCCTCTCATTATTTCATTTGACAGAATTTTATCATACTTCTGTAAACGTAGGTAATAATATTATTTAGTTTTAAATTTCGCATGATGAATGAAATACAAAAATAATTCCAATGTATTTTGATTTATTTTCCCGAGGTTAGGTTAGGTCACCAAGCCTAAATATTATATTATATAAATATTTATTATTTACAGAATATATTTGTGTAATTGTGTTTATAAATTTTCGTAACCAATATTATTGAATTTTTTTTGAGGGGGGGGGGTAAGAACTTAATTTTTTCTAAAAATAAAATCGCAGAATAAGAAGCTACTGATATTCAAGTACACTTCTAATAAGTTTATCATGTTAAAATTCACTATACTTAGTAACATAATAAAAGGAATCACATGGTGAATAGCGCGTTGCTATAATTGAGATTTCGGTAGAGCTGACTGAATGAACGGCGTGATTTATGATGTGGATGATAAATCCTGAAATTTCAGCAAATCGACATGAATATATAATGTAATATACGCAACACTAACAGTAACTACGACGGCAGACGTGTTGAAATAATATACATTATAGGAATAAATTAGGAAGCTAAAATTGGATCGAATTCACGTCGTCGAAGATCGTATTCGAGATGAGACGACAGAGATGCTAGGTTGCGTATATTATATTATTATTTATTATAATGTTTACATATAACTCGGATTTTATAGACGAAAACAATAATATGTTTAATATGTTTATTATACTGTGTGATCCATTTGAAGTAAGACACTCATTATTTCAATAAATATTAACGTTTATGAATTAAGTATTTAAATTAAATCATTTTAAATAGCTTAAAAAAACAATTTACTATTTTATTTGAACGTTATAATTTTGTTTTTTTTTTAAATTATTATTACTTTGATATATAAAATGATGTGGTGTGGATCGGAGTGGTACAACGGTACCTACCCCGCTATAAAATATTGATCCACTACAATATTGTCATCTAAACTTAAAACATTCATAAAGTCATAACTGATAAACTACTTGTCCGACGTTTGAATTTTAGAGATCGAAAATATTATGTTCCACGAATTGACATCGCTTTGAAATATGAAATTAAAAATATATGTTGTTATTAAAATCCGGAAAAATCTTATTTAGTGAGAAAGAAAATAAGAAATGTATCATCTTATCTCAAAAATGTTTTTTCGCAACGACTTAAAATCATGTAAACGAAATATTTTCAAAAAATGTTGGTTCGTTTTCCAAAATAATTAATTTTGTTTAACGTTAAATGAATCAATCCGTATATAATATATAATTAAATAATTATTAATTATAATATATATATTATATATATATATCTTCGCCCCCACAATCGTATGCGTATAATAATACACACACACACACACATATATATATATATTATAATATATTATGCGTTCGCATTTTTAGAGGTTTGTACTGTTAATTTACGACCTCACGTCACCGGTTTCCGGCCGTAATACATCATTAGTCGAGTATACGAGTCATATAATATATAGTTTATGCCGTGTGAAATCTCTGTTGTGGTAAATATAATATCGTCGATGCTGATGCTGCCGCGCGTCATTGTCTTGTACATATGTATATGTATATAATATTACCATGTTGTGTTATGTCGTATAATATTATGTTTTATTAAAATACGCGATATTGTCAATGTTGTATGTATAGCGTATAGCACGTATATGCGCAATGCTTGTATTATAATATTAATTGTAATAATATGCCATAGGTATTAGCTAGGCATATGATATATTGATATGTTGCTAAAGCTAAATATACGTATAACATTGTCTTCTACACAGTATCTATATCAATGGTGATCGGCAAATTTCAAATTAAAAAGATAATTCTCAAAAACCCAAGTGTGGGGTGGGATATATGCAAACTTATCCACGATTTATCGTCATCGTGACATAAATATATTCCCTGCTGTAATGTAGATGTTCCAAATAATAAAATATAGGAAAAAGTCTTCACGCATAAGCATTTACACAGTTACCTATTTAACAACCGTAAAATCCGTCTCAAATCATTCCATATTTCTATTTATTATAATTAGGACTCGGGACTTAAAGCATTTGCTTATTTTTATGGATTGACTTAAAATGTAGCTGAGTGCTATGGAAGTGTATGTTATGTTAAAACACGTTCAATTATGAAATTTGAAAGTGCTTTTTCAACGATTTTTTAAAAATATGCTTATTTCTAGTTTTTCTGATTATTTTTGCTTTTTTTTACCAGTTTTTCTACTTTTTATGGCTTTTTTTTCAGAAAATCTCTCGGAAAATCTATAAACAATAAGGCAAATTATATTATTTTTAGCACAGTTACAAATTAATTATGTCTACAATACCTATTTTATCATGTAAAAAGAAAGTTTTTTTTTTTGATTAAATATTTTTTTACTTGTGGTTGTAGAGTGGATATAAAATAATTAAGCGGTTAAAAACATATCTAAATTGTAGGTAGATACTATATATTGTTATAAACATTAAACCATCAGAATTATTGGTCTTTTTTTATAAACTAAATTTAAAATAATATTTATTAACTTGAAATATTTGGTTTGAATACAATATTATTGTAGAATTCAATTTAAGAAATGTACTCATACTCAGACAACTATACAATATCTAATAGTATCATGTTACTCTGTATTAACAAATATTTGAAAAAAAAACAATAACAATAATATCAACTTATATTTTCATCTATGAGTTATACGAAAACAGTGTGTGCACTATAATTTTACCGAAATATGCACATACATCTATGATATAATATAGTACGATTAGTATGTGCATATTCTTAAAGCAATCATAGTATCATATTATTGTTTTCATTTAAATATCTCAATTGTTCAGTTTTGTGAACGGAATTCTTTAAACTATTATTTTCTTTAAATCACTAGAATCATCGCCCTACATTCTTCGTCATTAGTGTTTTCTAATAAAAATGTCCAATGCAAACACGTTTGACATCATTCATGTTTGAATGTAAAAAAAAAATCGAAAACAATAACATCAATAACTTTATTTGGTCTGGTCGTGCAAGGTAAAAATTTACCGAATACGTAACAAACAACTAACAAATAGCTCTTGTGATTGACAAAATAACACTGATATAAAATGATTCAATGCAACTAGATTACTACTTACAATGATTAAAGTCAATAAAGTAAAATAATGATCTCACTGATCTCAGTAATTGCTTTACTAAACATAAGATAATAACTTTTTTATTTTGAGTCTTAGATTATAATAACGTTAATATTAAAAGTGGGACCTTATTTTCTATGCATGGCTGTTTTCCAAAATTTAATCAACTTTTATTTATTCTACAGTATATGGGCATATGCCGTAAAAAGTCGTAGACCATTTTTATGTGTAAGCGGGTACCTACATATAAAAAACATTCATTTACAAATTAAAATAATAGAGAAAAAAAGTTATAAAATATGGTTTACAAGGCTAAACAGAATAAGTTAATACAACTAAATGTTAACATTTCAATAAAGCATTTAAGAAATATTTTCTTATTTTAATTTATCATTTTTCTTACCATAAAAAGCTCTTTTATTCAAAATATTAATATTATTATAATTATATTGTTATTGATTTATTCATTATATCTATTATTCTTTTATTTAAAGCCTTCGCCGATTTTGCAATAAAAATAAATTTTACTAAATTAACGTTTAGCAATAATGTATAAATGTATAGCTATTATGATTATTGAATTTTCAGTAAAAACAATATACCGGCACATCAACTTTCGAGAGTACCTAGTACAGAGTATAAACCACTTAGACATAAAAGCGAGTAACTAGGACACTTTTTTAATGTAATTTTACTTTAGAAATAAAGTACATAATATAAATAAATTATAATTGAGACAAAATGTGCGTACTGCCTTACCCTATTACTTATTATAAATTATAGTTGTACATTTTCTTATAATATGTGGTATAATAGCATCATTTTTAATTCTTTAACGTGCATTATTTTGATTGATAATTTCGCGTACATAACAATAATGAGTGAGTTATAAATATTGATATTTTTTTTATTGTTTTTATCGTATAATGTTTAAAATAGATGCAATAATATAATAAAATAATAGTACGTATTGATTTTGCAAGAAAACGATTTGATTGTAAAACTTTTAATTCGATGTCATCAAATACTTAAATGTACCTACAAAGTTTTAATTGCATTATAATGAATTAATGACGCAATAGCTTCTATTGTTTGGAGCTACAGAAAGTACTACTAAAATCATTAATCAAAAGATAAAAGTGGAAAGAATGCGTATATTATATAGAGCGATTCACCGACCATATGCTTGTTTTTTTTTATCTCTCAATAATGCAAGTATTTAAATTTATATATTTGGATTTTTTTAGTGCGTATTATACTTAATGGCAATATATTCAGATATTTAAATTTTTGTACTATTTAAAGAGAGTACTATGGCAATATAAATTTGCTTTTTTTTAAATGAGAATTTTTTACTGCAAACTGTTCGGTAAATGATTTTTTTTAATATTTATACATCTAAGTAAAAATTCAAATGAGTAGCTTCTAAATTAAAATTGTATACACTTAATATAACAATTATTGATGGATATAAGATAAAATATACTCGTAAAATAGATATGGTATTTATATTTTAAAGTTTAGTTGGTACTTATTATGAGTATACTCTGTCAATTTTTACTAATAATAAAATAATAATATATAATTAATTATTGAAACTTAAAACCATCATAAAGATCCATAAGTATCCCCAGGGGAGACAAGACGGACATTAGCCCCCCTAGAATTTTAAATTTGTTTTCTAAAGCATTATCTGTACCCAATTGTAATAATTTAATGTAATAATGACGATACATAATAATGTATTATGATTAAAATGTATAAAAAAATCTTTATTTATTTCTTAAATTAATCCCCCCTTTAGAAAAATGTCTTGAACGCCCATGTATATATCTATATCCACCTCCCCCAATATTTAAACTTATAACTATAGACTACATATATTATTGTTAATTATTTGGAAACTACTTGTTATAAATTTATAATTTAAATATTTTAAACTTAAATACGTCAAAACAAATTAAAATTAAAAATCATTTGATTGACAATATCACAGTAAAAAAATATTGTTTTCATATGAAGAAAGAAATTTACATTGCCATATCAGCTAGGACTACTAGGAGCCATCAGCCATCATTATAAATGACACTCTTAAAATAAAGCATATCAAATTTAAACAATTTAAAATAGGTCTGTATTCATTATTAGAATACTTGAAAATTTTAAAAATTAGATTTCAAACATATGGTACGTTATTAAGGAAAAAGGAAATAAGCAAACTTAGTAAATCACTTAGTATAATAATATATAAATAATAATGTATAATATTATAATATTATTATCTAATAAATAATTTATCAGTAAGTTTTATAATTGTTGTTGAAGTAAAATTAATGACTCGTTTTGGACAATTTATATTTGGGTAAATATTCAATATTATAGTTCAAATAGGTATATATTATTTTTATTTACAACTTTTTTTACTCTATATCGCGAACGGGTAAAATTAAACTTATATTATACAGTTGTGTAATATTATTAATTTGTCAAGTCATTCATTTAAAATGTTTTATTATTATTATTATTGATCGTTATAAACGTTTAATTATATCAATAATGTTACGTATAATACTTATTTAACTATTAGTTATATTTGAGTAGTGTTTGATCACCGGGTAGATTCCTTCTTCCTATACCTATATACCATGTTAACATTTTAACTATTCTATTACATAATACTTGCTTATTGTATGTATTATGCTATAGATTGTACATTTTAATAATAATAAAAAAAAAAAATTAAATACTATATGAAATACTAAATATATAATTTATTATTATGTTAGTTAAGTAGACGGTAGCGCGTGCGTATACAATTACTATAACAAATTTGTATAACAATTATACGTTAAATAGAAGATATATTATATAATACAGTTAATATAATACCTATAGACCTTAAACTATAGTATAATATAAATTATAATAGGTCTATGGACTTGGACTATAGTAATACCATATATGTAATATATGTATGCAATAATAATCACGACTATAGTTTGAATTTTGAATTAGGTATATCAACATTTTTAGAAAAGTTACCCACTAAATAATTTACAGTAAAAAAGTGGGAATATTATTTAAAAAACAGAAGTTATTGTACCACCACATAAAATACTCTTTGCATAGTACGAAAAATCTGAAAAAATTTCAAATATGGT
The DNA here is from genome assembly GCA_020882235.1 of Schizaphis graminum. Classification (NCBI taxonomy): domain Eukaryota; kingdom Metazoa; phylum Arthropoda; class Insecta; order Hemiptera; family Aphididae; genus Schizaphis; species Schizaphis graminum. Next base: position 81,778,551 of record CM037032.1, on the reverse strand, counting down.
CTTTAAGTAGGTATTTTTAGAAATTTCAACAAATAGAATTTGAATATAATAAGTATATTGATTATTAAAGGAAAAGCTTAGGATGAACGTGCTTAGAAAATCACCTTGTGCATAGTTAAACGGAAATTTTACAGTAAATTCGTGGATGGCCAGCTGTATTAAACGGTATTAACGTCTATCGTACATGCTCACGAATTGAAAACTTTTATGGCTTAGGTATATGTCTTATAAATACTACACAATATTATACATGCTAAAATATTATATTAAACACGCGAAATTTGTTTTCTTCGGTGAAAATATGTACCCATATATAAATATACGATCCTCGCTCGTGGTTTTCCATCTTATGCGTATACATTTAATAATTAATAAATTATGTCTTGTGTAATATACATTGAATAGCACACAGCGCCCTCTTCCTCTTGTACTGCAGCTATAATACTCGTCCACCATATATTATATCCACGGGTACTCTATACGCACACACAATATATTGTAATATCGCACCACTCTTCCGGAGGGGACTCGATAAATCAAACGGGCGAATTATTAAATATATATATGACCCAAAGCACCTGTTTGGCGTACGCGTATATTAATAAAACAAATAATAAATTAGTTTCGGATCAACGGACGCGCGTACTTTACGACGAAGGGTGGACTGCAATACACACGCGCTCGACGTATTATCATTATTATTCGGACATATTATATTATACGCGAATACTGCTCGCTCATGCATAATAATAATAATATGTAATACTAGAATTCGGGGCGTGTCGTAAACGCAATCACGCATCACACTGGATTAATCGGAATTGTACTATATACAGATGTATTTTACGCGTATGTTTAATATTTTAATAAGTAGATAAACTGCAGCTAAACCCATCTACGCGGATGAAACTAGAATATTCATTTTCAAAGAATATTTCTGTGTTTTTGACAAAAAATGTTTTTTATAGTTTGAATTATTAGTATAACTCTAAATGTTTACGAATAAATATAATTTTAATTATTTCATTAAAGTTACAGAACCACTTGGAAATGCCATTTATCAACAATAAACTCACCCAAAGCTATTCCAGAATGAAAACTCTACCCATTATAGTAAACTATAAGTCAACGCGATAATCATATACACATCGGTTCACTGTATGGGCGCCAGCTTCACCAACAAACATCAAAAAGTCTAACCTTTTAAAACAAATTTTTACGGATAAATTTAAAAAGGTGCCATGGTTCACGATTAATGGGAATAACATGGGATTATGGGAATACCCCTTCTTCAAGACTATATTGAAATCCATTTTAAAAATGTGTGTAGAAATATTGTATAGATACAGACTGTATAAAGATATTAATAAAAGTATTTTAAGCTATATAAAAACAAAGGCATTGTCTTGGAAAATTAGTGTTTAAGTCAATAAAATAATGCTCATGATTGATATTGCGATCGTCAGCCTTTTCTCACACTCGCCATTTCTTTCTATCGATTACTCGGCATGCTTAAATTATTTATATATATATTAATAGAGGGTGCGTACGTCAAGGAGAATTTGTGGCTTATTTCGGGTAGACGTTGCATTGTTGTCAAATAATAATAATAATAATAATAATATAATATATTCGTGCGGATGAAGAAGCAGGAAGATTCTCAGGTTATTATAATGGCTGTAGAGGGTCGTCCGGATATTTCGATCGTCAAATTATTATTATTATTATTACCATTATTAATAACGTTATATGCGCGTGCAGACATTATATTAAATTGCCGAGTCTTGCATCATACCAGTCCCTAGATCGGACAACAGCGAGCGATTATTAATTTTGCAGAGCAATAAAATATTCTATGCCGATCGTTTTGTATATTTAGTAAGCGCACAAAAAAAAAACCAATATATATAAACGAATACTATTTATAATGTAGATTATGATTTTATCATGCGTTTATTGTACGTGTGTAAGTATAAAATGACGGCTCTTGCACATTACATGAAGTAAGTAATAAATAATAGAAGTACAGTGTGCAGTTTTATAAAGATTTTTAGTAAAAGTATTTGAGTAAAGGTATTTTAATAAATGTATTTAAATATTTACATGGACGTATTTCGTATTTTTATTTTAAAATACTTTTCAAAATTCAAAAGAATTATTTTTTGCATTTTGGATTGTTTTTTTTTTTTGTAATAACCATTATATTATTTTCTTTATAATTAAATATTAAAATTAGATTATCAAACATTTATTTATTTATTTTTTTTAATAATAACTGATATTATTAATAACTAATATTAAAGTATTTCAGAATCATAATAGAACAAATTTATTTTTATTTTTCAATTAAAGAACAAAGTAAGTTGTACAAAGTTCTAATGATAGATACTTATTAATGTGACATTACAATCTTAAATTAATAGTTATTAATTCAAAGTTTACAAATTAATTTTCTTACGTACTTGTAATATAATAAAATAAATTAAATTAAAAAAGTATTTTAAATATATGCCAAGTATTTCTTTGTGTATTTAAATGTTTATTCTTAAAATTATTTGAAATATATTTGAAATGTTTTTCCGAATTTATGAATTTGTATCTGTAAGTATTTATAAATACAATGTTAAAGGTATTTGTTACAAGACTGACATTGAAGTGTGACTGTGCGAAAACATATATATATTATATACTGTACAAGTCGCACAGCTATATAGACATATTATTGTTGTATTAATATGATGATGCTATATGTTAATGGTGTCAAATTTTGTAATCGACTATAAAAATGATGAAAAATGTGTGAAGATTATTTCTGATAATTTGAAATTTTGAATTTACAAAATACTTATTGACACTGTTTTTACTGTGATGTGCTATAGTTCAACAGTCGCAATTTTATCTAACCTCTAATTAGTAATTACACAAACTAATGCATAGATAGAATAGGTACCCAATTGAATAATTACCACGTTGTAAAAATACATTTTTTTAAATTTTATTTAAAAATAACACTAGGTATAGGTAATTCGTTATATTATCCAATATATAGTCTAGTGGCGTGCTCAACGGAATTTTTAAATAAAAGGAGATGCGGGGAAAAATGCCTTTATTTCAATAAGCCGTGAGTCATACATTCCGTATAATAATAACATGTATCATACAATGGTGAGTAAAAAATAGTCACTATATGCATGATATTATTAACGACTTATTATCGTAAGCTCAACTTCTATAAAAAATACTCAAATCTTACGTTTAAATAAAATATTTTGAGAATAAATTCACATTCTGATTATTGGAATTTTTAAAAAATATATTGGTTTTGTAAATATGTTTATGTAAATAGCTACCTTGTTTTTAAATAGGTACTTTCATTTTTTTTTTTTATGGATTATAAGAAGTGTTCTGTGGCCAAACAAATTAAATTTTTTTTCAAATTAATTTCCATTTTATTTTTATTGAACTTTCGTTTGATAGATGATTTTATTTTTACTCAAGCAAATAGTTTCTGTGGTAATTGAATTTTGTGTAAGCAGGTGGAACAAGGAATAGAAAAAAGAGTGGGTTAGACACAAAATATGCACTTTCATAAGTCATATAAAATAAATAGTTTTATATAGAGGTTAAGTATAAATATATAAAATGCTGTATATTATGTATATACCTATTGTTACAGTGATAGTAAAATATCGCTTATTATTTTTTTAATGTACTTTATCAACAAGAAAGAATCATAAATATTTATAAGGTATCTCTTTCTTTCCTTATATCCAATCCGGCGAGTCTCATAGTCTATAACTTAAAAGGATATAAATGATATGAGCATCATTATGCTTGGTAAATCCCTCTGCGTCTACGGTACGGGGTCGTCAAAAATCAATATGTACAAAATCTTTGTCTTGAGCATTTTATACATGTAGTAAATTATTATACATTTGTACCTATATATATATTATAATACTAGACACGCGTTGCTTAACCGTAGCTACTGCACGTGCGTTTCCTGGTGACCGTGTGTATACATACACACATAAATATTATGCGTATGTACTATATGTATATGAAAAAACGGATGATTAACTCTCTCATTATATACCATACATGTATATAATATAATTTTGTCTCGAAACGCGTTTCCGGTGCATATATTTATGTGTGTGTGTGTGTGTGTGTGTGTGTGTGTACAATATGTATTTTAAACTTATACTCTTGTCGGACGATTATTAAATTATCGCGATGAGCGTGTTCTTATTACAACATTATAACTTTTCCGCGCGTTTATTTCGGATAACGCACCACCAATTACACGGTCATTTGGCGCCGTGTCCAATATAATAGTATAATATAAGTCATTTTTCATCGTAACCGCCCTATTCAATTAATCGGCCCATTAACAACGTGTGTGTAGTGTACGCGACGATAAAAGTTACTCTCTCTGCGCGTTGAACGTGTGTTTGTGTGTGTGTATATATATATATATAAATTATAATACATCGGCATCGTTCGCTTTGCTCGGCGACGGTCCATTTATCACGTGGACTGTACGGAATCAACGAAATTTACAAGCGCGAGAAACGGTAAACCAATATATGTATATAAATATATAAACGAGGATGAGAGAATTATTTACAAAGAATACAACCGTCGTAGGACGGTGCACTGCATTTTTGACATTAATGACATTACTCCGTATAATAACGTCTCGCTAGATTGCATCTTACATACACCCCGGGCCGATGTGTCGTGTAATATTATTATTGTTTGTTGAATATAATATACATATTACTTATAAAGTAACACTAATCAAGTATTTGATATGATCTTAGTAAATTCAGAATTTTGCGAAACTTAATATTAAGTATATATATTTAATAAGCTTAACCGGTAGTATAGTAAAAAGGTCGAATTTGTATTGATCGTAATTATAATAATGAACGACAACTTGTTTATTATTGCTCATCAACCAGAAATCATGAAAAAAATTAATTGATATCGTAGTTTATAATATTACGTAATATATTATATCGACAAACGATAATAGAGCTTAGGTTCTTTTATAAATATACAACGGAGAACTCCTGAAAACGAAAATAAATTACACCGATATACTCGTAGTGGGACGCAATTTGTTTATATATTTTTTGCGGGATGCAAAAAAGATGACCAGCTCAATAAATGTATAGTCAATGTAGCGTCTAAAGGTCTTTTTTCTAATAAGTAATGAGAATAACAAAATATATTTTTTTTTACAGTAAAATAATTATTTAGTTATATTGATTACACACCACATAGGTTACCATATTATTATTATTATAGATATTATACAACATTGTTGAATTGTATATTATGTAACCTACATATTATGTATTTTTTGTTTTTCAACATTTATTTCAGAACTATGTTAAATATGAATATTGTTATAATATATTTAATGTATATTAAACAATGTTTAATGAGCAAACAAACAGTTTATGCAATATCTATCTGATATCTCTGTCATTAATTAATTCAGTATAACTTGAGTAACCCTATAGTTCATTAAATTTACATACCACGAATAATGAATAAAAATTTTTCACTATAGTAATATGCATGATATAAGCCTACGAATATGTATGTATTTTATATGAATAAGTATAAAGTATATGTAATGTGAATAATTTAGTACATTTTATATATTATAGATAAATATCATGACAAAAGTGATAAAAGAAAGGACATTAGTCTAGCTCAAACATGATAAATATACATGTAAAAAACTGTACTAAAATATTCACATTATATATCAATTCTTTTAAGCTATACAGAATTTCTCAATTAGTTAACACATTATGGTTATAATTTCCATCAGGTACATAAATAAAAAATGGCCGCTATTAGAAATAATAGCTTCACACCGACTAACTATATAATAAAAATACCTTAATTTGTGAATAGTTTCATCGTGATGATGATACTATTGACAGTTAATACTATATTCGATCCCAATTATTGACGGTGGTTTGTGAACGCGAGTGCCGCATCAAGTAATATTGCCGTTGCAAGAAGTACCCGCAAAGAACGTTTCACGAAATGTCAGTTGCTTTTTTTCATGGTATATTTTATATATTTACTGATGTGGTTTTCCCGTGCATGAGTTTTCCACGCAACGTTTTTGCATTGGTATGAAACAGAACACCGTCACTGTCCGATCGCCGATATAACCTAACCGCCACAAAGCACGTAATAAGCCTGGTAATAGGATATTTGTTAATAATACTTATTAGTTATTATTATTGCAAATAAATTATGGTAGTATGTTGTTTGGTAGCAGTTTTTAAAAATATGGAGACCAGCTTAGGTGACTAGTAGTTATCTTACAGTTATAAAGATTCATTGGAATCAGGCCGTGTATGGTTGTATACCAACATAGTTATGAGTAACGTACGTAAATAATAATGTTATGTAAGACTAATGATAATAATATAGCTTAATATATAATACACTATACATCGAACCCAGATATTATATTATACATAACATAACTATGACCAATCTATTTTTATTGCGGACACTTAAAATTAAACTTAATTCAATTTTTTCACTTTTGATGAGCACGCCTCTTTTATACACGCTTTCACAAACAACTCCAAATCATCTTAACCACTTAATAAAAAATCAATCTATCCCAACATTCCAATGAAATCCTCATTGTAGTTTAAAAAGAAAATGGTGTCGTAACTTATTACAAACACATGTCCATAATAATCGTTTCAAAATAAATAATAATTTAAAAAAAAAAAAAAAATGAATCAAAAAAGTTCCGCTTTAATGGGTGACTGCTTAATCAACCCTTTTGCGTCAACTCCACCCTTAGCATTGATTGTCTATTTAAAATGAAATTATAAAAAAAAAATTCTGACGAAAGTTTAAATGATATTGCTAGCAAATTTAAATTGGAAAACCTATAGTTTAGAAAAAAATTGTCGACGTATTATAGACTTATATAGTCTTTTAAATGATAAAATATACCTTGGAGTTGTTACAAATTAATATATCACAGTTTTCCTTTCATTCTACTAACTTGTTCTTCACAACTATACGTCTTTATATTTATGTGTGGAAGTCACCACTTAATAGATTACTAACTTCTTGTAATGAGAACTATTTTTTTAATTCCTTTATTCTTATAAAAAAGGGTTTGGGACTTGTTGCATTAGGTAGGTACATAAAAAAATATCGTGAAAAAAATAAATTGATTATAATTTATAATTTATAAGAAAACTGGCACATATACTAAATTAATAAGAAATAACGGAAACGTATGATATATGCGATCAGACGATCAGTTAACTGTGATTAACGAACGAACACGTACTGTTTTTCATTTCATAGTACAATTTAGAATGTAGGTAGATGTCTTATAATATTTTCCACAACGTCCACAACTATATACAATTGTCGATATTATCGATAAAAAGGTTGATTCTTAAGCGACAAAGAAACTATTGTAAACAGACGTACAAGTCAGATACGACAGACTACGACCTTAATATATTTAAAATAATATTTTTGAATGTTTTCCAAGTATGATTTTTTCCAACAATTTTACGTACATACAAATTTTAAAATACGAAAAATGCTAAAAATTTCTCAAATATGCACTTTTCCTAAAATATGACAAAATATTCAAAAATATGCAAATTTAAACTTAGTATTTAGTTTCGCCATTTCATATAATAAATGTATAACTCACATAGAATAATTTAAGACCACTACAAAAAAAACATGCAAATACAAGAAGTCCCATACCCTATAGGTACTTATAAATATTTGTATTTTTTCTTTACGAACTGTACATTTTTGGCGTTATATATTGTATAGTAACTATACCTATATATAAGTCCTTTTATTTTTTTTCTTGTGGTATCATATAGCAAATGTATAGGAACTACAATAGTATTACTTAATATTTCTGCTTTGAGATCTATATATCGGAAACCAATAACTTTTATACTTTATTCGAATTTTTATACATAATATTATATACCATAATATATATTGTTATGCCATTCGAATTTCAGCATACGAGTCACGAGATCACTCTTAAAATAATATATTATATTAGTACTACATAACATATAAAAATTGAATAATGACATTTTATGTTTAGTATTCAAAATTTATAATTATATTTTAGGTCTAGTTGGAGAATTTGTAAGAACTAAGTAAGTATCTATATAATTACTCAATACCTGTATTGTTTTAAAAATCTCGTAAAATAAGTATATATCATTATACTATTTATTTATTTATTTATTATTTAATACGGGACGTGCCCAATTACATTGTGTGGTATACAAAAATTCTTAGTAACAAAGAGCCATACACAAATATCAAAAATTACAAATAGGTATTAAGTATAAAAACGAACAGACAATAATTAGACGCTAGGTACCTACTTAGGAATAGTGGGTCCTCATTGGCTAGCTTCATCATACGAACAATAGGACGATTTGTTAAATAGTTTTATACTATACTACTTAGACAAAACCAGTGGTGTTGGAGAAGGGGGGTAGAGGGGGCAATTGGCCACTCAGATATAATCCAAAGGGGCAAAAGTATACTATTGCCCCCCATACTAGGTATATTAAAATTAAGGGGTATACAATTGTAAATTACGTAATACGTATAATTTATACGTTTACTTATTCAAAGTTGGTCTTATTTTCCTGAATGTGCGTTATAATATAATTTAGATACATTTTTTTATATTTCATTTATTTATATATTGTTACTTTTGAATACAACTTCAGGTATATAGTGAATATATTTCTTTTATATTTAATTTATAATATTTATTTATATATTTATATTTATATTATACTACCTATATCTACATTAAAAGAATATAATATCAAGAAAAGATTTCTGTTATTAATCACACAAATATATATAAATATATATGTATTATAATTGTTATTACGTTTATATATGTTTTGCTCCCCCAGTTTAGTTCCTGCACCACTGGACAAAACATAAAAATAGAAAATAGAAAATTTTTTGAAGCGTTTGATAAGAAAATAGGGAGACTTATAGACTCATCTTATATTATGTATCTATGGTTATGTCTGAAAGGTTGTCAAAATGCACACGATGTTGACGAAAATTCTTGGAATAGACATTGTATAGGTATAACACATGTAGTGTTATTACTATGCGTTATTAGTTTATTACATTATAGAATTGATATAGACACTGATGTTTATTATTAATATTTAATGTACGTACAAATAATGTCAAAATATATAAAACACTATATTGTATTATTACTTGTAAGGGGAGGTACGAAAAAAAAAATACATAAAAATCATATCTGTGTTCGAAAAACGTAATCGGAAAAAATTTATGACGGCGTCAACAGCAGCCGCGAATACCGGTCGTATGAGAAACCGACGAAGACTGCGACGGTAAAATACCACTGCATTGTGCCCGGTAGCTGAGTAAAAATTAAAATATACAGATATAGTAAATACGGTTTTAAATAATTAAAAAAACATGTTTGACATATTAATGTGGACCACTACCTTTTTGTCGGTTGATTAATCGTCAAGCCTGTACAGAGACGTTATATCTGTCTAGAAATCTCCAGACGCAACGTACCATCGCGTTACTATAAGTATATATTATACATTATACTAAACCGTTGTCATCCCCACTTCTACATAAATTAAAAAGCATATTGTCTGAGGTTATTTAGAAAAATAAATAGAATATCATAATGTACAGTATTATAAGGCACATAAACATTATTTCTGTAAGAATATACAATTTAGTCATTTAGACATACGTATGCATATGCTATTCTTAATCAATGATAACATTTGCTTTCTTACCTACTGTTGAATCATGTGTTAGTATGAATAGATTAAATGAGTGATCTGCAGTAATTGGACCACACTTTATCTACCTAATTTGTATACAATATTTGTTTATATTTCGTATATATTTATATCTATAAGCCTACCATTACTCATTAAAGCATATTTTTCATAATATTTCGTTTAAGTATTTTGTTTCATTATTAGTATTAAGGAAGGTTGATTTAATATTTTCTAAAAACATTACATTTATTATATCATTATTGTTATCAATGTAATATATTTCTACCATATTATATTATTATTATTATATTAGTTTAATATCAACGAATAATGTTTTTGAATTAAAAAAAAAATAACAAAAAAATAAATAACTAATTTTTCAAATAAACATAGAATTTTACACTAATTTAAACTTTAATTTAAATTAGAAATCAAATATAATTTTTAAATTTACACCACCTAAATCCCGGAACCTACCGTGTAAGGGTCACTGCCTTCTCTTTCATTAACAGTACCAATAATCGTTCAAAGGCCCCTTAAACCGCCACGACCTCCATACCCAAAACTGGGTAAGCTGTTGAACTCTTCTTTTGTAAGTACTGAGCAGAATGCGACGACGCTGAAAACATATCATTGGATTCCAATTACAATTGAACTCCTTAAGTTAGTGCTGAAACTTCCCGCGTGGGGAGAGAAAAGTCGGGAAACGTCTTTCGACACAATTATGTCGTATGACGTTAATATACGCTCTCAAAGCACGTCTGCAGGGTGCAATTAAAACTGCAAGAACTCTACCGACGTATGCAGAAAACAAAGTTTAAAAGTTTATAATAAATTAATAAATAGTATACGTTATTCTTATTCTCAATTCAGTAGAAAAATGCATTCTGTTACATATTAAGTTATAACGTTGATACAAATCAATATAATTATGTTTATTGTTTAAAAAAAAAAGAAATAAATTAAAACAAGTAAAACTTCAAGAATTATTTTCATTCATTGTGTAAAACATTATAAATATTATCTTACATCATTAAATACATTAGAACATTTCTCTCGAAAAACTATTACACTTATATATAATAGCCGATATGTATATTCGATTCAAATAATTTATGACTACGTTCTTATAGTCAGTAAATATTTACTGGCAAATAATAATTATATTTATGTGCATCAACATAAGAAATTAGGTGAACCTAGAATATATTAGAAATAAGAGAAGACAAAAAGTGGTCCTTTAGCGGTGATTGCTTGATGTGGTCCCTGTACATATTGAACACCAGAACACCGTGCGGTATCAAAAAACATCTTATATATTTTAATTATGCGAGTTTTGATCAATTATTATTAATTAGTATAGGTAATTCAAAAGTAATCGACGTATACAAAAGTATGTACCACTATACAAATTTATGCATATTGTATAATGTATACACTGAAATTTCGAGCAAAGCAACTATATAATATATATTATGTTATATATATATTTTTTATTTTAGGGGGTGGGGTATTAGGGGTTTTATGGGACACAAAGCTGGTAGATATGATTTGTAAATATGTGAGTCTTGGCATAGATAACTTCAACCTTCCATTTAACAGTAGTATAAATAGCATTATTCCAATTAACGCTGCTTAAATACCTATACACACCTACACATATTAAATATAATATATGATTAGAAATTACAATAAACATATTACAATAATAAATTGATCGGATATTCGGATGTATACGAGCTGATATATAATTATATAGGTGTTACGAATAAATTGAATACTGATTTATTATTTTATAATATATAATACAACAGCTGAACAGCATACAGAGTTAATATTGCTATAAAAAATTGTAGACTTTGTGAAACGTAGAAGACAAATTTATTATTTTTATCATTAAAACCATTTTAAAATAGTACAAACAACTTTTTTTTATGATTTATAATTTTATGATAGAAAATTATTTTGAAATTTAAAATTCAGAGTAATGTATTATAATATGAACCAGGAATCTAACACAATTTAAAATAGGATCAGCGTATAATATATTATGTGTACTTCTCGATCCATTTACGCAGTATCGTCAGTATCGACATAATATACATTATTAGGTATTATAAATTTAATATTATTATTATTTGTACCCCCATTATGTATTATTACGAAGAATTTATGTATTTCTTTCATATTTTTTCAATATTGATACATATATAGTTAAGGTATTGCTGTTTTATGTCGAAACGGTAATACCATTTCCATCGAAATGGCGTGCTTGGGACTCCAGGCATACCGTTGAATGGCATAACTTGGAATATGAATAAATATAATATTATAATGTCAACATTTATTGTATATTAATTTTCACAGTTATACGCACAGAAAAATATAAAATTATATTAACGTGTATAATGTATACATTTATTATTACGCTTGTAGATATTGTGTATCGTGTATGTACTTAAATTGTTAAAAACTTCATTGGTGAACACACTGCAACGGATATAAGTGCATAATATACCATTTATAGTTTTAAAAAAATATATTTTTAATATGACGGACTGTCGACTAGGTATAAATATGAACGAATGAACGAATCAAACTTTATTATTTGATTGGTTTTTATATACTGCAGGAATACAGTTATCGGTAAAGTTCAGCTATCCAAGACCAGATTTAGATATTTTGCTTCTCGAACTCAAGGGTAGGTAGTTTTCTTGACTGAAAATATAAATGATAATTTATTTATAACAAACATACATATAACTAAATAAGTGTTAACTGTTGATTACGAACGGTTAAACTAATTTCAAAATAATATTATGACAGTAATATCCTATAAAGATAAATATTATACAGATAAAATAATAGTTTTAATTTAGAGTAATAATTATAAAGTGGCTTCTGAATGTATAATAATATAAATGATTATTGATTGCAATATGCGATCCTATACATACTATTATTGATAATAAAATATATTATTTTAAAACAAAAACCTATCCTATTGTAGACTAATATAGTGAAAGTTTATTTATATATATATATTATATATATAGGGATTTGTTTGTTATATACATATTATATACATTATGTTTAGACGTAATATATATATAGTTACAACACTACATATTATAGGTATATAGTACGTAAAATGGCGGTGTCCTCTGCTGCAGCAGTGGTAGAGTACCTACTATTATTATTATTTTTTTTTCGTATTGCAAAAATCGTCACACGGGCAGTAATAATACGCGGCGTATACAATTAACGAGTTTTAAATTGGTCGGACGGAGCGGCTGGACATGAAAGGGAACTTTTTATCGGAAGAATTTGCGGAATATCCTTTTGATGTGACCGCTTATTCTCTATCCGTTTCTCTCCTGCGTGTGTTTTTATTTTATTATTATTATTATTATTATTATTATTATTACTATGTTCTTTTTTCATTCTCCTCTCGCTTATACACATACACACACATAGTATATATATATTTATTATGTACCCTCTCTATATACCTTTTCTTCGCGGCGTATACTTTTTACCTACGACCTCAAAACTGGAATACATATTATATACACACTCGCGAGACGCGCGCGTACATTATACTACATTATTTTGTCTCCGACAGATGGATAGATCGTTCGGTTCTCATCACCACCACGTTATACGTAACTATATAATATACACGCCCTTTTGAAATGTAGCTGGCAGCATGACACCGAAGCAGTCGATAGTGTAGATTACCTATATTATGGTTGCTGCTTTACAGAATGAACCTATACATAATAATTTGTTTGGAACGGACAAATATATAGTGGTGATCACCCAATATGCGAAGATATAGAAATATTAGAAAAATTAAGTAAAACGAGCTTATATATAAAAATATACTATACTATTGTATTTCCAAATTTTGCCTGGGTTAAAATTAATCTATATCTTTCTATCGTTTTTCGTTTTGCTTTAATTTAAATATACATATTATTAGGGTGATAATTTAGGTGATAATTTTTTTTTTGTATGCGTTAACAAATTTTTATGAAAAAGATCATAAAATAAAATTTTCTGAATTTTTTCAGTTTCTTAAAATGTATTTTGGAAGTCTCTAGATTCAATTTAAGTTAATTTTTGAAAAATGTTGTTTTTTTATACATACGTACTATAAATACGACTAATATAATTATATTACGTATTGATATACCAATATAAAATACGCTACTTTAGTATTGGCATATCTCCGTTTTAGTGTACTTTACAAGAAAATCAGCATCTGTATAAACTAATAAACAAACTTACAATCTAACTGAGATGGGCAATCAATCAGTATCGGATTGGATATATACATATGCATTCATCATACATTCATACTTACGAGAAATATTGCGCTTTTTAGATAAACAACCCATAGATAAATAATAAATGATACAAATATTATAAATAATAAGCGTTATAATAATTACATATATTTATTATTCAGTGGCGTAATTGTGTAAACACAAGGAGCAGTTAAATAATGTATTCACTATAGAATCTAAACCATAAGTACATAACCTAATTGTTTGTTTTTACAGAAGTCTTACAATTAATTTTGTGGTTCAGAAAAAACCGTAAGAACTCTAATTAATAAATAATATAAGTAAAGAAAAGGTTCCATTACTTATTTGAAAAATATAATGTAATAATAATTATAATTTATAAAATAATATTGCTAGGTTATTTTTATAACCCAGATAGTTATATGATAACATCAAAAATAAAATGACAAAATATTATACAGCAAAAGAAACGTGAAATAAATATATTTTGTGTAATAATTTGAGAATAAAATATTTTATCTTGTAATTAAATTTTTTCTTTATTTTAGAAGATTTAAATACTTCTACTGTTGAAATTTGAAATATTTGGTGGAATGAGTAGCAAATTGGTACCTTTTCTGTTTCTCCTCATAAAATTACGCTACTGTCGTTAGGTATAATATATACGTCACGTCTTGTACTTTGATATAAATCTTAAAATATTTATTTTCCGCAGTCCTAAGGGCTGTTCGGCCGGTTTATATATTTCGCAATACGCATATGGCATATATTTTTATGCATACAACATGCTTATAATATATACGTATATTTTATTATATATATGTATAACAATGTCTTTTATAGATCTAAATTATTTTAAAATATCTCTCTGGTCGACGCGTCATTGACGGAAACGTACACATGTATAGTATAGTTTATTTAACGTTTTTCTGGCACCAGACTTTTTTTCCGAAATTTATCGTCGACCAAACGCAAGACCCGTAAATCACAGACGTGCGCTCGCGTTTCATTAGCACGTAACCGAAAGATTTGTTAATGGCGCAAGGACATGCAAACACGACTATACGCGGTGTTTGGAGAAATGTGTTTAGCGTCTGCGCCCGTGGACGAGTACGCGCGTATATTATATATTCCCTGTAGACACACTAATCATCGCATGATGTATATAATAATAATAATAATAATAATAACAGTAATAATAAGTGACTAAACATCTACAAACGCTTGCAGCAGTCTGCGCTACAGCCCTTTTACACTAATGCGGTCCACGCGCGATCGGCGATGATCGACCGCGAAAATCTGATGATCGAAGGGTGGGTGAGGGGGATATTATATATATATCGTGAGGAACATAAGTAGGCGAAGGGAGAGAGAGAGAGAGAGAGAGAGAGAGAGAGAGAAAGATTGGTTTTGTTTTTATTTTTGCCATATTATCGAAATAGAATTCTGATCCGTGTATATGGTGATCCGTATCGTCTCCAATAATATATGTATTCGCGCGTTCGTCGCGCCAGTTCAAGGGTTTGTCAATGAGACCGTGCGGTATCGATGCCAAACTATTCGATTTATTTTTACACCGTTTCTCCGTTTTCCGCCGTGTGGCGACAGAATCCCAAGCACGCGGAGCGCGCGTTGATCTTTGGAATATAATTACACGACGTCACGTCGTATATAGAGTCGCGCGCGACAGAGTGGTTCGAGCCGCGCGCACGTGGATGGATTCCAGCGCCCGGCTACTGGCTACAGCAATGTAGTTTAACCGTGATGATATAATATGATAATATGAATATGTCCGCGAACATTGTATGATTTTGCATGTGTATATAGAATTATGTGCATATTGCATATTATTAGAGCTAAAGAGTGTGGGACTGAGAAACCGCGATCAGTACGGATATTATTTAGGTATAGGCGTTACAGTAGATCGAATAATTCGGATGGCACGGAATTCGATTCAATCCGAACTCTTTCTTTTATCATCATTTTCCGTAAAACGTAAGACATTTATAGGGTGCTCCTTAACCTCTCTCTTCAAATGATGGGAAATATACATTTAAAAAATTTACCTACGTATAATATAGTTATATGTATAAATGTGAAATGATTTTATTATTATTGGCTGATTTCAGAAACTGCTTCACCGATTTTAAGAACATTAATTATATTATTACATTTATCGAGTTTAATGTAATGTTTCAACATATAATAAGCTATACTTTCTTCAACCCCGCATAGCCAGATATGAGTTGTTGAGAGGGGTTCATACATTCATTTCGTTTTGTCTCATGAAAATCGAATAATTTTATGGATTTTCATGAGGTTGCCACCGGTTATAGAAATAAGATAAAAAAAAAAATCACATGTCTACACTAGCCGACTTGTTATACATTTATATTAATTTTTAAGTAAATTTAAATTTATTGTTTGTTATTCACATGTATAACTGAAGCAAAATATGTCCCTATGTTTGTAGCGTATAATCAGAAAATACTCGAGTGATTTTGTGAAAAGTTTTGATTATTGTTCGAATCCCGTTTTGAAAAATTATCAAGTGTTACCGCCACAGTTGAATTACCCAGCTGTCAAGTTTAGTTCAAAAAACGAGGTACACTGATACCGATTTATCTATAACTGAGTTATCTACACTAACGCCAAGATACACCAATATACCATCGTATTTTATGTTTGTTCATTTTTTTGGGAGGCAATGTCGGGTTATACAGTTAGTGTATTATTTTTATACACATATAAAGAGTTTGTAATATCGTGGTTTGGGTTCATATACCGCTGTGCGTCGGGTACTATCTTGGGATGACGATCCCCGTTTATAAATATTTTTAATTGGTCGACGCGGGGTAGTGAATGCATTTAAATCGAACCCGTCTATCCATAGCTCTCGTTCATGAATATACATTAAACATTTCTTGTATACACGTTATTATCACAATTCGTTTGAATTATTATTGCTGGTCGTGTCTTACATCTCTGGGGAATGTTATCAAATAAAAAGATCAACTAGAGGTGATTGAGAATAAAAAAAAAACAGTTTCATTTAAACAAACGCCACTCTTTTTTTGTTTATATACACATAATAATGTGTTGTCGATGCGTACCCGTCATAAACCATTGGTTTTACCATATTTTCGTTTTTGTTTATATCGGTAGTGAGTAGGTACAACTGGTAACTGGTATAAATATGCTGCCGCGGAAACGACCCTCGGACAGGAGTAAATAAAACCTCGCCACCACAAAATTGTTAAAACGTTTTTCGTGACACAGCCCCGGTAAACGGGTATTACTGGGCCCTTGCTCCAGGGCTGAATTTATAGGGGGGTGGTTTAGTCAGCTGAAATCCAAGAGCCCCCATAGTTTTATAATAATTTAACAGTCAATACAGACAAATTTACACGTATTAAAATAAATAATAATATATTATAGGTACATAGTACAACTAACACAAATACAACGATTAATGCATTTTTGATTTTATAAAATTAAAAGTACATACGGTTTTAGTAGAGGGTAGAGACTAAAGTTGTTACCAGTGCCGTAACCAGGATTATTTTTCTTGGACGGGGGGGGGAGGGCTACAATACTTTTAGTACCGGATTTTTACAATATAGTAAGTATTAGCTCATACAATCATATTAAGAATATTGAATTCAAAAACTCCAATAATAATTTCTTCGCTGCACTATCAATGATCATATCATATTTTATTTTTCATTTTTGTCCTAAATTTAAGTTTATTTAAAAAAAGAAGATATTTCAATATTTAAGACTTTTTTCTTTTATTTTCAATTTAATCATATAGACATTAGATAAGAACTATAAATTAAGTCAATTAAATAATCGTAGAAATAACTGAAAATACAAATTTGAGTACATTTAATAATAACAAAAAAATCAAACAAATAAATAATAAATAGTTTAACAATTGTTTAGAATTTAATATCTAAGCGTCTTTCTTTTTTTAAAGTAAACATATTAATTATTTCTTCTAAAATAATAATTATCTCTCTGTGAATATTCATCAACGTACAATACTACGATGTCACAATTGGCGCATACAAGAAGTGAGTAACGAATCGTGCTCTTAGGTACTAGTTGTACTTACTTATTTGTTACCTACTTATTGTTACTCAGTGAACAGTGTTACTATTTTCTGAACATTTAAGACTTTAAGACATTTATTTGGAGTCTTTACAATTATTCCATCCAAGGTAGAAGCGGCTGCAGAAGCTTGATTAAGGAGATGCTAGGTTATAATATTCATAATAATATCATACGATACCATGTTATATTTTATATTCGTATAGTTTTTTTACCTTCGGCGTTATAATATTAGTTGCACATTTTTTTTTTATATATAATATCAAATTCATTAAGTGAACTATTGTAATCCATAATCACGATGTATTCAATGTGTTTGTTTATAAATACACTTTGAATGTATTTGTATTTTTGATTCAACTAAGTTAATTTTAATAGTTTAATTACAAATTAATTGCAAGTAGTTCATAATATTTCCTTTATCTGTAAGCTTCTACTGACTGTAGTTTTTAGGTTTGGTTTAATTTGAATATATCATTGGATATTTCATTTGAATATATTAACATAAGAAAGTTGATAATAAACTTATTTGCTATTATTAAACCACTTCTGTATAAATTATGTACATTTTTTTTTTTTGATTCAATTATTAGACATCAATTTTGGTATATGCGAAAACAACTGTAATACGTATTTTTATTAATGAAGAAGACTGAACATTGAACACTATATACACAGTGTATAATATATAAATAATATAATAAACGAAATTTTAATATTATTATTTTTGGCCCGTACTTATGACTACTGTGCCTATATAATTTACATGATATTATTGCAGTGGATTTTGAAATGGCAAAAAAAATTATAATTATTTATTAATTCTTTTTAAACACACGCCTCGTTGTAAATTTCAACCTGATATAATAGCAACATGCATAATATATATATATATTATTATGTGTTGCGCTCTGCCAAGTTTGGATCAATCGTACAGCCGTAAGTACCTATATAGCAAATTATAAATGTCACGCGACACGTGTCGCACTTATATATGTATAAACTGCTGTTGTATATTATTGTATGTTATCAATATATTAAGTGATATATACCATACGATGACTCGAGCTTTTTTTCATGTGTACATACACGCATGGTCGACCTCACACAATATATCATAAATTCATAACAAAACTATTTCTAATTTTTTATGTATCGTTTTCGTCGTGGTTTATATTATATTATATATAATATATATATCATATTTAATTATTTTCGAAATGTCTTCACAAAAAAAATCCTATTCTAATGAAAAAACTATTATACAATTATGCCAGATTTCCATAGCGTGAAAGATAAAGATTTTATACAGATTGTATTGGATCTTGTTTTATTAACTATTTTTTAAATTTTTTAATAAATAATAATATATATGACGTATAATTATGTTGTAATGATGTTTTTTTTTAAATATTTTCCAAAATGTGTGATTATTTAGACATATAATAAAACTTCTGAAAAATAATTTCTAAAATCGGAAATAATGTATAACCTGTATACAATTTTCACTTTTAAATTATAGAAAGCTTTTATAGAGGAAATAATAGAAGGCCAATATAGAAAATATTTGTAATGTATTTTCTCGGACTCATCTTTATATAAATTCGCCATTATTTGGTCAAATATAAAAGATTTTAAAGATTGACACCATATTTACATTGATAAACGTTTCCGGAAAAATACGTATCCAACAAAATACGTTTCTTAAAAAATACAATTCATGGAAAATACGTTTCAGACAAAATATTTTTTTCAGATTAATATAATTCCAAACATATTTTTAAACTTTTTACGTATCTCCAAAATATTGGTTTTTTTTCTGTCTGACATGTTGAATGACCATCTCACTACGTAACTTTAAATTTCTTCAGTGGCGCCGAAGTAAAAAAAAAATATGTAAAATAAACATTTAAAACAAACACCTACCCACCACATAATTAGTTTACATTTGAAGTTAGATTACTGTTTCTGTAATACAATAAAATCATACATTCTCCCAGATAATAATATAATGTTTGCATGAAACTTTGTGGTGATAGGTATCCACTATCCACCCACCAACAATTTTATATGTAGGAGTAGGACAATTGTCCTACATTAACATAGTGTTTGGCGCCACTGAATTGCTTGATTAATTGCTTTTTAATAATTAGCCGGATTCAAAACCTTTTTAATACACTTAAAAATCAGAATTTTAATAATTACAGTATTAAAAATAAAAAGAGGGTGAGCAATGTTGAGAATAAGTATAGGTATTTGATGAATCAATTAATCAATAATAGGTTATTTTTGCCTATAATCTTCGTCTTCTATTGTATTTATTTCTCTCTTATTATAAGATGAAACAATATTACCCACAAAATACTCCTAGCGTCTGGCATCTTCTCCGTATTAATATAAGATCGCTATAATTGTCTGATGCTATTATAATATTTTCACTGCATTATTAATTTACTATACATAATAAGTGTGTTCACTGTTACCCGAATATCACCAAATTCTTGATCTCTTAAGAGGATTTTTCTCATAATTTTGAAACATATTTTTCGCTAAAAGAATTAAACAATTCGTGCGTCCACATTCATTATAGTTGTACTTGTTGGCGTTGTTGCACCACTGGATTCACAATTGTAACCTTTTTATACGTGCAGATCCGATAGATTCATCGATAGTTGTCTTAATCTCTAGTAAATAATTTATTATGACTATCAAATATCAATTAACTATCATTGTCCAACTAATTAAAACAAAATATTATAGAATTGAAACAAAATTGGCAATAGACAAAAGAAGGATGTATTATATTGACGCAGTATAGGAATTAGACAGCGCCGTAAAGGTAAGGTATCGGCCTTCAGGGCTGTACAGGATTTCTAACTTTGATTACAGCTCTGTGCGGTTTAACAAATTCCGTTTAAATTACGACCAAACACTTATAACCAGCATATATTTTGAACAGCCATCGAAATAATCTCAGTAGAACTCTGGTCCAACCGGGCCTGGATATAGGTATTGTTATGTTGCTTAAAAATAAAATAAAAACACATATTCATAATATATTTGCAAATATTTAATATAGTTTAGTATTTTATTGATTTCGTATCTACTTTTGGGATACATATTATTATATATAGGTTCAACATTCATATAAGTACAAGTCTTAATTATATTTATACAATTATGAGTAGTATACTTTTGGTAGGTTATCAATTATTACATATTAATATATATGATAATAATAATAATAATATAATATCCGAGTAAACATCATTTAATATTTTCTATAATATTACATAGGAACCTACTCTAACATTGCACATCAACACACGATTCTAACAGTTTACAAAGTATAATAATAATATAATAATAGAAAATGAAATATCTTATATAAATTATGAAATACATTCAAACGGATTGATTAAAAAGTGTACACAAATAAAAAATAACACTACTAAATGATTATAAATATATATAGTGAATAATATAAGTATAACTATTAGAATTATTATAATAATAATTTAACGTAAAATATTGTAATAAATGAGTATAATAGTCATCAGTTTTATGATCCTCTTACTTTTATAATACAATTTTGTTAAATTATAAATATAAATCTATAGTACTTACCAGCCATGTAAGACATAAATTATCAACGGGGCTAAAAATATTGAATAGAATACAAATATCTTTTTTTTTTAACAAATTTCGTTTGGAAAGTATGTATAACATTTAGTATATAATACGTTATACTTATGTTTACTAAATATATATATCTAACGTATAGGTGTGACATGCTTGCAGGTGAATATTATCATTGAACACTGTAATACAAATTAAAAATTGAATAAATCAAGCATTTCAAAAAATTTAAGGTTTTCAACGGAGACTGCAGAAGTGGTGAGACACTCATTATATAATATAATAATATATTATTTTTTTATTACATAATGCTTGAAAAAAATTATAGATTTTGAAAAATTCTGATATAATGTGTCTATGTGGCTTTAATAGTTTAGTCAAATTTTATAATTCAAATTTATACTTCAAAATTTGTATAGTCTGCAATTGCTATTAATAAAATAAATAATAAAAATAATTTAATTGGGAAATGTAACTGCCAATAACCCAAAATCTAGGTATCTCTGCCAAATTAGAATCTGGTAATCATATTAATTTCCAGCACTACATAATATACCTATAGCTTATAATTTGTATATATCTTTTAATTACGCTAGGTCAAACAACACGATTTACATAATTATATAATACTATACACGTGTTCAATACAAAATTATTCAATTTTGCATTTATCGTCATGATTTTAATAACATCATAATCTTATATCATATTAATAATTATTACTATCATAGTATCATTTGAACGTTAAATTGTTCTGTAGAGAAATAGACCGAAGACTAATTGTAAGTATTTAAAGATAATTGCGCATTCACTGAGGTGTTGACTGTTGAGTATACCTATTTCTATTTTATACATACGTAAAAATCACTTATTTCAATATTAACAACGGAAGAATGAAATTTTACCGAAATTTAACAAAAATTCTCATTAAAACATTTAAAACCAATATAGATCTTTGGACGTCTCTTGTACTTGAGCTTCTAGACCTGCAATCACAAATAAACATTATTAAAAAAAGATATAATTCAGAAGTAATAAAATTTGAATGACAACCAATATTATCATGGTGAATTAAGTATAATATTAAATAGTGTTATAAAACACAACATTTTATCAGCATACTCTTGACAGAAAGTACATAAATTAGAAATATAATTAACACATATAATATGTATAAACAATACATTTCTACAAGTCGAGTACTCGAGTGAAATGTAACAGTATTTTCCCATAAAGCATTTATAGACTTCATTTTTTTTATAAAGTGTTTTACAAATGTTTTTAAATTTATGTTCTATTACTGTCAGCGGAAAAAATGTTATTTCTTACGGAGGAAATATTTCTAAGTGCATATGTGTCTTGATTTTTTTTTCTAACATGCTGACTTACGAGGTGGGGGAGATCAGGCTGCACAATATAAGTAACACTAATATTACTTCTTCATATTTAGCCTCTATAAAATATATTGTTAGATACGATATGAAATAAAAATACAAAATCAAATATTTCGTATTTTGTTAAATGTGTATTATTTTTTAAAATAACTGACATTTGCTTGATCGCTTAAAAACATTTCTGCTTACGTGAAATAAGTTTTCCACTTAATTCATATACTTATATATTATAAATAAATTATATATTATATGAAGAATTTTGCCGATTGTTTTTTTTTTTATCCAAACAACTCATGATTTTATTATTCGTATATATATATATATATATTAAAAAAAAAAAGTATGATTAAGTCATATAATCTGATATTTTTTTTTATTTCTAAAAATTATTATTTGTAACTAATTGAATATTTGTATTTCGTTTGCATTTTTCAATTGTGATTTATAGTCTCGTATAGTCTTTATATTTTTTAATATGCAGAATAATTATAGATACACCTGTTATAGCAAACATCGTTAGTATTGAAATTTGGCCGTAGACACGGAATTTGATTACTATATAAACGAATGCGTTAAAAGTGCCAAGAGAATAAAGATAAATAGCAATTCGCACAAAATGCAGCGATCCTGCCAAGCAAATTTGTAAACTTATTGATTAGAACAATAGGTACAATAATTGAACTGTAGAATTTTAATATGATTAGGTATACCGATATAATCCGGTTAATCCAATAATTGACTATAATTATTATTATAATAATATATATCAGCTTGCTAATACACAAATAAACATTATTTTGATACATATAAAATCGTAAATGTATACTGGATTGTTATTTATATACATTACACCTATAAGTAACATTATTATTTTATTTTTGCTGATTATAATATTATATTTTCGTTTTTAATGTAATTTGTTTGTATACATATATTTTTATAGTAATTTATTATGACTCATTATATTGTCATTTAATAAGAAAACCAATTGTATAATATATTATTTTTGGATCAGACGTGGCAATACTAGGATGTACCATTAATTTCGATTTAATTTAAAGTCCTTTTATGCTAAATTATTGTATATGTATATTATATTATAAATAAAGACAGGACAGCGTTTCCAAAATTATGGTCCGCAGCATGTCATCAAAGGGGGTTCGCGAGTATAAATTGAAAATATTATACATAAAAACGAAAGTACCAATAAAATAATTGAATCACACTGGAAAACATATTGTTAAATAAGAGTACACCGTAGAGTTTTAAAAAATAAGACTATATTCAGAAATATCAGAAGCAGCAATAATACCACTAATGCTTTTTAGATTCTGAACGGAGTGAAGAATGTATTGATTTTACAATGATGTGTGTTTTTTTTTTTTTTGTTTTTGTGTCTGTCGACAACATTTGGGGCAGTAAAAATGCTTCGATTTTTGACTTCAGCCCCTCTTTGAAAAGGAAATCGGATCTAGTTGGTACTTTGGGGGGGTCAAAAGTTAAAAATTTTCAATATTTTTTAAGTGAGTCGGGAAAAACCTTAAAAAAATGACGGAAAAACGGGATTTTTTTACGCAAAACCAGTTTTCGTCAAAATCAAATTTTTATTTTGCTAAAACTCAAAAACTAATCGATGTAAATACTTGAAATTTTCACCAAATGTTTATATTAGCGTTCTCCATACACAGTTACACAGTTAAATTTTCAAAGAATTTTGACTTTTTTTGAGCTATTTATAGACAATTGAAATTTTTAAATTTTTTTAGTATTTTTTTTTTAAATAACGATGAAAATTTTTTTGACGGCCAGAAAATCTTGAAAATTTAATACAAGGTTTCTTATAAGTTGTTCTTAAAGTGATAAAAAAAAATCCGAAATCGTTAGTCACAATTTTTTTTTATAAGTGCTTAAAGTTCGAATTTATACGAAATATGTCAAAATTGCGAAAATTGGCAAATAATTTTGTGGTTGAAAAATCGTAAAATTTTTTTCTTTTATAACTAAGTTTTGAAAATTTGATACAAAGTTCTCCATACATTTTTCTTCAAATACCTGTAAAAAAAACTCCACCGGATTCAGACAAAAATTTTTTATGAGTGTTTGAAATTAAAATTTTTACAAAACCGCGTTAAATAACGGTTTAGCCTCAAACGATTTTTGATATTTGTTGTTATTCAAACAGTATAAGTCGTAAAGACTTGAAAATTTTACCAGTTATTTAGATTGCCATTTTCTTTACGTGATTTGATTTTCAAAACATTTTGACTTTTTTTGAGCTATTTATAGACAATTGAAATTTTCAATTTTTTTTTATTTTTTTTTTATAAATGTTGATAAAAAAAATTTAGCTGGGACAAATTACTTGAAAATTTAATTGAAGGGTCCACATAACTTGTTCTAACTCTGATTCAAAAATTATAAAAATACATAGGCACAATTTTTTTTTATTAGCATTTGAAGTTCAAATATTGACAAAAATTCGTCAAAATCTTGAATATTTTTCACTATTTGGTAGTTAAAAATTTATAAATATTTTTCTATCAAAAGCTAAGAATTGAAAATTTAACACTATGCTGTCCATAAGTTAAGCTTAGAATAATTATAAAAAAGTTTGAGGATTGTTCAATTTAAAAAATTTTACGTGTGTTTAAAGTTTTAATTTTAATTTGAAATCAAAAATACACGTGTAAAATTACGTTTTACTACTAAATAATTTTCGATTTTTGTTATTTTTAAAAAATTACTAAACGTAAGATCTTGAAACTTTTACTTAAATGTTTGAATTAGTTTAAAAATAGAATATATTCCAATATTTAAGTATAATACATCCTAGACTGACAAATCATCTCCGTTCAGAATCGTTTTTCGTATACAGTGATACCTATCATTGCATTCAAATTTAACCTGCCATAGTCTGAGGTCCATCCCACCCCCTAATGTACAGCAGAGCGATACTCACTTACCCGCTTTTTTTATAAACGTACTTTAGTGAAAAAGAATGTTCTACTCGTGTGTACACTAAAAAAAAATATACAAAGCGATTACAAATGGAATCAGATTTACGAATCCAACCATCTAATACAGTGTATCCCAACCTGGGAGGAGGAGTGTATAAACTTATCTGAGGAGAGGAGACGCAAGCAGTAATTACGGAGTAAAATTATATATATTAAATTATTTTTATTTTAAAATGCGAAGAAAAAATGAAAAAGGTTAGATCATTTTTTTCAATTTATTAGAGAGGGCGCGAGATTTTTGAAAACCTACAAAAGGCAGAAGAAGTTGGGAACCACTGATCTAATATATATTCTTGTATATCCGATTAAGAGTTGAAAAAACAATACCACCAATCAAATTAAACTTTTTATTACTAATTATACAACTTAAATATTTATTAATTTATTTTTCTTATTAATTCAATTTTGTATCATAAAAATACATACATTTATTTAAGAAAATAAAGGAAACAATAATTATTATTTATTATTGGGTTTTTTTTTATTTAAAGTTCTGTGAACTTTTTTACTATCTCTAAAGGGTCCAGAGAAAGAAAAGTTTGAGAAACGCTACATTAAGGTACAGTAAAACTTTAATAAAATGTGTTGAAACAAAATTTAATAAATCTTTAACGTATTAACCATAATATATAGACGCATAAAATAATGACGATGATAAATTATATATATATAGGTAAATAAGTTAATATACGGCTTTATTTATTAAATTGCTTTGTGGTACGATATTATGGACTGTACAGCGATAACTATATTAAATTATATATTACAATTCATTAAGATTTAAGTTATTAGGTATACCTGCTTATTTACAGTAAGTTAACACGTGCATGAATATTGTATATTATTATACATAATATACATACATATTATATGCATATTATATATATTTCAAACTTGGTCTTGTTTCGTTTTTCATTTGTGAAACGAAATTTCGCGTGTTAATATAATACACATTTACATACCGTATATGAGCGTGCGGAATAATGGGTTGGTGAGGTGGGGACGAGGAGTTGAGGGAAGTATATATACAGGGATAGCGCATTATATAGTCATGACGAGGGGTGTGGAGGTAACTCGTATATAACAATATACGTTTCTGAGCGGAGTCTGCGACGATGACGATGACTGTAATATATATATATACATACATACATACATATATACTGACTGGAAAGTATATGATATATATATATATATATATATATATATATATATATATATATATATATATTATATATATATATATAGCAAGAACGCGTATATATAATGCTGTAGGGGAGTCGAAGGGTTTTATTAAAACGGAGGATATAGAGAGAAAGGGAAACTCGGAGACAGAGATGGAATGAGAGAACATCGAGAGGGAGAGGTTGAGTTATGGGAAGAATTTAAAGCCGCGTCGTTTCATTCCACGCGCGACGAGGGTTACTATATATATATATATACCTATAGTAATATGTATGTATGTACGAGCTGTAACGTCTGGGAGGGTTTGGCGTATGCGCGCGCGCGAACATTTATACGACTATGGTATGGTGAGTCAAAGGGTGGGCTGGGGAGGGACCCTCGAAACCCATGGGATATAGTTGGCGAATGGAGAAAAACTTTGGGATACTACCACGCCGCACCACGTACGGTTTTCCTTTTTCCGCGTGTTCGTTCCCGACAGCGTAATGGAGTAATCTACATTTTTTAGCTTTCCGGAGTATGAGAGGCAGATGAAACACAACATAATAATAATATTATAAAATATAATCCGATGATAAAAAAAATAATGTACAAATAAACTCTATATACAACGCGCGCGTCCTAATTATTATACGTAATGAATATATTATATATAATAATATTATATATATTATGTATTCTATAGGTAATATATGCAGTTACCCACTATGACTAATAGCTAAGGAAGTAATAAAGTATTTTAATTTTAAACATATATCATGGCATAAGTGATCTAATTTACACAACTATATATCATAATACAGCAAAAAAACACACATATATTATAGCCTATAGGTATATACAAATGTAACGCAGCCACGCAGGTACCCATGTTGTCAGTTATTTTTTTATAAATTGAACTTAATTTAAATTTGTTAATGATGTGCAATGGTGTATCTGTATATTTGTGCAAACCTACTTCATAAAATCATAACTGTATACAAATTAATTAAGTTAGACAAAGGTTCATTCTGTGATCCTGATGAATTCCCGATTTCTAATCGTATTTTAATACACCACAATACATTTATAACTGAATGTAAAATATTATACAATTTACAAAGAAAAAATGTATACTCGTAATTTACATTTATTTTTATATTGGCTAGTATGAATCTATATTAAATACTCATATTTTGATAATTTTTAATGCTTGTTTATAATATCAATTCATAACTGTTATAAAATCTTATCTATGTAACTAATAAGTGGTAATCAATAATCTGGTAGACTGACACAATAACAGGGATATTAAATACGGTGTTCGAAACTATTATGTTTAGAAACCTAAAACTTAACAGTATACATTCGATTAAAATGAAAAAGTTAGTTACAAGTAAAACACGTAAATGTCACAGGTTAATGGTTATAGCTATAATTAGAATGGATACGGATTGCTTTGGAAAACGATCGATTAGTTTTAACTGTACCCACGGTGATACCGCAAAGTGTATGCAATAATATTGTATAAGTATATAGGTACATCTATATTCTTATGAGTACAGTTCTAGTGTACTTTGGCGCTGGATATATATTCCAATTTGTATAGTCGTTAGTTGGGCAGTATACACAATCTAACGTTCACTGCACTGTTACAAATGGGTACCGGGTATAACACACAATATATTATATTATATTATATTATTATCATGTGCGTGTGTGCGTGCACATTTTGGCATTTATATATGACCGCGGTTGCCTTGGTAACGTTGCCCGACCGTGTAGGTGTGGTCATTCCGAACCAATGACACGGCTCGCTCGTGTACCTACTGCATATACCCCTCGTGAGATCGATATAATAATAATATACATATATACGCTATTCGCTTTCTGATGTGCGTGTGTATACGTATAAGTAAATGCGGTTGTTACCGATGGACGGTCACGCAACGCACTTTCGTGTCATGATTTTGCAAATTTCCTCTACTGTACATATCACCAAATTATATATTATCGTAATAGAATATGTTAGGGACTTTTCCCCCTGATTGTCAACCCTTCGGGTGTTATTTCTGAAATGCTTAAATTATAATTTAATAAACATACCTGCATTATTTCAGTCATTTATTTTTTAACTATTATTTAATTTTTTTTTTTTTTTCATTATCATTTTTAATAAATCATTATATTCACTGAAACAGATACATAAGAGGTATATGTATAACTATAGATACAGTGAAATCTCTAAATACTGGACACACTTGGCGATGATCGCTAAAATTGTTTTCACAATTTGGAGGTATCTTAATTATATTCAATGAATTCAGTTTGTAGTAAATTTGTTGCGAGTTTCTAAATAAGATGTCTGCTATTTGGAAATATCCGTCAAGGTATTTCGCTGTGTATACCATTATAGGTATGATAGAGAACACACTGAAAATCGATTTACCTATATAGAAACCGAGTATTATGTTTACAACCTATATTTTAATCGAAGAATTAAGTAATTATCTATATTTTTCATTACCGAAATTCAAATAAATTTGTCCAGATGAATAGGTAAGTACGAAAAATATTATAATACTGACTGTAATTTATTGTGTACAATTGTACAAACAACATGATAAATTGATACAGGTTTCTTTTCAAATTTTGTTTTAATAGATATTATATAATATATTATAACATATTGTCAGACAATAATTATCCAAATCTATTTCTGAGTTTTCTCACATTTTTTGTCAGTCCAAAATTGCATTATTCATACTTTTTATATTTTCTATGGTATCATTAAAATAAAATAATGAGAATATTGAATATAATATTGTGGGTACGTAATTAAATTATATAATTATATTTTTATATTTATAATTTTTTTTCAATCAAAAATCTCCAGTGTATGAAATTATGAAAATATTTGAGCTTTGGAACGATAAAATGTTTTATTAATATTTAGTTACTATTGAATATTTTGATTTATTTTATTATTATTAATTATTATGTGTATTATATTATTTATATTATATAACTATAAGGTAATAATAAAAGCTTAAATAAATAGTTTTGCATATACATTTTTATATTTATTGATTTTAAATGAAAGCGAGGTATGTTTTGATATAACTTTGCCCAGGATTACATATCAAAGTTTTTAATATACAAAATACAATTTATGACTGTTATTATACCTTTATATCTATAATATCTATCTTTATTCTATATGCACACAAATGATTGTAAGTTTGTACTCGATAATCTCGGAAATCACAAAAGCTATTAGTCATATTCGCATATTATAGATTCTGTTTATGATTCAATTGCTTTTATTTTAGTCATAACTAATAGGTGCCTAACATTCATACTAATAATAATATAAAATGCATTTTGTATGATTGGTACTTAAATTATTCATAAATAAAAATTAACATATTAAGTCTAGTGACTAGGTAACTCACTTTTAGTAAAATAAATTTTTACTATCCTCACTATTACTGGGGAAAAGTTTATTAGCAAGGTTAATACGCCGAATAAAAACAATTCAATAAATTTAGTAAGACTATACGAGCACAAATACTCTATATACTATACTAAATAAATTATTATGTCTTCAGCAGTTTCTTTAGTTCTCGAAAGGCTATATTAAAGACTGTGGTTTATTTTCCACCCCTATTTATCTGACATTTGAGACAACCTAGTTGTTAATTAATTACACAGAGAATTACCTTCGCATGCATTATATTATTATATTGTACATTTATACGCAACGATGAACGTGATAAATATATAGATGTTGTTTAACTTTAAAGAGAAATTAAATAGGTAAGTATATCCGCTTTAAGCACTTAATATAGAAAAGAAAGTGTAAAATTAAAAATAGTTTTGTATACTTATAGCTATATCTATTATTTTTTTCTCCATCAAAGATAATAAATTATAGTAGTTTCAGCGTATAGGTATATATTATAATAACCGAATAAAATAATTTATTTGTTTTTAATAAAAATTGGATATTCACTTGATATGTAGATATTCTGTGTACTTACCATACTACATAATATTTAATAGTATGAATACATATTAATAAAATAATGAATTTAAAATTAATTATATAATCAATGAATGTATGAGGAGCATCACATCATGTGGATGCAGGGCTATAGAGAAGACGAATAATTCTAAATATTTAAGTACAATCACGAAATAACGATATCATTGATTATAATAATAATACTATAAGCTGATGAATGTAAAATATGTAGTATACCTAAAATAAATGATAATATGAACAAAATGAGACGTTGTTTTTCGTTTTACTTACAATAATGTACTTACGTCTTACATATTATGATATAATCAGATATTTTTAAATATACACCTCTTTATAGCTAATCTCATAAATAGGGATGTATGCCACTGAGATGCGATAGTATGCTATACATATACACACATATGTGTAACTGATGTTACTGATATACAAGTTACAAGTATATAGTAAGTTCATTTCTGAACGTTCCGAGAGTAGGTATATTATTATTGTACATTTATACATAATTTATAATATAGTATAGGTACTAAGTAGCGAAATATGCAGCAGTTTCTACATTTCTATATGCATTTCGTTCCGCTGTGGATCAAGACGACTGCAGTTGCAGTAATGTGCGGAGAGCGTGCGCGTGTGTGCGTGTTTATCAAAATGAGATTATTATACGTCTAGAGATGGCGACCGCGATGTAGGTCTTTAGTTCAATTAACTTTATATGGACGATATGATGACGTGCCTGGCAGTTTCAAATCGGTCGTCAGCAATGCAGTTGGTCACGTGACCTGAAGTCCGTGAGCCAACTTGTTTTTTCATATATATATATATATATATAAATATTATATACATGCACACGCTTTATCATTATTCTTTTCGCATCGGTTCTCTGGCTTAACTGAAACCAAGGCAATTGCTAAATTATCGTCCATTGTATCTGTATATATATATATATATATATATAGTCACGGCCTTCTGTTCTATACCGCTTCAGTGGCAACGATATTATATACACATCGGCTATATGGTTATATACCTATAATAATAATCTATACGATATATTATATTATAGGTATATACATAAAATACTTAAACAATTTTTTTCCTATAATATTATGTATACCTATAGGTATATTTATACGATAATATGTTTATTCGTTTATTGTTTATATTATATTTTATGACATCGTTTTTTAAATTTCATAATATTTTTATAAATACACATTCGCCGACTATATACATATAGGCATTAGGGAAACGTTTCTATTTTCTACATATAATGGCTGGGAAGCACACTACAAATACATACGTGTGTATACACGCACAAGTAACGATGCCGACAATCTCCTTTGTTACCACTTGTACATATATATATGATATATGCAATGCGCATTGTGCACATTTATATATTTTGGTCTCGACACCTGTAAGATTTCAGACAAACAAGAAAAAAAATATCATATTGTTTCTGGTCATCGATGCTTGGGTATATCTTTGTACACACATATGTACGTAATATGGACAATGTAATAATTTTTTTTAAACATTAATTATCGTGGTTGATTATACGTTCCTTTTTTTTGAGATGTCAAACCTGCTGTCGGTTGAAGTTCAACTCATAATTTATTATTGTAGATGTTGAATTTTTTTAATAAATGGCGGTTAAATAATTGTTATTTCAATGCAATGGTTACCTACAACTTATATATTATTACATGGAACTGTATCATAATATCATGTATATGCATTATTTTTTGCATACGAAGTACCTATACCGGCTATACCTATGAAATACATATTATATTATGTATACCTTACTACTAAGCCTAATGATTTTTCTTATATTCAGTATTCAGATATACAATAAATTTGTTATCTCCGTTCAGTTCGTTGCCCTCACAAAATGCATTCTTGTTAAATTTGGTTACCTAATGTTAACACTTAGCATAACGCATGTGGATAAAGAATATTTTTGGTTTCCTAATTTTGTGTATAGATGTTATTTCCGACATATAAACTTTAAATAGCTGTATCGCCCATCGTTGCTTATTTTAACCATTTATACTATACATTTTATAGTACAATTTCATACGTACGTGACTGTTTCACAGAGGATCAATCATACTTATTTTAACCGGTCATCGGTGCACCAATTCATTATATAAATTATAAATACATTATAAAAATAATATATATAGGTAATGAATATTGTATACATATTATCACCGTTCGCTAATTATAAATAATAATAATAATAATAATTTATGTATACTCAGAGTTAGATAATAGTATACATCTGTGGTGTACGCAGAATTCGTTTATGGGGGAAGAGGGTACCATATTTATATATATATATATTAAATAAAATGTTTATTCCAAATATAAATGTAATATTTCATAAAAGAAATCATTATACCTATGGTTTACTTATATGGGGGGGGGGGGGGGGGTTAAACCCCTAACACCTCCCCCCGTCGGTACGCTACTGGCATATATTACATAAATTACAATATTATTATTACTCGAATATTTTTTTTACTATTTTTAATAAACCTAATTTTTTTTATAATTTTCTGGGTGGTTTGCCTATATAGGTACAGCATAAAACTTTGTTCACAGCTACGTCATCTGTTGTACCGAATTTGTTCCTTCTATCATATTCTAATTATTAGCCGTTATTTTAATCATAGTATCATTTACTAACTGTATCTATCAGAGTGGCCGAGCGCCCGCGAGCTCAACTTTTTAACTCGACATGATACAACAGACTTCATAGTCGTGAATTCGATTTAACACTTATTACACTTGGGTATGTAAATGTAACAATTGTTATAAATATCAGGATTGCGGTATAAAAACATAAAAATACATCAATCATACACTCTGTCCAACTAAAAAAAAAAAAAAAACACGCCAATTCTACGCATCCCCACTCGACACCATGTCATGAAGACCAGTTTTACTTAGCGAGGTGTCATATGGAGATAACAAAAATACCGACTTTCATTTGGGCCATGGCGTGTTCTCTCGCTGGACAAAGTATAAGTAGTTACTAAATATTCATTAGGTATATCACATAATTTATAATTATTATTATTATTACCTGGAACAGTAGGATATGGTGAGTAAGACGTGCCAGTATCCAAGGCCGGATGATGAGCGCTGTTGGGCCACGGTTCCATACCAGCTTTGCCGTGATACTGGTGTGAATGTGGGTGACTAGATGGTGGAGGTGGCGGTGGTGGCGGTGGCGCCAGTCTAGAAGTCGGTGGCGGTAGTAATAGGCTGCCGTACTGGGCGGCCATGTTATGATGGTGATGGTATTCGTGCACGGCCCTGTGGAAAAAAAGTACACGGTTGAGTACTAAAAGGTATTATTTGGTGTAATTTACTTTTAATATTATTATACATTAAGTAATTACTTATGAATTATGATTAAGTATTTATACTGTGTAGACGTTTTGAGAATTTTTGATAGATTTAATCAACATTATATTATATATAAAAAAATAACTAGATTGAAGATATAGAAGATAACAAAGATAACATTAAGATAAGATATAGACTATACCTAACCTAATTTTAAACAATTTAATTTATTTTTCGATTATAAGCTTTCATCTATAATAATATAAATCGTATCCTGTGTTGAGATATGAGTAGAATCAATTTGAGTATAATCAAATAACACCGTGAACCAACTCATGCTTAATCTAAACCAGAGATTCCCAAAGTGGTATATAATATATTGGAGGTACATGTGGTTTAAATAGGGGTCCCTGAGTGTTATTAAGTTAAAAATGCGTGTATTGCAATTTAATTTAATTTACATTTTCTATCGTTTTAATTATTAAAAAAAATAATAAATATTGTCATTATTAAAGAAATAAAGGTATGAATAAAAAATAAACTTAACACATTTTTATTTTAAAAAATTATACTCTATAGTAAACCCCATTCAAGAGAGCAGCTCCACGTAAGCTACAAAAACATCTAGATTAATTTGTAAAAATTCAATTTTAGGGGTCTATGAAAATTGAAAAAATTGGCATGTGGTCTACAGGGGAAAAATTTTGGGAACCTCTGATCCAAACCAAAAGTTTTCAAACTTATTTTAACCACTGACCAATTTGAGAATCAAAAATTTTTAAGTAGTGTATCTTAAAAACAGTAGTTATTACAAAATACAAATATATAATTAAAAATACCATATCTTATATCTGAGTTCAAACTTATATTTTAAATGAGTCTAGTTTAATGTTCCGCAAACAAAATTGAAAAATATTTACAGGATAATGAGTGATAAAGTGGGCCCTGTTTTTGGGGACATACGGTATATATATGTGAGCTATGAAAGACGTAAAATCAATTATCTAAATATCTAGTAGGTATTTAATTTTAGTTTGAAGTTTAAAAATACATAATACTTTTTAATCAGTATCGCCTCTTTAGTCTGCTCCAACACTCCAACATTTCTTTTGGTCTTATACCGCCTCCCTGAAGACTACAAAATCTACAGAAGGGCACTGTCGCCCATTTTAAGAATGACTGATCGAAGCTATCAAATATCTCAGAAATCGACTCACGTTTTCCCGAAATAAGGTATATATTGACTTTGAGTAAGTATATAATCAAATTCAAACTTCCGTTATATAGATAATATATTGTGAAAGTAAAATATATGTATCAGATTAATTTCTACAAAAAAAAAATTGATTACTATATATCAACAGTATTTTTCAACAAATTACACTCGATTCATGTTAATCTATGTCTATGCAAAGAGTTTTTATATTTATCAAAATATTATTTTTGTCTGTATCTATAAGTTACATTAAATTTCTGTGGATGTGATTTATAAAAGAAGAGGGCCTATATTATACCTTTGCGGCTTTGACTCAATCTAATAGATATACCTAATTTTAAACAATTTAATTTATTTTTCGATTATAAGCTTTCATCTATAATAATATAAATCGTATCCTGTGTTGACAACATTTCAAAAGTTACCTGTGATGGTGATGAGCAGCTGCAGCTGTATATTGTTGGTAATGTGTTTGCCATGGATCTGCGGGATTACCTGCAGTGCCGTGATGATGATACATTGTGTCGGGATGATACACTTGACTAGTGGAGTGATGTGAGTGATAATTACTGTTCCAAAACGACGCTGGGAAGTTTCTGGAAGACATTGGGGAAGTATCTAAAATTATAAAATATTACATTAATATAAAGAAAAAATAAATAAATAACATGATTAATTTGTTGGTAGGTATAGCATTTATGAATTATAAACACTTTATCTTAGATTAGGCAAGTTAATGTCGTTAATAATATAAATAAAGTTAACATTAAGTTGATTATTTAAAAAAATTAATAAAGTTAAATTAAAAGTATTTAGGTATCTTTATCTTTGTTATTTTTATCTTAATTAAGATAAAAATTAATCGTTAAATATTAATTGTATGAAGTTGAAAGTTAATCAATCACATAATTTTTTCCCTATAAATTCAAATTTACAAAGTTTAAAATAAAATCACAACATATATCTTTCTTAATAATTAATAGGTTATACAGTATAAATTAATAAAATATACAAAATAAATTAGTATTTATAGACCTACAGAAAAATTAACATATTTTCTTCCGGAATATATTATATATGATGTAGATATATTTCAAAATTTTAAATATAAACATAATTTGAAACAAAAATAATTATTAAACATCTTCTGAATTTATCGAAAACAAATTTTGTAATTCTTTGTATAATATCACTAAAAAACGTTGTTTTATCAGAACATATTTGCAATTATGCGTTTCTAAGTTCAAATAGTAAAAAAGTTAAAAGATAAATTTAAATAGTTACCTATATTTTATAATTCTTTATTTAATCGTATTTGTCGTTCATACAGCAATAAAGAGTGGGAAAACGCAAATTATAAATCGCTTTCTATCTGCACGTACTTTAAAATCGAACGTGCTGTTCCGTGTCAATATTTAATCACAGAAAAGATTTGTGAACCTAACAGGTACGTCTTATATAGATAGAAAACGATTTGCAAGTGATATAAACGAATAATCGCAGAAAACCCAACTATTTTTATTAGTCGACTGGTAAAACAATATGATGCTTTAATCATTAAAAAATGCAATAATTACTCTAAAACTGTTTTATTCACATTGTATACTGTTGCATACGTTACGGGTTTATTGAACTCGTATACATGGTTATATTAAAAATGTAATTATAAAAAATGTGATCAGCGCACAATGTAGTGAGAGCAGCATACGAAAACATTTTTGGGTGGCAATTACAGTAGTATAATAAAATAAGTGTCTTAACAGAAGTAAATCTACTTATAAGCCATTGTATAATAGTTTATATATTATAATATATATATATACCAATTAAGGCTATCCGTTAATTGATAGTATGATAAGTGATGACATATTAGAAATGTTGAAATTTTTAAAACGATCATCAAATATCATATAAATTACATGACCAACTATATAATATGCACATAAGGTATTCATTAAAAATGTCATTATCTAATCAACGTGTGCGTATAAAAATGCGATGGTTTTTAATGCGTGTCAAATTGTCATTGTACTTACATACGTAAATAGGTTCAAAGTTTTGTATGTGCAAATATTTCTGTAGAAACAAAAATCCCGTAAACGTTGGTACAGTTAAACTATTGCAATATAATATGCTATCATATAAAGTACTCGTATAATGTATTGCATAACATACGATTACAATTTCGTATAATCTTATAATATATTGTTTGGACTGTGATGGTTCATATTTTTAACGCGTGAAAAAGCTTAAACCTGCTCTCAGAACGAATTTAAAAATATTTATTCAAACCATGCCATATTGTGTTATTACTTATTAACCGTTGAAAGTCGACCAAGTTCCACGCCTGGGTCTTGTATAATATTGTAATTTATATAAGTCGTTTATATGCGCGAGTGTGTGTTTGAGCTCATACCGCCAATGCCGCCAATCCAATCTATTGTTTCCCAATCGAATTTGGAGTAGGTATATATGTATATGTATATATTTACTACAGTGGTGGAAAATAAAAAGAGATACAGATCGAAGTCGGCGTTTGGACAAAAGACGTTCGGAGAAGTGCAAACGAATATATACGCGCGTGTGTACGTAAAAAATATATAAAATAATAAAAAAATAAAAAAAAACAATGAGGAATTAAGAAGCGAATAAAACGTGTGTGTATAACAGGTTTGGTCGGGTCCAATATAATTTACAAATCTACTCGATCACACACACACTCACACACGCATACAAAACACAACTGCGCGCGCGCATATGCTTTCTTCTACACCTGTAAAAAGACAACAATAGCTCTTCCAAAGCGCAGCCGAAGATAAATATAAATAACTGAAACAGTGAACCCGTGGGAAAGCCCGAATACGACACATTTGTTACAGCCCGAACACCCGACTAACATTATAAATCTTCTTTTCGGACCGAACAATCCGCACCTCTTTGCCCTACTGCCGACATGCACAAATTATGAGTACCAGCAACAAATCGTAATAATTGAGCTCCCAAAATGAGTTAGCATAGTGGTGTGACCAATTTTAGAGGGATTAAAGAATTACAAAATGTTTTTTACAATTAAAATTTAAAAAAAAATGAGATGTAAAATATAATATTATTATGGTATCCGAGTATCCGAAAAAAATATATTTTTACTATTTTTTATCTTTATAATTTTTTAAGTAGTTTAATAAGTAGTTGATTAATTATAATAATTTATACGAGTATTTAAAGTTGTAGGTATGTAATAATGTGCCCGGTGCCGATCCCCTCGGTTTAAACAACTAAAAAGTTACGCAAGCACCCGACAAATTATTCGAAAACGTTGTATGTAATAATAATATATGCAGCGTATGCGTGCGCAATTTCCGTTTATTAAACTTTCGTTAGCACTAAGTTTCAAGAACCCTCGTCGTTGTTTCGACACCGGTCTATAAACGCGGCGGGTTTTGCAAATATTTCATTGAAACTTGAGAATATTATTATTAGACTTCTGCGAACTGTTAATCGCAACAAACTTCATTATATACTTACAGATTGTACATCTTTAACGCAAATAGTTCATGTGAAGCTTTATATATATATTATCAATATTGTAATCCCGACATCCCGTCCATAATATATACTACAAAATAATATATATTTCTATTGTTAATACGTACCTATACCACTATGAATACTACATATTATTATCTATGATATTATGCATAATATTTCCTTAAAGTAATAATAATAATAATTAACAATAGGTTATAATAATAATTAATTAAATTGTTTTTAAGCGCTTGAATTTAAATCAGTTCATTTGTCAACTTATAGTTAAAAATATAAAATAAGCAGGAAGTCTCTACGGAATATAGTTTGAGTGTATATCGTCATTAAGTAAAATTGCTTAGGTAATGCATGTGAAATTTAGATTGATCATAGTACCATATATATTATTAATTGTTTATAATTTATAAATCTATACGACTATACCACGTAGACCTAGATGCGCTATTAAGAATAGGTTCATATTCTAGAATAAATACAGCTTAAAATTAGTTGAAATATTTTAAAAATTATTTATTGTGTATAAAAAATAATATTTTGCATAATGGTGCAAAACCCTTTAATTAACATTTTTTGAATTATAATATTATAATAACTGAAATTGTTAAAGAAAAAAGCATTACTTTTCATTTAATTATCCGCTTTCATATTTTTTTTTTTTTTTTTTGAAATTCAACTACAGAATAAATTGAAAATATTCGTAATTTTGATCACTTATAAAAAAAATTGACCATACATCTTCATATTCTTTTTGGAATTTTCAATAAAAAACATTATACATTATCATTATTATCAACATATTTGACTTGCATTCAAAAATTTTATCCACAAAAGCCAAAAATATATTAAAGAAATGCTATTCCAAATATTTAGTAAAAAATGTAAAACCTCTATGGTTAGTTATTTTTCAATTACAATAAAATCAATTTTATCGAAAGTTGTGAGTAAATATTCCGATTATCTAAAATTTATTTTTTATTTTACAAAGTTATTTAGAAAATTATTATAACTTACCTTACCCCAAAACATCAATTAGGTCCAAATTTTTACTACGAGCCATTTTTACTGCACAACAATGAACAATTGTTGTAAATCAAATAAATTTAAATATGTACAATAATATAAATCTAAAAATTGAATTCACATTTAAATTACACGACAAAAAATACCTAATTAATCTATGATTGATTTAAAAATTTAAAAATTACGTTATTTAAAATATTATTAATAATTTAAACAGTGTTACTACGTTAATCGTCCAATTTATTCAGTAGTATATGATTTTAATAATAGAACTTTTAAAATATATTATAAATATTTTTAATTAATAAGCGTAAGTCGGGTTATTTTAAAATTATATTTTATATGAGCATAATAGCAAAAAATAAACCGCACGTAATTTCACGTTCCACTGATAGGGTTTATAGAAAAATTAATAGACTGATATAATTTAAACATTTTAATTGTTGATTAATAAGTATAAATATTATTGTAAGAATAATTATTAAGGTCTAAAATTTCTTATTACAAAGATATCTTACAGATATTTAGGAATACCTGTAAAGTAGATAACACATAGTCATAATATGGAATCTCAACGTCAACATTGTAGTTTAATAAATAAACAAAATAATTATAAAAAAAAAAAACAAAATTACAATTATTGTAAATAAACAGGTAGGTCGATTATTTTATATTTAGGATTACGCTTTTTTTGTACTATACCTATGCAATATAATATTATAGTTAATTATTCAAAAAAATTATCGTTTTCTTAATTTTATACCTATACAATAAAAATAATGCATAATGAACATTACGAAAAATGTTTTCTGTTAATATTCATAAGATAAATAGAGTAATTATTGATTTAATTTTTAAATAATAATTATTACTTGCTTTTGTGTTTAACACTTATAAGTAATATGAAATGAGTGGGTAACACAATAAACTATAATCTAAACATTGTATCAGTAAGAATATAATGTTGTTGTTTCCAATATTTCTTATAATTTTTTTTTTTAATGGTTTACGACATATATTTTCATTTTACGACAGAGCGTGATTTTATCTCTAACAGGATTTTTAAGGTGACCCTAGGTTAAGTTAATCACATTAATTCTTGTTTTTTAGTGTGTGTTTTTGATCAATCGTGGATAAACAAAGTATAAAGTATACACGAAAACATTATATAATGAACAATTTTAGCGGTGTGTTGCCAGCGTGTTTGTGTGTTTAAATAATATATATCACACACAGTAGTTTACACAATACAAATAAAATATTTAAATGATGATTACTAAAATATATTATACGTTAAGAAAACATTTAAGCGATAATTTGTTGTCAGAGTAGAATATATAATCAATTCATGTGAAAGATACACTATATAGCGTTAATAATTAATTAATTGGCGTTAATTAGTATATATTATATATACAAATAAAATAAAAATAATTATTCTAAGTACTTACGACCTTCATAAAACATTAAACAATCAAATATTTTAACGTGCCTATAATTATTACAAAATCAAGTATATTTAAATTAACCTATAACTTTTATCGGATTATATTTTAAATATCTGTAAAATAAATTAATTTTTTTGACAGTTATAAAAATTACAAACTTGTACCAAATAATAATAAAACAGTTAAATTATTAAACTCTGTAAACAGTAATAATAAAATTAAATATTTTAGCCGCTACAAACATTGACCGAATGTCATTGAAATTATACAGTACCTATATATTATATATATTTTCATAAATATTATTAAAATAGTAATGTCAAGTTTCATAATAAATTAATAAATTTAATGAATCAATCATAAATATTTTAATATTAGTTAGTTTATAAAATTATGTCCTGCAGGTAAAATGTGTTGATTTATAACTAATTAGTCTTAAAGATTTTACGTTAATTTAAATTAAAAGATATTGACATAAACTAATCAGCTTTTATTTAATATTAGTACCTATTTGAAACCAATCAGTTTTTCTGAAAATTTTACTGTACAAGCTATTAGATACATCTTTATGTTTAGCTTCAATAAATAGCACGCGCGATTAGTGTCTTCGGAGCTTGACGATATGTAATGATATCGTAAAAAAAAAATAAGTAATGTATCGTCGATGCGAGTTTGGCATGTGTTATTTCATGTACACTCACATGCGCATTTACTTGTATACGCAGTGCTCATACGTGTGTGTGCGTGCGCGCGTATATGATTGTTGCGTGGAAAACCAGTTTATTCGCGATGGAAGACGCATTCCTGTAAGAGGTGTTTTACAAGTGAAAGAGTTTTCTTGTACTAATTAAAAACCTATTAAAATAATGCTCAATTCTCACGCGGTCAGTATATATAA
This sequence comes from Schizaphis graminum, assembly GCA_020882235.1. Lineage (NCBI taxonomy): Eukaryota > Metazoa > Arthropoda > Insecta > Hemiptera > Aphididae > Schizaphis > Schizaphis graminum. The sequence goes on along the minus strand of CM037032.1, from coordinate 81,735,515 downwards.
CAATAAATAATGTGTCGCCGCGACTCACGGGATGAAACAGAAGAACAATTTTTCGAGAGAAGTATAAAAAAAGAAAAAACGGTTGTGGTCTGAGATGTTAAGTTTTTTCATTCCAAAGCGAAAACATATTCTCAGTCATAAGGTCATTCCCAACATCGCCGGCGGTTCATGTAGTTAACGCGTGGTATACTTAAAGAAAATAATGCGTTATACACTATATAGAGTGAGGAGAGCGAGAAAAAGAAATTTCGACGGTATGTCATGGTATTATACTTCTCCTATAAGTAAGTCTTCTCACAACTACGGTTAAAGATCACTAATCGATCTAAATATGTATAGACTTCCCCTTGAAATCACCAATTATTTTAGTTATGAACTATAGTATGAATAGTATGATACTATTATATTAGTATTTTATTACATTATTATGTTCGCTAATAACTTTTTTTAAATAGTGTGTGTTAATAATTTAAAGAATTAAAATTGAAATCAAAACTTTTTAGCGATTCACCTTTGGTCGACGTTTGATGGGCGTTGTTGAGTTTTTGATCGCTGTTCAACGCCCTGGAAAAGTGTTCGTCAACCACAGAGGCGACGTCTCCAGTATAGTGAGTGAACACCACGCAATTTACTGACACGTATTGCGCGTGTGCGGCAACACGCCTGTCCCCGCGCGTTCTAGAATCATCCTGCACGTTGTCCTCGTCCTCGTCCATTTCAGTACGAGCATCTACAAAAAAAAAAACACCAACCACCAAAATACATAAATAAAAGTCTTTGAGAGCAAAAAAAAAAATAAAACTTTTTAAATCCATCATCATAATCTGTTCATTATGTCTCATTTTCTGTTTTCGTCTTAATTCCGTTAACGACGCGAACAACAAGGAAAAAAACAGTTTAAAACTATCCCTCTTTTGAATACATTACCACCTCGTTAAGTTACCGTGGACTGAATTACAATTCGGTATAAAACTTCTGAAAAAGGACGATTTATGTACCACAATTATGCGTTGTATATTATAAAATAATGTTTATTAAGACGCCTCTGTATTTTGCAAGACGACAAAGCAGATTAATCTCAATATCACGAGGATAAAGCATCCTTGGGCACGTTAATTGAAGAGGATGCTTTGGGGCGATGAATATTGTCTTTTGTGAACGCTTCTAAGTATTTTAAGGATATTTATATATCACACGCTTTGTTTAAGAATTGCACAGCTGTAAGTATTTAAAAAAAATTATAAAACATTCCGAAACTTACTATTATCTAAAATATACGGCAAAATTATTTTTAGGTAGGTACTTATATAAAAATTGTATATCTATGAATGACTGATTATATGAATGAAATTATATAATAAATTCACAAATACATATTAAATAACTTATGATATAATAAAAAAATATTATATATAAATATATAATGCGGATTAAAGTCAAAAATAATATAAAATACTAAAGTTATCTTTAACAGGTTTACAGGTGTATCATGTATATATATGTTATGTAATTACGTTGCATTTCTTATTTAAACCTATAGGATATACATTTTATGAAAATATAAATTACATTTGATCGACACCTATATACTGAAAGCATCATATTACTTTCATGTTTCATATGAAATGGGGCTGCAGGTGTTATTATATATACAATTTATACATATAACATATAGGTATCGAAGCAATGTATAGCGAATTAGCGACTGCTAAAACAATCGATATGCATGTCCCGTAAAGGAATCAGAATTGTACATAAGGTAATAGATATGTTTAATCGCAAACACATAGGCATTGTACACAAGTACATTATTCTATATCTATCTATATAAACTTTTTGATGATATGAGTATAACAGTTTTTATTATTTTAACAGTTATGAAAAAAAATGCAGCTCATGCAGTATAATATAGTGATTGATTTCTCGGAATATAATAACTGAATAAACATAATATTATAATTTTTAGATTTATTTATGAAGTCATTAATAATCAATAAACATTATCTAATACCGATACGATAAAGGGAATTAAACTGTGAACATATTTTTACAGTGCACTTATTATTTTTAAAATTATTTTATCTTAAACAACACATTTTCTATTTGAAAACTTTAAGAAATATAACTATTAGCTACATATAACCAAAATATATTATAAACTTAAAGCATTTATTTTTACATTCTTGTTGACTTCATGTGACAGATGGCAAACTAGCAATCAACTTTAGATTTTAAATCGTATCTGACATATTTTATTTTATGTATTTATAATATAAAAATACTTTTTATTCAAATTATTATAATTATATAACAATTTTTAATTTTTACGCGATAAACTGCCCCATTTCCGTGAATTTAATGGCTTTAAAATGTATTTAAAAGTTAATTATTATTACCGTCTCTGGATGTATCCTCTTCCTTGTGTACTACCGAAACGCTATTGGCTGTGGCCGGCGAGGACGCAGGACTCGCAATTCCACCTACAGGGCCCACGCTGGATGCTCCAGATCCGACACTGCTGTGATGTGAGTCCGTATGATCTGCAATTGTTGTCCATCTGTTGGCCGGGGAGTCTCCACCACCAATCGGCGAAGATGTGGATGCTTGTTGGTGTGTTTCCAACGCTCTCAACTGTAAATAAAATTATAATTTAAATAGTATAATATTGTATTTACAGAAACAATTGTTTATAATATTCGAGTATAAAAATGTTCACTTCAAGTGGTACCGCTAAATATTACAGATAAATAACCTTTATCGTATACCTGGATTTAAAAGGGATTTTCGGAAAGCGAAAGGGAGTATTTAAAATAAACGTTTTAATAGAATTAAATATTGAAACTATTTGTGTATGCGTATTCTTAATACAAGTTAATTTTTTTCACATAGCAATGTCAATTATTTTTTTATAAATTTACATTGTCATTATTTCATATATAAATAATAATTTTTGTTTAAAAATAATTGTATAGTTACCTATAAAATTGACAAGGTCAGAGTAAACAAAAAATACTGTAAATTATATAGATGAAATTTATTATGAGTTACCACGCCAAAGTTTTTGTACTTTATGAATAATGGACCGAAACCTAATTTTGTAATTATTATTATACTAACATAGTAATATACCTATCCATATAATATGGTAATTGGTAAATAATAACACACCTACACTGCGCCTGTATTTAATAGATGGATAGGCATAGAGATAATGACATAACGTTTATTGAAATCAACTAATATTACAAACTTAATTTTTTTATTTAATTAAATTTCAATTCATAAATTATTAATATGTAAAATACTGTTATTTTAAAGATTTTGATTCACAAAAAAATTTATATTTACATTAAAATATATTTTTGCATTAATAACGTTAAATATTAGATTGGGATATAATCGAATTTTATTTTACCATAGACAGTTTAATAATAATTATTACTCGCTATGATAAATTCAAAACTATAGACATCTTGGAGATGTGTTGATTGAATTAAATATAATTATCCACAGTTGCGGCTTAGCCTTTTAGACTAATGACGGTCAATTAATATTAGTTATTATTATTACACAACGCAAGTAAAAACGAGTGCTGAATAACCGGTTGAGTGTAAAAGACACGCGTATGAAAAAAAGTGGTAGCCCAAACTTTTTTCTTCCGAAAAATATCAATTGTCTTATCATCATACTACCTTTCGTATAATATAACAGTCCGTTGTAGAAAAAATAATAATAAAGAAAAAATAAAAAAGTAATAATAAAAGAATGAAAAAACCTAAACAAGAATAAATTGTAAGATGGACCAGATACAGTATAGGAATGCGGAGTCGGGCTGGACTTAAAAGAGCATTCCTCGTGTCCCGGCACACACCGGCTGCCTCTGATGACCATAAATCAACATGGATACCTACCCGTATATACCTATAACACAGTATTTGTACGTACACTAAACTTTACAGCGCGCGGTAATTTTTTATACTTTGTTTTGTTCAAATAGTATTTATTTCATCTCTCCCATATACTGGATACCGTTACACGGTAACAGAACAATATTATAATATACATCATTTAAAATATGATTTTCTTCATATTATAAGGGAATAGGCGAAAATTTCCATAAATATAATATTATTATTATAACAATAAGTATGTTGGGGTTATTTTTTTTTTTTTTTTGATTGGGGCGCCGCAATACACGGTAGCACGAAGATATGGAATCCCACTCATCTCAGCCATTCCAATTTGTTCATAAGGCTTGGTTCATATAAAAATATTTGAAATGTTTCTTTCGTGTACGTCGCATTTTATGCATGCGAGTAGGTATTTCACGTCCACTCATAGTGCTCTCCTTGCAGTATGCGCCAAAGAAATATTTTCACACGGCCTTTAGAAATATACAAACTTCCAAGGAAGAACTAAACATTAACTCAATAATTTTTTTTTAATGAAGCACGGTAGGAGTATATAATAATATACTTTAAACGAAGTTAACTATACAACTAAGAATTAATTTGGTAATATGCCACCCATGTTAACTAAATAATAATATTATTTGATTTGGCCTACATAATGGTTATATTTATATCATGTTATCGTAGATCGTAAACTAAACTATATTGTCTATATTATTATCTGTATAAATAATATATAAATGTATACATAATCTTATGACACACCTTTATAGAACCTATAAATCCATCAATGAGTAAAAATATTCAGAGTGTAACTTAACCAGAATCGAACAATTCAACAAAATATTTTATACATAATAATATCTATTCTTTAATTAATTACTTAAGTATTTTCAAACTCAGAACATAGGTTGAAGCTTAAAATTGTATACGTAATAGTTAATATAATATGTATGGATAATGCGTATATTATTATTATTATATATAATTAAAATTTGAGTATTAGATAATATGATGTACTTACTGTAATTGCATTTAAGAATGTATAGGCATCTAAATAGCAATTACTTATTTAATAGCAATTAGGGTTTCATTTAAAAATTTAATTTAATTAATTAATATCCAAATACGTTAAAGTAAATATAAATAATATAGAAGACAATCGTAGACTTACCAGAATGTATAAATTGCTGTCATAAAATGAACCACTTTTTTAATATCAATAAGTAACTAACAATAAATTAAAACGAAACATTATTTTTCAAAATAATCACGTATTGAGAAGGTTGTCGACATAATACAGCAATACAGGCGCGTGTCGTATAAATTTGCCCATACAAAATAATATTATCCTGTTTTTACAACATTCTACAAATAATTCACAACCATAGTCGACACATTTAGCAAAAATATTTTATTGTATAAACTCGTTTTTTGTTTTTATTTCCACCCTAAATGTATTCTTATGATCTGCATTAAAGTATTACAAATCGCTTAATTATAAGTAATAAACTTGTTTTAATATTTATTTGAAAATATGCAATGTAGGTGCGTATAAACAACTTGAATAAACAAACGCCACACGCACATTTATTGTCTTTGTGTTATTTGTGTTACAAGCAAAAAAGAAAATTTACATTAAGTAGTTCACGTTGAAATACATCGTTTTTAATATAAAAACAAATAACTTATTTATTGTTATGAAAATTAAAAAAAAAAATATTGGATTAGGCCAATATTATGTACCTATTTAATTACTATTTTAAATATTTAGTTTAAAATGTAAATCATATAGTTACCACTTACAATAAATAAAAAATTAAAGGCGTATATAAACTTGAATAATAGTAACATATTTATATCATTATCATATTACAAATATTAATATACTACCTTCCTATAGGAAATATATAAACCTATATTCTTAATATTTAATAATGTTTGTACTTTCTACACCTTTAAAATTCAAGTTATGTTCAATTTATGATATATACATAAAAAATAGGGGAGTATATGAAAATCTTTTTGATGATTCAAGTCCAACCATAATACTTGAAATTTATCTGCATTAGGTATAGATATTTCATCACATCTATGAATATAATCTTAGGCAAAAATAAGCAAATAAATATGTTTGAAGTTTGTAGTATTCAATATTCATTCAATTATTGTTATATACATTTAATTAATGAATCTAAATATGTACCATAGTTGTAGATATTAATTTATCACTATAATGGTGCATGGGCACCCATTGGTAACATTTTTAGTGGGCCACAAAAACATCTCAAATTTAAGCTAAATAAAGGTGAAATGCTATTTCAATACATAAATATAAACGAATTTAATAATATTCTATTATTTAAATAAATTATATAATAAAAATTTGTATTGATATATTACATTTAATTAAAATAAATTTTAATAAGTACAGGAAAAAATAATATACAAAATAAAATATAACCAAATGTATTATTCGGTACCGATAAATTAGACTGTAGTATTGTACACTTCTTCATTTCGTTCCAATGTAGTTAAAAAAATTATTTTATGATCTTTAAGTCATTAGGTAATAATATCATGGTAATATTTATTAAATTTTAAGTTAATATTATTTTTTCAGGGAGGGAGTCTTGTCTCCCTCCAAAGAGCACCCATGCTAGGTATTTCATTATTCTATGGAATATTTAATGTATTTATACCCAAGATATGTAAAATCTGTACTCACAAAATATATATACTCTACTCTTAACAAACCCAAATTATGTGATATAATAAAGTAAATGAGTGTTCATCTACAACTGATTTTAAACAGAATTTATAATTCAAGTTAGCTATTTAGAAAACGTATATGAACACTGAACATATTAAGTAAAATTATAAATTCAGTTTATTTATTAAATTAATTATTATAATATTAAAGCTAAATAATTAAAGAATTTTATTTTTCGTTAATTTTAATTAATACATATATAAAATAAAAAATGGTAAATAATTTACTCCTAATCAAAATATTTTACGAAGACAATACAAGTTCTAATAACTATTGTACAATAGTATTGGAATTTTTTTAATAAATTAATAAATTACCACTCCACACGTATTTATGTTGAAGGATAATAGCACTTGTTAACAGATATCAAATTTTATCGACAAACATTAACTATAGTATCGTTGTCTCTCTATCTGTGTTGTATTTTAAAAGACAAGTTTTCCAAAACAACCGGTTCCCAGTTTATATGCGACAATATATGAGTACCTACATTAAAAATAGGTAATGATCAACCAAGAAAACGATTTTATAAAGCGTGCTCAACTAAACCCATAAAGAAGTAGAAATCATATATATATATATAATATATATATATTTATAATTATTATTATATCGTAGGTATAGTTGATTAGATCTGTATGTTTACTGTCAGGACGTGTTTGAAATACAATAATAATGTACCTATATCACTTCATATTAAATTGATAAACTGCATCGAGAACACGTGCTATAATTCTCTACGTTATTATTGAGGAGAATTTCAAAAGTTCAACAGTAAAAATTACTTCTTAGTCAAAGTCTTGTATAATAAAGTATATTTTAAGCATTACGAGGCCATTAGTTTATGAATATAAAAACCATTATCTTTTATTAAATGTTTAAACCTGTAGGGGCAGATATCAATAAGTATATACTATAGTTAAGTCTTGTATTATCCTTGTGTAAATTGACATAAATGATTTCGAATAATCACAATATAAATATATTGTACAACATACACTAAATGGATTTTAAATTCTGAACGGAGTGATGAATGTATTGATTTTACTATGATGTGTGTTTTTATTTTATTTATTTTTTTGTATCTGACGACAACTTTTGGAGCAGTAAAAATGCTTCGATTTTTGACTTCAGCCCCTCTTTGAAAAGGAAATTGAATCTAGTTGGTACTTTGGGGGGTCAAAACTTAAAAATATTCAATATTTTTTAAATGAGTCGGGAAAAACCCTAAAAAAATGACGGAAATACGGGATTTTTTAAACAAAACCAGTTTTCGACAAAATCGAATTTTTTATATTGCTATAATTCAAAAATTAATCGATGTAAATACTTGAACTTTTCACCAAATGTTTAAATTAGCATTCTCCATACACAGTTAAAAGAATTTTGACTTTTTTTGGGCTACTTATTATAGACAATTGAACTTTTTAATTTTTTTTTAAAATAACAATAAAAATTTTTTGGTCGGCCAGAAAATCTTGAAAATTTAATACAAGGTTTCTTATAAGTTGTTCTTAAAGTGATAAAAAAAATCCGAGATCGTAAGTCACAATTTTTTTTTATAAGTGCTTAAAGTTCGAATTTATACGAAATATGTCAAAATTGCAAAAATTTGCAAGTAATTTTGTGGTTGAAAAATCGTAAAAATTTTTTCTTTAATAACTAAGTTTTGAAAATTTGGTACAAGGTTCTCCATAAATTTTTGTTTAACTATCTGTAAAAAAAAACTCTACCGGACTAAGACAAAAAAATTTTATAAGTGGTTGAAATTTAAATTTTTACAAAACCGTGTTAAATAACGGTTTAGTCTCAAACGATTTTTGATATTTGTTGTTATTCAAATAGTAAAAGTCGTAAATACTTGAAAATTTTACCAGTTATTTATATTGCTATTTTCTTTACGTGATTTAATTTTCAAAATATTTTGACTTTTATTGAGCTATTTATAGGCATTTGAAATAATCAATTTTTTTTTATTTTTTCTTTATAAATATTGATAAAAAAAATTTAGCTGGGACAAATTATTTGAAAATTTAATAAAAAGTTCTACATAACTTTATCTAACTCTCGTTCAAAAATTATAAAAATACATAGGCACAATTTTATTTTATTAGCATTTGAAGTTCAAATATTGACAAAAATTCGTCAGAATCATGAATATTTTTCACTATTTGGTAGTTAAAAATTTATAAATATTTTACTATAAAAAGCTAAGAATTGAAAATTTAATACTATGCTGTCCATAAGTTAAGCTTAGAATAATTATAAAAAAGTTTGAGGATTATTCAATTTAAAAAATTTTACGAGTGTTTAAAGTTTTAATTTTAATTTGAAACCAAAAATACACGTGTAAAATAACGTTTTACTAATAAATAATTTTCGATTTTTGTTATTTTTAAAAAATTACTTGAAGTAAGATCTTGAAGCTTTTACTTAAATGTTTGAATTTGTTTCAAAATAGAATATATGACAATATTTCAATATAATAAGTATATCCTAGACTGACAATTCATCTCCGTTCAGAATCGTTTTTCGTACACAATGATACCTATCATTGCATTCAAATTTAACCTACCCTAGTCCGAGGTCCACCCCACCCCCTAATGTACAGCAGAGTGATACTCACTTACCCGCTTTTTTTATTTTTATTCATAGGTAAAATATGCATTAAAAAATTTTGAAGTAGGTAAATGTCATGTATCATGTAGGCAAATACATTTTTAAATGAATACAAAATTATTATTTTATTTATGACATTAAATAATTTAAAATTAATTAATAAAAATTACTTAGGTATAGATATATAAACCAATTAATAATAATTCAGAAATAAAATTGATGATACTTTAGAAAACCTAGGTAAATAAAACAGAGTACGTATAACAAATTTCACAATTCTAAAAAAAATTTTGATTTAATATACAGCTCTTGGTTTATATCGAGATTTATGTTAAATATAATAAAATATCCACATATACAATATATTATTATAAATTATAATGTAACATGTACCTATAGCAAATCATAAATTTCTATTTATTAGTGATAATATTGTAGACTTACAAAATATCGAAATCAATTTAACTAAAAATAACCAAAATACTTCATTTTATACAGCATAGGCAAATACATCAAATAATCAATTTGTATTTTACAAAAATCTTCTAAAATAAATACACCACAGATAAAATATTAAAATAGTTATTGTTTAGAAGTAAAAAAAATGTATTTGACACTTTCCAGAACGTCCTTGTGTCTTTTAAAAGACACTAAATAAATTGAAAATATTTCCACTTCGGCATTGATAAAAATGTCTGCCATTATAATGTCAATAAGGTGAGTCATCAATTCTTTATTAACTATTTGATGGCATATTCGATATCAAAATATTTAAAAATTGTATTATTTACAAGGAATAATGGAATATAGGTATGTACTACTTATCATTAATATACAATAAATGCTATAAAAAATAACTAAATAAAGTATAGATATTTATAATATACAACACATACGACATACCTAAAAAGAAAAAGTTTTAAATCTACTATTTCGCACAAATAGTATAATATTTACACACAAATGACTATTATAGAATATAAAATAATAAAATTATAGTTAGTCAGATTTCAAGCAGATATATCCAAATACTATTTCAATAAATGTCTAGTATTAATATAAAATAATCAATTTATAAAGCAGTAAAGGAATTAAGAATTAATAAGACTAAGTATACCTTCAATAGTAATATTTTGATACACAGTATAAAAACTTTGGAGAATGGAGATAGATATTTATTCTTATCATTTTAGATGTATAGAATATTATAGTTTCATTTCGTTTTTTTAAATTATAAATATTTAATTAAACAATTAATATGAATGTACAAATAAACACAAGTAATATTGATATTGATTATTGTTAGAAGCGTAGGTATAGACTATAATAAGAGGTTTTCAAAAATTTGAATTATCCACTGAAAGTAAAAGTATCTTGGATTAAATTTACAATTTATATTAGTTAAACAACGATCATCTTACATAAATATCGAGAAAAATTAATCCAGTTAGGGTTTGAACTTCACAACCCGCCTAACCTATGAGTATGAATATTAAATACACTATTTAATACATTATTACGAAAAATATGAATAGGTTAGGTTAGGTGAAGTAGAAATTATTAATGACAATTTTCAAATATATAGACTATAGTTAAAAAGTATTACTCATAGACCAAAAGTCAAAAATTCAACTATAGCCGTTCGTCGATTGTGGTCTACAAAATATATAACTAGGTAGGTACTTACATATAATTATTTTTTTTAACCGTGGTAGATAGGTTACTATTTTCATTGTTATATAGTCTTTGCGTAGATACCACATAATTTGTATAGACGAACTTTTGACATTGAGTGCGCGAACGCTTCGTTTGTTTGTTTACAATTTATAATCTACATAATATTATGAATAAAACGTATAAGAGATGCATTCCTTCAAAAAAAAAAAATTAAAAATTTTTAGAGATAATAATTTAAGTTATTAAAGCGCACATACGTAAAATCAGTGGCGCAACCAGTGGAGAGAAGTTAAGGGGTTGTAACCCCTCTTGGAATTTCTCCGAGGCCTAGTATAATAACCTATTTACTTATGTTATGTATACATATATATTGTAATAATGTAACCCTCCCTAAAACTTTTTTCTAGTTTTGCCACTGCGTAAGATATAATATATTATCAATAAGTGAATACAATTAGAATTATAGGGATATTTTGAATTAAAAATATTAAAATGTTTTCATTATATTATTAAAAATGAATTAAAAACAAAGGTCTTGAAAAAACTTCAAATCATTACCAACAAGATTTACAATCAAATTAAAATATAAAAATAAAATCATCGTTGTAGTTTTGTATAATGTTATATACATTAATAAATTTTAGGTATAATATAGTATTATGAAAGTGTGTACGTATATTATAAATACGTTATTAAGTATGTAATTAATAATTATGCTCTACAAATTACAAACTCGAGCCAAAAATTCCAGATTGACAAAAACAGTTGAGTATTAAATTTCAGATATTTTGTAGTATATTATATTATATTATACCTACATAAAACGCTAAATTTTTGGTCAATAATTTCAAGTATTTGAATTTAAATATCAATTATTAATAAAAGTGAATATGTTTAGTATTGTAGTATTGTAATATAATATACAATAAAATATTTACTATATTATTTAATTGTCAATAATAAATACAATAAATATTTTTATTTTATTCATATTATAAATAATATTTTAATTGACAAAATTTCATTTTAGACTACAATATGATATTTCAAAGTTGAGAATAATAAATATTATCTATAAAATTGAGTCTGAAGTCGAATATCCTCATGATAGATCTACACATTTTAGTGAGTCCCAGTAAAGATTCAGCCACCGCTACTAAATAATATATATATCTTAATTAATATACCTAGTGTTAGCCCTATCATTTTCCCTTAATATTTCCATTATCAAAGATATAAGATAAGTATACTTAACATATTCGATTAACGTTCACTTAAATTAAAAAATCTTAAATAATGTATATTATACTTTCCACTTGTTCAATTTTTATTATTATTAAATACAATTGTATATGACACAAAATAAATATTATTTATAAAGTAATATCGAATTATATGTTATTATTACATATACATATAAAGTATATAATATAATATACATATAAATAGCTAGTTTTGATAATCTTTCATTCAAGTTTTTATAGCTTTTAAAAATCATTAATTTATTATTTTCAACTTGCACGTGTATAAATATTTGATATACCTATTATACTATATTTACTATATAATATATTGTACTCGTATTATATTATTAATATATTTTACCCATTAGTAACAGTTTTTTATTTGTGTACAATATTAGAATATCACTTTGGGTTGGATGGGTACTATAAAAATCTAAAATACATACCTACTATGGCGATATTTTAGAAATATGATACTTAATACTAGATACGTATAAATATTACAAAGTTCTAGGCACAAATGCACAATGCATTCCTTCACCCCATATCAAAACTTTTCACTATTTTACTTATGTGTACCTAATGTTTTAATTGTATTTTTTCCAACACATTTATAAAATTCTACTTTAATATAAGAATTCTAATTTGTATTATTCATTTTATACGTCTACACTGTTAATTAAATTTGGTAATATAATATTTTTATATTTCTTATATTATACGTACATTGTAAATAGACATTTTAAATTAAGAAAATGATAACCACAACGATTTTATCAACGACCTATATGAGCATAACAAATAGGAATGGGATACCCGTATATGCAATGAGTCACAGATACGATAGAACTGTGCACCTACCTCACGATGTATCTATTATTTTATTCTAAAAATATCTAACTTTTTTGCACATAGATTTCTTTGTTTAATGGTAAGGAAGAATAGTATTGAATAGTTAATTAAACAAGTAGCCATAAATAATCCGTAATATGCTTATAAAAATAATTTAGTTCTAAACAATTAAAATAATGTTATGTATATAATATAATATAATATGAATCGATAATTTATTTGTTGGTACGAACAAAATATTTAGTGAAGAAAGTTAATATAAGTATGGACCTTGGGCCCAAAACTGTCTTAATCCGGGCATTGGGACATTTGGTAGAATATTATGAAATTGACAACTACCCAGTATAGTATTGATGCTACCTATAGATATTATCGAACTATGTTATCCAGATATACACAGGGGACAGGGATCTGAGGGATGTGTATAACTACTTACATAAATAGGTAAATAACAATATTTTGTCTTACCCGATCATATTGATGGGTGAACGGCGTGAAGTGATGATGCGGCGCCCTGGTCGGTGGAGCAGCCGTGCCCGAAGACCTCTGGTACAGATACGGATAATACGCCTGATACATAACCTCTGTGCAGCTCATAGTCCGCACCCGACGCGCACACGACACATTTATTTATAATATCGCGTATGGATTATAAACGGTTTCAACAAGCACGCACGACGATCACCGAGTATAATATTGTAATGTGACGATGAACGCACCAATCAAAAATTAAAAGGAAAAAACCCGAAAACGTTAAATTATATAGATGTATTAATATGCAGCACAATTATCATTCGGTTGTAGTTTAGCGGCACTGGTGTCTTGAAATTCACGCAATCACTTCTATGCTGTAAATAGTGTAAACCCGTAATAATCGCTCACGTCAATTAATTGAAAAGAAAACTGAACAAATATTTTATACCGTACTCGTTTAAAAACGATTTTATAAAACACAAAAATATGTAATAATGTAAATATTTGAAAAATCACGAAACGATAAACGATATACGCGATGCGCAAGTGCGTACGTCTGAGCGTGAGCGCGGGGACTGCGGCATCGGTGTACGGGAGCGTTTCGGTCGCCTCGTGCGGCGCCCGCGTACCGTCGCCGCCGCCACCGACGGAAAGGCTTGGTTAACCGGCGCCCCCGGACACGCCCACCACGCCGACCAATCACTGTGGACGGTCCGTTCGTAGGTTCGTCCGCTTGTCCGTGCGTCCTGTCAGCCGGATCCGTAGGGGTACAGGCAAGGTCACCACACAACCCTCCGCCATGTACCCGCGCCACTCCGCTACAACGATTTCCGAGGATATTATTATTGCATTAAAAATTCATAAATTCAAATGTTAAAACATTGAAACCCAACGTGGTATAACGTACCAGAATATGTGGTTATAACACCATCGGAGGTTCCCCTCTTTTGCTACGATATTGTTTCGTACTGAGTTTACGTTTATTCGATAGGTACACATAGGTCGATAAAAAAGTGAGTAGTAATGTATATAATATGTATAAAATATAGGTAATAAGTGTTATGTATAAATTAAATAAAATAAGTTCTACAATTATGCAGCAGGAACATCTTTATGGTTACATAATAGTGGTTGGTTGTCCTTATATTATTATATCCATTAAACATAGAAATGTATAAATTCTGATTGACTTATAATTTTTTAAATATTTGTATAGTTTTATACTCAAACCATATTTTCAAATTCTTGAAATCTTTTTATTACTTAAGGAGTTATTATATGGTAAAACAAAATTCTGTTTTTAGAATGATAACTTCCCTTTTCTACTCTTAACTATATTAAGTATTTTAATAAATAACTGTCTTTAGAGATATTAATGATACTATAATTATGTACCTACCGAATTAAAAATTCAAAACAGTATATAGGTTCACAGTACCTATTATAAATTATGAAAATGTTTATACTATTATGTAAATATACCAAAGATATAGTATAGTCCTTAAATATAGACTTATAAAAATCTAAAGTACCTATATATACTTAATATTAAATCTAATATTTATATTATTGTAGTTTGATCACTTTTACAAATTATAAATTTTGAATCTTTCAAATTCATTGAACTATCATGGTTTTATTATATCCTTATAGTATATCTATAGTATTCTACATACACTATATAAAAAGTTATAAATAACTTAAAAACTGCTCATTAGAATTTTGATTTTGGTACATCAAATGTTTTCAACAAAAATTATCCACTAAATAATTTACATTCGAAAAGATGGATTATTTTGAACACAAGACATTTCTTAAGGACGCTAGCATATATCTAAAACCTAATCCTATTCTTGAATATGTTGTCTCCGTCTTATATACTACAATATAGGAATTTGTGTTATTTATGAATACAATAGGTTTAACTGCCCATTATATGTGTTAGCTTATTTAATATTAGAGTGAATTTACTTATTATAATAGTTAAAGAATAAAGGTACATTAGTAAAAAGATATTATCTGCAGCAATGTAGCGTTAGATTTTTTTAATAGCAATATATGTATTTTCAAACTATAGATTATACGAGCATTTTTAATTTATACTACAATAATAATAACTTATCCAATCATCACTATAGTCCAGATATTCTGATAATCCGGACAATTTATATTTCGTACTTTAATATACTTATGTACAGAGTCCCCACACACAATATCGGGCTCCTGTACTAAATGTTTATCTGGGCCTTTTAAAAAACTTATAAAAATTACAAATAAATTTCAACGGGCCCCTGTACTCAAGGTCCAACAGTCCCTCCTTGTCGGGGCCCTGTATGTACCTACTACCAATATGGCAATACATTATACTCTGTAGCAGAATAGGTATATCAGCTGTACTCTCGGTCACTCATCATATAAATGTAAAATTGTACCCATTTTCTGTACTCTGTGCAAATAACGAGAAAGAGAAAGGGCATCACCAAATAATAAACGAATCCACATGAATAATGAATATATAAATCAATAAAATGCGCTGCTCTAAATATGGCACACATATAGGTAAAAATATAGGTATACATTCTAATTTCTAAGTATAAAACGCCAAAATTTTCAAGCACAATTTGTAAAAAAAAAATAATTTGTAATATCTGTGCGGAAGCATTTTTAAAAATTTAATAATCCACTTCTTTTTAATAATTTATTGAAAAATAAAAAAAAATCTTAAATTTGAAACACACAAAAAATGTACAGGTTTACCTAAATATAGAATATATTCTGATTTATATTTCTATGAATATTTTGGGATTTTAGTATAATTACAGCCAGTGCCGGGTTAACAAATATGTTGCCTTGGCAGATTTTAAAAAGTCCCCCTTTACAAGCTTTAAACTGTTATACCCATTATAAAAACAAAATAAATTTACATAAAAACAGTATTAAAGACATTCGATACCGTAATGTTATGTTTTTGTCTAACGTGTATGCGTGACATAGAATTTTAGACAAATCTTTTTCCAATCATACCAATTGATTCATTGATCCAATGAAGCGATAAGAATTCTAAAAACAGATTTGAATTTGTCATTGAGTCTACTTGAAATTGACTCAGAATCTTTTTCGTATACAATGATACCTATCATTGCATTCAAATTTAATATACCCTAGTCCGAGGTCCACCCCACCCCCTAATGTACAGCAGAGCGATACTCACTCGCTTTTTTTTAACATAATTTTTTTAGAAATTTGGAAGAAAATATCAAAAATGTAAGATAGTCGATTCTAAATAGACTTGACGACAAATTCAAATCTGTTTTCAGAATTTTTATCACTTCATTAGATTCATTGGTATGATTGGCAAAGGATCTATCTAAAATCCTATCTCGTGCGTGCATTAGACAATAAAAACAGAAAATCACGGTATCGAATTCTCCTTAAAGTACGTTATTTAACTGATATATGTTTAAAAACATATTGTATCATCGGTATTTTAACTTTTAACATAATATATATAATACTAGAGTCCGGATATATATTCCGCTAAAACATTTGAAATATGATGTTTATATGCAGGAAAAGTTGATGAAATATTCTCAAAATATTCTATTTTTAATTTATAACTTCATAAACAAAAAAAATAATAATAATATTTTAAATACTTTATAAATTATATCATTTTGTTAAATCATATTCTTATATATATTATACACAGTGATTCTTTTATCATAAAACACTCATTATTTCAAAAAATATTCGTTTTTGAAAATATTTTTTTGTCTAAACTTTAAATACCTATAACTCATAAACTACTCATCCTAAATTCGATTTTTATGTATCAAAATACTCAGATAATTATTCTGCTTCGGAATATAAAATTAAAACTCTGTTGTCATTCAAAAAAATAAAAAACTTAAAAAAATATATAAGGATAAAATATATTTAAAAATATAATTTTTTAATAAAAACGTAGTCTTTTTAACAACCTGAAACCATGTAAAAAAATGTTTTCAAAAACATGAATACTTTTTGAAATAATGAGTGTTTTATGATAAAAGAATCCCTCTGTATATAATATATAACTATAGTTATATCATAAATTTATAACTATTAGTATTAAATATAAACATTTAAATACAAGTTGAAATTCTAAACGTTTTCTGTGAAACAAATTCTTTAATAATATTAGGTATTCTAATCCATACTTTGTAGGAAATTATTCTCAATAGAATAGACATTAATAATGAGGTTCTCTAGTAGATAGTTCTTCATTCTCTTTAAAATTGGGGAGGATTTCTTCCCACTAGCATTTGAGAAGTATTAGCATTGATTATAGATATATTCTTTTTCTTTTTCTGAAAAGTATTTCATAAGTTTTAAATTGAATACCTAATGTCATTCTCGAGGTTAAGTTCTAAATCTTCACTATAAATATAGCTACTAATTTGTTTTGATTTTTGTCATTATTGTCATTTACAATTCTTTCCATATTTAAAAAAAAATAAACGTATCGTATTTATCTCAGTATATAAATATACAATGATTAATATGATTCTTCTCAAAAATTAGAATATATTAGCAAACTCAGTGCCGTAGTCAGGAATTTTGTATGGGGGAGGCTAAGTCTCACCAAAAAAAATTCAAAAAATACAAACACAATATTTCTTTTATGTACATTTTTTAAAATGTTTTTAATAAATTGAGCAACAAAAATTTTTATACGTATATAAAAATTTTTATTTATTTATTATGGCTCCAATCTTTTAACTGCATCCTTCTTGGGGCATTTTGAGCAAAAACTTGAATGACATCTGTTTCCTTCACAAGTTATTTTTTATTTATATTTACCATTGCTAAACCATTTAACCTTTTCTCCGTCATTGTTGATCTGACTGCCGTCAATTTGAGCTCAAAAGACGTACCTAAAGTTTTGAAAAAATTAAAGTTAGTTTAGGATGTCTGATTTTGATTCTGAAAAGAATTCTGAACTCGGCAGAAAATTGTCTATGGATCGTACGGAATACTTTGTAAAAATTAAATCTTATATTTTAATAAAGTGGTAATAAAATCTTGAAAATATAACTTTTTTCAAGTCATAATATTAAATTTAAAATTTAAATTAAAACCACAATGTTATATACGATCCACAGACATTTTTCTGTTGAATTTAAATATTTTTTCAGAATTAAGATCAGACAACGTTAAGTTAACTAACTTTAATTTTGTCAAATCAATAAGTAAGTTATCGTAAAATTTGTATAGTGAATTTTTATTGTTATCGAGTTATTGACATGTGCATGCGCGTACTCCAGCCAGTACCCGCATCACATTTCACTTACACAGTTACACTAATAATCATTTACAACTAATTACTAACACATAGATCTCGGGCGGCTTAGGGAGATTATGAATAGCCTAAATGATGTAGTAATAACCGTAGCGAGGCCCCTTAAGTATGTTTTCATTCTTGACAAGGTGGAAAATGTTCTTACATTAATTAGTATAGATATCTGTGTTAATTCACAATTAATCATGATAAGAGAAAGAATATTATAAAGATTGATATTTTTATTATCAATTATAATATATGGCTATAATGGCTAAAATAAACACAGTCAATGGGGGGGGGGGTATAGCCCCCTTAGCCCCCCTGGCTACGCCACTGAGCAAACTTTAAATCATTCGTTTTCGCCGTTAAGAAATTGCGGCCTCCTTTGTTCCTCCTCCCCTTTATCCGACATTGATTATAGCTTCTACTTAGACAGTATTCATTTGTGCAAACCTTGTTTTCTCGGGAGCATACTACTTGCGTCCGAAAATATTATTAGTAGGTTAGTTGCGTCCCGCAAAAAAAGATTCAAAAAGGGTCATAGCCTATTTGCGTCCCATAATACCTTTTTTTATAACCTAATTGCGTCCCGAAAATATCGATATAATCGATATCAATAAGTTAATAAACAAACACATTGATATTGATTTTAATTTAGAATATTGTTAATAATAAAAAAATTAGTTTAAAAATAATAATAATAATAATAATAATAAAATTCATTTTTTTTACATTAAGGCATAATAAAAAAAATCATGTATTCAATTCAAATATGGTAGGTATAAATTTAAAATAATAAAAAAATTCAAATATGGTACATAATTAAATAATAAAAAAAATGCAAATATTGAATTCAAATATGGTTAGGTATAAATTTGAACGAAACATTTATTATAAAATTTAATGGAGAAATTTCTTCCCACATAGGTTATTAATAGAATATATCGTAATGTACCGAATTATTATGATAAATGTATAGATAAATTGTATTTACAAACCGAACTTCCAAACATCCCACAAATAGCGAGATTTCTTATATAGCATAGTAATATGAACTATCGATTTTAGTGACACGATACTATCGACTTTAGTGATTTTAGACTTTAGTAGTAAATATTGATAATAATTATATAGCCGACTTGCGTCCCCAAAACGGGACGCAAGTTACCGGTCAAATTTACTACCTGTAAAATATACCTTTTTTAGGACGCAAGTAACATGCAGCCGTTTTCTCACCACAAAATATGGGTGAATACTATAAGTACTTTTCTTGAGTTTTTTAAAAAACATTTATTTTTTATATATACAGGGTGATTTTTTTATCGAAGAACACTCATTATTTCTGAAGGTATTCATGTTTTTGAAAATATTTTTTTACATATAGTTTCAAGTTGTTAAAAAAACAACATTTTTATTAAAAAATTATATTTTTAAATATTTTTTATATTTTTTTAAGTTTTTTACTTTTTTGAATGACAGCATATAGTTTTAATTTCATATTCTAAAGCAGTATAATTTTCTGAATATTTTGATACGTAAAAATTGAATTTAGGGCCAGTAGTTTATAAGTTATAAGTATTTAAAGTTTAGATGCGTGGAGTGGAGTGGTACGGGGTTACCCCGCAAAATGTTTGTCTTTATATTATATTCCCTTGTTTTTATCCTTCATGGTTTAGGTAGTCTGTATATTTTCTAAGAAAGATATCCGTGTGTCTATTGCCTATTATAGATATCATACATCTATATATGTTTTTATAGGACTCGTAGATGAATCTATCTATATCTATCATAGGCGTGCGCACGGGGGGTTCCGGGTGTGCCTGGGCACCCCCCGACATGTTATTGGGGCCTTAAAATTTAAGTCCTATAGCATTTATATGGGTCCGTATTTTAACTAATGTTACTAGAACAAAAATGATATTTTTTCTAAAATATGTTGTAAAAATGTTTTGGGATAAAAAAAATAATACAACTTAAAATATTTTAAATTTGCGTGGTAAAACTTATTATGATTATAACAGCTAAATGTTATTACTTATTGACTACAAAAGTAAAATAAATAAAATATATTGCAATCATCTTAAAAATAAGTCCAACTATCTAATGAAATATTATATAACTTGGTACTAGTAATAATACTAATTAATATGTGATATAATTTAAGTACCTAATGTTTTTCAGGCATTATAATTTATTAAAATATGTACATGTCTTATTAAGAAAAGGGCCCGAACAAATTGTAGGCACCTCCCGAAATTCAGGTCTGCGCACGCCTATGATATCTATTCAGATAGAAACGCTGAAATACAAAATGTCTTGGCATAAATCGTGAATTTGGTCTCACAAAAATTATCAAATTAGGAATAAAACGCAAATAGGGTATTAGATAACACTATTATGTTGGTTATAAAATTATTAAAATTTAGAAGATATTTATATAATCATTATAATTAATGGTACCTACTTACCACTTTTGTGTAGTTTGGACTAAGTACTGATTGCTGATGAATGATGGTGTCTTGTTAAAAAAATGTACCTAATATCCAAGGGCGTCCGCAGGGTGGAGTAGGGTCATCTGCTTCTTCCTAGGCTTTTCCTGGATTAATTATCATAATTATTATGTAATATAAAATACCTATCTATCACTAAATAAATATTTTTTAAATTAAAAACATTTTTTTCACCCTGTAATTTTTATTACACTTAATAAAATTATGAACATTGCTTTTAAAGATTCATGACATATAGTGGTGGGGTTAAGTGCAGTAGTAACCAAGTTTTTACTTTCTTGTATTAATTATAATATAATATGTATAATTTGTTTTAATTATTAAGCTCGTAAAATTTCAAATTTTAACATCAGAGAAAATAATATATTATATATATTTCTTTAGTTGTAGTTACCTTAAAAATTATAATTATAATTGTTTATTTAACATTATATAATAGGAATTAGGAATGATTTTATCAGTAGTCACTTCTCACTAGTCATAGAATAAAGACAGTAGAAGTTGTAGTCATTCAAGATCTATAAAGAATAAAAATCTAAAGATCTTGATAGTAATTTACCTTTTATATTTTGCTGTATAATTTTTATCCTCTATCGAGTATTCAACGCAATCTAGTAGTAATGTTATCAACCAACTCATAATTGCAGTGTATAATTTATTATA
Organism: Schizaphis graminum; assembly: GCA_020882235.1. Classification (NCBI taxonomy): domain Eukaryota; kingdom Metazoa; phylum Arthropoda; class Insecta; order Hemiptera; family Aphididae; genus Schizaphis; species Schizaphis graminum. The sequence continues at coordinate 81,713,469 of CM037032.1, read as the reverse complement.
CAAATCCACTGAAAAATTGATTTTCTATTAAACTAGGCCCTATAAAGATCTCTTCAGTGCCTTTATTATACCATTTATAATATTAATATTATTATTAATCTCAAAATTAAATGAATTGTGAAAATAAAATTATAATAATTTAAATAAATTGGAAATTTCAGAGTTTATTTTATTTTATATTCAGAGTACGGAGATAGTCCGTGATTCAGAGTAACATAAGTAGATGGAAAATAGAAGTAGAATCACACCTAGGGATTAGGACTATCATGACAAAATAAAGGTCATGAGGACTATACTAGAATAATATTATATTAACTACCGTCTACCGTAGAACATTCAACATAGATTAGGTTATGTTCAATGATACTACCATAGTCATCTGATCATAGTAAAGTTTAGAATCTCTTTGAGATTGAACAGCCGACTGTACTCTATCATTATTTGTTATCTATATATTCATAAATATAAATCACTATAGAGTGCAGCAAGCTAGAAAAACTGAATGACAGAGGTCATTTTCTGATTTTCGTATAGCGACTATCGTTTACCTTTTACCTCATTATTTTGGATTTCTTCTTTTGGAACCAACCATTTATTATAACTGTAAGTAATATTATTTTTACTCGTCACATTTAACCGATAAAAATAAATATTATGTTTTCATTCTAGAAATAATGGCTTTATTCTTACGATCCACCAAATTAGCCGCTAGGCTTACTCAAGGACCAACTAAATGCTTTTCAAGAAATTATGCTGATCAAATGAACTTCACATTTGCTGCCGCCAATCAAGTATGTAGAATATATTATAGAGTTCAGTAAATCTAATAAATGTAAGACTTTAAATATCTAATGAATATTGAAATGTATGTTTATTTGGTTATCATTATTATTGATAAGGGTTTATTCATTTTTACAATAATGTAATGTGTTTTATTCAATTTATTATTTTAGATTTTTTATGCGAATAAAAATATTAAGCAAGTTGATGTACCATCTTTTAGTGGTTCATTCGGTATCCTACCTAATCATGTACCCACATTAGCCGTTCTCCGCCCTGGTGTTGTAACGGTATATGAAGATGAAGGAACATCTAAAAAAATATTTGTTTCTAGTGGAACGGTAAAATGCCTTTATTTATTACTAGCTAGTTGTTATGTAATAAATAAATTGTGTAATTTTTAGATAACTGTAAATGAAGATTCAAGTGTTCAAGTTTTGGCTGAAGAAGCTCACCCAGTTGAAGATATTGATGGATCGGCCGCACGTCAAGTACTACAAGAGGCTCAGAGTCAACTGGCAACTGCATCAGGTGATGTTGCCAAGGCAGAAGCTGCAATTGCTGTTGAAGTAGCTGAAGCACTTGTTTTAGCAGCTAACTAATACTGAACGTAAACTATGTATTATATTAGTGTGGAAATTTGTTTAAGAATTTTCTCATATACAATTAGGTTTATAAAATTAAATTGAATTTCTACATACTCCGTTTCATTTGTTGATTTATGAAAAATTATAATTATTCACATCAGTATCCAATAAAAAAAATTCCATAAATATTGTGGGTTTTAGTTTTTACTGTTTTTAATTTTGCTAATAATATTTAAATTTAATGATATCCCATTAAGTAATAATAAATACAAAATATTCTGCTTAACTACAAAATATTAAAATATATTATTATTTTATTTTATTTTAATTAAACTGTAAAATTCTGATGTATTGTGCAAATTTCATGATTTTGAATTAATATTAGGTGGTTAACTAAAATAATAAAATATGTGTAGCAACATTAAATTACTGATGCGTATAAACTTATTAAAGTGATCCTAGTCATGTTAGCCAACTATTGAAGTTATAATACAATAGAATCCGCTCAATTGGACACATTGGGCGTGACCTATTTATCCCCATTATCCGACTCTTGACAAACCGAATAACTAATAAACTGATACATTCGTTCAGGACTATGCAATCTGTCCCTATTAAGCAGTTGTCCCCTTCATGTGGTATCCCAAATAAGTGGATTTTAGTGTACATCTATAGCATATAACATTATTTATTTTTCACATTTAATAGTTTAATATTATAAATATTTTAGATATCAGAACTATTACTGTTAGTTCAGTATACTTAGTATTGTTGTCTGTTGGTGTATATATTTATAATTATACCAAGATTAACTAGGGCTTAAATAATAGACGTATCTGATATGAAATGACAAAATTACTGAATTTTGTAGGTTAGTTAGCATTGTTTTTGCTTAACATGTCTTAAGTTTACTAAGTTAAATTTTATTTAAAACGCCCTAAATATTTTTTAAAAATTATTGAGAAATTTGATTTTATTCTAGATCCAAACCACTTAAACTGATTACACCTATTGAATCTTCTGTTAAACAATTGTATAATAAAGAAAGATACTGTAGCGTTGCATTAATTCGAAGGGAATTGAAAAAAGGAGTCATTTGGATTACTTATGACTGTTACAAAATTGTCTTGCATTTTAAACTTCAAAATTTTTTAATTAATTAAAATTATTATTATTTTAAATTATATATAAGTATAATAATAGAACAGTGGCGATGTGCGATGTACACTACTAGACCATTCTGATTATTATAGGTTAGGTTACCGTAACATTATTGCATATTATTATGTTATACATGAAATTGATAAAAATAAAAATATTGTTGAAATATTTGCTTGAATCTTATTTTGTAATATTGAAAACCCAATTTTAATGTTTTTAATACATTTATTTTAGATTTTATAATCAACTTTTTCTATTTATTTATCTTAAAATTAATTGTTGAATTCGCTAAAATGTATACTTAAAATTTATAATTTATAAATCAATTTTTGATTAGTGAATGTCTAAATTTGTTTAAAAATTGTTGGTAGTTTATATATAAGACAAGATAGGGAATCTACGCTTGGATTTAAAATCCATATAGCGTAATTAGATTGATTGGTATTCAGTATGCAGGAATAAATATTGTTCTTTTAGTGTGAAAGCAGTTAGTTTACTACCCTTGAAGGCTTGAACATGTAGTCTCCATCATATAAACGTTCAAAATTAGCAAATTTGCATTCAGTAGAACCAATTGTGTGCTTATGTTGGTCAATTCATTTTAATATAGTTAATAGTACTCAATTGATTCTACATAACACACATTGTATATGTTGTATGTTAATAAAATGGTAAAAACACATGTAAAGGTAGTGTCCTCTTAAGTGTTATTTTCACTTGTTTTATTACCGGCTGGTCTATCCTTCAGATAACAATTTGGAATGATGTTATTTTAATTTTCTGAAAGTTACACAGTTGGAAAATTGTTGATCATAGATTAATATGTTTATTGGAATAAATCATTTTGAAATATGATCATGCCTGGTGCTGCATTTATTTTTGAGAAACATTATTTTAAATCTTCAAATATTTTAATAAATAGTAATTAATTTCAATATTTAAGATAATTATAGATTCAAAATCACTATAACAAACTAGTGGCGGACAGTGCTGGATTGGAACCCAGAAACTTACCGAGCACAATAATTTTACTGGCCCAGTTAATTTAGCTAAATATTTTAGCAAGCAGCCCATGTATCATAATAATCTTGTGGCCCACCGCGCTCAGCGCGGTAGCTCGCCAGTCCAATCCGGGCTTGGTGGCGGGGCAATAACAAACAAGTACCTTAATTTACATTGATAGTATTAAAGAAACATACTTACCTAATTATAATAATAAAATTTGTATTTACAGCAGTGTTGGGAAAGTTCTTTTTAAAAAGGAACTCGTTCCCGTTCCTCGTTCCTACTGTAAAAAAGGAACTCGTTCCCGTTCATCGTTCCTGTCGCGAAAAAAGAACGCGTTCCCGTTCCTTTGCAAATTTTTTACAATTTGAGTGGTGTCAATTGTGTTTTTTGCGAACAATTTTTAAGTCAGAAATAATCGGACCGAGAGAGTTAACCGATTATTTCTGGCTTAAAAATTTAGGTTAGAGTATGTTATTAGTTGCTTAAAGTAGACTTGAAACTTTCCACAGTAAAAAGTTTATTATTTTGACTAAAAAATAAAAATGCACTCCTTAACTCAGAATTGTTTATTATTTAATAAGACCGACGGCGTCGCGGCTCAGTTTTGGCGCCGAAACACACTATACGCGCTTTATATTTTCATAAATACTGTGGCACTCAACGTGTTAAAAATAACTATTTTTTTTTTTTCATTATTTGAGGAACGGAAATTTTCTTTCAATTTCTTTAAAAATTGGAACTCTTTCCCGTTCCTCGTTCCTCGTTCCTATATTTTAAATAGAACGCGTTCCGAGCTTCGTTTCTATAAAAGGAACGCGTTCCTTCCCAACACTGATTTACAGTAGTTGATAAACATTTTTATGCCCCATGTAGTTTAATATTTTCATTTATGAAAATTTACTGTATTATATTTAATTTAAGTTAAACTAACTATAGTAAGAACTAAGAGTAGGTAGGTAACAATAACTAGTAATAGTAATTATTTAATTATTCTCTGGTGGATAATAGTTTATTGGTTGTAGAATTTTAGACAGGCTTTTCAGTTTAATAAAATTAATATACCAATTGATACCTTAGCACTTTGTCAACACTTAGAGGATTCAAATACTTCATATCATTTCAAATTTCAATTATTGCAATAAAGTATAAACAATTGCATGTATACAAATACAAACATTAAAACAGCTAAAACTATAACTTTAAATTAATAAATAAAAAAGTAGTTGATTTACAAATAAATTATTAATATGTTAAAATTAATTTGTATATTATACGAATAGGTTATAAATTATATTCAAAAATTACTTGACTGATTTTGACAAAAATTCAAAGATTGTCTTGAAAATTTTAAGATTTAGGTTAACCAATACCATAACCACTAACCAAGTCCAAGAAGTGACGCTAAAGAAACTTTTAAGTACTTAGGTATATATTTTTATTGATTACATGCCATAAAAGATAGAATTATGAATTACATATATTTTGACTAAAAATTAAAATTAAATATTAATAACATTTATTTAATAAATTATTATCTGAATATATTTAATTAGCTATACATTTTAAAATGTACATAGACAAAATGTTTTAAAAAAAAATGTTATTTGAATTAATTAAGGTTAATAGTTGTTAAATATTTTGATTATAATATACATAAATAAAACATACATACAATGTTGTAAAATGTAAGTATAAAGCACGGTTTAAGATAGAAAATTCTATCTTAAACCGTGGTATAGGTACATATAGTTAAATGAAAACCAGTTTTGCATTTAAATCCCTAAATTCCTTATTTTTTTTGTTTTTCCAGTTTGTTTTGAAAAGTACTATGAATTTTCACTTTTAGATTTTAAAAGTTCTAAGTACCTACCTACCAACTATATAGTTCCAGTTTGCTACCAAGAACGCTATTAAAGTTAAAGATTAAAGAATGTTTTCTATACATAAAAATAAAAAAAGCGGGTAAGTGAGTATCGGTCTGCTGTACATTAGGGGGTGGGGTGGACCTCGGACTATGGTAGGTTAAATTTGAATGCACTGATAGGTATCATTGTATACGAAAAACGATTCTGAACGGAGATGATTTGTCAGTCTAGGATATATTATATTTAAATATTGGCATACATTCTATTTTGAAACTAATTCAAACATTTAAGTAAAAGTTTCAAGATCTTAGGTTTAGTAATTTTTTAAAAATAACAAAAATCGAAAATTATTTATTAGTAAAACGTTATTTTACACGTGTATTTTTGATTTCAAATTAAAATTAAAACTTTAAAGACTCGTAAAATTTTATAAATTGAATAATCCTCAAACTTTTTTATAATTTATTCTAAGCTTAACTTATGGACAGCATAGTATTAAATTTTCAATTCTTAGCTTTTGATAGTAAAATATTTATAAATTTTTAACTACCAAATAGTGAAAAATATTCATGATTTTGACGAATTTTTGTCAATATTTGAACTTCAAATGCTAATAAAAAAAAAAATTGTGCCTATGTATTTTTATGATTTTCGAATGAGAGTTAGAACAAGTTATGTGGACCCTTCAATTAAATTTTCAAGTAATTTGTCCTAGCTAAATTTTTTTTATCAACATTTATAAAAAAAAAATAAAAAAAAATTGATTATTTCAAATGACTATAATTAGCTCAAAAAAAGTCAAAATATTTTGAAAATCAAATCACGTAAAGAAAATGGCAATCTTAATAACTGGTAAAATTTTCAAGTATTTACGACTTATACTTTTTGAATAACAACAAATATCAAAAATCGTTTGAGGCTAAACCGTTATTTAACGCGGTTTTGTGAAAATTTAAATTTCAAACACTCATAAAAATTTTTTGTCTGAATCCGGTAGAGTTTTTTTTACAGATATTTGAAGAAAAATGTATGGAGAACCTTGTACCAAATTTTCAAAACTTAGTTATAAAAGAAAAAAATTTTACGATTTTTCAACCACAAAATTACTTGCCAATTTTCGCAATTTTGACATATTTCGTATAAATTCGAACTTTAAGTACTTATAAAAAAAAATTGTGACTAACGATTTCGGATTTTTTTTTTTATCACTTTAAGAACAACTTATAAGAAACCTTGTATTAAATTTTCAAGATTTTCTGGCCAGCCAAAAAAATTTTATCGTTATTTTAAAAAAAATTAAAAATTTCAATTGTCTATAAATAGCTCAAAAAAAGTCAAAATTCTTTGAAAATTTAACTGTGTATGGAGAACGCTTATGTTAACATTTTGTGAAAATTTCAAGTGTTTACATCGATTAGTTTTTGAGTTACAGCAAAATAAAAAATTCGATTTTGTCGAAAACTGGTTTTGCGTAAAAATTCCCGTTTTTCTGTCACTTTTTTTTTTTGTTTTTCTCGATTTTTTTGAAAACTGTTTGAAAATGTTTACTTTTCACCTCTATAATGCACCAAGGATATCCACTTTGCCATCGGAAACCACCCCCAAAGTTTGAAATTGAAGCATTATTTCGACTAGTTATGCTGTACACAGACACAAAAAAAAAAAAACAAAAAAAAAAAACACACATCATTGTAAAATCAATACATTCATCACTCCGTTCAGAATCTAAAACACACATCATTAGAAAATCAATAAATTAATCGCTAAAAATCTAAAATCATACAATCTTTAAATATTATATAATAACAAATAGGTATGTACTTATAAGAGTTATAAAACTAATAACTGTTTGGAGGACGCTACACCTGCATATGTTGTCTCCGTCTTACAAGTGCGCAACATAGCAAATTTACGCTCAGCAGATCACATTTAGCTCCGTTGGTTTAAAAATTGAAGTGAATCTAATACTAATTATAAAACTTGATGGTAAGAACATATGCTATGTTTGTACTTTGGTTTTTTACGATTATTCAATTTTTAAGTGAGTTATGAGCATTTTTAATTTGCGCTATATTATTATATACGCATAACTTACAAACAAATTGAATTATCGTATAAAAAAACAACATACCTACAAACACGGATAATGTTCTTACCATCGAGTTTCATAATATATCGATTCACTCTATAATTTTTAAAACAATGGAGCTAAACGTGATCTACTGAGTGTAACTTGCTATATTATGTTATGTACTTGTAACTTGTAAGACGAAGACAACACATGTGGGTGCATGTAACGCCCTTTTAAGTCAAGGTGGATATAAATGGATTATGGATATATCCATCTTGCGTTAAGTATAATTTTATTATAATTTATAACCTGCAGGTACCCCGGCTGTAGGTATTTTATTTTAACAAAAATTGCCAAAATTGGTTAACATCAGTTGAATGAATACTTTAAAATATAAGTTTGTTCATTTTGATTGTAAATGGTGTATACTGTAAATTGTAATGTAGGTATAGTGTATAGGATGACGCGTTGACTTATACAGTGATCTATAATTAAATAACTATTAATAAGTAGGTATTAGAAAATCGTAGATAATAACTTATAAGTAAATCGTCTTTTTCATGAGAAATGAAGATAAACGTTTAACATTTAACTGAATAATAATATAGTTAATAAAAGTTACTAACTTTTTAGGTAGGTACTACAATGATAAGATTATAATACTTCAAGTTTCAACAGCCCAAACTTATATTTATATTTTGTTCACTCTGGTATAATTTAAAAAAATTAATATAACACGGGAAAAAACGACGATACCCTATCCATTATTAGTATTCTATCAGTTGAAGGTCATATGTTACACATCGTTTTCATTTTTAATAGCAAGTTTTGAGCAAGGTTTTTCGGCGGAAATAAGCTACGAGTAATTATAATACTCTAGGCTGTTAGGACAATTTTTCATCGGTGTTCGCTTGGTCAAATCTATTTATAAAAAAAACCAAGTATTAATTTCAATTAAAACGTAGCTTAACCGAGAGTTCACAATATCACATATTATCATATTCACATTATCGCGAAACAAGTATCATCATTCATCATTATTCATCACAAAAAATATAAGGCAAAGGCAGTATTAATTTGCTAGAAGGATTGGGCCTGCATAAAACCATCGCAGAAGTCAACGTTCCGACTATTAATAAATCTAATTCGTCATTTAATTACTCTCGTTTGAATGTTGTATTCATTAGTATATTTATTACTAAAAACCTTAAAGCTAGATCATCATTTTTTTCTTTGTCACGTTAAATTAAATTTATAATAACTCGAATAGGCAAAATTAGTAATTACTAATTAGTGCAAGTAATATTAAATTTAAATCTCAAGATTAATATTTTCGGGAAATGACGCTCATACAATATTAGTTAAAAATTTGTTTACGATTTTTCTGATGTAATTTTATTCTATTATCATCAAACAAAAAATGGATACCAATTGCTTTGCTGTATTTTAGGTGTCAGTGGCATAGATGTCACTATAATGAGTGTGTTAAATTTGAATTCAACAATATATTAAACTATAAATTATTATTGTATGTACCAAAGCTGGGCAAGTTAGTCATTTTTTTTAACTAGTTGAAGTTAAGTTACTTTAGTAAAAAAACTAATTAAGTTAGAACATAAGTTAGTTTATGAAACTTTCCAAATTTTTAACTTAGTTAGAAGTTAGTTTGGTGAAAATAGTAACCTAAGTTAGATTATAAGTTAGAAGTTAGATTTTTTTAGATTAAAAAACTATGTTCAAATGTAAATAATAAGTTATATCTAACTTACATTATTGATAAAAATTGAAAATTGAATTAAACACCTAGTAATTTGATCACATGTTCTAATTAGGTAAGTAATAGTTTCAATTTCTTGGAATTTTAGTTATTACTTATTAAAATATAAAATGATGAAACAAAATAAAAAAATATATACAACAGTATGACATCATAAAATATAAATATAAAATAATAATACATAACAATCATACTATAATCCATATTTTATGTTATATTCTATACAGCTTCTAGAACTTTGGAATGCAAAAAAAAGTAATAATAATAATAAACTAACTAGTTAGTTATTTTTCTAACGAGTTATATTAGAATTAATTTACGCTTTCAATTCAACTCGTTAAGTTTTAAAGTTATTTTATATTAAAACTAACTAGTTAAGTTAGAAAGTTACTTAAAAAGTAACTATGTATTATAGTTAATGGTATGTACTATGTAGCAATGTAGCCATGTAGGATTCTTATTTCTAAGCGGAGACCATCTGTCAGCCTATATAGTATATCACCAAGTATTTATACATTTTATAGTATTTTTTTTTTATATTAGTATTACACTATTACAGTATGTACTATATAGGTATGTTGATTTAATTCTATCCAAAAACATTGCATTTATTATATTATTAGTACTTAAACTTAATTAATTAGTATATCAGTACATATTTATATAATATGATATTATTATGTATTATTATCAAATGTTCATATAGTTAATAATACGTTATTGTAATAACTAATAATATATAAACATTTAAACAATATTTTAAATCACGAATCATAAGTACAATCTGCATCTAAATTAATTATGACTGTGTCTTGACCATTACATCGTGACATGAAGTTTTTATTAAAATTGTATATTTCTTTAGAAATTTTTCCATGCTAAATTAAAATTATTGTATATTAAAAATATAATTAGCAATATTTTCTTTATAATTGTTCTATTTCTACGCTGTAAGGAATATGACTGTTTAGTATAAGTCAGGGTGGTCTAACCCGCGGGCCTCAAAGCCTTGTTTTTGGCCTCCCCAACAATTAAATGAATTATTTTTTATAGTAATTAAAAATTAAAATAACAATAATATTATAAACAACCTTTTTAATTCTAAATTCTAATTAATTCTAAATATAAGTAATTTAATCTGTAAATTGTGATATAATAATTAATTATGCATTATATAAAATAAAATATAAATAGGTAATAGTATAATTTCTTTTCTTCTGGCGCCCCCCAATATTTTTATGAAAGTGTAAATTGGCTACCCTGGTATTTGGAACACCCTGATATAAGTATTGGGATATCTAATTTAGATCACTTTATATATTTAAATACACTGTATTTATGCAAGGTTTATAGATTATGCAGGTTGCCTCATAGTCCCCTAAATATTTCGATCACCCCGCACCATTCCTTGTCCAGTGACGTCACCCGAAGTATAAAATTTACGGCGGCGTATTAAAAATGCATGTGAACGTATGTATTTTTATTTTTCTATGCTATTATTTTTTATTTTACCTAACTGATTTACTGCTTATTATTTATCGATGTATTATTATTGAATAATGTATTTTATTACTTAATAATACGCTATATGTGTAATTATTCATTATTTTTCGTTATTTTTTTGGACAGGTTTTAATAACACCCATATAATAATATATTTAACTATTTTTTTAAAATTTTACAAATCGTATATAGACATCCAGTTATAGTTACATGAAATTAAAAGCAGCTACTCCTATATTTAAATTTTTTTGTTGATCCAAAATTGTAATTTAACTATTTGAACTGAACTAAAAAGTTTGACTATAAATTATAATAGTTATTACTTAATATTACTTAATTAAGTAGAGATGTATAATATATATAATATATATATATATAATGTGTATAATTATTTTTTTGTTGATATTTAGAGTAGGTAAATTACAGATTAATTCAAAGCCGTATCTGAGGGGGGTTCAAGGGGAAACATTCAAGACAAATTATCTAAGTTTTAGTGGTGGCTTAACTCAACGGACACTAGCTGAATATTTGACAACTATTGTTCACACAATAAAACTATTTTAATTATTTTTTTAACTTTTTTAAATTTTATTAATTGCATTACATTTGTAATGTCCATGGAAATCTCCATGTCTTTTATAGTTTTGTTTAACGTTTTTAAACGTTTTTGATTATTATTACGAATATTACGCTTTTGATCAAGGTTTTGAAAAACGTTATTTTTCTATATTGTTTCCAAGTATTCAATTTAAATTTTATTTTTCTAACAAAAGTTTTATTACAAAATAGTCCAAACATTATTTAAAAATATTCATAATCTGATTTTTTAAAAATGATTTTATTTTTAGTATTAAAACAATATAATAAGTCACTTGAAACATACAAAAACGTATAATTTTTTTATGATTATAATGTTTATATGTTGTTAAAAAATATTCTCTATATTTTTTTTTATGTTTATATATTGTTAAAGCAAATTTTATAATGTTACAAAAATGTTTTCTATGTTAAACTACTTAACTTTATTAGAAAAAAAAAAAAAATATGTTTCAATAACGAAAATGTAGGTATTTTATTTATTAGATTCTGAACGAAGTGATGAATGTATTGCATTTACTATGATGTGTGTTTTTTTTTTTTTTTTTTTTTTTTTTTTTTTTTTTTTTTTTTTTTTTTGTGTCTGACTCCAACATTTGGAGCAGTAATAATGCTCCGATTTTTTACTTCAGCCCCTCTTTGAATAGGGAATTGAATCTAGTTGGTACTTTAGGGGGGTCAAAATTAAAATTTTCTAATAGTTTTCAAAAAAATCGAGAAAAACAAAAAAAAAATGACAGAAAAATGGAAATTTTACGGAAAAAACCACTTTTCGACAAAATCGATTTTTTGATTTTGCTGTAACTCAAAAACGAATTATTGTAAATACTTGAAATTTTCACCAAATGTTTATATTATGGTTATCTCTTTACAGTTAAATTTTCAAAATATTTTGACCATTTTTAAGCTACTAATAGACAATTGAAATTTTCGACTTTTCTAAGTTTTTTTTTCTTCAAATGCCGATAAAAATTTTTTGGGTGGCCAGAAAATCTTGAAAATTTAATACAAGGTTTCTTATAAGTTGTTCTTAAAGTGATAAAAAAAAATCCGAAATCGTTAGTCACAATTTTTTTTTATAAGTGTTTAAAGTTCGAATTTATACGAAATATGTCAAAATTTAAATTAAATTTCATACGCTCATAATGCGAATGTTGGCCATAGTAACCATAGTAACATATAAAAAATATACTATTTGTTTCAAAATAGAATATTTGACAATATTTAAATATAATATATCCTAAACTGACAAATCATCTTCGTTCAGAATCGTTTTTCGTAAACAATGATACCTATCATTGCATTCAAATTTAACCTTCCATAGTCTGAGGTCCACCCCACCCCCTAATATACAGCAGAGCGATACCTACTTACCCGCTTTTTTTTTTATTGAATATTTAGGTTACCTATTGAGTATTGATTTCTTTAAATTACCATATTATGTACTAAGGTGTTTTTAAAAACCTTATTTGAGTTCTAAGTAGAATGCTCAAAAACATTAAAAAAAACCTTACTGTTCCATGTCACCCGAAACTCAATGTGATGACTTAGATCACTCATTTTATATTTTTTTAACCAAGTTATGGTTAAATTTCATTTTTTTTTTATGCAAATATATTAATTTATACCTTGAGCCTATACCATTTTTTTTTCAAATTAAAAAAATTAATATTGAAGTTGTAGGAGCTTGGGAAAGTTAAAAATCGTGTTCATTTACCCGTGTTATATGGGAATAACGAAACAGTTTATACTTCGGGTGACGTCATGGTGTGGCTTCTCCCACTCCTGAAATTTCAAAAATGCGAAATGAGGCAACCTGTATAATCTATAAACCTTGGTATTTATGTACATAGGCTCCAATATTAATACTTGATAAAATGATAACTTATCAATGTTTAATATACGATACATCAAAATCTAGTTACCTAATACCTATTTGGCTATTTATTTGATTCATCAAATTTTATTTTGTTGGAATAAGTTCTGTGAAACTAAAAATCAGTATATAATAATATTAGTTGTTAGTGGCGGTCAAATGATTTTGTCATGGGGCCATGGGGGATGTGGCTGATTCTTTAATATGTACTACTTAATCATTAAAATATAATTTATGGTTATGCACTTATGCCTAATATCATTTTTTTTTAATTAAAATGGATTAGTACTTTATTTGTAACAAGTGAGGAGTGAGTTAAATTGTTATTGAATATTGATGATCATCGAGCGGGGTAATTCCCGTATATTTTGTATAAGCCACTAAATATTAATAATAATAACAATCTTGTTCCTAGAATGAGTTTAGAATCTAGAAAAATATAATTATATGTATAGGCGTTGTTTTGAGAAAAAAATAAAACAAAATTTAATACATTAACATAATAGTACAATATACATACATTTAATTGTTATAAATAAAAAAAAAGTCATGGGCTAATTATCACCCTCATCCATCCACCAGGTTTGACCACCTTTGATATAATTAATCATATATTTATATTTAAAAATAATCAGAACTATCAAAACATTTAAGAACCGAGTCAACGGTTATAACAGTTAAGAACGATGAGTGCCGTAATAATGACTTAACAATTTATATCTATGAAGAAGGAAGTTTTTAATGTTTTTTTATAATTTTCCTCCGTGGTATATTCCACAAGACATGCTAAAAAAAATTATCGTAATAAAAAATACTTTATTAAAATATATTATCGTTGTTGATGCCTCTATTCGTACATATATTATATATAATATATGCATTTGTCATATATAATATAGACATTACAACTATAATTTTATTATTATACTATAAACACAATGTTTAACTAGCATAAAATTAGAAATTATCTTTATAAAATTGATTATATGAGCGTCGTATATTATTATTAAATAATAATTCAATTTTTTAAATGACCACTAAATATTTGTATACATACCTATCTGTGACGTCATTTATTATTTATTGTCTAATCACGATCGCTGAGACTTAAAATGAATAACTTTATATCCACTCAAAATGTCTATGTCGTTATCAATTAATTTTAGTATTGTTACATTATGCCAAATTTTTGATTACCGTTTGAATAAGTATTTTATGTACCTACGTCCTACAAACAACTAAACAAGTCTTCAAATGAAGGTTAACTCTAAATCAAATCTAAATTAGATTGTCTAAATGACTGCAGATATACCTAATGTTAAATAAAAATATTCAATACAACTTTTCGAGTTTCTATGTAAAAAAAACTCAAAACGTTTAATGTATAGGTAATTCAATGTTTTAAATAGTTTTAATAATCTTACAGTTTAATTATAAAAATTCTATGATATAAATGAGCCAATTTAATTTTTTCTAAATAAATTGTAACAAAGTCTTAAGAATTAGGGACAAAAAATATTTATCTAACAATACCTATCTATAAAACTTATTTGTGATTTTTTATTTTTATATTTTTTAGTTCCAGCATAAAATATATTTTGAAATATATTACATAATATTTAAGCCTTACCTATACAAATTAAAGATTTTATAAATTATTTACTGCGAAGTACTTGCATTTTTTTAATTCTTGGGATTTTGTAAGAATTTTAATTTGAAATGTATAAAAAAAAATATGCTTATATATTTTTAATAACTGTATACAAATATAAAACACCTTACGCATTATCTTATATTAAATTTTCAAGAATTTTGACCAATCAAATATGTTTTTATTGAATTACAGAAAAAAAACTAAAAAAATATTTTTATTTTCCCGATTATTAAGATGGGTATTGAGAAAAACTTTTGAGCCCCGCAAAATTTTAACTAATTTCAATTTCCATCAAATACCTCCTCTCCTCAAAAAAAAAAAAAAAAAAAACATAAAGAAGGAAACATGTTTACTGCTTGAATAGTTGGTATTTTATAAATGTAAAATTAAAATCAATAATGAAAAAGCGGGTAAGTAGGTATCGCTCTGCTGTATATTAGGGGGTGGGGTGGACCTCAGACTATGGTAGGTTAAATTTGAATGCAATGATAGGTATCATTGTATATCATTGTATACGAAAAACGATTCTGAACGAAGATGATTTGTCAGTTTAGGATATATTATATTTAAATATTGTCAAATATTCTATTTTGAAACAAATAGTATAGTTTTTATATGTTACTATGGTTACTATGGCCAACATTCGCATTATGAGCGTATGAAATTTAATTTAAATTTTGACATATTTCGTATAAATTCGAACTTTAAACACTTATAAAAAAAAATTGTGACTAACGATTTCGGATTTTTTTTTATCACTTTAAGAACAACTTATAAGAAACCTTGTATTAAATTTTCAAGATTTTCTGGCCACCCAAAAAATTTTTATCGGCATTTGAAGAAAAAAAAACTTAGAAAAGTCGAAAATTTCAATTGTCTATTAGTAGCTTAAAAATGGTCAAAATATTTTGAAAATTTAACTGTAAAGAGATAACCATAATATAAACATTTGGTGAAAATTTCAAGTATTTACAATAATTCGTTTTTGAGTTACAGCAAAATCAAAAAATCGATTTTGTCGAAAAGTGGTTTTTCCGTAAAATTTCCATTTTTCTGTCATTTTTTTTTTGTTTTTCTCGATTTTTTTGAAAACTATTAGAAAATTTTAATTTTGACCCCCCTAAAGTACCAACTAGATTCAATTCCCTATTCAAAGAGGGGCTGAAGTCAAAAATCGGAGCATTATTACTGCTCCAAATGTTGGAGTCAGACACAAAAAAAAAAAAAAAAAAAAAAAACACACATCATAGTAAATGCAATACATTCATCACTTCGTTCAGAATCTAAAATCATCAAACAATACAATACTAATACAGTGAAACCTCCACTAACGGACACCTCCCAATAGCGGACGTTCTTGGGGAACGGGGACATTTTCACTACTTTTTAATAGGAAAACCTTCGAATAACGGACATTATTTTAATAGGGAGTTTTTAAAATAATGGTAAATTCCTTATCTTTATTTGAAAATAATACGTATTCACATTCATATATATTCTCGTAATAATGTAATTACGATAAAAAAATTTACAAAGTCATGATACTTTGTCTGCTGTAAAGAGTGTAAGTAATTTTATTTCATCAATAGAGGTAATGTGAGCTGGTAATGAGGTAAGTTTTATTTTTACTTCTACTGTAACATTAGCGAATGATATTATACTAATGAGATTGGCGATTGCACAGAGACCAAGGGCGTATTTGAGGGGGGCGAAAGGGAGCATTCACCCCTCGTCACTCGTATTTATATTTTTTTTTATATAATACATTAATTAATAATTTATTTAAACAATTTTCCATTTTATAAAGATTGTAAATCGTATAAAAAGTATTTTAGGTATGTCTATTTAGGTAATCAACTGTAAATTATTTTTAGTTTGTATAGAAGAAAAATTACCCCCTACCATGGACTCAACTCAAATACGCCCTTAACAGAGACGGTGTAATTATAAACAGACAAAGCTCGCCGATTTTTTCAAATTATAATAATTTAATAATACATGTACATAATTTTTATTTTTATTGTAAAAATATACTTTAAATAATAATAATTAATAACAATTTGTAAAAATATAAAAATGTAATAATTTACAATAAATAATAAGTAATAATATTATACATACATATACCTACATACATACATAGTATACATTATTATACAAATAAATTTCAAAAATGTATCTCCTCTCTGAATAACGAACACAATTTTGGTGATCAAGAGTGTTCGCTATTGTATTTATAATCATTGCCTATTGGTACTGCTTTAAATATTAGAAGAAAATTGCTATATATTTGCTAGGTTAATCACTCCATAGTCTATACTCAGTCTTAATACCAAACTACTCATATACAAATAACTTATCGTAGGTTAGAACCTATCTATCTGGACCTATGGCATCAAGTTATAGAATGTGGCTAAATTATCAAATGTAAATAAAATACCAAGATTCAAATCGATCACTTTACACATGATAACAAGAACTCTTTGTGTATCTCGAATCATACACTTCATAGTTCATACAGACCTTCATTTCAAAACAGTCTCTGATATGTCCTCAATTTTATACATAAGTGTTTGATCACTATTAGAAATTCATCATCCAAATCTAATTTCTGCATTCAACTCTGACTCAACACTTATAAATCCCCAACGAGGTTTAAAAGAAGATGTTGTTGTGACCTGAATTCTTAACCTTAATAATTAAAAAAAAAAAATAAGAATAATACAATTAATTAAAAAAATCAACTATAAACAGTATAAACAATGACCACAGAAATTTTTCGCTCACGTCATTGTATTTTAACGTATGTTCTTTTTGCAAATAAACTTTTATAGATTGTATCAATATTTATTAACAAAAAATAAAATAAAATGAAATACTTATCAAAATGTTTTAAGATATAGATAATACAATAATTGGTTTATTCAAGTGTACCGCCACTAAACTAGTGTCACCCTGGCGGCTGCCTATTTTGCTATCATATTGGACCTGTGTTTCATACATTAAAAGGTACGTTTAATCGTATTATAAAATATAATGTAACCTTTTAAATATATTATATATTAGGTATATACTTATTTAATTATGCATGATAGTATAAAAATATAAAAATATAATATATATATAAGTAATAAGTATAAACAATGATTTTCTTAAATGCATATACATTTTTAAAAAATAGTTGTATTTCGTGAAGATCATAACATCTTATGAATTCAACTTTTTAGACACATATTTTTTGTTTAAATTTTTAGTATATATAATAATTAAATACATATCGGACGTGTCTTATAAGTTTTAACCATTAATAGACACTGATAATTAACTAATAAATATGCATATAGTCACGTGTGGATAACATAATATGATGACCCAATCAAAATAACCTGAATTTATGGTTAGCACATATACATAGTTTGTATATCTATACACAATGATCTCGTTATGGATTGTGGTTAGCTAGAGTTTTCTGGTACCGGTTTTTCATAATGATGAACATACTTACACACGTACACTGAAACCAGTGACATAATTAATATAAAGCCACTCACGCTTGTACTCGCTACAAAGAAAGTAGTCGTGTGTGCGTACCAGAAGTCTTATTTGAATTTCGTATTTAAAAACAGCAACAACTTAAAACACAACGTTCATTTTTCTCGTGAGAAAATTATAAGGTCAATAATACCAAATACAAAAATATAAGATATTATAATATATTATTTAGTGTATCTATTTTAAATTAAACATGCGTGGAAATTATTTTCTGATGGTTTTCCTACTTTTTGGATTTGGATTACACGAAATTTATTCTCAAAAACAAGAAGTAAGTATTTTCATAATTATTTATCGTACTTTATATTACTATTAAACCTTTGTTCATTAATTAAAATATATTTATTCATGCAAAGCTATCAGGAAAATGTAGAGCTCCCGATAAAGCACCTTTAAATCTTGAAATAATAATTAATATTTGCCAAGAAGAAATCAAATCCGCATTACTTCAAGGTAAAGTTAAAAAAAATTATGTTCGCCAATTAAATTTGTTTTAATAAATAACTACTGTTATAATTTACAGAAGCTTTAGATATCCTCAATGATGGCACTTTGGAACAAAATACACCAAGCTATGGTAGATCAAAAAGGGACGCTGATGAAGATTTGTCAAACGAAGAACGTAGAGTCGCAGGGGTAAGCCAACCATGTTTTATTTTTTTTAGTTAAATTATAATATCAACTATAATACTTCTCTAATAGATTACTGGTAGTAAATATTATAAAATTTCACGTATAAAAATACATTATTACTTAATTAATTAATATCACAAATTCATAAGATATATTTTTTGTGTTCTTAATTATTAATGTGTATTTATATTTTAAAATAATGAATATTTTTTAATAATTTAAAAAAATTATAAATTATAAATTAAATGTTTGTGAAAAATTGTCTATAAATATAAACCTACTATTCATCTTAAGTCATTTTAACTTAAATAAATTCCGGGTATAAAAAATAATTTTTCCATTATAATTGGTTGTTTAAAGACTACTAATTAAAGTTATTACTTTCTATTATATTTAGTCAAATATTATAACCCAACAATGATACATATTAGTATATATAAGTATATACAAGTTATACAGGACGATTTTTTTTTATAGTTAATATTCATTATCTCAAAAAATAAAAAATAAATTTTATATAGATTCTTAAGTCATTACAATATAACATTTTGTAAAAAACTTAGTTATGAATATTAATTAGAATAAGTAGATAAGCAATTAAAGCTCATAGGAACGGAGTGGTGTGACACATGGATATAATACCCTAGAAATATTAGTCAACTTTTTTCGCTCATTTATAAGGTTTGCTACTTAAAACAATGAACTATTTGTTCAAAATTTGATATTTACTGAAATTCTCAAAACATCCTTCTTAGGAATATGAAATTTAAAATGTATGCCGTCATTCGATAGTATAAAGTTCTTATAAATTATTTATATATATTTTTGTAATGTCTTCAAACTATGTATGTATAATAAATATTTATATAATTTTTTTTTATTAAGAAAATTATGTTTCCGAAGTAATATAAACGTTTAAAATGCTCGTAAAGATAATTTTATTGGAAAAGAATCCATAAACAATAGACACAATATCAAAAATATATACTTTTAATAATGCTTATAATTTTTTAGATATGGAGTTCATAGTTTTTACTGTTAAAAAATTTACTCAGTATAATTATAATATTTTTCATATTTTTCATATTGCTTATTTTATTTTATTTCAATAATATAATAACTTGTAAATAATTTTTTATTCTATAAAAATAATGTTCAAAAAAATAGACAGCCGTCACAGTTTAAGATAATAAAAATTCATGAGGCTTTAGTTATCTTAAAATTGTTCAATATCATTCTAAGAACGGAGGTTAACTGAAATATTTTTTTTACATATTATTTTATTAAAATCTTTCAGAAACTACTACGAATACCACGACCTGGAAAATACTTATTTGTAGATACAAACTGCGTTTAATTTAAATCTTAGCTATTATAGATATAAGAGATACATTTTATAACTTTTTGAACTTTTTATTTCCAAAGACAATATTAATCTCTAAAATATATAATAACAATAATATATTTAAACTAATTTTTAGCAATGATTGTAGGTTCTTAACGTATTCTATACTTATTTAATATTCTATTAATATTTTACTACATATTAATAATTAAATACAAACATTCTGCTTTTATGTTTTATTCATTCTAATTTAAGTTAGTATTATTATTATCATACAATTATAAAAACTATTACATTTTCATAATTTATAGTGCACCGCTGACGTAAAAACCTAAATATTCTAAATATAATTATGTATATATATATAAAAATAAAATTTCGAAATTCACCATATTACACAATAAGATAGAACCGGAAGAAAATTGCACCCGTTAAAATATGTTGTATATACTTTTATAAGTATAATTATAAAAGCCGCTTTATACCCGCTCGCAGTAGCTACTGTAGTATACCTAATCTTTAAAGTGAGTAAGTGAGCTATTAAAAAAAAAACATTCACTTGTTGCATAACTGAAACCTGTTCCAAACGGTCTTGGTCATTCAATAATAAAACAAAATATATCTCATTGCATATTACTGCACATAAACGTATAAATTGTATTACGACTCTTCTATAATAGTAATTATTATTGTTTTCAGTGTTTGCTCCAGTGCGTCTATAAGAAAGTGAAAGCAGTTGAGTATAATATTTTTATATACCTAGTAACTATACTTATATTTGTTGCGTTCATCTTGTATTGAAACAGAATGAATCATATGATTTTTGGTCTATATAATATTATATACGATATAATTAATTTAGGTTGATGAAACCGGCTTTCCGGTAGTTGAAGGTTTGATGAAACTGTACAACGAAGGAGTCCAGGACCGAAACTACTACATGGCTACATTATCCGCAGTTAGGCATTGTATTTCCATCGCACAACAGCTTAAACAGCAACAGCCATCAAAAAGTTTTGGTAACAAACATTTACGAAACTTAATAAATAATATATAGTATATACCAATAATAGTATTAGTCTATAATTGCCTTACATAATTATAATTAACAGTTGCAATGAGTTGTATTAATAACATATACGCAACACTGATAAAAAAAAAATAAGAATTAATTAAAAACAAGGTAAATAATGATTGAGATTTTATCCAGTTTCTAAACTAGAAATTAAATAGTACTTTCTATTTTTAAACCAAATTTTATAAATATGATAATAAAAAGTAAGATATTGTACATTCATATTGATTTTAAATTATAATAAAAAATGTAAATACCTACTATTAGAATAGTCATAATAATATACATCTAATAAATAGTATATAATACAACCTATAGCTATAGCCTATAAGACATTCTATTCCCTTTAACAAATCAAATGCTTATTATATACATGAACAACTGTTAAATTTTAAGGCGATAAAACTGAAGTTATATATAAATATAATGATAAATATATTTTTCAATAATTCAGTATTTAAATTTAAAAAATGTATCTTACATATTTATTTTATTATAAATGTAAAACAGAGAAAGTAATAGTAACCTTGAAACGTTATGTTCCTTGTTACAAAATAACTTTTCTTCGTAATATTAATTTTATGTTATAGAATTCAAAATTATATTTTGTTTAAAAACAATTTTTAACAATCTTAGGCACATAAATAAATATATTTTGTTATATTTTTTATCGTATTTTACACTATTTTTAAAATATTGTGAACTGGTAGAAATAATGAAATCAAATATTTAATAAGGTAACTACAATTTTAGTACGTAAATAATAGAGATTGATCTAACATAATACACATATTTTATGGATTTATAAAATTTTAACACTTACACAGTATGTAACTATGGTATTATTTTGAATTTTAGATGACGGACAAACGTGTGATCTTGCTTATGAAATGTTTGAATGCGTCAGTGAAAAAATTGAAGAAGTACGTATTAAAAAAAAAAAACTTAAAACTATATTAATACTTATTAATATAATTAATAAATAATATAATATAATTATTCATTATTATTTTAGAACTGCGGAGTTGAAAATAAGTTGAATAACTTAAGCCAACGTCAAGTTTAAATATTTTTTTTTATTGTATTTTATACCTATATACCACTGTACATAACCAACTATTTTTAAATTGTAATTAATTAATATATAGTCTTGTTTTATTTAAATTGAAATTAACTATCGTAGCTGTGTTAATTACCAAAAAAATAAATTTTAGTCAAATTTTTTGTTAAACTTATTTTGATAAAATAGAATACTTGGTTAATTGTTATTATCTTATGTTATAATATTATAAAAAATAACGTAAATTTAGATATAAGTTAAAATATTAATTTTATTTGATATGAACTTTTTAACTTGAAGGTCATTTATCTTATTTTGTGGTTAGAAGACATTCTGGAAATATACGTTCATAAACCGATAACCTCACGATTGACAGCTCTTAATCATTCATTCAAATCGTTGACCACTACAACAATACCTGCCATTAAAACCGTTTTTAAATATAATTATTATAATAAATCAACATTTAATAAATTATAATTATATTCATTTGTAATCCAATACTTATATTGAGATACATTAATACTTGTTTAAATTTAAACTAAATAAATTAGTTTTATCGTGTATTAGTATTGGTATTTCTATATGTTTGTATACACGATAAAAAAAAGTACCCAGTTATCTGGTTCACAGTTGTTCTGACCAAAATGAATCAATTTTATAAATACTTAAAATTATAATTAGTTAAATAGCTAAATAATAAGCTAAAAAAATATGCTAATTTAGTTGTAGATAGTCGGATATAATATGCGCGATTAACTGTTATACAAACCTATTGTTACATGCAAGGTGATTTAATAAGTATAATACGTTTTTTATTATTTTATTTAATAAAAGATCTTGGTACATCATTCAATTATTAAATAATATAATAATGCTAAATAAATTATCTTGTTTATGTATCTATTAAATGTAAATTCGATAATAACAAAAAATCCAATATATTAATACCTATACTACGTGTAAAGCAATTAGAAGATAAGCATTTAAAAACGAAGATAAATCATTAAATGTTGTAATTTAATGTAATTAAATGTACATTAATGAGTTACCTATAACTATTAACTACAACTTTACTATAATATTCATTGGTGTGTACATGCGTACCTCTAATAAGTGTTAGATTTCGCTTTCCCAACATATTATAAAATAATTAGGTATGTTTTTTCTACAAGAAAAGCATTATTCTCGATTTTTATCATAAAAAAATAATACCGCTGTTTTACACTATGGGCAAGGGATAATATTATAGTAGTAGCATACACGAGCTACTATCATAGAGTAGATGATTAATAAAAATTTAAGATATACAAAATCATATGATTAATTAATCCACCACTAAAAAACTATTTTTGTATTTTTTTATTTAAAATTTAAATTCCTGAATACGACACTTTCAACTATGCTAATACAATATAATATTGTGCCACATATATATAAAATATTCTGCGTACACTTATGATTATACTATTAGTATATCAATAGTTTGTATTGTGTATGTATAAAAATAAATTAATATTACTCAAATAATTAAAGTATAGTTAGCGCAATATATTTAATAATATATTATTTAATTTAATAGATGTAGTTTTTGCACTAGTATTCTAGAATACTACTAAGAAATTGTTTTCTAATTATCACTTTATTATACTTTATAATTTATCTCAACCAAACTTTGTTTGGTAAATCAGTTGAAACTTTATTACATGCTTGTTAGTCAAGCTTATTACTTCATTATATTTTATCTCGATTAAAAATTGTTTGGTAAGTAAGTTGTAACTTCGTTACCTGCTTGAGTAACTTTATGTTACTTAGTTTATCAATCATCTATCCCATATTTCATGCCACTGACTAGTATGATAGATACTAAATTTTTAATAAATAGCTATTAAAGATCGATTAGTTATATATTTAAAGCTTTAAAGACAGCGATGAAACTACTGACTAAACTTAAAATATCTTATAGATAAATATTTAAACTGTGGCCGTGTTTCTGTTTTAAATGGATTCGTAAAAAATGTAAAAATACAGCAAGCGCTTAATGAATACAATTTTACATTTTATATTTTTTATACAGTTTATATTTATTAAATGATCTTAATTTAGAATAAATCCAAACAAAAATTATATATTTTACATAATATATCGGATTTATTTAATTATATTTTACTTCTTACATACAGTTATTTTAAAAATCTATATAGTATGTCCTTATATTTTAATTGTATCTTGTATAGTATACACACATATATATAATATAATATATACTCATAATTTTACAAACAATTAACTATTTAAATGATTTCGTAATGTTAATTCAGGTCAAAAATTAAATTAATCTATTTATATAATACATTAATATATATATATATATATTAATACAATGGGATAAATTAGAATTCCACGAGCTTAACAATGGATAACAAAGTGATTTTTGTTTGTAAATATTTCGAATATAAAAATTGAAATTAACAATATACCAATGGCACCTGTTGACCGTGACGTCAGTGGTATCTTCTTAGTATCTTCACGGTGCAATAGACAAGACCTTAAATGTATACGTCGATTCTGCATAGAACGAAAAGACCGCCGGCTAGTTGTTTTGGCGGCATTCTAAATAAGTCAGCGCACCAGGCAAAACCTCAGGATCGTTTAAAAATATTTTAAAAGTATACATAAACTCATTTTTTTCGGGATTTCAACATTCAACATTTTTGTAAGTATTTAATCTTACATATATTTTATTACTTATAAACATTAGGCATAACATTACATGTACATTATAATGATTTAACGCTCGTACACTATTTTCTATTCACAGTCAATTTTTATATTTTATAAGTTTATAACTCATAGTTTTTTATAAAACTATAGTTGAACAATTTAAAAAAAACATCGCTGTTATTTAAAATTTAAATTTAAATTCAAGTTTCATATTTTATTTTTTAAATGGCAAATGAAAATGTTGGTGTAGAATAATTTTCTAACTACTGCTTATTATTTATAAATGTCTAAATGTTAGAACAGTTGATATAAGGTATATATTTGGGTTTTGTGATAATTTCCTATGATATTTCTCCATATAATTTTTGCAACATAATAAATCACCATAAATAATACACATTATTTATAACAGATAATACAAGTAATATAATATATAATCAAACAAATAGTATTAATATACGATTAAATTTTCCAAATTCATTACTATAAATAAGGAATCAAAAAATATCTTATGTTAATTATTACTGATTTAAAAAATGTATAAAATCAATTATTTTTATAGATATTTTAAGTTCCAAATTCTGAATTTAAACTATAAATAATGATACCTACGCTTATTATTTTAATATAATTTAAGAACATTATTCGTGAGAATTTAAAACTTTTATGTATATTATATTAGTATGAATTTTATCATACGCAATAAAATTTTTAATTTATTTAAAATATAATCTATTTATAGATACTATGAATATGTTTTTACTGTTACCATTATTAAATTTTGAGTTATTTAAGTGGATATAATATAGCATATATATTATTATAATTAAATACTATAATACTAAAATTTAAATGAATTACTTTAATAGTCATATTAAATAAACATATCACTTGGTGAATTAAGCTGACGACTGTTTACGCTCAGAATTTTTTTTCGTGTACAATAATATATAAATTAATTCAAATTCAAATAGTGACCCAGTCGACACCTTATATACATTAGAGCAATACCCATCCATATACCTATTTTTTAAATCATGTCTATATAATGTTAAACATCCTTAGATTCCCTTATACATTATATGTATACTATACCTACTTTCATAGGCGTGCGCAGGATTTTGTGTCGGGTGCAGCATATATTTTTATCGTTCCAAAAAAACAGTAAGCAGCCCACTTATTTCCTTTATATAGCTTTCCCCCTGACTTCTGTTTAGCCCCACTATGTAAAAATGTAATATTTTATAAGTTTATATTATAATCATTTGTGTACACGAATCATTATAGGGTATATCCCCTTCTCACTCATATAAATTCATCACTCTATGACTATGCCTATTATAGTTATAAGAAATAGAGTAAGTTGTAAATAAAAAGTAATAATATTTTTATGTAATTTAATAATATATAACTTTACTCTTTTATAAATATATTTAACATCACATAGGTAATAAAATAATATTTATAAGTATAAAGTAATTAATAATATATATTTATATATTACTCATAATATTGGAACTCTTAAGAATAAGGTATGTAAAATAAAAATAAATAATAAAGTCACTTTTATGTTGAAAATTATTCATTCTACGTATACCTTTCAGATAAATATCTACCAGCCCACTAAATCCAAAATAAATTGTCAGGTGCAGCGAAAGCAGCATTTGCTGCACCCGTGCGCACGCCTATGCCTACTTTACTAAAATCGAAATATATTTAAAACTATATTATTTAATAAATATTGATTATATTTACAATTGTTTCCATTTAAAAATACGTAAAATCAGTTTTTAGTTTAAAATACTGATCGTTTTTGCTTTTTTTTGAAGTTACATTTTGTTTTCATGTGCATTATTGAAAAAAAAACTATTTGTATTTTTTATTAATTTAATTTTTATTATTGTTATACAATAGATTTTTTTTTTATTGTATATTTTTCACAAAAAATGTTGCAAATCACATATATATTATGTTATAATTAGAGTAATTCTCAGATATAATACATCCTTGGTCATATGATATTCTCTTAAATTTTCCCATAGGTTATAACACTTATAACTTATAATTACTGCATTAAATAATAATATAATAACACGCAATTACTTACCTGTGTCAACAACACTTCGATGCTGTTATATTGCATGCACATTGCGCCGTCTCAAACGATTACATTTTTATTTTTTATCATAAAAATATAATGAATTATTTACAAATTTTTATTTTTAGCATTGACAATCATCGGTAAACATATATTTATAATACAAATATAAATTAAAAAACCAAAAAATAACAATGAAAAAATACTTAAGTATTTTGATCTTATTATTTTTTATTGCCCAAATGCATACTTATTTACATTTAAATACATTACTATTATTTTAAATTGTCGTATAAAATGTATATTATTTATTAATCACGAAATTGACTGGTCGAGACGACCATACAATTTATTTGAAAGCAATTATATCATTTACTCAGTGTATAGGTAGTCGTATTTATTATATTATACTTACTAATTACATAAATATATAATATGTATGTTGTAATGTTGTATAATGTAACGTGTGAATGGGCGATGACCGTCACCGTTGCGGCGATTCATGGGATTTTTTTCGTATCTATTTAAATATGTTATTATTATTATTATTATTATTATTGTAGTCTTATTAAACTCACTGGAACTGCATTTAATAATATCATATACGATCAGGCCAAAAAATCAAATACTTATAAAACCTAATATTTAATAATTATCCTTGGGCATATTTTTGATATAAATACATAATACAAATGACAATCTTATCGATATTGAATTTACGTCGGCTTTTAAGCATTTATCGATTCTGTCTCTAATGTTTTATGGTAATATCAAAAATATATCCAGAATTATAAAAAAGCGTAGTCATAAAATGAATAATTTTCATTGTATTTGTGTATTATATATTTTAATTGAAGCAAAATGGAAATCGATTCAAAGATTCAAAGATATATTATTTTAACCCAAGTCGAAGTCTAGCTGGTAATAAAGCTGTAATATCGTATATATTTCGTATAATATTATATGTAAGAAATACAATGTCATTGACAATATTGAAGTCACGATGCAAATCGAACCGGAAAACGAGTGGATGCTTAATTATATATTATTTTCTAGCCGAAAACCATGTATCTAAGTAGATATATCTATTTAATACATTGTGTTAAAGGATATAGTGTATTATAGTAAATATACATGTTATATGATCGTGGAGCTAATACATGATAATATAATGTAAGATTATCTAATATAGTGATATACCACCTCCGTTTGCGGCAACCGTTACGCGAGACGCGCAATTGCGCAGAGTATCGGATGACATGCACGACTAGAAGTAGGCACAATATAATATATGTACGTATACAATATATACATCAATCGAGTGATTTTTGACAATTAATATTTGACAGAAAACGTTTAAGAGGACGTCGTACCCAGGTGTATAGACTCCGTCTTACTAACGCACCATATGGTAAATTCTATTACGTCAAGAAAAATCCATTTTACTATTTTATTTTATTTTTACTTGCCTATACTGTCAAATTTAAATTTACCTAAGAATATTGTCTAGACACTCTAGACCTCTAGGGTACCAACTAGTAGGTGTTATTTAATATTATAACTTTTAAGCAGGTTATATAATATAAGAATTAAAAAAATGGAAATAAAAAAATAAATAGTAAATAAAACTATTTAGTTGTCAATTCCTGGATAGCGCCGTTAACTAAAATATATTTTAATACTGAATTTTAGATTCTAAACGCAGTGAAGAATGTATTGCTTTTACAATGATGTGTGTGTTTTTTGTGTCTGACGACAACATTTGGAGCAATAATAATGCTCCAATTTTTGACTTCAGCCCCTCTTTGAATAGGAAAATTCATCTAGTTGGTACTTTGGGGGGTCAAAACATTTTCAAATAGTTTTCAAAAAAATCGAGAAAAACAAAAAAAAAAAGTAACAGAAAAACGGCAATTTTACGAAAAACCACTTTTCGACAAAATCGATTTTTTGATTTTGCTGTAACTCAAAAACGAATCATTGTAAATACTTGAAATTATCACCAAATGTTTATATTATTGTTATCTCTTTACAGTTAAATTTTCAAAATATTTTGACCATTTTTAAGCTACTTATAGACAATTGAAATTTTCGACTTTTCTAAGTTTTTTTTCTTCAAATGCCGATAAAAAATTTTTGGGTGGCCAGAAAATCTTGAAAATTTAATACAAGGTTTCTTATAAGTTGTTCTTAAAGTGATAAAAAAAAATCCGAAATCGTTAGTCACAATTTTTTTTATAAGTGCTTAAAGTTCGAGTTTATACGAAATATGTCAAAATTTAAATTAAATTTCATACTCTCATTATGCGTATGTTGCCAAATACTTTTTTTATTAATAAACAGATACTATAAAGTAACCATAGTAACATAATATAGTAACTATATTATTTGTTTCAAAATAGAATATATGACAATATTTAAATATAATATATCCTAAACTGACAAATCATCTTCGTTCAGAATCGTTTTTCGTATACAATGATACCTATCATTGCATTCAAATTTAACCTACCATAGTCTGAGGTCCACCCCACCCCCTAATATACAGCAAAGCGATACCCACTTACCCGCTTTTTTTTACATTATAGTTAATGAACTCTAATAACACATCTTTGACATTTTTATTTTTGTATGGCTTAAAAATCATAGACCGTAAAATAATTTAAACCACTTTCTTAGGACATCAAAAAATTTTTATAATATTTATTTAGAAGTTAATTTTCGTAAATTTATTTGGACTAGTATCAAATATCATTTGCTCAGGTTCGAATTAAGTCGGTAAGCTACCGAGAAAATTTCAGTTGGCCGCTTAAAATATGGGCTAGTTATAAATGCTTGGTCGCAATTTTTACGGTGATAGTAAATAAGTACAGACATTAGTAGAAAATATTTGAATCAAATTCCATAGTTTCATCATACAGTAGCTGCAGTATAACTGTAATCAAACGTTAGAAATCCTAAAACTCGGTAAGCTATTTTCTATGCCTTGCCTATCCAGTGCTGCACGTGCTCAATCGTTCCATAAAAATGATTACATTTTTTAATGTCGAGGAAAAATTATAAATAAGCATTCTAAATTGTATTACTAAAATAAATATTCATATTAACAAAGCACAGGAACACTGATGCGGTTGGTCGATTAATATCTATATATTCTAATATTCTTCGATTTTTCAGTTTCGTTGCTATGGCGCTATCAGTTCGGTGGTCATTGATAGCAATGTTGGTGGTATTTTCAATGGTAGCGGCATCAGCGCCAGGGGAAGTCGGGCGACATACAGCAGTAGAAAAACGGCAGGCGCCCACGGAAGGCGATTTCGCCGACAGGTCGTCGGACGGATCGTATGCGTTCCGGTACGCCGACAGAAATCAGTTCCACTCGGCCGCCGCCAATAAGGACAACGTCGTGTCCGGAAGGTACTTAATACTTACCTCTGTATGTTTGTGAATGTACCTATGTGTACTAACACAGATGGATTTTAATTTATTATAATACGCACACGTGTTTGATTATTTGTATGCTATACAGGAAATTATATACTAACTCAGTAAAACGCAACAATTATATTATTTCCGCACTTTCAGCTGGAGTAATAATTATTATGGTTTTATAAGGTCAAAGCGTATGTAGTCACAAAAACGTTCGCTCCTGACAGTAGTTTAAAATGCATAGTATTTAATATTCATATAATAGACAAATAATAATATATTTTTTCGTTTTGATGTGTGCTCAATGCTCATGTTATGCTGATTTGATTACACGCGCAGGTTTGGCTCCAGAAGTCCCGAAACTGGACGAATCGTGCAAACGTCGTATTCGTCCGGTCCTCGTGGTTTCCGTGCACGTGGGCCGGATATTGCTAGGCAAACAGATCTTTCGCAAGTCCGTTTGCCTTACAACCCACCTGTGCCGACTGATTCGTCCAAATATGACCCGGCCTATGACCGATACTACGACCCAAACGAAGACCCGAGCTACAAGTTTACCGTTCGGACGCCCACACAATCGAAATCCGAAACCGCCGATTCCAGAGGCCACGTCGAAGGTGTATATTCTTACTTAGACGATGTCGGTAAGTGTACATCTTACGTATATATATTATATACCTATCGTAAATAATATTCTATTAAACTCATATGAAAATAATGTCATTTTAATATACGATATAGCCCACTAAACATTAATTGGAACTCAAGGGTTTGAAAAGATTCAAAACGAATATTTTTTTGTTATCCTCCTTTAATAATCAAGACGCTTATGAATGATTACTTATCAAGTTTTAACATTGTTGTTATTCTAAATGTTATATTAATTTAGCCTCTATTATTTCCATAAATTTTTAATTTTAGTCTAAACTTGGAAAATTATTAATCATTATACAAATTATAATATTAACCGCTATGGAATAAAATATTTATGATGTTAGACGATGGTATATTATAATAGCATTGTTATACCTATTGACATATCATCAATAAAATGTGTATACTTTCGTTCATTTTCAACTTAAATCTTATAACTAAAATATTCTAAACTTTAATTAAATTTTTAGTATTTAGTTAAAATCGATCTTACAGTATTTTTTGCGCCTGCAGCATATCAACTGTCACGATTCGATTTCTACTGACGATTGTTAATTGTGAATAAATATAACAAAATAACAATCGTTTTATCATAACATACTTGAACAAAATTGGTCCATACCGTAATCCGTCGCTACCCATGTTCGTTACACAATCTTTGGTAAAATTCAATTATTATACACGTGTTCGTCATAGGCACACTTTGAGGTGGGCTTGTGAGACATTAACAACCCCGCAGTGTTTTAAAATAGCACCTTCACAATGTATGATTTTTTAACCAACTGCAAAAATAAGGGATTCAGCACTTCCAGTTTTTTTTTTTTGTATTAAAATTGTTCGTGCTTTTTTTCAGGCAAGAGACACGATGTGCAGTACGAGGCGGGAGCCGGTACCGGATTTCACGTCAAATCGGCGCACCCAGATTCGGACACGTATGGAGGTGTGTTTTACAGCGGCCCGCCTGGCAAACCCGGCGGCCGGCCACGCGGTCACTCGTCCGTCGTACTGGGCAAGGACGGCTCGTATGGATTCACCGCATCCGGGCCGGACCAGCGGCGGTCCGAGGTGAGCGACTCCAATGGCCGTGTGCAGGGTTCGTATACTTACGTGGACGACAAGGGCGTGCAGCGGACGGTGCAGTATGTGGCCGGACCCAACATCGGGTACCGGGTAGTCAACAACGCTGCGGCCGGCGGCGCGGCCGCGGCCCCGTCGTTGCCGGGCAGCAGTGTCGTTGTCGGCGGGATCGGTGGCGTCGGTGGCGGTGGCTTGGTGGTGCCCGTGACGCCGTCCGCGTTGCCCCCGTTGTCGTTGATCTCCTCATCGTCCACACCACTGTCGCCAATCGCTTTCGAGCCACAGGACCTGTTCGGGCCCGCAGCCAGCACATCCATGCCGCTCCCGGACCGCCGGCGGCCCGAGTCACCCGTCAAAGGCTTTAGTGGCGGCGGTGGCGGCAGCGGTCTGCCCGATGAATTTCTATCACCGGACAGCACGCTTCCGCTCGGTTCGGCGTTCCCGGAGGACGATCCCGCGCTGCCGCCCAAGAAATGGCCCACCAAGTACAAAAACAAGGACGAAGAGTCGTTCTTCCAGTCGTTCGAAAAATTTGACAAACGAAGGGAACAACAAGGTCCGCCGAAGAAAGGTGGGTACCACGCGATGCCGGTAGACACAGCGCTGTCTTCTTACGGCCAGTCGACGACTGGGGCGTACGGCCTGCTGCAGCAGCAGTCGTCTACCGGCAGGCCAATCGGGCCACCGGACACGTCGTACGGCCAACCGTCCCGGCCGATAGTGGTGGACGACAAGTACGGCCAGTACGGCGGCACCGATTATCAGAAACCTAAAGACGACGGCGGATCGAATGCTTTCGGTGGATTCCCGACCGGCGCAGTGGTCAAAGCCCACGTCCAGAGTTTAGACATATTGCCGTTCGGGTACAGGGTGCCGTCTCCGTCGTACGTTCTCGAAAAGCAGTTTGGCAACGGTGCCGACGAATTGAATTCGATCAAGAAATAAAACGATGTATACGGACAGTCTCGCATGGTATAATTGTAGGTATATACGCGTAGTTGCTAATATTATGTTTATTAATGTATAAGTTCCTCACCGTAAAAAAGGTTTGATGTTTTTCAAACGCGTGTGCGTTATTCTTAATTTCTGATGATATTATAATATAATATTGACCATTGTCCATTATCAACGTATAATATTGTATATTTTTATATATTATATATTATTGGTTGACGCGTGTCATAATATATTGCTAGTGTATTGTTGCGAAAGTAAAACAATAACGTCAATAACATTAACAATATTAGGTGAATAGCATATTATATATATATTTTTTTTTTACATAAGATTGTATAATATGTCATAATTTTATTATTGAACATAATTAGATTATAAGGACGAATACATTATAATAGTATATATTTATTTAAGAAGGTCACTCGTAGTTCGTAGTAATTAGGTACTATAGCATATAATAAACGAACATGCACTAAACTATAATATAATATAAATATTTTATATAATATGTATTTTTTAATGAATTATAACATAGGTATATATAATATCGTATACCTATACTTGTATTTATTTACGATTAAATGAAAAGTAACACGAATTATTTGTAGTTCTATTTTCTTGAAGATGGTTCAGCCATAGAATGTCGCCATTTCATCCTTCTATTCTGAAACCACACTTTTACCTATAAATAATAATTAAAAATAATATAAACCAATATACTGTACGGACTGGGAGCATATTATCATAAAATGCGTACACGGACACCAACTATAACTTGCGTACTACTATAAGACTTAAAAATATGCTGAAATAGCTAGGTGTTTAGTAGTGTAATAGCTCGAACAGCTGTGGTCAAAATCACCGGGAAAATACTGTTAAGCAGTTGAGCTATGTATATTGTGTGTTGTGTAATAGATATCTAGTGTATAAATATATATATAGTATATATGTATATGTGTGCGTGTAGACTTAAAATAATCGATAAAGATAACTCTAATAAAAAATGGTAACTCAATAACGCATCGTTGAATAATTATCAATTAGCCTATTATACAATTCACAGCAATGACAATAAAATACAAAAATAAAGCATATAATATGTTATATACATGTGTGTGTGTGTGTGTGTGTGTGTGTGTCCGCTGTCCAGCTATTCAATAATATGACTTGAGTTGAGAACGAAATAACGGATACAAATATAAATATTTCAATATTTTATATAGCTAGTGTGGTGGCGCGAAAGGCTCACTGACACTATCACTAATTATAATTATAAATTATCTGTCTTATGGGCTTAAACAAATATAATTATATTATGTTATGGTGTAGAATATACACTAACCTGTAAGTCCGTAAGTCCAAGACTGGAAGCCAGTATTTTTCTGTTCTGTTTGGTAATGTATTTTTCCATTTGAAAATAGTATTCTAACCAATTTTTTTGTGTGACCGTAAACACAGCTCTACCAGTAAACTTTCCTTTTTTATTCGTCGATCGATCTATTATAAAATTAATACATGAGCACTGTGCTTAGAATTACCTGCTTGGCTTCTTATTATGTGTACGATATATATATTATATATATATATATCCTGATCACAAATCAGGAATATGTGTTTATGGGTATAATTAATTAATTAATATATTTTAAATACCTATGATATACAAAATAATATATAAACTTGTCACAATTTAAAAGGTGTAAAAATATTGGTTAAACCATTTATATTGTTTAAACTTTATAAAGTATTAGCAATGAATATGTGTATTTTTCGCACATAAATCTTATTTTTTCGCTTTTTATTTTTTTAATATTTTTTTCATTACTTCGTTACGATTCCAAAATATATTTTAAATTTCTATTATTTTACTTATAAACTATAGCACTTGATACGATTAAATTCGACAATTTGAGTTGAATATATAAACTTCTAAACACTAAATTTGGACCTTTTTCATGATAATAATGATATAGCTAATATACATTCATTACATTCAATATTTACCTGTGTCAGTTTTAATATTCAGTATTCTATCGATTCCAAAATTCAATGAGTCAGGCACTTGCAGACACACTTGTGGTTGTCGGTAATCCATTTTGAGTACTGAATGTTTAAATTCACAGTTTACACATTTTTATTTTTCAAAGAATATAGAAAATATAGAAGGGGAGAATAATTAATAATTAAACAGTTCAAAGTTGTTCATTTGTGTCTTAAGAATCTAATTTATGACCGTTGTGGTTTAAATGTTTTAAACGTTTAACAATGTTTACGCTACGTAAACCTAAAATACTAAGTGTCAGTTTACATGTTATGAGATTTGTGTTGTTTGACGCCAGAACATTTGGACGCAGCTGTTGAAATAAAATCAATTACATTTTATATACAACTATTATAATCCTGGGTGTTTATAAATATTATTATTGTGTTTAGGTAAAGTCTGCTTACAGACTTTATTTCTGAAGTGCATTGGTTGTGGTATTACTTATAATACTTATTAGTTAATGATTCAAGTGATTAGTCAGCACCCAGTAGACTATTTTATATGTATGAGAAATACGGTATATATAATACAATAATTTTAGAGCTTCGAATGATAAAATTTGGCAAACAATTTTAAATATCTAATAAATATTAATCAATTGATGATGCCCACAGTAGATACCTACCAATAGATACTTCTTAAATAAATTAATTTCTAGTTTTGAATGAAACATAACTATCTACCAAAAATTAAACTAAATTGTTTGTGTTATTGTAATTATGTGTTTAAAATTAGAAAGGAGATATCTTTTATTAAATAAATCAATAATAATAATATACTTTAAATGAGTTATTAAAATATCAACCTATGCCGCAAATATAAACATTTGCCAAAAATCATTTTTTGATGTTCAATAATAATTCAAAAATCATAAATTTTAATTATTTTGTGAATTAGTATAAAAAGAAAGATTTAAATATTTATTAAACTATTGCACTTGGCTATATAATTATCTACGTTTTCTTATCATATGAATATATAGGTAGGCATTTATAAGATAATTAAATAATCAGGTCACATCATACCTACTCTCACATGCACCATAAAACACTGTCACTTGAGACGACATAAATGTGTATGCCAATTAGTGCGAAACGATGCAATTAAAATACCAGATCCTGATCATATAGGTACCTACACCAAGTCGAGGAAATAAAATAGTTATAGGCATCAGTCCTTAACAGTGAGAACTTAGTGACATATTATACAAATATTATTAGTACATATGAATTAAAGTTAACAATGAATACTTTACTGATAGGATTAAGTTTTTCACTCGTATGTTGTTTAAACGGGCTTGACGACAAAAAAACATATTGGGGCACAGGAACTATGGATTTAGAAGCATTGCCATTAGAAAAACTTTTGAAAATGAAAAAAGAACTTCGGATAAAAGGTGAGAAATGTATTACTTAAATTATAAATTATAAGTATACCTACTATAAATAATTGACTGATAAAATAGACATTATTTGCATTACACCTAAGTACTTCTATAAGGAATTATATTCAAAATAAATATTTAAATAAAAATAAAATCTTATTTAAACAATTAAAGTAAAATAGCAAATAGGTAATTCAATTTTATTTTTGTATTGATATTAAATATAAATGACAACTAATGTATAATATTTTATATGCAAAACGATTGTTTATTTTAAATTCTGAGTGGAGCGATAAATGTATTTTATAATGATATATGTAATGTGTTTTAATCATGATGGTTGAGATTTCATAGCGTTCGTATATTTCTTATAAGTTATATGTTACTTATAAAAATAGCAGAGTACGCTTAAATTGTTATTTAAAATTCAGAAAAATAAAAATAAAAAAAGTGGGTAAATGGGTATCGCTCTGCTGTATATTAGGGGTGGGGTGGACCTCAGACTATGGTAGGTTAAATTTGAATGCAATGAATATAGGTATCATTGTATACGAAAAACGATTCTGAACGAAGATGATTTGTCAGTTTAGGATATATTATATTTAAATATTGTCATATATTCTATTTTGAAACAAATAGTATAGTTACTATATTATGTTACTATAGTTACTTTATAGTATCTGTTTATTAATAAAAAAAGTATTTGGCAACATACGCATAATGAGAGTATGAAATTTAATTTAAATTTTGACATATTTCGTATAAATTCGAAATTTAAGCACTTATAAAAAAAAATTGTGACTAACGATTTCGGATTTTTTTTTTATCACTTTAAAAACAACTTATATAAGAAACCTTGTATTAAATTTTCAATATTTTCTGGCCACCCAAAATTTTTTATCGGCATTTGAAGAACAAAAACTTAGAAAAGTCGAAAATTTCAAGTGTCTATAATTAGCTTAAAAATGGTCAAAATATTTTGAAAATTTAATTGTAAAGAGATAACCATAATATAAACATTTTGTGATAATTTCAAGTATTTACAATGATTCGTTTTTGAGTTACAGCAAAATCAAAAAATCGATTTTGTCGAAAAGCGGTTTTTCGTAAAATTGCCGTTTTTCTGTTACTTTTTTTTTGTTTTGCTCGGTTTTTTTGAAAACTATTTGAAAATGTTTTGACCCCCCCCCCCCAAAGTACTAACTAGATGAATTTTCCTATTCAAAGAGGGGCTGAAGTCAAAAATCGGAGCATTATTACTGCTCCAAATGTTGTTGTCAGACACAAAAAATAAAAATAAAACACACATCATTGTAAAATCAATACATTCGTCACTCCGTTTATAATCTAAAAGGTGGGAAAGTGGATATCGCTTTGCTGTATAGTAGAGATGGCGAGTAGGTCACTATAATGGATGCGTTAAATTTTAATGCAATGACATGTATCATTGTACCTATATGAAAAACGATTCTGTACGGAGATGATTTTTCAGTCTAGAATAATTA
Source organism: Schizaphis graminum (assembly GCA_020882235.1). Lineage (NCBI taxonomy): Eukaryota > Metazoa > Arthropoda > Insecta > Hemiptera > Aphididae > Schizaphis > Schizaphis graminum. Next base: position 81,675,053 of record CM037032.1, on the reverse strand, counting down.
ATATAACACATTAAAATATTACCCATATTTAAATTGTAATATAATATCGTTGTTTTATACTCGATTTCGTAAAAAAATAAATTTCATACATTCATAAAATCTTTTCTATATCGACGCTTGAATTTTTTTGATAGTTACATAAAGGAAAATTTATGTATAATCGCGTGTGTATTAGGTTTTTTAACCTTAGGTATAAATCACAGAAATGTTACGAATTTTCAACTTCAAAATTCTTTGCAAATTATATATATTATATATAATATAATATAATATATATATTATAATTATTATTAAATATATTATTATTTATTATATATATTTCGTAAACATTTGAACTTTAAATGCTTATAAACAAAAATTGTGACTAACGAATTTTCGATTTTTTTTTACTACGATAAATACAACTTATAATAAACCTGGTATTAAATTTTAAAGATTTTTTGGAATGCCAATTTTATAGTCATTAAAAAAAAAACTGTTTCAATTGTCTATAAATAGCTTAAAAAAGGTCAAAATATTTTGAAAGTTTAATCGTAAATAGATATCGTTAATATAAACATTTGCCGAAAATTTCAAGTATTTACAATGATTCGTTTTTGAGTTACAGCAAAATAAAAAAATCAATTTTGTCAAAAACCGATTATGCGTAAAAATTCCCGTTTTTCCGTCACTTTTTTAGGGATTTCCTAACGCTTTTGAAAACTCTACTGGACATTTTTTACTTTTGATCCCAGGTTACCAACTAAATGAATTTTCCTTTTCAAAGAGGGTCTAAAGTCAAAAATCAAAACATTATTTCTACTCCAAAACGCGATGACACACAAAAATAAAAAAATAAAAAACATACATTATTGTAAAATCAATACATTTCTCACTTCGCGGCTTCGTGCAGATTCTAAAATTGAATTTTGTATATTTTGCTATTTTTAAATTTTAATACTATTTTTGGACTTTTTTTTAGATATCTTAACATTTTTACCAGATTTTAATCAAAAAGATATATCGTATGAAATAACGTTTTAATTAGCATAGTTTTAGATTATTATTATCAATCGAATTATTCAAAAAAATATAGATACATTAAGACCATTAAGTAAGTATCTATAGCAATATTTTGGACGCGCGCTAACCGCAACGTTCACCATTAGGTACAATAGGTACATAATATTATGTATACCTATTAAATATTCAGTTCCAATACAATTTAAGTTTTTGTTATCTGCTGATTTTGATGTGATTTTTTGTCAATGTGACAACGATTTATTTTTTCTTTCTACATATTTTGTTTAGTTTTAACATATGTTTAGCAGTAGTAAAGGTAATATTTTACCACATATTTTTATAATTTTATTTTTAAACGTGCTCTATAAATGTCCATAGGCGGACATTTGGTTGAAATTTTAGGGGGGCTATAATAATCCAATGTAAAGTGACCCGCAGGGGCTTTTTAGTAAATTAAGTTTCGGTTTTGGGGGCTATTAAAATATTTAGGGGGCTAAGTCCCCCTAAGCCCCCTCAATGTCCAATGTCCATTTATATTAACATAAAATGTACGCAATTCGTCTAACTACAGATGAACGTTCGGAACGACGGGCAGACGAGGAGGCGGCGTCGTCTACGTTCCCGGTGGAAGAGGACGTCCCGAACGCCATGGCTTTACGGAGAACCACGGACGTTCTGCACTCGTCGGCGGCCGGCAGTTCGATGCAAACAGCCTTTCAGATGTCCCTTACCGTCCTGTCGTTTTTAGCGTTCGGCGGCTACGTGATCAGCCTGGTTGCACAGAACATGCGCAGACCTGCACTGTCGCAGGACGGCGTTACAGCGTCGCACCCGCTCAAGGCCGTGGTGGTCAACCGAAACAAACGGCCGGGTCTGTCACTCAGACCGTCCGGTCCCACGACCACGGTCAGCTTCGGCCGGCGCAAACGGAGCCGAAGGTTCCCGCGATCCACGGCGACATGTTTTTAGTAACGGTTTTTTCTATATTGAGCATTTTTATTTAAAAAAAAAATAGCAATAACGACTGACTTAAACGTAATATCATTATTTTAAATATCGTATTATAGTAATATTATATAAACTAGGTATATCAATTCAATATTAAATTATTTAAAACTTACTGAATTGTACGAATACTTACCTCGTAACATAAATAACATGTTAAATATAATTTTCTGTTTAGTTTTGTGTTTTTTGAAATGTTGATTTGAAGTTGATTTGAAGTTGTATGAAGAATTTAAATTTCAAGTTTTAATATTAATAAAAATGAATTAATTTATATACATATATTATTATTACCTATACTAATATTACTTACTAGTCCATTTTATAGTACTATGATTTATGATTACTTGTAAACTGTATTTTTATTTACTAGACACTAGTTATTATCTACTGACTGCTATAGTACGTACTATATACTATATAATTATAATTTATAATAATATAATACTTATATAACAGGTACATATTGGCTATTGTAACGATAAACATAAGAACTAATGATTTTAAATGATTTATGGTTATTAAAGGTTATTCAAACATTTTAAACACTTTTTTTCTAACAAATGGCATTCAGTCGTAAGATGATAGCGAGTGATGATACTATCTAAACATTATAATGGCTAATAGATAAATAATTATACTATGTAGGTAGGTATTAGGTATGGTGTATTTATAAGTAACATCGTGGCTATGTACCTATATTTTTTTATGGGTACCTAATTATGATATAAATATTTTCAATAAATTACATAGTTTTCAATTAACTAACTATATTTATATATCATATATGATATATATTTCAAAATTCAAATCTACACATTAATATTCGTTTAATTAATATTACTTTTTTATTAATACCTATACCTAAGTATACATTACACGCTATCGAAACCCGAAGTATTAACTGTATTAACAATATTTTATCACAATAATTATAATGGTATAGATAGATAGGTAATAATAATATAATAGGTACCTACTACCTACCAACAAATTTTATGCAGTTGTAATTCTTGAAACAAATACGTTATCCTGTAAACTCTTGTCTAACCCAAACATAAAATTACCTATAAATAATATTAATAAAAAAAATTAAAAAAGCGGGTAAGTGGGTATCGCTCTGCTGTATATTAGGGGGTGGGGTGGACCTCAGACTATGGTAGGTTAAATTTGAATGCAATGATAGGTATCATTGTATACGAAAAACGATTCTGAACGAAGATGATTTGTCAGTTTAGGATATATTATATTTAAATATTGTCATATATTCTATTTTGAAACAAATAGTATAGTTACTATATTATGTTACTATGGTTACTTTATAGTATCTGTTTATTAATAAAAAAAGTATTTGGCAACATACGCATAATGAGAGTATGAAATTTAATTTAAATTTTGACATATTTCGTATAAATTCGAAATTTAAGCACTTATAAAAAACATTGTGACTAACGATTTCGGATTTTTTTTTATCACTTTAAAAACAACTTATAAGAAACCTTGTATTAAATTTTCAAGATTTTCTGGCCACCCAAAAAATTTTTATCGGCATTTGAAGAAAAAAAACTTAGAAAAGTCGAAAATTTCAATTGTCTATAAGTAGCTTAAAAATGGTCAAAATATTTTGAAAATTTAACTGTAAAGAGATAACAATAATATAAAAATTTGGTGATAATTTCAAGTATTTACAATGATTCGTTTTTGAGTTACAGCAAAATCAAAAAATCGATTTTGTCGAAAAGTGGTTTTTCGTAAAATTGCCATTTTTCTGTCACTTTTATTTTTTGTTTTTCTCGATTTTTTTGAAAACTATTTGAAAATGTTTTGACCCCCCCCCCCCCCCCCCAAAGTACCAACTAGATGAATTTTCCTATTCAAAGAGGGGCTGAAATCAAAAATCGGAGCATTGTTACTGCTCCAAATGTTGTCGTCAGACACAAAAAAAAAAAAACTCACATCATTGTAAAAGCAATACATTCTTCACTCCGTTCAGAATCTAAAATATCTATGTTACACCATTATGAAATGTTATTTAGAATATAGTTTATACTTAATAATTTACTAATAATAATATATATAAATATAACGCGGCAATGGTACTATGCTTATAATTATATAGCACAATTAAATGTGAATAGGTATTTCTAATTAAGATTGACGATAGTAAAAAAAAGAAATGGACAAAAAAATTTCAATATGATAAAAATCCTTAAAAAAAAACCATTCACACATTAAGCCTACCTACCTATATAATTACATGAACGTTTTTTTCACAGACCGTGGCCTACTATCCCCCTTCCGCGCCTAATGATTCGTATATATACCTACATTCCTATAAATTATGTAGTACCCAGACTTTCGGTTCTTAGCAATTCGGCGTGACATATTGCATCCATCTTGTAGACACGTCTCATTTGCCTGAAGTTTTTTTTATACAAGCTTGACCTCTAATAGTTAATACCTCATTACCTATCACACTACAAGTGTTTGCAACTCATCTCCCTTTAAATAATTTTGTTGTCAAATAGATACCAATAAAAACGATTCATGACAATTTTTACGCAGTCGAGAAACCTAACAATATTATTGTAATTAACAATAAAAAAATAAATGATTGTTAAGGTAACTGATTTAAAAATACAATATTAGTTAATATAAAAATTTTGATTTCTCGTTCACTGAAAATAAATCAATATCGTCAATTTAAGCATATGTAATACTAACAATAAAATAAATTACTTAAATAGATATATCAAAATACTAATTTTGAAATGTATTTAGTCTTAGTGGTAAAGGATAGAAAATGGCCACAGCTCAAAATTTTATTTTATGTACAGTGATATATCATTGAATCCAAATTCAAGTAATTCAACACATCTATTACAGTAATCATCTTGCCGACCTTTATTCATTTTAATATTTAATTGTTAGTTTCCATTGTATTTATTCATATACAGTATGTTCATCAATTAAGGGAACCATAAACTTCTATACCGGATTTAATCAAAAGTATTTTAACAACCCATAGAAAATATCGTAGACCGTGACACATAAATCCATATTCACAGAAAACAGTTCAAATTTTTAACTGCCAATCTCTACATACATTTACATATTATATTTCTTTAAACCACTAGTAACATTTATTTTTAATACTATACTCAGGTAGTCAGGTAAGTCTATTTTTTTAAAGTAGTTTTAACTTGATGAATATTGTTCTAAAATAGAAATTAACTGAATAAAAGCAATATCATATTTAATTATAAATACATTAAATTTAAATTATTTTTATTTTATAAATAAATAATTATTTCATTGAATAACATATTACTATATATTTATATAAAGACAAATCAATAACTCATACAATGAGGCATAAATTACTGTAAATTGTCTAGTAACAATCATCTGAAAATCATCAATGATGCTACATAGTTAATAAAATAAAAAATGGATAAAAAAAATAGTACATATATAAATAAATAAAATACTAACTTATAAAAATATTTCTAGTGGCACAAACTATAAAATAAATACATAAAAAATATAATAATGTTTATAAAATTTAAAAACCTTAATACTTAAGAGGACATTATACCCGTATGTGTTATCTCTGTCTTACCTATATACAAAATGGAAAACTTTCGTTCAGCAAAATCAATTTCGTGTTGTTAGCAGAGTAAATTTACAAATCAAAAAATGTAAAGGTGAAAATTGTATCAAGGAAATGTCATGCTTTTATTGACATTACCATTTTAAAGTGAGTTATGAACATTTTAAAGCTGTAATATTTTACATACCTAAAACTCACTTTAAAGTGATAATATCAATAAAAGTGTATGACATGTCCTTACATTTAAATTTGATAATATGAAAATTGATTCCAATATTCAAGCTAACAACTTAAAATATGTTCTGCTGAACGCAAATTTGCTTTGAAATAAGTTAGTAAGACAGAGACAACACAGGGAGGTTTAACGTCATCTTTAGTTTAAAAATAGTTTAAACATTTATTATTTTACAATAAATTATGTTATGCTGGTATATATTTTATACAATATTTGTTTAATTTAGATAACTTAACCTTATCAAAATTAATATACAAAACAACTAAAATTATCAAAATAATATTGTTTAATTAACATAGGTGATTAAATGAATAAAAAAATATGATTAGGTAACTATACTTAATATAAAATGTCATGGCATTTAAATATTTTAGAATATCACAAGGTTTTTATAGTTTAAATTGAAAATGAACATTTAGGGACGGTTGAATGATAATACAATGGATTAGCATGATATAAATAAAACAATTTTTAACTTTAACTACCTATATAAATATTTTAAATGGAATGAAGTTGTTTGTTACCTATAAAAGATGCAAATTATTAACATGCTAAGATATGCTCTAAATTTAAATGATAAAAAAATTAAACATTTTTTTAACTGTTTTATTTGCTATCAAATGTTGATAAAAATTGCTTTTTTTTTTCATTGTTTAACTAACAATTAAATAGATAGTAAGTTTTTATTTAATATGATGGACCTACTAATTAATTATTTTAAATATAAATCTGATTACAACATATAGGACAATGCATTAATTTTTAATCAATATACTTTCATTATGACGTGTGTATTTTAACAAGGTTTGTTAAATTTCTTTTAGTTAGCATATTTTTTTAAATTATCATACTTTTTATTTAATAAAATTTTAAGTATTATTAATTATTAATTTTTAAATTATAATTATACCTTCTTTAACATAGTTATTATATTTATCAACTTATATAGGTATATTCAATTTGTCAGCAAAATATGTTTTGTACATAATTTAATTATATATTATATAATTTGTTATTAAAAAAATAATCTTGTCTATATTGTTGAGCACTTTTTTAAGGACATACATTACATTAAATGTGACAAAATTTGGGTTAAATAAAACACTAATACAATAAAATAATAGCTAGTGTATGTGTACATAATTACATAAAATAGGAATACATTTTATTAGTAAAACAAAAGGATAACTTTATAAAGAGAAAAGAAAAATACTACTAAATTGTGTAATTCCTAATATTTCTTGACTTTTTTTTGGTTTTTAATGATGATAAGACATTTTTTTTCTTGGTAATTTTTGTGTGCATATACGACTAAGATTTTCACAAACAATTTTATAAGAAAACAAATTATTAATTCAAAGTTATTCAAATGCAACAAAAATCGTTAAACATGTAAATTTTGTGTGTATATATTATGAGCATTTATTTTTTCATTTTAATAATTTATTTATAATTTAAATAAATTTAAAAAATGAATTTTGTATGCCATAGAAGGGATTTAAAAATAAATAAATAAATAATGAAATTTTTTTACTTCAATTGATGACTAAATGTGAATAATTTGTAATTTAATTATTTTTCTAATCATTTGTATTGGGTATAAACTAACAAATAATTTTAATTTATGCAGGCATGCAGCAACTAAATTTGAAGAATAAAAGCATGAATTAGTTTTTAATTTCTCATTTGAGCAGTGATTTTTTCAAGATTATTTAAAGACTAAGATAATTATACACAAATAAAACACCTGATTTTTGCATCACTGATTGAGATTAAACTTCAATATTCATGTCTGACCGTAGTCCACGATTTTTAAGTTTTTCTTCTGCTTTTAGTATAGGTTCTTCAGTTCTGGTATGCCATACATACACCTACATTTATAAATGATTATAATTCTAGTATAATATATTATATCATAATAAAACATAATTTGTGCAAACTTACTTTAGTACAATTATCTGCCATAGGCTCCAATTGTTCTACAGTGGTCACCTGTGAAAGTATAGCACTTTCTTGGAAACCTCGACTGACATCCCACGAAAATTCAGCATTAGGATGTTTACGTAAAAGTTTTAAATTAATGGCAAAACCTGCCATATCAACGGGAAATGGTCGTTCTGGTCTCCAAGCACTATTCCAACCAATTACTTTACCTTTACTATTTATTAATGGTTTTTCTACTAAAAGACCACCAACAAGACCAACAGGCCATACACCAACACCTTTTACTGTTCGCATCTATTTTAAAAGAAAATATGAAAATAGAAATAATCATAACATGTTATAAATAATTGTTAGTGATAACATTAAAAATATTAGTATAATAAATTAATATTTACTTCATTAAATAAATCAACACTATATGTGTTATCATCATCAGCAAAAAAAATTATCCCCTCATCATTTTCTTTAGCCTTGTTATTCCTTAACCATTCTAAAGCCTTATTTCTTTGTTTAACTCCTCTAGGTTTCTTCCATTTAGGTTCCTAAATGTATATATGATTAGTTTAATTCAATAAAATAAAAATGTAAAATATTTTAAACTGAATACTTTTAATTTTCTCTTCCATTCAGCTGGTGTTCCTATAGCTAAGTGAGTGTAATTTAAATTACTTTTATACAGCAAATTAGCTACAAGTGACGTTTTTATTTCAGAATCTTCAACAATAATCCAATGGAAATTATTTACTAGACGAAAAGTGTTAGACAATCTATAATATAAATAAAACTTTTAAAAATATTAAAAATTATCAAATAACTCAAATTTAGGAGTTTATTAAGTTTACCTTGTTAGTTCTGCTTTTTGTACAGGTCTTTTGTAAGTAGGTGTGATGGCATATATAACTGGAATGTTTGGTTGCCATTTATCACATATACTTTCAAATCTTTCTTTTAAAATATTATAATTTATAGAATTGATTTTCAACTGAAAAAAATGTATACATAGATGACTGACATACAGTTTTAAAAAATACAATATATTAATATTTTATCATATTATACAAATAAGAATAAATATAACACATGAGGGCTATTAGTTACCAAGAAAACCATAGGTAAAAACAATTAAACATTATCCATTGTACATTTTAAGAAAGATTAATAAAAAAACATTTACAAACTATTAATGGATTGACTAATTTTAAACTAAGTTAGTCATCCCATAATTTTAACCAAGATAGATGTTACTAATACATTTTATTAAAACTTCAATAAAATAGTTATTATCAGAACAATTTATATTAATAATACAATATAATATACAAAAAAAAAAATTATCAACACAAAACAATTGTAAGTAATATTGTTATTATTAATAGTAGAAACTTTTAAACTTTTATTTAATTAAGTCAGTCTCTCAATAACAATTGTCTACTTTACTATATTCTGAAGTATCTAAAACAACAGCATAGTAAACTAAAGAAGTGGTGTAAATATAAAAGATAAATGATAATTTTTATTTTTTAGATAGATAGATTATTATTTGTATTAATATAAATTAAAACTCTATGTATTTTTGTTGGAACCAGCTTAAAATGGTTAGAGAAACATTGCCTGTAGCCAGAGGCAGTGGCGTCGAAGTGTTTAAAAAATACTATGACATCGTACATCCAGGGGCTCCTCTGGAGCTTGGGCCTCCAATTTTTTTTTTCAATGTAACAATTAAATGCGAAACAAACTACTCACATATATAGTGTAAAACCATTTTTTTTTTCATTTTTTAACCAAACAAATATTTAAATGTATTTTTAGTAGGTAACCCTTGGTAGGCCCCAAGCTATAAAATCTGCCATGACACATTTCATAGATAAATTAGGTGATCGGCGCCACTGGCCAGTGGTATATATAGGAATTATTTTCATTATGGGCCAATTTACCACCAAGCACTATATACAACTGGAATATTTTTTAGGTGGCTTGGTGGTTTTTAATCATGACATTTATACAGGATTTTAATTTATAAATACATATTTATTATTACATTATACATAATAGTAAATTTAGCAAAATGTATAATAAAATGTTTTGATTGAATCTGAAACTTAACTGTAGGCCTAATCCTAGCCCCCCCCCCCGCCACTATATACGCCACTGACTATAGCCTAACGGCTTGGTTATTTAAATTCATAATATATTCCTTTTTTTTTTATTAAAAATAATAAATTTAGATGGTAAATAACATTGAAGGATATTCATGGATAAATAACTTTTGTTAAAGGTAATAATCATACTACTTTTAAACGTAATGGTATTCATACTTCTTCTTTAGTGTGTTCCAATGTCTGTTTTAAAATTTGATATTGTGATGCATCTAATAAAAATAAAATATTTAAAAATAATATTATTCTTTTAAGCAAAATTAAACCAAAAACTATTTACCTCTACTTCGAATTCCAATGAACCAAAAAATTAGTAATGTGAAAAAACCAAAATAAAATATTGTTCTTCTTTTATTAAACATGTCCAAAATCTTATAGTTAGAATTAAAATTACTCATTTTGATTCACTTGTAACATTTGAATTTGTCAAAATATCTACTGATTCTTAATAATAAATTGATCAAAACTACAAGATTTTAATTATCCTTCACAATAATATGTCATGGCCAATAAATAAGTATACTTAGTATTCAATTTATATATTTATTTATTTTATAAATATTACAAATACTAAAAATTATTTAACTAAAATATAATGATTTAACAGAAATACATAAAAGTACAATACACATTAATTCACTATTTAATATTTAAATGTCAGTCTTTTATTATATTATTTTGGAGGAATCTCATAAATTAAAAGAACCATTACCATCATGTTTGATTATTGGTTTTGATTATAATTTTGTTGTTGTGGTGATTTTAAGACATCTTGATAATAATCATCATAAAGTGATATATAATGATAGTATTCTTCGTTTCTAAGTTCAATGTTCACAAGGATTATAGATAATAATAACAACGACAAAATGGACATGCGCAGCTGTTTTTCAATATTATCAGGATTAATTGTCTGGATGTGGTGTCTGAATTGGACATTTACATAACTCATTAGTAAATGGTGCTTTTAGCCACTTTTAGCTGCAGTAAGCTATGGTTAAGCGTCGTGCCGTTTGTATTTCGTAGTTTTATTCTTTGTAAGTTGTAGTAGTGATTAGTGACCGACAACTGTAGTGAGTAGTGCTTATTGTTTGGTGATTACTGATCTCATTTTTTGGTAAGTTTAATTATTGCTGTATAAGTGTAATGTTCTATTTCCCAAAAATTTATATTTTTATATGGACAGTAGATATCTAGATAATGTATTGATAGTAATTTTATTATTCATCCAAAGTATATAATCCACCTTCTATTCACTGTTTTACCTCATTAATTGTTTCGATTAATTCGTTAGGATTTATAATATAAATAGTCACTTAAACTATGTTTTTTTGATAATTTTGTATTTAACTGTGTATATATATACCACTCTAGACAATATATATCATATAATTCAATAATATAACATTGTTTATTGCAGAAAGACAAGTATCATCTGATTCATCTGAGTTTATCAAATGAATATCACCATAGATGCAACATCTTATCAGTCTAGTTAGTTATGGGTATGTACTAAGTAGATACCTGTTTTATAATTTTAAAAATACATTTTAGGCTCAAATCAATGTTTATTTTAAATAATGGTATCGTGATGTTGTTACAATATTTATTATCTATGTTCTTTGTGTGAAACAACTGTGAACTGATTAAAAGAAAAATTAAATACATATCAAAGTTTTACTTACCTATTTATATTATTATTTTTTTAATATATAAAAATTTTGAATAATCATTCATGAGCTGTATGGATATTTTCAGGTAAAACTATTATTTTAAAACGTTTTATTTTTTATTTTTTTTATTCACATTAAGGTGGTCTATATACTTCTACAACTTTTGTATAACAATTTATTTGATGAAAAAAAAAAGGTTTTGAAATTAGATTTTGTTTCAAATTTACTATAATCGTTAAAGTTAAGAAGGATAAAGTCATGTCGTATTGACCAATAAATTAGGGATGTCTGATGTAGCTGTAGCTTTTTATACTAGTTAATGGTTCCACAAAGAAAAATTTATTAATAAAACTTAATTATAATCAAAAATGCAGTGGCATGTCCAGCACAAAATAATTGGGTAGGCCAGTTTTGTTCTGTAGTGCATTGTTTCCTAATTAGTGTTCCGTGGACTGTGGAACCTATGGGTTCCGCCAGCCGGTGCCAAGGATTCCATGAGAAATTTGGAAAAATAAAAATTAATTAATAATATTTTTGATTTGAATTATGATTTAAACATAGGTATGAACTATGAAACTATGAAATATTCTCATAAAAATGTACTGGTATACTGCAAAAATATTAAAATATACTCTAATAAACATTGTTATGCATTTGTTCTAGTAGAACAATTTTAATATGTGTTTGCGAAAAAATACCTTGGCTATTAATATGGTAGTATGATGAATAAAAAATTAAACATTTTGTTAATAAAACAAAAAAAAACTTAAAACAAATGATGTATAAAAAATAAATAAATTAATTAATTGATGTATAACATAATAGGAAATTTAATAAATCAACTCAATAATATGACCCAAATAATTTTAAAATAATAAAATATACAGTTATCTTCAACATTTCCAAAATAACTTATTTTTAATAACCAGAAAGTTAAACAAATTCTATCTTGCTTAACTATATTTTAGATGTACTAAAAAAATATACAAAATGCTATAGTTTATAACATTTTAACCATCATAATATTAAAATGAAATAGTATCATTAAATTTTGTTAAATGGATCTAGTCTGGTCTTGGACCTATAATTTAATAAGTTCAAAAAAAAACAAGTCTAGGATTTTCTATTTTTCATGTAGAAGCATATCCTTCTAATATCTATTATTCTCTTTTAAGTATATTCTTGTAGCTTTAGCTATATAGAAATCCAACTTAGCCCAGATCAGATGTATCAAATAAAAGGTCCATTCCCACTAAAATTGTATAGAGCCGCGTCCAGGTCTTTACTACTTACATACTAACAAAATATCACAATATCTGATAATTGATTTGTGTGATTTTATGATTTAATATAGAGTTGTAGTCTTGTAGACTTATGTTTATACTATAAATTTTAATTCTAAAATAATATTTGATTTATTTATCAGTTTACATAGAATATATTTTTGATAAGTTGTATATCTAAAATAGATACATATAAGTATAATAATCTGTTTAAAATGGAATAAAAATAAACCATGTAATATAAAATTTGTCATAGGTGCAGATAAAAATATAAAATTATGGTAATTAAGTATAATCAGTGTTTTGTTGTAAACAAAAACCAGTCGCTGCCTGAGGTTATTCATATTATATGAGACAAGAGTATCTACAGATAACTTTTTATAAATAAGTGCAGCAGTTGTTATACATAAGATATAGTTTCTATCAGAAACCATTTAAAAATTGTTCTCAAACTTATTTTTCTTTGTTCAGCAATTGCTTATCATCAAATGGTTAACAACAACTGATACAAAACTAAACTTTTTATACATAATAATAAATTAATTAACACTTAACTAGGTTTTACTCATTAAATAAATGTATGTTGTTATTTGAGTAGTCTTTGTACCAGGGTAATGTTTGATGTTGAATTATTTTAGTCATGTAATTTTATTAATAGGTTTGGTTAAATTGTATTGTAGCCTAAAATGTTAAGATGTCTTGCTTAGTATTGGACATACAAAATGGTCTCACAATGATAGTCATAAATATACTTGATATTTAAATAGTTATATAGATCTTATCGTCACTCACACATTGTTAATAAAAAAAATAATTATCATATAAATTATAATGACAAATAATTTTAATTTTAATTCAATAGCAAGTTAATTTTATTACACTTAAATTTCCATGTACTAAGATACATATTATATACCTAATATTTAATAGCATAGATTATGTATAACTAAGTAATCATGAGTTTATTAATTATATTTGTTAAATAAAACTTATTTTAGTTACAATATTAAAAATTAATTCAATTAAAATAAGAATACTTATTCAAATATATTCAGTAGGTGACCTAAATAGAAATACATAAAATATATTTTGTGTTGTGTATATACATAGATAAATATTTAATCTCGAAGCATTGGTAATGTTTCATGTAAAACACATGTAGATTTTGTATCAAAATTTACAATTGGTTCTTGGCATTGATTATCACTTTGAAGCACATTGCAAGCTCTGAATAAAATTTGCTTTGGATCCTTGAGGATATGTTTCTTACAATACTTACTTTTTGGTATCATTTTTCCTGTGCATTTTATACCCATTTCTACATATGTGCAATGTGGAAGATGTGATTTTCCTTTATTGTTTAGTAATGAAGTTGCTCTTATTTTTCTATCCATTGCTGTTTTAAATACTACTGCTTCTTGTCCTATTGTCATTTTTTGATAGTGTTCCAATAGTTTTAACTTACGGAATTTTGCATATTCTTCATCATTAGTCCATTTTGATTTATTTAGTTGTCCATATGATTCAGAATCACATTTTTTATTAATTAAGTATTCTCGACGTTTTACTCGATACTTAAATAACAAATATCTATTGTAAAAGAAATAAAAGAATAAGTTATTAAATTAGGTATATATTTATTTTTTTTATTTTACCTGTATTCTTGTGCATATAAAAGTTGTAGTCGTATAAATTTATTCCTCACTCTACGAACAGCTTCTTTTTCAGATAGTTTTGGCATATTACACAAAGGATCTGATTTAGTCAAATCTATATCTTCTAATAATGGAATTTGTTTGAATAAGTCCACAGTGACAGTTTTAATTGGTTCTTTGTCTTCCAAAGGTTTGGAATCATCCAAATTTTGTTTGTATCTTTCTTTAAGAAGTTTTTTTGAGTCTATTTCATTGAACGGGTTTAAACTTTTATATTTGGTAGCATAATGACTGAATTCTTTTTTTAAATCAATTTGTTTCTTTCCTTCCATTTCACTAATGTATGGTTACAATGCAACTATACAAGTGTTATGATAAAATTATTATTTAGTTTATTCTCATATATTCAATTATAATTAAAATTATATATTTTAAATCTAAAGTTATGAAATATATGTATCATACATCAATGGAAGATACCGTTCATCGTCCCTCAACGCCAGTTGATGAAGAAGTGGAGCTAGAGAAATAGTCGAATTTTGATCAAAACTCGTTATTTGTTATATACTTATATCATATAATGAGTATTATTAATGCTTGCACTGCTTGCAGTAATTTTCAGATAATATAATGATAGATTAAATGAAAAAAGTATCTATTTAAGGTGTAATATATTTTATACGTTTTAATAATATGATTAATGATTACTGATTATATAGTGATTATTTTGGTGTTTGGTTTATTATTTTACTTATTATAGAATATAGAGTTAGTATTAGACAGTACACGCACATAACCTCAATAATGTGTTGTAGTAAGGACCAATTATTCTGGTATGCTTGGTACAATATGGTATGCTCTTGGTTTGTCATCAATCACGCATGCGCACACTCATATGATTTAACAGCTGTTGAATCAATCTTGTTTTTCCATTGTCTTTTCATGACGTTGGTCTGTTTTGGGCAGTGGAGTATTGTATTTTGCGACTTCCGTGGTCGCGAGTTTCATTTACATTTAGTAAGACGTTGAATCGAATTATGGTAGCTCATGTTTGTCAAATTTGGATTAATTTTTCTATAAGAAACCATGAACACCAATTGTTTTGACAAATCATTGTACACAAAAATTCCCAATACTATTCGTTTCCGGTTTTATGGTGAGTGCCAATGGAGGGATAGGTGTTGGGTTTGTAACGTCGATCATAGTACCTACTTAGGACTAGCATCTAATGAGCAGCGATCGTCTGTTAATCATTTTGTTTTGATAAAATGTTTCATGTCATTGATTTTATTTTTCATTTTAAAGTTTTTAGTTATGGGATCATAATAATTTTCTTTAAAATTGTCTAATTAAAAAATGTATTTTACAGTTTATTATTGTTGCAGGGAATTGTGATTTGATTGTGGCATGATTAAATTGCTTGGAGGTGACGTCTATGGCCGAACAAGCTAGTTCCGCGTTGGTTAACGCGTCTTCTATTAGTACCAGGTTAGAAATTAAAATAGTGTTTTCTTACTACAAATATTATTTTATATTTGTGACTAATTGAGTAATACATTTACATTATAATTACAGGAGGGGAAATATAGAAGGAAATACTAGATCTAGAGTAAATTCTCGCAAGGATAGCAAAAAAAGCACAAATAGTCAGGTGGATGTGGGTATATTAAATTCAGATAATACTGAAACACCGTAAGTTTAAGTTTTTTGTTTAGTATTAGTTATCAAAAATTTTTTATAAATTCAAACTATTTCAGAATTGTGAATGATTCAACTACATCTATTCAAAGTATTCGTAAAAGTAAATCAGCTACTAGGAATACTCGCACCAGTAATTCTAATACATTAATAGTAAGTTAATCAATCTTAACATAATATAAAATAGGTAATGTATATAATTTTGATAAACTTAAAATAAAATATTTGGACCGTAAGCTTTAAAAATATTTATTATTATCTATTATATTATGGAACTTTGTATAATAATATTTTTAAGCAGTTCATTTAATTGTGTTTAAATTATAGGTTAATATGTATAGAGAGAGATTCATAATTAAGGTTTAATTTAATTTTTTTTCTAATTTTTTAGCAAAAAGAATCACCAAGTACCAGTAGAAAATCAATAATATCCAAATCACCTAAAAATAGTAAGCATATTAATTTGTATTATTTATATTTAAAGAGAGTAAAAGTATAATAGCATCATTCATATCATTGGCGTAGGTAGGAAATACTTTCGGAGGGGGTTTTCGTCTAAATCTATATTAATAATATAAAATTATGAATAATTTATTTGTATGTATTAATTGTTTTGTTTAATTTTGGGGGGTGTTTGAACACCCAAAACCTTCCCCCTTACCTATGCCCATGTATCATATCCATAAGTAAATTGTAATCTTTTTGTATTCAATGATAATTGTTGCATAAAAATGTAATATATATTTTATAGTAACTTAATCAATTTAAAGATACACTAGATATCTACTATAAAGTTAGGTAATTTCTTTGGTTTTTTTGTAACTACTCCTTTAATAAATTAGCTAAAATATTTTTAAGAACAGTTATTAAATATTTAGTATATTACTTTATATGTAAATACTTTTCTTGGTTAAAGTATTTTATTTATTTCATTAATACATTTTAATCTCACTTTATGCATACATTAAGTAAATTAAGTAAATAAAGTTTTCTCAAAATTTTTATTTCTGTACTATCAATCTACCAAGACTCAAATTTCAATATTATCCAGCTACCACATTACTTCTTAGCATAAACACATTGTATTTTATACGTAAAACTTAATTTTTTTAATTATTTTTTTAATAGGAAAACAGAAAGTAGATAATTCAACTTTCAGTCCTGCTGAAAATAGATATCCATTGCGTAGTAAATCAAAAGGGCCTTTACGCTTTGAAGAAAATAATTTAACAAACGAACTTTCTACTCAAGAAATAGAACCTTCTCCAAATAAACGTCCAAAATTAGAACTCCCTACGCTGGGTATAATTTATTTAATTTTTGTATATTGTTAAAATTTAAATGCTCTAACTCTTTATAATTATAGGTACGTCTTCAAGTCAAAGTAAGAATAAGGAGGAAACTAATTTACGCGCGTCTTTACCGCTGCGTAGGAAACGAGGAAGACCAACAACGGGGTCTTGTGCTAGTAGCAGGTATTAAAATTTTAAATATTTTCATCAATTAATAACTTATTTTAATTATTATAATCTATCTTTATTTACTATTATTATTTATATAGTCGCCGCGGTAATACCAAAGCGAGTGGAAGAGAGGCGGCAGAATTGGCTATGGAAGGCGTGGTTGAAGGGGATGGAATGGCTGAAGGCAATGACAACATGAATAATATCCTACCATCTACATCTAGTTCAATTAGCACTAATGCCCCTGATATGGCTACATCATCATCTACTACTTCCAATACTAATCCTTCTTCATCTGGCTCACAAGCTACTGGAGGTGGTGTGAACTGTAATTTTTTCAATTATATTTATATTAAACCTTTACTTAGGAACCATTATAACTTATTTTAAAATTTAAGGGCCTACAGCATGGAGTAGTGGCACTACTAGTCATGATAGTGAAGAAGAAGGTGAAGTTGGACGTTTACAAGCATTGTTAGAATCTAGAGGATTACCACCTCACTTATTCGGTGCATTAGCCCCTCGTATGCACCATTTGTTCAATCGTTCTATGGGTGCTGCATCTACAAGTATGATTTATTTTAAAAAATAAAATTTTATTGCTATTGTTAATCAAATTTTTCTTTAACTTGTATTATTATATTATATTCTCTTGTAGCCTCCAAAGCTCAACAATTATTACAAGGAATGCAAGCTACTGGAGATGAAGGACAGCAGCTTCAAGCTGTTATTGAAATGTGCCAAATGTTGGTTATGGGTAATGAAGATACTTTAACTGGTTTTCCTGTGAAACCTGTAGTCACTGCACTAATAATTTTACTTTCGATGGAACACAACTTTGACATGGTATGTTGTACAAATCAAAAATTTATTTTAATTATTAAAATATTTATAAATTTATAGTCAACTTCCATAAATCAAATGTAAGATAGTATGCAAAAATTTAAAACATTAATTAATTACTTTTTTTAATACATTGATCAATGTGATATAAAAATACCAAGGTATTAAGAATTTATTTATACAAAAAAAATTATATTCTAATAGCGCCATTTTATTATATTTATGATAAATCCCCCATTTTATTTTTCAATATTATACTATATTATGTAATAATATTTTTAGATGAATCATGCTTGTCGTGCTTTGACTTATATGATGGAAGCACTTCCACGTTCATCAGCTGCTGTTCTTGATGCTGTTCCAGCTATGTTAGATAAACTGCAAGCTATTCAGTGTATGGATGTTGCTGAACAATCCCTTTCTGCTTTAGAAATGCTTTCTAGAAGACATGGACGATCTATATTACAATCTGTGAGTATAGTTGCAAGTACTATGTTTAAGTCAAAAACATAAAATTTCTGTTGGATATTTTTTGTTTATTCTGCTAATAATTTAAACTGTCAATTTATATTTCCAAGTACATAACTATCATGATAATTTTACAAAACCTTATAATAGTAAATTAAAATATTGGAAACTTTTTTGTTTTTAGAATGGTGTGGCTGCATGTTTAACTTTTATAGATTTCTTTAGTATTAATGCACAAAGAGCAGCTCTAGCTATCACTGCAAATTGTTGTCAAAATATGAATGCTGATGAATTTCACTATGTTTCCAAGTCATTGCCGTTACTGTCAAGTCGTATTACTCAACAGGTAAACACTATTTAAAAAATATTAAAATGACCAATATGTTCTACATGTTAAGATATTATGTATTAACTAGTGATGTGCTAATAAATTATGAAAATAATTAAACTATGCTTGCCCATTAGCATAGTTTTAGAAAATATTTTTAGTTTAACATGTATTCAGGAATTATTTTTGAATATTTTTGTTTTACTAATATATTTTTTATATTTAGAAAAATTTATTTTAGCAAAAACCGTTGTAATTTTTTTCTGCTGTGGTTGTTCTGTTAATAAAAACATTTTACATTATACTATTAATTTTAAATACTCTATCATTTATAATCAATGATACAATATATAGCGTGGTAATTTTTTATAAATTATTGTCAAAAACAAGGCATGACTAAGTAAACGTGAATGAAGCCCACCTGGAATTAATTGAAACTATCAATAATCAATACAGTGGATTCTGTTTAATGTGGACACATCGAGACTAGTCCTGTTTGCCCACATTAGGTGGAATCCACTGTAGTAAATCATAGTAAATCTAAGTTGTTGAATCTGATTTTTTTATTAGGTATGTTGAGAATTTTGTATTTGGCAACAAATTTGGTCAATAGGTTATTCCCGTAGTTTGACTATAATTTGATTGTATGATGACGTAAAATAGGGATAAAATCGTTCCTAAGTAATTTAGAGAAGAAATAGGTAAAATTGTATTGGAGGTAGATTTAGCTAGCCTGTCAGCCATTTCGAATTGTGTATGCTGATGTAACTAATAACCCACATAATTGGAATTAAATTATTTGACTACCATTGCTAGTTAATACAGCTAAATCGGTTTAAAATATAGAAATGTCAGAAAAATATAAAACTAAGAGTTTATATTTTGTATAAAAAGATTTGGGTTTTGTCTGAAAATTGCCACTAGTTGGTAATGAAAAAGTATGGAAAAATGGTTGATGATGAAAACAAATGTTTTAGTTAGGTTTGACCTATTACTAATATTATCATTAAATTTTATATCATATTATATTTTTAATAGGACAAGAAAAGCGTAGAAAGTGTTTGTTTAGCATTTAGTCGCCTAGTTGAGAACTTCCAATCTGATTCGAATAAATTAAAAGAAATTGCAAGTGATGAACTGTTGACTAATCTTCAACAATTGGTAATATATTTATTTAGCTTAGTTTCTAATTTATACAATTTTAATCACTTTATTAATTATTTAGGTTGTTGCATCTCCTCCTGTTATGAGTACAAATACATTTATAATGGTGTTGAGAATGATGTCAACATTATGTACAAATTGTCCAGAATTATCACAAACTTTACTTAAAAATAACATTGCTGAAACTCTTGGCTACCTTCTTACTGGATCTCCTTCTCCAGAACTCACTCAGGTAAAAATTAATATTTATTTATATTCTACTTGATATAACTATTTGCTTTACAATTTAATTTGTATTAACTAGTAAAAAATAGAAAAAGGATGACTGTATAGAAATGGTATCTATTGATTGATATTGGATATCATTGTCTCATATTATTAAATTCATTCACTCTAGTATATCTGAATATAATTTTATATGTTTACTAACATTTTTAATATTCATTAAACAAAATTATTATTCGTACTGAATAAACTTTTATTAGCTGAATTTATAACTTTTATTGGTTATTTTAGATTGAATTACTTCCAAGAAGTTCTCAAGAATTATATGAAGTTACATGTCTAATTGGTGAACTCATGCCAAGATTGCCTGCTGACGGATTGTTTTCAGTTGATAGTCTTCTTGATCGTCATGGTATTTACGGCACAATTCAAGGAACAGGAGCTTCTCAACAAATGGTACAGTGGCAATGGAGGGATGATAGATCTATGTGGCATTCTTATACATCATTAGATTCAAGAATAATCGAGGTATAGGTCACAATTTATATTTTCACTAATACAATAAATAACAATATAGATTGTGGGTTATAACTTAGAGATATAAAAAAAAAAATCAATATTTCACATATATTATTTATTGTTCAAATTAGGTAAAAATTAAATATATTTTTGAGATCACCGTGTTAGTCGTACTTCACCAACATAATATTTATGTATAAACCAAAATACATTAGAAATTCTTGAGATTCTCTAGAATTTCATCCATGAAAGATATTGAAAATTTTTTCCTTGATAACATAATCATTAATATTTGATAGTATGGAACCAAAATATATTGTTTTGTTTTATTTATTTATTTTTTTTTTTTAATAAATTGCATAGATTTATCAAAACAACTGATAGTCACAATAATATAATTATCCATATTGTTTGTAATTATAAGAACAGCAACTAATCTATTTATCTATTTTAGGTTGCACATCAAGCTGGTGAAGATGAAGTTCTATTAAGTCATGCGCCTTACACAATTGATCTCCATTCTATGAGACAAATTAATGAAGATACTGGTACTACACGAGCAATTCAACGTAAAGTTTTAACAGTTCCGTCATCTTTCAATAATAACCATCAAACAAGATCTACTACTGACGTAGAAACAGTGGTTGCATCATTTGGGTAATGTATTTTTTATTATAATTAAAGTGTGTAGAGCCATTGAATAATCATAATTATTATAAATCAAAACCTTATCCTTTCAGAAAATCTATATGTTATTGACTAATGTTGTTTAATGTTTTAGTGAAAATGAACTGGCTGGAGCATTTGTACGTTTATTATTTAGTATATTATATGAAGTTTATAATAGTTCAGCTGGTCCATTGGTCAGATATAAATGTCTACGTGCATTATTGCGGATGGTTTACTACTCTCCAGCAGAATTGCTTTTGGTAATTAAAATAAATTAAATAATAATCGTGAATTGATATTCCTAAAAAAAAAAAAAATATGTTTATACATAAGCACAGTTATATATATAGCATTTTATCATTCATTTATTTTTTGGAAATTAAATTTTTATAAATTTGATAATTTTCATTTGATAACTATTTTTATACTTGGAAGTGTGATATCATGTTTGTTAATCTATAGATGTTTTATATTAAATATATTAAAATAGTATGAATGTACAGAATAACATGTTTAAAGTTTTGTTGACTGATAGTATGCCAGAATAGGTAGATTATAAATTATTAACTACACTAAAAATATTAAAATTTTTATAATATTTCATGTTTATAAATATTGTTGAATGTTTTAGTTTTTAAAATGGTAATAATAAATAAATATTTATGTTTTTTAGAAGGTTGTTACTCAAAAACAAATGGTTGCTAGTCATATTGCTGGTATGATGGCATCTCAAGATTTGCGTATTGTAGTTGGTGCAATACAGATGGCTGAAATTTTAATGCAAAAACTTCCTCAAATTTTTGAAACTCATTTTATACGTGAGGGTGTCATGCATCAAGTTAAACAATTAGCTGAAGCTGATATTCAAACACCTGTAAAGTGTTCACCATCTACTTCAAGTGCTGGAATTGAAGGATTACCAGGACCATCCAGAAGTTCTCATAATGGTTATTTTAAATTTTGTTATCTAAATGTCTAATACATTTTTACAATAGAATAACTTAAATATTTAAATGATAAATATTTTTAGACAATACTAATCAATGTCCAATACCAACTGAAAATGGAAATGAAGTTCAATCAACAACCAGTGGTACTGAAGTCGAAGCAGAGTCTATACCTGAAGCAACTATCTTAGCTCAAGTAGCTCGTTGTTCTACTAAGTATGTAGATTGTAAACCTAATGATAAATCAGGATTAAAATCATTTTTGTATTTGTTAATTTTTTGATTTTTAATCTTATTTAAGATACAACTTTGTTTCACTCTCACCAAAATGAAGTATAAACTTTATTTCATACTTAAAAAAAAAAGATAGGCAAGTATGTACTGTTCTGCTGTCGAGTAGGTCACTTATGGGTTTGTTAAATTTTAATGATGTATCAATCTATACAAAACATGTTTTTGAGCAGAGACCACAGCCTATTATCACAAATATATTTTCGTGAATGTTTTTTGATATGTATAGCGATTAAAGCAATTTAAAATTTAAAATTGGTAGCTTGATAAAAAATTTTACAGAATTATTGCATTTGTTATATTAATATTTAGTTATCATAATAATATATATTTATACAATATTTTATCAACTTATTATAAGTATAAGTTATACTACAATTTCATAAGGCAGTTAAAATAGATTCAATTGAATATTTATAAAAATACAAAACATATGCATGAAAGTTTCCGCAAATAATGTTTTTAAATTATAAAAAAATAATTTGGTGTTATTTATTGCTTAAATAAGTAATTTCTTCAAATTTGAACTTAAAATGTCTAAAAAATGCACTATATACTTATTAAATTGTATGGTTTCAGTATGAACTATTATGAAGAATATTGTATTAATTTTTCAAAACTGAGATTTAAAAAGAAGTTTTTATGAATTTTCGACTACAAAATAGTTAATAATTTTAGATTTTATTGTCAAATTTTTAATATTAAATTCATATTAAAAAAAAAATGTGCCTATGTATTAATATTTTATACAGATATAAAAACAAACATTTTTTATAGTTATCTTTTATTAAATTTTTTAGCTTTTCTGATTTTAAAAAAATTCTGAAAATGGCATTTATAGAAGAAAATAAATTGAAAACTTCTTGTGTCGATAAATATTCAAAATATTTTGAAAATTTCAAGTATCTGTGGTTATTCATTTTTAAGCCAATAGAACTATATGGATTTTATTAAAAATTGGATATGCATAATTTATTCTAGTTTTTCCTATCTCAAAAGTAGTTGATGACAGATAGAAAAAAAATAAAATGTAAAATTTTATAAAAATTATTGTAAAATCAATGCATTCGTTGTTTTACTTAGAATCTAAAATTTAATTAGTTAATATTTATATAACAATTAATATTTTTTAGTCGTATGTCAGAAGTATTTAAACGAAATAAAAAACATAACAAACGGCAGTCTGCCAGTGCTGCACGTAAAAAAGGAAATCAAGACAATGAAGTGAATGATGTACAAACTATAGCTAGTAGTAGTGCCAGTAGCAGTAATACTATTTCACCAAATTCTGCTCAAGCTATTACACTACATGAATTTTTTATATCTAAAGGTAAATATTTATTCTTTATGTTAAATTATTAATCATAAAAAAACCTAGTGTTAAATATAAAATCATTATCTTCAGTTTGAAAAAATATTCACATTTTTTCAGACCTAAAAAAGTATAATAATGACAATATTTTTAATTTAAGGTGGTAATACTTCTGCATCGCGTGCTGTAGGTGTTAATTCATCTTCATCGAGAACACGTTTTTCCAATTCAAATTTTAAATCAACTTCAGGGTTTTTAGCATCTTTAAATCCAGCAAGACTTTTAAGAAGTACAGAAAGGGCATTTTCTAAAGTAATTATAAATAATTCTAGATTTATGTATACATGTATGGTATTAATAATAATTTTTAAGGAATTAAGTAAAAATTCCAATATGCACATCAATGGAGCAGCAATTTTAACAAATCAAGCATCAAATATAAGTGCTGTCAATAAAGAAAAGGCTAAATTATGGGTAAAAGAAAGATCACAACATTTTATGATTTTATATGATAAAAGTACAAAAGATGAAGAAATGACTGCTGAAAATGAAAAATCTGAAAGTATTTTAGCACGACTTACAAAAGCTATTAGTAAATTACAAAATGAGGTAAAAATTTAGTTTAGCATATAAACATGATGTACATTTACAATTTTATTTTATTTTTATTTATAAATCATAGGGAAATGAAGATATAAATGCTCTTTTGGAATTAAGAGAAATAGTCTTGACCTCAGACATATCACCATTTGAAGTCAATCATAGTGGATTAATTAAGTCACTTACTATATACTTAACTGAAGTCACATTAGGTTTTGATCATAGAAGTGAAAGATTACGGAAGTTTTTACATGTTTTTGCTGGCTGTCCTGTAAGTGTGACAAATAATAAGTAATAACATCCAAAGTTTACAATTCTATACATAATACTTAACTTGTATTACAAAGTGATCCATTTAAATGCTTTATTATAGCTAAACAAATTTAGGTTTTAATTAACCTTATACTTTTATTTCATATTTCAAAATGAAGGAGCAGTTAATTAATTTTTAGTATTTAAAGTTCACAAGAGTGGATTAGATTGGCATGATATTTTGCAAAATGTTTTTGGTCTACTGCACTTTTATAAATTATAATTGCTTTTTAACTATTTATTCTATTTTGAAATATGTAATTAAATATGTATGTTATCATTCAAAAATGTTAATGTTAATGATTAAAGAAGTTATATAAAACTATTATTTTTCTTGAAGTTTCTTTTAAAAATAATTAGTGTATACACTTAAATTGATCACCTAGTGTATAAAAAATTATGAAAAAGGCAATATATATATGTGTGTTTATTTCATATCTGCTGTGATAAAATGTGTGGAAAACAATATAACTTATTTTAAATTTGGACAAACATTTTTGATCTAAAATATCTTAATGTATTTTAATCAACTATTTAATATTATTTTTATTTTTTAGCTCGATAGTTTTGAACCATTTACTGCAAAGAATCATAACAATGTAGAAACTCGACCATTTTCTGCATTAATAGGAAAGTTGGGTAGTTGTGTTTCACAGTTGGAACAATTTCCAGTCAAAGTACATGACCTATCAACTGGGGCTGGAAATAGCGCTTTGAAATTTTTTAATACACATCAACTTAAGGTAAATGATTTAGAAATTTGTCTTTCATATTAAATAACAAATTATTTATAAATTAATTTTATTAGTGCCTGTTACAAAGACATCCAGATTGCAATAATTTGAAACAATGGAAAAGTGGAACTGTTAAAATTGATCCATTGGCTTTAGTACAAGCAATTGAAAGATATTTAGTAGTTAGAGGCTTTTCTCATATTAGAGAAAATAATCAGTCTAAATCTGATGATGACAATTCTGATGATGATATTGATGACACTTTGGTAATTTTTTTTTATATTATTACAATTTACAAATTATACAAGATAATTCAAAATGTATGGTTTAGTTATTTTATCAAAAATATTCAATACAAGAGTTTTTCATTTAGATATATTTAAAATTATAAGTAATTTTTATATATTTTTGGGTAGTTTGGGTGGTCAACTAGAAATTAAAATTATAACCTGTAATTTTTTACAACTTACTTTTGCCATTGCCAATTAAAGTTTAATTTGAACATTTTTATAAAATATGTAAGGGTTTATAAAAAAAAAATATTTTAACCAAATAAATTATATTTCTTCAAATCACATGATAAAAAGATATATTGTTTTTATAAAGGTGTACCTACCAATTTTATTTAACTCATATTTAATATTTCATTACTACATGTGGCATATTGTCATGTTGGTATAGTTAAATTTAATATATGGTTCTATAGAAAATACATTTAATTTTTTTAAATTTCACTTTAGTATTTTTAATATTAAAAAATCCTGTTATTCATAATTATGATACAGTTAATGTATTAATACTTATTTTTACTTAAAAATGATATTATAGTTTATTAAAGTAATTATATTAAATAAATGTTTTTATATTTGTATATACAGGGTGATTTTTTTATCAAACAACACTCATTATTTCCAAAAGTATTCATGTTTTTGAAAATATATTTTTACATATTTTCAAATTGTTAAAAAAACAACGTTTTTATTAAAAAATTATATTTTTAAATATTTTTTATCCTTATATTTTTTTAAGTTTTTTACTTTTTTGAATGACAACATTGATTTTTAATTTCATATTCCAAAGCAAAATAATTTTCTGAGTATTTCAATACATAAAGATCGAATTTAGGGTGAGTAGTTTATGAGTTATACGTATTTAAAGTTAGCGCGGAGTGGAGTGGTACGGGGTTACCCCGCAAAATGTTTATCTACTACTCTGCTTGTCTAAACTTTAAATAAGTATAATTCATAAACTAATGGCCCTAAATTCAAATTTTATGTATCATAATACTCAGAATATTATTCTGCTTTGGAATTTGAAATAAAACTATATGTTGTCATTCAAAAAAGTAAAAAACTTAAAAAAATATTTAAAAATATAATTTTTTAATAAAAACGTTGTTTTTTTAACAACTTGAAACTATGTAAAAAATATTTTCAAAAACATGAATACTTTTGGAAATAATAAGTGTTGTTTGATAAAAAAAATCACCCTGTATACATCATAAAAGCTTGAGTTTTTTAATTCTAAAATTGTATTTATAGGCAGCAGTTGTGATTGGACAAGGATCAGCAAGACATAAACTGCAATTTCTTATAGGCAATCATATACTTCCTTATAATATGACTGTATATCAAGCTGTTCGTCAATTTTCTACAACAAGTGATATGGAAACTGATAATGAATCTGAACTACCATTGGGATCAGCTGGAATATGGGTGCAAACACATACAATTTATTACAGGTAAAAATAATTGTCATACAATCAATAGTAGGTACAATCATAAATTAATACTAAAAATAAAGTTATACTCCTTAATACCAATCTTTATTTAAAATATCAAACTTTTTTTTATTTTTATTAAAATAATTACATGGAGAATATTTACATGATAATGTAGTATGAGGATAGAGACTGTCCAGTGACAGAACCCATTAGCGGTATTATTTTTGGGGATTTAATAAATCCCTACATCAGTATATTTTTAACCGAAGAAGAATTTTCTGGCAAGTTGGCTCCGTCTTGAATGGTTATGAGTGTGAGCTACTTTGGATTGTAATTCTTTGTAATGACTTCAATGTTAACATCATTGTGAAGCAAATTATTAGAAACATACCAAGGTGCAGAAGTTAGTAAATGGAAAGTAATTGATTGGAAGGTTTGGATTATTTAGCATAGCCTCATATCTGTATTCTGTAAGCTCAAATGTGGCTTAATATTGAATTGTAAATATATACATTATTTTTGATATCAAACTTAACATCTATACAAATACACTTGAATAGTGCCTATGTCATGCACATTATTAAGTCTTATACATTTTATTAATTGGATCGCTTGGTTCCAAACAAACTAAAATGGCCTATTTAAAATATTTACAAATTAAATTATTAAATTTATTTAAATTAATTTTTTTATCTATTATCATTTATTTCAGATTTATATTATGATTTTTATTTTTACCTAAGAAACTAAGAATTATATAAAATTAGATCTAGAAATCCTAATAATGTTATACTATTACTTTCTATTATGTTTGGTTGTCATTATTTAGTAATAACTTATATTCTAATTTATTATAGACAATAATTTGGTTTTAAATAAATGTTGTTTTCATTATTGATACGTATTAATGTGTATGGTATTGAATGGTTTGATTTGGAAAAGACTGAAGAATTGGTGTATAAAAGTTTGAAATTTTGTGGTTTTGACTTCCATTTATTTTTATCACTAATTTATATATTTATTGTAAAGTTTTATAGATACTTACTACAGCTAATGAAAATATATATTTTTTTTCAAGGCCTTTACCTGAAGATACAGAAGTACATTCACCTAAACCTACTACTAGCAGTTCAGGTAAAAAAGGTAGATCAGGAACTCACAAAAGTGCCTCTAAAAAAGTGAAGGATGAACTATGGTTAGGTAAATTTATACCTATATATATATATATTTATATGCATATAAATATTTTTTTTTTAAACTAATAATAACTAAAATCTGAAATATATTATATTTATCACATTTTGGTTATTGTAGAAGGAGTAGTTTCTCCTGTCAAATCATCTCTTGAGCCATATCTTCAATTGTCATTGCCTGAGTATGTTCAAATTCAAGATCCTTCATTACCAGTACTCAGTCTTTTAAGAGTTTTAAATGCCATTAATAGATATTGGACTTCATTATACCCAACACAACTTCATAATAATTCTATAATACCATTTAATGTAAGTTAATAATTAAATATAATAAAATATATATTTATACATAATGTTTGATAACTTTTTATTTTAGGAATTTATCAATGTTAAAATATCTGCAAAAGCAAACAGACAACTTCAAGACCCGTTAGTTATTATGACTGGAAACTTACCTGCTTGGCTTCAACAAGTTGCATCAGCATGGTAAATTAACTAGAAAATGTTTTTAATGTTTTTAAACTTAAAATGTATTAATTATTTTTTTAGCGCATTTTTATTGCCATTTGAAACACGACAATTATTATTCTATGCAACTGTATTTGACCGGGATCGTGCATTGCAACGTTTACTTGACTCTAGTTCTGAACTTCAAGGTGCTGGAAATAACACTAATGGTGACATGCATGATCGTGTTGCACCACGTTTAGATAGACGTAAACGTTCAGTAACTAGATCTAATATACTTTCTCAAGCTGAAGCTGTGATATCTGAAAATGCCACTTCGCGGGCCTTATTAGAAATACAATATGAAGATGAAGTAATTTCTACTTAAACTATTCAAAATCAATTATTATTTATTTAAATTTTTTCAGGTGGGAACAGGTTTAGGACCAACTTTAGAGTTTTATGCATTAGTCTCAAAAGAGTTACAAAAAGCTGATTTAGAATTGTGGAACAATCCTTCAAGATCTGAATCTGACCTTTATGTTCATTCATCAGAAGGACTTTATCCCAATCCATTATCTCGAACTAGTAAACTTCCACATCAAGTTAAGATAAAATCAAAATTTAAATTTTTAGGAAAGTTTATGGCCAAGGCTATTATGGATTCAAGATTAGTAAGATAATAAAATAGTAAATTGAGATATACCATTCATTAATTAACGTTATTTTTAGCTGGATTTACCATTAAGTATTACCATGTATCGTTGGCTATTGGGCCATGAAAATTATCTTACACTTGGCGATCTTTCATACATAGTTCCTGAAATATACAAAACTTTATCACAACTTCATCAATTAGTACTCGAAAAAAGACTAATCCTTATTGATAATACACTAAGTGATGAACAAAAAACTGAAAAGGTATTTTCACCTAATAGAGTATTATGAATCTTGAGCTTTCATTAAATTTTTTTTTTTTAATTTAGATTAGAAAAATTACTTTAGATGGCTGTCCAGTAGAAGATTTGGGACTTAATTTTACATTACCTGGACATGCTTCAATTGAATTACGCAAGAACGGTGTAAATATAGATGTCACAATTGATAATTTGGAAAAGTATATACAGGTAATTAAAAAAAAATTATATATTTTACCTTAAGTGACAATCTTTGAATTAATTTTTTAGTTGGTTTGTCATTGGTTTTTACGGGAAGGCGTTTCCAAACAGATGGAAAGCCTTCGAGAAGGATTTGAAAGTGTATTCTCTCTTAAACGCCTTGGACAACTATTCTATCCTGAAGAGCTGGAAGCAATATTTTGTGGACATACAAACACAACTAAAAATTGGGATGTGCGTATGTTATCTGAGTCATGTCGTTTAGATCATGGATATACAGGAAATTCTAGAGCTATCGGATTTCTTTTTAAAATATTGTCCGAGTATGATTATCAACAACAAAGAGACTTTTTGAGATTTGTTACTGGAGCACCACGTCTTCCTGTTGGAGGTAAACATAAATTTATATACACTGGATTTATAACAAAATCATGTATAAATAATTTTACTAATTATATTCTTCTATGTTATGATAATTAACCTAATATAAAAGTTGACTTTTCTGGTTATGATATTTATTTACATTTAAAAATATTCATAATAATAAGTTATGACATTAAATGTTTTAGGTTTCAAGTCACTTTCTCCTGCGTTAACCATTGTGCGGCGAATATTTGATGACAACGATAATCCAGACGATTATTTACCATCTGTAATGACATGTGTCAACTACCTTAAACTACCAGATTACTCCAGTATAGATTTAATGAGAAAAAAACTGCAACTGGCTGCATCTGAAGGACAACATTCCTTCCACCTTTCATAATTGCCACAGAGTAATTTCTTAATGTAGTATCAAAACTTTTTAAAAATATATATAAATCTATTTACGATATATTCCAACTTAAATAATTACATTGTACTGTTAATTACAGAATAATAATCTGGTTAAAACTTACATTATTAATAAATAAAAAGGCAATATTTATATATATATATATATATATATATATATATATATCTATAATATACATATATATATTATTTAGTAATTTTCTTTTTATAATTTTTGTGTAAATAATGAAAAACAAGTTTGTTTTTAGGGTTATTTTTTATTTTTTAACTATTTAAGTTGCTTTTATTTTAAATATTAATTTAATATTTATAAGATCTCTAAAATGTTTCTTTGTTCTTGGGTGTGTGATATATTATATAATATATATATAATAAATATATATATATACATACTTTTTTTTAGCACGTGTAACATTTGAAATACATTCCATTTTAGTATCTCTATAGTTTAGATATTGTACAAAAAAATCCCAAGAAGTTTTGTCTTTTTTTTTTTATCAATATTAATAATATTTCATTAAATTAATTTAATGAAAAATAAAACATTTTGTTTACAAACACATTTATTATCCAATTCCAAATAAATATTAATTATTTTACATCAATCACAATATTTTCTTATTAGGTGATAATTAATAGTAAATTATCATTGACACAATAAAGTATTAGTTTAATTATGGAAACTTCCACTAATATATATTAACATGTTTATGTTGACTAAAATCCATTTTGTGTTAATAAATATATAGTAAGTAACTCTGCAAACAATATATAACCAATGTTTCTAGAAAAATAAAAATATTTACATTACAATTTAACATTTACCTTACTTAATTATAATAATCAATTACCATGTGATATAATTATTATTTTTCTGGGTTTATTGGATGAAAATTCATTGAAGCACTATTAATACAAAATCTTCGTCCTGTTGGTGGTGGGCCATCTTTAAAAACATGTCCTAGATGTGCATCACATTTTCCACACTGCACTTCAGTTCTTATCATACCTGGATTGGTTATCAATAACAGCAAATTTGCTCCAACTGTATCCATCACCGTCATAAAGCGACAGCATTGTTTTATATAATAGTCGAGGAATGAAGGAAACGCCACCAACACCACATAAATTATTTCATATATATTTAAATATTGAGGAAATTTCTGTTAGGGTATTAATTAAAAAAATTTTTTCATAATCTAATGTAAATATACACAATTAAAAAAAAAAAAAAAATTAAAAAATTGTATATTATAATTATGTAGAATTCTATGATTAAGTTATAATATGCGTAAGTTATTACTAATAATAATAATAATCAGTGCAAAAAATGCACGACAACAAAGAATAAATTAAATATAATATAACATTATTATTTGGTTAATTTAACGTTGTAAAATGCTATTAATTTAATGAAAATTGTTAATTGATAAATTCTCAAAATAAGGGAATGCTGCATATAATTTTAACATAAGTAATCTACCATGAAAGAGATTCTAAAATGTCTTTGTTTAGATTTATCAGCATCAAAATTCATCGACAGTTTCTGAATCGAGTTTTATGTTCTATCTTCTAACTACGAGTTATCTAATTCTGTGTCACCACATACTATTAGTGACATCATGTTATAGCACAATATTTTTTATTCTGTTATAAGAATAGAAGATAGACACATTAAATTAAAAATAAAAATAAAAAAGTGGTCTTATTTAATCAAAATTACAGCGGCTTACTGAGGCATGTCCCAATGGTCTAGTTCAACCCTGTTGCAGAAATATGTACAATGTATACTAAATTATCACAGAAAATATAGTTGAAGGTGGTGAAAGATAAATTGTTGTCTGCAGTGTTTATTTTGGCTATTCTCAGCAAATGCATAATTATATGCTAAAACATTTTACTAGATATCCATATATTTTATAGGTAAATAATTAATTTATCAATAAATTATGTATCCAAATAAACATCAACCCACTCAAATAATTATTGTTAAAAAAAAGTTAGTTATTTAATACATAACATCACAATAGATTATTTACGTTTTTTTTTTTTTTTTTAATGCGATTGTATTGTCTACAAAATTGATAGTATTAGAAGCTTTAGAATATTTTTAATAAATGTATATAATATGGTAGCGTTATCATAATCTATTGCAAAGATTCAATCAAGTAATAAATAATGAAAATTAAGCGTTGTTAACTATAGAGCGTTTCCAATCCCTCGACAGATACATGAAAAAAAAAGAATTCTACCAAAACTGTGGCTACTATCAAACCAAAACATACCATTTGAAGTATCAGTCGTTAATTTGACTTTTTTCTGATCGATAACGTCATTAAAAGCTGGCCAACCGCAGCCAGAGTCAAATTTTGTTTCCGAAGTGAATAATGCTTCATTGCATACTACACAAGTATACAAACCAGCTTCTGTAGTTTTGTTAAACTTGCCGGTAAACGCTCTGTATAACAGAGTTATTGATTTTTATTAATTACTATAAGTATGTACAATTCAAACAATTACCTCTCTGTTCCTTTTTCTTGAGTAACATGGTATTGAATGGGCGATAAACGTTTTTTTAAGTCTGCCTTGTAGTCGGCCGATTCTCCTTGACTCATGGTCCTTAATCTAATAAGACCGATGTTGTTTCTAAACTGTAAAATGTCACTGGATAAACGCAATACTCTATTCCTGCAATACATTCATGCACACATTGACTATCTGGGTCAAAGAATTTTTTTTCATGAACTATTCAACGGTTTATAAATAAAATGCGTAGATATTAATATGATATTATGTAAATGTTTATAATATATGTGTGTGTATGTGGTGACCGTATCTGGTCAGGGCCCAAACTCCAATAACTAATAAGCAACACATCAGATATAAACAGATGGACTACAAAGTACAGAGTACTAACTGACCACAGACAACTTAGTAACTTACTGACAAGTGACAAGTAGGTATAATGAGTATTCTACACAATCTACACTACTACAACATTATGTGTAGATGATAATAACATATTGATATTATCTACAACCGTGATCGTGGCCGTGGCTGCATTATTCAATATAGTATATATATAGTTACTATGGTCCATGGTAGTATGGTTGCAACACGATTCGTGATTAGACGTCCATGAAAAGTTCTCGTGTCTTCTAATACCATCTAGCGCAATCTAGTATCTATAGCCGTGTTCCGTGATTTTGCGTAACGAAATCTGGTAACACGTATTTCATTTTTCAACATCTCAAATCACAGCAGTACAGTGACGTTTATTTAAAATTTTGTAATAATTCAGCTGACATCTGTAACTTAATTCTTAGACATTTTTTTTAATAAAAGAAGAAATATATATAATGTATATTATTTTTAGCCTTAAAATAATATTTAAATACCTATTATCTACGTCATATTGTTACTGATCCTCTACAAAACTTCTAAAAATAAAAATCATAGCTTATTAAAAGTCTCAAGGGCCAAGGCAAGAAAAATATGATTTTGAGAATAATTATGTTTTTGTTTTATTAATATACCTATTAATTAAATGATTAGGATGATTCGGTGTATAGCATGCAGACATGCACTGCATTGATCCATTGACCTAACCTAGCCTATGGGATACCAAGATGCGATCGAACCCCGGGTCCCATTATATACTTCAAAAAATGATTTAAATAAAATGCTTATGAGAATTATTTATCAGTATATTATAGTGCTTAGCATACGTCTACGGTCCCACCAATTAATAACATTGCAGTTGCCTACAGCGGCGTAACCAGGGGGGGTTTTGGGGGTTGACCCCCCCCCTTCGGCCGTATTTTTATCAAAAATATAATTTTTATAATATAGAAATACAATCATTTATTCGTGGTAAAATGTATTCTGTTATGCTGTATTCACGTTATCGACTGCATTGGTGATAATAATCATTATCATTCAATTATTTTATTATTTCAATACGGTTGTAGACAGTGGCGGTTATAGGGGGGGGGCGATAGGTAGATCGCCCCCTCCTTGGAATTTGGTTTTTTAAATTTATTTTATTCATATATAATACTACATTTTTTCAGGGCTTGAAACCGATTGAAATAATTTCAGTTTCGGTTTCGATTTTGTATACCGGTTTTTAATTTTTTCGATTTCGGTTTCAATTTTTCAATACCGGTATTAGGAAATTTCGGTTTTGGTTTCGATTTTGTATACCGGTTTTGAAATTTTACGATTTTGGTTTCGATTTTGTATACTGATTTCTAAATTTTTTGGTGTCGGTTTCGGTTTTAATTTTTCAATACCGGTATTAAAAATTTAAGTTTCGGTTTCGGTTTTGTATACCGGTTTTTATATATTTCGGTTTTGGTTTCAGTTTCGATTTAGATAAAATTAAAGTTGAAAAAGTTAGATTACCTAACCTTAACGATAAAAATTAAACAATACTTACCAAATACCAATTAAAAGAAATATAATATTCATTACTATTAATAAAACAACTAATAATTTTGCAAATAATGAAATGGTTATCAACATTTTAATCACGATCTCACGGACATATTAATGGAATTTACGTATTTAAAATTTTAAAAACACGTAAATTAAAAAAAAAATTAACGGTTTACAATTTTTTCTTTTTTTGGTTTTGAATTTGATACCGGTTTCCTATTTTTTACGTTTCGGTTTTGACTTTAATACCGGTATTTAATTTTTTTCGGTTTTGGTTTTAAATTATAATACCGGTATCCAATTTTTGCCGGTTTCGGTTTTGACTTAAATACCGGTATCCAATTTTTTTCAGTTTCGGTTTTGATTATGGTTTCGGTTTCGGTTTTAAAACGGTTTATACCGGTTTCTGAAATCGGTTTTAAAAACGGTTTCAAGCCCTGCATTTTTTAGGGGAAAATATTCCAAATAATGGGTCATGTCCGGAATCAGTGTTTCCAAATATCCATTATATGCTTAGTATTATTTTTAAACTACCTATTAGTGCTGATTCACTAGAACGCAGCTTTTCTAAACTTAGAAGGTACCTATTATAAGTAATGTACCCATAAATCATTTAACTTTCGAGTTATTGAGTATTAGATATTGCTCAATAAACATAAAAAAAAACTCTAACTTCAAGGTAGGTATATTAGTGTTAAATATTATATTTACTTAGTTTAATATTTACTAAATGGTATAGTGGTATACAATACAAATGATTAAAAAGTTTCCTTTTCTAGTTTACTTCATTTTAGTACCTACTTAATTTTTTTTTGCTTATGCTTTTCATAATAATACTATAGGTACAAGTATTTTCATTAATATGTAAACATTATTATAATATTATACATTTATACTATTACCTATAATCCGTATGTATATTTCATATTATATGTATATTGTATAATATACTATAAAGTATAAATAATTATGCTATGGGGTGGGGGGAGGGTTGGTTTTATTTTCGCCCCATCCCACCCTTGAACAGCATGTATAACCACTACTGCTATATGTATAAATATAAATATGGCTATAACACGATTCCGCAAATTTTGCAGAATCGTGTTGATTTTAATAGCCACTGATATATACGTATACACAACTCCACAAATTTAATTTATATATATTATATACACAATTCCGTATAATTTTAAATGCAACGTTGCCATATACAAATATACAATTAATTACTCTTGTTATATAAATTGTAATTTTTTTTTTAGCAACCAATATAATCAAAAAAAGTTATAAAAATTATCTATAATTATGAGCTTTCTTGTTATTAAGGACAACTAGTTTATTATATTAACTTCTATTTATTTACGTACAGTACGTATTATCGTAAAAATTAATAAAATATGAATGTATTATTATTATTTATTGTAAATTCAGTGAAACTATAAAACACTTATTTTTCAATAATCAAATTTCTTAAATTAAAGCTCACAAATATTTAAACGCATTATTAATATTGAATAAATATAAATTACACTTGATTATAACTAAAATGTTAAATTAATATTCTCCATTGATACTTTGTCCATCGAACGTAACTCATGAAATCGTGGTTCAAAATCCTCCTGAAACAAATAAAATCAATATTTTAATTTTTATAAACCCTGGGCGAATCCAGGAAGGGGGCAATCGTTCCCCCCGTTCCCGTTTCCCTGCATAAGTTTTTAACGTAATTACTTTATAGAGTTCATTATTTTTACTTCATAAGACATCATAGATATCAATATATCATGTTTGCTATTTAAAAATCGCCCTCTCCCCGTTATCTTGGCCTAGATCGGCTAGATCCGCCCCTGTTATAAACCATACCTACTGGCTACCAGCCAACATATTAATTTAAAATTTCCATTGGTTTATAGACTTTCTAAAATTTTTGATATTATCCCCCCCCCCCCCCAAAGAAAAACGTCTATAATCTATATTGCGCGTATGTTAGACAAAAACAAACAATCGCCGCTTCCAATCCAGAATCCAATAATTCCAATGAAATATTATACACCTGCGATAATAACCTGCAAATTTCCATATGTACAGAGCTTGGAACATGCGAATTATGTAATTACCTAACCTATATATTATAAATTAAAATATACCATTAGGGTGGTCCTTATTTATAGCATTAGATATTTATTTTTATTTTTTGAATGGACACTTCCAATATATAATATCATTAAAAAATAATTTATGTTAAATTTGGTAATGATGACTTACGTATCTCAAGAAGGTTGAAAATTTACAAAAAGTATTTTATGGTTTTTATATTTTACTTTAAAACAATAGTAAATATAACAAAAAAACAAATATAAGATTTAAGAACATAATATTTTCTAGAAAAAAAATTTATACAACATTTCTTCCAAATCCATTGGTTTCTTTGAAAATAATAAAAAACTAAATATTTTTATTAATAACTAAAAATATTGGTTCATTGAACATCCATTTTTATTATTGTATACGTTTATCGTAAAATTTGTAAAAAAATTGTTCAGTAACAATAATATAAAAAAATCTCTTAAAAGAATCTAATAGTTTAAGCAATATAGTCACTAACCATTTTAAAGCCCTGGTTAGTAGTATGTGGGGCCTCTACGAGCTCTACGAATTGGATAAAGTATTATGAAGTAAATAGGTTTGTGGTAGAAAGAAAAAAGTATATTAATTTAACTATAAATTATTTTTAATTTTTTGCTTTATTATTACTATTAATGATTATTCTTTGATTTTTCTCGAAATAAGTATATTTATATTGGTAATGTACGTGCCCAAAATGCGCAATGGGAAAGAAGTGCTTGATAGTAGTTTAAGTTCACCAAGGTCAATTCAATTTTTCGTGGACTAATAATTAATTGAAATTAAGTTACTCAGTTGTATATGATTTATAATTGTTATTCAGAGTTAATTGAGTTCTTACTATGAATTAAGTATCAAGAAACTCGACGATATTCTTTTGAACGTCACTTCATATTTAAAAGAATAAATAACTTCTAATCCTGCAGAGATTCTCAGTGTATATATATATATATATAATATATATACATATAGCCTATATCTATTGTCGCTATAATGCAGTAGATATTTATAATATGTTAGTTCATACTAGTATATTATAAAGAAATTATATTTAGATAACTAAATAAATATTTTGAAACTAATTTTAATATCGATCAAAATTTATGATCTAAAATATATAATATAATATGCATGTAAATATATGTTACACAGAATTTATTTTATGCAATAAATTCTAACATAAATTGTATAATGCATGTAAACGTTTACAAATATTGAATAAAATATTAAAACATTTTTGTCTAATACTTTTATTTTAAAATTATTGAATAGTTTAAAACGTACTTGGTGAATATCCATATCAATTTTGTAATCAACTAAAATAAAATAAACAAATCTATATAAGTTTTTAATGTTATTAAATTCCCATTCGTGATAATATCATCAGAGCCATAAACTAGGGTGAGGCGAACGTGTCTTGGGAGCCTGATGCTGGGGGGCGCAAAAATATTAAATGATTAACAATAGAAAATTAGAAAATGTATCTGTTATTGTTTAATACTGTATTGTTGACAATATAATATTTAAATATTTTGCATTACTACACACTGATCTGTAAACGTAATATTATATTTATTTATGATAAACAGGTAGTAACCCTTTTGTTTAAGCAGTATCAGGCTTACATATTTTTAGTATTTTACAGTAAGAACAAAAAATAAAAAGTAAGACAAAAAATAATAATGAAAATAAAATACTAATAATTACACAATGGTAAATGAATAATAGTAATACAAAACAGCATTACATTAATAATAACATAATAATGATAATTAATTTACAACTAAATTTAAAGCTAAATAAATATTTCTATTAAAAACAATACGTGATATAAAGAAAAAATCTACATGATCAGTAATAAGATTTGTTAGTTTTAATGCTCTAGGGAAGAAAGAAGTGGACCTATAATTATTTTTATAAAGTGGTAGGTATATGGAATAAGTTTGAATTTCTTAATCAGTGATTTGTTATATTATTAAACTCCATCATAGAGAGCTAGCAATTCTGGGGGAAAAATATGACCATTTAACAAATCATAAATAAACATAATACCTGCACATTTTCTTCTTACCTCCGAGATATAAAACCTAATTCAATTATTCGCATATTACACGAGTTATTTGAAGTAAATGGAATATTTGTTTTGTAATTTAATAATTTTAAGAATTTATGTTTTACATTTTCAATAAGACCAATAAAAGTGATGTAATTAGGTGACCAGCCTGTTGAACCAAACTCAAGATGAGAACTAACAAGCGTAAAAAATAAAGTTTTCAATGCATTAATATTTAATATAGGTAACAAAATATAGGTATTATTGATTACTCGTTTATCGCTTTACAATTATTGAATTATTATTTATAAATATAGTATTTATCATTATTCATTAGTTATATGTATATATTTTGTTATTAGACTTTACTACATTAGTAATATTTATTATGTTGTCTTAAGAATTTATTTTCCATTTAATTTTCGAATTGACATTATATACTTAATATAGATATTCTTCTTATTAAGATGAGTAAGATGATATTGCGGTGTAAAAAAATTATGGAAATATCAAACGATTTAAAAATTTTTTTTGGTTATTTATTAACTAATATGAATTCACACGGTTTGCAAAAATTAGTGGATAAAATATAATAAATGTATAAATACTATGGAAATATAGTTTAAGAAATTAAATATTTTAAACAAACAGCTTTATCAACTTTGCCAAGTATTGAATCAGTAAAGTTTTTAGGTTTATTAAAAATGATTCACGATATTGAGTTTAAAGAATCGTATCCAAATATTGAAATTGATATAAGGATTTTTTTTCAACGCCCGTCACAACAGCTTTGTGGGAAAGGAGTGTTAGCAAACTCAAATTGATAAAAGTTAACTTGTATAAGATCTACTATGGTTCAGGAGAGATTATCAAGTATGGCCATACTTTCAATAAAAACAGAAATCGCTAATTTAATGAAGAAGTTGTTGACAAATTTTCTGACATAAAAGCAAGCATAATATTATTTTAAATTATTTTATTTTATTTTTATTATTATATTAACAATTATTTTTAAATACCTAATAATTTGTAAATTTTAAATTGATTTGTTTATTAATAAAAGGATTTGAGAATTATATACTTGTGAGTTGTGGGTGTTGCTAAAAATTATATCTTTTGTTTTGCTCGAAACCTAATAACAAATTTTCAGATTTTTCCTAATTTTATTAGAAAATATTAAAAGATTTGAGTGTGTCACACTGTCACTCTCACAGGCCACAACCCAGGGGGCGCATTGCTAGAGTTCTGCTTCAAGATAAAAAATGTCTAGGAATAACGGCTCTGAATAACATTAACTTAAGCATTTACATAAATATTGTCTTTCTCCGTTCTCCATACAACAATAAAATATTCTACTCGGAAGCATTAGACCACGATTTAAGATAATATTATGTTAAATCATGCATTAGACATAATTATTAATATATATTTAACTTATTAAAAATAGATACGTTTTAAAAGCCTTTCAATTAGGAATTCTAAATTATTTGTGTATTGTAAGGTGAAAAAAGTTGTGGAATTCAAATTTTAAATATTAAACTAGCGACTAGACTCATGATAATTGACAATGCGATTCTACGGTGGTATATTGTGGTCTGCGTTTAAAAAGCCAGCCTATAGATCGCAGGACAAATCTAGGCAATGTCAAATAACTTTGTGTAGAAACATTTTTTAAATAACTATAACTATTTATACGTTTAGGTCCAATAGATATGTCTAGTGTACAGTGCTTGATTTTGAAAAAAACTAGAAGGGGTACTCAGTGGATGTTGGATGAACGAGCGTTCCACACAAAATTCAATATCACATTACAGTGCGGACTGCGGATAGCAAAGCCCTCCACATCACCTTCAGGCTTCAGCCACCCATAATCCCCAAAAATCATTAAATTTATTATATAAAAATATTTTAAGATAAAAAAACACTTATTTATTTATTACAAATCATCCAATGACATAATTTAAATTACGATTTATAAAGATGTCATATTAACATATTATTAATAACTCATCAATAGACCTACAAAAAACTTATCATGTATTACCTATTACATATATACACCAATACACCCATGTACATGCATACAGTATTGTGCGACACAAACGTCGTCGAGAAACGCTTTTATGGTATACAGCACAATCCGTGGTTGAAGATATAAGTATGATATAATGTTTAATATTTTAACTTTTAATTTTTTGTCCGAGAGGGGGGATTTTTCCGTTTGGTGTAGGGGGGGATGCACGGATAAGGTTCTAGGTTCTTATTTTCCTTTTTATTATTCTTATTCCTAATCTTGTTATTATTATTATATTACTATTTTTATTATTATTATAACTATTTTATTCTTATAATAACTTTTATTTAAATTGTGCGGTTATCGGAAATTGCACTATTGGGGTTTCTACGGTTTCTTGTTATCGCTGTCACAGAACACCGGGTATAAAAGGCCCGGCGAAACGACCAGCATTGACATTCACTGTCTGTCCTACGTCGTAGCAAGACCCCCCCCCCCCGGGCTGACTTGCTCTATTAGGGAAGGCATCTGGTATCTATATTTTTTATTTTATTATAATTTATAAACACCTAGTTATGAATATTTTTTTTCTTATAAATTTCCTATAAAATATGTGCAATTAACTCAACTGTGGCCAACGGCTGTTAAAAGTGAATTAGTGCAAAATTTGTTGAGAAAACACTCATAGGTTTAATATCTTCTTCTTTTATATATTATTACAATAAAAGTGAAAAATAGTCACGTTTACAATATCTAGGATCGCAGTGGTCGTATAGAAAAAAGGTCTATAGATGTGATCGTCGCAGCCTGACGATTGATTATATTAATTACCCATTACATATTATTAACCAATTTTTTTTTCATATTCGATACAAATATACAAATATTATGGTTATAGGTATATTTTGCATCAGAAAAAACTGATAATTTACAAGTTCACTACAGTAAATGTTGCGTTTTTAGCGTTCCGTTTCAAATAAATAGAAGGGGTATGCTAAAAAAAAAATAAAAAAGAAAGCGGACTCCGCCCCTCTACGTCCACCCCCAATACAAGCTCTGCAATAGTGTATTAGTGTATTATTGATATAATAAATACAAAAGTTAATTTAAAAGTACAGAATTGAAAAATATTATTTACCTGGGTCATAATAATGTTTTCTTATTTTATACATAGATGTATGATATATTTGATGAAATCCAACATATCCTTAAAACATAATCATTAATCAAATTAAGTTTTCATTATTTTAAAAATAATGATTATTTTGATACTTTTTAATATTTTCAAATTAAATTAATAATAAAAGGAGCATATATTTTACAATTTATAGTTGTTTCATTTTTAGTTATATACAGACATACAGTATACCCTTAAATTTTTGTATCTCTTTTAGTACATTTGTGACAAACTAATAATATATTTAAAATAAAATTTAAATAATGTATCTTTTTAGTAATCAGTAAGAATTTTTCATTTACATTTTTCAAAAACAATTTTTATGCAATTTAATTTTTTAAATTTTAAAGATAGCTATCTTTTTGGCCATACTTAAAATTAAATGAAAATTGACTTGTTGTGTAGATATAAGTAATGTATGATTTATAAAAAATACAGCAGCGTACAGTATTGAGTTATTTAAAAACTTAGATTATTTAATTTTAATTCTGACGTAATATCGGGCGAGACTCTTTTTGACCAAAAACTTACCCTTTCCTTTTCGCCTGATTCAATTTTCAGTCAAAACACAAAGTCTAATGTATAGTTTATATCATAGGTACATATTGAAAATGATTAAAATCTATATGTATAATATTTGTCATTAATTATTTTATAGTTAGATTTTTGATATCATTATGCGTTAATTTGCGGTAAATTGTTAACTTAGCGTGTAAACGAATAATCTGATATTTTCAAATA
This sequence comes from Schizaphis graminum, assembly GCA_020882235.1. Classification (NCBI taxonomy): domain Eukaryota; kingdom Metazoa; phylum Arthropoda; class Insecta; order Hemiptera; family Aphididae; genus Schizaphis; species Schizaphis graminum. The sequence continues at coordinate 81,631,089 of CM037032.1, read as the reverse complement.
TGAATTTGTGAAGTTAGTTTCATAGTTTAAAATAATTGCTTAAAAACGTAGTAAACCAGCACTAACAAAAATAAGACAATGCTGACAATGACAGGAATTATAATAACGTATTAACAGAAGAATAATATTTCTATACAAGGTACCAATATTATATTTTAAATAATTTTCTATAAAGAGTTAAAGTATTATAATATATTATATTATTATTAAACTTTTTGTTTTAGCCAAAACAGAATAGTCCGAAAAGAGAAGAATACGTTTTTGATAAGCCATGTTCGTAATGTTATAATGAGCGTAAAAGGTCAAGTAGACTAAATAACGCAACAAATATTGTCTACACTATAAGAATTCATAGAATTGTAATTTATTTCTGAAATCCGTATGTTATTTTTTATGGATACCGGAATAAGAGGGTGTTGACCAGTTGCCCTCAACGGCTGTTATCGGGATTTTAAAAATATACCAGTTTCCCTCGACCAAATGTACATTTTTTTCCTCTCTTGTATGACCGGAAAATATATTTCAATAATGAACACTTAGATACAACTTTTTGAGGATTTACCCATTGCAATATATTCTGATATAATGGAGATATCATAATTCTGATTTTTTGATAAGATTTTACAGGAAAAATACCTACAAATATTCCATGTTTTAATTTATTTTAATGTTTTGCTAAAAAAGTTAAAAAATTATATTTTTTTATTTATTTTAATTATTTTCAAAAAAATTGAAGATAACCATTTTGTGGAGTTCATTTTTCTAAAAATATTGACGTTTTAACATTTTAATTTTATTAATCTCCTAATTTTTAATAAATTTTCTAGTTTAAAAAAAAAACTGCGAATTATTTAATACTATATAGTGGTATCATTGTATTAAACATGTGGCCCGCGTGCTTGTACAGCCGGCGAACGCTTTTTCTCGAAACTTTTTTTTTTTATTGACTGACATTAGTTTTACGGATTTTTTCAAAATTTTTTTTATATTATTAATTTTTAAAATTTCCAAGATAGCTATTATTTTGATCATTTACTCGTAGGTATGTTGTAAAAAGAAGAAAAAGATTTATAACTAAGTGGAAATCTACCAAGTTAAAGCTAATTTTTTATTTCGTAAGATAAATATCATTATATAATATAACATGAATGTCATGCCACAATCGATTTTGAATTGAATGAATTTTTTTGAAAGTAGATTCGTAGTAAAAATTAATTTATTCCCAAATACTGGATTCTAGACTATTCAATATAGTGTCCAACAATGGCGTAAGTTAGTGAACATTTTTGGTGCTGCAATTTTTTTTAAGTGACCATGGATGTATATATTTTTCATTATTATTTATTTAAATGAATTGTTTCAATACACTCTTAGTATTATTACAAAGTAGCTTAAATTAACATAATGTATATTTAATATAAATATTAGCTATTAACGTATCTAACTATGATATATGTGATTTAATGTATACTGTATAGGTTTAATCGGGAATCCGGACAAATGTAGTTTTGAGGAAATAATGCCTTTGGCAATGAGAGTATTTAATACTGTGGAGAGTAGGGAGATAAGAGGATTCAAATTAGATATAAACCTGGAACAGGTGTCGGTGAATTTTTCTGTATGTGAGTTTGGTTGTTGTTTGTTGACTTCTGCGTAAGTTTTTGCTTTAGAATGAGCTTTAAATTCAGGGTGCTTGGCTGGAGGAATTTTTGGAGTAACTTTATGGAAAGCTGCCCTGTATGGCTGTATGCTGGGCATCCCTTAAAGTTGGCTGTGTGGTCCCCGCTGCATAGGGCGCACTTGGTAGGACTATTGCAGTCTTTGGAACAGTTTTCCGTGGGGTGATTTTCATCGCATTTGACGTATGTTGGTCTATGACCGCAAAAGTTTTTCGATTGGCAGTTATGACATTGTGGAGGGCTGCGCTTTTTATGCGGTTTCTCTATTTTAACTTTAGTGTTGAGTAGCAATGTGATGTCGTGAATGTCTTTATTGTTGTCCTTAGGTAGGACATCCACAAAGAATAGTGGAAGAAGGGATTTGCTTTTGTTTTTGGCGTTGTGCACGTGTTTTACTTTGTGACCTAACTCATTCAGAGCGTTTATGATGTCGATGTGGAATAGTGCAGGTTTCTAATGACGACTCTGTAGGTGCGGAGGTGACGGGGGATATATGAGTGGAAGCTGGCGTCCGTTTCATGTAAGTGTTCAACAATGTTGTTGTAATTTATACGACTTGCAGAGGATATGGCCTTGAAGTATGCCGATGACGTCCTGCAGGTGAAACCTTTCTGACTGGTAATATTGGTTAATATGGTATTGAAAGCGGAAAAGTTCGCTATGTCTTTAATAAAGATATTAATCATGTCTTTAATAAAGATAGGTGGAATGTCCAGGTCTCTGACCTGAATGGTGTGAGGCTGGTTTGCTGGAGGAGCGTCAATCGAGTTGGATGCGGGCATGGCTGCGGCTTCTTGGTCAACGGAGTCATTTGTGGCGAGTACGGTAAAACGATTAGGAGATTAATAAAATTAAAATGTTAAAACGTCAATATTTTTAGAAAAATTGAACACGACAAAATGGTTATCTTCAATTTTTTTGAAAATAATTAAAATAAATAAAAAAAAAAAGTTGGTAAGTGAGTATCGCTCTGCTGTACATTAGGGGATGGGGTGGACCTCGGACTAGGGTAGGTTAAATTTGAATGCAATGATAGGTATCATTGTATACGAAAAACGATTCTGAACGAAGATGATTTGTCAGTTTAGGATATATTATATTTAAATATTGTCAAATATTCTATTTTGAAACAAATAGTATAGTTTTTATATTATGTTACTATGGTTACTATGGCCAACATTCGCATTATGAGCGTATGAAATTTAATTTAAATTTTGACATATTTCGTATAAATTCGAACTTTAAACACTTATAAAAAAAAATTGTGACTAACGATTTCAGATTTTTTTTTATCACTTTAAGAACAACTTATAAGAAACCTTGTATTAAATTTTCAAGATTTTCTGGCCACCCAAAAAATTTTTATCGGCATTTGAAGAAAAAAAAACTTAGAAAAGTCGAAAATTTCAATTGTCTATTAGTAGCTTAAAAATGGTCAAAATATTTTGAAAATTTAACTGTAAAGAGATAACCATAATATAAACATTTGGTGAAAATTTCAAGTATTTACAATAATTCGTTTTTGAGTTACAGCAAAATCAAAAAATCGATTTTGTCGAAAAGTGGTTTTTCCGTAAAATTTCCATTTTTCTGTCATTTTTTTTTTGTTTTTCTCGATTTTTTTGAAAACTATTAGAAAATTTTAATTTTGACCCCCCTAAAGTACCAACTAGATTCAATTCCCTATTCAAAGAGGGGCTGAAGTCTAAAATCGGAGCATTATTACTGCTCCAACTGTTGGAGTCAGACACAAAAAAAAAAAAAAAAAAAAAAAAAAAAAAAAAAAAAAAAAAAAAAAAACACACATCATTGTAAAAGCAATACATTCCTCACTTCGTTCAGAATCTAATATAATTTTTTAACTTTTTTAGCAAAACATTAAAATAAATTAAAACATGAAATATTTGTAGGCCTTGTTCCTGTAAAATCTTATCAAAAAATCAGAATTATGATATCTCCATTATATCAGAATATATTGCAATGGGTAAATCCTCAAAAAGTTGTATCTAAGTATTCATTATTTAAACATATTTTCTGGTCATACAAGTGAGGAAAAATTTAACCAAACCTTTATCAAACTTTTAAACCCATTATCTTCTAATTAAACATTAAGTGTTTAAGTATTAGGAACCACTAATTTCTTGAAATAAAAATTAAATAAATACCATTAACTGTAAATATTTTGTAATATATGTATAACAATATATCATATATCATTACATAAAGATATTCAATTAAAAATAAATTACCTTGTTTCTTCAGTCTAACCAAATATGACATGTAATTTTCATTGTTTACTACGAAATCTAAATAAAACAATAGGAAACGTTAATATTTTTTAAATTAAAAAAAAAATGTTATGTTAAATTTAAAAATGTCATGACTCATGATAATATGTAACTTTATAGTAATATAAGTAGTAACGTGTGTTTAGAAAGAACGTGATTCAGCGTTATTTACAATAACCTCCCGCACTAGTTAAAGTATAAACTAATACAAACTGTTGTATTATCATATTTACGTATTATCATATAATATTCAATTCCATCGGAATGGACGTCGAAAAACACAACTGAAATATTTTGACTATTATTGCCTATAACAGCTAATCGTTTATTAGGGCTACGGACCGGTCAGTCAACATTTTATTTTACGGTATTTAAAAAATCGGCTTTTCAAACCTTATTATTATGTCCTCATAATACTAATACACTTAATATCATACACCAAATAATAATATAACCTCATAAAAAATCCTAACTGTTTGCAACAATCATAACATTATATATACTATTAAAGTATTAAATGATTAACAAAATAACGAAATAAATTTAAAATTATAAAATTATAATATTCGTATTCGTATTATCATCAGGAACCTGCTCTGAATTTTCTACTTCTGCAGTAACATACATATCAAGTTTATAATTTTGAATTTACACACATTAAAAAACAAAAAAAAAGTCTCGTATAGAATAAGATATATATATATATAAGATATATATTATATAGAAATAATCTCTTTATTGGAGTGTATTATTTGGAACTTATAATTTTAATGCTGTCTCCTTTTATCATACTCATAATTATCTATACTCCGTTCGCCAGGATCCAGGACTGCGCGGTGAACGAACATTTTTTATTCCACACTATTACAATAACACGTAACGACTACAGCCCATACATTATTGGTATTATTATATATTAGTATCTGTTGCTCTAGAGTGCAAGTTAGTGACAGACGGTATATAATTAAGTTATTGAGAGGAGTTTAATTTTTTTTATTCAATACCACCTATATCACTACTAACTACTAACAATTCCTAGTGATATTTTACATCCACCTCGTTCAGCTTCTTACTAATACAGTACGCCAGTTTCAGTGTTTCGTCATCCAACGTGAAACATACAACAATTCTCCAGATAGTCCATCAGGTCCAATTAATTTATCACTAGATAATTAAGATAGAATAGATTCAACACGACTTAAACCAAAAAACAATTATTAGGTAGATTATAAAATAAGTAAGATGTTACAGATGAATTATTACTTAGCATTAACAGAACTATTGGCGTTAAATTGGTTTAGGCCGTTTAGGGCAGAAAATAAAAATCTATTTATCATTTGTACTAATTACTCCATTTCGATGAATTGTTTTAGGTATATTTTTTCTCGGTTTATATTACCCTTAAAATTTCCTAATCATTTTTTTGGATAAGTATAAAAATGAAATTCAGTATATTAAATAAATTGCTTATAATAGATTTTATATATCACTTTAAATTTTGAACAAAGCAAAAAAAACGCATGATAGTCATGTAGCCTATTTGATGGCTCAAAAGTGGTGTGGTATATTTTAGTTAATAAGGTTATAAACATTGGAAAATTAAAGCTTAGACTTGACTATATCAAATTCATTAATTAAACGTTAACTACTAAAAATTATTCCTTTGGGGGAGACTTTCTAAAAGCTACATTATTATAGTTTATAACAATAAACACTTACATAAAGAAAATTAAAATGATTAATGTTTGATTAAGAACAGTAAATTTGAGTTTTTCATTCTTAAATGTTATAAAATATTTGTAAAACAATTTTGATTAATTCAAAAATTGATATAAAAATAAAAATATATTTTTAAATACATAATGAATAAACAAAATATTATATTAAAGCGTAATATTTAACATGCAGTTAATATAAATTATATTAATGTATTATTATACAGGATTTACTCGTCAACCCTTTTGGGACTCGAAGTTTAGTGTTTTGTCAAAAATTCATTTTTATAAACTATTAATGCTTATTTAATATTTCAATAGTCATTTACGAAAAAAATTGAAATATGATTAATTTTTTTAATTTTCATAAAAACAATTGTATTCACTGAAATAAAAACTACAATAATTTTTCTATAACAGAACAATATTTCTATATTTTAAATAAAATTATAGTGAAATAATAAAGTTTTAAAATTATTTTCGGAAAAATAATATGATTATTATTATATCATTAAGTTGGACGACTTACTACTTTTTAACTTTTTGAATGTGAGACTATAGCCTATGAAAATTAAACATATAAAATTTGTTTATATTATTATAATTAAATAAAGATAGGTAAATGGGTATTGTTTTACTGTATATAAGGTGTCAAGTAGTCAATTATAGGTCTGTTAAATTTGAATTTAATATGATATATTTAATTGAATATCAGAGCTGAAACGGACGTGCTGAAACGGTCTATGAGATTATATCACTAAGTGGTATGCTTTTTTGATAAAACTATTAAATCCGTTTATTTTACTTTCAGTATTATAATAGGTTGTTATAATTTTTTCGGAAAATATTGCATATTATTAGTATTTATTATTTAATTATTATGATAATATATAATATATTTATACCATATTATATCAACTTATATAATAAACAATTTAATAATATATTATATAAATACAATTATTTTTTTTTAAATATTTCGCCCAGTTCCTCGCGGGCATCCACGCAGTACGCACGTACGATACGTTGTCTCTGAGCTGTGTTATGCAATATTCGTTAATCTTAACGGATTTTAATCTAATTTGTTTTCAACTCTACATAAAAATATATATACACAACAAACCTCAAACTTACCCTTGCAAGTCACTTGTATTAGCAACCATCACATCTCAACTCTCAAGTGATATTAAAATTAAATTAATTAATTAATTAGTATTAAAAATACGCAAATATCATTATCTGTCATCCTCGGGCGCCGTCAATACGGTGACCTTTGGACTGCAGATTAGACTATCGCGCCATGTCCGAGAATCCAACTAAAAATAAACCACCCAAATCCGTACCGTCAATTAAGATAGTAAAACAATCAAATATCCATACAATTAATAATGATCCTACATTATCAAACTCTAAATGGCAACAACAAAAGTCTTCCAAACGTAGTCTTCCTAATTCACCTGTTACTCCAAACAACAGCCAAGGGAAAAAAACAAAATTATTTTTCTCACCAAACCGGTTCTCCGCGCTATCTGTGGATGAACCTTCTAACGATCTCAATATTACAGACAATAATGATGTTTATAATCAAAATGAACCTGAACACGTAACTACTCAAACAAAAAAAATAGACCTACCACCACCAGTATACGTATAAAAGGAACAATCAACTTTGCTGAACTCAGAAATGCAATTACCGAAATAATTGGCCCGGATAGCTTTATCTGCAAATCAACCACCACGCATATAAAAATCCAAACAAATACACCCGATAGCTATAGAACACTTATCCACTTTTTAAAAGATGAGGAAGCAGAATACCATACATTTCAGCTTCAATCGGAAAAATCATTCAGAGCAGTGATAAAAAATATTCACCACACAACCGATCCTACTGAAATAGCGTCAGCACTCGAAGAAATAGGATTCAACGTAAGTCAAGTGACAAACATAAAACATCAAAAAACCAAAATACCACTGCCCTTATTCTTTGTCGACCTTGCTCCTGAATCTATTAGTAAGGAAATATTTAACATAACGTCCCTACTTAATACTAAAATCAAAGTTGAGGAACCTCATAAACGCCGTGAAATTCCTCAATGTCAAAACTGCCAAACTTACGGCCATACAAAAAGCTATTGCTCACACTCTCCTCGCTGCGTGAAATGCGGTGGGACCCATCCTACCACAACTTGCACCAAATCACCCGACCTGCCGGCCAAATGTGCTCTCTGTGATGGTGAACATCCAGCCAACTACAAAGGCTGTGCCATATACAAGGAGCTGCAACAACGTCGCCGCCTACCTTTCAACTCAAGACATAACAATCAACATCATCAACCGCAATCAATCAACCAAACGACAAAACCCAATTACCAGCCAAATCCACAACCATCAACGCAAAATCCAAATACTCGAACAAACCAATCATACGCAGAAGCAACAGCAAATACAGGTAACGCACCACCGCCAACCCCCTCCTCCAACACCCGACCTATAACCAGTCCTGATAATAATGATATATCAAAATTTTTAGAAGAATTAAAATGTCTAATTAACCCACTTATCTCTCTCATCACAGCACTCATGTCTAAACTTTTGAATGACACACACAACAAATAATTCAGTCACCCAAAACTCTATCATGATCCTTTCATGGAACGCGAACGGACTAAAAAACCATAAAGATGAATTCCTCATTACACTCCAAGAAAAAAGAATTGATATCGCTTTAATATCCGAGACCCATTTCACTAATAACTACTCGCTTAATATACCAGGCTTTCGTCTGCATCATACCAACCATCCGGACGAGACTGCTCACGCAGGCGCTGCTATCTATGTTAGGTCTTCACTCACATCGCATCCACTCCCTAAATTCCAAACCGACTATATACAGTCGTGCGCAGTATCCATAATAATCAACAATATACCTGTTTCAATAGCAGCCATTTACTGTCCTCCCAAACATAATATATCCTCCGAACAATTTAATCTTTATTTTAATTCTCTTAGCCACAACTTTATAGTCGGTGGTGACTTAAACGCCAAACATATACAATGGGGTTGCCGGGTCTCAAATCCTCGAGGTAGTTCACTCTTGCATAGTATAACAACCAAAAACGCAAAAGTCATCTCTCCTCCAAACCCCACATACTGGCCAACATCTCCTATAAAACGACCAGATATACTAGACATATTTGTAATAAAAATTCCCAACACACTCTACTCTTCAATTGTAAACACACATGCCCCATGCTCAGACCACTCCCCCGTATTACTCTCAATAGACTGTCAGCCCCTACCTAATCATTATAACCTGCCACCGTTACATACTAACATCAAATGGGATAATTTCCATAAATCAATTTTACAAAAAACCAGTCTAAAAGTCCGCCTAAAAACAAAAAACGATATTGATGAAGCTGTGAATCTTCTCACATCCAATATACAAGCTTCAGCATGGGAATCAGCAAAACCATCACAACCACACATATCCAATATAATTCTTCCTTTATATATTCGCAACCTCATATCACTAAAACGTCGTGCTCGCTGCTTATGGCAACGAACAAATTATCCCTCCGACAAATCCCAATACAATGCGCTTGCACAAAAACTTAAACGGACCATAGCTAACTACAGAAATGAATCCTATATAAAACATTTAGAATCACTCACGACAAAAGACGGTTCTCTCTGGAAGGCTACCAAAAACCTTCTTCGTATAAGTAATCCTCCAGCTATACTGCGAAACACAAATGGCAATTGGGTACACTCTGATGAGGACAAAGCTAGCATATTTTCAAACTACCTCGCTGAAACCTTTCAACCTCATAATAGCATTCTCCTTCCAGAAAAAATTAATATAGTTGAACAATTTCTCAACTCACCATTACAAATGTCTCCTCCGCCAAAACATACCTCTCCTGCTGAAGTTCATTACACCATATCCAAACAAAGTCCCCTGGTTACGATTTAATAACTTCAGAAATACTAAAGCAACTTCCACAAAAAGTTATTGTTCTAATAACCTATATATTTAACTCAATGCTCCGATTATCCTATTTCCCTATTCTATGGAAGTACTCCTCTATTATACTCATTCTCAAACCAAAAAAACCACCTGACCTTCCGTCGTCATATAGACCTATTAGTCTACTCCCAATATTGTCAAAAGTATTTGAAAAAATTCTAATCAAAAGAATTCTAAATATTATCGATGAAACAAAAATCCTACCCGACTCACAATTTGGCTTCCGCAGCAAGCACTCTACAGTCCATCAAATTCATCGAATAGTTGATAAAATATCTTATTCTCTAGAAGAAAAACAATATTGCACTGGAGCCTTCTTAGATGTTTCACAAGCGTTCGACCGAGTTTGGCACGCAGGTCTGCTATTCAAATTGAAAATCATCCTACCATCTAATTACTACCTCTTAATTAAGTCCTACTTAGAAGATCGCTTTTTCTCGGTACGATATGGCTCAGCAACCTCTTCTCCAAAACCAATCCAAGCAGGAGTACCTCAAGGCGCAGTCACTTCTCCCTTACTATTTAATATTTTCCTATATGACCAACCCACACTACCCACGAGCGTCATAGCTGACTTTGCTGACGACAAAGCACTTATAGCTACCAGCCATGATCCTACTATTGCTTCGGCACTCATCCAAGAACATCTCTCACTCCTTGAAAAGTGGTATAAGGAGTGGGGAGTAAAAATAAATGAATCAAAATCGTCACACTGTACCTTCACCCTAAGAAAGGGAAAATGCCCACCTATTACCCTCAACGAACATACTCTGTCAATCACAGTGAGCACTCGCTACCTAGGCATTATTATTGACCAACGTCTTACCTGGTCTCCTCATCTCCGTGATAAACTACTATCCTTAAATAATCGCTACCGTCTTCTCCGCTCTCTTCTAACTTCCAGCCATATGAGTCTACCTACCAAGCTACTAATTTACAAACTTTACCTAAAACCAATGTGGACGTACGGAATACAGTTATGGGGTTCCGCAAAAATCTCTAACATAAACCGGATACAGCGCTTCCAATCAAAAACCCTTCGTGCTATTACAAAAGCACCTTTTTACGTATCCAATCAAACCTTACACAATGACCTTGCCATCCCACCCGTCCTTGACGTAGCTAAAACTTTTTATAGGTGATTCAATCTAAATGTTCAAAACCACACCAATCCCTTAATCAAAGGTCTTGCGTCAGCAAATATACCTGGTAACCCCAGAAAAAGATTAAAAAGGCGGTGGTGTCGGGACCTACTAATATAAAAAAAAAAAAAAAACTTTAAATTGTAATATAATACTATTGTAAACCCATATATTTATGTACATAAGTAACTGTCAAAGTGCCTTTACTGAAAGGTTTCTATAATCTGTGTTTCACTCAAGCCATTATTCATTCATCACTTTTACTCATTGTTCTTTTATGTAGCAGATTGTAAATTGTATAAATAAAAAAAAAAAAATAAAAATATTTCGCCAACAGACTAGCAACAATTATTGTTACTATCTAGTAGGTATCTAGTGTAAAATTACTTCGTGGTAGGTGAAGTCACCAACCGTACGTTCGGTTGGTTAGCCGTGTCTGTAACTAAAAATTTATATTGAATGATAAAATATTATAAAACTATTACCATATTTTTCACGATCGTCAGCTACTACAAATCCTAAAATACAATGAATACAAATGTAAAGAATGTATTTGTAAAGTTACTATCATAAGATACTAATATTTTAGATATTATGTTAGCACGCATATTTTTGTTTTTTTTAAAAGTTATTAGGTAGTAAGGTTTATAGAAATCCAATGAAAATATTTGTATTCATGCGAAGCTGTGGTGCGTCACATGCATGCACCATATTTCCGCATTCTAAAAATATTTTTAACACCAAAAGTTTGCATATGCCATAAAATTAATAAATATAGCGCTTTATCGTCGTTAACGTGTAAAACCATGTTGAAATTTAACTATTATATCTATTATATCTACAAAGCGATATCTAATCATTATTGTATATTGATTAATTTTCCATGTCTTTGTGACTCAACAAATTGATAGTGATCACTGATCACTGATAAGTAATAAGTTGTATAACTATCATCATCTCTAAAATTAGTCTAAGGTTATAAAAAATCTATTTAATTAAATTTTATTTAAATATGACAAGTGAGTCATATTATAAAGTTCAAACTATATACAGTCAACGAAAAAATGTGCTGTTAGTGAAAAATAATTATAAATATTCCAAGTATACAGAATTAAAATCCGAGGAAATTGAATGGAAATGCATACAAAAAACGTGTAAAACAAAATTAGGTATACACTATTGGCGTTGATTATAATTTTTTGCAAAAATCAGGTACACGTGAACATGAAAATACCGACACCAATATTTTACATAAAATTAATAAAATATAGCATGTCTCGTGAACACATACGAAATTTACCGAAGCTTCCAAAATCAATTTATGAAGTACATATGGATATGTAAATAATACTTAGTCGAAAACAGTTAAAAATGACGAATATTTTATTATAAAATATGACCCGTTAGATCATATAATTATATTTTCATTCGATTTAAATTTAAATTTTATGTGTGATTCATAGACCTCATATTATGCCGACGGTACATTTAAATACTGTAAGAATTTTTTCACCAGTTATTCAGTATTCATGCATATTAATTAATGGTGAATTTGTACCAGTTGTGTTCTGTTTGCTTCCAATTTCCAAATAAAAATAAAGATACATAATAGATATGTATCTTTATTTTTATTTGACTATAGAGCCATTTGGGAAATACTTCAAGAAAAATGGCAATCATTAATCAAATGTTTGCAGCCGAGAACACTAGTGGTCAATTTCGAAACGTTAATCTATTCAAGCGTGAAAGATATATTTCCTAATATAAATATTATTGGATGCCGTCTTCATCTTAGTCAATCATAGTACGTATAGATAATATAATATTTGTATAGGTATAAATTATTAATTATTATTATTATTTTTTTTAATTTGTCAATAGGTGAATACGAATACAAGCAATTGGTTTTGTCCAAGAATATAAAAACCAAAAATTCGACATAGGAAAATGGCTTAGACAATTATTTGGTCTTATGTATCTGGATCCTAATAAAGTTGAACTATGTTTTGAAAATTACGATACCCAATTATTCATTACAAACCCAAAGATGTACGTAGGGGAGCATTTAGAGGGACAAAGGGGGCAAGTGCCCCCGGCAGAAAATTTATAAGAGCGGCAGTTTATGCACCTATATATTTATTAAAAATTATAATAATATAAAAAAATAATATCCTTACAGTCTACACAATACACATTGTATATACTATATATTTTGTAATAAAAATTTATAATTTTGTAATTTGTTCTAAAGTTATATTAGCCGTTAAGTATCAACAAACAATATCAAATTTGTTTTTTTTTCAATTGGAAAAATTGAACAGCATAGAGATCCGAGAACAAGCAAAACGTCTTCAAGATATATATGTAGATGATTTAGAAATTGTTTCCCCAATAAATATGTTTACTTTAAATCACATATGAAGAACCTCGAAGTTAATGAAAAGCCAAAAATATTCAGCAAATACTTGTATTTATTAAAAACAATGATTTTTCTAAAATGTATCCCTACATTGTTATTGCATTAAGAATGTTTTTATGTACACCATGTAATAACTGTTCCACTGAACGGTCTTTTCAGCTTTAAAAAGCGGGGCCTAAAATTATTATTTTAATATTTTTCATACAATTATTTTAGTAAAGTTATAATAATATAATCAACACTCAACCGTCGTAACATCTATGTTATTTTATAAAATAAACATAATTTCAAGTTGGTAGGTATTTAATATAGCACACAAATAATTTGTGTAATATGACTATTTATCATGTTTTAAGTATGCGTTATATTGTTATAATTTGTTCTTCAGCTATTTCGAATTATATTATTTATATGTATATTTTTGATAGAATTGTATATAACAACAATAAATTTAAAACATTTATAACAAAACGCCGTTATTTTGTAGTGTAATTTTTAATATTTTAACTTTAAAATGTATTTTTTAGTACTAAAACATCCGTGCTCTACTAATTAATAATTTTCAATAATGAATATTGAATATTATATTAACCAAAAAATTTATAAAATTCAAAAAAATACTGCACACTTTTAAATTTGATACTGCACATTTAACATTAGCTACTGGTTTACTGCACTTAGTGTGTGCTACTGCACACAATTTTAGGCCCTGTTAAAAAGAGTTAAATTTTACCTAAGATTAAATATAAAAGAGGAAAGATTAAATGCATTGGAAATCCTAAATATTGAAAATGACACTACAAAAAAACTTAATTATAACTTTAATTATATTAAATAACAATCTTTCTCGATGAGTGCATCTTCGTTATTGGGTAACGAAGACACTACTTTCCTAATACCTTCTATTATTTTAAAGGTTGTATCCAAAACCATACAGCTTATCGGTCATTTTATAACAAATAACCCATATTTAGAGTGGGTTAAAATCACACACTATTTTTAGTGTAAATAGTGAAAAGATAAGATTATAAGATAAGTACTATACAATAATCAAGTCTTTAGTTACCACTTAAGTTGACTATTTATTTTCAGGAGCATTTGTTTTTATTTTGCGAAAAATTTTTAAGTGACGGAGATCGTATAAAATTTTTAAATAGCTTCGGCAGTCAGTTTCAGTCAATCAATATTTGAAAGTTTTTAATTTTTTTTAATTATTATGAAAAAAATTTGATGAAATATTCAAATATGAGAATAAATAATTTATTATACATATACAATATACATATGCGTTTTTGGAGCCGACGATTTTAAATTATTTAAAAAAAAAAAAATTACCAGTATTGAATATTGTTGCTGAATTCTCATAACTTTCTTCTAATAAATAAATAACCTTAATTAGACATATTATAATTAAATGGCATAAAAACATGTAATTTATATTTTAATATTTTATATACTTTATAGTTATTTAATAATGTACTTAAATTAAATACAAATTTATTTCTAAAAAAAAGTTATACATAATTTCAATTTGACTCATTAAAAAACAAAATAACTAATAACATTTTAAATTAAAATAAAATTGATTGTTTAATTCTTATAAAAATTATTAAAATTAATATTTATTTTCTATGATAACAATATACTTACGGTATTGCTTTACTAATTAAATAGATAAATATTAATTATTATATAATAATACTGTTAGTAAAAATTAGAATTATTTTTGGCAGGGCATAGAATTTATATTATTATCACTAATACTAATTACAGTAAAGTTATTAAACTAATAATAATAGGAATCATATTTGTATCCTACTAATTAGACATTAGTAGTACCTAATTTCTAAGCTATTTTTGATAGATTCTATACAAATTTTAAAATTTCAGATCTCGTTATAAGTAATTATATTATGGTATAAATGATGTATAACAGTTCTACAGTAATAAAGTATAAGAACAGCAAACATGACAGATAATTCGAGATAAATCTGAATATATAATAAATTATTTTATTTTACTAGGTATCTAAAAACATAACTATATAAGTAGCATCCAATATTAGATGTATATAGATAGATCCAAAAATGGAAATTACTATAGTTAGATAATTTTTTATTTATTTCTTATGATTTAAATTTTCAATTTTGCATAAAATGGAGAATATTTAAGTAGGTAAATATTTTTTTTGTATAAATAATATTTCCAATTATTTTTTATCTATGATATTATTTTAATTTTCAGTTAAAATGATAAAAGTTTTTCAAAAGTTGTATAAGGATTTTGATGTCAAATTATTACTAATTAATATTTTAATAGGTCATTGTTCCTGATCATATTTAAAAACTTACTTAACATAGCAAAAAATTCTTCAAAATCATTAATTGAATCAGTAACCTCTGGTAACACTATACAAATATTATTAAATGTGAAATAAAATATGATTAAAATCCACCATACAAGCGATCCCTTTTTGTTGTAATAGACAATTTAGATGATTTTTGTATTACAATTACTATGATATTGAATATTGAAGCAGATAACTTACAATGTAGAAAAGGCTACACACTTTACAAATAGCAGCAGAAGATAGGGAAACTGTTTGGTTTTTGACAACTTTGCAATAATAAAGACAAATATTATTGGTGATTTCGCGTTATGAGCAATTCATACGACCGTATAAATTATCAACGGTAATTGACATAGCAATATGATAACTAAAACAAATCCGGATGTTTAGTATTTAGATTTCTAGATGAGAACTCGGATATAATGTAAAACACTGTTGAGCATTGTTTGCGATATTGAGAAAATGTTTGCGTTGTTGGAAATACAATTTTATGTTGTTGATAATGTTAGATAAATATAATGCAATATTTTTTTTTTTTAATTTTCTATTTAATATTCTACATTATATTAAAATCTTAGGTATAATTAAAACTATTAAAACTTATGTTTTATACGTATATTACACAATAAAATTGTATATTAAAAACTATAGTGAACATATTTTAGTCAAAATATACTCATTTTTACTACGTTTATTAATTATATTGTTGTATTAATATATTTTTAATATATTTATACAAAGAATGATATTTTTACATTTAGAGTAGAGTTATAATATTTTGACCTATGATAGAGGAGTAGAGAAGATTTATTGCGTTGTTGATAACAAACTTTAGAATAGACCCTGGATTCTTTAATAAGAGCTATTTGGAATGTTAGACAGGGTAAAAAGTTAAAGTTTTAAAAAACAAGAATGAACATCAATACTTTTCGATTACAAAAATTGAGATAGCCAAATGCCAGTTAGACTTAGAAGAATAAAATTATTTGTGCAATACAATTAAATCATAAAAATAATTGTTGTTCAAGTTTAAATACTATCTTTAAAATAAGTAGATATAAGTTTAAAAAAAAAGTGAGTATCACTCTTCTATACATTAGGGGGTGGGGTGGACCTCGGACTAGAGTATGTTAAATTTGAATGCAATGATAGGTATCATTATGTACGAAAAACGATTCTGAACGGAGATGATTTGTCAGTCTAGGATATATTATATTTAAATATTGTCATATATTCTATTTTGAAACTAATTCAAACATTTAAGTAAAAGTTTTAAGATCTTACGTTTAGTAATTTTTTAAAAATAACAAAATTCGAAAATTATTAATTAGTAAAACGTTATTTTACACGTGTATTTTTGATTTCAAATTAAAATTAAAACTTTAAAGACTCGTAAAATTTTTTAAATTGAATAATCCTCAAACTTTTTTATAATTATTCTAAGCTTAACTTATGGACAGAATAGTATTAAATTTTCAATTCTTAGCTTTTGATAGTAAAATATTTATAAATTTTTAACTACCAAATAGTGAAAAATAATCATGATTTTGACGAATTTTTGTCAATATTTGAACTTCAAATGCTAATTAAAAAAAATTGTGCCAATGTATTTTTATAATTTTTGAATGAGAGTTAGAACAAGTTATGTGGACCCTTCTATTAAATTTTCAAATAATTTGTCTCAGCTTAATTTTTTTTATCAACATTTATAAAAAAAAAAAAATAAAAAAAAATGATTATTTCAAATGCCTATAAATAGCTAAAAAACAACCAAAATATTTGAAAATCAAATCACGCAAAGAAAATGGAAATCTAAATAACTGGTAAAATTTCAAGTATTTGCATCGATTAGTTTTTGAGTTATAGCAAAATAAAAAATTCGATTTTGTCGAAAACTGGTTTTGCGTAAAAAATCCCTTTTTTCCCTTATTTTTTTTTAGGGTTTTTCCCGACGCATTTAAAAAATATTGAAAATGATTGACCCCCAAAGTACCAACTAGATTCAATTTCCTTTTCCAAGAGGTGCTGAAGTCAAAAATCGAAGCATTTTTACTGCTCCAAATGTTTTCGCCAGACACAAAAAAGAAAAACACACATCATTGTAAAATCAATACATTCATCACTCCGTTCAGAATCTAAAATGGGAGATGCTTATGAAAAATTATAAAAAGTTATTTATAAAGTTAAAGTAGATAAAAATCAAAAAAAAATTAAGAAATTAGATCCAATTAATGAGAGAGCGAAACTTAAATAATATAACAGAGAATTATAGACTATATAGAAAATCCAAACAAAGAAGAGATATATTAATATTAATTCAGTTTAAAATATGAATGACAAAAACCTATTGAAAAAATAAAAAAATATCATGGAATAAACAAAATTCTAGACGGTAAGTAAATAAATTTAAAAAAAGAGTCCATCTAAGTACTCAGATTTTTAGTCAGAAAATTATTTTCAACTATTTGCATGTCTATTTTTAGAAGTTGTAAAATCAACCTTTCACTTGAAATAATCAAAAATCAATGATCAATGATTAAAAAATATGATTAACAAGTATTTTCTAGTCAATTTTTAATTAATATGCAAGCCACTCTGGCAATCGTTATCTTTTGAATTTGTGAAGTTGGCCCACCTGTTTAGATACTTTGAAATAATTTAAGGATACGCGCTCTTCGTGTAGGAGTTTCCACCTATTTCTAAGATACTAGTATAAATGTCGCATCCACATAGTGAAGTCATTTATTTTATGAACTGGATATCCATATAGTGAAATTCGTCCAGAAATTTGAAAAATTTCAAAATTCAAATTTTTGAATTTTGATGAAAATATATTATACATACGGATATCTATTTCATGAAATGGGCCATAGCTATATATTGTGTACCTTGTATTGTAATTATTACAAAACAATATATAGTATTAAAACATTTAAAACTATACATTTATATATTGTTCTATGAACAAAAATACAACAATAATTATAGTCAATAAATCATATCATGTTAGATACATTATATTTTTATTTTATTTTTTATAAATCATACGTATATATTATATTTTATATACAAAAGTGTTACTTATGAAGTATTATGAAATACTCATGAAATTAACTATACTTTTTTAGATTCTGAACGGAGTGATGAATGTATTGATTTTACAATGATGTGTGTTTTTTTTTTTTTTTTTTGTGTCTGTCGACAATATTTGGGGCAGTAAAAATGCTTCGATTTTTGACTTCAGCCCCTCTTTGAAAAGGAAATCGGATCTAGTTGGTACTTTGATAGGTCAAAAGTTAAAAATTTTCAATATTTTTTAAGTGAGTCGGGAAAAACCTTAAAAAAATGACGGAAAAACGGGATTTTTTACGCAAAACCAGTTTTCGTCAAAATCAAATTTTTATTTTGCTATAACTCAAAAACTAATAGATGTAAATACTTGAAATTTTCACCAAATGTTTATATTAGCGTTCTCCATACACAGTTAAATTTTCAAAGAATTTTGACTTTTTTTGAACTATTTATAGACAATTGAAATTTTTAATTTTTTTTAGTATTTTTTTTTTAAATAACGATAAAAATTTTCTGGCCGGCCAGAAAATCTTGAAAATTTAATACAAGGATTCTTATAAGTTGTTCTTAAAGTGATAAAAAAAAATCCGAAATCGTTAGTCACAATTTTTTTTTATAAGTGCTTAAAGTTCGAATTTATACGAAAAATTTCAAAATTGCGAAAATTGGCAAGTAATTTTGTGGTTGAAAAATCGTAAAATTTTTTCTTTTATAACTAAGTTTTGAAAATTTATTACAAGGTTCTCCATACATTTTTCTTTAATTATCTGTAATAAAAACTCTACCGGATTCAGACAAAAAATTTTTATGAGTGTTTGAAATTTAAATTTTTACAAAACCGCATTAAATAACGGTTTAGCCTCAAACGATTTTTGATATTTGTTGTTATTCGAACAGTATAAGTCGTAAATACTTGAAAATTTTACAAGTTATTTAGATTGCCATTTTCTTTACGTGATTTGATTTTCAAAACATTTTGACTTTTTTTGAGCTATTTATAGACAATTGAAATTTTCAATTTTAGATTCTGAACGAAGTGATGAATGTATTGCTTTTACTATGATGTGTGTTTTTTTTTTTTTTTTTTGTGTCTGGGGACAACATTTGGAGCAGTAATAATGCTCCGATTTTTGACTTCAGCCCCTCTTTGAATAGGGAATTGAATCTAGTTGGTACTTTAGGGGGGTCAAAATTAAAATTTTCTAATAGTTTTCAAAAAAATCGAGAAAAACAAACTGACAGAAAAATGGAAATTTTACGGAAAAACCACTTTTCGACAAAATCGATTTTTTGATTTTGCTGTAAATCAAAAAAGAATTATTGTAAATACTTGAAATTTTCACCAAATGTTTATATTATGGTTATCTCTTTACAGTTAAATTTTCAAAATATTTTGACCATTTTTAAGCTACTAATAGACAATTGAAATTTTCTACTTTTCTAAGTTTTTTTTTCTTCAAATGCCGATAAAAATTTTTTGGGTGGCCAGAAAATCTTGAAAATTTAATACAAGGTTTCTTATAAGTTGATCTTAAAGTGATGAAAAAAAATCCGAAATCGTTAGTCACAATTTTTTTTTATAAGTGTTTAAAGTTCGAATTTATACGAAATATGTCAAAATTTAAATTAAATTTCATACGCTCATAATGCGAATGTTGGCCATAGTAACCATAGTAACATATAAAAACTATACTATTTGTTTCAAAATAGAATATTTGACAATATTTAATTATAATATATCCTAAACTGACAAATCATCTTCGTTCAGAATCGTTTTTCGTATACAATGATACCTATCATTGCATTCAAATTTAACCTACCATAGTCCGAGGTCCACCCCACCCCCTAATGTACAGCAGACCGATACTCACTTACCCGCTTTTTTTATTTTTAGCTTCTATAGCCTATTTAGGGCCTTCGTTGCTTCTATTATTTAATGTTTGACGCCATCTATCTCTATCCACACACTCTTCTAATTTTAATCCTGTAGCACATTTTTCAAGATCTGATTTGACTAAGTTCATCCACCTCTGTCTTGGACGCCGTTTGGGTCTTTTCCCGTTCATAGTGCCAATCATTACATCTTTTATTATACCAGTAGATCTCCAAGCATGTCCCGCACATTCTAGCCGTTTGCCTCTTATAAAGGATTTAATATTGGGCTTTGAATATATTTGGTAGATTTCTCTATTGGTTCTTCTTCTGTACTCACCATTTTCTATGATAGGGCCATAAATGCATCTCAGCACATTCCTTTCGAAAGTCAGAAGTTCCTCTTCATCTCCCTTAGTGACCGACCACGTTTCGCATCCATAGGATAGAATTGGTCGCAGATAGCTTGAGTAAAGGGTGGATTTTGATATTATAGATAATAACTTTGATTTAAAAAGTTTTTCCAGTGCAAAGTAACCTTTGTTAGCAGCAGCAACTCTTAGCTTTATCTCGTTGTGCATATTATTTACATTATTTATATTGATTGGTTCTTAAATATTTAAAGT
Source organism: Schizaphis graminum (assembly GCA_020882235.1). Taxonomy (NCBI): domain Eukaryota; kingdom Metazoa; phylum Arthropoda; class Insecta; order Hemiptera; family Aphididae; genus Schizaphis; species Schizaphis graminum. The sequence goes on along the minus strand of CM037032.1, from coordinate 81,609,893 downwards.
CGGTTACGGCTTGAAAAGTGTAGCTGCTGAATATAAGGTCCTGTGCATTTCCATAATTTCTGCCTATGACCGTGTACTTGGTTTTATCTTGGCTAATTTCGAGTCCTATTGGTTTAGCCGCCGCGATAAGGTCAGCCGTTTTTGTAATAATTTCTTCGCGTGAACATCCAATCACCATGATATCATCCGCATAAGCAAGTATCGTTTTGTTTCCAAGTAATTCCATTCCTTGATAAGCTGGTAAAGATTTCATTACTTTCTCTAGAGCAACGTTAAACAAGGTTGGTGACAATGCATCACCTTGTCTAAGTCCTGTAACTACTTCAAAACTTTCTGATATTTTTTTCCCAAATTTAACTTTGCAACAGCTGTTAGAATTACATTCTTTCACCAGTTGAATTAATTTAGCTGGAACTCCAAATTCTTCTAGAGCCTTCCATAACTCTTCTCTTATAATACTATCATATGCCTGTTTGAAGTCTACGAAACATATGTGTATTTCTTTCCCGAATTCATAATATTTTTCTAATGTCTGTCTAATTGTGAAAATGTGGTCTGTTGTCGATTTACCTTTTATGAAACCAGTCTGATAGTTTCTTATTATGTCGTTTGTATATTTCTCTAACCTATGTAGTACAGCAATTGAAAAAAGCGGGTAAGTGAGTATCACTCTGCTGTACATTAGGGGGTGGAGTGGACCTCGGACTAGGGTAGGTTACATTTGAATGCAATGATAGGTATCATTGTGTACGAAAAACGATTCTGAACGGAGATGATTTGTCAGTCTGGGATATATTATATTTAAATATTATCATATATTCTATTTTGAAACAAATTCAAACATTTAAGTAAAAGCTTCAAGATTTAACGTTTAGTAATTTTTTAAAAATAACAAAAATTGAAAATTATTTATTAGTAAAACGTTATTTTATACGTGTATTTTTGATTTCAAATTAAAATTAAAACATTAAACACTCGTAAATTTTTTTTAATTGAATAATCCTCAAACTTTTTTATAATTATTCTAAGCTTAACTTATGGACAGCATAGTATTAAATTTTCAATTCTTAGCTTTTGATAGTAAAATATTTATAAACTTTTAACTACCTAATAGTGAAAAATATTCATGATGTTGACGAATTTTTGATAATTTAACTGTGTATGGAGAACGCTAATATAAACATTTGGTGAAAATTTCAAGTATTTACATCAATTAGTTTTTGAGTTATAGTAAAATAAAAAATTCAATTTTGACAAAAACTGGTTTTGAGTAAAAAATCCCGTTTTTCCGTCATTTTTTTAGGGTTTTTCCCGACTCATTTAAAATTTTTAACTTTTGACCCCCCAAAGTACCAACTAGATTCGATTTCCTTTTCAAAGAAGGGCTGAAGTTAAAAATCGAAGCATTTTTACTGCCCCAAATGTTGTCGACAGACACAAAAAATAAACAAAAAAAAAAAAAACACACATTATTGTAAAATCGATACATTTATCACTCCGTTCAGAATCTAAAATTTTATAACACGTGTTAAGGAGCGCTATCCCCCTATAGTTTTTAGTATCCATTGGATCTCCTTTTTTGTAGATCGGGCAAATAATCGAAATTTTCCATTCTTAAGGGATAAATCCATTTTCCCAACTATTTTTAATAATTCCGTGTATTTTCGACAATATTTCTGGGGTCGATATTTTGATCAGTTCAGCGTTTATTTTATAAACTATACTTAACTTCCTATATTTCTTATATTGTTTTATTAATAAAATAATTAATTGATTGAATTAAACAATAATTACCTAATAAACTACATTTTTCTTCGTTATTATTTATTTTTATATGATGATTGATTATGACATTGACTGTTACATAGCATATTATTTTTAAAACAAATACACCTACTTGATTGACAAGGAGGTTTCGCCTTACACGAACAAGATAGCAATTTTTACTCTCGTGAATTTTTTTTAATAAATTCGTCATTTTTATTTTATTAATTTGATCAGTAGTGAGAAATTGAGTTGTTGATTTTTTCAAACATTCACTACTAAACCATCTTCTAAGTAAACCATATTTTGTTCTAAGTTTATGCAATATATATTATTACCCTGTTAAAAATAAATTTAAATTAAGATCTAAAAATTAAAAGTACAATATAACTATATTCTATTATTTACCTGGATAGGTAATAATGTCGTTTATAAAATATAATATACGTATATCGTTTATGAAAAATAAAATAAAAATATATTGTAATATGAAATATTTAAATATTTAATATTTATTGACTGTAATTATTTTTATATATTTTTCATAGAATAAAATAAAAAAGTATAGTTATAATACTATAATGATATCTTATTTTACAATAATTACACAATGTACACATACATATTGTCTATTTAATGAAATTAAGGATGTCCGATGTCCGTATAATATATTTTCATCAAAATTCACCATCTGGAAGAATTTTACTATCTGGATATCCAGTTCATGAAATGAGTGATAGGTACAGGTACCTAATCTTTTAACAACAATTTTTAATAATCTTCCAACAACAATATTGTTGTTAAAATATTATTGAAATCGATTTTCCGAGTAAAACAAGAGAATTTGTGAATTCCAATATAGTCACATTATAATGGTGCACAAATGAAAATGAAGTAAAATGAAAATTTAAAAATTATGATTATTAAATCGGTATATGGTGCCCCATCAGAGACGTATTTAGGGGGCTAGGGGGGCTTGGGCTCCGGGTGGTAAATTTTGAATTTTGGAAAGTATTTTAAATTTTGATATAATACAGTACGAGTTTTTTTTTCTTATCTGACGCGCAAAATTCCTAAATACGTCCCTGGTGAGGGCTGCTGAAATGCACATTTTTTAATGCACATTAGGTAATAGCATTGATTAAATATCAATATTTAATCAATGGTAATAGGTACACATTATGAATTGAACAATTAATACTTTATTAATTAAATAATATAAACAATACTTACAATTATACACTATTTACATTCCCAAACAATAAAATTAAACAATTTAATGATAATTATTTTTATTTAATATTACAATATACTCGTATCTACTTGCTACTTAAAGTTCTTTTTTTTTAATGTAAGCAAGTAATTTTAATAAAATAAAACTGCTGATAAAAATAATAATATTTAACGCGCTATCCGCACTCATAAGTCATATTAAACCACAAGTATACATGCACTTAAGTCGTGTTTGCATGCTAAACATGTTTTTTTATTATTTTCTGTTTAATAAGAAACAAAAATGAGCTAGGGTAGCTTAAGTACTTTTAATCATATTTCACGACGATGCGAAAACTAGACCATAACCTGCTCATGCAATACCACGATCAATAGCCATAAGTAACTAATAAAGTACCTAATAACCTTGTTGTTGATGCTTAAGCAATAATGATAGAACTTAAAAAATGTAATTACTTACATAAAATTACTTCAAAATATTCTGATTCGTCTAATGCATTACAGGTACCTGTAAATTTGTATTTTGTAAAAAAAACAACAAAAACCAACCATGATTCATACTGCAGTAATCGTTGTTTATCTGCACTCGGCCGTTCCAAGGTTGGTCCTTGTATGGTAGTTTTGAAAAAAAAATGTAAATTTCTCAGGTTACACCCCCTAGATTGGTCCAGTACCACATACAAATGAAACATTAGAAGTTTCAATTTTGACGATTGAAAAAATGTTAAGTTGTGCCACAAAAGCTTTAAAGTTATTTGTTTTTGAATTTCATAAATTATTTTATATTTTTAATACAAAAGTATATAAAAAAATATTTGTATAAAAAACAATTTTATAAATCTTATAAACTTTACTATTGCTTATAGAATCATTTTTTTTATATACATATAGCGTTTTTAGGTGAACATTTGTTTACTTTTATAATTTATGGATAGAGTATTAAAGTATTTCGACACACATATAAATAATATAGAACTTTTTTTTATTAATATAATAAGTATTATAGTATTTTAATATTGAAGTATAACCAATAGCGCTCCCGACCTTTGTTGTGCGGAGAGGGGGATAATAAAAAAAATTAATATTAATTTACATGAGATTCAGATATAGAATATAGAACCATAATTATAATTATATAAATTTTGTTGATATCAAAGTGTGAAATATATGATCACTTATCAGAAATATAGACGGGAATTATTATGTTGGCCACGGTTGTAGCAACTATATAGCAGTTACGTTACTACATTTTGTTCGATGCACGAATCGCGATTATGGTACTTTTATACTCTATAACTGCGAATATGTATTTATAATATCACATTCAGTAGCGATACAACGCTATGATTGGAAAATGAAGAACTTAAGTACCCTCAGTTTTTTTTATTGAAATTGCGCATATAGCAAGAGATTAAACTAATCGAAGAGTTTAATGACAAAATAACTTAAGATGAAAGCCATATATAATATTAACACCAAGTTTCGTGCGACTATCAAAAAACATTTACAGACTCAAGAAAAGGAAAATTAATGGAGGAGTAAAATTGCATGTAAAAATTATAAATATTGAGTTATAATATTTTATTGACTGTCATTTGTTACTAATTTACATCACATTGTTTTAATCAATTTAAATTACATTTAACTTATGATATGAATTAATTAATATAATTTATTTTAATTATCAAATAAAATCAATTCTATATATTTTTAAGCTTCAGTGTGGATTATGGAATATTAACTTTTTTTTTCAAAATTCCTAAAATCAAATATAATAATTTTTCTTTTTATCATGTCTAATAATTATCTTCATAAATTGTAAGTTTATAAGAAAATAGTTCAGAATATGAGTTGGAAAAATTTTTTTTCCAAATAAAAGTTCTGTACATATTTTTCAAAAACAAATATTTATTATGACCTAGCTGTAATTAAAAAAAATATATTTTATTCTTAAAAAATCGAGGTAGGTATATAAATCTTTGACGCTCTTGTGGCACAGGAGATTAATTATATTTAATCGTTCCCAAACTTAACCATAACTCATTTTAATCATTATTCGAACAACTTTGGGGGTGTAATATGAATAAATCAGAGAACGAATTAAAAGGACCGCTCTGTATAGTATAGTAATACAATTAATCACTCCACTACTGCCACTACTCCACTACATTAAAAAAGAAAGATTACCTTTTATTCTTTTACTAAGAACATCATATTCAGCCTGCTTTACTTTAGACACTAAATAATAAAAAAATAAGTATTTACATTTTTAATAAGTTAAAGTCATACAAAAATTGAAAATAACAAAAATATATTGGTTATACCTAGACTTATAGTTAACTTAAATAATATTGTTTACAATGATGGATACTATAAATTCATGGGCATATAAAGTCCACTTTAAAAGAATTAGCAATATAATACTGAGATTATGTAGTATGCAATTAAAAAGTAGGTATATTTAATTTAAATGTACAATAATATATTTAATTAATTGAGGGTTTACTCACTGTAATAGATTTCTTTTGTTGGATTGATGTACAGTTCATAATTTTCAAATACGTATCTGGGTGTTTTTCCAATATCTTCACCCCAATATGCTATTAGAAACACATAAATAAAATTTTATTTTATTTGACTATTACGGAGAATAATCTAGTATTTATTACAGTGTCGTGTATGTTAAGATTATTGAAATATGTAATTAATACGAATATTCTTTCATACGCGAGCCCGGTGTGTCGTTTGTGCAAGTATCTATATTGTATTTCACTATTAACATTCTATACTTATAATATTAAGTACGTATTAGGATATAACTTTCGATTTTTATACAGATGTAGATTATGATTACCAATATGACTTATAGTCCTTATGGATTGCATATAATTATAGCCTTTCAGTTTTTGACGTAAATATAAAGATACTATACAAAATATGCAAAACATATCAAACGGCATTATGCATAAACAGTCCCTGGTACAGTCCCATAGGCGTAAATTTGGCTTGTTAGAAGGGGGGGCTAAAATTATAAGTATAGAATAGGTCTGCGGGGGGAATCGCCCACGCGCCATCAACATATAAATTTTACAATTTTATTGTAACATTTATTGTTGAAGATAATAAATACTTCGAAATTATTTATTTAACAAAACAACACAAATTTTAATTCAATTATTATTAGGTACTAATATTTTCTTTAAATTTATCTTTTTTTTTTGTTACATTAGTTTTTTTATTAAATCTGCTACACAAAGAACAATAAAAACAATTGATGAAAAAAAATTAATAAAAAAAACAACAAATAAAAAAAAATATATTTTTATATTAATTTAACATTATATTATATTTATGTTTATCTGCAAATTATTTAAAAATGGTCTGACCGGAATCATTTTTCTGATTAGCGATAATAATAGATGCTATAAATACATAGCACGTGGCGTATACCATTTCTAGAAATTTATTTTGTCAATGTGACATGGCGTATACCGTATAATACTCGTATACATATTACATAACATGGTATCGTTGTCGTGATAAAATATTAACGTAGCTCAATCATTCTAATTTTATTATGAATTTACAATACAAAATGTATGGATGAACATTAAACGATATCACAACATATAGTGCCTATACCTATTACCTATCGGATATCCTGTTTAGAAAGTACGTATAGAAATTTTATAATTTTCTCCAGTAAAAACCTGAAATTTGTTGAAAAACTTTTAAAAAAATTTAGGAGGGCTAAACAAATTTTTGGGGAGTATATGTGTTCCAGGCGTATGTTACATATTACTATAGGTAGTTTTATTACAGTATAACTTTATCATAAAGTCGTGTTATTTATCTTTCATTAAACACCTATATAAATTCTAAGTACATAATTAACTACTCAAGGTTCGATCTCGACAAATATTTCGTTGTTTAGTGATATAAACTATTATAGGAAGATAATATCAATAATTGGGGCATCGTGCGTATGGGCAAATTTTTAAAAATAGCAATGTGTTTGGGCAATTTAGCATAATGCGTTAGGACGAGTAATTTTAAAACATGGTAATGTATTTAGGCGACCTTTTTTAATATCCTGAGATGCTGTATTTTATAAATCTATTTTCCTTCTCATTTTGACAGACTTGGGATTTAGTATCTTAAATTTCCTTACGTATTGTCTTATTTGTTCTTGCATGTAAGTCTTCTTCGACTTTTCTTTTGGCAGCAGTTCTAACACACTGAACAGCTAAATATTATGATCAGTAGTTGGTTCGTGATCATGTATTATATTATTATTTGAAAAAAGATAGTATTTTATCGATGATAGAATTCACTAAAGCACTCTCAGTACATTTCCTATTGGCTATTAATACACCTAAAACTGAAAAACCTGTTTTTAAAGTGGTTATAGATTTACTAAAAGTATAACTTTTAATTGAAATGCATCGTTTATTTTAGTTTGTATTACAAATATATTCATTAAGATCCATATTTGACATAAGCTCATTCACATTATAATGCAAGTTTCTGTTTCCAATGTTCAAGCAAATTAACATTTGAAAATATGATAGGGTTCTACTAGTTGATTAAACTGCATAAAAAACTATGCCATATTTAAGTTGATATAAAATTCCCTAAGATTTTATATAATGTTTTTATCTTAATCTTTACAATTTTATTTTTTATATTGTCTCGCTCAAACATATTATAAGAAACATGTCCAAACACATTACTTGTATTATAATTATTTTCCTCGTAACATTATACTAAAATGATTATAGTGTATGCAATATGCATATATTTTATGTAATTGACTAACTGAGTAGTGTGTAATATGCTCAAAATATATCTTATAATATAACTATATTAAAAAACAAATAGGTACATTATATTAAATAAGTTTAAACTACCAGGAGTATAATCTAATCCAGGCATTTGATTTTGTAGGTATTCCTTTATTGCATCATTTTTCTTTTTTTCGTAATCTTCCTTAATAAATTTATTTACATTTTCACTTTTTACTTTCTCAAACGTTTCAACTGCTTCATATGCCTTCTTTGTTGCGTTATAAGCTCTTTTAAAAAGTTCAACTGCCATTCAAATATCAGTGCCAGGCCAGTATAAGATCATGAAAAAATAAAATGTTTATTTAATATATTATATGTTGATATAATATAATACTATGGTTAATGGGCTGTGGTATATTGGCATGTCACATAGTTTTATCTAAATAATAGATTGAGTGTATGAGAAATTATTTAGTGTAGTAGTAAATAATAATATTCTTAGTGACGGAAAGTTAAACCGAATAGTATTTTTTGAATTACAACAAAATAACTAAAATTTATATTTATCGCTTAAATATCTAATTTCGCTTATATTTAAATTTAAAATTTCTAAAAATAAATTAAATAAGTTTAAATAAAATGTTTTACATTTTTTTGTATCAGTATAAATATTAAATATAAATCACATTTTCAAGATACTTTATATTTTAGCTATACAAATTGAATACTTTATAAATTAATAACCACAAAATAATTCTCACATTTACGTAATTATGACGAATTTTCTAAAAATGTAAACTCCAAACGTTAACAATAAATCGTGCTTATGCATTTGAAAAAAAATTTAAAACGTAAAAACTATAATGTATATGGGATCATGGATTACATTTCAAGGCCTAAATATTTTTAGTAACACTTAAAGATAAAAAAAATTTCAAATACGAAAAGCCTATAAATAGCTTTAAATCGATTCTCAATATTTTCAAATTTTAATTGAATATAGAAAATGATAATTTTAAAAATTCCTATAATAGTTGAATGTCTCAATGTCTCAAGTTTCTACGATAAATAATTTTTTAACTACAACACTGAAATAATTATTTTACGATCAAATAGGTATCACATTTTGTCAACAATTAAATTACTGCAAATGTTCATAAAAAATATTTGTTAAATTTTTATCAACATTTTTTTTTTATGTTATATTATAAAAGTATGTATACAATTTTATATTAAATTATCTAAAATTAGTGATGAATACTAAAAATTGTATTAATTTTCAACAACAAAATAATTTGTCAATATCAATTGACAATTAGAATTTAAACACTAGACCTTATCTATAATGCAGCCCTAAGAATGTTAGTTAGCGCTTTCAAAAGTAGCCCAGTTCTTAGCATTATAAATCTAACAGGCTCAATGTTACTAGAAAAAAAAACAATAAGAGAATAAGACACATATAAGAATATACTACAAGAACAATAATAGCAACAAAAAATCCAATCAACCCACGCTAAAATAATAATCTAAATAATTTTAGCACTCAAATAGCTACTTATGCCTCAAATCTTAATATTTTTTTAACAAACATACTCCATCACCAAAACTCTGAACAACCTCCATGGATTACCCCTAACCAATTTACCTATTTCGACCTATCTTCCTTTTTAAAAAATTAAACGCATTCTTATATATACAAATCAAATTTCCTCAATCTGAAAAACTACCTACCAACACATTGGGAAATATATGTAGATGCGTCAAAAAATACATAAAAAACTGAAATCGTGATAATCCAGCCTAACATTCAAACAGCTCATCGCATCCCATAACTCAATTCAATGTATACAGCGGAATATCTAGCAGTGGCGTGCCCAGGAATTTTCTATGGGGGGGATATATGTTATAAGAAAAGACCGGATTTAATTCCATTAAAAACACACAAGAACTGTATAATTATACCAAAAAATACATAAAAATTGCATAATAAATTGCACTGTAAAAATACAAGTCATATAAAAATTGATGAATGTATTATTTTTTTGAATTAAAATTAATAATTAAATATATTTCTAAATTATGTTCATTAAAATTAAATCTTTTATTACTTGAATTATGTTTGTACCTACAAAGAAAAAATACTTTCTACTTCTACTACACTAGATATTAGTGTATATTAAAAAAAAACTCAATAATTTATAGGTGTTATATCTAAATAAACATCTGCTTTACCCAACATGACATAGTAAGATTTAATAGTTTTATATGTTATATCCTTTATTTTTTTTCAATTATATATTCATACATTTATCTATAGTTTTTTTTTCGTTTGGACCAGGAATATTTGTTAAAATATCTTCAGCTTTTCTAAACCTATTCAATATTCATACTGTTTAAATAGCTTACTATTCGATTCTTCCAAGTTTTTCAGACTAATGGGTAACTCTGATAAGTGTAATTGTATGAATACTATAAACCACATTTGATTACATTATATAATATATATTTATATTGTACAAGTTGTTTCAGATTTTTCATACTGGTGGGGATTAACATCGTTTTTTAAACTTTTAATCACAATTAAAAAATTTTCAAAATTATTTGCATAGAAAATTACAGCAATAACCATGTTTCCGACCTTGTAATAATAGGTTTGAGAATCGGGAGGTAAAGGTATACCCGGCATTTCTTTTCTGTATTTATTTATTCTCGATGGTATTACTTTTAAGAAAGCTTTTTTTTTCCTAAAATAAACGAAATAAATTACATATTATTTACTTAGATTTTATATATTTTAAATTAATTACTATTGTAAAATAATCTATTTATGTAATAATGAATTTAGTTTAGTTAAGTATTTTGTTCATTAAAACACCATATTAAAAAAAAATCCAAAAACGTGAGAAATTGCAAAAACTTGCATCATAAAATTAAATAGGCAGAGAATGAGAGGATATAGAGTATAATATAATTATAATAAAATATGATTTATAAGCAATAACTTATTACTAATAATCAAAAGCAATGACTTTCTAAAAAGTAACAACTTTAATATCTAATAATTTGTTTTCCGAAAGTCAGCAAAAAAAAGTCAATGGGGGGGGGGGACATAGCCCCTAACCTCCCCCCCCTGGGCACGCCACTGAATTATCTAGCTCTATTAAAAGCCACAGAATTAACTTCCTCTACAGTGAATCAATGCACAATGTATAATCATATACATGGACTCGTTCAGTGCTCTCAAAGTTTTAAAAACTTAAACAATCATGAAAAAACAACACTGTGTGCACTTTAGTATTAAATATACTATTTAAAACGAAATAGCTAAAAAGGAAACCAAAGATCCTGTTGAATTATTGAATATAACAAACCTTTTTTTTTTTAAATATAAACCTAAACCAAATATGTCAACAACAATTAAATTATTAAAATAATTTTTAAATTTTTGGGCGATTTAAATAAATTTCGTCAATATTTTAACTTTAAATATTTAAAAAAAAACTTAATAGTTATCATTTTTGATTTTTGTTTATAAGCGTTAACAATCTGCGTCAGAATCTTAGAAAAAACAAATTATTTTATTATAAATTCATAAAACCTTTCGTTTTATTCTAAGTTTTGAAAAATTAATAAAAGATTTCTCGTAAGTAATTTATCAGTTCGTGTCGAGACACCGTACAGTCCACACGCATGTTAATCGTTCGCCGCTCCACTTTTATCTGCTTCCGATAGCAAAGTCATTAGTGATCGCTGCGGTCCCCAGCGCAAGTCGCGGGACCTCTAATTACTGGTAATGTATAAACATATTTATCTACCAAGGCCACTCATTTTATCAATTATACCTAACTACTTCGATACCTTATTTACGTCATTATGAATTCTCGTAATAGTAATCCCAAAATTCCAAAACTCAAAATCGATAATGAAACTAAAATTAACAAAACGCCACCAAAGTTAAAAATACCAACATCACTACCAAACCAAATGGGCGACCTCTCTCCATCAGACTTCTCAGACAATGAACAAGACTGGCAAACAGTCTCTTCAAACCCAGTCAAACGCGTAAAATCTTCAGGTCATGCCACATCTCCACTTTCGAAAAAAGACACGAGCATTTTCATCTCCGCAAATCGTTTCTCTCTTTTAGCCCCCTCTGAAGATGATATACAATTGATCATGGAAGTGACTGAACAACTACCGAACAACCGCAGACATCTACCATAACCGTTCCCCCAAATCCGCCGCCTATATTCATAGAATCGGAGCTAAATTTCAATAAGTTTGTTATTAAAATTAACGAACTAACCAAGTCCTCTCGTTTTGAGTGTAAAGCTTCTTCCAAAGGCTTGAGATTGCAAACGTTCAACTCGGATTCTTACAGAGCCATTGTAAAATACCTTAGAGAAAACGAAGTTCCCCACCACTCCTTTCAGAACAAAGAAGATAAACCGTAGAGTAGTGATTAAAAATCTTCACCCATCAACAGATATTTCATACATAAAAAGTGAACTCTCAGCTCTAGGCTTCCAAGCAAGAAATATAAATAATGCACGTCATAGACAATCAAAATTGCCCCTCCAAATATTTTTTATTGATTTAGAGCCTGATTCAGCCAATTCTGCAATCTTTAAACTTCACTCTGCTTCACAAAAATTAAAGTCGAAGCTCCGTACCCCAAAAAAGACATTCCACAATGCCTCCGCTGCTAATCTTATGGCCACACACGTACCTCGGTGCGTTCGTTGTAGCGATCTGCACGACTCTTCTTTTTGTCTAAAAAATGAAAGTGAACCCGCCAAATGTGCCTTATGTAGTGGCCCGCACCCAGCGAACTATAAAAGTTGTACTGTCCATAAGGGCATTGTCAAAACACGAAAGCTCCAGCATTCTAATCCCTGGCGTAAGAATACTTCAAATTCTCAAGAACCAACCACATCTTCCAACATTCAAAAACCAAGCCAGACTGACGTCCCTCCCCTCCCGAAAACCAATGAACATACTAATCTCACGCAGAATACACCTTCCCCCACCCAACCTGCCCCAAACAATATTAACGAACAACTAGCTCTTCTCTTTTATAAATTAATTTAGATCATTAATCAATCCATTAATCTCACTACTCACAACACTCATTGACAAACTCATAAACACCAATGGCCGCCAATAAACTATCCACTCTAACCATTCTTCTTTGGAATGCTAATGGAATCTCAAATAATACAAATGAACTTCAAATCGCCCTAAAAGAAAACCGTCAATACCCAAACGGCTCCCGTCTATTGTTTATTATTCCCAAACGGCTCCCGTCAAAAAAAGTTTTACGAACACGTCAATACCCAAACGGCTCCCGTCGAAAAAGGTTTTACGAACAGGTAAATTTCCAAACGGCTCCCGTCGAAAAAAGTCGAATACCATTTTACAATATTTTTATATTTTGTAACTGTATACCGAAATTAATTATATATATGTCACGGGCAAAGTGGAAAATTCTTATAAAGTATAAATAGTTATATGCTACGTCTATCATAATCGCCAAAGCTTTGTGTGTATTATTTCGTCGTGTATACATGACTCGTATATCATCGATATCTAATCTATAGCATATGTATTCATGGATAATTGGAAATATCAACCGATTATTTTTTGATTTTCATCAAATAAAATAACTACCATAGATTATATAAAAAAATTGTGCATCAATAATTTACTTATTCTATAATTTTTTTTTATATTTTTTTACATCCATTTTTTTTTATATTTTTATTTATACATTTTTGTCTATTTTTCAAAACTTTTTTACATTTATTCACGGAATATAATTTTTATAATTTAACCTTAAAAAACAACAACACATTTTTTACCACACCTCTTTAGAGCAGTCCTAAGTCTGTATGAAGTGGGAAGGAATTTGTGTTGTAAAAAACAGGATACTACCCGGATTTTACCTGATAGTAAAACTTTTTTCGATGGGAGCCGTTTGGGTATTGACCTGTTCGTAAAACGTTTTTCGACAGGAGCCGTTTGGGAATTGACCTTTTTGAAAACGGGAGCCGTTTAGGAAAATCGGGAGCCGAATGGGCTATGCCCAAGAAAACATTGTAGATATTGCCCTCATTACGGAGTCTCATCTCATCTCCAACTCAAAATTCAAAATATATGGATACGACTGCCTTCAAGCAAATCACCCTAACGATTCAGCCCACGCTGGCGCTGCTCTTCTAATTTCTTCCATAATGCCACACTCTCCTTTTCCTCCGAAATCTAATCAAAACATGCAACTAGCCGCTACATCCGTAAATATAAATTCCATACCTACTTCAATAATATCTACCTACTTCCATCCCAGCTGCCAATTCCCTGCAGAAAGTTTAGCCCTATATCTTCGATCACTTAACAACACATATATCATCGGCGTTGATTTCAACGCTAAGCACGAAGCCTGGGAATGCCGTTCAACGAACACAAGAGGTCGCACATTGCACAACTTTATCTCAAACAAACGTTCCAAAATTATTTTTCCAGCTTCTCCCACCTACTAGCCAACTCATACAAACAGACATCCTGACTTCCTTGATTTCTTCCTTTCCAACCTACCAAATCACATTCACACTAATATCACAAACATAAACGATCCAGCCTCTGACCACACTCCGGTCATCCTCAAAATACGAGCCTCCATCGACTTCTGCTCGCACACTAAAATCCGAACAGACTGGAACAAGTTCCGTAATACAATGTCAACTCTCTCCTCTCTTAACATAAGTTTAAAAAACTCCTATGATATAGACAATGCAGTAAGCATCCTTACAAAGAATATTCAAGGCACCATCCAAGCATCTAACACCACTTATCCAGCTCAAGTAAATCACGACATAAATATCACGCCAGAAATAAAAGAGCTTTCGGAACACCTGGCAACGGTCCCACTACCCAATCGATAAACAACGATACAACTATTACTCCAAAAAACTTAAATCAACTCTTAAGAACCACAGAAATCACTCATATGCCACCCATCTCCAATCTCTCTCTCCCTCAAACGGTTCGCTGTAGAAAAAAACCAAATCACTTCTAAAACACAAAACTGTCATCCCCCCTCTTCGTTGCCAAAACAACAATCTTGCTATCACTCCACAAGAAAAATCTGAGCTTCTGGCTTCCCACTTAGCAAACACATTCAAACCGCACAACATCTCTCCAGACACTCCTCATCTGCTACGAGTGGAAGAATTCATTTCATCACCTCTACCAATGGCTCCACCAGCATCAAAAAACTAAAGAAAAACAAATCACCAGGCCACGATGGCATAAATAACTCAATAGTCAAAAACCTACCACCAAAAGCCATTATCCTTCTCACATATATTTTTAATGCTATTTTCCAAACTCCTGGAAATCAGCCATGATTATTACCATTCCAAAACCTGGAAAACCTCCTGACACTCCTGAATTCTATAGACCAATTAGTTTTCTTCCCACACTTGGTAAAATATTTGAAAAAATTCTTCTCAAGAGACTCACTATCATCGCTATAAAGCAAAATGCTCTTCCCAATTTTCAATTTGGTTTCCGCGCCAACCACACAACGTTCCACCAACTACACGGAGTAGTAGACTACATTGCTGCAACACTCGAAAGTAGAAAATACTGTTCCGGTCTTTTCCTAGACGTGGCTGAGGCATTCGATACCGTGTGGCACTCCGGCTTGTTATTCAAACTAAAAAACATCTTCCCGGCGCCATACTACTTCTCAAATCTTACCTAAACGACAGAAGCTTCAGAGTTAAAATAAATACAACACTCTCCAGTTTGCAAACAATCTAAGCAGATGTCCCACAAGGTAGTGACATCGCTCCTTTCCTCTATACTTTATTCACAGCAGACATTCCTACCTCAGTCAATATCCTTATCGGGATCTACGCCGACGACACAGCCGTACTCTCCTTCAGCCACAACATTCATGAAGCAAATCTCCAACTTCAAAACCACTTGGACATCCTTTCCCACTGGTTCAAGTCATGGAAAATCAAAGTCAACGACTCCAAATCAGCTCATGTTACATTAACACTCCACCCGGGAGCACCACCCCCTTTAACGTTCAACAATGAAATTATATCTCAGACTAATGAAGTAAAATACCTCGGTCTAGTCTTTGACAAAAGACTAACCTGGGTCCCTCACCTCAAAAATAAACGGAAACAACTCAACAGCCGCCTGCATATATTAAGACCACTCCTAAAATCAAAAATGAGCATCTCTAACCGTCTACTATTATATAAGAGCTTACTTCTACCTATTTGGTCCTACGGAATCGTCCTCTGGGGTTCAGCCAAACCAGCTAACACCAGAACTATCCAAGCTTTCCAAGCCATTTGCCTACGAATGACTGTGAATGCCCCCTGGTACGTTACAAATGTCAGCCTTCACAACGAGCTAAAAATTGCTACTGTCAAACAAACAACTGCCAAATTCTACACTCGCCTCCACTCCAAAACGGCAGACCACCCCAACTGCCTCATCGCTCAACTTCACTCCAACCATCTTCCAGAAAATCTGCCGAGACGTCTCAAAAGAAATTGGCCCAGAGATCTACTCAACACTTAATTCATACCTTTTAAGGAAATTAAATCAATTTAAATTATCTTAAGCTCAGGTGCTTCTAATGTGAGGCTCCTTCATGTCATTCTCTGTCCCTTTTAAATCTTATGTTAAACCTTTTACTTATTGTGCCCCCCTTGTACAGATTGTAAATATTCATAAAATAAACGTCTTTATAAAAAAAAAAAATTAAAAAAAAAAGTAATTTATACTGAAACCATAAAATCTAAAAAAATATTTAAAGAAGATTATAAAACAAAATTACTTATTTAAACAATAACTAAAGATGTTAATTATTTTGTTATAATTTAAAAACATTCTATTCGTGGGAACTTCAAACTTTTACGTTTATTTTATCTTATTGAATTTTTTTATACGTAATGAAATTTTTGATTTATTTTAAGATATTATTTTTAATATTTTATGATATTTACAGAAAGATGTTATAAAATGCTGAGTTGTATAGATAAGTTGATATAATATGAAATAAATATATACTATTATAATAATTTAAAAACCTTTAAAACCTAATACTAATAATAAAATTAATCACTTTAATTGGTATACAAAAAAATATTATCTTGGAATATATTTAGTGACATTATATTTTGACAGACGGTCTTTTCAGAATCGTGTTTCGTATACAATGTTATATCATTGAATTCAAATTTAACAAAGGTGTGAAACTAGCACTACTTTGTTAAGAAAACTTTCCAAAATACGATCAACAATGTTTAAATAGACTTGTTGGACATAATTGGAATTTGTTAGAGCTCCTCTTTTTAATCATCACACATATTATTTTGTAATGCTACATTATTGGAAACTTAAAATATATTGGAGCTCCCTTTTCATTTATTCCAAGTTAAGCGTTGTAAATACTACAAAATACACACCTGGCATTAATATATAATTATTCAAATCGTGCCAACAATGTTTAAATACACTTGACAAACTTTTTTTAAATTCATTATACATTTATAATTTATATGTTATATACAAAGATTATGAAGTAACTAAAATGTTTTGTCAATATTTATTTTAAAATCGTACAACATTTTTCAAAATGTATGATACTATTGATACTATATGATGTACATTTAGTACATTACAGTATAATATACTCATATCACCATATGACATCTATATCGTGAGTCGTGACTCATGGTAGTAAATAATAGGATTGAACATAATACATACACTGTGGCAAACGACATCATGACACTAGTGTCATATAAGACCAATCCAAATTATTTAATCCAGTCATAAAATAATAACTATATATGATCTGATAATATTTCTATTAAAAATAATTGTATTGTCTAATATTAAATACAAAAGAAGGAACGACGGTGACGTCACCGCGGCACTATTTTATGGATATCGTGAATATCGAATATTATAATTTATTGTCAGGATTGTACTCAATTAGCACTAATGATACTAAAATATGAATCTTTTCTTGGAAGTGACCAAGGTCATATTATAAAATACATATTGATATTTTTTTAAGAAGACGCCATACCCGCTGTGTTGTCTTACTAACATACATCATAACAAATTTGCGTTCAGCAAAACACATTTTGTGATATTAGCTTTAATATTAGGGTAAATTTATCTATTACCTATCTAATTCAAAGGTGAGAATATTATCTAGAAAATGAAATTAAAATATAAAAATATAAGTTTTTATTCTATTTTATTTTTTCAAATAAACGGACAATATTATGGCCTATTACAATATGGTAGTATATAGCGCAATTACAAAATAATTTATAACATATTTAGTGGGTACTAAAAAAAAAGTTGATCTTGATTTAACAATTTAAATAGAATATAGAGCTTAAGGATTGGTAATTATAGTCGAAAACAAATTTATTACACGCGGTCATTAAAAGGTTGGCAGGGCTGTTCAAGATATAGTTTCTACTGGAATGAATTTGGTAAAATGAGTTAGGATCCCGGGTATTAAATTAATTTATTTTGAATTTGATTAGGGTAAGGAGTTCGGAGCTATCATTAGAACTAAAAAGAATTTTGATATTAAAAATGAATGCCTGTCATTAAGGGTTGATAAGTTCAAAAAATTGAGAACATTTTGATATGATCCATGGATTAATCTAGGAATATTAAATTTGAAAGAAATAAACCGTAAAAAATTGTTTTGAACTGACTCGATAGATTTGTTCTGTTTATATTATATTGATCTAAATTAGAGGACTGCACTACTGCAGTATTCGCGAATAGAGCGGACAAAAGAACAGTAAAGTGCTTTCAGTGCTGTTGGGTCATTAAACGATCAACATGTCCTTTTGATAAATTTAAGATTACTCATAAGTTTATTTTTAATTATTTCGGTGTGATTTGAGAAATCAATTTGGAGTCGAACATTATCCCAAGATCTTTAAAATTATACACAAGTTCGAGTGTTATTCCTGAAATAGAGTAATTACAATTAATCTGATTTTTTGTTAAGGTGTAACGCATGAATTTGTGATAAGATGTGTGTAGTTTTGAACTATCCACCTTTTAAATTTCCCTTTTTAATAATAGAATAAATATATGCGGTATTGAACGGTGTAAAACTGTAAAATGTTCGGTTATGATGACCATTTTGATTAATATGACAAAATCAAATGATTAGATTACGCATATAATTTTTTCTTGAACTATAAGTTTAGTATTTTCCATATAGTTTTATTATTATTATTTTTTTTTTAATGAACGATTGAACCTCATTTATAATTTATATTATAGGGTATTGGCAATTTCGCGTTAGAGCAACAAGGTAACCGTTTGCGGTCGGTGAGAGAAGTCAGACGGGCTGATTACTCTCGCCGACCGCAGGCGGTTACCTCGTTGCTCATAATGCGAAATCGCCAATAGCGTTAGACCATATTATTATACTAAAGAAACATAATAAAAAAATATATTGGATTCTGGTTGAAGTTATAAAATTACGGATAATCCAATTATATGCTTTAAATATGTGTTCACAGTTTTCATAATAAAAGACTGAAGAAGAAGTATTGTTGTAATGTTGTATACTCGTATATAACGAAATATTATTTTATATACGGAGCGGGAGTCAATAAATGCCGATTCAACAAAAATTAATAATGTAATTATTGACGGCGACGACAAGAACGGAGTGATCGAGCAGTCATGGGTGTGTACGGCTAACAAGTACCTAACAACTGTTTATTTTAATATCTTTTAATTATTGTTTCTGTGCAATTGTGCTATTATATATTTATTTTATTCCGATTAATATAGCTATTTGTTTTTATTCTCATATCAAGGAACGCACCAAAGCGTTTGTGGCGAGGAAACACTTGAGTAGAAAATAGCAAAACACTATAATATTTTATTTCTCTTCCAGTACTCGTTATCGTGGTCAGTTGTTTGAGAGTAAAGCAACCATAGAGTTATAACGTATAAACCTTGTGAGGTCTTATTAAATTGTCCTTTGTGTAGTACTTTTTATCGGGGTCACAAAAGGATTATTGAGTAAGCACTTACCGCATGTATCCGGTACTACTTGTTTGACGGTTTGGGAATCGGATACCGAGATATCTATTCTATACGTCAAGCCATCGCATGACGTATACTACAGTACTAAATGAACGACTAATACGAATTAGTTAATACTAGATCATTTTTCGATTTGATTATTTATTATAATAATGGTATTGGTATAGACTATAGAATTATGTATACGGACACATATTTGGATCAAATTATTATTCCATTATTGACAACATATTTTAGTTACCTACACCATAATCTTAATGTATATTTTATAATAATTAATGAATTAGTATAAAAATATTTATTATTAAATTTATAACACGTTTCCAACAATGTAGCATAGTAAAATACAATTTGGGATGGTTAAAAAGTAGGCTCTAATAATTTCCAACAAGAGTATTTTAACATTGTTTGGAGATTTTTAAATGGTAAATATGTTATAGCATACATGCAATGCTAAGTGTGAAGTTAGCATTACAAAATAAAATGCGTGATGGTTGGAAAAGAGGCTCCAACAATTTCTAAATATGTATGTCCAACAAGTCTATTTAAACATTGTTAGATATATTTGATATATTAGATTATTAAGATTATTTGCGGGGACGCTCGCGGTAATCGACGTCCGCTCAGTCTAACGGCAGACCTCTATATCCATATCGGGAATAGTTGTATATTCTCAAAAGCGATTATCCCCACTATGTGCAGTTATATTTTAGAAAGTTCTGCTAACAATGTAATGCTAACTTCACACCTTTAAATTTAACACCCATAATAGTGACTCACTCTGACATGTAATATACAGCAGAGCGGTACTTACTTACCTAACTATTTTTTTGTTTTGATAAAAAATTATAATTTTTAATTGGTCTGTTATATTGCAATAAAAGGCTAAATCTTTTTGTAAAAATCCTGTGACTAAAATACAGACATGTATACAATTTTAAATATATCTTAAATTGTGCTGATTACATACCTGTTTACTTATTCTTAATAGATGAATAATTATAATATAGCTTACGAGGTACTCGTATTACATATCAATAATAAAAATGATATTAACTATTATCAGTATACCTAAATTAAATTATTAATTTTTACTCTACTTTAAATAATTATAATAGAACAAATTATTATTAAAATATTATATTAATAAGCACTAAAGTTATAAATATAAAAAATATATTATTAAAATTAATGTAATACGAAAGATATTAAGATAAATAAATTATACTCAAATATTCAAATGAGTCAAAATAAGATAACTTGTTAATAGTATTCATATAATTTACCGTACTGAGATTCTTGATCACTCAATATATTGATATCTTTAAAACCGTCTTTTAATTTTCTTTTATACACTAAATATATAAACATACTTTATAATTAATTGCCTTTCTTTTAATTTAATTTATTAAATCTACGAATGTAAACTAACTGAGTAAATGATTACTTACTATAAATTATAATTATTCAGTGGAGGACAATTTTATAAATAAATACTATACGCAATTATTGCGCATACATATTTATGCATTAAATAGTACGTTGTTTAGAAGTTTAGAACATTGTTTGATTTTCAAGACCCCTATTATAATCCTATTGAATCCTCATTAGCAACACAACAATGTTTGTATTCAAAATAGTTGAATTTCAACTTTGTTTAAACTTCATTGTTTTAGAGCAGTGGCGCTGCCAGCGGGTATGCAGGTAGACCCAGGCCTACCCACTTTTCTCAAAAAAAAATATATATTTTTTATTCTATTAAATATGTAGTGTATATGACTATAACATGTACTTAAAATAATAAAACTATATATAAAATAACAATTATTGTAAAATGATTATAAAAAGATAAATATAATTTTTAATAAATTCACATTTAAATTAAAAAATAATAATAGGTAATACACTTAATACCTATTAAAATATTTATAAATAAACAATATAGGTACCTATATATATCAGGGGTGGCCAGCGAGAAGAGACTCGCGAGCCACCAAATATATTATATATTAATAAATATGGAAGAGCCAAAATGTAAAAAAAAGGTCATATTATTATATAATTTTTATATTTATGTGATATTATAAATAAGATAAGATAAGGTGTGTTTAAGGACTGCGTTAACAACATAATATAGTCCTGGTTTTAAAAAGCTTACAAACAAAATAAACACGCAACAAATAAGAAAATAGTCTACAAAGAAAAATGATATCAAGAACACCTTATTTTTATAAAATTTTTTCTATACACTGTAATTTAATAAAATATTATACTTTTTAAAATATATAAATTCATGTTTTCAATTTTTTTTTTTAAATGTTACGATAAGATGCGAGCCGCAAAAGTCTATGACGCGAGTCGCGGTTTGGCCACCCCTGATATATATAATAGGTATATATATAATATATATGTGTGTGTGTGTTACTTATATTACACTATTAATTAAAATCAATACCCCAATAGACATTACACAAGCTAAATTAGAGTTAATACATCTATCTTAAATTATCAAAAACCGACTATTAAATCAATTTATATAATATCATGGTAATTATGGTATTAAGTAAAAGTTACTTACCCGCTTCTGAAACAAAAAAATTAATGAATTAATATTATGTCTAATAAAAATTTCTTTTGTAGTAAAATATATGTTATGGCCTATGGGTTATTAATAATATGCATATTGTATGTATAATTTAATTATGTTACCTTAAGTTTACATAAATTAATTAAAATTACGCATTTATCATCATTTAATGCTACAACTAACATGACACAATAACTAATAAGGTAAACACTAAACTGATATAATCGGTTGTACATTAAATCTAAATAAAAGCGTTGAATTACCTACATTCGTCATTCCCATTCATCAGCTCATCGACCCCAACCGATTTGGAAAATCGTAGATTTTTTCGTTATTAGTTACTGTGGAATTAGTGTATATTTTTACGATATTAGTTTAAGAGTAAATTCAAAAAAAACACTTCGGGGTGCTAGTAAAATGTTTCCTGTCCCCTTAAGTGTAAAAAATCAACTTTTCAAAATGTTTATTTACTAAAAATCTATACGCTATTTGTTCGCGCCACGCGAAGACGGTAATATATGTATATTGTTATCATTACGGGGCCGTTGGCCAAAATACGGTGCACAAAAGCATGAGATTCGGAGTACAGTCGGCCGGCACTCTGTCTGGTCGATCGTCGCGAATAAACGCTGCAACGGGCACGTTTGACGTCGGGAGGCGTACGGATGAGCTACTAACCTTCCGCCGACTGTAAAGGGCCGAATCTATGTGTTGTGTTGTAAACGTTTATTACACCCATAACGGCATAAGGGCTCACGGTGAGCAAAGACGAAACGTTCGGCGACCCGCGCACTCTGCGCCGGAGGAGCCCGGGTCTGCACGCTGGCTACGATGCCACACTATACAAACGGCCGGTCCCGTGTTCCATGACGGAACGAGGACGCGCCTGCGCGCTAACGGCCGGTCACGTGTTCTGTGACGGAACGGGGACGCGCCTGCGCGCTAACGGCCAGTCACGTGTTCTATAACAAATCATAGGCCACTATGGGCATGGCTTCGCGCGCTTTAGCGAATCACAGGCCACGGTGGACGTGGTGACGACTGCAATAACCAATCACAAGACAATTCTGGGCGGCTACAGCGATTACATAGCGCCGCCGTCTACAAATACCAGTGCGGAGCACGAAATCAGTCAGTATTCAGCCTCTCCCGGCTGTAGCAAGGCCTACCCAGGCAGACTTGCGCAGTTCGGGAACTCTGACTACACCCAGCCCCTCCCATCCGTAGCAAGACCTACCCGGGGCAGACTTGCGCAGTTTGGGTAACGCGGCGAGATAACAACCATCACAGGACCCACAGAAATACAATCCACTAGAATCAAGTACAAAACACTATTAGTGTGAATGTGTATGGCACAATTACTGTAATATAAATTCGAATGCCATCCTTTAAACTTCAATATTCCGTTCATTTCCGTTTTTTCCATTTCCCCAGCCTTGAGGGTGTAAAAATCGATCAAATTTTACATGCTATTTAGTATAGCGTGATATCAAATTATTGTCTTATCAACTATTCACATTTAACGTTTGAGGATATTCTGATGGACATAACTAAATCAAATTCAGTTCATATGGTTAAATCCAAAACTATTGTAAGTATAATAGCTACATATAATACATAAAGGCGCGCTCTTTAGTAATTTCTCAATTTTATGGCCGAATAACTGAAGTGATTTTATATTATTTCACTTGTTCGGATAACAATTATACAAGACCCTCTTAAGTTCTTTTTATAAATAACTTGTAAATAAGGATCTTACAAATTCAAAAAATAATCAAGCAAATTCATACTAATGGCATGCTTTTTTTAAATTATTTAATGCGATGGGTACAGTTTAAGAGCGAAAGATGTTTATATTGATTTTAATTAAGGGTGGAATATATGTTTATACATTTTAGATAAATGCATAGCAAGTTAGGTAATTAGTATATTTTAAATTTTTAGTACATACCTTCTTTACTTAACCATGCAAATTTTAATTTATTGAACTCACCTAATTTAATCCAGATATTATAAGCTAACTAGAAAACAACCTCCCGAACAAAATAAACCCCACGAATCATGATTAATTTGTGCGGCTACCGCAACATTGAGACAAAATGCCGTGAGTGCTCAACTCATTCTCTTGTTCTCTAGTTCACTAATAGTTATAAAGAAGAAGCACTGGTTAGATTTTACGTAAGGAATGATGTGTTCATCTAGAGTCTAGATTACCGACTTGGGATAATTTCAAAGTTCCGTTTGGACCTTCCATCCAGTAACCGGTGGTACCTATAGGTGATTGTAAACTCTTAGTACTTAATATAATCATTAACTACACCGCGGTCCGCGACTGTGATTATTACTTTTAAATAATTTTTATTAACCGAGTGTACCTATATTATAAATGCAACAATGTAACATTTCACCTTTCAAGTAAGACAAATTTCAATATTAATAGACGTATAATCTAATTCAAAATATATAACTTACTTAATTCATCAAATTTTGAAGTATATTTTGAATAATCATCAAGTCCATAATCTACATTTGGCAATACTAAAAATTAAATATTATATTAAGATATAAATATAAATTAAGTTACAACATGAAAATGATATATCTATTAATGACCATATTCAAGGTCGTTCGCACAAACGGTCTACGCCTGTACCACAGATATATAAAAATACTAGATAGACGACTCCCTATATTCCTATAATGTAAAAATTATGAAGCCGACAAAATGTCCGAAATTCTCTTATCTAAGAGGTGAATGTTTACAAAATATATCATGATAAAATGATAAACCGTAATAATATTATAGCGGGAAACAAAACTATTAAAGATGTATTATAATAATACATCATAAACATTTAGATTAAAATTAAAAGTATAATTATAATCATAAATTATATTATTATTTTAGTTAATTTAATAATTCCCAAATGAGATACTCAGAGCTGTCGCGCTCGCCCAGCCCTGCGCAGTCCTTCGCGTCTTCAACGATTGCCTCAACGCGCTGACGTTTCCACCACGTTGGAAGAAAGCACGGCTAGTGCTACTTCGTAAGGGCCCAGACAAACCGCCGGACACCCCGTCGAGCTACAGGCCGATCTGTATGTTGGACGCCCCTGGAAAGCTGCTCGAGAGGCTCCTTCTACAGAGGCTAGAAGACCACCTGGACGCTCACGGGGGAAGGAGAAGAGCCCCGAACCAGTTCGGCTTCAGGAGGGGAGTCAGCACGGAGTCAGCAATCGGCACGGTTCTCAGCATCGCTGCTCAGGCGGCCACCACCCCGAGAAGGAAGAGCCTCTGCGTTTTGGTGACGCTGGACGTCAGGAACGCCTTCAACTCTCTGGGGTGGCCGGTCATCGACGCAGCTCTGAGGGGCATTAACACCCCGGAGTACCTGGTAGAGATGCTCCGGTCCTGGCTGGCTGACAGAACACTACTGACTGGCGAAGAAATGGCAGAGAGACCGGTAACCTCGGAGTGCCGCAGGGTTCCGTCCTTGGCCCCACCTTATGGAATGTCACTTACGACTCCCTCCTGAAGATGGAAACGCCGCCCGGGGTGCAGCTCGTCGGTTTTGCAGACGACCTCGCGGTTGTGGGTACGGCCGTGACCGGACAGCAGCTCGAAGATGCAATCAATCCCACATTGACGGCCATAGACGACTGGATGCGGAGCAGGGGCCTGGAGCTGGCGCATCAAAAGAGCGAGGCGGTGGTACTTTCCCGGAGGCGGGCATTTGTCCCACCACGTCTGACGGTCGGCGGTCACCTGATCCCATTGCGAAATGAGATCAGGTACCTCGGTGTCATTCTGGACAAGCGTCTGACCTTTGCTGCACACGCGAGCACCGTCGCTGCGAAGGCGGCTCGCTCGGCTGCTGCGCTATCAAGGCTTATGCCCAACATAGGTGGATCAGCTCAGTGGAAGAGGAGGCTGCTCGCATCTGTTGTGGAAAGTCAGTTGCTGTACGCTGCTCCCGTCTGGATCCCTTCTGTTACAGAAGTCGCCAGAACTAGAGCGATCTTGATCCGTCCGCAGAGGACCGCCGCCTTGAGGGTAATCCGGTCCTACCGCACCGTGTCGGACGAGGCCGCACTGGTTTTGGCCTGCATGCCTCCTGTTGATCTGCTTGGGCTGGAGAGACGGAACATTGGATCCCGACTGCGCGCCGCAATGGAGCCCGGCGAACAACGGCCTCCCAAGGCGGTCGTGAAACAGGAGGCAAGAAAAAACACGATCGTCGCCTGGCAGGCGAGATGGAGTGCTACCACGAAGGCGGCCTGGACGCGCCGCGTCATCCCTGACCTGTCAAGATGGCTGGGAAGGACTGTCCCGTGGGTGCCTCTGACGTTCCATATGACACAGGCACTCACGGGCCACGGCTGCTTCGAATGGTACCTCCATCGCATGAACAGGGCCGCCAGCCCACGTTGTTGGCAGTGCTCAGGCGAGTCAGATACTGTTGAACACACACTGTTTGATTGCCCCCATTGGGACGGCTTTAGGGAAGCTCTGAGCGCCAGGATTGGTCATCGACCAAGCGCTGACGACGTTCCGGACATTATCTGCGGACCGGCATTCGAGCTCCTGCCGGCGGACGCTCACGGGAAGGATGCGATCCTTAGAGAAGCTGAAGAGCGGTTCAGGCTTTTCTACGGCATGGTGGAGAACATCCTTTCTGTCAAGGAAGAAGAGGAGCGGGTGCGACAGGCCGCGAATGGACAAAATTCGCCATAGCAAATCGCTAGCTAAGTATTGATTTGTAGCCAAGGCAATTAGGATTTAGGAAGAAGCAGAGCTCCATCTTTATTAGGATATATATAGTTTTTGTTGTAATAGCAGCGAGTGGGGGATTGGCCCGCCGCTGTTAATTGTCGTGTGTTTTTGTTTTGACAATAAACGATGGGGGCTGGAGGAGAAGTACTGGTACCATAGTTCCTCCTCCAGTCCTCGATACCATAATAATAAAAAAAAAAAAAAAAAGTTAATTTAATAATAATAATATAATTTATTACAACAGACGAGAAATAAAAAGTAGATAAAAATGTATTAATAAACAAGTTTCAAGCTTGTCCAATTGCCAATAAACTATAAACACATGCTTGAATTCGGTTAATCTGAGTTCATATTAAAATGAACTAAATATAATTATAAAAGTTTATGTAACGTCATATTATAACATAATAAAGAAAAAAATGGAAAAATGATTAAATTAAATATAAGAGAAAATATTATTAATGTATTTTTTATATTTGGTAAAACAATCAAAATTGGTTAAATTAATTAGACTCCTCTAATTATTGCATTATGAGTTCCAAAATAACTAAAAAGTGTGTAAAATGGTACAATTAAATTACAATTATTTTATATTCTTGTATTTATAACCATAATGTGAAGGGTGGAATTGATACGGACATAATAAATGATTATGAAAGTCCCACTGATTTAAGTTCAAATAATACTTAATACTTATAATGAATGTCCAATAACACCAAAAAAAGTTAAAAGACAAATCATGTTGAACATTCATATAGCAATGGCCCTTCGAAAGTATATTATTGACAACTTAGTAAATTATAAAAATTATGAATTCTTAAAAAAGTTAGAACATTCGGAACTTGGAAGTAGTAATAAATATGATAAATTAGTAACAATTATATATATATATATATATATCAGTCTTATGAAAATGTAAACATTCACCTCTTAGATAAGAAAATTTTGGCCATTTTGTTGGCTTTAAAATCATTTCCAAGTCGGCTATCTAGTATTTATACTAGCTAGGTTTTTTGATTTGTTGTATAGTTGATATCTCTGACATATCAATTTTACATATCTGTCCCGTCCAGGGGCGTATTTAATGGAGGGGCACATGGGGCCCGTGCCTCTCCCATTCGCCGTATTTTATAGTTATTTTTATTATATGAGAAATTTTACAACTCTACGCCCCATGTACGCAAATTTGAACTTTTTGTTTGTGCCCCCCCCCCCCCTTAAAACATTTCAAAATACGCCCCTGATCCCGTCTACTGTTGCATTTTTTCAATCGATTAACCGATTATGTATTATTCGTTAAAAATAATCTATTATTCGAATAATCGATTAAATAATCACATAGTCTTTAAATTTAATAATGAGGCAATGTAATTGAGCTAGTCGGTGTCTTACGCTTTAGAACAATTCATATCTACACGCCGATAAAAATACACACAAAAAAAATATTCTAGTAGCCGTGGCAACGCGTGATTATTATTATTATTATTATTATTATTATTATTATTACTGATTTCAACCCTTTGTGATGAACCACCCTTTACACCTAGGGGACAGGGGTATAAAAAATAGTAACATCACTCTCTGAGACACAATTAATATACACACAAAATTTCATGAAAATCGGTCAAGCCGTTCCAGAGGAGTTTGGTAACAAACATTATCAATATTGTGAAACGAGATTTTTATATATTAGATATATAACTATTAACAATCTCTGATAGAATCGATATATATTTTTATTATTATAAAGTATTTTAAGAACAATCGATTATTTAAAAATAAAAGTAATCGCGCACCCCTAGTTATGCTGTACACAGACACAAAAAAAAAAAATAAAAAAACACACATCATTGTAAAATCAATACCATTGAGTGTAGATAGTACTATCTATACTCAATGTCAATACATTCATCACTCCGTTCAGAATCTAAAAAATTAAGGCAGCTAAATTAATAGGTATTAAATGTCAATAACTAAATGTTGAGGAAACTTATTTGGTAATTGGTTTTTTAAGTTTTTTTACGTTTAATCAATTGAATGGACGTAATAAAGAAAACAGCTATTTTAAATCAGTCTGTTTCATTATAATTTCATTTATTGGAAATTAAAATTGTATCTACTTCAATTTCTAATATTAAATAATAAATATTAAAGCACAAACCTGAGTATGCACAATCTATAATAAATAATTTAAAATGTATTAATAACACAACAGTACAACACTGATTATATTATAGATACGATTATTACAAATAATGGTTAAATAATAAATAAAACTATTATAAATTAAATTATATAATTTTTATGTATTGCATACACTTAGTTCATAAAAACCCAGTGATTTTTTCGAAAGAGATCAAATAATAGCACGAACTTTATGACATAATGTACCTCTAGAATTAAATATGATTTTGCAAAACTTACTATAAATTGACGAGAAAAAACCTGTTGGGTTTATTTTCAGTTGACCCGCTAAAACAATAAAATTCTTCTGATAAATTTAGAAAAACAATTAATTTAAAAAAATTAAAATAACAATTAAACAATTCCGTAATTCTCGTTTTATTCTATTGATTTTAAGAAGCACAAGGTTTTTTATTTTTAATCATTAATATGTGATAATATTTATTTTCCTCAAGTAAGTAATATAAATTATAATCAAAAATATTTCTTCACATTGCGTATTTTTTGTTAAGAAATATTTAAATGCAGAATATATAATAGTCTTCAACAAGATGTAGAAAAATAACAACTGAGAATTAACTTACGGTATGAAGTATTATGAAAATGATATTCAAAATACGATTGCAGTTTATCGCTTAATATGAGTTTCGTATCTAAATAAAACAATAGTAATTTGATACTTTTTAATGCTATATTTACTTAAATAATATAGAATTTTATAGTCTGCAATAAATATCTCACAAAATATCTAAAAATATTAGGTACATGATTATTTAAACACAGTTTTATTGTATGTAAATGTATTATAGTGTCATATGCATACCATAATCCGGAACGGTTAAGATATTTTCTACGTCGGAATTATAGCATTTTATTGAAGTTAAAATTATCATATTATACACTATGAAAATTATAAGGCCTTTGGAAAATTCAAACGTATTAATCGTCATTTTTAGATTTGATAAACACAATGTTTTCAACGCAGTTACTTCTAACACGGACGAATAAAGTTTATAAAGATAAGTTTTAAAATATATTAAAGAAAATATCATAATACATGTCTATATAGCTTAACTTTGTGTTTGTGCGTAACATATGCAAAAACCAATAGATGTTGCACAACTGAATAAACTATTTTACTTCTTTGTATATCTTAACACCGTATTTGTTTATTGTTAGCACTAAACAGGTGGTCTTTCAGTTCTTATGAAAACAGTTATTGCTTTTTCATATAATATCGTAATTTACAAATTAAAAAATGATTCTTAATCGTTATATTTAACTTATAATATAATTTGATCTAAATATTAAAACACGAGTTATAACGTTATAAGCATTTTAATATTTAAATACCTTACATAGCTATAACGCCTTTAACTCATTTTAAAATTATTTCAATACAAGTTTACATATTTAATCTATAGTATAATGATTATTTCATATATATGATGTCCTAGATAATGTACTTACCTTTAAATTGAATAATAAGTAATTTTACTTCTGCAATATTAAAGCAAACAGCATAAAATGGATTCTGCTGAATTCAAATTTAAACATTTCCCCAGTCCCCCTTTTTTAAATTTTCAAATATTTTTTCGGCCAAACATTAGTGCGCCATTAGTGGGAATTTTTGCGAAACCGCTTATAACCGAAAAATTTTTGGTATATCCACCGTGCCCCCTCTTGGAAAAATCAACAATTTTCAATTTTTTTTTTCCGGAACTACTGAAATGTATACAGAATTTTAATTTATTTTTATTCTCTAGTTTAAAAAAAAAAACATGCCAAATTTTTATAGCAACTTTAAATTAGTCACCTATAGGTAGGTAGTTTCAATGGTGTTGTGCTATTATTTTATATTCAGTAATCACCAACATTGCATACACTTATAAATTAAAACCAATAGAATGCATTAATCTTTTTAAGATAAGCTAAATTAATTTTTTTTTTAAATAATGAATACATAAATACTTTTTTGATACATAGTAAAAAAAAATAATATATTATCTGGTTTAACGGTTGAGTGGGTCTGGGCTAGAGTACCTAATTAAAGTTTGTCCGCTCCACTGAGATCTAGTTTTGGCTATATTCCGCGCTTGATTTCGATATTGTTTTCAAATATAAAATATCTAAGAATATCACTAACTTTTTTATCTACATTATTTTGTATGTAGGAATTTATCATTGATATATTTTACATTATCATAGCCCATAGGACACATGAGTAAATTTAGTGTTATATTCAACTGTAAGGTATAGTTTTGTCTACTTAAATTTATTAAACATTTTAGTGAAAATAGTGTAATATTTATATATAGAGGCGACGTGCAACGACGACCACGACGTCGGGAAACTGGGAATAGGTACAATTACTCAAAGAAATTCAATAGGAGTAATAGGACATTATCCTACATATGCGAAAAGAGGAAATAGAAATTGGCAGTTATTTGATAATCTAAATAAAAAGCCGATTCCAGTAAATTAATAGAAAAATGTATTTTGTGAGTTTTTATTATATAAATTTAAAATTAAAGTTATGCTGTACGCCTGTATATATTGTGTTAGGACGTTAGGTATTTACTTATATAATAATAAAAGAGTTTGTTTAATACAAATATTACACTAAAATGTTTAATAAATTCAAGTAGACAAAAGCCACAAAACTATACACGAATGTGTACACGAAAATAGATTCTAAGCAGAATGCCAGAAATGGTCTATCATTATCGTTCTATCAGACTGATTTCCTAGCAGTGGTAGGAGGGAATTCCACCAGAGGGGAATTTAGATGAAATAACGCGAATTTTGTTATTCAAATAATTATGCCATTTTAGTATTTTATAATCAGTAAAATTGAAAACAATAAATTAATTTTAGGACTTTCGCCCATCGATAATAATTTTATGAGTATTTTTTAATGATTAACCTCTTGACAAGCAATCTAATATTGATAGGTACAAATTGCCGGGTTAATGGGGGACCAAGGGGGTAGTTGCACCCGACGCGCGACGGAAATTTTTAGGGGTTACAATTTTTGGACCTTTTCCGTTAATTCACTACCACTATTTTTTTTTTGGTTTTTCCTGTATCTTATGTTATTGACTTATCTTATCGCTTTCAAAGAACACGCGTAGGGTCAGTCAATGGTTGAATTTAAGTAGGTAACCATGAATTTCCTACTCTAGCTAGCGAATGCGATACAAAGAATAATGCAGTGAGTTTTTTACAAACTCGTGGCATTTTGCATAATCCGAGATTATGTAAAAATAAACATGAAATGGTTTTGCAACTCACTGAAAAACAAGATCGTTGGTGTTGTTCAAAACGTGAGTGTCGACAATACGCGCGGATAATTTTCTGGCTAGTTCTCGTCTCGACTACAAAACAATAGTGATGTTTATTTATTGTTGGAGTAAGGAATACACTTCAATAAAGTTTTGTGAGGAAGAACTTAACATGAACCACAACACAAAAGTGGACTGGAACATGTACATGCGTGAAGTCTGTGAATACACTTTAACAAACAATAGTGGTAAAATAGGTGGTGTTAATACAACTGTTGAGATCGATGAAAGCTGTTTCAGTAACCGTAAATATAACAGAGAAAGATTGTTACCAAATCAATGGGTTTTAGGTGGTATTTGTTGGGAAACCAAAGAAACTTTTCTAGTTCCTGTTCCCGACAGATCAGCACGAATATTGTTGCCAATTATTATTGAACATGTTGCTGCAGGCACGACAATAATTACTGATGAATGGCGCTACTACCAAAGGCTAGATCAAACTTTTCACCACATGACCGTGAATCATTCTATTAATTTTGTAGATCCTAATACTCTGGCTCAAACTAACACTATTTGAGAGTTCTTGGGGCAAAATAAAAGGGAGTTTGTAATTTTCACCAAATTAATGATATGTAATTTGCACCAAAATAAGGGTATATAATTTGCACTACCCTCAGGTAGTAAGAAATAGGAATTGTAATTTGCACCAAAATTAAAATCGATTATTTTTTCGATAGTATCATTAGTATCGATAGTTTTATTAATCGATATTCTCGTTGACGCGACGTCAAGACTAGATGAACACGAATGACAATAATAATTTTTCGGGATTTTTCACCTTATCTGGTAATTTGTTGACGTTTTACGTCCAATTTTTTGGATGATGACTTTATGTCAACAATACCACACGATATTAAATTTCAAATGTTTGCTGACTATTTGACTGACAATTATATAGATAACAATTCATTATTTCCACCGTATATTTGGGCAGTTGCATCATCGTCTTCGACACACACAACGAATGCATGTGAATCCTTTCACAATAAATTTAACTCCACGAATAACTTCTCAAACATGTCAACGGACGAAACAAATTCAAGCTGCTTTGGACCACCAGTATAATAATAAATTGATTTCAAGAACTTCATTCATTGCATTAGTTGCATACAAATACAAAAAACGTGTAAGTATTAAAACAGTGAAGTATAACAGCAGTTAATATTAAGTTAATATTTTATTGTACCTACATAAGTTTACTTTTTTCAAACTATAAATTATTATTTACAAATTATTCCACCTTCAATTAACTGCGAAACATAAAATGGTATCAAAACAATCCGTAAAATCAAATAAAACATAGGTGAATTTGTTTTTTTTGAATTTTACATAATAATAATTATAATTGTTATAATTGACAAACTTTTTTTGTATACATTTCTTTTTTTATTAATTTAACACATAATTATTTTAATTGGACAACTTTTTTTTATATTCATAATTATACGATTTTATATAAACTTACACCAATATACGCTCAACTATTTAAAAATAATAACTAAGCTTCAGTTATATTAGGATATAGAAAATTGTAAGTTGGTACTATCGACCAAATTTTTTTGTATACTATTGAAAAAATAATCGATTTTAATTTTGGTGCAAATTACAATTTCTATTTCTTACTACCTGAGGGTGGTGCAAATTACATACCCTTATTTTGGTGCAAATTACAAACGCATTTTAAAAAAAATGGTGCAAATTACACATGTTTTATATATTTTGGGTCAATTTTGGTGCAAATTGTGACTACAGCCAAATAAAATCTCGAAATAAAAAACAGTGGGGTACCTACCGACCAATGCTGAATAGCTACTTGGTCGAGTACATGTGGCGTAAGCGTTACGGTCCTAATAATTTATTTGAAACAATGCTACAACATATTGCACACTTCATGCCCTCAGAATCAAAATAATATAATATATAATAATCTAAAAAAAAAAACGGAAAAACCAAAAAAAAAATGGTGATAGTGAATAACGGAAAAGGTCCCAATTTTTCAACGACTAAAATGAAAGTTTTGAAGTCTTCTAATGTATTTTAATTTTTAGGATGAATTATTAATAATCATTGAAAAATATGGTAACAAAATAATAATAATAGTAATATAATAAATAATTAGTGTTATTAGAGAGTTCGGATAACCAACGCATTTCTATTTTCGTTCTTATTATCGTATTATTATTTGACACATGATCGTGTTTGTGTCTGTACCTATAGTTGTATTAGAAATTTATAACCAAAACCAACAGATTATTAAATGTTGTATTAATAAGTGTCAAATGATTTATTTATACACTAATAAGCAATTGTTTTTAATTTTTATTATGCTATCTATTATTTTATTATTCATCCCGTCCTATCGGTCTCGATTCTCGTAAAAAGGTACGGTTTCCCTGCAGTGTCCAGACGCCGCGAGACAACTACCAGTCTGGACAGTGGACATAGGTAAGCCGGTATAGGCGTCTAGACGCGGCGTCATGACGCTGTGCTGTTCCACTTTTTGACGCTGCGAGGAAACCATACCTGTATACTGTAGTCGTACTGTCGTAGACTCGACTCGTAGTCAGTCTTGTCAAGTCATATTATAGTTTATAGACTGAAAAACAAACGTACATTTTTGTTAACAGCGTTTTTTATTTTTTTTTATAATATCAACGAAAAGCAAATTTAGTTATAGCGCTAAATTTTGCAAAAAATCTGAGAAAAAATTAATAAAGTTTTAATATTTTACAATACATATTAAACAAGATTATTTCCAACTAAATAGGAAGTTAATAGTTATTAATAGTTATTTGCAAAGATCTAAGGACTTGAGCCTCCTCCCAACTAAAGTTATCTAGCTCCGCCTATGCTCCTTACACAGCAATTTAACTAGTTGAAGTCACTAAAAAATCACCTGTTGTTAACACAATTTACAACACTAAAAACGTAGGTAATACCATTAGAAAATCAATAGTAATGCACTAATGCATATAAATTAATTTCCCACACTAATTTAAAGAGAGCGAACTGTAGTACTACCAGTACTAACTACTAACTGTACTGTCTGTACTCAACTACCAAAAAAATAAATAAATAAATGTGTATAAAACTATGAACAGTATAAACTATAAACCATTAGACTATTGTTATTTGTTCTATTATTAGACCGTCGACAAAGTATAAATATTAATTACACCAGATATTATAAATAAAATAAAATTACCGTTAAATCTATTATCATATCGAAGTTACCTATACTTGGAATGTAAAATATAAATATAGAATGATACATAACCGATAATTTA
Organism: Schizaphis graminum; assembly: GCA_020882235.1. Taxonomy (NCBI): domain Eukaryota; kingdom Metazoa; phylum Arthropoda; class Insecta; order Hemiptera; family Aphididae; genus Schizaphis; species Schizaphis graminum. The sequence goes on along the minus strand of CM037032.1, from coordinate 81,573,802 downwards.
ATATCGTATTATCGTCGTTCACTATTTCGTCAAACGTCAGTACTTACTACTCACTACTCCAGTACTCAGTAGTCAGTTGTCACTAGTCAGCACTCACTCGTCACTCGTCACAAGCGCTTGTACTCAGTTGTATTCGTACCGCATGCATAGCAGTATTGATAATTATGTTATATAATTATGGTGTGGCGATGTGCACGCTTGATGAGTGCGATCATAACGACTGCGTATCGTGCTGTTTCTATTAAGAATTTCGTTTATCGACACTTAGGACTCGATTTTTTTTTTTGTGTTTCGCGCGTTAGTAAAATATATATATAATATAGTCTTTGTAGTTATTAGAGTTGTGTTGTAATATTGTATAGATCATCATATTGCTTCGACACGTGTAAGTATAAATATTATATTTTATTATATACATGTTATTTCCGGGATTGGTAGACCTTGTCAAGAGAAGTTGTATTTGAAAACTATCAATTTCAATATAATACAATCAAATAATATATATAATAATAATATACATCTACAATATTCGACATAATAGTATAGGTATTACCCGACATCAATAGGTTTATCTGTACAGCTAACTGTACTCGTAGATCGCTTTAAACTCATAAAACCATTTAAAATCCTTAAATCTTAGTTTTCTTCCTCTTACAATCGTACAATAGATCAGTAAATATGAGTTCAGAGAACCAATTTTGTTTTGTTAGCTTTAACATTAGAGTGAAACGCCATATTTTAAAATTGAAATGTGACAATAATTTTTGAGGCATGATCTCATCTGCTTTTAATACATGTAATGCATGTATTTTGTTATGGTAGGCCCAGGATTACCAAGCCTATCCACTGACCACGCTATTGATAAATATTTTTACATTTTCATTTATTGATAGGCAAATTTACTCTAATATCAAAACTAAAAAAATAGATTCTGCTGAACACAAATTTGCTAAATTGTATGTTTGCAAGACATAAAATATATGTGGGTTTGGTATTCTCTTAAATTATTTTCTAATCTGTGTATTATAGGTATTATACCTGTATTAAATATGTTTGATTTTAATTTTCAAGATTTAGTAGCAAGCATGGTTGAAATATGTTGAAGTATATTTCAACTATGGTAGCAAGTATATAATATATACATGTGAGTTGTAGATTTAGCAAGTACCAACTTAGTTGTGTTAAATGTATTGAACTAGTTTTCAGAAAATTTCTAAATAATTACAATCCTTTTAATAAATTATTTCATTGTCATAGGTACTAGGTATTTGATATACCTATCTTTGGTAATTACATGTCTTGATATATATGTATAGTGATGATTTAGTAGCAGTGGCAACTTGATAATAAGGGGCCTAATTTCCAGACCGGAGCCCTTACCTAATAATAAAAATGAAAAACAGTCATACCTTATTATAACTTTAAAAAATATTGTTTTCTCACATGTTACAGTATTAATTAATTAATATAATTAACTTTAATTAATTCAATTTTTTTTTTATAAAATCAAACAAAAATTAACTCTTTTTGTTTTTACGACAGGAAAATCATTAATGATTTTGCTTGTATTCAATTCATTATTATTAGATAGTAATACAAAAATTCTATAGATAGATAGTTTTTTGTCTTATTATCACCAGACACATAGACATAGGTAATATTGTCACGAGTCATGACTTACACACTATATAGTACACAACAACATAATTATTATGTATAATAATAAAAGAAGTTACAAATTTTCAATTATAGTGTATACTCTTCCTCTATACCGCATTTCGGACCTATACTGTACCTATTATGATACACTAAATTGCTTTCTCAATTTCTCATATAGGTATTTGTAATTTGAATTATTTTCTAATTTAAAAGAGTAAAGACATAATTATTTATTATATCAAAACAAATATTATAATATGAGTTTATATTATAGATTATAGTATAGGAATATCGTACATGAGTTTTTTAATTTAGGGGCCCCTGTGAATTGCACACCCAACACTCCCGTTAATTGCACCACTGTTGAGTAGGTTCTCAATAATCCATAATTAACTCAATAATATTTATACCATTCTAACATCATTTTAGAACTAAAACTAAATTATCTAAACTGAACTACAAGTACTACAACTTTAAGTGCCTAGATATTCTATTTATCTGATACCTATTATTCTGAACTATTTTAATACTAGGTACTTTTATAAAGATACTTACCCTATTTTTCTTTATATTAAATATTTAAATAGATCATAATATAATACTTAAGGAACTTTATGTTAAATGATTATATAGGTAATTTGGTACAATTTAAAAATAATATTATTTATTTTTCTATAAAATTTTAATGTACCTACTACCCACAAATCAAATATAAAATAACTCTCCAACACTTTTTAGCATTCAAACATTAAAATTGAAGTATTAATATTTTTATTTTTTTTTTTAAGAATGTGTAACAAGTTTCAAGTAATAGATACCTTTTCTATTGGTTAGATATGAAGTTGGTCTTTTTATGCTATCATTTTTTTTTAAATATACCTACATATTAATTTGTTGGTAATAAACGATCTTATTATTCTACTTAATATATTTTTATACATTATACCCATAAATACATGTATAAATAATATATGCATATATTTTTTTTTTATTATTAGTTGAGTATTACTGGATTAATACATTATTACCTATACTTTATTATAAATATAAAAATAAATTATAAATTTATGGTGTTCTGCAGTATAAACAATATTGAATTCAGTGGTAGCTCGTGAGGTTCACATAAGGTGGTGCACAAATTTTTTTTAAGATATCTACCTATGTTAGATGATAAATAAATTAATTTTGCTATAAGTACATACCAAAATAATGTACTTACTTATCTTATCTAAATATATACACTGGTGGCAATTGATGGATAATGTATAATGATGTGTTATCGTTTTGATAGTTGATGCGATATCGCGACACGTTAAAATAGGTTTGGTACACACATTAAATGTGCTTCAAATTGCCATGTATTATTAACCGACGCGTTGAGGCATGTAGCTCACGGCTGGTTAATACGAGCTAGGTTAGTTACACGGCCGCCCGGAGCACAAACAATTTGTGCTCCTCAAAATTATTTAATCATTTATAGACCCATTTCTTAACATAAAAGCTGCAAAACCTTTTTTTTATTAAATATATTTTTTATATTATAGACCATTTGCATAATAATCAATTATATGTTACCAGATGTTACTATAGGAATTTAATAATTTTTTGGGTGGTTCACGTGCTTCTGTGCACCATACCACAAGCCACCACTGATTGAATAATATGAACTAATATTATTAATTAAAATTGAATTAATGTATATCATATATTATTAGGGAATGGATTTTATTGTAAATACATATTTTTATTGAAATGAGGTACCTATTTTAAATCTAATAAAAAATGTTTATGAGTTAGGTCGTTCTAAATGAAATAAACTCAAATTTATTTTACATATTTTAGTAATTTTTGATTTTTTTCATTGATTTTTTACGGTGACTAAATATTCTATGTTATTTAAATGTAATTTATGTACTTATTTACCTGCAACTTACAATGGCCAAATGATGTCAAGTATAAAAATTTATTTTTACTTTTGATTGATGCTATTCTTTATATGCTTAAAGCCAATAGTATTTTGACAGCATTTTTCTCTTAACTAGTTCATTTGACATGTTTTAATAAGAAATAATCAAAAAGGAACTCTTGATATTAAATTTTTTCTTCTTCTGTTAAAGTAGATGTAGTAAATATGAACTATGTCCCTATCACATCTGTTGTTGTGGAACGTTGTTTTAGTCAATACAAGAATCTCCATCCAAACTGTCGCAATTTTTTTTTTGAAAACTCAATAATATGTTGTTTCTCATTGCTTTGTCCTGGGATACTTATAGTTTTATATACCTACATAATTTTTATTACTTCTATTTAATATTTATATTTATAAAATAATGTTATTTGTAGTTTTCAATACTTATAATAAATTTTAATATTTGATATTTACATATTTAGATTCTTTATTACAATAAAATCTGCTTCCTATAACATGCATACATTATGTATTTTAGTTGTATACATTTTCCCAATATTTTTATTTTACAGGTGATAAACTGACTAATATGGAAGGTAAATGTTGGGATGCCTATATTTCATATTTTTATTCGTTTAAGAATTTTTATATACAAAACAAAAATGAACAACAGGTTATTCAAAAAATAACAACAAGTCTTCAACTTCTTGAAAATGAAGATTCAATATTGATTTCCGCATTACCCGGAGATCTAGTTGCTGCTAAATATGAAAATGATGGTCTTTGGTACAGAGCTAAAATTTTAAATATTGAGGAAAATAATTTCACTGTTAAATTTATTGATTATGGAAATTCTGAGTTATCATCAAATCTTAAAATACTTCCTAGCGAAATAGCTTGTTACCATGCAATGGCACATCATTGCATGCTTGATGATATAGACCATGAAGAATATATACTTTCAATTGAAAATGATGTTTATGATATAATTTTTAACTTTTTAGGATCTATTGAAGTAATTGTAACTTTTTTAAATAACGAAGAAACCTATTTGGTGAATATGAAGTGGGATAATAGATGTATAAAGACATTTGTAAATAACATTATTTCATACGGAATCACTCCAAAGACCTATGAAACCTTGAAGGAAATTGATCAGTCTGGTGCAAAGTTAGTTGTGACTCTTATTTATACTCAGTCAATAAATGAGTTCTATGTAGAAACAGAAGATAGCAAAGAAATACAAAATAAAATTGAGTATATACTTGAAAATGAAACTGTTTGGGAACCGTTGACTGAATATAAAATTGGTAAAATGGCGATTGCAAAAAGTATAACTGACCATAGATGGTATAGAGTAAGACTTTTAATGATACACGAAGGAGGTGAATGTACTTGTTATTTCATAGATTATGGAGTACAAGACAAGTGTTCAGAATTTTATGAAGCAGTTGATTATTTAAAATTGGCTCCTCCATTTATTAAACTATGTTCATTACATATTCCAACTATTAAAAAAGAAAAACAACTGTTTGAGAGTTTATCAAAAAGTTTTATAGATGAAATGGAACAATACAAAAATAAAAAAATGACTATAATTATAGTAAAAACTGGCGAGCCATGTGTAGTTGAACTCTTTGTTGATGATTTTAATGTGGTCAAACTAATTGAACCTATTCCAGTGATTGTATTTAATGTTATTCATATGAATATATTAACAGTTCAAATAAATTCTCCTAGTAGACGTGCTGTAATGAATGAATTAAGTAAAATTAAAACTTTAAACCCTGTTGAAAAACCAAAATATTGTAACATATATGGAGCTTTGGTTAACAATCACTGGTATCGTGCAGAATTAAAAAATAAGTTTAAAGGTTCAATGGATGTAATATTGGTAGATATGGGAAGTAGTATTATAAATGTAGAAAAATTATTCCAACTTCCTAAACACATAGAAAATATTAAGTACTTAACATTACGTTGTTCACTTGGTTTGGATGAGAGATACTTTAGTTTATATAAACTGAAACTTTTATGCAATAGTAAAACAGAATTTATGATGATACTATTAAAAAACAATAATGCTGATGGCCATCTTATACATTTATTTTTGAATGATGAAGATGTCACTACCATCATAAAGAAACATTAAATAAATAAATGTTATGTTGTGAATTTCTATACGAATTATATTATATTATTATATATATTAATATATTATATTATATAATATATTTATGACCATTAATCTAAGTTTATTTAGTTGTTAAAATATACACTTGTAATGTATCCAAAGAAATAAACATTTGCTTTTTTTTTTTAATTTTTTAAATATACAAATTTGTGAACTTGTTTTTTGCATGACTAATAGAAAATGTTACAAATGCTTATTAAACAGGCTATTTACTTATGATAAAACTTATAAATTTGTCAATTTTCTAATTTTAAAGTATTTGCTAATAACTATCCATAGATATAGAATAGTGAATATTTTTAAATTATATTAAGTTAGACGCTTTTATAAAATTGAAATAAATTTAGACAACAAAAGCAAAAAGTTCTAGATTTACGAAGCTGAAGAAATTATTTTATGATAATTCTGATAAATTAGTCTTAACACTCTTAACTATAATTATTCCCATAAATTTAAAAGTTGATAACTCAACTGGGAGAAGTAATAAAGCTGTTTCTCCATCTGACGTTTGTCAGTTATGCCATCCAAAAAAATTTACAAATTTATTTAAAAAATCTATAAAGGTACCTACATATTTATAAATTTGATAAAAAAGTATAATTATAATTTTTTTTTTAATAATCACTTTAAGAACAACTTATAAGAAACCTTGTATTAAATTTTCAAGATTTTCTGGTCGGCCAAAAAAATTTTAAATTTCAATTGTCTATAAATAGTTCAAAAAAAGTCAAAATACTTTGGAAATTTAACGGTGTATAAAGAACGCTAATCTAAACATTTGGTGAAAATTTCAAGTATTTACATCGATTAGTTTTTGAGTTATAGCAAAATCAAAAAATCGATTTTGTCAAAAAGTGGTTTTGCGTAAAAATTCCCGTTTTTCTGTCATTTTTTTTTTTGTTTTTCTCGATTTTTTTGAAAACTGTTGGAAAATGTTTACTTTTGACCTCTATAATGCACCAAGGATATCCACTTTGCCATCGGAAACCACCCCCAAAGTTTAAAATTGAAGCATTATTTCGACTAGTTATGCTGTACACAGACACAAAAAAAAAAAAACACACATCATTGTAAAATCAATACATTCATCACTCCGTTCAGAATCTAAAATTTTAGGGATTTTTCTTAACTTAATTTATTTTTAAAATAAATGAATAATCATATGCATTTCAAGTTTTTCTTCTGTGAAGCCGTGTCATTTATCGGTTATCATATTTTTAAAAACTGAGAACGAACGTTTGATGTGTACTGAATTATTGGGGCATATTTGAAGCAACTTAATATTATCGGGTCTTGATAAAGGTCTTCGAGCTGAATGTTTTCGAAATTTAGGATAAATTTATAATAATAAACAAAAAATATAGTTTAAAATATATCCACTGTATTTTATATATTTTATTGAACTGTATGGAAATGTAGGTATATGTTGTATTGAAATTGAATTGTATTTTGAACATTCATCTAAACAAAAATTAATAATATTAATTACTTCGTACTATTTTTTCCTATATATGCATTATATTTCAGAAAAATGCTGAAATATGCATAATAATTTGAAATGTTCCAAATATGCAAAAATATACCAAATTTTATTTTGCATACCAACACATACAATTAAGATTCAAATTTGTGTCTTACCTAGCTACTTTTTAATTTAATATATAAAATTATGCAAATGCATACAATTCCGGGCCCTATAATATTAATATTGCAATTTGTATTATAAATTATGAAGTACATTTGAACTAAAATTTTAATTGAGTATTTAAATGTAAAAACAGATCTTGATAAGTCGTTAATAATTGTACTACATTATCAATAATATCATGCTCATGTTAAACATAAGATTCTGAAATATCCACTACTATCAATAATATACATGGTTATTAGAAAGTATTGGTGAAAGTTTAGGTTTTATTCATAAAAACTATCTCTGTTAAACTGTTAAGAGTTTATAAACGCACCTAAAAGTATCTGTTACTTTAAAACTAGGTATTCATGTATTTACTATTTATTATGCCACCAATAAACAAATATGACAAAAGAAAAAAAGAATGGCTGCAGCTTTCAAAAACAGTCTTGAATAAATGCATAGGTATAATCACTATTTTAGTCATAAAATCTTTGTATCTGTTCTAAAAGATAAAACATGTATATATACATACATACATACATATAACCATTAACAATAGTACATTTTATATATTAATAGTATATTATATATAAAAATAAACAGTTACTATACTACAACGATTTGTATTAATTTTCTTTTTTGATGCCACCAACAACTTTTGGATTATATTTAAACGTCTTAACTGGTGCTGCTCGACCGGCTTGTGTGAATTTCATATGATCTAAACGTTCTCTTTCTTCAATTTCTTTTACAACTTGCATATTTTTCCATGCTAAGAAACAAAATGGAACATGATATTTTATTAATGTTATATGTTAAAGATAACTAATTAAAAATTCTTACACTCCTTAAACTCTCCAATGACTCCTTTCTTTTTCGACTTTGGTTTTTCTATATTTTTCTTTTCTTCGATATTAAAATAATTCCTTACACTTGGAATTTTCAAAAATAATACTTGGCCTAGTGAAATAAAGTTAGTAGATGCCCAATATAAACATACTGCCTGAAAACAATAAAAGTAATAGTGATAAACTGGTAAATTATATTGAATTTGATTTTTTTAAAGCTATACAACATACAGTATATTATTTAATTTTAACCCAGTGTTAATAATAATTAACATAGAATTATATTTGTCTTATCTAATTAAAGTATAAAAATAAATAGATTATCTGTTAATTAATAAAGCTATGGATCACATTTCTTAAAATACTAAAATTACTTAGAAAAGGTTAAAATAAAAATATTAATATTTAATTAAATTAATACTCACACATGGAAAATTCACAATAAAAGGAAACACAACAAGAGGTAATACACGAACTCCATATTTGAGATATTTTCCAAATCCTACACCTGAGGAAGCAAGTTTACCAATATCAGCTCCAAGCTAAAAAATTTTAAAAACAAATTAATGTAAATATATATCATTTATACAGTACCATTACAATACTACCTCTAATGTCACACCAAGAGTGATTACAGTAACAACAGGCAATATGAAATACTGGTCAGGCAATGTAATATCTGAGAACCACCAGAGACCTCCATATTTAAAACTTTCCAAAGGTAACATTGCCATACCTCTTAATCCCAAAAACATACTTAAAAATATAGGAAACTATAAAAAAATTATATTAATAATTATTATTTAAAGATCAATGTTTAGAATAGAATGTCAATTACTTGAACAGCTGGTAATATCATACCCTTCAATGGATTTACTTGATTTGTTTTCATAAATAACATAAGTTCTTGTGAAGCTCTTGCCACTAAAATAAATATTAATTTTAATATCAATCATTTCATTTTATTAAATAGTAATTTAATAAATAAATTATTAGACACATAATAGCCTTTCATTTTTTCTATTAGATTTAAATGTAATTATAAAATATTTTCAGGTCTAGGTTGGTTATTTCTCTATCCAGAAATCCATAACAATGATTTCTTAACACAAATTCGTATAATAATCATACTAAATTGTATAGAAAAATCATCCAAAAAGAAACTGTATGTTGTAACATAATTAATTTAAAATTACTGGACACTGCAGTCTCATTAATCTACTAAGTATTAATTTAAATAATATTTTATCTGGTAGTAAAGTAATAACAACCCGAGGAAATTTAGATGTCGCATGAAGAGAATAATATAGTGACTAAGTCAAAAATAATTATTATTAAAATAATAATGTCATTTTAAAATATTACAAGGGGAAAAAAACTTGAGAACTGGTGCCTTAGATTAATTTTTATTTCACAAAAAGTTGACAAGGATTCAATGTATATTTCTGAATGCATGGGTGTCATAGAGTAAACTTTTTTTTTTAGAGGGGTGAGTAAAGATGATATCAAAAATGTCCTAAATATAACTAAATTAAGGTTACATTTTATTTCAATACATAAATGTAAACATGTTATAAAGTATTAATAATTTGTATTATTGCTTATTATACATAACTAAATACATTTCAATTAGTACAGTAAAAAACTTAAAATGTTATGTTGGATGTCATCACTAATTTTCAGTTTACATTTAAATAGGAGACAAGTGTACTAATTATATTAGCAATATTCAAGATAATTCTATTATCAGTATTAAATATAAATAAATAACTTACTTTCATAAGGATTTCCGTGTAATCGAGCTTCTGTCATTTTTTCTTGGTATGCTTGAATCTGAGGCATATTATTATTCATTTTTGCAGTATGGCGTTGAGACGTGACAACTAAAGGAAAAACTAATAAACGTAATATTGTGGTGCCTAAAAGAAAAAAATAAGTTGTATGTAATATTATTTTGATATAACAATTTCATGTATATGTTTAACTCGAGGTTTAACTATAATAGGCATGGTAAGCTATAAAAAATAAAATTTTAATATAATCAATTATCATGAATAAAGTATTTAAATCTTTTATATTTTTAAATTGTTTTATATAATAATTATTGATGTATAAATAAAATATTTACTCAATTGTTTTTATAGTTTTATTATTAAATGTTCATACAAATTAATAAGTACCAGTACTTTCCTGTTATACAATAGTCATAGTCAGCTATTTTGCTAGTACTACAAACTTCAGAATATCCACGTGTCATGTACCACTTCTAAAATTTACAATTATCTATCACTATATTATTAGTTTCTCCAGTAAATTGCATTTATTCACTATTTAAAACTAGCGTAACAATTTCTAATCTTGATGTAGTCATCACAGCTCAAGATTTAAAATCTGTTATTTTATTTCATAGTTAACTTTCATTTGTAAAATATTATTAGTTTCTATCTTTACCAAAGACTAAACATGTAGTAAAGTTGCTTAAATTTAACTTTTAAACATATAACAAAGCTATATTATAATACTATTTATCATTGTAATATAATTTTATAAATATTAAAAATAAAGCATGATTTGTTAAAAAAAAAAAAAATTTAAAGTAGTCTATGCCCTATGGTACTAAGAAAATGGTAAATGTTTGCTTACCTGCTATAATGGCACCCCACCAGGGTAAACCACAAGAGACATGCATAAATTCTAAAGCATTTTGTAATAATCCTACAGGAGTGAACGAACCAAGTCCTGCACTTTTTAATGTCTGTTCACCTAATGAATTCTGTAGGAATGTTAATATTTATATTATTATTATAACAGTCCTTTACAAATATGTTTGTATGTATAAAAAAAAGTATACCAGGACTATTGCAACTTGTTCGACTGCTGCTTCAACGGGTATTTCTGGTGCATCTGGTATAACGTCGTCAGTCAGATCTACGGGTTCACGATTGTCTGAAGAAAGTAGTTCCGGCTGTCCACGACCATCGCCACTGCTATGTCGAACAAACGTGAAATTTGTAGCAGTTAAGTGTCTAAGATCTGGCGTTGGGAACTTGTAAGGACCAAGTAAAACCAGCCGTTTGGAGATGGAAACTCGGTGGAAATGACGCACCTGTCCAACTTGCATACGAAAGCACAAGTTCATAACTAATCGCGGTGGCGGCATCGCAAAAAACAAGATTTATGGATCTGTCTTTTTTCTATGATCAGTCGAGAACACTCACTGCCTCACTATGGCCTTTGGGCCAGTATTATTCGATATTATAGTACCCACGATGTAACTATGCAGAAAAGATAAGGTGAAGCCGCTATGCCCGCTCTCGTATCATTCAAATTTCATTTCTATGATATTTACACCAAAAATTACAATGATCTGTAGTTCGGGATTGCTCACCAGAGTGCGCTAACATCCGTCTGAAGGTCAATTTTGGGATGGATAAAAGATGTGATTAAGATTTATTATTATAAATTTTTAGGTATTCATATGTATTAAATGATGTACAAATGCTAATAATCATAATTTCAATATTATCTATATTTTAGATATTATAGTTATTTAATATGAAGAAAAGTACTTTACTTACCATAAGATACACTACCTTGTGTTCCACAAAATAGTTGTTCCAACGGTCAATTGTTCTATAATTTATTTATGCCACTCTTTATGATAGTGTTGATTAAGAAAGTCTAAATCTACGATGCCATATTATAATAGCCATTAGCCAATGAGATAATGAGAATACTATGTCTATATGCATTCAATTATTTAATGTTTTTTTGTTCTAATGCTCATTGCTCAGTGCTCACCCTTTCCAACTATATTGTTTATAATGTTGCTGTGTTGGTTTCTTTCAAATTGTATTTGTATCAATAATGTATTTTTATTTTTTATCACACAATATTATTGTCTAAGTTTCAAACAACTGTTTTTGGAATAAGTATCGTTTAGAACAATTTATTATTTATATTTTATAGAAATATCCGATGTTACTAATGTATTGTCTTATGTAAGTATATTATCGTCTATATATAAATATAGTCCTCAATTTCAACAGTACTAACTACTAGGTACAAGTTCTGAAAATATGTTCAAATTTGCATAATTTTCATGTTCCATTACGTATTCTGCTATATCGAAAAAAAAAATACCGACTTTTTAAAAAATATTTTCGGTATGTTCATATATTCTATATTGTGTTTATTTATGGGAGGTAATTTTTAATTTTGGTACCAGTTTTTAGTGGTCAGTCCACGTCCACTCTAATTAGGAGTATCCAATATAAAAGGTTATTTAACTCCTATAAGTACTTTATACTTCATTACTTCCAAATATCCAAATTCAAGTATGTAAATTCTAATAAATATCAATACCTAATAAATATCAATACCTAGGAACGTAGGAACCATCCACCCAAAAATTTGGAGGATCAGTTGCTGACTTCCAGACAACCCCTTTTTCATGTCTTTTCCAAAACCATTGTTGAACAAAATATTAAACGCCTATGAGGTTATTATTGAATTATTATACTCTTTTCAATTATTTTTGGATAAATCGTCGTTTCACATTAAATTTGAAACCAACATGTTTGTATTTATATGCACCATATAGGTTTAAAAAATAAAACTAATCACACGAAAAAAAAGTGTATATTTATAAAATAATAAAGAATTATATTAGTTACATAATATTAAAATATCTATAGTAATTAACTATTTTAGATTCTGAACGAAGTGATGAATGTATTGCATTTACAATGATGTCAGTAATAATGCTCCGATTTTTGACTTCAGCCCCTCTTTGAATAGGGAATTGAATCTAGTTGGTACTTTAGGGGGGTCAAAATTAAAATTTTCTAATAGTTTTCAAAAAAATCGAGAAAAACAAAAAAAAAATGACAGAAAAATGGAAATTTTACGGAAAAACCACTTTTCGATAAAATCGATTTTTTGATTTTGCTGTAACTCAAAAACGAATTATTGTAAATACTTGAAATTTTCACCAAATGTTTATATTATGGTTATCTCTTTACAGTTAAATTTTCAAAATATTTTGACCATTTTTAAGCTACTAATAGACAATTGAAATTTTCGACTTTTCTAAGTTTTTTTTTCTTCAAATGCCGATAAAAATTTTTTGGGTGGCCAGAAAATCTTGAAAATTTAATACAAGGTTTCTTATAAGTTTTTCTTAAAGTGATAAAAAAAAATCTGAAATCGTTAGTCACAATTTTTTTTTATAAGTGTTTAAAGTTCGAATTTATACGAAATATGTCAAAATTTAAATTAAATTTCATACGCTCATAATGCGAATGTTGGCCATAGTAACCATAGTAACATATAAAAACTATACTATTTGTTTCAAAATAGAATATTTGACAATATTTAAATATAATATATCCTAAACTGACAAATCATCTTCGTTCAGAATCGTTTTTCGTATACAATGATACCTATCATTGCATTCAAATTTAACCTACCCTAGTCCGAGGTCCACCCCATCCCCTAATGTACAGCAGAGCGATACTCACTTACCAACTTTTTTTAATATTGTCGTCTTGCTGTTTATATTAATGTATGATATAATATGGATATTATGAGAATTGGAATCAATTAATTTTCTATTTAGTAATATTTATATTTTTAAATTGCAGTGTAAAGAATAGTAGTATTCTTAATTTATCGTAAATTTGTATCTACGTATCAATTATGAAAAGACAGATAATATAATACTAATTATTACTCTAGGTATAGTTTAAAAATAATTTTACTGTAACAAAATTTATTCAAGTATGTGTTAAGTTGTATTATCCAATGATATCATATTATATAACTATATAATATTATACCTAAAGGGTATAATACTATAATCGTTTACAAATTATAATGGAACAAAAAAGGTGAGTTAAGTATTTTATTATTTATTTTATCGTTTTTATATTTATTTCATAGCCTAGCGAAAAAAAATAATGTAGGTAGTATACCTAGTATATACAAATTAATCAATAGAAAAATGATTCTTATTTACAAAATGAAATAAAATTAATTTTCCTCTTTTTGTTTTTTTATACTATCAATAATTTATTCTAAAATAATAAAGTAAATACGTACTAATTACTGATTATTATTATTTTAGATTCTGAACGGAGTGATGAATGTATTGATTTTACAATGATGTGTGTTTTTTTTTTGTGTCTGACGACAACATTTGGAGCAGTAATAATGCTCCGATTTTTGACTTCAGCCCCTCTTTGAATAGGAAAATTCATCTAGTTGGTACTTTGGGGGGTCAAAAGTAAACATTTTCAAATAGTTTTCAAAAAAATCGAGAATAAAAAAAAAAAAGGTGACAAAAAAACGGCAATTTTACGAAAAATCACTTTTCGACAAAATCGATTTTTTGATTTTGCTGTAACTCAAAAACGAATCATTGTAAATACTTGAAATTTTCACTAAATGTTTATATTATGGTTATCTCTTTACAGTTAAATTTTCAAAATATTTTAACCATTTTTAAGCTACTTATAGACAGGCCCGGATTGGACCGGCGAGCTACCGCGCTTAGCGCGGTGGGCCGCTTGCTAAAATATTTAACTAAATTTACTGGGCCAGTAAAATTATTGTGCTGGGTAAGTTTCTGGGTTCCAATCAGGCACTGTCATTAGGTATACGTATAATATGTTATATTTATAAATAAATAATCAAAAAATATACCCAGTGTCCCAGTATATTATCAACATAATTCACAAATGTACTTTACAGTATAACTTCAATATTCTTCCGTTTTCTTTTATTTGTATGGGTATCTGTTACCAGGTTTTTACCTCGCATATATAGGTGGAAATAATTTGACTCGCTCTGAACGACTATTATTTTTTTGGTCAAAATTATTACCTTCGCCCAAACGACCACTGCCCTTTAGTATGGTCGACAAAGTGCATGGGGACTGCTAGCAAAAGCTTTTCTACTAATTAATCGATGAGTAATTTTTGTTTTTATAATATTAAAATGTTGACTTATATATTATTATACAAAGAATAATTACGAATAAAATTATTTTCGTCTGTTCAATTGAAACGTATTATAATAAATTGCGGCGAATCAAGTCAAATAGCTCGCAAACGGCAGTAAGGAATGCTATAATATTGTTCTAAATGTGGATTCGCGAAAAAATAATTGCTGGCTAGTATAATTTTTTCGTAGCGTTAGTGCGTTACTATGCGTTTCAATAATCAGACAATTATAATTGTTATACGGCGGTTGACAATTTTGGTCATTCAATCAAACGCACTTTACCGGTCACGACAGTAAACATTTAAAACATTTATCATGAGCTTATTAATTGTGTATATAATAGAATCAGCATGGAAATCGATGAATACGGTGAAACCTGTACCGGATGACGAACGTCATCGATTTCGGGAGGGCGGCGTCCCCGTACGAAATGCCGAGGCATCCGAAACGGACGGACCAGCTTCCACCGGACTGACCGAAACGGACGGACCTGCTTCCATCAGACTATCCGAAACGGACAGACCTGCTTCCATCGGACTATCCGAAACGGACGGACCTGCTTCCATCGGACTATCCAAAACGGACGGACCTGCTTCCATCGGACTATCCGAAACGGACGGACCAGCTTCCACCGGACTGACCGAAACGGACGGACCTGCTTCCATCGGACTGACCGAAACGGACGGACCTACTTCCACCGGACTGACCGAAACGGACGGACCTGCTTCCATCGGACTGACCGAAACGGACGGACCTGCTTCCATCGGACTATCCGAAACGGACGGACCAGCTTCCACCGGACTGACCGAAACGGACGGACCTACTTCCACGATTCATGGCATCGACGCCGATATCGGCAACGAGTTTGTCCGAGAGTATTACGGAACGCTGTACAACGCGCCGGAACACATGTGGCGGCTGTACGCTGAGCACGCGCAGTATTGTGCCGTGCACGCGGACGGCAGGCGGACGGTGGTCACGGGCCGACCGCAGTTGCGGCAGTTTTTCAGGACCTCGGCGACGGCGGACAGGGACCACGGGAGTCGCGGGCAGCCGATCGTCGAATCGGCGAACACGATCCGGTGCGGCGCATCAGGGCAATTGCTTGTGATGGCCACATCGGATCGGTTCGTCCAGTCGTTCGTGGTCAAGTTTAGTGCTCCCTGGTCGTTCGTCGTGGTCGCGTCCGTCGTGCAGTACGCGTGCGTCGCCCAGACCGCGCAGCAGACAGCCGACGGACGTAGCCAACAGTCGTCGACCGATTCCTCATCAATTCCGTATCAACTTTTTGTCGGCTGCTTGACGGCCGCCACCACGGACAAGGATATTTGGAGGAAGTTTTCAGAGTACGGCGAAGTGGTGAGCGTGCGCGTCATGGCAGGCGGTCACAATCGTCCCGGCCGCAGACTGGCCAACTACGCGTTCGTCAAGTTCAGTGGACCCGAGGGCGTGGAGGCCGCGCTCGACGCTGGTCCAATTACGCTGTACAACGGCAACCGCGTCCGCGTCAATGTGAAGCCGTACGAAGGCCGAACATGATTTTTGTAGCTTAACACGTGACACGACCTTTAGTCGAGATTACAATGACAATTTGTTTCAACGCCGCAACGCGATTTCATTGTTTTGTTAAATTTTGTTTTCTTAATACTTAATGTGTAATATAATATAATATACGAATGTTAAATCCAACTTATCGTGTGTTCGTCTACTTCTTTTAATTCTTTATCATTACGTCTTACGACGTAGAAAAAAAAACACTTGAGCGTGTTTAAATGTCTGGTCTCTCTGCAACGGGCACCTTACTAGGACGATCATGATATTTAAGTCGACAAACTAGTATTATTAACATAAAATTAATTCATAACAAAATAGCGTTGTTAAATACTCTTATTTTAACATAATATCGTATATATATATATATATATATATCACATATCGTTTATCAGAGTGATATTGTAATTTTTGTTTTATATAATATATACTTTTATCGAAAAATAACTAATTATATATATATGTCGTAGGCCATATGGAAAATCAGTTTTTTTGCAAAAAAACTAGGCTCTTTGTAATGGGATAGCCCATTTGCGAACTACCTACTTATTATTTTTCCAAACAGCCTGCTGTTTTTCAGGCTTATTGCATACAGACTAACAGCAGTTATGATGCCTTTTAAGAACTACAATTCATTTTATGGTAAAAACCATTTTAATTATTTTATTTTAAGGGTTATTGATAAAAAAACAGTACAATATATGTAACATAAAATATGTAATATGTAACAATAAAAATTAACTAATATACGAATTTTATGATAACTTACTTATTGATTTGACACAATTAAAGTTAGTTAAAGTTGTCTGATCTTAATTCTGAAAAATATTTAAATTCAGCAGAAAAATCTCTGTAGATCGTACGAAACATTCTGGTTTTAATTTTAATTTTAAATTTAATATTACAATTTGAAAAAATTCATATTTTTAAGGTTTTATAACCACTTCATTAGAATATAAGACTTAAATTTACAAAGTATTCCGTATGATTTATAGACAATTTTCTGCTAAGTTCAGAATTTTTTTCAGTATCAAAATCGGACATCTTAAACTAACTTTAATATTGTCAAAACTTTACGTCTTTTGAGCTCAAATTGACAGCTTTAGCGAAGCTCCTTAAGTTTACTATTTATAAACAGTAAACACCTAGTTATGAATATTTTTTTTTTTTTATAGATTTCTTATAAAAAATTAGTAATTAACTCAACTGTGGCCAATCGATATTAAAAGTGAATTAGTGTAAAATTTGCTGAAAAACACTCATGGATTTAACATCTTCTGTTATATATTATATTATAATAAAAGTGAAAAATAGTCACGTTCACAATATCTGGGATCAGGCCCGGATTGGACCGGCGAGCTACCGCGCTGAGCGCAGTGGGCCGCAAGATTATTATGACACATGAGCCGCTTGCTAAAATATTTAGCTAAATTAACTGGGCCAGTAAAATAATTGTGCTCGGTTAATTTCTGGGTTCCAATCCGGCACTGCTTATAGACAATTGAAATTTTCGACTTTTCTAAGTTTTTTTTCTTCAAATGCCGATAAAATTTTTTTGGGTGGCCAGAAAATCTTGAAAATGTAATACAAGGTTTCTTATAAGTTGTTCTTAAAGTGATAAAAAAAAATCCGAAATCATTAGTCACAATTTTTTTTTATAAGTGCTTAAAGTTCGAATTTATACGAAATATGTCAAAATTTAAATTAAATTTCATACTTTCAATTCGTATGTTGCCAAATACTTTTTTATTAATAAACAGATACTATAAAGTAACTATAGTAACATATAGTAACTATACTATTTGTTTCAAAATAGAATATATGACAATATTTAAATATAATATATCCTAAACTGACAAATCATCTTCGTTCAGAATCGTTTTTCGTATACAATGATACCTATCATTGCATTCAAATTTAACCTGCCATAGTCTGTGGTAGGTCCACCCCACCCCCTAATATACAGCAGAGCGATACCCACTTGCCCGCTTTTTTTTTTTACTTATAATTAGGTATTTTTTAATATAATAATCATATATTTCTTAACCTTTCAAATAATATGATATCGATAATATGCAAAATATCATTTGGTCATTAATATCAGTTTGTTTTGATACGACATTTTTAATTCCAGACTCAAGCTATGAAAAACACAAAATTAATACGAGTAATGAGAACGAAAATGTGTACATTGGTAAAAACATAAAAAAGGTTTGCAATTGTTTGCAATTAATTTGCAATTGTTGAGTGATATTTTGAAGTCGAAGTGGGAGGGGGCTGGTTAAAAAAGTTGAAAAATTTATAAAAAATATAAAAAAAATTTTGCAATTATTTGGTGGTATTTTGAAATCAATTAGACAAAGTGGGGGGTTAACTTCATGTACATCGGCAGAATTACTCCATATACAGCCATGCTATACTAAACTATAATATAATAAATTGAAAAAAAATGTTCTTACCGTATTTGTTACTTATTTGATCTGTAGATTCCATCTAAGATCAAAAATGATTCCTAAATATTTCATCGAATTTACATAAATAATTTTAACACAAACACAATTTACTCTAATACAATTCATAGTATGCATAAATAATGACTAGGTCTTTTTTTTTTTTTATATATAGAAAATCGTTTATTTATGAAAAATTTACAATCTATACAATAAAATGGTACAATAAGTAAATGTGAATGAAGTAATTTAAAGAGGCGGTAAGAAGAAGACAATGAGTAGAAGTTTCATATAAGAAATTTCTACGTGGAGGGGAATTTAGTGAGAGATAATAAGAAACATGTTGAGTTTAATGTGCGTTGAGAAGATCTCTAGGGCATTCACGTTTGAGGCGTCTGGCAACCGTTGTCCGTTGTCCGGAAGAGTGTTGGTATGCAGTTGAGCGATGAGGGTATTTGAGTGATGTTCCATATGGAGTGCAGGCGAATGTAATATTTGATAGTTGTTTGTATGATGGTGGGGATTTTGAGGTCATTATGTAGGGCAGAATTTGTGACGTGCCAAGGGGCTTTGGCAATCATGCGGAGGCAGATAGCTTGGAATGCTTGTATGGTTCTTGTGTTCGATGGTTTAGCGGTACCCCAAAGAGTTATTCCGTATGACTACATAGGTTGCAGTAGGGATTTATAGAGTAGATGACGGTTACTGGTTAGAGATGTTTATATTAGATTTCATGAGAGGCCTGAGGATGTGCAGGCGGCTATTTAGTTGTTTACGTTTGGTTTTAAGGTGGGGCCCCAGGTGAGCCTTCTGTCAATTGCAGTCCGAGATATTTGACTTCATTTGTGTGAGGAATGATTGCGTTCTCTAATGTTATGTGAGGACAGTTTCTAGGGCGGAGGGAGAAAGTGACATGAAAGGATATATTGTGTCATTGATATAATTTTCCATGATTTGAACCAGTGCAGGGATAAGCCGTTTAGATGGTTTTGAAGTAAGGCGCTTGCTTCGTGTGGATCTTAACTGGATGAAAGGATTGTAGTGTCGTCGGTATATGTCCCTATTAAGGTGTTATCCGTTGCAGGAATGTCAGCTGTGAACAGTGTGTAAAGGATGGAGCGGTTTGGTTACTCTAGATTAGGGGGGGCCAAATTGTGACTCGTGACCTTATTTATAAAAACCAAAATTTTATTTTTTTTTGCATTCATTTATATATAAAAATAAATGTTTTTATTATTATTATTTTATAATTTCATATTTCGTAATTTGATGTTTATCGGATGTTAGCTATCTTTATTATTTTTGTGGTATAAAAGTACAGATAATTTGGCTCTTGATATAATTGCATTAATATAATATGTGGCTCGCATACATAGTTATGTTGGCCACCCCTGCTCTAGATCTTTAAATTTATTATATATATGAAAAAAAAATGTAATTTGATTTACCTACTAGAATTTAATTCTAATTATTATCAAACCAATTTTTAACAAAAAAAAAATCTGTAATTATTAATTTGTTATAAATACTATGATACAAGAATACTACTTGTATTTACCAGTAGGTAACTAGTAAATCATAGATATTTTAATATTTATAATCCGCTATTCCCTTTTATATGGCTGGATCTGCCATCTGCGCCTAGATTAAGCCATGATCTATGTCTCTGTGCTTTAAGGATTGTGCAGATAGTCGTAACAAATAAGAATTCAGTAAATACTTTTTTTTATAAATATCTTTATCTTAGGTATGTGTGAAAAATGTATTTATATAAGAAGACGCAATAAATATAGTTTTTACATTATATTGTAGACTGTAGTCATATTTTACTGTATTTGTATTGCATCTATATATCCATAAATGATATATTGAAAACCATTACTTGATAAATTAAAGAATCTTTTGGGCTATGGTCCTAGATCAGAAGCCAATTTTTCAAAAATTCAAAAAAACTAAGCAATATCTATAAATGTTTTGTTTTTATTAAAAAAAATATATGATTAACCGTATGTTGAATTGCCTATCGTATAATGCCTTGTAATCAAGTTAAACAATCAAGTTGATTATCGAAATTAAATTACATACCTAACGACTAACGAGTAACGACCTAACTAAAACACGGTGTTATAACATATTGAACTATTTCATGTAGTGGTAGTATCTATTTTAATTATTATAAAATATAATCATTACTGAATGTTAATTATAATGAAGTACCTATATAATATTGTAGATTTGTAGGCCTTAAAGAATATAGTATATAACAAATTATTTCTGAAAATGTAGCTTAGATAAATTATATCTCTTTGTGAACTTTGTGGAAAGTTATTGTGATTTATACAAACTACAAATCGGGCATAAAAAATGTACGTTTGAAAATTGCTATTTATTGATATGAAATCCTTCTGGATTTATAATATTAATTATTAATATCAGGTGTAAAAATAAAATAAAATAAGTATGTTGTCATTGATATGGGGCAAAGATGATCTGTGTATTTTATTTTTTTCACTGATTTGTGTTGATGATTTTCTAGTAGTCTAGAGTAGTAACTACTACTAACTAGTAAGATTTACGTGCTAATCGCATTCGCCCTTTCGAAAAAGGCTTCAAAAATGAGTCTGAACTCTTCGATCCACGATCCACAATTATCATTTATTTAATTTTACTCAAAAGTTTATTGTATGCTGATTGTTGAGTGTGAGTCACTAAATATATCACCAATAATTATTACAATAAATAATAATTAGTAATTAAAATTTACAATAGGTAAAATGGTGAAAAAGTAGACCAAGAATGTAAGATGCGCGGTCTTAGAGTTAGAAGATATCTCATATCTTCCATGTATCACTTGTCTTATCAATTATTGTCTTAACGAAAACAAATATGTCGTGGTGGTCACACTGAGCACTGAGGTACGTAAGTAAAGTTGTGCTGCGATAGAATAGATGTCGCGGTCCACCAACAGTTCCGATCGCCGGCGGCGAGACACGACGAATCGCCGAGTGTCGGGCGCTGCTCCTGACCAACGGGGACTTCGACTACCATTGATTCCGACATTCCGTGTTGACGTTCAACCGGCTTTGCAGTTTGTTCATTGTTGTATGAATTTGTACGAAAAGTGTAGAAAACTTAACAACGAGAAATACGGTTATTTGTGCGCGTTACTAGTAATTATCCTCGGGATTTTAAGTCGAAGTGTTGTGATCATTATGTGCGTCGGCCGACAGGGGTTTACTGATCGGATACCCGACAGTGACCAGACGTCGTCGAATCACGGCTGAGCAACAGTTTGAACCCAACGCCGCGATAACACCGTAAGTCTTACCTTAGAATTACTAATAAGACAAGTGTGTTTAATGTGCTTGGTCTGACCACTTAGACGTTCTTACATGACAATATAATTAGAGTGTCTCTATCATTATATTCGTATACTTCTATTATTTCTGTGATTGAATTATTTTCACTGATAGAATTGTATTTTTTGTAATTATAATTTTTATTACCTATTACCATACCTACCTACCCCTCTAAGATTATTATTTTTGTTGTTGTGATGTTTTCATCTCCTTCGCCTATAAACTTGTTCAAATAACAGCTTCTTTAAAGACTATGAATATTCATCTTTAGAACAATAAAGGTATTTTGTATGTCTTTCATTATTATTGTTGATTTTTTTTAGTGTAATTTTGTAGTAATTTTAGTGTTTATAGTTGTATCATCTAGCCCGCAGTGTTCAAATCATAAAAACTTTTTTTAGATTTATCTGTTTTAATTGTACCTACTGTTGTACAACAACTATTTTTTTATTGATTTGATAGAAGTTAGGAACCTATGATTTCAGCATTTTGTTAAACAACCATTAAATATTACAGTAGATGTTCTACATCAATATGAAATCATATATATTAGGTACATAATTCAGCGTCAGTTAAATTCACCAATAATAAACATTAGGCACGTGCATGTCTAGTTGTGATGAGTTACTTAAGTTAAAAACTGATAAATGAATACCGTTTTGATGTTTTATTTGGTTTTGTAATAAAATTAAATAAAATGTGTTTAGTACCTAGATGCCTTAATTAAACAAATTATAAATTAGTTAGGTGACTGAATAGCTCCTTCAATCAAGTTAACCTCGACTTTTTTATAATCCATCTATTGTGCTTATTATAAATATATTTATACAGATTGTACAAATAAAAATAAATATGACAAAAAAAAAAAAAAAATTAGAACTATATACAATTTACATATACTTTATATGAGAGATTATGTAGATTATGGCTTATAATTAAATATCTAAATATCTATATGTATTAGTATTACATTTATGTAAAAGTACAATGTTTGTCATTGGAGCATCGAGGTTTTTGGTTTTGTGGGGTCCAAAATTTTTCATATTGATTTTGTACACAATTTAGAATTTGATGTTATACCTTATAAATACAGTAGAACCTCGATTAACCACCAGTCTTGGGACCAGAGCTTTGACGGATAATCGAAAAGACGGTTAAGCGAGAAACAACATTTTTTTAAACATACATACATATTATTTATTATTATTTTTTAGTAATTATGATATACTTAAAATATTTTCACACAAAGATACTAAAAATGTGGACGGTCAAGCGAACTTGTAATATATAACTAACTGACTTTTCAAAAACAAAATGTGATCACTATTGCAATTAACTGTTTTTATCTCACCCATAAAATATATATATACATATGTAATATATTCTACTATATACGCGCCTGAAAGTTTCGGATTATGTATATTATTATTTACTGCAATGCGTAAGTAGTCCGTGCAAGTGTAGCCTGACAGTTAACAGAGAAAGACAGTTAATCGGGAGATGGATAATTCTACTATATAATATTAACGCTATAGGAGACCCTCAGCTTCCCTAAAAACCGCTACTGATGTTGGTTAAGTTTGCTGCTCATTGCTTATGACTTTTGTTTGTCATTTGTTTTATACCTCAGATAATTAAAAGAAAGGAATTTTTTCAATTAGTGTTTTGTATAGATCGAGTTAAGTATACTAATTGCAAATTATTTCATTCTAAATAGTGATAACATATTTTATTAGGTTACAACAGTATACTATAGTATTTGGTTACCTAAAAATGTTATTTTAAATACTTAGTGCTTATTTTATTTGAAGTTGGTAAATAATAGATAGCCATTTGTTTTTATTTGTTCCCTCCTTAAGTATAGTATAATATACCACAATATAGGTCAGAATTTGAGAGAATATAATGTATAAGATCTATTCTTGTTGATACTCAAATATTAATTTTTCAGCTATTTTCATAGACACAAAACTGTAGGGCTCTTATATATGAATTGTATATACTTTTACATGTTAAAGTTAATTTCCTCATTGTTTATTTTGATTTGTGATATTAGTTTAGAAATTTATCTCATTGAGTGTTCATGTTAAATAAAATCAAATACTTGAACTTTTATAGTTCTTACATTAATTTGTATGGTTTATACCTTACAAATTGTATGTTATAAATGTAATTCAATCTTGTTCCCATACCTATAGTAAATTAAAATGTAAAATACTATTAGTCATATGTGATTAATTAAAAAAAAAAATAATTAAAATAAGTTATTAAAATTATGATTTATGAGATGTTTAATTATAGTAAAATTGATGTTTAATAATTTGATAATTAAGTTAGGTTAGACTAGGGATGCTAGATTTCAAAATAAAAAATAAGGGACGAAACTATAAATAATTAAATTATTGTTGGGGGGGGGGGATTGAAACGTTGTCCCTTGGGTACCTACTATCTCAGTATGTTATAGCCTGATAAGTTTTAAACAGTTTATTTTGTTAAAAAATGCTTTTTAAAAAACCATATAAAAATATGGCACAAAACATTTCACAATGTAAGAAAAAATAACCAGCTAAATAAAAATAATAAAATAATTTTCAACAATTAATAATATTTATTATTCAAACAATTAATTCTTATTATTTATTTAAATAAACATACAATTATTATTTTTATAACATTTTTAATAATAAAATTAGAATTGTATAGACTTATACAGATAATTTAAAGATTAAAATGATCACAAATATTTTGTATGGTAAATTATTGAGTTATAGTTAAGAGTATGCAGTATTGCAGTAGTTCACAATCTTGATTTAGAGTATGTACCTAACCCTATGTTAGGAACCAGATTCCAAATTGTATATTGTATGGTAAGTGATAGGAACGCATAGACTGGACACATTTATGCATTTATATTAATATATATGTTTTCACTGTTATCAGTCAATCAGTGGTTAAAAATATTTTTGTCTTGACATTTGAAAACACATTTTGAATATTATATATGATACAAATATTAAACAATAATGTATTCTATTTTTACGGGACATATGGGACATTTTTACAATATTAGATTTGTTACGGAGATTGGGGACACTGGGACACTGTCATGAATTATGGGACGTTCCGGTATAATACGGGACGTATGCCATCCCTAGATTAGACAATTTTTTAAAATGATTTATTAGCTAGTTAGGTACTTAATTTTAGTTAAGTACTTGACAATGTATATGTTTTTCATTTGTGTGTAACATATAGTACTATTGTTCTAGAGTCCCTACCTAAATTATTTTTTCAGCACTTAAATGATTGTGATCAAATGTAAATTTATTTAAGAGTACCTATTACTACAAAAGTATTTTATATTGAATTTAGTTGAATTTACTATAGGTAATATCTAGGGTCTTATTTTGTAAATTCAGGGATTCTAACTTGGTAGCATCATATTAATATTTTCAAAATAACTTTTTAAAGGGTTAATATAATAATATAATTTATTTTGAACAATGCATATATTTATTTAAATTAATTTAATTTAAATGTTTGTATAATTATAGTTGAACAAAAACCTACCTATCATTTGTTGTTATTAATTATTTTTAAACATATTGTATTAGGTATTTAATTATGTATATTGTTATTTTGTTAGATTTATTTATTAACTATTTTATCTTTTTGTGAGTACTAATCAATTACTATGAAAAGTTACCAAACAATTTTGTTACACCTTTAACTTTTTTGATTTTATTCAAAGAATAAATAAGAAACTATCAACTTAAGAGCTTTATACCCAGATTTTTATGCACTTAATAATTAGTTCATAGTATATAATTAGTTAACAATATAAATTCATAACTATAATGATTAGAATACCTAGGTATAGTAAGAGTTTAATTTAATGAGAATCATTTTTACTATATTAACAATTAATTTTAGCTTGTTATTACCAGGAATTTTAAGAAGCCTATACAATAATAATTAATAAGATATAAACTATTTAATATCAATGTTTAAAAGGACGTTATATTATGTGCATGTGTTGCTCTGTTTTATAAACGTAAAGCATTTTGAAATTGTCATTGAACATAACTAACTTTTAATTAGTTAATTACTTTTAACTAATTATTTTTAAAAAGAAAAATCTTATCATAGGTACTTGACTACTCAAAAATTGTAATATAATTATTATGTAAATACATGTATTATTGTATTGGTAAACTTAGTTAGATATAAACTATTTTGACTAAGAAGTTATCATGTAAAGATTAACTATATGTGTGTACAATATGATATTCTCAAGAAAGTGTGGAAAGTTATAGATGAAATACATTTCATTCTCATTTTTCATGTTATTTAGTTTTTTGATATGAATTATAATGGCTGATACTGAATTGGTTCTTGAGCTCCTACCTCACATCTAAAATTTGTTCCTGTTTCTGTTCAAGTCAAATAGTTAAAACTTTCATTTTAATCTTAATATATTTTATTTTATGGAGATTGAAAAGTATTCAAATATTAAAATAAATTAAATTTTGCAGTAGTAATACAAAGAAACTTACAAACAAACAAACAAAAAAAAAAAACAACCAATACTTGGAAAACTGTATGACTGACTATATTAATGGAAAACTTACATAATTAAAGTATTTGAAGAAAGTTTGCTTTAAATTTGCAAGGTTAATTTGATCTAAACCAATTAATTCAACAATCTTCAATTTTAAATTATTATATTTTAATATTTTTATTTTATATAGGTACCTAAGAATCTAAGTGACGACTGGTTGACTACTGTCTACTACATCAATGATTGCCAACGTACATTTTTAACTGGGCATCATACTTTAAAGTTGATAGTTCTAAGTCTGTAAAATTGGGAAGCGAAATGTTTGTAATTAAAAAGCGAGAAGCAACTCGAGTAGTTGTAGGATCATTATACATTTTGAGCATAACTGTTTTCCGTCAAAATGATCATCACCGTTATCACCATAACTGTTTTCCGCCAAAAAAATTAATAAATTATTTAAGATATTTTTTGAATATCCCGCGATAATTATTTATTATTTTTTTTATTGAAAAAATCAAACATAAATTACATATTAGATATTATGATTTATGATTATTGATTAGAATTAATTAACTTACCTTCTGTAAACTTAATCTTAAACAGCTTGTGGTGGAGATTGAGAGTTATTATGATTACTACTAGATAATGTGCTCAAGTTATTAGTATTATTAATATCTTCTATTATTGTTTAATCGTATTATTATTGCTATGTAATACGTGTATAATTTGCTACCAGTCTGAAGCTGTTGTTTAAACCGTAGTCTGTGACAACAATTTTCGATAATGTCAGAACTCAGAATATTGAAGTGATATCAAGAAACCATGGACATATTATGCTAATATACAATAATTTAAATTTTTACATACTTGTATATTTAAAAACGGCATTATTCGGCGTAGGTAAGTGCTTCAATATACAGTGCGCTGTTAAAATGATTACAAAAAATAATTAAGAGTAAGATAAGATATAGACAATAGTTTATGATCAATGTCTGTGAAACAATAAAGTGAGACACGTATATCGTTATCATTACTATTTGATGGATTTATAGATTTTTAAGAGTTCTCAAAAAAAAACTTAAGTAATTAATTATTTTTTTTTGGCGGAGATCGGAATATAACTTTGGGTGAAAAACGGTCATGGTGTTAACCGAGGTGATAACGGACGTGGATAATTTTGGCGGAAAACGAAAACCTCCATAAATTTAAATGGGAACTAATTTGGTTACTCCCATTATTATTTATTTGTATGCATTAAAATATTATTATTTTTGCTACAATTTAAATTTGTTTATGATATTATTTTTTGGATCTACTTATATTTTGGGTTATTTTTGACAAATTATTGTGGTTTAGTGTACTATACCAAAAGTTGTTGAGTATTTTGTAATGAAAGGTTAGTTAGTTTTATTCATTTTTTAATGCGGGAGATCACAGTTTCAATGTAGGTACCCTGACATTTATATATGAACGAGATATGAGAGTAATAATATTACGTGCCGTACCTACATTATTATATTCATAAATTATTTCTATTAAGTATTAGTATTTTCAAATGTATCTTAGATACCTACTGAGCTTAGCTAACCTATTATTAGTTTTAAAATGATGTGTGCTTGTTTATTTTTTTCATCACGTTTTAGAATGGACAATAATAAATAGAAAATTATTTGCTTCAATTTTTAATATTATGAGTGGTTGTTTCTGGTAGTATATTTTAATAAATTAATATTATATGTTTATGGGTATTTTCAATACTTTTCTTAATAAAATAAACAAAAACAGGAATATTTATGATTTATGAAATATTAATTTCCGGCATAATCAATTTGGTTTTTTTTTGTTGAAATTCAGGTATAAATGATTTTAGACTTGAAAAGTTTACTGGATGACTCATATTAGCATTTATTGACATAATTTACGAAATAATTAGGTTATTTTTAGTTATTTATAGATATTTCTAAATTTATTAATTTTTTTGATGTTGATAATATTTTAATTTTCGTTTTACATTTAAAAGTTTTAAAATTCAAAAGGTAATATTTTTTCTTCAAATGCTATTAATTGCTTTTAAGTTGTAATTAAAAATATATTATAATTGAAGCTTTGAACTTTCTGTTATTTCTTATACTTTAATTTTTTATACATTACCTACGCAATTAAAAAATAAATAAAAATATATAAACTAATTATTTGAAGCTATTATTAAAGTATATTATAATGTATATAAATTTAAAAAATTTTTATACCATGAACCTATTCATTACTACCTATGGTCTTTATTTCTATAATATGATACGTCAGTATTAATTTATATTTTATATGCAATTTTTTGCCAAAATATATTTCAACCTACCTGATTTAAGAATGACTAATAATAATTTAAATATAATACAATAAAAATTATCTTTAGAAAAAGGGGTTTATCCACCTGTCTTCTCTGTTCAGAATATATTTTTATTTACATATATCAGTTTATCATTGTAATATAATTCAAACCTTCATTGTTTTCGGTAAATTGGGTAAATTATTAAATTAAATTATAAAAGATACGAAGCTAGTATCTTATAGTTTTTTTGTTATGTAAAAAATTTATAGCATATGGCAATAAGTCATTTTTTTTCAATATTTGTGGGTACACAAATACACCTACTTAATTATTTTTTTAACAAAATAAAAATAAAATCTTGAAAATAATTTTTTATTTTACAAGTGGTTTTTTTTTTAAAACAAGAATAACATTGTATTGTCCTTACTCTTTATATTTATTTTAATATCATTAGCCTTCCAACTATGTAATACTCAAAACTTTTGATTAATATAAAATACTAGTGGGTGCTTATTTTACATATTATGCATATCAAATTTCATCAAATCTGATCATGTAGGTGAAGTAGTTGGCCTGTTATGGTGTGTGGTTGGTATAATTGACGAGTTATTATTATGTGAAAGAATTTATTGAGGATATTAAATATAGTATGTATTCGTTTTAAAGCAGCAAACATAACCGTATGTCTTTAACTTCACAGTTTATTTTGCGTTGAAATATAAAAAAATATTGTGAACGTATTTTTTTAATAATATTATATCAAATTATATTATTACAAGTATAACATATTATGTTACTTATTTATTGTGAGATTTTATTTATGTATTGATGGTGTTATTAAAAATATTATGAATACATTCTTTTAGAAATGTTGATATTATTTTTTTTTGATGCCCTTTAATAATATTGACGTTTAAAAACAACAATAGTTTTTAGGTATTTTATGTTGTTTTACAGATGTTTTTGACATTTTGTTTCAGTATTTGTATTTTTATGTATAATATAGATGTTCAATGTTCATTATACATACATACTTATTTTTACGTATACATTTTTTAATTTAAATACAATCGAATTATCACTTATATTTTACTTATATAACAATTAGAACTACTGTTGGTAGTTATACTATATATCAGGTTCAGTAATTGTATATTATTTAATGATGCAGTTTATCTTATTGTTTTGGTAAAATTGTTTATTTTGATTACATATTTGGTGCCTACCTATAAGTATGTTAACCGTTTAGTACTACCTATAGCTTAAGATTATATGCATTCCTACATAATATGTATAATTATATATCTGTAATGTTATATTATTTGTATAATTGTATCATATATATGGTGTAATGAGATTGACAGTTGTTGTAGGGGTAATTGGGGCCTCGCGCTTTTATGAGGGCCTCGCAGATCAAAACTTGTATATAATAATATATATAACCATAGCGATATATGATTTCGCCCAGGGCCTCGCAAAAGCTAGCGCCGGCCCTGCTATTTAGGTAGAAATATATTTGTTTTACTTACAATTTATTGTCTTGGTTTTTGGATTTTATAATAATTATGTGTCTTCTATATAATATAAAGCTTTATACAACAAATATTAATTGGGATAAAAATATAAAATAATGGTTTTTTAAAATTTTATTTTACAAATAGTTATAAAGTTAAAATATTTTTAGAAATTAAGTTGTATTAAAAATGGTTGTATACAAAAGTAGTGGACCACCACTTTTGACAGATATCAGACCCAAAATCTGGAGATCTGATTTTCTTATAAGGGGCCGCAACACCCGTATTTGTTGACTCCGTTTTATAAGTACAGAACACAGTAATTTATGTTCAGCAGATCACATTAAGCTCCGTTAGTTTTAAAATTCGAATGAATCGACCTATTATGAAACTTGATCGTAAGAACATTATCTGTGTTTGTATGTTGCTTTTTAAGATAGTTCAATTTTTTAACAAGTTATGTGTATATAACATAGCGTGAATTAAAGATGCTCATAAAGTCATAACTCACTTAAAAACGGAATAATCGTAAAAAACCAATATGCAAACACAGATAATGTTCTTACCATCAAGTTTCATAATAGGTACTCACTCTAATTTTTAAACTAACGGAGATAAATGTGATCTGTTGAGCGTAAATTTTCTATGTTATGTACTATTGTAAGACGGAGACAACACATGTGGATGTTGCGACCTCTTAAGTACCTATGGTTCAGTATTTTAAAATTTAAAAATGTTTTACTTAGAATTTACCCTTATATATTGTAATATGTTAACGTATATTTTACCGAAGTTTTTGCTAACGCACATGTCCCAGAAAGAGGAAACACTTCTCTTACACTGTTATATTGATGATTGTTATTATATTATTCTCACGATATCATTATGATGGTGGGTAACGTATAATAGAAGTTGATGGATGAGAGAGTGACGGTTAATCGAGGTTTTACTGTGTCATGATTCAAACAGTGATTTAGTGAAATTGTATTAAATATCATGTATTCATATAATATAATACATTAATGCTGATGAATAATTTCAATATTATGTTAATTTTAATATAGTGTATAACATATATATTTTAAAACAATCTATAGTTTGGTGTTATTATCAACATAATTTATCGTATTCCATATCTTCACAAAAAATATTAAGTTGCACGGATGTTATACTCATTTGCGGGCAGACTATTTAAACAAATTGGTATTTGGTGGTGATAGTGTACTGTTGTCTGTTTCGATTATTTTTTTAGCTTTGTTTTACTTGAACGCTATTTATGACAATGTTGAAATAAACTAAAAATATTTATTTTTTGTTATATTTTAGTGATAAAATGAAAACAGTTATTATTATACTTTTATTGGATACCAAATTTAAAATCAACAGATAATTATTGAGATTTTTTATATAGACCGCTTAATGCGCCAAAACTTATGATGTAGTATAACCATAACTTTTTGTTATATACTATAGGATTTTTATCTTGATGATATTATTTAATAGTTAATATATTAGTTATAAAGATAAATATTTAAAATTTACTGTCAATTTGAACTTAGCTAAAATAAAATTAATCTTATTACACTACTTCATAAATACGCCACTGATCATTGACGATGTTAGCGAATCGTGATTATGTGTTTCTAGTCCGAATCCGCGCTCAATGTATCAGACAATTTCAGAATATTATTATAGTTATGTTTTTAACAAGTGTTTGATAATAATAATATTAATATTGGAGTGGAAAGCTTGGGTTTACACGGGAATTGGATCACATTGCTTGGATTCATAAACGCACATGACATATATTATATTATTACGACAATCTAGCAATGAATTTCCCATCTATTGGGGTGGTAAATGGTAATAGTTAATCGTCTGAAAGGAATTTTACGAAAACATCACCACAAATAACCGTTCGTTCGTATATATTATGTTTTAATCGCCGTTCTCATGACAACGACGACGACACTGCAACCCGTTTTCCAGCGATCGACGATCGTCGATGGATGCCGTGGATCGTCACGATTTGACCGCGTGGAGAAGGTTGCACATGTTTATTCGATCTCACACCTATCCGTATCTGTGTGTAGTCACTAAACATAGATCTAGTTTATTTTCTATAATTACTTTTTTTTTATATATATAACAGCTTAGACGTTAGTTTTTTTTTATTTCGTAAATTACATATATATCCACGATTTGTACTATTGAGGGAGGATCCTGGGTTTGAACTCAGAACCTCCTCCTATATATTGAGTTTTTTTAAGTATTCAAGTAACAAATTTTATTTAGTATTAATACAAATCTTATTATCAATATTAAACAATAATATTTATAGCTATATAGATACCTATACATATTACATATATGTATATAGGTACAAATAAGTTTCTGCCCCTCAGGAAATTTTTGCGGTTGCGCTACCTATGTACCTTTTATTATATACGTTTTTGTACGTTTTGTATCTTAAAATATTTGTTCAACTATTTATACCCCATAATATGTTAAGGTCGAGGTTTAAATTATGTATAAATATATTATTGCAGTGCTGTATACCCAGGATTTGTTTTCGGGGTGGGCTTAAACATTTATGCTTAACTCTATTGGAAAATAGAAAATAATTTAAAAACATATATGTATATATATAATATACGAGTATACACATACTATTTAAAATAAAAGATTTCGGGGTGGGCTTAAACCCAAAAGCCCTCCCCTAGATATACGGCACTGTATTATACTGGTTTATTGGCTAAGGAGTATGGATACACAACAACATTTGTTTAGCACTCGCCTGATTTCTGAAATATATTCATTTTGCTTTTCAATCGAGAGGAATGCCTTGCGCGTTCACAGATAAATCTTTGGTAGCGGGTTAAGATACATTTTTCCTCGCGTGTACGTGTTTGTTTCGGTTTAGGCATGTCAGAATAATGCGTGTTACGTGTGTTTAAGCATGCCCAGACTCTTATAATATTTTATATTGTATGTATGATATACTATACATCGTTCACTCGTACCAGTCGCCTTTCGTATATTATATGATTTACGGACAGACAATTTTTTTTAGCATTATCTCTGCCCACTCGTTAATTCCTATTTTTCTCGCATCGGCTAGGTATTACCGATCTAATTCTCATCATTCGATAGGTTGTTTATTCAAAATAATAACACACGGACTATTTTCGCCAACCACGTACCGCCATTGTACCAACTGTATACTAATTAAGTCCCAATACCTAAACGGGGAAAAAATAATATAGATACCAATTAAGTCCAAGGATTATTTTGAGTAAAATATAAAACCAACCATATTTCACGTATATGGAGACGACTTCAGGATATCATTGATATTTTATACAATGTTTATCTCACACATTTTTAACAATATAAAAATGTAGTTTTATCATCACCTATATTCATTTAATTATAGGTACACAAGTAACATTTAAATTATTTGTATTATATTAGAGCCATATATTATTATATGAAAAATTATTTATTTAAAAAAAAATTAAGTGTAAAAAAGTGGGTAAGTGGAGTATCGCTCCGCTGTACATTGGGGGGTGGGATGGACCTCGGACTAGGGTAGGTTAAATTTGAATGCAATGATATGTATCATTGTATACGAAAAACGATTCTGAACGGAGATGATTTGTCAGTCTAGGATATATTATACTTAAATATTGTCATATATTCTATTTTGAAACAAATTCAAACATTTAAGTAAAAGTTTCAAGATCTTACGTTTAGTAATTTTTTAAAAATAACAAAAATCGAAAATTATTTATTAGTAAAACGTTATTTTACACGTGTGTTTTGATTTCAAATTAAAATTAAAACTTTAAACACTCATAACATCTTTTAAATTGAATAATCCTCTAAACTTTTTTATTATTATTCTAAGCTTAACTTATGGACAGAATAGTATTAAATTTTCAATTCTTAGCTTTTGATAGTAAAATATTTATAAATTTTTAACTACCAAATAGTTAAAAATAATCATGATTTTGACGAATTTTTGTCAATATTTGAACTTCAAATGCTAATAAAAAAGAATTGTGCCTATGTATTTTTATAATTTTTGAATGAGAGTTATAACAAGTTATGTGGACCTTTCAATTAAATTTTCAAATAATTTGTCCCAACTAAATTTTTTTTATCAACATTTATAAAAAAAAATAAAAAAAATTGATTATTTCAAATGCTTATAAATAGCTCAAAAAAAGTCAAAATGGTTTGAAAATCAAATGACGTAAAGAAAAATGCAATCTAAATAACTGGTAACATTTTCAAGTATTTACGACTTATACTGTTTGAATAACAACAAATATCAAAAATCCTTTGAGGCTAAACCGTTGTTTAACGCGGTTTTGTAAAAATTTAAATTTCAAACACTTATAAAATTTTTTTGTCTTAGTCCGGTAGAGTTTTTTTTATATTTGTTGTTATTCAAATAGTATAAGTCGTAAATACTTGAAAATTTTACCAGTTATTTAGAAATCTTATAGTTAAAACATAAGTTTTAAACAAAAAAGAATTGGTAATAACTATAAGCAATACAAAAATATTCAGTAATTATGTTGATTTGGTTTCAAACAAAGGTTAGGCTAATAATAATAACAATAATAATTTTAGAAAATGTGATAATTATTAATGTGATGGTTGGGCTTGCATATTTTCGCACAATATATTTATATCAGGTGTGATGTTTGAAACTGAAACGCAAGTTAGCCTAAGTTTATTATTATTGTTATTATACTTTAATCAGTAATATAATAACTCTAATGTAAGATAAACTTTCCCGATGTAATGAATAATGATTAATTTTATGGTCGGTTATAATATGATATATACGTTATAATGTTATATTTATATAATTAGTAAATAATCGAAAATATTTTAAATTAAATAAATATCTCTAGGCCCCCCAGTCATATAGCCACGGCCCCCAGGTTGAGAACCACTGATATATATCATTGAATTCAAATTTATCACACCTATACCTAATACTGTCTTGATTTGAGACCTAATATTCAGCTGAGCAGTAATCACTTGCCAATCTATTTTTAAATGCATTTGAAGTTGAAAGTCTTAAATTATTCATCAAAATAACAAATATGTACAAATTATAAAATTGAATATAATATTTTTAATAAATAATTCAAATTAAAACTAAAAATCTTAAAATATATACAGTGCCGGCGCTATGATTTTCGAGGCCCTGTGCAATTTATAAAAGCGAGGCCCTCTCTCACACCCCCCCCCTCCACCACCAAAACCCTCGGACAAGGGACAACAAAAACATAATTGTTACAATATTATTTTAATTTTTATTTTAAGACGGGCTGAAAGTTTAAACTATAATATTACTATTAAGTATTTATTACACCACATATTATGATTTTATTTTGTACAATTTTGTACAGTATTGTAAGACAACAACATTAAAAAATAAATAAAAGTTAACACATTGTTTTAAATTGTATTAAATTGGTTTTAATTATTGGCAGAACTAGAATCTGGGTTCATTGTTAATTATAAAACAAAAAATAACTAAATATAAATATTATCAACTGCATAAAAATAAAAGTAGGTATAAGTATAAGCTAAATAACATTTAATGTACGTTTTGTAACAATAGAATAATTATCATCTAAATATAATATTATTAAAATATTTTCATTCTTGCTATTTTTTGCCACGAATGTATCAACAATTTTTTTCTAAATTTAAACTAGGTATCTACAATTCCATTTTCTATAGCAATCAATGCTAAGCCACTTAATTTTATTTGTGATAAACTATTTCTTAAATTATTTTTTATGATTTTTAATTTTGAGAAGCTTCTTTCAGCTCCTGCTGAAGCTACTGGTATAGTTAATAATATGAAAATATAAAACACCAATAAAAAATCGCGAGGCCCTTTTTCGTCGCACTAAGCGCGAGGCCCTGTGCGGCCGCACTTCGTGCACACCCCTCGCGCCGGCACTGAATATATACATACCTAAATTTACAATTATTTTTATGGAGTTTGGAATTTTAAATTTTGGCGTAATTATATATTTTAATGATGAATATTAAGATTGATATTAATTATTTTTTTATAATTTAAGATTATTTTTTATGTGGGATGTGGTCCTATAACTTAGGTTATGTTTCTTATGAAATTTACTATACACACTGGCATAGCATTTTCAAAATATGTAGATTAATTTTAGAATATTATATTTTTATTCAATGAACCTATTCATTCACACTGTTTCACAGTAGAGTGGTATAGATTTATTTGTAAATATTAGTGGCTGTTCTAAAAATTATACTTGCGTGTATTTTTATTGATTTCATTTAAGTAAATATTAAAGAGTTTGTCGAGAAATGAGAATAATTGTAGATCACATGTTATAAAAGGTGTTTAATAAATTATTTTTTTGTTAAAACTAGACAGACTATTTATTAGGACACCGTAGTAAGTGTGTAGTAAAAATATTATGCAATGACTATAATAAAGTATTATTTTCTCATATATTTTGTGTCTAAAATGTTCATAAATAATGAGGTTTACAGTTTTTTATAAAAGCTACTAGTTATTAACCTAAATAAAACATCGTTTTAATATTTGAGTGAAACATTGGTTACTATTATAGCTTTTAGGTGATTAATTATATTTTTTGTAATAGTTCCATGCATTATCAAATAGTTTATTCACATTACACTTGGTATCAAATTAATTAGATTATTTTAAATGCATTTTTACTGACATTTATTCCTAAATTAAATTAGAGTGGTATAGGATAATTAGCGATTAATTTTGTTTTTTTTTTATAATTTGTATAGGTATTTGTATGTTCCATCAATAGTTGATACAGTGTTGTACTGCATTTAATTAAGATGCGTAATAATTAGACAAAATAAATGTTCAATATGCACGAATAAAATTAAATTCTATTGTATGTTTACATACCTAATTAGATTTATTTTCATTTAGATATATTTTTATATTTTGTATTTTATTACATTTGTTGGTTGTAATAAGTAGTGGCGTATATAAAAATTAATTTCAAGGAGGGGGGGTTTAAAAACATTTTTTATTCCAATTACAGTAGAACCTTGATTATCCGAACCTCCGTTATACGAACCCTCTATTATCCAAACTGCAATTAGCGTATCCGAACGTTAAAAATCGTATTCACGACTTGGCTGTAGAAAAGCGCGTTGCAGTTCATCGTCAAATAAAAATCGATAATATTGTCAAAAAATATAATAAACATTATATTATGTTCCTGTATATGTATGTAATGTATTTCTAATAATGTAATGTACCTATGTAATTATATTTCTAATGAAATATTAATAATAATAATAATAATAATAAATATGTATGTACATAATATAAAATATTTAACTGTTAAAAAAAATTTTTTTTTTAAATTCCAATGTCCAAATTTTTGCGTATCTGAACTAGGCGCGGTCCCAATTAGTTCGGATAATCGAGGTTCTACTGTTATTATACAATTAAATTTATAATGCCTGTATCAATCATACTTTTGGGGGTTTTGAACTCCCTCCATATACGCCACTAATATTAAGGTTATTATTTTGAACAATTTAAATTAAAAGCCTATTACTTTATCTTGTATAAAAGAAAAAAAGCGTATTATTTATATTTAAAAAGCGTGATATCTATATTAGAACGTATTATTCTTTTCCAATAGTCATATTTTAGTTTATAATCAAATATTTAAAAATAAATTTTATTACAAAATAGATTTATTTTATATATATTTTACACATAAAACAGCTAGTATACCGCTACTATATTTTTATTGACGAAATACAAAACTACATAAATACATACTAAATAATCTTTTCTTACAATATTAATTTTAAACTTATCGAAATCAGGTTCTTTCATAATAAGGATAATATTAAAATATTTTAAATTTATATTTTTTATTCATCTGAAAAGAATAATAAATGGATATTGGTAAAATAAAAATGTGTATTTTTTGTGATATCATTCGTTACGTATTAGTCATCAGTTCACCACACACTTTGAAGCAGTAAAAATGCTTTTAACTTCAATATTGAGGGTGGTTTCTAGTAGCTAATTAATCCATATTTGGTATATTTAAGGTTTAAAAGTAAAAAATTCCTAGTTTTGTAAAAATAATCACTAGAAAAAATTTATAAAACGGGAACATTTATGGAATACTAGATTTTGCAAAATTTTTATTTTTGGGTTAATTAAAATGTAATAATTGTTATGACTTATTATTATTATTATGATTGTTATGAAACAATTTTAAAAATATTAAATTTTTGTTACATTTTATGTTATTTTTGTTGTTGTCTTGTGTGTGAATATCCTGCAATGTTGTTAGAATTTATAACAAGAATTCTTCATAAATTGTACTTGCAATTAAATATATCATATATATATATATATGCATATATTTGTACATATTAAAATAATTTTTTTATAATTATTTGAAGCTAACATTTTGACAAAATTTGTTAAAACTGCAAACATATGCATCTTATTAAATTGTAAATTTACATGATTTTTAATTTTAATAACTTAGAATTAAAAATATATTAAAGGTACCCCGTAAAGTGTTCTTACAGCAATCAAAAATATACCTATATAATATAATATTATCATAAAATAATATTTTAAAATGTGTTTGATTCTTATGATAAAAATCGTAAATACCGTATTAATATTAGAAAAATAGATTAAGTACTAAAAGTATTGTAAATACAAGTAAGTTATAAAATATTCTTAAAAATATGACCTTTTCTCCTTGGGACTCACTCGAGAAACTCCCTAAAAATAGAGAACTTCACTCATAATTGTTTTTCGTATATAATTATTTATTATTGAATTCAAACTTCACATATTTACTCCATAAACACTCCTTAAAATCTCTCAACAAAGCGATTTTACTGATTTTTTAAAATTTTTTTGCCATAAACGTACCTACCTTTATATAATATACTGTTATACTTATTAGTTTCTTTTACCAAAAAATTATTAAAATATAATTATTATAAATGTGTTTGATTAGATTTATATATAATTAGGACTAAAAATCGATACAATTTGGGCGTAGAATGTAGGAAAAAGGTTCTTTAGAAGAAAAACTAAGCTATATTCAAAATTATTTAATATTTTTTTTTTACAATAGTGCTATTAATTGAAAATTGTAATAATTGTAATAGATGGAATGTCAAAATGTTATAGAAACGATTGGTCATTTTTAAGTTTCTTTTTTCTTTGAACGCTATAGTAATAGTTGAGTGGTTACCGTAATTCATTTTTATTTTTTATTTTAACTTGTATACCTACTTAACTTTTGTTTCTATTGATGATTAGAGTAATTGATTGTATAAACAAATTTTTAATCGTGTATCTAAAATGTTACATTATTATACAACGTTTATATTATAAAATATATAATGTATTCTTTACTCAACACTCAGATTATTCTCTTTCATAATTTAATGAATACAAATGATATTTCAAAGAGTTGAGTACAGTGATAAGGTGCGTAGGTGTATGCTGTTGTACATAATGCATTATATTATTTATTATTACAATTGACGCTATGACGTTTATTTTATACTACAGGTTCGAATTATGTATTACAAATTTTGGACGATTATATCAGAGCTTCCGCTAATAAAAGTCTGAACTACACAAATTATTTTTGTATTCTAGTAGTTGATAAAAGTATATGATTATATAATTTATTGACTTAATATATTGAATATAATTTTTAAATTTAAATACGAACGATTCACCTTATTATTAAGTATATGTATATAATATATATATATAAATTATATATAAGTATATTTCTTTTTAAACATAGGCGAATTGTAGGAGTTTTGCATTTGTTAGATGGCTGCGTTGCATGATCATAGTATGGTATTATATTACACTACATAATAAAACTGCGTGTCAACGCAAGCTCTGGATTAATGAGATGAGATCTTATTCATGGTGTGCCAGTAGTAAGAAATTTAGAGATTCCTGAATATTATTGTACTTTTTATCTGTATGATTGGCGGTCATTTCTACACCAGACCTACGGCGGTCGGCGAGAACTGCGTGATATCGTGAATTCACGATAAAATAATATCATTATATATGGTCTGCGGGGGCCCGTCTTCTGTCTTCTATACGTGATTAATTAATTAAAAAGAAAAAAAAAAGATGAGATGAAAACCAACTGTGGCGGTGGAGTAGTGGCGGTATAAAAACGTACATGCGCCGCGGGCGGTTGCTTGGTCGTGGAGCTGTTGTACAGCAACCGCCATCGAGTTTCGTAGTCTGTGCAGTGTGCCGGCTGCACATTATATAATACCGTACGCCATAAATTACGCAAAAGGTATTGTTTTCTGTATACCAAATAAAAATAATAATAATAAAAACCTGTACGACCGCTGCCGAATTCCTAGAATCGATACGAATAATAATCGCAATGGTATCGAGAGATCGAACACTGTAATCTGTGTTGTTTAGTACCTATTGGTTTATTTTATTATTGGTTAATATTTCTTTGTACAGAGTGATTCTTTTATCATTATTTAAAAAAGTATTCATGTTTTTGAAAATATTTTTTTATATTGTTTTAAGTTGTTAAAAAATCAATGTTTTTTAAAAAAAATTATAATTTTAAATATTTTTTAAGTTTTTTACTTTTTTAATGACAACATATAGTTTTAATTTCATATTCCAAAGCAGAATACTTTACTGAGTATTTTGATATATAAAAATCTAATTTAGGGTGAATAGTTTATGAGTTATAACATAAGTATTTAAAGTTTAGATGTGCGGAGTGGAGTGTTACGGGGTTACCCCGCAAAATATTTGTCCACTACTCCGCTTGTCTAAACTTTAAATAAGTATAACTTATAAATTACTCGTCCTAAATTCAATTTTTATGTATCAAAATACTCAAAAAAATTATTCTGCTTTAAAAAATGAAATGAAAATTCTTATGTTGTCATTCAAAAAAGTAAAAATTATAAGAATAAAAAATATTTAAAAATATAATTTTTTAATAAAAACGTTGATTTTTTAACAACTTGAAACAATGTAAAAAAATATTTTCAAAAACATGAATGAGTGGTTCATGATAAAAGAATCACTCTATATGATAGCAACTTACCTGAGGTTTAAATACATTTTTGAATTTTTATATAGTGTCTACTGACAAATTTCATGTTTTGAAACATGGGCAACATTTTTTTTTTAAGTTTTTGTATACGTAAAATTTGTATATAATATAATTTTGGACAGGCACACGGGTGAAATGATATGGCATTGATTATCACCAGGGCCGGCGCTACAAATTGCGGGGCCCCGTGCAGAATGATTAAAATGTAATATTTTCTAAATTATAATATTTATATTTTATTCAGTAATGATTTGTTTTCCGCGGGGCCCTGTGCAGGTGCACCGGTTGCACTGCCCTTGCGCCGGCCCTAATTATCACTGAATTTTTAATGGTTTAAGGTTCAGCATTTGATTGTAAATATTATAAATTTAGAATTTATAAAATTGTACCCAATAATAATTGACCAAAAAATGAGAATGTTAAAAAATATACCATGTATATTATTGTGTTATGTATGTATATGAAATAGGTACAGTATAGGTATAATTTAATATTATCGTTTTGCGGCGAATAATGGTTTATTAACCTTATATGGCGATATAATTTGTTTCTATAATAATACATTAATATATACTATACAGCTGATTCTTCAGGAAGAGGAAAAACTATTGGAATACCTGTTTTATATTTATAGGTATATGGGAACACTATCATTAATGTTTATGTTTAAGTTATATTTTAGTATTATTAAACATGAAGATTTCTTTATTATATTTAGGTACATTAGGTAGCCGATTGATGTATAGTAATAAATTAAAGAAAAATGTACGAGTATTGTATTGTTATAAATCATATCATTATATCGTATCTCATGCATATTTTTATGTAATATTTTCTATTAAAAGCTATATAGGTATAAACTATGGTATAAATATTGATAATTTAATACAAATTTTATCTTTTGAAATGTAGAAGTATTTCAACATTTAGATTCATGTAGGTTTATGATTTTAATGTAATATGTCGTATTTTAACTACTGTATAATGTATATATGGTTATAATTAATAAACTAGTATAATCTATTTATTTACATTTTTTCGTTGTACCTATTGTCAAATATTATATATGTAGTATGTACTATGTATAGGTATGTAGGCAATAGCCAAATAGGCAATTTTAGATTTTATTTCGAAATATACAATAATTTGTTTTTACATATTATATTAATACAATTATTATACTACTTAGGTACGATATAAATGTAGTAAAAATATAATTGCGAACCAATAAATAAATATATTTATTGGGTAGTTTAAATTCATGTTTTGATGTGTAACTTTGTATTTATATTAAGAAACAACTTTGTGCTGACCAAGCTGCGTGGCATTGCTTGTAAATTGTAATTATTGTTAGATATTTCTTTTTTTATTAAATTATAGCCAATAAACGGCTAATATAAAAATAAGCTATTATTTATTATAAATATTTGTTTCACTTAAACTTTTTTAGAGTAGTCTAAACTGTAAATTAATATTTACTATAATATGACGTGTACTGTGTATATGATGGTAATCGGTCAAATGTCCGGGGACAATAAGTCCGTTTTAAAAAAAGTTAGACAATAAGTCTGGATTCTGTTTTTATAGTCGGACAAAAAGTCCGAGCACATTTTTAGTGTCCAAAAATACAAAATATTTAGTATAATTAATATTTATTTTAAAAATTTAAAAATGTTTATATAGATATTATATATTATACACATTATATTATTATATTTATTTCTATTTTATTATTTTAATTTATAATTATATAATTTATTTGTAACTAAATACATTTTAACAAACAATACATTTTATTTTATTTATAAATAATATAAATTTGTCATTATTATTACAGGTACCTACCTAACTATACTACTATATTGGATTTCGGTTATATTTTTGTTAGTTATACGAAAATAAAATAATATATTTACAGCATTTTAAAAGTTTTAAAATAAATATTATTAGGTAGGTATAGAAAGTATTTTGTATTTTCGAACTTTTTGTCCGACTATAAAAAATGATTCCGGATTTTTCGTCCGCAATTCGTGCAATGTATATGATGTATATTTTAAAAGTCATTGAACTACTACAAACATTTCATAAACTGTTATGATTTTATCTATATGGTAATTGGTATTTTATTTTATTTTCGGTAAAAAGTTAAAAATAATAATCACGAATAATAACAATCATAATAGTTCATTTTATTGTTGGTTGTCCCTTTGAAGATAAAAACTAAGCATAGCCATATTATACACGAGACAAAATGCATACTTCATTTTAATTTAATTTGAATAGTAGACTCAATAGGATAATGACCATGGGAGATTATTTTAAAGTTATTGCGTTCGTTATAAATTTTTTTACTTTAAATTTAATTTTAATTCTTATTAAATATAGGGGATAAACCTTTTTGAACATAACATTTTACATTATACAAATAAACGTATGTTAATTATATAATTAATGACAAAAATATTCTAATAGCTAAAAGTTTATTAACTTATTATACAAAAGGATTCAAAAGAAATTAAGGATCTACATGGGCATTGGTCATCATACGTCTGATAGGTTCATTTTTAA
Organism: Schizaphis graminum; assembly: GCA_020882235.1. Taxonomy (NCBI): domain Eukaryota; kingdom Metazoa; phylum Arthropoda; class Insecta; order Hemiptera; family Aphididae; genus Schizaphis; species Schizaphis graminum. The sequence continues at coordinate 81,529,030 of CM037032.1, read as the reverse complement.
GAAAGTTGGTTGAGGCAAAAGAGCTATACAGATCGAAAGGAGCGTTGAAGTACTCTGAATGAAATTAAGGACAGTAATTCAGGAGAGTCAATATTACCTCGTAACAAACTTATTCCCCGAAATACGTCTACGCTCAGCCGAGAAACCGAACCAAGTTGCGACGCAACTGGGTCATAATTATGGGACTCAGGGATATTTAATTGAAAGCTTCCATACCTCAAGAATTTTCATTTAACTCTTTCAACTCTTTCAAGCTTTAATGAGTCATGAGTGCACTGATGGTGTAATAATCTCAAATAACACATACTCAACAATAGAACGTATAAGTGCACAATAGAGCAATTTAAAAGACAAGCATAACCTGTTATATTATATTATTTTATTACTATAATAATTATATAAAATCTATGACTACATATAGAAATCAAAGTAAAAATAGGATTTTGTTTTATTTTAAAGGTTTACTATGGATAGTGTGCGAGCTCTTGAAGTAATGGGTCTTCTTCAAGAGAAGATCGCATTCCTCACTGGTGGTCGAGACAAACGAGGGGCGCCTGTAGTTACATTTCCCGCTACTCCAAGAAGAGAACGCGCTAAACTTGAAGACTATCGACGGTTATTGCAATATTTTGGATCTATACCTCCGTAAGCATTTTTTACTTCATATTGTCTGAAAACATTAATTACCTAGTTATCGTGTTTTAATACTTTAATTTGAATTTTATAAATGTATACAATAATATGTTATAACACAATACATTTCAAGTACTTAATGCTAATAATAGTTGTAGACTCGTAGATGTATGTATGATGTAAGTATGTATATTTGCTTTCATGTGAATAATATAGCTAACGTGTAATTTTTTGTTCTTAGCTCACTTAATCCTCTGTTACGCATTTTATCGAACATTAAATTACGAGTCTATATAAACTTATAACTAAAACTACAAAACTCATTTTGCTACTTGTTACAATTTCGTTGTATTACACTATTCATATGTGACGTTTAAATGTTTAATTGAGAATCAAACATTACCATGAATGAATAGAAAAGTCCAGTAATAATTTTATGAGACGGTTTAATTAACGGCTGTCGCTGAATTTTTACTGCAGTTGAGGTTGTAGATTTTGTACGATACTCCCAAGAAGGTAATCGCGATATTTCCCCTTGGTCAGTCTTAAAAGATAATGGAAATAATTATGTCGTTAAATGGTAAAGGACTGTTTTATCATGCTATGGTCTGATTGTCAATGATTCTGAATCAAACCATTCTTTGTAATATTGTATTACTATTGTGTTAAGCAGTGCAACAACATTTCGGAATTCAGTGAAACGAAGCTTGTATTTATATGTTTATTTGCGAGCCTCATTGCTACAAGTGCGATGAAATACTTTATCCTTTTTTCGAGGATTGTGAGCTGAAAATGTACACCAATATATCAATTGAAACATCACTCATATATTTTTACATATTCTTCAATACCATTCCTACGGCTGTTACTTAATATTATAGTCATATAATGTAAAACGTGTATAGATTAGACTGTACATTTGCAAAAATAGTCATGATAATTAAGTACTTATAAATTCCATAAAAAGGGTTTAAAAGCTCTATGTAAATTTATAATTCATAACTTATAATTTAATTTATAGCTCCAATTTTTTTTTTATAATTTTCACAAAGAACTTACTTACAATTTTAATAGTTACTTATAACTTTTTTATCACTTCATATAATGAAGAATAATCTATAGTTAATAGTCAATACTAATTACATATTTACTTATATCCAATTTTGAATAAATTAAAATTTTTTATGAAAGGTAAATAGAATCTTAAAAATAGAGTTTTATATGTCCTTTTATAATCTATATATGTCAAATTATTAAATTGAATGTTATTTTGTTTGTTAATTAAAATTTAATGTATGTGTTTGATTCTTAGTCGTGAAGCTAAAGAATCAGGTTTAGTAGCTGTGATTGATATGCGAGGTGGTTCTGGCTGGTCATCTGTAAAACCAATCTTGAAAGCCCTCCAAGATTGGTGTGCTGGAGGCAATGGGAACCATGTGTATGCTGTATACGTTGTAAAACCTGATAATTTTTGGCATAAACAACGAACCAGTATGGCTAGTCATAAATATAAATTTGAAGTAATAACTTTATTAAACTTAATATTACCTTTATAAAAGAAAGCAACGTTACTCATGGATTTTTTTTAGACAACAATGGTTAATTTAGAAGGCTTATCTAAATTTATAGACTCTACTCAATTGACATCAGATCTCGATGGATCTCTACACTATGATCATGCCCAATGGATTGATATTCGATTAGTGAGTAAAAATTAATTTATCAACCTTTTATTTGTTTGGTTATTTATTTATTTTATTATTATTATTATTATTTATAGAGTATTGAAGAATTCATGTGGCAAGCAGCTGATTTGTTAGATCGATTAGATGATTTACAAGAAGATTTGAGTCGAAACGATTGTAGAGATGATATTGCTGGTGCCAAACTTGCCCTTGACTTTCATACCGACATGAAAAAGAAAGTACTTAAAACTCCAGTAGAGGATATGGATTTAGCTGGTCAGCAACTATTGCAAAGGTAATTTCATTGGACAAACAAATTTATTCAAAATTATTTACTAATTTTTTTTTAATTCATGCTTAGATTATCCGGGGATAATAATAGTGGTTATGATTCTGGTTATTCTGGACGTGATAGTGAAGCTAGCAATGGTATTAGTAATCCAGATTTACAAGCATCAGTACCACAAATACTTCAGCAATTAGATACCATTAGAACATCTCATAAACATGTATTACAGCTATGGCAACATAAAAAACTAAAATTAGATCAATGCTTCCAGTTGAGATTGTTTGAACAAGATTGTGAAAAGGTAATGCTATGTTATGTATTTTATTGTAATACTTATATGGATTAAAATTTATGTGTAATATTTATTAAATTATAATAATATTATTTAATGTAATATAATCATTTAATTAGATGTTTGATTGGATTTGTCATAATCGGGATGTATTTTTGATGAGTTATGTTGAAATTGGACATTCTTATCAGCTTGCCAAAGATATACAAGAAGAACACAATCATTTCACTATGAGTTCCATGGTATAATTTTTAATGTTAATTAAACTAAGAACTTTCTTAAAAACATTTAATTCTTTTAGAATGTGTATGTGAACATAAATCGAATCGTAGCTGTTGCACATCGTATGATAGAATCTGGACATTATGCTTCTAATCATATAAGAACAGTTGCTCAAAGATTAGATAGAACATGGAAACAGTTTGCTGCTGGATTAGATGAACGAACATCAGTGTTAGCATTATCTGTTTTATTTCATCATAAAGCTCAGCAGGTAAGAATTAATTTTTTTATATCTTAAACAAAAAATATTTTTTTGAATGAGTTTATATTTGATTTAGTATGTTGAAAATGTACCAAACTGGGACGAGGCTATAGAAAATGTTACCATACCAAATGAAATTATGGTGTTAGAAAATTCGATTCACCAACATCAAAATTTGTATGAACTCATGTGCCAAGCATACACTGAGGTAAATTATTTATTATATTTTTCCCATAACAAAACTTAAATTTTTGAGACAAATATAGGTTTATAATGGGTATCAAAGTCTATTAAATGGGCTGGATACTTTGGTACAAGTCTGTGAAAGTTTTCCAACTCCTCCAAGCAATGTACCATTTATACATTATGGAAATTCTCCACAAAAAAATGTATGTTCCAATGTTATACAATTTTATGGATTCTTTGATAACCCAGAATCCTTAAACAATATGACTAAAGCCTTGGTTAGAATATGATGGCAACTTATGCATTGGCTATGGTTTATTCCTTATATCACAACACTTTGGTTTATGGGCATTTAAAAAAATTAACTGCCATTAAAAGCAAAATATATATTAATATTTGTATAAAATGCATGACGGGAATTATTTTTGGTTTGGGTTAGGTTCATAGCACGAGTAAGAAGCTGCTCTATCAATTGGACCATTTGGTTCAGGTGTGTAACCAAAGTGACTTGACACCAGTCGCTGAACAACATCATAAACATGTAAGCTTTTTTTAACACGCATGAAATTGGCTTTTAGCTTCTGCTAGTTTTATCTAAAACATAATTATTATTTACAAGCTTAATTTGTCACTTACTTATAGCTGGATAGTGGATCAGATTCTTCTACCAACACAACTAAGACAGTTGGAACTAACCATCAACAAGCTGCAGCCGATTATTCAGAAGGCGCCAGTCATGTACTTGCTGTCATACACCAAATTTTAAATCATCATAGAAGTCTAGAACATCGATGGCATTCTAAAAAGATAAGACTTCATCAGAAATTAGCATTACGATTATTTCAAGAAGATGTTAAACAAGTATTAATATATCACAATTGTTTTTAATTTTAATTTATAGGCATAGGTTTACTTACTGAATATATTTTTAGGTTCTTGACTGGTTGTCTAATCACGGAGAAGTATTCTTAAGAAAGAATACAGGAATTGGACGGACATTACAAAAAGCTCGGGTTTACCAAAAAAGTCATGAACATTTCGAAAATGTGGCCCAGGTAAATATAATTTATATATTTATTATTTTTGTACAATACATTTAGATGAGAGTGATTTGTAAGAAAAATTTCAAATAAAAATAGTTATTAGTATCAATGAAGAAAAAATATAATATATTATTATATAAAACATAATGAATAATTTTGTCTATTAATACATATTGGTTACATTTAATTGTTGAGTGGTTTGTCAGATTATTTTTTCAAATTAATTATTATAATCATTAAAATAATATTAATATTAAAAAAAATATATTAATATTATTATAATTATTTTTTACATTTTTGAATAATTCAGAGGGTACAATTCAAGGAGTTTTATATAGGCAACACTATTTACAAAAAAAAAAGAATTATTAAAATATTTCCATTTTGTACAAATATAGTTTTTCATTAAGAATGTTTCTAAGTTTTTTATGTCATACTATATTTTAAGTTTATATTTGCAGATCAGAACCTATACTGACATAAAATTTAGTTGAGTACAGCTTGAAACATTGAATTTCTATTTTTCGTTAAATGTTATAGAAATTGCCTTTATATAATTCTTTTATTATGACAAGCTTTCAAAATTCTTTCACTTCAGAAATGAATTTTTTCAATGAAAAAATAATGTGTATAAGACTTGTGGAATTAAATTTAAATTAAAGTTAATAGTTCTTCTTCCATTCTATTTAGGTTAATATAAGAAATACCTTTTATAAAGTTGATCAAAAACAGTATTATTATGTCTTATAGTCGATATTTTATTTTTAATTAAAAAAATATGCTCAACAATATCTGTTCAAAGTAGATAAGTAAATTGTTTAGTAATATTGGAACTAAAAATCTCTCAACAACCTGATCTAAAAAAGTCTCCTTTCTTTTATAAAATTCTAATAGGTTTTAGTGTAAAATAAATATTTGAAGGATTACTTCTTTAGTAATATGAGCGAATGAGTTTTGTTATAGACTCATGATAAACAAAGACAGAATTTTTTAGTATAGCGACCTCTTATATAGTAGTTTTATGTATTATGTTTGAGTAAATATTTAAATTACAATCTTTAGAGGTAGTTATGTATTGTTTATTATAAAAAAATGTACTTGCTATTGCTTATATTTCTTTTTGAAATTATTTATCTATTGCTTATTTATTTAGACTGTATGGCTATAATTTTAATCTTGATAATCTCTAAGTAAATCAGTCTTATAATTATATTTAATATCAATATACTAATTTCTATGAATATTAATTATTAACCCCAATTCTCAAACAATTTATTAGTAAGTTATACACTGTTATTGACTAAATATTTTGTAAATCATCAAATAAATATGGTTCATATATAATATATTGATAGAAATTTCTTATTGATTAGTAAGAATGTAACATATTGCTATATTTAACAAATTACTGTTAAAAATTAATTTTGCAGAAATTAGTTGTACAATTAAACAGTGTTTCAATGCAAAAAAAAACATTAGGTATATTAAAACTGTATATTTTGAGTACAATAAATGGCAGTAAAAATTCTGGATGGATATTCTATTATGTTAAGGACAGGTCACTTCCTGCAGCAAACCCTCAATACTTATGTCGATAGACATACAATCGATGAAAAGTGAATATCTGTTTTTACGTCCTTAATCTATTGCAAAAACTGTAAATAATAACAAATAGCCACGAAAAACTCATATAAAAATTAATAATTATACATTTTTTTTAAATTAATACTTGTGATTATTTTATTACTGATTATACTCCTTCATTTTACGTCTTATATTATACATGTGTTATATATTTATAAAGATCATGTCCATCCATATCGACAATATTCTAGTTAAGACAATAATATGTTGTCAAATTATTATATTACACTAATATTATAATATTATTAGGGTAATTCATACATGGAACCAAAATTTAATCGAGTACACAAAAAAGTATACAATATACTTATATACAATTATTAGAAATATCCCGCAAGTTTTGATCTACTCGCTCGTCAAATCTTTGATTGCAATATTATTAGGTATTAAAAAAAATTATTTGTTGATTTATACATAAATTTTTTTTAGTGAACTTCTGTTCTTAATTGACAAATTAAAATTAAATGTCGTCATAAAAAATCTTTTTAATAGAAAAATAGTAGACAATAGATCATTCTGTTTTTTTCCAAATACTCGTAAAACTAGAATTGACCTGGAAAATGAGTAAAGTCTATGTAGATAAATGAATCGCCTTGTATTTTATTATAAACATTAACCGTCATTCATTCGTCGTATTATTATATTATCATTATAATATTATGTATCTACTTAAATAAATATATAATCTAGCGAGTGAATCGAAACGATAATTTCGGGCGGTTTTCACGAACCGTGAATAGCAATGATGAAATTACACACCCCGGGTTGCGTGCGTGTGTGTGTGTGTGTGTGTAGAGATAGCAGCACAAGAGCAGCACAAGCGTTTAATGTGCGGTCGATGGCGCGAAACCGGTGAATTTTTCATATTATTCTTATTTGTTTATCCCGTTATCGCGGTAGACTGTGCCTTCATCCCGCGTGTACAATGTATATTATATAAAAATACCATCGCGAGGCCACATTATTTTATTATAGTATGTAAGTATAGTACCATCGAGTCGGTGGTGGCAGTAGCGACAGCCGTAGCGAGTGCGTCAAAAGTGGTGATTGCAGTTGTTGTGGTGGTGGTAGTAGTAGTGGTAACCGCGGCGACCGTCGTATACGCGAGTCGTGCTGATTCTCCAGTCTCCAATGGTCTGCACGCATGCCACAAGTACTTGCACTCGGAAGAATTAAGGTTTTTCTCTGATCGGCAGTCGCCAGTGCGCGCGCGCGCGTGTGTGTGTGTGTGGTGTTTCTTTTGTGCACATTAGTTCGCGATCGTGTATGTGTATATAATATAATAATATATAATATTGTTTATTGTAAGTTTTTTTCCTCTGTATGCATGATATATATCGTTCACGTCGCCGAGATCCATCGTCTATTATATTTACGTCTAGGAATGCGTGGAGTTCTTTTGTGCTTCCGAAAATAATAAAATAAAATATAATAATAATATTAAAAAAAACGTATCTCCCAGCCCATTCGGTGAGTACGTTATTATATACGTAATATATTATAAAATATATATATATATGTATATATACTATGTATTCTTCTTGTCGACTACATTCACCATCTCTCAACTATACAGCACTTAATAATAATAATTTATTATTTCACCCAAATTCTCTTCTCGTCCTCGAACCGTTGTTCGAAAATGTCGTTATATATTTAGAACATATTTATCATTTTAATAATGTCTCTCGAGCATATATATAGAGAGAAAAGTGAACATATGGCGTACCGCGTACGTCAACTACCTCGACGGAAATTATTATAATTTTGTTGCAGTTATTGCGGAAAAGTTGTTTTTCGCGAGCGCACGTGCCTATCGAGTACGTCAACTTAATATGCCACCGTAGGTACTTGATACTTTATCGGATGTATATTTTTCAATTTTTATATATATACAAATTATACATGATAATATATTTTATTGTAATGTATAATATAAATTGTCTAATACGCATTAGACTTTTAGAGTATTAAACTACGCACTCGTATATTTATTTGATTTCTACTGATTCACATAATTTGTACAAGTATAGGTTATAAACTACTTAAATAAAAAAAAATATTACTGAATTCGATAATCGGGGATTATTTATTTTTTCTACATTAATTTAGTTTCAATATAAACACTCACTTTATATAGGTACTCATTTTGTACAGATATGTATTTTTTATAAACAAATGTGTAATCAATTGATTATAATCTACTGGTATATCGTGGTTTTTACGTCTCAAAGGAAATGTTTTTCTGATATGTTGATTTCTTTATAGACGAACGACAAACAAATTGCCAGTTTTATTTTAATTCGTTTAAACTTTAAACGTATAACGATCATCCGTTACGCAAAATTATTGATTAATTGGTAATTAAGTTCCAAGTACCGTGCCATTTATAACTTATAAGAAACTGTAAAATTGTATAATGTAATATATAGATGATTTTTTAATAATTATTATTATTCTCTAGGACGCCATACTCCCCACGTGTTGTCCTGTCTTACTAATATACGTACATCACAGTAAATTTGCGTTCAGAAAAACACATTTTGTGATGTTACCTTCAATATTAAAGTACATTTACCTAGTATAAAATTTAAAAGTAAGAATATTATCATTGATTATATATTTATATATTTATAATCAATGATATTATCTAGAAATGACATATGCTTTTATTGATATTATCATTTTAAAGTGAGTTATACACGTTTTAAATTTGTAATATTTTACATAGCTATAACTCATTTTAAACTGATAATAACAATAAAAGCATAATGTAATTTTCTAGATAATATTTTTATATTTAAATTTGATGATAGGTAAATTTACTTCAATATTAAAGCTAACATCACAAAATGTGTTTTCTGAACGCAAATTTGTTTTAATGTACGTTAGTAAGATAGGACAACACATGCGGGTATGGTGTCCTTTTAAGAAAAATATAAATATTTTATTATCCCTAATTTGAATTTGAATTCTTAAGGTTAGCATTATCAGTATTATGTTATTAGTTATACTAGTTTGGTAGAATGTATGTGGGAGCTTTTAAACTAATATATTATGTACATTTTTTTGTAGATTTATTTTACAAGGTCATAATATATTTAATACACATATAATAAACTTAATTTTATATTATTTAAAAATCAATTTCTTTGATGTGTTATATTATATACAGACGCGCATCCATCCACAATACAAGGATTTTTTAATTTAACAATAAGTATATTGTTTTATTATGAAAATCCAACCATCGTAATGATTAAAAAACTATAGAATTGTCCTTGGGTTAATATTACAAACCTATTTTATTTAGCAAAAATATACATGTATATATATAATCTGTACTTTGTATAGTCAAATAAAAGTGGCCCTGTAATCAGAAACGAACTTCTTTCATTTTGAATGACGATAAAATGTATGAGTATACTATACGTACTAGGTACTTAATATATCTCCTTATACGAAAAAGGGTCCATTATTGTTCTCTGTAGTTTTTAGTTTTCTTTCCAATTATCTCTATGCCTATATTACAGTATTACGCCCTTGAGACTAAAACTTATCATTTTTGTAAAACACCAGGTTCCTTTGTGGGCGTCCTAGGGCAAAACCGTTCCCGTGTTTCAGAACATATTATGCATGTGTTGACAGACCTCCTTCAAAATAAACACTACTGATTCTCAAATTCGTATTTATAAATTAATTTCTCATATATTGTAATTATAATATAAAAGTACTTACCTATTAGTTTTTTTTATTTTTATAGGTAAGTATCTATTGTGAATATTACAAAAAAGAAAAACCGTAAAGAGTACTCGTACAATAATTTTATCTCTATATATTACACATTTAAACAATATAGAATATGATAGATAATACTACCGGTGTTCTCAAGAAAATCTTTATTTACAATTAATTATAACATATTTATTTTTTATAAATTACTAAAATTTTATTTTTAATTTCTTTCCGAAATATAGGCTTTGCAGTTCATACGACGGTGAAGTAATAATAAGGGAAATATTCAAATAAATTGTCCATTATCTAATCATATCTTGTTTTCTTGATTTTAATTATTTTTTATTAATCAGTAATCATATACATGTTTAATACTATATTATGTTGGATATAGGTTTATCTCAATAAAATATTTTTTAAATAAATAAATTGTTTACGAAAATAATTAGACATGATACCTAGTGTTTTATATAATAACATAAAAAAGAACATTAAATACTCGCTGAATTTACATATCATATTTATAAAAGTAATACACATATTCAATTATTCAATATACATTTTTACGTTTACTTTATGAAAATATAAAAAATAATATCAACGTTTTCTTTGAACAGACCACAATTCAGGCTGCACCCCGTTTTTTTGGACAATAGAGTTGGTTTTCGTTAGACGAAATGTGGGGACTTGGGGTTGTGTGACCTAAGCCAGGAAGTGGTTTTGTGTTCACGCCTTATTGTTTTTAACCGCTAACAAACGCGTTTACTCATTTGAAAGTGCTCTGTTCTATGTATATTTTTATAATTTACGTGATTAAATTAAGAAAAAAAAATCTGATCTTAAATAAAACATTGAATCAAAAATAAAACATTAATTACAAATTACAATTTAGATATAAATAAGAGTTGAACTTTTTTAAAAATTGAAGATTAATATATTAAATTTATATTAAGCATATACTTATTTAAATATAATCAACATTTTTTTAATCTGTTATTTTAAACGTCAGAATAACTACACTGGAATTACTTATAAGTTATAATAGTACCATAATGTTTGATATTATTTTGTATATTTTTACAAAAGTATAATACCTATTATCTTTATTTTTTAAAAATATGTTTTTATTTAACAAAATAATGTTGTACAAAATATGAACCTAATTTGTATTTTATATATGCAGTAAAATGAAGTATTCTTTTCTATTTTTTTAATGATAATAAAAAACGTATAGAATTTTAAATAAAAAACTAAGATGTTTATATTTACATTCATGGATGATATTGCACTTTTATAATGAATATTGTCATATTATCATTAAAGACGTTCTCTTCTCAACCTTAGGTTCTTTGCTTTGGATTTTAAAATTGTTTTAAACTAAGATAGTGTAAATATTATTGAAAATTATTAAATATGCTATTACCTATGATAACTTGATTATAATTATATTCCATATTATTTGGATTTATTACTTGTATATCAATATTATATTTTAAAGTTACACTATTCAAATATTACTGTAAGAAATATCGTAAAATTGTTTATTGTTTAATTATTATGAACATTATACCAAATATACATTTAAAGAATATCATTAAGGCACTGAAATTAGCGTTGCATTTTCTATTAATTCTATAAGGTATAAAAAAATCTTTATTAAATTATGTAAAGGAAAATAATGTGTGTATACTGTAATTTATGTCTTTTATAACTGCATTTAATATTTATGACAATTCGATCGGCCTTACTTTTATACAATGTTTTGTAAAACTACAAAATTAAAAACTAGTTTTTCTAGTTAAGGTTTATTTTATTAGTATCTGTGACCTGCAGGTGTGAATTGTATTTTAAATAATTCCTATAATAATATATAATAGTTAATAACAATTTAAAGTGAATTTAGTCAAATTATTATTCAATTGTGATACCTTAGATGACCATAGAAACATCCAACGTGTGTGAAATATTAATAAAATAAATATAAAAATAATAATGATTGTAATGAATATACCCGAAAATGTTTGTTAGATTGGCCTACATATAAACTTCGTGGATAACATCCATTATCTGTCTTATGTAGCATGCTCGAGATATAACACTTTCAATACATGCAGGCTTCTGAATAAACAATGCATCGAGCCATTTCACTTGTCGCCTCCAGAAAATTATACGAACAATGATTATTATTTGTCCTGGTTTTTGACAAAATAGTATTATTAAATACACCTACTGTTTAAGAATTAGTATTTACCGCGTTCAAAATTATTCTTTTGTTTTGAAATGTCTTATTCATTTTTGTTTTTGTAAAGTGAATATGAATAGAGTAGTTTTGCACAAGTTCTCATTACTAGATGAATATTGTTACATTTTGTTTTTAATATATTCTTGTGTGAAGTGCATGAATTCCTTTTTAAATTTTTGTTCTTAATTGGTTCAAATGTCCCATATTAGGTACCTATAAGCTCACCGAAACATATACAATAGCAAAAAAAAAAAATAACTCATAATTTATTTTATCATAAACCTTAATCGAAATGTCATTGGCTTAAATTTTGAGATTTAATGAACCTACATTCTATTCATATTTATTAATCAAAATTAAAAAATTAACTAATAAATATAAGTTAAGAAAAAAATATTTTACATTTGAATATCGTCTGAAAAATATATAATTGGACAGACTTTATCATAGAGTTAAAAAAGTCGTTTATATTAAGGGGGAGGGGGGCTTTTATAAAATTTGTATTATTCTTTGTATTTGCTATACATAATCTAACGTCTTTGAAATAGCTTCTTTAGTCTAAATCTCTTATATCTCCATAAAAATTTAATATTGTGTGTGGCAAAAATATATAGGTACATGTTTCATGTAAAACCCATAATTTATACGAGTAAATACATTAGTCTATTGGTAAATAAAATTAATGTTAACGATAATGTCTTAAGACAGTGGTTATAATAAAATAAATACAATCAGCCTTATTATCTCAGTATTGAGGTTCGACGGGCTCGATGACCTGTAATTGTCAGTCTGACGAACTCAAGTTGGGGGGATATGGAAAAAGCACTTAATTCGTTTGGAAATTGGTTCTAAAATATATGTTTAAGTCCGAAACAAAACGTCTTTGCATATACAGTATATACAGAGAAGATATGAGATGGATTATTTAAAATGAATATGTGCCTCATCGTGATTTTTAAGTTCGTAAAATCACTATAGACCTATAACACAAAATTATTTAGACGTTTAAGAAGAGGACCTGGGGGAGGTTATTATTTTTATTATTTATAATAATTTGTAAAATAATTACTCCTATGATATTATATAATACCTATACCTAATATTATAATATTAAATATTTTACGAGGTTTATCAATTATTATTGTGTTTACTAGTATAAATTGCATGCCTTAATTGTACGATATGAGCAATCGAATTAATATTGCGTGTAAATTAGCTGTACAATACCGGCACTAAAAATTAACATCGGACAAACAGTATAATATTTCGTTTTTTTCTTAATTCAGAAAACGTATTTTACTCGCCATACTCGCCGATTATTCTATTGTTATTTTTCCAATCCAATTAACATTATTTGTGCGGTGGGAAACGGTAGCGCAACAACAATAACGTAACAATAATAATAATAATACTATTACTTACTCGCCTACTGTGACTTCACGATGATTATTGCCACCGTCGTCATTGTAATGAAATAGTTGTAAGTGTGAATTAATATTATATATTTATTTATATGTATGTTGTATGCATTATGTATAAGACAATTTCTCATATAAATAATACTGTTGTCCGTTATACCTGCGGCCACTCTAAATTATGTGTAACGACACTGTAGTGGCAGCAAACAATGTTATTGCTCGAGAAAATAAATCGATTATTGACCTTATTATTTAATCGAATACGAAAATCATCTACCTGTATGCCTCCGCGTGCACACCGTAGTCGGATCAAGATCGCGATTGCCGTTTGCGCTGCCGTCATGTCGCGACCCTTTCGACCAGTTTTTGTTGTTGTTTTTTTTTTTTTAGCCCGGAGTCAGCGCAAAGTGAATGGTTGTTTAGTAATATCTATTATAAATGTCTGTAGTATTTACGTATAAGCAGTCTTGTATTATAATATGCTAAACCTGGGTAATGAGTATTATATTAATATATAATAGTCGAATTCTCTGAGAACACGCGTCCCAGATTTATCAACGATCGTCGTTATTTTGTTTAATCTTCTCCGTCTCCGAATCTTCATTTCCAAGTACTCATCTTGTTTAAGTATACATTATTATTTATACATTTTTACTGGATAGATAGTATATTATATTTCCATGATAGCAAGGGATGCTATAAAAATCTGAATGGATCATGCATGGTCAATGTAGCTGCAGTTTATCTGCGTTGTCAGCTTCAAAATTTGTGAGAATTGTAGTTATATAATATTTCAGCTTGAATTATTTTTATTTTTTAGATCGTCTTTAGCTTTTGTTTAATAATTTTAAATTATATTAATCAATTTGCAGTGTGTTAAAATATTTTTATTAAGAAATCTATACCAATAGGCACACTAAGAGACCTTTATTTCGAAGTGAGTGTATGTAAACTGTTGTTTTTACCGCAGTGATTCGTATAAATAATATGATATAGAGGTCATATATTATTATCGAAATTCTCGAAAGTCTGTATACCCGAAACTTTTTTTCCTAAACGCCTTTTTCCCAACGGTTATTGTTTCCGAAATAAAAAATGTACAGCGTTAATTCTTGTACAAATTAATTTTTAAGTTTAGAAATATTTACGGCAGTAATAATTCTCGCTCTGCACTCTTTCCTACGTAATTTTTTACATTTCAAGTACGTTTTTCCATCGATTAGTAATTTAGACCGAACAGAAATAAAACCGCCATAAAATAATTTTGCTTCACCCAAAATTCTAATTTCAGCCATTATAGTAATAAAGCAAAATAAAATAAATTTGCTACTTATATAATTTTCAAATTTTTTATTTTTCATTTCGGGAACAATAACCGTCGGGAAAAAAGATTTGGTTTACGTATTTTCAAGAAAAAGTTTATTTGGGAATTTCGATTAGGAAAAAACGGTAGGTTTTTAATATATTTGCATACCCCGCCTAGAAACCTAGCGTAGATATTTATTTCTTAGATCGTTCACAATCTAATTTATAAATATGCATTTTTAGCATTATTATTTATTACCTATATTTAGTATGATGTGTATATTTATATAATATACGTGTAATTTATTAAACGTTTATTTGTTCTGTATGCGTTGTCATTAAAAATTGGGAAAAATCTCAATAATTAGATTTTGTATAAATTGAAAATGTAGGTGTTATTAAAGAAAAAACGGAGGTAAGCACGTTGATCGAATAATACTGTATACTATAGATACCTACGTATGTATCGTCATGTATACCTACGTGCTTATAAATCGATCGATTCTTAAGCTTATTATATGTTATGTAAATAAAATAAATCTTTTCTTGTCCATCGTGCAGTTATGTCCAAAATTTGAACTCGATCAAGTTATACATTTTTGTATAACAAATTATAATGAATAATACCTTGATTACCATGGTAAATCAGAATATTATGATGAAAGTCACTCGACATGACAGATAACGTAGTTGTGAACCTGGCTTAATGTGTATTTATAATAATCCCACTTTCAACCTTCATATCTTAATATTCTTTGAACATAATGATCTCTTATTTTATTTTAATAATTGTTTAATAATCGCTGTATTGTCTATTGCTACATCACACTGTATACTTACTTTGATTACATTTCTTGCTTGATTTAATATTAAAATATTAGTTATACTCGTAGATATTTAAGTATTTTTTTACTTAAAAATTGACTAATTTTTATATTTGCGAAATTAAATTTCGATATATCTTTATATTTTATTGTGTGATTATTATTAATTGAATATTTTTTGCTTGGGTTTTTAATTTTGATACGATTGCTGTGTTTAAGAAATAATTTTATGTAAGCATGTACTGCTGTATAATGTGAAACGGTGCACGTACTTTACGTGGCACCGCTGTATAATAATGAAAAACTTCTTCAGGTTTTGGTATATAAGATTGTTGTTTATTTCTATGGAATGATTAATTATTTACAATTTTTTACAAGGGGAGGGGGTTCGAGGGCCACCCGGCCGTCGGTTTCCCGTACAATAATGGGAATGGTTTATGATATATATTAATTACAATTAAGTGGAAAGAATGAAGTTAATATACCGGGCCCGCTTGTAAAAGTGGCGTTCGGTCTATGAACTTCGTTCGGGTAGCGTGGCCGTATCAGGCGCGCTTGAGGGGTCGAATTAGGTGTGGACGTCCTGAAAAGGACGATTTTGTTGATTCCCGCGGTTATCCGACGGTATTAGCCGTCGGCCGGGATAGGTTCGGCGGACGTCCTGAAAAGGACGATTTTGTTGATTTCCGCGGTTATCCGACGGTATTAGCCGTCGGCCGGGATAGGTTCGGCGGAGGTACTGCTCGTCAATGCCGACGGAGTGATATCGCCACGGCCTTGTGGCGGTGTCACGGCGTTGCTTATATACACGTTTTGACGCTAGTTTGTTCGCACATCGAGGACGTTCGTCAGGTGTCGGTGGATACGACGTTGCCTGATTAACCGATTAGCCCTGAGCGGTGTCGAATAATACTATGCGCCGTTGGTCGTATAATATAGGCAACCCTCACTCGGTTGCTGGTGAAATCGGCGTGCTCGACAGTCTTGCGGTCGATGCCGTGATAGAGCTTGTATCTCGTGTCCGCCGCAGGCTATTCGTAGATCGTCGTTGGTCGTTGGGTTTTGCAGGAGCGTTTGGTAGCTCGTTCCCGGATCGTCGTGGCTCGTGGTCGTCGGGACTGCGAGAGCGCTTGGTAGCTCGTCTCCGCAGTGATCAGTTCTAAGATCGTCGTTGGCCGGTGATGCTTCAGGTCCTTCGGGTTTGTTCTTGAATTCTTGATAGAGATGTTGACGGTCTGAAGGTTTTGAACGAAGTGAAGATTATTGGGAAACGCACCAGTATATATACCCATTCCCCAATGTATTCCGGTTCCTGATTGGCTGCCGACCCATGGTTAGGCAAGTCAAACTGTCCTCGTTCCGATGGTTGCTTGGTTGTCAAGATGTTGTTTTCCATCGGCAAAAATTAATATCTTTCTCAACGGTCTCGTGTTTCCCTCCCTATAGTGATATGTGTTGGCCATGATAATGGCCGTTTTAGTAGTGTAGTATATTTGTTCCGTTACAAATGTTAATGTATAAAGTGGGTGTCACCATTATGAATAGGTCAAACGATTTCAGTCATATCAAAATGTATAGAAAATATTAATTTAAGATTTAATATTATACAATTATTATCATTATATTAATAAAAATAATAATTCTGATACTGTCAATAACCTAATCATTGCCATTACAATAAATTATATGAATAATGATGCGTGCAATTGATGATTTAAAATGTTTTCATGGCTGATATATCTGAATGAATGAATGAATGAATGTATGTATGCTTGTATATATGTACTATGTAATTTAAATGATTATAGGTTAAGATTTAATTATTTGGTTCAGTAGTTTTTTAATATACGCATTTTATTGTTTTTTCGAGTACGACGTAGTGTTCTTGTATGATTTAAGTTTAAATTAGGATTCTTTAAAACTCATCCTGTCTTGGAAATTAAAACAATGTTTTGGAAAAATTTTCTAAACCTTATTTAAATTAATTACATAATTTTTCTATTTATTTATATCATCAACTATTTCTTGTTTGATAGTAATATAATATTATGGCTTTGCAATTAATTTTATACTATATTAATATTACTTTCAAATTTAATGTCAGATAACTATAGAATTTTGATTCTGAGCGGAGCGATATATGGTATTGGTTTTACAAAAGATGTGTTTTTTTTTATTGTGTCTATCTAAATCTTTTAGAACAGTAATAAATATGCTTAAATTTTCAACTTGAAGAATGTTTTTGTTGTCACCATTATTTATTGAATTAATTTTCATCAAATATTTATTTTAGCACTTTCTTTATATATATATATCATATATGTATATATATTTTGGATTTGTGATGATAGGTACGATTATAATTGAATGATTAAGTAGTGCTTGGATTTTTGTGGATTCGTTTTTATTTTTGGTCGATCGTTCTCATGCTAAATATTTTTATAAGAATTGCACAATCTATACTAAGAGCACAATAATCGTATTTAAAGAGAGTAATCACGCAGGATATAATATGGGGGTAATAAGTCACCCATTAGCAACACTTAGCATGAGCAGTGTTAAGTATACACTAAATACTAATATTTATGTTCATATTTCAACATTTTACAATTTTTAGAGGATATTTTATAAGTTTGAAGTCTTTATGAAATATTTCACTATTTATTGTATCTGTAAAAACTACATTTAATTTAATAAAAATAAAAAAAAGATTTCAATAAAAACTATAGTCTATTCCGTAGAATCAAAAAAAATTAAATTTAAAGTTTATACTTACCTACTTAAAACTCAATTATCATTTTATACCATATCATTTTCTGTTTTTTACTTAATATAAATTTTGTTATATGTTATTATTTTATTAATAATGTTTTATTTATTCGGAAATGATAAGTGTACTATAACAATAAATAAATAAATAAATAAATATTGCTGTTACTTGTTTCATATTAAAACCAAATTATACTTAAAAACGAAACATGATTTTTATTAGTATGTTTTATCATTTGTCTATTTTTCTATTTTTGTATCATAAACACATATTTTGTAATTTTTTAGTACGTTAAAATCCGAATAGGTAAACTTATAAATTAATTAAAATAATATATGTGATACAATATTTAGTATAATAATTATTAAAATAATACATGCCACTTTTTTTTATTAAGAATTTAATAAGAATACAGTACCTACTTCCATTGATCATAAATATAATTGTATTCTTCAAGTAAATAAATAAGTTCTACTAATAAATTATAAAACATTAGCCAACACACCCTTTCCGTTCAGAATCGTTTTTCATTCGCAATGATTTATTATTGGTTTAAATTATATGTTTAGGATACATTACGATACATTATGTCATTATTTAGGTATCTAATTTAAGTTATGCGTCTAAAATAGAAACAATGAATATTTTTTATATCTTTAAATCGCGTCAAAAATAATAAATGAATGTAATATACCTAATAATTTATATAAACGGTGGTGGTTTATATTCAACAATATCATAAATTCATAAATTAATATAATATGTTTCAAGTATTTGAGAAAAAAAAAATTACATACTTTCAGTCAATGATATCAAATGTTTTATTTATATACCGTTAAATAATAATGTCTCGGTGTTATGATATTATAAGTTTATGTCTGTTATACGGACGGTGTAATATGTAGTGTGTACGTTCAGTTTTTTCTATCATCTAATATTTATTAAACATATTATACATACATATACATATTATATCATAGGTAGCTTATTTTTATATTCGTTATCGCTTATAGACATTTTTTTTTTTTTTGAGGTTTTACTATCAAGTTATTACTTTATACTTTATTATTAATTATAACTCATGTAACGTTTCATTAATACGCATAATTGAACATTTTATCATACACCACAAATTATGTCGTATTTTATATTTATTCGTTTTATGAATGAATCTCAATCTTCTCTTGAATTTAACTTTAATTGTAAGATTGTAATATTTAACCACGATTAAAGATAATATATCTTTAATCGTGTATTTAACTATTGTGATTACCAGTTGGTAATTGTTGGTTATATTTTTTCAATTAAATTTCAATAAATTATATATTATAATATAATTTATATTGATTTTAAATAACCTTTCTTAAACATGATTACACAAACATTTTAACTGTGTTCTTATTATGGTAAACACAAAATTATAACTTATAGAAAATGTACAGTACATTATATTTCTAACAAACATCTTTAAAATAATTTTAATACTAGTTTCGTAAATATTTCCTCGGCGAATCGAGTACAAGGCGTACAGCCTAGATTAATTCAATTAAAATGTGTTCGACGTGAGCATTAAATTGCATTTAATAATTTGATTCATTCTTAACGGAACGCCTGTTGAATATAATATAATAAAACGCTTATTGACGTTATTGGTAATCGATCCGTTTTATTGTTTAGTAAACGTTATACCTGGTATGTTAAGTTAAACGGTATACAAATTAAATTCTAAGGGAATATAAAATAAATATGAAAATAATATATAGTATGCCATTTAGATTAATCGATTTATTTTAATTTATTCATTGATTTAAATGATTGTTTTGGAATTATTTTAAGATTACCACTGCCAATTAATTTGTCTATAATTCGGTGTGTTTCAAATTTTTTATTTTTTATATAAGATTGAAGTTAAGGCTAAATAATGATTGACTGCAAATTTTAACTGTTTTTTTTTGTCATATTCGGGTTGACTTAAAGTACATGAACATTTACGTTATCTTCTACTTCCTTTCTATATCAATTTAATTTGGTTAAACATTAATAATTTGTTTTTTTTTTATTTATTTATTTTTGTATTTAATATGCGTATTATTATTTACAAATGTAATAAGCTCTGGTTACTGTTTTGGGAATACACTACGAGGTACATATAAAACATTAATCTGGATATGATTAAGTGTTACTTAGAAGTTAAGTTACTTGCAATTCTTAAGTAATATTTTGAACTGATAATTCTACTATTGATATCGTTTATAAATTTTTATTTTTATATAAAAGAAGAATTAATTTTGAATTGTAACATATAAACTAAATACTTTAGTGTTGTGTGTCGGACACCCAGCTGATGTGAGATTGTGATTGAATCAATTAAAAACAATAGATTTTATAGGAATCTATAATAAGCGTATTTTAGAAGATCAACAAACAGTGGCGGCTATCCTCAAAAAAATATGTGTTGCTGAAAATATTTCTGATGACCTACCACCCACCACAACCTACAAATATTAGTTATAAAATACAAATCCCCAATATTCAATCAGTGGGTCATATATTTTTCCAATTTTTGATAATTTTGCATGTGTTGCTCAAGCAACACATATAGACCATAGGATAGCCGCCACTGTCAACAAAATTATATCTATGGTAATCATTTATAAATATATAAATATTTATATATATTATATTATATCTATAAATGATTACCATATATATATATTATATATATATGTATTTATTACGTATACGTGTTCTAAGAACTATAATGACAGTATTTATTTTATTTATTAGAAATTAAATGGGCGAGCCAATTACAATAAAATATAATTTATACTTTAATTACATAAAAAATAATTATACAGAGTGGTTGTTGTGAAAGTATGATACGTTACGTGACTCATTTGTGATTTAGATATAAATTAAACAAAAAAACAGAATTACAAATAAAAATATCAATATTAAAATTATTTACATGTCACATGTATTTAATTAAAGGAAAGTTATTATTATATTATAGAGTTCGCTGGAATGGCACATAAAAAATATCAGCCTATCTGTTCACATGACCAGGAACTAGAAATGTTGACATTTTTGTAAAACGCAGATAATCAATTCTTTCTATGTTTCTGACTGTACTTCTAATTATTAACTGAATAGTTAATAAACCTATTAAAATACTATTATCTTTTGTCAATGTATGTGCACCTAAACTTAGTTAACACAGAACCTATATCTATAGGTACTTACTAAATATTATTAATCTAATTCATTAAAAAAATTATTTTACTTTATATATATATATATATATATATATATATATGTGTGTGTGTAATGTGTATGCTATGCAATATATTTGCTTATAAAATAATTGTTATCTTTGATGTTATTTTTAATATTTTATGTATATTTTTCTTTATCCAAAGAGTTTAACCCGTAAAATAATATAAATCAGGGGCGAACGCAGGAAAAAATTTCGGGGGGGGGGGGGGATTTGAAAAAATTTTAGCATTGTTATTAGTAATACATTTGTAGGTCAGATAATTTATTTTTGTACCTGATATTTCAGGGGGGGGTTAAACCCCTACCCCCCCCTGCGTTCGCCCCTGATATAAATATTAGTTTCCATACATTATTATCGCTGACGCTTATGGTATAACGAATTGAATCCACAAAAACGTCAGCGTGAACAGTTCCTAAATTTCTATTTTTTAAATTTTCTTCAAAACTATTAAAGACAAAAATTTGTTGGATAACTCATTAAAAAGGGATTATCAAGTAAATATAAAATGTGGGATTAAAAATTTAAAAAAAAGAATTATTTAATTTTTCACAGTTAAAAAATAGATATTTTTTGCTAGATTTTCATTTGGCGTGGTATATTAGCGAAATTAGAAAATAGATTTTGTTATTTGGGGTCTTGTTAGTTTCACATTGGCTAGGAGAAGTGCTGTGAAGATTTTCACATGTATTGATTTTCAATCAAGAAAGTTTACATGCCAATCTCTGATTTGGTAAGCGTTTTTTTTTTACCTTGAACATATTATTCACAATATTTTTTAAACCTAATCAAAGTATATATGTATATTGTATATATTTATATTAATTTTATTTATGGAAAACAAAATTTCTGCTTATTGCTAAATTCATTAGATATAGTTTATTATGTATAATATTATACTTTGTACACTGTATAATAATATTCTTAATTTTATGATAACTTGCATACCTAACACCAACGAGCATATATGTAATAAGTAGGGTCCGGATTTATATGCAAATGCATATTCTTCTATAATTCACCTAGAATAATTTTGATTATAAATGTCGACGTTTCGTAATGTATAGATTCTATGGTTAGTTTTTTTTTGCATATTTTTGCATATATGAACTAAAATGCATATTTATTGCATATTTCTTTGTAATTGCATAAATGTTGCATATTCTACAATTCGTAGATTTTACGTCTGTAAAAATATCTACTAGTCCAGTTAAATTAGATCAAGAATCGACAAAGTTCGGAACTAATTCCACAAAAGCTGGATTTTGATTTTTTTTTTTAGTTTATATCTTACTTAAACATACTTAAAGTCCTGACACCTACTTCTTGTGCGTAGCCCTCCACCCCTCTTTAAAGGGTGGTGCGCCCCTTTCATTGTTTTCGCTTATAACTCGTCAGATTTTCAATTTACAATAATAAATTACCAATTACTAAAATTAAAGACCATACAATTTACCACGGAATAAATAATGTTATTGAATATTCTGAATTTTAAAATAATAATTTTATATAATACTTTACTTAATTAATTTATAATATTTTTATATACTTACACAATGCAATTGTTTACAATATGTGTATATGTATGTGTTTTTTTAAATACATTTTAGAAAATTTTTATACATAATATATTTAGATTGTGTACATTTTTTACTCAAAATCTTAGTTTGTTAATTTGTAAAAAAAAAATATTTTGCATATTTATGATATGAAACTGCATATTTTATAAATTTTTATTGCATATAAATTCGGGCCCTAGTAATTAATAAGAATGCATGTGTAGGGGTCGAAACGTATAGTTTTTAAACCATTATATTTTGAAATATTAATCTTTTTTCGTTCGATATATTTTTATAAGATCACAATCAGGGGCAGACTGGCTCCTTTAGAGCGGCCTGGGAATTTTTTTTAAAGCGGCCCAAAAACCATTGTCTAACCTAATTATAACATTTATGTTTAAAATACGACACATTTTTTCCATTGCATATTCAAAATATAAATAATAACAGCAGATATATCATACGTTTTAGATTATATATTTAATTTATTGATTTAAGGAATTAATAGTTTATGAAATGTTTTGCTTTTTTAGGCTAAATGGTCTATAACCGTTTGGTGCTGTATGTAATTTAAAATACTTTTTTCTGTAGCCATTAAGACAAAAGCTTCTAGATTATCCTGTGTCATGCTGTTCCTATAAACGGTTTTCACCCGAAAAGACAATTTCATTCATTTTTATAACATAAAAAACAATTAAAAATTCAATAAATTAATTCATGTTTATTTTATTATTTAAATATGTTGTTGTTGCATACATATTATTAATTATAATTTAGTAAAATAGTTCACGACTCACATTGTATTTCCGCGCAAACCGAATTTTACAAAATTGACTATAACACTGAATACTATATATTATTATAATAATAAAAGTTAGTTATTTGTACAACCAAACTGCCCCGCCCGAGACGGCCTATAATCCCTGCATTTTTCGACCGGCCCATCGGGAAATTTCCCGATCTCCCGATCTGCCAGTACGCCTGATCACAATATTTTATTATCGTATATGATCAGTCAGTATAGTAGTGCAATATAATTTATATTATGTATAGCGATTTTACAAACTGATAAACAACTTGCAAACGTAGGCGCCCGAAAGGGGGCGAGCTGGGGGATTTGCCCCCTTGCTTTTTTATAATATTTTTAAAATTTAATGTTTTAAGATAAATTACTATTTACTATATAATAAATTGAAAGTAGTTATAGTATAATAACATTATAAAAACATTAGATTAGAATATTTACAGCCAATTGATACTTGTACACCTAGTAAAATTAAATTTCTTCTCAAATCCTTGCATTTCCCCTCCCCCATTAGAAAAATTTCTGCGGGCGCCCTACTTGCAGACGTAATACGAACAAAAATGTTTGATGTAGAATATGACTATATATGTTTGATTTTGGTACATATACCAGTGGTGAGCAACTAGCGGCCCGCGAACCTTTTTTATCTGGCCCGCGATACATTATCAAATTACATCATACAATTTCAAAGTCAATCGTCCATGCTTTATGCTACGTCTGTGCTAAATTAAAATGCATATTTTGAATTACCTTTTTTTTGCTCTCTATACTTTGGCCTGCTAAATTTTAATTTTCTAAAATTTGGCCCTCTAATAACTTTCAGTTTTCCAATCCCTGGACTATATATTATTATTATGTAATATATATTTAATATTTAAGTTTGATCGTAGTCGTGAATAGGTAGTCTATCAATATCACTCGAAATTCACCATTAAATTAAGAGAAAGCAAAAAAAAAAATTGATGACGTCGAAGGCCGAGATCCTTATATAGGAGTGGACATATATAGGTACTTGACAGTTGACGGCGGTGATGGTCCAAACTACACATTATATCTGATGTTATACCATGCACTCGTATATTATATAATAATAATGTATATTCGAATGTTATCATATAATATTACGGTATTTGGTCGTAAATAAAAAGTTTATATTGTGTATTTATTATTATGCTATTTTGTTTTTTTTTTGTGGGGGGGGGGGGTAAATCTATGTATGTTAATGATAACCTATAGTTCACTAATTATTGAAAAGGTTAATATACAATGTAAAAATTGCGTTTTGCGTTTTCTTTGTCATATTATTAATTATTATATTCTTGTATTTTGTATAGTGCTTATTAAGATACTTTTAGTATAATAGATATAGGTACATTTTTAATAAATTCAGTTCTTCTATAATTTTAAAATGTCCGCTTTAACATCAAATTATAGTAATAAATAATAACACTTATTATTTTAAATTGTGTTTTTAGTTTTTAGGCCAACTAGTTATAAATAAATACATCATATTCATTATGCATATTATGTTTTATATGTAAGGTGATTATTATAATATTAATCGTTGTTGCGTCAATGTAATACAGCGCTTAATATTTAAACCTATAAACCTACATTTGTTTAAAGTACCTGTTCACTAGTAATTATTATAATTACGTATTATATCTATTTTAGATTTTTACGAAGCAAAAAATGTATTTATTTTACAATAGTGTGTTTTTTATTATGTATGAGTACAATGTACATTATACGTAGTCTACAAAATTCATCGATTTTCAAAATAATCAGGAAAAACAAATAAAAAATTTAAAAAAAAAACGGAATTTTTATGAAAAATTTGTTTACAACAAAATTGATTTTTTTTGTGTAACTTAAAAATGAACAAATTTAGATAGTTGAAATTTTTTTGGAATGTTTATGTTAACATTTTTTACACATGGTATAATTTTAAAAATATTTCTACTTTTTTTGAGATTTGAAATTTTTAATTTTTTTTTTATAATTGCCAATAAAAAGTTTATCACTCAGTATTAAATAATAATGCTTAAACATTTATTAAAAAGTTCCTCATAAGTGGTTCATTTATCAATTAATAAATATCGAACCATTTTAATCACAATTTTTGTTTTATGAGTTTAAATTTATAGTTTTGACGAAATTTGTAAAATCTCGAAAGTTTTCAAATTACTTTGTCTGAAGTAATTCATAACAATTTTTATCTTTATTTCGAAGATTTGAAAATTTAATACAAGATTCTTTCAAAGTTATTCAATTTACATTAAAAAAAACTTTCTACTGGAAAGTCAAATTAATTTTTTATAGCGGTTTGATGTTTAAAATCTTATTACATTGATTAACTGTTATTTTTATTTTCGTATAATAACTATTTCCCCTCAAACGATTTTTGTGTTTTGTAATTCTAACGTAAAGATTTTTTTAAATGCGGGAATACACATTTATCGCTGAGTTAAAATTCTTGAAAATGTAATTTGAAATTTCACATAAGTTTTTATTATATTTATTGTAAAAATCATAAATAGGCATATGTATTTATTAAGTTTAAAATTTTACATTCTTTGCGTTTAACATGCTTAGAACAGGGTGTGAAATTTTTCTTTTATTATTGTGTTATGTGATTGAGCTTTGTATGACTTAAGCTTTACCACGTATATAATTAGTATTAATTAATACTTATATACATATATATATTATACACGAGTGTTTTTATGATGAGAAAAACTTTATTTTATATAAATTACCATATACTTAAAGATACTTAAAGTCTAAATATACTTAATCAGTGGAAACTGGAAAACATAACTTAATAATATTATCGAAGCTAAATCTTTATTGTAGCATGTAAAATTAAATGTCATGATGGAAAAAGCTTGATGGTTTATCGTTTATTTAATTAAAACATTCTGCATTTCTATCTTCTACCTATTACTTTATTTTTACGTTAATCTTATCGTATAAATCCTTGTGGATATGGTGGTTTTAAATTATATATTCGTGTACATTTTTATGTGAAGTTTAAATTTTGTATCGAATAAGCTATATAATTAAATATAAAATTGTATAGAATTGCTTAACGATTATAAACTTCACGCATTGTTATTTGTATTTTTGAAATCTTATTATTTGGTATTTTAATTTTTTTTTTTTAATAAATAATCTCGTGTAAGCAAGAATTGGATTTTTAGAAGTTTTAAAGAGTTGCAGGATAGTTATGAAGGATGTATAGGGTATATATAAGGTGTATAAATGAGTAATAGATAAATAAATTAATATAGTATCAAAAGGGTATATTATATAACTAGTAATAAATAATAATAATATAGATATGATCATAAAAATCAAGACAATTGTTAAAATATTTAATAAATTACATATAATATAACATATATATATTTTAATTTTCAGAATACATATACTAATGCTGAGAAATTGTTGACGGCTGCGGAAGAACTGTCTCAAACCGGCGAATGTGACGCATCTGACATTTGCTCGGTAGCTGCCGAACTTGAAAGTCATGTAGCCGCTTTTGCGGCGCGTGTTCAAGCTAGAAGGCGGCGTTTGCAGAGAGCCGTGAATTTTTATACGCATCAGTCAGAGGTAAAATAATTGAATAAAAATAAAAAAAAATTTTTTGTTACTGCTCTTTGTTATTTTATTGTCTCAAAAAGTATGTCAAGTTTACCGAACTACAATAGTATATTAAGTTGGTGTTAATTGTTTATTAGCCTGGTTTGAGTCTGCCCCGTTAACATTATATCTACATTGTACATTTTATATACATTGTATCTATGGACATAAGTGGTAATTTGGTGAAATTACCAGGGGGGGGGGGGGGCTGAGCAATATATAGGCTTAGTCTCCTCAACCCAGGGAGGATTTCCGCCTATGTCTATGGAGTATGGATCTAATAATATATTATATATCTTAAATCGATCGATATGATGTATACATTAAGTATTGTATATTATAGCTCCAAGGCTGGCTCGATGAACTCAGAGCCGAAACCGACGGGTGCGATGAAGCAGCAGACACTCTGGAAGGAACTGAAAGAGCTTTAGAACAAGTCAACCATCAGCGGGATTCTTGCTTGGACGCGTGCCATTCGACAATAACTGAAGGGGAGGCGTTGTTACAAGAACTGAGGTAATTAAACTATAATATTGTGATATGTGATAGTGTGGGGTAGTTGTGAATATTAGATAATAAATAATAATAGTAATATTGTTATACTCCTATTATTTGTTGTAACCTTTTCACATAGTATTATAGAATATCAATATGAGTTGAGTTGGTTGTTGATTCTTATTATAATTCAAAATGATAGGTACTTACAACTAAATAATTACTAAAGAATTCAGATATGAATTAATGAGTATTAAAATTAACTATTAGTTCAATATTATCGATATATTTTGTTCATCAGTATATTTATAAAAATAGTTGTTATTTTTAGATTATGAAATTAAAAATTATTTAGATTAAAATTCTACAATTATGAGTTAATACATGTCTAAAAAAACCTATTGTATCGTAGGTTTTGAGTATAATCTCATCATTGAGTAGTTCAATCTTTAATGGATGTGTTCAATTTTAATTAAATTGTAAAAAAAACATTGTATATGAAAAATAAATTGATAGGTGTGAGAATATATTTATTTTCCTATACGTATATTTATTTTTCATCAAGAGTAATACCTACCTACGTGGTAAATATTGAATTAATTATTGCCCAAAACATTTCATTTATCATAAATTCATAAAATTATATAAATGTCAATAGAAGTTATAGAATTTAAAGCGCTTAAAAGAATATTATTATTACGGATTTTTCGATAATTTTAAATTGTTTTAAGAACTGCTTATGAGGACATAATAACTTAAAATACAATTTTTTTTTTACATAATTTAAAAATCTAATTTAAACGAAATAAGATATTTAAACAAAAAATGATGGCATCAGTTATTAATTTATTATATTGTAATTAAAAAAATTTTAATTGTATGGACTTGGAACTTTTTGCCCTTTTTGCCATTACTCTGCTTTACTATAGTTTAGAGTCTAGGTAGTAGGTAAGTAAATTATATTGACATATAAGTCATTAACAATAGTATATAATATAAATGTCTAATTTATAATATTGTTTTTATTATTTAATGTATGTGATTTGTTTTTGTTAAAAATTAGTTCAATCTACAGTATAGAAAAAAACAAACAATAGGAAGCTATATATATATATATGTATTTTAATTATACAATATATACATTAATGGTAAAATAAGAATTAGTGCTGAATAGAATAGTAAAAAGTCATGTTTATTTTTTGAAGAAACCATCTAGTAATAGCACTTTGGCATACAAAATATACATAATAAATGTTTTTTTTTGTATACAATAATTTATCATTGAATGAAAATTTAATACATCCATTACAATGAATTATTCAATATCGAGATACATTAATGTGCTACTATACAACTGATCGAGTTACCAGGTTTTTCTAATTATTTTACCTTATCCTGCAAATTGCAATACATCTTTGAGTTTTTTTTCACAAATATTCTTAAATTTCTTTTCCTGAGATTTTTTTTATATTAGTTTGTATTTATTAAGACTAGTCCTAAATCGTTATTGATCATTGAACTAACAATTAATATTTTAAAAGTTTTTGTATACATTTTATAATACTAGTAAGGAGGTATACATGCTATATGTCACTGGTATACATAAAACATGTGAAACAATCAAATAACTTGCTAAAACAGATATTTAAAACAGTAAATCTGCCGAACTGCTAATTTGTTTGTAATTGGCTAAAATCAATACATTGGTGTCCATTATTTATCGCATGCGTTTTCTTATCTTGTGTTTTTTTTATATCTTAACTCTTAATAGTTATATTTGCACCTTATTTTACTCTTGTTATCTTAATCTTGTGTTTAACCTTAGCACTGCTACATCGTAATGTTATTACTCTGTTTTAACGATGATAATAAATAATGTGTATTCGTTTCTTAATGTTTATTATTATTTTTTGCATTTAATTAAAAAAAAAAATGTTAAAAAAAAATTAATTTCCCTAGCCAAATAGTACTATGGTGAAATCTAAAATTACTTGGGTGAGAAATGATCACAAAGTTACTATAAAATTTTTTTTTAGAATACCAGTTCGTAATTAATACAAAATATTCAAATTATTAAAACTGATCTTTTTCTCTATAGAAGTGGAGGTGTTACTGCTGAAATGGACCCCACCGGATCAGTTGCTGCGGTAGATGCCGCACTTGAACGATTAAATAAACAACGTTTAGAGTTGGAACAACTATGGGCAACTCGAAAATTAAAACTGGATTTATGTCTAAGACTACGGATTTTTGAAAGAGATGCACTTGAAGTAAGTATTTAAGAATAATGTGTTGTATTGTTAACCGATAAAAAACTTAAGCTACATAATGGTAATTATCTATTTACAAATATTTTTTTAACAATTAATGTAAATTGTAAATGTTTTTATTATT
Organism: Schizaphis graminum; assembly: GCA_020882235.1. Taxonomy (NCBI): domain Eukaryota; kingdom Metazoa; phylum Arthropoda; class Insecta; order Hemiptera; family Aphididae; genus Schizaphis; species Schizaphis graminum. Next base: position 81,498,308 of record CM037032.1, on the reverse strand, counting down.
AAAAGCAAAAGGCAACAATCAAGGTTTAAATTATATTTTTTAATACTTTTTTTATACAATAATTTTTAACGGTAATTTTTTATGCAATAATGTTCTGAATTTGTTATTATTATTATTATTTTTATTAAATTTAATATTTACAACTATTAAGACTTGAAATTTAACAAATAAATTATGCACATTATGTCTTATTACTGAAATTGGTAGCAGAGTGAAGAAAATTTTTTGAATTCATTATCATTATGGTTTAAAGCAAGTTTTATTCTTAGCTTTTAATTGCTATAGCTGGAACACACTGGTAATAATATTTTAAATTAAATGATGGCTTGATATGACAACAGAAAGTTTATTACCTGATATTTTGTTGTGTTTATAGTTGTTTTTGTGTTTATTATAAACACAACATTTAATTAGCACAAAGTATTATTTTTTTTTTATCATTGTCGATCAGGTGTCCTCACAATTGGAGCTTTGGGCAAATGAATTAGAACGAAATCAAAACGAAGTGATAACAACATTATCGGAAGCAGAGTCGCGGTTATCGCGCCACAATGATTCGGTGACACAAATGCAGGCGGCTGTTTATCAAGCACTGGAACAAGGCGAACAATTGGCTCAAGTAATTTATTAAAAATATAAATTAAAGATAAAAAGATTAATTAATTATTAATGAATAATCACTATTATTTAAATATTGGTCTATAAATATTTTTGATAATGTGCTGTATGTGTATTTGTTAAATTAGGTGTTGGATAAATCTGGAGTTGGTGTAATGGCTGACAGTCAATATACTGCCCAAACTAGAGTGCAAGTGTTGCTTGAGTTTTTGCATGAACGCCATATGGACTTGGTAGAGTTATCTGAAATCAAACGTAGCCGCCTTGATCAAGCTGTTCAATTGTGTCAATTTAATAATGATGCATCACAAGTAAACATAATTTTTTAATGGAAATTAGGTTTTATATTATATGCACATTATAATATGTATTAATTTTTATTCATATCTCTTTCAGGTAATAAGTTGGATTCGTAACGGTGAATCAATGCTATCGGCAAATTTCACTATTCCAAATTGCTTAGTAGATGCAGAAATTCTAAAAAAAGAACATGAACAATTTCAAGTTGCAATTGAAGTAATTATAATCTTGAAAAATACTTTTGATCATTTTCTAAAATCTGTTTACTTTTAGAAAACTCATTCAGCTGCTGTTCAAGTAAAACAATTGGCGGAATCTCTTGTTGCATCCAATCATTATGACTCAACTACAGTAAAAGAAATGGCAATAGAGGTAACTAAACGATGGCAACAGTTGGTTACATGTGCTGAAGAACGGCACAAATTAGTTACTGCTAGTCTGAACTTTTATAAAACTGCAGAACAAGTAAATATATTTTTCAATCACCATATTATATTGTGTTAATTAGTAATTTTTTAGTATGCAAATTTATTTTAAATTTAAATTGTAATTTATTTCTATTAGGTATGTTCTGTTATGGATAGTCTTGAACGTGAGTATCGCCGTGAGGAAGATTGGTGTGGTGGTGGAACTATTGAAGCCGATAAATTAGGGCAACTTTGTACTAAACATCAAGAACAAAAAGAAGCTTTTCTGAAAGCATGTACATTGGCTAGGCGAACAGCTGAGACGTTTTTAAAATATACCAATCGTAGCTTGCAGTATTATAGCTGTACTAATCAGTCTATAGCTACTGTGGATACGGCTTCTGAAGCTCGAGTTAAAAACATTCTTGAAAAATTATCGGGTCAAGAAAACAAGGTACTGGACCATTGGTCACAAAGAAAAAAACGACTTGATCAGTGTCAACAGTTTGTGTTATTTGATAAATCAGCTAAACAAGCTATGGAATGGATACATAATGCTGGTGAACAATATCTAAATACTCATACTACTGTTGGTGCTACACAGGTTTGTAAATGTCAAATAAATATTCTAGTGTAAATTGTTATTATTATTTTGTTTATTTTTAGGACGAAACAAGACATTTACTTCATGAACACAACGAGTTTAAGACATCAGCGAAAGAAACACGTGAAAAAGTTAAATTGTTAATACAATTGGCAGATAATTTAGTAGAAAAAGGCCATGCTCACGCCAACGCCATAAAGCAATGGGTGGCAGCAGTTGACAATACCTATAAACATTTTAGCTCTAGAATGGATAAATATAGGTAATTAAATTAATGACTAAAAGCTTTAAAAGTTAAAATGTAACTATGATTTTATATTTTTAGGTTTGAATTGGAAAAGAGTTTAGGCATTCAAGAGCATGTTGACACCCGTGATCTTTCCTTTGATAGAAACTCAGATCCAAATTTAGAGCAAAAAGTAAAAGAATCAACTAAAGATTTGAAAGAATTAAATGAAGAAAAAAGGAGATCAGCTAGAAGAAAAGAGTAAGCTTAAACAAAGATTATTTGAATTATTGTGAAAAAAAAATTATTTAAATTTTATTTTTTTTGTTTATCAAGGTTCATTATGGCAGAACTTCTTCAAACTGAAAGAACATATGTGAAAGACTTGGATGTTTGTATTAAAGCTTACTTAGATGAAATACGAGCTCTTCAAAATGTTCCAATAGGACTTCATGGACGAATTGATATTTTATTTGGCAACATTGAAGATATACGCAATTTTCATAGAGATGTTTTTATAAAAGAACTGGAAAAATATGAAACAATGCCTGAAGACGTGGGGCATTGTTTTGTCACATGGGCACAAAAATTTGATATGTATGTGAAATATTGTAAAAATAAACCAGAGTCTAATGCTATACTAGTACAACATTCTGGTTCGTGTGGTGGCGTTTTTGAAGAGCTTCAAAAAAAACATAACATTGATCATCCTATTGCTGCTTATTTAATAAAACCAGTACAAAGAATCACAAAGTACCAGTTGCTGTTAAAAGATCTCCAATCATGTTGTAAAGAAGGCCAAGGAGAAATTAAAGATGGTTTGGATGTGATGTTGAGTGTTCCTAGAAAGGCCAATGATGCTTTGCATCTATCCTTATTAGAAGGATGTGATATTTCTACCGATGAACTTGGTGATGTTGTTGTACAAGATACATTGTATGTTTCTGACTCAAGACATCATTTATTACGTAAAAGCCGTGAAAGACATTGTTTTTTATTTGAGTTGTATTTAGTATTTGCCAAACACGTAAAAGATCACTCTAATAATCCTAAAGTTAAATACTTATACAAAAACAAACTCATGGTAATTTTGTTGTTAATTTATTTGATTTTGTGTTCAATAATAATATTTAATATTGAATTTATTTTAGACTTCAGAACTTGGAGTAACTGAGCATATAGAAGGAGATGAATGTAAATTTGCTGTGTGGACTGGTCGTGCACCAATTTCAGATTACCGTATTGTGTTGAAAGCTTCTACATTAGAAGCAAAACAAACATGGGTAAAAAAACTCAGGGAAGTAATTCAAGAGACATACTTCAACTCTGCTTTGAGAATGTATATGCCTAAGAGTCCAGCTAAACTTAAACCTGACAGTCAACGATCTAGTCGGTTTGTGTTTTAATGTCTTACATTCTTGTTTTTTAAATTATTATAATCAATTGTTATAATTTATCATTTAGAGATTTAGAAGAAGAAAACTTGGACCGAGGATCATTGGCTTCTTTTGGTTCAGGCAACACTACAGATTCAGACAAGGTATTTACTTATTTAATATATTTAAAAAAAAAATAATTAATAATAATAATAATTTATTCAAATGAATAAAATGGGCAATCGTCCAGTATTATAGGTAATAGATAAGATAATAACTATAAAATAATTTTAGTATATAAAACAAATATGATAAATATAAAAGTATTCAGTATATGTAAGAATATGAAGCAAATAGAAAATAAGATGTATAATGTATTAAAAATATATAATATAGATAGATACAGATCAGTATAGATTGATATTATAATAAAATATTACATATTGTTGCTTAAATGTAATTTATGAATTGTAATTAACGGAGTAAAAAAAAAAATCAATACCAGGAGCAAGTTTATTACACAAAGCTAAGTCTCTTTAAATTAAGAGGATGTCTCATCCGCATGTGTTGTCTCCGTCTTACACACATACGACAGTAAATTTTCGTTCACCAGTTTCAATAGTGTGTTTTTAGATTTAATTTTAGAGTGAATTGACCTATTATCAAACTTTTATATAAGAAAATTATCTGTGTTCTCTCGTTAGCTTTTTACGATATTTTAATTTTTGGGTGAGTTATGAGTATGAAATTATTAAATATTTGAAAATGCTCATAATTTACTTAAAAAATAAAATATCGTAAAAAGCCAACGAAAGAACACATATAATGTTCTTACCTAAAAGTTTGATAATAGGTCAATTCAATCTAATATTAAAACTAAAAGCACACTATTGAAACTGGTGAACAAAAATGTACTAGGTCGTATGTGTGGGACGGAGACAACACATGCGGGTGAAGCTTCCTCTTAAATAATTTGTGCTGTATATTGCAAGTAAAACATAATATGGGAGTAGATTGATTGCTATAAGCTAGAGAATTTTCTATTAAATAGGAAGCACCAAAGTAGTTATTGATTGATTTATATAAAGAAGAACTACCTGATAATTAAAATCTATAAGCTAAGGTAGGGAGGTTCAGGGGTGATTTTATTGGTGTAAAATTGTGTTGATAAATGATTATGTTGAATTTAAAAGCTATTAACTTTAAAAATAGGTTAGGTTAGGTTAATCCAGAATAATAGAAGAATACTAAAACCTAATTAACCTAAAGCAATAATAGTAATTTATGATTAGCACAACCAAAACCCATTTCAAAATGTGTGTAAATTTCATCAACTAATTATTATTAAGAGCCTATTATAAAGTGTTACAAGGTCAATATTGCATGATGGGGTGGATATACGTACCTGGTCTGAAACCATGTTGGCTATTGTCAAAAATATTATTAATTGGTTTAGTTATGTGGTTGAGAACTAATTTTTTTAATAATTTACTTACCAACTTACACTATATTATATTATTATAATACTATAATATTTAACTTATACAAAATAAATAAATATTTATTGTTCAACTCAGACTCTGAAATAAGATCAATAAGATTAATTGTAAATATTGCAAATATCATAAAATAGTTAATTTTAATTTTGGAAAATCGAATATTTTTGTATATATAAATGGTTGCTATTGCTTATAGATTATAATTTTCAAAATTATATAATATAATATAATATATTATACCATTAAAATTATTAGGAATATGGCATATTTTTCATTTTTTTTTTTTATACAATAGTATATAGCCTGTTTTACAAAAAGTGTTTAGATGTTTAGACATAAAAAAAATTAGTATTTCTATTGATTAGTTCACATTTGTATGTGAAAATTTTGATGCTTATAAATTTAATATCAAGTTAATAGTTTACATAGGCTGAAATAATTGATAAACAGCTGCATAAATATCTTATCGTTATTTGAATTTATTCTATATTTTTCTTATACTAAAATATGAATTGTTTTTATTTATCGACGGGTTTTTAACGAACCCTTTGTAAATAAGTTTTTATTCATCATATTTAAGTAGTTTACAATTTAAATAGTGATAATGTTGTCTGTTTAGGTTTGATACTTTTTTTTACGTATTGATAAATTATGAAATTATAATTGGTTTTTTATGAATTCTACATTCGAGGCAATTAATATTATCCAGTTATTATAACTTATAAGCGATCTATTCCCTGTACAAAATGTAACTTAAAATCCCGATGATGACATTCTATCAGTTTATGGGAGAAAACGGATTTGAGTTTTTGGCAGTTTTTGGCACAAACACATTAAACATAAATTGACGCAGAATGATTTTGGCATAAACTGTTTTAGGTTAAGGTTGAATGTTCTGGTTAAAAAATTGTGGTAAACATATAATTGTAGATTTTTTTTTCAAACTACATTTTACATAAAAATTAACGAAAACGGACATTTGAATAAAAATTTTCGACTGTTCTGTATCCTAAACCTCTCAACCTAACCAGATACGCCATAATCTCATTTGTGAAAACATATAGGTACTCAAATACAGTTATATGCCAAAATCCGATCTGTCGTCATCTGCTAAAAATGTGTATATAGGTAACTAACGACATTTAATTGGCATCCACTCAATCGATTTAATTTAGAGCAATGAAGTATATTTATTGCCATTTTAGTTAATATTTGTCCAGGTAAAATTAGTAAGCGCATTATTTACACTATAAACTTTACAGTATCAAGCATACAAATGCACACTACTGTACCTAACTGTAGTATAATAATACTAGTTTACATTTTAATTGAATATTAAATGGCTTGTTGTTATATTTAATGATATGTGAGGGCCTTGCACATTGATATTGTAGAGTATATTATTATTATATATTGTTCATGAGTGATTGACACTGTAGTACAAAGTGGTTGGTTCAATAATAATTCTGAGTGACGTGATTATACAATGTATAATTATAACTAAAGCACCTACCAATTATTTCGGACTATAATTACATTTTAATATTAACGAATAAATATAGGTGTTGTTTACATACAATTTTGTTATGTGTTTGTATTATGGTTGTTAATATCAATTTATGCGTATAATTAGAGCGTTGTCTTTGGTTTATATGCGTTGATGGGTGCTTGCAATGCTAAACCTGGCTTTTGTATCGACCTTGCCTTTATTACCGTTTCATCCCACGATTGGGTAAAAACAAAACTAAATATCCTAGTTTGATTTTAAATTAAAACCGTTGCTTAAACCTCTAGTCAATGGACGATGGTAGACGACTACACTCTTGTTCCACGCATTTATTCCAACACCAAGCATGTATTTCACCCACCTTAAAATAAACTCTTATAACTGGCACTATTATACAGAGTTGAATATTTAATTGATTTGTCTTATTTATCTTATAAGATTTCTATTCTAAGGATTATATTATTATTTAAATTGTAGAGCAACAATTATATAGTGCAAAAGGTTCCATTTAAAATTCTACACACACACACACATATTATATATATATATATATTATATTTTTTATTATATTCTTTAAACACGGAATATTGTATATACAACTTGCATATATATATGTAGTATAATAAAATAAGTCAAGTTTAATAAATTAATCATAACTTATATAATTATATTTAGGTTAACAAAAATGTGTAGATATTTTTTTTCTAGTTAAGATCATATTATATATATGTATACTTGATCTTTGCAGAAATTTCGCGGCAAATCGATAATGGCTGACAATTTTTTAAATTTATAATTCAAAAGTAGTATAATTTTTTCCATTAACCATCTCCCTAAAATTTCATAGGAAAACGTTTTAAAAATAAGTTCTTGTAAATAGACTTGATACCTAACACGTATCATATGGTGAGTACATTTTTAACTGTAGAGTCTTTATTCAGTATTATAACGCCGTTAATATTCAAAAACTGCACTATACATGTAATCGCTTAAAGCATGTCTAAGTGTGTATGTGTTTTTAATTCCGAATCGACCAAATAAATTGTACTTATGTGAACTGTGGTGAATATGCGCTATGTGTGTCGTCCAGAACTTTGCTATATACAGCAGTATAACAAATTAAATACTAGAGGCTAAAAGTCGTTGCGTTATTTACATGTTTTTTTTACTGAATAAAAATCCAAAAACAACATTGCCATAAATATATGAGCTATTTCAATTTGAATTCTAGCCCGATAAAAATACTGAAATATAATACAGCGATCTGTCTTTTTTGGAACGCATATATATGTATAATCTAACCTATATTGATGATAATTTCTATAATACTTGTACAATAAAAACGACAAGGCAACCAGTTTTTAAATTTCTTTTTTGCTGCTATAGATATTGATATAAATTGTAATAAAACGTATTAAGTAGAAAATTGCTGCAATTGTTGCTGAGAAGATAAGCTGGGATGTTCACACTTTAATGTTATATATTACGCACTATACGTAGGGTATATTAATGACAGTTATTATTATAATTTTTTTTTAAACTTCTCTGCCGAGGCCAATTTGATTACAAAAGTAATTTTGTTGCATTAGTTTTTGTACATCAAATAAATGTTTTAGTAATTTTTAAAATTTAGTTCGTCAGCTGCAGACCAATGTATATTTATATATGATTCTGTGCATTCCAGAAGAGACATAATAATGTTATTATATATTATGATATTATTATACGTAGCCATGGGTTGTGCGGCACTTGTTGTATTATTATTAGTATTATTATATGTACCTACTGCAACTGTTGAATATTTGTACGGTAATTTGTCGTTGACGGACAGCATAAAATATGCATAAGGTACGCAGCAATCGATCGATACCGAGAAATGAGTATAATATTATTTTGTATGTACTCTGGTATATTGATAATAATAATATATTTATACGAGTATGATCCACGAAATAATACACATTATTTTGACCCTCCATCCCCTTAGGAAAAAAACACATTGTTCTAACATTATTATATAGTTGACTACGTTATGAAGTTTTTTTATTATCACTCGTACCTCTAATAAATAAATGTATACAGCTAAGTAGTCCAATAAATGATTTTATCAACTCGTAGTTTCAGTTATCATATAACGGAAATCAAATAGGAAATTAAACATAATATATTATGATTTATCGATTTATGAAAATTATAAAGCAGCAGCAATTATAGATGATTTACGTGTATTATCATTTATCACCATAATACTCTTTAATTTCCTATAACATAATTTTTTTTAAATCGAAAATAACTTTTTTTTGTAGGTACCTTTTGAAATTAAAAATACGTTAGTATCCTCTCTCATCATCGTTATTTTTTCGTTCTCGGCGAATGCCTTTTTGAATACTTACAGCAACTTGATCATATATACATATTTAAATATTTGATGCTTTTATGGTTGTAGTTTAAAAAATAATACATATAAACAATAATTAAAATGAAAAGGCCGACGAGAGGTTTTTTTTTCTCTTCTATGCCTTTATTCTCATCCAGATCGAACAATATAATTTTATTTGTGCGTGGAAGAAAGTGGTGTTGTGTTGTGCGCGAACGATATATGGGATAATGTTGGTCTGTACGGGTGGGGTCAGTGGCGGTGAACAGTTTTTAGATAAGGATAATCCGCTTCGTTGGTAGGTAGGTCATGTGGGGTGGTTTTTCCTCGACCAGCCCCCGCATGCAAATCCCCCCTACCGTAACACGCGCCCCTTAAAACTTTCCGCAATATCCTCGACGGATTCCACTCCCCTCCATGCTGTCTGTGAAACGCGAGCGACCGGAGCGCCGTTCGACGCTCCACCGTCCCCTCGGAACTTCACACATACTATTCCACCCATCTGCCACCGTCTCCACCATCTACCTGGTCCATACCACACTCGCGCACGCACCGACGTATCGCGCGATGCGCATACACTCATCACGCACGTACATATTGTGTACACACACACACAACGCATAAGACTCGACGGTGGTGGCGGCAGTGGCAGCGAACGAGCGAGCAATCGAGCAAAGGCGGCCGGCGAGTGTCGCCAGTCGATGGCGAACCGCTCTGGTCGATGGCAGCACCGAGCTCCGGTGGTGGTGGCCGCCGCGCCGACGACGTGTCGACCGCGGTTGTCCCACTAGCCGCCGCCGCCGCTCCGGCGACGATTAATAATCCGTCAAAAATGCCGCCGCTGCAGCGTCCAGCCAGTGGACCGCGTCTGGCGGACACTCAGGTGGCGGCTGCGGACAAGTCGCATCGGCGCAAGATATCGTTGCCTTGGTTTAGACAGACGAGCACGTCTACCGCAGCTGCCGCGCTCGCTCGGCAACACACCATTGACACACCGGGCTCGTACAGACATCGTTCGATAGCCTCGCGATCCTCTGCTGCCACCACGGCCGTACAGGTATTTCATAGTTTAATGAAATAGTCCATACCGACGTACGTTTACGTGGAATGTCAATGATTTCGACCATTCGATAGATATTATTGCAGTGCGATTATATGTATTACCTACCTAAGTTTTTTTTATCATTGTTGTTCTTTTATGTATAGATATCTAATTATATTTATCATACAATCGATCGCGAAAAGTTATAAAAATCGATCAAATTAATATTGTACATATTTTTAATGTGTTATAAAAAATCTACTAAATATTATTTATTTGTTGAAATCTTAATCTTAAATCTCAATTTATTAAATGTATTATAACATTATATACGTATTTATTTTTACTACGTGTATTTTAATTCTATATTTAATTAATATTTTTTTATTTACGCAGTTATCGTGTTTACCCCAATCTTATAATTTTTCTATTACGATATCAATTTATCATGTGTTTTTGTAATTTCGGTTTGCAGGATCTTAAAATGGAATAATCACTCAAACATCTTCATGTATTTAATATGTATAAATCTGTGCATGACTACGATGACGAGTAAAAATTAATATTTTTAATAAAAAGTGTATGGATTGGGCGTGTTCTACACACGCAAATGTATATGTGGCCAACATATAATAATCGCGTGCTTTATGTTCATTTTTTTAATGTCATATTATTTTTTTTACCAAAACATTTATAGCATACCTTTCTTATTTTAATCACCGATCGCAATAATTTTCATTATAATTATTATTGTAATTACTTTTTGTTGGCCTACGTTAATGAAACTGAATATATTTAAATAAGTATTTCAAACACGTATGAACCATATTAATCGTTGATTAATTTTTCGTCAAATTAATTTGTAATTTTTCGGAAGTTAATTTTAGTAACAGTTATTGATTGATTGTTCAGTTTAAGTAGAAATTAATAGGCGTCTTCCTACTGAAATATTAGATTTTTAAATAATATACAACTTGGGATAGGTTCATAAACATTTTTTCCGTTAATCGAATTTATTTGGTTTAATAGCCAATATGAATAAACGTCGACAGGATTAAATTATATCAAATTTTAAATTAATTCAGAACTTTGAATTAATTGTAGTTAACTGTACATTGTACATGCATTCGGTATAGGTTACTATTAAATAATATAAATAAATTACAAAATGTGGAATTTTAGATTATCGCAATAGTTTTTATTTGTTTTAAATAAATATAATATTATTATTATATGTTTCTAAGTTATGAAGTTATCTTGTTTACTTAATTTTCATCAAATTCATATAATTAATGATAAATTATATAATTTTAAAGTATTTTTGAATTTCATATAACTTACACATATCTTCTTTGATCAATGGGTAAATTGCACTAAACTAGCGTTTCCCAAAGTGTTCCTATAAGGTTCAATATTTTCACTTATAACTACTGAAAATAATGAAATAAGTGCCAAATAAATATTTGATTTACCTTATCTGTTTATGAATAATAATATAACATCGTACGTAAGTCTGGATAGATATCTTGAATATGTGATAATTGTTTTATAGTTAACTGCTATAATACAATTAAAATGTTGACCATTTTTACAGTGAAATTTTATTTTATTTTTCAATCGTTTTAATAGCGATAAGATAATTCAAGGATTATCGTGAAATTGAATATTGAACCAAGATATAAATTCCAACCTACGAGTAGAATCTCCTGCAGGCAAATGTTAAACAAAATCGAATTTTATATGGGTGCATTTTGTGTTTTTTTAGAACTGTTTGGACATTTTCATATAAAACTTCAATTGCGATATTATTAAATTAATTTTTGTAAACAGATAAGGTAAATTAAACATTTATTTACAATTTAATTTATTTTTTTACAATTTATTAACATTTCGTTAAATGCGAATTATTAACTTTTAAATGTTGACTTCTCTAACTTGGTAAGTTTTGTAAATAGAAAAAAACCTACCTGAATATGTAGAAAAAAAAATAGTGTTTCCATTTAAAAAAAATGTAAGCTATATTGCGCATGCGCATACCAAAAGTGTTAAAAATTTGAAAATTATAAAATGCGTATTTAAGTACTCCCTAGAGGCCTAGACCCTTCAAAACAGTCACTTCAATACAAGCTCATCCAGCTAAGATACTTATAGTGGTACCTTTAACTGTGATCATACTGTATATAGGTATATATTTTAATAATTTATATTAATCAATATCAATTTGTATAGGATTTTATATTTTGTATGAATATATACTATTCAAATTTTGAAGTATGTATACATAGAATTTTATTTAAAAATATCTATTAAATAATTACAATAAAAAAGAGTTCTCATTTAAAAAATTGATGTTTGTATCGCTATAGGATACTTCTTAGGTAGTACAACAATTTAAAAAAAAGTATTATATATTTATATGGTACTCCAAAAGTTAGAATTTTAATAAATTAATTATTAAATTAAAAAATGGGGATAAGCGTGCATAGTGAACTAGCCTATATAATAATAATGTTTTATGAAATACACACAATTAAATAACAATATTAAGTGTTGTGTATGTTTAAACCTCGATAGTGAAAAGTTGTAACCTTATCGTTCTATAATTTCAGAATGTGAGTTATCCATGAAAGTTTTTTATTCAGGCACCTATAGATAACAAAAAAATAATTGTTTACTTACTGATATTTATTTACCTCGAAGCATTATATTTTATTTATGAATTGTATAAACTATATGTAGTATTATGTAGGAGTATTGATGAATGACGTTATAAAATATATAATATAATATTATATTTAATCGATAAGTTTTAAATTTTTCAGTAACTTATTTTAGTAGTAATTAATAAATGTGTACCTATGATAAGTGTATATATATATTTTTTTTTTCATATGAATCTAAGAGAATTTTGTTTTATTAAATTTAATTTTTATGAATTTTGTAAATTGCTGTATTATACATTCATACATGTATGAAAGTTAAAAAAAATAACATATTATAAAGTTAACATTACGTTCTTTAAAATTGAAAACATCCCTCAATTTTAATTTATGCATGTACAGCTATTTTAAAATTATATGAAGAAGTGAATTTATAGATATTGGCAAGGAAGAATGATTTATGAGAGTTACTATTATTTGCGACCCTCCTTGTTATCTCCAAATAACTAAAAAATACTAATCATTGTTATGATCCTTAATTGTATATTATTATTTTCTATTTTAGAGTATATTATTTTAATAGATATGACAAATAGATACAAATATTTCTTGTAATAAAATAATTTCACTAAAAAAACGCAAAACTTTTATTTCATTTCCTGTCGACCCTACGCGCTGATATAAATATGTGTATAGGTTTTTCCGTTAACTTTTGTGACTGTATAAAACACATACTTTTAGGAGCTTATGTAATTAACATAAGTTGTAATTTTTCTTAAGTATACATTTTTTAATAAATGTATTTTAATTAAAAAAATTTCGTAAGTTTTCGTTCTTAATATGTATTTTATATAAGCATATATAATATATATATATATGCACTATACTGTGTCCAGCGAGAGAACATGCCGCAGACCGACCAAAATCAGTTTTTCTGCGCATTCCCCAATGATACCCTGCCATAAGTGAATCAGTTTTGATAGCGTGGCAACGCCCCCCCCCCCTACAGAATTAGCGCGTTTTATCGCTTGCCAGACTATAGTTACTATATTGTAGTATACACAATGACCAAAAAGAAAGATAATTTGAAATCGAGGAGAAACCATTCTAGCTGTTACGGCACTCTAGATTTTTTTTTTTTAACTTATAAATTTAACAACAATTTCTATTTTTATTCTGTTAATTGATACCAAATTAAAAGTTTTATTTCATTATACATTCATATTTATTTATAAGTTTAAATATTATTTGGTGAATTAATTATTTACTATTTTCTAAATTTTATATTTTTATTCTTAATATATTATACAATTTTTAAAACTTTATTTACAATAAGAATATGTGCTAAGATAAACGTGACATGAATCATGAGTTATATGAAAAAAAAGTAACCTAGTGGTTACACTTTATGTTTTATTTTTTTTTTAATTTGTTATACATATATATTTTTGGGGGATTTTTAATAAAAGATTAAGTGTTTAAGTCACGACATTATCTTCTTTTAAGCCTCCTTTGGGAATTTTAAAAATAGTATATAGTTTTATTTTTCACTGAAATTACGACGCTATGAAAAATTAAAATTAATTTTAAACATAACATTATATAGGTATTAAAAAAAAAAAAGTCGTTCGGGCTAGTGTGCCCACTGCTATGTGTAATGCTTTGTTGTATATTAAGTGAAACGAATTACTGTAATAGTTGTATTACATTTGGATTCAATGATATTGTATTTATATCATGGTTGTGAGCGGAACGATAAATTTATTGATTCAACAATGATGAGTGTATTTTTTCTGATTTTCAAATTTTGTGGTGGTTTTTGGAAGCAAATTTGATTCAGTTAGTACTTTAACGATAAAAAGTAAAAAATTACTAATAATTTTCTTAAAAAAAAAAAAAAAAAAAAATGAATCAAGGAAAAACAAGAATTTTAGGTTAAACCAGTTTTTAACAAATGTATTATTATTTTCTATAGCGATAGTTTAATTTTAATGGCAAATATTTTGACTATTTTTGAGCTATAAATGTCGATAAAAAAGTTATATGCCATAATTATTTTTATAAATAATTAAAATTAAAATTCCTCTTATAAAATATTATAAACTATTATTAATAGTGATAATAAACTATATCGAAAAACTTATGAAATTTACTTAGTAAATATAATGATATTGGTTGAGCGATTGTCTCCGCTCAAAATCGTTTTTTTTTTTTTTACAACGAATTATTAAATTCAAATTTGACAAACCCATTACAGTGACCCACTTAACATCTAATATACAACATTACCCACTTGACATACCTTTTTTTATTTTACTTTTAGTATTACGGTAACTTAATTTAATTGTTGCTAAAAACATTCAGCATTTAATTTTTAATTATAATATATATTCAATATTTATGATATTAATATGTATTGTTTATAAATTATAATCTTTATATTTTTTTAAATTTCATTTCGTATAGTAAAATTTATAATTTACGTAAATGTTTTATTTCCCCTCGAACAATGTTTTTTAATTATAACAAAATAATGAATATTTTTAACCAAAATACCAACTAGATCAAATTCGTTACTAGAAACCATTATTAAATTTGAAAATTATAGAGTTTTTGTTTCCTTAAAAGGTAATGACCGGTGATCGAAAAACATTAAAAAAAATACACAAACACACACACACAAATCAATACATCCCTTCGTTTCAGACATTTGAAATTAAAGGGGTAATGTTTAAAGATCGTTACGTACGTTTTGTTATCTGTATCATGCGGTTGTGAGAATTATGTATAATTTATTATTTTATTCATGAAAAAAAAATTGTTAATTATAATAATAATAATTTCTTCGTATACTATCCGTTATTATTTTAATGTTTAGTTTATATAACGTTTAACTAAACAGACTGTATTTTTGTTATGTTTGGCATACAATCGGATCAAACTTTTGAAATATTTATTTCTGTTGAAGAACTCGTAATTAGTTTACAACTCCCACGGCACAAGTTGAAATTTAACTGTCCTATTTCCTCATTGACAGTTTTCTATATCAATGTCATATAATATTATATATTATTTTTCGTTCATTAACTACAACAACAATTATACCGCTTTCCTCGATAGTAATTAGTAATAATTTATTAATTATTGAAATATATTTTTTTTTAAACGCTTTACTATATTATTGAAAATAAACTTGTATAATTATTATTTTAATGTTATTGTCAATTATATTAATTTTTGTTTATAATCTTATATCATCTTTACATTACATAATATGATACTGTAAACTGCAATTAAAAATGTATTTAAAACATACATTTTTACTAACCAAAAAAAGTATATGTTATATTATACATAAAATATAATGTACATTTATATATATTTACAAAGATTAACTGAAGTGTTATTCATTGTTATTTATTATATATTTACACAAATTTCAAACAAAATATTTTTCATTAAAAAAAAAATATATTATTATAATAAACATTTATGAGAATAAGTTATGTTTGCACAATATATAAATGATATCATTTTGTAATTTAGTAGAAAACTTTACGTTGTTATGGAACTGTGCAGTAATATAATATATAAGAATATTCGTAATTTTATTTGCAGCGTTTCTACTTTTGAAACAAAAGTTTACCCCTTGAGAATTGACTGTTAATAGTTGTTAAATGATCTGTATAGTATACCTCATGCACTTGAATAATTCTTCGTGAATATTTTATTACTTTTTAAATAAAAAAAGCTTAAAAAATTTGCTGCACTTTAAATTTTATTTCACAAGCCTGATTATAATATTGTAATATTGTATAATATAGCCTTAGTATTATGTATAGTTTGTCTAGTAAGATCAAATTTCATCGTATTATTAGATAAAAAGCAGTTATTATAGTTATACTGTAAAGTTGTTGGTAAATGGTAAGCATACGTGTGTGACAATTTAATTCGTATTTATTGCTGTTAATTGCATAACATTAATTAAGTATGCCTTTAATTTTTATTTTTATCAAATGGATTTTTTATCGATTCTAATAATGGTTATTATTGTGTCGCCAATATTATATGTATTGTATATACATATGCTCTATTTTAATTGTTCTTGTATATATTTAGGTATGTAAATTGTAAAATTACATATACCATTTAATTTAACCATGGAATACTATTGAAGTGCTGCATTGCATGCATAAAGTTTAAGTAATACATTTTATATTTTTACATATTAAAATAATGTAAACGCGTTTGGAGTAGATAATAATTTAGCGAATTAATAAAATGCGTTTATTTTTACTAACATCGTTTTCTGCAAGTACGGATTTAACTACGATATTGTTGTATACGAAGACGATATATTATTTAATTGATTTTAGTCTTATTCTATTATAAGTATGCAATATATTATATAATTTTTTATATACCATTTGAATCTTACGATGATCTTTCAGTGCTTGTATATGTAACAATATATATACACTTGCGCAGTTGGATCAGCTTGCATTAAAATAGATGAAAATTCCAATGAATATAATGCTGCATAGCCTAGCATTCGCATGCATTAGATATCCGTGTACCAGCAGCTATAGCATTTATTATACATTATATATTAAATTATAGTATGCATAGGTATATAGGTGGTGTAAAATAAAACGCGCCCCGGGTTGTTTTATATCTTCTCGTCATGTAGTAATTTATTTTATTTTATACAATATCAGTTTTTGTACAGTTTTATGTTGGTCTACAATTCTACATACATGATATAATAATATATATGTTACGTGAGGATTTGTGTATTAATGTATAGGATACTATCGCCACAAACATTCCTGATTTCGCTACACAGGTGTTCAGTGTGAAGCTCATAATTTCTATCTATACATAGGTTTAACATTATGTGTATATATTTATGCACTTGACCCGTTTAAAAATCCCTTTGACCGCATAAAACCGTATTCGTTTCGACCTGCTGAACATTGAAATTATTATATTATTATTATTTATATATATACATAGGTACTCGTATTATTTTTCTTAGCTGTAATATGTACTACACATAATTTCACCTGGTGCTTGTGGCATATTAATTAATCCGTGATCTAAAAGGCCGTATGCGACGTATACCATTAATGTTTATGTGTACTATTTCAGTTATGTGTATTATAATTTATAAGCCTCCAGTGGCTTTCCAGGTTTTAATATAGACAACGGATAAAATATTGACCGGCACTTTTATAAATGATCAATGTTTATTCCCATAGTTTTTGATTTTCACAATGTGTATATTTATAATTCTTCCATGTTGGCTATTGAATGGTATTTATTATTATTTATTATTATTCTCGTTTATATACATGTAATATACTTTAGTATTATATGTTAAATTAACAATCTACAATCTATAATGTATAAATACAATGCTTATAAATTTATAACAAGGATTAAGTATACTAAAAATTATAGAATGATGTTTTTATGTGGACAAAAAAAAATGTTCATGATGTAATATATTTTTATTTAAGTTTTTTTTTTTTTTTGTGGAGATGTAGTTTGATTACTAGTCAATCTTAAGAGGACGTTATAGCGTTATACCCGCATGTGTTGTCTGTCTTACTAATGTAGATCATAGCAAATTTTCGTTCAGCAGAATACATTTTGTGATGTTAGCTTTAATATTAGAGTAAATTTACCTAATATCAAATTTAAAGGTAAGCCTATTATCAAGAGCATCTCATAAGCTTTTATTGATATCTTCATTTTTAAGTAACTTATGGTTATGTAAAATATTAAAACTTTAAAATACTCTTGACTCGCTTAAAAATTAAAATACCAATAAAAGTCTATCTATCTATCATGAGATGCCCCAGATAGCTAGATAGTATTATTACCTTTAAGTTTGATAAATTTGGTATGATCTACATTATAGTAAAACAAAGATAACACATGCGGGTATAACGTTCTCTTAAAGATCATAACTATCAGCCATTAGGCCTTTAATAAGCCAAAATTTAATTTGAATGTTCTCTTTTTATAAATGATGCCATTACGTGTATTGTAAGCCCCTAGTATTGTTAACGTTGAAAACGGTAATTATATGTGTTATATTATAGCAGTGTTACCTTTTTCAATCAACAATTTTTTGTGGTATAGCTAAATTTATATTTATAAAAACTTTTCTCTACTCAAAATAGCGTATTAAAGAAGGAGAATAATTTCTCCGTTTTCCCAAACCTTTAGTTTTATGAAGAGTTACCGGTAGTAGAGATACAATACCTACACTGTAGGTATATTATCTATGTTAATATTTTCGGAATTATTCTTTTTCGCATATTCATTGGAAAGCTACTGGAAAATTATTTGTCAAACTATAAAAGAATACAAAATAACCAAAAACTAATGTATCTCTGGTATATAATTTAGTTTCATATTATGTAAAAATTGCATTGTACATGCATAAATATATGCTTATCTATCATATCAAACTTCTGAAAATCGGGGTTTTTTTTAGTATACACTAAGAATAATTAAATCATAATCATGGTACCTATTTACATTTACTAATAGTATGCATTATATATTTATATGAATAAAATGATAAATTACTTTATTGACTTTTGGCACTCTTAAATACATAAAGAGGTATTTGACGAATTCGCTATTTCTAGAACTTTCTCGTTGTAAAACATTAGAACCTATAGCGTCAAATAAATTGCTCATGTATATAGTAATCACGATGCTAAATATTTTTGAACATGCATTATAGCATCTACTTATTAAAGTTTGTTAACTTAATTCATTAGTATAATATCTATTTAAATGTATTCTAAATTAATTAATTAATTTGATTTTCTTTGTTTTTTAATCTTGATTTATTCATTGGATACTGGTGACTGGGTGATATAATAATAATAGTGTATGAATATAATATGATATCTGATGGTATATAAAAAATAATTATATATCAATATTAATATAGTATACGAATAATACGTATAGTATTTTAAAACGCATGTACGTATTTAAATGAATTTGAATATCTATACTATACTTGAATAATTATCATAATAATATATATAGTGTAATACGATTTAGGTACCTGCTGTTTTTTTAATTTTGTTATGACTATTGATTTTGATGTATAATTTTTGTTTACAGAACTCTGGCGTGGAGATGACTTGGGTGATCGCGGACTTCACAGCAACGGCCGCCGGCCAAGTAACCGTTTCCAAAGGTCAGCAGGTAGAGCTCCTGGACTGCTGCGGTACGAGTGAAATGGTTTTAGTGCGCGTACCGTCCGACTGTACCGAAGGAATGGTGCCACATATCGTACTCAAGCAACCACCGTCACTTAAGTCGCCGCAGGCTACAGGTAAGAAAAAATACCATTCGTATTATAATAAATATCATATAAATATGTATTTACAATTTGTAAGGTTGTGATCAGGATCCCCCGCTATATTATTTGAATTAAAAAATAATATTTTTTTATTGCATATTATAGTTAATTTAGGTATAATGTATTTATAGACTTTAAAGTAGTAATATACATACCTACAATAATTTAAATATTTTTGCTTTATACATATTTTTCATAATACACCTAAAATATTATTTTGAATGTGTATGATTTTTCGATACTTGCATATTTTGTGTTAAGCACTCTACTTAGTAATTCTTATAATATTAATTTCCTGAAGCAGCAAATTATTCGTTATACTTATATATTATATTGTTAATATAGGTCTTGTAAGTAACACAATATTTATATACCTTGTAAAATTCGATTAATGCTTTTTCTTGGTCACTTTATATGACGATGACATCGTCATCTACCTGGACGTTCGAACCAAATATTATACGCAATGGAGTTTAAGACTTGGGAATGACTTATTTATGTAAGCAACAGATAATAGCATTTGTTTCTGCTACACAGGCGTGTGTAGTATAAAATTTAAACAGTTATTGCCTATGATTTTAATGTATAATAATAAAACAAGTTTACTGTTAGCTTATACAATTTATTCACGACATACAATTATTGCAATTATTATATATATTATAATTATTGTTACTGCTACTCCTGCGATATAAGTACTGAAAATATTAATATGTTTAAACAAATGTCAAATAAATCCGCAAAAATAGATGATGGGTGTATTTATATGTTACCTGCTATTTAGTATTTATTGTTAGCTAAAGCAAATACGTAAATAATTATTTTGTTAAT
Organism: Schizaphis graminum; assembly: GCA_020882235.1. Classification (NCBI taxonomy): domain Eukaryota; kingdom Metazoa; phylum Arthropoda; class Insecta; order Hemiptera; family Aphididae; genus Schizaphis; species Schizaphis graminum. The sequence continues at coordinate 81,477,465 of CM037032.1, read as the reverse complement.
AATTTATGATTTAGAACGTTAACTATATTTTTAAGTTGCTTCGTATTAATATGTGTTATATTTGTAAATTAGAATGAGTGTTTGATTAGGGTTTTAACTACGTATCCGTATTATTGATTTAAAACGAACTTAAATTTAATTTATACATTTCGTAATTTATCCTTTACTAATTACGATTATATCAACTAATTTTCCAGTTCTTATTATCAATCTAATATTGATACATTAAATATGTGTTTGCATACCACGGAAAACTGTTTGTTCTTTGTTTATGAATAACGGAATAATCAATGTTCATGTATTAGTGTGAAACGGTATTATAAATTAGCAACCACGTATGGTCATTGTTGTTGTAAAAAAAGAAAACAAGCCTAAAAAGTTTCTACGGTGAATTTTAAAATTATTCCTGACCCAGTGCGACCCTATTTCTTTTTATCCTATCGATTTCATTATTGTTATTTGTGTTTTATTGTTATTTATTTATTAAAAATGATTTATTGCTTATATTTTGTAATTTGTTATAATTTTGCAATATCATATCACGATTTTGGAATTAATAATTATACATTTACTTACATAGGTTGTATTTTAAAAATTAAACAATAATATTTTGTAAATTAATTTGAAACCATGAGAATAGAAAATCTATAATAAATTATCCGAGTACCTTCGATAATATATAAATAATTGATGAGTATAAAGTTTGAACGTTTTATATTATTTCTTAAATCTTAAATGCTCATTATTTTTACATTTTTGACATTAAAAATATTTATTATTAGACAATTTTAAAAATAAACTGTTCCCACGTTTTGATTTTAATCGAGTACTGAGCAAAATAATTTAGAAAAATACGCCACAATGTGTATTATCTGCCAAGTTTTTAATTCTGATTCTCAAACAAATACAGTTGAATATATTTTTTTATAATTTTAGTTTATTATCTAATGACTAATTTGATCGTATTTTGTGGTATTCGGTTATTTTATTATTTACTGTAATAATGCTAAATGTCGTCGCCGCATATACGCCGGCGCCGTTAGATTGTTCAGACTTTAAAACCAGATTACATAGAACGGAATTTTTCAATGACGTTTACCTAATAGTTTATATTTGTATATAAACAGTATGTGTGAATTAAAATTCCAAACTATGTTTCCAATTATAACTTCACATGAAAATTGATAATAACGATTGTCCGTTGAGCAGTGTCCGAGTGTGGTAACTTCAGTATCAAATGTATTCAATAGTTTACGTTTACGTTGTTAATCGATCGAACAAAGGTCGAAAACGTGTTAGATTTTCGTGTATAAATTGTAATGTCAGTTTTAAATATTTTACCCATAAAAAAGTGAATAATCGCATACAAAACGATTTCAATGTTAGCCAGGTGTATCGTGTTAAAGGTAAATTGAATTTCAAATAATGAAGTTATTATATCGTTTTATTATATTTTTTCTTCAATATCTATACATATAGGCGAGTGTTTGATTTTTTTTTTAGCTTTCGCGTGTTATTATACACATTAAGAACGCGTTAGAATAATAATAAATAATAATTATAATAATTTATATGTATATATATATTTTTTTTTAAAGGTTTCGTTGATTTAAATTTTAAATTATTTTATTATTATTTTTATTTTTATACTTTATTCAATATTTTAAAATATTTAAAAACATTCATGAACTCAAGCTCAAGCTTTTCAAGTTTCAATATAGATTATATCTGTAGAAATATCTAAGTTAATTATTTAGAATCCGAATTAAAAGTGTAGAGCTAACCTGATATTTTTTTTGTTTTTGCAAACACGTGTATAGTGGCGTATGGAAGATCCGTCATAACCGCTAGTAACTTATATAATATGTCATATATGTATATATTATCTCGTATATTAACTGTGTAATCTATATAAACTGTCAAAAAACAAATCTCAAAGTGTCACGGTTATAAATACATTTTCAATCGCATTTACTGATATAAGTGATGGTAATTATTTTGACGACATTGATCACTATCGGTATCGAGCATTGGCATTATCACTGATATGATATGTTGGATAGAAAAATACGCGTGCGTCCCCGTTGACTCTACCTACTTATTGCAAAACCAAACTTATATTTTAGTTATAATCTCCCCCTTCTTGCTATTTACGATTATTTTGGCGAAGAATTTCAGTCATGCTGCTACTCATAGGCGCAAGTAGAGCTCTATTTCTGGGTAGGCTAAATTGATATCAGCAACCCACGGGGGCTTTGCCCCTACATCACTAGTATTGATAACATATAAAACTGGGTGGGCTACAGACAAAACTGGGTGAGCTAAGCCCATCCAAGACCCCCCCTAGTTGCGCCTATGCTGCTACTGCATGCTACATAAATATAATTAACCTATTATTAAAATTATATTCCATCACCGCTGCCCGCACAGTGCATATATACATTATACGTGTACATGTCACTTACGATGATATAAAATATAATAGCGGTGAACAGTTAGTAGTTATTGAGTATCGGTAGGTGTGGGCGAATGAGCGGAAAATAATCTGGTAAATATACAATCACAGTGGCGTGATGACAACATTTTTTACTAGGGGCGAATACATTTTTTTGGTACCCCCTCATATTTTTTTAAACTACTATTTTCAAAAAAGTAATTTTTAATTTCTTATAATAAAGCAATTATAAATAAAAGTTGTAAGCGAGAGTTCTTGAATATTATGCTAAAGTGTAAATAATAGTGTATCACAATATTAAATAAGAGATAATTATAATATTAGTTCATAGTATTCATACCTAATCAGTATCACCTACACACCCACCAGCATTTAACTAGGGGCAGTTGCCCAAAAAAATCTCCTTCGCCATGCCACTGTACAATCATGACAATAAGACAAATAAAAAGTTAAATTCGAATTTTTCATCGCTTTTATTGCACCAGGAATAAAGTATACTATTGCCGAAACTGCACTTTTAACATTTTTAGATCAAACCATTTGACTTGCATTAGTTGCATCACTGCCAATATTATATGATATTGTGGTAGTAAAACTAATAAAGACGAAAATTTAAATCTTAAATCTTCACTTTTGTACTCTGAATTGAACACGAAATTTATTCTTTTATTTTATTTATAATACTCGATACTGAAACTATGTGGATGTGACATCGTTGCAACTTGTATGGAAATTAATATAGGGGAAGACCTTATAATTACCATTATGGTACTTAAATTCACTACATTATAATATAGTAGTCGGTGTCGTTACTTTTGTAATTAAGGCTGACTTACCGATTTTGGTAAACTTTGGCACCGTGAACGACGATTGAACAGGTGAAGAATGGACGAGGGGGGTAAATTGCTGAATAAAAGATTGTGATTTGTGATAAATGTAAGAGTTGATATACATCCCCTGCTACTACCCCCTCTCCTTCTTTAAAAGATTTTTTTAGTGTGATAACTGATAAGCATATTTAAATTGTAATATTTTACATAGTAATAACTCATTTAAAAAGAATACGTTATACCCGCACGTGTTGTCACCGTCTTAATATGAACATAAAACAGCAAATTTGCGTTCAGGGGAATCAATTGTATGCTTTTAGCATTAATATTAATAGTCAATTTATGTAGTATCAAACTTAAAGGTAATAATGTTATTTAGGGTATCTCATAGGTTTTTATTGATATTTTAATTTTTAAGCGAGTTACAAGCATTTTAAAGTTTTAATATTTTACATAACCATAACTTACTTAAAAATTAAAATACCAATCAAAGCCTATGTGATGTCCCAGATAAAATTATATAGATAATAGATATACCTTTAAGTATGATAATTGATAAATTGACTAATATTCAATTTAACAACATTAGATTAGTTCTGCTGAACGTAGGTAATTAATAATTATACTATATTATATTGCTTGTGGGTCACAAAGATAACATAATATTAGTGTGTAATTATTTGAGTTCTTAACTAATAGTAGCTTTAATACCACTTTAAAATGAAAAACTGTTTGTTTTTAATTTTCAATTAAATGTATAATCCAAATCCAAGGAAGTCGCTTTGCTGTATGTAGTAGGTTTGGAGTTTATTTTTCTGTAGGATATGTTAAATTTTAAATTTATAATAAATCACTGCGTATAAAAATTCTGTATATAAAATATTACCCTCTATTTTTAAGTATCTTTTATTATTTATATAACTTTATATATGTCTGATATTTTCAAAAAATGTTTAAAAATATAATAGGTACTTTCTGTATGTTTAAATCTAATTATAATAATATTGATATATTTTTTTATTTTTATTTTTTTTTTTATTTTATATATATTTGATTATGATTAATGATAGAAATAAATACCTATATAATAATTTTTTTAATATACATTATATAAACGTCGCAAAAATAAAAATATTAATACGTAAACATCTATTACATATTATTTTGTTCGTGCATAATGAATTTACATTCTTAGTCTTACATACAATCGTTGATTAAACAAAGAAATTTATCATGGACTTGAAATAGTTGTGATGTTGCTATAAATGTCATCGTCATCGTCGTCGTTGTTGAAGTTTTTATTGACTAGTGTTTGAAATGTAAACTTTTCACAGCCTCATTTCCTATGATACGCACGATGGATTGATTTAGAACTGTTAGTCTGTTAACGTTATTTTAAAACTATACACAGGGTGATATTTACTTAGTAAACTAGCTATATCAGATAACATCGAAGGAAATAATAATTATAAATATATATAAAACAAAATAATTTTTTTGTTATATTATATTGTTGTTTGCTTCGCAACAAAAAATATTACTGTTTATCGTGTGTGGGTGCTTCGGACATCATTTGGTTATTTCATAGTATATAATGTGACTTACACATCGTGCATCACGCCTGCCAAAAAGTAGCATGCATTTGCGAATTTTGCGTCTGAATTAACCTATACCTTATCGTAAAAGATGATAGTACAATTAACAATATGATGTCCTTATATTTTCTACAACTACTTAACGCCTTTAAAACGATGATTTTGTTTTATTGATTTACAATAAAATCGGTTTTTGGACGTGTTGGCAAAGGGATATAGAGAGATGCGAGATCAAATGTGACCGAAGGTCAGGGTCAATGCGGTGGGTGGTTGAGGAGAAAGCGGTGGGGGAGATGGAGGCTGCACTGCAGCCATAGTCAAATCGATGGAACAACCGCGTCGACGAAACGCCATACGACTGCGCGCAGCGTGCTTTTAGTGGCGCGACGTGTATCACTTCCGGCGCCGTTACCGATAGCATGACGCTCCCGAGACGGTTGGCCGTAAAGACATCGCGAATCGTCGTTTTCAGCCGGTTACAATAACGATATTATTGAGCCTTTGCCATCGCCATACGATTACATTATTATTTTTCAAGCACACACACTCACCCCTTGCGGTCGTTTATAAGTATTTATGTCTATATATCGGTGACAGATGGTAAACGCCATATCCTCTTACCTATATAGTGATTTTCATCTTGAAAATGTAATTTTATCGATAAATGTATGTGTTTTTAAAATAAGTAATACAATTATAACTAATTTATTAGTAATAAATTTCTGGTTCAAAATAATTCCATACCCCTCCCCCATGCACACATTTCGCATATAGGCAACAGTGCAACGTTATATACCTATCTTTATTATTATATGTAGATAATGTAAATATATATAGTCTGTCCAGCGAGAGCGCGCCGATTCTGTGCAACTCCCCGCGTCACCATGCTATCTGCAATACTGGTCGGCTTATGGCTGGGTATCATTGGGGAATGCGCAGAAAAACTGATTTTGGTCTGTTTGCGGTGCGTTCTCTCGCTAGATAGAGTATAGTAAATAGTTATAATTATTTATATATATTTATATACGAGGCGATCGATAAATGGACAGTATTCTCATCATGGATATAAAACGATAATAATTTTTTAAATATAAAAAAGTTTCTACATTTCTTTTGTTTTAAGACAGTCATATAATTTGGAAAAGGGTAACATATACATAACGACTAAAAGAAAATATTTATATATACGAGCGAAACGATGTACACAAATACATAATATACAAGTCAAGTCCGTGTGCAAATGTGTACGACGTAGTATAACTAGTATAAGTATAAAGAAAAACGTTTTATCGCTTTAACGTCGCAATTTTCGCCCATCCAATACCTACTCGTTGATATGTATGTATATAATTTATATATAATGCAAACGACCACTGTACTATTGCGTATTATGTTACCTATTTATGTAGTAGATAATATTTTGTACGCATACTATGGTATTCTCAAGTAAAACGTATATATTTGTTACTTTAACATTCATGTTCTATATGATATTATATGCGTGGTTTCATGGTTTTCTATAACGTTAACGTAGGTAATCGTATTGATGTCAATACATGCTATTTTATTGTTAATAATATACAGTGAAACCTGACTTAACAGACACCTCTCTTAACGGACAAAATGACCCGGTTCCGGCAAAAATATAAGCATTTCAATGTATTTCGACCTGTCTATAACGGACTCTTTATATTACGGACAGGGACATATATACAAACTACAAAATAGCTTCAATATACAGAGCGCAATTAACTAAACGTAAAAACACAGATTATGACCGATTGCATCATCCTCGATTTCGATAACGTTAATTGCGAGTAGGGGTACACACGAATTGCGTACCAAAACAGGTAAACGTACCTTTTTGAACGAATTGCGTCCCGGACGCAATTCGTGTTACCTTTTCATCTACGGTTGATTATTGTAAGGGGTTCTTAAAGTGTTATTGCCATAGTAAAGATATGTAAATTTAATAATTGTAAAAATATAATAATATCATAATAATATAAATTATAAGTCATAATAACATACTTATTTATAAAAAAAAATTAAAATTGAATTGTAAAAATATAATTATATCATTTAAATATATAAAATAATAAATGACTGTTTAATAAAGTAATACAATAATATTTTTATCGAAAATATCTATAAGGATAGAGCTACACACGGCGTATTCCACCGCGTTGTCCATCGAACTAAAAAGCATTGGTTTACTTTAATAAACGCCGCGGAATACGTAGCGTTTGAAACGCGGCAAATACGCCATGTATAGCTCCGGTCCAAAAGTACAAACCACTAAAAACAAGTTTTAATTTAACATTATTATGTTAATGATAAATATTTAATTATTATTATTGGTTTTTTTTTTTTTTTTAAAATTTAAAAATATCAAAATCAAAAATAAATTTGGAAACCACTGGAAAGCTCAAAAAAAATGTTAACTTAAAAGGTAACACGAATTGCGTCCGGGACGCAATTCGTTCAAAAAGGTTCGTCTACCTGTTTGGTACGCAATTCGTGTGCACCGGCGAGTAGTGAGTGAGTACCTATTGAATTTATGAAGTTGAGATACAATATTAAATAGAAATAAATCAAAAATAAGTTATAATAATACGTATAAAAGAAAACATAAGTAATTATAATATTTTATTCAGTTTCTATCGGTTCGCAGTCAAATTGTACATAGCATATTTTTCTTAGCAATAACACTTACTGTACCGCGTAAATGTTTCAAGTTAAAATAAAAGATGAACATTATTCGTTGTAAAGAGTCTAACGGTTTGTCTATTCGTAAAAATGCTGATAAATATTAAAATTCAATTTATAACGTATATGTAAAATATAATAATATAATAATAATGATAAAGATTACAGTAAAAATGTACAAAATTTTCATTTTCCCTTAAACAGATATGTTTTTAATTTTACTTATAAAACACTGAAACCTGTCTAAAACGGACACCTGTTATAACAGACAATTATTCGGTGATATTGAATTGAGTCCAGCTCATTATCTTAATATTTTTGAATTGAGTCCATGTAGATAAAATGTAATAACTACCTACACAGTAAAATTCACTCAAAATTAAATGCTTTTTTTCATTCGAGACATACCTACAAATATTTTTATTCTTGAGGACACTCTTCTGGGAATACAGTCTGATATTATATAAAATTAAGCAGCAAAGCAAAAAGACCATGTTAAAAAACATTAGAAAAAGAAAAATTTTTCAGGAGCAGACAAACAAATATATAAATTTGCAAAATCTTTAAAAAGATTTGACTTTTTAAAATCTATATCATTTAATTTTTTACCTGCCACTATTTAATTATTAACATTATTATACTACACATAATTTTTATTATTATTTTAAAAACATTATTATTGTTAAAAACAATGTAAGCAATCAATATACATCAATAATAGGCTGAAAGGGACTCAACTCGAACAATCTAACAATATTGGTCGGACTCAACTCCGATAACCCAAAAGTATTTGTGGAACTCAATTCGACGTCAGCCCAATTATTTTGGTCCCGTGGCTGTCCGTTATTTACAGGTTTCACTGTAATATCATGGTTAAATCATTTATTTCGTATTGCAAATATGGAGGAAGGTACACTATAGTATACTATCTATACTCAATGATTATATATAAGAAAATATAAATGATATATAGGTATACTAAAAAAATATCAAGTTTAATTTAAACGCGTTGAGAATCTTAAGTTTTTTGCATGTAAGTAACCTGCAAATGTCGTGTTTATATTTATATTATAAAATCTTCAAGTAAGGATAGCTTGAAAGGCTGCGTGTCGATGAATCTTTTACACTAAATTTGATATTTTATTAGATTTTATTGTTATATGCGATATATCTATTGGTTTTCGTGGTGTTACGTGAGATCTAAATATTATATGTGTTAACATGTTTTAATATCCATATTTTTCACAATTTTGAAGCACCTGTGTAACACTATGTAAGCCCCTTATTAAAATTTAATCCTCCAAATTTTTTTTTCAAAACAAACTTTATGCTGAATTGAAGTTAATCACACGATGAGTATATCTTCATTTTAATAATTTCTGCATGTTGTCATGTTGACTATGCTTGTGATGCTCTTCGATATAAACTCGTACATAAAACAAATATTTAATGTGTATGGGCGTCTCCAGACATTTGTATAGGGGGGGGGGGGCAAAATTAATTTAAAAAATAAATGAACATTTTTTTATAAATTTTATTATTATAATATTATTACATTATTATGTTTCGTCATTATTACAATTAGGAATTATTATACATTATTCTTTATCATTAAATATAAATTTTACCAATTGCTGTGGAAATAACATTATTCCAGGGAGGGAAAGTGATATTTTAATTTTTACAAATGAGTTAAAATCGAACCTTAAATTCAAATTTTCCGGGATAATACATACTAATCTGAGAATTACGTAGGTATAATATGTACCTACAGTATCTTAAAAACGGGCTAATGTGTTTTCGCGGACGTTTTTTAATTTTCTGAGGAAAAGAATACCTCAATAGTAAACATAACTATCGCGTTTGACCTTTTTGTTAGTGTTAAAAAATAAATAGAATAAGCGAAAATGCCAATAATTTGGTACGTGCGGGAACTTCAGTTTAAAGTGCATATTTATTTTTTGCTGGTACCTAATTCCTACAAATTGATTGAACATTATGGTGTACAATATATATACAGTATACATAATACATATACTATATGTATAATATTTTATCTCGTATTCGCGCGCATATTATAAACCTAAAAATAGAGAGAACATTTTGACTTGACCCAAAGCTTGAATCGTCTTAACTGTGTTTGTGGCGGGTCGAAGAAAAGCATCATTCATAAAATTGTACGTAAGATGGATAGTTTTTTACTTTTTTTAAAGTATGCCTTTTGCTTAAAAAAAGCTTAAAATCGTGAAATGTAATGGATGATGGATGTTGTTTACGTGGTCACTTTATGTATTTTGTTGGTTTTTCGTTTTCAGAACACATTTTCATTTGGAAGTAAAATTCTTTAGCGTTTATAACAGGAAAATATATGATTTTATTAAATAATTTGAACTCGTCTGAACAAATCGGTTTAAAAATACTTCATTAAAACTTGACGACATTATATTATCTAGTCGCGCTGCTGCAGTTATTAAAATACTATATAATATATGGTACGCGGTATTAATTATGCTGTAACATTATATTAATGACGCGAAAAACACTAAATTAACTTTTATATTAATAAACGCGACTTAAATTTTACTATAATTTAATAAACGTTGTATATTATTTTTATTTTATGTGCTTATTATAATTATGCCTTGTACAGTATTTACAATTTTGTATACTATAATAGCATGTATCTACTGGTGAACGAGATAGTAAAATTGTAGTTATTACAGTAGTTTAGTACAGGGACTTGATAGAAACTTTTTTTTGAATGTTGGTCATTGAATATATTATATAAACATTAAACATAGATATAGTCTTGGCTTATACTTGTTGTTTAAATTTTTTTATACATATAGTACATTTAAAAGATGTTATTAAATTATAAATATCTATATTTGTGACAATATTACACTAAAAAAAAATTCTTCTGGAATTAATATTGCATTCTTATATTATGTCGATGTTCTAAAAAGTATTTAATTTGCCTGAGCGTTTTAAGAAGTCTATAAGATGTGGAATATATAATACTTGTACTTTTTTTGATCTATACCTATCATTGATCTGAACGGGATTGAATTGGAGATAATCAATATTTAGGCATATTATGTCGGATTATTATGATCATGAGGAATAAATAAACTATATAAAATGGTTATGTGACTTTAATTCGGCCCGTGTGTATGTATTTTGATAATTTTATGATGGGTCAATAATTTTATTCTTGAGATTCATCGCAAGTTTTGATATATTACTTCAATAAATCCCAACTGGGTCATCGCGGCACACACTCGAACAATATAATAATGGTATTATGCGGTAATACACATATGAGTCTGTTGTCTTTTTTTCTCTTTTTCTATCTCTGTGTTATTTCTTGTACACACACACACACACACATCTACATTTTTGGCCATTGTCCAAATTCTATTTCTGCAATACGTCCGTGTGTTTCAGACTGACACAACCTTTTTTGCTTTTTCCACAAGACATTTATTAGTTTTTTTTTATTACCCCAAAAAATGTATTACAAAATTCTGAATATCCACAAATTTAACGATGACCCTAATTATATATATATATGTGTGTGTGTGTGTGTGTATATTGTATACGTTGGCGTGCACGTTTTTTTTAAAAATAATTCCTTTCATTGACGTTTGGCATATATCGTTCTATATTATTTTTGTTATATTCTCGCGCCAAATCGATATGTCGTAATTTGCGTAATCCTATGTATGTGTGTGCAGATTATACGCATATTAGTTGTAAATAGTGATGGTCAACAACATATTTTCAAATATCGATACTGTATCGAATTAACCATTAAAAGATAACTATCCATATTTCTTATACTTTATATAAACCAAGTTTGTTTTTAAATTTAATTTATTTTATAATAGTCAGTATATTTACATTTAGTAACTGTGGAGCTTTCTACTCAGTTAAAGTCTTACGTTCTTCGGATATATATTTTAATTCTCAAAACCGAATATAACTTATGTATTCATGACATATAATACAGCCGTTTTTCAATATAACTTGGCTCTATATATTAAATAGTTCTAAACAAATTATTGTATTATAATATCAGCTTATTAACTATAATTACATATTCCACTTACATATATAAACTCATATGCCTTTCTTTATATGTTATGTAATATGTATGCGTAAATTATGAGTTTGCATTTGTATACCCATTTTTGGTGAGATATAATAAGAGACTTACTGTATGTACTTTTTATACGAATATATGCATACAATATATATTCCAGTTGTAGTTAATTTTATACGAATATGCGTATATTAAAATCTACCTGGTAGCGCTGATTTATTTTATGACCATACTGTGTAATATCGTTATTATTATTTATTACTATTGTATTACTGCACGTGTTATTACTCCCAGAACCAATGATAATTATCGTTATTTTCGCGTGGCTTCAAATATTATAAAGTATTATAATATTATCTTTATAATTGTTCGAATGTCAATTATGACAATGTATTAACATTGTGTACCAGTCACGGTTATCGCTTTTTGAACGAATTTGTCGCTTCTATGCTTTCTTTCTCTCTCTCTCCTGTTAATACTTCGCAGTCATTATTAGCGTTTGAAAATGTCATTAGGGTCCTTCGTGACCTTGATCTGAATTTGTGGTGCACAGAATCAAATTCGAATTAGGCACATCCTCCTACTGCAGTATTCCATCATTTTATATTGTATTATATATAGATGACACTTGACCAAGGTCGCCCACTGCAGTACTGTGTGACATTGTTCAGGTGTTATTATTATTATCATTTTTTTTTAAACCGTCATCCCGGCAGTCGGCGCCATTTTATTATATATATACGTACATTGTGAAAACCTCCGCCTCGACATAATCGGAATCTAAATCGTTTAGTATAAACAATAATAGGTATGCGCAATTTTTTTTCGTTTAGCATAATATAATAAACATCAATTAGCATTATATTTATTATTCTTGGAAATCAAATAAGTATGAACATCCCGCATAAAAAGCGGGAAAGTATTATACAAGTATTTATTGATGTTTACAATTATAACTCTTGTGTAAAAAATAATTTAATTATTAACATACGTATTATTAAATACATGTACGTTTTATTAGTTAGCCGGTGATGACAACAGCTAGGTGTACCTATACATTATGTAAAATACTACTTTAACATACAACGTTAAATTACATTTTTATTTTGTAATATTCAAAATTAATGTATACGTCGAATCAAAGTTATATTGCTATGTTAATTTAATAGGTTTATTGTCTTCTGCAGTTAAGTAAGCACGTACTTACGCGTTATGCTTATACTTACATATTTATACCACAACACAATTTTGATAAATTGAATAAAATTAAAGAAATTGAAAACCCATTCTCGAATGTTGTGTATCTTTTATCATATGTACCTATATAACTTCGTTGTTCTCGATATCACGCAGTCCATTAATTTATTTTAAATCACGCCGAAAAATCATTTGTCAACATCCAAATTTTGTTCATTAATCAGATATAACCTCAAACCTATGTGAGTAATAGTCAATGGTTTTATCGATCATATATATAATATATATATGGATAGATAGATATATAGATTATAGAAATATAAAGTAAATGTGTTACGTACGTTTTGTGGAAGTATTTATTTATATACATGGTGAGAGTCATTACTCATTATTTTAATAATATACTTCCTTATTCTATTTTATTACCGACTTTTGAAAATCGTAAAATACTATGATACCTATTTATATTTATTTCATCATTTTTTATGCTGCCTCGGTGGTGGTTTACATTGGCTTGTAGAGTTTTTTATAAATTGTAATTATATATATACAGTAAACTTACAGTAATTTGTTGAAATTAATTTGTTTGATGAATTATATTACATTTTTAATGAGCTTATTGTGTCTACATTTCATGAATATATGTTTGATCGGTGTGGGTAGGTAGTATCTAAATATTATTTTTGACATATTCTTAGTGGATATTTTTTTTTATAAGATATGTGTATCTGTATAATGTGTATTACCAATTCTCTGATAGTTTATTATTGCAATTTATATATCGTGTCTTCTGTTTGTTTCATTTTTATTTCACTCAATTTATTGCTTATATTTGACTTTGGTTTTTGTCATTTATTTCTAGTCGATCGTTGATACATTTTTTATAACTTTATATCTTATTTTTTGTATTTCAAAGATATCTAGAGACTAGAATGGTGTAATGTTCTCAGTGCCGAACTTAAAATCACAGGGCTCAAATGCAGTTATTAAAGAAGAGGCCTTTTAAAAATATGTTAATGAAAACTGCTTTTAATTTGTTTCTAAAAATGTAAAAAATATGGTTCCGACACAAATTATCACTTTATACATCGATATAACAATACAGCGTATCATAATATTAATTTTACTAAAAATGGGGTTTGTTAAAATTAAGTAATTTTTATTTTTTAAGTTATGGTAAATATTATATAATATAATAATGCTTACTTTATTTTATATTATCATAGCAGCTTCATACATTGTGAGTGCTTCAGCTGTGTATATATTACAGTTTTCTAATATTTCGATTTGTTAAATAATTGTTGCAATATCTACACCGACTACACTCTTTTAGTTGTTTTTGAAACATCCGTGTATATGTACATGTGAACCGATATTTTGTCTATTATCACAGTACCTACCTATAGATTTTTATTTACATGATTTGGAGTTTTCTTTCAATTGTTAGGCGTAATTGGTATGTAAAAGAAACTTTTTGTTGTTCATTGTGGCTTTGAATTACATCTTTGTTGTTTCGTTTTTTATTTGTATTTTTAGTTTATGCATTATTTTTTATTAATTATTTTGTGAATTAACTGTACTAATTATTATTATTCGTTACTAAGTGTTTTCAAATTGATTATTGAAAACTGTTGCATAAATTGGTTTGTTAGGTCCGTTGCTGTTTAATTGTTGTAGAATTAATTGAAATATTTGTATTTTGTATACTTATAGTGTCTAGTGGGTGCTTTCCGGTAATACTGTTTATGAGACTGTTTTTGAAGTTACTTTTGAAATTCTTAAACATGTAATATAAATATCATCAAGTAATTTTAATTATGATATTTTTCTGATGTATGTCTATAATCATCATACAACACACAAGTGATCCGTAATTCAAAATTGATCTAATTTATGATTTGTATTTTGTTATCAGGGTATTTTTGTAAGCACCCATTTTATGTTTGAAAGTATTTTTATAATATTCATATCATGGTCTTTATTTGCTTTGTCTTGAATTTTGAAATGTGTTATGTTAGATTTTTGTTCAAGTATAGGATTGATATTTGTATGTGCTTTGTTCATGGAATATTGATGTGTCCACTTTTCTTGTGTATTTTTAAAATGTGAGAATATTAAGTATTTAGATTTTTCGGGTAAAACTTTATATCTCCAATTTTTGAATTTTTCATTTAACTCGTATATTACATTTAAAAAATTTATTTTCCTATTATAATTTATAGTAGTAATTACAATATTTACGATTTAAAATAAAATTGGTGCCGTCTGTTTGTTATTTATTTTTCCCAAATTAGATGTAATAACGTGTAGATATGTTAGCTAGTGATAGCAATTTAAAATAATTTTATGACGATAAAGAATCTGTTGAAATTTTGTTCCTAAAAACCTATATTACATTATATTTAATAGCTTATAATTAGACGGATGAATTGTAGGAATAAAAATTCAGAAAAATCTTATCATAATTATGTATTTAATAAACGATAATAACTGTCGCAGTATTGTATAATTAAATTATATTATGGTAATAGGTATACGCATAATATTATAATAATGTGGCCGCTGTACAGTGCAATTTGTGTATGTGAATACGTTCACATTCATTCTCTGAAGAGGCGACACCAAGCTCGGACGGGTGTCGCGCGCGCGTTTGGCTGGTCACCAAGTTCTGTCGCGTCCGTGTGTGAGTGTGCGCGCGTTCACAGTTTGTCAATGACGCGCGTCCCAGAAGTGAGAGAGCGTGAGAAGAACTGGTGCAGCGACGTGTAAGCCCGACGCCAACGACGTTTTTTTTCCCGTTAGACGCGCGGCACAACTGTCGGTGAAACGACGACGGTTATCGTGCGAGTGTTTTTCAGCATATCGCGCTTAATTTCTATACGCCGTCATCGCTTTATGTGTCTATATTAATATTATATCTTATCCCCGTTGTCATACAGTATATAATCGCGGTTTTGAAATTGGTATTTTTAAAACCGCCTCTTCCCGTGAGGCGGGTGTCCGTATAACGGGAGTATAGTGCGTGAAAAACGACATTAAACTTTAACAGTCGGACGACACGATGGGTTTTTGGTCGAGCAGCAGTAGTAGCAGTAGCTCCGGCAGCAGCAGCATCAACAGCAGTACCGGTAACAACAGTGATTCGTCTGATTCGTCGCCGGCCGACGACGCGTCTTGCAGCACGATTTGTGGTGGGGGGGCTGACTCGGACGGGTCTTCGGAATCTTCGTCGCCCAGCCGGTTGAGTCGGTGGAGCCGAAAGATACGGTCTTTTCGGCATAAAAAGTCAACTTCGGTGGCAGTGGTGGCTGTCAAATATGAACACCACCACAGCCGTCATCACCGACATCCCCATAATCACCGCCATCATCGCAGACACTCGACCGTAGTAAATGCAACCGCCGGGTCGTCGTCGTCGTCGTGTCCGCAATGCAACGGAGGTAGCGCTTCTACCCCATTATCTTCTAATCCTGCAACAGGTAGAATAGTCAAGTTATATAGACCCGATCTTGTATAATTTGGGCCATTTCCAATTCTTTTATTTTCTAATCCACTATAAAATAATGACAACTATTATTTTTGTATTGACGTTTTCGAGCAAGTTTATTTAAACAGAAAAAATGGTTAGGTATTTAGCTAGGTATACTAATATACGGCGTAAAATAGTATTTATTCTAAAAATGCGTAATGCTTCCTTCCCACCACCCTTGGTGTTCGATACCTCATTGTCTGGTTGATTGTCGCTTTCGTCATTCTTATTTTTATTTTATCGAGAAAATTCGGTAACCGCTTTTTCTGACGATGACGGTGTTATGTTAAGAGTAGGGTCGGCAAACAAACTATTTTTTCCGTAGCTATCGAACGCTTGTTGCTGCCGTGAGTACTCACTATATTATATTATTATTTTGCTGCAAATAATCGATTTTATACTTATCGTCGCGTTATTTGTTATTTGTGAGCGCATTAGAATGCGTAAAAAAGAGCGAATTAGAATGAGAAAAAAGAGCGAGAGGGGGCGAGGGAGAGGGAGAGGAAGGGAGAATAGTACATTATAATCTTTGTTTATTATTGGTACTCATCCCGTTTTCACTTGTCTCATGTGTTCACTGTTCACTCATAATAAAAGTCATCTGATTCGCGCTCGGTTTCATTGAGAACGTTTATACGCGCCTGTCTGTCCTTCAGAGACACTAAAAATAATAGTTTACGTTATGTAGTGAATTTGTGAACGCTTAGGAATTTCGGACACGCGTGTATTTGTTATTTATGTCTTATGTGTGATGCTGTGAAAAGTTTAAAATCAAAAATGTGTTGGATGGTTTTTATTACTATGAATTGTTTACGATAGTATACATTACGTTTAAGCAGTATACCTATCGCTGGTCCCTACCATCAGAGATTTGAAACCGAATATTTGAATTTCTTTATATTTAACCAAATTGCATTTACCTTTATTAAAGTTGTTACTATAACACTGCATTCGCGTTCGTGTATTACGTTTCTAGGTGACAGTGTTCATATTTCAGTCTATATTCAGAACTCAACAGTATATAACAACACTATACATGAATGGATACACGATTGAAAATTATTTAAACTCTTGCCCACTTCAACCTAATCGCTAATATATATTAAATATTTATATATATTCTATAATAATATAATACGACAATTGTTCATTATCTCTCACCCCCTCATCACTACTTGATTATGTATTAATTATGTATGTATATATATGTAAATATTGTCTACAGTTGTATATTACATTATTATATACGTTTTCGACAGGATAAATATCGCCTATATTTACTTGTTTGGGTGATTGTTTGTAGTAATTTACTAACATTACAATGGATGGTTTTGTTAGGTAGGTACGCATATACATAATATATTAAATTATTATCGTTATTTTAGTTAGGTAAATATGATTAGGTATATTATAATATCGAACGCGACTGTTAGCTGATTACACATTTGAAATTATGATAATATATTATTTTTCTACACTCATAATCTATTTAATATACAAACGAATATCATCTTTTTGAACGTTATGTGTTTGAACTAAGGAAGTAATAAAATATGTAACATTATAGTAATATGTTCAATTAATTTTTTTTTAATAAATCGTAATTTAAACTTTTTAGCTTTTTTTTTATGAAAAATACTCACGTAAGTATCGATAAAACATAGTTTGGTATTTAAAATTTAAATTTATAAATTTACTATTCTGTCCATCCCTTGTGATTATGACCTGTTCCGGCACTTAGCTATATACATATTAATTGAATATTGTTTTCCGGAAATCTATGCGAGTAACCTAAAGTTTGCTATTATGATTTTTTTTATACAGTTATTATACTATTATCGGCATTTAGAGTAGCACAGTATAGCAGCCGCATAGTACCTATCAAATAACATAATTTGTTTTATGACATAACTACATAAGAAAAATGATAAACTAAATTGTGTTTATGGAAATTATTATTTGATTTCCGATCGTTTTTGAACACATATTATCCTTAACAATATGTTTCATCTTCAACAATATAATTGTTATTTCTCATAGGATTATTATTTTTTTTTTTTAGTCTAAAATCGTAATAAAACATATAGTAATAAAATACCCATAAGCTCTAATCATTATGACATGTGTATATTGTTCCGCGACCCTAAGTCTCAATGACAATATTTGATTAGGACCACATTTTTTCGGCCCGGTATGATACATTATATATTATATACTACGGCGCAGTAGTCCAGTTAATCCATCGGAGTGCCATTTCATATACAGGGTGTGTATATTATTATACCTTATACATTACGAGATATGCGAGTGAGGTCCTTTTAAAGTTAAATGTCGTATCGCATGTCTATATATAGGTGTATTCTTCAGACATATAAGCGTCACGTGATTAAAACTTACGTTATAGGATAACACGTCAAAATGTATGTACCTATTAGTAGATTTCATTATAATATATTTAAATTAGGAAAAAATGTCTCATGTGAAAATAGCTTCAAATCATATAATTTAGATTAATATGTTGTATAATTAAAAAAAGAAAATCTAAGGAGTAACGTTTAAAATCCAAATGAGTATCTATACTTTTTAAATATGTTTTATGTATGGGTTTTTTTTTAAAGTATTGTTACGAGTCATTTTTATTTATGTCTGTGGTCTGTACGACTGTACTTCTATTATTCGTATGTTACGCATTGTGGTACAACCTTAATAATTTGTGATCTATCTTTGATGATCAGTTTATTTTAGTATTAAAATCCACGCATTTTTTTAATTAAATGTTATATTACTTATAGGTCGAATAACAATACTAACTCAATCATAATAAGTAATTGGTAATTTTTGTAAACAATAAAATATTGATATTTATTATTAAAACAGATGTAACGATAAGTACTTATAGATTATATTTTATAAATGTTGTAATCTATTTATACCTTTCAACATCAAATCGCAAATCGTTACATGAAACATAATTATCTGAAATTTAAAATATATTCATTTTATCAGTAAAAAAAAAGTTACCATGTATAGAAAATGATAATATAAACATTTGGAGAAAATTTCAAGTTTCTAGAGTTATTCGTTTTTGAATTATAACAAAATAAAGAAATACACTTTATCAAAAGCTGGTTTAGACATGTAACACATCCATACAAACAACCTTCCAAAATGCATTAAAATGTTTAAAAAAATATAGGTTCCCAATTGAGTTTTAAAAGTTAACCCTTAAATTTCCTTTTTTAATTAATAAAAAAAAATATTTAATATATAATTGATCTTAATTATATGATTTAAAATTGTTTTCTCATAGTTCATTTTTTCTAATTTAAATATTAGTAGTGAAAACTAAAATCGTATAGAACTTTGGTGGTACTCTGTATATAATGATTCGTTGTTGTTTTCATTTATTTTATTTTATTATTATTGCACCAAGTTTTCGCTTGAAAATAGCACCACTCGTTTACACGATATAACAATTTATAATGATCGTATTTTATAGACAAAAAAAAAATAGTTATAAATTAATTTATTGTCTTATTTTTCATCTTTCTTGTCTTATATTGTTGTACAAACATTTGCGCTCTTAGTTATATACTCATAATAAAGTATTTTTAAATAGACAAAAAAAAAAAATACTTAAAAGTTGCAGTACACTAATGTATTTAAATAGGTACGCAAATATATTATAGTATTAAAATAATAATATACGCCACAGATGTGTATTCGAGTTAACGATGACATAACTCGTTTGGAAACGTATAGTGACATTATAAACGATAAACCTATGTATGTCAGAGGATCGTGTTTCATCGTCTTGTTTGTATAATAAATATAATGCATACAAGTGGTTCGAGATGTGTTGCGTGTTTGTACGGTGTGTATAATATATGATCCAAGGTATGGAGCTTATTTCAGGAAGTGGCCACAGCACCTGTCTCCTGGCAGGTAAAAAATTAATAATTCGTATAAGTCTAGTAATACCACGCGAACGCAAGCTATATATATTATATTGTGAGTTTTGACGGCCAATCAAAGTGCGTTTTTGCAATTTTGCTGACCCATAATAGAACTTTTAGACAATGATCCAGTCAAAAAGCTTTTTCTGCCTGATTAATACCGACGTAGTACTTACAAAGACAGAGCAGTCTCTCTTTTAGTCCTTTAGTTTAACATTGGCTATTGCAATGGTTGGACCTTCTGAAATCGCACCAGCGTTATTCTGGTTCGGCCTAACATTTTCCCATAATAATATCATCGTTTGTGATTTACGTACTAAATTTAATTTAACGTCTAATTATGATTGTTTTTATTGTTACGTTTTCGTGTAATAATTTTTATAAATAGTTCTTTTATTTGTACATTTATTTATTGTCCGTTTTTTTAGACATTGACTGTCCATCTTTGATACTAAACAATATTTGTTTAATATGTCGTTATTACATTAATCAGTGTATTTAAATGATTTATACTATTGTTTTTTAAGCGAGTGAATAATTAAGTGAATCTTGGAGGTATATAACCATTAACTGGAGATGCATAACTGGCACACTAATACATTATAAATATACATTTAAAAACAAATTTCGTCAAATTATCCAATAGTCGACTATTCCTTCTTCTCTCTCCCGATGTTCATCTACGTAATTTAATGTGAATCGTAGTTGCTGAACTAAAGAAGTAAAAACTAAATATTATAAATATGAATAAGAAGTTTTATTGTTGTTTTCGCAGCAGTGTTGACAACCATTTAAACACAATGTATTATGTTATGATTTATTATATAGGTACTTGTATTTTATAATCGAGAAAAAAGTGTATCTTACATATACTATAGTGATGGTACTATGAGAAATACATACATAAAATCCAAGGAAGATAAAACGTTTTTCGTCCAGTGGTAGTTTTAACTATTCAAAACTTTACGCTTTTATTTTAGGCACAATATCATCTCACTTTCACGCTAACTAAGTGTTTATTGTGTAATCAATTTATATATTTTTGAAATAAAAACGTTTAGATTAACATTTGAAATATTAAGTTTAAAAATCTAGTTTTTAAAAAAAAAAAATTTTTAACGACAATATATATTCTACAATCTACATATATCGAAAACAGTACATTTCTAAAAATTTCGGTGTGAAAAATATTAAATACAGTTTTTGATTTCAGTTAAATATGCATAATTAAAGTTTAAATAAATGAGCACAAAAGTTATGGACCATAACTCTTATAACCCTTGCTATTTTACTCTCCTCGTCTAAACTTTATATGCTTATTTATATAATAGTATTTATTAACTATATTATATTTAAACATCAATATTTTTAGAAAAGTGTTCTGCTTCTGATCGTGAAATTAAAAATAACCAAAAAACCATTATAATAATAATAAAACAAATTGTAAACATTTAGTATTATTAATACTTTCATAATTGATAAAAACATTTCATTCAAAGCACACACACAAAAAAAAAAAAAACAAAAAAAAAATGTAGTGTACTGAAAGTTAGATGAACCGGAGCGCACCTATTACAAATTAAAATGCATTATCGTCATCTTAGTAAAATAAAATAAAAATGTGTCTTATATTTGTTACGATAAAAAATATATATGTGAACAATGATATGCATTTTTAATCATGTCCCCACTGCAGAGGACTGCGGTAAAATATATTCATGTACTTACAATGCTATTATACAAATTAGTTTCTCGACTAGATAGGTTACTTTTTGCGCTTAAACCGTATTATATTCTCGCAAATAATATTCATCATAAAATATGATATATATATAATATAATAAATAGTGCAGGTGAATCTTCGTTATGTGCTATAGTGTATACCTTTAAGAACGAACAATTGTGGATTAGAACGTCGAGAAATCTATTCACGTAGTTGTGCGCATATTTTAATGTTATGGAATATAATGATATAATATTTACCATGTTTGAATAATGATTGACGATAGTACCGAAAAAAACATAACCATGCACGAAACAACGATTTAACTGAAAATACTTAAATATTTTTATATAATTTATTCTAGCTGCATAAAATATTATATATTATTATGTATATTGTATATGGTTCAACATCTTTTACTAACTAGATTAATCATACTGCATTATACTTATACTCTGTACTGTACTACTGTATATATACCTACGCAATTACCATTTGAAACCTATTATACATAATTATAGTTCGATAAAGGCCTAACATATTACTCTAAAATATTCCGCAAACACACTACAACGATATAAACATTTTGTCGATTGTTTAACACAGTATCCACCCACACACAACATAATATATTTTTTTAATTTTGTGTTTATTAGATGAAAAAATTAATTTATATAGGTATGCACATTTTATTGTAATAATAATAATGCGATGGTGATTTTCCATGAATGACTAGAGATAAATGTAATATGCCTTTGAATAAACTTACAACTATACTTTGGTTTGTAGTAGGTATTTTCTTGAATTCTTTATTGTAAAATTCTTCATGGGGAGCGGGCTGTGGAATACATTAACACGCAAAGCAATTTATTTATTATACATATTTGCCTATTAGTTATCAGAAAAAAATAGTATTCTAAAGTCAATTTTGTGGTTTTAGAGAAATAATCTCCTCTTTTACATAAATACTATTTATCATAATACAATTAATGAATCGATTTTTGCGTGTCGTGAACGAGCTTTCATGTCATCTACCACTTGTGCTCTATGCTTAAAAAATACAAAGACGAACTTTGATGTATACTTAAATATTTAATAAACAATAAATAGCTTAACGATTTATACTGCACCGTCTCGTGTCATATACACAATAGCGTCGTTTCCAAAAAAATGTAACAAATTAACAAGCGGTTAATTTTTCAAATACCATAACACGCGTTTGCAATACGATCAGCCTCAAAAAGAACAGATTTAACGTTAATAATTTTATTTTTGAAAATCGTGTAGTTCACTCCGATTCTTTTTGTGGATTTTTTGGTCACTGCTGCCGCTGGATAAAAGTAAACACAATTATATTGTATTTATATGGACTGCCATCTTCAAGGTCAACATTTCTATAAAATTGTTTTGATGAAAAAATCACTTAATTATCCTTCTGTCGAAGACGGCGAAGTAGAGAATGTCGAAAATATGTGTGACATACATTTTTTGTGTCATACAAGGTTAGGTTAGGTTCTTAGATTCTTCAAAATAATGCACGCAATGCCATTGTATACACAGTTTGAGATATTGTTCATTATTCTCCGCGAATCTAACCAACATCGATTACGTCGTTCTCCTGAGAAGTATTTCAATGTCGAAAAAAGGGCCATTACGTTTTATACAGAAACGAAATGTGCATACATATTATGTTATAGTAACTCATTGTTGCCATCAGATAACAATCATTCGCTTCCTCTTCCCTGCAGATTCTTAGGACGCTTCATCCACATGTGTTGTTTCCGTCCTGCAAGGCTGAAAACTTATAAGTGTATAACATAGTGAAAACCGTTTCACGCTAATAAGAATCATTAGAGCTATAATTGTATTTTAACAACCCAATTTCCATACTATAAAAAGGAGAACATAAGTTGTGTAACATTGTTTTTAATTTTTTTATATCACTAATATGAAAAAATTTCTAATTGTTCCAAAATTCAATAATTTTTATGTTTTTCAAACTTGAATAACTTTTTTTATCATTCTGATATTGAAAACATACGTAAAACAATATTGCACAGTTTAAAATTGTCTCTTTCTAATGTGATAATTTAGTTGCTTAATTTGAACTATAGCCTGAGTGGTCCTTCCATGTGTGAAACTGTTTTTACACTACCTATGTTGTAAAGTCGTAGGATGGTGACAACACATGTGGGTGAAGCGTCCTCTTAAGTGCCAATCATCATCTTATCTTATATAGTTGATAGTATAAGTTATCATTCATTATCATCGTTATTGAAATTACTGTGGGGTGGTCCGTTTGATACAATTGACTATCTGTTAGTCACAAAGTTTGGAATTCTTGGAAAATTTTAAGTTTAATCAAAATGTGTGAAAATACTACCCTAAATGTTCTGACTTACGCACGAGAGATATGGAATAAATTGATTAAAAGCAATGAGCCTGGATCGTAAAAGATAAAAAAAAAAGCTAATACATATATATACTATTTGTTAATGGTATTATCCCTAATATCCATCCACTATTATTATAGGCAAAGACCTATTAGAGCTAATTTTTTTTCTTAAATGTAAGACTTATAAAACTCACGTGTTTATGATATAAATCTTGTGAAAGTCGTCTCGATTGTGTCTCGGCACACGAAATTTGTACAAATGAGAGTGGAGTTCAATCTGTTTTCATTATTGTCATGAGCTATTTTTAAAAAATTTTTAATTTATATTATTAAATGTAAAAAAAAAATCAAATATATTATATAACTCTCTGTTGTCAATATAATATATTGATAAAAACGCGGGTACTGTAGTAGTATGACCACAATTTATATAAGCTTTATAGTGATATAATTAAATTTCGTGTCTTATATTATACCGTCTCAATAATTTAATAATTTTTATCATAAAAATATTAATTAAAAATTAAAATAAACTATGCACTATAAATGAAAAATATTTAATGCATATTGAATACTTTTATATTTATATATATTTTTTAAATTATTTACAAGTTGTATGGGAGTGATGTGTTGTTTTTAACACATTCGTCTTCAAAAATAGCTGACATTTATTCCATTTTATATTTTATTTATATATACATATACCTACCGTTATAATATTTACTATAATATATACGCATATTAATTAGTTTGGTGGTTTCATTTTTGTAATAGACTGATAACTTGTTAATTCCATCTATTGATGCTCGCCCTCGTCGTTCCACTTACGCATTTACATAATAACATTATAGAGGGTTTTAGATAGTACGTTTATGTATATGTGTGTGTGTTGTTAATTCTATAATATATAGAATAATAGCTATTGTATAGGTGTACAGAAGAATTGCACCTACCATGGACTAAATAATATGCCGCCAAAGTATATTTTAATGTACCTTTACTGCAGTCGTAGTATTATTTAGTAAGGTAATATTTAAACAGTATTTTTAATCGATATAGATTATAATTACGCTCTACTACTGTGATTATGTACGTATTCAATTTTATCGAATAATATTTCAGTTACATTCGCTCTTTGATGTCGCTGTTGTTTAGCGGTTATTAATTGTTATTTTATTGTTATTATTATTTTATTACTGTATTCTACATTACCACATTGGTAATATATAACTTAAACAAACAAACAAAATATTTATCTAATGCATGTAGAAGAGAGTCTTTTAAGCTTTAAAGTCTTAAGTGCATTTTTTTCATGTCAGCGTTTCGCCTTCATCGTATACGGAATATATTTAATTTTATCGAAATTCTCCAATTTTTCATTAAAAATTACTTAATATACCTATAAATATTACAGTACAAGGTTTTGTTATGTTCATATTATATATTTATATAGGTTTCTTACCGATTAAACATTTTATTGTCGAATAGATTGTACCTGTTGCATAATAATAATGCAATAAGTAATTTTACTATAGGTATTGATTATGTATATGAATTATTTCATAAAATATATTATATTAATTGCTCCTATAGGGGAATTGCACACTACTATTATTATTTTTTTTTTTTGAGCAAAATATCTTAGAACCCATACACGTTCCAACATACTGATTTGATTTGTACTTAAATAATAAATTTGAAAACATTTAAATTAACTATAAGTTTATTTTAAATCAGAATTATAATTAATATATAAAACAATTTTTTACAATGAAATTTCTGAAATTCCTAGTGAAATTTTTTCTTTTTAAGAATAATAAATTAGAAATGTTGCTCGATGAATCCAAAGTTGACTTAACAACAAAATATTATCTGTTTTCAAAAATTATAATTAGTGCAAAACTGAAATTGGTTAGGTTTAATAGGATGTCTATTTTCCTCCAAAAAAAATGGTAAGTAAATGTGAAATATCAGCATGTGTTATATCTGTCTTTAATAACATAGAACATGGCAAATTTGACTTCAGCATCCTTCATCTTATGTTGTTAGTATATTCTCTAATTTATTAAGTTAGTCTTTAAAATACACGATTAATAATCATGCCTAACTTTATATCTAATCCCTTGCTCAAAAAGTTTAATATTAAAAAAAACATCTTTCTTTCCATTTTTTTTTTTTAATGTTATAAATATAAATAATTTAAATTTTACTTGTGTATAATTAAATAAATATCGGCGATGATAAAATAAAAATTTTTTTATTGGTAAAAACATTGTATAAAATTATATCAACGATATCGCGTAGTCATCTCCATAGGTTAGGTTAGGTATATATAAAACCAATAACCATAATATATGTAATATATTACAATGTAATATTATAATATTGATAACTGTTCTTTATATATTAAGAAAAAAAATAGTTTTGCTAAAATTATGAACTGTGCCTACATATAATTTTGAATCATGAAAGTATTATGTACTAATCTAAATTTTGGAACTATTAAAATATATGGAATAGTATACCTAAACGTACATGTAAGAAAATACAAAATTTAAAAAACGTCACTATAACTATATTAAAAATAATTATTGAGAAAATAAAAATTGTATTTTTTGACAGTTTTTGATATTTCTGGAAGTGCTTATCCTACTCGGTTACATATAATATTTAAATTTCACTTGGATGGATTCGTGAACCTCGACTGTCATGTCCAAAGATAAAATTAAATCTGATCAAAAGGGCAAATATATTTTTATTATTTATATTATTGTATAGTTTGTTTACATCTGTAATTTTCTCTGCGTACTGTAGTATGCTTACACAGATAAGTAATAATTTAAATTGTGATCGTTATTTAATATTATATTTATATATCTATAAACTTAAAATATAAACGCACGCCTACCTGGTTATTTCAACATTTTGTTATGATATATTTTCTACTATAATAATATTATATACTCGTACTATTATAAAAGTCGTAATAGTATTTTGTTATAAAATAAAATGTATTCATTTCTCAATACGCATTTACCGTACATAAAAATGTCCACTGTGAGCGTTTGTGTGGACTGTGGAATATTGAATATTGAGTGTTGAATTTCTGAAGATACCGCCACAGAATCGTTTTTCAACTGCTATATACCAGGTTATATTTGAAAACCCAATGGCGATTCATCGATGATTGAGTGATTATAAATAATTTATATTATATAATTATTCGTTAAATCGAATGTTATTTTAGTTTGTGTGCGGATAGCAGTTATTTTTTTTTAATCCTAGTTCAATAATTTTTTTTATAATTTAATAATAATTGTTATTTGACTCGGGTTAATTTGTTTGTATTATTATTATTGGCTCCGGAAGTAGTCGAATTGTGGCTATATAGTACAGTTGTCACACTCACGTCACTTGAATATATCCTGTCTAGATAGGAAATGATGCCAGCCGTCCCCATTAACTTAACCTTTTACGCAATAGTTTCAGTATCAGTGATAAATAAATTTTAACGTGTACTGCCATCAGTTTTTGAAATATATACACCATTATTATGTCTTACGATGATCAACATAAATATGTTAAGCTTTCGTTTTTATATATATATATAAAAAAAAAATACTTCAATCACCGTCATTTTTTTTTTTAATTAACTGGTCGAAATCATAACATTGAGCTACACACGGTGAATATTTCTTATAAAATTATTTATATGTTTTCGGTGTCTTTTTACTCTATGGAGGACCGATTAGATGGATGGTATAACTAATTACTAAGAATATATTGGCCATTTATTCTGGACCAGTTCAGTCGATTTGTGATTATGATGATAAACATTTGTACTAATTGCAATTTATTTTTCTTCTTTCAGAAACTACTTCAGGAGAATGTGCGGATAATGCTGCAACCACCGTTGCAACATCTTTAGCTTGCAACAATTCACCAGTGACCAAAAGACGTGTTTTCAGCGGGTACGTAATAATTTTTTATTTTTCACAATTGCTAAGACTATTTAATCCGCCACATTTAATATCAATTTATGTATGATTCATCCATTCGTCTATATCACATTGTATATAGGCCGCCAGGCATCCATATTTGTCGTCGCTTATTAATTGTATATAGCTATTAGTGTGCCACGAATTGTGACCATATTATTATATGCCAATAAATTTTTCTAAATCGCCCAAGTTAAATAGTATAACTCCCTATATCGTGTTATTGGCTGTCAAAACGCTAGTTGTAAATTCGTCTCAGTGACATTGTATAGTTTTTGGTAACTGTTATCTATATTACGTTGAGTTTTTGAATTGTTGGTTCTTTCTGTTGAACGAAATAATTTTATAATTGATGTATCAACTACGAGTCGTTGAAAATATCATAATGATTGTTTCTTGGTACTATAGTAATTGATTAGTTTATAGCTTATGTTACTGGATATAAGTCCGGCAGAAGTACACAAAAGTAAAGTTGAATAAAAACAAGAATATTACTTAAATTCAATATTTTTATATTTAAGTTATTTTATGGGATATATAATTTATATGAGATGAACCATTTCTAGCATATGACGACCTTCGTTAGTTCGTTGGAGATAAAGGCATCAATTCGTAAATAAAAACTTTGCATACCTTGCCTAACCTAACCTAGCTCGTCTTGGCTGTTAGGGGTCTGATAATTATCTTTATCTTTAGTAAATCCAGTTTTATTCAAATTATTCACTCAATGTTTAATTGTTTTGTGGCTAGGGACAGAGTCATGTCGATCAAGGCCTAGCTGCGTTATTGTGCGTAGAGTCTGTTGCGTTTTGATATGTGACTCCATTTAAAAGAAAAAAACTTAACAACAAGCGCATGTCGTTTACCCGATCACGGTATGTTGATACTAAAATGGCAACGTCGAATTTTTAAGTCGAAATTTTGTCGAAATTGGATATTTATTAGGTTTAAAATGATTTATCATTAAATAAGTTTTTTCTCTGTAATTAAAACAAATATTAATCGTATATATTAAATCGACGCCGATTTTCTTTGATAATGTTTAAGTAGAGCTTCAAATTTCTTATCCAACGGCTAATTCTAGCTCCATTTCCCCCACTTTGGAATTTTGAAACAGAAGTAACTTCATTTATATGTGCTGGTTTATTCTTTTTATTTTGTTGTTTGTACTCAACCTATTCCCCAGTTATCCAACTTCCAAAGTATGAGCTGAAATGTATTCCCAACTACTTCCCTTTGTTAAAAATAAAATATTTTGTCTTACATGGCTGATGATAGTTGCCTATACATAATAATTTTTTACCTATATTGTCTGTAGCCGTATAACATTTAGATCGCAAAAAAAACCAAATGCACAATGTAATGTCGAATGAAAGAGCAAGGATTAGTAGTATTAGCATCCTGACTAAAATTTTATATTTTTAGTAACATTTTTTGACAAGCTATTGTATTTTATTTGAGAATAATTTACTAAACCTCTCAAATTAGAAAAGGTGACTTCATGATGTAATTATACAATTATTCCTAAACTATATGTGCAATTTACTAGAAACCCCCAAATATTTTAATTATATTTTGTTAATAATAGTTAGTATATATGATATAATATCATAATAAATTTGTGTGACCAACTTTTGTGTACATAATTTATTCTACCGGAAAATTATATATATATAATACCACACATTTATCTTGTCCATAAAGTTGTTTATATTTTTTTTCCTTAACATTCAAATTTTAATATAAGTCTGAGGGCTATTCTTTCTACTACAACATTATTATAGAGCTGAGGATGAGCACAAACACAAAATATTTCTACGGTATGAAACCAGTGTTGTATTGTAAAATTTGAAATTTGAAACTAGTATTCTACCTCAAAATTACTCTTTTCTCTCCCATACTTTAGTAGATTAAAACAATATAATATAAATTATATTTAAATGATAAATGCTCTTATACTTTTTATACCTAGTAAATTATTTTAATCAGACAACTAATAAATCGGTTAAAAATAAACATAGATACTTTTTCTTTATAATAAAATATAATAAAAACATAAATAAAATAATTTCAACCTAAATCAATAAGTTTTAAAATAAACAATATAAAGTAACATCACTGTATAGAAATAACAATGAGTACGTTTATAGTGTTTATACATTTTCAGTATGCATACTATTTCATTCAATTTGAGTGCTTTGAAAATATACACATTTTCCGGTTTACTGATTGTCGCATTACATATATATTATGTTATTATATTCTAATGTTTGCGATGTGTTATCATTAATTTGATAAATAATTCATTTAAAATATGTCGCATACATACCATCGTATAAATCGATTGTTTTGAAAAAGTGTTTTAATTACAATAATTATAATATCTGTCAATTATTATTAATGCATTTTGGCATTACTTTATACTGATACATTTTATCGATTTAAACTTCATTTCATCTTGTATATTTTATGAAGTCCTAATGATAAGTGGGTTTAACACGTCTTTGCTGTTAATATTTTCTCTGTATAAATTAATAACTTCTATACAAGGTGATTCTTTTAAGTGGGTACACTAATTATCTCGAAAAGTATTCATGTTTTTGAAAATATTTTTTTACATAGTTTCAAATTCTTAAAAAAACAAGGCTTTTATTAAAAAATTATATTTTTAAATATTTTTTATCATTATAATTTTTTAACTTTTTAACTTTTTGTAATGACAACATAGAATTTTAATTTCATATTCCAAAGCAGAATAATTTTCTGAGTATTTTGATACATAAAATTCGAATTTGGGGCCAGTTAGTAGTTAATGAGTTATACTTATTTAAAGTTTAGACAAGCGGAGTAGTGGACAAACATTTTGCGGGGTAACCCCGTACCACTCCACTCTGCTTGTCTAAACTTTAAATACGTATAACTCATAAACTACTAAATTTAATTTTTATGTATCAAAATACTCAAAAAATTATTTTGCTTTGGAATATGAAATTAAAATTCTATGTTGTCATTCAAAAAAGTAAAAAACTTAAAAAATTATAATGATAAAAAATATTTAAAAATATAATTTTTTAATAAAAACGTTGCTTTTTTAGCAATTTTGAACTATGTAAAAAAATATTTTCAAAAACATGAATACTTTTCGAGATAATTAGTGTACCCACTTAAAAGAATCACTCTGTATATTATTCTAATTAATATATTTATATGGAATTTTACCATTTTTATTCATAATCAATTACATTTTACCATATTGAAAAAGCGAAATATATATAATAGATACTTTATCTATGTTTATATTCATGTAAATAAATCATAAATGTACATAGAACAGTGACGTAATCAAATATATTGATTAATTGATTAAATAAAACGTATTGTTTATAGGCAATATTTAAATATCTACTAGGTACGATAAGATATTTTAGGATACCTATACTATTATTGTATTTTGGAATATAAGTAAATTTTAATTGAACTTAGTATGGTATTATTATTATTATAATAATTATAATATTATTATTATTCTTTATAAATTCGTTTTAATAACTATATTTACAAGATCAATTAATAAATTAAACTACCTATACGTTTATATATTTTTATATTAAATAAACATTATGACGATCATCTTAGGTCATAAGTAATGACTCATTAATAGTGTATGAGCACGATATATTAATATATAATAACGTGGAACAAACTTTGATTCTTAAACCGTTTTTTCCATGTTATTCCGAGGTTGAGAAAAATAAAAAAAGTCCTGTATTATTATATTGACTGAAAGTTAAATTCGTCTCAATTAAAAAACTTTCAAAATGTAATTTATGTATTTGTACAGTATATACTATTCTATGACACTATGTATATAAATTCTATATTTATGTGTTTTTAATAATGTAATATTTATTATAATATTATGGGTGTGTGAGCTTCTCTTCGCACTTCAATTATTTTTGGGTAATTCTTTTTTTTTTCATCGTGGAACATCCATCACGCACTAACATTTAGTATTCGCGATATATAAATATATTACCTGCACAAAATACCTGTGTATATAGTTACGGGCAAAATATACAATTTAGGCGTTTGCTACAACGCCCGGACGTTATATCAAATGGCCTTCGTATATATTGGACAATATAGATAATGTAATATTTAATCGTAAAATATAATGAATTATACATATTTATACTATAATATTTACATTATTCGAAAATATAATATTTATTTTTTATTTTTATAAAAACACTTATTGTCGCATATTAACTGCTTCCGTGTCTTAAATTTTTGTACACACGTAGGTCATCGGTCTTAGAGACCTGAAAATTTATATTTTTTTAAAAGTTTATAATCATTCAAATCCTTTTTTTTAAAAATTATTCTTTAGTTGAATTATATGCATAATTAATTAATCATATTAACTTTGTAAAAAATGAAGTAAGTATTTGAACTTTTTTTTAACAATTATATCTACATTAAACCTTTCCATATGCAAACATGTTTGAATTATAAGAATAAGTTGGTACGCAATTAAACTATATTAAATAAACAATTCGCGGTTACTGAATAGTTAAATTTATGAGAATTAATCCGTGTAGGTAAAAAGTCTTAACGATTATGGTATTATACGATAAAAATTACAATCCTATATATGTCACATTTAAAATGTGTGGGATGCCCCATTAAAAGGAAACCGATAAGAACAAATGAACAAACATGCTAACTAATCCAAATTTACAAAAAATGATCAGTACTTAATTTGACCATGGTATTTTGACGATACTTACTTTACGATAAAATATTATTTTATTTATACTCATATTTCCTATAATGAAGGCCGTTTTATATAACACCTGGGCATTATAGAAAACGCCTAAATTAGATACTTTGTCCGTAACATATGTACACGTAAAGGCGTATATTATTTTAACGAACTCATTGGTTACGCTATATTTTTTTGATAAAAGTGATTTGCTGCGGCGCCATTGCAACGATGATATTTTGTCCGTTGAGTTTCCTTATAGGGTTATACGGAGATTTCCCAACGTCTAGCCCATTACCATATATATTATAATAAGAATACATGTTTTACGGTCTATGACCATATGTGGTTGTATATAATATATATATATATAATTATTGTAGTCTCTGACTACAGCCGCGTTCGCAATGGTATATATTATAATTTAATTATTAATTATGTTGTATACTCATTACGTGCATCGTATTTTGTTCGCAGGAGGATGTGGATCCCACAACCGTTGAGGAAGTTCAGCAACGGTAGCAAAGTCGACAAAAACCACGTGCAGTCGTCGGCCAAAAAGGGATCGGATAAAAAATTCAAAGTAAACCTAAATTTATACCTACTTATCTATAGCCACCATATTATTACCTGCTATATTCATGGTGAATGCCTATAACGATGGCTACCTATATTACATGTATAATAAAATATAACCAATAGTTATTACTTATACATACTTATACATTATAATATTATATACAATTAATAAGTATGTTCAAAAGTAAAAATAATTTAATCTATTTTTTTCCCATAGTTTTTTTGCTTGCATATATTTCATACGTTTTTACGTGCTGCAGGTCTCGAACTATGATTATTATTTTAGTATTAGTAGGAATTAATATAAACTAACAAGTTCCCATATTATTAACTTTTAGTTTTCTGATGATGCGGGTTTATATATATATATATGTATATTAAATATATTAATTCGTGTTGTTTTGTTTCTATAGTCACCCGTCAGCGAAGCCACCAAATCGTTACCAAACGAAGATGAACAGAACGGTGAAGAACCTGATGATGAACTTGAATTACCGCCACCCATGAAACCTATTTCTGAGTCAATTTTGGTGAATACTTCTGACTCGACCACAGTCGTCTCACAAAGAGTGAGTACGATTATTATTTTATATTTAACGGTTAGGTTTATTTTTGAATCTACGAATAGTGTAATAATATATTATGTTATCGATAATAATGTAAATCAATTTCCATAATTTGTATACCTAAGTATTATAAGTATAACATTAAGCATATCCAACGGTAGTTTTGCAAACTAAGTAAATACATTATACATACCTATGTATAATAGTGTTGACATGATCGATATAGTGTATTATATTATAACAAAGTAGAAGTTTTGTATCTATTGTTTTTATTCAAACGAGATAATACTAATTATTTACTGAATCTAATTAATGCTTAGTGTATCGTATATGGCAAATCGGCAAAGCATAAAAAACACTATACAGTTATTTTTCCAAAAAAAAAAAGATCATCTAAATCGTGCTACTAGAAATGAAGTTATTTAATGATAATCGTGCAAACTTTTTAATGAAAAATTATATATTGAAATCTGGAATCATTACCGTCGCTTCTGGCGTTGTTATGTGGACCGATGTCTCATTCAATTTTGTTAGTTAGTGTACTAGGTGTGATAAAACGACAGCTGTCGACTTACATCGCCGCGTGCCCGGGTATTATTTTATCGTTGCATTTCTCCTCGAACACATTGTTCTTGGTTTCTTGTTTGCTTACAAGAAAGTTTATTTGTTTTTGTGCGCATACGTACGTAGTAGGTACGCCAAAAAAATGAAAAATAATATTTCCCAAAATTAATTGCATTAACTGTAGTGTAATTGGAAATTAAGAAATGGCTCTCAAGTATTGAATTTATTTAATATTAGCTAATATTTGTATACTATATAGAATGATTCACAAGAAAACATCATAATCTGACTTTAATACCTCTATCAGTAACAATTTAAAAGATGATTGGAAAACTTATATTTTATGTTCTGTCTTATCACCATGGTTATACACAAGCAATAAGCTCAATAAGAAAATCAAATCTTGGGGTTAGATGTAAATATGTAATAACTTAACTAATCATAATGAAATATGACCTCGTGGTGGAAAATATGTTTGTAGTATTATAATCTTTGAGAGACAAAACTTATAAAAATGTAATTAAGTATCATGAAACTCGGTGATATCACAACAAAAGCTTTGTTGATTTTTTTTTTTTTAAAGATAAACAAATATATAAATAAGTGTAAGATCTGTAATCATTTGAAATGTATGATATTATAAATAAATGCTAAGTAAATTAAATTAAAGCACACTTCCTTTGTTTTTATAATGTACCGTATTATACTTAGCGAACATTTATTCTATGCAAGCATACATTTCCATTCTAATGTTTTAGTTTATAATGAAGTCCTATTGCATTTTTTTTTTTTTTTAGACATAGATAAATATTCTAAGAAATTTGACTATCAAACTATTTTATAGTTATATCAAAGATTGACTGTAGGTATAGGGAATTTAAGAAAAACTTTTCAAAAATAAATTTTTATTTTTACGTATCATATAACTATAAGTATATATTTTGATTAATTAATAATCATCGTATATTTTAATTGTGATGAGACTAAGCTAACTCTTTAACATTTTTGTAAGTGATTATAAGTTCTTATAAGCCCTCGTGATATATGAATGTGATATATATATGAAGGTGGTAGGAGGTACCATACAAGTTTCACGTATGTAATTGAACCATGATCAAGACGTATTATGTTTATGTATGTTACATATTTATGTATTATACTCGTGTCTCGTTTTATAAATTATAAAATTGTATTATATTAAATAAAATTATTAATTGACAAAAATCACGTTGTGTTTGTTGTTCTTCAGACCTCGGGACTGTCGGCGGAAGTGACAGCCTCCTCTTCGGCCGACTTAGCTGAAATCGAACAAATCGTCAAAGATAGAATGGTGAATTTTGAGAGTGAAAATTGTTGTGTAGATTGCAGTTGTTATAGATTATATAAATAAATAGAAATATTTCTTAGTGTTTAATGTTGAGTTTGTGTGTGCAATCACAGTAATATAATAATTTAATTACGCACGGCTTGTCTTTTTATGTTTTAATTTCTTCGTTTTTGTTGTTTTGTATTCGTGTCTGAATTCTTGATCATTTTACAGGAACAACACACTACCACCGCCGCAGCTGCCGCCGCCGCCGCCTCCGCCGCTTCCTCGTCCGTTTCCATCGCCACACCTACCATCTTCCCCTCCGACAAGATGACTGGTGAGTCGAGACTGAAAAACGACGATGTTGAGTGTGAAGAGGCGCTGCATAAACGGGAGTACGTTATGAGAGAGCTAGTCGAGACCGAACGGGATTATGTCAGAGACTTGTCATTAGTGGTTGAAGGCTACATGACTGTGATGAGAGATCCCGAAGCAGCCGGCTGTGACATCCCCATGCCTGACGACTTGAGGTCTGGCAAGGATAAAATGATCTTTGGTAACATCGAACTTATTTACGAATGGCACCGAGAGTGAGTAATTTTAATGTATTTGAGCATCATGAAGTAGATTAAAATGTATAATATATATTATTATTATTATTATTATCATCATAGTAAACAATTCATTTTTTTTTTAATTATATTTTATTCAAATAGTGTTTTTTTTATATCGTTCTTATTCATTTCTGTCTTTTATAAGTATTATTTCTATGTACTAAATATGACTAACCATATAAATTAAAATTAAAATTAAATTCAACAAATAATTGTTAAGATATTAATATTATTTATTGTAAAATGTTCTTAATTCTTAATTTTATCATTTAGTGTTAATAAAATAAATTCTCAGATTGTAATTTGATTTTTTCGGTAAATTCATTGTATAATTTTTATTTTTTTTTATAGTGTATTTTTTGCGGCTGTTGAGCGATGTCTCACTCGACCGCACGAGCTCGGCAAACTGTTCAAAAAATACGAACGCAAGCTTTTAATGTACGTGGTTTACTGTCAAAACAAGCCAGTTTCCGAGTATCTCGTTTCTGATCACAACGACTATTTTGAGGTAAAACTTTTCATAAATAAATTTTAACTTAGGTATTTGCATTCGAGATAAATGTTAATTTTAGATACAAAGTCGTCTCGTCCTAATCGCCTCGTTCCCACGCCCTGGTCCGCACTTCTTTGGTTATAATATGTTATATCGTAGTTGGGTCTCCGTAAATTGTAGAGACAGCCGTAAGTGCGTATAGGTACACTGCAGCAGTCAGCAAAATCTTGAAATTCTAAATTAAATATTTACGATTTCCCGAATAATGACATAATTCTGAATGATCTTTAAATTATTTCGGTTTTAAATAAAACACTAAAAAAATTTGAAATATTATTCCTGTTCAACTGTTTGTTTTTTTTGAAAATGAATTCAAGCTATACTGGAGTTTTTTATTGTAATAATATCTATAATAATAATGCAATATAATATAAATGAAACTGTTGAGACATGAATATGTATTTGGTTATATATAGTCTAACTAAAACTTGAAAAATGCTTTTTTTATAACAGTTGTTACTGTATAATCAACGCATTACGCGTAAATGATAAATAATTATAATTATTTCCTTGCTATTTTAAAGAAACATTCATAATAAAATGGCTTTCCAATAGCCTCATATGTACAAAACCGACCAAATATATTTTTTTATTAAGAATGTTAATTTTATTTTTCATATTTTTTTTCTGCTAGCAATGAAAGAATATTTTATTTGTCTGAGAACCGTTAGATCATTTGAGAGCGGGGCAGAGACTATATAACAATAAATTATTTTAATTAATCGTAATGTTGTCAATAGTTTAACCAAAAATATAGACAGTCTAAATCATATGCTTTAATTTATAACCATATATTTTTGTCTATAATCTAACCTCTGCTTTATCGTTTCTTGTAGGAAATGCGTCAGTTCCTAGGTCACAAGCTCCAGCTAAGTGACATTCTCATCAAACCTGTGCAGAGGATTATGAAATACCAGCTGTTGTTGCGGGACATGTTCAAGTATACAGAGCGGGCCAAACTTGCAGACGAGATGGAAGCCCTACGGCAGGCTATGCACGTCATGCAAGTAGTTCCCAAAGCAGCCAACGACATGATGGATGTCGGTCGGTTGCAAGGTTTCGACGTAAGTACAAATACCTGGTAAAACCCACATTCCAAAATACAAGGTGGTTATTTTAACACTGTTTTTAATCTCATTCTTGGCAAATGTATGTTTTTCTTTATAGATTTTTTCACTTAATTTTAATTTATTAAGAGTATTTAAAAAAAAAAAAATATTTTATTTTGTCGTTACTTTGACTAACTAGTTAACTAACCTAACCCTATTGCTGAGTACTGGTTTGAAATCCGATATTTTAATAAAAATATTTTGTTTTGAAAATTATATTTTATTATTATTTAAAAAAATATAAATATCTTAAAAAAATAATAATGACAAAAAATAGTGAAACAGTAACTTGTAATGAATTATAACTATATGTAAAACTATTATTTTAAATCAACACAAATTTTTGAGAAAATGACAATATTACAGGAAAACAATTTATGGGGTTATATAATATAAGTTATACAGTAAGATCCTTGCTTCTAATTACATATCAAAATTATTTTTTAATGATACAGTAACCACCTTTTACAACGGTTTCATGACTTAAACCCAAATTTCATCAGGGGTACTTAAGTAATAATACTTTCTCAACAAATTAATTCTTTTGAGAAATATAAGTGACATACAATTCTTATATTTTATTCCGCTTTTAATTTTCTTATCCTTTTAAATAATGATATATGGATAAACCACTATAGAAAATCAGTCTACAAATCAATGGAAATCATTGAAACTCTGCAATCTAGTGTACACAATTTTGATTTGTTTACCTTCCCATAATGATTTACGTCTTTGACCATAATACAATAAAAACAAAACTGTATAGTAGACCCTCACGCTTTGTTATAGGGCAAAATTACCGCTCAAGGTAAGCTGCTGTTGCACGGCATGTTGACGTGCGCCGAAGGTCCCAGCTGCAACCCAAACCGAGTACCACCACACAGAGACCTACACGTATTCCTGTTTGAACAGAGTATAATACTCAGCGAAGAAATGCGCAAGAAGGCGCAGTTTAGCAGCCCGGTGTATGTTTACAAGGCGCACATACAGGTACACAATCATCTAGGATATTTTTTGACTTATAAAAATTTAATACATTTTTCTTTTTATAAAAAAAGATACTACTTCATGAGATGGAAACTATTTTTTTTACACTTTATAAAATAAATTTAAAAAAATTCATCTATTGGACACTTTTCGTGAATTTTTTCATCTCAGATTTCATGCAACTTGTTATGTTTTTGGTCTCTATTTAAATACAATAAATTATTTTTATTAAAGTTTTGTTATATTTTATATTACCAAGACCAACTTAGAAACTTGTATTTGTTAATTTATTTACATATTTAAATAAATGAAACAGTCTTAACAATTTATAACGAAAGTTTCCAAAATATTTTTAATATTCCAAAAGGTAATAACAGACAAATAAAAACACACATCATTATAAAATCAGTATATTTATCGCTCCACTCAACATTTAAAATAATGTATATTGTTTTTACCCTTTTAATTAGGCCTATAGAAATAAGCACTTATTGTATGGTATTAAATCAACACTTAAAGTGAAAAAAATACCAATTATATTATATTAGG
Organism: Schizaphis graminum; assembly: GCA_020882235.1. NCBI lineage: Eukaryota > Metazoa > Arthropoda > Insecta > Hemiptera > Aphididae > Schizaphis > Schizaphis graminum. The sequence continues at coordinate 81,437,378 of CM037032.1, read as the reverse complement.
AGGTTATAATCTCTCAAAATCTGCCAGCAGTATAATAACATAATAATAATAATAATGTATGCTATACTATAGTTGAACAATATTTAAATTGCAGCATTAGATACAGTGATTCAGTGATACATAGATACAGTGATGAATATACATGATGCCAAATTTGAACGCTTATTTCATATCACATCTTGAAAAAATATTCATACTTAATGTGTTGTTTTCATATTATATGTAGTATGAAAATAAGCTATCCATATCTTGATAAATAGCCAACTTTTCATTAACCAACTTGATGAATTTGGCTGCGCTACATATGTGGAATGTGTTCTGATCTAACCTATATCAATGCGTTTCAGGTGAACAAAATGACTCTGGATGAGAGGCACGGTTCGTCCAGTAGTAACTCGTCTGACGACTCATCAGATGGGTCATTTATTATCAAATCCACCGACCCCAAGAGGCCGCCGTTGTGGTTCGTGTGTCATGCGCATAGTGCCGAATCGCGTGCTGAATGGTTGCAAAACCTCAGGCAAATACTACAGACTCAACAAGACTTCCTGAAAGCCATACAATCGCCCATAGCGTATCAAAAAGAACAGACGAAAGAGGCCAGTTAGTTGGCAAAGTATGTTACGAAAAAATTAATAAAATTAAAAATATTAAATTACTATTCTACTATATTGTCGATTGTGATGGTTTAGTATGATTGTGTTCGGCACATTGACAATTTAAGTCTGATCATGTCCCCAAGCAGATTAAATATTATTATATTATAATTATCAAGACGACATTCCTATTTTACATTATCTTTTAAATTTTTATCTAAGTAGTTTTTAAACATAATCGAAGAAAATAACACTATTTGTTTTTATATTTAAGATACCATCGATTAAATATAATCATCACTTGAGATTGACTTAACTTTAGAGCTTTCTAGAGGATATATATATTTATGTATTATTTTAATATTTTTGATGAAAACATCGATTTTCAAGAAAGAAATCTCAGTATAGACAACGATTACATATAAGTAATTTGTTTAATGTTCCACATAAACATCTTGAGGTTCTTTTTTTTTTTAAGGGTCTAGTCAAATGTTTATTTAGACTAATTTATGTTTTATAACTTTTTTTTTACTGTAATAATTCTTATTGTTTATAAATCCCGTGCAGTCTCGTACAATATTATTACTATTATTAAAACCTAAAATATTTATATATTTAATATTATAGACAGTACTTGTATAATATAAACATTATTTTAATGTCTAATAATATTTAGTTAAAAAATAAAGAGATTACTAGTGTACTCATAATATTCAATAGTGATGGTCCAATATTAACGATTATCATATCGATGCCTTATATTATAAGATTATATTGTTATTGTATCAAAACCAATATCTAACAGACACCAGATAATTAATATTAAATTACTATATTTATTTAATATGAATGTATACATTTAAAACACGAATAATGTGAGTGAATGGGTCTCTGGTAGATGATATGTCATTGCCGTACTCTTATTAAAAACTAAGGTTGTGTATGTTCGATTTTGTGTAATATTTTTTTTTATTATTTTAATTTCATTGATTATATTATAATTATAATTATTATATTTTTGTTTGCCAAAATTTAATGCACAAACTGTTGATTGTAAGTTATGATGACATTATGTTTGTATATATAATATTGAAGAACAATAATAAAACAAAAATTGTTGTTTTTTTTAAGCCTGTTGTTTTTATTTTACTTTGAAATCTTTTTTAATATTAATCGTTAATATGTATTTATTTTGTTATAGTTATACTGTGATGTACTGATGTTATATCATATTAATAATATGTAATATATACAACAGTAATTGTTGCGGCAAGAGGGTAGCTGTTTAGAGGTAATGCTAAGAAATATGACTAGTACGTTGTTTTTATTAGATATCTACTGTATTATAAAGATTTTTCTATCTGATATTATTTAAAAACATTTCTAGTCGCTATTTATTAATTGTATTCTACTGAATCAAATTAACGAACTTATAAATGGACGGTTTTTATAGATAAAAGATTAAGACTTAAAAATACCAACTACTGTTTAAAAGATTAAAACTTATTTTATGACTTAGGCCCTTTCCCAGAACGATGATAAAATATTTATCTGACTTTGGTTTTTTTTTTAATTAGTGTATATTATTATTATTATTATGTATTAATAAATAATAATAAAATATTCTATATTAATACTACGCATAGTTAAAATACATAAAATGTATTGTCAGGTAAAAGTTGTGTTGGATAATTGAGGTGTCAGGCAAACAATTGGACCCATTTTTAGCATTGAACATAATATTATAACTTTTTTTTCTCCTAAATCAGGGGTGGGCAACTGGCAGCTCGCGAGCCTTTTTTATCTGGCCCGCGCTACATTTTCAAATTGCATTAGGTATACCTCTATTTCATTATAAACAAAAATAAATACTATTTAAAATGTATATTTTGAATGACCTTTTTTTTTTTGCTTTCTATGCTCTGGCCCGCTATATTTTAAATTTCTAAAAATTGGCCCTATAGTAACTTTGAGTTGCCCATTCCTGTGTGCGTATTAACAATCCCTACTCGATATTAGCCACGATATTAAATCCTCGCGTCTGATTGGCCTATTTGAATTACCCGCGAAATTATTATTGTTATTATTAATATGCGTTTATTACATTCGAATTTTATATAAATAAAATAATAATAATATAATAATATAATATAAATATATAATATAATAAAAAATTATAATAAAATATTAAAAATAATAATAATAAAATTATAATAAAATATTAAATATTATTATATAATTATAATATTATTATAATATAATATAATATATAATATAAATATCAATAAAATACACTGTTAATTGTTAGCATAAGAAAATTGTAAGGACCTACATGACCAAAATTATATTTACATTTTGGCTAGAAAAAATTAAGCATTTTTTTTATTTTACTTTATATTTTATTAGATAATTATAAGATTAGTAAGTATTCAATAATAATAAAATAACAATAGAATACTTTTTATGGACAATAATCTAAATAATTAGTATCACTAGATATCACTAGTATCACTCGATTTTTTGCTTTTTTTTTTTGTTTATTACAATTTTCCAAGTTGGAAGGACGACCAGATTGTATACGTTTAGCACCAGACGTTATTTTTCTTAATTTTATTTATTTATTTTATTTATTTATTATATTTATAATCTAAATAATTAGATATATATATATAATAATATATATATATAATAATCACTAGTGTTATTCTAAATAATTAGAAACACATGAGTGTAATAACAGCTTGGAAAATTATAATTAGTATTAATATCAATTAGAACAAAAATCAATCATTTTTAATAATAAGATTATTAAGTATAATAGAATTTATATTAATTTATTAATATGACCAAAATTATATAAGATTATCTACCCACAGTTTTTATAGTAAGAATATATACTGGCATTAGTTACAAATAATTAAATTAGTGACTTTTGGCATGTGGCACGTTGTTAGTGATGTTAGTTCCCAAACAACGAATTTTTGCTTTTTTTTTTTGTTTATTACAATTTTCCAAGTTGGAAGGACGACCAGATTGTATACGTTTAGCACCAGACGTTATTTTTCTTGTACGCCTTGCTCTAGATGTTGGCTGTGTACCTATAAGTTTTCCACGACGAAGTCTGTTAAAAAATATATCAGGAAAATCTGATACTGTATTTATGGTACCCAATAATTTGTTGAATTGTCTAAGATTTTTTAAGACCATTAAATTTACATTATTTTGTGCCAAACATGTTATACGGTTTATATTTACTTGAAGCTGGTCAATTTCTAAGGTGACGTTAGTCTGAATACCTGATTCATTTTGATCACTGATCGAGAAATTACCTGGGTTTTCTGTATTTACAGTATGAATATTTGTTGTATTAGATGCAGAGTAATCAAAATCATTGGATTTTTGTACCATGCTGGTGGAAGCATCATCTGTAGTTTCCATTGGTGTCATAAAAGAAGGATCAAAATTATTCCCAACTGCTAGATTCCCAAGAGTTATTCTATTTTCAGTTGATAAAATAGGAATGTTTTCTACAATAAAACCATTATAATGAATAGCACAGATATGCTTGCAAAAAGACCCACCGCTGCCCTCTGCACACTCACAGTGTTCATATCCATTATTCACTTGTACCATATATTCAATATCAACATTGGATGATGACTGTGATGAGGTAACTAAATAACTGGTGTCGTTTACTTTTGTTACTTTTAAATATTTAGCTTTCTCTAAAAATGACTTGTAATGTAATATAGGTTTAGTTACTCTATATGTTGCAAACTTTATTAGCCTTCTCTTGTGATAGTCCTCCAGAACTTTGAAAATAAAATCGACTAGCGCAGCAGCATTGAATGCTTTACACCTTTCAAGTACAACATCTTTAAAGATACGAATAGAAGATTCTATGACATTATTTGTATTATGGCCATGTATGAATAAATGTTTTCTATAACACACAGCCCACTCTTGCATACGATTTTTAAGTAACGTCATATGTTTGGCAAACTGTATATTTTTATCTTTACATAATTCGTCCATACCTTTTAAAGCTTCAATTTCATTATGAGAAAATAATACTGATCTAAAGTGTAACATTTTTGACTGTCTATCAGCCTTGTCTACACCATGTTTAGGCTCCCAGAGCCATCTCCATAATGCACGATATTAAATCCTCGCGTCTGATTGGCCTATTTGAATTACCCGCGAAATTATTATTGTTATTATTAATATGCGTTTATTACATTCGAATTTTATATAAATAAAATAATTATAAATAAATAATTAATTATTAAAATTAATTTAATAATTTAAATAATTAGTATCACATAATAACACTATTAACAATGTATATTAATGAAAATAATGGAATAGCGCATTTTATTTAGAAAAAAAATCAATCATTTATACTAATTGAATTACGCGCGAAATTATTATTATTATTATTATTTACATTGTTATTGTTATTAATCGAATACAATGTACCTAGCTATAAATAAAATATTGGTTCATTGTATTGTAGTTGTCGTAGTAAATTGTGTAAGTCATTTCAAGTTTTTACTCGGTTACATTTTTGTGTTACGTGTTTGAACGTTGAAGTGTTTAAGTTTAAAAATGTCCATACTTAATTACTTTGATTTTGACTCAAAACGTGTTATAGTACAAAGTAATATTGTAAATCTGAGTGAATTTAGTGCAATTATTCGTACAACAATTGACCAAAAAGCAGAATCATATAGCCTTGCTTGTGATAAATGGATCAATTTATTTTCGAATAATTCAAAAACCAATTGGATTGTAAAGAGTACTTTCCCAAATAAAACCAATTATTTGTACAGAAAAGACTACACTTGTCAACATTCTTCTAAAAATAAAAAAACGTCTATACTTACTACCAGAAACCGTAACAAACAATGCCAAGCTGCAATTAAAATCGTTATTAAAAAAGACACAATTCACACCAGAAGAAGAGATGAGCATTTACGTAATGGTTTAAATACAGAAATACAGGTTTGTACAGATGAATTTATATTTTTATTTTTATTTAAGTTTTTCTTACTTTTTTATCTTGAATATAAAATAATTTATACCTAGTAAGTAAATAGGTATTACATAAATTATACACAGGTGTATTTCATATTACAAAAATGGATACCTTTATGTATATTAAAGCATATATTGTCGAATATGGTATACCTAACTACCATTATACACTACCATTCAATATACACAATATTTATTTTTATCACATAAGTATTATGTAGGTACATTTATTAACTAATTTATTCCAATAAATATTTCAAAAGTAAATGTATGGTTCTAAAAATGTACCTATTTGTTTATTCAAAAGCTGTTTTTTTTATTTTTACCATTAATACAATTTATTTAACATGAGATTAAGTTGTCAATATTTTTCATTTCATTTGCAACAGTTTTTTTTTATTTATTTCTATTCTTAAATTTATTGATTTCACATACTTTTATATAATTGTATTGTGATTTAATGTTAAATTATAGCATAATTCAAAATTAACCAAAAATAAAATAAATATGTATAGGTTAAGGTAATAAATAATAATTTAATAACTTAATTAAATTAAATAGTTGTCTATGTTTGATACCTAATTAGGTAACATTAATTGTACCTAATTTGGAACATAGTATTTGTTTGTGTATTATTTCTATAGTGATTTTATTTTATTTTTTAGATTAAATTCATACATACTCATAAACTTCATAATGCTGAAGCTTATAGTTTTTTGAAGGTTAGTAATGGAATCCATGATAACTTTGTTAGCTACTTTAATAATGGAATGACTCCATCAGCTGCCAAATCTTACCATGAAGTTCAGTTAACTGCTTCAAATGAGGAATATGATGAAATGGAATTCATAAAACTTCTTGCAAATGCTCAAATTAATCCAACTGAACGACAAGTGCAATATATGTATGAAAATTTGAGGTTTGTACCTTTTTTTTTACATAGCATTAATAATTGTAAGGAAATTGTGTCATGTTTGTATGTATAGTTATATAAGTATATCTGTTTAAAACTCTTACAAAACAATATTACTTACCCATTTTATCATTTGTAGGTAATCAGCCATTTCATGTTAAACCATAATAGATATAGGTAATACAAAATAAAAATATATGAAATTATAAACCTAATTTATATTTTTGATGTAAACTAAAATAAATTATTCACCATAAGCTTAAGCATAATAAATAATATTATTATTAATAATATATTATAATTTTAATCTTGTTATCAAACTATTTCAAAGTTTGTTATGAACATAATGATTATTTTTTTCAATGTAGGTACAATCTAAATAACAACTTAAACATTGAATGACTATGGTTAAAAAATAAACTATGTTATTTTAAAAAAAATAAGTTTTGGTTTGTTAATATTAATTCATGATAAATTATTTATAAAAAAATCATTTATTTAAAATAACTGCACATGTCTTTTTTTTTTAGATCATGGTAGTTCATAACACTATTTATGATTACAATTTAATCAACATACAGAGATGAAATACACACTTACACAACATTTTCTAAAATTTATTTCTCATTATCTCGTTATTTTACAAATTCATGAGTATTGATATTTACTTATACTATAGATTTTTTTTCTACTTTTTAGGACTACACATTTTGGTGATCGTTCCAATGATGGTATTGTAAATATTCTCCGTGAAAAGCAATCAATGTTTGAAAAAGATGGTGGACGTATAGACATAGGCGTGCGCAGATTTTGTTCGCAGGGTATGCAGGCATGCAGCTGATAAAATGTGCCCCCCCCATATATATAAGTACCTTTAAAATAAATGTGCTTGACATTATATTATAGGTTACTACTTTACATAAGAAAAAAAAAATTTTTCATCTTTTTTGATTTTAAGTAGTTTTTTTTTTTTTATTAATAAAAAGTATTTTTTTTTTTTTTTACAAACATGTTTATTTAAATGAAAATGTACATTATACAATATAATTTTTATAATTCAAGCCTTCTCTTTCCTGGTATACTTTAACTACTATATTATTATATTAATTAATAATTATTATCAGTATTTAGATATCGTCAAATTAAAGAATAGATGTAATCGCTGTCATTTCTTGGGATATATAAATAGTAAATACCTACACTAAAAATAAAATCAATATTTCCTTAAATTATTGAGAACCGTCCTAAATTAATTTAAAAACAAGTCCTTATTCCATATCGATATCGCATTACCATTTTATAAAAATCCCGTTTAAATTATGAACTGAGACATTGTTCATGACGTTCATGTGCCCTAAGCGTCTGTCGCAGGGTATGCAAGTGCATACCCTGCATACCCCGTGCGCACGCCTATGCGTATAGAAATTTCTGAGAATCCTTTTGCTATTGCTATTGTGACTCCAATAATGAAAAGAGCTCACTGTTGTTCATTTTCCAAAAACATTGTTTTTGTTGATTCAAGTGGTTCTTGTGATCAAGGAAATTCTAGTGTTACATTCTTCTTTGGTTCATCAAAAATTGGTGGTATTCCACTTGGTGTTATTATTCATAAACATCAAACAAAGGATGATTATTTTCATGCTTTTACGCTATTAAAAAAATGTTTAGGTAATATTGCTTTTGATGGACAATTATATCCATCAGTAATTATGACTGATGACAGCGTTGCTGAACGACAAGCTTTAAAAGCAGCATTTCCATCTGCACGATTGTTGTTATGCTCATTTCATGTATGTCAAGCATTATGGAGATGGCTCTGGGAGTCTAAACATGGTGTAGACAAGGCTGATAGACAGTCAAAAATGTTACACTTTAGATCAGTATTATTTTCTCATAATGAAATTGAAGCTTTAAAAGGTATGGACGAATTATGTAAAGATAAAAATATACAGTTTGCCAAACATATGACGTTACTTAAAAATCGTATGCAAGAGTGGGCTGTGTGTTATAGAAAACATTTATTCATACATGGCCATAATACAAATAATGTCATAGAATCTTCTATTCGTATCTTTAAAGATGTTGTACTTGAAAGGTGTAAAGCATTCAATGCTGCTGCGCTAGTCGATTTTATTTTCAAAGTTCTGGAGGACTATCACAAGAGAAGGCTAATAAAGTTTGCAACATATAGAGTAACTAAACCTATATTACATTACAAGTCATTTTTAGAGAAAGCTAAATATTTAAAAGTAACAAAAGTAAACGACACCAGTTATTTAGTTACCTCATCACAGTCATCATCCAATGTTGATATTGAATATATGGTACAAGTGAATAATGGATATGAACACTGTGAGTGTGCAGAGGGCAGCGGTGGGTCTTTTTGCAAGCATATCTGTGCTATTCATTATAATGGTTTTATTGTAGAAAACATTCCTATTTTATCAACTGAAAATAGAATAACTCTTGGGAATCTAGCAGTTGGGAATAATTTTGATCCTTCTTTTATGACACCAATGGAAACTACAGATGATGCTTCCACCAGCATGGTACAAAAATCCAATGATTTTGATTACTCTGCATCTAATACAACAAATATTCATACTGTAAATACAGAAAACCCAGGTAATTTCTCGATCAGTGATCAAAATGAATCAGGTATTCAGACTAACGTCACCTTAGAAATTGACCAGCTTCAAGTAAATATAAACCGTATAACATGTTTGGCACAAAATAATGTAAATTTAATGGTCTTAAAAAATCTTAGACAATTCAACAAATTATTGGGTACCATAAATACAGTATCAGATTTTCCTGATATATTTTTTAACAGACTTCGTCGTGGAAAACTTATAGGTACACAGCCAACATCTAGAGCAAGGCGTACAAGAAAAATAACGTCTGGTGCTAAACGTATACAATCTGGTCGTCCTTCCAACTTGGAAAATTGTAATAAACAAAAAAAAAAAGCAAAAATTCGTTGTTTGGGAACTAACATCACTAACAACGTGCCACATGCCAAAAGTCACTAATTTAATTATTTGTAACTAATGCCAGTATATATTCTTACTATAAAAACTGTGGGTAGATAATCTTATATAATTTTGGTCATATTAATAAATTAATATAAATTCTATTATACTTAATAATCTTATTATTAAAAATGATTGATTTTTGTTCTAATTGATATTAATACTAATTATAATTTTCCAAGCTGTTATTACACTCATGTGTTTCTAATTATTTAGAATAACACTAGTGATTATTATATATATATATTATTATATATATATCTAATTATTTAGATTATAAATATAATAAATAAATAAAATAAATAAATAAAATTAAGAAAAATAACGTCTGGTGCTAAACGTATACAATCTGGTCGTCCTTCCAACTTGGAAAATTGTAATAAACAAAAAAAAAAAAGCAAAAAATCGAGTGATACTAGTGATATCTAGTGATACTAATTATTTAGATTATTGTCCATAAAAAGTATTCTATTGTTATTTTATTATTATTGAATACTTACTAATCTTATAATTATCTAATAAAATATAAAGTAAAATAAAAAAAATGCTTAATTTTTTCTAGCCAAAATGTAAATATAATTTTGGTCATGTAGGTCCTTACAATTTTCTTATGCTAACAATTAACAGTGTATTTTATTGATATTTATATTATATATTATATTATATTATAATAATATTATAATTATATAATAATATTATAATTATATAATAATATTTAATATTTTATTATTATTTTATTATTATTATTTTTAATATTTTATTATAATTTTTTATTATATTATATTTTTTATTATATTATATATTTATATTATATTATTATATTATTATTATTATTTTATTTATATAAAATTCGAATGTAATAAACGCATATTAATAATAACAATAATAATTTCGCGGGTAATTCAAATAGGCCAATCAGACGCAGGATTTAATATCGTGGCTAATATCGAGTAGGGATTGTTAATACGCTTCCTGTGTTCTAGCTTTGATTTTTAACTTAAATTTTTGTTTCTTTTGGCAATATTATTGACACAAATGAATTCAACTGTTCGTACTACTAATAGTAAAATAATTAATTACTTTATAGAAATATGTAATAAATAAAACATAATTTAATTTTTCGTGTATACAACTCCTAAATTACGAGATTCACTCGATTCCTACTGTACCTATTATAGCAGAGCGACTTATTAGTGTTTAGTCCATAATTTTCTATCAAAATTCATTCTCAATTAGTTAAATTTTTATGATAAATATCCCTCAAATGTCATATTATATATAAATAGTTTTAGTTTAAATTTACATTTAGGGTATTATAAAATATTCAGAAACCATTGGGCAAAAGAGATTAGCTAATGGATTAGCATTTCCTTAAAAAAAAAATAAATAAATGATCTAACTAGTAACTTCTAATTAAACTCATTTCTGTACGACAAAAGCTCAGGTATGAAGTATAATTCTACCATACTTTAGTTGGAAATCTCACATAAGTCATACAGAATATGATTTATAGAACGATAATGGTAAAAATAACCAAACGGTTTATCATAAAAATGGTTCAAATAATGTAAGTAATATATAAATTGTATAATATACAGATCTCCAAAATAACGTTATAATATATAGTTATAATATATTATATTAGTATATTGGTATTTGGTATTATATCTATTTATTGTTCTGCATGTTTATCGAATTTAACATTTGATTGCTACGCATATATTTTTAATAAATATATTGTACAATATTTTTTATTATGGCATAAAAAAAATGTTAGATAACGTATTTTGTTTTACTAGGAACAAATTATACTACGATAGAACAGGTAGGTATACATATGTATGTCACAAATTAATTTTTATCAACTTAATTTTTTATATGTACCTACTTACAAAATGTTAAATGATTTCAACTCGATATTATTTTATCGCTTCAAAATAGATCAGCATTTAAATTTCCAAAACATAATTTTGGGACTGGTTCACAGTTGTCAAACCCCATATTATTTTTAGCAAAAATCATTGGCGAATAGACCTTGTCTAAGTAGTACACTTTTGGTATTTTGTACTTTGAAGTGTGAATAGAAAAGAAAGGATGTATATTCAATATCGTATTAGGTTACTCCAAGAACATAATCACTAAGAAGGAACCAACAAACTTGTATATTATTATTTATTTACAATAGTTAAATGCAAATGTATATAGTAGATGGTTTAAACATTATGATTAATGTATAATAAATTATCATTGATAATTAACTAAAAATATAAATCTCAATGTCGATAATTAGGTACATAATCTATCATCCTATACAAATTTAAATTTAAAGCATGAAAATGATTTGCAATACCTACCTAAATAATACTCAAAAAATCCATCTAATTGATAATAAAACTGTATAAAAAGAAAATTATGTTTAGAATTATTTATGTAACGGTTAATTATCATTTATCACACATTTCTTTATCATTGCATTGACTACAAAGACATAACACATAAAATTAAAAAAAAAAAAAATCACGCGCATACATAACACGATTCACTCATACAGAGTGTTCATTTATCATTTAAATTTAAAGTTGTTATCTTGGTAAGGTTATGTGTTTCAAAAATACATTTTAATGTTCCTTAATGACAACATAATTTTTTTAATTTATCCCAAATATATGTATATTATTAAATAGTTTTTACTTTAAATTATACGAATAAAAATATTTTCAAGAACATATAATATACTCGTATATATTATAATATATATTCAATACTAATTGAGAATATGAAAGAATACTCATATGTAGTGGTCAAAGAACTTTTTATAGATATACCTAATCTAAAGTGAGACAATGAAAGTCTATAATATTATGCCTTCTATAATGTTATTCATTATTTTCGTATTCTGATTTATTATGACTGTTGACTACGAAATATTGGCCCACATCTCTGACGTCAGCAATGTGGCAAATAATAATGGGAGGTAGGTAGGTGTTTAATTTCGGAGATTTGATCCTTCATATATTGTCGGATATCGATTGGGTCAATTTTTTTTTAAAGTAAATATCTATACTCAGTATAACTATAATTTGTACTATAACTACAGAACTCAATTTGATTGAATTTTAAAATAAATAATTTGTATATCATAAGTTTAGGTATCTATTTATGAAATCATTAATATGATTGTTTTAAAATATAGATAACAAGTCTCATTTACGACATGATGAGATGTGACTGGTGGTATTTGATTTAAACGACATGAAAAGTACAAAATAATATAGTACCCAGTGGCCTAATTGGGGTTTTGCAAGTGTTACATTTGCAACACCAAACAAATTTCAAGTGTTGCAATAGTATCGTTTTGCAATACCAACATTTTCCCTCCTCTATCATTCTAATGGCGCCCGGTAGCATATGAACGGTTGTACCACTGAATTAAAATATTTTTTATAACCAATACTTGCCCTATAGATGATCGAGAAATCGTACTTGCAATGTTATATGCTTAGTTATAGTGTTTTCGTTTCATGTGGATAACGTACGATCAATCTTATTCATGATAAATCTTATGTTATAAATCATTATTTGTTACCTACATAACATATACCTATATATACAAGGTGATTCTTTTAAATGGGTACACTAATTATCTCGAAAAGTATTCATGTTTTTGAAAATATTTTTTTACATAGTTCAAAATTGTTAAAAAAGCAACGTTTTTATTAAAAAATTATATTTTTTATCATTATAATTTTTTAAGTTTTTTACTTTTTTGAATGACAACATAGATTTTTAATTTCATATTCCAAACCAGAATAATTTTCTGAGTATTTTGAAACAAAAAATTCGAATTTAGGGTGAGTAGTTTATGAGTTATACTTATTTAAAGTTTAGACAAGCGGAGTAGTGGACAAACATTTTGCGGGGTAACCCCGTACCACTCCATTCTGCTTGTCTAAACTTTAAATACGTATAACTCATAAACTACTAGCCCTAAATTCAATTTTTATGTATCAAAATACTCAAAAAATTATTTTGCTTTGGAATATGAAATTAAAATTCTATGTTGTCATTCAAAAAAGTAAAAAACTTAAAAAATTATAATGATAAAAAATATTTTCAAAAACATGAATACTTTTCGAGATAATTAGTGTACCCACTTAAAAGAATCACTCTGTATATTATGAAAATTTTTCCTCTTTAAGATTCTAAAAAAAGTGATGAAAGTATTGATTTTGCAATGATGTATATTTTTTTAAATTTTTTGTCTGTCATCATGTTTTGGAGAAATAATAGTGCTTTGTATTGATTTCAGCACCTCTTTGAAAAGGAAATTGAATCTTGTTGGTACGTTGAGGGGTCGAAAGTAAAAAATTTCCAGTAGTTTTTAAAAGCATCAGGAAAAACTCTGAAAAAGATGGAAAAACGGGATTTTTTACGCATAAGCAGCAGTTTTCGATAGAATCAATATTTTTATTTTACTGTAACTCAAAATCGAATCATTGTAAATACTTAAAATTTTCACAGAATGTTTATATTAGCGTAATATATTTACGATTAAATTTTAAAAATATTTTGACTTTTTTAAGCTATTTATAGACAATTGAAATTTTCGATTTTTCTAAGTATTTTTTTTTTTTTTTGAAATGACTATAAATAAAAATTGGTTATCCAAAAAATCTTTAAAATTTAATACAAGGTTTGTTATAAGTTGTACTTATCGCAGTAAAAAAAAAAATCATAAATCGCTAGTCACAATTTTTGTTTATAAATACCCTGGAAAAGCAAACAACGAATGGCACTGACCAAATACCTAATAACGTTAAACTATATAGACCAGAGGTCAGCAAGTAATTTCTTTTGGAGTCCTAAAGATTAAAATTATAAATCAATGAGGTCCAGTGAAAAAAACCTTTTTCAAATCTTTATACATAATGAAGTAAGTACAATAATGTGTTGACAGGGTCCAAAGTTTTGTCTTACGCGGTCCGCCAGTTGCCGACCCCTGATATAGACACTAAAATTAAATTAAAATACTAATTTGTATTTTTTTTTATAATTATTATTCTCTAAGTTTTCTTATCTCAAATATTTTCTATATTTGTACTGAGCGTTTTTATTTTTATTTTTTAATAATATATTAAATTATTTATATTAGCCTAAATAAAAAGTTAACGGCCACCCCAAAGAAAACATTGTCTAAATAACTAATACGTTTAATAATCGTATAAGCAGTGGTGTATTGGAGGGTAACGGGGGTATACGGCGTATACCCGAAACGTATTTGTCGATCAGAGCGTATAGCTTTTAAAATATACACAATACGCAGTTATACGCTCGTATAGGAGCGTATACTGATAAAATTAAAAATATGCAATATTGATAATATATTTTTAATTGTATTATTGAATATTTTTGTTGATATCACAAATTAATCGAGAATATTTTTTTGTATACAATATGGCACTATTACCACGTTTATAGGTATTAGGTATATTAATATTTGTCTAGAATTTGATACTTTTTAGATATATGATTAATTTGTGAAAGACATCACTATTTTAAAATCAAAAATTTTATCGATTGAGTGTCTGAATAATAGTTAAAAGTATATTAACAATTAACATACAAACTGAAATACTGTGTATAAAAATAGAAAAAGCGAAGATTATAGTATAAATTGTTTAATGTAGTTTGTAATCTATTATGTAATTAATATTTCGAGCGTAGCGATAAAATTTTTTTTTGCAATAAAATATAGCTTAAAGTGCGTATACCCAAAAAATTTTTCACCAATACACCACTGCGTATAAGGTAGGTATTCGTACATCGTAGAACGTTTTCAATTTTCACGAATAAACAGCGCATACAGAAATGGTAATTTAGTTAAAATAATGTGTCTGCAAGATATTATAATAATAGATTAGGTATGAATCATATTTATGTGGCTTAGAAAATACATGATAAAAATATTTTTCCAGTTAAGCGATAATTTGTAAAAATATGTCACATCTACAAATCATCAGCTATTCAGCTATCTACTGTCATACATAGTTTGTTATTGCAGGTAATTAGTAAAATATCATTCACATAATTTGACATAAAAGTCATCGTCTCCGTCGTATACGACGTGCAGCAGTGTAGCACAATATAATATTTAATAGTATAATTCAAAAAATATAGGTACGTAAAAACTTATTTTCATAGCCGGTACCATTTGAACGATCCTGTATAGTCGTAAATTGATATATTACATAAATCTAATACAGGTGTACATCACTCTATCGATAACGACCGTTTTAGTTATTATAGGCTTACTTTCGTTCGAGCGATCATTAGTTTTTCATTTCGCTGAGAACTCGCAGTAGGTAACGGTTTTTGTCTATTTTCTGAAGTTACAATAAATAAAATTACTAAAACATCATCGCGTTCTAAAACAGACCATTATAAATTATAAAATATTATACATGGTTATATTGTAACGGTTACTTTCTTTTTTGAAAATGTTTTTCCAAGTAAGTGCACACACGATACACAATACTCAAACACGTATACGTACGGAAGACTATTGCTTAATATAATAACATAATAACATTTTATAGATTTGACTTTTACGAGTTACTATGTTACAAGAAGAGTCGTAGTGAGGCCCACACTTGCTCTTGGCTATTCCGTCCTTGTAAATTCATTGTTAACCCCCATACACACACTTTTTTATTCGGTATCAATAAGATGTAGATGTTTAATGTTAATTTAAATTTTTTTTTAATTATTGGTTTGTAAATGTGCCTATAAACTAATATTATTACATTATTTAAATTCAAATTTTTCGATAAAAATAAAAACCAACAAAAGATAATAGCAACCTAAGCAACCTTTAAATACCTACCTATTAGACATTTTCGTTCTTATAGAAAAATATTTTATTAAACCTAGATTATAAATTTATAACTTATAAGTAAATTTATTTAATTGTGTGTATGTGTAGTGACAACAATCAACAACTCACCGTAAAATTTCATCTAGAACTTTCAGAAATTTCAAAATATAAATGATTAAATATTAAAATATAAATAGGTAGGTACCTACCCTAGGTTATATCAACCAATAAATATGAATATATTGTCGGGAGTTAGATTTTGAATCCTTTTTCCAATATTAATTTGTATCATTGTATTCAATAACAATAATGTAAATCAATTTTCAAAACTTTTACAATCACTTGACATAATTATATTATAACGTCATATAGTTTATATCAAATGTAATTTTGTAATATTTGTATTTGTATACTATACCTATATATTGTGTATTATTATTTTAATTTCTTTGATCAGATAGATGGGAACAAAAAATAAAACATGCTTGAAATGATATTTATATAGTTCCTTATAACTATTCTTTGAACGCAATCGTGTTTTATGCAGGTAAATAGGTATAACGGGCTCAATCATGCTAATTACTAGAACGCAATTGTGTTGCGTTTTTCGCATGTAAAAAGATAGGGCGAGCGCAATCGTGTTACACCCCTTTAATGTACTTTACACATAAATAAGATATTTTTGGACAATCCACAGGAATCGTGCAATAAATTGTTTTTCAATAAATTATTTCTTATGTTAATAGGTAATAAACATAATATTGTTGGGGGCGTTGGGGCTGTACATTTTTTTTTCTTGGACCCTTGGCGTACAAAAAGAATGGAAAATGTCATAGATGATAATGAATGAACTTTTTCTATTTTTTGGTTTAATGGCTTCATATAATATGTATTTTTTTTATTTTTATTGCAGGTTTCAATAATAATCGGGATTTTTATAATCGCCACCAGTGATTTAGTAAACTCGATCACTGATGGTGCGAATATATTAGCGTTCTTCCCGCTGCCAATTTACAGTCATTTTTCCGGTTTCAATCCACTATTCTTGGAATTGGCGAACCGTGGTCACCACGTGACAGTAGTCACTCCATTTTATCCAAAGGGTGACGTCCCAACCACTTACCGACACGTACCCGTTCCTGATGGTATGCAATACATATATATTGTGGATTATAATATGCATAATTACTCGTTATGACAAGTGCTTTTTACGATTGCGTATTACCTTTTTCAGTACTACAATTGCGTACATTTTCCTACCTAAATTATTCTGTTAGTTTTATTTCAATAGTTGTTTTTAAAATTATATTATTATTTTTTTAATATGTTTATAAAATAAACCTAAATAATTGAATAATAAAAATAATAGAAATATACTTTTTATATAACGTCTTTTCAATTAATTTGCTATGTTTATTTGAAATATTAGTATTGTTATAAATAATACGAAGTATATATGTTGAGTGTTAACAACATTGCACTCATTTTCTTATGCAATCGTAATGCTCTAAGTCATGTATTCGCTTTGTTTCCAGTTCCAAATATTCTTTAGTCAGTGCAAACTGTTCGTCTTGTAAGTCATAGAGATGTCTTAATATCACCTGCGACGAATGCCAATTTATTCCATTCACAAACATATAGGTGGAAATGAAAAACACTAAATATCTTAACATATTTTTGTTGTATGTATTCAGTATTCACTCTATCTATAATCTATATATATAAGTTTGATACAACTCCGAGTTGTATTAAATAACCCAGAATATAAATAATTTATTTTTTCAGAATCATTACTAAGTAAACATAATATTATATATTGTAGAGTGTAGACAAATGGATGATGAAGCCGGTTGATTTATTTGAAACTATAATATTATAACATATATACACACCTATTCATTTGGTGTTATTCATAAAAACTTATTATATATGTAGTCATATTTATAAACCAATACTAGCTAATAATAGAAAAACTTATCGATCGCATTTATTCTGACATGCAGCGTACTCACTACTCACGCAGTTACGCGTTGGCCCACGATGAAAAAACGTATCTCAAATTTGGCCTGCCTTAAAAAAAAGGTTGGAGATCCCTGAAATAGAGGATGGTTAATATAGAATGGTACTTATTTAGTAATGGATTTAAAATATATAATAATTTTATGTGGCATAGTGAAAATCCAGAGAATCCAAAATCCAATGGATATCCGCAATACATATCGGGTGAGCAATATGATTAACGTTCAGCGATCCATGATGAAAATGGTCGAGAGGACTCTGGTGCTGAATGAGACTCGTTCGTTTCTCAACGACACTCAGAATTCCTTTGATCTGGTGTTGGTTGAATGTTGGTACTCAGACGTTTACCTGGCGTTGGGTCATAGGTAACAATATCTATAATTATGTTTTGCAGTTGTATTAACTATTAAATAATTAAATAGGAAATTTAAATGGAATAACGTAATAGATTAATATTTATCTTTCACTTTTTGGTGTTTGGATAAAATTCAATCTTATCACAACAAAGTTTTGACATATTTCAAGATTTTTAATTATTTTAAATATTCTATTGATCGCCAGACTTTTTTTTTCTAAAAAGCATTTATATAGATAAAGACATCAAACAGAATAGTCAAAACTATTGAATAATAAATTATAATAATTTTGAATATTATTATAGGTTGAATATTTTGCTCAAATAATCAAAAGTAATAAATATACCTAATTCGAGAAAAAATTAAGCAGGCAATAATTTTAGTGAAAGTTTGACAGCTGATGCAACACGTTATCATACATTTTTTTTCTGATAAGGGAACTCTACTATATTTTAAATTAATGACTTCAATTTAAAATTATTTAATAATTAATAATACCACTAAAGTAGTCTTTTCTAATAATAACCTGAAATGGCAAATGCCCATACTCGGTCCGTAATATAATATGAACAATTATATGTCCGTTCAGTCACTGTGATATTGCGTCATACTTAAATAAGTATATACTAATAAATATTAGTTAGGAATTTGAATTATGTTATCATAATTAATTAACATAAAATCCAAATCATCGTCCTTGACGAGGCATAATATTAAGTGGCCTACCATAGGGATAAGTATTTAAGAGGACATAACACCCACAGTCCACACGATAGTTCTTACAAGTGTATACAACATAACAAATTGTACGTTCATAATAAGAATAACAAATTTCAGTATTCTGAGTTTTAATTTTAAAATAATACTGAATAATTTATACCTTTTATAAAATTTAAACGTAAGATCATTATCTAGGAATCAAAGTAATCTCAGAAGCTTTAAGAATAGTTAAACTTACCTATTTGAAAAGCCGTTACTTTAAAATACTCGTTCTTATAGCTAATGTTCTACCTTATCGATAAAACATTTTCTGTGAAATATTATCTGGCGTATGGTTTTCACCACCTATTTGCACCTATGCATTCACAGGATGACTCCATTAACTCGATCAAAGGTTATTTTTGTAATTATCCTGTATCTTATATTTTACGGTGACTGTGCAGATATTCCGCTCCGATAGTGTGCTTGAGTCCGATGTCATCGTCAGTAACACTCAGCCAATCACTGGGCTTGCCGGACCATCCTGCGTACGTGCCATCGTTTTGGCTTCGGTACTCGGACTCCATGTCGTTCAGCGAGCGCTTGTACAACGCGGCGATCGTTGCTGCTGAGCTGATTGTGTCCAAGGTTGCGTTGCGGAACGCAGATCAGCAAATGCTAGCCGACCTATATACGTACCCCGGGCACCAGAACTGCCCGCCGCTGGATGAGCTCCGCCGCGCAGTCCAACTTACGTTGGTAAACAGTCACTATTCCGTGTCATACCCCAGACCATATCCGCCAAACGTGTTACAAGTAGCCGGTATGCACATGCGGTTGAAGACGTCTGGGACGTCTGAGACAGTCGATCAAGTAAGCTGCACGAGGCCTATCCTAAAAGGACAACTGTTTTATTTTTTACATTATCTTAAGTTGTTAGATTGTTAGAAGGTACAATTAAAATGGCGAAAAAATTTAAAACAGTAAGAACTTCGATTCTTTAAGTAATATAAAAAAAATAACTTAAAAAATTGACTGCATGTAACATGCAATAATTTTATTATTGCGTCCCAAAAAAGGTAAATTTTATAGGTTGTAAATTTGACCGGTAACTTGCGTACCGTTTTGGGGACGCAAATTGGCTGTATAATTATATCGATATTATCTATATAATATACTCGAACTCGATAGTTCATAAACTATACTGCAAAGGTCGTCTACTAATTTTTATGGAGGTCCGTTTTAAAATTTACCATAGTGGCCGTGGTCCTTAACAGTTTTAATAATTTACAAATGTTAATAAATACATTTTTTTTAAATTATAGTATTTATAATGATTTAGTTATGCATTTGTTCAATATACAGATTAATTAAAAATATTTTGTTGTAATATAGATATTTTAAACGACACACTTATAATTTTTATTTATTTTTATTATAAATACAAAAATGTTTAAATCTACTCCGTGGATAAGGGTCCGTAAAAAAAGTGTCGGGGTTCGGATGCGGACCGCGGTCTGCCAGTTGGTGACCCCTGCTGGCTGCTATACTGTATAATAAACCTCACTATTTTTGGGATGGGAGCAGTTCAGATTGTAGATACAATTTATTTACACTAATCGTTGTACATAATAATAATTAGGTAAATTATGATATATTGTATTAATAACCATTAAAGCATTAATAATACAAAAAAAAAAAGTTACAGAAAAAAAATAATTAAAATTATTAGAATATTTAAAAAAAACAAATCGAAAGTTTAAAAAAACGAAATTTTACCATTAAATTGTATAATAAACGTTTCATTTATATTTTATTTGAAATGAAACTATTATTATTATTATTATGACAAAATGTCAAACATATGAATTTTGTATATTGATATGAATGATATATGATGACAATATGATTTTATGAAACTATTTTTTATATTATAAATTAAAATAAACATCAATGTGTTTTTTTGAACATATTGATATCGATTATATTTTGGGGACGTAATTTGGTTATAAAAAAAGGTATACTACAGGGACGCAAATAGGCATAACCTTTTTTTAATTCTTTTTTTGCGGGACGCAAGTCACCTACTGATAGTATCTAATTTCGGGTACAAGTAGTATGCACCGAAATAATTATGCATATCTACATTATCCGCAAGCAAACAACTGCCTAGTAATAAAATAATCAACTTTTTTAATGTTAATTAATAACATATCATATTACATTAATTTAATTTTATAATATATTGATATTATACTTAATGTATTTATTAGTGGATAATTTATATAGCTATTCAATATATTCAATGTATTTTAAGAAATAAAACTTATTAAGTATTAACTTAAGAAAATACAACATATATACTCTTCTCAGTTAATTTTACAATTAAAAATACTACACTTATACATTAACATCATTATTATAATATTAGTATTTACCATATAAAAAGTACTTATATGATTCTATAAATGTATTGAACGATTTAGTTCTTGGAAAAATGTATAATATTATTTTACAATACTTAAAATAAATATCTGTGGCTAATAATTTATATTGGTACAAAGTACAACATAACATTAATGATACTTAATTTTAAAATTACAATGAATACTGATTTTTTTTGGGGGGGGGGAGGGAATTAAATAATTTATTTTTATTCTATAACAAATTATAATGTAGATACTACTTCATTGATTGAATACTTAATTAAATAGTAAATACACAGTTTTTTAAATAGTTAATTTTAAACCAGATTTAAAATCATTATTTTTATAATGTTTTACAGAAATTTAAAGCACTCCTTGATGGTGCGATTCATGGGGTAATCTATTTCAGTTTTGGATCGAACATTAAGATGTCAGACCTGGCAAAACACGACGTACAGGTGTTTGTCGAATCGTTTAAAAAACTCAAACAAATCGTGTTGTGGAAGTGGGAAAACGGGACCATCGATAACCTACCCGACAACGTGTACATCGACAAATGGTTTCCACAGAAATACATTTTGAGTAAGTGCATAAATTCTATAAATAAATATCAAACATTCGAAAAGATACTGTAGGTTCTTATAGACACAATCAAGCACAACTTTTACATAAGAATTATATAACATGACAGGCACAAATTAAAATTTGTTGAGACCCACTTTAGTGGTTCAAAAAGTTTTCGGTAACATCATGAAAGATTATATAATATATTTATCCAAACAAAGTAAAGGCAAAATCATTAAATCAAATTTAGCTCCTTAACAAAAAAAAAATTATGTTTTAACGTATTATAGTCTATATAATATTATAATATATATGATATGAGTTTATAACATAAATATGGATTAAACAATGTGTTCCACAAATTAGTACAATTAATATTATTTCATTAACTGTAAATACAAACCCGATTAGTTATACGATGAATATTTATTTTCAAACAATGATGCATAAATAAGTGTTTGATTTAAATAATTAAATCAATAATGGCCATAGAATCAGTTTATCTACTGCAATTTTTTTTTTAAGATATTTATTTTAAATTAAAAATGTTTTAAAATATCATTACTCATTATAATAAATTATTTTTGACTTTTTTGTTTTTCGTCTAAACTGATATTATTTACAAAAAATATTAGTTTAATCAGTTAAGTATCTTATTTTTCAATATATTTAAAACATTGTTTTTCTGTTATTAAAACAAAGTGATAGGCGAAATTTGCTTTTCTTAGTAATTGAAAAAATAGGCAAATACTTTTTTGGAAGTATTTAAAAATGTTTATTTCTATTGTCAGATATATTAAATTATGTTAATTATAACACTTAATATATATAGTTATAAATATACAACATATTTTTACAAATAGAGAATAACTTTAAGTAATATTCTTTAAATGTATGTGTATAAGTAAAATAATAGTATTCGCTGTAAATTGCATTATGCAAAAAATTTTTTTTTCAAATAAACGGAAATATCAGAATAATTAGAAACCAACATCGAATCTCTAAGCTGCAGAAGTATACCTAATATAAATACTTAAATATTATACTGCATGTGTGTTGATTTACATAATATTGTTTATTATTTATGATATTTTTTATTAATAAAGTTATAAAAACATTTAATGTTAATGTATTATTGCCCTGAAAATATTGTTTCGACTAAATTATAATTTATATCACTTAAGATTTTTATTAGATTAGCTACAATTATACATGTTGGTCGATTATAACTAATTTAGTATTCTAATTGTTTCTGTTCACAGGTCATAGGAACTGTAGGCTATTCATCACTCACGGGGGATATCATAGTCTTGTGGAAGCCCTGCATAATGGTTTGCCATTGATTGGATTTCCATTTTTTACCGACCAGTATTACAATATGAGGTTCGTCATTGAAAACGGTTTCGGGATCGAAATTTTATTTGAAAACCTGCACCTCAAAGTTCTCGACGATGCAATAGAAAATATTTTGTTTAATATCAGGTAAGATAATATTTAGGTTAATATACAAAAATATAATATTATATAATATTATAAATTCTTATACGTAAATACGTTTTTATCCAGACTTTGAAATAAAGTTGAAAATAAGTTACAACATTTGATTTAATTGATGTCTGAAGGTATTTTAATCAAATTCCTATAAAACCCCTTCAGCTGTATAATATTATATTGTTGGGTACTTAATTCGTCATTGTATAATTCAGAAAAATGGATTTGTTAAATTCGAATTCAATAATAAATCATTGCAGTTAAAATCAATTTTGGTAGTAAAGCCAGTAAAGGGCTTGTCAGCTTCAATTTCCAAGAAAATTTTAAAATTAACGTATTTAAATTATTATGATTATTAGTATTACAAAATGTTCAAAGATTTAAGCTTAATTAGTTTTTAGTCATTTTAGTGACAACAATTTATGATGAACTTTTTGTTTATCGAATATTCAGCATTTTTTATCACCACAAATAAAAAAAAAAATATTATAATTTATAGAAATCTGTATTTTCACAAATTAATTTAAATTAATGTCAAACCCAATCAAACATAGAAAAATCAGGATCTCCTTTTTGCAATCATTTTTTTAAGATATTTATTTTCAAAACCAATTTAACCTAGTTTAAGAAATAATATTGTAACCTATTAAGCTTTTAAACCTTTTTATGTGGTTATATCTGTGTATTAATGGTACGTTTTATTTCAGTTACAAGAACAACGCCCAAAGAGTTTCCAATATCTTCTTAGACCTACCAGTTTCCGCGATGGATACCGCAGTGTATTCCGTTGAATACTTAATCAGAAACGGTATTAACCACAATTTACCCGTGTCCACGAGTTTGAGTTGGTATCAATATTTTGTTATCGACATAGTGATTTTTATTGGTGCTATTATAGCTTTAACCACGTTTATTTTATATAAATCCATCGATTATTTAAGGAAGATAACTATTTTAAAAGATAAAAAGTCGAAATAAACTTAATAGTTATGTATATAATATAATTGTGCAGTAAATAACTTTGTAATTTAATAAACTCTTTTTTTGTTATTTTGTAAAATGTATGATATTATAACCAAACCGGGACACACTTCGCTGTGGCTCAGTTTGATATTTATTATTCGTCCGGCCCGTGTTGTTTATTTGTTTTGGTTTTTACATTTTACAGTCGCTAGCCAGAGTCGTTGTCGGATACGACATTGCACCCTAGCTGCTCGCCGGTCAACCATAGGCGTGTTAGGCCTCATTCGCAGTTCATGCACAACAGTAACATATCCAGGAGGATGAAGTTGCTGCACTAGAATAATAAATTTTTGTAGTATTATAAACGTTACAAGTCCACATGATAAAAATTAAAAATAATTTATATGAAATCAGAAACTGAGAAAAATTTAAGGTTATATTATGCCTCACAATTTTAATGCAAGTTAGATCAAATTTCGCTGGCCATGCCTGTGTCGGACAGGCAGTCCCTACAATTGTGTGTAGTACGACACACTTTGTGTAGTATGAAAAGTGACGTGTGTAGTACGAAATTTAAAAGTGTGTTATTCAAATTATATCTTTATAATAATAGGTTAAAGGTTTAATTTTATAGCTATTACTCTTTAGTCAAACTTTTAATAACTATCTATATCCTATATAGTATATTCTACACAGAACACAGTACATAGTAAACAATATCTTGTGTTACTTATTGATTATTATTATTCATTGTTGTTGAGAGTAGCTATTTTTATTTTTATCAGCTTGGTCGATAGTAAACCTCGAGAAGAAGTTCTTTATCACCAGAAACCATTAAAAACTCACTTTATATTCGATTTAATATGGTTACCGTCAAGTGCTAATAAATTTAATCCACAAGACCACAACCAGCTGTATCAGTATGGTTAAATAAAAAAGATAGACATACCAAAAAACATACTAAGGCCTAGTGCTTGATTTGGACACAAACTAGAAAGGGGACTCAGTGGATGTTGGATGAACGAGCGTTCCACCAAAAATTCAATATTACATTACTGTGCGGAGCAAAACCTCCTACAACACCTTCAGCCAACCATAATCCCCAAAAATCATTAAATTTATTATATAAAAATATTTTAAAATAAAAAAACACTTGTTTATTTATTACACATCATTCAATGGTATTATAATTAAATTACGATTTATAAAGATATATAACATGTTATTATAATAACTCATCAAAAAACTTATCATGTTTATTACATAAATACACCAATAATTATTAATTACACCCATGTATATGAATACTGTATTATTATTGTGCGACACAAACGTCATCAAGAAACGCTTTTATGGTAGGTATACAGCACAACCCGTGGTTGAAGATATAAGTATGACGTAAAAGTTTAGATACCGAGAACAACAAAAATAATATAAATATATAATGCAATTTATTGAATAAAAAAAAAAAACAATATTGTACATCGACAAATGGGCTTCGGATCAAACGTATATTATATTCGTGTACATTTAAGCAATAACAATAGAATAAATATCACGTACATCAATCGGCGTCCGCAATCCTATGTGCGAAAATAAAAAGAACGAAGAAAAACGTCCGGGGGACGGTCGACGATGGTCGTACTCGTTACAGCGATCGCAATAACCGCTACAAACGCAAACGGCGAAAAAAGCGTATACACTATACACGCACGGCTTTTAAAATACGCAAATTACGCGAATACAAAAAGAACGGGTAGGAAAAAACTCTGGAAAAGTCTTCAATTCCCGTGAAAAGTTTGTACATAATAATTAATAATTGTTTAATATTTTAACTTTAAATTTTTTTGTCCGAGGGGAGGAGGGAATTTTTCCGTTCGGTGTGGTAGATTACTCTTTACCTTTTTATTATTACCATTTTTATTATTCTTATTTCTAATCTTATTATTATTAATATTACTATTTTTATTATTATTATAATTATTTTATTCTTATAATTACTTTTGTTTAACCCTTCGTTAGTGTGTTAACGGTTTTTTGCATCTTTAATGTGTTCGGGTTTATTACACCCCATAATTTAAAATAACAAAAAATCAAAATTATAGTTCAACTTAATAAAAAATTAATTTTATAACAACTTGTGCAACAAATTATGCGTTTATCGGCGATTGCACTATTGGGGTTTCTACGGTTTCTATTGTTATCTGTCACAAAACACCGGGTATAAAAAGCCCGGCGATACGACCAGCATTCACATTCACTGTCTGTCCTCCGTCGTAGCAAGACCCACCCCGGGCAGACTTGCGCGATTAGGGAAGGCTTCTGCGGTGTCTATATTTTTTGATCTTTAACATAATATGTTGCCTGCACATTACATTGCTTGTATTCGTATTATGAAATAGTGATTTTATTTATATCTATATATTCATACTTATTCGCAGCTCTAACATTTCCTTAGCTCAAGCTCTGGTATGCACAAACAAAATTCGACCTTGGCCTTGTTCCATGGCCTATAATATAAGTCTGGCACCGTTCGGGCGCACTGCCAGTGTTTGGTGTGTTGCGTTTGCGCGAACACCGATTGTCACATCTGTGTTAAATATTTGCGTATTTTATTTTTGTTATATTCCCCTATTATGTGATAAACAGTCATTCGTAGGAATACTTTAATCGTAAGTGTTCAATTATGTTTCCCAAACAGAACATATACATATTCGTAAAAACCCCGTTTACCTGTGCTTTATCGTCATTGTCGACATACGCGCAGACCTACGGCGGGTTACGTTCCGCAGAAATGACGATTCGCGCGTACATCAGATCTATCGAGCATAATATGGCACAGTTCCAGGGACTCGTCTAGAGTTCCGCGTTACGAGTGTATCGCTCTCGTTTGAGCTGCCTGTATCGTGTACCGCTGTAATGATCTGACAACGCGTGCGATTCGATTCTGATCCGATTATTCGGTGGCTGCGACGCCGTTGAATGACATACGATTCGAAACATTGTACACATTACGAAAACATTGATTTTTTTTTTTAGTATTTGTAAAATTGTAACGTAGGTATACTAATTGTCTATTATACAATATTTTTTTTTTGGTAATACATTTTTCCACGTTAATTTAGTTAAGTTTGTTATTAATAGGCTCCTAATTATGAATATTTTTCTTATTGATTTCCTATAAAAACTGAGCAATTAACTCAACTTTGGCCAATCGCTGTTACAAAGTGAATTGGAAAATTTGTCGAAAAAACTCTCATAGATTTGACATCTTCTTCTTTTATAAATTATTATAATAAAAGTGAAAAATAGTCACATTCACAATATCAAGGATCGTAGCGGTCGCATAGACAAAAGGTCTAGCAGGTTTAGTCTCCGCAGCCTATAGCGATTGATTATATTAATTACCTGTTATATTATTAACCAATTTTTTTTTTTCATACTCGATACAAATATACAAATATTATGGCTATAGGTAATAGGTTATAGGTATATTTTGCATCAGAAAAAACTAATGATTTACAAATTCACTACATCAAATGTTGCATTTCCAGTGTTCCGTTTAAAATAAATAAAAGGGGTATGCTAATATGCTAAAATAAAAATAAAAACGAAAGCGGACTCCGTCCCCTCTAGTCGACCCCATTTCAAGCACTGCTAGGGCCACACAATAAGCAGAGTACTATGAAGGTGTTTTTACCGAAGCTAAACGTCAAAGAAACCAAAATGTATCAGAAGTTAATACTACTCGTAATATGTTTTATTAAAGTTAATATTTAAAAATATTTGCTTTTGGAAATTCCTTTATTATAAAATTTTACTATACTATTTTAAAGCCATTATTTTAAAACTAAAAGGTTAATAATATATTTAAGTAAATTAAAATTAAATTTTTTTGAGAAAATTAATAATTATTTTATCTTATCACAACAATGAAATAATATATTTAATATTTATATATTATATTGTTATTTAAATTATATTAAGTGTTATTGGTTGAAGAAAGAAATCCATAAGCATTATGTGTTAGTTTTTTGAACATTTTTTTTTTTTTTTTACTTATATTTGAGACAATGTGTTTAGTACAAAAATTTGAATATTTTAGGGACTGTGGTCAGGCAAGACCCGTAAACACGCCTATATGTGGTCAACCATCGCTTATTTGCTTCCGTGACCAAATCTGTTAGACCTTGCCTGTAGTATTGTGCACAGTGGTGCAATCAATAATAAATTTCAAAAGTAATTGCTACTGAGATTATAAAGAGTTCTAATTGTAAATGTAAAATGATACTCAATAAGTAGTCAATATTGATAAGAAATAAAGTTAGTTGTGTTATAACTTTATTTTTAAATTATATTAATTTATGTTAGCCAATCCCCATGTTTGTTATAGCATCCATTGTGGTGGGTGGGTCATTGACATATTTTTCTTTGTCTCTAAAAAATGTTCAGTTCGCCTCGCCACTGGTGGTGCAATAGTTTAATTTATCTAAATACAATTCAAAATTGATATTTAACTTCCAATTAAGACCAAAGTGATGGCTATCTAGATAAATGTATAATAATTTTTCATGAAATGTCTAGAACTTCTTTTCAAATTATATTGTATATTTATTAAATAAATGAGTATAATAATTAATAACGAAAATAAAACAATTACTATAGCTAAAGGTAAGAAATTCGTGCTGTATAGACGTTTAGTGTCTTGGTTTTTATGTTTCTGAAAACGAGCATGGCAGTTGAAAAAGGTTATGAGTGAACGAGCGTGCAGTAGTACATATCATCGTGTATTGTGTGTGTATATTTTAGTTTTCCGCGACGTTGTTTACACGCGATTTGAAAAAGAAATAAACAATATAATAATAACAATAATAATGATGATAGTAATAATAAGACATGAATATATTTTTAACGGGACTTTTGGGGACTTTTCGGTCGTTTTTCCCCTCTTTTTTTCTCTCTTTCTTTTTCCATGTACGCAATAATACTGTACAGACACATTAACGGTCGACAATGGCGGAGGGTAGGCGTTTAGATTGCATAATAATATATAGCGCAGTAATGCGACGACGACGATTGTTAACCCGTGCGGCACTAAAAGACTTTGACGTGGTAACTGTGTAAAAAAAATATCCGAAAAAAATTATACATGTTATACAAAAGCTATATATTTATATAAGTCATAAACAACCACCGAAATATCACGGCTGACCGCCCGTCATCGTTCTACATACGATTTCACACATTTTACGAATAATTGATATATCATATAATTATATATTATATATATATAAGTGAGTGAATTTTGCCGGACGAGACGTAAAAAAAAATCATGGCTGAACAAGATCAAGTAAGTCGTCGAAAATGTTGAATGTCGCGTAGAATACAGTTTTCGTTATAAGTCTTAGAGTTATTATTTATTCAGATATTCTACTATGTATTTTCTTGTATTCTAAATGGTACTTATCTCTTATTATTCGAATTCTTCAACATAAAAATACTATTTAAAATTGTAGTTGATATTAGTTAGGTTTAGGTATAAATAATATTGTTAAATTATTTTTATCTTTATACCTTCTCGTAGTTGCAGGTATAATATAAAACCATCTGATATATAATATTATTATTATTATATATGATAGTCGTCAAGACATAAGTACATTGATGTGTACACACGTCATGTTGTATTATTATGTTGTTATGTACACGTGTGTATATGTCTATGATAATAAAATATTTGTAAACATATAATAATAATCGTTATCGTATAACAATATGTATAGTGTAATGATGGTTATGGAAAAATAAATAAATAAATAATAATAATAATAGGTAATTTGAATTTATTATAAAAACACAAAAAAACAACAATACTTGTTTATTGAGCGAATGTTTTTGTTAACTTTTATCGTCATTAGTATAATCATTTAGAGTGCAACAGAATTACGTTTAAAATGATTTGATTTAAAAAATAATATTAAATTATACTTGTAAATTATTAAATATGATATACATAATATTAATATGGAAAAAATGTAGGTAAATATCTAAATTACATAACAAAAAAAATCATTTTTGAATCAATTTATTAAAAAAAAAACTTTTCGAATAAATATATTTACGAGTATAACATTATTTAATAGCATAAAACGTAAAAATATCTATTCTGATCACCTAAAAATGAAGTGTGTAATGATTTAAGTGGTTATCATTAATTATTACACACATTATTTATTATTCTCTACAGTTAGGTACTATATATTTAGGGTTTATGCATTTTTAGATTCTGAACGGAGTGATGAATGTATTGATTTTACAATGATGTGTGTTTTAGATTCTGAACGGAGTGATGAATGTATTGATTTTACAATGATGTGTGTTTTTTTTTTTTTTTTTTTTTTTTATTTTTTTTTTTATTTTTGTGTCTGACGACAACATTTGGAGCAGTAAAAATGCTTCGATTTTGGACTTCAGCCCCTCTTTGAAAAGGAAATCGGATCTAGTTGGTACTTTGGGGGGTCAAAAGTTAAAATTTTCAATATTTTTTAAATGAGTCGGGAAAAACATAAAAAAAATGACGGAAAAACGGGATTTTTTACGCACAACCAGTTTTCGACAAAATCGAATTTTTTATTTTGCTATAACTCAAAAACTAATAGATGAAAATACTTGAAACATTCACCAAATGTTTATATCAGCGTTCTCCATACATAGGTAAATTTTCAAAGAATTTTGACTTTTTTCGAGCTATTTATAGACAATTGAAATTTTTAATTTTTTTTAGTATTTTTTTTTTAAATAACGATAAAAATTTTTTGGCCGGCCAGAAAATCTTGAAAATTTAATACAAGGTTTCTTATAAGTTGTTCTTAAAGTGATAAAAAAAAATCCGAAATCGTTAGTCACAATTTTTTTTTATAAGTGCTTAAAGTTCGAATTTATACGAAATATGTCAAAATTGCGAAAATTGGCAAGTAATTTTGTGGTTGAAAAATCGTAAAATTTTTTACTTTTATAACTAAGTTTTGAAAATTTGATACAAGGTTCTCCATACATTTTTCTTCAATTATCTGTAAAAAAAACTCTACCAGACTAAGACAAAAAATTTTAATGAGTGTTTGAAATTTAAATTTTTACAAAACCGCGTTAAATAACGGTTTAGCCTCAAACGATTTTTGATATTTGTTGTTATTCAAACAGTATAAGTCGTAAATACTTGAAAATTTTACCAGTTATGTAGATTGCCATTTTCTTTACGTGATTTGATTTTCAAAACATTTTGACTTTTTTTGAGCTATTTATAGACAATTGAAATTTTCAAATTTTTTTTATTTTTTTTTTATAAATGTTGATAAAAAAAATTTAGGTGGGACAAATTACTTGAAAATTTAATTGAAGGGTCCACATAACTTGTTCTAACTCTCATTCAAAAATTATAAAAATACATAGGCACAATTTTTTTTTATTAGCATTTGAAGTTCAAATATTGACAAAAATTCGTCAAAATCATGAATATTTTTCACTATTTGGTAGTTAAAAATTTATAAATATTTTTCTATCAAAAGCTAAGAATTGAAAATTTAATACTATGCTGTCCATAAGTTAAGCTTAGAATAATTATAAAAAAGTTTGAGGATTGTTCAATTTAAAAAATTTTACGAGTGTTTAAAGTTTTAATTTTAATTTGAAATTAAAAATACACGTGTAAAATAACTTTTAACTAATAAATAATTTTCGATTTTTGTTATTTTTAAAAAATTACTTGACTACTTCCTTTTACTTTATCTTGAAAAATGTTTACTTAAATGTTTGAATTTGTTTCAAAATAGAATATATTATGATATAATTTAAATATAATATATCCTAGACTGACAAATCATCTCCGTTCAGAATCGTTTTTCGTATACAATGATACCTATCATTGCATTCAAATTTAACCTTCCCTAGTCTGAGGTCCATCCCACCCCCTAATGTACAGCAGAGCGATACTCACTTACCCGCTTTTTTTTAATTTAAAGTTTTTTATCGTGATCATTTTTTAATTTTTTTTTAATAATATATCACGTTAAATTTTACAAAAATACGTTTTTAATTTAATTACTCAAACCTGAATATAAATATAAAAAGTAATATAATAAATTCAATACATAAAAATGTAAGTAGATAAGTAGATACAGCTCAAAATTTAAAATTTTTTTGTAAATACCGTAAAAAACTAAAGATAGATTTATAGAACCTATATAAATACATAACATTTTAAAATAAATAAAAAATAATATTGCCTATTGTAAAATTCATAATAATATGAAATACATAAAAGTTTAAGTTTATATTATTTATTAATAATGTTTTTAAATTATAACAAAACAATTATAAGAAGACTCTACACCCGCATGTGTTGTCTCCGTCTTACAAATGTAAAACATAGCAAAAGCTGTTTTGTGCGGCATAGAATCACTCAGGCTGTAGTGATAGTTAAAACTTCAAATTGATATAAATAATATAGTTAAGAACATTATCTGTGAAATATCGTATTTATTTTTTTGATATCACAAGTACGAAAAATTTTCTTATTGTTTCAAAATCCATTAATTTTGAACTTTAATAACTTTTTTTTTAGTTATACGATATCTAAGCAATAAAAACGATATTTGCTTCCAATGTTCTCTTTTTTATGTGGTAAAAATTTTGTTTATTTTTGTTATTACTGTAGCCTTCTCGGTTCATTTTTGTTTGTTTTTCATGATCATAAAAATAAATACTTGGAATTTTTAAGTCCGTTTTCTCTAAAGCACACACTAAATCCAATTTAATATTTTAATATCCCAAACCACGCCCTTTTTGAAAATTAGCATATAAACACAAAAAGAATTCGAATTTCGATCGAGCAGTCAGTCGATTAATTATAAATGTTGTTAAATGTTATTATAACTTATAATTATAAGTACTTATTTAAAATATAGGTAAGTGGAGTATTATTATAGTGGACCAACATTTATTTAATAGCTTTCTGGTGAGCTATAACCGTTCAATGCTCCACTTAACTTATCGAAACTTTAAACAAAAAATTAATATACCCACTCACGCAGTACATTATTTTGCATTGCTGACTGAAAAAAAAATAGCAGTATTATGGCAATTATGATGAGAAGTTTGGTATTGAAGTCGCGGCTCGCTATATGCCGCTTTCTGAAATCTTCTTTATCGATATTATTATAAATTATTATAATCCATAGTGAATACTGTTCTCGGTATCTATCCAAACTACTTTTTAGAACAGCACGGGATAAGTAATCTGCAGCGGTCAGTATTTGATTTTGATAGACTATAAACTATTAATTATAAACAAAATGTATCGATACGTTCATTTAAATCTAATCAGGATAATAATATGATGTCCACCCATCGGACGGAAAAAAGTAATTTTCCAATAATGCTTCGACCGCCATGGAAAATTAAATTTTCGGTGTAGGCGTGACAATAAAATCTTTTTTCTTTTCATAACTATGTGCAAACAACATCATCGTTATCGTCAATAAACACATAATAATGGTTTAGCTTAATCATCAATACCGTTTTATAAAATGTTAATATATTACTAGTATAATGTTACCTATCTTTTTAGTTTTTCTCATTGAAATTTATCGCTAATGTCGTGTTCTTCATTTTTTTCCCGCTAACACGATACTTTCATTAGCCCTTTTCGTCAAACCAATTACGGTGTCTAGTCGTGTCTTGACACCCGTCCAGTAAATAAAATAGGTAGGTAACACAAACGGATTTTTTCTAGAAATTTCGAATTTTTCAATATTTTTTTTACACGTAAATGTTTATACTACTATTATTCGAGCGATGAACTAATGTTATGATCATATTAAATCTAAATTCAAGTGACTAGTGAATCATCAATAACAGTAAATGAGTATAGGTTTAAATAAATATTAAGCTATTAAGTAATCCATATAGCTTTATGCCAAGCTGAAAATATTTTGTAGACCGTAGTATTTAAATTCTTAAAAATGTACTAATTTTAAGATAATATTTAAAATGACAATAATGAATAATGTGACAATATCCACTATCATGCGCCGCTCTTAAATAAAAGTCTCAGGTGACCAAGCGATTTTAAGTTTTTACAGTTGTTGACTGAGTATGTTGTATACCTACCTATAATGTATATGAAACAATAAAAGTTGATTCGCCAAGAATTTTCCACTACGCAACCTTTTTATCTTCGATAATGCATTTATTCTAAATAGAATTTTTAGAATTTTTAAATATTTTATTTAAAAATTAAAATACCATATTTTGAAATTCATTATTTTTTTCTATTTTTCAAATGAGAAACGTAAAAATTGTACAGATAGAGGACACAATGGTGAAACAAATTCCATATTCTAAAAAATTTGTAGGAAATAAATAATAATCAAATTATTTTGAATTTTCAAAAACAAAAAAAAAAAATTTCACTTAAAAACAAATGACAAATTAATTTAATTTAAATATAATTAATCCAAATTTAAGCTAATATCTTTTTATTTGACACTCAAAAAATTAAACATCTCTATATATAGGTACTATTGTTGTTTATGTTATATGTGTAGGTTATATACTTATATATATTATATATATACTATTCTCTTTTGGCTTTTATTGAGTAACTGCACGAATAGCAAATAACGTTTAAGTCACATACAATTTTCAATAAATGGCAAAAGAAATAAGGTAGTATATAAAATATAATAATCACGTGTGACAAACTGACAACGCATTGTTTCAAAAGAATTTAAAACAAAAAAAATTTTCAGAAAGTCTATCTGTACTATATTCTAATATAATAGGTATAATAATAATAATAGATATATACTATATATACAATATAGTTTTTAACCTAATCAAAAACCTTTTAATTCGTGTCCCTGTGATAAAAGTCAATAATACTTTTAATAGATTAACACTTCAATTCGTTGCGTGAATGTCGTCATGGGAACTAGGTGATACCACGAAGTAAGAGTGATCGGTAAAACACCTTCGCAACAGTAGGACGGGGCGAAAGGTGAACCACTATTTTTCAGGTGTTTATACAATAGCGCATCGTGTACACTCAGCTACCTATTGTTATACAGTTATTTAAATCGTTAATCATTCTTCCGATCTTACCGCGCGTAATATAGGCAATGGCTCTGCGTTTTAACTGTATACCGTATACGTATTGTGTACGGTTGACGAATGCTAAAAGTTATTACCCATAATATAATAAAACCGTATAATAGTATATAATATTATATACATATATACCACGGATTTTGTTCGATTTCACACACACGTCATCAATGGCGTCAACGGCAACGCCTTTCAACCGCGTTAAAAGGCGTCGAATAAAAGTCAAAAGGTTAAACTCCGACGCACAGGTCAGTATATATACACGTCCACACTATACACGCGTATATATAAATCCGTTGATTTCGAACACCAAGTGCTGTAAATGCACCAGAGTATTTTTATCGAATAATAAGTATGTATCGTGTCCTAGCTGTGTACGGCAGTGCAATGACCTTATATTCAAACTGAGTGATCTGTGTTTTCTATAATTTAATTAAAAAAAAAAAAAAATGTCAAATTCGTATTATATTATTATGTATGCTTTTATAATACATGGTAACGTATTTTTGGAGTAGGTGATCATGGGAGCATACAACTTGTTTAACTCAAGCCATTTAGAAACGGATTGATGCCGCATTGCGAGTATACTACAACATCGATCGTACAATATTATTTCAACACAACAATAATATATGATTCCAAACTTCGGTTTCGGTCTTGTACCGTTTTCCTTGCTGTAACTAAAATAAAATAACTATATAATGTTATTGTAATGTAAAATATGTGTATTGACATAATAGTATAATAATAACGACGATATATAATACTCAATATTCATGATACATAAAATAAATCTGTTTGACTGTTTTACGTATACTGTATACACGATATACGCGTATATTGTACCTATAAGATAATGATTTACGTTCATAAAGTTTGATATCTATTACTTATATTATATATAATATACGTGCAATAAACCCGTATATTATTGTATTCGGTATCGGATGTATCTATACACATTTATATATACAATAAGGTGATTCACGAACCATGTTCATACGTTTTTATATTAAATAATGCAATCTTTTTTGTAATACTTAAGGGAGGATTCTATGGTGATATAAATTATAAACTTTTGTTTATCAAATGGGAAACCCGCCATTCTACTGTACATTGTCTAGCACAAAGGTTCTCAAACCTAATCTCTGGGGGGCCGCGAAAGCTTTATAGTGGGGGGGGGGGGCGTAAGAAAATTTTAAAAATCAACATTGCATTGGTTGGACAAAAAAAATTTATGAAATGTCCGTACCTAATAATAAAAACAAGCCCACCCATCAAATTAAAATTGGCCGATTAATTAAAATCTTTTATAAAAAATATATTTTATTTTAAAATAAATTTGTAATGTTAATATCAATATTAGCCTATATTTGTTGTTTGTTTTTAACTTTTTGTTACGTTAAATATAACTATTAAAATTATTTTTATGGAGGGGGGTCGGGTCAGGGGTTGACCAAAAGGGAGGGGGCCTGGCCTGAAAAGTTTGAGAACCTCTGGACTCTATATTTTTTAAAATGTTGATGTATCAAAATTTAAAATCCAAATTTAAACGAGAAGTTTTCGGGTTATTTATTTTTTTAAACTGATATAGGATGATTGATGATAGGTTAGGCCGTTAGGGTGATGTGAGGGTTAGGTTAGGTTAGGTCAGGTGGTAAAAATAGTCCAACTATTTATTTATTTAACGGACTAGGCTTTTTTTTTAATGATGTGGGTTGATAGCAAATTATAAAGTTATCTAATTAATGTATATAATTAAGTAAATTATACAACAATTAAATAGGAAAAAATGTTTAACTAAAATATGTAGATCCACATTGGCGCAGGGTTTATTGTTAGCTAAATATTTTAATAGTTTATAGTGACACGAGGGATATAAATGAGTGGTAGATTGAGTAAAATACTAAGGTGGATTATTTTATGCTGGATAAAAATTATTAAATTAAATTAATATTTTTGTAGAACAATTTTTCAGAACTATTGTTTTTTGTTATAATCATTTTAAGAAATACGAAACTATTCGTTTGAATATTGAATAAGATACATTGAAATGTATAGAAAATTATTCTATTTATCATTTATACGAGTAGTAGAAAAGAGGGGGTTCACTTTTGAAAAGCAGAAGTTTGTATCACCAATATTAAGCACATTCCTTATGTTTAATATAGAAAACCTCAATAATTTGAAAATATGATGTTTAGAGGTATTTAATAAATTACAAAAATTAAATTTTGAATAAGTTTGTAATATTGTAGAAAAAACTGTAGGTGTACATGTTTGGTAAATCACCCTGTATGTAAACATTTTTACAACGGCAAGCAAATTATTCACTGTCGTCGTCGTAAAACGTCACACAGATATTCCAAGTGTACACACACGGAAATTCGCGTGCCGGTTAGGAAAATAAATTATGAGAATTTTTTTTTTCATTTAAGTCACTGCGTTTACGATATAAACAATACGAAAACTGTATATACATAATTTAATAGTCTAGTTTTTATATAAGTATGTATTATAACTGGCAAACCTAAATAATATACCTACTGATATGCACGTATATGCATTTAATATAGACCACACACGTCATATTATTTTTGGAACAAGAAGTTGTTCAGTTATCCGATGGATATCAAGCGTGCAATGATACATATTATCGTAAATGCATCATTTATCATCGATATCGTATTATTTATTCTCGGTTTTTCGTCACGATACGCGCTCTGTCATACGCCTACATAGCTGCATACAATATATCATGTTTAGTATTTACTTACGACTCCGTGCCACTGTACGTCTGATTCCGATAGTTTCTACGCGAACACAATAAATTAACAAAGATATACCTGCAGTTACGTATATACAATAAAAATAATATTTATAGTATAATATTGGTGAGGTTAAAAATTATTATTTGAAATGCTTTTACCGAATCCCGAGGATGAACCCGAATCAAAAGAACAAGACATAGACTTTACGTCATTGCCATTAAACGAAGCGTTGCAAGTGAGTCTCTGAATAAAATGGAAATAATAATTTCGGTACCGCGAAAAAATAACCCTAGAAAAAATAACCCCGGAAATTTAGTCCCCGAAAAATAACCCCATATGAGATTTTGTAAAATTTTAATAATAATAGGTAATTGTATAATATTTAAAACTAAAATATATATTTTAATAAATACGTGTATGTGAATATTTTATAAAATATTTTAATTTTTAATTGAATTATAAGCATTTTCAAATATTTAATATTTTTCATACTCATAACTCACCTAAAAATTAAAATATTATAAAAATCAGATTATAACAGATTCTGCTCTTACCTAAAAGTTTGATAATAGGTCGAATTCACTCTAATGTCAAAACTAAAAGTACACTATAGATATATTGCGAGTGCGACGTCCTCTTAGGATATGCTATATCTTAATATCTATAAGTCCTATATTTATGTTTATATTGTTAAAATATGGATTTCCAAATCTGCCAATATTACTTATTAATAATTAGTTTGAAATATCAATAATATATAAATAAATAAATAATATAATAATTTTAAACAAATAGTCAATATTTTTAATTACGGTCAATAGTATACATATAAATAAAAAAGAAATATTAAATTTAAAAAAGCGAGTAAGTGGGTATCGCTCTGTTGTACATTAGGGGGTGGGGTGGACCTCGGACTATGGTAGGTTAAATTTGAATGCAATGATATGTATCATTTTATACGAAAAACAATTTTGAACGAAGATGATTTGTCAGTCTAGGATATATTATATTTAAATATTGTCATATATTCTATTTTGAAACAAATAGTATAGTTACTATATGTTACTATAGTTACTTTATAGTATCTTTTTATATAATAAAAAAAGTATTTGGCCAACATACCTATTATGAGCGTATGAAATTTAATTTAAATTTTGATATATTTCGTAAACATTTGAACTTTAAATGCTTAGAAATAAAAATTGTGACTAACGATTTTTATTTTAGATTCTGAACGAAGTGATGAATGTATTGCATTTACAATGATGTGTGTTTTTTTTTTTTTTTTTTTTTTTTTTTTTTTTTTTTTTTTTTGTGTCTGACTCCAACAGTTGGAGCAGTAATAATGCTCCGATTTTTGACTTCAGCCCCTCTTTGAATAGGGAATTGAATCTAGTTGGTACTTTAGGGGGGTCAAAATTAAAATTTTCTAATAGTTTTCAAAAAAATCGAGAAAAACAAAAAAAAAATGACAGAAAAATGGACATTTTACGGAAAAACCACTTTTCGACAAAATCGATTTTTTGATTTTGCTGTAACTCAAAAACGAATTATTGTAAATACTTGAAATTTTCACCAAATGTTTATATTATGGTTATCTCTTTACAGATAAATTTTCAAAATATTTTGACCATTTTTAAGCTACTAATAGACAATTGAAATTTTCGACTTTTCTAAGTTTTTTTTTCTTCAAATGCCGATAAAAATTTTTTAGGTGGCCAGAAAATCTTGAAAATTTAATACAAGGTTTCTTATAAGTTGTTCTTAAAGCGATAAAAAAAAATCCGAAATCGTTAGTCACAATTTTTTTTTATAAGTGTTTAAAGTTCGAATTTATACGAAATATGTCAAAATTTAAATTAAATTTCATACGCTCATAATGCGAATGTTGGCCATAGTAACCATAGTAACATAATATAAAAACTATACTATTTGTTTCAAAATAGAATATTTGACAATATTTAAATATAATATATCCTAAACTGACAAATCATCTTCGTTCAGAATCGTTTTTCGTATACAATGATACCTATCATTGCATTCAAATTTAATCTACCATAGTCTGAGGTTCACCCCACCCCCTAATATACAGCAGAGCGATACTCACTTACCAACTTTTTTTTATTTTTACTGCGATAAGTACAACTTATAATAAACCTTGTATTAAATTTTAAAAATTTTTTGAGTAGCCAAATTTTTTTATCGGCATTTTAAGAAAAAAAATTTAGAAAAGTTAAAATATTTTGTAAATTTAACCGTAAACAGATAACGGTAATATATAAACATTTGGTGAAA
The DNA here is from genome assembly GCA_020882235.1 of Schizaphis graminum. Lineage (NCBI taxonomy): Eukaryota > Metazoa > Arthropoda > Insecta > Hemiptera > Aphididae > Schizaphis > Schizaphis graminum. The sequence goes on along the minus strand of CM037032.1, from coordinate 81,396,179 downwards.
ATTTAAAGTATTTACAATGATTCGTTTTTGAGCTACAGCAAAATCAAAAAATCGATTTTTTTGAAAACTGTTGGAAAAACTAACTTTTGACCCCCAAAGTACCAACTATATGAATTTTCCTATTCAAAGAGGGGCTGAAGTCAAAATTGGATCATTATTACTACTCCAAAACGTGATGACAGACACAAAAAAAAAACACACATCATTGTAAAATCAATAAATTCATCACTCCGTTCAGAATCTAAAAAAATCACGATAAATGTGTAATACAATTTCAATAATATAATAATTTTAAGCAAATAGTCAATATTTATTATTATTTATTTATAATCTGATTTATACGATATTTTAATTTTTAGGTGAGTTATGAGTATAAAAATATTAAATATTTGAAAATGTTCATAATTCACTTAAAAATTAAAATATTTTATAAAATATTCAGTATTCACATACACGTATTTATTAGAATACTTATACTCATACATTTTAGTTTTGAATATCATACAATTATTATTATTTAAAATCTTACAAAATCGCATATGGGGTTATTTTTTCGCGGGGTTATTCTTCGGGGACTAAATTTCCGGGGTTATTTTTTAAGAAAATCAATAAATTTCAATATATCGTTGTTTACTTAATGAAACTTGAACAATCGTATATATAAACATTTAGACTTAGGGAAAAATTAGAAAACGATTTTTTAATTGTTATTATAGTCATTTGATTAAATTCACATGTTAATTTATTATAAATTATAATATAATAAATAACGCATAAGCAATGGTGGTCTAATATAGCTTTCGACTGATAAATATACTATGGATTTGAGATTTATATTAATATTGCTCATATATATAATTAAATTGATATATTAGTAATATGGCTAGATCAAACACTATGACGTATGTAATCTATTACGATCATTAATTCTAACTAGTTATGTAATATTAATTTCAATGTCGATTTATTGAATATTATTTGATTATGGATATAGTTAAAACATTTAAAAAGAAATCTAATATGCAACAAGTTACATACAATTTGCGAAATGTTGATACCAATTTATTAGAATCCAATGAGATCATGTTGGGGGTATTTAACAGAAATAATTAAAACTGAACTCTAAAATTAAAAAAAAAAATGTACTATTATTATATTTAATTCAGTGCGTATTTATTATATAGGTACCTACCTACTTATGTAAGTCTTTAGAGTTAAATTTGAAGCAAACTATGAATTAATTTATTTTAATCATTCATTGGTATCGAGAAACACAATTACAAAAATTTATTTCTATCAAATATAAAATTCTCCAATTTTTGTATTTTTTAGAGACGCCGAGAAGAATGCGAGCGAAAAGCCAGACGGGGGGAAATGGACCCTCGTCTGGAGTTCACGTTCCAATTACTCATTGACAACACGGGTCTACCGAGAAATTCCGTCATGGATTATGTGTTCGAATCCAACATGGTATATAAATAATATGTTATTTAAATACCGACTGCGTGAAACTGTCAACAAATTAAATGCCTTTAACAATTTTTTTTTTAATTTATATTTAAGTTGGATCAGATCAATGAGTTATTTCTACCACACGGTAGATCTAAACTTATGTGGTTCTATCAAGATGTTGAAGTCGAAGATACCGAATCATTCGAAATGGCGGTAATATAATACGCATAATGATTAAATAACACCAATAGCAATTTAATATTAATTTATTCATCACTTATATTTATTTAAAAACCAATTTGCACAATTTTAAAAAATTAAAAAATTAAAAAAATGCCTGTTTTTTTTTTGTAATTTGTACATGATACATACTAAATTTATCAATTAATTTAATTATATTTAAGAAGGCGTATAATAGACTATATAGAGTATAGACGATTTGAAATAACGACAAAGTGCAGCAACTTCACAATTAAAATTGTGAAATGTAGGCTTTAGGGTATATTTACGTAGGTATAACTATTATATATAGGTGCTCCATTTTTTCATAAACGCATACGAGAATCTTATAACTTATTTTTCCTAAGAATGTCTACAAAAATACGTGTTTTCTATACAAATACCTACGAAAATAAACTATATTCACTTTTTATTGGGCATTTTGCCCGTCCAAATAAACAAATAAATAAATAAATATTATTGATTGAAATAATATTTTCAGCTAAGGAATATTTTTTGACATATCAAAAAATAATTAACCTAAAAAAAAATGTGTCTGAAAAGTAAGATGATGTAGATTTTGTATATATTTATACATCCAAAGTATTTAAAGAAAGCAAAACAAAATATGTTTTTCAAAAACATTTGACATTATACATTACCTGCGTAATAACTAATAATCATCATAAACCAAAAAAAATGATAACTAGGAAACCCGATAAATACACAATAGGACATGTTGAGTTGTAACTTTTCATTGAGTAGATCACTGTAATGGATTTATTAAATTATAATTCACCAAATGAATACGAAAGACGATTCTAAGCAGAGGTTTGTCAGCGTGTATAAGATATACAACTAATATAACTAAAAGTACCTATATTTTATGTTTTTATGATATATTTATATTTATACTTGAATAATTTATTTTCCTTACAGTAATACAGTAGATTAAATTAAATATGCCGAAAATATCAAATTAACTATAATAAATAGTTTTAATTTAGTTTAAAAATATAGAAAATTTCATTAAGTAACGAATCATAATTTATAAAGGTAATAGTAGAATGTTTTAAATTTTCAAATAACGTCAAATTAAAATTGTTGGAATCGTTGTACGCGAGAATACCTGTCCAATGTCATCAATATTTTAATTTGAAACGTTCATAAAAATATTTGTGAAATTATACTCCATATATTTTGTAATTCTTGTAAGCAAAATATTCTATATTATATCCTTGCATTCAATTTTAAAATTTAAAATATAAATATTAAAAAAGCGGGTAAGTGGGTATCGCTCTGCTGTATATTAGGGGGTGGGGTGGACCTCAGACTATGGTAGGTTAAATTTGAATCCAATGATAGGTATCATTGTATACGAAAAACGATTCTGAACGAAGATGATTTGTCAGTTTAGGATATATTATATTTAAATATTGTCATATTATATTTTATTTTGAAACAAATAGTATAGTTTTTATATGTTTCTATGGTTACTTTATAGTATTTGTTTATTAATAAAAAAAATATTAGGCAACATACGCATAATGAGAGTATGAAATTTCATTTAAATTTTGAAATATTTCGAATAAATTCGAACTTTAAGCACTTATAAAAAAAAATTGTGACTAACGATTTTGGATTTTTTTTTACCACTTTAAGAACAACTTATAAGAAACCTTGTATTAAATTTTCAAGATTTTCTGGCCACCCAAAAAATTTTTATCGGCATTTGAAGAAAAAAAAACTTAGAAAAGTCGAAAATTTCAATTGTCTATAAGTAGCTTAAAAATGGTCAAAATTTTTTGAAAATTTAACTGTAAAGAGATAACCACATAATATAAACATTTGGTGAAAATTTCAAGTATTTACAATGATTCGTTTTTGAGTTACAGCAAAATCAAAAAATCAAAAAGTGGTTTTTCGTAAAATTGCCATTTTTCTGTCATTTTTTTTTTTTGTTTTTCTCGATTTTTTTGAAAACTATTTGAAAATTTTAATTTTGACCCCCCCAAAGTACCAACTAGATTCAATTACCTATTCAAAGAGGGGCTGAAGTCAAAAATCGGAGCATTATTACTGCCCCAAATGTTGTCGTCAGACACACACAAAAAAAAAAAAAAACACACATCATTGTAAAAGCAATACATTCATCACTTCGTTCAGAATCTAAAAATATTATGAATTTTTAACTATAAGATAATTTGCACATTTTCATGATTTTGAGAAATACAAAATATTTAATTGTAAATAGCTTATAATGAAAATTGAGGTTAAAATATAGAGTTTTACGTATATTTACGTATTATTTTTCGTATACCTATTCATAATTTTAGATTCTGAACGAAGTGATGAATGTATTGCTTTTACTATGATGTGTGTTTTTTTTTTTTTTTTTGTGTCTGACGACAACATTTGGAGCAGTAATAATGCTCCGATTTTTGACTTCAGCCCCTCTTTGAATAGGGAATTGAATCTAGTTGGTACTTTAGGGGGGTCAAAATTAAAATTTTCTAATAGTTTTCAAAAAAATCGAGAAAAACAAAAAAAAATGACAGAAAAATAGAAATTTTACGGAAAAACCACTTTTCGACAAAATCGATTTTTTGATTTTGCTGTAACTCAAAAACGAATTATTGTAAATACTTGAAATTTTCACCAAATGTTTATATTATGGTTATCTCTTTACAGTTAAATTTTCAAAATATTTTGACCATTTTTAAGCTACTAATAGACAATTGAAATTTTCAACTTTTCTAAGTTTTTTTTTCTTCAAATGCCGATAAAAATTTTTTGGGTGGCTAGAAAATCTTGAAAATTTAATACAAGGTTTCTTATAAGTTGTTCTTAAAGTGATAAAAAAAAATCCGAAATCGTTAGTCACAATTTTTTTTTATAAGTGTTTAAAGTTCGAATTTATACGAAATATGTCAAAATTTAAATTAAATTTCATACGCTCATAATGCGAATGTTGGCCATAGTAACCATAGTAACATATAAAAACTATACTATTTGTTTCAAAATAGAATATTTGACAATATTTAAATATAATATATCCTAAACTGACAAATCATCTTCGTTCACATTTTTCGTATACAATGATACCTATCATTGCATTCAAATTTAACCTACCCTAGTCCGAGGTCCACCCCATCCCCTAATGTACAGCAGAGCGATACTCACTTACCAACTTTTTTTTTTTTACAATTACAGCATTTCACTATTAATCTGATACTAGTTTTGTTGTCATACTCAGGTTCAGTTAAAGCCCAATAATAGCAGTAGAAACCTTCAACGAAGACTCAGCGTAATGTCAAAGCCCAAAAAAAAGAAACTCTTCCTTACAGATGGATGGGAAGTCGGGTTGACAGGAATTTGCATTTACATCATCCGTCTTAATACCACCAAACAGTTGCCAGAAGAAGGTTTCCACAAAGATTTGATCTGTGGAACTCTAGACGCGGAAAAAAAAGGATTAGTCAAGAGCATTGCCAAAATCATTGAATATGTGTTCATACCAGCATTAGCCATACCACAAACAGCCGACGAACCTTCCGACGATCAACCAGACTGCCCGTTGATCAAAAGCCAATTGCTCCCTGAGCTAAGATCGTTCTGCAGCTGTTTGAAAGGTATAATTTATAATGATATTTTTATCATAAACATTTGAACTTTTTCCGGAAAAAGTAAAATAGCATAAAAAAATTATGCATAATTAGATCCATATACGATATTATAACTTAATATTTTTAAGTAAATAATAGATATATTAGATATATCTGCATATTTGATATTAGTATAGGTACCTATACTATTTAAATTTTAAATAGTTTATTATTACATTACAATAATATTGTTTAAATAGTTATATGATTCATCATATCCAGGCCCGGATTATGGGGGGGGGGGCCAGAGGGGTCGCGTCCCCAGGGCCCACAATGTTATGGGGCCCCTAGACAAAAATCTGTTACATATCTATACAATTTAAAAATATTTTAGATTATTTATTTTGTTAAATTGTTGGTGCCTTAATGGGGCCCATTTTAACTATTTGCCCCAGGGCCCATTGTTCTATAAATCCGGGCCTGATCATATCTATAACGATGCCAAATTAATTATATTTATACTCTTTATTAGTGGACATTTTTATATACAGTTATATAGAGTGTCCCGCGAGGATTTACACATTGCGATATCTCCTGAAATAATAGAGATATCATAATTCTGGTTTTTTAATAAGATTCACAGGAACAAGAACTACAAAAATTTCATGTTTTAATTTATTTTTATGTTTTGGTAAAAAAGTTAAAAAATGTATTTTTTTATTTAATTATTTAAAAAAAAAATTGATGATAGCCATTTTGTAGTTTTTTTTCTGAAAATATTGACGTTTTAACATTTTAATTTCATAAATTTCCTGATTTTTATTATTTTTTCTAGTATCGAAAAAAAATTTGAATAATTTAATACGATAGTGCCACAGTGCGATAGTGGTATCACTGTATCAAACATGTAGCCCGCGTGCTCGTGCGGCTGGCAAACGGGTTTTTTCGAAACTAAAAAAAATATTAAAAATCAGGAAATTGATGAAATTAAAATGTTAAAACGTCAATATTTTCAGAAAAAAAAACTCTACAAAATGGCTATCATCAATTTCTTCTTCTTCTTCTTCTTTTTCTTCTTCTTCATTGGCATCACAACTCTTCAAGAGTTTTTGCCGCCACCGACAACTCCCTACACTCTACCCAATTTTGTACCTTTTCTTCCCAATTTGATATCCCTAATTTCTCTAAATCCTGCTTTATACCATCTATCCATCGCTTCTTTGAACGTCCTCTTGGTCTCTTCCCCGTGGGTTTCCATTCAGCCGCCGCTAAGGTAATCAGAGTTTGACCTTCTTATCACGTGCCCAAACCATTTTATTCTTTGTGCTTTTACAAAGTTGATTATCTTTAGTACTCCTGTCAAGTCTCGGATCTCTTTGTTTATTCTTCTGCGCCAGCACCCCAGGTCGTTGTCGTATACAGGGCCGCAGATGATTCTAAGTATTTTGTTTTCGAACGACATAAGTTTTTGTTCCATTTTGTTTGTTAAAGGCCATACCTCACATCCATATGTTAGTGTTGGTCTAATTATCGCCGTGTAGAGGTGTACTTTGGTTTTTCTAGAAAACAGTTTAGATTTTAGGTATTTGGTTAGCGAAAATGATGCCTTTTCTGCTTTGATGATTCGGCTGTTTAATTCGATGGACCAGTCATTATTACCACTGATAGAGGTTCCCAGATATGTAAATTGATGCACTTTTTCAAATGTATGTCCTTGAATCATTGTCGACTACATTGTCGACTTGGTTGTTTTCTGGTAATAGTTCCATCACTTTGGTTTTGTTATCATTTACATTCAACCCTATGGTTTTTTCTTCGTTGATGAGGACTATGATGTACTGCTTCACACTCTTTTCATCATCACCAATTATGTTCAAATCATCTGCGAAACCTAAAATACCAATCTTGTTTGTGCCGATGTCGATACCATAGTTATCCCTTTGTATACTCCGTACAGATTTCTCCAGGGCGATATTGAATAGTAGTGGTGAAAGGGTGTCGTCTTGTTTTAATCCTGCCACCACTTGGAATTCTTCGGATAATACATTGTCAACTCTTACTTGATATTTTGTACCATTCATGCATACTTTTGTTAGGGAAATCAGCTTACTTGGATTTTTTTTTTAAATAATCAAATAAAAAAATACTTTTTTTTAACTTTTTTACCAAAACATAAAAATAAATTAAAACATGAAATTTTTGTAGTTCTTGTTCCTGTGAATCTTATTAAAAAACCAGAATTATGATATCTCTATTATTTCAGGAGATATCGCAATGGGTAAATCCTCACGGGACACCCTGTATATAATGTGTATATGAATATATATATATTATATTATTTACTTGATTTTATAAATCATTATTTAAATTAATTAAGTATATTTACACTAGTAAATTTTTTTTTTTATTAATTTTGTAAAATTTATTCTAAAACCTAAGATATAACTTAATTTAATACTTTTCAATTGACCCTTAAATACAGTAAGGTATATTTTATTAAAAATATATTTTTTTTTATTTTTAGTATGTGAAGAAGTTTGCGATCAACCAAATATATTTGCTGATAATATGAGTTTAATATCAAAAGTGCCTTCTTACAGGGAGGCCAAACATCTTGCCACAAATAGGGATGAAATACTGATTTTAGAGAAACGTGTAACAAATTGGATACGAAAAATACGAGAAGTAAATTTATACGAGTATTTAAAAAATAATATTAATTGTAATTTGGCATTAGATATTGTTAGAAGATGAGAAGTTGAAGTACGAAAGTGATACTAGTGGCCCGCAAGATGAATTGGAGTTTTGGAAAAAACGCGGAGCACAATTTTCACAAATTGCTGCTAATCTCAGTTGGGAAGAGGTATGCAATTATTAATTGCATTTATTTATTTGTTTCATATTATTATCAAAATGACTACAATAACCACTAAGTTGTATTAGTAAATATTTTGATTTAGGTAATCATGACCATTTGTTGCTTACAACTCTCGCGTTCTCGAATGGTTGACCGATGGAGACGTACAGATAATCATTTAACACTATGCTATAATGAAGCAAAAGATAACTCAAAATACATTCAAGCATTGGAAAAATGCTGTCATTCTCTGTACCTTGATAATCCAGTTAAAATGAGAAACTCATTAGTTCGTATGCTTCAAACTGTACGTCTTATTCACGATGTGTCAATGTTCTATAATACTACAGAAAAAATTTCATCTCTTATGGTTAAAGTAAATGTCTTCTAATCCATAATATAAATATTTTAGTATAAATACATGTTTTATTTACCTAACCTAGATTACAAACCAAATGATAGAAAGCTGTAAACTTCACATTACCAATAGAAATAAAGACACTATATGGTCTCAAGATAGAGCGACTCTGACGACTAAATTGAATGAATGCATTACATTAAATAAATTATACCATAACACTTATGAAAGAGTGAAACATCACCATGGAGCAGGGAGACAATTTAGTTTTTCTGAAAATTACGTATTTGGTAAATTCGATGCGTTTTGTGATAGATTAATCAAAATTTTAACAGTTTTCGATACAATTGACGATTATAATGGACTATTTGAACGAAGAATGGAGGGTTTGATGTTCGGGGATGGTAATATTACTTTAACCATTAAAAATAATAAGCTAATTATAAACAATTTAATTACAGCGTTAGACAATGCAGTGCGAACTTTTGAAGAAGCCAAATTAGTAGTGATGAACAAAAGTTACGATTATTTAGATCAGAAAAATAAAGAATTTGATCATGATTATACAACATTATTTGTTATGGTCCAAACTTTGAAAGATGAATTAGCATTCACGATAGAAACTAATTTTAATTCTGTCTGGGAAACAGGTCAAGGAATAAAATTCCTTGATAAATTTGAAAAAGTAGATACTTAATATTGTTTATTGGTTTGAAAAGTAACAATTAATCATCTGTTAAAATAGATTGCTACAAAAATACCAGTGACACGAATGGATATAAAATATAGTAGAGTACTGAAATATTGTGAAAGTCAAATAGATAGAACATTAAAATTGTTTAAAAAACGAAGGAACAATCCTCCTGTTCCTAAGAATTTTCCACCACTATCAGGTAATATTTTATTTGTTACTAAACAATATAATATTCAAAAATAAATATAAATTTATACATATATCATTATACGGATTTGCATTAGGTCGTATTGTCTGGGTAAGATCTTTACGACAACGTTTAAGTTATTTAATGGATGAAGCAACCGATCATCCAGTGTTAAAAGTAATGCCAGAAATGACAGAAGTACAAAAAAAATTTGCCACCATGTGTGTAGCTTTGTTTAACTACGAAGAAGAAATTAAAAGTATTTGGATGAACCATAATGTAAATATTACATTATATCAATTACTAACACTTTCCATATTCTTATTATCTTAAATCTATTTGTAGGTTAAAGTTATAGAATACTGTTTAGTTCAACCATTATTAAAGTTTAAGAATACTAATAATATGGTTTACGTTAACTTCGATCCAAGATTGAATCTACTTATACTAGAGTCAAGTTGTATGTTAAAAATGGAACTAAAAGTTCCTATAGTCACAAAGGCTTTATTTTTTAGAAAAGATCACTTTACATTAGTTTGTGACTCATTACAAGTACATATAACAAAGAAAAGTAGATTAACAATTGTTTTATAATATACTAATTGATATTGTTTTATTATACTAAACAGTGTATGTTGAATAAAATGAGAAAAGTTGCAAGCAGCATTAACCTTGATGTAAGACCTCTTTTTGTCACTCAGCTTGTATGGCTTTTGGATCTTTTAACGCCTGGCTTGCAAAAAATTGATTGGACAGATCCTGAATGGAGAAATTTTGTTGAAAAAACCAACTCCGCCATAGATAAATTTCAAGTTTTAGTAACCAGGTAATTTAAAGAAAATGTGTATTGTATTAAATTATGTTTAAATTATTTCTTTTAAATCTTAATTTTAGAATCCACGATGTTTACAATAACAGAATACTTCAGGTACTCTCTTCAATGCAGTCAATTACACTTCATACTTTTCCTGAGGATGGATCTACTTGGACTGCTGAAGAATTCTTAGATAAAATAGACGAAACGTGTCGTCAAGCATCTTTGGTTTGTGATAAGTGTGTTTTTATAGAAAAATGAATTTATTCATCTATAACGGTATAATCTAATAGGAACTGAATCGAAAAAGTATTCTAGTAGAAGAAGCAGTTGAAGAAATATTATATCTTGTTCAAAAGGCTAATGAAAGTGTTACTATTCCTAAATTAGAACAAGAACCAAGTCTTAAAGCTAAGACAGGTGAAAAATAATAATATGTATAGATATTTAAATGGTATTGATTGTGTATGATTATTATAGATAAAGTAGATGTAGAAATTGTTAAGCAAGAAGGAAAGTCAAATGAAACTCAAACAGACTGGAGTACTGTATGTGAATTTTTTAATAATCCATTTGTCTTGGCAGCGTATGAGTTACCTCCAACCGTTTATACTCTTGCAAATAGTGCTGTTAGAGAAATGAGACGATATTATAGTCGCAAAGTTATAGATGTGCTCATTAAAATAACAAGGCAGTCGATTGATGCATTAAGAAAAAAGTTTTCCCAAGAATCTAGTAAGCCTACGAAATAACGATATCCTAATTTATGGATACAGATAACGATTTATTGATTTAAAGAATAATATTTTATCTAGATGAAAATCCTATTTTTGAAGTGCACGCAATTCTAATGATTCCTTCGATTGTGATTAGACCAAGTATAAATGAATTACAAGAGTTGATGATCCAAGCGGGAAAAATTATGGTTGGAGTATCCAAAGGAGTCGGACAGTGGTCTGGTAATAAAAAAACAAAGGTAATAAGGATTATATATAAAATAATAAAACACGAGCATCACAACGAAGACATGTAATTTACTTTGGGTAACATATTTGGTATTGTTTTGTGTTGTCCACGTGTTTGTCTTCGTGTGCGCGTCTCGTTTGTTTTTCTTCCGGCAGGTGTTAGCAGGAAAACACTGGAATCAGTTAAAGAAAGACTGCAGCGAGCGTAGAGAAAAATTTTTTTCTAAAGTTGTTATTTCTGATATGGAACAGAGTGTACCAGCAACCGTGCCCACTATAGAAGATGCAAGAGCCAAACGTCGAAGGTTATATAAATTAGCATCCGAGAGAAAACCGCCATTCCCAGTAATGCATAGAAATTTCTATTCACACGTTACTGAAAACAAAGAAATCGTCAAGGCACTTTCGTTACTTTCTACATGCGTGCAACCGTTAAAACCAGTAACATTGTTTTATATTTCATATTGGCTGGCCGTATTATTTCATTACTAATTTTAATTCATATTTTTAGATGCTATTCGAATTCTTGAAACTTTGGGTGCCATATAAGATTTTGTGGAATAATGACCTATCAGAGAGACGAGACTTGTCAACGGTTTCACTTTTGGATTCGGAAGCATATCTTCAAAAACATCATGAACTCTTAGAACGTTTAAATATAAAACCAGATACTTATGAATTTGGATCTTGTGTCTTAGTATCTGTCGGTGAGTATAAATGTAACAGTATTGTATTAATTGTTCAAGTAATAATAATAATGTTTCAGAAAAATTAAAATATGGCCTAACCATTGAAGTTAAATCATGCAATCGTCGAATCGGTCAGTTGTTACGCAAAAAATACCACCGTGAAATGGATTACGTATATGCTGTGATGAATGAAATGGAAAGAAAGTTAGAACGGCCAATTAGAGATTTAGATGATATTAGAATGGTCATAGAAACATTAAAAAAAATAAGAGAAAATGAAGTTGACATGGACCTTAAAATAGAACCGATCGAGGAAGCATTTAATGTATTAACACGTTATGATTTACCGGTAGATAGAGAAGATTTAGAGTTGGTTGATAACGTTAGATATTGTTGGCAAAGAGTGTTAACACGTGCTATGGATATGAATATATATTTATTAGATTCTCAACCTCAACTTCAAACAGAATTAGCTGAGAATCTAAAACATTTTAAATTGGACTGTGTACAGTATTGTCATGAATACAGAACGCTAGGACCAATGATGCCGGGTCTTTCACCAAGAGAAGCTTCAGATAGACTAATCATGTTTCAAGTAAATATATTTGTTTATTTGCAAATTATTATTATTATTATTATTTTGAGTTAATAGTTTATTTTAAAATATTAATACAATGACAATTAATTGTATAGAATCGTTTTGACGGTATGTGGCGTCGTCTACAATCTTATCAAAGCGGGGAAGAATTGTTTGGTTTGGAAACTACCGAATATCCTGAACTAGTTCAAATACGAAAGGAACTGAATCTTCTTCAAAAACTGTACAAACTCTATAACGATGTGATAGACCGAGTTAGCAGTTACTATGATATTCCTTGGGGAGATGTTAATATAGAGCAGATAAATAATGAATTAATGGAATTCCAAAACAGATGTCGTAAATTACCCAAAGGGTTAAAAGAATGGCCTGCTTTTCATGCATTAAAAAGAACAATTGACGATTTTAATGATATGTGTCCCTTGTTAGAACTTATGGCAAATAAAGCTATGAAGCAAAGACATTGGCAGAGAATAATGCAAATCACTGGTTACAGTTTTGAATTAGAAAGTGAAGGATTTTGTTTAAAAAATATTCTAGAAGCACCTTTATTAAAACATAAAGAAGATATAGAAGACATATGTATATCAGCCATGAAAGAGAAAGATATCGAAGCGAAACTCAGACAAGTCACTAATGAATGGTCTGTACAAGAGTTAACTTTTTTGACATTTAATAATCGAGGAGAATTATTACTTCGGGGTGACACGACAGCAGAAACTATTGGTCAATTGGAAGATAGCTTAATGATTTTGGGGTCATTAATGTCAAATAGGTAAAAGCAACATTTTTCTTTACGAATCGTGTTTTGTTTTATTATAATTCAACAATTTAGGTATAACGCACCATTCCGAAAACAAATACAACAATGGGTATATGATTTATCCAATACAAATGAAATTTTGGAGCGTTGGCTGTTAGTTCAAAATATGTGGGTGTACTTGGAAGCAGTATTTGTTGGTGGTGACATAGCCAAACAACTTCCCAAAGAAGCAAAGAGGTTATAAAATATTTAAAAAAAATGTCATTATTCAAAATATAATAACTTATTATATGCATGATGTATGTTTTGGATTAGATTTAGTAAAATTGACAAGTCATGGCAAAAAATTATGCAACGTGCACATGAAACTCCAAGTGTAGTTATTTGTTGTGTTGGAGATGACATGTTAAAACAACTTCTCCCACATTTACAAGAACAACTAGAGTTGTGTCAAAAATCTTTGAGCGGGTAAACTTTTAAAATTGTACAGTAATTAAATAGCGAAAATATTAAAATTATATTTTATTGATTATTACAGTTATTTAGAAAGAAAACGAACAATGTTTCCTAGATTCTTTTTTGTTTCGGATCCTGCTTTATTAGAAATCTTAGGACAAGCTTCTGATTCGCATACAATTCAAAATCATTTATTATCGATATTCGATAACACTAAAGCGGTAAAATTTCATGAAATTGAATATAATAAAATGACAGCCATAATTTCAACAGAAGGAGAAACTATACCACTTGAGAGAGCTGTTAGAGCCGAAGGCAGTGTAGAGACTTGGTTAACTAGCTTATTGCAGACATCTCAGCAAACAATTCATTCGATTATTCGATCATCTAATCATCAGATAAACGATAATAATTTTATTTTATTAGCATTCTTGGAAAAAATGCCAGCTCAGGTAATGCAAACTATATAAATTTAATTATATGAATTTTAATTGAATTAAAATGACAACCGTTAATGTTTTTGTTTTTATACATTTTTAATAAACCGTGTATATTGACAGATTGGAATATTGGGAATTCAAATGATTTGGACCAGAGATTCCGAGGTGGCATTAATACACGCAAGGACGGATAGAAAACAGATGCACGACACCAATAATCGATTTCTAGAATTACTTAATACGTTGATCGATCAAACGACTAGAGATTTGACACGTATTGAAAGAATCAAGTTTGAAACATTAATTACTATACACGTTCATCAGAGAGATATTTTTGATATTTTGGTAATGATTTATAGCATTATAGTAATTATCCATATCATATTTGATATACAGTAGAATCCGCTTATTTGGGACACAAGATAAAAGGAACAACCGTTTAACAGGAACAGATTGCATAGTCCCGAACGAATGTATTGGTATATTAGTTATTCGGTTAATCAGGACAGTCGGATAATGGAGGCAATAAGTCACCGCCCAATGTGTCTCAATTAAGCGGATTCTACTGTATATAATATATACATTGTTCCCAAGCACCTCTAAATATTCAACTTCTATTTCTAAGGATATTAGTTATTTTAGAAGAAACCATCACATATATTATATTAAATGATTTCTATATTAGATTCTGAACGAAGTGAAGAATGTATTGATTTTACTATGATGTGTGGTTTTTTTTTTGTGTCTGACGACAACATTTGAAGCAGTAATAATGCTCCGATTTTTGACTTCAGCCCCTCTTTGAATAGGAAAATTCATCTAGTTGGTACTTTGAGGGGTCAAAAGTAAACATTTTCAAATAGTTTTCAAAAAAAAAGTGACAGAAAAACGGCAATTTTACGAAAAACCACTTTTCGACAAAATCGATTTTTTGATTTTGCTGTAACTCAAAAACGAATTATTGTAAATACTTGAAATTTTCACCAAATGTTTATATTATGGTTATCTCTTTACAGTTAAATTTTCAAAATATTTTGACCATTTTTAAGCTACCTATAGACAATTGACTTTTCTAAGTTTTTTTTCTTCAAATGCAGATAACAATTTTTTGGGTGGCCAGAAAATCTTGAAAATTTTATACAAGGTTTCTTATAAGTTGTTCTTAAAGTGATAAAGAAGAATCCGAAATCGTTAGTCACAACTTTTTTTTATAAGTGCTTAAAGTTCGAATTTATACGAAATATTTCAAAATTTAAATTAAATTTCATACTATCATTTATGCGTATGTTGCCTAATACTTTCTTTATTAATAAACAGATACTATAAAGTAACTATAGTAACATAATATAGTAACTATACTATTTGTTTCAAAATAGAATATATGACAATATTTAAATATAATATATCCTAAACTGACAAATCATCTTCGTTCAGAATCGTTTTTCGTATACAATGATACCTATCATTGCATTCAAATTTAACCTACCATAGTCTGAGGTCCACCCCACCCCCTAATATACAGCAGAGCGATAGCCACTTACCCGCTTTTTAATATTAGTGTAATAAGAACTTTTGACGATTCATAATAACATTTTTAAGTTCTAATAAAAAAAAAATTATTGGAATAAATCAAAGTTGAAAACTTCAAAAGTCTATAAGTTGCTCATAAAGAGCCAAAATATTTTGAAAATTATATTCTGTTTAAATTATTACGCTAATTATTATATAATATTTGGTGAAATTTTCAGATATAATCGATTATTCATTTTTGAATTACCTATTAAAAAAAAAAAACTAAAAATTCGTACCTATTATTCATACAATTCCGTTTATTCTTACCCGCTAACTTGATTCGTTTTGCTAAAAAAACAACGATTTGTCATACTCAATGTTGAACATTTTTTCGGAAAAAAATTGTTTTACTCAAAATTTAAAAATTTTAACTTAAAAATGTAGATATTTTTGATATACTTAAATTGTAACAAATCATAACTATTTAGAGCCATCGTTATTTCACAAAAAGTCTCAAACAATTTCTTGTATGCTATAGTTATTGAAGATTTATAACTATTAATAATATTTTATGTCATCACCTAGTGTCGTCTCAATGTACGTTCTGTTAACGACTTTGAATGGTTGAAACAATGCCGATTCTATTTTAAAGAAGATTTGGATAAGACTTGGATTTCTATAACTGACGTCAATTTTAATTATCAAAATGAGTACTTAGGGTGTACAGAACGTTTAGTAATCACCCCGCTTACAGATAGGTAAGTATTGTATGTTATTAAATACATGCTCAGATATAAATTATCGAAATCATTTTTTTTATGATTCTATACTAAGGTGTTATATTACACTGGCTCAAGCATTAGCAATGAGTATGGGCAGTTCGCCATGTGGACCAGCTGGTACTGGAAAAACAGAAACAGTTAAAGACATGGCAAAAACTTTGGCAAAATATGTTGTGGTTTTTAATTGCTCTGATCAAATGGACTATCGAGGATTGGGTAGAATTTATAAAGGCTTAGCACAATCGGGAACATGGGGATGTTTTGATGAGTTTAACCGTATTGAACTTCCTGTTTTGTCGGTCGCAGCACAACAAATAGCAGTTGTGTTGTCAGCAAAAAAAGAAAAGAAAAAACAGTTTACATTTACTGATGGAGATCTGATAGATCTTTGTCCTGAATTTGGAATATTTATTACGATGGTATGTTTTTAACATAACAAATGTAGTTTATACTTTATTTATATTTATTATACTTATTTTTTTTTTTTATATAGAATCCCGGTTATGCTGGTCGCAAAGAACTGCCAGAAAATTTAAAAATTCAGTTCCGCACAGTGGCTATGATGGTTCCAGATAGACAAATTATTATCAGGGTTAAATTAGCCAGTTGTGGATTTTTAGAAAACATTACGCTTGCTCGTAAATTTTATACATTATACAAACTGTGCGAAGAACAATTAACAAAACAAGTCCATTACGATTTTGGGCTGCGAAATATTTTGTCAGTATTAAGAACTCTGGGTGCTGCGAAGCGAGTAAATAGTAAAGATTCAGAAAGTACGATTGTTATGAGAGTATTGCGT
Source organism: Schizaphis graminum (assembly GCA_020882235.1). Taxonomy (NCBI): domain Eukaryota; kingdom Metazoa; phylum Arthropoda; class Insecta; order Hemiptera; family Aphididae; genus Schizaphis; species Schizaphis graminum. The sequence goes on along the minus strand of CM037032.1, from coordinate 81,378,986 downwards.
GATATGAATTTATCAAAACTAATAGGTAATTTATTATTATTTCAATGAATATTTGATCATTGTTCGCGGTTTTTAAAACCTTCCAATTTGTGAATTCAATAGATGAAGATGAACCACTCTTCTTGTCACTAGTTACTGATTTATTTCCGAATCAGGTATTAGAAAAAACGGCATATCCTGAATTGGAAGAAGCAATTGAAAGCCAAGTGGAGGCGGATGGTTTAATATATCATTCACCTTGGGTTTTAAAATTGATACAAGTAATAATCATATAATTGCTATAATTTTCATTATAATATACATTGAAAAAAAAATCATATATACAATTCAACATAAAAATGTAATGTAATTTTTTTTCCTAGTTTTTAAACTAATAACCTTAGTTGTTGATGCTGAAACACGAATAAAAAAAAATCATATAAATCTAATGACCATCTGTTTTTATTTTTAGTTGTACGAAACACAAAGAGTTAGACATGGTATAATGACCCTTGGCCCTACTGGATCTGGGAAAACCTGTTGTATTCAGATTTTAATGAAATCTTTAACAATTTGTGGGGAAAATCATAGGTAAAAAATGTAAAATATAATAATATCTATAGTCTAAATATTTATTAAATTGTTTGAAAATCTAGAGAAATGAGAATGAACCCCAAAGCAATCACTGCAGCACAAATGTTTGGTCGTCTAGATGTAGCCACTAATGATTGGACTGATGGTATATTTTCTGCACTATGGAGAAAAACGCTGAAATTAAAAAAAGGAGAACATGTATGGTTGGTGCTTGACGGACCAGTGGACAGTATATGGATCGAAAATTTGAATTCAGTATTGGACGATAATAAAACATTGACATTGGCTAATGGAGATAGGCTTCCAATGGCCCCTTGCTGTAAAATCATATTTGAGCCCCATAACATTGACAACGCTTCACCAGCTACCGTATCACGTAATGGTATGGTTTACATGAGTTCATCTGGATTAGATTGGAATCCAGTTCTGGCAGCTTGGCTTAAAAAAAGGAATAAAAGGGAATCAAAACTATTCCGGCGATTGTTTGAAAATACTTTTTCAAATATATATACATGGGCATCGCAAAATTTGAACATGACTATGAAAGTCTTACAGTGCAATACCATTCAACAAGTATTTTTTAACAACAATCTAGATTTTTTTTTTTATGATAGCTTAAGAACGTCAAATATAAATTTAGATGCTAGTGCTATTACAAGGTTTGATACCTAAGAAACCAGAAGAAGAAGAAGGAAAAGGAGAAGATGAAGAAGACGACGAAATCGAAGATAATGGTACTAATTCTTCGGAAGAAGGTGATGGCGTGGAAGGAACGGAAAATCACTATCTCAAACCTGACAATTTACTGTATAATACCTTTCATTCATAGATAATTGTATTAAGTAATATTTTTATTTTTATTTTTTAAGGCCAAGTAAAATACATTTACAACGTCTGTATACTTTTTCATTAGTATGGGGACTAGGAGCTTTGTTGGAAACATCAGATAGACATAAATTTAATAGTTATTTAAATGAAAATTTTAATCATAGCCTTGATCTTCCTAAAATAGATGATCAACCTAATGCCACAATATTTGATTTTTTTGTAACCGAAGAAGGTATAGTAATATTGCATGTTTCAACTCAAATTTAAATCTATTTTATACATGTTAAATTAGGAGAGTGGGAACACTGGAATGTTGCTATGTCTTCAGCAACTCCAGCAGAATCATCAAGTTCTGATTACAGTCAAGTATTGGTTCCTATTTTAGAAAGTGTTCGTATCACATATTTGATAAATATTATAGCTACACAAGAACACCCAGTTTTATTAATTGGAGAACAGGGATCAGGCAAAACTGTTATGATGAAATCATACATGAGATCTGCTAAATCAGAGCTTTATTTAAATAGATCATTTAATTTTTCTTCTGCAACTAGCCCCTTTCAATTTCAAGTAAATTAAATTTAAATTTATAAATGGTTATTATACGACTTTATTTGATAAATATTTTTTTTTATTATTTTAGAAAACTATTGAAAGTTATGTAGAAAAAAGATTAGGAAACACATTTGGGCCACCTGGGGGCCTTAAGATGACAGTGTTCATAGATGACATAAATTTGCCAGAAGTTAACGAATGGGGTGATCAAATTACAAACGAGATTGTTCGACAGACCATGGACATGAAAGGATTTTATAGCTTAGAAAAACCGGGGGAATTCTACACTTTGAATGATATTCTATTTGTCGGAGCAATGGTACATCCCGGTAAGATAACAAAGTAATTGGTAAATTATTTCTCATTAAATTTTTAAATTATGTATTATACTTTATGGCATAAGGCGGAGGACGAAATGATATACCATCTAGATTGAAACGCCAATTTTGTATATTCAACTGTACTATGCCATCAGATGCTTCAATTGATAAGATCTTTCGAGTAGTTGGTGAAACACACTATAATGCAAAACGAGGATTTTCAGTAGAAATACGAAACTTGGTTAAAAAACTAACACCTATAACAAGGGAACTTTGGCATAGCACAAGGGTATTTTTTTAATTAAATATTTATTTTTTTTAATTATCCATAGTTCCAAATTTTGGGAATTTCATAATAGTTCGTTAATTTTATTTTCGACCAAGTATTGCGAATCAATTTAAAACATGTACTAATTTCTAATAATTGGGTAACCATCTATTCGCCTAATTAGTGAAAACTGAACTTCTCGGCCGGATAATATTGGAATAAATCGACGTTTTTCACGAGCTAGTGGTACCTATATAAATATACATTTTCAGATAAATTTCAAATTTTTAATTCATTAAAATTCATTAAACCATTTGTAATTATTTTTTATTGGTTACTTTTTGCATGTTTTTATGTATTTTTTTTATTTTTTTATATGTTTTATAAACAAGATTTACATAATATGGGTATAAAATTATATTTTATTAAGAAAATCGTAAAAATGTATTATTTATTAAAATTGAAATAGCTTTTATTCAGTCAATTTTGATTTTAAAGACATGGTTAATAAGTCAAAATAACTATTGAATTAAAAATTCATTCTATCCGAATTTTGTATCGAAAACACCGGTTGCCATTTAAAAAATGCAGTCGTATTGTGTATGTGAGTACCGGAGGTTAAAAATTTGAAATTTATCTGAAAATATGTATTTATATAACATTATTAGCTCGTAAAAAATCTTTTATTCCAATAAACTACAGCCAAGAAGTCAGTGTTCCATTGGTAAACACATCGGCATATGTATTTTACTTTTGAGATTTAAAACAGAATTAAGTTTTTAGAACATAAATACATTTTGAATTAAAACTATAATATTTTGTCTTGATAATAACAACAAAATAAAATAATTTTCCATTATAGATGACTCTATTGCCAACACCAGCTAAATTTCACTATGTCTTTAGCTTAAGAGATTTGTCAAGGATTTGGCAAGGAATGGTTGGAACGTTAAGCACTGTTATAGATTCTGCAAAAATATTAATAATGTTATGGAGGCATGAAACTACTAGAGTTTTCTCAGATAGGTTTGTTTGAAGTTATAGTAATTTTTCAACCGTTGAAAGAATAAACTATAATGAAAACTATACAATTTACTGCATGATAATAATAAGACGTTATTATAATATTAAATTGTAATAGATTTACATCGTTGTCTGACAAAAGTTGGTTTGATCAAGAGTTGAATAAAGTTGTAGAATCTAGCTTGGGCACTCAATATATAACCATGCTTAATACAGATCCTCCGTTTGTAGATTTCATGAGGTAAATTCTTTTTTTTAACACAGCATGAGTCATATAATTGTATAATAATGTTATAGAGATGCTCCAGAGCCGACTGGAGAAGAAGGTGAAGAAGCTGACATGGAACTTCCTAAGGTATACGAGCCTGTTATGGAAGAAGCTCAACTGAGAGAACGATTAGAAATGTTTTTATCTCAATTTAATGAAATGGTTCGAGGTGTTGGAATGGACTTAGTATTTTTTCCTGATGCTATCCTTCATTTAGTTAAAGTCAGTTGTATTTAATTATTTTAAAATAAAAATTACTAAATCTAATTTTTTTTCGTAGATATCAAGAGTTATACGACACCCACGTGGAAATGTAATGTTAGTAGGCGTTGGTGGTTCTGGTAAACAATCTTTAACAAGACTGGCTTCTTTTATAGCTGGTTATAAGACATTTCAAATAGCTTTAACTAGGTTTGATTCTGTTATTAAATGTGTTATTTGAATTTTAATAAGAATATATTAAAATTAAAAGTATTAATGAATTGTCGTTTATAGATCTTATAATATAACAAATTTTTTGGAAGATCTCAAACTGCTGTACAGAACATGTGGTGTTCAAGCAAAGGGTACAACGTTTATTTTTACCGATTTGGATATTAAAGAAGAAGGTTTCTTAGAGTATTTAAATAATATTCTATCTTCTGGTAATACTATCAATAAGTAAGATTTAATTTCTCATTTAAATATACATATTATGATTTTCAGGTGGAATTACCAATTTATTTACAAAAGATGAACAATCTGAAATTATATCAGAATTAACTCCTATTATGAAACGGGAAAACTCCAAAAGAACTTTGAACCATGAAATTATAATGGATTATTTTTTAACAAGAACTTGTCAAAATCTTCATGTTGTGTTTTGTTTTTCGCCTGTAATTTTTTTGTGTAATCTGTATCATATTATATATTTTAATTATACATATATTATGCATTAGGTAGGAGAAAAATTCCGAAATCGAGCCCTTAGGTTCCCAGCATTAGTATCTGGATGTACCATAGACTGGTTCCAACCATGGCCCAAAGATGCTCTCGTCCAAGTAGCGGAACATTTTTTGGTAGATTTTGATATTGAGTGTACAGCTGAAGTTAAACAAGAATTAGTTGGTGCAATGGGAACAATTCAAGATATAGTTGATCATACTTCAAGTGATTATTATCAACGATTTCGCAGAGCTACTCATGTCACACCAAAATCATACTTAAACTTTATTGGAGGATACAAAAGTATTTATCATCAAAAACAAAAAGAATTAGGAGAAGGAGCTCACCGCATGGACACAGGTTTGGCAAAACTAGAAGAGGCTTCTATTTCCGTAGAATTACTGAAGAAAGACTTAGATGATATGGAACAAGAATTAGCAAATGCTTCTCAAAAAGCAGAAACTGTAAGAAAATAAATATATACTACAAAATAATATTTGACATTAATTTAAAACAATATTTTCATAAACATTTATCATAGGTGTTAGTTGAAGTTACGGATCGTGCCAGACAAGCAGAAATTGTAAAAAATCAAGTGATGAAAGTAAAAGTTAAAGCAGAAGCTTTAGTAGAGTCAATTGCAAAAGAAAAAGCTATTGCTGAAGAAAAATTAGAAGCGGCTAGACCAGCACTTGAAGAAGCAGAATCAGCGTTGAACACTATAAAGCCTGCACATATAGCCACTGTTCGTAAACTTGGAAGACCTCCACATCTCATCATGCGTATAATGGATTGTGTTTTAATATTATTCAAACGTAAATTGCATCCAGTCATAAGTGATACAACAGTTAGATGTCCAAAACCATCTTGGCCGGAATCGTTAAAAGTAAATATTTTGTAAAATAAAAACAATTTAAATATAATTATATAATTTCTTATTGATCAAACGTTTCTGAAGATGAATCTGAAATTCTAGATTAATTTTATAAAATATAAAATTTCATTGATAATATTTAATAATTTGATTATATTTACATAACACACTATACTATTTAAAAAAAAAAAAAGATTGACTTACTTAAAATTTACAGAACAATTACGTCGTTGCTTATATAAAAGTGTATCATGAGTTATAACACATTACTTTAAGGACAGTATAACGCGGCTTTCTCAACAAGTTGTATATGTTGGTTTACTAAAAAATACTGATAAATTTTTTAATGATCTCTTAATGGTTTGCAGAAAAATAAAAAATAAGATGTCTACGAATTGAATTAAAAAAAATAAAGAAATTAATTTTTTAGAATATGATGGATTATCAGGAACAACTAAATGTAATGAGTAACAGCTACATGGTACAAGCCCGTATATAAGGGGTTCAAACCCCTTTTATAACTATAATATTACTGATCTTCTTAACAAAAAAAAACAATAAAAGACATTTTTTCTGTTTTATTTACATGTGGAATGCAATCTGTTTATATTGAATAATATTTAGCTTCGTGGAGATTTATTTTAATAAAATCTAGTAGGTATTTAGAATATAATTAACCAATACGTTTATCAATTGGTCTTATATTACATAACTACAATAATGTTTTTATTTGATTATTAAATATTCGACGTAAATTAATGTTCTATCATAAAATAATAACTTACATATAGTTGGAAAGATAGATTTGATTGAAATAATTTATTAGGCGTACCTCTAAATGTTATATTGGGTAGAGCGAGGTACAACATACTTATAAGTTATAATATATAATATTACATTTCATATTAATCACTATTATCAACTTCACAGGATAACTCAATAATTAATAATGTCATCTCGTATATAGTACTTTTATTTGGAACATCTAAGCCGTTGTCAGTTAATAGTTCATTATTTTATGTTGAAATCTCTTTATTTCCTATATTATATACATTAAAGTTGTTCGGTTTTTTTAAAAGATTCTTTCCGTTCATTTTTAATAAGTTCTACATTGGCGGAAATCGGGGGGAAGAGATTGAGAGGGCTTAGCCCCCCAGAAGCCCACCAAGCCCCCTCAAACATTCTTGCAAACATAAAAATTTTGTAGTTTCATTTTCATATATTATATTCTTAAAAAACAAGAAATATAACAAACAATAATTTTTATGTTTTGTTTGTATAATATTTTACATAATATTTTATACGAAAATTAAAATTATAAGTTGGAACACTGTCCTATAGTGATTTTTTTTATCGTCTGTCGAATAAAACAAAATATATAAAATTATATTAATTTAGAAATACAATATATAGTGATTCTTTTATTATAAAACACTCATTGTTGCAAAAAGTAATCATGTTTTTGAAAACATTTTTTTACTCAGTTTCAAGTTGTTAAAAAAACAATGTTTTTATTAAAAAATTATATTTTTAAATATTTTTTATCCTAATATATTTTTTTAAGTTATTTACTTTTTTGAATGACAACATAGAGTTTTAATTTCATAATCCAAACCTGAGTATTTTGATACATAAAAATCGAATTTAGGGCGAGTAGTTAATGAGTTATACGTATTTAAATTTTAGACAAGTGGAATAGTGGACAAACATTTTGCGGGGTAACCGCGTACCAATCCACTCCACGCATCCAAACTTTAAATACTTATATCTCATAAACTACTCGCCCTAAATTCGATTTTTATGTATCAAAATACTCAAAAAAATATTCTGATTTGTAATATGAAATTAAAACTCTATGTTGTCATTCAAAAAAGTAAAAAACTTAAAAAATTATAAGGATAAAAAATATTTTAAAATATAATTTTTTAATAATAACGTTGTTTTTTTAACAACTTGAAACTATGTAAAAAAATGTTTTCAAAAATATGAATACTTTTTAAAATAATGAGTGTCTTATGATAAAAGAATCACCGTATGTAATAATTTCACAATTAAAAAAATAGTTACTTTTTGCTAAATTTTCATTTAGAGTGGTAGTTTACCGAGACTGGAGATGGGGTATTGTTATTCACTTAGTCTAGGAAAAGTGCTGTAAAGATTTTTAAAACTTTATCTTCAATCGTTAACTCACTACAAAGCTATAAGACTGAAAAACATTAAAAAAAAACTTCTAATAAAATGTGTTTTAATTTTTTTTTGAAGCTTTTTAGTGAATTAATTATAAAATATAAAGTTCTGAAAATCTTCACTGCAATTATTCTAGCCAATGTGAATCTAACAAGACCCCAAACAACAAAACCCTTTCTTCGGTTTCAGAAATCTATCTCACTAATTGAAAATGAAAATAAAAACCATTAGGTTTAGGTACATACATATTGCATACAATTAATAGATTTCTAACGGTTTTGGTTTATGAGAAATATCGTAGCCCCCCCCCCCCCAACTTTTTCAATGGATTTCCGCCTATCGGGTTCTATTAATATTATATTTTATAGATGATGGCAAGTACAACATTTTTACTCCAACTACAAAACTATCCAAAAGATACAATCACGAATGAAATGGTAGAATTACTGCAACTGTATTTTAATATGGAGGATTACAATATGGATACAGCAAAAAGGGTCTGTGGTGATGTCGCTGGATTGTTGTCATGGACTAAAGCTATGGCATTCTTTCATAGTATAAATAAAGAAGTTTTGCCTCTCAAGGTTTGTATTAAACTTATTATATGAGCAAACAAATTAAATGCATTTAAATTGTATAATGTTTATTTAGGCCAATTTAACTTTACAAGAAGCTAGATTGACTATTGCAATGGATGATTTGTCTAGAGCTGAACTTCAACTTTATGAGAGAGAAGTAGCGTTAAATGAAGTTAAAAGTCAATATGATGCTGCTGTTCAAGAAAAACAAAGACTTACTGATGCAGCAAATGTTTGTTTGAGAAAAATGACTTCAGCAACTGCTTTAATTAATGGGTTAGGTGGTGAAAAAATAAGATGGACTCAGCAAAGTAAAGAATTCAAGAAACAACTTGGACGGTACTACTTTCAAATATATAAATTTTATCTAATAAATTTTCTTAATACTCTGAATTCTTATACTATTATTTTTTTTATATAGACTTGTTGGTGACGTTTTATTGGCAACAGGATTTTTATCATACTGTGGGCCATATAATCAAGAATTTAGATCTAATTTAGTACAAAGTTGGATGAAAATTTTAACAACACAAAAAGTACCATTCACAGTAAAACTCAATATAATAAATATGCTTATTGACAATTCTATGGTACGAATACATATTATTTATGTGTATAGTAGTTATATTACTAAATTGAAAATAATAAATGTCTAAGGTATCTGAGTGGACATTACAAGGTCTTCCTAATGATGAGTTATCGGTGCAAAATGCACTTATTGTAACCAAATCTAGTTCATACCCACTTCTCATTGATCCTCAAAACCAAGGAAAAATGTGGATTAAAAATAAAGAATCGTCAAATGAACTTCAAATCACTTCATTGAATCATAAATACTTTAGAACACATTTAGAGGATTGCCTATCTCTCGGAAGACCATTATTAATAGAAGATGTCAGTGAAGAGCTTGATCCAGTAATTGATAATGTATTAGAAAAGAATTTCATTAAATCTGGTTCAATTGAAAAGGCGAGTAAAATAAATATACACTCATAACGCGTATACCCGTGTTTTATGTATAAATGTACAATATGTATTAGGTGGTTGTCGGTGATAAAGAAACAGATGTAATGCCTGGGTTTGTTTTATATATAACGACTAAATTGCCCAATCCCGCATATTCACCTGAAATTAGTGCTAAAACTTCAATTATAGATTTCACAGTCACAATGCAAGGTCTTGAAGATCAACTTTTAGGTAAAAAGGTAAGGTAAATAATAAAACACATTTTTATATCATGTTTGTACATTCATTTAGGTCGAGTAATACTAATGGAAAAATCAGATTTAGAAGCTGAGCGTGTGGCACTATTTGAGTCAGTTATACAAAATCAACGTTCAATGAAAGAATTTGAAAGCAATTTATTGCATAAATTATCTTCAATCCAAGTAATATACTATGGAATTTAAAAATAAATCTGTAACAATATTAAAGTTATTGTTTTTACTAAGGGTTCATTGGTAGATGATGAAGATTTAATTAGTGTACTCCAAGAAACCAAAGCCACTGCTGAAGCTGTAAATGCAAAACTTCAAGTTTCTGAACAAACTGAAATAAAAATCATGAAAGCCAGAGAAGAATTTAGAGCAGTGGCTGCTCGTGGGTCAATATTGTACTTTTTGATAGTTGAAATGAGCAACGTAAACGTTATGTATCAAAATTCATTGAAACAATTTTTAATGATATTTGATAACTCTATAAACAAATCAATAAAAAGTTCAATAACCGAAGAACGTATTATAAACATTTTACAATATTTAACTTATGAAGTATGGATGTTCACGATGAGAAGTCTGTATGAACGCCATAAGCCATTATTCACGTTGATGTTGGCTATGAAAATTGATTGCCATAAAAATCAAATTACACACGAAGAGTTCATGACATTTATAAAAGGTTATAATTTAAAACAGATATTTTTAACTTACAACATTACTATCTGCTAAAATAAAAATCCATATTTTATAATCAAACTTTCTGTCCCCGTGCACTTCACTGCCTATAAAAAATAGCACCTCTTTTATAGAATTTAACGTTTATTTTGGTTTTTTAGATTTTTTTCTCGGCCAAAAAAGTCGTAGCAGAAAGGTTTGTAAAGGTTCTAGGTTAGTCCATTCAACAATTGTTTACCTAAATTTTAACAAATACCCGTATATGGTTGCGAGTTCATATAAAAATTCCATAAAAAAAGACGCTCAGATTTTTCCAAATTGTATTATTGAATTGTTTTTAAAACCAATAATCTAATAGTTTCGTATAAATAGAAAACTATTTTCACAAAATAAATGTATTAGCGTATATTTACATACGATAATAAATAATATGCCAAAAACTTTCGTGGTAGTGCACTCAAAACTCCTCAGAGTTTCATGGTGATCAAATGAATAATATAGAAATGCTTTCATGTTTTTAATGGACAAATATACGTACATTAACTTATTTATATATATATATATATATAGTTAATGTACGAAAAATAATACATTATTTATGTATAAAGGTGGTGCATCATTAGATTTGAATGCAGTTGCTCCAAAACCTTTCCGATGGGTATTGGATATAACTTGGTTAAATTTGGTTGAACTTAACAAGTTATCAGTATTTTCAAATCTTTTAAATAAAGTAAGTATGAATTTGATTAGTTATTATTTATTAATTATATAATCTTGAGAATTATTAAGATAAAACAAAATGAGAAAGAATGGCGCATTTGGTATGAAAAAGAAAAACCGGAAGAGGAAGATATACCTTGTGGATATAATAAATCCCTAGATGTGTTTCGAAAACTTTTACTGGTCAGGTCATGGAGTCCAGATAGAACGTTGTCACAGTCTCGAAAATATATCATGGGTATGCAATACTGTGAATTTATTGGATTAATTTTTTATAATTTAATTTTAGAGGAAATATGTTACTTTGAAATTGTTTTCTCATTAATATTAGACAAACAGTGCATAATAATTATATAATATAACTAAAAACATATTATTTTCAATTAGTACATTATAATTTGAATTAACATATTTAAGTATTAAAAATATGATAACTGTAAATAGAAAAAACAATTTTGCCTCTGTGTTTATAGATTCTCTAGGACTTGAGTATGGGGAAGCATGCATCTTAGATTTGGAAAAAACTTGGGAAGAATCGGAGCCACAGACACCACTCGTTTGTATCTTATCCATCGGCTCTGATCCATCACCGCAAATCACCGCTCTGGCTAAATCTCAAGATATTCGTATGCAAATCCAATTCATATTAAAAAAATTAACTATTTATACATCATTAACAAATTTACTTTCGTTTTAGAAATACGATCTGTTTCTATGGGTCAAGGTCAAGAAATTCATGCTAGAAACATGATATCCGATTGCATAGCAAACGGTGGATGGGTACTTTTACAAAACATGCATTTGTCTTTGCCATTTTGTACAGAAGCTATGGACGCTTTGTCGGATTCGGAAGAAATACACAGTACATTTAGAATGTGGATAACTACAGAAGTACATCCTCAGTTTCCTATTGCACTACTTCAGGTAGATACCTTATAACCGTTTTTGGACATTGTTTTTTGTAGAAATTTCAATGAAAAATAAAAAGTAATCTGTAACTTAATTAATAATGTATAAATATGTGATAATTTCGACATTAATCTCTCCTCAAGAAAAAACAGTCATGAAATATCGGATCTTTAATATTTGGTAGATATTTGTCTATAATTATTTGATTTTCTATCTGAAATAGGTGTATTAATAATAATAATCATTTATTATTTGTCATGAAAACTGTTTTAGTAAAAATATTCGTATATTTTATTATTATAGATGAATATATTGTTTTGTAGTGTTATTATGGTCTGTTGATGTCTATTCTAGTAGCCACATCGGAATACTATTTTTTTCCTTATAATTTGACTCATTATTTCTTGACTTCTTGTTTATTAGTAATTATTTTAAACATGAATAATTTAATGCATATAATATATATTATACATGTGAACACAGGTGGACCAAACAATTTCATAATATATTATAGTTTTTACCTAAATATAGTACCTAATTTAAAAAATTTATGATAATGATAGAATAGTGTTAGGTAAAAAACCGAAATCTTCCATTAAACAGCATACACGCCACTAAATTTTATCACATTAGAATGTTAAATGCAGGTAAACCTATAAACTTAAGTACTAACTATAAAATTAAAATATATCATGATATATTTTTTACTTACAGATGGCAATCAAGTTCACAAATGAACCTCCACAAGGTATTAGAGCGAGTATGAAAAGAACTTATCAGAATATAAGTCAGGTAGGTTCATACAAATTTAAAAGTGTAGTAATATCATTATTTAAACGTTATTTTTAAACTGGAGCACTTATTAAACTGTTATTAATTTCAACATTTTTATATAATAGGACATGCTTGATTATTCGGCACAACCACAATGGCCCATTTTACTTTACGCCGTAGCATTTATTCACACGATCGTACAAGAGAGACGAAAATTCGGACCGTTGGGTTGGAATATACCATACGAGTTCAATCAAGCCGATTTTGCTGCGAGCGTTCAATTCGTTCAGAATCATTTAGACGATATGGATCCAAAAAAAGTAATTCATTTTATAATAATATTTCGAAGATGTATAGGTATAGAGAATAGAGATGATAGTTTCAATTACATATAATATGGTGTACCTAATAATTATTATTAATGCCTGTTCACAGGGTGTGTCTTGGCCAACTATTTGTTACATGTTAGGTGAAGTACAATACGGTGGCAGAGTTACTGACGACTTCGATAAAAGACTTTTAATAACGTTCACTCAAGTAAATTTTAATTCACATTCATATTAATACAAATTCTAATTATTTATCAATAATCCATAGGTATGGTTTTGTGATGTATTATTAAGACCTGGTTTTGAGTTTTACAAAGGCTATAAAGTTCCCATGAATCGTAATATACAAGTTCGTAAAAAGTCGATTTGTTTTTTTCAAAGTTTTGGGTATTTTTTTTTATTATTATTATTTTTTAGGGTTGTATTGATTACATTAACAGTTTACCGGTAACGGATTCTCCAGAAGTGTTCGGACTTCACTCAAATGCTGACATCACGTAAATAACTGTTTATGCAATGAAAAAAAAATTAGTGTTTTATTATTCTAATATAATTCAGGCATCAAATAAATACCGCAAAAGGAATACTAGATACGATTTTAAGCGTTCAGCCGAAACAGGGTGGAAGCCAAGGAGGAGAGACTAGAGAAAGTGTCGTCTATCATTTAGCTGACGATATGTTAAAAAAATTACCTAAACAGTATAAAGATTTTGAGGTGATTAATATAATATATTATTAACATTGTATTTGACAACGTAAATGTTATAGTATTTTTGATCATTGTTTTTCGTCTACAGGTAAAAGAATCGCTGCAGAGGATGGGTGCTTTATTACCCATGAACATATTCTTACGACAAGAAATCGACCGTATAAAAAAAGTTATTGGAATTGTACAAAAGACACTATGCGATTTGAAATTGGCTATCGACGGTACAATTGTTATGAGCCAAGGACTAAGAGAAAGTTTGGATGCCATGTATGACGCCAGAATACCACAAAAATGGCAAAAAGTAATCTGAAGAATAGTGCTAATATTAATATGATATTAAATATAAAAACTTACTTGAGTATAATAATCCTATAACCACGTTTTATATACGTGTTGATTATTTTATTGTGAACCAGGAAGTACGCTAATATACCTATCAAGAAATATAAGGCGTTTTTAAATTTGTTTACATTTTTAAAATAAATATTTCTCATAAAACATACACATCATTGTAAAACTAATACATTCATCAACCTGCTCAAAATCTTAAAACGTAAAAGTATATTCTTATAAATGATAAAAAAAAATCTCTTATATTCCCAACTCCTCGAAATATCATTTAGTTAAGAATGAAATAGAAACAACCTGTAATAGGTTTAGAAAGTATAAGTACTATAATATCCAATGAAATATATTTTATATTTGTATATGTTATTCTCTATATATCAGGTGTCTTGGGAATCCGCTACTCTCGGATTTTGGTTTACTGAGTTACTGGAACGTGATAATCAGTTTAGAAAATGGATAAACAGTGGTAGACCAAATGTGTTCTGGATGACCGGTTTTTTCAACCCGCAAGGATTTTTAACGGCTATGAGACAAGTAATATGTTATTTATGATACTATGATAATTGTGTTTCTGTGAGCACATAAATATAAATGATATATTATTAAAAATTTAAACCTTCAAATTTCTAATTCATAATTATAATTTAATATTTTAGTCCATTGTATAATAATAACTTTTAACTTATCGAGTTAACATAAAAACATATGTTAAGATTACTTGTTTTTTAGATATCTATGACCATGTTTAAAATTAATAATTTATTTTATATACATATTAATTACACCATATTTAGGTACCTATACTTTTAGTTGTAATATACTGACAATTACAAGGACGTTATTATTCGTATCTAATCGTTTAAAAATAGTAAATACATAATTGTTTTAACTATCAGATGGAAAATAAGCGCCGCTCAAAACTGTTGCCTCATTTTTAATTTAAATTAAATAACATTTCACAATTATATAAATAATTAAAAATAAGCAATTGGTTTGGTCTAGACAAGATGTTTTATGTTCTTCCGTTCATAAACTAAACATATATTAGAGTGCGGCGTGGGTATAGCCATATAGGAAAACAATCATAATGAAAATAAAATCAGCTGATAAAGTGATAACAATAATAAAATGAGAATGTAACATAAATATATATTTTTCTACATTCATCATTTTAGGGATAAGCATTTTGTATTATTCAGTGTTTATAGTAGGTACATTATATTATAAGATGCATTTTTGTCTGTTTTCATTTATTCTTAAAAATAATTTCGAGCCAAATATATTATAATACAGGTGACAGGCTAATCCGCGTACGCCGACTAGTACACCTACTTCGACATGCTCATAGCTCTCATTAATTTTTCTGCTACATCGTTGTCATCACTTCATCAACATGAGTCTGTTATTAATACCTAAATTAATTGAATTTTTAATTTGTTTATTAGCATTTTTTGATGAAATATTTGCAGTGTTACTGATATTATATATTATATAGATATTATTAAAATTATAAAAGTCAAATCACTTTACTTTCTATGTAAGCTCTAAAAGTGAATGTTGTATTATTCAAATTATTCATTTTTATATTTATTTACACATATTTTTTATTACTATAACCCGGTAGCGATAGATAATTCAGCTATTAACTAGTACTTCACATATCAAAATTTTAAATCATTACTAATGCACAATAATTTTATCTTTGACTCAGATGTTAAGTAAAATATGCTTCACATTTTTTTTTTAATAAACTAAATATGTTAATTATTTTGGCATTCGTGTAGCAGGTGATCTACTATCTATTTTTAGGTGTATTAGGTGATCTACCGATTCTACCATACTATACAAGGTGTAATAGGTGATCTACAAATATTATATTATATTATATTATTATATTATATTATATTATTATATTATATTATACTATTATTATACGCACATTATCGCAGACGGCAGACCGCAGTGGGACAGTATTGCGATAACGATTAATGACATTTACAATATGACTACGATTCATTAGCAATGTTGCTGGATAGGTTAGTTTCAAATTGTTCGTTGGTCAGAGTTTGTCTATAATGCGTGCGTCTGAATTTTATAAAATAATTATTGATGAAAAATCAACTGTAAATTTTTTACAACTTTACAATTTACTTCCGAATGACAGTGAAACGCCAAATTGTAAAAATGTGATTCCTAAACAAAAATTGTAATAAAAAAAAACGACTGGCTTCTGGTGAACAACGTGAGTACCAAAGTTTAAGATGCGTTAAAAAAGGATGCCAAACATTCCAGTCTCTGCGTCAAGACAATACATTTTTTACTTATACGGATTTGAATAATAAATGTAATTCCAAATTTTCGCTGGGACAAATTTTAGAGTTAGTTTTTTATTGGTCAGAAGACATGAGTATATTGTAAACGTTTGTCGGCTTACAGGACGTTCTATTAAAACAGTAGTAGACTGATACAATTTATGCCGCGATGTGTGTTGTACTATTTATGAAAATCGGAAACCTATGGGTGGACCTAATGAATGTGTTCAAATTGACAAGTCATTACTACGAAGGAAAAGGAAATATAATAGACGCAGGATTCTACTGGGTGATCATAGAGGTGCAAATTTGACGGACGACGATAGTTCTGATTCTGATAATATTCCTCCTAATAACAGGAATAGAAATTATGGCAAACAAGTAGAAGGACCTTGGGTTTTTGTAATGTGTTGGCAGCATGATGGTTTTCTTGAAAAACGTTTTTTTGTTGTTGAACGTTGAGATAGAGCTACACTTATTCTAATTATTGAAAAAGAAATACTTCCAGGAATAACAATAATGTCAGATGAATGGAAACCATATAAAATTTTACAAAATACAGGTTATAATCACTTGACTGTAAACCATTCTAAAAACTTTGTGGACCCGCTAACAGCAGCCAACACCCAGACAATAGAATGCGTTTGGTCACATCTGAAAATGAAAAAAATACTTCGAAAAATGCATGACACTACATCCGAACTTTTACCTCGTCATCTGATTGAAGCATGGTGGAGATTAGTTAATCCTGAAAATACTTTTTAAAATTTTTAAATGATACTAAAAACGTTTACTGTAATTTAAATTATTATTATATTTAGCTAATTATTTTTATATTTGACGAATATTTGTATGATATGACGTACTCGTAAAAAAAATATAATGTGTTTTTATACTATTAAAACGTATATTACTCGTCCTGAATTCGTAGATCACCTGCTACACGAATGCCATTATTTTTATTTATTTGCCTGCCTGTGCCTAGTACACGTGCACTTATTGCATTCAAATGTAATTACCTGTATTTTAATCCGCATTAAATTCTTCGCATTTTATAGGAAGTGACGAGAGCACATCGGGGCTGGGCGTTGGATTCAGTGGTACTTCAGAATCTGATAACGCGCCATAACAAGGAGGAACTGAGTGACTCGCCGCCGGAAGGTGTGTATGTGTGTGGCATGTTCTTGGAAGGCGCCAGCCTGGACCGGAAGACGGGTAAACTGGTGGAAAGCAAGCCAAAGGTGCTGTACGAACAAATGCCAGTGATCTACGTATTTGCTATCAACACCACCGCAGGAAAAGATCCTAAGCTATACGAATGTCCAATTTATAGGAAACCACAGCGGACAGACCTAAAGTATGTGGGTTCAATAGATTTTGAGACAGACAACAATCCGAGGCATTGGACATTGAGAGGCGTTGCCCTGTTGTGCGATATAAAATAAATAATACGATCGATATTGAATTATATGGATAATACTGATAATAGTATGTCCCTGTACTCGAATATTATATCAAATTCATATTATATTATAATAGTAACTGTATTAACTGTCTTTGTCTATGTTAAATGAATAATTATATTGGGCTTATTCAGTAATATTACTTATTAGCAATGCTGTGAATTTAATGCATTTGCATGTTCTTTATGCTACACCGTATAATAAAATGGATTCGGCCAAAATTTGTTTTGACTTACTTATAGTTCAAATACCAAATCTTATTTTGTATATTTTTGCATATTTCTTGGGTTAAGGGCTTAGGGCATATAAATGAATGTTTTAACAATTTTTTTGTATAAATGCTTTTATCGTACTATTCTATTTTTAATCAAGTATTTAACGTGTATTATTGACTATTGTACTCTTGAAGTCGAAATTAAATTAATTTACTGATATCAACTCTAAATCTAATGGATGACATTAAAAAACATTAAAAAATTATTATAACATTATTAATACATTATTAAAACGTTATTAAAATATTGTTAAGGCGTTATTAAAATAATATTAAAACATTATTAGTTATGCAGAAGTTTCGTCGATTTTATCGAGTTTGGAGGCTAATTTATGGATTTTTAAAGAATATAATGGATTTTTACCATTTTTAATGGAGTTATTGACGTGTCACGTGTTTTATGGATTTTTTTATTGGATTATTGAGTCATTTTAAGAATTTTTAAAGAATTTTATAAATTTTTCATTAAAATATAGTAGTTTTCAAATTAGGTTATTAAAACATTATTAAAACATTATTAAAATTATAATAAAACATTATTAGTGTTATGCACGAGATTTATCAATTTTTAAAGAGTTTTAACGATTTTTATGGAGTTATTGGCAAGTTTTATCAGTTTTATGGATTTTTACGGATAGTGATCGATATACAATGTATTTATAAGGATAAAACTGTATTAATAGTAGCCTATGATATTTTATTTTTAAACAATATAATCATGAATGATACGAAATATATCGTTGTTAAGAGGACGCCACACCCGCATGTGTTGTCTCCGTCTTACAAACGTATAACATAGCAAAATCTGTTTAGCGCGGGACAAGTTTTCTCCCTCAATATTTATATTAGAATTTTCAAAATTTCACAACGCATAGGTAAGAACTTTATCTGTGTCGTAGCGTCGTTATTTTTTTGATAACATAAATATAATTAAAGTTATAAGCTTAAGAAAATACATTTATTTTTTATTTTTTCATTAAATTACTAAAAAATATTGGTTTGTGCTATCAAAAAAATAACGACGCTATGACACAGATAAAGTTCTCACCTATGCGTTGTGAAATTTTGGTAATTCTATTATAAATATTAAGGGAGAAAGCTTGTCCCGCGCTAAACAGATTTTGCTATGTTATACGTTTGTAAGACGGAGACAAAACATGCGGGTGTGGCGTCCTCTTAACTCGTAATTTTTTTGTCTATTATAGATAATGGGTAAAATAAGTAGGCATTCTGTACTATTTTTTCATTGGACTCAGGAAAATATAATATATGTGTTTACGTCGATTATATCGTCCGGCCGTCCGGGTAGCGGATTATTCATATAAATTAATATATTTTATTTTAAGTTTAATCCTAAAAAAAGAATAAGTAAAAAACTTACGTAATCGTCGACTATTCCAAAGAAACCAAGTTGTGTCAATCTACAGTCTATACATAGTGCACCGCCGCCAAAGAAAATGCAAATTTCCTACGTTCGTGAAGTTGGCCCACCTACCTATAAGTACTGCAATTTTTTTAAAACCTATGCCATTATTTTGCAAGTTATTTGCAAGCATTTTCAAGTCAGTTTTTAGAATTTGGAAGTCCAAACTTTCACCGTGAAACCAAAAAATTAAAAGTTGGCCCAACTTCACGTAGCCCACCCACTTTGACCCAGAACTTCGAAATAGGTATCAAACGAAAGCTAATGATTAGCAAGTAATCTTAGGCCCATTCTTGCAATTTTCAAGTCCTCTGGGCGGCCGTTATTAACTTTTAAACTTGTGAAGTTGGCCCATCCAAGTTGTCCAAAAAGTTTGAAATTGATATCAAACGAAAGCTAACGATTAATAAGAATTTGCAAGTCTATTTTTAGAATTTGTAAGTGATTCACTCGGCCAGCAAGAGCTTTCAAAGTTACGAAGTTAGACCACCCTGCAAGTTGTCCTAAAAGTTTGAAATTGGTATTAAACGATGATGATTATATCAAATATTTGTTAGTCACTATGGAAGCCACCATTAGCTTTTGAAGCTGTGAATTACGATCGCGAATATTTTTTAGATTCTGAACGGAGTGATGAATGTATTGATTTTACAATGATGTGTGTTTTTTTTTTTTTTTTTTTTTTTTTTTTTTTGTTTTTTTTTGTGTCTGTCGACAACATTTGGGGCAGTAAAAATGCTTCGATTTTCAACTTCAGCCCCTCTTTGAAAAGGAAATCGGATCTAGTTGGTACTTTAGGGGGTCAAAAGTTAAAATTTTTCAATATTTTTTAAATGAGTCGGGAAAAACCTTAAAAAAATGACGGAAAAACGGGATTTTTTACGCACAACCAGTTTTCGACAAAATCGAATTTTTTATTTTGCTATAACTCAAAAACTAATAGATGTAAATACTTGAAATTTTCACCAAATGTTTATATTAGGGTTCTCCATACACAGTTAAATTTTCAAAGAATTTAGACTTTTTTTGAGCTATTTATAGACAATTGAAGTTTTTAATTTTTTTTAGTATTTTTTTTTAAAATAACGATAAAAATTTTTTAGCCGGCCAGAAAATCTTGAAAATTTAATACAAGGTTTCTTATGAGTTGTTTTTAAAGTGATAAAAAAAAATCCGAAATCGTTAGTCACAATTTTTTTTTATAAGTGCTTAAAGTTCGAATTTATACGAAATATGTCAAAATTGCGAAAATTTGCAAGTAATTTTGTGGTTGAAAAATCGTAAAATTTTTTTCTTTTATAACTAAGTTTTGAAAATTTGATACAAGGTTCTCCATACATTTTTCTTCAATTATCTGTAAAAAAAACTCTACCGGATTCAGACAAAAATTTTTTATGAGTGTTTGAAATTTAAATTTTTACAAAACCGCGTTAAATAACGGTTTAGCCTCAAACGATTTTTGATATTTGTTGTTACTCAAACAGTATAAGTCGTAAATACTTGAAAATTTTACCAGTTATTTAGATTGCCATTTCCTTTACTTTATTTGATTTTCAAAACATTTTGACTTTTTTTGAGCTATTTATAGACAATTGAAATTTTCAATTTTTTTTTATTTTTTTTTTATAAATGTTGATAAAAAAAATTTAGCTGGGACAAATTACTTGAAAATTTAATTGAAGGGTCCACATAACTTGTTCTAACTCTGATTCAAAAATTATAAAAATACATAGGCACAATTTTTTTTTATTAGCATTTGAAGTTCAAATATTGACAAAAATTCGTCAAAATCATGAATATTTTCACTATTTGGTAGTTAAAAATTTATAAATATTTTTCTATCAAAAGCTAAGAATTGAAAATTTAATACTATGCTGTCCATAAGTTAAGCTTAGAACAATTATAAAAAACTTTGAGGATTGTTCAATTTAAAAAATTTTACGTGTGTTTAAAGTTTTAATTTTAATTTGAAATCAAAAATACGCGTGTAAAATTACGTTTTAGTCGTTTTACTAATAAATAATTTTCGATTTTTGTTATTTTTAAAAAATTAGCATACATAAGATCTTGAAGCTTTTACTTAAGTGTTTGAATTTGTGAATTTTTTTCAGAATGGAATGTATGACAATATTTAAATTTAATATATCCCAGACTGACAAATCATCTCCGTTCAGAATCGTTTTTCGTATACAATGATACCTATCATTGCATTCAAATTTAACCTACCCTAGTCTGAGGTCCATCCCACCCCCTAATGTACAGCAGAGCGATACTCACTTACCCGCTTTTTATTATTGGATATCAATAAAAGCCAATGTTTTTCACGTGCGTGAAGTTGGTTCTCCCCACCATGATCGATGTAAATATTTACAAATTGGTTTTTAAAATTTTCAAATCAATATTTTAGATTCTGAACGAAGTGATGAATGTATTGCTTTTACTATGATGTGTGTTTTTTTTTTTTTTTTTTTGTGTCTGACGACAACATTTGGAGCAGTAATAATGCTCCGATTTTTGACTTCAGCCCCTCTTTGAATAGGGAATTGAATCTAGTTGGTACTTTAGGGGGGTCAAAATTAAAATTTTCTAATAGTTTTCAAAAAAATCGAGAAAAACAAAAAAAAATGACAGAAAAATGGAAATTTTACGGAAAAACCACTTTTCGACAAAATCGATTTTTTGATTTTGCTGTAACTCAAAAACGAATTATTGTAAATACTTGAAATTTTCACCAAATGTTTATATTATGGTTATCTCTTTACAGTTAAATTTTCAAAATATTTTGACCATTTTTAAGCTACTAATAGACAATTGAAATTTTCGACTTTTCTAAGTTTTTTTTTCTTCAAATGCCGATAAAAATTTTTTGGGTGGCCAGAAAATCTTGAAAATTTAATACAAGGTTTCTTATAAGTTGTTCTTAAAGTGATAAAAAAAAATCCGAAATCGTTAGTCACAATTTTTTTTTATAAGTGTTTAAATTTCGAATTTATACGAAATATGTCAAAATTTAAATTAAATTTCATACGCTCATAATGCGAATGTTGGCCATAGTAACCATAGTAACATATAAAAACTATACTATTTGTTTCAAAATAGAATATTTGACAATATTTAAATATAATATATTATCCTAAACTGACAAATCATCTTCGTTCAGAATCGTTTTTCGTATACAATGATACCTATCATTGCATTCAAATTTAACCTTCCATAGTCTGAGGTCCACCCCACCCCCTAATATACAGCAGAGCGATACCCACTTACCCGCTTTTTTTTTTTTTTTTATTGACGAATTTTACAGTTTTATTTTTTTGCCATCCCCGATTGATTAGGAAAATATACCAACATTTTAAAAATTAATAGCAAATTGATTTATAAATAAATAATATTCAATAAATTGAATAGAAATAAATTAAAATTAATTAATTTGAACATCTTATAGATTTAGCCGAATTTAATCAAAATTTTAGTTTTAAACATTCATAAAAATATATCGTGACTATATACATTTTTGATTACAGTAAATTAATGAACGATTAATGAAGAACCCTGTATTAAATTTTAAATCATATTTGCCTATCTATATTTTTTTCGGCTTAATAAAAAAAAAAATGAAAATTGTAATTGTTTTAAAATTTTAAATAATGAAAATGCTTTTAAAATTATACAATTAACCTACAGAGAAATCATAATGTAGATAATTGGTAAGTTTTTCGACATGCTATAGTTAGTATTTTTGAGTTAAAACTAAATTAATTTATAATTTATAATTATTTATAAATTAATTTAGTCGATATTATACTAGTATATAGCGTGATAATTATATTTGATTTTTTTGTTTTTACGATATTATGACAAGATTCGATTTTTTTTTTTGATTTTTTTTTACTTTTAATCACCCTAAGTAAACTAAATAGATCATATTTTTTACAAGAATTTATCACAGAAAAAAAATATATAATTGTCAAATCAATATAATATATTCATTGTTACGTCCAGCCCCTTGGATCCAAGGTATACTTGACGATTTAATTTTATTCTTGTCTATTTTATAGGTACATTGAATCAGTAGTCGATAACCATCTTGGATTCTCGCATCAGGCCATTCACAAATTAAAAACTGTTTGCGGGCCAGAAAAAAATAAAAATTTTATATCCTTAAATTATTTATTAGGCAAAAATATATTGTCTAAAACTTCATAAAAAAAAAAAAATTAAAAAAAAAATTCGTCGTTTTAGAATTTAAAGCGGGTCGTATACAATACTGGTATACTGGTTGCCGACCATTGCATTGGATGATCGGAAATAAAATATTCGTTCTAAATCATACGGGTAGCAGCTTTTACACGTCAATAAATATTTATTTTAAGTATAAAAGATAAATTTAATATTCCAAAATTATGGGAAAATAAACTTACGTAAATATTCTTCGATGTTGTTCGGCGAAATCGAGCTATACCACATTTACAGTTCAAAGGTGCAGCACCGCCGAAAAAACAGCTAACTTATTTCTTCATTCGTCTTCTTTGCGCTTCAGAATTGAATTATTAAAATACTCTATAAAAATGAGAGCACTTGTCAGTTGTCACATAATAAACTATAAAGGTTGACGGTTGTCGTTTAATGACTGTTCAATAGAAGTAATAGAACTATTAGAATTATTAATAGTCTTCTACGAATGACGACGATTGTCGTTTGCCACGGATGATAAGTATTATAATAATATGATACATCATATGTTTTTTTTATAAAACTGTGATATTATATTATTATAAGATTTATTTTTCTATTTCAGCTACTCAACTGTCTTGACATACGAAACGTCTTTTGATATCTAATAAATTGCACAGTACGTAAAATTATAATAATAAAATTATACATCCGAAATTTTATATACCTAGCTAAATTATAATGTTATTAATTTATTATTGCAATAGTTGTTTGATAAACTTTCTCACCAAAAAAACACCAACTTCGACCAGCATAATTTTACATTGTACACTATGATTGTATATTGAATTCAAATTAAACAAATGTATTATAGTGACATTCTTAACCTAGCCTACATGTTACCTACTATACAACAAACAGTTAACTTATTTGAAGTCTTTACTTTTATTTTTCTATTAGTTTACGGTTTGGTTTAAAAATAAAATGATTAATAATTTTAAAAATGTTGAAAAGTTTACCTAATCATTAAATTAATATTACATAGCAAATAATTAATAGATTATGACCTGCGTGTAATAATGACTTACAAAATCAATAAAATTAATTTCTAAATACAAGCAGTTATTCACATTCACCTTGTTGTACACAAGTGACTATGGACTTACAGACCATTCCCGTTTCGGTACCGTCCCGTATAAGTAGGTATTTTTCACAGATTTTAAAATTAATCGATAGGTTCTAATTTATATGCTGTACATATTATATTCTATAGGTGTATAGTCAAAATATTTTTAAAATTACCTATAATATATTGTGTAAAAAATGCAAACATTAATAATTGGTCAAGTTTTAAAATAATTACTAAAAAACATATTAAATTTCACGTCGTTATCGAGTAATCGGCTATCATAACCCAATTAAATCAATAATGATGAAGGTACCTATAATATTGTTATACTTAATATTGTACCAAATACCAATACGTTTATATGTTACTTGTTGTCGAGTCATTGTCAACCGTCGTTCGTGCGTATTTTTGTATTCTACTTCCTTACTCGTTTCCCTATTAAATATTTAAATGTATACACTATTAATAACTCGCCCTTATCGGCCTACGCCACCGCGTACCCACTCGAGTCGTCACCGACTTTGAGTCTTTCTCTTTTGCGTCGCCCGACGCCCGTCGTCTCGACAACATCTCAGTATCATCAAGTCTATGCACGCGGCCACAATTATCTTTATTCTATGGCCACAACTTTGTCTAACGACGAGTCCGAATTTGATCCGAAATCCGAATAATAAAACATGTTTTATTTTATTCCACTTAAAACGGTTTATAACTTATTAATTCAAAACTTAAACCTTCTGATAACGTCTGGGGAACTAGTGTCGTCGGTAAATAATTATTAAGCCACGACCCCTAAAGTAATAACGCTAATAATAATACGCCAATAGTGATAACAAGTTTATATTGATAATAAAGTTAAAGAACTACATTAGACACATTCAATAATATTTTATTATTTATATTTCCTACCTATAAACAAATACTGTAAATGACAGTATTTGCTATAAAATTATTTTGTAATGTTAATAAATATTTAATAGTTATTTTTAAATTTCTGTTTCTGTAGTTCACTTGTTAAATATATAAAATACATTTTCAATTACATTCAATGACATTTTAACTATTTTTTTTATCAGTTTTAATATAATACTTACATTTAATAAAATTGTAAAATAATAATCATAAATACAAGTTGATTATAATTAATTTTAAATGGTGAATAATATTTTACAACCTCTATAACATAATATAGTTTAATTTATTGTTATTTTCACTACTAACATTTATTTTATTCTTAATTAGTCTGGGAACAATGATGATGCATTCCATCGAACTGGATCATTTCGTCGTGTCTTACCTCCAGGAAATGATACAACTGGTATAAGTGGTATAGCAGTGAAATCTACAAATACCAATAACTCCTATATTAATGCAAATTATATTCCTTTTTTCCTCGAGTATACCCTCATGTCTGAATTGTAAGTAATTAGAAGTTAATTGATAATACATTTATACATTTTTTGAACCAATTCTATATAAATTTCATGTATTAGTAAAAAAAAATCCCAAAATTATTTTATACATATGGCGTTATGGTGTATTTCATTGGGCATTGGTTAAGTTAGTAGCGTGCTGAACAATTTTCAGCCCTGAGACAAACTACCATTTGACTACCCACACACCCACAGCTTTTAATCTACATTTTGTTTTTTTTAACTTAATAGTATAAATATTATTGCTAAAATAATTGTATTGCCCTAAATCCTAGTTAAGCCTACTTTGACACACCCCTGGCTTAAGGTATTCTATACCTAGTTAAATAGTGTGAAATGGAAGTACCGTAGATTATACATATACAACAAACTATAGTAGTATGGTAAAGTGGGTGATAAGTGGTAAACATTGTCTTTTTTATATGTATAAAATTACTTAAGAGGACGTTGCACCCACATGTGTTGTCTTTGTCTTGCACATGTACAACAAAGTATATTTTTGTTTACCAGTTTCAATAGCGTGCTTTTAATTTTGATATAAGAGTGAATTGACCTATTATCAAACTTTTAGATAAGAGCATTATCTGTGTTCTCTTGTTGGTTTTTTACAATATTTTAATTTTAAAGTGAATTATGAGTATTTTAAAATAAAAAATCAACGAGAGAACACAGATAATGTTTTTACCTAAAAGTTTAATAATAGGTCAATTCACTCTATTATCAAAACTAAAAGCGCACTATTGAAATCAGTAAACAAAAATAGTATACTACATTGTACGTGTGTAAGACGGAGACAACACATGCGGGTGCGACGTACTCTGAAGAACCTCTGTTTGTACATACCAATAAATATATAGAATTATAGACGTTAAATTAATTAATGATTATCATTAATTTAATTTCAGTAATATTTTGAGCAAAAAATTAATACCAGGAGTGTATGTTATACCAGCAGATAAAACTCCATTTAGTAAGCAAAAGTTATACAATCAATATTGACCAAAATATTAATTTTATATTGTGTTTCAGTATGGTTTGGAGTGATTTTCCCAAGGTATGGGCTTTATAAAAATGGAGTTTTCCGTTTTCGTTTACTTATAGATAGTAATTGGCCAAACTGTGATTGTCCCAAAGTAATATTTGAGACACCACTATTTCATCCATTGGTCAATCCAATCACTGGAGAAATGAATATTCAATATCATTTCCCAGAGTGGAAAAAAGGAGTTAGTCGTATTTGGCATGTAATAAATCATGTATCAAAATTATTTTATGATATACCCAGAACTAAAACTCCTGAAAATTCAGAAGCTGCAGAATTGTAAATTTTATATACTACATATTTTTGGTCAATAATATTTATTGACTATTTATTTTTAGATTGAAAACAGATAATGAAAGTTATATGAAAAAATGTGAAGACTGTGTGAAACAAAGTCAAGTTGATATATATAAGCAACCAACGCATTCAGAGAATATCGATCCTAATTATTTGCTATTTGATGTTTATGACGAAGAAATTCATGGAGCTATAAGACGTTCATGGCTTCAACAAAAAGTTTGTAATGTATTAAATAAATATTAAATGCTTATGACTTAATTGTTTCAAGTGTTTCAAAAGTTAATAATACAATTAACTTGTATTCACAATTCAAGCATGGACTGGAATATAAAAGTTTTAAAAGAAATAATTTATTAAAAGCATACATTATATACATTAATAGTTTTTGGACACTTTTCACTAGTTAAAACTTCAAATTTTAGAAAGTTATACTAACAACCTGTGGCATATTTCTACCTACTACTTTGATTTATGGATATTATAGGACAAGTGTTTAGGTATAAGAACAAAGTATGAAAAGTGCATGTAGACCTTAAATAAATAAAACCAGTCCGTACCTACCAAAAACTAACTACAAATGTTTAATAATTTAATGTCAAAACTACTTATGAATATACCACCTAGTAATATATCAATTATAGTACACCAGTAATTGACTTATTTTTAATTAGTATAAATAATTATGATATAATAAAATTATTTTATTTTTTAGGAAAATGACAACAAGACTCAACATTTATCTTGGGTACAACCTGGATCATTAGAACCATTTTCTCGGTCAAATACCTAAAAAATTAAATATTTATTAAATTGTACATACTGTTATATTAATATTTTAATTAAATAAGGTATATAACAAATTTAAAAGTTATTTTTAACTTAATAAAATCCATATTATTACTGTTCTAAGTATATAAATTTTAAATTTATTTTAAGATTACAAAATGATTATAAAAACAATTTTAAATACATTTTTAGAATTAAAATCTTTATATTTTTTTAAATTAAAAGTTTTATATACAATTATGAATACGTCAATAGGTGAATATTTGAATGAGTTTATATATATTAAGTACCACAGTTAATTATAATAGTATAATAGTAGGAACAAATGTACTTTACCACCCCATGCAAATTTTTCGATTTTTTTAAACATAATATTGTGAATGGTAGCGTTGCGCTCATGCGTAAAAACGCAAAATTGCTAATTACCAAAGGCTATAACTTTGAAACTAATTCTGACCGACAAATTGTGATTGCACCTTTGTTCTAACACAGTAAGTTCCAAAAAAAAAAATCGAAAAATTTGCATGGGGTGGTAAAGTACATTTTATCTTCTATCTCTTATTATGTTAATTACTAATCAATTGTTAATATTTATTTTTTTTAACTAAATACTCTTAAACAAATACTTTTTTTTAAACTTAATATGGTTATGTATCATTTACATATGAAAAACATATAGAATACTGAATGTGTATAATGTACACTATACAGTATACACCTTTATTAGAATTACAGGGTTATAGCCTACAAATATTTGACTTGCATGTAGGACTATAGAGTGATTAATATTGTTTATTTATAGTAAAAAATATGTATATTATAGTTTTAATTATTCATACACAGAAACAAATTTAAAACTAGTGTTTTGTGAACTACTTTATAAACACATAAAGTTATAAACTTACATAAGTAATAAATAATAATATACTGCTTAGTTTGACACCTAATGAAAATGTTGTAAATATTTTCATTTTTTTTTTACAAATAACAGACCTACTTCATTATGTTTAATAGTGATATAATTTTTTTTTTTTTTAATAAAATATTATATAATTGTTTCCAAATAAGTTTCTGTAAACTAATTTAAAAAAGGTGGGAAAATGGGTATTGCTCTGCTGTATAGTAGAGATGGAGGGTAGGTCACTGGTCATTACAACAAATGTGTTAAATTTGAATGCAATGACAAATATCATTGTATGCGAAAAATGATTCTGAACGGAGATGATTTGTCAGTCAATGATAATTAGTGGCATATATTATATTATTACCTATATTTAATATATTTAATTGCAATATATCGTTATTTTACTTGATTTCGAAATAATTTTCATTTCATACACTCATAAAATGTTTTCTTTATTGACGCTGGAATTTTTTTTACTTGAAGAAATACTTATGGAAAACCTTGTATTGGGTTTTTAACCTTAATTATAAATCACAAAAATTTTATGAATTTTCAACTTCAAAAATCCTTGCAAATTGTTGGGATTTTGATATATTTCATAAACATTTGAACTTTAAATACTTATAAACAAAAATTGTGACTAACAATTTTAGATTTTTTTTTGCTACAATAAGTACAACTTATAATAAACCTTGTATTAAATTTTAAAGATTTTTTGAAATGCCAAATTTTTTTATGGCACTTCATGAAAAAAAATTTAGAAAAATCGAAATTTTCAATAGGTTTTTAATAGTTAAAAAAAATTCTAAATATTTTGAAAATTTAATCGTAAATAGATAACGCTGATATAAACATTTGATGAAAATTTTAAGTATTTACAATAATTCGTTTTTTAGTTACAGTAAAATAAAAAAATCGATTTTGTCAAAAACTGATTATGCATAGGAATTTCCGTTTTTTTCGTTACTTTTTTAGGACTTTTTCCTGACGCTTTTAAAAACTGCTGGACATTTTTTACTTTTGATCTCCTCCTCAAGGTACCAACTAGATTTGTTTTCCTTTTCAAATAGGGGGTAAAGTTAAAATTAAAAGCACAATTACTACTCCAAAACGTGAAGACAGTCGGCAGACATAAAAAAAAAAACAATATTAAAAATGGGTTTCCAATTCTGGAACATAGGTTCTATACATTTTGTTTATTTATTATTTTCATTTTTTTTTTCAAACAGAATAGTGTTATTTAGTGATTTCGAACCAAAATTTAATTCTTCGTTAATTTCATTATCAGGTAAGTGTAAGTCATACAAGTATAATGTAGTATACATCAAGACCAAGCTATGTGTTAGTCATAAACTCATAACTCATAATCTTCTACCCAATCGTTTATTCAAATTGGAACTCAACCATAAGTAGTTCCTATAATGCCTTCCCAACTATGGTGGTAAACAAGTGCTTTATGTGTAGAACGCGGATTTTTATGCACTAAAAAGTAAAGTAAAGTATCTTATCATGCAAGATTTTATTTATTTGTATGACAAATGTTTAAATATTAATATTGGTACTTATATTAGTTACATTTAAATATTGTAAAAATATTTTATAAATTTATTTATTTATTATTTCAGTATGCATTTCTAAATTGTATTCAGTGAAGCTGTGACATTTTCTTTCAACATATTTTTAAATATAGAGAACGATCCTTTGACGTTAACTAAAGTAGTTAGGACATATTTGAAGCAATTATATATATAGTTAAGTAATAATAGAAAATAGTAATAGCTTGAATTTTTTCTTTTAAATCATCTATTATTGAAATGCTTTCGTATAATGTCATATTTTAAGTTCTTAGTTTTTTTATTGCTATCACTAAAAATTGGAAATTAGTGTAAGTTTATAAAATGTTAATGTATTGACAATATTACCATTTTAAAATGTTATCTAGAACTTTTTTCATTTTTCTATTTGATAACATTTTATACCTTTTTTTTAAAAAAATTGCTTTAATTCGATGCAATGCATTTTGAATTTCGTAAAAATATGCAATAGTATAGAAATCCACGCTCTATTTATGTGACATAATTTAGGTACTAAATAAAATAAACTGTCCTTCTCTTTCCTATATTAAACTAAATTTTAAATAATTGTATTCTTCACTAAATTTCAACTTCTAGTCCTCTAATAATTTGATTTTAATTAAAACCATCTTTCATTTCATCTTCGAAGTAGATTTAAAAAT
The DNA here is from genome assembly GCA_020882235.1 of Schizaphis graminum. Lineage (NCBI taxonomy): Eukaryota > Metazoa > Arthropoda > Insecta > Hemiptera > Aphididae > Schizaphis > Schizaphis graminum. The sequence continues at coordinate 81,347,432 of CM037032.1, read as the reverse complement.
TTGGAAATTTTTGAGTAGAGCTGAATTATTAGCTTTTCACCTCGCTGACTCTTTCAAGCCACAAAGTCACACTCTTCAATCCCCAGTATAACTCACATCGACTTAGTTAAAACATCTCTACTCTCTCCGCTACCAATGGCGCTACCAGCTAAACACACAACTCCGGCTGAAGTCTCCAACATCATTAAAAACCTGAAAAACAAGTCACCCGGACATGATAAAATCTCAAATAAAATTATCAAAAACCTTCCACCTAAATCAATTATATTGCTGATTTACATAATATTCAACGCCCTACTTCGCCTCTCATATTTCCCTTCCACGTGGAAGCATTCCATTATAATAACAATATTGAAACCAGGAAAACCTTCTAACGGCCCTACCTCGTATAGACCAATCAGTCTCCTGCCGGCATTTGGCAAAATGTTTGAAAAAATAATTCTAAAAAGACTAATGCCAATAGCACAAAATGAAAATATCCTGCCCGACATTCAGTTCGGATTCCGTTCCAGTCATTCAACCACCCATCAACTTCACCGTGTAACAGATTTCATCTCCTCGGCACTTGAAACAAAAAAATACTGTTCAGGAGTCTTTCTAGACGTTGCGAAGGCTTTCGACACCGTCTTGCACCAAAGATTACTGTTCAAACTTAAAAAAATATTTCCAGCCCCTTACTATCTACTTCTAAAAGCTTACCTTGCAAACAGATCGTTCAAAGTCAGAATTAACACTAAACTGTCAACCTGCTATAGTGTTCTAGCAGGCGTCCCTCAAGGCAGCGACATTTCCCCATTTCTTTATATATTATACACTGCAGATATTTCAGTCAATCAGTTCACTCTCATCGGAACTTACGCAAACGACACAGCTATACTCGCATCAAATGCTGACCCTGCCATTGCCAGTCATTAAATACAAACCCATCTAAACACTCTTATGTCTTGGTTCAATAAATGGGGGATCAAAATCAATGAAACCAAATCATCACATATTACCTTTTCTCTAAGACCACAAGACTGCCCGCCGATCACCTTGAACAACTCTACTATTCCACATTGCACCCAAATTAAATATCTCGGTCTTACACTCGACAGAACACTTACTTGGGGTCCTCATCTCATGGACAAACGCAAATAACTAAACAGCAGACTTCACCTACTCAGGCCCTTACTAAGATTCAACATCAACATTCAAAACAAAATTCTTATTTACAAATGTCTCTTCCGACCCATCTGATACGGCATCATACTTTGGGGCCCAGCAAAAAAATCTAATACTCAAACGATTCAAGCTTTCCAATCAATTTGTCTTCGTATCATTGCCAAAGCACCCTGGTACGCAACAAACAAATCTCTTTACGATGACCTACAAATCAAAACCATCTATAACACAGCCACCAATTTCTACAAAAGGTTTCACGGGAAACTACCTAAAAACCTCAACCATCTAATCTCTCAATTGGCCTCAAAAACTCTTCCTGACAACCCCACACGACGTCTCAATCGCAACTGGTGCAGAGACCTTCTTAACATGTAAATACATTTAGTACCTATACAAATTTTTTTTATTGCAAAAGGTGACTGACTGCGAGCCTTCCTTCACGTTACTCAAAGCCTTTTAGATTTTGAACGGAATCATGAATGTATTGATTTTACAATGATGTGTGGTTTTTTTTATTTTTTTTTTTTGTGTGTCTGTGTACAGCATAACTAATCGAAATAATGTTTCAATTTCAAACTTTGAGGGTGGCTTACGATGGCAAAGTGGATATCCTTGGTGCATTATACAGATGAAAAATAAACATTTTCCAACAGTTTTCAAAAAAATCGAGAAAAACAAAAAAAAAATGACAGAAAAACGGGAATTCTTACGCAAACCCAGTATTCGACCAAATCCATTTTTTTATATGGTTGTAATTCAAAAACTAATCACTCTAAATACTTGAAATTTTCATCAAATGTTAATGTTAGTGTTCTACTATTGTTAAATTTTTAAAATATTTTGACTTTTTTTGAGCTATTTATAGACAATTGAAATTTTCGATTTTTATGAGAATTCTTTTTTAAAATAACGATAAAAATTTTTTGGCCAGCTTTGAAAATTTAATACAAGGTTTCTTATGAGTTGTTCTTTAAGTGATAAAAAAAAATCCGAAATCATTAGTCACAATTTTTTTTTATAAGTGCTCAAAGTTCGAGTTTATACGAAATATGTCAAAATTGCGAAAATTTGCAAGTAATTTTGTGGTTGAAACTTGAAAAATCGTAATTTTTAATTTTTAATTTTTTTCTTTTATAACTAAGTTTTGAAAATTTGGTACAAGGTTCTCCATACATTTTTCTTCAAATAACTGTAAAAAAAACTCTACCGGATTTAGACAAAAAAATTTTATGAGTATTTGAAATTTAAATTTTTATAAAACCGCGTTAAATAACGGTTTAGCCTCAAACGATTTTTGATATTTGTTGTTATTCAAATAGTATAAGTCATAAATACTTGAAAATTTTACCAGTTATTTAGATTGCCATTTTCTTTACGTGATTTGATTTTCAAAATATTTTGACTTTTTTGAGCTATTTATAGGCATTCGAAATAATCAATTTTTTTTTATTTTTTTTTATAAATGTTGATAAAAAAAATTTAGTTGGGAGAAATAACTTGAAAATTTAATTTAAAGGTTCACATAACTTGTTCTAACTCTCATTCAAAAATTATAAAAATACATAGACACAATTTTTTTTTTATTAGCATTTGAAGTTTTGACAAAAATTCATCAAAATCATGAATATTTTTTACTATTTGGTAGTTAAAAATTTATAAATATTTTATTATCAAAAGCTAAGAATTGAAAGTTTAATACTATGCTATCCATAAGTTAAGCTTAGAATAATTATAAAAAAAGTTTGATGATTATTCAATTTAAAAAATTTTACGAGTGTTTAAAGTTTTAATTTTAATTTGAAATCAAAAATACACGTGTAAAATAACGTTTTACTACTAAATAATTTTCGATTTTTGTTATTTTTAAAAAATTACTAAACGTAAGATCTTAAAACTTTTACTTAAATGTTTGAATTTTTTTCAAAATAGAATATATGACAATATTTAAATATAATATATCCTAGACTGACAAATCATCTCCGTTCAGAATCGTTTTTCGTATACAATGATACCTATCATTGCATTCAAATTTAACCTACCTTAGTCCGAGGTCCACCCGACCCCCTAATATACAGCAGAGCGATACTCACTTACCCGCTTTTTTTATATTATTTTACTATGCCATATCATATTTACTTATTGTATATAATGTACAGATTGTAAATTTTCAATAAACGCTATTTATATTTAATAAAAAAAAAATACCTACCCATTATATTACAAATATTTTTAACATACAGTTTAACCGACAATCCATATTAATATAGGCAAAATTTTTGATCAATAATAATTTTAATATAGCTCATACAACGATATAACCAGTGGCGGCTCGTAGTAGTTTAGCACAGGAGTGCGATGAAAAAATTTAAGAACTATAATACATCCCACAAAAAATTAAAATGATTAAATAATAAAACAAAATTAAACACTTCGCACGTCGTTGCCGACCGATTTGAGTGACAACATTATTCACCGCACATCATAAGCTTCTATAGCCGCCGCGCCGTCGTGATGATAATATTATTATTACTCGTATATTAATATTATATCTATAGTTTATGCGGGAAACCGGTATTTTTATGTACGATTCACAATATCGCACAAGCTGCAGCGTTGCATAGGCCTATAACTAATAGGCAATACTGCAATAGCTATCCATCATGTACCCGTATAACATCGCGAGTTCGTAACGATAATCTAATAAACTATGAAAATAATTTTAATAATAATTAAAAATATATTTAATTGTTAATTTGTTTATGTACAATATTATACTATGTACTAAAATATGTACCTATTTATATTGTAAATATATAACCGCACCATCGCACATAATATGCACGAGCCGCAACTGGTTATAACTGATATAAGCATACATTATATAAGCAACATATTAAACTCATCATATATATACAGGGCCGGATTTAGAACAAGTGCCGCCCTAGACCTTTTGAAATATGCCGCCCCTACCCCAAGAAAAAAAATTTTGTAATTATTTCTATTAAATTTATTTCATTTTAAAGAAATTAGGTCAATAGTCATTATAAACACAACAAATAATAATTATAAATCCTAATTAATCTTATACCTAGTAATACACTTATACCTAACCATAACCTATGTTATCTATAACATTTTACGACGAACTTTTTTAGACGCGAAATTGTCGATTATATCATTATAATTTATACTTCGAATACATAAATTGTGGATACACAATATCTCTAGCCAATTTCTATATATATTATATTATTATCGTAATTACTTTTAGGAACAACTTATATTATCTGATTATCATGTACCTAGGTAGGTATCTTATCTTTATAGCTCACATTACGAGAAAATTGATTTCGTGTTAATAACATTTTCAGTATCATGCGCCCGTATATTTTACACACAGATATCTAAAAAAAATCATATAAATATTTCATGCATTTATATGATTTTTTTTTATTTCTTACAAAATTTTCCGCCCAAAAAATAGGCGTAAATACGGCCCTGTATATTATGTATATACCTAAACTGTAAATTATATTTAAAAATAAATTACATATTAAAACTTATTTAAAATGTTTTTACACACACAGATTTATTTCTTATAGTTAATGATAAAACTACGTATAGTATATAAACCTATTTTTTAAACATAAAATGATTTATATAGGTACCTCACACATTAAATTTATAAATAAAGTACCTACCAACAAAACTTTTACTTATTTATGTTAAGAACACAAAAATGTTAAAAAGAAAAACTTTTCGTAACTCTTATAACAATCTTAAAGAATACAGTCATATAGATAATATTATTTAAATGTTTATTACTTTTACAAGTATTGTAGACTGGGGAAAATATGAATCTGGATAATTTATTTATAATTGTACTAAGCGATGGCCTCATTTACCTAATTCCTAATCATTTTTAGCCCCGGATTGGCTGCTTTTGTTGGCAAAATAACAACTATATAGTGTTTACTATTTTTGTCAAATTAAAATGTCAATCTTGTGAACAGTAGATATCGAGTAATTTCTGTAGGCTAAAAAAGGAGACAATCGTCAGATCGAACTATTTGGCATAAAAAAACATTATTTCTCAATTATTTGAAAAATATACGTTTATAAAATAGATAATCTAAACAAAATCAAATAAATTTAAATATAATATTATTTTTTTTAAAAGTGACTATGATAAAAACTTAAATTAAACACCTAAATCAAAAATAACATTTTCGGGAGTTCGGGACATTTGAAAACAGATACAGTGTTTAGAATGTTTAGATAATTATAAAGATATTGATAGTGTTATACACAGATAAAAATACAATTCTGAAATATCCTATTGTTTTTTAAGTATATCAAGTATCAAGGTATAGTCATAGGCGACATTTGAGGGGGCTTAAGTGTGCTAGCACCTCCAATTTTAAAATTAGCACCAGCAAATTGTTTCGGGTTAATTTAGATTTTAATAGTAGCCAGTAGGTAACAGGTATCCATAACCTCAAAATAACATTATAAAAAAAGTTAGAGGAGCTTCAGCACCCTTTTTTCATTGAAATTGTGTCTCTGAATATTACAATATTGTTTATTCAATTTAAGTAAAAATTTTTTTCTATGTTATAATGTATTTTACATCCTTTACCTTACCCAGTATTATACAAAGGGTGTACACGATTGCATACTTTTTACCTTTTTACTTTGGGTAAACACAAATATTAAAATAAATATAAATTCAAAAAGTTTACCAACATTGATAATAACCTTGATATAATTACGTTATGATAATAACGTAATATGTTAGTAAAAACAAAAATTATAATACAGTATAATAATAATTTGTTATTACGACGCGTCAAAAAAAAAAATATATATAAATATAACAAAAAACAAGTTCTTCTAACTTTTTAGCACAAAAACGTAGAACATAGTCCTAGGTTAGGTCTTAAATTAAAATTATATATCATCTGAAGTTGCTTTTATACCGATTTATGGGCAACTGAACATTTAACAGAAACAAGAACGACCAATAGGCCAGAATCTTTCTATAGCCACTATAACGCTCAGTTCTATACATTCCACCTAGCTATTTACCAAGTTAAAAGCATATTTTATTGGATATTCAAAGTGCATTTTATTTAAAAATATATAATATAAAACAACAATATTTTAAAAAACCTTATAAATAGCAAGAATAAAATATTGCATTTATAATAAATACTCGGAAAAAAATATAAAAACAATGAGATATATTTAAATAACGATTAACGATTTTCTGATCACGATTTTGTGCTAAAAAAGTTAAAGAACTTGATTTTTGTTATAGGTATTCGTTTAGTATGTGACCTACCGATCGAAAATTGAGTTCAGTATGTGACCTAACAAAACAATCACCACAAAATAACGAAACTAATTTACAGTGGCGTATATATAATAAATTACTGTGATATATCTACATGTAAGTATTATTTTTATTTTTTTTTTTACTACGTATTACGTTATTATTAATGTTGATAATTTTTTTGAATTGATATTATTTAAATATTCGTGTTGTATTTTCTCAAATGTAAAAAGGTAAGAAGTGTGCAATCATGTTGTGTTTTTTTTTTCAGGTAAAAAGGTAAAAAGTGCGCAAACGTGTTGCACCGAATACAAACCTATATTTAAAGAAAGGGAACGCGGAATTCCTTTGGTATTTTGCAGCAGATTTAAAATAAATCAAAATAATATAATATTTACTAAGTATTAAAGTATATTACGAATTATTTTCATATCGGTAGGTAATAACAATGATAGATGAATATAAGTTTAAATAGTTTAATTTTCTACATTTCATTGGTTTTGTAATAAATATGCAATATTTTAAAAATGTCAGCAATAATTTATATTTATATTTTGCGTATCTTAACGTCTGCAATTTACTTTGAGTCCTAGGGTCGTCCTACACTTTTAGATCTTAAATATTATTTAAAACTTAGTTTATTTTTCTTATATTGTTCTAAAAGAACAGTTTATAAATATATATATAATAACGTCCTAAATTCACAGAATTGAGATATTTGATATCTACATAAATGTTAAAACAGATCAATTTTACTTCAGTTTTAAAATATTTTTTTTACGGTTTAACATTGGCGTCTGGCAACAAGCTTTTTTTTTAAATACTCAACTATCCAATTACCTATACCTGTATACCTATACATATTATACTTTGGCACCAAAATAAATATCGTAGTTTACTTGTATGAGTATTTTACCAGTCTATATTACATGACCAGAACAATTATTTTGTTCCTACTACTTTTGACATAAATTTCTATTTCTCAAAATAAAAAAATAATCAATTATTTTGTTTATACTCGAATAGCTAACAAAATTCTGAAATTAATTGTAATTTTACAAAACTATTATTCATAACTTTTTTATATTATAGACAAACTATAAAACAAACAACAAATATTATTATGGCATTATAGTTTTATCAATTTATATATAGGTATACTTGCAGTGGTGTCACAAGGGTCGTTCTTCGAGTCTGAATTTTTTTAATAGATACCTCTATGTAATTTAATTAAATTTTATTGGCTTAAACTTAAATTATTTAGCAAAATGCGTTACATTAGCTTGATTTATAAATAATAATAGTAATGTAATATGTATGAAAGATGATGGTTTTTATATCAATAAATGGGTGAGTGGTTAGAATAAGTTATGGTGATTCGAATAATATTGTTTGTTGTACTCGTAAATGTAGTATAATATGTATAATAATACGTCGCTACTAAATTATACATGAATACATTAATAGTTTTAGATTCTGAACGGAGTGATGAATGTATTGCTTTTACAATGATGTGTGTTTTTTTTTTTTTTTTTTTGTCTGACGACAACATTTGGAGCAGTAATAATGCTCCGATTTTTGATTTCAGCCCCTCTTTGAATAGGAAAATTCATCTAGTTGGTACTTTGGGGGGGGGGGGGGGTCTAAAGTAAAATTTCCAAATAGTTTTCAAAAAAATCGAGAAAAACAAAAAAAAAGTGACAGAAAAACGGCAATTTTACGAAAAACCACTTTTCGACAAAATCGATTTTTTGATTTTGCTGTAACTCAAAAACAAATCATTGTAAATACTTGAAATTTTCACCAAATGTTTATATTATGGTTATCTCTTTACAGTTAAATTTTCAAAATATTTTGACCATTTTTAAGCTACTTATAGACAATTGAAATTTTCGACTTTTCTAAGTTTTTTTTCTTCAAATGCCGATAAAAATTTTTTGGGTGGCCAGAAAATCTTGAAAATTTAATACAAGGTTTCTTATAAGTTTTTCTTATAGTGATAAAAAAAAATCCGAAATCGTTAGTCACAATTTTTTTTATAAGGGCTTAAAGTTCGAATTTATACGAAATATGTCAAAATTTAAATTAAATTTCATACTCTCATTATGCGTATGTTGCCAAATAATTTTTTTATTAATAAACAGATATTATAAAGTAACTATAGTAACGTAATATAGTAACTATACTCAGTTTCAAAATAGAATATATGACAATATTTAAATATAATATATTATCCTAGACTGACAAATCATCTCCGTTCAGAATCGTTTTTCGTATACAATGATACCTATCATTGCATTCAAATTTAACCTACCCTAGTCCGAGGTCCACCCCACCCCCTAATGTACAGCAGAGCGATACTCACTTACCCGCTTTTTGTATTATGAAAGTACATATTTTCACGTTTTCAATTCAATAATAAATATTATATAATTTTGATTGAAATAACTATTAACGTTTTAAATATTTACCTTTTAATTTCTGTAAGAGCTAAAGCGGCCAAAAGGTTACATTAGATATTATTATTGAATTGCATACATTAATATAATATAGGTAGTAGGTACCTATAAATGTTCAGTTTCATTATTGTAATACTTATGACTAATATTTACTGCTACTATCTTATATATTTTATTTGTGTAATGATAAGTGCATAACTGCAGTATAGATTTGCTAATAAAAGCGATACAAAGATAACTTTATATAGGTAGTTTAAACTCTTGCGCTTATTTCACCTACATAATGCATAGAATAGAGAAAAACATAATAATAGGTATATTATCCATTTATACTATTACTAATATTATAATCAATGCTATTACCTATACGGGAATTTGGTCAATTTTGGGCTCAGAAAGTCAGAACAAAATATAACAATATTGTATTATTATTTATTGTTCACCGCGTTCATGTAAAATAGCGGCAACTGGTACCCAGAGGCGTATTTAAGAGAGGGGCCCATGGGGCCCATGCCCCCCCCCCATCCATCGTATTTTATATTTATTTTTATTACATGAAATATTTTACAACTTTACGCCTCATGTACGCTAATTTGAACTTTTTGTTTGTGCCTCCCCCTTAAGACATTTCTAAATACGCCCCTGCTGGTACCTATATGTGCCGTGCAAGGTGCAATAAATCGCTATTATTTTATTTTATTAAATTTGGCAAGAAAATATTACGAAATCGACTTCAATAACGTAATGTACTCATGTAGTTGAGCCAAACCAATATTAATATATTCATAATGTTTTATTACATCGCCAGCCGAGAATATATTTTTATTTTTGTTCTAAATTGTTTTTCGTTGTACTATACCTTGTACCTGATTCGTCCGCGGAATGTGTAGTAATACCTACTTATCTATTACAATATCATAATAGTATATTATTAACATTTATAGAGTACCGTATTTGACTATATAATGACGAAGCACTATGTACATAACAGTGCGCACCTTTGGTCGATCCGGCCAGCCAGGAGCTGTAGAAAACGGCAGCGCCTACGTCTCTCTACATACATACACATATATGCACGAGCATCAGGGCTCCGATCTATTTCGAGCGTAACCCCGCGCGACAGCTCTGTATTTCTGGCTGGCCGTCCTACAACTTTTACTGGCTGACAACTTAAAAATACACAACGCATATAATAACGCCAAAATTCGATTACACGAACGAGATAACAAAAGGGACACGGGGAAAAAAAACGACTCGCGTGCGTATGTCGCATAGTATAGGTATGTTAGTACGAAATTTGCGGCCAAAAAAAAACACCGCCTCCTCGAGCATGTATAATATGCGCTATGTCATAACCTCATAACTTATAAGTCACAATGAAAATTATATATTATTATGGTCGTAAGTACCGGTAATTATAGTGTTACCTAATGGTATATATAGACATCAGTGTGTGTAATAATATAGATATGATAATAGGTGCAGATCTTAGGGGTGCAGAATTTTAAAGCTATAGGATCATATAAATATCATAATAGTACAGCTATATACGTCAATACACACACGCGTGCATGGTTATGTAAAACTAGTAACTACAGTATAATAAATAATTATCTTTTTTTAAATTTTTTTTTGTACATATTTCATAAGTTTTGGTTAAATATTAAGTTATAAATTGCATTTATTTTTCATCTTTCAATTAACATTTTTTTCTTTATTAATTTTTTAGTTATTTACAGTTTTATTATTAATAATGAAAAATAAACACTTTTTGGATTTTTAAGTCTGAACTTTTAAAAAATATTGATGTAACAAACACATTGATAATATTTAATCAATTATTTTTAATTAATAAGCATTTAAATATTAGATGAGCCTGCAACGCGCTGCAAATTTTGCTCAATGAATTTCGCACCATCTACTTGTATATTCTATAGGGACCGTTATTATGTATATATTAATATATTATTATTAACATTCGTTGGCCAAGGTAAAAAACGACGCGGCGGCCGGGAAATTGTTTATTGCAAGCTATATAGCTTATTATATATATTATAATTTGCGTAGCTTTGAATTAGCGCGGCATCCCATGGCAAGGTTATTTATAAAATCAAACAAATTCGTTTGTCGGCCAAAACCTTAAGCGCTTAATATTATAATATTATTATCGTACCGCCACTGTTGGTGTTTTTTCATCAGCCCTTGAATCTTTGGGCTGGTACCGCAACCCCATCAAGTTAAATTAAAACCAAATATAGGTACGGAGAAACTTCAAGACTGATGGCCATTTGCGTGACTATATGGGGAGGATAACCCCACTCAAACAGAAACATGTAGAATTAGCCACTCCAAATTGTTTACAGTTTGAATGACTTACTAGGGAACTGATTGCATAAAGTACGCTGGTTGTATTGATTATTTTTTTCGAGACCTACCCCGGCCCAGAATTCTTGATCCTAATGTTGTGCTCATGTTTTCACGCCTCCGGAAAGCGTGATAGTTGTATGCGATTCGGTATAGACTCGTCGATTACTCCTATTATAATAGTATACTTTTTAAACCTGCGACGGACAACAATGATAGGTTGGGTATACGCTACGTTGACCTCGGGCAAAACCAAATGGAGTGTGGTAACTATAGCGGGACTTCATCGGATAACCTATCTACACTATACTACGGTGGTGACACACACAAAAATAGACACATATTATACTATAGTATATACCGCACTCTGCTATATGTGCAGAAACGAGAGACGACGACTACAACGTTTCGTGCGCCCACGCGTTTGACCTTCATGTTTTGACAAGACTATAAGGATATTTCACATCTCCAAGGTCAACACAGGCCATAAATTATTGTGAAAACACGAACCTTTTTTATACTTACAACGAATTTCCGAAAAATATCTATTAATACGAATAATATTTTATATAATATGTATAATAGATATAGATATATAGATACTACCAATATTTATATGAACCATATTATATTGTGAGACTAATTTATTACAAAACTAAAAATGGAAATTTTAATAGAACACCATTATTTACAAAAAGAGACAATAAAATAAATTAATCTACTCATTCGATACCTAAATTAATAATATAACCTAAGTAAATCAATGTACCTACAAATATAAATAGATAAACGTAATGTAATATAAATGTAATGTAAATGCATTGTAGCTGTAATGTAAATAACGTAATCACTACCTAATAACTACGTAGTTGATGCATTAAATAAATAAAAAAATTTATTTTCACTAAATAAATATAAAATATATATTATACTACAAATATATAACACATAATATAAAATACGTAATAAATAAAAGTAGAAACATATCTATTATATAAAATATTTAGTTCTAATGGTTCAAAATCTCGAATGGTACCTGTAGTATTATAACTATAATTTATCTATAAAAAATGTATATTACAACAAAATAAATTCATTGTAATTAAAATGCCTACTTAAGTATCTCTATTTGTTATATAAATAGTATTTTTTAAATTTTTACTGGCAAAGAATAATATATCAAATAAACTATAAAAAAGTTTGTTTCCAAATATTAGGTTAAGCAAAAATATAATTGGCTGTAAATAAATAATAATAAAAATCATTTGTTCTTAAATATCTAAATACTAGCTTTTAAGAACCTATATATAATTACTATTGATTTTATATTACGTGTATACAGAATTAGTGGGTATTTACGTTTGCAACCGAAGAAAATAGTATTTTCTAATATACTTTGGCAATATTTCAAGTTGAATGATCTGCATTTTTATTGGAATAACTAGATATCTTAGACTGTATAAATAGGTTAAATAATTTTATACAAATATAACTTGATAATCATTATAATGATATATTTTAAGGAGTTATGACTATGCAATTTCCGTGAGTTAAAAAAGTAGGTTAGTTACTCATTAATTTGTGCCTCATCATTCATCAATCGATACATTATAATATTATTGTTATGGGTAGGTAATAGGTATATAAATAATAAATACTATTGTCTAATAGAAACTTAAATATTTGTGACTTTATATAAATCATGTGCACAGTTCAATTCTTAATAGATTCTAATTTGACTATCATAATAGTAATATAATATCACAATGAATTATACAAAATAATATGTTACCAATAATCATTGAAACACAATTACCTATCGAAAATATATGATTTCTAGTAGTGTTTATACAATATACTTATATACATAGTATATATTATAATATAATGTTTAATAAGAAATTATAATTAGTATTTTATTGCTACCATTTATTATATAAATTAAATTACAATAAATTATTCGATTATCTATTTTGCATATGATATTGGTATTGCTTACTATTTAAAATTAATGAGTAAATAACCCAACAACTTCGCTTGTAGGTCTTCAAAAGTATAAATAAAGTATATCTTAACTTCAAAGGCTTCTTAAAAAGCAAAGTAGGCAGACAAAATACATTTTTGTTTTTCAGATTTAAATAATATTGAAATTTTAGATTATAGAAACATTGGTTAAGGAATTGATTTTACTTCAACATTAAAGATCATTGTTTTCAAATATTTAAAAAGAAAAATATTTAAATATATACAATATACATATATTTAAAAACTTTAAATTGATATTACTGTATGATAATGGATAAGATATAGAAAACATGTGAATTTTTAGAAACAGTTTAAATTCTATAATGTGATTTTTGTGATTATAATATTTATTACTAAATTTATTAAATATTTAATTATAATTTTTTTATTATTATTATAAGTTAGTGGTAATTTAAAAACGTTTATTGGTCTGGATGATGCGGTTTCCCTGAAACTGTTTAACCTAATTTGTTTTGCGCGGCTGAGTGGAAATGTTACGTGAAAAGAAGGGAGCAGGTGCGGTGGCATAGAGACGTTCCGGAGACTTTGGCATTAGTTGTGCACTTCGTCTATGGAGCCGTGGAAAATTATATAAATAGCTGTTGGCCAATGGTGTTCAAATTTAGAAAATCTCGTTTAAAAAACCTTAGTCGAACCATTTGTTCACCACACACCTGTCATGATTAACATAATATTCAAAATTGAAAATCATATAGTAAGCAGATAACATATTAATATTATATATTATATATGTACCTACTATTATAGTTATCTAGAAGTCTATCTATTGCACTTTTACAAAATAAAAATGAATACTCTTACTTCTCACATTTGTTTCATGCTAACTTACGATATATATATATATATATATATGTGTGTGTGTTATGTATATATAGTCAAAATATAATTATACTGTTCATAAAATAAAATATTATAATATAACGTCTTAAACTTGTGATCTTAATAGTTTTAATTTTTGATGTTAGGATTTAAACCATTATTTGAGACATGTAACGTATATTTATTTTCTAAACATTGTAGTATTACTGAATACGCCCACTGATTATTGACATAATATAAAATTGATACTCAATTACAAAAATAATATTTTTAATAAAATAGTGCTTTCATAATTATCTCTAAATATGCTGCAATGATGTGGCAAAGTCAACATTACGTTAATACAATACTACCAGAAATAAACATTTTTATCTGATAAGCGTGATGCATGCCGTGACTAACTTAATTACAAAATATTATCCCAAATTCCCTGTCATATATCTTTCTTTATTATCCATCATAATGAGGATTTTATATATATAAACAAACTTTACATAATGAGATATTATTACCTAATATCTATACATCTAAACCTAATCAGTAATTATATTATTTATAACAATATAAAACAATTTACAATTGAATAATATAATTATGTAGATACTATTTTTTTTTTTTTATAAAGATGTTTATTTTATGAATATTTACAATCTGTACAAGGGGGACACAATAAATAAAAGGTTTAACATAGGTACTATTTATAGAAAATTTCAAATTGTAAATTCCATTAATAAAATATTATTATTTTAGATTCTGCTTTGCGGAGCAATGAATATATAAACTTAACAATGATATTATTATGTGTTTTTTTTGTGTGTCATCAATGTATACTTAGATTTTCTACTTCATCATATTTTCTAATAGGAATTAGGAAAGTGAATTTAGATGGACGTTAGGACTTAGGAGTTACAAATAAACATTTTCAATACCTACCTACTTTTCTTAATAATTGAGAAAACAAAAAATAAATTAGGTTATAACGCCCAAGAATTATAATACAAAATAGTCAAAACCTGTTTTTAATAATACTAATTTTCCAATTTTGTTATAATTCGAAATTAGCATTTTCATAAATAATGGTGTATATATTTTTAAATATTTTGTCTCTTTATGAGCTATTTGTAGACATTTAACCTTATCGATTTTTTTTAGATTCTGAACGAAGTGATGAATGTATTGCTTTTACTATGATGTGTTTTTTTTTTTTTTTTTTTTTTGTGTCTGACGACAACATTTGGAGCAGTAATAATGCTCCGATTTTTTACTTCAGCCCCTCTTTGAATAGGGAATTGAATCTAGTTGGTACTTTAGGGGGGTCAAAATTAAAATTTTCTAATAGTTTTCAAAAAAATCGAGAAAAACAAAAAAAAATGACAGAAAAATGGAAATTTTACGGAAAAACCACTTTTCGACAAAATCGATTTTTTGATTTTGCTGTAACTCAAAAACGAATTATTGTAAATACTTGAAATTTTCACCAAATGTTTATATTATGGTTATCTCTTTACAGTTAATTTTTCAAAATATTTTGACCATTTTTAAGCTACTAATAGACAATTGAAATTTTCGACTTTTCTAAGTTTTTTTTTCTTCAAATGCCGATAAAAATTTTTTGGGTGGCCAGAAAATCTTGAAAATTTTATACAAGGTTTCTTATAAGTTGTTCTTAAAGTGATAAAAAAAAATCCGAAATCGTTAGTCACAATTTTTTTTTATAAGTGTTTAAAGTTCGAATTTATACGAAATATGTCAAAATTTAAATTAAATTTCATACGCTCATAATGCGAATGTTGGCCATAGTAACCATAGTAACATAATATAAAAACTATACTATTTGTTTTAAAATAGAATATTTGACAATATTTAAATATAATATATCCTAAACTGACAAATCATCTTCGTTCAGAATCGTTTTTCGTATACAATGATACCTATCATTGCATTCAAATTTAACCTTCCATAGTCTGAGGTCCACCCCACCCCCTAATATACAGCAGAGCGATACCCACTTACCCGCTTTTTTTTTTTTAGTTATTTCAATGATGTAAAACAATGTGTTCTATCAAAATAATTTAAAATTAAACTCCAGATATCTCATTAGTTATTATTAATACAATATAAAAAATTGAGCGTTAATCTGGTTAGGAATAATTTTTGATAAATGTTTGAAGTTGGAATCTCGATCGTCAATATCACGAAAATTTGCAAATTATTTTATATTTAAAAGCTTAAAAATATATACAATATTTAATAGATTAAATTTAAAGTATCTCTTAAATTGTTATCATAGTTACTTAAAAAACATTTTACATTAAACAGGCCGCACGATTTTTCTGATATAAGAATTTAAATTTCAAATTTGTATATAATTTATATATATCATAAACATTTGCTAGGTAATTATTTTTTAAAATTCATAAAATGTTTAATTTTTATACCTAAGTCTTAAAAATAATTAATACAAAATTCTTCATAAATATAGTATATGCTATTATAGAATCAAAAAGTTTTAAGCTCAGTCAAAACGATTGAAAATGTAATACCTGCAATAATAATAGGTACATTTTAAGTAAACAATTGGATGAATTAGATATTTAAACGAAGAATAACACAAAGAATTTAACACATACATTACAGTGACTTACTTAAAATATTGAGAAAATATACACGACAACTACTGCTGTTCAACAGAAAATTTCCTATACTTTCCCCTCATACGCATAATTAAATATTGTTTAAAATATTACTGTAAATGTAGATGTGTAATAGTTTATTATTAACATATTGTGTTGGTCAATTTTGATTTATTAAGCTATTGAAGTTTGGCCTGTTTGAGATAGCTGTTTTATATTACTGAAATTGTATTTAATGACCAAAAAACTAAGAATCAACCGATCTTTAACAGAAATTATTGGTTTTATGACGTTATAAGTGATGATGAAAATACACATCTCTTGTTAATGCATAAATATCAGCGAAACGTATTCCTACTTGGTAACTTTCAAGTTACAATAAACATGTTGAGAAATTTATACTAATAAGCAATAACGTTTTCTATAGAGAAAGAAATATTATAATATATTGGTATTTTTATAGTATTCATTGTTAATAATACTTAAAGCTATAAGACAATATAATTCTTACAGTTATAGCCTAATTGGTACGTATTTATTTTTATTACCTTTATGACTATATATTATAATAGGCACATAAATAAAATACGTACCTATGTTATATGTACCATTGTACCTACCTATATATACCTATACAGAACAATTCTTTAATAAAAAATGTTGTTTTATTTCGACTGAAAGTCTAAAAATTATATAAAAAATCATTAAAATATTTCGAAATTATGAGTGTTGTTCAGTGGCATAACTGAGGGCCCACAGACCCAGCGTTATGTGGGGCCCACAGTAATTTAGAACCTTATTTGGTTAAAGTAAATTAAATTCCTGTGAAAAAAAATTGAATAATTGCTTTTTTTTCAAATTAAATTAATGTTAATCTATGCGCAGTTTAGATATAAACATGTTAGTTGATAAGTTTGCCCCAACAAAATGCTAGAAGATCGCAGAAATTTAAATAAAATAGGTAATTCAGTAAAATTTAGTTATTTATACTGCAATATAAAATATTAAGTAGGTAATAATTGTGTAATATTAAATAAATATTGTTATTTTTTATCACAACAAAATTTTTTTTCATAACAAAATTTTAATTAAAATAAGTGCTTTACCTATATCTGATTAATATTTTTAAACTAATATATCTACGACTTAGTACCTACCTAATCAATAATTAATGTTTTAGGGGCCCATTTTTTATTTTTGCGGGGGGCCCAAATTTTTTTGTTACGCCACTGATGGTGTTGTTCAATAAAAAAGAATCACTCAGTACTTAATGATGTATTATAATATTGAATATACATCAAATACAAATAATTGTTACCAACACAACGTAACCTACCTAGGTATTTTAAGTAGGTTACTAGGCATTAGGTGTCTATAGGTTAAAATTTTTTTTAAATATTTTATTTACCTACTAATTATTTGGGTACCTAGGTATGTAATTTGAACTAATTCTTGTATATATAGTTTATATGGGTTAGCTGGATATTGGCTAGTTAATAGGTTTCTTGAATTAAATTAAATAATCATAATTTAATAATTATATTATCAAATGTATCAATAAAAATTACGAATTTGTTAAATCCTTTCGTTTTAACTGGAGACTTTCACGTGGGGATGTAGCTCAGTGGTAGAGCGTTCGCTTTGCATGTGAAAGGCCCCGGGTTCGATCCCCGGCATCTCCAAGAATTTTTTGATGTTATTTTGTTGTATTAATTAATTTAAAATTTTTTTATTTAATGTATTTAAAACTAATTAACAATTTTTTTTAAATAATTTATTAAAACAAATATTTAACTAATAACTTTTTAAATAACCAACTTTCATGCGTTTAAACCATCAGGGGATGTAGCTCAGTGGTAGAGCGTTCGCTTTGCATGTGAAAGGCCCCGGGTTCGATCCCCGGCATCTCCAAGAATTTTTGCACTTTTTTTTAATAAATATAAATATAATTATTATTGAATTAAAATTTAACTTGTATTAAACATTTTTTTACTTGTAATTTAGCCATATAAATTTTCAACTCAATATCTTTTAGATTCTGCACGGAGTGAAGAATGTATTGCTTTTACAATGATGTGTTTTTTTATTTTTTTTGTGTCTGACGACAACATTTGGAGCAGTAATAATGCTCCATAAAAAAAAAGTGACAGAAAAACGGCAATTTTACGAAAAACCACTTTTCGACAAAATCGATTTTTTGATTTTGCTGTAACTCAAAAACGAATTATTGTAAATAGGTACTTGAAATTTTCACCAAATGTTTCTATTATGGTTAACTTCGTTTATCTCTTTACAGTTAAATTTTCAAAATATTTTGATCATTTTTAAGCTATATACTTAAAGACAATTGAAATTTTCGACTTTTCTAAGTTTTTTTTCTTCAAATGCCGATAAAAATTTTTTGGGTGGCCAGAAAATTTAATACAAGGTTTCTTATAAGTTTTTCTTAAAGTGATAAAAAAAAATCCGAAATCGTTAGTCACAATTTTTTTTTATAAGTGCTTAAAGTTCGAATTTATACGAAATATAAATATAGTAACTATACTATTTGTTTCAAAATAGAATATATGACAATATTTAAGTATAATATATCCTAGACTGACAAATCATCTTCGTTCAAAATCGTTTTTCGTATACAATGATACCTATCATTGCATTCAAATTTAACCTACTATAGTCTGAGGTCCACCCCACCCCCTAATATACAGCAGAGCGATACTCACTTATCCGCTTTTTTAATAATAAAACAAATTCTATAGATGGTACTTTAGAAAAATCAAACTTAAAAATGTCTAGTATTTATTTCTACAGTTAAGAAAACAAACAAAACATTAAGATAAAAAGTAAATTTTTACGCAAATTCAATTTTCGATAAAATCTTCCTTTTTCATGTAATTATTGAACCGTTATGTATACCGTGAATATTTGAAATTTTCATAAAATTTTATTTTAATATATTATCGTTTTTTAATTTATACGATTACACTTTTTTTTTTACAAATTTCGATTAAAAATAATTTGTTGGATCAAAATTCTTGAAAATTTAATTCAAGATCCAAAAAAAGTTATTCTGTATAAAAAATATTCAAAATATATACACAATTTTTCAATAAGAATTTTAAGTTCCATTTTGGAAAAATAAATTACTTTTTTAAATGATAAATAATAATCATATGTTATATAGTTATTTTGTTATAATTTAAAAAAATGTTATTCATGGAAACTTAAACTTTTATATATAATTATTATATTACACACATTACGCCAAATATCAACGTCGAATTAGTTTTATTATAGAGAAATAATAAAACATCTCTTTTAAGTTTTAATATTTAATATTATACAATATGTGGCATCCGCATATTATTATAAATACCCGTATAATTTCCACACACTCAAATTAATTTTGTTGTATATTTGGGATAAGATAATGTTTTAAGCTGCAATAATATATATTATAAATAAATAACCATAATTTGTTCATTTACTATCATGGTTCGTGATGTAATACGAATTATAGTTATAGATTTAAGATTACCTATTATATATCTAACTATAATAAATAATAATATATATACTATTGATTTTATTGGGCTCGTGTAATTTGCACCACGTTTAAAAATTAATTTATGTAGTTTGCGCTACTTTTTAATGTTGTATTATTTGCGCCACATAAAACTATAAATAAAAGGGCATTATGTAATCTGCGCCATATTAAACCTACAAAAATTGTAATTGGCGACACTTTTATAAATAGGTAACTAAATAATTTTTTTTTCAGTTTAACATATTATATTTTTAATCGTTGATTAATCGAGTTTATTTCAATAATTACATTTTTAGAAAATTATTAAAAGTAATTTTAAAAAAGTATTAAATAAATATAATTCTGATTATTAAAAAAACATATAAAAATCAGTCATATTATAATTATAAATAAATGTTTAAATGTACCTAGGTATACATTCCATTTCGTTTTCTGCTGTAGTACGAATTACAAATATTAATTTTTAAATGTATACATGTTATATTTTTATATTTTAGTGCAAATTACAAGTAATAAAATTATCTATTATAAAATCAATTAATCAAAGCTATATACATCTAACATGTAATAATTTTAAATAATAGATTATTAATAAAAACGTTAACAGTTTAAATTAAGATTTTAAATTTTGTCATGCAAATAATTGTTAGACAATCAGTCAAATAATAAATACTAAATATAGCCTCAAAATAGCCATACAACCATTATAGGCCATACGATATCCATTAGTAATGGGTGATTGTTGTCTCCGTATATTACTGTAATAACGCATAACATACCTAATTTTACGTTCAGAATAAATCTACCTCTAGCTGTTACTTACTAATTATACTATTTAGTATTTTTAAACATAAGAGTAAAATTATGTATACCTAATACTTACTCAAATTTAAATGTAAAAATAATATTAGGGTCCACAATATTGGGTTACCATATTTTATTTTACCTAAATTAATTTTAATAACACTCCTCCAGATGCAGGTACGTAAATGTATAAGCTTCTGGGAGAGTGGGGGCGATCACTCTTATCGCCTCCCCCCTAAATTATACGTACCTGCAGACTGCAGTTCAGACGACGGAGTACGGACTCCAGTACTCACTATAATATACTCAGACACTTAGTTGGTAATTTATAGTAACTACAGTAACTATACTAGTTATACATTTTAATATATCGTATAATCTATGTATCCATATTATATTTATATATTCATGTATATATATATGTTTCCGAAACTAAAATATCGAGCTCACAGTCATTGGTGAGCATATTATACTGAATACTAGCTGCTGCAGTTTCTGTAACTGTTTTCAGAATTATTAATTCAGATCAGTCATCAGTGAGTCAGCACTACTATGACATACTCTTATAAAGCAAAAATTAACATTTACAAATCGCCAATCAAAATGACTATAATATGTTTATATTACGAGTAAAATTATTGATAAACGATAAGTGATAACAAAAATTGTTGTGGCATAACGGATAAGTTATTAACGTAAGTATAAAGGCTAGGTCGCGGCGGTCGTGCAGATTAGGCTTTTTTCGTAGAAGTCTCAAGTCGGTAGTAGAAATCAGTTACTACTTACTATAATACATAGAAAGTGAAGAGTATGACTTAAAATGCATTAAACAATTTTTTCTATTTTCATACAAACTATTATTTATTCAATAAATAATATTATACATGAATAATGTTATTATATTTTTATAACTTAATAGTTAATACTTATTTTTATTTAAAATAATAACTAAGTTTTAAAAACGTAGTAGGTATATACAATGATTCTTGGAAGAACTTTAATGCTTATAAACAAAAATTATGACAAACGATTTTTGATTTTTTTTTTTTACTACAATTAGTACAACTTATAATAAACCAAATATTAAATTTTAAAGATTTTTTGAAATTCCAAATTTTTATTATCGGCATTTCAAAAATAAAACTTGGATAAATCGAAAATTTCAATTGCCTTTAAATAGCTTTCAAAAAATCAAAATATTTTGAAATTTTAATCGTGTATAGATAACACTAATATAAACATTTGATGAAATTTTCAAGTACAGTAGAAACCGTTTATAATGACATTCAAGGGACTAGTCAAAATTGGTCATAATAACCGATTGTCATTATAACCAAAATGATAAAAATTAAATTACAATATAGGAGTTTTGCTGGGACTTGCAATCTAAGGTCATTACACCCGGTATGTCATTACAACCGGTGTCATTATAAACGGTTTCTACTGTATTTATAATGATTTGTTTTTGAGTTACAGTCAAAAAAAAATTGATTTTGTCAAAAATTGGTTATGCATAAAAATTCCTGTTTTTTCGTCATTATTATAGGGATTTACTTGACACTTTTGAAAACTACTGGAAACTTTTTACTTTTGCCCCCTCCCCCCCAAGTAACAACTAGATTCATTTTCCTTTACGAAGAGCGGCTGAAGTCAAACATCAAAGCACTATTTAGTAGTACTAATGTCTAATCCTACTCCAAAGTCCAAAACATGATGGCAGACACAAAAATTAAAAAAACATGCATCATTGCGATTGCATCATTATAAAATTAGTACATTAATAATTTAATCACTCCATTAAGAATCTAAAAAAATCAAGAAAGAAAGAGACCAAAGTGATTTAATCAATATAAATATAATATAATATGAAACATCCGTACTTATTTTTTTTTACGTGGCTAAGTGGGCAAAACAGAGTATACTTATAGGATATACCTCATCTTTATAGCTATATTATATAACGTGATGTAATTTTTTTTGAAAAATATTTTTTCCAATAACTATCAATTTAAAAATGTATAAAAAAACTACTTTAAAAAAATACTTACCTATATTATAATTAATAATAATAGAAGTTTAAATATTTTATTTATATTATATAAATTATTTCATCTTTGACATCGGGGATGTAGCTCAGTGGTAGAGCGTTCGCTTTGCATGTGAAAGGCCCCGGGTTCGATCCCCGGCATCTCCAAGAAATTTTTGTACTTTTTAATAAATTTTAATAATTTTAAACTTTGAATTCGAATTTAATTTTTATTAAATAAATTATTTTTATGAAAAGATAAATTTATCTATGAATTCGAATAAATTGAAATGAATGAATAAAATTATGAATTTGTACAAGCTGGATGTAATTAAAACACGTTAAAAAAACTAAAAAGAGATACTAAGATTTAGGAAATTAAAAAATTTGTAAAATGTATCAATTAAAAAAATAGGAAGAAAATTAATAATTAAAATAAATAATAATACTAATATCAAAAACTAATTTATATACTTAATAAACTTATATTCAAATTTTGAAGTTATTGAAATAAATAATTCAAAATTATATCAAGTAAAATAAATTTCTATGAGTGCCTATACCTAATAATTATTTTATTTAAAACTTTGTTGGATTAAATATATCGTAATCGTATTATGTGTATTATTTGTGTCGTATGACAAAATGTCAATAACAATTATTTTTTACTTTTTGTGATGTTTAAAACTTTAAAATAATAATATTAAAAATAATATTTGCAAAAATACAAAATCATGTAAAATTGTATTTCGTGTGCTGTATGCCCAGTAAAAGCATAATAGCCGCTATAATTCTGGTGCAATATTGCTCAGAGGGTTTTTTCTAAGGAGTGGGGGTAGCTGGTGTTTCTATATAGTATACGAAAAATTGGCATTAAAAATTGTCGGGGAAAAAAATATTTTTAATCCACGGCGGCTAGCAGCGACGAGGGCGACTATTTTTGATCACCGCGTTAGTCCCTCGTATCTCGCATTCGTCGCTGCTCAAACATTTCATACTTAGAAGTGCCGCGGACGAGATAATTGTACTCTGTAATTTTTTTCTTCTTAACTCTTGGTGATACTGTTAAATAGTGTTCAGTGTTTAACAGACATTTTTATTTTTTCAAGTGGCTGTGACCTGGGATACAAAAATCGTCCGAAAATTGGACGAAAATAAAATAAACGTGAGTTTTTACTTTTCTTTATAAATTTTTAGTTATTACTCACTTATTTTTGTTATTCTTAGATTGTTTCATTTAGTTAAACGCTATTCAGTTTTAGGTAAATATTTTCAAAATTCAAATAAAAATAAAAATAAATGTTTATTTGTTTAATTTGTTGCAAATTGATTATGTAATAATTGTTACAATTTATAATTTCTTAAATTGATCTAATATTTATAAGTATTATTTAACAATAGGTACTTATTTTTGTGTATAGAAATTGTATTACATTTATTCCACAAAAATATTTATTATTGATATCTTATATTTTAATATAATTTAGTTATGTATATATAATATTACTTTTATAAACTTTTACAAACGTTTATAATTAATTTTAACTATTCCATCATGTTTTATTTTAAACAATAATTAATAAATTATTGCTATTTATTAACCATACAGCAATACATTATGTAATACATATTATATATTTATTATGATATTTCCAATCAATCCCCTTGTTGGCAGTGCCGGATTGGAACCCAGAAACTTACCGAGCACAATAATTTTACTGGCCCAGTTAATTAACTAAATATTTTAGCAAACGGCCCATGCCCCATATGTATCATAATAATCTTGTGGCCTACCGCGCTCAGCGCGGTAGCTCGCCGGTCCAATCCGGGCCTGCTTGTTGGTATACACTATACAGTAAACTTACCTAAACATTTTGATTATCGTAACTATGTATTCAGTATACAGTATAATGAATCCATGGTATATTTTATTTCAAATAATCAGTAAGTATTAGACGATTATATTAAACAATTTAATAAATTATAAGTAAAATTGTAAGTTATACATATTTTATTATTTGTAATATCTTAACCTTTTTTTGAGTACAAAATAACAGATTAATATTTTAGCGTCAAAGAATTTGAGATAAATATTTAATAGCTCAATTTCAAGGATAATATTTTTGACCAAACTAGATTATGTACTTGTGCAAATTGAATAAGTAATTGTTTAAGCTATTGTATAGTTAAAAGAATTAAGCTTATAGAAGTACCTATGAGGCTATAAAGTTACTCAAATTAACATTTTAAGTGGATATAACTAACCTTAATATTATGTTATGTATATACACCGTAAACGTTCATTAAAAAATTATTTTAACGTTTGACCTAAAGTTAAAAATGTGTACTACGAATGAACTATTAAATAATTTCACGTGCCGAAAACAATTGGCACAGGTCATGTAAAAAATATCATTTTACAAACAGCAAACTTTAAAAATACTAAAACCTAGAATATTTTTTTTTTCACCAAAAATCTTCCATGGCAACTTTCCAATAACATGTGTTCCATAAAAATTTAATAGTATTTAAACTAGAGGTGCATTCAAATGTTTATTTTGCTGCTCCCGTGTTCTCATGAAATATTTTTTATATTTGTTAATTAATTGATGAAGATGAATAAGTATCGTTATATATTTATTTTTTATATTATAATAGTTAATTATTTCAAAAGCTAATACTACTAATAATTTAATTAGTCAAGCATGTGGTGATTAATGAACGTTATATATGATTAACTCATAATATTGTTTAAAGTATTAAAGCGACCCCTAGGTCTAATACCTAGGTATTAAGTAAATATACCTACGTTTCATTCATATAAAATTAAAGAAATTACTCTAATGACAATAATTTAGATAACGTTTTGTTTTACACTATTCCATCATGTTATATAATTGGTTAGCATTATTATCAGCGATGACATAATACGCAACTATACTATTTCAATTTCACCTACGTATATAGTTGGACTAGTTGAAGTGACTATATTTTAATAAATTGATTTCTGTATAATATTTCAATTATTTTTAAAATAAAAAATAAATATGCAAGATGATATTTACAAACATTTTCAAAAAAATATCTTTACTCGTTATTTTGATGTTTTAATTTTTTTCACACAATTTGATATTATGGCAAAATGTATTTGAAAAATAATATTTATAATTTTTAAATGACATTAATGACAATATTATACATTTCAAATAATATATTATGTGAATTACATTATACAAAATGTCGATGCCTAAATAGATATACCTAACTTAAAACTTAAAAAAGTATTTAAAATATTAACGAACATAGCGCTACAATGAAAATAAGTTGGTCTGCTTATACAATGATCATAGAACACGAGAACACCTTGTATAATGTGTTATGTGAATGTCGGATGAGGGGAAAAACATATTATTTTAAACGTTACGCTAATAATTACTGCGAAGATCGATTGCTGATAAAACGGTAAAAAAAATCCAACAGGCGATAACGGGAATATCGATATAAAAAAACATAATAGGAGATAACAGATGAAAACGTACTTCAAGAAAATTAATTATTACTATTCTATACCATGAAAATGACATAGTAACGACTATAGTCTATAATTATTGAAGAAATATTAAAATCTTATTAGGTAGATACGGAGTAGTGTAGTAGTAGTCTGTATACGTATTGGTCCGGACTTGGGTACGACGGACAAACTATTTTTAAGAATATTGTTAACATCGATTCGAAATATTATTGTCTTACTTCCGCGAAATCATCACGGGGCGTGAAAAATAAAAATCGTAATCGTCGCCCGCCCGCTGTTCGGCATCGATACCGACATTTTTGCGAACAATCGATACCGTAACTACAATTACTGACGTCGTTGATTTTCTGTGCGTCACACCGTCTTGTGACGGCCGGCTGGCGGTGGGAAGATGGTAACAAACCGGCTTCGTTGATAACAAGCGCCGTGTATTTTACGTACGACGTTCCGATTGGCCGCCAAACGGAGTGCGTTCCGTCTCTGTCGCACGGCCCGCAACGTGTAAGTTTCGACGGCTATTTCCTTCTTCTGTCTTTATCTGTTCGCGTTTTTTTTCCTCCTCTTTCCCGTGCACATCGCCGTGCGACCTCCCGGTAGAGTCGCCGCCACCTTTATGGTTCATTATACGCCATTTACTAATACGACAGTTCGTATTATATTTATTATTGAAACGTCGCATTATTATTACGATTGACCGTAATAATATTACCTAATACAGTAATACATTTTAACTCGCGAGTTCGTCGTACACCCGGCACACAGCTTTTTCGTTTTTGTCGTTCCCCCCTAGTTCGTTTTGCCCCATTTAAATCGCGTTCGTCCGGTGACGTTTTAATAATATAATTGTTAATCACTAATTGTTCGGCGGGTGCAAACAACGTACTTACACGGTAATTAAAATATTGTTTAAGTTTCAATTCGTTCGTTCGTTATTTATTACTCATAATACATATCGGACGTCGAAAGAAAACCGTACGCGCTACAAAAGCCGACTATTGCTACACATTTTATCAACTGCCACCGTCACGCACACCACGGATTTGTTATTATGTCGTAACGCTGTGGTGTTCAAAGGTTAGTGTGTAAAACCATATTAGGTGGGTATGAAAGTCGGCAGACAGTATACAGATATACCTTCGACAGTCACTGTCTCACTGATTTTAGAACGGGACACAATCTTCCTCTTTGGTGTTATGTCGTCATTACACAATGCACAGGTGGTTAGGTTTGTCTTGTCCAAATACCTCGTGTAACGTTTTAATGCATTTTTGTGGTTTTACTCCTCTGGGAACACAGTTTCAATGACAATAATCGTATCAATGTCATACTCTGGGCAACGTATGCATGACTATAAATATTATATAGGTACTTTCGGTAATCCTCATTGTTGCAGCCTAGATAAGGTCTATATGGTTTTGGTCAATAATATACTGTAAAGATGCTGCCCAGATTCTTTGTTAATGCCATGCTCAGATTATATTTATTACATTCTGAAGTTTAAAAATGTGCGTTCTTAATATTAATCCCTTGACAAATATTAGGTAATACCTGATATAAATTAGGTGTGTACTTAATATTTTTAGAATAAAAAGCATATCAGTAAATATGATAATGGAGATTAATACATTGTGTAAGTTGTTGGCTTATCAAGGCTATTCGTTTTTATCTGTTTCTAGTATATAGGTTTATAATGTAAATTAAATTTTTAAATATTATAAAAATGTAAGGGTTTCATGTTATCAATTGTGTTAATTGTGAATTGTTTAGTAGTTTTTCCAATCTTTTCCTCACAAACACTATTGTATAATTTTAGTAAAATATTCAGTAAGTACAAGGTAAAAACTAATTTTAAATATATGAACGATATTATATTTATATAAAACTAAAACAAATTTATCAATATTTTATTATAATATTATCTAATATGAATTAAAATTTTAGTAAGTATATCCCAACTTCCATATAATAAAAACAATTTTTATTAGATTTTTTGAAGCATTAAAAGTATTTGATTTTGAAATGATTTCAAAATAACATTTAATTTTAGGAATATTTTTTTACATTTTTTGTATTTCTTATTATATGGGTTTTTATATTTACAAACAACTATTTCGTTTTAATAAGTACTGTTCAATGGGTATGGTTTTATGAACTTAGTTGTTAACTTATATACCTATTATCCTGTTGTTCATATTATCTATAGACTATTTATAATAAAAATATCAATCTACTTATTTTTAATTTTAAAATAAGTATTTTTATTTTTTCTTATATTTGTTACTTAAATAGTTTTTATTTTTATTTTTTAGAAGCCATATATTAAGGATCGTTGTGAATGTTATATTAAAGGATCACCGTTTTAAACCACCAAGCCGTCCACAATGGAGGACGCCCACGCGAAAACCGTGGATGAGGTACAAAACTTCTTCAACGTAGACCCAGAAAAAGGTTTATCACTTGATCAAATAAAAAGAAATCAAGCTAAATATGGACCTAATGGTATGTATAATGATTAAAATATATAAAATATAAAAATAAATTGTGTGCCTATTATTAAGGTTAAAATTGGGTTAATTCAATTCAAGTTTCATAGGTAATTATTAAATAAAACAAGGTATCTTACTATATTGTATTCTCATATTTATCTTAAAGTTTATCTCAAACAGTTTAAAAATCAATAGTATCCACATTTTAATTACAAATTAATTAACTTTTATTTATTGTTTTGATGTTAAAATAATGAAATTGTGTTAATAATTTTGTTATAAGTAAATAAGATTATAAACAATTAAAACTGATAATCATTTCATTTTTAGGTAATATGTAAAATACATTTACTACCTATTTGAAATTTTAATTTTACTCAGATTTTTTACTTTAAATAAATAATTTTTAAATAAAATATTATGATTAATTAACTAGATAGGTATAAATATTTATGCTATTTAAAATAAAACAAAATATATTAGTTGTTTCTGTGTTAAATAATTAATACACTGACATTAAATTTATTTTGCTTATAACATTTTAATTCATAAAATTAAAATAAAATATTGTGTCTAATAATATTATATTTATTTACTTATATTATGTTTGATATTATTTTTATAATAGTTAATATGAATCTTGATGATAGGTATATTAATAAAAGTATTTTATGAATTCAGACTAATTTTACTTATTATGGTCTGTTAATTGTTATATTTTTATTATTTATATTTGATGTTTTTACTCAAGTTATCATTTATTGAATTTAAATTATTATTTGGTTAATTTATTTGCTTATACTCATTAACAAAATATAATAATACTTATATTACTTAACTGGTTTTATTTTAAATTACCATTGAATTAAAACAAATTAATCTGTTTTGTAACCTTGACCAATATTTTAACATGTCCTAAAAGTTAAATTAATTTTATTATATTTTTATCTTCTTAAAATTTAACAAGTGTGTTAACTTATATTTTTTATAAGTTTATAGATTTGTTATTACATTTTTATAAGCTATTTATTTTCTTATACAGAGTATTCATTCAATGAGCTCACTTGTTTTCATTAAATTAATATTATTATGGATCTGTTTTGCAATTTGGGTTTCAAATTAAATAAGTACTCATTACTTTATTGCAAAAAAATATTTGGAAATAAGCAAACTATGTCTGTGTCAAAAATATTTAAAACTATTTATTAAAGTTGAATATCTAACCTTTAGATAGTTATTTAATTTAAATTAATTAATTATGATACTAATATTTTTTATTATTAATTAATACATTTTTTAAAAGTAAAAACTTATTCAAAAATAATATTAATTTTCAAATAATTTATAAAATGATGAATACCTAGTTAAACAAAGTACTTAAATAATTATATTGCAATACAACCATTTTTAAATGAGAATTTAATTATGTACTTATACAATATTATAATTTCTTAAGACTATTCTTTTAGTATGGTGTTTATTAATTTTTTTCTATTTACTTTTAAGGTTTCAAAAATAACAATAGTTAAATTATATATAATTTATCTATTTAATTTAATTTTAAATATCAATAAGTTTCTTTAACATTTCATATTATTATTATATTACTTATACTCCATAAGTTGGAACTAAATATCGAGTATGCACATTTGTATTTTTCATAATATTTAGCTAATCATTAGAAATAAACATATATTAATATATTACTATATATTATAACATATGTTCTTTTGTATAAAATAATTTAATGAAACCTGCTTAATTAGCATTGAACTAATTACTCTAGTACTAACCTATATGACTATTGATTTATTATTTATTAAATAACACTTTTTAAATTTACTCAAATGTTCTTATTGATGTGTATACGTTTAGATTAATGCATTGTTTTTAATTTAAAAATTGCATTATAAATTTTTATTTAAAATTGAAAATATTAAAAGAAGTATATGGTTTCATAATAATTGTTGTTGGGTGTTAAGTGATATTTTAGCTATACATACATACATACATACATACATACATACATACATACATACATACATACATACATACATACATACATACATACATACATACATACATACATACATACATACATACATACATACATACATACACACACATATATATATACTGCATACATGATCATTTACCCAATTATGTTTAGTTTTTAATATTTATATAGGCATTGAATATAACTTCATTAATGGTATTGTTAAGTACATGACAATAAAACCTTGAAATAATATTTTAAAATTATTTTCAATGATACTAATTGTGTAAATTCATGTATCATTTTTGAAAACTGAAATATGCAAGTTTTAGAAGTATTATAAACTATTATCAGTTGTTTAAATATATCTGGGATAACATTTAATAGCATCATACACTATTCAATAATTTGACTTAGTAAAATAAGAATAAAAAGTAAATACAATGTAGTATTTTAATTGTTTGGTTTGGTACCTACATACTATTTTATGAATTAATATATTTTATTTAAATAATTTAAAATTAAAATTTATATGTATTTCTTTTCTTTTTCAGAGTTGCCCGCCGAAGAAGGTAAGAACTGAGAATACACATACCATATAATATATATATATTTAATATTTAATTTATTAGTATTTATAATTTTATATTCTTATTTATAATTTTTTTTCTATTTATTGTCATTTTTAATTTGGCTATTTCATTCAAGTATAATAAACTATACTATAATATTGATAGTTATAGTTTTTGTGGAATAAAATTTAACTATTATGTCTAACCAAATTTTTAGGCAAATCAATTTGGCAGCTTGTTCTTGAACAGTTCGATGACCTACTAGTTAAAATTCTACTATTAGCTGCTATTATATCTTTTGTAAGTATTATTATAATATGAGCTTAGATTTATCAATGCATAATATTTGTTTTCTTTATTTAGGTATTAGCATTATTTGAAGAACACAATGACATTAATGAAACTTTAACTGCCTTTGTGGAACCACTTGTTATATTACTTATTCTTATAGCAAATGCTGTGGTTGGAGTGTGGCAGGTAATTATAAAATAAATTATTTTGACTTAAATTATAGTTTTTATATGTATACTATTTTATAAAATATTTGTTGTACAATTTGTTTTAACATTTGTATGGCCCATAAGTTATTTGAAAAATTTTACTTTTCATACTATATATTTTTAATACACAATATAATTTTATATTATTGGTATACGAATTGTTAAATACAATCTTCAAAATGAATAGTTGGCTATTTTGGCTTCAGTTCAAAGTAATAAATGTACATCCATGTAACTGCTGGCAAAATATGTTTTTAGGTAGGCACCATAAAAAAGTAATAGTAATAGTAATAAAAAAAAAATACATTATTACAATCCATTCAATTGATTGTTATATTTAGATATTTTAATGTTCAAAATAAAAAAAGGAATTTTAGAATCTCTTTTGTTTGCGTGTAGCTGTAAGAACTTCTATGGTGGCCCTGCCAGTTGATGATTGATATATACTTTGGCTCTATACAAAAATAATTGGCATGAGTATAACTCGCCTACTGAATTTTTTTAAACAAGCACTTAGTGACGTATTTTATAACTTAAGGTGTATGTCTGCCTACAGATTTAGAACTATATGTTCTTGCATACCATAAGCTTTTTACATATTTTAGTCTGTAGATTTTGGTATTAAAAAAATATAATGATAATGAGCCCTTTTTTTATATATATTTATTAGGTCTGAAAAATATTTTAGTAATTTGGTTTATTATTTTAATTTTTTAAATTCATTTTAGATTTTTATATAGCTATTAGTTTCTAAACAACTGAAAGGTTATAATAACTAGTTTTTTTTCTAGTTCATAAAATAGATTGAATATTTAATACATTTTATTTTTCATATAATAATTATCTTTCTAGGAACGAAATGCAGAGTCAGCCATTGAGGCACTTAAAGAATATGAACCAGAAATGGGTAAAGTTGTCCGTGGCGACAAATCTGGTGTACAAAAAATCAGGGCAAAAGAAATTGTACCTGGTGATATAGTAGAAATATCAGTAGGAGATAAAATCCCTGCTGATATTAGGTTGATTAAAATCTACTCGACCACATTGAGAATTGATCAGTCCATTTTGACTGGTGAATCAGTCTCTGTGATTAAACATACAGATGCCATTCCAGACCCAAGGGCTGTGAACCAGGTTGGATATTTAATAATAACAATTGCAATATATATGCTAACTTAATTTTATTTATTTCTATTTAGGACAAAAAAAATATTTTATTCAGTGGTACAAATGTTGCTGCTGGTAAAGCCAGAGGTATAGTTATGGGTACCGGATTAAATACTGCCATCGGTAAAATCCGTACTGAAATGAGTGAAACTGAAGAAATCAAAACCCCTCTGCAACAAAAATTGGATGAATTTGGTGAACAACTTAGTAAAGTTATTTCAGTTATCTGTGTTGCTGTCTGGGCCATCAATATTGGTATTTATTATTTATAATTTAGTTATTTAATGTTTTTACTTTTCAAACAAATATAATATAATATTATTAAATATGTTACTATATTAATTTTTATTATTTTTAGGTCACTTCAACGACCCTGCCCATGGTGGTTCTTGGCTGAAAGGTGCCATTTACTACTTCAAAATTGCTGTTGCTTTAGCTGTAGCTGCCATTCCAGAAGGTTTACCTGCTGTCATTACTACCTGTTTGGCTTTAGGTACTCGCCGTATGGCTAAAAAGAATGCAATTGTTAGATCGCTGCCTTCAGTTGAAACTCTTGGTTGTACTTCTGTCATATGTTCTGACAAAACTGGTACACTTACAACTAACCAAATGTCTGTTAGCAGGTAAATAAAAATAAAAATTGATTTTAAATCACAGATTTGATTTTATATGTTTTTAGCTTATACCTTTTTATTTTGATATTTTAATTGTTCAAATAGAATGTTCATTTTTGAGAACATTGAAGGAAATGACAGTTCATTTACTGAATTCGAGATCACAGGATCAACTTATGAACCAATTGGTGATGTATTCCTTAATGGCCAAAGAATAAAAACCTCAGACTATGAAGCATTAAATGAATTAGGAACAATTTGTGTGATGTGTAATGACTCAGCTATTGATTTTAATGAATTTAAACAAGCTTTTGAAAAGGTAGATTCTAATATTTATCATATTATATAAAAATAACTACTATTGTTTATGTTTTTAATCATTGAATTATAATTTACTAGGTTGGTGAAGCTACTGAAACAGCCTTGATAGTATTAGCAGAAAAAATGAACCCAAATAATGTTTCTAAATCTGGCTTGGACCGCAGAACAACAGCTATTGTTGTGAAACAAGATATTGAAACCAAATGGAAGAAAGAATTTACTCTTGAATTTTCTAGAGATCGTAAATCTATGTCTTCTTACTGTACACCCATCAAAACTACCAAAATGGGTAATGGCCCCAAATTGTTTGTTAAGGGAGCTCCAGAAGGTGTTCTTGAAAGATGTACACATGCCCGAGTTGGCTCTCAAAAAGTAATATTGTGATATTAATCAAGTACAACATTTATTTATTGCTCAATATATTGATTTTAGGTTCCTTTGACATCTGCCCTCAAAAACCGTATTCTAGAATTGACCCGTAAATATGGTACTGGACGTGACACTCTTCGTTGTTTAGCTCTTGCTACTGCTGATTCACCAACCAAACCAGAACTAATGGATCTTAATGATTCTACCAAGTTCCATACTTATGAAGTAAATTTGACATTTGTGGGAGTAGTTGGTATGTTGGATCCTCCTCGTAAAGAAGTATTTGATTCAATCCAGAGGTGCAGAGCAGCTGGTATTAGAGTTATTGTTATCACTGGTGACAATAAGGTTTGCATTTTGTCGACTAACTTTAAAACTTGTATATTCTAATTTAAATTTAAT
The DNA here is from genome assembly GCA_020882235.1 of Schizaphis graminum. Taxonomy (NCBI): domain Eukaryota; kingdom Metazoa; phylum Arthropoda; class Insecta; order Hemiptera; family Aphididae; genus Schizaphis; species Schizaphis graminum. Next base: position 81,312,276 of record CM037032.1, on the reverse strand, counting down.
TTTCAGGCCACAGCTGAAGCTATTTGTCGTAGGATCGGTGTGTTCACTGAAGAAGAAGACACAACTGGAAAATCATACTCAGGACGAGAATTCGATGATTTATCTCTGTCCGATCAAAAGTCTGCTGTAGCTAAAGCTCGGCTGTTCTCTCGAGTAGAACCATCCCACAAATCAAAAATTATTGAATATTTACAAAGCATGAACGAAATCTCTGCCATGGTAAGAAAACATAAAATTTCTTTCATTATTGAAATCTTTTATAGAAAATAAGCTAATGGTACATATTACACGTTTATTATTCCTAACTTTTACTTGATTTTTCTCTAGACTGGTGATGGTGTAAATGATGCTCCGGCATTGAAAAAAGCAGAAATTGGTATTGCTATGGGTTCTGGAACTGCTGTAGCCAAATCTGCTTCTGAAATGGTGTTAGCTGATGACAACTTTTCATCTATTGTGGCAGCTGTTGAAGAGGGCAGAGCTATTTATAACAACATGAAACAATTTATTAGATACTTGATTTCATCCAATATTGGTGAAGTTGTTAGTATTTTCCTGACTGCTGCACTTGGATTACCAGAAGCTTTGATTCCTGTACAACTTTTGTGGGTCAACTTGGTCACTGATGGCTTACCAGCTACTGCTCTAGGTTTCAATCCACCTGATCTTGACATTATGGATAAAGTAATGGATAAACTATATTTTTAATATATTTATGTGTATGGATGTATGAATATTTTATATTATTATAATTTATTATTAGCCTCCCCGTAAAAGTGATGAAGGTTTGATTTCTGGCTGGTTATTCTTCCGTTATATGGCCATTGGTGGATATGTTGGTGCAGCTACTGTTGGTGCTGCTGCTTGGTGGTTCATGTACTGTGAAGATGGTCCACAAATATCGTATTATCAACTGGTAAATTATATACTACTTGTTTGATTTATATTTATTTATTTGTTGTATTATTGTATTTTTTATAATATGTTAGACTCACCATTTATCATGCATAAGCGGAGGAAGTGAGTTCAGAGGTCTTGACTGTGCAGTTTTCCATGATCCTCATCCAATGACAATGGCTCTCTCTGTATTAGTTACAATTGAAATGTTGAACGCAATGAACAGGTTAAATGAGATTTTTATAATTTTCTTATTGTTACACAAATATAGATATATTATAATGTGGTTTTTATATTTTACAGTTTATCAGAAAATCAATCTTTGATTAGCATGCCACCATGGTCAAACTTGTGGCTGATTGGTTCTATGTTATTGTCCTTCACTCTTCATTTTGTTATTCTACACATTGATTTCTTATCGGTTTGTAAAACAGTTCTCTACTTTAAAAATCTAAATACTTATGAGCTTAAAATTAATTAAACAATTTTAATTTACAGACCGTGTTCCAAGTGACTCCTCTCACTTTTGATGAATGGATCACAGTAATGAAGTTTTCTATACCTGTAGTACTTTTGGACGAGACTTTGAAATTTGTTGCCCGACGGTTCACTGATGGTAAGAGCGTTATCGCAACGGTGTGGGGTATCGTGCTCATGTGGTCCGTGTTTTTCGCCGTCATCATTTACGGACCCTTGTAAAGGACACAAGATGGCCACCGTCCTTTTCGCTTTTTTCCCCACCCTCTAAAAAAAATTATATTTAAAAATACATTCTGATACATGTACAAAATAATTTCTCTGGCAATTAAACAATTTTTAAATAATTTTTTTCTTCGCTTTTTCGTATTATAACACGAAATCAAGACTGAAAAATAACTAACCCATTTTAAAACACATAGAAATTTCATTGCCCTTAACTCTGTTTTTACCATAGTTAATTTTTAGAAATGTTTTGTTAAAGACATTTAACTCTTTGTAAGCTTGTAGTAAGCCACAACAGAAGAAAAAAACCACGTTTAATTTTAAGATGTTCGGCATTTATTGTTGGGTAAGGAATTAGTTCTAAAATAACGTATTCTGCGTGCCTTCGATCCTGTGATTTTAATGCATATGGTAAGGTGTGTCTAGAACAACAGACGAATCAATATACGTTTGTGATTTTTCACTGCCAATAAGATGTTTATTTTTTTGTTTTATACTTGTATTTTTTTTTTTTAATTTTTTTTTACTTATAATTAACATCTGGTGTGTGATTTAACTTAATGTTGTAAGATGCTTAAAATTACCTTTAAATGCATATGTCGTTTGACCTGACATAAATGTACACATAATATTATTTTCTGAAGTTATTGGATTTACAACAAACAATATACTATAATGCAGTGTGTGTGGGTGAACATATCAGTCTAAATTTTTTACTATTATATATATATACATTTTTTTAGTTCTATATAATTGTATTTATTAAAATAATTAAACTTTATGTGTATTGAATAAATAAAATGTGCGGTTTATCATTAATTCAATAGTATTCATGTATCTTTTTATACTTGTCTTTAGGAACATCAGTTTTCTGTTTAACATACATTCTATATAATTCTTTCATAATTTAATTGAACATAAAACATTATATTTTAATCTATTTGGAAAGAGTTAAAATTAAATAATAATAAATCGCATATTAAATATTTATATATTTACTAATAAACTTGTGTTGATTGGTGTTTTTAGTCAAGAGTTTAATGCATTGCAGTTATTATTTTTACATATTCGTACACTAGGGCATTTAAAAATAATTTAATAACACCAAATTATAGGCTTAAATTTAAAGAATGTATTAATTTTGTATAGGAATACATTTTTTTTTTATATTTTTTGGACAGAAGCTTATTTTGTGTTGAACTAGTAGATTAATTTCCTTATTACAAGAATAAGCCAATATCAAAAACTGGAATGGTATTACAATATTTAGATAAACTTTTTCTTGATTTTTTTTTTATTTGATAGCTTATTTGTGAATAATTCCTACATTGTTTTTAAACTATTTAATTTAATGGGTGGGTAAATTTTATATAATACAGAATAGTTGTCGAGTCAATATATTTTTTTAATATTTTAAAAAGAAGAATTGTGTGCTTCAGACATAAATAAACACAATGAGTATAACTGAGTATATTTATATGTTATGTTTTTATTGTGAACTAAACAAATTAGATTAAAACAACTGAATCTATTAAAAAATCAATTCCAAAAAAATATATAATAATAATTAGTGATTAATCAAAAGTATTTATAGTTTTTGATATAAATCTAAACCCAAACTTATTTTTTATACATAATTGATATAAAAAAGCATTTATTTGGTCATTTTTTTTTTGACATCACACATTCTGTATTATGAAGTAAATTTAACTATTCAATTTGTATACATATACTTTTATTATTGAAATATTAATATTCTACTAGTTAGTTAATAAAAATATTTGTAAATATTGTTTAAGTATTAAAATTAACATTAAAACATTAAGTTATTGTTTTGATTTCAAAATAGTTATTAACTTGAGAAGTTGAATTATTGTTTTGTTGAATAAAAAAACTTGATGACATGTGTAATACTAGTAATTAAAATCAATAGAACCTAACCTTTTTTAAATTATAAATATTTACATGGTGCATTTAAAGAATAGCATAGACATAAAGATCATAATATTTCACTCTTATTTTCCACTAAACTGGGACTTAATTTGTGATTTCTAATCAATATGTTGTGTTATTATTTATTATAACGGAGCATCAATAGCTGTTCTATTGCACATTTGCACCAATTGCTTTATTTTGAAACACTTAAAATAAAATATTTATCTTGTATGCACATAACATATTGTTAATGTTGTTTTTAAGCTTAATTAATTTTAGATTATGAATGGAGCCAACAGTGCCCTTAAAATATGAAATTGGCTTAGAGTGAAAATAATTCTCATTTAATACGCCACTAAACATGTATCACCACGAGTTCATTGCATGTACAATTATTGGATGTACCTAAACAATAAACTGTTTGACCAATTTTACTTCGCTAAGAATTGTTTTTTCGAACGCAATCATTGGTCATCTGTTTATTGTGGATTTGTCATAATGATAACACAGCATAAAACAATGCTGGCTTATTTTTATGGTTGGGGGTGTAAAAAAGGGAGTGAACGATACTGCACATTTTCTTTCGGCTTATCCAACATCATAATATTATAATTGCGGCTAATTTTTCGGGAAAGACGGCAAAAAAATGGCGCCCGCGTGATGAAATATAATGATATGACTTGTATAGGTACGCAATCGAGTATAAGCCGTTATTATGAAATCGATGGTCAGATGGTAGAACGAGACAACGGCACGGCAATGCCGTCGAAATCGTGCAAATCACACGCTGATTAAAAATAAATTTCCAAGCGCCAATTTTACGCATTTTATTCTATACAATCGTTGCGCGTACCACCTATACATGATATTATTTGTATTTAAAGCGCCGCCGATCGCTGTTACTTTTTAAGAGACATTTTTGTTTTCCTTTTTTTTTTTTTTTTTATGTTCCGTTTTCTCGCATTCATATATATAATATCATGTGTACGTAGAAAAATAAAAATAACAATTATCTAACACATAATCATTGTATATGTAGTTGCGTGATATGTTTTTAATTCTGTGCAGCTGTACTGTTTATGCGTTTAGGCGAATTATTTATTTTTATGTTTTATCTATATAACATCAATACTATATGTATTTAGACATTATTATTGTATTTGTTTTTTTTTTTTTTTAGTATTTAATTTACTTTTGACGTAGTTTGTAGACGTAAATATTGTGCTTACAACGGCTTGTTCATCGACACATGTCACATTTCACACATTCCTTTTCGTCATCATTTCATTCGGTTCTATAACCTAGTAAAAACTATCTATAAATACATTACTTTCAACACTTTTATTTTTCGTTTACAATGTCCGAACTATTACAGTTTTGGACATTTGGACATTATATATCATCGGATTGCGTATAAAATAAATAAATATTATTAATTCGTAGAAAAACCATATTTGTATCGTATTCATTATACGTTTGACCAAACAGTCTTATAGGATAAAAAAACATTGAATAATAGATACAGTAGATACACACATGATTATATTACGTATCAATGTGGTTTAGAAGTTATTACCTATACGTAGGTCATAAATCCTCTATAATTTAATACTTAACGTAACTCGCCGCCTTTAATAACTTGTTTGAAAAATATAAAGTTTTTTTTTATGTTACTGTTACAATCTGGTATAATAAGTCAATTTTTTTTGTAAATTGACAACAAACGTACAACTCACAATCATATACATATTTCATCGGACTTCTTTAAGCACAAAAATAACTATGAATTTATTAATTATTAATTAAATATTAACTTATTATATCACCTATTTTAATTTAAAACAATTATGTATGATTATACCTATATTATTAATTCATAATGTTATAAGATTTCTAATTTTAGTTTCTTAATTAAGAGTATTTATTTATATAGGATCTAGAATTTAGCTGGATATTTTTTTAGTGAGTTAAAATTAAATTATGACAGAAAACCTAATATAATATTGTTCTAATAAATTGAAAATAAAATCATTTAACTGAAAACTAAATATACCTAAAATTTTATAGTTTTTAAAATCTACCTGACAGGTGACAGCATATTTAGAATTCCTCATCGATGCTGTCTGTAAAAGTGTAAAAATATAATTTTATTTAAATTGTGATGATTACATAATTATCTTTTGTTCTATTATACAGCATATATATAAATTAAAATAAACCGTTTAAATACGGAAGTACCATGATTAATGACAAATTATAAACATAGTAATTGTTTTGATATTTTTTAGCGTAAAAATTAACCATCAACTTAGCAGTTATAGTATGCGCTGCTGCTGACTGCCCTTCTAGAAGTTTTTTGATTTTTTTTTTTACCATCAAATTATAATACCTACCTATAGATTATTGCCAAGTGCTAACGCTAAGTTGCCAATTTTTTTTTGTATTAGTCGGCAGCAGACCACCTACGATGTGACCTGTGAAATACAGAAATATAATTTTACATTATTAATAGCTATTAGTAAAAAAAAAAATAATAATAATTATATTGTCTTCTGCGTTTACCCATCTAACACGTCCCAAAATATATATTATATTTTATTTTTTATTTGTCTACTAATAAAATAATAAAACAATTTTCATATATTGTTGTGCATAGGTACATACAATATTATTTTCTTGACAGTGAAAATTCGTCGATTCAAAAAGTATATTAGACTTGCTCGCCTATAAGTCTGACGATGTCTTGTGACATTGCTATCGACTTTTGGTATACCTAATTTAGTAATTATAATAATATTGTTGTGTTTTTGGTCTAATAATCTACCGAAGCAGAATACTTTTCTGAAAATGGTGACTTATAAAAACGAAAAAAGGTCAATGCTTTTGTAAAATATATATAATACTACTTGATGCGTTACCGTTCAGAGAATCGTTCTGTGTAATGTATAATATAATATCTACGTAACAGTGTGTGTAGTAAATTGATTAACCGCTGCAGCCAATGCGCTATCTTAGCAATAATATTATGATGTAGTATATTATACATAACAAAATTATATTAATATTATAATGATTAATGAACGACGTTGCTAAACTGCTTGGAGAAAAACGGCCAACTTCAGGTATAATATTATGCGTATATTGCGCACGAGCACCGATGCAAACAGCTGTGGCTCGCTAAGGATTGAGTTACCACTGCAGGGTGACGCAGAAACAACAGGTACGTACTCGATAATTAATTTAACGAATAAAAAAAAACAAATAATAAACTTGGATAGAATGCGTTAAAAATAAGCAAATGTTTTAGTGTTATATTAACAATAATGTAATGAGCTATCAATGAACACCCCTATGAAAATTTTAACAAAAATGAAAAAAGTAGTTGGAGTTTAGAGACTCGATTCAAACAATCCAAAAATATTTGTGCGACAATTCAATACATCCAGCAGTGGTGTATTTATATATTATACGTAATGCCACCACGTCAAATGTAGGTTTTACGTCTTTATATTCGAAAATCGTAAAGTGCATCTTCGTAAATCGTGGGGGGGGGTGCTCGATCACTGCACGCTCCAATATTTACGTACGTATCATTTAGTACCTAGACAATTTAAAAGACCAATGTATCATGTATTTCCTTTATTTAGCAAACATGAAAATATAAAATACAATTTTGTTTAAATATTTTATCGCCCATATTTATTTAACATACTTGTCGGAAAAGGTCAACTATAGTTGTTGTCATTAACATTTTCAAATCAATAAAATGAAACGAAACATTACTATTTACTACATACTACTAATATACATTAACTATAAATTACCTACGGTACTGTTGAGTGTTATCGATACATTTGTTGATATTTTAATTTAGGAAAATTTATGAGACATAGACAAGTTACTAAAACACCGAGTTGACTTATGTGCTTAGCTCAAATTTCGTGTGTTCGGGGCTTGCGTGGATCGCCCTCAAAGCCTAGAAATTATTCGACTTAAACAGTTATACGTGGTGTTAACGATTCAGTCTATTTTCGAGCTGAACGTGATTGGCTTCATGCGATTTTTCTTGGCAAGAACTAGCCGCCCACCTTTCACCCCAGGTTAATAAAATATTTGTCCGTAACGTATGTTAGTAGTATATTCCTTAGTACTTACTTACGAAATTTTATCTATAATACAAGTCGTTAGCTTCGGACAATGATCTCACTACTGAGAAGTCACGCTTTAAAGACATTTTTGCAATACCGACGTCGGGGTCCATATAATACTTTCCCATCTACTTATAATCATTGAAATTGCCTATTGAAAGCCCCGTAAAATTATACCTATTTCATGTCGTTTACCGAGTGCAATTATTGAGGAGTTTAAAGATCGAAGTTCACTGTTTCATACTGGTTTCTTCCTGATTTTATAGTGGAAATAAAGTGAATAATAAATTGCTTGGAAAGGTATGGACTTTGATTATATGGTTACTGTCGTCCTACATTAAGTCACTACTCTATCATTTATCAATATATTATAAATAAAAATTATAGGTACGAAAATAATCAACATGAGAATCAGTAGCGTCATTTCAGTTTTTGTTTGACTAGGGCAACTACACACTGATTTGCCGACTCAAATCAATGTTCAATATTATGATTTATAACAATAATGGCTTTAGTAATTAAAAATAATACTTCTTACAATTTTTAAATGTGCCGACTTAAGGTTGATGTAAATGTTAGACTAGGACAAATGCCCAAGTTGCCCCCCCCTCAAATGACGCCACTGATGAGAATTCTAGTTAGTTGGTATTTATTTTTTAAAAAAAATCATCAATAACGTCTAGTGGCGGTACCAGATCTTATTAATTGGTAGGAGGGGGAGGAGGGTAATATCGAACCAATTTTTTCTGGGAGGCACTCGATCACTTGTTTATATCCTATTTTCAGAAAAGTACCTATTGCTAAAAATATTTTTGTTATATAATATGTTATATTTCTAAATAAATAATAAAATATCAAAAAATATACCTATTTTCAGTAAAGTACCTATTGCTAAAAATATTTTTGTTATATAATATGTTATATTTCTAAATAAATAATCAAATATCAAAAAATATACCTACTATATTATTTTCACAATTCACAAAATTTACTACAGTAAAACTTTAAATTCATTCCGTTTTTTTTTATTTGTATGTAACAATACATAACTTTTTATTTTTTTATGTATGAGATTTTAGAAAATGTGCAGTTAGTATTAAGTTTATTGAGTATTTTTATTTCTAAATGTGCAAAAAAAGCATATTTAATTTGAATAGTCAAACTTAAAATAATATAACTTAAGTCTAAAAACTCATTAAATTAATTACCTATATTATTCTATATATTAATAATTATTTACAATTTATTTATTTAATTACATATTTTTAACATTAAATTTGCCCTCCCTTGCCCCCGTGTAGCGCCGCGGCAATTAACGTTCCACTGACAATATTTTGATAAACGTGTAATTTCGAAACAACATATCAAAAACCATCTGTAATGTCTATTCTTGTGTAAATTTCAAATTGATTGTATATAATATTATGGGCGCATATCGATTCCGCCGATTTTATATCGATTCCGCCGGCTACCGTTTATAATATCTACATATTGTTTCCGCCGACTACCGTTTATAATATCTACATATTGATTCCGTCAGCTACTGTTTATCCCCCCCCCTGTAATTTATAAATGTATTTTAAAAAATACAGACCTACATAATATAATTATACATTTATAAAACTATTATTACCTATTATTTTATACAATAATTTAGACTACCTATACACATTTTAATATTTTATAATATATTCACATAAAAATTATAAAATTGTAATATTATTATTTTTTTTTTTTGATTATGTATTTGTAAACATAAAGTAGAATTGAGTTATTTCTGTCTTTAATATCAATTCAACTTGAAAAAATTTTTTGCACGTATTTTATTTTATTACTTTGAAATCAATGTTTCAAGGCGGGCGGCATGTTGCGTACCTAGTAGTGTGTGATTTCTTATAAATATATTTTGTTATCAATTGTATTGCCGTGACGATCTACGAAGTCGTGATCGACGCGTTATCGATTAAGTAGCTGTCGTCAGTCGCTTGAACACGGAAAAGCGCAACGCGTCCTCCGTGCCGTTTATAAAAATTATTCTTTATTCTCAAAATCTCAATTATTATTCAAAATAGTTAATCTTGGAATACATTCCACATATATACGAATAATTACGTTTTTCTTATTTATTTATTATCCTTGCTTACCGTGTCCTAACAATTCTTATTATATACTATATAGTATATATTTTAAAATAAATATACAAGGGAGGGGGATAAACAGTAGCCGGCGGAATCGATACAAACCTTTTTCCTAAACAGGTAGTTTCGGCGGAATCGATAATTCCCCAATATTATGTTATATAACATTAAAAACAATCATTAGACGTCGTTGATAATTTTTGACGGGAAAAAACGTATTATTCAAGTCTCACAGATTAAGAAATGAGGATTTTTAAGGTCCGAAAATGATTATTACTAGACTGACAAAAGGGTGCAGGTGTATATATATTTTTAGTTAAACTTACATTAAAACTAGCAAACAAATATTGATCCCAATTCCCTAAACATCAAACAACTGAAAATGAGTTTAGTTTTTGTTTTTTTTTTTATCGAATATTTAAGTAAATGTCGGTAAAAAATAAAATCTATTGCACTATTGCAAGTATCAATAAGAATTTTAAAATAATAATATAAGTACCTACCTCATTGAAGTAGTGTTGTTTGGACACCCCCTTTCATCAAGCCGTCCAGTTTTATAAATTATTAACCATATTTTTTATTACACAGTATAATACAGATTGTATATATCTTATTTTTATTTTAATAAAAAAAAGAAAAAAGTACCTGCCTACTTACGTTTAGGTTAAAAATGTACACATTTTTATTTTTTTCACGCGATGGGAATTTCTAAGTTGGAAATTATTTCATGAGGCCCTTGTCATTGACCATAATCAGGGGCGCCATTTGGGGTATCGCAGGGTATACATTGGCGGCCCTATTTTTTCTTATGACATATTGGCCTGCCTTAATTTTATACTGCGCCGGTATAGCTAAAATGTAATAAATAAACTATTACAATAATTTTTGAAAAATATTTTATAAATAATAAGTAGGTATATATTGTTTTAATCTTTATTGTAATTAACATTTCTTGACAGTTGTAAGGTTATAATCAATGGATCAAATCTGTTTTATTAGCTTCTTAAGATTAAGATATAAATATAAATTATTAAAAATTTGTAAAAATCAATCTTACGTTATTCATTTTGCTAATTATTTATAAACTCTTAATTTCAAACCTCAAATAATTTAATGATACAAATAACTGCATGCTAATAGTTTACGTTGATTTTTTTTTTTATAATTTATTGCTTACAGCTTTATTTGTATACTATTAATACAAAATTTGATTTGAATGATAATAGTCATAATTATTCATTATAAATTGAGGTGCTTAAGTTAAATGTATGAATTATATTAATAGATAATGACAGTATAATCAAGATTTAAAGAGTGTGTAGGCTGGTTGTGAGACTTCTACAAATAGGCTAAAATATATAAAGAATGTTGCGCGCCCTATCTTTTAAGACAGTAATATATTTCAATATTTTTATTATGTTCTGATATGGTGGGCAAAATTGGCCTGCTTAATAATTTGGCAGCCCTATTTTAAAACTGAATTGGCGCCCCTGACCATAATACATTTTTGATAAGTTTCTATAAACATTTTTAAAATCCCAATCATCGGCCATCGGTCACTGTGATTTACTACAAAAACGGAATACATTAAATTATATTTTTAAACGGATCGGTGAACTTATAGTAGGTGTTCGATTTTAAATCCCTTTCTTTTTTCCTTGTTCGTAGAACATTGCAACGGCATTATATTTATTCTTTTAAAGTCACTGTAGTGTGCTTAAATTAAATTTCAATTTTTACGCGACTTGGCTGCCACTGACCCACTGCCGTCAAACGTCATTGTGCCAATATAGGTACAGCTGAGCGGTGATAATAATAATAAAAATACATTATTGGCACAACGTTTTTGTGAGTCAAGAATGAATATACAAAACATTTATATTTGCGTACAGGCCTCTCATAACCAGAGCGGGAGAGATGTTTCATCGCCCAGTCCCTCGCAGTGTTAAAAATAGCGAAATTTTTCTCTCCCACAAGACGGTCGTAATTTATAATACTCACGCAGGGGCGGATCCAGAAATTCATCAAGGGGGGGGGGGGGGTAATTAAAATATATCCATCAGATACTATTCATACTTACTTAATAACATACTTATTAATATAAACATTAATTACTTATTATTTACTCATTAATATTTACCATTTACAATTTATTCTTACAAACTGGTACAAACATTTTTATACTTTTATAAATTTAAATATAATAAGCTCAAGGGGGTATTTACCCTTTTACCCCTCCCTTGGATCCGCCACTGTACTCACGTCAAGGTAAATTGTTCGTCAACGCGTTGTTACGTAATTATACCTAAATGTATAAAGATGCACACATTTTTTTCGTCAAAACCTTTTTTTTGTTAGATAATTTTTTTTTCAAGTAATAAATGTAAAAATATTTCAATCAACTTAAGCACCTATTGACTGCTTTTAAGTTTTAACGAAACAACTATTACTGGCGATCTCTCATACTTGCCTTTTTATCAGGGCCCTAAATATACCTATACACAGATAAAATCGATCATTTCGTGGCGTCGACGTCGAGTACGATGTATTTATTGTAATCGATATTAAATTGGTACAAATTTGAAATTTCTATATTATCAGTGGGGTGGAATTTCATCATTGCCTACCTCGTATGTTGCGCATTACTAACAATAATTTGCTGTATACAGGCCGGTTTTCTTTTTGTGTGTGATTTTGCGCTACTGTAGTTTAGCTGATATACATAAAACGTAAAACATGATAGATGTAGTTTTGAAAAAAAGTAGTAATATTTGTAAAACAACTGTGGATGGATATATGTTTGTTTCCAGTGCCCCTGGCAATCGAACGGAAATGGTGAGCCGCCGCTGGTCATCGCGTGGACTGCACCACACTGCACCAGTGAGGCTGCAGACGACTTAGCGCATTTTCGACAAGAACACGAAAAAAAATCAATAAAAACCAAAAAAAATCCATAATTTAATATTCAAATACGGTACACGGACAATACAATAATATAGATCATGTCTCATCAATTGTGTGTTAGGTAAGATTATAATATTGTAGGACAAAAAAAAAGTTTAAGAATTATTTTGTTTTTAACGCGTTTAGACTGTTTTGGTTTAGTAGACATAAAGTACAAACTTTAATTGAAATTATTAAAATATTATTTATAAATGATAATACATTTTTAGTGTTACATATATTGTTATTGTAACTATATTTCTCATCGTGTACGGTGTATATTATATGATTATATCGTTATACAAATGCGAACGTACCTAGACGAGAAGTGGTTTAAGTTTAGGCGCTTGAAAAATAATCAGACTGCTGCAATGGACTTCTTTAACATTTTAGGTACGTTTGTTCTTTTCGGTTGCTTTTTATATTTTTTTATCCCTCAGTACTTTGTGTATTACACCAATGCGCATGCCAGTGGCGTATATAGGGGAGGGGCCCCCTAGGCCCGGGCCCATAGTGAAAAAAAAAGAAAAATGAATTTTATATAATATTAAGACAAAAATTTTAAGTATCTTATTTAATAATAATTATATATTAATAAACTTAAATTCCTATATTTGTATCATTTATGTCATAATTAAAATCACCCGTTCCCTTAAAAATTTCTAGTTATAGCTATGGTGTGGGTGAATTGGCCCATAGTGAAAATAATTCCTATATACGCTACTGGCGCATGCCACCACAATATATATAAACAACATTAGAATCGGTGCAAATTATCCTCCTCATATCCAACCCCCGTTTGATCATTTGCAGTAATTTCTTTTTTCATAATATAGGTACGATACAAATAATAATAATAACAATGATAACAACATTTTGATCGGTTATTAGTACCTACCCAGAAAAACGCCGCAGTGCTTGACACTAAATATTTTATAAAATACATTATTGTTATACTTGACGTTTATTATTAATTATTATTATAGGTAGAGGTATTATAGTAGGCGTGTAGAACTGTTAAACGAAAAATATACGATTATTAATATTATGATAAATGCAAATTTTATGTTCTTTTAGGCATGCTCTATAGAAATGTGTTTTTTTTGTTTTTGAACTTTCGTGTATATAAAATGAAATATTTTAAATAATATACTTAGAATACAAAAAATAAATTTAGTTGTTTATCTGTTTATCTTGTGTATTATTTGTGGAATTATTATTATTATTTTTTTTTTGTTATGTATAAAAAACAAATTATGAATGTCATTGTTTTGTCTTGAATCGAATAAAATTGAAAGATTTTACATTTCTTTTTTCTTGTTTTACAGTCACAATTTTATCTGACACTTATGGACTTATGTCTTGTGTATGAATACTTTCATAAGATGTTAGATATTATACTAGAACATTATAAATTATAAAATACAAATAATATTGATCAGGGTCGGATTAAGATATTTTGCGCCCCGGGGCAAACCTACCTAAAATTAAGAACTACTTTTTTATAAACATAACATTGTTTTACTATAATTTGGCATTTATATTTATAATACATGACTGTAGTTATTACTTGTAATTCTGATATCGGTAAATTCGTGGAAACGCGTATGTGAGTTTGCGCGCCGTGTACACTGTCGTGATCGCTAATAGTTTTTTCACTCTAAATGGTACCTAAAATATTTCAAAACTTTGCGCCTTTAAAATCTTGCGCCCAGCGGCAGATGCCCCCTCTGTCCTCCTTTAATCCGGCTCTGATATTGATGCAATTGATTTAAAAAAATTAACTCAAATTTTGAAATGCAGAAACATAATATGTACAGGGATAAACTTACTTGAAATTATGAATACACTGATTTTAAAAACAATAAAGGTATATTTCTTTAATTTGAACATAAACATCAATAATTATTAAATTTTCTGTATTTGTTTATTTTTAACATATATAGGTACCTAATACCTATATAATTTATTTGTCAATAATTTTCTGTATAAAATTGTAGAATATAGATAATCCATAAAAATTAATATCATTAAAAACGTATTAAAAAAAAAAAAAATTAATAATAACTTATTACAAATGAAGATCATATCTAACTTAAAATTTGATGAAAATTATTTTGTTTTATGCTATAAATATGAATAGAAAATTTAACATTTTCCAAGTACCATAGCTAACAAAGCCATTCTCACATACATACCGTACTCTGCTTGCCTAAAGTATGCAGCTCTTGGATCCGAATCAAACTCTGGACTGATTTCAAACACTCTGGGTAATGGATGCATGACTATCATCTTACGTTTAGCTTTATTCATCACTTCAGGTGTAACCACAAAAAGACCACATGCTTGTTGATAGCTATTCTCATCAGGGAATCGTTCACGTTGTATACGTGTCATGTATAACACATCAGTCTTGGGTAATGCTGCTTCCAGGGAAGAAAAGTTTTCTTGGGGAACACCTCGAGAAGTGACAAACTGACATACAGATGTAGGCATACCTAGATTTGGTGGACTCACATATTGTAGATTGACTTTGTAGAGTGTCAATAATCTAGATGAAAAATTTAATATTTAAATGTGATCACAAATAAATAAAAAACACAATATTTACCTGGCAAGTGAATGAACAGTACGGCCATTCTTTAAATCACCAACTAATGTAATAGTAAGGCCATTGACAGTACCGATTTCTTCTCTTATTGTAAATATATCTAGTAATGCTTGTGTAGGATGTTCACCAGTGCCATCTCCCGCATTTAAAATAGGTTTACGGCAGTGTCTTGCAGCTTCCTAGATCAAATACTTGTTTATCCTGTGGTTATGTGTAAGTAATAATTACAAATAGTAATAATACTTACTCTAACAGCACCTGGCTCTGGGTGTCTCATGACAACTACATCCACATAACCGCTCATTACTTCCACAGTGTCTAGAAAATATTATTCAGTAGAGCATTATTGATATATATTTTTTTTATATATTGTGGATTACCTTGTAATGTTTCCCCCTTTTTGACTGAGCTGCTAGTTTCATCAACATGTACAACTCTTCCACCTAATCTCTGCATAGCCACTGAAAAACTACAACTCGTTCTAGTACTGACTTCATAAAATATTAAAGCCATAACCATTCCCTGCAAGAGACATAAATAATTAAGAGTTAACTTCCTTAGAATACTTTTCAATAGATATGATCAGAAACAAAGTTTTAATTTAAAAATGTATTAATTCACCCTTGATGGCGATAACATTAGGGGCAAAGAAAATAAAACATACAACATATTATAATATATAAAACAATACTATTAATTCACAATATAATAATATGTACACAAAAATTGATTTGAGAAAATAAATTAAAACTTCAACTACTATCATTCTATCATTGTAGAACTGTAGAAGTTTGTACACTTGTAATAGTTTTATATTTGAAAAAGTTAGGTTACGAATATCATGATGTATAAGAATGACATTTACTAAGCATGAGCTAAAAATGGGAAAGACAATCAGAATTAAACAAATTTAAGAAAATGTGAACCAAAGTGGTTGATAATATATTTTTGACCTAGTTTAGAAAAATAAGAATTTAATGCACTTACTTTCAGTATGTTGTCAAGAGGTCGTCCTTTTAGGACATAAACTCTAAGTGTTTGAGCTAAGTTAAATATTTCATTTAATTGTTCTTTAGAAAACATATCAACAGATAAAATGTGACTATGTGCCAATCCATGTGTATGAACAGGTGTCATTAAGTTCATAACATCGTCCGATACTAAATGTTGACGTTTGTTTGCCATGTTAACTATTTCTTTATTTATAGTTAATAAATTAGTAGTATCCCTGGAGTCACCACCAGATAGTAAACGAGGTTTTCTGAACTCAGCTTTTACACCGGTAACATTTTCAATTTCTTGTACTACTTTCTCTTTGATTTCAGACAGAACATTATTGAACATTTCTGAAAATAATTAAACTTTATTTGTAATTTATGTAAAAATAAAGAAAAAAATAGATTACCATGAACATCAGTTTGTATTGAAAGAGGAGCCATAAGATTTAAAGAAGCCTGTGATCCAGTGTGAACTGTACTAAGTATTTTACCAGCTATCAATGGATCACGCAAATCGTGTCCAAATCCTGGTTCAGCTAATACTTTGCCTTCAATACAAACTACTTGACCACGTAATACTACTCTATGTATGGCGCCTTTCACTTGTTTTCCAGCAAATGGTGTCCATTTTGCTTTAGAATAAGTTGTAGATGATGGTATTGTCCATTCGGCATCCATATCTACTTCAATATACGTATCTGGTTGAATTGGTAATCCAAGAATTCGCATAGGATTTGTGTACATTTTTTCAACAATATCCTGTAATTATTATGCAAATTAAATTAGTTAAGTTGTTTCATTTCAATTTAGTGTATTTCATATAAAATTAAAAAAGAAACATTAATGAATACAATTTAAATTTAAGGTAATAACTATATTCTGGCCCATGAGAGAGTGCTACTCCTTCGCTCATACAAATGATTGTGCTCAGCGGTTTCATACCCAAATTTCTCCCATTGTATCACCTAGTTGCCTAGTCGGGTGGAAGCGGCACATGTTGACAGGGGCCAGTGTTTTGGAGGATTTGGTGGTGGGGATGCGCGATAACGGATAAATTTTGGTCACCGCTCAGGAGCGGTTTTTTGTGGGCCGTAGTATAATAGATTTAATTGTTTTACTTAAAATATAAATTTTATAGAGTAAAAAAAAATTTGAAATAGATGTACCACAACATACTTCAATAGTTAATCGACCTTCATTCACGGCATTTAACATCAATGGTAGAACTGTTTCAAGACCTGGAAAACCAGGTGGTGCAGCATCACTGAGTTTCTCATCCAAAGTATGAGGCGCTAATAAAGATAAAATTAAAATTGGAATATATTGTATTTACAAAAAATGGGTAATCTTCATCTTATTTTATTATAATTTTTACCGTGATCAGTAGCAATGCAATCGATGTAAGCCATATTATCCCAAAGAGCTTGTTGATCCTCTTTGGTACAAAGTACAGGTCGTACTTGAGATTTATTAGGACCAAGATGCACAAAGTCTTCGTCACACATAAATAGATGATGTGGAGCTACTTCACACGTAACCATTACACCCTAATATTTTTAAAAATTAAAATATGTCTATAAAATATTAAAACATACCATACCTTCTCTTTAGCAGCCTTTATAATGGTTATCTCTGATTTACGAGCAACATGACAAATATGCACAGAACGATTGTATAGGGAAGCTAACATAAGTACTGCTGCACAAGTTTGATCTTCTGCATGTATACACAGAGGTGCATGTTTTGGCCAATTTTCAAAATGCTAATAAATTCAAAATTATTAACAATTGGTTTAAAATTGTTTATTTGGTACTAACTGATATCCATGACGAAAGGTTCATTAGCCGCAATGTACTGAAAGTTTGGTTTAGATACATTTTTAGACCAGCAAATTGACCAGCATTTTGGGCAATATCAAAACTATTAGTTGAAGATGCACCAGCAAATAAAACGTAATCACACCTGGCTCCATTTTTGGCACACTGTAAATATTTATAATCAAAAAACGTAATTTTAAATCAATATAAATATAATAATATTTACTACCTTTTTGGCTATTTCATAGGATTCTTGATCTATTATTGAAGGATTGGTATTAGGCATAGCACCTATTAACGTAATACCACCGGCTAATGCTGCAGCTGTACACGACGCAAAATCTTCTTTTTGTGTAGCACCTGGTTCACGTGCATGGACATGAATATCAATTAACCCGGGTAATTTTAATAATCTCTGTGATGAAATACAATCTATATGAGTCTTCATTTGTGGTTTACATCCTTTCCGAACCATCGCCTAAACATAATCAACACGTTAAATCTAGTCATCAATATTATTGGTGTTGAATATATAAAATTTACCTCAATAAGTAGTTTGGCACATTTAACATCAGTCACTAATGGAACAGAATGTTCAACTGCTAATCTACGCATTCGATAACCTGGAGTAAGGAACGAAGCAACTCTGCTCCCTCCACTGACCATCATAGGTGCATTTATGACAAAATCAAAATTTTTGTTACTTAAATATTCAGCCATACTAATTAGGTCACCTCTGGTTGTATTTATTCCAATGTTATCAAATCTCCAATCACAAGGAGTTACCTAAAAATAATGAGTTATGACTGAGATTGAATACAGTATGTGTTTAAAATCTTACAGTAATTCCTTTAGTATTATAATTGTAGTAATCAGCTGTCCCACTGCTTCCATACAGTTTGTAACCCATGGCTTGCAATGCTTTTACACTATCCAGTAGTTCTTCTTTATGCTGAAATTGCACGTCTTTAAATAAAACACTGATACAAAGAAATAAATAAATTATCCATTTTACTTACTTTAATTTTTCCAATTGATAGGAATATCTTAGCTCCAGGTTGAGGTAGATGCATTCCAGAGCTTATCATTGCTTTTAAGTATGCTTCATAACGATTTTCACCGAAACATGCTACTTCTCCAGTAGAAGCCATTTCCACTCCTAACATGACATCAGCTCCTACGTTAAAGTATAGAATTTTAAAATATATTGAATAATTATCTTACAATTATTTGTAACATTACCAGCTATCCGAGAAAATGAGAATACAGCAACTTTTACTCCAACTCTTCCTTCTACTCCACCTAATACATCTATTGGTTCTACTTCTTCTCCAATAATCACTCTTGTAGCCATTGCGACAAAATCATGTCCTAATGTTTTAGAAACAAACGGAAATGATCGGGACACTCTAACATTACATTCAATAACTTTTAGTTCATTGTTTTTTGCAATAAGTTGCATATTTAGAGGTCCATTAACATTTAATGATGAAGCTATAGCCCGACATATAAACTTAATTTTTTCCAATGTTTCTTCATTTATATCTTGTGGTGGTGTTACCAATGTTGCATCCCCCGAATGTACGCCTGCATTTTCAACATGTTCACTAACAGCCATGCAAAGTATTTCACCATCTTTAGCTACAGCGTCTACATCAATTTCTTTGGCATCTTCCAAAAATTTGGATATAACAACAGGGTGTTCTCTAGACACATCGCTGGCTGATTTTAAATATGCTTCTAGATCACCATCATTATGAGCTACATTCATAGCGGCACCACTTAAAACATATGATGGTCGAACCAAACATGGATATCCTACTTCATGACAAAATTCAACAGCAGATTTAAGATCAGTAAGTTCTTTCCACCTAAAATTATATACACAATTATTATATAATATGAAATTCTATTATCTACATAATTTAAATGCATTTTTTTGGATTATTTTAATACCTAGGTTGAGATATCTTAATCCTATCCAACATTCTTGAAAACTTAAATCGGTTCTCTGCTCCATCTACATTCTCTGGAGAAGTTCCTAAGATACGAGCATTTTGTCTATGCAAATCCATAGCAATATTGTTTGGCAATTGTCCTCCCATACATAAAACTACTCCGTCGGGATTTTCCAAATTATAAATATCCATTACTACCTAAAAATAAATTATAATTAAATGATTAGTACTTTAATAATAAACAATCAAGTAAAAGATGTAATCAATACCTCAAAAGAAATTTCTTCAAAGTATAAACGATCACAAATGTCATAGTCTGTGCTAACTGTTTCTGGATTACAATTGACCATAATTGTATTTTTATTAAGTCTTCTCAGTTCTCTAAGACATCCTACAGCACACCAATCAAATTCAACAGAACTACCAATGCGATACACACCCGACCCTAAAAGCAATAATAAATATTAATTTTATAAAATATATTTAAAACACTATTTCCATTTGATTACCAATGACCATGATGTAATTTGATGGAAAGTATAAATCACTGCTAATAGCGTTATAAGTTAAATATAAATAGTTTGTTTCTGCTGGATATTCAGCAGAAACTGTATCTATTTGTTTTACGAAAGGTGTAATTCTTTGTTCTTCACGTCGTTTGCGTATTACCAATTCAGTACTTTGTACAAATGATGCGATTTGTTTATCAGAAAAACCAAGTCGTTTTGCCTTTAATAGTTCTTCATAGGGAACAGATGGGTAATTGTGTGATTCTAATACAATTTGGTGTTCTATGATATTTTTCATTTTGTATAAGAACCAACGATCAATTTTTGTTAGTTCATATAGCTTATCCACAGTGTAACCACTTTTTAAAGCAGCTGCTAACACAAATATTCGTTTATCAGTGGGTTGTTCTAATTCATCATCGTTCACAGCTTTCAATGACGGATCAAAGCCATTAAAGTTTTCATCCACCATTCTAAAAGCTTTTTGAAAAGCTTCTTCAAAATGTCTTCCAACTGACATAACTTCACCAACACTTTTCATAGAACTACCAATCTTGAAAAAAATATATATTCATTAATTTATCTTCATAATTGGCACTTATCGTTGCATTAATAATTTACTTTGGTACTAGCCCGGAAAAATTTACTGAGATCCCAACGAGGCATTTTTACAACACAATAATCTAAACTAGGTTCAAAACATGCAGTAGTACTTGATGTTACAGAATTAATTATTTCAGGTAAAGCAATTCCAAGTGAAAGTTTAGCTGCTACATAAGCCAATGGATATCCAGTTGCTTTGCTGGCTAAAGCTGAACTTCTTGAAAGTCGAGCATTTACCTAAGCATAAATAATAATTTACAACATAAATAATAAAATAGTATAAATACATTTTTTTTTATAATTTACTTCAATGATGAAAAACTCATCAGATGTTGTACTTAGTGCATATTGTATATTACATTCGCCAACAACTCCAAGATGACGAACAACTTTAATTGCTGTTGTTCTTAATTTGTTATACTCACTATTTGACAGCGTTTGACTTGGAGCTACAACAATCGACTCACCTGTGTGGATCCCCAATGGGTCTACATTTTCCATGTTACAAACCTTTCAATAAAATCTGAATGTAATTAATCAATACTAATTTAAACTATATTCTATTTCAAAAGAGAATATCAAGTTGGTAAAATAATTTTTTTATTTAGTAGGTGGGTAAATTAAAACCAGACTGTCAGGCACTATTGACTTAAGATCATACATAGGTATTATATATTGGATGAGTGTCAGTTGGAATTAAACATCATGGTGGCCAGTTGCCATTAATGAAAATGTATGAAAACTGAATATTCTCTTTTAAAACTAAGTATATGTAATCATAAAAATAATACAGAAAACTTACTGTAATGCAATTATCAAACGCGTCACGCACTACTTCATACTCAACTTCTTTCCATCCTTTTAACGATTTGTCTAAAATCATTTGATTACTATGTGTAAAGCATTGCTTTGCCAGTACATTTAATTCTGACTCATTATTTGCAAAACCAGATCCTAGACCTCCTAAGCTGAAAGCACTTCTCACAAGAAGTGGATATCCCAAAGTTTTAAC
This sequence comes from Schizaphis graminum, assembly GCA_020882235.1. Taxonomy (NCBI): domain Eukaryota; kingdom Metazoa; phylum Arthropoda; class Insecta; order Hemiptera; family Aphididae; genus Schizaphis; species Schizaphis graminum. The sequence goes on along the minus strand of CM037032.1, from coordinate 81,290,005 downwards.
TGCTTCCAAAGCCTAAGATTATAAAATAAACTGAGTTAATTAATCTCATAGAGATAGTAAGTATAATATTAATACCTCCTCATATGATGTGACAACAGCACTAGGAGCAACACGTTCACCAATTTCTACAACTCTATCCGAAAATTCTTTGCGATCCTCTGTAGCTATAATTGTTTGGATTGGTGTACCTAATACTTTAATGTTATATTTTTCTAATATGCCAGATTTTTTCAACTCTATTCCACAATTTAGAGCAGTTTGACCACCAAAAGTCAGTAAAATACCATCTGGCCGTTCAGATTGAATTACTTGTGAAACAAAATCAAGTTCCAAAGGCAAAAAATATACTTTGTTAGCTAGTCCAAGAGATGTTTGTACTGTTGCTATATTAGGATTAATTAGTATGGTAACAATGTTTTCTTCGCGTAAAGCTTTGATTGCCTGAGACCCTGAATAATCAAATTCACCAGCTTGGCCAATAGACAGTCCACCAGAACCAAGAATTAAAACTTTTTGAACATCTATTGATGTTTTAGGGATATCTGGATTTAAGCGTTTTTGAAGCAAGTCCATCAATTTAAATTCATTGTTGTTTTTAGTCCTTTTAACAGCTTCTAAATATACATCAAATAAACATTCTAAATCTTCAGGACCAGGGCATCCTTCTGGATGAAATTGAACACTATAATATAACATTTTTTTTTTATTAATATTATTATTTTTTTATTATTAGTATAAATTTATACCTAAAAAATGGTAATGTATTATGAATAATTCCTTCATTAGACTTATCATTAACATTTGTAAATAATGGTGCCCAATCAGATATTTCAGGATTCACAGCAAATCCATGATTTTGTGATGTCATATAACATTTTCCTGTTTGTCCAAATACACAAGGCTGATTTTGACCTCGGTTTCCAAATCTAAAAATATTAAAAATAGTAGATAATTAGCTAGACTGAACTAAGTTTCTTATGTATGAATATTCATTTTTCATTTAATTTACATTTTTTTTCTATATTAATTTAACAAGTTAAAAATAATAATAAATTTGTTATGTAGAAATAACATAACATATTATATTATGCTCAATAAACAAATCACTACTAACTTCATTTTATAAGTCTTACAACCAGCTGCTGTAGCAAGCAATTGATGACCAAGACAAATTCCAAATATTGGTTTAACGGTTGATGTATTATTTAACACTTTTTGTATATTAAGAATTGTTTCTTTATTCATCTCAGGATTTCCAGGACCATTACTAAGAAACAAACCATCATAATTATCAATATCATCTAAAGGATGATTCCATGGTACAATATCCACTCTGGCACCACGCTTTATAAAGCATCTAATTTGATTGTATTTTAAACCACAGTCCACAAATCGAATTCTAGGTGATCCTTGCTCATTGTATGTTATTGGCTTCTAAAAATTTACATTTTAATTTAAAAATAAATAAATATTTATTTTAACAAAAACATAAAATAATCAGAAATTTACTAACTGAAATAGAGACATCTTTGATTAAGTTGATTTTGTTTGGATCGATCACATTATCAAAACTTTTATCTAATTTTTCGGTATGATTAACTATTTTTCCTAGAAGTGTGCCACTTTCTCTAATATGTTTAGTAAGTGTACGTGTATCCACACCACAAATAGCTGGAATGCCACTTTCAGCTAACCATTCATCTAATAATTTTTCACTACGCCAATGACTTGGACGATCACATAATTCATCAATAATCAGGGCGGAAACCCAGATACGATGAGACTCAAACCATCTAAAAAATAACTTCAATTACTTATAAAAACATTTTTACTTAATACTATAAATTTAAGTTATTAATAAATTATATTTTTTTTTTACTTATACTTATGGTCAATAAATTAAGTGAATGCATACCCTTATGTTGTCAGTGTTTTATTAACGTATAACATACCAATAGTTAAGGTTTAGCAGTTTCAGTTTTGTGTTGTTAACTTAAATATTAATGAATTGACCTGTTATAAAACTTGAAGGTAAAAATATTATTGGTTTTCTTACTGGCTTTTAGAATATTTTAAGCGAGCTATTAGTATGTAAGATATTATAACTTAATAATGCACATAAATGTATAATTTAACATTTAACTTTAACTTCTTAAAAATTTAAATATCATAAGTAGCCAATGAGAAAACAGATGATTTTCTTACCTTTAAGTTTGATAATATATCAATTCTAATATTTAAGTAAAAGACACAACTAGAATTATTGAACCTAAATACTTGTATGTTAAGTTTGTGTAAGTATGACGTCCTCTCAAAATTATTTATTTATGATTATTTCATATTTTACTATAATAGAATAAATATAACATCAACAGTTATTAAATTGTATTTTAAATGAGCCTTAGCGGCTAAAATTTTTCACTAATTTATTAACATTGATGATCCAATAGCAATGATACATTTTTGAAATTAAATAAAAAATTAAAGATTTTTAATATTTATTATTTTTTTTTTAAGTTTTAGGTATACTGTTTAATGTTTAAAAAGTTTTAGATACTTATAAGATGAGTCATTATTAGGGTTCGGATTTAAAGGCAATATAATCAATAAAAAAAAGCATTTAAAATGTAAAAAAAGGCAAAAAAAGGCATTTAATTTATATATAAAGGCAATTCATAAATATACTACAAAATAAAATAGTGAACATTTTTTAAACACTTTTAAATGCACATATTTTGAGAAAAATACATATTAAAAATGAGCATGAACTACTAAACTACATTAATTTGTATAAATATAGATTAGATTAGCGGGCGGACTGACGAACAATCTTGAATTTACGCATTACGAACATATAATTTTTAAATAGGTGTACGGGTAATTTTATGGCCATACCAAATACTCGATTAGACAATATCGATAAATATTGCGAATAATAAAACCCATTTGTAGCGATAATACGCAAGCTGTGTATAAAATTATAAAATCAACTGAAAATTTAAACACAAAATAGGCATTTATAAGTACAAAAGGTAAAAAAAGGCAAAAAGGCTTTATAAGTAAAAAGGCAAAAAAAGGCAAAAAAAAAAAGATCCATCGTCTAAGAAATTAAATGAAACACATTTTTGTATAAAAATTATTTTTCTATTATGATAAATAAAAGAAAGGCATTTGCCTTCAAATCTGAACCCTAGTCATTATTATATGTAAACGCTAATACATTAAATATTATTGTACATCAAATTTTTTATTTTTTACCAATTTTTACTAGTAGGCATAGAAGTGCATATTTAGGGATCAGGGTTAGAATTACTTCCCATAATTTGGTAGGTAGATCAATTTATATATCATTTCAGACAAAACAATAAACATAAATCAATATACTTATATTACGTAATTTATGATATTAGGTAGGAGGTACGGTATAATGAAAATGTTCATATTAAAATATTTTATTTTTCATATGTGGGTACTGAATACATTTGTTTCCCTCCACCATAATTTCAATTAGTTTGCGTCTCTGAATTAGCACTTACTATAAACTATAAATATTATATGGTTACATTTATAAATTTGGTTTTTTTGAGAACAAATTTATGCAGACTTATAATAATAATTAATATACAGTCAACTCGCGATATAACAAATTTCAAGGGACCGAGAAAAAAATTCGTCATATCGAAAGTTCGTTACATCAAAATAAAGAATTATATAGATATTTTCAAGGGACCGGTAGTTTTATTCGTTATATTGAGACTTTCGTTATATCGCGAGTTGACTGTATAAATGTAGCTATTCAATATAGTTTCCTAAACTTTGCAGAAAGCCTCCCAATAAAGTAAATTATAGTATATCAAAAAATAGTATAATATATCTACATTTTTTGGAACCATTATATTATTCACTATAATTCTAATTCCATTTTAACATTAAATTATTATTATCATTATTATTGGACCATAATGTTTTTTTTTTTTTTGGTAATACCTGTAAAATTTGAGAATCAGTGCTGCAATAAAAAAAATTGATAAGAATAAAATTTAAACAAATTAATGAGGGAATTAAAATTACAATAAAAATATTGAGGAGACGAGACAACAAGACATTATACACAATTTATTTATAGACATATCCACCTAAATAATTATTTAACTCCAGATTTAAATGCAGAGATTAATGAATTCATAACAAAAAAGAAAAGAAAAGAATAAAGCATTTTATATAAAATAATAAGAAATACTACATTAACTTGAAAACAATGCTATTAATTAATCAATTAAACCCACTGACATTTAGTATATATTTTATAATTAGATAACCTTTGAATTGTAGATTGAAAATAACTTAAATTATAGGATTAATAAATTAGGGAAATTATAATTGTATATACATTAAATGCAATAGACATAACTACATAATCCATTAACTTTGTTGGTGATTTTCATTTTGAGCTTACCTTTAGTTAAAATTTCTTATTTTTCGTTTTTATTGTTTAAATAAAAACAAATTTAAATCATTAAGTATATTATTTATATAGATTTACCGTTTAATTCCGTGAATATCAGTTTCATCACCTGGAACTCCATAGTTGCCCACCAATGGATATGTTAATACCAGCAATTGTTTATAGTACGAAGGATCGGTCAGGGACTCGGGATAACCGACAATACCAGTTTGAAATACTAAATATAATTATAGGTACTATAAATTAAAATCATGCAGTGGAAAATTAGGAACAACTTTTAAAAGTGACGTACCAACTTCGCCATCAACAGGTAAGGCCTTAGAGCCAAAATTATAACCAGCAAATTCAGTACCATCTTCTAAAACAAGTACGCACGGTTGGCGGGCCATTGTGGTTGTCAAGTATTAAAAAGTGATGATCGATATTCAATAACACAAATAATTAATGTCTGCGGCTTAGTGAATAGTGATGTAAGTTGTAAAGGACTTGTCGAATGTCGATAACAAAAAAAAAAAAAACAAAAAAATGTATCAACTAGATTTTGGGTTTTGGTTATTAAACCAATAAGAAAACATGTGAGTTAAATAACGGTACTTTGTACATAACCTTATTGATTATAGTTAAGATAAATGGTACTTACCGAGGTTGGTCGTCAAAGACTACGTAGATCGAATTAAATATTTCCGATGATAAAATATTTTATAACTACGAATTAAGATTAAGGACTAATTGTGGTAGAGCGGTAGCGGTATCGACATTCGGTATCGGTATGTACTATGTTGTACTGCCGCGTTTCAAACATTCAATGCACAAACTTCAAAATTTATTTAAATAATAGAATGTGTTGGCTATATTATACAAATAAATAACTAAATCATCTGTACCATTTCTTATCCAAGGAGTAATAAATGTCCAACAATAAATTAATTTTAAATCTAGTGTAGGTAGCATGTTTTCGGGCCACTAGGGTTAAACTATCAGAAGTCGATATGATTTTAATAATAAAACGTTTAATAATTTATAATTACATTCATAAACCTATTCCTATAAAATAATTATAAACGTTTTTGATCATAATTATTAATAACGTATTCGGCATAATTACTTCACCAGGGCAATTATTTTAATTTAGTGTGCTATTGTTAAAAACATAAAAATGTATTTGTGAAACATTATTTTTCAAGGGAATTTAAATTAGTAAACTACATAAGAAGGATAATGAACAACAAATTTTAAATGGTTAGAATAAACATCATAATAATATTGTACAAGTTATCTATTTTACTATAAACAAAAAATGAGTTCTTTATAAGCCTAAATATTAACTAAAATAATATTTAAATTTAAGGAAATAAAAGTATTTTTAACACAAGTTTTAACAAATAAATGATTTACTTAAAAACATTGATGGAATGTAAATTTATTCAGCAACATTGATGGTAATAGTTTTACCTTTTGGATCATCAAATCTATCCATAGTTTTGATGTCCATTATCATTGTGATACCCCATGTCACAATAAACAACATAATGGCAGTAACAAATAAACCAGCTAATATAGGTGGCGTAAAGAAAGAGTTTTGTTCTTGAGGGTCACTGAATTTTGGACTCTCTGATGTCAACCATGGTTGAACCTAGGAATAAAATCAAATTTTTAGCATACATTTTAATTCAAAAAATATTCTTTTTGATAATAAAAATAGTAACATTGTACCCGTGTACACTGGTTTCACTATATTCACTACTGGTATTTATTGTCAGTTGTCACACACTTAAAATGCTTACTAAAAGTTAAAACTTTAATTTTATAATCTAATGCATTATTCTTGCATAAACTAATCCATTAACGGCAGTTTTTTAGAATAAAATAAATTTTAAAAATTATTTAAACATAAAGATTATATTATTTAAAAACAAATTTTTACAAAAAAAATTATTTAATTATTTAACTATTTCATTCTTAACTAAATTAGACCAGTTATTTATAGTTTGCATCTAAAAACCAGTATACACTTTAAATGTAGTTTGGGGTTATGATAATTTGAAAATTATAGTATACATATTTTAATAAAATTAAAAAACTGTACAATGTCTCATATAAGAATAACTTTAGGCGGCTGATTGATTTTTATCTAGTATGGTTTGACAGAGACCACACCCTTCAATTAAATCTGTTTTGCTTCAAAACAATCAACCACTGTAGCAAAATGTCTGTACTATGCTAATTTTAACATAATGCAAGCAAAGAGGTTGTTCAAATAATAAAGTAACATTATCAAGAATATAACACTTGGCGCTCATTAGTTATATAAAATTAAATATATATATTTTAAAATCAAAGGTTATACCCAATTCTTCCAAAATTATTCTTACATATATGAGACGGAGTGTAATAAGTATTAGACTAAATATTACATAATATAATTTATATTTTATGTTAAATCATTGTTAAAGACTATTATTTATCTTTGGAATACAAAGATTAATAACTCAAAAATCAAAATTCTCCTTAAATTATATAAAAAAAAATATGGTTTTTATATGTGTAATTAAAAGTACTAAAATAATTATGCATTTTACAGAATAAAAGTTGAACATGCTTGGTAAATCACACAATAAAATGACAAAATTAAATTATATTTTTACCAGTACTATTTATTTATTCATAAAAGTATACAATTTTAAATTCTTTCTTAATGTGAAGTTAGCGTTTTGGAGAGTTTATGTAATTTGTAATGAATTTAAGTCAATAAGTATAATGTGTATCGACAAACAATTTTAATATTATGGTATATTGCATTTAGGTAAAATCTTACACAATGCATTTTTCTATCTCATTTAAATAGAATTGTAGGGTTTGTCTATGATAATCACAGGTATGATTAAAAATACATGTATTAACAAAACAATATGAAAATTAATAATTATCAAAAATTACACTTCTTCATGCATCAAAAACAAAAATTTTTAATTTTATCTTTCACTTTTTATAATTATTTTTATAATAACATTTCAGAATATAAAATTGGTCTTAATTTTTTTTTCAAAAATCCAATGTTATTTGGAAACTATTATCATAAGTTGTAATTTTCCAGCATTTACTTTAAATTAATGAGCATTACAAACACATATTAAATATTGTTTAAATTCATTGCAATTTTTATGCTGATGAAAAAGTGATTAATCCAAATACATTACAACTTCTTTAGTTGTAAACGTAAGTTATTATACCTGGTAGCTATTTAAGATAATAAAAATACATTAATATAATATGACTAACCTGGAATTTGTCGTTAAACTTCAATACAATAGAATCATTTGAGAAGATTACTGGTCCTGCTGAAAAGTAAGATAGTCCTTTTTGAGCCCCAATTTGTTGTTTGGGTGAAAGTAGAACAGTATTGTCATCATGTTCATACTCAATTGATTTCAATTCCCACGTGAATGTTATTCTTTCAAAACGAAAACGTAACGTAACTTTAGTGTTATTAACTGAAAATGTTGTTCCAACTTTAAGTAATGAATCACGTGAATCATCAAGGTATACCTAAAAAAATCATAGTATATATTCCATTTTAAAATTTAACAAATTTACACAAACTTTCATACATTATTATTATTTGAAAGTTCAAGTAGAGTATCTGGCCCATTATTAACAGATACAGTTGGATAGCTGGCCGAGTATATAAGTGATTTTCCTTTGGGGTCAACAATCTTAAATATTTCAGATTTACCATCTACAGCCATCAGGTGTCTAGTTACTAAATGATGTGCATTTGATGCCTCGCTTTTTTCAATCCATGGATTTATTTTACCAGAAAACACTAATACTACATTTTTGTACTGCGTGCAAAGAGCAGTAAATATTTTTGAAACATCATTGTTATGTTTTAGCAATATTGCCTGTCTACTATCATCAATACTATCATGATTATTGTCATTAAGATCAGCAAAAGCTATAATTTTCCCAGAATTATTTGTATATGTATCAGCGTTATAATCTTTTACAGTAAACCCATTCTTCGATAACATTTCAAGGGCTTTTTCTGGTTGATAAACTGATGGGAAAAAACGACGATTTTCAGCATTTTCAAATAATTGGAATAAGCTGTGACCATCAGTACCTATAACATAAACAAAATATGAATTAAATATTGCACATTTGTTATTTAATATTTCATAGTCAATGTTTTTTATAGCTGACTTAAAACTAAAAGTTGTTTTTATCATCAATATTTAATTAAAATTTTAATACATATATTAATAATATGGAATCTTATTATAACCTACTTTTATACCTTTGTATAAATTACAGAATAAATTATATAGATGATAAACAAAAAATGTGGATGGAAAATACTGTTGTTTATTTATGTGGTAAAAAACCATCTAAGAGGAAGAATACTATCAATAAAAGTTAGTAAAAATAAATAATGATATCATGTAAATTTTTGGTTTGTAAATATAATTTATGTAATCATATTTTAAATTTAATATTTAATGTATATTTATTTATTTTGATAAAATACATTGACAACATATGGAAATAATTTTGACTGGCTAATACAAAAAGCAAGGTATATTGTATAATTATTAATGGCAATTTAAAATATTTAAGAGAAACAGTGCACATAGTAGGTATATCATTATAGGAATATATTATTAGTTAAATTGTAATAATTTATGCCACACCCAATACCTATTTTATTATTTTAAATAAATAATAAACAGTTATACGTAGGTACTAGGTATTATAATATTTTTTAAAGATCTGATGTTGAAATAAAGTTTAGAGCAGTTAGGCATAATCCTATAATAAAACAAATAAAGATGATAAAAAGATTGAATTTTTGTTAATTTATTTTTAATAGGTAATAATGGAAATCAACAAAAATAATAACTAAAATAAAAAATAAAAACCAAATAACCAATTATTGGAAAAAAATTTTAAAATAAAGATAAGCTAGATAAACTTAGTTATAATTTATAGTTTAATGAATTGTGCGAAAAGCGGAAAAGTACATTTTAAAATCTGGAAAGTATTATTGCTTGTTAAATCTACATAGATATTTGTTAGTTAAAACCGACATTATATATATATATATATATTATTATATTAAAGATATATTGTAAACATCCTGGTACATTTTTTTTTACACCTATTTGAGCGAACAAATTTCTAAAATGTGTTTGTAATTTGTTACCTTTCATTGTGAAATCTTCAAGACTTAGTTCATTTTCTAAGACCATTACTACTTTGGTATCTTCATCCCAGAGAGATAAAAGCAGTTTTTTAAACCCAAGAGTGTCCATAGATTGTTGATATTTGGGTAAGGTCTCCAACTGTGTATTACCACAAGAAATAACAATTGTTGGCACTTCATTGGTGGTGGATAGCGAAAGTGCGCTTAAACACCCGAGTATTAAAATAAGATAATAGGACATTTTTTTTTATAAAAATGGTAATTAAACTTATTCACAAATTAAAAAGCATCCTTGAAGGTTGTAATTCACTAAAAAAAAAAATAGAAAATAGAAATGTACTTTACTACTTGAATTTGAGTAGTTAAGTACTGCTTGACTGATAAGAAACATAAATCGATAAAAGGAAACGCCCGCAATTCTTACAGTGTGTCCACCACATTATTCTCTCAAAAATTCAATCTAAATGAATTTTTTAGCGGTTTTTGTGTAGTTGCGAATGTTATGATATTATGTGTTCTACGTTTTGCAAACTTATAAATTAAGTTCATTGGCAGAAATCGGGGACCACCAAGCCCCCTTAAACATTTTGTAGTTTCATATTCATAAATTATATTCTTAAAAAAAGCGGGTAAGTGAGTATCACTCTGCTGTACATTAGGGGGTGGGTTGGACCTCGGACTAGGGTAGGTTAAATTTGAATGCAATGATAGGTATCATTGTAAACGAAAAACGATTCTGAACGGAGAAGATTTGTCATTCTAGGATATATTATACTTAAATATTAAATATTGTCATACATTCTATTTTGAAACTAATTCAATCCTTTTGACTTTTGTCAAAAAGTCAGTTGACCAGAAAATTGATCCAAACTCAAGATGAGACCTAACCAGGGAAAAATATAAAGTTTTTAAGGCATTGGTATTTTTAAAATTTATCGTGCTTCTATTAATAAAACCAATAAGCATCTTAAAAGCTTTTTTAATAAAGGTGTTTATGTGGATGGAAAAATCCATATTAAAATTAAAGATAATCCCTAAGTCTCTGATGGAAGAAACTCTTGTAACTATAAAACAATCAATCAAATAACTATAAGTGATTATATTATTTATTCGAGAAAATGTTATCACATTGCACTAATTTATATTTAATGGAAGGTGATTAATACGACTCCATTCAACAAATTTATCTAAATTTGACTGCAATTTTAATGCATCATTTGGTGATATTACTATTTTCATTATTATTATAATTATTTTATTCTTAAAATAACTTTTATTTAAATTGTGCGTTTATCGGCGATTGCACTATTAGGGTTTCTACAGTTTCGTGTTATCTGTCCAGAACACCGAGTATAAAAGGTCCAGCGAAACGACCAGAATTGACATTCACTGTCTGTTCTCCGTCGTAGCAAAACCCACCCCGGGCAGACTTGCGCGATTAGGGAAGGCATCTGGTATCTATATTTTATGATCTTTAATATATTATATGTTGCCTGCGCATTACATTGCTTGTACTCGTATTATTGTATAATGATTTTATTCATACCTATTCGCAGCTCCAACATTTCCTTAGCTCAAGCTCTGGTATGCACTGATCGTTACATCTGTATTAAATATTTGCGTTAATGAATATTTAATTTTTTCTGTTTCTCTATTATACGATAAACAGTCTAACAGTATAATGTTGCGTTTCCAGCGTTCCGTTTCAAATAAATAGAAGGGGTATGCTGAAAAAAAAAATTTTAAAAAGGCAGACTCCATCCCCCCACGTCCACCCCCAATTTAAGCACTGAATATATTCATCACTTATAAAAATAATCGATGTGTAGATCATACGCTACAAATTGTTCTTCATTATTCTCCCGTTGAGGCATTAGTATTACCTAACAAATTAAACTTCATTCAGAACAACATATATTTTAGATTGCTACATATGGATATACATATCTGACGTGTAAAAATGTAAATGTTTGAACTATTTGTAATTTATGTATACCTATCTAACATTAAAATTAATAAATTCACTAGTTCAAAACTGTTACAGTAGCAATATACAAGTATTACTGTGAATAGATGTTAAAAAATATGCTTACATATTCAACCATTGTGTTTTCGTTATTGATGTTTGTAGAAGCCGAACAAAGATGGCATACATCACAAATAGGATTAACAAAACTATATGATCTGCAAAACGATCATTTTAATGTCTTCAGTAAATACTTGGATTTGGAGATAAAACGTTTAGAAGAATTAAAAAAGTAAATATATTATATACTAAGAAAGAAATTATTATTCCAACATTCTCACTCAGCTAGATATTTATTTATTATATTATAATATAAATAGTATCTAAAGAAATCCTATATATTCGAAATAAATTAAAATAAATCGTATTTAAATAATTTTTCGTACTAAGTTATGCCTAATTATGAAACTCTTTTTTATTATAATTATTATATGCTAGTTAATTAATAAACATAAATACTAAATGTTTATCATAATATAAAAAACTGTATTGTTTAATGTATTATCTAGAGTATATAATATAATATAATTTATGTTTTTAAGTGATACGTTTAAATATTAATTTTAACTGCATTATTAAGTCATGTAGCTGCAGTATATGAATGGCGCGATCATAAAAAAACCAACAGTGACTTTTTACACAATCATTTGGATGTTACTAAATTGATGAAACAAATGCATCATAATTTTTTAAAAATTAAAGATTTAATAAAAAATCAACTATCTATAGAAGGTAATCAAATGTACATGTTTGAATATATTATATAAACAACCAAACTACCTATACTAAATATCATATCACATTTTACAAATACTCAAAATAAATAGCGTTAAGAGAAATCGACGAGCATAAAGATCTTAGTGGTAATCATATATTGTTGGCGCATCGAGCAATGAGGAGACTACAAAAATTTTATGCGATTCCTGCATCAGACATGTCGGAAGGAAGATTTAATAATAAAATTATCGGTGATAAAATGGATGGTATGTTACATTTTTCGTTTTCAATCGTTCAAATTCAGTATTTTCATTAATTATTTATCATTAAATGTATTTATTATTTAGCGTGTGAATGTTACGTTATGGCGAAGTATTGTTCAGAAGAAAACGATATGTATGGCCTCATAGATTGGGCTGTTGAAGCATATTATAAATGGAATAGTGATGGTCAACCAGAATGTGTAGATCCCGAAATTTTAAATTTCTACATAATGTCATCATCAGTATTTACAGGTGAAAAACGTTTGGAAAAATGTAATATCATAATATCTTCAACATTAAAAATAAATATATGAATACATTTATGAATTATGATGATCATGGAAAATAGATAAAATATATACTAATAGTACTTTCTGGCCTCCGCTCAAAAACTTAAATTATATTAATATATTATAATAATGAAAATGATGATAACTTTAACTACATTTAATAATATTTTATAGGATTTGACTTTAAGAATTTAATACATAGAAATGGATCAAGCAATCTTCAAGAAGACACTGACAAATTTTCATGGTATCACCATCTAATAAAAAATGAATTATTTGAAATGAATAAGGAGAGAACATTGGGTGTATTTGAATTACATAATGTAAGAATAAAAATTAAACTTACAAATAAAGAACTTTAATTTAATTTGTTGATTTTAAGCGTTTGGTAAGAAGACAATTTGAAAAAGAATTTAGATATTCATGTAAATATGGAGTATCACGGACAATAACAAAACACTTTAAATGTAGATACCAAACAAAAAATTCATTTTACCGAATACTGATGCCCTTTAAAGAAGAAGATATTAACAGTGAGCCACTTATTAAAGTATATCATGATGTATTGTATGAAAACGAAATTTCAAAAATTAAATATATAGTTTCGGGAAACGTAAGTATAATTTAGTTTGAATTAATGACTGTTATAGTATTTAACCAATAGATGAGATAAAAAATGATAGAAACGTATACATTTTTATAATAATATATATTGTATCTACGTAGTTATCAAGGATAATAATTTAATTAATGTTATTATTCGTTGGTATAATTTATATTGCAGTAGCTTAAATATTTATTTAATTATTTGTTCAGTATGAATTCTGTTGTTTCTCTGTTTTGGAATTTTTGACTACCCATTCTCTACATTAAATTTATATATTTAGTATTTACTATATTATTACATTAGCTAATTTAGTGGCTTAATAATTGATTCTATTCTTCAAACTTTCTATCGATTTTAAATATAACTTTGTAAATTTTGTTATTTGTTTTTACGATTAAGAGCATAGACGTATAAATTGTTTTCTGAGTTTATACGGGAGCAAAAGACACAGCAGCTATCATTTTGCATTTCATTGTAATTTAAAATTAGGCTTCTTATGTGGTTCAAACGTTGTTCTGCAAACTGAATGAGAAACATTAATCAGATTTGAATCAGGAGTGTTCAGTTTGAAAATCCTTATACTTTGTACAACACCTATAGAGTATAGAGATATTATTGTTTATTGTAATATATCTATATTAATTATTTACAAAAAAATCTTTAATCACATTATTCTAGATGAGTGATGCAAAACTTCAAAAAAAGAATTATCCCTCAGAAGAAAAAAGTCGTTTAGGTCAAGTCGCCTGGATAAATAAAAATGATGCTGTTGAATATTTTGACTCAATAAATAATCGTATAGAAACTTTTACCGGATTTACTACACAGACAGCTGAACTATATCAAATAGTTAATTATGGTTTAGGTGGTCATTATGTACCACATTATGATCCATTTCATAAAGGAACTGTACGTAACAGAATACTAATATTTTCTTTACCTTAATACTATTTTTTTCAGTATCGAACGAAAATATGATACGATATAAAATATTATATAAATATTCATTACTTTGAAAATAAACCTGATAATTTATTAAATGTTGAACTATTAAATCATTATACTATTATAGTTATTATGTATTATTATCTGAATACTTTAAATGGGAAATTTTTTTTTTTTTCAGGTAAATGAAAAGTTTGGTAATAGATTAGTAACCGTATTATTTTATGTTAGTCATTTTTATATATTTTTTAAACTATATAAATTATAAAGTATAAAAATTAATGTTTTATTTTATTAGATGACTGATGTTCAAAATGAAGGGTATACGTCATTTCCTATGCTTAATATTATTGTTCCTGTTGAAAAAGGATCTGCGTTGGTTTGGCATAATTTAAATATGTCTAATGGAAAATTAAACTGGGCAACACTTCATGGGTCATGTCCTTTATTGAAAGGAAATAAATGGAGTTAGTTCTGTTTTAATAATTTATATTTATATATACACATTGCATTAATAAGACAAAAATTAATTAAAAAAAAATCTACATTTTAACTGTAGACGTTTTAAGTTTGAATGATTCATACAAACAACAAACATTGAGATTATTACCTACTATATTTCAATGTTTACAAGATAAATTAATTATTATTATTAGATTTATTATATTGCTTATGAACTTATATATATTTAAATTATTTAAACACTTTCAATGAAATAAAATGATGTATATTGTATACTACTTCGTTAGGTGTTTTTTATACATATATATATAATTGAGTAAGATATGAGTGATTATTAAAACAAGAATAATGTTAATGCGAAATTATTACATGAAATGCAATATCTAATAAACTATTTTTATATTTTCTTAGTCATGACTAGATGGCTGTACGAAGAGGGACAACATTTGTCTTATGATTGGAAAAATAGAGGAAGCGTGTACGTCGTGTAAGATAATATACGATGAAATAACAAATATTTGTGGATTTATCAATAAAAGTCTCTTAAATAATTTATTTGTATTCTATTTTAATAGTTTTCTATTATTACATCTATTCACTTATTAATTAAGTATACAATTATATTTTCAACCGGCTAAGTTAAGTAAATTGTGTTTAAATGGTATGAGTTATGGTACATCTAACATAATATTATATACCTACTCGTATAGATATACATATACGATATATATACCTACCAGATATTATCTTATGCTTGTTACACATATGTTTATAGTATTAATGTATTTTGTATTTCTTACTTTACTTGTATTTAGTGTATTAACATTTTGTGGTTATTATTTCAACTGTAATGGTGTTTTTAGAATTTGGCATTACCGATTTTTACATACCTCCATTTTTAAACTTGTTAATTTATAGGAAGAGTTAAAAAAAATGTACCTACAAGAGTAGGGGATTGGCTAGATTATGGCGAGTGTGTTTTTTTAAATTATTTAAATAGATTGATATACAATAATTCATGACCTTTATTGGCTTTATTTAAATGTTTTTGTATTTCATTTAAATTCTGTATATACAATCGGTATCGTCAAAAACATAATCTTTTTGCT
The DNA here is from genome assembly GCA_020882235.1 of Schizaphis graminum. Taxonomy (NCBI): domain Eukaryota; kingdom Metazoa; phylum Arthropoda; class Insecta; order Hemiptera; family Aphididae; genus Schizaphis; species Schizaphis graminum. The sequence goes on along the minus strand of CM037032.1, from coordinate 81,273,918 downwards.
GTGTATATTTTAGATGCATAATATGATAAGTATATTATGTATATTTACATATTTATATAGAAATATAGTTTTTATACTCTACATCATGATTGTTTTATAATTAAAATTAAATTTACTATCTATGATGGCGGGTATATTGACTAATTATATATATCTACAAAATACAATTTGAAAATTCTTAAAAATTAATATTGTTGTAATAATACTTCAATTTTTACTGATTTTGAATATTGTACATTTGTATAACTAGATACGTAATTTAAAGAAATACCTATAGTTAATAAATAATAATATAACGTTGCCATTTATTGAGTATACCTAATATTGGCGTGTCACTATAAAATCTAAAACAATATTTGATCGTTTCCCATGCTAATCGAAAACAATATCCAAATCGATAAAGATAATAATATTTTGTCATTAGTCATGCTAATCTAAATTGTATAATCCCAATCGATAAAGATTATATTATATAAAATGCATTTATCAGTTGTATTTTATGTGTCAGTTGCATCAGTACATGAATAGTGAGTACTACTACAAATATAATGGAATTTTATATAACTATTTCAAGTAAACAAAAACTTTGTTAAGTTTTTCGTTATTTTAAATATCACATATTCACGTGAGTAGAAACCTTATTTCTGGAGATAGAAGTTGGGGTTATGTAAAAAAAACCTGTTGTGCATATTATATCAAAACCAATAATTAAAAAACGGAGCCGAAATTAAAGACAATCATACTCATGATCCAAAAATTGAAGACATTTTAAACTACTAACTTAATTTATAATTAATGTAATATAAATAATATATATATATATAGGTATATATAATATGTAATGTATACTGTGTACTGTGAAGTATTTATCATTATTTTTAAAATGATTACTTTTAATAATTATTAATTTTAATTTTACGTACAATTTTACTTTTAACGATAGCAACATTGTATTAAAAATAGGCACATTTGGGCTATAAATCAGAGTGTTAATTTTTTTTTTTGGGCGCAAATGGGTTAATCTAGGGTGCAAATGGGTTACAGCCATATTATTATGTTATAGCCAGTGATCGACTTGTCAAAATAAAGTAGGGGGACTCTTTTTACTTTTAAAAAAGAGCGTCTCCATTACTTATTTAACGTTATTGAGCCACGGGGGTTATGCCCCACACCCCCAATACCCCCTTTTAAATCATACAAGACATATTTAGAGACAAGGTCTGTTTTTGGTCATATGTTGCTCCATTTCACCCTAACTATCATTGTGCTTGTGTCGTGGGCTCGTGGCACGTCAGCCATATCGCTGAATTCATGACTGGTGTTATATTTTATCACGGGATTAGGTTAATAAGAATATTTTTCCGTTTCTCGTACACGCTGTCGCTACGTGTACACTGAACGCAGCTCGTTGTGTAGTCGTATTTGTTTCTATTCGCCTTCAGGCAGCTTCGGCGTGGTCTATGATATGCAGCTTCAAGGCAGCTTAGACTACCTAATACCTATATATATATATTATGCATATTAAAACGATATGACGTTTCTTGGTTAACGGAGATGCGATGAGCTAAAATGTAACATAGACAATAATATTGAACACTGCAGTAATGTGCCTTGCATTTTGTTTATACTGACTATACTGTCTATAGTCTATATACTATACGCCGAATACTCTCTCTCTATAATTTATATAGATTTTAGGCGAATTATGTGAAATAATATAATATTATACCTCTCATTAGTATATTTACACTGATTTTTAACGTAGTGTGTACTCTCCATATAATATAGGTATTAAATATTTTATAATTATAATATATTTATAAATAATATTTTGTTGCAGTTTTCATAAATTATTATAGAATAATAAACTTCAGTATAAATTAGTTATTATTGTTGAAGTCTAAGTTTCAGTAGACTTAGTATTCATGTATTCGAGTAGATAAATAATACGATTTTATGATTAAGTTAATACTGTATAATTTAACTATAATATAAACTTTCAATAGTTAATTTATCATATAATTGGATTGCATACACAATACGACGTATAAAGCTAACGAGTGTCATTGTGTTCACCGAAAGGCCCTATTTATATGTCATCATTGATGTCATATACTCATAAGTCATAAATTACATCCACATAACAATCGAAAGTTGTATCCTTATATATGTAATATTATAAATAGATTATTTATAGTAAAATATATTATTGATACATGCACATAATAATATTATGTGCATACAGTGCCGTAGCTAAATTTTTTTTTTAACTTACACTTTTTATTCTCAAATTTTTTTTTCAAATTTTTGCATTGCTAGAATACCTATACTTATCACCTATGACCTTATATGACCTTTTTTTGTAAATTGTTTACTACACATTAACTTTTGTATGACTACAATAATTATGTTAACAACTATGATATCCATACATTTAACATAACAATGTATATTAGTATTAATATTATTACAAACCATAGATGAATGTATTTATTAATATCATTATATCAATATGTGTTGTAAACACAAAATTTATTTATTTTTTGTTTGAATATTATTAATATTTATTAACAAAACTACAAGATCATAATTTTTAACTTTTATTAAACTTATATAAAATAAAACAAGTTATAGATTGACTTTACACAACTGGGATAATTAAAAATAAAGGATATTATGAGGAAATAGCTATAAACAAATAATATACTTAAGAGGAAGTGATACCCGCATGTGTTGTCTCTGTCTTATACACGCGTAACATAGTTAAAACTTTTTTTGCGCGGGACAACATTACTCCCTCAATATTCATAACAAAATTACCAAAATTTTAAATCTCATTGAGAAGAACTTTATCTGTGATGTAGCGTTTTTATTTTTTTGTTAGTAATAATCAATAATTTTTAATAATTAAACGAAAAAAACCTAAAGTTCTCAAACATATAACTTTTTCATTTAATTATTAAAAATTATTAATTATTACTATCAAAAAAATAAAAACGCTACATCACAGATAAAGTTCTTCTCAATGAGATTTAAAATTTTGGTAATTTTGATATGAATATTGAGTGAGTAATGTTGTCCCGCGCAAAACACTTTTTAAATATGTTACGCGTGTATAAGACAGAGACAACACATACGGGTATCACGTCCTCTTAATAATAAGATTATAGTCGTATTTCGTATTCACAACAAAAATGGGATCCACTTGAATTTCTAATCTAAAATCCATGCTTATATTATAACTATTTGACATTTATGAATACAAATAACAAATAATTTATCTTGACCCACTCAATATCCAGCGCCACGGTCGTGGCGCGAGCTAAGTAAAAAAAATAAAAGCGGCAGCACGACAGTGTATATTATCTCGAAGCAGGAGTTTCCCATTAAAACCGTGTAAATTTCGGTGTTTTTTGTCAGATGAGATAATTAATTATCTACTGAATCAATTTATACCTAGTAAATTGCAAAACATGAGGAAAATCATGCAGATGATCCTTTTGTAAAAATCATAAAAATCGTACAGTTAGAAATTAAGTTATTAAAGGAAACGTGAAACATTTTTAATGAAAAATTATATTGAAATCTGGAATCACGGCGGCCGCTTCTCGCGTTGTCGTGCCGACCGGCCCCCACTCACGCTCCCCCACTCCCGGTCACACCTCCCGGCCTCCCACTACGGTCTCACACTAATACGTGTATTATCTATGGCTACGTCGCATTTCATTATTACTACTTCATGTTAATATTAAATATTTTACGTTTCATTTCATTATCGTCGTCAGCCTGCAGTAGACTTGCACATAAAGTTCTTTGCATTGCTGCTCATAGCGTATTGTCTAGTCTGTACATGCTTTTTATTTTCGTGTCGTTATTGTTAATTAATTAATTACGCATTAAAGTAAATAGTGTTCGTAAAGATACAAGCTATAAAGTTACGTAATTATATAGTTCGTAATTAGTGTTCGCAGTATTCGCACTGCGCGTACGGGTACGGATCACGCTGGACTTGTCCGGTATATTCCGTATTTCCGTTTTAAACTGTGTTCGCACCTCAACCAATAATTTATAAACCGTTTAGTACCTATTACTACGTACTACGCATTATAATTGGCAATCATTGCTTGTAAAATAGTCCGTATTAAATTATTTTCGTACCTCGCGTGCGACACACTGGACTTATCCTCGAGAAGCAAAATTAATAAAAATGTATTGAGGTATAAATGATAAAAATTGGTGATATCATAACAAAAACCCTCCGTCGTCTAACTCCGTGTAAAAATTAGCTAAGTAAAAAAAAGAAGAAAAAAAATCATTGTATAACCAAAACATTTTTCGATTCATATATAATTTATAAAACCAGTAATTTCAAAGCACTATAAAGATGTGATATCATAAATAAATGCTAAGTAAACTGAATTTAAGTATATTTAGTCTGTTTCGATAATTTATTTACTTGGCGAGGAAATTTTAGTATTAATATAGAGTATACAGTGTTATTATTGGTTGTAGAGTATTATTTTGATTAGTATAGAAATGTTCACTGTAATATTTTTAATTTATAATGTATTATTGTCTAATTATTCATCCAGCGCCACGGTTCTTTTATTGTTTCGTATGAAGTAAAAAATTTCCTCGCCAAGTAAATAAATTATCGAAACAGACTAAATATACTTAAATTCAGTTTACTTAGCATTTATTTATGATATCACATCTTTATAGTGCTTTGAAATTACTGGTTTTATAAATTATATATGAATCGAAAAATGTTTTGGTTATACAATGATTTTTTTTCTTCTTTTTTTTACTTAGCTAATTTTTACACGGAGTTAGACGACGGAGGGTTTTTTGTTATGATATAGTATACTGTATACAGTTGTGCGATATCCACTTATACATTTTTTTAAAATTTGATCAGTTATCACGAATTAATTTCTTAATAACTAATCATAATGAACTTAATATTGTTAATGACTTTTTTGGTTTAAAAATCAAATAAGAATGCAGTATTGCAGTCTCTGCCTAAATAATTTTAATTTAATTTTATTGTATTTGTAAATCCTATAGTGTGAGTTTATTGTTATTTATACGTTATATAAATATATATTGTTATACATCGTATAAACATTAACACACTATCAACTATATAAACTATAGTGTATAAAAAATGTTACAGTATGTATGTACTATGTACTATATGCTATACGAATACATACATTGTACATCCATTCGTAAAATAACTATTAATTTTAAACAATTTTTGAAATTTTGTTATAATTAAAAAATGAATAGTTGTAGACGTCATGGCATTTTTTTATTTTTTTTAACTATCTGAAATTCTTAGTTTATTTTCTTTAAATGTCAATAAAAATGTTTCAATAAGTCAAAAAATTTGAAAGTTTGACACAAGGTTCCTTATATTCTGCTATAATATTTATTTTAAAACATTAATAATAGGTACATATTCACAATTTAATAAAACGTTTTGAATTTAAATTTTTACATTATTAGTAAAAATCACAGAATTTTACAAATAAATCTGTAATTAAAAAAAAAAAAAAGCGGGTAAGTGAGTATCGCTCTGCTGTACATTAGGGAGTGGGGTGGACCTCGGACTAGGGCAGGTTAAATTTGAATGCAATGATAGGTATCATTGTATACGAAAAACGATTCTGAACGGAGATGATTTGTCAGTCTGGGATATATTATATTTAAATATTGTCATACGTTATATTTTGAAAAAAATTCACAAATTCAAACACTAAAGTAAAAGCTTCAAGATCTTACGTTTGATAATTTTTTAAAAATAACAAAAATCGAAAATTATTTATTAGTAAAACGTAATTTTACACGCGTATTTTTGATTTCAAATTAAAATTTAAAATTTAAACACTCGTAAAATTTTTTAAATTGAACAATCCTCAAACTTTTTTATAATTATTCTAAGCTTAACTTATGGACAGCATAGTATTAAATTTTCAATTCTTAGCTTTTGATAGTAAAATATTTATAAATTTTTAACTACCAAATAGTGAAAAATATTCATGAATTTGACGAATTTTTGTCAATATTTGAACTTCAAATGCTAATAAAAAAAAATTGTGGCTATGTATTTTTATAATTTTTGAATCAGAGTTAGAACAAGTTATGTGGACCCTTCAATTAAATTTTCAAGTAATTTGTCCCAGCTAAATTTTTTTTATCAACATTTATAAAAAAAAAATAAAAAAAAATTGATTATTTCAAATGCCTATAAATAGCTCAAAAAAAGTCAAAATATTTTGAAAATCAAATCACGTAAAGAAAATGGCAATCTAAATAACTGGTAAAATTTTCAAGTATTTACGACTTATACTGTTTGAATAACTACAAATATCAAAAATCGTTTGAGGCTAAACCGTTATTTAACGCGGTTTTGTAAAAATTTAAATTTCAAACCCTCATAAAAATTTTTTGTCTGAATCCGGTAGAGTTTTTTTTACAGATATTTGAAGAAAAATGTATGGAAAACCTTGTAACAAATTTTCAAAACTTAGTTATAAAAGAAAAAATTTTTACGATTTTTCAACCACAAAATTACTCGCAAATTTTCGCAATTTTGACATATTTCGTATAAATTCGAACTTTAAGCACTTATAAAAAAAAATTGTGACTAACGATTTCGGATTTTTTTTTATCACTTTAAGAACAACTTATAAGAAACCTTGTATTACATTTTCAAGATTTTCTGGCCGACCAAAAAAAATTTATCGTTATTTAAAAAAAAAATACTTAGAAAAATTAAAAATTTCAAATGTCTATAAATAGTTCAAAAATTAGTTTCAAAATTCTTTGAAAATTTAACTGTGTATGGAAAACGCTAATATAAACATTTGGTGAAAATTTCAAGTATTTACATCGATTAGTTTTTGAGTTATAGCAAAATAAAAAATTCGATTTGGTCGAAAACTGGTTTTGCGTAAAAAATCCCGTTTTTCCGTCATTTTTTTAGGGTTTTTCTCGACTCACTTAAAAAATATTGAAAATTTTTAACTATTGACCCCTCTAAGTACCAACTAGATTCGATTTCCTTTTCAAAGAGGGGCTGAAGTCCAAAATCGAAGCATTTTTACTGCCCCAAATAAATTATATTTTTGAAAAGTATAAAAATAATATATTCATTTTTGTATAAATATTATCGATGATATGCAGATCATACGCTGTAAATTGTTCTTCATTATCCTCCCGTTGAGGCATAAGTATTACCTAACAAATTAAACTTCATTCAGAACAACATATATTTTAGATTGCTACATATGGATATACATATCTGACGTGTAAAAATGTAAATGTTTGAACTATTTGTAATTTATGTATACCTATCTAACATTAAAATTAATAAATTCACTAGTTCAAAACTGTTACAGTAGCAATATACAAGTATTACTGTGAATAGATGTTAAAAAATATGCTTACATATTCAACCATTGTGTTTTCGTTATTGATGTTTGTAGAAGCCGAACAAAGATGGCATACATCACAAATAGGATTAACAAAACTATATGATCTGCAAAACGATCATTTTAATGTCTTCAGTAAATACTTGGATTTGGAGATAAAACGTTTAGAAGAATTAAAAAAGTAAATATATTATATACTAAGAAAGAAATTATTATTCCAACATTCTCACTCAGCTAGATATTTATTTATTATATTATAATATAAATAGTATCTAAAGAAATCCTATATATTCGAAATAAATTAAAATAAATCGTATTTAAATAATTTTTCGTACTAAGTTATGCCTAATTATGAAACTCTTTTTTATTATAATTATTATATGCTAGTTAATTAATAAACATAAATACTAAATGTTTATCATAATATAAAAAACTGTATTGTTTAATGTATTATCTAGAGTATATAATATAATATAATTTATGTTTTTAAGTGATACGTTTAAATATTAATTTTAACTGCATTATTAAGTCATGTAGCTGCAGTATATGAATGGCGCGATCATAAAAAAACCAACAGTGACTTTTTACACAATCATTTGGATGTTACTAAATTGATGAAACAAATGCATCATAATTTTTTAAAAATTAAAGATTTAATTAAAAATCAACTATCTATAGAAGGTAATCAAATGTACATGTTTGAATATATTATATAAACAACCAAACTACCTATACTAAATATCATATCACATTTTACAAATACTCAAAATAAATAGCGTTAAGAGAAATCGACGAGCATAAAGATCTTAGTGCTATTCATATATTGTTGGCGCATCATGCAATGAGGAGACTACAAAAATTTTATGCGATTCCTGCATCAGACATGTCGGAAGGAAGATTTAATAATAAAATTATCGGTGATAAAATGGATGGTATGTTACATTTTTCGTTTTCAATCGTTCAAATTCAGTATTTTCATTAATTATTCAACATTGAATGTATTTATTATTTAGCATGTGAATGCTACGTCATGGCGAAGTATTGTTTAGAGGAAAACGATATGTATGGCCTCATAGATTGGGCTGTTGAAGCGTATTATAAATGGAATAGTGATGGTCAACCAGAATGTGTAGATCCCGAAATTTTAAATTTCTACATAATGTCATCATCAGTATTTACAGGTGAAAATCGTTTGAAAAAATGTAATATCATAATGTTATCTTCAAAATTAAAAAATAATATATAAATTAATCTACACTTTTATTAACATCAATAATAAGAACAACATTTGTGAAGATCATGGAAAATAGATGAAATATTCATATACTAATAGTACTTTCTAGTCTCCGCTCAAAAACTTAAATTATATTAATCTATATATATAAGAATCTAACCTGTTTTTGGGGACGAAGGAAACCGGTTTTGAACGTCTCTGGCCTTATCGCTTCCTCTAATAATAATAATTAGTATATTTACCTAAATAAGATTTGTTTATTTATTATTGTTATTATTACTATTACTAATTGTTTATTTGTTAGCACTTGCATTTTTCCATTCCAAATTATATTTATATTATTCATTGAAATAATAATTTATTATTATATTTTTTTCTACCTTATCTCTATTCTATAATAAAAAAAATTAAATTTACCACTCCAGTGGTTGAATTCAAAATGAAGGATATATGTAATTTTCAGAAATTAGCAATAACTATAACTACAATATGTTATTATATTATATTATTTGTATAGCCAAAAAATAGTCATGTTTTTAAATTAAATTTAAAAAAAGCGGGTAAGTGAGTATCGCTTTGCTGTACATTAGTGGTTGGGGTGGACTTTGCGCGTACTAGGGTAGGTTAAATTTAAATGCAATGATAGATATCATTGTATAGGTACGAAAAACGATTTTGAACGGAGATGATTTGTCAGTCTAGGATATATTATACTTAAATATTGTCATATATTCTATTTTGAAACTAATTCAAACATTTAAGTAAAAGTTTCAAGATCTTACGTTTAGTAATTTTTTAAAAATAACAAAATTCGAAAATTATTTATTAGTAAAACGTTATTTTACACGTGTATTTTTTATTTCAAATTAAAATTGAAACTTTAAACACTCGTAAAATTGTTTAAATTGAATAATCCTCAAACTTTTTTATAATTATTCTAAGCTTAACTTATGGACAGCATAGTATTAAATTTTCAATTCTTAGCTTTTGATAGTAAAATATTTATAAATTTTTAACTACCAAATAGTGAAAAATATTCATGATTTTGACATATTTTTGTCAATATTTGAACTTTAAATGCTAATAAAAAAAAATTGTGGCTATGTATTTTTATAATTTTTGAATCAGAGTTAGAACAAGTTATGTGGACCCTTCAATTAAATTTTCAAGTAATTTGTCCCAGCTAAATTTTTTTTATCAACATTTATAAAAAAAAAATAAAAAAAAATTGATTATTTCAAATGCCTATAAATAGCTCAAAAAAAGTCAAAATATTTTGAAAATCAAATCACGTAAAGAAAATGGCAATCTAAATAACTGGTAAAATTTTCAAGTATTTATGACTTATACTATTTAAATAACAGCAAATATCAAAAATCGTTTGAGGCTAAACCGTTATTTAACGCGGTTTTGTAAAAATTTAAATTTCAATCACTCATAAAATTTTTTTGTCTGAATCCGGTAGAGTTTTTTTTTACAGATATTTGAAGAAAAATTTATGGAAAACCTTGTACCAAATTTTCAAAACTTAGTTATTAAAGAAAAAATTTTTACGATTTTTCAATCACAAAATTATTTGCAAATTTTTGAAATTTTGACATATTTCATATAAATTCGAACTTTAAATACTTATAAAAAAAATCTGTGACTAACGATTTCGGATCTTTTTTATCACTTTAAGAAAAACTTATAAGAAACCTTCTATTAAATTTTCATGATTTTCTGGTCGGCTAAAAAATTGTTATCGTTATTTAAAAAAAAAATACTTAGAAAAATTGAAAATTTCAATTGTCTATAAATAACTCAAAAAAAGTCAAAATGTTTTTGAAAATTTAACTGTATATAGATAACACTAATTTAAATATTTGGTGAAAATGTCAAGTATTTACAAGGATTTACAAGCATACAAAAAATCGATTTGGTCGTAAACTGTTTTTGCTTAAAAATTCCCGTTTTTCTGTCATTTTTTTTTTGTTTTTCTCGATACTCATTTAAAAAATATTGAAAATTTTTAACTTTTGACCCCCCAAAGTACCAACTAGATTCAATTTCCTTTTTAATGAGGGGCTGAAATCAAAAATCGAAGCATTTTTACCGCTCCAAATGTTGTTGTCAGACACAAAAAAAAATAAATAAAAAAAAAACACACATCATCGTAAAATCAATACATTCATCATTCCGTTCAGAATCTAAAAATAATTTCTTCCGGAGGAAGTTCGAGCAGCTAGTACATTATTATAATGAAAATTATGGATAATTACATTTAATAATATTTTATAGGATTTGACTTTATGAATTTAATACATATAAATGGACCAAGCAATCTTCAAGAAGACACTGACAAATTTTTGCAGTATTATTACCTTATAAAAAATGAATTATTTGAATTGGATAAGGAGAGAGCGTTGGGTGCATTTGAAGTATATAATGTAAAAATAAAATAATTAAACTTACAAATCAAGAACTTACATTGATTTGTTTTTTTTTAAGTATTTGGAAGCACAATTATATATGCAAGAATTTAGAGATTTGTGTAAACATGGGGTATCACAAAGAATAAATAAACACTTAAAATGTAGATATCAAACAAAAAATTCATTTTACCGAATGCTGATGCCTTTTAAAGAAGAAGATATGAGCATCGAGCCACTTATTAAAATATATCATGATGTGTTATATGAAAACGAAATTTCAAGAATTAAAATTATTGCTTCGGAAAACGTAAGTATGATATAATTTGAATAAATTACTGTTATAATCTACTGATATATTAACTATATTTTTACATTAGCTATTCCCGTGCATTTCGTTGCCTGTATGAAATGCATCCGTGTTAAACTTGGTTGCTTATAGTTTTAACATTTACGTAATACTTGTATGTTAATTATATTTTGGTTTTCTCTGATTTGGCGTATAGATGATATTTTCGAAATATCAATTTTACTCCCCACCTAGGCTTTTCGGTGAAAATTGTTTTGACTATTTATTAATAATGGCATTTTTAAAAAACTGTTATCCGGTTGGATTACCTTCAACCAGACTATATATATATATTTTTAAGTATTCTTCAAATTATCTATAGATTTTAAAATATTTTTTTGTAATTTTTATAATTTGTTTTGATGATTAAAGACATAGATGTATAAATTGTTTTCTGAGTTAACATGATTAGAAGCAACAAATCTAACAATACTTTAACCAAACATTAAAACAATTTCAAAGGTTCAAATACATTTGTGCTTTATTAAAAAAACAGATAATTTATTATCTTACAAAATATTAAATCCATTTCGATGGTAGTGACACGAAGTTAAGGAAAAAAAATAGCGTAAAAACACTAAAAACCACTAACATCCCAGTGTGCAAAGTCATATTCCATAAATATTCAAGCGATGTTTCATGAAAACATGGAACATCACATTTTAAGTTGAAATCACGTAATTGTAATATGTATGCGATTGCTAATGCTTATAACTGCTGACATTCAGAAAATATTGCTTATCTGTTACATAGAAATATCCTAGTAACATTTTAAAAATATATTGATTTTATATTTCATTGAAATGTAATAGAGATATTAAGGCAAATTGTTGATTGAATATTACATACTCAACAACCATGCAATATTAAATCTCAATTACCATGCAATATTACATCTCAATAACCATGAAATATTACATCTCAATAACCATGCAATATTTTATTTTTCAATGTTTACTTTTCTTTACCTACACAAAATATTCCTGTATAAATCCAATAGGATATAAATAATAAATTGCATAAGTGCAATGAGGAGGTGCAAAGAACCTCTCTCCCACACAAGTTGAAGGTTGGTCCAATTGCACCTATAAAGATAAATACATATTGAAAAAAATACTAAATAATAAAAAACTCAAATTAATTATCACATTTTTTTGTTTATTTACATACATTAACTATGTAGGTAAGACTAATAAATAACAATAACAATATTAATACATATAAAAATTGATATAATAATTAATATATTTATAAATCATATAAAACAAATTTTTTATAATATTTATAATAAAGGAAAATTATAATAAGTACAATATAATAAAAAATAAATTTATACAACATTTAAAATCTCATTTATAATTACATATTGTGTTTTAATTATATTAGATTTGTTATTTAATTACATAGTACATTCTATACCTATATACATTTTAATACTTATATTAGTTACAAATACAAAACACAATAATAGTTTGATATTAGAACCAATTTATACAACTATGAACAATTTGTATACACATTTTAAATTGTTTAATTAGTTTAAAACTTTGAAATGTAAATAAATAAATACAACATTATGTATTATAATTTAATATAATTAAATATTATAGATAAAATCACAATCGTTTTCAATTAAATATGAGAAAATACATTAACATATAAACTTGTTTTATTTCCATAAAAGGCAATACCAATTTAAATATTAATTTAGATATATAATAAATGGAAATAAAAATGCTCACATTAGAAAAAAATACTTGTTTTCATTGTAATTAATTTTCAAAAAAAGAATGTGTAAGTTCTATAACAATTGCTTTATCTGTACTAACAGGAATCATAAAACATTTATTTTTTATTTCATTAAGATGTACTGAAAAACATTCTGAAATTGTTAAATCTATTATAAATGAACCCAAAACTGAAGAATCAATAAGAGAGGTTGTATAAAATGGACTACAATTTAAAAATCTTTGTACAATTAATTTGATATTGGACTTATTAGGGTCTGATTGCACTATATGTTTCACTTTGACGATATAGTTATTTTTTAAGGTTACATATTTATCACATTCTTTAATAATATTTATTTTCATGCCTAAATCATTTAAAAGAATTGCTTTGTAAAGCTTATCCGTTATATTGAAATATATTGAAGATGTACGATTTTCTATTTCTTTTTCACACAATACAGAATACTGTAATTCTAGTGGATCTACCAAAAACAATTTTTGTTTTTCACTAATCCTATTAAAAACTTCTTGGAGACAATATTTAGAAGATTTGATTGAGAATTTAATTTCCTGTAAATAATTTTCGTACTTAAAACAACTGAAGTTGTCGAGTGGACCGTGCATTTTAACAAACATGGGGAGATGCAATAAACTGTGTACGTTATATGATATTAAGACGTGATCTCCATATAAAGTTGAATATTGAGTAATAAATGTTTTAAAAAGTGTTTCAGCCAATTCATTGTGAGTTTGGCATGTAACATTACTTATTAATAGTTTAACACCAGAAACTAATAACATGAAATGTGTATAGAAAGATTTTTTTAATTTTCCTTTTAAGACTACTTGACCAGAATAAAGTAGGAAAAACCTTAACTCAGTAGCTTTCCAGTAATCTATGTCTTCTAATACCCGTGGTTTGCGACTAAATTCTGATGGTACATAGGGTCTAAGAGCTAGAATATTTTTTGATATATTTAACATATGTTCTTCAGTAAGTCTAACATTTTTCTTTCCTTTAACCCATAAAGTAATTAGACGTTTTGTAATTCCTATACATACAAGGTGCATATAATCAAGGCATACATCGTTAACAATATCTATAGGTAAGAATTCAAGTGGACTGTCACCCTTATGGTATTCCTCATGAACTTTATTGCGAAATGTGTCATTTGTTCTGAGAGGAGCATCAATTTCAGGAAAAGTCATTCTATGTTGAATGTATTCACCTTCTTGAGTACAAGACGAACACCCAAAATAAGCATTATGTGCTCGTACATTCAACAAGAAATTTTTGGCCGGAGTATCACAGATTATGTGTCCTACCTTAAATTTAAATAATCTATTGTTCACAAACAAACCATTTTGTAAAATTTCACAAAGATCGTCTACAAATGGTTGAAAGAATTCATGGACGGATGTTGCTTTTGTTGTTCCATGAAAAATTCCTACTGGAAGTACATATTTATTTATTGATGGACAATTAATAACTGATATTAAAATAGGCCAAAGTTGGCTTTTAGAACTATTTGAAATTGGGAGACCATCTACGTTAATACCTAACTTTAAATCTCCTTCACAATCAATTAAATTAAAATATTTTTTCAGTACTGGAACTAACATATTTTTTATACCACAATGAATGTATGAACCATGGCCCATTACAACTATTTCTTGTGGTGTTGTAGGTGTTTTCATTAAAGTGCGCACGTCTACTGGAACATTTAAGCCTTCAGATTTTAAAATACCAAGAATAGAGTTAGTAGCATTATGAGATATTTTATGTTTTATAACCCAGTGTCGCAGTTTATTTTTTATATCAATGTTCGGCTTTTGTTTTAAGTGAGGTAATTGAATATCATCAGATATGTTTGGATTTAAATTACTATTGGTTGAAAAATATGCATTTGAGCCACATTGCACTTCACATAAAACAATATTAGGAAGTGTTGGTATTTGAGTATCTATTACAGTATGATTTATTTCTTTATTACTTTGTGTATTCGGTAGATTTGTAGTACAATTGAATTGTAATTGTATTTTAGGAGTTTTCTTCTTTTCCAAATTGAGAATTTTCTTAAAATGTCCAGGTGTAATATCTCCCAAACTTTTCTTTTTTCGAGTAGTTGTCTAAAATAAGGTAAACACATTAACTAAAATACTATTAACTTTATTAAGAAATATCAAAAATCTGCATAACATAAAATATGATCATACATAATATTATTTTATGGATAAAAAAAAGATAGTATTTACTACCCAATGCGTAAGTACGGGTGTACTTAAGATTGTATACTAACACTGATAATTATTTAATATTAATACGATTAAATGAAAAACAATTTAAAATACAAAACGGGTATAGCTCTAGTTATTAACCCTATTTTATAGATTTTGATGACCTAAAAACTCTTGTGTTTGAGTATCTAAACCAATCTGCCACTATGGTTTCAATCTCTGAATCTGATACTACATCTTTTTTCATCATAGTGCAGATGACTTCTTTAATTACTTCTGTTAGTAAAATAAAATTTTAAAATGCATTAATTACATACCATTATTTAATTAAATAGATTTTTTTACTTTTTATGGTTTTGAGAACCTCAGAATCGCCAATTTTAGTTATAACACCTTTGCCTCTTCCAGTCAATGAACATTGAGTTGCATAATTATCAGTGAAAAGTTTTCCTAACGTTCTTTTAACATAATTTTTCAAATTACACCCTCCAATGTTCTTTATAAAATACTCCTATACAAAATAATTTAACATTATGCATTATGTAAGAGAAACATTGAACTATACTAAAACTTAAGTATATAATATATAAATGTTCATACTAGTTTATCTTTAAATGATTCATCGTTTCTAATCAATTATTCAACTTCTAAAAACATATTAGCATTTTGCATAGGGAAATGGTCACAGAAACTTAAATCTAGATATATATGTTCTGACAAATTCTGTCTTCCAGTTTGAGAATTCATTTCAAGCACTTCTATTTTAGATAAAATTCGTTCTTGTGTCAATTTTATTATATTTTGATCTCTAGCCAGATTGTTTAACGTTCCCAATATACTAGACATAGTAACTTCTAATAATGTTAGTAAAAATGTTAATTATTTTTCAATATAAATTTTAAGGTGATAAATAGAAACTATTATAAAGCAAATCATGTTTACCATCTAAGACTGGAGAGGAAGTAAAATTTGTACTTAATGGCTCATGGTTGGATTTATTTCCTAATAATAATAGGAAAAGTGAACATGGTTAGTTATTTTTAAATATGAACTTTAAGCTGATCTATAGAAAATATTAAACAGCGAATTATGTTTACCATTAAAAACTGGTAAGGAAGTATAATCTGTGCTTAACTGTGGCACGTTGTTGGATTTACTTGTAGTAACTGCTGATCCATAATGCTAAAATATTAATTATTTAATCAACCATATAATATGACAGATTGGTATAATTTTTTTTTTATTTAATAAATTAATTTTTAATCTTTATAACAATTTATTTGGGTTATATTAAAAAAACATTTAACATTAAGTCAGATCTGTTAAATTCAGTAAATATATGGGTAGCTAAAAGAAAAATTATTTATATTTACCATTTGCGGAAATACATTTTGATTATTAGTGTAGCTTAAATTTGACACATTATCCATGTCTATGTACACATTTGATGACATGGTATCATTTGTAGACATTAAATCTGACACCTAGATCAAATAAGATTATATAATAATTAAATATATAATTTATATATAACTATATATAGATATATAAAAAGTAATAGATTAATAAATTACCAAGTTACTTGTAGTTGCAGCTGGCATAACATTAAAAGTATCATCATCTAAAAAAATGTATATATATTATATCCACAGGTCTTGTACAAAATAATTATTTTTTCTGTACTCATATACTATGAAATTAACTTTTAGGCAAACATTTTAAATACTATAATTACATAAAAGAATTTTAATTTTAATAATAAATACTTGCCTTCAATTTCACTTTCCGAGTCAGGTATAAAATTGACTTTAGATTTTTTTGAACTCTTAGGACCATTTTCGCTTTCAGTTGCAGATTTAACATAATCAATTTTCTTATACCATGCTTTATTGAAGTTATCTAAATGATTATTTAAAATAATATAGATAAATTATTTTAGACATACCTTTAGGAAGTATTTTAAATTTATTTTATATACCTATGCTACATTAGGGAAATGGATCTAAATATTCTGTATAATACCTATACATATATTATGTCTTATATTATTGCTAATTATGTGTAGGTATGTATTTTTAATATGTTTAAACTAATATTTATTTTTAGTTTCAACCAACTACAAAACAAAACACCCAATTATCACCATAAAAATTTACAAAATGTCTGGATCTGAACAACTGGCTACACATTAATTAAGTAAACCTAACCCAGGAAATTCCCCTTTTGTCTGGTGGGTCACTTTATCCCAGATTATATACCTACATACTTGTATACAATAATTTAATAAATATTTTATTTTGTAATACTTACAATATTCTTTACCATTATCCAAAAGACGAATTTTATAAGAAGACCAATCTTGTGTTGGAATCATTGCATTTTTTATGGTTTCACTAGTAACATCTTGATCTAATCCAGGTGGCCATTTAGAAAATATTGTTATTTTACCAGAATCATCAGTTGATTGAAAAACCCAAGTTGTCGGTATCACACTGTACGTTTGGGATTCAACAAATAAAGCTATAACCCATGCACGTTTCTAAAAAGCATAGGAAAATACATTATAAACATTTAATTTTAATGACAGTAAGTATTACATATTATTATGTATAATATATTATAATAATATAGTAAAAAACAAATACCCATCTACTGTACCTAGTGGCTAGTTGAGATGACGTTATCCAAACATAATATGTTGTCTTTCTTACAAACGTAGGTACCAACGACGTAGCAAATTTACATTCATCAGAATCGATTGTGTATTTGTGTATAGTTACTTTTAATAATGGAGTGTATTGAAATGTTATTAAAAATAAAGGTAAGAACATAATCTGTACGTCAGATGTTATTCGATGTTTTTTTTAAAAAAGAAAGAATGAGTGTGAAATATCACTAATTAAAAATGCTTAACTCGCTTAAAAATTATAACAATCGCAAAGAAACACGACGCTTAGGAGCAGATGATGTTATTACCTTTAAATTTGTTGATAGGTAAAGTTATATTGAAATACTTCAAAAATTCAAACTAACAACACACGATTCTGATGAACGCACATTTTCTGTGACTTAGGTACGTTTGTAAGACGAAGAAAATACATGTATCGTATAGCGTCCTCTAAAAAGTTAATGCGAATTTAAATATTTACCTGTTTTAACGCCATTATTATTTGATGTCAAGAATTCTCAGGGTTAAATAAAAGTAAGTAATAGTACACTGAACACTGAACAATGATCACAAAAATGAAAAAAGTAAAATAACACAAACGGCAAAATCTGAAAAACCAACGGTATACTCAATAAATATAAAAGTGAAATAGTGGTTAGCAGTCTGCAGCAATTAGCAAAGTTGTGAGAGACGAGAGTGTCGGCACTCGGCATTGTTGTCACTTATCGCCGGCCGCCGCTCATCATAAATGGTGGTATTTATAAATATATACTTCTAATAACAACGGTCATCGGCGATGGCGTAAAAACCCCATGATAAAATATGACATCACAGAAATAACATCGTATAAATGTTAATTTGTAATATAATAGGGGAAATCACTTTATAAATATGTAAGCAATATTATTTGTTGACTTATTAAATATTATTACTTAAAAACAACTGTGAAATATTGCATACATGATAATTGGTAATATTATTTATAAAACACGAATTCAACATAGGGGCAACATTATGTAACTTCCATTGCACACTGGGATATATAGTAATGTACTATAATAGTATAACATATACTATCAAATCTGGTCTTTAGTGATCACATTAAGCGAAACCCACTGTATTACAAAATGGCGTTTTACTAAAATAAAAGTTTAATCATTAGTCTAAAGACCGGATTTTTGTGTAGCCAACATCTAAAAAACGTGCAATTAAAATTTTAAAATGTGCAAAATCGTGCAAAAACAAAATTTTACTATAGGTACTTCAAATTTTATTTTTCACTTTTTTTTATTATATTATTATTATTTATTAGTATTGGCATTAACTATCATATTAAAATATAAAATTTAAAAAAAAAATTAATTTAATTCTGGATATTTTTCGATCCAACACTTTATTTTAGAATAATGATGACTACTATACCAATTTTTGGCATTTTAAATTAAATAATTTCAAGTAATAATAGTATTAACTATAAAAGTATAAAATATGAGTTGACTACGGCTGCTGCAGTGGATAGACGATAATCTATTGACTACCGTAGCATAGGCGGATATTGGGGGGGACTTGGGGGACTAAAGCCCCCCCAGAACGTAGTCAAGCCCCCTCGGAAGGTTCTAGTATCTTTGAAGTGTCTAATAATGTGTTTACGCTAATGGATATGGTAAAAATGTTAAGCCCCCCCACGGATATGACCAAATATCCGCCTATGTACCGTAGTAGTTATTATCTTAATTACATCGTATTATATCCGAATATCGATATATATATAATATATAATTATTTTATTGTATTTAAAAGTCCAATACTTCATATCACAAATCATACAAAAAATATTTATACAAAAGTACATTTTTATAAAAAAAAAACCAAAACGTGCAATTTTGTGCAACATAAATCTTTCTTTAAATTAATCTACATCTCTTGATTTGAATTTGTAGCTTGTTTCTATAGAATTAAGAACACGCCATAAAAAGATGCAATTGCACGGGAATCCGGTCTTTAGTGATCACTTCGGTGCAGGGTCATTTTGATTCTATTAAACATTTACAACATTTTTTTCATAATTCAATCTTTTAATACAATTACATTTTTATTTAAATTTACATACATATTTAATAATTTATAACACATAAAATTATTTATTTTTACATTTTTTTTATTTAATGGTTTTATATTTAGGTGCACATATATGCTTAAATAAAAAATAAAAATTAAATAAATACATTTAAAACAAATTAAAGAAGCTATCTATTTTAGATTGTACTTGTCAGTCTACCTATTTAATTTCCATATTAATCTGAAATTAAATTAAATTAAAATTAATATTCATGTTTTTGTGTTTATTTGTTTAAAATACCATAAAAACGATAAGATTGTTCATAAAAGTGATTCAATTATTCGGTATCTAGTGATTCTAATAAAAGGTCAATTTAACATTAGTAACATACAATTTGGTTTAGGATTTTCATTTTTGATTCTAATAAACGGTTGATTTTTTAAACCAATGATCACATTAAGCGGAACCCACTGTATTACAAATACTTATGGCGACAAATATGATCAATCGTAAAGTTATACACTATTATATAGTCGACATATATGTCATATACATTATTAATTTATTTATGCAATTTACTAAGGTGATTATTTATTTGCATTTATTTAAATATACTTACATATCTTGCCAAGTAGCTATAGGTAAATAATATGTTGATTAAGTGTTTAACTTTACAATTAATCTTCTTAATCGTCAAAGATTTTTTGTAATATTACAAAATGGAATTTTACTCAGTTTTCATATTATTATATTACATATTTTAAAGGTTTAATCATTACTGAACGTATTTTTTTTTAAACAGAGTTATAATGAAGTTGTGATTTATTAAATTAGAATTCAGTAGCGGATTCAGGATTTTTTTTGTAAGGGGGCCCAAATTTTTTTATATTATTACATTTTATAAACACAATATTTAGAATTTGATTTTAGACCTTATACATAGGTACATAATATGACTGTCAATTGGGGAGGAACAAATTTCTCGGGCTCCTCTTGAATCCACCACTGTTGGAAATTTATTTTATGTGACACATACGCGATACGTCTATTAAATTACAAAATAAACTATAAAAATATACGTATCGGTGTTTTATGTTGTATGTAATTAATAAAAAAAAATGTTATTAAGACTGTTAACTAAAATTGGAAAACTTGTAGTGTTACATGACACATGGTGTCATGGTCACATTAAAATATTTTATATATTTTCTACCTACAACTAAGATTTGATTTAATAGTGTTCGGTTCGAAAATCCTAATATTTCGTACAACACCCCTATAGTATAGAGATATTATTATTTATTGTAATATTGTATTAATTCAAAAATCTTTAATCATATTATATTAGATGAAAGATGCAGAAATCCAATCCAATGTCGTTTCTACCATAGTAGAAGAAAAAAGTCGATCAGGTCAAGTCTACTGGATGAATAAAAATGATTCTGTTGAATATTTTGACTCATTAAATAATCGTATAGAAACTTTTACCGGATTTACTACACAGACAGCTGAACTATACCAAATAGTTAATTATGGTTTAGGTGGTCATTATTTACCACATTATGATCCGTTTAAAATGGTACTGTACGTAACACAATACTAATATTTTCTTTACCTTAATACTATTTTTTTCAGTAGGTATCTAACGAAACTGTAATATTATATGAAGGGTGTATGTTATATAATCATATTCTATTAAACTTTATACTTTATAAAATATTTTATTTAATCATTATTATGTAATATGTATTATTATCTGGATACTTTAAATAGATGTTTTTTATTTTTTTATTTTTTTTTTTAGGAAAATAAAAATTTTGGTAACAGATTAGTAACCGTATTATTTTATGTTAGTCATTTTTATATTTTTGTTCAACTATAATATAAATTATAAAGTATAAAAATTAATGTTTTATTTTATTAGTTGACTGATGTTCAAAATGAAGGATATACGTCATTTCCTAAGCTAAATATTATTGCTCCTATTGAAAAAGGATCTGCATTGGTTTGGCATAATTTAAATTTGTCTGATGGAAAACTAAACTATGACTCAATTCATGGGTCATGTCCTATATTAAAAGGAAATAAATGGAGTTAGTTCTGTTTTTATAATTTGCACAGACATTGTATTGTTAAGACAAAACGTTAATTAAAAAAAAAAATCTACATTATAGCTGTAGAGTTTTTAAGAGGGTGTCAGCGTAGTATTTGTTATCTCTCCTCTAACCCACGCGCAACATAGCACATTTTACGTTCATAATAATAACTATAACTATATTAATTTCTCAAATTAGAGGGAAATGACCTCTTATAAAATTTAAAGTAGAACCATTATCTCTAGTAAATCATAAGCGTTTTATTATATTTTTATTTTAAAGCGAGTTATGAGTTTTTTAAGATGTATAAACAATTTACAAATTTAAAATACTCATAACTCGCTTTAAAATTAAAATATAATATAACACTTATGAGATGCCTTAGATAATGTTCTTAAATTTAAATTTTATAAGAGGTTATTTCACTCTAATTTGAGAAATTAATATGGTTATAGTTATTATTTTGAACGCAAAATTTGATATGTTGCGTGTGGGTCATAGGCGCAATTTGGGCTAAATTTATGGGGGTGCTAAATTTATGTTAACCAAAGTGAACCGTGGGGGGCTTTGCCCCCCACACCACCCTTACAAAACCATTCATGCATTCATCGTATTAACTTATTATCTATAATTAATAATAATTTATAATAATAAAAAAAAAACGCTTTCTAAATCAGAAAATGACATTTTCAATTTTTAGAAATGTATTAATTGTATTATGTTTGAGGTACCTTATTTTAATTTTCATTTGATGAGATAGATCTCTGAAGCCGGAAAACGAATTTTGTTGTTTGGATTCTTGTTGGATTCACATTTGCTAAGAGAAGTGCAGTGAATATTTTCAGAACTTTAATATCTTTTATAGTTAATTTACTATAGAGTTTCAAAAAAAAAAAATTAAAACACATTTTATTATTAGGTGTTTTTTTTTTATGTTTTTCAGCTTTATAGCTTTGTAGTGAGTAAACGATTGAAGACAAACTTCTGAATAACTCCACAGCACTTCTACTAGCCAATGTGAATATAACATCACCTCAAACAACAAAATCCAGTTTTAGAGATTTATCTCACTAAATGAAAATCTAGCAAAAAATAACTAAAATAACTGTGAAAAATTAAATACATTTTTTGAAAATGTTTAATCTCATACTTTGTGTCTACTTGATAATCCTTTTTTAATGAGCTAACAACCAGCTTTTTAGCTATAATATTTTTGGAGAAAAGTTAAAAATAGAAATTTTGGAATTGTTCACGTCGACGTTTTTGTGGATTCAAATCGTTATACCGTTTGGGTGTGATATCGGATCTCTCTCGTTAATATTTTATGTTAAAGCTAGCTTAATTATCCACCTACTAATCACAACTGAGTTACATTTTTATCATTTTCCTATTAACCAAAAATTCAGACTTTTTTCATTTAAATTGCCATACTTACTTGATTAAAATCAAGAAGTAAATAAAACACATTAAAGTTTTACATTAAAGACATAACAAAACTAATTATTATTTTATCTTTATCAATTTTATTGCTTAGATCTCTCTTAATATTAATAACTGACAAATTTGTCAAAAATTAGATTATTCTATTGAAAATTTGGGGGTGCTAATATGAAATTTGAGGGTGCTTAGCACCCCCATGCATCCCCCAAATTTCGCCTATGGTGTGGGTTAGAGAGAGATAACAAATACTACGCTGACATCCTCTTAAGTTTGTATGATTCATAACAAACTTTGAGATTATTACCTACTATATTTCAATGTTTTCAAGATTTCTATGTAAATTAATTTAAAGTATTATAATAATCAACAACAATAGGAACCTACTTAGAAAATTCATATAATGTGTTACATTGGAGTTTTGGTAACAAAGAAATTTTAAATTTTACATATAATTTAAAGTATAATATGTTATATGTAATATGCAATATCTACATTAAATAAGATTTATTAATAGATATAAAGTTCAGTAGAACCTCGATTATCCGATCTAATTAGGATCGCACCTAGTTCGAATACGCAAAAGTTCAGATATTGGAAATTAAAAAAAAAAAAATTTTTAAAACAGTTAAATATTTTATAATATTTACATACATATACATGTTATTATTAATATTTTATTAGAACTACATACATTAAATTATTTGAAATACATTACATACATATAAGATAATATTTGTTATATTTTTTTGACAAAATTATCGATTTTTATTTGACAATGAACTACTTTTCTGCAGCCAAGTCGCGGATACGAGTTTTAATGTTCGGATACGATAATTGCAGTTCGGATAATAGAGAGTTCGTATAACGGAGGTTCGGATAATCGAGGTTCTATTGTACCTACATAGTTATTGGTTACTTTATTATAGAATTTAAAATTAGCTATTTTAAATAGTTACTTAAATAAATATATTATATATGTATAGATTTATTATATTGCTTATGAGCTTATAAATTATTTAAATACTTTCAATGAAATAAAATTATGTATACTACTTCGTTAAGTGTTTTTTATACATGTATATGAATTGGGTAATATATGAGTGATAATTAAAACAAGAATAGTGTTAATGCGAAATTATTACATGAAATGCAATATCTAATAAACTATTTTTATATTTTCTTAGTTATGACTAAATGGCTGTACGAAGAAGGACAACATTTGCCTTATGATTGGAAAAAAAAGGAAGCGCGTACGAATAATATTCGATGAAATAACAAATATTTGTGGATTTATCAATAAAGGTTTCTTAAATCATCTATTAAAATAGTTTTCTATTATTATATCTATTCACTTTTTAATTAATTATACAATTATATTTTCAATCGGTTAATAAAGTAAATTGTGTTCAAATGGTATGAGTTATGGTACACGGTACACCTAACATAGATACCTACTCGTAGACATACATATACCAGATATTATGTTATATATTATGTTATATTTTATATACACATATATTTTAAAGTATTCATGTATTTTGTTTTTGTATTCTTACTTTACTTGTATTTGGTATATTAAAGTTTTGTTGTTATTATTTCAACTGTAACGGTGTTTTTAGATTTTGACATTACCAATTTTCACATACCTCCATTAAATTTTTAAACTTGTTAATTTATTGCGAGAGTTAAAAAAATGTACAAGAGTAGGATTGGCTAGACTATGGTGAGTGTTTTTTAAAAATATTTGAATAGCTTACAATACAATAATTCATGACTTTTATTGGCTTTATTAATTATTTAAATGTTTTTGTATTTCATTTAAATGCTGTATATACAATCGGTATCGTCAAAAACATAATCTTTTTGCTGTGTATATTTTAGATGTATGTTATGATTAGTATATTATATATATTTACATATTTATATAGAAATATAGTTTAAGTTTAAACTCTATATCAGGGGTTTCCAAACTACGGACTGCAGGCCACATTCGACCCGCGAACAAGTTTGAACCAGTCCCCAAAGGTGGTAAATATTTAATATTCTAAAAGCATGTGTTATTATCTAAAGTCGTTGTGCATGTGTGTAAATAATGATCACCTGTATCGGAAAAAAACATTAATTTCATAGTTTTTATCAATAAAAAATGGTTAGAAAAATTAATACTAAGTATATTTAAGTATATTATAAATATTATTTTTTAATATTTATACTAAAAATATATCTAACTATATAAATGTGAAATGAAAATCCATTAGAAATCTAACTATTAATTTATGTAGCAAAACAACGTTTGCCGGGTCAGCTATTAGTATTAGCTATAGTACAGTAGAAACCGTTTATAATGACATTCAAGGGACTAGTCAAAATTGGTCATAATAACCGATTGTCATTATAACCAAAACTATAAAAATTAAATTGCAATATAGGAGTTTTGCCGGGACTTGCAATCTAAGGTCATTACACCCGGTATGTCATTACAACCGGTGTCATTATAAACGGTTTCTACTGTATTTCTATAAAATTAAAAATTATATGTGTTTATACATTTTGGCCCGTTAAGAACTTTTTATATAATATTTGACTCTTGAATAAAAAAGTTTGGATAACCCTGTTCTACATCATTATTGTTTTATAACTTTAAATTAAATTTATAATTTGTGATACCTGGGTATATATTGCAGATTACTTATGTACAAACTACAAATTGACCTAAAAACAACCTGTTTATATTTAATTGTAAATAATTTATACTATTTCATAATTTTTTATGGTATTTAAATTGTATATAATTTATTAATATTCGCATTATATAAATAATAATATATTGATATATAGGTGTGTATATATGTTATAATATTATAGTTTCAAATAAATCAACCGGCTTCATCATCCATTTGTCTACACTCTACAATATATAATATTATGTTTACTTAGTAATGATTCTGAAAAAATAAATTATTTATATTCTGGGTTATTTAATACAACTCGGAGTTGTATCAAACTTATATATATAGATTATAGATAGAGTGAATACTGAATACATACAACAAAAATATGTTAAGATATTTAGTGTTTTTCATTTCCACCTATATGTTTGTGAATGGAATAAATTGGCATTCGTCGCAGGTGATATTAAGACATCTCTATGACTTACAAGACGAACAGTTTGCACTGACTAAAGAATATTTGGAACTGGAAACAAAGCGAATACATGACTTAGAGCGGTAAACATTTTTTTTAAATTTTAGATTCTGAACGAAATGATGAATGTATTGATTTTACAATGATGTGTGTTTTTTTTTTTTTTTTGTGTCTGTCGACAACATTTGGAGCAGTAAAAATGCTTTGATTTTTAACTTCAGCCCCTCTTTGAAAAGGAAATTGAATCTAGTTGGTACTTTGGGGGGTCAAAAGTTAAAAATTTTCAATATTTTTTAAATGAGTCGGGAAAAAACCCTAAAAAATTACGTTTTCGACAAAATCGAATTTTTTATTTTGCTATAACTCAAAAACTAATAGATGTAAATACTTGAAATTTTTACCAAATATTTATATAAACGTTCTTCATACACAGTTCAAAGAATTTTGACTTTTTTTGAGCTATTTATAAACAATTGAAATTTTTAATTTTTTTTAGTATTTTTTTTTTAAATAACGATAAAATTTTTTTGGCCGGCCAGAAAATCTTGAAAATTTAATACAAAGTTTCTTATAAGTTGTTCTTAAAGTGATAAAAAAAAATCCGAAATCGTTAATCACAATTTTTTTTTATAAGTGCTTAAAGTTCGAATTTATACGAAATATGTCAAAGTTGCGAAAATATGCAAGTAATTTTGTGGTTGAAAAATCGTAAAATTTTTTTTTTTATAACTAAGTTTTGAAAATTTGGTACAAGGTTTTCCATACATTTTTCTTCAATTATCTGTAAAAAAAACTCTACCGGATTCAGACAAAAATTTTGAGTGTTTGAAATTTAAAATTTTACAAAACCGCGTTAAATAACGTTTAGCCTCAAACGATATTTGATATTTATTGTTATTCAAATAGTATAAGTCGTAAATACTTGAACATTTTACCAGTTATTTAGATTCCCATTTTCTTTACGTGATTTGATTTTCAAAATATTTTGACTTTTTTGAGCTATTTATAAGCATTTGAAATAATCAATTTTTTTAAATTTTTTTTTTATAAATTTAGCTTTATAAATTTAGCTGGGGCAAATTACTTGAAAATTTAATTGAAGGGTCCACATAACCAGTGCTCGACTTGGCAAAAATAAAGTAGGGGGACTTTGTTAACTTTTAAAAAAAGAGTGTCCCCTTCACTTCTTAAACGTTACTAAGCCGTAGGTGCTACGCCCCCACACCCCCTATACCCCTCTTTAAATCATATGAAAAATATTTATAAATAATCAAACTAAAAAAAAATTACTGTAAATATTAATATTGTATATTTTAGTTATAACTAATATAATAACAAATAAACAAACTCAAAAGTAACTAAATAAAAAACAATTCATTTAAACTATTTATTTAAATAGTTCCATAGGTTAGGACGTCATAATTAGATGAGACGTATATTCTAGGATGCAATAGTAGTTGGAACAAATATAATGTAGAACAAATATGTTGTGATAATTTAAGATAATTGGTCAAATAATAATAATAAATATCTTAATAATTATTAAATCCATGGTAAGAAAAATTACTATGATATTAACACGTGCATTTTGATACAAATTCAGAATGATGCAGCGTGCCAGCGTCCCCTGCGTTCCCATTAAAAATAAAAGTAGGGGTACGCTAAAATCTCTGAAAAATTAGTTGGGGTACTCCGTCCCCCTGCGTACCCCCCCAAATCGAGCACTGCACATAACTTGTTCTAACTCTCATTCAAAAATTATAAAAATACATAGGCACAATTTTTTTTTATTAGCATTTGAAGTTCAAATATTGACAAAAATTCGTCAAAATCATGAATATTGTTCACTATTTGGTAGTTAAAAATTTATAAATATTTTACTATCAAAAGCTAAGAATTGAAAATTTAATACTATTATGCTGTCCATAAGTTAAGCTTAGAATAATTATAAAAAAGTTTAAGTAATCAAAAATACACGTGTAAAATAACGTTTTACTAATAAATAATTTTCGATTTTTGTTATTTTTAAAAAATTATCAAACATAAGATCTTGAAGCTTTTACTTAAGTGTTTGAATTTGTGAATTTTTTTCAAAATAGAATATATGACAATATTTAAATATAATATATCCCAGACTGACAAATCATCTCCGTTCAGAATCGTTTTTCGTATACAATGATACCTATCATTGCATTCAAATTTAACCTACCCTAGTCCGAGGTCCACCCCACCCCCTAAAGTACAGCAGAGCGATACTCACTTAGCCGCTTTTTTTTTTTTAATAATTAAATAGATTTATTTTGTTCACTAATTTGTAAAAAAAAAAAAGTTACGTGATACGTGAATAACTATTATTCAAAATTATTGTCTTGAATCCAATTCATCATCAATCTATAAAATAAATGGCAGATTGCATGAACATCTACTGCATGTTTTCATAAACATTGTTCTTATTTTTAGTTACTTAATTAATTGCATATTGTATGAATTTGATAATTTTGTTTAACAATACTCATTGTAGTATTCAATTCGTTTAGTTTTTTAATTCCAATTTATGACTGGTATATAAATTATTCATTGAAGAAACGTACCTTTATACTGAATCACATCGATAGTTTAAAAGTGATGTCAAGAGCAAGGCTGGACAAGTTAATGATTTTTTTTAACTCAGTTAAGTTAAGTTAAAAAATTTTTGTTCAATTAAATTAATAGTTAAGTTAATTTATTTTTTTAATATATCAATTAAGTTTAAAGTTAAGTTAACAAATTTTTGTTAACTTAACTTCAATTAATAAGTTAAGTTAATAATAATAAAAAAAAATCATTGAAAATGTTTTAAAATAAGTGAAAATCACTTGTATAGTAATTAGTAGGTAATAGTGTAATATACTAATATTAATAATATATATTAATATAATGTATATAATTTAAAAACTGTTGTAGGGCTGTATCATTTTATCACTCTATTTAATATTTATATTTCACTCTGGAGTCTGGGTTGATTTACATTTTACTTTAAATGTGCTTACTTTATTGTTTAATCTTTACAATTCAAAAATAAATAACTCAAACATTTAAAGATGAGGTATAAAAAAAAACTAGTAACTATATTTTAGATTCTGAACGAAGTGATGAATGTATTGCTTTTACTATGATGTGTGTTTTTTTTTTTTTTTTTTTTTTTTTTTTTTTTTTTTTTTGTCTGACGACAACATTTGGAGCAGTAATAATGCTCCGATTTTTGACTTCAGCCCCTCTTTAAATAGGGAATTGAATCTAGTTGGTACTTTAGGGGGGTCAAAATTAAAATTTTCTAATAATTTTCAAAAAAATCAAGAAAAACAAAAAAAAAATGACAGAAAAATGGAAATTTTACGGTAAAACCACTTTTCGACAAAATCGATTTTTTGATTTTGCTGTAACTCAAAAACGAATTATTGTAAATACTTGAAATTTTCACCAAATGTTTATATTATGGTTATCTCTTTACAGTTAAATTTTCAAAATATTTTGACCATTTTTAAGCTACTAATAGACAGTTGAAATTTTCGACTTTTCTAAGTTTTTTTTTCTTCAAATGCCGATAAAAATTTTTTGGGTGGCCAGAAAATCTTGAAAATTTAATACAAGGTTTCTTATAAGTTGTTCTTAAAGTGATAAAAAAAAATCCGAAATCGTTAGTCACAATTTTTTTTTATAAGTGTTTAAAGTTCGAATTTATACGAAATATGTCAAAATTTAAATTAAATTTCATACGCTCATAATGCGAATGTTGGCCATAGTAACCATAGTAACATATAAAAACTATACTATTTGTTTCAAAATAGAATATTTGACAATATTTAAATATAATATATCCCAAACTGACAAATCATCTTCGTTCAGAATCGTTTTTCGTATACAATGATACCTATCATTGCATTCAAATTTAACCTTCCATAGTCTGAGGTCCACCCCATCCCCTAATATACAGCAGAGCGATACCCACTTACCCGCTTTTTTAAATATTACAAATATTATATTTGTTTATAAATATATTATAATATAGAAATATATTTATTTATATGTAAGATTTGTACTTTGCTGCTGGTTTATTCAAAGTAGGTATTAAAATTAACTTAATTGGTAATATTAAAAACTAGAAGTTGATTTTAAGTTAACGTAGATATAAATGAGTTAAGTTAAAGTTAAGTTAATTAAAACAGCGAACTATTAAGTTAAGTTAATAAGTTAAAATTAACTTAACTTTTAACTTAACTTATAACTTATTAACTCGTTAATGCCCAGCCTTGGTCAAGAGTATACAATAACTTATCAGAAATAAAAAAATTAATGAGTAATAAACAATCAGTAAAAGGTAATTTATTTATTATTTTTAAATTGTATGTATTATATTACATCATTGAGTCCGATTTATAATTTATTGTCGTTTACGTAAAATAAAGTTTTTAAACGATTTGATGAACTCAAAGCCGTTAATGAATTAAATATTCAATCTGCATATCGGTCTCTAAGAAGGATTCAAAAAGTGTACGCGATTCCTGCATCCGAAATGGCTGCAGGTAAATATAAGAACCGGACTGTTGGTGATCCAATGAGTGGTAAGTGCTATGCGCATGACACCTGCTATAATAATATACATATTATTACTATTACAATTTCCAACCGTAACCTTTGAATGATTATTAACATTTTTGATTTTAATTTTTAGCTTGTGAATGTAATGTCATGTCGAAATATAGCTTCGAAGAATGCGACACATATGGTGTTATGGAATGGGCGATTCAAACTTTTAATAAATGGTTGACGTATCGTCCAAAATGTGTGGACATCGAAAAATTACATTATTATATAAGATCAGCATCAATGTCTACAGGTACATCGTACATACACGATTAATTTAAATTCTTTTAATTTTAACGACCTATAATCAGTGAAGCCGAACCAAAATTAAATTGGGGGAAGGGAAAAAATTATTTCTTATTACCCATCACCTTTGGCACCATACTTTTTATATTTATACTGACCATACGGTATACGTACTTTGACAAATAATTCGAAACAAATAGTACGCAGCATATGATGTACTTTGTCGAGCAGTATTGTTATACTGTATTTCTTATCGGTAAGAAAATATCGGTGTGTACTAGTTGCGGTCATAATCAAAAATTACATACTAGTTGCGGTCACCCCTCAAAAAGGTTACTAAAAAGGTTGTCTAAGTTGCGGTCATAGCAAAAACTGAACTTTTACACTGATAATAAAACAAGTTAAAAAATTTAGAATTAAAATTATACATTATAATACCCTGTTCAGGTTGACTGCCTAAAATCGCGCACCATACTGAGCCGCCGACAACTGTCAGATTAGACTATTGAGTTGTAAAAGCGCAAACAGTGATCGCAATTAGTAGGTAACCTTTTAATTGGTTGACCGCAACTAGTATGTAATTATTGATTTTGACCGCAACTACTAACTAGTAAACACCGAAATAAGTATTCAGTAATGTACTAAAAACATAATATTATCTATCGTAGGTAGATACTACATATAGGTTGTATTGGAATGTAAATAAAAAAACATCTTTGTTTTTTCTTCAGGATTTAATTTTGAAACTTTATCGGATTATAGTAATCTAAATCATTCAGAAAACAGTGAATATTTTACACAACATTTTTCTCTAATGACAAACGCATTAAATATCCGTGATTTCAACACACCATCTACAGATATATATAATATATACGATGTAAGAATTTTTATTAATAAAAATTAATAACTTTACTATGTATTAACTATCTATGTATAGGTATAATATTATGATCAACGTTTGTTCTAATCGAATATATAAACGTGTGTATGAAATATTTATTTTTTTAACTTACTACTATATTATTAAACATACAATTTTGTTTCTAGAGTTTTGAACAATT
Organism: Schizaphis graminum; assembly: GCA_020882235.1. NCBI lineage: Eukaryota > Metazoa > Arthropoda > Insecta > Hemiptera > Aphididae > Schizaphis > Schizaphis graminum. The sequence continues at coordinate 81,241,177 of CM037032.1, read as the reverse complement.
AAGTCAACATAAAAGTTTCCGTGATTTATGTAGGACAGGTAAATCTGCGAGACCGTTAACATATGAATCTAAATGCCGTTATCAAACAAAAAATTCTCCATATTGGATATTAATGCCTTTCAAAGAAGAAGATATCAGTATCAATCCGAGCATTAAACTCTATCACGACATTATCTACAACGAAGAGATTAAGACTATTACAAAAATGGCATCGAAAGATGTAAGTAAATTTTTAGATGCACATTGCACACTATGTGCACACTATGTACGATGTACTCATACAGTAAAAACTCTTTATAACGAAACTCATTACAACGAAAAACTCTATATAATGTTAACATTACATAATAATGGTTGGTTTGCTTTATAACCCATTAGTCAATTCATTCCCTATAACGTATAGTCACTCTCAATAATGGAACAATATTTTATGCTTCAAAAGACAATTTACCTGTTATCGTATTATAAATTATAAAAGTAATCGGCAAAAATGCCGAAATTTACAATAACGATAACATTCTTTCATTATCTACTTTTAATATCGCAATAATACCGTTATTATATCGATATCGAATATATATTTATTTTATTATCGATGTAATTTTTAACAAAATTTAAGATTCTGAACGGAGTGATAAATGTATTGATTTTACAATGATGTGTGTTTTTTTTTTTTTTTTATTTTATTTTATTTTTTTTTTTGTGTCTGACGACAACATTTGGAGCAGTAAAAATGCTTTGATTTTTAACTTCAGTCCCTCTTTGAAAAGGAAATTGATTCTAGTTGGAACTTTGGGGGATCAAAAGTTAAAAATTTTCAATATTTTTTAAATGAGTCGGGAAAAACCCTAAAAAAATGACGGAAAAAACGGGATTTTTTACGCTAAACCAGTTTTCAACGAAATCGAATTTTTTATTTTGCTATAACTCAAAAACTAATATATGTAAATACTTGAAATTTTTACCAAATGTTTATATTAACGTTCTTCATACACAGTTAAATTTTCAAAGAATTTTGACTTTTTTGAGCTATTTATAGACAATTGAATTTGTTAATTTTTTTTAGTATTTGTTTTTAAAATAATGATAAAAATTTTTTGGCCGGCCAGAAAATCTTGAAAATTTAGTACAAGGTTTCTTATAAGTTGTTCTTAAAGTGATAAAAAAAATCCGAAATCGTTAGTCACAATTTTTTTTTATAAGTGCTTAAAGTTCGAATTTATACGAAATATGTCAAAATTGCGAAAATTGGCAAGTAATTTTGTGGTTGAAAAATCGTAAAATTTTTTTCTTTTATAACTAAGTTTTGAAAAATTGATACAAAGTTCTCCATACATTTTTCTTCAAATATCTGTAAAAAAAACTCCACCGGATTCAGACAAAAATTTTTTATGAGTGTTTGAAATTAAAATTTTTACAAAATTGCGTTAAATAACGGTTTAGCCTCAAACGATTTTTGATATTTGTTGTTATTCAAACAGTATAAGTCGTAAATACTTGAAAATTTTACCAGTTATTTAGATTGCCATTTTCTTTACGTGATTTGATTTTCAAAACATTTTGACTTTTTTTGAGCTATTTATAGACAATTGAAATTTTCATTTTTTTTTATTTTTTTTTTATAAATGTTGATAAAAAAAATTTAGCTGGGACAAATTACTTGAAAATTTAATTTAAGGGTCCACATAACTTGTTCTAACTCTGATTCAAAAATTATAAAAATACATAGACACAATTTTTTTTTATTAGCATTTGAAGTTCAAATATTGACAAAAATTCGTCAAAATCATGGATATTTTTCGCTATTTGGTAGTTAAAAATTTATAAATATTTTTCTATCAAAAGCTAAGAATTGAAAATTTAACACTATGCCATAAGTTAAGCTTAGAATAATTATAAAAATCGTAAGATCTTGAAACTTTTACTTAAATGTTTGAATTAGTTTCAAAATAGAATATATTACAATATTTAAGTATAATACATCCTAGACTGACAAATCATCTCCGTTCAGAATCGTTTTTCGTATACAATGATACCTATCATTGCATTCAAATTTAACCTTCCCTAGTCCGAGGTCCATCCCACCCCCTAATGTACAGCAGAGCGATACTCACTTACCCGCTTTTTTTTTTATTTTTAAACCCTCTCAGCTGTCTATTATGGAAACTCTCTTCAATGAAAAAAAATCTCTTGGTCCCTTCAGATTCGTTATAAAGAATTTTCAGTTTTCGCTGTACTTAATGTGTTTAGATGTCTTTAATAATTACAATATAATGGTATAGTGAAAATTGTCTAATGCGGAATAGTGACTGACCAACCAAAAATTCCGCTTTAAGGTTAGGTTTAAGCAGATTTCCGCATTATTGAATAAACGGAAAAATTCAGGATATAAATTCGTATCAATTTTTCTTATCAATAAATTGATACTTTTCATTTAATGATAAATACGTATACTTTGGCGTTTTTTTATGTATTTGAATGGACGTCACTTTGTATGTACAAGAAAATTATTCAATGTAAGACTGTTGAGTGTTAGTATACATAACTGTTTCACAGTTATAGGTACACACGGCCATCGGACCATACGGGATAAGTTTGTATCGCAGATGCCAGATACGATAACCAAAAATACAAAATTACCAAACTATCGTAGGTAGTGCAGTTTTATCTTCATTATCATTTTACAATGTATCTATACATGCTCAAATCAGCGTAATGTGACACGTGTCATACTTCAGGCTTATGCAAGGTTTTTACTTGCATGGGACATACAAAATCGTTCCATTTCCGCGTTAGAAAGGTTTCATTTTATTGAGGTTCAACGTCTATATAAAACTATAGGAACATGCCGGGACCATAGAAAAATTCCTTATTGGATAGTTTTCCGTTTTATTCAGGGTCCGCCTTACACAGTTTTCACTGTATCTGGTTCTCCTAATATCTGGTTACAATCATGTGTTTACAAACGATTGTTAAAATAGTGTTTTAGTAATGACATTGATAAGTTATTTATGATTTTAATATTGAACACGATCAAAGATCGTTTATAACTAATTGAGTAATTCTACAATATGGATTGACTAAATAACCAAGTAGGATTTAAATTAATTTAATTTATAACATGATAAGTTGAAATATTTTATGATATACTAATAAAATTATCGAATTTTCTAATATATATGAATACAATTCCAACTTCCTGCAACCACAGAAATTATAATTGTATGTTTCACTTTACAGTTGATCGATGCAGCGAGTTACTTAAACGGTACGATTACTTTGATCGACGACCGACGTTTGGGTCAGCTGAAATGGTTTTTAGAAGATTCTAACCCGGTGCTGTTTGGAAAGCTGAACGAACGAATAGAATGCATTACTGAGTATTCGACCAAGACAGCCGAAGGATATCAAACAGTCAATTATGGATTAGGCGGTCATTTCTCTGAACACGTGGATGCATTTACAGACGTACGTAATTTTTATTATACACCTACTTACGAAATTTATAGTTTATTATAATACTTAACTAGTAACAAGGTATAATCATTGTTATATTTTGTACAGGTTTTTGAATCAAACTTATACAAGCAGTTCTATCATTAAAATTATATGTCGTAAACTTCTAAATCACGTGTTTTTTACTATGCGTGTATTGGTGTTTTAAATTAAAATTTTAGTATTTTATTAGTTATCTAGTATAATAATACCTATATCCATATTATAAATAAATATATTGTTCTGTTGAACAATAAAATGTTTGTAGGATTGATTTTTACTTCTTTTTTAGGGCCCTAAGTTGAATGGCAACAGATTGGTCACTATATTATTTTACGTTCGTTTATTATCATTATTATTTATTAGATTTAACACGTATACATGGACAAACAAATTTTCTTTTTTATAGATGACTGACGTCCCTGAAGATGGATATACAGTATTTCCAAATATAAATTTTGTTGCACATTGTCATAAAGGAACAGCTTTAGTTTGGCAAAACTTATACTTGAATAATGGAACTGTAAATAGTAAAACTCTTCATGGAGGTTGTCCTGTGATAAAAGGAAATAAATGGAGTGAGTGATTTCATATATAGGTCAGGGATCTCCAACCTTTTTTTACGGTGGGTAAAATCTGAGATATGTTTTTTCATTGCGGGCCAACATTTTTTGAGGAATAAGGGGGTAATGATATTGAAGAATAAATAAGATTCAATATTATACACCTTATATATTCAACGTACTTACACGCAGTTAGAAGAACTCGTCCATCACGGGTAAACGGACAGTTTGTACTATCTATATTCTATTGTTTGGGTTACATATCGCGGACACTTTGTACGGTGATAATAAATTGGTAAAATTCGACCGCGGACGTTTTGTACGGTATGTAAATGTTTTTGCATACTTTGGATAAAATTCATATTAATAACTCACATATTTCATATTGTGTAAAAGAATATTATTGCGAAAAATTCATGTTTTATAATATATTTCGTAATTAATATTTATAATTTAATATTAATATTTCGTATTTAATTCTAGCCTTGTTGATTAAAGTATAAAACTTGGTTATTTGCAGTCAAACATAAATTTTCCAATTTTTTAAACATAAAATTAAAAATATTTCTAGTTTCCACTATTGTATGTGAAATGTGAATTATAAATTTTATTTTTAAATTATTTCATTTTATTTCTCAATTATATTATATTAAGACAAACAGCCAATCACTGATGTATTTCAATAAATAAATATTTTTGTATTTATCTTATAATAATTTAAATGCATATTTTTGGATATTTTGATAAATAAAATGCATATTTTACAATTTTTTATTGCATACAAATCCTAGCCCTGATTATTATTATTATTATTATTTATGTATGAACATGTTTTACCTGTGTTTTGTAATAACAAATAATTATGTCTAACATTTCATGTCTCAATATTTTTGTTTACCTGAAATAGTACAAACTGTCCGCCATATACATTTTATTACTTTTTGAAATAGTACAAACTACAAACTGTCCGCCATGTAAATTTTATTACTTTCTGAAATAGTACAAACTGTCCGCGGTTTTCATTTTTTCTGGGTAACCGTACAAAGTGTCCTACACCCCCATCACAAGTTCGATAACATTATTATTATTTTGGAGTCGATCGTGAATTTATCAATTAGACTTTACAATTTCTAATTTAGAGGATGTCAGCGCACTGTTTGTTTTCTTTCTCTAGCCCACGCGCAACATAGACAAAACGCATTTACGCCGTCTGAGTTAAACTCGCTCAATTTTGGTTCTAGAGTAAATATACCTTTATAAAATTAAATTTCTATAATATTTCTGAGTACAAAATGATGAGTTTAAAAAAAAAGAATTAAAATTTTGAAAAATTAAAGGTTATTTGAAAATGTTGTAATTTATAGCTATTTCTAAACGATATAATTAACGTTGTATTGAGAATAATGGAAAAAACTCATCGCCTTGTACTCAGAAATATTATCAAAATTTAATTTTATAATAGGTATATTTACTCTAGAACCAAAATTGAGTGAGTTCTATTCAGACTGCGTAAATGCGTTTTGTCTATGTTGCGCGTGGGCTAGACAGAGAAAACAAACAGTGCACTGATATCCTCTTAAACAGTTATTATTGACGATAAAATATATCCCTATTACAATTAACTGAGCAATAATGGTGTGTCTGTCTGTTAATTTTTTTTTAAAAATGAACCCATGGATTTTGTCAGGATTTCGTAACATAGGTATTTTTGATAAAAATAATTTATTATCCAGCATTAATATTTAATAATTGAAAAACAAATGGTTTTGATTAAAAGTGTAAAAAAATTGAAAATATTAAAATTGATTTCGTTGTTACGCTGCTCAATAAATTTCAAGTTTATAGCTAATATTTTATGATTTTTAGTTATGACAAAGGGACTATATGAAGAAGGACAACCTTTAACATACAATTGGGAAGATAATAAAATAATAACTATAGTTTAAAAATATTGTTGCATTTGTTAGATATGTATATTTTAGTTTTCACTCAAATAACAAATATTATATAGTAAATGTATAATGCATGCTGTTTAATATATACCTACCTATATGTGTAGGTACTATTATTAATTTCATAATAATTGTTTACTAAATAACTTAAAATATAGTAATACATTTTATTACTAACCACTATATACATATTTGTGTTATATATGTTTAAATTCCCCATAATATATTATGTTAAATACATATTATGATAAATGTTTATTTGAGCGATAAAAATTATTTTGCTGTAAAATAATACTAAGTATTATTTATTAAAAAATCTACTGAAAAATATGAAAACCATTTTATCAAAAACTATAGTTTTTTCAGTTATAATTTTGGATGTTTACAAGTCCCAAATCAATATACAAGTAGGCACAAATTACTTAGATAGAACTCTAAGATTTCTCTACAAATATATTGTTTCGCAATTAACGCCCTCAAAAAACTAATCAGACCCATTGTGTATTTTCACATACTATATAAAAGAAGATATTTTCAGATCCCTTCCCCATTCCCGAAAAAATGTGGAGCTTACTACAACTATAGTATTTTTCCATTTAATTTAAATAGATATAGTGGCTTACTAATAAGTATTTTTCATAATGTGTATGATTTTAATTTGTATTTTCTTAGTCACTGTGTTATAATAATCAATAATATATATAAAGTAATAATGACATAACTGAATGAAAAATCATAATTGTTACAGTTCTTATATTTATTGTTTAATTTTTTTTAATGAATAATACATTTTATTTTTTTAAATTTCAAATAGGCCATGATATATTTGTAGTTTATAAATAGTTAATAGTCGGAGATTGGTAAAACTATTTTATTACAGTTGAATGCATAACATTTATTTATTTTTAAATAATGACAATCAGTTTTCTAAAATGTGTAAAATAATACCGATTAATGACTATATACATGTATATTATAATATTATGATCATTGTAATGAAATTAAATGTTAATATTAAATCATTTTTCAAATAATTTAGTACCTAGATTAATAGTAACAAATTACATTTCACTATAAACACCTAACCAAACAGTTCATATACCTATGGATTTATTGGCATGCATGGTTTTAAAAATCATGAAACGTATTATATACGAGTAGTCTGTGTTAGTTAGATATATAGGTTAGATAATTAGGTATACCTACCTATTTAGTAACTAATTAGTATATTGTGTACGTGATAAAATTCATCGCTGACGAATAAAATGTATAATTTACAAAAAATTATTGTAGCTTTATATTTAATTAACTTTAATTTATGCCATGGCAGCAATTGGCATTACTCACTATCTTCAATGTATGAACTGTACGACTTGGAAATCGAATATTTAATTGTGACGGAAACATACATCAACAATGAATATAAAAGATTAGATAATATCAGAAAGTAAAAATTAGTTTAATTAAAAAGAAGAGTTATGAATTTCAAATCAATTTTTGTAAGTTTGGAAAATATTCAGGTTTATAGAACAACGAAAGAAACAAAATGAAAGAGAGTTGGCAGAGTCGTATACAGAGAGCTCAATAAATGCATTCAAAACTATTTTACGCATTAAGAGTGATTGGGAAACATTAAAAGACAAAATGGCACAAACAACTGAAATTGGTAAATTTAAATATTATTGAAATAATCAAAATTATATATTTTTAAATTTGTTTCATTTCCATATATTAAGTATTCTTCGTGTGTGTAATATAAATATATATTGTTGTTTTAGGAGAATTCAAACATGGATCATTGATTTATGATAACATTGTCAGTGGATTAAAAGCTATAAGGAGGTTACAGGTTATATACGAACTCGATGCACACGAAATATCAAATGGAAACATTGGTGGCCACGCATATCAACCGTTTGATGGTAATAACTGCAAAAAACTATTAAATATCTGTGTATGAAGTAATAATATTATAACATTACTCACATTAGTAAGTGATATACCGGCCGTTACCTATCGCGCAATATAATCATTGTAATTTTAGAAATTAAATTAAATTATATGAGTAGTATTTATTATAATATATACATTATATTACATAATAGGCCAATTAGGCCATAATACCACGGAGTCGCCGCCACACCACCGCCGACCGATACAAACTCACACACATACATAATACATATCCATGAATTATATTGTTATTTTTGTATTAAATGTATGTTATCTGTTATCTGTACGATTCGGATAAAATAGTTAACGTAAATATTTTCTTATAATTTATTTTTCGGGTAAAATAATTTCGTAAAAAATATTTTCTGCATTCTTATTTTCGACGACAATATTTTTTTGCTAATATATTTTTAGGATAAAATGTTTTTCAGATAAAAATATATCGTTCTGACTTTGTTATTTTCTGATATTTTACACGCCCCCTCTGTGAGTTATATAATATGTAGATTAGCCTGCGACCGGGCACCGATTAGCATCATGGCCTCCTAAAATATCGCCAGTTCGTTACGAATTGTCAACACGCACCATAATTTCGTAGGCGCAAATCACCATCACGGTTTATTTTTTCTTCTATTGTGTGGGCAATAAGCGCTACTAAATATATATTATATCATGTAGGCGCGAATCGCCACTTATTATATATTTTGTTGTGTGTGCGCAAAACGCCACTTATTATATATACAGTAAAACTCGCTTAAGACGCTTTCCCGCATAAGACGCTGTTTTTAGTTGGTCCCTAGACATTTCCTATACTAGTCAATGTAAAAACCACCTGTTAAAACGCTCAGTTTTTCTCTGTCTAATCGGGTAAAACGCTTTTTTGTTCAGCAGATTTCGATAAATTTTAGTATTTTTGTGAAAATAAAAATAGAATTTTTAGTATTATATGTGTTCTTATCGTTTTATTTTATCGCTATACCTATTTTATCATTACTTATTGTAACAGTTTTACTATATTTCATCGTATTATGAGATTTAGTAAGTGCTGTTCGTTCGTATGTGTATAACCATAATTTCGTTATGGCTAGTGGTATATATATTGTAATTATAATTAATTTATAAATGTATTTCCCATTAAATTATGTTAAATAATAAAAAAATAAACTCGATATTTTAATCACATCATTTTATTTCATTCCCGCATAAAATGCTTTCCCGCTTAAGACGTTCTAGAGAGCTGGTCCCTTAATGAGCGTCTTAAGCGAGTTTTACTGTATTTTATTACGACGCACGCGAATCGCCACTCATTTATTAATGTATGGCACAAATCGCCGCCCGTATTATTAAATCGTGTACGCGCGCAAATCGGTGTATTTATTTTATATTATTACCATTAATATACCAGTAAAATCCCGTTACAACGAATTTCAAGAGATCACATTTTTTTTTCGTTATAACGGAAATTTCGTTGTAACGAAAATTTGAAAAAGCTCTTTATAAGCCCTACTTTTCGGCAGGGGACTTCTATATGACTTTCGTTGTAACGGGAATTTACTGTATTTTACTTTATTCAGCTAGTGCTTCAATAAATTGTGCGTTTGTGAAATTATAGTAGGTATATTATTTAGGGTAGGTAGCAGCTGACCAGCCAAGCACTGTCTATATTGTGAGTTTTTATTATTATTATTATTTATTATTTATTATTATTTAATTACTATTATTTTGACTATATCATCGGTTGTGCCGAATCGGCAATTTATTATGTTATTATTTTACCTGTTGGGCCAAAAGAGCCGTAGTCTCGATATCATTATATTATTATACAACTTATTTTTTTACCGCCTACATTTTGAGTTACCATCATTTTATCAGAGTTACCCGTGTCCCTAGTTTTAAGTTCATACACACAACATATATACACACATACACACACCACCCACAATCCACATATTCACAGGTTTTGCTCGGCGACCCTGTCCAACTACTGTTGAGTGCTATATACATATATACGCATTTACACAGGTCGGTCGGTGTGTGCGTGCCGTTTTACGAAATAGTTAGGTAACCAGTCGCGCGATTTATTATATTACGCTCCCGGTCCGTACATATGGTATTATGCACAATAACAGATCTACAGAGGTTAAACAAATTATTGTTTTATAAATAAATAATTATCTTAAACTTTAATATGATAAAAAATATATCTGGAAAAAGTCAAGACATGATAGATAGGTACTCCGCTACTACTCCAATAGGTACTTGCATAATATGCATGTTAATTACATTTTATAAGTCAAAATATTTAAATCAAAAATAAGATATAATTTTAAAAAAGTATTTTACAATTAGAAAAAACCCTAAATCAAAATGTACCTACTTAGCCATAATATGCTCAATGCTCATAGACAATCTAACTATAAACTAATAATCGACATAAAAAAAAAAATGTCCATACACAAGTATTCAATATAGAAATTAATTTCGCTGTAATAATAAATACCTAGTAATAATATTATATATTAGCATTTATAAATACGTATAATATATTGATAATTGAGATATGAATAATTCTAGTCAACGATTGTTATGATATGGCATCTTTGTGTTACGATAATGCTGAATATCATTGTGCATACTGGTGGTTTGTCGAAGTCTATGATAAAATCAAAAAAGACAGAAGTAAATTAAATATTGATTACACCACATATATAACAAAATTTATCTGGTCAAGTTACTTAGTTGGTGAGTATCTATATTTATAAACTGTAAACATAACACTTATAATATAATAGTACTATAGTGTGTGAATTAGGCACCTATAATTTCTAGGCACGCATGACAAATGTGGCACATTATTACTATACTAAAACAAATTTAGGTGACATTAATCGTGCAATGGATATAATAAACAAATATGTTGAAGAAAATAATGAAATGAACGAAAGTATGACGAATATACAGTACACAGTATGGGCCGGAAATAACGTTTTTAAACGAAACACGGCAAACGATTATGATAAAAAGTTCTATTCTTATTCACTTCAAGTAAACAAATTATAACATTTTAATATGTGTTTTATAATATATTGTATTGGTATCGTGACTATTATTAATATATTGATATATTTTAAAAGAATAATAAATAATAATGTACATTGTACATTAATATTTGATTTATATGTGTATACAATACAAAAAAAAAATAGGTGCATTTCATTTTCAAGTTGATATACCTATTCATGCTCTCCCCCTCTACTCCCAATTCAGAATTTTATAACACATAACATAATGACAATACCTATATAAATTATATTAAGTACACAACTTAACTCTTCATCGGGGCCCAAGGGTCACTAATTATTACTTTTGAAGTGTCAAGTATAAATGTATAATGTATATTGTATACATATAGCTTAACCAAAGACAGAGTAGGAAAAATCAATTAATTAAATGAATATACTTATTATGTCCACATAATTTAATTCGTCATAAAAAAAACACATACAAGTTATCATTTGGTGACTTTACTCTAAAGCTATGGATATATAGGTATATTTAGATATATAGTATTTATTATATGTGAAGTATAAACAATAATAGATTTAGTCGTTTATTTCACCATAATGTGTTATTTCGGGTTAACGTACGACGATCAATGAAATCGTACTAATCGTAGTAATAGCTCATAATACCATGATACCATTAATATGACTATATAAAAATTCATAAACTTAGGCAAAACTAAGCTTTTGACTTTATTAATTGGTTTTGTTTATATTTTTAAATATTTTAGGATGCATATTTCTCTGTAGGTACATAGGTTAGGTTTATTTTCACTCATCCTCTCCACCATACAAAAGTTATGTGTAGGTACACTAATTAATATTGAACTAAGTATATAATAATTCGATACATAAATAATTTATACAAACATTATATACTTACAAATCGAATAATGTTATCAAATAAAGACAATATACAGAGGTTTCCAGGAAAACGGAAAAGTATGAAATAACTCTTAAAGCAGTGAAAAAATGTATTTACAATTTTTTCAATAAAAAAACAGAACACTATGTCATTAAACTTAAAAGGTTGAAAATAATTTGTTTTAAAATTAATATTAGGGATATTATGATGTCAATTTCTATGTATGAAAACGTAACTAAATTAGCGTAACGTAATGATTTTTGTAAAATGCCGCAGTTATCCACTGGTCTATTATTAATTATTATTAAATGGCAGTTTGTTGTGTAACTACGTACCACGGTAAACCTATGTCCTACTCTGTAGATATTCTTTAATATTATTTTCAAACTTTACTGTTTTCTTGGAAGACTCTGTATTAATATTATACTAACAGTCAAAGAATTTTCTATCGAAATAAAATAAATAATTAGATGTAAAATTCGTATAGAAACTAGATTCAGAAAATGAAGTGAGTTATTTCAAAACTGCATGTATGAATACGATGGATTGCAAATATCCTTATTTGAAATGCCGTTATTATCATGGAAATTGTAAATATTTGATAATTGGTCCATTACGTGAAGAAATTGTATCGGTAGTACCGAGCATGAAGCTGTATCATAACATCTTGTATGACAACGAAATAAAAAGGATAAAAGAATTATCGAAACCAAAGGTAAAGTATTATTGTACTAGCATTATGATAATTACATTAAATTTTAATAAGATGACATTATACAAGGTTTGTGTAATTATTGTATAACATAAAGTTGAATGAATGTTTATATGTAATAGCGTTTAAATTATAAAATACGTAGGTAGTAGGACGTAGGTACTTACCCATAAGGAGCGTCTTCGAGTTAATTCCGCGGATGGGGAGACGTTATAAATTTTGTTTTTTTTTTAAACAGAAATATAGCATTTAATAGATATCAATTAAATTTACAAATTCAACTTATTTGATGTTTATAATATACAATTTATAAATTTAGACTTAAGAATTATATAATAATATAATATAATATTATAAATTATTATATTAATTATATTAAATAATTATATAATAAGATTTGACGATCACTACCTCTCTGACATGAAGCGTCTGATAGGGAACCTTTTATAATACATATTATAATAAATGGTTATTTATGCAGTTATATAAGTGGGTTTTTATAGTCGGCTATGTGCCTATGTCATATGTATTTATTAACTCAATTTTATTGTTACTGGAATTTAATTTTTCATTGTGTTATTCTGTTATAATTATTATTCATTAGTAGGACGCTACCTATACGAGTGTAATATGTTCTGTATTCGTACACAAAGGTATCACATAGTAAATTTGCGTTCATCTTAATCGATTAAATGTTATTACTTATTAGTTTTAATATTAGAGTAGACTGGCCTATTATTATCATACTTAAAGGTAAGATTTGTGCTTAAGCAATAGATTTTTTCGATATTTTATTTTTTAAACGAGATTTAAGTATGTAAAGTATTAAGAATTAAAAAATAGATCAATTTACTATTTAGTATTTACACTTATATTATAACTTATAAAAACTTATAAAAAATTTCCAAAAAAAAAAAAAAAAAATGGAAAAACGGAAAATTTGGTTTCATTTAAAATTTCATGAAAAAATGATTTAAAAAATTTAAAAAAGTCACGTAAAATAGAAAGGAAACAATCCGATAAAGGTTGATAATCATAACACAAAATGTATTAACATAGGTACTATCACTTAAAGTGTGTATAGTAGATGTATCTTGGGGACTCTTATGCTTTATTTATAAATAATTATAATTTATAATAATAAATTATAACTAACAAAACACAAATTAATCCAGATCAATATAAATTTGTTGTGCGTTATGCCATAAGTACGTTGTAAGATGGAGATAACAATAATATGCGATATGGATAACGTCATCTTAATCATTAGTAAATTATTAGATATAAATCATAATATTAATATATAGTTTTATGTTTTGCTCATTATCTTTAGCTGGAAAAATTGTCGATCGATACAAACGAAGATATATCCCTTAGAAAAGTGGCATCATTTAGGAAACAAAACGATCAAGTATTTGAGACAATTAACCGCAGACTTGTTCAGATTACTTCAAAGTCCACCACAAACATTGTGGATAAATACGTCGTTACTAATTACGGTGTTGGTGGACATTACTTACCGCATACTAAGTACATTGACGATGACAATTTGATCAACAGCAAAGGGCGAGACGCCATAGTTATTTTCCATGTAACGTATTTTTGTATTTACAATCAAATATAATTATGATTACTATAATACTCGTACTATATTATAGTAGTATAATTGTAAAATTAGTCGACAATATATGTTATATAATAGTTAAATAGTATACAATAAGCTATAAATAAAACTTTTATAGAGGAGAGATGGGGTCAAATTCTTTTAGTTATTAGTTACTATTCTATATAAGTTTTTTTAAAACAAACCCGTTTAGAAAATCTAAATATTTTTTCAACTACTTGTCGACTGTCGTGTAACTAGATACAAAAAACACACAACATCGTAAAATGAATATGTTACTCAAACTGAAATCTAAAAATTCATTATTATTTCTAGGAAAAAATTAAATTTAATAATTATATTTATACAAAAGAATAAATATTTCTATGAGCAGCATTTTTCATATGTTATTATAATTATACAGCAGTTTGATATATTTTTTTAAACTTTAATAGGTACCTATAAATGTATAATGATATAAATATATAATATAAGTAATTATTTGAAAAATAAAGATAGTAATCAGATGATTATAATATTATTATTTTAAAAAAGAATAATAATTATTTATCGATTATTAAAATATTATTTGATTTATTTTATTGGGTACATACGAGTACAATAATAATAATTAATTTTTTAATGTTTTATATTAATAAAATGAATATCAAATTAATTAAAATCAATATTTAATAAGAATTATGTGTTAGTTTAATATCATAACGGCCAGTGGTTATCAGCTCACCGTTTCATAGGAATTTTTAATAATAATTATAATTGACAGCCATGTCTAATCTACAAATATGGTAGTTAGATAAATATCTTAAATATTTTAGTTCATGCTATAACACAAAATAGATTAAATGGTAATTTTTTTATCAGTATACGACATACGTGTTTTTTTTCGGTAAATAATATAATAATTAGCTAACTACTTGGTTTTGTTTGTACTCTTTTACATACTTTGAACTCTTTATACTGCAATAAAAAGCCAATTCTGCCAGTGGTATATATATTACAGAGGTGGTCAATAGTTGTTTTTGATAAAAACCTACTGATAATTTATTTTTCCTCAGAGGAGTTATAAAATAAATGACTACAGTTATTGTCAACATCGGTAACTGGGCTTTTTTAAGGGACCGCCACTATTATAATATACAGTAGAACCCGTTTAAGACGCTCTCGCTTAAGACGATTTCCCGGCTAATACGCTCATTTTTACGAGTCCCTTGATTTTGAAAACGTTTATTTAATACGATTTCCCGCTTAAGACGCTATTTTTAACTAGTCCCTTGGAGAGCGTCTTAAACGGGTTCTACTGTAATATTAAATTCTAAACAAAGAGAATCGACTTGTACACTGGTTCTTCCAATTTATCTCGTCTCAATAAATTATTATTGTTATCATTATTTTGTATATTCATAATTATATTATATACGAGAATTAGTGGCGGTTTATCTCAAAAATGGGCCTGTGTGTAAAACTAAAAAAAGGCCCCTCTCCTACATGTTTTATTCTAAATAATATGGATATTGGATATACATAAATTTATATTTTATATAACAATGATATACTGATATCAGATTGAGAAAATGAGAACCATTTGAAATTTAAAACAATGTTTTTACTTTTTCGTACATACAACTGTATTTATTTAATTTATTTTTTTGTGGAATGTTGAGCAATAATGTGCCCCCCAAGCCAAAGGCCCGTGGCATCTGCACACATGGCACACATGTATGACACGCCACTGACGAGAGTTGTCTTTGGGTACCTTAAGATAATTAAAAATTGTCTACCGTTGCACTTTCAGGGGTATAGATTAAATTGCTTTCCAATAAATTACCAGGCGCATAGTTGGGCACAAATAAGTGAAATAGGTCTTCAAAATCGTTAAATTTAGTACACTGACATAACCGAGTGGTACTTTGGGTATTTCTTACTTTGTGCGTATAAAAACGTATTACATTCAAAATTATACATTATGCCTTTTTCTATCGTTATTATTTTTAATAGCTTTTATTTTTTAAATGACAGCATACTTATTATAATTTCATGTACATCGTATTTTAATAAAATATATCAAATTATTTGAACTCCATTATAAAACCATACTCTGTTTTAGATTCTGAACGGAGTGATGATTGATGAATGATTGATTTTACAATGATGTGTGTGTTTTTTTTTTTGTTTTTTGTTTTTGTGTCTGTGTACAGCATAACTAATCGAAATAATGCTTCAATTTCAAACTTTGGGGGTGGTTTCCGATGACAAAGTGGATATCCTTGGTGCATTCATTATAGAGGTGAAAATTAAACATTTTCTAACAGTTTTCAAAAAAATCGAGAAAAACAAAAAAAAAAATGACAGAAAAACGGGAATTTTTAAGCAAAAACAGTTTTCGACCAAATCGATTTTTTTATATGCTTGTAATTCAAAAACGAATCACTGTAAATACTTGAAATTTTCACAAAATATTTATATTAATGTTATCTATGTACAGTTAAATTTTCAAAGAATTTTGACTTTTTTTGAGTTATTTATAGACAATTGAAATTTTCAATTTTTCTAAGTATTTTTTTTTTAAATAACGATAAAAAATTTTTAGCCGACCAGAAAATCATGAAAATTTAATACAAGGTTTCTTATAAGTTGTTCTTAAAGTGATAAAAAAAAATCCGAAATCGTTAGTCACAATTTTTTTTTATAAGTACTTAAAGTTCGAATTTATACGAAATATGTCAAAATTGCGAAAATTGGCAAGTAATTTTGTGGTTAAAAAATCGTAAAAATTTTTTCTTTTATAACTAAGTTTTGAAAATATGGTACAAGGTTCTCCATATATTTTTCTTCAACTATCTGTAAAAAAAACTCTACCGGATTAATACAAATTTTTTTATGAGTGATTGAAATTTAAATTTTTACAAAACCGCGTTAAATAACGGTTTAGCCTCAAACGATTTTTGATATTTGTTGTTATTCAAATAGTATAAGTCCTAAATACTTGAACATTTTACCAGTTATTTAGATTGCCATTTTATTTAGGTGATTTGATTTTCAAAATATTTTGACTTTTTTTGAGCTATTTATAGGCATTTGAAATAATCAATTTTTTTTTATTTTTTTTTTTATAAATGTTGATAAAAAAAATTTAGCTGGGACAAATTACTTGAAAATTTAATTGAAGGGTCCACATAACTTGTTCTAACTCTCATTCAAAAATTATAAAAATACATAGACACAATTTTTTTTTATTAGCATTTGAAATTCAAATTTTGAGAAAAATTCGTCAAAATCATGAATATTTTTAACTATTTGGTAGTTAAAAATTTATAAATATTTTACTATCAAAAGCTGAGAATTGAAAATTTAATACTATGCTGTCCATAAGTTAAGCTTAGAATAATTATAAAAAAGTTTGAGGATTATTCAATTTAAAAAATTTTACGAGTGTTTAAAGTTTCAATTTTAATTTGAAATCAAAAATACACTTGTAAAATAACGTTATACTACTAAATAATTTTCGATTTTTGTTATTTTTAAAAAATTATCAAACGTAGGATCTTGAAACTTTTACTTAAATGTTTTAATTTGTTTTAAAATAGAATATATTACAATATATTTTATATAATATATCCTAGACTGCCAAATCATCTCCGTTCAGAATCGTTTTTCGTATACAATGATACCTATCATTGCATCCAAATTTAACCTACCCTAGTCCGAAGTCCACCCCACCCCCTAATGTACAGCAGAGCGATACTCACTTACCCGCTTTTTTTTACTTTAAAATTATAATAGAAATTATTTGGCTTGCAATAATTAATATTTTTCAACTAGTAAATGTGTTTTTTTTAGGTAACGAGAGTGATTTATGTTTCACGTAATAATTATCTAATGTTTAATATTTTATAAATATCTAATCACAGAATAATAATATTAAATAATAATAATAATAATAATATTCTGTGATCTTATATTGTTATTATCACTATTGAAAGCGTCTAACCAAGCGTTAAATGATTTATTTGCCTAAACTTATTGACGCTTGTAGAAATGTATTGAAAGTCTGTTTTGATTATTCTAAATTTTAATATTATTTACAAATTTAGATGGACGATGTTCCCGAAGGAGGTGCTACTGTGTTGCCCGAAGTAAATGCACGCGTGCCTAGTGTCAAAGGTTCTGCACTAGTTATATATAATACGCCGATGGGACAATTTTTAAAATTCACGCAATACGGATCTTGTCCAATAGTTTATGCCGTTTATGGTGACAAATGGAGTGAGTACAAAATATAATATTTTTTAGGCAATGTTCCGTATAGACTAGAGTTACACTAGTTTTGCCGATTAATTAATTTTTATTTTTATTTAAACATGGGATTATTATTATTAGATAACAGAGACGTATTCGATATTAATGATATTTAAATCGTGACTAAAAGAAAATAACTTAGATTTCAATTTTAATTTCGGATTTGCGGGATTTTATTTAAAAAGCCAATTATATTTTTTAAGAGTTTTTTCAACCTGTTACAATATAATAGAACAATAAGAACAATTGATAAATTTAGAAAGTAAGCTAAAGAACAGTTAAAACAGACTGTATAAGTCTTCCAATAGAGTTATTACAATATGATAGTTTTTTTAATTAGGTTAGCAGATTACGATAGTACTGCCTCTTGAGTCTTTTATTTGGGTTGCCTAGGATGGTGACAAATGATGATTCGGAGATTAAAGGATTTTTATGGTGAGTTAGTCAGCTGTTTAAACGTTTTTAGTGAATTTTGAAAATTGTAGAAACATGAGGTATTTTAAAATCTGAGTGAAGAGTGTAATTTTAGATATAAAATAGGGTTTTAGATATGACAGGTAATGCCTTGAATGTGGATAATGTTAGATATTTTGGATGCGCCCCATAGTTTAATATTGTATGTATTGTATGTCCATATGTTTCTTAACAAACGTTTGTAGAGAGAGCAAGAGTTTGTTAGGGAGTATCGTGCGATTAGAATTAATTAGAAGTTAGAGGTGGTCGAGGGAATCGGAAACCGTCATTTAATGTTCGATTTTTACTAGTTATTACGACTAATTGCTAAGTAAATTAACGATTTATGAAGATAGGTACCGAAGAAGCGTACACATTGGACCGGAGAAATTAGATGATTTTTGAGAAAAAAAGCCAAGTATACAAATTCTAAAAATTCATTACGACAAAAAATAGAAACATGTACAGTAGAACCCGTTTAAGACACTCTCCAAGGGACCAGTTAAAAATAGCGTCTTAAGCGGGAAATCGTATTAAATAAACGTTTAATAAACGTTGTCAAAATCAAGGGACTCGTAAAAATGAGCGTATTAGCCGGGAAATCGTCTTAAGCGAGAGCGTCTTAAACGGGTTGTACTGTATTTGAAAAAATACTCGAAAAAAAAACGACTATAGAGTCGATACTGAGTCTTAGTATTACCTATGTTAAATGAATAATAACTATTGTAGATGAAAATATAAAATACAGATTACAGATCAATCTAACTTAATACAAAATGTTTAATATATTAATGTAATATATTTTTAATTTATTTTTTTATTAATTATTACAATTACAGCAATGTCAGTGTATTTAAAACAATAAAATGAACGCATACTAAACGTGTACTAAATAATAGTCAAGTGTCGTATAATATAATATTATGTTTATCATGAAACGCTACATCTACGAAGTGATAAGAAAAGTCAAAATAATGTAACCTACGTGCTACACATATACTGAAATAATACTTAAATAAATTGTAGTATGTATGTATTCTTATTATTACTTTATATTTTAAATTAGATTAAACTTCTTTTTTTTTAATAAATGACTTAGACCAGTGCTGCGCAACCTTTTTTGATCCACGACCCCCCAAAATAATTTATTTTTTAATACGACCCCCCTTCCTACCAACATTATGTAAGTGTGTAATTTAAACATAGGCGTGCGCAAACTTAAATTTCGGGGGGTGCCTACAATTTTTTCGGGCCCTTTTCTTAATTTGGGCTCTCTTTTAATAAGACATGTAGATATTTTAATAAATTATAATGCCTGATAAACATTACTTAAATTATATTACATATTAATCAGTATTATTACTAGTACCAAGTTATGTAATATTTCATTAGATAGTTGGACCTAAAATCTATTTTAAGATAATTGCAATATATTTTATTTATTATTTTTACTTTAACATCTAGCTATTATATTCATAATAAGTTTTATCACGCAAATTTAAAATATTTGGAGTTTTATTATTTTTTTTTATCCCAAAACATAATTTTTTACAACATATTTTAGAAAAAATATCATTTTTATTCTAGTAACATTAGTTAAAATACTGACCCATATAAATGCTATAGGACTTAAATTTTAGGGCCCCAATAACATGTCGGGGGGTGTCCAGGCACACCCGGAACCCCCCGTGCGCACGCCTATGAATTTAAATTTACTTAATAGTCTTAATGTATACACACATTTTATTCATATACATTAAATCGTTAATTTTAGAGCAGTTTTAATATTTCTTTAATTTAATTAATCAAAAACATGAAAAAAAAATACAAAATTAGATATGACATAATGTCATAATATTACGATTGACACAGCCATCAACGGTAAAAAATAATTTTACTTTGTATAAAACTATAAAATAATATACAATATACATAGTAATATAGTATAAAACTTTTTCATTTGGTGATTACTGGCGACCCCCAGGTTGCGCACCACTGACTTAGACGATAATTGATAATAAATTATTTTAAAGTGTAAAATCCATTGTGTTAATATCAAAATATAATTGAATAATAATGTTTTGTTGTGTTTAAATTTAAACAACTGGTTTTTGGATAAATATTATTATATTAACATTAAACTATTATTTATAATATAGATATCTATTTTAAAATTAAATTAAATAAATAAATAATATATAATATTTTGTACGATAACATTAAAACGATTTTATAAAACTACAGACCTTGTACTTTTACTGATAAAATTAATCGCACCATCAGTAATAGAAAGTGATAACATTGCTACATGCTCTGATGTCCTATACGGCTATACCAATAATTATAATACATAAAGGAGGCGCTACAGCGTAGGCCTGATTATTAAGATAACACTCAATCATATATTATAATAACATCACTCGTAATAAGAATATTACGACGTGGGAATAAATAGCTACATAGGTACAAAACTTCAAACTATTTTAACCTCGTCAGTCGTCGTATAAATAATTTAGTATAATACAGTTTTGGATCAGCACAAAGTGAGTCATATAACTGAATGACTCTTATGAGCGAAGTAGAAAAAAAATGTAATTACATATTTATGAATTTTATTTTACAAAATTGGCTTTATTTTTAATCTAATTTATATATTAGGTACATATAATAATTGCGAAAAATGCGAAATGCGATAAAAATTTGTATAAATACACTTATTATTATAAAATATAAAGCATGAATCAACACCAGAAATAACCCCAAAAAATATGTAATTTTGAAAACAAATTTATTTCTAAATTTTAACCAAAAATGTTTATTTTTTATTTCTTTATAATTTTTTATAATGTATTTGGATACGTCCAAATTGACCGTTCCAAACGATTTTGAGTCAAATAAGCAACTGAACATTATATCCGCGAGTCTTATAAGTGGCATCTTCTGTAATTGTTTTAAATCTATTTATGATAAAAACAAAATACTGTAAATGAATCAGTGCAAGTGAGTGCGTAATAACTATTATGAAAACCCTCACTCAGTCACTCAATTTTACTTATATTATAGTCGTATAGATAATAGTTAATAATGATAACATGAAATAATATAATCAACTACAATTAAGTTAATTAAGAACGGTAAAATACATCAAATGACAAATACTCAAATAAAAACGTACTTCAACAACAAAAAACATTGTTTTAAATACAAAATAACTAGGTAACTTATTTAAAATAATTTTATTTAAAATATAAAAAATAAAAAAAATTTTAAATAAATATTAAAAATGTGTAAAAATCTTACAGATTTTATCATAAAATAATATATGAATGTACACCTAATTTTAATAATTAATATATTAAGTATTAGGAATTATAATAGCTGAATTAATACTTATAGTTTCTATTAAAAAAAAAAAAAACAATTGACAATGATATATATATACTATTATACTGTATCAATAAATTATCATTATAATATAATATTATATATTAATATACAAATTAAAATACAAATAAGTATTAATATAAATATTATAGTACGTTTCACGAAATAAGAGACTCGATTCTAGCGCGACCGGTGGACAAAAATCCTTAGGATTACTCAACATGAGCAGGTATTCAATTTTCGCACGCATTGTAGTACACATGTTGAGTAGCCCTAAGGACTTTTGTCCACCGGTCGCGCTAGAATCGAGTCTCTTATTTCGTGAAACGCACTATAGTATGTTTTAAATACAGTTTAGATCAAAAGTAAAGGATTTGAGTTACTATATCATTTAATCATAAACTTCACCAACTTGTTTACGCACGCATCCTGATAATCGTGCACCCAACTTATCGAGTTGTACATATTCAAGTTCTTCAAGTCGTCTGGTACAGGCGATGTAGACCAAGAGAAATCGTCCAATACTGGTATTATATTGCTCTGACTTTGTTTTGCGGTCGCGACTTCCTATTGATTAGAAAATAAGTGTTAATATAATTATTGTACCATATAATCACATGATTGTATAATAATATTATTATGTCTCGAAGTGACAATTTACCTCTCTAATCATATCTAAAGGTTCTATAACTCCGTCTAATGAATTTTGCGTCAACGCAATAATAAAGTTTTTTGACTTTTTTACGGTCTGTAATACGTCATGCCGATGTTTGGCATCATTTGATCGTTTCAAATCGATGAACACTTTGTAACCTCGAATATACAAGCACACTTTTAGCAAACTGTAATGCACGTAGACAGTGTTATTGTTTTATTTATTTTACATAGTATAATGATTAATGGCATATTATATTAATTGCATTTTACAAAGTATGATCATTACCTAGCCAGCACATTACTAGTAGATCGTCTGTAACTAATAAACGCATCGAAAGGTTTATCTACGTTCTCTGAGTATCCCGAGATTTCTATAATTTTTTTCAATTGTGTATGTTTAATAAATGATGTTACTTAATTTATAAAAATAATTTAATATTTCAAAATAAAAAATTTACTTTGTATTGAGTCTTTTATACAACTTCGATGAATACCGTTTGAAATTCCGCAAACATTTTTGAGTTGATCATCCGTTAAAAACCTAAATTTATAAAGAATTCTTATTTCAAATCAATTGTTAGTTATTATTTCTTGAGAATTGTTAATTTTTATTAAAATTTTATTTACAAAAACAAAAATATGA
Source organism: Schizaphis graminum (assembly GCA_020882235.1). Classification (NCBI taxonomy): domain Eukaryota; kingdom Metazoa; phylum Arthropoda; class Insecta; order Hemiptera; family Aphididae; genus Schizaphis; species Schizaphis graminum. The sequence goes on along the minus strand of CM037032.1, from coordinate 81,217,518 downwards.
TTAATTTAGTATAAACTATAAATATTTTTAATCTATAAATTTTAATTATAGAAATAGTATTACCTTATTGAATCTACGTTGACTCCAGCTTTCAACATAGGATACGTGTACACAGAATATTCCGAGTTAATTGATTTTAGGACCGAGTTCAAGCCTGTTGAGTCAATACTACTGTAATCAGCTGATTGTTTTAAATTGTTTAGTTCCCTCATAATTCTAAAAAAAAAAGATATACTTTTAAAAAACAAGTATATAATGGATTTTTTTTTTATTTTTTAAATTTAATAATAAATAAATATAAATTATGTGGTCCGAAATGGATATAATTACACAAAATATAGTAAAATCAAAATGTTGATTTTAAAATAGTATCTACATATTATCATTGGTAAGAGAGCTAATTTGACTAAAAAAAAAATATTATTACAATATTGTAATATACTGTTTCAAATTATTGCTTTTTATTTATTCATTAATAATTTTAAGTCTTTAAATCTATAAATAAAGATATCACATTTAAATATTTTATTAATTGTGTAAATAAATCGAGGTCGTTTTTACCATAGTGCTATTAACAACAGTTTAAATAAACAATAAAGTAATAAATAATATAAATTTAAAGAACAATAGACTAGAAAGCAGATGAAGAAGAACTTTAATTTAATTTTTAATTGATACATTTTTTTTTCCTTTATAGGGATTTTATTTTAACATAGAATTATTAATCTCGACAGTTCGACACTTTTCGTTCATAAAATGTTGAAAATCGTAGTAAGTCCTACAATAAATGGGTAGGGTGAAATACGTGCTATTAAAAAAAATATTAAGTATTAAATAATACGACTATTATTGAGTTCAAATTTAAATGAATAGTGTGGTAATGATATTATTTTAGAATTTTAGAATACGAATAATTATGATCTCTATTATAAATAATAAATAAGACAAGCTGTATATAGCAGGGGTGGCCACAACGAGGCTTACGAGCCGCATGCGACTCTTAAATCAATTTCATGCGGCTCTTGAACCAAACTTATTAGACTAAAATTAAATGTAAATAAATGTTCCTTCATTTGATTTAAAATGAAAAATCTATCTCCATTTTATAAACATTGCTTTACAATGTGGCTCACCTTGAATCAACCTTATAAATTTGTGGCTCCCAAAATTAAGGTTAGTGGCCACCCCTGGTATATAGCGATAAAATGTAGGTACTCATCTCAGACCAAAAATTGGTCGTCACCACGTACCCTTGTGATACAACTATTTATTTATCGTTTCCTAACCTTTTATATTCTTATTTTAGTCTGATGTCGGTTGACCGTCGGTACTATATTACACTTTTGTTATAAAGTATTTTGTATACAACTAATCTTCTGTAGACTGCTAGTCTTAAGTTTATTTCATAACACCGCGATCTGAATTTGTAAAATTAGTCATTTCTTTCGTGGTTCAGATTAATACAAACCTTTTTTTCATTAAACCGTTGTGTATTCCAATATCGTCTCTTAATTCATCTTCAGTTATTCGCAATAATAGATCACCGTCAATTCGATTCTCCAATACGTTTTTGATAAAATCACTACCCCCGATTTGATTGAACCATATAAGGACGTATTCTATTGGCCACTGTGGAACTTTTTTGTCAAGTCTATAAGAAACTTCTTCGCCGATCAATTGACATGGTTGAGGTGCTAACCTGGATGCTGTATCGTAAGAGTAAATAGATTATTCGGGGATTTGAATAAGTTTGTTCTGAACATACTTGCCAAACTGAGCTGCATTTTAATCTCGGCTTCGGTGATTTCGGATAATTTTGTCGCTTCCTCGTTATCAGATTCGTGATTGTTTATTTAAAAAATCATTTTTAATACAGTGGTAGTTTCTTTATGTATTTCTGACTTTGTAGGTCTGATCAATATTTATCTCACGCGTTGTAAATGCTTCACTGTCGCTTGAGAATGATAATTGTTGTGTGGTTTCTAAAATCGATAAAATATAGGTAAATAGGTTGAACAATATCCTTATAAACAGTTTTTTATTTAATTTTCATAATTAACAATTTAAAGAAGTACAAGTTCTTATTAATCGTTAATGAGTGTTGATTAGCATATATTTCGGGTCAAGGTTGCCACTTACGATTTTGGCTTGAGCGATTTTTACACATTAGTCGTCATTTTTGTCGTTAGTGTTTATTTATTTTATCAGTGGAGCGTTTGCGTAATTTCAGTTTATAATAATTTTTCGCGGTACCTAATCAGATGTACATTTATAATTCAATGCATTTTTTATTGTGTATATAATATATATTGTGTACGGAGTTAAGGTGTTAAAAAAACTTTTGTGAGGATTGCGGGGCAGAGTTAAAATGTATTAAAAAATTCTATATGGCCACAATATTTGCTCATTAACGATGTACCCAATAATTTTAGATATTTTTCATTTAAATCTCTTAATAAATCAATTAATTGTTTTGTTATATACCATATACGTATATATAGTTGTATGCACGAATTCGATAATGTATATTTATTTTAAGTGGTTACTGTCTATTGAACGTGAAATAGGTATTACGGAAATAATAAATAACAACCAATCACTCAGTTAAAGATACATGATGATTGCATTTATTTTCAGTATACTGTTTATTTATTTTGCATGCCTAAGTTTGGTTTTGTTTTTGTTTTATTATTAATTTAGTTAAGACGAAGAAGTGTCAAAAATTCGGAAAGTTAAACCGTTTTCCTATTTATTTCTTGTGTAGTTTTATGTTTTAATACGTAATAGTTGTGATAAGAACTATGGGTCATCATATCAATATGAGTTAATATCATATCAATACGAATAAAGTTGAATACATTTATAAAAAATAAATAGTTTTTTATTTATTATTTTAGATTCTGAACGAAGTGAAGAATGTATTGCTTTTACAATGATGTGTGTTTTTTTTTTTGTGTGTCTGACGACAACATTTGGAGCAGTAATAATGCTCCGATTTTTGACTTCAGCCCCTCTTTGAATAGTAAAATTCATCTAGTTGGTACTTTGGGGGGTCAAAAGTAAACATTTTCAAATAGTTTTCAAAAAAATCGAGAAAAACAAAAAAAAAGTGACAGAAAAACGGCAATTTTACGAAAAACCACTTTTCGACAAAATCGATTTTTAGATTTTGCTGTAACTCAAAAACAAATCATTGTAAATACTTGAAATTTTCACCAAATGTTTATATTCTGGTTATCTCTTTACAGTTAAATTTTCAAAATATTTTGACCTTTTTTAAGCTACTTATAGACAATTGAAATTTTCGACTTTTCTAAGTTTTTTTTCTTCAAATGCCGATAAAAAATTTTTGGGTGGCCAGAAAATATTGAAAATTTAATACAAGGTTTCTTATAAGTTGTTCTTAAAGTGATAAAAAAAAATCCGAAATCGTTAGTCACAATTTTTTTTTATAAGTGCTTAAAGTTCGAATTTATACGAAATATGTCAAAATTTAAATTAAATTTCATACTCTCATTATGCGTATGTTGCCAAATACTTTTTTTATTAATAAACAGATACTATACAGTAACTATATAGTAACATATAGTAACTATACCTACTATTTGTTTCAAAATAGAATATATGACAATATTTAAATATAATATATCTTATATATCCTAGACTGACAAATCATCTCCGTTCAGAATCGTTTTTCGTATACAATGATACCTATCATTGCATTCAAATTTAACCTACCATAGTCTGAGGTCCGTCCCACCCCCTAATATACAGCAGAGCGATACCCACTTACCGCTTTTAGATTCTGAACGAAGTGATGAATGTATTGCTTTTACTATGATGTGTGTTTTTTTTTTTTTTTTTTTTTTTTTTTTTTGTGTCTGACGACAACATTTGGAGCAGTAATAATGCTCCGATTTTTGACTTCAGCCCCTCTTTGAATAGGGAATTGAATCTATTTGGTACTTTAGGGGGGTCAAAATTAAAATTTTCAAATAGTTTTCAAACAAATCGAGAAAAACAAAAAAAAAATGACAGAAAAATGGCAATTTTACGGAAAAACCACTTTTCGACAAAATCGATTTTTTGATTTTGCTGTAACTCAAAAACGAATTATTGTAAATACTTGAAATTTTCACCAAATGTTTATATTATGGTTATCTCTTTACAGTTAAATTTTCAAAATATTTTGACCATTTTTAAGCTACTAATAGAAAATTGAAATTTTCGACTTTTCTAAGTTTTTTTTTCTTCAAATGCCGATAAAAATTTTTTGGGTGGCCAGAAAATTTTGAAAATTTAATACAAGGTTTCTTATAAGTTGTTCTTAAAGTGATAAAAAAAAATCCGAAATCGTTAGTCACAATTTTTTTTTATAAGTGTTTAAAGTTCGAATTTATACGAAATATGTCAAAATTTAAATTAAATTTCATACGCTCATAATGCGAATGTTGGCCATAGTAACCATAGTAACATAATATAAAAACTATACTATTTGTTTCAAAATAGAATATTTGACAATATTTAAATATAATATATCCTAAACTGACAAATCATCTTCGTTCAAAATCGTTTTTCGTATACAATGATACCTATCATTGCATTCAAATTTAACCTTCCATAGTCTGAGGTCCACCCCACCCCCTAATATACAGCAGAGCGATACCCACTTACCCGCTTTTTTTATTTGAATATATGAATAATTGAATAGTACAAAAAAAAATATTCACATCTCATTCACATATTTTCAAAATTTCGACATGATGTTGAATAGTTCTAAATAAGTTGTAAATACAATATTCGTATTAAAAAGTTTTTAATTTGTTGAAGAAGTGTAAATGTGTTATCTTTTATTTCCCATTTTATTTTTGATATTCTGGCAATGAGTTTAATCGTTGCAAGACGGAATACCAACGTGAACTGTAAAATTATATTCATTCTTTTCTTATTTACGAGTTTTTATCTATAATCCTGGCATTGCTGGCAACGTGTATCAGCGTTGCAAGACGGGACTATAGGACAAAAACCATAATATTCCGGACCCGATTCGATGTGTGTGAAGTTGGCCCCCCAACATTGTCGGATCGATTCGTGAAATATGTTAATATTTTGCAAATTAATTGCAAATAATTGCAAATTAGTTTTCAGAATTTGCAAATAACTCGTTAACATATAATAAGTGAAAAACCGTTACGTGGGGCCAACTTCACGCAGCCCCCCGACTTTGACCGATCCAATCGAAACTGATGTCAATATTTTGCAAATTAATTGCAAATAATTGCAAATTGATTTTTAGGATTTGCAAATCAATATTTTTTTTTTGGCGAATTTTACAAGTTTTTTAGCCAGCCCCCCGACTTTGACCGATCCAATCGAAAATGATGTCAATATTTTGCAAATTAATTGCAAATAATTGCAAATTGATTTTTAGGATTTGCAAATCAATATTTTTTTTTTGGCGAATTTTACAAGTTTTTTAGCCAGCCCCCCGACTTTGACCGATCCAATCGAAAATTATGTCAATATTTTGCAAATTAATTGCAAATAATTGCAAATTGATTTTTAGGATTTGCAAATCAATATTTTTTTTTTGGCGAATTTTACAAGTTTTTTAGCCAGCCCCTCGACTTTGATCGATCGATTTCAAAATACCACCAAATAATTGCAAATCAATTGCAAATAATTGCAAATCGAGTTTCACTAATTGCAAATCTTTTTTTATATTTTTTACGAATTTTTCAACTTTTTTATTAAGGGTGTATACAATTTGCAAATTATAATTAAGTATTTTTAGTAAAATAACAATGTTTTAACCTTTGCAATTGTTTGGTGGTATTTTGAAATCGATTGGACAAGGTGGGGGGCTGGCTAAAAAAGTTGAAAAATTCGTAAAACAATTGCAAAGGTGAAACTCGATTTGCAATTATTTGCAATTAATTTGCAATTATTTGGTGGTATTTTGAAATCGATCGGTCAAAGTCGAGGGGCTGGCTAAAAAACTTGTAAAATTCGCCAAAAAAAAAATATTGATTTGCAAATCCTAAAAATCAATTTGCAATTATTTGCAATTAATTTGCAAAATATTAACATATTTCACGAATCGATCCGACAAAGTTGAGGGGCCAACTTCACACACATCCCGATTCGTGCTAAATATCTATTTATTATTATTTTCTGTATCGCACCGCGGCTATCTTATTATCTATATTGGCAACGAGTATTAGTCATCTCGAGATTCAAGATATCGGTGTGCCCGCGTGTGTCACTGTAGACGTTAGCGTTTAGTCCGTTCGTTTACAAACCCACGTGTTATACGCGATATATTCCCTTAATATTCAGGTAAGCTTAGTAATTTACTGAAACTATTATTTATATATATATATATAATAATAATAATAATAATAATATAATAATATTATTATTCCTTGCGACCTTGCCTAATATGATCCCATCCGCTTAGGTATAATATTATTAATATTATTATTCATATAAATATTATGTTATAAAAATTCCATTGTATTATTTTATTGTGATTGTATTCATTATTTAACTATTATATTATATTGATATTTTGTACGACTGAAATAATTTTTTTTTTAATAAAAAAAGTTAATAAATACAGAAAACAACCACGTTTTCAATTTTGTTACATATATAATAATATAATTCATTAGAAATGAAAAAAAATTAATTAAAATACATACTATATAGAAATATTGTATGTTGTATGAAGTATAAGCGTTATAGTCTATAATTTAGTTGTGTGTTGATAAGAAATAAAGTTCGCAAACGAATAAAGAAAAAATGTTTTATGTGTAATAACTTTTAACTTAACTGAGTTAACCAACAATTTTATTAACTTTTAATTTTTATTTAAAAAAACACACACACATATAAACGCGACACACCGTCACGTCAGCAATCGAATTCGACCATCATCGGTCGTGTTACGTTGATGCGGTTCCGGCGGCGGGTGCGACGCCCCGACGCCGCGACGGCGCTATTGCGACGGCGAATGATAATTGTGCAATTTACTTTAAATCCAGTGGCGGCTCTAGGGGAGGGGCCCAGGGGGCCATGCCCCCTCCAAAAAAAAATCCCCCAAAAAAACAGGCGAATTTAATAATAATATATTATGATACGCTTATATTTTTACGATTTATAATATTATATTACATTAGTTTACTAGATATCGTTTAATTGTAAATTCTCTTTAGTTGTTATCTTATATTTTCGCGTAGTACACGTCTAGTATGACGTAGTATTGTAGTATGAAAATGGTGTTCCAATAGGGACTCTCGGATTTTCTATGTATATTTCTAATTTGATTGATTTCTTATTGTTAATATGTTTGACCGTTTGACGACTGTCGTGTTCAGGCGTTCAGATTAATATCGTTTTAAATGTTTTAATTTGTGTAGCTTCATTTTACCACAGCTAGTTTACGCGAGCAGACGACCAAAATAGTTACCATTGTAGAAAATTTAACCCCCGGCTTGCAATTTGTATTGTAACGATACGTATTATTTCAGCATATTAAATTTAAAATTATTTGATTCATTTCTTTACTCTAAACTCCTTATTTCATTTCAATAAGTGTTTACTATAGGATAACTTTAGAATTTAGATTATTAATTTAAAAAAAAAAAAAATGTTTTTATAATTAATGTTTTCAATGATTACCTACAATAATCCATATGGGTTATATACTTATATACAATAAATTATTGTATACAATAAAAAACGATTTTGAAAGGAATAAACGGAGATGGGATTAAGTTTCTATTATTAGTATGGAATTTTGACAAATTTTATAATAATTCTAACTTCAAATGCTAAAAAGCGGGTAAGTGAGTATTGGTTTGCTGTACATTAGGGGGTGGGGTGGACCTCGGACTATGGTAGGTTAAATTTGAATGCAATGATAGGTATCATTGTATACGAAAAACGATTCGGAACGGAGATGATTTGTCAGTCTGGGATATATTATATTTAAATATTGTCATACATTCTATTTTGAAACGAATTCAAACATTTAAGTAAAAGTTTCAAGATCTTACGTTTAGTAATTTTTTAAAAATAACAAAAATCGAAAATTATTTATTAGTAAAACGTTATTTTACACGTGTATTTTTGATTTCAAATTAAAATTAAAACTTTAAACACTCATAAAATTTTTTAAATTGAATAATCATCAAATTTTTTTATAATTATTCTAATCTTAACTTATGGACAGCATAGTATTAAATTTTAAATTCTTAGCTTTTGATAGTAAAATATTTATAAATTTTTAACTACCAAATAGTGAAAAATATCCATGATTTTGACGAATTTTTGTCAATATTTGAACTTCAAATGCTAATAAAAAAAAATTGTGCCTATGTATTTTTATAATTTTTGAATGAGAGTTAGAACAAGTTATGTGAACCCTTCAATTAAATTTTCAAGTAATTTGTCCCAGCTAAATTTTTTTTATCAACATTTATAACAAAAAAATAAAAAAAAATTGAAAATTTCAATTGTCTATAAATAGCTCAAAAAAAGTCAAAATGTTTTGAAAATCAAATCACGTAAAGAAAATGGCAATCTAAATAACTGGTAAAATTTTCAAGTATTTACGACTTATACTGTTTGAATAACAACAAATATCAAAAATCGTTTGAGGCTAAACCGTTATTTAACGCGGTTTTGTAAAAATTTAAATTTCAAACACTCGTAAAAATTTTTTGTCTGAATCCGGTAGAGTTTTTATTACAGATAATTGAAGAAAAATGTATGGAGAACCTTGTATCAAATTTTCAAAACTTAGTTATAAAAGAAAAAAATTTTACGATTTTTCAACCACAAAATTACTTGCAAATTTTCGCAATTTTGACATATTTCGTTTAAATTCGAACTTTAAGCACTTATAAAAAAAAATTGTGACTAACGATTTTGGATTTTTTTTTATCACTTTAAGAACAACTTATAAGAAACCTTGTATTAAATTTTCAAGATTTTCTGGCAGGCCAAAAAATTTTTATCGTTATTTTAAAAAAAAATTAAAAATTTCAATTGTCTATAAATAGCTTAAAAAAAGTCAAAGTTCTTTGAAAATTTAACTGTGTTTGGTGAACGCTAATATAAACATTTCGTGGAAATTTCAAGTGTTTACATCGATTAGTTTTTGAGTTATAACAAAATAAAAAATTCGATTTTGTCGAAAACTGGTTTTGCGTAAAAAATTCCGTTTTTCCGTCATTTTTTTAGGGTTTTTCCCGACTCATTTAAAAAATATTGAAAATTTTTAACTTTTGACCCCCCAAAGTACCAACTAAATTCGATTTCCTTTTCAAAGAGGGGCTGAAGTCCAAAATCGAAGCATTTTTACTGCTCCAAATGTTGTCGTCAGACACAAAAAAAAAAAAGTGAAAAAAAAAAAAACACACATCATTGTAAAATCAATACATTCATCACTCCGTTCAGAATCTAAAAAATATAATGCATATTATATATTTTTAAATTTTTAAACTACTGTAGTAGGCCATTTTATCTGCGTTGTACAATAATTGTGTATGGTAATGTAATCAATTCAATATATTTTTATTTTTAACATTAGGCATAATATAGACATAGTTAGATATCAATTTAAGTAAAACACCAATAACTGTAAATGTTTTTAATCTCACTTTAATGAACAATTTTAAAATAGCATCCCAATATTCCCAATAGGTATTTTTATATTTTTAGAAGTTCTAGTCAAATTATATCAAACATAATATGGGTCATATAAAAATCAATAACAGCAGTAATAACATAAAATCATTAACCATAAAAAAAACAAATCATAATTTGATCTCAGTTTAGAAAAAATGCAATCACTGAAATAGATAAGAATATACGATAATAAGTATATTCTTATCTATCTCAGTGAAAGCAATAAATAATTATAACTTAACTAACCTCGTTCTCATGCACATTCGTCGAGACATAGGTATCTATAGATATAGATAAAATTATAGATAGATTTGCTAAAAATAAAAATCGAAAATAAAAATTCGTTTTATAAAAATATGTAATTATTATATATACAGAGTGATTCTTTTATCAAACAACACTCATTATTTCAAAAAGTATTCATGTTTTTGAGAATATTTTTTTTTTTGTAAAAAAATTATGTAAAAAAATATTTTAAAAAACATGAATACTTTTTGAAATAATGAGTCTTATTTGATAAAAGAATCACTGTACATGCCCAACTGGATGGGCTATCCGAAGGACCACTCGGTGACGTCCGAGAGCGAATAGACTGTATTTAGTTTTAAGGGGCGTGGATAGGCAACTAAAATTTCTGACGCCTTATAATATTATAAATATGCAATATATTGCGCACTTATGAGAACGACGACGAGGAAAGGAAATGGAGTTCGCGGGAGTTAGGATGCATCAGTTTAATTATGGGGAGGGACTCTGTGGTCGATTATATCGTCAATACCCAAACGGCTCCCGTCGAAAAAAGTCGAACACGATTTTACAATATTTTTATAATTTTTTTTATGTTTTGTAACTGTATACAGTTTTTGTATACCAAAATTAATTATATATATATTACGGGCAAAGTGGAAAATTCTTATAATGTATAAATAGTTATATGCTACGTCTATTATAATCGCCAAAGCTTGTGTGTATTATTTCGTCGTGTTTATGTCGTAGGCCATACTATTCATTTTATACATTCTATCTGGTGCAATGACAAAAGAGTTCACAAATTAGGGACACAACTTAAAATTAACCTTAATATCTACGGAAATCCGGGTACGATGTTGGCCAGCGGACAGGGCCGTACTCAGCTTTGGCGGGCCCCGGACAAACTAAACCTTCTGGGCCCCCTATTTTTATAAAGGGGTTTTTCTGGTTTTCGTAGGAAAATTTGTGTAATTATGTATAAAACTAATAATTAAATTATTTTGACATCAAATATTATTGCAATCATGCTGTTATAAAACATTTTATTTTTATCTAAAATAATATTAAAACTTATATAAAGTATTACAGTATTACACAGTATTAATATATGATTAAATGTTCAACAAAATTACAGTGCTCATTGATCGTTACTTAAGCTCCAGCTGGGGCCTGTTAATAAATTAAAATTTTTTTGAAGACCAGGGCTAGTCATCATCAGTGTTGGGAATAGATAATGCAAAATTTACCTAGATAAAGATAATAGATAATTTTTTTTTAATATCTAGATAAAGATAAAAGATAAGTATGTTTTTATCTAGATAAAAAAATAGATATTTAAAAAAAATTTATTTGTCAGTTAAAATAACCAATAGTTCATACTTGTAGTAATATCTATTAAGGCTCAATAATAAACAACAATATCAATAGGTAATTTTTTATTGTAATTATGTAGTGTACTTGTATATCAAAATAAAAAATAAAATTCCTAATAATTTGTTAATTATAGGTATTAATCAAAATAATTAATTAAAATACAAACAATTATCTAGATACAATTATCTAGATAAATAAAAATTTTATCTTAGATAAGTACTTAGATACCTTGGCGTTTTTTATCTAGATAAGATAAAAGATGACTAAAAATTCATCTAGATAGTTTATCTAGATAAATTTATCTAGATAAGTCCCAACACTGGTCATCATGATTTAAATTTTTTTTTTTTGTAGACCCGGGCCCCTCAAAAATATGTTTAGGTTCTGGGCCTCGGACAAATGACCCGAGAAAACCGGTCTGACTACGGCCCTGCCAGCGGAGAAGGCGGACGGATTATTGAACTCGACGACCTGGATGGCCTCTCACACCTAGCTGGTTTAGTTTCGCTTAAAGCTTTTTGTAATTTGAGTACATACAAAATTTTGATTTCACTTAATGCGTCTAAATAGTCCACGATCCGACGCAGTCGGATTGCCTACCTGGTAGGTATAGTTGCATTGAATTTATTTTCACAAGTGATTACCGATTATTCAACCCTCAAACGACAACATTCGACTTAAATATTTTTTCCTACTTTCGACGTCAGAACATTAGACAATCCGCCGGATTCCCTAGATAGGTATCTATTTAAACCGGTTGAGGGCTGATAGCTAGACACTCAAAAGTCCACGTCTCAGCTTTCAAAAATTTTTCACTTTCGAAAGAAGACTGCCAAACAATCGAACGTCTTATAAATTCTCGACAATACCCTCCTTATCATTCCGATAGAAGACATGCAATACCACCAAATTTTCCTTTTTTAAAAACTTTCTGCTTTCAAGATCTTCCATCCGTCGTAGGGTTTTCACTTACACCGAGTTTCACCCAAAGCGAGTTTCACGGGCAGCTAGTCTTCTTCTTCTTGTATTATAAAACGGTAAGGAGTTCGCCCGTTGTCCGCCAAAGCGCTGGGTGTATTTTGAGTGTTCTCCAATCAGAAAATTAAATTTTTAAGCCCCGCCCTCCGATCGGTGTTCCGAATCGCCGTTTCGTTATCAAGACATTGTCTTTTTTTTTTATCTTTCATTATTATATTTATTATACACATTTCGTATTATTCGTTTTCGTTTAATTTATTTAATATTATATATAATATTATTTTTTCTTCCTATAGTAATATATACGTATATATATATATTTATCACTGCGATTATTATCAATTATTATTATATATTTCAGTTATTATACTATTATTATTTCGAACATTTTCCGTTTTTCACCGGATCAAGTTTCAAGATAAAAAAATATAACATTTTTACAACATGATGTAATAAATGTATTATGGATTATTTCACTTATTACATTCACAACACTCTCATTTTCCGTGATCCGACGCAGTCGGATTGCCTACCTGAGGGGTTTAGCAACATATAAAGTATATTCAATTGTTAGCAAATAAAATTAATTTCATTAATTGCGCCCACATAGTCTGCAATTCGACGCAGTCGGATTGCCTACCTAAGCGATTTATTTGTGTTTAAATCGATTTTCCCAAAATATAGGACGTTAACATTTCGTTTGACTTAAACTTTTCCCCCTATAATACAACATCAGACTTTCAAAGTTAGGAGGTATAACAATCTGCAGTAGGCGGATTGCCCAGCACAAGTATCGATTTGCACTGGTTGATGACTAATTTCTAGACACTCAATTACCATTATTTTATTTATTTATTTTATTCTCATACAAAAAAAACACCGGGCAAGCGATACGATATGTATCCAATCCGCCGTGGGTGGATTGCTTAGCCAGGTATTAATTTGCACCGGTTAAGGACTGATAGCTAGACGCTCAATTACAGTTTTTGTTATTTTATTTATTTTTTTAACATATAAAAAAGAACCGGGCAGGTGACGGGACGCGATATTACACCAAATGATGACTGATAGCTAGACACTCAATTACCATTTCCAACCGAATTTATCTTGAAACGACTTCACTCGACCCCCTCGAAGGCGCCGTAGGCGGCTTCTACAAGCCTGAAATCTAGTAATAATAATAGTACAGCAATTTATTGCGCTCAATGCGACTTATAATAATCAAAACAAACAAAAACGATGAGAAAAAATACGCTACAATGGCGAAAGAGAGTACATAATAACAAGGGCGTTGGCCGTAGAATAATAAAAATAATAAAGAAGAAGATAAAATATGATAATACACAACGGCAAACCCGACCAATAATTTAATATTTAATATTTTAATATTTATTTTTAATATTTTTTTTAATATTTTTTTTAATTAATATAATAGGAAAAACAAAGAGAATAAGTATACATAAATAGTATAATAATACTATAATAATTACACAATTTAAAAACATAAAGGACGGAGTGGTGTGCGGGGGAGACGGGAGAGAAGTGGACAGACAGATAAGCGGTGCAACACGATTGCGGACTTTTTACCTTTTTACCTGAAAAAAACATAACACGATTGCGGACATTTTACCTTTTAATATTTGAGAAATAACAACACGATTGCGCACCTTAAATATTTTTTCTTTGAGCAAACACAAATTACTGAAAATTATTCGAATAACTACTATGTTTGATAATTATATATATATATATATATATATATATACAGATTGTTCCAAATTTCATGTGATAGCAGATTTCAGCATGATATATTTAAATTAGGAAAAAATGACCTATGTAAAAACTTTTTTGAATGATATAATCAAATTAATTTGATATTAAATATTTTTTTTATTAATTAGGATGGGGGGTTTGAGGGGTAACTTCAAAAATTAAAATGGGAACCTATATATTTTTTGAAATATGATTTGTGCAAAGCTTTATTTTAAATGAATTTTGACGGATCATTAAGGGGATTGGAAGTGCTCCGTTTCTAAGGAGTAAACGATAGGCATTTAGTTTAACAGTTGAAGTCGCTTACTGCTGTTGTGTGAGTAGTAACTGTTCATTTGTGTGAGTATCCAACACGCCACCACTACTACCCGCATATTCAACAACGGTGCGATATCCAAAACCGGTTTTAGTCAACTAACTTTATCGAATAATACAATAACAACAGTCATTAAGTCGTAATTAGAGTAGTATACGTATGTGACCCATATTAGGTCAACGGCCTGCTAAATAATTGCATAAAATAAAAATCACAAATAATTCATTCATAAATAGTTATAGTTAAAAATAAATCAATGGTAATACTGACTAACATATTTTATAAAAAAAAGTTTTAGAACGAATATTTATATCATCTAATTATTAATTAATTCCAACACAAGCTTTTAGCTTATAAAAAGTGTGCAATTTTTGCTTGTTTAAATTTCTTGTATCGCAAAACATAAATAAATATACAATAAAATCAAGATGTATTAGGAATAAAATAAAAAACTAAAGGTGACAGAATTAAACAATTTTTTCGGGAATGCCTGGTCTTATTGGTAATCCTCGATCAAACCTAGAATCGATTATTTCTGGAAGTAATGACTCCATATAAAATCGAGTAACAAATGGTTCAATTTTTGTATTCCAAAATGATTCATCTCTAGGTATTTTATCTATCACAAAACCTGCCAAAATCATAAACATTTAAAAACGATTAATAACGACTAGGTATATAATAATTTGATTACCTTTGGGACTCCATACAACAAAATAACAATATTTTTTTTCGGCAATATTAAGTTGGCCCTGTACTTGGAAATAATAATTGTCCGTTTTTTTTAAAACAAGCTTCCCCTTATAATCGGTCATATATTTTAATTTTTCTAGAGTAACCGCTTCCTGTGGTGTGTATTCTTTTATACTCGACGGACATTTTATTTCTATTATCGAGTCTTCGTTTATTAACCCGTCTGGACTCGCAGCCAAATAATGCAGGGATTTATGAATAAATAAGCCTGCTAACTGTATAGTTATTCCTAAAGTTTCTTGAACAGCGTTTCTGGCAATTGACTCATTTTCGATTCCATACCTATATAAACGGAATAATATTTAAATATAATGCATACTAATCTATAAAATAGTTACAAATTATAGTTATAAATTAAAATAAATCAATAAATAATATTTAGTAACTACGTCACAATCATTAAAAAACTTTAGCTTACCTCGTAGCTGAACTTCCTTGAAAAATATCGTACAAAATATGCTTTACAGTATTTGCACGGGAAGTTGTTGGTCGAAGCTTACAGACCTTTCCAAAGTTGGACGCAGTTAGTCGATATTTTCTATATTGTTGCCACATATCATTATCTTGCTGTCCAATTGTACTTCGTTCAATCGCTACTATCTCTTCAGATTTTAATGTTATTTTTTTCAAAAATAGTTCTTTTTTATTTTGATACTCATCAAAAGGCATATCAATTATTTCGCAACCCATTTCCACAGCCCCATAATCATCATCGGGTCCAGAAAATAATTTACGCTTATTCATTGTAAATCTATAAATAATATTAAGTGGTTGTAGTGTGATATTTATTTTTAAAAATATATAAATCAAATTACGTAGGTTTTTTAAAATTTAAACGTCGTCTTCTTGATAATTCGCGCATTTTATCAACTTTTTTAATATATTTTTTTGTAATTATACCAGGACTTAAATTAGTCATTTTTTTATGTAAATGACTAATGTAGTTAGATCCCAAATTAAACGATGTCACTGCAGTATGACACCTAGCACCATATGATCCTAAAATAATAATTTAAGATTTAAAAAAAATACAATATTTACCTACAATATGATTTTTTTATAATAATTATACCTCGTAAAGAAAAGTTGATTCTTTTGCCACCAACGTACTTGGCAATCACGTTATTAAAACCTTCAACCACATTGTTATTGACATTATAGATCAGGCTCGATACATGATGTGCAACTATATTTCTGGCCCCTAAGATATCAGCCCATAATCCAGAAGTTTGCATTTGAGGAACTAGATTAACCTCATTTTCTTTCGGGCCTTTACAAAAATAACTAAAAAATAAATAAAATATAATTTATACATAATATATGTATTGTAACCCACTAACTTAATTTTAAAAATAATTATTGTTCATTTGATTTGTAACGATTAAAAAAAAATTAATTACCTAGCACAATCATCATGGTAGCCAAATACATGGTATGGGCTATTCAAAATATCATGTTTTAAAAGGGCGACTTTTTCATTATGACTAAGATTCATTTCTTTTCTAAAAGCTATTGCCTTCGTCACTGCACATCTTTAAAAAAAAAAACGGGTAAGTGAGTATCGTTCTGCTGTACATTAGGGGGTGGGGTGGACCTCGGACTAAAGTAGATTAAATTTGAATGCAATGATAGGTATCATTATATACGAAAAACGATTCTGAACGGAGATGATTTGTCAGTCTAGGATATATTATATAAAAATCTAAAAACTAAAAAAAATTAAAAATTTCAATTGTCTATAAATAGCTCATAAAAAGTTAAAATTCTTTGAAAATTTAACTGTGTATGGAGAACGCTAATATAAACATTTGGTGAAAATTTCAAGTGTTCACATCGATTAGTTTTTGAGTTATAGCAAATTAAAAAAATTCGATTTTTATTTTTTTTGAAAACTATAGTTTGAAATTGAAGCATTATTTCGACTAGTTATGCTGTACACATACACAAAAACACACATCATTGTAAAATCAATACATTCATCACTCCGTTCAGAATCTAAAAATAATTTATTATACATAGGTTTGTTAATTATTCATAAAAACTCATTACCGTAATTTAAGTCGTCTATCTTTTAAAATTTTCCTCAAAACTCCTGGTACTACTATCCCGGAGGTACTCTTTCGACGAGTGGATATATCCACAATACGGTTACAATAATTTCTTAGAATATGATTTACACATTCTATTTTTTTAATAAATATATCGGGTCCATAAGGTTTTGCCAATGATAATTTTTTCATGACACTTGAGTCCCCGTCACCAATAAGTTTATTAAAAATTACATTGTGCATTGACATGCTTTGGCGGAAACCTTCAACAATAATGTCTGCTTCCATTGAAGTAGAAGTTCCTTCCCAGTTCTTAAAACATTTATGAACAGAAACTTCTTTCTCGTTGGATTCAGCTTTTTGACAAACAGCACAAAATTTATTTCGAATTCCCATAAAAAGTATTTTTTTTGTTCGGTATCCAATAATTGTCGCCTATATAAAATAATTTATAATGTTATTATTTTTAAAAACGACTTATTGAATATTTTATAAATTTTTAACCATAAAATACTGCGAAAGCTTACGTAATTTCGACAAATTTAACGCTACTTAACCCCTTTATAAAAAAATTAATTAATTAATTAACTTTTTATATTAGGTAAATGAAATATTTATGAAGAATTTTAAATTATTATGTTTAAGCTTTTTTTAGCTAGCGAAAAATTTTTAGTTTCAAAAAACAAAAATTTGAAATGTATATAAAATATAAATTGTTAAAAAATATCTAAAATATTTTGAAAATGTTATCATGTAATAAGAATGCAATTTTAAAGACTTTGTGAAAATTTCAAGTACCTTTCTACGACTATTTGTTTTTAAGTTACACTAAAAATATTAATTCAATTCAGCTAATAAAAATTTAAAAAAATTTTTTACGATAATATAAATATAATATAATAATAATACTTACTACACCAGAAAGGGCATTGTAGTTACTTTTGTAAGACCTTTTAGACCATGTACCGTCTGCTACAACCGTAATTAGTGGTATTCCATTTTCATTTACGCTATTTTCTTCCACTGCAAGTCTAGCCTCTTCTTTACCAGCCATTTCCATTGCTTCTATAGCTGTGTTCTCGGTGTGTTTAATTAAATCATAATGAATTTTTTGATATAACGGATTACTCATATTAGGCATATTTAAAAAAGCTGAAAATGTGTCTAGTTGTGTATACCCTTGTCCAGTATTTACGATTGCAGCCACCATTGCCGAATTTACAGGCATACTTGCGCGATTTTCATTTGTAATTATTTCTTGTTTGTTACAAAAATTACACATAAAAACGAATTCAGAAAAAAATCCATTTCTGATTTCTTTTACCAAAATTAAGTTTTTAAAAGTACAATCGAATGGGTGGTGGTCAATATTTTTAATAGCATCAAATAAAAACATTATATCAACTAAACGTCGACCACTACATTTCACCCTTTAAAAATTATAAAATATTTTTTAATTTTAATTCTCAATTTTATAAAATTACGCCAACACTTACTCGACAGGTATTATATTATTTAATGATTTTTCGCCGGTATTAGAATTTATATTTTCTCTTTCAGCCTCAATCTGCGTTCGATTATCATGTCTGTTATACAAATATAATGTAAATTATTCGTCATTTTTTACAACATATTGTAGTTTATAATACATACTTTTGTAAGTAATTGCTACAAATAATTTCATCACCGCTGTTGCTGTTAACCGGTGCACCTAAATCTGAAACCTGATAAAATAGCTTATAATGATTTGTTCATGAAAGTTAATCGAATTAAAATATACAAAATTATTAAGGTACTTTAGGACTTACCTGGAGATCAATTATTGGGTTTTCTTTTGTTTTAATAAAATTTTTTAATTTTTGCTTTTTAGATTTAATTGTTTTACTTAAATACCGACGTTTTTTCGTCCCGTATCTATAATCTTTGTTATTCATTTTTTTATGAGAACTTGGAATAATGAAAATATAACACCAATATCTAAAGCACTGATACTAATACACTAATACTGCACTGAAACTTAACTTTAGATGTAGTGCCGTTAAGTACTAACTACTAAGTGTCGACTAAATCCATAGATAACTTCGGGCATAATTGTACAGTAGGTATATTGTGTAAATTCATTACAGTAAACATATCAAATTATAAATATATTGCAATTCATTTGAATTCATTATAAGTCTATTTAGGAATTATATATAGCCATATAGATACGCTGGCGGCTCGCGTTGCGCGCCGGTATCAAACGTTTCCGAGAAACAATTTATGGCCCGCACGCGCATGCACAAGTCTTTATATTTGATGAAATAAAATATTTTATTCCCACGAGGAAACTAATTTCAATCAATGTAGACCTAAAAGCCTGACAAAAATACGTCAACTCAAAATGATCGTATTTTAATTCTGTAAAAATATTTGTACTTGTCATTGTGTTTTTTAGGTTATTGTGGAAGTCAATTTTAGAATAACTGTTTAACATTCTTAAAAAAGACACTTAAGTAAATCTAAAAATTTAAAAAAAATTTAAAAACTCAAATAAGATTTAAGAACAATTTTTAAAAAAATATCAAAAATCGATTTCCACAATAACCTAGAAAAAAGGTCGATCAACTCAAATCTTTTTCTAAAACGTGAAATAAATACGCTGCTTCCAATCGCCTTAACAAAAATGTCTTAATAATTGAAGGAGTTATCGTCATCTAAATATTACACGTGTATTTTTGATTTCAAATTAAAATTAAAACTTTAAACACTCATACAATTTTTTTAATTGAATAATCCTCAAACTTTTTTATAATTATTCTAAGCTTAACTTATGGACAGCATAGTATTAAATTTTCAATTCTTAGCTTTTGATAGTAAAATATTTATACATTTTTAACTATCAAATAGTTAAAAAAGCGGGTAAGTGGGTATCGCTCTGCTATATATTAGGGAGTGGGGTGGACCTCAGACTATGGTAGGTTAAATTTGAATGCAATGATAGGTATCATTGTATACGAAAAACAATTCTGAACGAAGATGATTTGTCAGTGTAGGATATATTTTATTTAAATATTGTCATATATTCTATTTTGAAACAAATAGTATAGTTTTTATATGTTACTATGGTTACTTTATAGTATCTGTTTATTAATAAAAAAAGTATTATGCAACATACGCATAATGAGAGTATGAAATTTAATTTAAATTTTGAAATATTTCGTATAAATTCAAACTTTAAGTACTTATAAAAAAAAATTGTGACTAACAATTTCGGATTTTTTTTTATCACTTTAAGAACAACTTATAAGAAACCTTGTATTAAATTTTCAAGATTTTCTGGCCACCTAAAAAATTTTTATCGGCATTTGAAGAAAAAAAACTAAGAAAAGTCGAAAATTTCAATTGTCTATAAGTAGCTTAAAAATGGTCAAAATATTTTGAAAATTTAACTGTAAAGATATAACCATAATATAAACATTTGGTGAAAATTTCAAGTATTTACAATGATTCGTTTTTGAGTTACAGCAAAATCAAAATATCGATTTTGTCGAAAAGTGGTTTTTCGTAAAATTGCCGTTTTTCTGTCACATTTTTTTGTTTTTCTCGATTTTTTTGAAAACAATTTGAAAATTTTACTTTTGACCCCCCCCCCCCCCCAAAGTACCAACTAGATGAATTTTCCTATTCAAAGAGGGGCTGAAGTCGAAAATCGGAGTATTAATGCATTATTACTGCTCCAAATGTTGTCGTCAGACACAAAAAAAAAAAAAACACACACATCATAGTAAAATCATTACATTCTTCACTTCGTTCAGAATCTAAAAGTATATGTACATATATCAAGGTAACTTATTATTACGCGTCAAAAAAAATATACATATATATATATATATATGTATATATATATATAATAAAAATCAAGTTCTTATAACTTTTAAGCACAAAAACGTGGTCCTAATATAAGCAAATAATCATTTAAAGATATTTCATTATTTTTATATTTTTCCCAAGTGTTAATTATAAATGCAATATTATCTTCTTGCTCTTTACGAGGCTTGTTAATATTTTGTTATTTTATATTATAAATTTTTAAATAAGTTTCACTTTGAATATCCAATAAAATATGTATAACTTGGTGAATATATGGATGACAAGTATAAAACTGAGAATTATAGTGGCTATGGAAAGATTCTGGCCCATTGGTCGTTCTTGCCTCTGTTGAAGGTTCAGTTGCCCATAAAATCGGCGGGAAAGCGGCATCAGATGATATATAATTGTTCAGTATATAATCAGTAAATTCAAAATTATCAGCAGGGCTATTTTCAATTAAATAAGTAAAAGCATCTTCTACATCTCACAGCAACTAACACTTATCAGTTATTATCGGTTATTATAGTAATAAAATATTATTAGACGCCATATAATAGTATCCACTGGCCGTAACAAATACTATACTATAGGTGTGTTTCTTAAACTATAACCATTTATTTAAAATTATTTAAATATTTGTGTTTGCTCAAAGCAAAAATATTTAAGGTGCGCAATCGTGTTATTTTTTCTCAAATATTAAAAGGTAAAAAGTCCACAATCGTGTTATGTTTTTTTCAGGTAAAAAGGTAAAAAGTCCGCAATCGTGTTACGGCCCAGATAAGATGCTCCTCGTCGCCGTGCTCTGTGCTCATTAGCATATCGCGATATAAATATTTTCAGCGTCAACAATCACCCTGTATATTAATTTTGTATAATATTTTTCACTAATGACTAATGTGGGTAATATATGACACTAATTTGAATAAATATATTATAAAATATTTTTAAAAAAATTGTGTGATGTTTATGGCCCCCCCCCCCCAGAATCAAACTCTAAAGCCGCCACTGCTTAAATCAATTTCTTATTATATTCTAATTAGTAATTTATGTAAATAATTTTAATCTGTTTGTTTTATTCGTGTATGTTTGAATATAATGCTATTTAATATAATTATTTTTTTTTTGTTTTGTCTTTCTCAATATTGATATTATATAATATAATAACTCTCTATCTCCAACACAAGATTTGTTTAAAGGAGAATAAGGAGATAGATAATCGAAAATGTTATCTTCATATAAATTGATGTATATTATTTTTTCAATCAATAAAAAAAAAAATATTTATTTAGTTCTACTCAGACTGCGTAAATGCGTTTTGCCTATGTTGCGCGTAGGCTAGAGAGAGAAAACAAACGCAGCGCTGACATCCTCTTAATAAATTTAATATATTATTTATTTTTTGTACAAAATATATTTAGTTATTTAAAATAAATGTACTTACCTAACTGCTAATATTTC
Source organism: Schizaphis graminum (assembly GCA_020882235.1). NCBI lineage: Eukaryota > Metazoa > Arthropoda > Insecta > Hemiptera > Aphididae > Schizaphis > Schizaphis graminum. The sequence goes on along the minus strand of CM037032.1, from coordinate 81,195,021 downwards.
GTAGGTATATATTTTGGTAAAGATATGGATGTTTGATATAGTTAGGTACGCGGTGTAGTGAAGAATATTGTATTGGTAAATTAAAAAGCAGATTCAAATCCTGACGACAACCGATAAATATAAACAAGTAAAAACTAAATCACATTGTATAGATAGGAAAATAAATAAAAATAATACAATTTATCTATAATAACGATAAACGATTGTACTAGTGAGACTTACAGACTTACTTGTTATAACACTGAACAACAAACTACAACTGAAATATAATATAGGTGTGACATGGGTTTTATATACTGTCGCGTGCTAGAATATCTTTATATGCCGGTCGTTTTGTTACCATTATTAATTAAAACTTCTCGTAATATCGTGTTATGATATTTTTCAAGGTTAGGCATTAACGAGTTAATAAGTTAAAGTTAAGTTACTTTTAATTAAGTTAATTAACGAGTTACTTTTTTTTTATAAATAACTTCTAACTTAACGAGTTACATTTTTTTCCCAAACTATTCAGTAACTTTAATTTTTTTTTCTAAACCACAGATTTAAAATAAATTCAATTTTGTACAAATTAATTTTATAAAAAAAAAAATCTGAAATTTTAAATATATTAATTAATAATAATTAGACAATAATTTATAAAAATAATTATCATATGATATATTGCATATTCACAGAAAATATTTAGTATAGTTTTGGATCATTTACGTTAACAAATACATAACAATTATTTTATTGGATTTCATCATTGATTAAAGTATTATATACAAATATAAGTACCTACCTACAGTAAATAACTTTATTACATACATTTATTGAATTATTATGTTATTTATTAGCTTAAAAAAAGGTAGGCAGGTATATAATTATTAATTTTATACTAAAAAAAAAAGTAACTTATTTTTAACTAAGTTAAGTTACTTTTATTTTCTAATTAACTTGTAACTTTTGCGAGTTAAAAAAAATAGAGGTAACTCTTAACTTTAAACTTAACTTACTTTTTTCTATATTAACTTAACTTAACGAGTTAAAAAAAATAGTTAACTTGCCCAGCCTTGAATTATTTTTATAGATAGCATATAGGCGTACCGGTATTATATTATGGTTAGTGGTTAGTGTAGTACCTATACAGGGTGATTTTTTTATCAAACAACACTCATTATTTCGAAAAGTATTAACTTTTTTCAAAATTTTTAGTTTTATGCTTTTCTAAAACTATGTAAAGTTTTTATTTTTTTCACTTAAATATTTAATAGTGAAATCACTATCAACTTTTGATTTTCAAATGGCAACCTATATTTAAAATGTTATAAAATAGTAGGGATATTTTTTTTATGAATTCTAACGTTTAAATTATTATTTTTTATTGAACCGTTCGCGAGTAATAGCTTTTCAAAGTTGGGCGGTTTTCGGTTTTAATTTTGAAGACCAGTAGTCACATGGGTAATAAATAATAATAATAGGTACATATTTTCACATGTAATAAACTCGTTATCGACAGTAATGACAATGAAATTTGTACCTGTAGATTACAAATTAATTGTTATAATTATTTAGATAATAATTAATAACCTGATTAAAGTTTTTATAAGGAAATAAATGAGTTGGAGACAGTCAGTGAGTCGTCCGAAGGTCTACCACTGTTAACATTTTTCGGACAAGTGCTTATCACTCAAAAAAAAAATATAATTTTAATTTAAAAAATTTTATGTTGATGATAGATTGTACACGACTATTTTAGATTCTGAACGGAGTGATGAATGTGTTACTGATTTTACAATGATGTGTGTTTTTTTTTATTTATTTTTTTTTTGTGTCTGACGACAACATTTGGAGCAGTAATATTGCTTCGCCCACACAGCATTTGTCAATCCATACAATTTTATAAATATTTGAAGTTCATTGAATTTCAAATATTTAAAATAAAAGATTTATACAATATTGTATGTAAATTGTAATTCTTTATATTGTATTTGAAGTATTTGATAATGGTTAATAATGATTTAAAATGCAATATTCTTTTTTTAATCAAAATTTGATATAACATGTACATTTAAAATTCAATAATTATTCAATATATTTAGATAATTATTAAATAATTATTTATTTCGCATAATTTACTCAATACTTTCATTCAATATTTATTTTTCGTTTTCTGTTAATTTATAAAAAAAATAAATAATTTTCAATTCACAATAATTAAAATAGGTAGGTAATTATTGCGATTAAAATTGCACAACACCAGCAACATTTTCAAACAAATCCAAGAATTCCCAATAATAATAATATTATTAATTCTTTTGAACTTTTTTTACTCAGAATTTATTTAAAAATATTGTAGGCTATAGCTAAGAATTTGACAAACATTTTGATACAAAATTAAATTTATGTCCTTATCCAAAGATAAAAAAAATGTATTTATTCTGAGTTAGACACAACAACAAAGGCAAGTTATTTATATTAGATAACTACTTACATATTATATATAATAGTTAATAATATGAAAATATATTAGGTAAAATATCTATTAGCAACTAGAAAGATGATGTATTAAAATTAAAATATTATGGTACTTTAGTACGTACTACATAAATATATTTAAAAACTCATTACATTTAACTTGAATTAAAGGGACAGAAAAATTTTCTAGAAAAAACAATTTATATTTGATTCGTAGTTAATCTGATATTTTATTTTACAATAAATAAAATCATATGAGGTAAAACAATTAAAATTTAATTATTAAATCAAACTTATAAGTACTACGTCTGTATTATTCTGCAAAATTATAGAGTACACAAGCACACTTTTCGATTATATTATATCTGATAAATTTTTGAATATGAAGTATTGACATTGACAGATTTGTGAACCTATCATTTGCCATGGTATTTCTAGTTCAATTCTTTATTCGCCTCATTACAAAAAATGAGCGTTCATACGAGGCAGATGTTATTGGTATAATCAAATAATCAATGTAGTTTGTAAAAGTTTATAAACATTTGTAAAAGTGTTGTTTACAATGAGTATAATATATCATATATTTTAAAGTAAGTTGTCTTTATTTATCATATTTTTAGGACCATCATTTCAGCCTTTAAGTTTTTTTGGACTTAAGGCGATTGGAAGCAGCGTATTTATTTCACGTTTTAGACCTAAAAGCCTGACAAGATTACGCATACTTAAAATGATCATATTTCAATTCTGTAAAAAGATTTGAGTTGATCGACCTTTTTTCTAGGTTATTGTGGAAATCGATTTTTGATATTTTTTTAAAAATTGTTCTTAAATCTTATTTGAGTTTTTAAATTTTTTTTAAATTTTTAGATTTACTTAAGTGTCTTTTTTAAGAATGTTAAACAGTTATTCTAAAATTGACTTCCACAATAACCTAAAAAACACAATGACAAGTACAAATATTTTTACAGAATTAAAATACGATCATTTTGAGTTGACGTATTTTTGTCAGGCTTTTAGGTCTACATTGATTGAAATTAGTTTCCTCGTGGGAATAAAATATTTTATTTCATCAAATATAAAGACTTGTGCATGCGCGTGCGGGCCATAAATTGTTTCTCGGAAACGTTTGATACCGGCGCGCAACGCGAGCCGCCAGCGTATCTATATGGCTATATATAATTCCTAAATAGACTTATAATGAATTCAAATGAATTGCAATATATTTATAATTTAATATGTTTACTGTAATGAATTTACACAATATACCTACTGTACAATTATGCCCGAAGTTATCTATGGATTTAGTCGACACTTAGTAGTTAGTACTTAACGGCACTACATCTAAAGTTAAGTTTCAGTGCAGTATTAGTGTATTAGTATCAGTGCTTTAGATATTGGTGTTATATTTTCATTATTCCAAGTTCTCATAAAAAAATGAATAACAAAGATTATAGATACGGGACGAAAAAACGTCGGTATTTAAGTAAAACAATTAAATCTAAAAAGCAAAAATTAAAAAATTTTATTAAAACAAAAGAAAACCCAATAATTGATCTCCAGGTAAGTCCTAAAGTACCTTAATAATTTTGTATATTTTAATTCGATTAACTTTCATGAACAAATCATTATAAGCTATTTTATCAGGTTTCAGATTTAGGTGCACCGGTTAACAGCAACAGCGGTGATGAAATTATTTGTAGCAATTACTTACAAAAGTATGTATTATAAACTACAATATGTTGTAAAAAATGACGAATAATTTACATTATATTTGTATAACAGACATGATAATCGAACGCAGATTGAGGCTGAAAGAGAAAATATAAATTCTAATACCGGCGAAAAATCATTAAATAATATAATACCTGTCGAGTAAGTGTTGGCGTAATTTTATAAAATTGAGAATTAAAATTAAAAAATATTTTATAATTTTTAAAGGGTGAAATGTAGTGGTCGACGTTTAGTTGATATAATGTTTTTATTTGATGCTATTAAAAATATTGACCACCACCCATTCGATTGTACTTTTAAAAACTTAATTTTGGTAAAAGAAATCAGAAATGGATTTTTTTCTGAATTCGTTTTTATGTGTAATTTTTGTAACAAACAAGAAATAATTACAAATGAAAATCGCGCAAGTATGCCTGTAAATTCGGCAATGGTGGCTGCAATCGTAAATACTGGACAAGGGTATACACAACTAGACACATTTTCAGCTTTTTTAAATATGCCTAATATGAGTAATCCGTTATATCAAAAAATTCATTATGATTTAATTAAACACACCGAGAACACAGCTATAGAAGCAATGGAAATGGCTGGTAAAGAAGAGGCTAGACTTGCAGTGGAAGAAAATAGCGTAAATGAAAATGGAATACCACTAATTACGGTTGTAGCAGACGGTACATGGTCTAAAAGGTCTTACAAAAGTAACTACAATGCCCTTTCTGGTGTAGTAAGTATTATTATTATATTATATTTATATTATCGTAAAAAATTTTTTTAAATTTTTATTAGCTGAATTGAATTAATATTTTTAGTGTAACTTAAAAACAAATAGTCGTAGAAAGGTACTTGAAATTTTCACAAAGTCTTTAAAATTGCATTCTTATTACATGATAACATTTTCAAAATATTTTAGATATTTTTTAACAATTTATATTTTATATACATTTCAAATTTTTGTTTTTTGAAACTAAAAATTTTTCGCTAGCTAAAAAAAGCTTAAACATAATAATTTAAAATTCTTCATAAATATTTCATTTACCTAATATAAAAAGTTAATTAATTAATTAATTTTTTTATAAAGGGGTTAAGTAGCGTTAAATTTGTCGAAATTACGTAAGCTTTCGCAGTATTTTATGGTTAAAAATTTATAAAATATTCAATAAGTCGTTTTTAAAAATAATAACATTATAAATTATTTTATATAGGCGACAATTATTGGATACCGAACAAAAAAAATACTTTTTATGGGAATTCGAAATAAATTTTGTGCTGTTTGTCAAAAAGCTGAATCCAACGAGAAAGAAGTTTCTGTTCATAAATGTTTTAAGAACTGGGAAGGAACTTCTACTTCAATGGAAGCAGACATTATTGTTGAAGGTTTCCGCCAAAGCATGTCAATGCACAATGTAATTTTTAATAAACTTATTGGTGACGGGGACTCAAGTGTCATGAAAAAATTATCATTGGCAAAACCTTATGGACCCGATATATTTATTAAAAAAATAGAATGTGTAAATCATATTCTAAGAAATTATTGTAACCGTATTGTGGATATATCCACTCGTCGAAAGAGTACCTCCGGGATAGTAGTACCAGGAGTTTTGAGGAAAATTTTAAAAGATAGACGACTTAAATTACGGTAATGAGTTTTTATGAATAATTAACAAACCTATGTATAATAAATTATTTTTAGATTCTGAACGGAGTGATGAATGTATTGATTTTACAATGATGTGTGTTTTTGTGTATGTGTACAGCATAACTAGTCGAAATAATGCTTCAATTTCAAACTATAGTTTTCAAAAAAAATAAAAATCGAATTTTTTTAATTTGCTATAACTCAAAAACTAATCGATGTGAACACTTGAAATTTTCACCAAATGTTTATATTAGCGTTCTCCATACACAGTTAAATTTTCAAAGAATTTTAACTTTTTATGAGCTATTTATAGACAATTGAAATTTTTAATTTTTTTTAGT